>CM057349.1:495929317-500729317 GCA_030015575.1 Agapanthus africanus
TCGTCAAGCACCATCAGAGTCGTGTCCGAATCGATAATGATGATCCCTCGTTGCCCACCAGCAGCATTTGGTTTTGGTGATTTACCAAATGCGACGGTCTCACCACCGACGCTATTCTCTTCTAGAGATAAATAGTAGAATGTGTCGTCCTTGGGCGGCTCTGCTATCGGGATAGTGACCGCATCGGGGCTCACATCGGCCCTGTCGCCGAAATTCAACAAACTTGTCTTATTATTTGCATCACCGTACGGAACCAGACAGTACGAGAACTTGTTATCGATCGAAGGACCCAGCTGCGAAACGAGCGAGAGGGGGCCACTGCCAAGCCCGACGACTCCGGCCCCATTTTCATTGAAAGTCCCATTGCTCCCATGCGAGCAACCGAACAAAATCTTCGGAATAGAAAGAGTTCTTTTACCGTCGGAGTCGAAAGTAAAAGTGTCGGAAGACAGAAACCCGTCTCCATAATTGTAACGATGCTCACAAACAGAGCCTTCGCCACAGCCTCTGACGGGAAGATCTGAACAGCTGTCGGTATTGCAAGAGACGGTTTTGTAAGTGGATGTGGTCTTCGGATCGAAGATGGGGCCTGTTTGTTTGTAGCAGCTGACGCAGGGCTTGCACTGGGTCCAGGTGAGATCGCTGCCGGATATTAGACGGAGAAGGACCGACGTTCACCGACATCAAGTATTCGTAAGTGTTGGGGATCACTTCAGACTCGATAGAGCTTGTGGAGATCGATGGACGATGAGGCGCGCAAGTGATTTGCACAGGCGATGGAGCGGTGAGCCGCGGCACGGAGGCGATCGGTCTGAGAGAGGCCGGGGTCGTAAAGGGGAGATTTTGGGGAGTCTCAGTGGATAAGGTCAATGCTGAAGCCTCCTCTGCAGTGAACAGAGCGAGGAACAAATGAGATGAGAAGAATGATGAAGGAAATTAGAGAGGCCGTTCTTGTTAAAAAAATTTGATTATGAGTATGAAATTATTACACATCAAAGACCTGGGAAAAGAGAACTATTATTATTGATTGATCGAAAAAGACAACATACAACGTGTCCTGTATATATCTTACAAAATTAAATCTCTCCACTAAGAAATAAGATTAAATCCCTATATAAAGAGATAGATAATAAGATATATAAAAGATTTATGAATATCTTAACAGCCCCTTTCAAACTCACAGTGGATCATAAACCGAGAGTTTGGATAAGAAATACGAAATTTGAGTACATGTTTGAGGCTTCGTAAAGAGATCGACCACTTGATTATTGGAATGGATGTAAGGAAGTGAAATCCAACCTTTGTCATACTCTTGGCGAATAATGTGACAATCCATCTCAATATGTTTAGTACGTTCATGAAAAACCGGATTATGAGCAATACGAACAACACTCTTATTGTCACAATAAAGTGGAACGCACACCTATATCAGCAAGTAAACTAGGAAATCATTTAAGCTCTACAGCAGTATCAGCCATTGCATGGTACTCAGCTTCAGTGTTGGAGCGGGAAACGGTATCTTAGCGCTTGCTGCGTCAGGAAATCAAAGATGTATCCAATAAGACACAGAACCCAGTGGTAGATTGACGAGTATCAGGATCGTCAGCCCATCCAGCAGCAGAGTGTGCACGTTGAGTAAGGTCAGAATCAGAAGGAAACAATAGTGATCGAGTATGAGTGCCACGAAGGTATCGAAGAATCTGTATGAGAGCTGCATATTGAACTGATATAGAAGTACTCATAAACTGACTGAGAACATGAACATCATGTGCAATGCCTGGCCTGGTAAGAGAGATGTAAATAAGTGCACCAACCAACTCATGATACCGAGTGGGGTTTGGTAGGGTTGCTCCATCTGCTTGTTGAAACTTCAGATGAAGCTCCACCGGCGTAGCCGTAAAAGTACCGACAGTAATAGTAAAATCATCAACCGTGGCTTGTACAAGGATATCAGAAATGTACTTATGCTGTGACAGAAGATAACCATGGGAAGAGTATGCTACTTTGACCTCCAAAAAATAGAGTAAATATCCAAGAATCTTCATCTCAAACTGTTACTGAAGAAGTTTCTTTAGATATGCGATAGTTGATATGTCATCACCAGTGATAATCATATCATCAATATAAATCAAGAGAAGAGCTCGGCCTTTGAAGGAAGAGCGATAGAAGAGTGCATACTCAGTAAGACACTTGGTGAATCCTGCAATCAGAAGAGTTTGACGATAGCTCAAATCAAGTGCGGGGTGCCTGCTTAAGACCATAAAAAACATGACGCAGACGACATGCATACTCAGGGGAAGAAGAGACACCAGGAGGATGCTCCATATAAATTGTTTCCGAAAGATCATCGTTAAGAAAAGCATTCTTAACGTCCATCTGAAATATAGGCCAACGACAGGCTGCAGTAACTGCAATGAGCGCGCGAATGGAAGCGATCTTGGCAACAGGAGCAAAAATCTCTTCATAATTAATGCCATATTCCAGAGAAAACCCACGAGCCATAAGACATGCCTTGTAACGTTTGACTGATCCATCTGACTTGGTTTTGACTTTGTAAATCCACTTACAGCTAATGGGCTTGACATCTGATGGTTAAAGAACAAAATCCCAAGTATGAGTATCACGGAAAGCCTGCGATTCTTCCTGCATAGTCTGCTGCCATTTTGGATATTTCATAACCTCAGTATGACTTTGGATCCTGAATAGAATGAATAGCAGAAAGAAAAGATACAAACTAAGTAGAATAATCGTTAAGTCATATAAAATCTATAATGGAAAGGTGGCCGTCTTTTTCGTGGAGGATTCTGACGAGGTGGAGAAGGAGAAATAGCATTCAGAGAAGACGGTACAGGCATAGGTGAATACTCAGTCATCACCGTATCAGTGGAAAGAACAGTAGAAGGCATAAGAGTATCAGTATATGTAACAGGAAATGAAACGAAAGTGTGTATGTAAGCACAATAGTAGGTGTAACTGACGATGAGGTAGAGGAATCAAAAAAAGAAACATCTATCTCGGAATGAGTAAAATACGACACATTTTCGAAAAACGTGACGTTTTGAGAAATGTGAAGCTGTCTACTAGTAGGATCGTAACATCTGTAGCTTTTATAAGTCAGACTATATCTCATTATAAAATACTTCACTGAGCGCGAAAGTTTATCTTGTTCATAAGCCGATAGAAGTATAAAACAAATATAGCCAAAAGTGCACAGAATGGAATAGTTAAATGGGGATTTGTAAAGTCTCAAGCATAAAGTGGAATCTGGAAATAAGGAAGATGGAATGATATTAATAAGAAGAACAGACGTCAATAGAGCTTCAGCACAATAAGAACGAGGGACTGAAGAAAAGAGTAAGAGAGCTCGTGCAGTCTCTAAAATGTGCCGATGTTTTCTCTCGGTTATACCACTTTGTTCATGAGTGTGTGGGCATGATTGTTGTGGAAGTGTACCATCAGATTTAATAATGGTTTGCATAGATAACGAAACATATTCACAAATATTGTCAGATCTACAAATTTTAATTCGTTTTTGAAATTGAGTATAAATCATATTTGTAAATTCAATATACATGGAAGGAATCTCAGATCTGACATACATAAGATAAACCCAGGAATAACGAGAGTAATCATCTATAAAACTAACATAATATCAATAACCCGACATGGACACAACAGGAGCATGTCTCCAAATATCAGAGTGAATCAAATTAAAATGTTCTAATGAAGTTTTATTATAAGACACAAAAGGTAAAGCGGTTTGTTTTTCCAAACAACATCCAGCACACTTATTTAAAGTACTAATATGAAGGGACCCTAAGAATCCAGACTCAGATAAAGATTTAAGACGAGAACTCAAAATGTGACCTAAACGATGATGCCACAGATCGGAAGTAGCCAAGCTAGCAACAGTTTTATTCAAGGTAGGTAAGTGGAGATGCTCCAACTGGTACAATCTATTCACTCTACGACCTGTCCCAATCTTCTAACAGGTGCTTGAATCCTGCAAAATACAAGAAATGGATGAGAAGGTAATGGTGCAATCAGAATCAGCAATTTGACTAACAGATAAAAGATTCATTGTTAATTTAGGCACATGTAATATAGATGAAAGACTAAGATTGTCAGGAGAGTGAGTGCTAGATGTGATGTCACCATATTGATTTACTGTAAGCGACGAGCCATTAACAGTATGCATGTATGACATAGGAATAGTAGAATAGTTTGTAAGAAAGGATTTATTAAAAGTCATACGATGCGAGATACCTGCGCCAAATATCCAAGGAATAGGAATACCGGAATTAGTAGTTGAGGCAGTGTAGGTACAAGGTGCAGGAGTTCCACTGACACGAAGACTTTGTTGAACAATATTCGCTATCTCTGCTATCTGTGCAGAGGAGAATGAACCTGAAATTGCAGTAGAGGTTGCTGATGATATAACAGTAGATGCAGCTGAAGTGCGATTATGATAGCGAGTAGCTGAACGAGTTTGAGTATTTGTCGACTTGTTCTTAAGTGCCGAATACTGAGAGATATGATGTCCAGGTTTCTTGCAGTATGCACAAACTCGTTCAGTAGAAGGAGAAGAAGGTAGTGGTGGAGCTGTGACGGGTCTAGTTTGTGCAGCAAAAATAGTAGTCGATGGTGCCACAGATGAGTCCGTATCACGAGTATTAGTAGATGTAGCTGTCAACACCTGGAGGCGGGTCTCCTCAGAGATGAACTCGGTTATTGCAGCCTCAATGCTAGGTAAAGGAACATGATGAAGTATCTGACTCCATAGTCCTTCAAGCTCTGGTCGAAGACGCATGGCAAAGTGGTATAAATGCTGATGATCACGCTGCTTGTAGTACTCGATAGATACATCCCCCAATGATGCTGGAATCTGAACCTCTTGTTAGGGTTCCCTAGCGCTTGTGGCTAATGGGTAATGGAAGTGAAAATCACGAACAAAAATTTTCGTGTGAGCGCAAGGAAACCGCAACCTAGAATCCGTTCTAAAACACTAAACTAGAAACTAAAGCAAGATAGCTACAAGTTATATAGACTACAACCTGTGTAGAGTGTCCACCCAATCGTGGAAGATCCCTCCAAGCTCTGTAGCCGTCGGGATTGCCAAAGATAATCTACCCGAGAAAAACCGACCCAAGCTCCAGTTTCACCTAGTGAAGCAATTGACACTCTAAGCTTGCTACGAATAGAGTGTGAGGGATGTAGGATTTTTCCACTGACAAATTCTCTCACTAACCATTCTTAAGAGAAGGAGCTCAAGAAAAAGAAGAAGAATGAAGAAAGTGTAACATAATGAGCTAAGTCTCAAATGAGTGTAGAATGAAAGAGCATTTTATTTTCCAACCTTAAGAAAATTGTGACATAACAATTTTCAAATAGAATAATAAAGCCCATCCCTCTTATCCATGCCTCACCTTCACACCTCACATTTCACCTCATTTATAGTTTCCTAAAAAGGAAGTACCTAAAATGAGGTGTCCTCTTTCTAGAAGTATTCCGTATAAATACGGAATATATCCCTGATATATGTATCGAAATACATATACGCGTATCCGTATAAAAATACGGATAGCTAAGAGAGAGAAAATGAATAGTGAACATAATATATATATATATATATATATATATATATATATATATATATATAAAAATTATTAAATCAATACTTGATTTAATAATCCGGCTTAATCCTAAACCGGCTAGTATTATCAAATGTTCGATTAAACTCCGTGTAGCCAGTACACATATTTAATCGGAATCCTGTACGTATCAATATACGACCTCTACATCATATCGCCCGAACAGGGAAAAAACTCTGTGTGGAACTCTAAAAACTCGACAATATGCTAGCAACGAGTTACTGGATAAATCCATAACAATAAGCACTTCAGCAACACTAGCTGTACGTAACGGCTGCCCATGTCTGTGTCGAAAGGGGGGTCGACAATCAAGTCCGTCCGTACCCTACTGAGCCTGTAACTGACAATCTCCATACGGTCCGGTCTTTTCGTCTGAGAGTATCACATGCTGGGTCCAGGGATGGATAACATCAGACCCCTAATAACCCGATAAGTCGTGCCGGTGTCAAGCTCATCACTCACTGAGAAACTACTGATCTTCAATCAGTAAATCTCATCTATCCTGGCCGGGGGTTTATGGTGACAGCCAACCGAACACAGCGCGATATCGACTCCCTATACCGGGAGAGACGAATCCCTGACGATCGCTTACTGCCTCCATGTGGCTTGAGACTGTACCCAACTAAAACTTGTTTGCACGACTTCTTTGAGCCGTGGTAGGGTAGTAATCTAAGTACAGTGGGAACTCACACGAGACAAATGACGATCTCAGGTCAAAAGACTATTCTGTACTCATGTCACCAGAGAACTGCTATCTGACGATATGTATAATACCATCTAGAAGTTCTCGGCTAGTCCGTCCGGTGTACTCACCTTCAGTGAGCACCTGTATACAATCTTAAGTGCCAAAACACCAATGGCTTGTGAGACCTGCTCCCGCCCCTTGTCGGGGTCTAGAAGTATATACTAGTCTACTCCAGAATATCGATGCTCAGTCTTAATACTCCCTTGACTAGGGAAATTTAAGAATGTGGTTATGGACTATCCAGCTCCCACGTATATGATCGTCATCCTAATGCTGGTAGTCAAGCAAGAATCCTATGGGTTTTATCAATATGTATCAACGACACGTAATAGCAAGTAAAATGTATACACATAATAATAAAAACAAACCAGATAACATACTATCATCTTGAGCAAGACTGTTCTACCTGTATAGGTCCTCCTTTAATTATCATAACCGCCTACCTGCAATTACAATAATTGCCTTGAGGGCACTATAACTAACATTCTCCCACTTACACTTAAGGCCAATTATTACGGTATCGCATATCCACGCTCGGGTGCTACTGAATACCCAATTTCTCTACTGACGGTTTTGCAAAGCTCGTTTGAGAAACATCCATGTTCGAGAAATAGTCTCAGTGAGTGGATCTGTTGTGATGTTTCTAATTTTATCTCTATATATCTCAATGTAGGGTGTTTTTCGTCACCCCATTGAGATGGGAATATGCGTCGCTTGTCAGGCGTACTACAGATTCCCCCTGTCTAGGGTAGGCAAGGGTTTATTGATTATGGGGATCCGAATCTCTGGCAGCCGTGGACTAAGCTACCGTTAATTACCCCTCACTTTTGGAGCGAGGGAACCTCCGATTGACGGGTCAAACTGGTCATGCGAACTCAATGTGCAGTGTACGCATGTGTGTCTTGAGGGGTTTCAGATATATCGGGAACCTCGCAGAGTTTACGGGGGTCCCGCTACCCGGATAGCGGGCTGGGGGTCAAGGGGGCTAGTAGCCCCCTTGCGGGGTGCGGGACAGTGCCCCATTGGAAAAAATTTTCTGGCGGGAGTGGTATATTTAGTGTGGAGTGCATATAAAATGAGGGGGGGCGTCTTAAAGACGCGTGCATGGATCTGGGCACCAGCGCCTCACGTGCCTGGCGCGTGGGCGCTGGGCGTCCGCAGAAGAAGGGACTTGGTCCCTGCACTGGGAGCTGTGCTCCCGATTTGACTTCTGGAGTTAAACTCCTAAAAAAAGATTAATTTATGGAGTTAAACTCCAAAAGATCTTGAATAGAGTTAAACTCCTAGAAATATTTGGAAATGATCAAAGGGACCATTTTTTCCCCTCTTCTTTGGCTCTGGATCTTCTATTAGGCCTTGGATCTCCCCAAAATGGGATTTTTGGATATGGGTCTTCTTCTTCTTCCTCTAGGTTGGCCGGATCTTAGAGAAAAAGGGGGATGAGATTTAAAAATCTCCCCCTTTTGAGATCTGATGGAAGATCTGAGTTCCCCTTCAAGGGTTTGATGGTGAAAAACTGTTTATTTTTTAAAAAGGAAGAGTTAAACTCTTGATTTAATTCAAGAAAGGGGAGAAGGTTTTAGAACCTTGAGAAAGGGGAAGGAGGCACAGAAACCCTAAATTTTGAGGGGAAATGAAAAGTTATCTTTATTTCATCATCATTTTGCCTTTTATAGGCTTACAAAATTATACATAGCCCCATGGGCTTTACAAAATGGCATTTTGCCCATCCCATGCCTAATGTGCTCATTTCTTTTGCACATGAGCCATGAGCTTTACAAAAATTTGGCCTTATGCCCATTTTTCTTACATTTATTCATAAAAATTATATCAAAATTATTTATTACATAATTTTCATTTTGGCATGGGAGAGGCCGGCCGAGGGGCTCGACTTGGGCATAGGCCTACTTGATCTGGGCTTGGGCCCGCTTACTTGGAGTTGATTTTGACTTTGACTTGGTCAACCGGGGTGCAATTTTTGACCCCAACAAAGTTCCCCTATCAATAAATGCACACTGCGTGTATGAGTTGTGTGCATGAAATTGATGGATCTTGGAGTTGGACCTCGAGCTGGAACATCATTCCGGGGGCGGTGCATCATTCCGGGAACATAATTCCGGGGATCGGAGCATAATTCCGACGAGCGGAGCATGATTCCAGGGATCAGAGCATCATTTCGAAGAGCGGAGCATGGTTCCGAGGATTAGAGCATAATTCTAGGGATCAGAGCATAATTCCGACGATCGGAGCATGATTCCAGGGATCAGAGCATCATTCCGAAGAGCGGAGCATGATTCCAGGGATCGGAGCATCATTCCGAAGAGCGGAGCATGATTCCGGGGATCGGAGCATAATTTCGACGAGCGGAGCATGATTTCAGGGATCAGAGCATCATTCCGAAGAGCGGAGCATGATTCCGGGGATCGGAGCATGATTCCGGGGATCGGAGCATAATTCCGGGGATTCCGAGGATCGGAGCATTCTGACCGAAGCATAATTTTGATGTAGAGGTTGATTCCCAGGCGAAATATAATTCCGACAGGGAAGGCAGATACTCCGAGGCGAAGCATGATTTCAACAAGGGGTACATTCTGAGACTAAGCATGATTTCGTCGCAGAGCTTGTTGGTTGACGTGATTCCGACACAGAGCATAATTCCGACGGGGAGGTCATTGGTTGACTTGATTCCAAGGCGGAGCAAAATTCCGGCGGGGAGGTCATTGGTTGACTTGATTCCAAGACGGAGCATAATTCCGACAGGGAGGTTGCTTGTTGACTTGATTCCAAGGCGGAGCATAATTCCGACAGGGAGGTCACTTATTGACTTAATTCCGAGTTGAAGCATAATTCCGACGGGAAAGACAGATACTCCGAGGCGAAACATAATTTCGACACGGGATACATTCTAAGACGAAGCATGATTCCACCACAGGGGTTGTTGGTTTGATTTTATTTGGGTTGACATCAGCATCGCTACACTGGAATATGGTATCAAGAGCGAATCATCATTTGCCATGAGTGGATTTGGGGATTTTGGTTTTGGTTTGGCATCATCATCGATACACTGGAATATGGTACCAGGAGCGAATCATCATTTGGGATTTCCCTCGTTCCCAGTTTAACGACTTAGGGGTCATCTTGTTGGGGTAAAAATTTACACCCCGGTTGACCAAATCAAAATCAAAGTCAACCCCAAGCCAAGTGGGCCCAAGCCCAGATCCAGTGAGCCCATGCCCGGGTCGAGCCCGAACATGAAGCGGCCGGCCTCCCCCCATGCCAAGATAAAATTTTGTAATAAATAATTTTGTTGCATTTTATAGGCATAAAGCCAAATTTTTGTAAAGCCCATGGCTTATGTGTAAAAAGAAAAGGCACATGAGCCATGGGAAAGGCAAAATGCTATTTTGTGAAGCCCAAGGGGCTATGTGTAAAGTGTATAGCCTATAAAGGCAAAGGATAATGAAAATATTACACAACCTTTTCTCTCTCCAAAAAAAAAGTTTCAGATCTGAGATCTTTCTCCTTCAAGATTCCAAAACCTTCTTCTTTCTCTTGAATTAAATCAAGAGTTCTACTCTCCTTTTTATAAAACAAATTAGTTTTTCACCACAAAACCCATCAAGGGGAACTCAGATCTTCCATTAGATCTCAAAAAGGAGTGATTTTTAAAATCTCATATTTCTTGATCTTCAAGATCCAGCTAACAGAGGAGGAAGAAGAAGAACCCCTCCCATTAACCCCAAAAGAAAAAAAAACACACTCAGGAGTCCAACTCCTCTCTGATTTCTCTTCCGAGAAATTTTTTTAGGCTAAAAGCCTCTTTTTCTCGCCGGCGCTCAAGCGCAGAACGCCCGCGTGCCGACACGTGGCGCGCTTGCGCTCCAGCGCTCAGCGCTCAAGCGCAAGTCGTCCCCGTGCCGACACGTGGCGCGCTTGCACTCCAGCGCAAGCGCTCGAGCACAAGTCACCCCCGTGCCGACACGTGGCGCTCTTGCGCTCCAGCGCAAGCGCTCGAGCGCAAGTCGCCCACGTGCCGACACGTGGTGCGCTTGCGCCCAAGCGCTCAGCGTCCGAGCGCAAAACGCCCACGTGCTGATACGTGGCGCGTTGCGCTGCAGCACTCTGCGCTCGAGCGCAGAGCGCCCACGTGCCGACACGTGGCGCGCTTACGCTCAAGCGCCTAGGCGCTGGCCCCACGCATCCTTTAGATGTCTTTTTCCCCTTTATTTATATATACATGTATATATATACATATGTATACATATGTACACATACACATACTCCGCGACACTCTCCCCCTCAAAAAATTTTTTGGGCCGGGCGCTGCCCCGAACCCCGCAAGGGGGCTGCTAACCCCCTTGACCCCCAGCCCGCTATCCGGGTAGCGGGACCCCCGTAAAAACTCTGCATGGCTCCCGATATATCCAAAATCCCCTTTTAAAACAAACCACACGCACACTGCACATTGAGTTCGCATGACCAGTTTAACCCGTTAATCGGAGGTTCCCTCGCCCCAAAGGCGGGGGGTAATTAACGGCAGCTTAGTCCGCGACTGTCGGAGATTCGGATCCCCATAATCATTAAACCCCGGCCTACCCTAGGCAGGGAGAATCTGTAGTACACCTGACAAGCGCGCGCGTATTCTCATCTCAATGGGGTGACGAAAAAAAACCTACAGATTCTGGCACGCCCGGTGGGACAAATCTCTCCCATATTTCGGGTTAAAATGTTCATGCGAACTCAATCAATACACATATCGATTGCCTATACTGAAACGATGTTTTTTTTTCAGTGCAGCAGTCAACCTTCGACGATAATGTCTCCCCAAACGAAGTCAGCTTCCAACGTGACCCCGATTCCGTACGTGGTCAAGATCAACGCTCGTGTGGTTCTCCCCGCAAGCCTCAGTCGACAGTGGGAGGAACCGCCCCGCCAGTTCGGCTCCGTCATCATCTACCCTGCCGGAAGCGCTCATCCGGCGGAGATCCCGGCGGAACAGGTGGCCAAGCCGGTCTCAAGGGGTAAGAGGCCGAATGTCGTGATCGCCAAGGCACCACAACCAAAACTTAAGACGGTATCTGAACGATTCTCTGGTGCTCCAGTGGGGGGCGTTTTTTTTTTCGGTGCAGCAGTGAACCTTCGACGACAATGTCTCCCCAGACGAAGTCAGCTTCCAACGTGACCCCGATTCCGTACGTGGTCAAGATCAACGCTCGTGTGGTTCTCCCCGCAAGCCTCAGTCGACAGTGGGAGGAACCGCCCCGCCAGTTCGGCTCCGTCATCATCTACCCTGCCGGAAGCGCTCATCCGGCGGAGATCCCGGCGGAACAGGTGGCCAAGCCGGTCTCAAGGGGTAAGAGGCCGAATGTCGTGATCGCCAAGGCACCACAACCGAAACTTAAGACGGTATCTGAACGATTCTCTGGTGCTCCAGTGGGGGGCGTTTTTTTTTCTGGTGCAGCAGTCAACCTTCGACGACAATGTCTCCCCAGACGAAGTCAGCTTCCAACGTGACCCCGATTCCGTACGTGGTCAAGATCAACGCTCGTGTGGTTCTCCCCGCAAGCCTCAGTCGACAGTGGGAGGAACCGCCCCGCCAGTTCGGCTCCGTCATCATCTACCCTGCCGGAAGCGCTCATCCGGCGGAGATCCCGGCGGAACAGGTGGCCAAGCCGGTCTCAAGGGGTAAGAGGCCGAATGTCGTGATCGCCAAGGCACCACAACCGAAACTTAAGACGGTATCTGAACGATTCTCTGGTGCTCCAGTGGGGGGCAAGAACTTCGGTACAAAGGGCAACATCAAATGTTGCGGACAAGCTCAGGCGATGACTCCAACAAATGCACAATCGAGGGTATCTCCAAGGCCCTCCATCGCCCGGTCTGCGGCGTCTTCCCAAAGAGCCGAAGTTTGGCAGGTGCTTAGAACAGAAAAGTTAAGACAGAAGCGGCTCAGGTATCGAGCCAACAAGAGGGCCAAGGCTTCGGCCAAATGGAATCATGTGAAGTTCCAAGTGCAGGGTTGCCCCGCGACGATGGCTGAGTCGGACGTAAGAATCAGCAATTCCTTCGAGCTTCTGAAGTGGGTTCAGAAAAATGCCATGACCGCCAGAATCAAGAAGACAGCGGTCCGAACAGTGCCACAAAGAGACGTGTCCCGGCCCCAACAGAAGAAGTATGACACTGTCTCTTCAAGGGTCTATCAGGCGCTCTGTACCGCACGAAAGCAGCGGGGAAGATCCAGAAAAGAAGCGCCAGCACCATTCAAGAACCTGGTTAGGCCGTCCGCCTTCAATCGACTACCATCTACCGAAACAAGGGGGTCAAGACAGCGATCCGTGAAATCAGCTGCCAATGATAGAAAGACGGCCGGATATATCATCCATACGGTCTATATGGCGGGTGGGCGCCCCAGCGACAACCTTCGCAGCAAAAGCAAGGACGGGGCTACCACATCCCAAGCCCAATCTAGCCTGAATGTGGTCGCCGCCGCTCAAGAACAGCCGCCCCTGCTGGATGAAGAAAACCCTCTCGATGAGGATGATAGGCAGAAAGACCCCTCGGTCCATGCAGAGTCGAGCTCGGACGGTGAGGAAGAGCCGACTTTCCGCCCCAGGACTGCGGAGCAAGAGCTGCTTCAAGAGCTCCGAAAACAGCTCAGGAGCAAAGATAAAGAGTTGGCCAAGCTCTACTCGAAGATTAACGACTTAACGAACGTGGTGATGCAGCTTACGGCTCAAATTGCTCGAGCACCTCCCAATCAAGCACAAGCCGCTACTAATCTGCCGGGTGATGACAATCCGAGGCAGCCAATGCCTGTTCCTTTGGGACCAAGACTGGTCGAGCCGCATGAAAGCCGGCCGCACTCCGCTTCTGGGGACGCCTTGGCCCCAGATAGCACTATCCCGCTAACACAGGATCGGATAATGGATTTGGTCACCAGCAAGGTTAAAACATTGGTGGCCGAAGCTGAAGCTCAGAAAGAAATCGGCAGTAGTGGGCGGCCATATCCCGCGCAATACGATCTGATTGAGTTCCCAAGCGGCTACGTCATTCCTAAGTTCGGAAGATTTGATGGAACGGGGAATGCAAATCAGCACGTCGCTCACTTCAAAGCATTGTGCGGAAATACAGGGGGCAATGACGCGCTCCTTCTTCGTCAGTTTGTCAACAGCCTGACCGGCGTCGCCTTCGACTGGTACGCGAGCATACCAGACGGGTCCGTCATTACCTTTACCCAAATGGAGTCTCTGTTCCGGCAAAGGTTCATGAGCGTCAGTGATAAAATCTCCATTGCCGACCTTGTGAGGACCAAGCCGGGGAAGAATGAAAGCAACACTGACTTTATCGCCCGATGGCGTAATCTCACGGTCAAGTGCGAACCGCCGCTGGAGCAGGACCAGTCCGTCAGCCTTCTCATTGGAAACCTCAGCAATTGGATGGTCCCATTCTTGTGTACAGCGGGCCTCAAGACATTTCAGGAGCTAACCAAGAAAGTTCAAATGCTGGAACGCTCGAAGCAAGAGTCCCCGCCGGACTCTCAGAGAGACAAAACCTGGAAAAGCAAGCGGGACGACAACCGTAGAAGCGGGAGTTCCTGCAGTACCAATGTCTTCAATGCCTCCGACAATGAAGAAAAGCGAAGGGCGGGCGAATCCAAAACCAACCGGTCTCGAAAGCCATTGCTGGGAGGAGATGGGCCTTCCCTAGAGGAGAAAAAGAACAAGGTTTACTCTTTCAGAAGGGACAAGGTCCGCAAGATATTTAAAGATGCCTTGAACAACGGCCTACAATTGCCGGAGTCGAAAAGACCCCAAGAAGCAAAAATGACCGACAATCCTCTATATTGCCCGTACCACCGAGTAGTGAGCCATGCGATCGAGGATTGCTATATCTTCAAAGACTGGGTCGAGAAGCAGTACAAGGCTGGAGAGATCGAGCGGTCCAAAAGTGTGTTGGTGAACAATCAAGTTGCAACCGCCAACTTTATACAGACAGAAGTTGAAGCCTTCTGGGAGCAGACAGCTGAACCCGCTGCCCTGACAAACGAAACTGACTCATCGCAGCCTCCGTGGAATACGCACATATCTAATAAGACGAAGAAGATGCTAAAGCTGCTTCAGAAAGAGCCCAGGATGGAATGGGAAGGACAGAAGAAGCCTACCAGTTCAGCTGCCAATGCGGCTCCTTCAGGCTCAAAATTCAAGAAGCTCAAGAAGAAGAAAAGTGCAGCTCGGCACGAAAAAGAGTCTGCAGGGAGATCGACCATTCAAAAATATATCGATTCCCTCGAAGAATATGAACAAAAGGAAAGAACTTTGATTCAATTGAAGGAGTTCTTCCCTGTACAAGCGACTGAAATTCTGGAGGAGTTAGAAGAAGACTCCAATGAAGAGATCCCAGTAGTGACTTGCTACGCCATCCATCTTGGCAGTGACTCGGAAGAGGAGCTATGTTTTCCCGAAGAGGACGAGGAGCTCGCCACAACGGCCAATCAAATCCAGCTTAGAAGCGGCATGGCTCTACCGCCAAATCATGGCAACGCCCCAAAAGGGAAGGAAAAACAAGTCGCTAATGAAGAAGATGGCAGAGAACCGGCTGATGAAAACATAAGTCCTTCCTCGGTGGACTATAATGTCTTGGCACATCTCCGGAAGCTTCCGTCTCTCCTGAGTATCTACGACGCCTTGGTCCTATCTAAGGAGCTTAGAGATGTTCTCATTCACGCTCTACAAAAGCCCGAGCGGTATCAGGCTCACTTTGCGGAAATTAATATGAAAGAAGCCCAGCATGCTTTGCATGCCGCCGTAGTCACATTTAAGGATGAAGACTTTCTACTGGGAACGGCTGAGCATAATCGGACACTTTACGTGACCGGGTACAGCGACGGAGATCGGATTAATCGCATATTGATTGATCCGGGGTCTTCAGTGAACATCATGAACTTGCGGACGCTGAAGAGTTTGTCAATGGACGTCCGACACCTGTCAAGGGAAAGGATTGTCATTCAAGGCTTCAACCAAAATTGCCAGCAAGTTCTGGGGTCCATAGCTCTGCCAATAAAATTCGGGGATCTGCAAATTGAAGCTAAGATATACGTGATCGACGCCGACACATCTTATAAGATTCTCTTGGGGCGACCGTGGCTCCACGATTACGGCATCATTCCATCAACTCTCCATCAATGCATGAAGTATACTAAAAATGGCGAAGAAAGACGCATTGACGGAGACATCCAACCGTTCGGTGTGCATGAAGTCCGATATGAAGATTCTCGGTACTTTATAAACCACCAAAATGCTAAGCCACAACTGACTGAGGATAGACCGACCCCAAGACTCAAAAGCAAATCTGCGCCGGCTATCACTTTCAAAAGCAAAAATGCCCAAGTGCGCCCGCATTTCGGTAGCGACACTGATGAGTCCGATGCTGGAAGTCCGTCCTTCCGTAAAACTCGCCCTCATTTCGGTAGCGATACGGATGAATCTGTCACTGAAGCCCCATCTAGCAGTAAAGTCCGCCCTCATCTTGGCAGTGACACTGAAGAGTCAGAGGAAGAGGACCTGTCGTGCAACAGCGGTGCAGATTGGACCCCCATGCAAAAAGCGAAACTACGAGAGACCCTCGAAATTGCAGAAGGGTCCCTAGCCGTCACAAGGGTGCCGGAATAGATGTGCAAAGAGCTCGATGCGTTGTCAGTCTCCACCGTAGATCAGCTGAAAACTTTCTACGTCCCCGGGAGGAAAAATGGACAGAAGGGCATCCTGTTTTACGGGTCAACCCCCGTTGTGCACCCGAACGATCTTTCTATCGCGTGCCTTCCCTATGAGAGAGGCATAAGAGCCGTCCTCAATCCCAGATACTATGCGCCCGAGATGCGGGAATACTTTAAAAAGTGCGGATGCCGGTTATATCAAACGGAGTCCGAAGCAAAGTTTTACGAAGGGCTATGGCATCCACCCCAGGTCCGAGCACTCATCGATGGACGAATTCCAGATAAACGGGGCATAGGCTACGTTCAACCTGATTCCAAAGCGTGCTACATGATCCATGTTGGTGAGGCCAGCGAAAGATCAAATGATGACGACGAAATAGCCGAGCCAGAAGAAGCTCCTCAAGTGCTCGAAGATGGAGGACAAGCAACCTTTGATGAGCTAACCGAGATTGACTTAGGAACGCCCGATAATCCAAGGCCGACCTACATCAGCTCGCTCTTGTCAGAGGAAATGAAAGCACAGATAATTGCCCTACTGCATGAGTTCGTCGACTGCTTCGCGTGGACATACAAAGAAATGCCTGGCCTTTCCCCTGAAGTGGCCATACATAAGTTGGCTATATCTCCCGATGCTAAGCCAGTCAAACAAGCTCCTCGAAGAATGAGAAGGGAGTTGGAAGAAAAGGTCATCGAGGAAACCAAGAAACTCATCGATGCCGGCTTCATCAGGGAAGAGAAATATGCGGACTGGATCGCATGCATTGTCCCAGTGAAGAAGAAAAATGGGCAGATCCGAGTTTGTGTCGATTTCAGGGACCTCAACAAGGCATGTCCAAAGGACGACTTCCCGCTACCGGTCATGGAAATGATGGTCGATGACACCTCAAATTACGAGTTGTTCACCTTTATGGATGGCTCGTCTGGATATAATCAGATCAAGATGTCGCCTGAGGATGAGAAGCACACAGCATTCCGAACTCCGATCGGAATATATTGCTACAAGGTGATGCCGTTCGGATTGAAGAACGCAGGTGCTATATATCAAAGGGCAATGACCAATATCTTCAATGACCTAATTCATAAAGTCGTCGAATGTTATGTTGATGATCTGGTCGTTAAGACTAAAACCAAGGCCGATCATATCCAGGATCTTAGGACCGTTCTCACCAGACTGAGGGAATTTGACCTGAAGATGAATCCTCTGAAATGCGCTTTTGGCGTGTCATCGGGAAAATTCATGGGCTTCATAGTCCAACATCGAGGGATCAAAGTTGACCCATCAAAGATAAAGGCCATCATGGAGATGCCCCCTCCGAAGAGTCTGACGCAGCTAAGGTCTTTTCAAGGCAAGCTTGCTTATATACGGAGATTTATCTCAAATTTATCGAGGAGATGTAGGCCCTTCTCGAAGCTCATGAAGAAAGGAGCTCCTTTTATCTGGGATGCTGAATGTCAAGCAGCGTTCGAAAGCATCAAACAGTACTTGTTGCACCCTCCAGTGCTGGCCGCTCCTATTCCAAATAAACCGCTGATTCTCTACACTGCCGCGCTGGATGAGTCACTCGGTGCGCTCCTTGCCCAGAATAACGAAAAGGGAAAAGAAAATGCCCTCTACTACCTCAGTCGATCTCTAGTCGGGGCGGAACACAACTATTCACCAATCGAGAAGCAATGCCTGGCTCTGATATTTGCCGTGAAGAAGCTGAGGCACTATCTGCTTGCTCATCGGGTTATGCTGATCTCCAAGGTCAACCCGCTCAAACACTTGATTACCAGAGCGAGCCTAGCCGGCAGAATGGCAAGATGGGCTGTTATGCTACTCGAGTTTGACATAGTTTATACCCCCCCAGAAAGCAGTAAAAGGGCAAGCTCTTGCAGACTTTCTCGCTGCTCATCCCATACCAGAAGGATCGCCGCTAAATTGTGAGTTACCCGACGAACAAGTGCTGCACCTCGAGGAAGACGAGCCATATTGGGAGCTCTACTTTAATGGGGCTTCATCAATAAGGAGCTCCAGCAGATCAAGCGTCCCGGAGGTAAAAGCGGGGATAGGATTGGTGTTCACCACGCCATCAATGGGAACCCTGCGGCGTTCTTTCGCTCTCACCGAGCCTCGGACAAACAATGAAGCTGAGTATGAAGCTCTGATAGCTGGTTTGGAGCTCGCCATAGAAATGGAAATCCGTCGGCTACGAGTTTACGGTGACTCCCAGCTCGTCGTCAACCAAGTAAGCGGCGATTATAAAATATACAAACCCGAGTTAGCTCGGTACAGAGGCCGAGTGGTGGAACTCATGAAACGGTTCACTCATATTGAACTAATGAGAGTCCCTAGAGCGTTGAATAGGAAGGCTGACGTACTCGCTCGCTTAGCCAAGGAGCTGGCCGATCCTGACATGGACGAAATTCTGATCACAGTCAGGAGCCGACAAATTCTACCCCCGGTCTCTCTACGAGAAGAGGAAAGCGCGGAACAGAAGAGCAGTCCTGCCGAAGAAGCTTTGATCATCCAAGACGAGCCCGATTAGAGAGAACCCTTCATAGAGTACCTCCGATACGACAAGCTGTCCGAAGAAAAATCCGCGAGGATGCAGCTGAAGAAAAGAGCTCTCCGATACATGTTTGTAAATGACACATTATACCGCAGGTCATATGACCAACTCTGGCTCAGGTGTCTGTCATTGGACGAAACCCAAAAGGTCATGAAAGATGTTCACTCGGGCGTTTGCGGTGCTCACCAATCTGGCCCCAAGATGCGACTTCAAATCAAACGGCTTGGGTATTACTGGCCCACCATGATACGGGATTGCGGAGAGCATGCAAAGAAATGTTATATCTGCCAAATTCACGGTGATTTTATTCACAAGCATCCCAATCCATTGCATCCTACGGTGGCGTCGTGGCCCTTCGAAGTCTGGGGCACCGACATTGTTGGCCCAATTGATCCTCCGTCATCCAAAGGCCATCGGTTCATACTGGCCGCGACAGATTACTTCTTCAGATGGGCTGAAGCTGTCCCGCTAAAAGAAGTCAAGACAAAAGATATTCTGACATTCTTCCAGCATAATATTCTATACCGCTTCGGTACACCAAGAAGAATCATTTCTGACAACGGGCCTTCTTTCAAGAGCTTCAATGTCTCAAGGTTCGCTACTCAGCAGAAGATAGACTAGAGATATTCCTCCATCTATAATCCAAGAGCCAATGGGCTAGCCGAAGCCTTCAATAAGACTCTATGCAAGCTCCTGAGGAAAAATGCTTCAGCCAACAAGAGAGACTGGAATCTCAAACTTCACGAGGCGTTGTGGGCATATCGTACCACGCACCGTACTCCAACACAGTCCACTCCATACTCATTGCTCTTCGGAGTGGAGGCGGTCCTCCCCCTCGAAGTCGAAGTTCCAAGCTTAAGAATGGCCGTTCAGCACGAGTTGACGGAGGAGGAAAACGCGCTCGTTCGACTTGAAGAGCTCGATGCCCTCGAAGAAAAGAGGCTCGCGGTACAACAAAATCTGGAGCTATACCGAGCCCAAATGTCACGGGCCTATGACAAGATAACCCGTCTCCGCGCTTTCAAGAAAGGTGAATTGGTGTTGGTCCTCAAAAGACCGATTATCCCCAATCGACATGCCAAGGGAAAATTCGATCGAAACTGGGAAGGACCATATGTCATCGAGAAAGTGTTCGACGGAGGATCCTACCAACTAATAAGTGCCGAGGGAGAAAGGCCCATGCCACCCATCAATGGCCGATATCTCAAGAAATACTACACGTAAATGCTCCAAGTCGCAGGCGAATTGAGCACATTAGCCCTACGGTCTGGATCATACATCCTGCAAAACCGTATACAATCCAAGGGCGTAAATGACCCCTATCTCTCCCAAATCCTGCCGGTGAGACTACTTTTAAAGTCCCACCAGCGGTAAAAAAAAAAAGAGAAAAAGAGAAAAAAATAAAATAAATAAAAAAATAAACGGTATGTCCACAAGCAAAATGTGCACGGATAAAAACCCGAAAGGGCTCCGTGAGTAAAAACAGCAGGACTACCGGCGAGTCTGCGAAAACCCGAAAGGGCGCAAACTCGTGAAAAGAGATGAATACACTCGCAAAGTCCTCTCGACCTTGTAAGGAGAAAACCCCTGCGTGAGATCCTTACGACTCACAAAGGAGCAACACACTTAGGAATCCTCACGATTCCTAAGGAGAAAATACACCTGCGGGATCCTTACGACTCGTAGGGAGAAAATGCTTTTATGGGACCCTCACGGCCCATAAAATTGAAAAGCCTTAGGTGATAGGGACCCAAACCTGTCTCCTAAGCCATCGTCCCCCAACGGGCAACGGCAAATGATGAGTCGCTCCTGGCATTTCGCTTCAGTGTTAGCGGTGCTGATGCCGACCAAAAACCCAAATCCCAAGTCCTCCCAAGGCAAATGATGAGTTGCTCCTGGCATTATTCCAGTGCAGCAATGCTGATGCCAAACAAGATCCAAATTCCAAGTCCCCAAACGGCAAATAATGAGTCGCTCCTGGTACCACATTCCAGTGCAGCAATGCAGACGCCAACCAAAATCCGATTTCTCAAAATTCTCCTGGCCCTACGGTGGGTCCCCAAATTGACCATCGTATACAATCCACGGGCTCAAATAATTCTCATCATACCCATGCCCCACCGTAATCACCAGTTACGCTGCCGGTCTCCGCTTTGGGAATGACGCTCCATTGATAAGACCCACTCATGTGTCCTCACGATATATGAGGAGAACAAACCTTTGTGGGATCCTTACGACTCATAAAGGAAAAACACACTTAGGAGTCCTCACGACTCCTAAGGAGAAAATACACCTGCGGGATCTTTACGACTCGTAGGGAGAAAATGCTCTTATGGGACCCTCACGGCCCATAAAATTGAAAAGCCTTAGGCGATAGGGACCTAAACCTGTCTCCTAAGCCATCGCTCCCCCCAACAGGAATAGGCAAATGATGAATTGCTCCTGGCACGTGTGCTTCAGTGTTAGCAACGCTGATGCCTGTCCTAACCCCAAAATCCCAAACTCCAATCCAATAGACCCCTAAGTCGTTAAACTGGGAACAGATGACCCCTAAGTCGTTAAACTGGGAACAGATGACCCTTAAGTCGTTAAACTAGGAACGAGGGAAATCTCCTCATGGCAGATGATGATTCGCTCCTGGTACCATATTCCAGTGCAGCGATGCTGATGCCAAACCAAAACCAATCCCCAAATCCTCTCATGGCAAATGATGATTCGCTCTTGATACCATATTCCAGTATAGCGATGCTGATGTCAATCCAAATCACAATCAACAAGTCAACTTCACCCCTGACACCGCAAGAAGCGGGGCAAGTCAAACCCAGCAACGACCGTCCACGTCGCAAAAAGGGCAGAACCGACCGTCCAAGTCGCAAAAGGGCAGAATCGACCGTTCATGTCGCTAAAAGGGCAGCAACGACCGTCCAAGTCGCAAAAAGGGCAGAACCGACCGTCCAAGTCGCAAAAAGGGCAGAACCGACCGTCCACGTCGCTAAAATGGCAGTATCGACCGTCCACGTCGTTAAAAGGGAAGCACCGACCGTCCATGTCGCTAAAAGGGCAGCAACGACCGTCCAAGTCGCAAAAAGGGCAGAACCGACCGTCCAAGTCGCAAAAAGGGCAGAACCGACCGTCCACGTCGCTAAAATGGCAGTATCGACCGTCCACGTCGCTAAAAGGGCAGCACCGACCGTCCACGTCGCTAAAATGGCAGCACCGACCGTCCACGTCGCTAAAAGGGCAGAACCGACCGTCCAAGTTGCAAAAAGGGCAGAACCGACCGTCCAAGTCGCAAAAAGGGCAGAACCGACCGCCCAAGTCGCAAAAAGGGCAGCATTGACCGTCCATGTCGTAAAAAGGGCAGCGCAGGATTCCTACAAAGCGGGAACCAGATTACTCCGGGTCAGGTAAACGTCTATCACGGACACTCCGTCTCGGAGACATGTCAAGCAATGACCGTCCATGTCGTAAAAAGGGCAGTGCCAGCTTCCCAAAAAGCGGGAACCAAATCAGGTCGCCTCCAAGTAAAAGAAGATCCATCAATTTCATGCACACGACCCACATATATGGTGTGCATTTATTGATGGGGGGCAATTTGTTGGGGTAAAAATTTACACCCCGGTTGACCAAATGAAAATCAAAGTCAACCCCAAGCCAAGTGGGCCCAAGCCCAGATCCAGTGGGCCCATGCCTGGGTCGAGCCCGAACATGAAGCGGCCGGCCTCCCCCCATACCAAGATAAAATTTTGTAATAAATAATTTTGTTGCATTTTATAGGCATAAAGCCAAATTTTTGTAAAGCCCATGGCTTATGTGTAAAAAGAAAAGGCACATGAGCCATGGGATAGGCAAAATGCTATTTTGTGAAGCCCAAGGGGCTATGTGTAAAGTGTATAGCCTATAAAGGCAAAGGATAATGAAAATATCACACAACCTTTTCTCTCTCCAAAAAAAAAGTTTCAGATCTGAGATCTTTCTCCTTCTTCAAGGTTCCAAAACCTTCTTTCTCTTGAATTAAATCAAGAGTTCTACTCTCCTTTTTATAAAACAAATTAGTTTTTCACCACAAAACCCATCAAGGGGAACTCAGATCTTCCATTAAATCTCAAAAAGGAGCGATTTTTAAAATCCCATATCTGTTGATCTTCAAGATCCAGCTAACAGAGGAGGAAGAAGAAGAACCCCTCCCATTAACCCCAAAAGAAAAAAAACACTCAGGAGTCCAACTCCTCTCTGATTTCTCTTCCGAGAAATTTTTTTAGGCTAAAAACCTCTTTTTCTCGCCGGCGCTCAAGCGCAGAGCGCCCGCGTGCCGACACGTGGCGCGCTTGCGCTCCAGCGCTCAGCGCTCAAGCGCAAAGCGCCCACGTACCGACACGTGGCGCGCTTGCGCTCAAGCGCAAGTGCTCGAACGCAAGTCGCCTCCGTGCCGACACGTGGCGCGCTTGCGCTCAAGCGCAAGCGCTCGAGCGCAAGTCGCCCCCGTGCCGACACGTGGCGCTCTTGCGCTCTAGCGCAAGCGCTCGAGCGCAAGTCGCCCCGGTGCCGACACGTGGCGCGCTTGCACTCCAGCGCAGGTGCTCGAGCGCAAGTCGCCCCCGTGCCGACACGTGGCGCTCTTGCGCTCCAGCGCAAACGCTCGAGCGCAAGTCGCCCACGTAGTGCACTTGCGCCCAAGCGCTCAGCGTCCGAGCGCAAAGCGCCCACGTGCCGACACGTGGCGCGTTGCGCTCCAGCACTCTGCGCTCGAGCGCAGAGCGCCCACGTGCCGACACGTGGCGCGCTTGCGCTCAAGCGCCTAGGCGCTGGCCCCACGCATCCTTTGGATGTCTTTTTCCCCTTTATTTATATATACATGTATATATATACATATGTATACATATGTATACATACACATACTCCGCGATACTCTCCCCCTCAAAACTCTGCGTGGCTCCCGATATATCCAAAACCCCCTTTTAAAACAAAACACACGCACGCTGCACATTGAGTTCGCATGACCAGTTTAACCCGTTAATCGGAGGTTCTCTCGCCCCAAAGGCGGGGGGTAATTAACGGCAGCTTAGTTCGCGGCTGTCGGAGATTCGGATCCCCATAATCATTAAATCCCGGCCTACCCTAGGAAGGGGGAATCTGTAGTACACCTGACAAGCGCGCGCGTATTCCCATCTCAATGGGGTGACGAAAAACACCCTACACATCTGTTCCCAATTTAACGACTTAGAGGTCATTTGTTCCCAGTTTAAAGACATAGGGGTCTATTGGGTCGAAAGTTTTGGAATTTTGGGGTTGGGGTCGGTATCAGCGTTGTTAACACTGAAGCATAGGTGTCAGAAGCAATTCATCATTTCCCTTTCCCTGTTGGGGAGCGATGGCTTAGGAGACAGGTTTAGGTCCCTATCACCTAAGACTTTTCAATTTTATGAGCCGTAAGGGTCCCATAAAAGCATTTTCTCCCTACGAGTCGAAAGGATCTCGTAGGTGTACTTTCCCCTTAGGAGTCGTGGGGACTCCCAAGTGTGTTTTTCCTTAGTGAGTCGTAAAGATCTCACGAAGGTGTTTTCTTACGAGTCGAGAGGATCTTGTAAGTTTGTTCTCCTCATGTATCATGAGGACACATGAGTGGGTCTTCCAAAATGGAGCATAATTCCAAGGGTGGAGACCGGCCGCGTGACTGGTAATTGCGGTGGGGTATGGGTGTGATGAGAATTATTTGAGCCCGTGGATTATATACGGCAGCCAGTTTGGGGACCAACCGTAGGACTGGGAGAATTTTGGGGCTTTCTTGGCGTCTGCACCACTGCACTGGAATATAGTACAAGGAGCGACTCAACATTCGTCGTTGGGACATTCAGAGATTTGAAATTTTGGTTGGCGTCTGTATCGCTGCACTGGAATATGGTAGCAGGAGTGACTCATCATTCGTCGTTGGGACATTCAGAGATTTGAATTTTTGGTTAGCGACTGCATCGCTGCACTGGAATATGATACTAGGAGCGACTCATCATTCGCCATTGGGACATTCAGAGATTTGAATTTTTGGTTGGCTTTTGCATCGCTGCAATGGAATATGGTACCGGGAGCGACTCATCATTCGTCTTTGGAGAGTTTTTTTATTATTTTTTTAACCGCGATTACTTTATCATTTCAGTTTTTCTCATCGCGAAGGTCGCGATTGTCCTATCATTTCGGCTATTTATTCGCGGTTGCTCCATCATTTCGGCTGTTTATTTTCATTTTTATTTTACTCGCTGATTTTTATTGCGAGTTGCCCCATCATTTCGGTTTTTTTTATTTTTTTGTTTTTTTGTTTTTTATTTACACATTTTTACATCCCCAGTTTAACGACTTAGAGGTCGATTGTTCCCAGTTTAACGACGTGGTGGTTAACTGTTCCCAGTTTAACAACGTGGCGGTCAACTGTTGGAGCCTGGGCTCGATTCTGCTGGAACCACGGGCTCCTTTAGCTTAATTGCATAAGCGGGCTCTTCGTCATCTAGACCGAGCCAATGTTGGATGGCAACAACCATGTCATCGTCATGGCTATAAGGCGTAGGAGGACTTGTTCCTCTGGGCTCCATCATGTAGACCGTATGGGTTGTGTACCCGTCTATCGCTTCTTCGACAATATTGCTCGTTGGGCTTTTGGCTTGTTGCCTTGGTCCGCTCTTTTCAGAGAAAGGCAGATGTCTGAGAGAATCGGGTTTCCGAAGGGCTTCGGTCTCCATTTGTATGAAACTGACAGTCGCGGCTTGACTGTTTGTTAACACGCATTTAGACAGTTCTATCTCTCATGCCTTGTATTTGCTTTTCGACCCAATCTTTGAAGATGAAGCAGTCCTGAATGGCATGACCTATGACTCTGTGATAGGGGCAGTATTTGGGGTCGTCGGTCACATTCACTTCTTGCGGTCTTTTTGATTCTGGCAATTATAGACCGTTTCTTAGGGCGTCTTTGAATATTTTATGGATTTTGTCCCTTCTGAAGGAATAGACCTTATCCAGATTCTCTTTCAGTAGAGATTCTCCTCCCTCTCTGAACACTGGCTTCCGAGAATGGTTGGCATTAGGCCCGCTCATTCCTCGCTTATTTCGGTTAGCCGAGATGTTGAAAGATTCAGTATCGTCGGAATTTCCACCTTTGCGATTATCGTCCTTTCAGTTTCTCCAGGACCTATTGTTATTTTGGGAATCATAGGAGGATTCCTGCTTTGAGCGCTCCAACATCTGAACTTTCCTGGTCAGCTCTTGGAATGTTTTGAGACCCGTGATGCATAGAAATGGGGCCATCCAATTGTTGAGATTTCTGACGAGGAGGCCGATAAACTGGTCCTGCTCTATCGGCGGTTCACATTTGACGGAGAGATTACGCCATCAGGTTATAAAATCCGTGCTGCTTTCGTTGTTCTTTGGTTTTGTCCTTACGAGGTCGGCAATGGTAATCTTATCGCTGACACTCATGAACCTTTATCGGAACAGAGATTCCATTTGGACGAAAATAGTAACGGAGCCATCCGGTATGCTAGCGTACTAATCGAAAGTGATATCGGTTAAATTATTAACGAACCGGCGAAGGAGAAGCGCATCATTGCCCCTAGTACTCCCACATGAGGTTTTAAAATGGGCGATGTGCTGATTCGCATTTCCCGTCCCATCAGATCTTCCGAATTTGGGGATGACATAGCCGCTACGAAATTCTACCAGATCATACTGAGCAGGATATGGTCTCCCACTACTGCTGATATCTTTTTGCACTTCGGCTTCGGCTACCAAGGTTTTGATTTTGTTGGCAACCAAATCCATGATTTGGTCTTGAGTTAGCGGGCTACTGTAATCGGTAGCTAAGACATTTCTCGAGATAGGATGCGACTGACTTTCATGCGGTCCGCCCATCTTTGGATTTGAGGGAATAGGTGTTGGCTGTCTCAGGATACCGTTTTCCGGTTCATGAGCAGAGCCCTGCGCTTGATTAAGTGGCTGAGAGGCAAGTTGGGCCATGAGCTGTAAGACGACGTTTTTCAATTCGTCAATTTTTGAGTAGAGCTTGGCCATCTCGTTGTCTTTACTTCTGAGCTGTTTTCGGAGCTCTTGGAGAAGTTGCTGCTCTGCGGTCTTAAGATGAAAGATTGGCTCATGTTCGCTTTCCGAGCCCGACTCCTCATGAACCGAGCTCTCTCTCTACTTATCAGCTTTACTGGAAGGGTTTTCATTACCTTCCACAGGATGCTGGTCTTGGGAAGTGGAAGCCACATTCACCCCAGACTAGATTTGAGATGTGATGGCCCCGTCCTTGCTCTTGCTGTGCGTGCCCACCATGTAGACAGTGTGGACTACATATCCAGCCGTCTCTTTATCTTTGGCGGGGTAATCTTGTTCTTGGAACCTCATGAGTTCAGCCTAGCATGAGCCCTAGCCCTTTTGTTGGCTCTGTATCTGAGTTTTTTCTGTCTTAGCTTCTCGATTTTGAAGGCTTGGCAGGCATCCGTCATCCAGGAAGCCATCGTGAGCCGATTAACGGGGAGCTTAGAGAAGATACCCAATTGAGCAGTTGTCAGGGGCACCGCTGGTGCTTGCCCGAGATGCCTTGTTTCTTTGTTGGTGTTGATGGTCTTGCCCCCAGCTGGGGCCAAGGAAAGTCGTTCAAACACCAAGTTGCGTTTGGGTAGTGGTGCCCTCGAGATCACCACATTTGGCCTCCTGCCTTTCGAGGCCGGTCTGTCTGTTACTGGAGCTTGAGGAGCTGAGACGGCGTTAGCCGGCACGAATAGAATAGAGCCGAATGGTTGCAGCGGCTCCTCCCATTGTCGCCCGAGACTGTCCGGGAGGACCGTCCTGGTGTTCATCTTCATCGTGTAGGAGATTGGAGCTGTGTCGAGAGCTGAGCTGGTCCTTGGAGACATTTTGTTGCGTCCGGAGATTGCAATTTGAAATTTGTTAACCTGCACAAAGAAGCATGATTTCAGTACAGGCAATCGATATGTATATTGATTGAGTTTGCATGAACAATTAACCCGAAATATGGGAGGAGAGAAATCATCCCACCGGGCGTGCCAGATTCTGTAGGGTGTTTTTCATCACCCCATTGAGATGGGAATACGCGTCGCTTGTCAGGCGTACTACAGATTCCCCCTGTCTAGGGTAGGCGGGGGTTTATTGATTGTGGGGATCCGAATCTCCGGCAGTCACGGACTATGATACCGAAATCTTGAACTCCATACTTCTCGTCTTTAGTGAGAGATCTTTATTTACTATGATACTGAATAACTTCCTTTCCAAGCGTTTAGCCGGGAGGGAAAAAAGCTTTTGGTAGGAACATCACCAAGATGTTGTGATGTTTCCGACGTTGAATTTGATTGAGAGGCGCATGGAGCATCACAAACTCTATAACTTGGATCCTCTGATCTCAGGTTTGGAAGTAACGGGCAAGAACCCGCATTATTTTATTTGGAAGTTCTGTTAGGGCAGCAAAGACCCTTTCTTCTTTTACATCACATAGCTTTTCGTCTCCTTGATAGCTGGAGTTGGAACAGATGAGATCAGAGACGCCATCATTGGGGCATTCCGCGCTACGAGTTGGGCGCTAAAGAAAGCAGTGAATCGCCTTCCATAGATGAAGAAAGTAGGGATTCGCGGCCGACGCTGGATGCAGCTGAGCCACCAATTCAATCTTGAAATGGACAGTGAGATTTTGAACAACTAGCCGATTTACTCGATTAGATTAAGGCGAGCCACACCGGGCTTTCTACCCTTCGTCGAACTCCTGTCTGGCCCCCGCGTTGTACGGCGAGAGACGTACATTTATTTTGATTTGTTGAGCTCTTTTTCGGGACAGTTAAAAGGGCCCGATGTGAGAAATCCATTCCATCGGTACGACCAAAAGACCGTACAATCTTTTGGCTTCGACCCTATTGTTGGGGTAAAAATTTACACCCCAGTTGACCGAGTCAAAGTCAAGGTCAACCCCCAAGCTAGGTGGGCCCAAGCCCAGGTCAAGCGGACCCATGCCCAAGTCAAGCTCACGGCCAGCCTCCCCATGGCAACGACAAAATCATGTAATAAATAATTATTATGTAATTTTTTTATACATGAATGTATGCAAAATGGGCATAAAACCAATATTTTGTAAGCCCATGGTTTATGCGCAAAAATGAAATGGCACATGAGCCATGGGATAGGCAAAATGCCATTTTGTAAAGCCCAAGAGGCTATATGCAAATATGTAAGCCTATAAAAGGCAACATGATGATGAATAAATAAGAACACTTTTTCATTCTCTCAAAAACCTAGGGTTTGTGCCTCTTTCACCTTTCTGAAGGTTTCAAACCTTCTTTCTTTTTTTGAATTAAATCAAGAGTTTTACTCTCCCTTTTCCAAAACTAAATAGTTTTTCACCTCAAAATCCACAAAGGGGGACTTGGATCTGCTATTAGATCTCAAAAAGAAGAGTTTTTTAGATCTCACATCTCTTAATCCAGCCAACAGAGGAGGAAGAAGAAAAACCCATTTCCTCAAACAAAACATTTTTAGGAGTCTAACTCCATATATATATATATATATATATATATATATATATATATATAACAACAAATATTTCCTTTGTGAAGCATAGCTTCTGTTTCTGGGGCTAAAAGCCCTCTTTTCCTCGCCGGCGCCCAAGCGCTCAAGCGCCGAGCGCCCACGTGCCGACACGCGGCGCGCTAGCGCTCGAGCGCAAAGCGCCCACGTGCCGACACGTGGCGCGCTTGCGCTCCAGCGCCCTTGCGCTCGAGCGCAAAACGCCCACGTGCCGACACGTGGCGCGCTTGCGCTCAAGCGCACTGCGCTCGAGCGCAAAACGACCACGTGCCGACACATGGCGCGTTTGCGCTCCAGCGGATTGCGCCCGAGCGCAAGACGCCCACGTGCCGACACGTGGCGCGCTCTCGCTCCAGCGCTCTGCGCCCGAGCGCAAAGCGCCCACGTGCCGACACGTGGTGTGCTTGCGCTCCAGCGCCTTGCGCCCGAGCGCAAAGCGCCCACGTGCCGACACGTGGCACGCTTGCGCTCCAGCGCCCAGCGCTCATGCGCAAAGCGCCCACGTGGCGCGCTTGCACCTGAGCGTACAGCACCTAAGCGCACAGCGCTCAAGGCGCTGGCCCCACGCATCCCTTGGATGCCTTTTCCCCCTCTTTTTATGTACATACATATACATATACATATGTATACATATTTGCACACACACGTGCTCCACGACACTGTCCCGGTTAGAAAAAAAATTCTAACGGGACGCTGCCCCGCACCCCGCAAGGGGGCTACTAGCCCCCTTGACCCCCAGCCCGCTATCCGGGTAGCGGGACCTTCGTAAAAACTCTGCGTGGCTCCCAATATATCCAAAACCCCCCTTTCAAAACACAACACACGCACACTGCACATTGAGTTCGCATGACCAGTTTAACCCGTTAATCGGAGGTTCCCTCGCCCCAAAGGCGAGGGGTAATTAACGGCAGCTTAGTCCGCGGCTGCCGGAGATTCGGATCCCCACAATCAATAAACCCCGGCCTACCCTAGGCAGGGGGAATCTGTAGTACACCTGACCAGCGCGCGCGTATTCCCATCTCAATGGGGTGACGAAAAACACCCTACAGATTCTGGCACGCCCGGTGGGACCAATCTCTCCTCCCATATTTCAGGTTAAACGTTCATGCGAACTCAATCAATTTACATGTCTATATTTATACTAAAATAATGCTCTTTCATGCAGGTTTTCAAGCAATCGCCTTTCAACAATGTCTCCAATGATGAACTCAGCTTCCATCTCTTACACGATGAAGATGGACTCCAGGACGGTCCTCCCAGCCAATCTTGGGCGACAATGGGAGGAGCCGCTGCTACCGTTCGGCTCTATTCTGTTCGTGCCCGCTAACGCAATTCCCGCTCCTCAAGCTCCAGCAACAGATAGACCGGTCTCGAAAGGAAAGAGACCAAATGTGGTGATCTCGAGGGCGCCCAACCCAAACGCAAGTCGGTGTCTGAACGACTTTTCTTGGCCCCAACTGGGGGCAAGGCCATCAACACCAACAAAGCTACAACGCGTCTTGAGCAATCTCCAGCGACGCCTCCGACATGCTCGATTGGGTGTCTTCTCAAGCCTCCCCATCACTCAGCCTATGGCGGCTCCCCGAAGAGCAGAAGCCTGTCAAGCGCTTAAGGCAGAGAAGCTGAGGCAGAAGCGGCTCAGATATAGAGCCAACAAAAGGGCTAGGGCTCTGGCCGTGTTAAAATTTATGAATTTCCAAAGCCCGGACCGCTCCGCGAAACCAGCTGCCAGTGATGAAAGAATGGCTGAATGTGTTATCCACACTATCTACATGGCCGGATATGAAGAAACGAACCATCCTCTTCTTCACAGCCATGGTGATATATGGTTGACGCTACCCAGCATCGGCTCGATCTAAATGATGAAGAGCCCGCTCAGGTCGATAATCCAGAGGAGCTCGTGGTTCCTGCGGAATTGAGCTCAGGCAATAAAGATTACCCGGTTGTCATAACCGGAACTACAGAACAAGCATTATTCCAATGGTTTCAAAGGCAATTTCAGGACAGGGATGAGAAGATGGCCGAGGTCTATTCCAAAGTCGACGAGCTGGCAAACGTCGTGGCAGATCTCGCGACCCAAGTCGCCCGATTGCAATTACAGCAGAATCAAATTTTGGTTCATAAGCCAGGGAATGATACCTGGAGGCAGCCAACTGATATCCCCTTCAACCTAACAGCGGAGCGCCTTCGTGAAAAACGGCCGCAATCAGCCTCCAGTCCCTCCGATACATACGCCGAGGGGGAATCGCCTCTAAAAAAGAAGCTGGAAAAGGTCTATTCCTTCAAGAGGGAAAAGGTCCACAAGATATTCAGGGACGCCCTAAGAAACGGTCTACAACTGCCAGAATCAAAGAGACCGCAAGAAGCGAATATGACCGACGACCCAGAATATTGCCCCTATCACAGGGTGATAGGTCATGCCATTGAGGACTGCTTCGTCTTCAAAGATTGGGTCGAAAGGCAATACAAGACAGGAGAGATAGAACTGTCTAAAGGCGTGTTAGCAAACAGTCAAGCTACCACTGCCGATTTTATGCAAATGGAGACCGAAGCCTTTCGGGAACCTAATCCTCCTAGATATGTGCCATTATCTGAAAAGGGCGAACCAAAGACCGATCGGGCTCGAGGACCAGCATCAGTAAAGGCACCTACTCCAATGGAGAGAAAGAAGAAGGTATACTCCTTCAGGAGGGATGAAGTCCGCAAAATATTCCTGGACGCCTTGAACAACGGTCTGCAACTGCCTGTTCCAAAGAGGCCACTGGAAATGAACATGACCGGCAATCCCATATACTGCCCATATCATAGAGTGGTGGGTCATACCATCGAAGACTGCTATATTTTCAAAGATTGGGCAGAGGACCAATATAAGCTTGGAAAAACCTCACAATCCTCGGATGTATCGGCAAGCCACAGAGCTAGGTCATCAACACAGCTCCGCCAAGATCAAAGTTCAAGGAGCTGGGATAAGCAAAGAGGACCACCACGTCGTTAAACTGGGAACACCCGCTGACCTCTAAGTCGTTAAACTGGGAATGACAGACCACCAAGTCTTTAAACTGGGAATAATCGATCTCTAAATCGTTAAACCGGGAATGTAAAAAAATATATATGTATGTAAATAAACAAAAAATGTGTAAATAAAAGAAAAATAATGAAAAGCCGAAATGATGGGGCAACTCGCAAAAAAAAATCAGCGAGTAAAGATAAACATGAAAATAAAGCCGAAATGATGGGGCAACCGCGAATACATAGCCGAAATGATAGGGCAATCGCGACCTTCGCGATAAGAAAAGCTGAAATGATAGAGCAATCGCGGTAAAACAAAAAAAAAAAAACAACTGGCGAATGATGAGTTGCTCCTGGTACCATATTCCAGTGCAGCAATGCAGACGCCAACAAAAATCCATTTTTTCAAAATTCTTCCGGCCCTACGGCCAGTCCCCAAATTGACTACCGTATACAATCCACGGGCTCAAATAATTCTCATCATACCCATGCCCCACCATAATCACCAGTTACGCGGCTGGTCTCCGCCTTTAGAGTTATGCTCCATTGAGAAGACCCACTCATGTGTCCTCATGATACATGAGGAAAACAAACCTTTGTGGGATCCTTACGACTCACAAAGGAAAACCACACTTAGGAGTCCTTACGACTCCTAAGGAGAAAATACACCTGCGGGATCCTCACGACTCGCAGGGAGAAAATGCTTTCATGGGACCCTCACGGCCCATAAAATTGAAAAGCCTTAGGCGATAGGGACCTAAACCCGTCTCCTAAGCCATCGCTCCGCCAACAAGAGTAGGCAAATGATGAATTGCTCCTGGCATCTCTGCTTCAGTGTTAGCAACGCTGATGCCGGGCCCTACCCCAAAATTCCAAGCTCGCCATCAATAGACCCCCTAAGTCTGTAAACTGGAAACAGATGACCTCCAAGTCGTTAAACTGGAAACAGATGACCGCCAAGTCGTTAAACTGGAAACAGATGACCTCTATGTCGTTAAACTGGAAACAGATGACCTCTAAGTCGTTAAACTGGAAACAGATGACCACCAAGTCGTTAAACTGGAAACAGATGACCACCAAGTCGTTAAACTGGAAACAGATGACCTCTATGTCGTTAAACTGGAAACAGATGACCTCTAAGTCGTTAAACTGGAAACAATAGACCTCTAAGTCGTTAAACTGGAAACAGATGACCACCAAGTCGTTAAACTGGAAACAGATGACCGCTAAGTCGTTAAACTAGAAACAGTCGACCTCTAAGTCATTAAACTGGGAACGAGGGAAATCCACTCATGTGTCCTCACGATACATGAGGGCAACAAACCTTTGTGGGATCCTTACGACTCACAAAGGAAAAACACACTTAGGAGTCTTCACGACTCCTAAGGAGAAAATACACATGCGGGATCCTTACGACTCGCAGGGAGAAAATGCTTTTATGGGACCCTCACGGCCCATAAAATTGAAAAGCCTTAGGCAATAGGGATCTGAACATGTCTCCTAAGCCATCGCTCCCCAATCCCTAAGTGGCGAATGATGAGTCGCTCCTGGTACCATATTCCAGTGCAGCGATGCAGACGCCAGCCAAATTCCAAATCCCAACGGCGAATGATGAGTCGCTCCTGGTACCATATTCCAGTGCAGCGATGCAGACGCCAACAAAGACCCAAAATGTTTTTGGCCCTACGGTCTGGATCATACATCCTGCAAAACCGTACACAATCCACGGGCGTAAAACAATCCCAGTCCCTCCCAAGTCCTACCGGTGAGACCACATTCAAAGTTCCACCAAAAATAAAAAAAAAAAGAATAGAAATAAAAAAGGCATGTCCACAAGCAAAATGGGCACAGATGAAAACCCGAAAGGGCTCCGTGAGTAAAAACAGCAGGACTGCCGGCGAGTTTGTGAAAACCCGAAAGGACGCACACTCGTAAAAAAGAGATGAAATGCACTCGCAAAGTCCTCTCGACTTTGTGAGGAGAAAATTCCCGCGTGAGATCCTTACGACTCACAAAGAAGCAACACCCTTAGGAGTCCCCACGACTCCTAAGGAGAAAATACACCTATGAGATCCTTTCGACTCGTAGGGACAAAATGCTTTTATGGGACCCTTACGGCCCATAAAATTGAAAAGTCTTAGGTGATAGGGACCTAAAACCTGTTTCCTAAGCCATCGTTCCCTAATAAGCAAATGCAAATGATGATTCGCTCCTCGTACCATATTCCAGTGTAGCGATGCTGATGCCAAACAAAAAGAAAAACCAATTCCCAAATCCTCTCGGGGCAAATGATGAGTTGCTCCTAGCATTATTCCAGTGTAGCAATGCAGATGCCAAACAAAAAAAAAACCAATTCCCAAATCCTCCCGGGGCAAATGATGAGTTGCTCCTGGCATTATTCCAGTGCAGCAATGCAGATGCCAAACAAAAAAAACCAATTCCCAAATCCTCCCGGGGCAAATGATGAGTTGCTCCTGGCATTATTCCAGTGCAGCAATGCAGATGCCAAACAAAAACCCCAATTCCCAAATCCTCTCAAAGACGGATGATGATTCGCTCCTGGTACCATATTCCAGTGTAGCGATGCTAATGTCGACTCAAATCAAACAAATCAAACCAACCAATTCCAACATCGACCTCTGCGTCAACAAGCGACACTCCGTGCCGGGGAAAAGTCGATCAGCGACACTCCGTGCCGGGGAAAAGTCAACCCGACACTCCGCGCCGGGGAAAAGTCGACCAGCGACACTCCGTGCCGGGGAAAAGTCAACCAGCGACACTCCGCGCCGGGGAAAAGTCGATCAGCGACACTCCGTGCCGGGGAAAAGTCAACCCGACACTCCGCGCCGGGGAAAAGTCGATCAGCGATACTCTGTGCCGGGGAAAAGTCAACCTGACACTCCGCGTCGGGGAAAAGTCGATCAGCAATACTCCGCGCCGGGGAAAAGTCAACCAGCGACACTCCGCGCCGGGGAAAAGTCAACCCGACACTCCACGCCGGGGAAAAGGCAACCAGCGACACTCCGCGCCGGGGAAAAGTCGACCAGTGACACTCCGCGCAGGGGAAAAGTCGATCAGCGACACTCCGTGCCAGGGAAACGTCAAGCAGACACTCCGTGCCGGGGACACGTCAACCAGCGATACTCCGCATCAGGGAAACGTCCAACAGCGACACTCCGTCTCGGGGATACGTCAACCAGCAGACACTCCGCGCCGGGGACACGTCGACCGGCGACACTCCGTCTCGGGGAAACGTCAAGCAGACACTCCGTCTCGGGGACACGTCAACCAGCCGATACTCCGCCTCGGGGAAACGTCGACCAGCGACACTCCGCACCGGGGGCACGTCAACGAAATCACTCCGGGCTAGGGAAACGTCTATCACGGACACTCTGTCTCGGAGACGCGTCAAGCGTCGACCGTCCATGTCGTAAAAAGGGCAGTGCATCCCAAAAAGCGGGAACCAAAGCAAGTCGCCTCCACGCAAAAGAAGATCCATCAATTTCATGCACACGACCCACATGTGAGGTGTGCATTTATTGATGGGGGCAATTAGTTGGGGTAAAAATTTACACCCCGATTGACCGAGTCAAAATCAAGGTCAACCCCCAAGTTAGGTGGGCCCAAGCCCAGGTCAAGCGGACCCATGCCCAAGTCAAGCCCACGGCCAGCCTCCTCATGGCAACGAAAAAATCATGTAATAAATAATTATTATGTAATTTTTTTATACATGAATGTATGCAAAATGGGCATAAAGTCAATATTTTGTAAGCCCATGGCTTATGTGCAAAAATGAAATGGCACATGAGCCATGGGATAGGCAAAATGCCATTTTGTAAAACACAAGGGCTATACGCAAATATGTAAGCCTATAAAAGGCAACATGATGATGAATAAATAAGAACACTTTTTCATTCTCTCAAAAACCTAGGGTTTGTGCCTCTTTCACCTTTCTGAAGGTTTCAAATCTTCTTTCTTCTTTTGAATTAAATCAAGAGTTTTACTCTCCCTTTTCCAAAACTAAGTAGTTTTTCACCTCAAAATCCACAAAGGGGAACTTGGATCTGCTATTAGATCTCAAAAAGAAGAGTATTTTAGATCTCACATCTCTTGATCCAACCAACAGAGGAGGAAGAAGAAGAACCCATTTCCTCAAACAAAACATTTTTAGGAGTCTAACTCCATATATATATATATATATATATAACAACAAATATTTCCTTTCTGAAGCATAGCTTCTGTTTCTGGGGCTAAAAGCCCTCTTTTCCTCGCCGGCGCCCAAGCGCTCAAGCGCCGAGCGCCCACGTGCCAACACGCGGCGTGCTAGCGCTCGAGCGCAAAACGTCCACGTGGCGCGTTTGCGCTCCAGCGTCCTTGCGCTCGAGCGCAAAGCGCCCACGTGCCGACACGTGGCGCGCTTGCGCTCAAGCGCACTGCGCTCGAGCGCAAAACGCCCACGTGCCAGCACGTGGCGCGCTTGCGCTCCAGCGCACTGCGCCCGAGCGCAAAGCGCCCACGTGCCGACACATGGCGGTGCCCACGTGCCGACACGTAGCGCGCTTGCGCTCCAGCGCCCAGCGCTCATACGCAAAGTATAAGTGCACGGCGGCGCCCCGGCCGTCAATCCGACGGCCAAATGCAGAAGCGGTGATAAACTTTAATTTTTGCAAACTAGCAAACCGGCACCACCGCGCACTAAACACCCGGATCGAACCATTAACTAGTCCTAGCTAACTACAAGATAGGGAAGAGATATACCGAGTGATCCGAGTCCTCCGGTCTTCTCGCCGTCGTCCCGATCTCCCGCGGAATGTCCGGTCTCCACCTCGTCGCCGGAAGGGCACCACATCGCCGGAATCTTTTACGGGCTCCTACCTCTATACCGAGGCAACTCGGGCGCGAAGTTGGCTAGCCGACGCGTCCAAGATTTGCTGTAGGCTAGTGTAGAGTCTATGTCTCATTGGGGTTTTGTTGCCATGGAGGATGGAGGAATCAATATGAACTTTGGAGAGGTGAGAAGGATTTTGGGAGCAAGCCAAAATGAGATCATGAAATTTCCCTCATACAAAAAAATGAAACCTCTCTCTCCCTTGTTGGAGATAGTGCCCTCAGAGTCAATCATTGGATCACAGGCACGTGATTGCAATGATTGAGGGAAGACCTGTCCCAGTAGGACAGTCTTACTCGAGATGATAGTATGCTATCTGGTTTATCTTTATCATCGTGTACTGCTTTAGGTGACCTTTCGAGTCGCTATTACACGTTGATAAAGCCCCTTGGATTCTTGCTTGACCACCAGCAGTATGAGGGCGATCATATAAGTGGGAGCTGGGGGTCTACAAGCACATCCTTAAATGGTCCCTAGTCGTGGGAGTTTCGAGACAGGGCATCGATTCTCCAGAGTAGACTAGTGTATACAGTCGAGACCCCGACGAGGGGCGGTGGCCGGTCTCACAAGCCACTGGTGTCAGTTGGTTCACCTAAGATGTATACAGGTGCTCATTGGGTTATGAGTACACCGGACAGGACTCGCCGGGAACCTGCTAGTTGGGAATATACCAGACGTCAGATAGCAGTTCCCTGGTGACATGTGTACAGGTTAGTTCATCGACCTGAGATCGTCATTTTTCTCGTGTGAGTTCCCACTGTGCTTTGATTACTACCCTACCACGGCTCAAAGGAGTCGTGCAAACAGGTTTTAGTTGGGTACAGTCCCGAGCCACATGGAGGCAGTGAGCGGATCTGCAGGGGTTCGTCTCTCCCGGTATTGGGGGTGAGGTCGCGCTGTGTCTAGGAGAGCCAGAACATGAAAAGTCCTTGGCCAAGGCAGGAGATTTGCTGGTAGGTATTCCAGTAGTATCTCAGGGTGTTCTGGGCTGCACTCCGACACGACTTGTACCGCTTTTGGGGGTCTGACTTTTACCAACCCCCTAGGCCCGCCATGCGATACTCATAGACGAACGGACCGGACTGTACGGATATTGTCACTGACAGGCTCAGTAGGGTGTCAGGATGAGTTCGCTCATCGACGTCCCTTTTAGTCAGTAGCTGGTGGCCCGTCACGTATTGGCTTATACCTCTGACGTGCTAGTGGTTAAATCCACAGCCAAAGTATTGACGGGTCTTTAGAGTCCACCACACACAGTTACTCAAGTTTCGGGCGAAACGCTGTAGAGGCCGTATGGAGATATGGCAGGGTTCGATCGGATACGTGCGGTATTGCACTGATCGCGATCGGACAGTTTTTACTAGCCGGCTTTGGCTTAAGCCGGATCCTAGTATAAGATAGTGTAGTTTTGTCTCTTTGCATTTGTGTTCAGTGCGAATACAAATGCGGGCATGTATTTGCAGTAGTGGGGTTTTCCTGTAATTTATTACGGGATCGGTTTTCTGAAGTTGCCAGTTTGCATTCCGTTCCGGCCGGTTTTCCTTCATTCCTTCTCGGTCGGACTTTCTTGTTGGAAGGTGTTAATTGCAAGTTTGCAATTAATATTTAGTGGAGGGTTTTCTTGCACTTGTGGATTATGATGAGACTTGCTTCATGATGATATTCCTTTCTTATCCATTTGATGGCTTTTCACTTGATGGTTAGTGAAAGGAAATGGTTGTGACCATTTTTCTTTAATATATTGTTTTTCCATTCTTTTATTCTATACAAAAGAGGTGCCATTCTTTTTCTCTCTCCAATCTCATTCTAGAGAGAGAGGGCCGGCCATTCTTGAGAGAGGGAGATGAGAGGATCATTTTTCTAGTGGTGGAAATATATCATCTCATTCTTTTGCTTGCTTGCTTAAAAAGATTACACAATTCCCTCCATAGCTTATTATTCCTTTACATCCTTCCATCAAGGCAACTTCAAGAACCCTAAGAGATATGCATACTACACTATTCTATAGCAAGTCTTGGACGCGTCGGCTAGCCAACTTCGCGTCCGAGTTGCCTCGGTCAAGAGGCGGGAGCCCGTAAAAGATTCCGGCTACGTGGTGCCCTTTCCGACGAGCGAGGAGGTGACGGAGATTCCGCGGGAGATCGGAGTGGAGACGAAGACCGAAGGACACGGATCGCTTGGTATAGCATCTCTACTCTTTTCTATTTTGCTAGCTAGCTAGGTTAATGGCCCGATCCGGGTAAAAAGTCCGCGGTGGTGCCGTTTTGCAAAGTTCGCAAAGTTTTTGTTTTCCGCGTTTCCGGCGTCGGATCGACGGCCGGGGCGCCCCCGCGGGCTTACAATGGTATCAGAGCCACGCCATTAACCTTGCCTAGCTTGTTCTAGCGCGTTTAGAACCCGATCGAACAAAATCCCCAAAAACCACATTTTTGTGCACATGTGTTCTCTGTTGAATTTTTTTGAGCTCCTAAAATTTTTCAGGTTGTTGCAGAGGCATGTACAAAAAATTCTAAGAATTCTGGGAAAATACGATCCACTGATTCCTCACTTAGACCGCGGAAACGCGGCCAAACCCCTGTTTTGGCCGCGGTTCCGCGGCGGTTAGGATGAATCATGGCACCATATTTTCCCAGTAAGCTTATGAGTTGGAAATAGGGGTTTTGGGATATTCTTTTTGGGCCCAGTTTTTCTGTAAGTGCTACAGTAGTGTATGGGGCCCACTTGATAATATTTGTTCGATCGGATATTTTAAACATGCCAGTTCACAGTTTTTACATTATATCTGCGACCGTGAATGTCACTCGATCGGTAAATCCAGTCTATCTGCTATAGCCCTTTTAGACGGATTTGCGAACGTGACTTTCACGTTGATGTTCTGTGATTGTACTGTGTTGTTGCGGATCGGTCGTGGGGGATAGCCTGGTTGCAGTGGTAGTACAGTTTTGTTGTATTATGTACATTTGATATTGCGGGGCGAGCGTCCGACATGTGGACTGCCGTCACTGCCTGTTTGTATTATTATTTTGGGGCACGACCAGGTTGCGGTCGATGTACCCGTTGTATGTATATTTTACTTTCTGTACTAGGACTACCCCGCGGAGGGGTGCACGGATAGCCGAGTTCTAGAGGGCAACAAGCCCGCATCTCATGGCATTGAGACGGAGGGGGCTTCACTCTAGGATTGGCAGGGCTATTCGCCGCACTCGTAGGGGGTACAGGCTGACCCAGGAGGGGTGCCCAAGTTACCGGATTCCGTGAAGTGCTGGGTGGTCCATTCACGTCGTTGAAGGGGGCTGCCTCGCTTCAGGTTTTGGCGGGTGACTTGCCGCGCCCGTAGGGGTCTAGGATTTCATTGCACAGGCTATCCACACGACCAGGGGAACGTCGGGTTTCAGTAGCGGCTCTGTGAAACCTGGGGATCCCAGATATCTGTATTGATCTGGGTTGCTATACATTTCTGTGTTGCATTTTATCACGCCTTGAGCGAAATATTATATATTGGTATATATATATTAGTAGATGTTGTATATGTTTTTCATCCGCGCTAGTTCAGTCCCCGCTCTGTCGTTAGTTAGCTAACCTAACGGGTGATGACGGGACCCAGTGGCGAATGCGGATGGCATATACGTACGTCAGTATATTTTCGTTCTTTGTGGTGTGATCAATTGATGGGACTGCGTTGATTCGGATCAATGCAAGATAAACAAACCTATTCTGATGTTGTTGGAACACTTTTTCAAAAAGCTGTTATTGCAAGGACGTTCACTTTTGTTTTGCATCGTGGTATTCATTTAGAATATCCTGCTCCTCAGTCGACGAGGCAAGGGCCGAGATCCCTTCACCGGGAGTGACCCCTTGGACAAAAGTTTGCGTCAGGGCAGTAACTTCACTATAGCCGATTACTTTTGCTTTGCATCGTGGTATTCAGTTGGAATATCCTGCACCTCATTCTACGGGGAAAGAGCCGAGATCCCTTCACCGGGAGTGACCTCTTTAGCAAAGGTTTTCGTCACTATATTTTTACAAAGCTATCCGTTCCTTCAACGATATCAAGTTCATTACGTTAAAGGTTTTCGCCAGAAACCATTCGTAGCCCTCCGTCGTTTCAGACGGGTAGCACGTAGTATTCATGCTATGTTTGTTGGCCTTCGTCAAGGCATAGTGTATGGTAGCTGCTTGTTGCCTTTCTGCAGCATAGATAGATGCGTTGGTTTGGGACAGTCGTATAGCCTTGTTGGCCTTCGTCAAGGGCTTGTGCGGGTGGGTTCAAATCAACCTGGAGAATGACGGGTAGAACTTGACATGTGACTTATGATTTGTTGGCCTTCGTCAAGGTCATAAGAGCATGGGGCAGAAATCACATCGGGAGTTTCAAAAGTACTGAAACTTGCCAGATATGCGCATACCTTCTGGAGTGTGATAACGTGAGCGGATTCCGTCACGTTATCATGCGATGAGAGTTGGATCCCGATTCCCACTGATGAGTTGGTTTACTCCTCGGGTTATCCCGGCTAATTCTTCTTTCAGGTTTGGGGAAGAATTTGACGTTACAGTGGGAGGTTTCCAGATTAGATAAATTGGTAACCATTCTGATCTAGGTTAGAGTGCACGCTGAGTGTTTCTTTTCTCTCTCTCTTTGGCAGCGACCATTGACCCGACCCTAGACTATGACTCAGTGACCAAGTTGACCGAACCTTCTTAACACTGGCTTTTGGATTGTCAGAGTTGCAGACCTCTTTGCCACTCCTACTTTTACTCTTTTCTCCGGGACACCCCGTATTACTACGAACGTCCACTTCCATTGGACAAAACCATCGTATGGTTATATACGAACTCGAACGAATTTATTCGAGGATGGTTTCTGGTTCTGGAGAAAACGAATAGGACTATTCAGTTGTCTTTACCTTTTACCTTCTCTCAGGTTGCGAGTACTCCTTGGTTTAGGAGATAGTACACCTATTACGCAAATTGGATAGTCTTCTTCCAAACCTTAGGCTGGTGCCGAACGGTAGGGAATGAAGAAAGCCAATTAGCCTAAACGGTGTACAGAAGGTATTAAGTTCAGACAAAGCAAGAGATTAGTAAGAGGGCAAAGTAAATTGCGACTGCTATTCACGACCAAACCATGTACTTCTTTGTCAATCCTAAATCACCTATGAATTAAGTACATTCGGTTGTCTTTTATCCTCACCTTCTCTCGCATTGCGAGTGCTCCTCGGACTAGGACAGTACACCCATTATGCTTATTGGATAGTCTTCTTCCAAACCATAGGCTGGTGCCGAACGGTAGGGAAGGAAGAAAACCATTTGGCCTAAAGGGGTGTACAGAAGGTAATGACTAAAGACATATAAAGGGATTTGGAAAGATGGCAAAGAATTATACAGTTATAGTTGTGAATCTGGATAATGGAAGAGGCATTACTAAGAATACCAGGATACCCCATCGAAACATCTCAATGTTTCAGTTTCACTGTGTACTGTTAAATGAAAACTGATTTCCCAATTAGGCACTTGCTCCAGGGTATGTATTTACCAGGTATGAGTCTCACATCTGTATGGTTTTACAGATGATGAAGGGGAGTAAGTTATTGGGAATTAGGTGACCATCCTCATTATATCGGGATTCATTGGAATTGGTGATATTTGAGGAAGCCACCTGGGTTGTTTGCCGGTCGGCAAATATTTGGTTTTGAATATCCGTTGTTGTGCACCAATTTCAAATTGATATATCTGTACGTCTATTTTTATAGAGTGAGACATATCTTTTTGAAATTATGTCTATGACATTTACCTATACCAGTGGATGGTTAGGTAAGGAGCATTGAACAGCGGTGTAATTCTTCTTAACCAAAAGTACAGTTTTCAACCTACGACACACAGTGAATGAGTCACCAGACTCAGCGGACTTATACAGAGTATTGTATATTGTACAGTGTCCATTAGGACAGAGGGGTTGGTCCTCGTACTTTATTCTGTTTACTTTTAACTTCTCTAGTTCTTAGACATGTGTTCGTAGAAACACAGGGTCTAAGTTTTGAGGAGTTATAGGTATATGAATAAAGTAGAGAACCAGGTGTTGCAAGTATCGGGATTCTTCAAGGAGATCGAAGATGTAGATACTTGTGAATGGTATTCAGTTGATAGTAATGATTAAGAGAACTAGCTTCTCTTTCAGGTTACTCATAATTGGAAGTACTCCTAAGTTGAGTAACGCTGATCGGCCTCTCCTCCATTTACTTGACATGCACTGGAGACAGCTGCATGATTTGAATCTGGTTCAATTAAATCAGTGCCTCTGCTTCTTGGATATAGAACAGTTCATATCTTGACATTGTTAAGATACGGGGAGTTGTCCGGCTTATGCTTAAAACCAGACACTGGACAACTCAAGGCACGTTTCAGTAGTGGCTGTTTGTGGGTTGACCCGGGCTATGACGAGGGTTGATTTTCTACCATCTGGAAGATCAATAGTGATATTGTTCTTGACTCGCCACAGTTTTATCAAAAATGGATTTTTTCAGAAAAACAGTAGTGGGAGTATGGTAGAACTGGAAGTGATTCCAGAACCACAAACGATTACTGAAGATTTCATAAGAACCTAAAGATTCAATCTGGTTTGACATTCCATTGGCCACTCCGCAGATAAGGTGGGTAACCTCAGGCACTCGAGAGGTACTTCGGTATGCTCAAGGACGGTGGCAGGGAGGTTCTTGTTTATCCACACTTGCCATTGCTGTTGTTCCAGGCTGCGAGACCCGGCGGGAGGATGAGTATAGCGTCGTTCTAAACTTGCTTTAGAAGTGTACGTGTATATGACTCTTCCAGAGGGTTGTCATAGTCAGTGGGAGCAGCGGAAGCATTGGTGGACATGTGGCTTATGTCTGTTTATAGACTAAAGCAGATATAGCGGAGATAGATCATCTATTTCTGATGTGACAGTCATAGGTTTGACTTCATCAGAATAGGGGATGGATCTGTTAAGAAGGTAGTAGGGTGTGATGTCCTGGTATTTGATGACATACACAGAGTAGGAAGTGATATTCCTATACTACGATAGGTTATACTTTGGTCGTCACACAGTGGTTTCTCCACATAGGACTTGGATATAATATCAGACATTCTGGTTACTAGATCTATGGTTTTAGATCTAGATTTGGGTGGTTTCCCAATCTGGGTACTTTGACCGCATTCTATGAGTATTTAGAATGGACGACTCCTGGCACGGTAGTGTACCTGCAGGTAATGGAGTCACCCTCTCTAAAGGTGTCTTACAGACTAAAGGGGAGAGGGACACGCATGATTGACAGATCACTTGCTTAGGCAACTGAGTCAATCATGAGATGTCAAGTACCACACCAGATATTGTTCTTGCAGTAGGTGCAATAAGTTGATATTGATCCAATCCTGGAGAAACAGTCGGAAGCAGTTTTAGAACATAAGTGAATGTTCTAGGGATATGATAACGGCAGTCTTCTTCAGGAGACAGTTATCATTCCAGGCTTCCAAGGTGACATGGATGGCAGAGTGGCTGTCAGAGTTATAGTTTTTCCCTCTGACGAGGGGCAGTATTTTGGACAGATGGTCCAAGTGGATACTGAGGGAAGGCATGGCGCAGGACACTGATTAAGTTCAGTTGTCGATACAGTCTAAGAAGTTTGGATTTGGAGTTCACTTATGAGCTAGGTCCCATCAGACATCCAGACATTCTAGGACAGGTATTGCTCATTTCGGGAGATAGTTTTCTCTGCGAACATGAGATATAGAGAGACATAGAAAGAAACATCAAAGCGGATCCACTCACTGAGGCTATTCCTCGAACGCAATAGTTTCGCAAACGAGCTTTATGAGACTGACTAGTAGAGGAGTTGGGTGTTCGGTATCACACGGGCTGTGAGTATGCGACATCGCAATAATTAGCCTTGAGTGCAAGTGGGAGATTGTTGGAGATAGTGCCCTCAGAGTCAATTATTGGATCACAGGCACGTGATTGCAATGATTGAGGGGAGGACCTGTCCCAGTAGGACAGTCTTACTCGAGATGATAGTATGCTATCTGGTTTATCTTTATCATCGTGTACTGCTTTAGGTGACCTTTCGAGTCGCTATTACACGTTGATAAAGCCCCTTGGATTCTTGCTTGACCACCAGCAGTATGAGGGCGATCATATAAGTGGGAGCTGGGGGTCTACAAGCACATCCTTAAATGGTCCCTAGTCGTGGGAGTTTCGAGACAGGGCATCGATTCTCCAGAGTAGACTAGTGTATACAGTCGAGACCCCGACGAGGGGCGGTGGCCGGTCTCACAAGCCACTGGTGTCAGTTGGTTCACCTAAGATGTATACAGGTGCTCATTGGGTTATGAGTACACCGGACAGGACTCGCCGGGAACCTGCTAGTTGGGAATATACCAGACGTCAGATAGCAGTTCCCTGGTGACATGTGTACAGGTTAGTTCATCGACCTGAGATCGTCATTTTTCTCGTGTGAGTTCCCACTGTGCTTTGATTACTACCCTACCACGGCTCAAAGGAGTCGTGCAAACAGGTTTTAGTTGGGTACAGTCCCGAGCCACATGGAGGCAGTGAGCGGATCTGCAGGGGTTCGTCTCTCCCGGTATTGGGGGTGAGGTCGCGCTGTGTCTAGGAGAGCCAGAACATGAAAAGTCCTTGGCCAAGGCAGGAGATTTGCTGGTAGGTATTCCAGTAGTATCTCAGGGTGTTCTGGGCTGCACTCCGACACGACTTGTACCGCTTTTGGGGGTCTGACTTTTACCAACCCCCTAGGCCCGCCATGCGATACTCATAGACGAACGGACCGGACTGTACGGATATTGTCACTGACAGGCTCAGTAGGGTGTCAGGATGAGTTCGCTCATCGACGTCCCTTTTAGTCAGTAGCTGGTGGCCCGTCACGTATTGGCTTATACCTCTGACGTGCTAGTGGTTAAATCCACAGCCAAAGTATTGACGGGTCTTTAGAGTCCACCACACACAGTTACTCAAGTTTCGGGCGAAACGCTGTAGAGGCCGTATGGAGATATGGCAGGGTTCGATCGGATACGTGCGGTATTGCACGGATCGCGATCGGACAGTTTTTACTAGCCGGCTTTGGCTTAAGCCGGATCCTAGTATAAGATAGTGTAGTTTTGTCTCTTTACATTTGTGTTCAGTGTGAATACAAATGCGGGCATGTATTTGCAGTAGTGGGGTTTTCCTGTAATTTATTACGGGATCGGTTTTCTGAAGTTGCCAGTTTGCATTCCGTTCCGGCCGGTTTTCCTTCATTCCTTCTCGGTCGGACTTTCTTGTTGGAAGGTGTTAATTGCAAGTTTGCAATTAATATTTAGTGGAGGGTTTTCTTGCACTTGTGGATTATGATGAGACTTGCTTCATGATGATATTCCTTTCTTATCCATTTGATGGCTTTTCACTTGATGGTTAGTGAAAGGAAATGGTTGTGACCATTTTTCTTTAATATATTGTTTTTCCATTCTTTTATTCTATACAAAAGAGGTGCCATTCTTTTTCTCTCTCCAATCTCATTCTAGAGAGAGAGGGCCGGCCATTCTTGAGAGAGGGAGATGAGAGGATCATTTTTCTAGTGGTGGAAATATATCATCTCATTCTTTTGCTTGCTTGCTTAAAAAGATTACACAATTCCCTCCATAGCTTATTATTCCTTTACATCCTTCCATCAAGGCAACTTCAAGAACCCCAAGAGATATGCATACTACACTATTCTATAGCAAGTCTTGGACGCGTCGGCTAGCCAACTTCGCGCCCGAGTTACCTCGGTCAAGAGGCGGGAGCCCGTAAAAGATTCCGGCTACGTGGTGCCCTTTCCGACGAGCGAGGAGGTGACGGAGATTCCGCGGGAGATCGGAGTGGAGACGAAGACCGAAGGACACGGATCGCTTGGTATAGCATCTCTACTCTTTTCTATTTTGCTAGCTAGCTAGGTTAATGGCCCGATCCGGGTAAAAAGTCCGCGGTGGTGCCGTTTTGCAAAGTTCGCAAAGTTTTTGTTTTCCGCGTTTCCGGCGTCGGATCGACGGCCGGGGCGCCCCCGCGGGCTTACATCCCTCTCCCTCAAGGTGTGGCCGGCCCCTCCTTATCATCTCAAAATGGTGGAGCAAAAGCAAATACAAGAAGGGAGGTGATGGTAGTAAAAGGTGAAGGGTGACCACATCCAAACATCATGATAACTATGTCACACTAAATCAAATCCACTTCTAATCAACTCCAATCACAATAAAGCAAGCCATCATGAAAAAGCAAAGATGCTTAACCTTTCATAATGCCACAAGTGCAAGAAACCCCCTCCACAAATGTTATTTGCAAACTTGCAAATAACCCCCTCCATCGGAAAAGTCCGGCCGGGAAAGAACAAAGAAAAACCGGCCGGAACGGAATGCAAACTGGCAACTCCAGAAAACTGGTCCCGTAATAAATTACAGGAAAACCCCGCTACTGCATATACATGCCCGCATTTGTATTTCCACTGAATACAAATGCAAAGAGACAAGACTACACTATCTAATACTAGGATCCGGCTTAAACCAAAGCCGGCTAGTAAAATCCGTCCGATCACGATCCGTGCAATACCGCACGTATCTGATCGAACCCTGCCATATCTCCATACGGCCTCTACAGCGTTTCGCCCGAAAGCTTGAGTAACTGAAAGTGTGGTGGACTCTAAAGACTCGTCAATACTATGGCTGTGGATTTAACCACTAGCACGTCAGAGGTATTAGCCATACGTGACGGGCCACCAGCTATTGACCAAAAGGGACGTCGATGAGCGAACTCATCCTGACACCCTACTGAGCCTGTCAGTGACAATATCCGTACAGTCCGGTCCGTTCGTCTATGAGCATCGCATGTCGGGACTAGGGGGTTGGTAAAAGTCAGACCCCCAAAAGCGGTACAAGTCGTGTCGGAGTGTAGCCCAGAACACCCTGAGATACTACTGGAATACCTACCAGTAAATCTCCTGCCTTGGCCAAGAACTTTGTGTAATGGCTCTCCTAGACACAGCGCGACCTCAACCCCAATACCGGGAGAGACGAACCCCTGAAGATCCGCTCACTGCCTCCATGTGGCTCGGGACTGTACCCAACTAAAACCTGTTTGCACGACTCCTTTGAGCGTGGTAGGGTAGTAATCAAAGTACAGTGGGAACTCACACGAGACAAATGACGATCCTCAGGTCGATGAACTAACCTGTACACATATCACCAGGGAACTGCTATCTGACGTCAGGTATAAGACCAACTAGCATGTTCCCGGCGAGTCCTGTCCGGTGTACTCATAACCCAATGAGCACCTGTATACATCTTAGGTGAACCAACTGACACCAGTGGCTTGTGAGACCGGCCACCGCCCCTCGTCGGGGTCTCGACTGTATACACTAGTCTACTCTGGAGAATCGATGCCCTGTCTCGAAACTCCCACGACTAGGGACTATTTAAGGATGTGCTTATAGACTGCCAGCTCCCACTTATATGATCGCCCTCATACTGCTGGTGGTCAAGCAAGAATCCTAGGGGCTCTATCAACGTGTAATAGTGATCTGTCAGGTCACCTAAAGCAGTACACGATGATAAAGGTAAACCAGATAGCATACTATCATCTCGAGTAAGACTGTTCTACTGGGACAGGTCCTCCCTCAATCATTGCAATCACGTGCCTGTGATCCAATAATTGACTCTGAGGGCACTATCTCCAACAATCTCCCACTTGCACTCAAGGCTAATTATTGCGATGTCGCATACTCACAGCCCGTGTGATACCGAACACCCAACTCCTCTACTAGTCAGTCTCACAAAGCTCGTTTGCGAAACTATTGCGTTCGAGGAATAGCCTCAGTGAGTGGATCCGCCTTGATGTTGCTTTCTATGTCTCTCTATATCTCAAGTTCGCGGAGAAAGCCATCTCCCGAAATGAGCAATACCTGTCTTAGAATGTGTCTGGATGTCTGATGGGACTTAGCTCATAAATGAACTCCAAATCCAAACTTCTTAGACTGTATCAACAACTGAACTTAATCAGTATCCTGCGCCATGCCTCCCTCAGTATTGCCTTGGATCACCTGTCCAAAATGCTGCCCCTCGTCAGAGGGAAAAACTATAACTCTGACAACCACTATGCCATCCAGGTCACCTTGGAAGCCTGGAATGATAACTGTCTCCCGAAGGAGAATACTGCTATCATATCCCTAGAACATCCACTTATGTTCTAAAACTGCTTCTGGTTGTTTCTCCAGGATTGGATTAATATCAACTTATTGCACCTACTGCAAGAACAATATCTGGTGTGGTACTTGACATCTCATGATTGACTCAATTGCCTAAGCAAGTGATCTGTCAGTCATGCACATCCCTCTCCCCTTTAGTCTGTAAGACACCTTTAGAGAGGGTGACTCCATCACCTGCAGGTACACTACCGTGCCAGGAGTCATCCATTCTAAATACTCTTAGAATGCTGTCTAAGTACCCAGATTGGGAAACCATCCAAATCTAGATCTAAAACCATAGATCTAGTAACCAGTATGTCTGATACAAAATCCATTTCCTTTGTGGAGAAAACACTGTATGACGACCAAAGTATAACCGATCGTAGTATAGGAATATCACTTCCTACTCTGTGTATGTCATCAAATACCAGGACATCACACCCTACTACCATCTTAACAGATCCATCCCCTATTCTGATGAAGTCAAACCTATGACTGTCACATCAGAAATAGATGATCTATCTCCGCTATATCTGCTTTAGTCCATAAATAGACATAAGCCACCTGTCCACCAATGCTTCCGCTGCTCCCACTGACTACGACAACCCTCTGGCAGAGTCATATGCACGTACATTTCTAAAACTAGTTTAGAAAGACGCTATACTCATCCTCCTGCCGGGTCTCACAGTCCGGAACAACAGCAATGGCAAGTCTGGGTAAACAAGAACCTCCTTGCCACCGTCCTTGAGGTTACCGGAGTACCTTTCGGGTGCCTGAGGTTACCCACCATATCTGCGGAGTGGCCAATGGAATGTCAAACCAGATTGAATCTTTAGGTTCCTATCAAATCTTCAGTAATCGTTTGTGGTTCTGGAATCACCTACAGTTCTACCATACTCCCACTACTGTTTTCTGAAAAATCCATTTTATTTAAAACTGTGGCGAGTTCAGAACAATATCACTATTGATCTTCCAGATGGTAGAAAGTCAACCCTCGTCAAAGCCTGGGTCAACCCACAAACAGCCATTACAGAAACGTGCCTTGAGTTGTCCAGTGTCTGGTTTTAATCATAAACCGGACAACTCCCGTACCTTAACAACGTTAAGATATGAACTGTTCTATATCCAATATAGAACCAGAGGCACTGATTTAATTGAACCAGATTCAAATCATGCAACTGTCCCCAGTGCATGTCAACTAAATGGAAGGAGGCCGATCAGCATTACTCAACTTAGGAATGCCTCCAATTATGAGTAACCTGAAAAAGAAGCAAGTTCTTATAATCACTACTATCAACTGAATACCATACACAAGTATCTACATCTTCGATCACTTTGAAGAATCCCGATACTTGCAATACCTGGTTCTCTACTTTATCCAAATACCTATAACTTCTCAAAATTCGGACCCTGTGTTTCCACGAAACACCTGTCTAAAAACCAGAGAAGTCATAAGTAAACCGAATATAGTACGAGAACCAACCCCTCTGTCCTGATGGACCCTGGACAACATACAATACTCTGTATAAGTCCCTTGAGTCTGATAACTCATTCACTGTGTGTCGTAGGTTGGAAACTGTACTTATGGTCAAGAAGAATTACACCGCTGTTTAATGCTCCTTACCTAACCATCCACTGATATAGGTAAATGGCATAGACATAATTTCAAAAGGTATATCTCACTCTATAAAAATAGACGTACAGATATATCAATTTGAAATTGGTGCATGACAGCGGATATTCAAAACCAAATATTTGCCGACCGACAAACAGTCCAGGTGACTTCCTCAAATATCACTGATTACAACGAATCCCGATATAATGAGGATGATCACCCAATTCCCAATAACTTACTCCCACTCATCATCTGTAAAACCATACAGATGTGAGGATCATACCTGGTAAATACATACCCTGAAGCAAGTGTCTAATTGGGAAATCAGTTTTCCTTTAACAGTACACGGTGAAACTGAAACATTGAAATATTTCGATGGGGTATCCCGGTATTCCTAGTAATGCCTCTTCCAGATTCACGACTGTAACCGTATAATTCTTTGCCACCACTCCAAATCCCTTTTTATGTCTTTAGTCATTACCTTCTGCACACCCCTTTAGGCTAAATGGTTTTCATCCTTCCCTACCGTTCGGCACCAGCCTATGGTTTGGAAGAAGACTATCCAATAAGCATAATGGGTGTACCGTCCTAATCCTAGGAGCACTCGCAATGCGAGAGAAGGTGAAGATAAAAGACAACCGAATAAACCTTATTCCTATTTCTCCTGAACCAGAATCCATTCCCGAACTGGAACAAGTTCCTTTCGAGTTCGTATATAACCATACGATGGATTATCCAATAAACTGTGGATCTTCGTAGTGATACGGAGTGTCCTGGAGAAATACAAAGGTGAAGTGGGAGTGGTAATGAAATACTTGGTTTTGTCGTGAATATCAGTCGCAATTTACTTTGCCCTCTTACTAATCCCTTTATTTGTCTTAACTTAATACCTTCTATACACCATCGTTATGCTAATTGGTTTTCTTCATTCCCCACCATTCGGCACCAGCCTAAGGTTTGGAAGAAGGCTATCCAATTTGCGTAATAGGTGTACTATCTCCTAAACCAAGGAGTACTCGCAACCTGAGAGAAGGTAAAAGGAAAAGACAACTTGAATAGTCCTATCCGTTTTCTTCAGAACCTGAAACCATCCTCGAATAAATCCCTTCGAGTTCGTATATAACCATACAATGGTTTTGTCCAATGGAAGTGGACGTTCGTAGTAATACGGGGTGTCCTGAAGAAAAGGGTAAAAGTAGGAGTGGCAATGAAGTCTGCAACTCTGACAATCCAAAAGCCAATGTTTAAGAAGGTTCGGTCAACTTGGTCTCTGAGTCATAGTCTTAGGGTCGGGTCAATGGTCGCTGCCAAAGAGAGAGAGAAAAGAAACACTCAGCGTGCACTCTAACCTAGATCAGAATGGTTACCAATTTATCTAATCAGGAAACCTCCCACTGTATCGTCAAATTCTCCTCCAAACCTAAAAGAAGAATTAGTCGGGAACACCCGAGGAGTAAACCAACTCATCAGTGGGAATCGGGATCCAACTATCATCGCATGATAACGTGACGGAATCCGCTCACGTCATCACCCTCCAGAAGGTATGCGCATATCTGGCAAGTTTCAGTTCTTTTGAAACTCCCGATGTGATTTTTACCCCATGCTCTTATGACCTTGACTTTGGCCAACAAATCATAAGTCACATGTCAAGTTCTACCCATCATTCTCCAGGTTAATTTGAATCCACCCGTACCTACCCTTGACTTTGGCCAACAAGGCAGTACGACTGTTCCAAACCAACGCATCTATCTATGCTGCATATGAATAACCAACAGCTACCAAACACTGTGCCTTGACTTTGGTCAACAAACACAGCTTGAATACTATCGACTACCCATATGAAACGACGGAGGGCTACGAATGGTTTCTGGCGAAAACCTTTAACGTAATGAACTTGATATCGTTGAAGGAACGGATAGCTTTTTAGAAAAATATAGTAACGAAAACCTTTGCTAAAGAGGTCACTCCCCGTGAAGGGATCTCGGCTCTTTCCCCGTAGAATGAGGTGCAGGATATTCCAACTGAATACCACGGTGCAAAGCAAAAGTATCGGCTATAGTGAAGTTAATGCCCTGACACAAACTTATATCACAGTGCAAAACAAAAGTGAACGTCCTTGCAATAACAGCTTTTTGAAAAAGTGTTCCAACAACATCAGAATATGTTTGTTTATCTTGCATTGATCCGAATCAACGCGGTCCCATCAATTGATCACACCACAAAGAACGAAAATATACTGACGTACGTATATGCCATCCGCATTCGCCACTGGGTCCCGTCATTACCCGTTAGGTTAGCTAACTAACGACAGAGCGGGGACTGGACTAGCGCGGATGCAAAACATATACAACATCTACTAATATATATACCAATATATTATATTTCGCTCAAGGCGTGATAAAATGCAACATCACAGAAATGTACAGCATCACAGAAAAATACAGATATCTGGGATCCCCGGGTTTCACAGAGCCGCTGAAACCCGACGTTCCCCTGGTCGTGTGGATAGCCTGTGCAATGAAAACCTAGACCCCTACGGACGCGGCAAGTTACCCGCCAAAACTTGAAGCGAGGCAGCCCCCTTCAACACCGTGAATGGACCACCCAGCACTTCACGGAATCCGGTAACTTGGGCACCCCTCCTGGGTCAACCTGTACCCCCTACGAGTGCGGCGAATAGCCCGCCAATCCTGGAGTGAAGCCCCCTCCGTCCCAATGCCATGAGATGCGGGCTTGTTGCCCTCTAGAACACGGCTATCGGTGCACCCCTCCGCGGGGTAATCCTAGTACAGAAAGTAAAATATACATACAACGGGTACATCGACCGCAACCTGGTCGTGCCCCAAAATAATAATAGAAACAGGCAGTGACGGCAGTCCACATGTCGGACGCTCGCCCCGTAATATCAAATGTACATAATACAACAAAACTGTACTAGCATTGCAACCAGGCTATCCCCCACGACCGATCCGCAACATCACAGTAAAAACACAAAACATCAACGTGAAAGTCACGTTCGCAAATCCGTCTAACCGGGCTATAGCAGTTAGATAGGATTTACCGATCGAGTGACATTCACGGTCGCAGATATAATGTAAAAACTGTGAACTAATGTGTTAAAAATATCCGATCGATCAAAATTTTAACAAGTGGGCCCCAAGTACTACTGTAGCACATCAAAAAATTCTGGGCCCAAACAAAGTATACCAAAACCCCTATTTTCAGCCCACAAGCCCACTGCAAAAAAATGATGACATGAATCCACATTCCTGCGGCGGAACCGCGGCCAAATAGGGGTTATGGCCGCGGTTCCGCGGTCGTACGGAGAGATCAGGTCATCAAATTTTTCCAGTGTTCTTAGGACTCCCAGCACATCATTCTGAGACAACCTGAAAAATTTTTGGACTCCAAAAAATTTCGGCAAAAACTGATAGTACTTGAAAACGCGGTTTCGGGATTTTGTTCGATCGGAAACGTAAAACACATTAGGCAAAGCTAGACTAAGTTAATGGCGAGGCTCTGATACCAATGTAAGTGCACGGCGGCGCCCCGGCCGTCAATCCGACGGCCAAATGCGGAAGCGGTGATAAACTTTAATTTTTGCAAACTAGCAAACCGGCACCACCGCGCACTAAACACCCGGATCGAACCATTAACTAGTCCTAGCTAACTACAAGATAGGGAAGAGATATACCGAGTGATCCGAGTCCTCCGGTCTTCTCGCCGTCGTCCCGATCTCCCGCGGAATGTCCGGTCTCCACCTCGTCGCCGGAAGGGCACCACATCGCCGGAATCTTTTACGGGCTCCTACCTCTATACCGAGGCAACTCGGGCGCGAAGTTGGCTAGCCGACGCGTCCAAGATTTGCTGTAGGCTAGTGTAGAGTCTATGTCTCATTGGGGTTTTGTTGCCATGGAGGATGGAGGAATCAATATGAACTTTGGAGAGGTGAGAAGGATTTTGGGAGCAAGCCAAAATGAGATCATGAAATTTCCCTCATACAAAAAAATGAAACCTCTCTCTCCCTCTCCCTCAAGGTGTGGCCGGCCCCTCCTTATCATCTCAAAATGGTGGAGCAAAAGCAAATACAAGAAGGGAGGTGATGGTAGTAAAAGGTGAAGGGTGACCACATCCAAACATCACGATAACTATGTCACACTAAATCAAATCCACTTCTAATCAACTCCAATCACAATAAAGCAAGCCATCATGAAAAAGCAAAGATGCTTAACCTTTCATAATGCCACAAGTGCAAGAAACCCCCTCCACAAATGTTATTTGCAAACTTGCAAATAACCCCCTCCATCGGAAAAGTCCGGCCGGGAAAGAACAAAGGAAAACCGGCCGGAACGGAATGCAAACTGGCAACTCCAGAAAACTGGTCCCGTAATAAATTATAGGAAAACCCCGCTACTGCATATACATGCCCGTATTTGTATTCCCACTGAACACAAATGCAAAGAGACAAGACTACACTATCTAATACTAGGATCCGGCTTAAGCCAAAGCCGGCTAGTAAAATCCGTCCGATCACGATCCGTGCAATACCGCACGTATCTGATCGAACCCTGCCATATCTCCATACGGCCTCTACAGCGTTTCGCCCGAAAGCTTGAGTAACTGAAAGTGTGGTGGACTCTAAAGACTCGTCAATACTATGGCTGTGGATTTAACCACTAGCACGTCAGAGGTATTAGCCTTACGTGACGGGCCACCAGCTATTGACCAAAAGGGACGTCGATGAGCGAACTCATCCTGACACCCTACTGAGCCTGTCAGTGACAATATCCGTACAGTCCGGTCCGTTCGTCTATGAGCATCGCATGTCGGGCCTAGGGGGTTGGTAAAAGTCAGACCCCCAAAAGCGGTACAAGTCGTGTCGGAGTGTAGCCCAGAACACCCTGAGATACTACTGGAATACCTACCAGTAAATCTCCTGCCTTGGCCAAGGACTTTGTGTAATGGCTCTCCTAGACACAGCGTGACCTCACCCCCAATACCGGGAGAGACGAACCCCTGAAGATCCGCTCACTGCCTCCATGTGGCTCGGGACTGTACCCAACTAAAACCTGTTTGCACGACTCCTTTGAGCGTGGTAGGGTAGTAATCAAAGTACAATGGGAACTCACACGAGACAAATGACGATCCTCAGGTCGATGAACTAACCTGTACACATGTCACCAGGGAACTGCTATCTGACGTCAGGTATAAGACCAACTAGCATGTTCCCGGCGAGTCCTGTCCGGTGTACTCATAACCCAATGAGCACCTGTATATATCTTAGGTGAACCAACTGACACCAGTGGCTTGTGAGACCGGCCACCGCCCCTCGTCGGGGTCTCGACTGTATACACTAGTCTACTCTGGAGAATCGATGCCCTGTCTCGAAACTCCCACGACTAGGGACTATTTAAGGATGTGCTTATAGACTGCCAGCTCCCACTTATATGATCGCCCTCATACTGCTGGTGGTCAAGCAAGAATCCTAAGGGCTCTATCAATGTGTAATAGTGACCTGTCAGGTCACCTAAAGCAGTACACGATGATAAAGGTAAACCAGATAGCATACTATCATCTCGAATAAGACTGTCCTACTGGGACAGGTCCTCTCTCAATCATTGCAATCACGTGCCTATGATCCAATAATTGACTCTGAGGGCACTATCTCCAACACAAAGCGCCCACGTGGCGCGCTTGCGCCTGAGCGTACAGCACCTAAGCGCACAGCGCTCAAGGCGCTGGCCCCACGCATCCCTTGGATGCCTTTTCCCCCTCTTTTTATGTACATACATATACATATACATATGTATACATATTTGCACACACACGTGCTCCACGACACTGTCCTGGTTAGAAAAAAATTTCTAACGGTGCGCTGCCCCGCACCCCGCAAGGGGGCTGCTAGCCCTCTTGACCCCCAGCCCGCTATCCGGGTAGCGGGATCCCCGTAATAACTCTGCGTGGCTCCCAATATATCCAAAAGCCCCATTTCAAAACACAACACACGCACACTGCACATTGAGTTCGCATGACCAGTTTAACCCGTTAATCGGAGATTCCCTCGCCCCAAAGGCGAAGGGTAATTAATGGCAGCTTAGTCTGCGGCTGCCGGAGATTCGGATCCCCACAATCAATAAAACCCGGCCTACCCTAGGTAGGGGGAATCTGTAGTACGCCTGACCAGAGCGTGTGTATTCCCATCTCAATGGGGTGACGAAAAACACCCTACACCTATTCGACCCGGTCCACGGTGAAATATCCGTGGTCCCTGTCAGGGCATTAGTCCATAAGGCTCATGATAAGGGTAGTCGTGTGTCGTTCATCGATCGTTTCTACTTCTTACGCTCTTATTTAACCGTCAATGCTCGTATGAGTTTACTCATGTATCGTTGTTCCTTGCATGTAACCCCTTTACATTTCCTCTGGGCTTTGGGTTTTCTAAAATGATAGGTATTACCCTGCGTAGGGTACCACTGTTGAGATGTAATGGACCAGCTTGGCATCCATCCCCCAATAGCACGGTTGAGAAGTCGACCAAGTCTCCGGATATAGTGGTTAAATGTATGTTATCGGCTAAGAAAATGCTTTGGGTGTCCCACTTCCCAGTGTATCAAAGTCGGTCTTCTCATTCACCCAGGAGGATAAGACAGTTGAGGAGACAATGCTTCCATCAAGTGATCGGCTCTCACTTTGTTAACATAAGGAAGTGATTTCAAACGGCCCACTTCCTTCCTCAATTTGTTTTGTCCCACTTCCTGAGTTACACGAACTCGGACTTATCTGGCAACTGGACCAGGACGAAGTCGACTAAACTAAAGGCCCAACTTACTCGGGGCGAGGAAAGGAAGAGAACTAGACCACTTACTCTTTCGGTTATGTGATGTGCGAAATCGGCTTACAACTAGTTGCTTATAACTACTGTCTGTATAGCCAAAGACTCACATGGGCGGTTCCTATATATGAGCATTCTTGAGTGCGGGTTGGGGTCAGTGTTTGGGGCTCGACTAGATGGATCTGGAATGACAATGTAGGTGCAACCGGGCTTTTAGCAAGTTTGTTGTATACTTAGATGGATGATATCACTTCTCCAATCAAAGAACAAAAATGATCATTTAGAACATAAGCAGATCTTCGGGCCCCACAAGAAGAGTCAATTCTGTCCTTGCTGCTCGAGCTCGAGGCGCTGTTAAGCGTCGGCGAGGGCACATAGTCACAAAGGCAGGGAAGGGACAACGAAAACAAGAGAGTCAAATAGGCGAGGATCTGTTTTGCTTGTTCATCAACCATAGGAAGACGCCTTACAAGCTTGAGAGGTCTGCGATGCGAGATGCGTTCTCTTCCCTGTTGGTTAGTAAGTGAATCCTTCCTTTTCGATATATTCTCTTTCCGAGTTTGTTGGCCGTGGTAATCGGATATTTGATATCGGACGGGAAGAAAAAAGGAATGTGAATACTTGCTTGCTAGGACCAAACCTCGAAGAAGAAGAAAGACATAGAAGGCACTGGACGAAGTGTTTTCCGTTGTATGATGAAGAAGAAGAAAGGATGGGCTGGATCGACAACGGTACCGCAAAAGCATGCAATGCTCCTCTGCTGACCTGATGAAAGAGCCATCGGTGACAACAACTCTGAGAGAAGATGGGGTGCCCCCAAGAATGAAAAAGAATTTGATCTTCTTGAATTAAGCCGAAGATCAACTGGGCAGATCTCCATGTTATGTTCCAAGACCGTCGGAGCCGCCGTTGGACCAATCATTCACCAGGGCCGCATCCCTGCGGATTCCAGGTTCTTTTTAGCGAGGAGATGGAAATCGATCTGGAGGACAAGTGGTGGTTACAGCTTGAAGAGGACCACTCGCTCAGTCCTTCCGAAAAAGGAGAAGAAGCCAATGAACTTCCCAGGAAGAGTTGCACGGAGAGGCTCCCTATGGTCGCCCTGTTGATATCGATAAGCCTATAACGAAATTTCTTATAATAAGAAAGAATTTCTCTTTCTTTCAGTCCATTTTCCCCTCTCTATCTTCTTCCTTAAGTGAGAAAGAAGAGAGCTGGGCTCCCCTGGACTTCTTTCCTTCTAAGCCTCACCTAATTTGAATTTCTCTGATATTCCACGTTTCCGAAACAGATCCTATCAAATATTTTACATTTTCTATGATTATCTCTATTTTAGGTATTCGGGGAATCCTCCTTAATAGACGAAATATTCCTATTATGTCAATGCCAATTGAATCAATGTTATTAGCTGTCAATTCGAACTTTTTGGTCTTTTCCGTTTCTTTGGATGATATGATGGGTCAATCATTTGCTTCATTAGTTCCAACCGTCGCAGCTGCGGAATCTGCTATTCGATCAGCCATTTTCGTTATAACTTTTCAAGTCCGAGGTACTATTGTTGTCGAATCTATAAATTGTATTCAAGGTTAAAGAGAACTAAAGGAGAGTTACAAAATACGAAGTTCCTCACGCCTTTCTTTCTTTCTTTTCTTTTTTTACTTGGTCGCCGGGCGAGCGCATCTTGTCCTACACAACTTCCCGTTCCCTTGCAAAGAAGATAGATAATAATAATAACCCAATGAGATTGAGTTCAACGAATATGCAGGATAGATAGATGCTATTTGCTGCTATTCCATCCATTTGTGCATCAAGTCCGAATAAGATCTCAATCTATAATGAAGAAATGATAGTAGCTCGTTGTTTTATAGGCTTTCTCATATTCAGTCGGAAGAGTTTAGGTAAGACTTTCAAAGTCACTCTCGACGGGAGAATCGAGTCTATTCAGGAAGAATCGTAGCAATTCTCCAATCCTAACGAAGTCATTCCTCCGGAATCCAATGAATAACAACGATTACTTAGGACCAGCTTGCGAATTTGCGGCACCGTAGTAGAATCATTACCAACGGCACGCAGTACACCTAAGTGCGAAAAGACAGTGCAAGCTTTGTTATGCCGAAACCTAAATGTCAAGTCAGCAACACTTCTAAATGCCACTTCTTCCCGTCGCATCCGTCTTCAGGACGATATAGTCACAGGTTTTCACTTCTCGGTGAGTGAAAGATTTGTCCCCGGGTGTACGTTGAAAGCTTCTATCGTAGAACTAATTCGAGAGGGCTTGGTAGTCTTAAGAAAGGTTCGGGTTGGGGGTTCTCTTTCTTTAGAATAAGGAAGATATATGGATTCGTCTTCATGTCTTCATGCTAACAGAAGAGCGGATCCAATACACATCAGACTTTTTTCTCAGGAAATGCAGCAAGTACTTGAGGAATTTGGGGATGTCATGCCCCACGAGTTAGTTTCCCAAGCCCTACCTAGGAGGTCAGTCTACCACAAGATCGAGTTTGAGCCTGGTAGAGCCAAGGGTTGGTTTGGCTGATGGCCCCTCCTTAGTTTAGTTGGTTGAGCTCAGGAAAGAATTTCCGGAAGTCATATCGGCCAGATATATTTAAGCCTCCGACGGCTCCATATTTTGCCCCTCTTTTATTCCGCTTTCAATAACGGCGGGAGCCTCAGATTAGATTGAGCATTGAAACTCGAGCGCTCAACCAGGTAACCTAACCATCAAGAACAAGTATCCACTTTGATTGCAGACTTGTTTGACTGAGCACTTCATTCTTCTCGAAGTTGGATCTACGGTCGGGCTACTACCAGGTGCGTATCGCAGAAGGAGACGAGCAAGGATCGGTTTCCAACGGCAGTCAACCTCGTATGGCTTTCTTCGACATTACTCTTGTCAACTGTCAATTCTGACTTCTGCCAGGTAAGACGAAAGCCCTAATTCTGTAGTGCTTCGTTCGTCAAGTGAAGAAATGGTTCACATGCCAGGTGAGGTTCAAATCAAGACTTGGGTTGGTTTGTTCCATTCCAGTTGGAAATGCCAATTCTTCCAAAGATTGGTGAAGCTAGGGAAGACTCAATCACTAATCCCAACTACGCAAATAGAGTTCATGAAAGATCTGATTGCCATCCTATTAAATGCGGATGATGGAGTGCTGAAATAGAAAAGCGCGTTAAATGCGGAATTGCGGATGATGGAGTGCTGATACATAAACAATAAATGCGGAAATAGAAAAGCGCGTTAGCTATACATAAACAATAAAAGCGCGTAACTAAGGCAAATAGTCAAGCAATACATAAACAATAAATGCGGAGTGCTGATCGCCATCCTATTTCCACAGTCATGAAAGATCTGCCCATGATCTAGTCTTCCACATTTCTGGTATTGGAAGAAGGAAGCGTCTTGACTCCTACCCATGCTGATAGATCGGTTTACGCACCTTTTCTATGAAAGAAATCAAAAATGAAAGCTAACTGCAGGCCCCCGTACTATTGATATAGTCCGCTACTGTAACTAAGGCAGTACGTGTACTCTGATCCTGACCGGCCACGCCTAATCCCAAGCTATGAGCACGAACTATTCGAGCGACTGTTCCTTTCTCTTGCCAGGAAAACAAATGTTCCTACCGACATTGATCAAGAAAAAAAAATCGTACTTACTATGCATGATGCTAGATGGGGTGCTGATCGGACTAGCTCCGTTCGTGGTTCCTGAATAACACATTTTCTTTTCTGTGCCGGTACACAAGAATGCTTCAATGGACGGGAATGAATCAAGGCAGAACGGGAAGGAAAAAGAGAAGAGAGATGTGGAATGTCTCACATCGCAGCAGTTGGGAAGGAACCTCTTGCTTCACCTACTACTACGTGGACAGATAGATGAACGAAGCTCTACTGACCACTCCAGGCTAACCTGTGTGCTATCGCTTCCATGCTCGCTCACTTCAACTCTTTCGCTAGATTATGCTTCGCTTAACTCTCGGGATGGAATGGAAAGATTTAGTAGTTCCATGTCTGGTATTGAAAGAAGAAAGCCAAAGCCAAGAAGAAGAAGATTAGGAGCACTAATCCCTATTTTGGTCGAGTTAAATGCGGACTCAATCACTAATCCCTATTTTGGCCGAGTTCCCCGTAGCGTAGGCCCCTATATTACGCGGCCGTAATATTTTGTTACGTTCCACCGCTGTTATGCCAGAAATCCAAGGTTCCACACGAGCTCTCGTTCTGCGGCGTGATGGCAGGACCGCTAGGGGATTGGCTCCGGGTGTAGGTAGAGTCAAATCTGCAGAGGTCATGCAAATACATAGGCCCCTTCCCTTCTGCCGAGTTGTTTAGAAGGCGCTTTCCTTCCGTTCGACGGTCCCTCGGAGCGAAGGGTTAGGCAAGTAGTACGGGCCCTCTGACTTCCAGCTATGTGCTGTGTGCGACTCCCGCGAAGCGAATGAAGAGAAGATCTTCGAGCTTTCTCCGCCAGCAGCTTATGTAGGGGGCTAGAAGGCGCCTACGTGCTCCGACTTCTTAGCCCCCACTGGAGATGCTTTGGAAGCTGTCGTGACGCTTTGGTGTAGTTGTAGTTTGTATTGTACGGAATTGAAAACATATAAAACAAAGGCGCCGAAGGCGTCAGTAGTTGCCCTTCTCCGGCCTGAGAAAAGAAGCGAACTCTAGAAGCTAGGCGCTTTTTTTTTCATGGTCGTGACTGTTGTATTGTAGTAGGTCGGGGGAAGCTACCGCTTCTACGACAGCTCCGCTTCCTCGTCTTGCTTCTGGCAAAGCTTCTACTTTGCTTGCTTCTCTCGCGCTTACTTGCACGAAGGCGTCAGAATCCTTTTCGCTAGGTCCAAATTCGTCAAAGCGAAAGATCTGATCCAACAGGAATCCCGCATATTGAGCGCAAATGATATGTGGCTACTAGGCGCGATCATATCATGCCATAAATTATATATGGCCCGTCATATAAAGAAAGAATAGATATGGATAGACAGCCATTCCATTGATTCACGAAATGGCTTGTCGATCCAAATGAATCATTCTTATGGTCTGTCTCTCTCCGCCCCCCACCCCGAAACTGACCCATGGCACCCATTCGCTTCGCACGCAGAAAGGCAACAAAGTTCAGTTCAAGAGACCGCTGCGGAGTGGAACAGCCGCGACACGAAGTTCCTTACCTTAGCTGGATCTCGCTGGTGCCACCTAAACGGTAGGTAGGCGGCGGATGTGTGACATTTGGAGTTGTCGTTCGTGCACCTGTCCCCAATAGAAGAATGAGTGATCCGTTCCCCTGCAGATCATGGCCTTACCACTCGGTCCCCGATGGCCAGCGGGGGATTCAGTATAGCGGCTCACGTTCGTTTGCGCTACGCGTTCCCGCTGGACTGGACACGTGTTAGCTGTACGAAGTATGGTTACGAAAGTGACTTCGGTTCGCCAGTTCAGGCTCAACTCCTCACTTTACGTTAGCAGACCCATAGGTCGGGCCGGGGCTCCGCGCTCTTTCTTTCTGTGTGGGACGATGCCGGGGAATGCGTCGAGGCGGCGAACAACAACAGCACAACTACATTTTCTTTGTCTCTCCATGAGATGAGCCCAGTGCATTGGACCGATGGATGAGAGAACCGAGCTGGCCCAAAAAGCGCTTGGGCGCTCTACCATACGATGTAGACTCTATCAGATACATAGAGATTTCTTTCTGATGGATCCAGAATAGAGAGATATCTTGTCTCATCAATAGATAGAAATAGGGGATTTACCTTTCTTATTGATAGATTCCCTCTTCTCTATCCATTCCTACCCTACTCTTTCGATCTCTCATAACAGATCAGGCCATCTATCAATCGATTTGAAAATAAATAACGTGCATCTCGCTCTTTTCGTTCATTTCCGCCACGCCATACATAATAGCCGCCACAATAAGAAAGAAGCAAGCGAAACAGCTAGAAGCGCTTGCTTCGCCGCGCCCAACAATTCTTATTCATGAGAAACAGAAAGATTCAATTCGTAGAGCTGGTGCTGCTTCTGTCTGCGCGTAGGGCCGTCCCCCACTCCCGTCCCGGGGCGCTAAGGGGTTTTGGTTTTGTTTTTGGAACAGACGGCAGTGTTTTGCTGACGCCTCGAATCGTTTGTTGCGACATGCTATGTTTTCTCCCCCATTGCTAGTAGGTTGATGGGTCGCATGCCCGGCACACATATTTTGGCCTTGCTTGTGTGTTCATAACTCAAAGTAGGTGACCTAACGGCCGCCGTCCGACTAGACATACCAATAGTCACCAGATTCATATGGGCTACTGGGGAATAGGCAATGATCTTCTTAAGATCGATCTGTCTTGAAGTAGTCGAGGGAGTATATATTATAGCAATAGCGCTTGGAGTATATGTAGTACCTGATAAGATTCTGGAACAGGGGGGAAATCAATCTCTGGAGTGCCGATCGGCCTTATAACACAGCAAAATCATGGGCTTTATTGTAGTACCTGATAAGGTTGGAACTTGCGAGATATAGTGCCACGAGAGCAAAAATGGGAGAAGAACCTCTTCCATCGGACTTCTCCTAGCGAGTTCTTTCGTCTGAAAGATTCACAGCGAGAAAGCAAAGGCTCCTCACCTTCTGGTCTGGCTTGTTCCATAGCTAACGTGCTTCCACAAATAACGTATATGCCGATCAGCACTCCGCATTTATTGTTTATGTATTGCTTCATGTATTAGTAGTACCTGATAGAGTACCTTTCATGACCGTTGCATTTACATATTGTTATTTTATATGCATTGCTTCATGTATTAGTAGTACCTGATAGAGTACCTTTCATGACTGTTGCATTTACATACTGTTATTTTATACGCATTGCTTCATGTATTAGTAGTACCTGATAGAGTACCTTTCATACTGTTGCACTTATATTGGCATTTATTGTTATCAGCTTGCATGCATTAGATTCTAGCTGTACGTGCATACTTGCGATTACCTGCATATGTTATTTACTATTCACGAGTTGGCAACTCACCCTCGTTGTGCCACAGTGTTTTGCAGGTTGTTCCCCACAGTAGTCAGAGGCAGGGCTATTTTCATCTATCGTATCACCTTTTGCTGCGGATACCGTTTCGGCTCACAGTGTGCAGTTTTGCTTTAGGTGGGTTTTGTGGTTATCCGTTTATATTCTTTGTATATTCGTTGTATCCTGTACTCTCCATCTACCAGTATCATGTATGACTTAGAGACTTGATGTGAGGACGATATTGTATATTATTTTGTGATTTGGATGTCTTTTATGCAGTTTTATTTATATCGTCTTTTATTTCTTCGCTACGGCGTCGTATATCTGTTGTGGTGGTTGTTTTCCGCCTTTGGGCGTGTTTTTAATCCCTTTTGGGAATGCTTTACTTATATTTATGTTGTACCCATTTTTGGGGTTGGTTTTTACAAAAAAGGTGCTGCCAAAATTTTAATGGAAATAAAATTGGGACTTTAAGGAATTTGGGTTGAGATTTCAAAGGTTTTGAAAATGCTATTGTCACTTTCTTACTTCTTTTGATGGTTTAGAATGCTGGGTTTTTGGTTTACTTAAATTGCGTTACGCCTATAGACGTTGCGTAGTTTAGGGGCCGTCACGTGCCAATTTCTGGTCGTGACACGCCTGCAGGAAAAAGCGTTCGTACAATCAATAAACCTCTCATCCGTGAGAGAGAATCTGAAGTCATTTACATCGGTAGCATATGTCCAAATCTCCGATATACGGTGCCACAAATCAATTTGGAATTTTCGGAGAGGTGGATGGATCAAACCTATACATCTGCCCCCAGGTTCAGGCTAGACGCGCTCCCCGCACCTCGGTCCAGTTTCCGGCAGTAAACAGATACTGATCCTTGTAACTGGTATATTATATCATATTCTGGTTATATTCACGATTATGTTATCTATGACTCTTTGACGTATGGGTTTTGCATAGCCCAGATCATTTGGTTTTAGCACTGTAGGACAGGGAATATTTCGAGAAGATCGTTGAGCAGTGAGAATCGTTAATTAATTTCGTTATTGATGGTTTAGATTTATCTTCAGTATTGATTATTTTCTTGGATCAGTTGTGAGCCCATAAGGAACGAATATTGTTATTGTTTCGTATTTATTCTCTTGAATCATTAAGATTTGTTATTCTTGTTATTGTTTTCGCTATTGATTCTATCACTGTTTATTGTGGCATTGGACATATACTAGTGTTATATATATATATATATATTGTGCTTGATTACTGCATAACGGCCTTAATGTGATGATGGAAGAATGATTCCTTATAGTAGGTAGCATGGTTGGCCGAGTCGCGTTTCGCATTTTTGTGTATTTTAAGAAGCGGAGCGAGACAACACTGCATAGTGAGGGCTCATCCGGTATAATTAGCGGATTTGGTTAGAAGAGTGTCGATTTGGGGAAAGGAATAAAGTTCACGTTTGTCCATAGCTTAATAAGAAATGAAATTTATTAAAAAATGGTTCGAAAATGGCTCAGAAATAGCCTAAAAAGGCAAAAAAATCAGCTCTGAAAGGAGTCGGCTCAGGAGCGGCCCGGGATGGCGCGGTCTGCTCGGGATGGCGTGGCGGCTCGGGTTAGCTTTGATCGGCTCGATATGGCTCGAGTCGGCTTAGTCGGCTCGAGCCGGTTGGATATGGCTTGAGTTAGCTTGATCGACTCGGAGTGGTTTGAGTCAGCTTGATCTCGAGCGGCTAGATCCAACGGAGGAGAAATAATGAAGTGGATCCAACAGTCGAGAATCCTCGAACTTCAAGAAACGATGGTTGCTGCTGCTCTATGGCTTCTGCTGCGTCGACGGCGAGGGCTTCGACGGTGTCCGCGACGGTGAGGGCTTCGACGACAAGGTTAGATCGGAGATCGGAGATGAGGAGGCGGCGAGACGATGCACGAGGAAGCGAAGACCTGAGATTAACTGAAGACGAGGCGAGACATGAGGAAGCGGCGAAGACGATTGTAGGCGAGGTACGATGAAGACGAATGGATTGCAGCAAGACATGAGGATGCGTCGGCAGGATACGCCGATGATGTCTAGGTTTCCGGGATCGAAAACGTCGCAAAGACGTTTGCTGACTCGATGTCGTTCCGTGACGGTAATGATACCCACGAGAAATAATTGACAACGAAAACCAACAAGGATCAATCGACAGCGACGAAAAGCTCTGATACCACATTACAAATTATAGATTTGGAAAAAGATAATTATTATTATTGATTGATCAAAAAAACAATCTTCAATGTGCCTCTCTATATATAGCCTACAGGATTAAATCCCAATATCAAGAGATAAGATAAAATCCCTATAAAAAGAGATAAAAATAAAAAGATATATGAAAGATTTATGAATATTTTAACGGAAATGAAAAATTAGAGAGTGAATTTGTACGGTTTGATGAGAGATTTTGGTGAGTTGAACTTAGAGGGATATTATTATTGAAGGAAGGTGAAATGATGGGGAGCATGCGGAGAGATTTTATGCATATTTGGTGGGTTGGTTAATTCAATTTAGACCTTTTGTTTCCTTAATTAATTTTGGGAGGTTTGGGGTTTTGAAAATTAATTGGATTTATTGATTAATGGAATTTATTTGAAGAGGGACTGTGTTCACAACTTCACATTTGCCATTGATTTGGTATATACATTCTTCATCTTCTAAAAGATATGATTATTTTTCATCCAAAAAAAAAGGTATGATTATTTTTGAAAATTGCACAAGGAAATTTAATTGTTTGTTTGTTAATCTGACAAGTGCTACTGCCTAGTTTCACTGGCAAATGTGAAACATAAGGCAAGGATTTGATATTGAGGCAGTACCTTTCTTGGACCAGAATCACATTCATTTCCCACCAGTACCTTTCGTAGACCAGTACCTTCCAAAAAAGGATTTAATATTGGCATATACCCCAAAATTCTTAATTAATATTGGCAACCATTAATAGAAAAGGATTTTCCAAAATCAATCAACCTAAGCTAATGGATTAAAAAGATTTTTCAATTATTATCACCAATGAGATTTTCAATAATGTAATTCATTGTATATTCATTTTCTGATGCCTATAATTTGACTTCAAATTCCCAACTGCTTCCTTTTAATTCAATTGTTCTCTTCTACCCACCACCACCACTCTCCATGGCCACAAAATTCTCCAACATCACCTCACCCGATAGCGACGACGACTCAGCCACCGACGCCATCATCTCCCAAGCCGTCGACTCATCAATCCTCGAACAGATTGCGACACTCAATTCATCTCAATTCTCATCTTCCTCTCTGCAAACAAATCTCGAGACTCGATTCCAGAAGCTCAAATCATTTCCACTTGCTAACAACAACGATTCAGCAACACCAGGGTTATGCACTCCGGATCGAGCTAGCACTGATTCTGACATCCAGCAGCCATATGCAAGGCGAAGCGCCATGAGAAAAGATTCAGGCAAGAAATTAAGAGACGGGTCATCTTCATCATTACCTTCGCCGCCACGAAGGATGTGCTGCTTCGGGTGTTCATCGAAAAAGGCGACGAACAGAAAGAACAAGGATCGGGGGGGAAACGATGGCATTCTAACGGATTTGAGCACGTTTTCGTTGAAAGAGCAGCAGAGGAAGCTGAAGAAGGCGATGAAAGAGGAGGAGAAGGTTAGCAGGGAGGCAGCGAAGGTGGTGGAGTGGGTGAAGCAGGCATCGGCAAGGGTGGATGTTTCTGGAATCGATGATTTAGCTTTGAGTGAAGATGATAAACACAAATGAACGTGTAAGAATCTTATAAGCAGCCATAATCCTGTATAAGATTTTTGTTTTAAATCACTCTTAATTTGAGATATATGATGAGGGATTATTGATTTTGGCATATTTCCCTTGATAAACTGCTTGACCAATTTGATTATTACATTAGTTTTCACTTAAGGCTAAATTACACTAAGCTTCCTTCTTTTAACAGGCTCAAACCCTATGTTATTTAACAAAAATCTTCTCCTGTTGCAAAATTATTCAACAAACTGCAAACTGCAAAGCTTCATGATCTGCTTCATGCATATTTTGTGAATTAATCAGTACTGACCAACTGGCCCTAGCATCAAAATGATGTGAGCTCCATTCTTTTCTCTCTTGGGTAGCATACAGGTAAAAGTTGGTAGAAAAAGTATTCCTCGAAATCATGATATCCTCCCATTCGATTCACCCCGGTGCCTTCCAATCTATAAAAAGATAAATGGCAGTTCATATACTTGTGATGCAGCATTGTTGGCATTATATCCCCAATTTAATTTGACTTCAATTTCTGAGCTGCGTTCATTTCAATTCAATTCTTATCTTCTACCCACCATCGACCACCGCTCCCTGTGGCTATAAACTCTCTAACCTTACCTCACCTGAAAGTGAGGACTCAGCCATCAATGCCATCATCGATAGTGAATCTGAAATTTCATCATATGTGAAGCGAAGCTCCATGAAAGAAGATCCAGACAAGAAATTATGAGATGGATTCTCTTCATCATCACCTTTGCCGCCAAGAAAAATTTGCTGTTTTGGGTGTTCTTCGGGAAAAAGTAACAGCAAAAAAGCACAAGGATTGGGGAAAGAAGGATGAGATTTGAGCGGATTTGAGTACGTTTTCGTTGAAAGAGCAGAGGAAGCTGGGAAAGGCAATGAAAGAGGCGGAGAAGGTTAGCAGAGAGGCGGCTAAGGTGGTGGAGTGGGTAAAGCAGACATCAAGAAGGATGGATGTTATTGAAATAAGTTACTGTTGAGTGAATACAAGGGCTAAATTGCACCAAAATACCAATATCATCGCTGTTTTCACTGAACTACCTTAAGGTTTTTAATTACGGTAAGCTCCCTTAGTATGCTATATGTTAGAAATTAAGAATATTTTAGTGAGAAAAAAAAACTTAAAACAAAAGTATAGGAGTTTAGCCAGATGCAATTAAAATACTTTATGGCAATTTAAAGAAAACAGCTATAATCAAGGGCAGGCAGTGAAATTTAGCCAGATGCAGGTGAAAAGGTTACATTATGTAATCCTATAAGGAGTCATAACCCTGTAAAATTTTAGGTTAAATTCACTCTTCAGGGCATTCTTGATTTGAAGAGTAAAACTATTGGTGAGTTTTTTTTAGCATATTTTGCTTACGAAACTCCTTAACCTATTAGATTATTGCATTGGTTGTTACTTGCTCGTGTCCAACACACAAATCAAAATCATCTCAGTGAAATAGAGGACCAAGGGATCAACGCTTCAAATAGTTGAAACAGATTTATTAGGCGGCAGTAACTTGTTGTTCTATGTTACATAATATTGTTACAGTATTATCACAATTATTAATATTAAAGTAAGTATGGCAATTATTGGTGAAATAGAACGGTTGCTTAAACACATACCTCTCCATGTAAACAACAGCGCAAGTAGAATCTTGAGCATTGGTGAACTGTTTCCATAGGCTATAGTATCCCGACAGAGCGTTATTCCTGAACAAAAGCGACCCAAACGAGTTACAATTTCTGTATTATTAAGCCAGCAATGGGAAAAAAGCATCTTAATTTCTTGGTTGTGATAATCAAACTTCTCAATATTTATAATATTCTAAGAAAAGATAACCCAGAAATTAAATTGTACTGAGTTATTACTCTTGGATGTTGGAAAATATGCAATGGATTACATTGGAGCTAACGGCAAAATCTCAACAATCAGAATTTTAACCTTTTATGTAGCTCTAATCTCAAATGTATGTGCCTTGATCTAAAGATCACAACTCCCTTGCGAATAAATTTGTTTTGACACAAACTTCAACTAAGAGATCTATTAATTAGATATTTGCTGTGAAGGTTCAGCTTTGATTAAGAAAATTATACATTGCAACTTTATAGAAATTGGAATAAACACATTGTTCGTGTGTTTGAAATGGAAAAGTTACCCCACCCATGTAGAAAAGATGCCCAGGCCGAACCCGTAAACCTGTAATTTGAAATGGTTCAATTTTACAATTAAGGGTAAACCTGTGTAGGTAAAAAAGTCATCGATATACAATGTATCGTGTGTGAACAAAACATGGTTCGTTATGATCCAGAAAATATTACTAAGGGCTTTTTCCCCTTCCTTCTTATGCCTGCACAAAACATGAACCACAATGATGTGTCAAATGTTATCTCCTGCTCGAAATATCTTCTCTTTTTCCTCCTATTTTTGCCAAATTTTCTGTGAGCAAAAATATTGGATGCCATGGCTTATCCAAAACACATTGTTCCCAACTTAAATACGCCTTACATCAAAATCATCCCTTTAATGAAATGGAAATGCTGTTAACAATTCAACATGTTTGGGATTCAAGAAATAGGAACATACAAATTTAATATTTCCAAAGAATCATAAGGATAATCCTCCTACATGTTGCAAAGAGAATAACTAAGACAGAAGAGTACCACATAAGATCACGAATAAACAAGGCACGCGGGATCATAAGACCATTTCCGAGCATTGCAAGCAACATCGTGAAAGCTGATAAGCCTTTAATATTGTCTGGATTGAGATAATTTGTCCACTGTCACAAAATAGTAATTTAGGAGGAAAGCAGTAGACAAATAGATTATGAATAAATTTAAGTCCAAGCTGCTCTATACCATCTGCGAAACTGGCATCCACATGAAAAGTAAAGTGGCAGTCCATCCAGATGTTGCCTGGACAAGCTTAGTTCCTTCCTCAGAAAGTTTCCCAGTCCGTGCCTGCATGTCTCAAACACCGCAGAATCAAGAGGTGCCACTAACTAAATCCTATTAGGGAAAAAATTAGGATGATATATATAAGCAAGATTATTTAATAATAACAAAGTTAAGAATTTAGTAGCTTTATCCGATACACCCTGGATTAAGAAGGCTAATCAAACAACATAAATTAAGACGACTTTAAACTGAGAAGATATTTCGATCATACAACCAACTCTTTGATGGATAGCATATAACATTTCAAATACTCCCTCACAAAAATTCAGAGATGAACAGAAAGCGCACTTAAATATGTTCCTAGAGAATTTTCAAAGTGTTTTCAAGTATTGTCTTAGTAATATTGTACCGCTAATTACGCTATTTTTCTGGAACCGATTGCAATAAGTGCTAGATTGGAGCTTCCAAACTCTTCTAGAGCACTTACGTGACACCAAACTATCCCTATCCAGACGATATATAGATACATACATAAATATTAGATTGCATTGACCATTGAAAGACGAAAGGAGTCAAGAGCACTCTCTAATTGCACAAAGGTTGGGTCATTTGATTGAAAGATACCTACTATTAGGTTGGTGGGGATTGTACAGAACTATAAAGGTTGACAGATATTGATTGCATTGACCATTCACAGATTGTCTTTCAAAGGAGGTAAATGACTGCATACTAGTTTCAGCAGAAATTTATCCCATAATGATATCTTATAAATATCTGTATCTTACAAATATATCTAAAGTTCACTCAGAGGTCATGTTTATGCCCTCTCTATGTATTGCAATAACACATACTACTTTTATATATGATTTGACAACCATGCCACCAATTTTCCAGAAATCAAATAAATAGATCTTCAAAAAAAGTTAGAGAATATTATAGGAAAATGAAGCTGCAGTATATTCTCTACTCATATGTAGATATAGAACAATTAAGAGGATGACATAATTCAGATAGATTGCATCATTAACAAACTACCTCGTTAACAATACTCCATAAGATCAAACATGATGTGCATATACTCCAAACTCTGCAGAATACAAGAACTGACAAATCTTTCATTCACCAATGAGCAATAGCTCAGTTGGTATGGCACTTCCCCTTCTAGGAGAATGCGGGGTTTGATCCCCGAAAGGGAAGTGGTCATAATTTAACGCTTTCGAGGCAAATTTGTGGGTCCCTGAGTGTGTGTGATGTGTGCGTGACTGTGTTGTGTGCATGAGTGATGCTTACGGACCGGTTCAAAAAAAAAGAACAAATCTTTCATTCAAAAAAAAAAACCTAAACTAAAAAATCAAATGAAAGTTCGAACATACCATAACAACAGCTGCAATCGCAACAGTACAAGAGATTATCCCTGGCAAAATGCTTTCTGGGACAAATGGAACAAATGTCGACCACATTGCCTACAGGTAAAGAGTACCCATTTACAACCAAACAAAATTATTCGAATCAAAACCACAACTTTTGACAATTTATTTACCTGAGGTAGAACAGAGAGTCCACCAATAGTAATAAAATCCTCCCAAATCCTCCACACCCCCTCATTCAACCAACCAAAGTAGTTCAAGAAATTCAAGAAAAGTCCCAAAACTACGACAGCAGAAGTCGCCAAGAAATGAGGCAGAGGCATCGATTCCGCCATTGCCAGCTGAGCAATCACGACATAAGTTGAGATCACACCCAGAGTTTGAATCACAACCGCTTCAGTCTCCTTCTTCGCGAAATACGACAAAAGAGACAGGTTCCTAGCAATCCAGTAAGCATAACCTGCCACATTTTCATGGAAATTAAACAATGCAGTCGTAAAAAAGCAATTTTTAATCTAGGGTTTGGAAGAATCAGTGCTTACGAGCCAAGGGATGGCGAAGAGAGCGGCCTTGTCGCCGGTGAATTAAATAACATTTATATCGAATCGTATGAATCGTATCATATTTGCTTTCATATATATAGTAGTCATAATTCATATATGATTTGGTATAATATTTGCTTTCATGTATATGGTAGTCATAATTCCTTATGTATGATCATGAATGAATATTTCATCAGTAGTTTATGAGAACGTATGAATCGCATCATAACATATTGCATAAAAGAAAATGAAGTTACGAATATATATCATGATTTCCTCATTCTCACATATGACATATCAATAACTTTACGCTCAAAATAATTTTTAGAAATTAATTTTCACTTCTGGAAATCCTAGTAAAATTAGAATAAATACCAGATAGAAATTCATGTCTACAGAAAAAAAATTTATATCGAACTAAACAACAGGTAGGGACTTTTGACACTTTTAGTCACTATTTTTCTGAAATCTGAAAACTGCTTTTATTGGTCAGTTTCTAAAACATATAAATCACTCTACCGATATCCAAATTGAGTAAACTCAGGTATTTTGGATATATGCATCGAAAGATATAGCTTTTCTTAGTTAGACCGATTTCCCGAAAATCGATTTAAAATATAGAAAACTGCGTTACAGTATTAAGTGACGAATCTGAACAGAATCTGTCCTGATTCGCATACTAATTTTAAATTGGACATAACTTGAGCTCCTAATATTCGTTCGTGGCAAACTTTATATGCATAGATGAAATATTGACAGACCTAGAATTTACCATATACCCAGTGACCCAAAAATACATAGAACGACCCGATATATGCCTGATAATACACCTTATAGTTGTTGTCCAGAAATCTGAATTTCTGTTATAAAACTCTGATGTTAAAGCGACGATGACTAGAGATTTAGGAATCCAAATCGCGCGAAAATTAGTGTTTTGGATAACTATATCGGAAGACCTACATGTTTCTAACAATCTTTGAAATCTGAAAACCGACGGAAAATAGCTCAAACCGTGTTTTAAAGATGCGCGACGGTGCTGGATAGATTCTGATTTGTTCTGCATAATGATACGAAATGGATATATCTCTCAAACCAGTAGTCGTATTTAGACGCGACTGGAGCTCACGCTTGCATAACACTTAGGGCTATATTTTTCGTTTATATCTTGAATCCAATTAACTTGAGTAATGAATCATACATAACGCTTCTTTATAGCATTGTTTATGGTCGTTATTTGAACATTGTACTTGTATCATCTCATGCTATGTGCAGCTTGCTTAATATATTTATATAATTTACATGAATAAACATATTGCATACTTGACTCGACTTGATCCGAACTATGAATACGTAATAACTTGATATGAATACTTGACATGAATACATGAATTGAAAACTTGAACTTGACTCGATACTTGAATTGCACTCTGTTATGTATTCATGGATTCAGGCAAGACTTATAACTTTAACTATAGATTAGATACGCGGGATGTTGGGGTAGTTTGAATATAAATCCAACAAAATCTCAGGAGTCTCACTAGTATATGAACTTTTGGATAGGGTCGACTCCTCCATAACTTGGGATCCCGATGCCGCACTTTTGATCGGGTCGACTCCTCCACAGCTTGAAATTCCGATACTACATGCTTGATTCGGATCGACTCCTCCACAGCCTAGGATCCTAAAATTACTCTCTTGATTTGGGCCTGTGGTTTCTTACCCCTGAACGATAGTCTGTTGGGTTCGAAAACGCGCTTGAAGTTGGTTGGCATTCACATTTGAGCACACGTTAGTTAACTTACCCTTTTAATGGCCTATTTAGGACACATTGCTATTCATTACATATTCAACGCTTTTAAGTGTCACATGCTCACTATATTTATACTAGACGGCCATGCTATACTTGTTTTCCATGTTCATGTTATATTGCCATACTTATATACATTTTTCCATACTCATGATATCTTATCATGTGTATATAGTTGCTAGGTTTAATTGACACCCTTATATAACCATATTAGAATTCATATTCTACTTACATATTGTTCTTTATCACATTCACATTTCCATCCTATCTTGGGGACTTACTGAGCGTAAGTTCGATGACGGGTATCCACCATATTTCTTTCTTTCCTTAGATGTTCGTCAGGATATTTAGGGACTGGAGAGGTGGAACCGGCTACTGAGAATTACGACCAGTTTGCATCACAAACCGATTTTTAGTTTCTTTCTGCTTTTACTTTCAGTATGCCATCTGTTAAGGCACTTTCATTATATTTTCCTTGTTCGGACATCATATATTAGTTTCAACTCTATAAAGTTTGGAATGTAAATATATAAAGTTGGACTCTTGTTATCATGTCATTTCTTATCATTTTTATATTGCTTATATACGCTTAGCGTATTTGTTTCAAGAAAAGACCTTCTCGGAATAAATACATCGCGGGCCTCGTCACGAACCTGCTCCTGTCTTTTGGGAAGCGGAGCGTGATATGTTTTATTGGTGGCCCATGCAGATCAGTTCTGCATGAATATCGTAAGCAATGTAATACAAGAATTATAAAATCCGACTATTGCATTCAATCTTTCCTTTGAATCTCATCTTATTCATTGAATCCATCTTAAATTTCACTTTCAACTTTCTTGAATGTAATCTCTCGACTTTTGAATTTTTAGCCTTAGCACACCCTTCTGCTTGTATCTTATAGATTCCTCAAGGAATTTCGAGGACGAAATTCTTTTTAAGGAGGGTAGAATGTAACGATCATGTTTTTACTATAATATTTTTTAATAACTAAAAATATACTTGTTTAGAAATGACACGTTTTATAAAATGAAAAAGTTTTGAAAGATTTTTAAAGGATTTAGTTTGATCTTTTTAATATAAATAATTTATTCGATTTTGTTTTGAAAGAAAAATTTTGGAAAGAGAATTTGTTTTGTTTGAAAGAGAAAAAAAACTAGTTTAAGAAAATAATTTATTTCGTTTAACTTTTAAATTATTCTCTTGTAACTCTGCATATATTTATTTCCATTTAATTCTATACAATAGTAACCTTGTAGCCCATTAGTTAAGTCATTGTTTTGTTATTCTATAGGCTGCATGTTCAAATCCGGGGACTTACAATTATATTTATCATTTTTAAAAACCTCTCATAAGCTATAAATGAACTTTCATTTTGTCTTCCTTTTAACCCTCAAAATGAATTCTCATAATAAATTAGATTTGTTATGAAGAGTTATCATGACCTTCAAACCTAATTTAATCTTTCTTTTAATACAAATACCCTCTCTTCATCTTATTTTAGCCAATTCTCTTTTGATCGATTCTAAAAGATCATTTCTCCCTTGAGCTTAGTGAAGCACCGGTTCCTCAACTTTCGTAGTCTTGATCAAGCATTTTATTGTATTGGAGATACGGTTGTTATACCGTATTACAACATCTTCTAAGTCCTTTCCCTCTCTCCCCTCATCGTCCTCTTTCTTTCCTTCCTAGCTTTCCTTTTTTTTGAATCTCCTTCTTCTTGCCATGTCTCTAACTATATCTCTTCTTATATATACTTTGGTAATCTCCATGTTAAATAATATTTATAAAATAAATTAAATGTTCTAATGCATATATGGTTTGGTATAATATTTGCTTTCATGTATATAGTAGTCATAATTCCTTGTGTATGATCATAAATGAATATTTCATATCAGTGGTTTATAAGAACATATAAATCGTATCATAACATAATGCATAAAAGAAAATGATGTTACGAATATATACCATGATTTCCTCATTCTCATATATCAATTCTTTTATCTTCAAAATAATTTTTAGAAATTAATTTTCACTTCTGAAAATCCTAGGAAAATTAGAATAAATACTAGATAGAATTTCAGGTCTACAGTAAAATTTTTATATCAAACCGAACAACGGTTTGGGACTTATGACACTTTTAGTCACTGTTTTTCTGAAATCTGAAAACTGTTTTATCGGTCAATTTCTAGGACATATAAATTACTCTACCGATGTCCAAATTGACTAAACTCAGGTGTTTTGAACATATACATCGAAAAATATAGTTTTTCTTAGTTATACCGATTCTCCGAAAATCGACTTAAAATATAGAAAACTGCGTTACAATATTAAATGATGAATCTGGACAAAATCTGTTCTTATTCGTAAACTGTTTTTAAATTGGACATAATTTGAACTCCCGATATCTGTTCATGGCAAACCTTATATGCATAGATGAAAAGTTGACAGACCTAGAATTTAGTATATGCTCGGCGACCCAAAAATGTGTAGAACAACCTGAAATATTCCTGATAATATACGCTATGTTGCTATCTAGAAATCCGAATTTCTGTTTTAAAACCCTGATGTTAAAATGATCATAACTAGAGTTTCAGGAATCCACATCACGCAGAGATTAGTGTTTTGGATAACCACATCGAAAGACCTACAAGTTTCTAATAATCTTTAAAACCTGAAAACCGACGAAAAACAGCTCAAACCGTGTTTTAAAAATGTGCAACGGTGCTGGATAGATTCTGATCTGTTCTGCACAACGATATGAAACGGATATATCTCTCAAACGAGTGGTCATATTTAGACGTGATTGGAACCCACACGTGCATAACACCTAGGGCTATGTTTTTCGTTTATATTCTAAATCCAATTAATTTGGGTACTGGATCGTACATAACACTTCTTTATAGCATTGTTTCTGGTCGTTAATTGAAAATTATACTTATATCATCTCATGCTATATACCGCTTTCTTAATGTATTTACATAATTTACATGAATAAATCTATTGCATACTTGACTCGATTTGATCCGAACCATGAATACGTAATAATTTGATATGAATACATGGACACTTGACTTGAAAACTTGAACTCGACTCGATACTTGAATCGCACTCTTTTATCTATTCGTGAATTCAGACAAGACTTGCAACTTTAACTATAAATTAGATACGCGGGGTGTTGGGGTCGTTTGAGTATGAATCCAACGAAATCTCAAGAGTCCTACTAGTACATGAACTCTTGGATAGGGTCGACTCCTCCACAGCTTGGGTCCCGATGCCATACTCTTGATCGGGTTGACTCCTCCACAGCTTGGGTCCCGATACTACATGCTTGATTCGGGTTGACTCCTCCACAGCTTAAGGTCCCGAAATTACTCTCTTGATTTGGACTCAAGGTTTCCTACACCTGGATGATAGCCTGTTAGGTTTGAAAACACTCTTAAAATAGGTTGGCATTCATACTTGAGCTCACGTTAGTTAGCTTACCTTTTTAGTGATCTCTTTAGGACACATTGTTATTCATTATATGTTCAACGGTTTTACTTGTTACATGTGTTAGTTATATGTATGCCCTAGAGGCTATTACTGTACATAGAATGTATATTGTAGTGGATGCTGGGACATATATAGGGAGGACTTTCTTGCTCGACATGATAGTATGCTATCTGGTTACTCTTTACCTTAACGTGTATACTGATTGTCTCTCTATTACATGTTGGTAAAGCCCTTAGGATGTGTACTTGACTACCTGGACTATGATGCGGATCATACTAGTGGGGACAAGGTAGTCTATAAGTGCATCCTTCAAGGTCCCTAGTCGTGGGTGTATCGAGACGGGGCATCGATACACCAGAGTAGACTAGCGTATACCTTCTCGACCCATACAGATAGGCGATGGATGATCCCATATCCATTGGTGTTTGACATCGGAGATGATATACGAGTGCTCAGTAGAGACTGGGTAGACCGGACGGACTCGCCGAGAACTCCCAGATGGTATTATACCTTACGTCAGATGGCAGTTCTCTGGTGACACTGGTACAGAGTAGTCTGTTGACCCGAGATCGTCATAGAGTCTTGTGTGGTTCCCACTGTGCTTTGATTTCCACCTTACCATGTCCAAGAGGGCGTGCAAAACGGTGGTTTTTGGGTACATTCCCGAATCACATGGAGGCAATGAGCGATAGGAGGGGATTCGTCTCTTCCGGTATAGGGAGTTGATGTTGCGCTGTGTTCGATTGGCTATAACCGGAAATCCCTGGCCAGGGTTGCTGAGATTTACTGGTAAGTGTTACCAGTAGTTTCTCGAACTGTTATAGACCTCATATCGACACGACTTATCGAGCTATTGGGGTCTGACGTTTACCACCCCTAGGCGAGATATGCGACATATCAGACGACGAGACCGGACTGTACAGTAAGTGTTACTGGTTGGATTCACAGGAGTGTGAGCGGGCTTTCTCGTCGATCTTCTGATCGCTCAATACCCGGGTGGCCGTGACGTTTAGCAGACCGCTTACGGCTTGTGGGTGCTTGATATGATCATCATCTGCTGCCGGCGTATTGACGAGTCTTTAGAGTCCTACACAGAGGTTTCCTGGCTCAAGCGAAACGAAATAGGAGTGCATATGAGATATGTGCGGGACCGAGAATAATGCGTGTATGTGATACCGTATTCTATTCTCGTGATTTGTATCATTGGCAGGTTATATGTGATATAGCCGGGTTACCGAATCAAGTGTCGATTCGATACATTGATACACTTGATACTAGTCGGTTATATGCGATATGACCGGATCATTAAATCAAGTGTTGATTTAATGATTTAATGTATAATTATATATTTGATATATTACTTTGCATTAACTAGTATTGGTTCACTTAAAAAGGATTTTCTCACTTGATGTGCACATTGTATATGTGATATACTTTTGTGCGTTTGATTGTATCATGTTTGATGATATATGAAAGTTTGTGTGTTTGGTTTAAACCATGGTTGGTCAATGGTTAGGGTTTCATATGATTCATTTACTTATACAATTATTTATTTGTTCATTTAGGAAAGAAAAGAAAATGGTGGCTTTTTGGATTTTATCTTGAAGCTTCTTGAAGCTTAGAAAAGCTTTGACCATTTTTGTTTCTTTCCTTAACCCTAACCATTTGCTTTAACCATAGTTCATTCTCTACACGCTACCATGGTTGAAATTATGATAAGAATGATCTATTTTCTTTTTCCTTATTATCTTATCATAATTCTTTTCTTCTTCTTCTTCATCTTCAACAAGAAGAAAACCTTGCCACCATCAATGGCAACTTGAGAAAAAGAGTGAGAAATCCAATTCTAAAGTGAACCCACCTCCTATTTCTTCATCCTCTACCTCTTGCCAAGTAGTATAGGGTGTTTTCTTCACAAGTTTCATGACTTGGTGAAGTGGGAGTTTGTTCTTGTGATGCCTCGACGTAGATCATCTTCGGCATCGAAGTCGACGACCTAGCCCGCCCATTTCTCCGACGAAGCCGATGCTAGAGTCCTGGATTCGATTTGGACAGCGGAGGGACGTCATCACGGAGCCTAGGAGGTGGAGGACCGGATCTACAAAGGCTGTATTTCCGTTCACTTATTAGTAAAGCAGTTTACTAGTTCTAGTTTTCGCCTATTCTCTAGTTAACGATCCGTATTAGGGTTTGTAGGCACATGAAAAATTTAAAATTGGCATGGTTGATGCCTTGTGAGACCTCATTAGTGTGCCTAGGAACCCTACAGTGGTATCAGAGACCAGCTAGAGCCTTAGGCGATGCGTAGACGGAGTTAGAAGTCCGATCGAACCGAAACCCTAATTCAAAACTTGCTCTCTGTACATTTTTGAAAATTGTGGATTTTTGTGAATTAAAAATTCTCAGAAAATAGAGCAGGAAATTCTAAGAGTTACTGTAGAAAACGAACCCCTAACTCCACTAAAGCGCCGCGGAACCGCGGTAATAGCCTCCTTTTGCGGCGGTTCCGCGGCCGTCTGTACTGATTAGGGATTCGTTTTGATACAGTAATGCCCGTATCTGTTTCCTATGTTCTCTGGGAAGTTTTAATCTGCACTTAAGAGTTAGGTTTTATGGGTTGTATTGGGGACTCGGTGTTTCGATCGGGATGTCTAATTTTGTCTATGGGTTTTCCGGATAATTTTTGAATATGTTAAAAAGTTCGACCGGATATAAATACCCACTTTTTCCCCTGTCGGGAAATTTCCAAGTGTTGGATCTCCGTAGTTTAAAGACGTTCTAAGTAGTGCAAGTAACGCGATGGACCCTCTAGAAGACAACAAACCTTAACTCGATTATGTGACCGTCTTGAACTGCCCTTTGAACCTTAGGGTTTGGGGCAGTACGGTGTGCCACATGTGAGGCGTTGGCTTGACCCTTCTACGGCTGGACCGTTGGTACTGAGGCATGAACTGGATGTAAGTGCACGGCTGCGCCCCGGCCGTCAATCAGACGCCAAAATGCGGAAGCGAAAAACTTTAATTTTGCAAACTAGCAAACCGGCACCACCGCGCACTTTTCACCCGGATCGAACCATTAACTAGTCCTACCTAACTACAAGACGGGTTAGAGATATACCGAGTGATCCGAGTCCTCCGGTCTTCTCGTCGTCGTCCCAATCTCCTGCGGAATGTCCGGTCGTTGCTCCTTGCCGGAAGGGCACCACATCGTCTGCATCTTTTACGGGCTCCCGCCTCCATACCGAGGCAACTCGGGCACGAAGCTGGCAAGTCGACATGCCCAAGATTTGCTGTAGAATAATGTAGAGTCTATGTCTCTTTTGGGGTTTTTGTTGCCTTTGAAGATGATGGAGGAATCATGATAAGGAAAAATGGTGCTTGCATTTTTCCTAGCATGAAAAATGAGATCAAGAAAAATGCCACACTCAAAAATAAAACTCCCTCTCCCTCTCATCAAATTGTGGCCGGCCTCTCATTTTGGAAAATGGTGGAGGGGGAAACATAATACATGAGGGAGGTGAGTGTAGTAAAAGGTGGAGGGTGACCACATCCAAAGCAATGATAACCATGTCACAGTAAATCAAATCCATTTCAAATCAACATAAAGCAAGAAAATGATGATAGAAAAGAATGGTATTAAAAGATGCTATCATAATCAATCCATATGCAAGAAACCCCTCCACTATGTGTTATTTGCAAACTTGCAAATAACACCCTCCATCGAAAAGTCCGGCCGGGAAGGATCAAAGGAAAACCGGCCGGAACGGAATGCAAACTGGCAACTCCAGAAAACTGATCCCGTAATAAATTACAGGAAAAAACCCTCTACTGCATATACATGCCCGCATTTGTATTCCGACCGGATACAAATGCAAAGAGACAAAATCTACACTGTACTATACTAGGATCCGGCTTAAACCAAAGTCGGCTAGTAAAATCCGTCCGATCCTGATCCGTGCAATACCGCACGTATCTGATCGACCCCAGCCATATATCCATACGGCCTCAAGTACTAACCGTCCGATCCTGATCCGTGCAATACTGCACGTATCTGATCGGACCCTGACATATCTCCATACGGCCTCTACAGCGTTTCGCCCGAAACTTGAGTAACTGAATGTGTGGTGGACTCTAAAACTCGTCAATACTATGGCTGTGGATTTAACCACTAGCACGTCAGAGGTATTAGCCATACGTGACGGGCCACCAGCTATTGACCAAAAGGGACGTCGATGAGCGAACTCATCCTGACACCCTACTGAGCCTGTCAGTGACAATATCCGTACAGTCCGGTCCGTTCGTCTATGAGCATCGCATGGCGGGCCTAGGGGGTCGGTAAAAGTCAGACCCCCAAAAGCGGTACAAGTCGTATCGGAGTGTAGCCCAGAACACCCTGAAATACTACTGGAATACCTACCAGTAAATCTCCTGCCTTGGCCAAGGACTTCGTGTAATGGCTCTCCTAGACACAGCGCGACCTCACCCCCAATACCGGGAGAGACGAACCCCTGATGATCCGCTCACTGCCTCCATGTGGCTCGGGACTGTACCCAACTAAAACCTGTTTGCACGTCTCCTTTGAGCGTGGTAGGGTAGTAATCAAAGTACAGTGGGAACTCACACGAGACAAATGACGATCCTCAGGTCGATGAACTAACCTGTACACATGTCACCAGGGAACTGCTATCTGACGTCAAATATAAGACCAACTAGCATGTTCCCGGCGAGTCCTGTCCGGTGTACTCATAACCCAATGAGCACCTGTATACATCTTAGGTGAACCAACTGACACCAGTGGCTTGTGAGACCGGCCACCGCACCTCGTCAGAGTCTTGACTGTATACACTAGTCTACTCTGGAGAATCGATGCCCTGTCTCGAAACTCCCACGACTAGGGACCTTTTAAGGATGTGCTTATAGACTGCCAGCTCTCACATATATGATCGCCCTCATACTGCTGGTCGTCAAGCAAGAATCCTAGGGGCTCTATCAACGTGTAATAGTGACATGTAAGGTCACCTAAAGCAGTACACGATGATAAAGGTAAACCAGATAGCATACTATCATCTCGAGTAAGACTGTCCTACCGGGATAGGTCCTCCCTCAATCATTACAATCACGTGCCTGTGATCCAATAATTGACTCTGAGGGCACTATCTCCAACAATCTCCCACTTGCACTCAAGGCTAATTATTGCGATGTCGCATACTCACAGCCCGTGTGATACCGAACACCCAACTCCTCTACTAGTCAGTCTCACAAAACTCGTTTGCGAAACTATTGCGTTCGAGGAATAACCTCAATGAGTGGATCCGCTTTGATGTTTCTTTCTATGTCTCTCTATATCTCAAGTTCGCGGAGAAAACCATCTCCCGAAATGAGCAATACCTGTCTTAGAATGTCTGGATGTCTGATGGGACCTAGCTCATAAATGAACTCCAAATCCAAACTTCTTAGACTGTACCGTCAACTGAACTTAATCAGTATCCTGCGCCATGCCTCCCTCAGTATCTTCCTGGATCACCTGTCCAAAATACTGCCCCTCGTCGGAGGGAAAACTATAACTCTGACAATCACCCTGTCGTCCATGTCACCTTGGAAACCTGGAATGATAACTGTCTCCTTAATGAGGCTGTCGTTATCATTTCTCTAGAACATCTACTTATGTTCTAAAGCTGCTCCTGACTGTTTCTCCAGGATTGGATCAATATCAACGTATTGCATCTAGTGCAAGAACAACATCTGGTGTGGTACTTGACATCTCATGATTGACTCAATTGCCTGAGCAAGTGATCTGCCAATCATGCACATCCCTCTCCCCTTTAGTCTGTAAGACACCTTTAGAGAGGGTGACTCCATCACCTGCAGGTACACTACCGTGCCAGGAGTCGTCCATTCTAAATACTCTTAGAATGCTGTCTAAGTACCCAGATTGGGAAACCACCTAAATCTAGATCTAAAACCATAGATCTAGTGACCAGTATGTCTGATATAATATCCAAGTCCTATACGGAGAAACCACTGTGTGACGACCAAAGTATAACCGATCGTAGTATAGGAGTTTCCTTTCCTACTCTGTGTATGTTATCCAATACCAGGATATCACACCCTACTACCTTCTTAACAGATCCATCCCCTGTTCTGATGAAGTCAAACCTATGACTGTCACATCAGAAATAGATGATCTATCTCCGCTGTATCTGCTTTAGTCTATAAATAGACATAAGCCTGATGTCCACCAATGCTTCTGCTGCTCCCACTGACTACGACAACCCTCTGGCAGAGTCATATACACGTCCACTTCTAAAACTAGTTTAGAACGACACTATACTCATCCTCCTGCCGGGTCTCACAGTCTGGAACAACAGCAATGACAAATCTGGGTAAACAAGAACCTCCCTGCCACCGTCCTTGAGGCTACCGGAGTATCTCTCGGGTGTCTGAGGTTACCCATTGTATATGCGGAGTGGCTAATGGAATGTCAAATTAGATTGAATCTTTAGGTTCCTTTCAAATCTTCAGTAATCGTTTGTGGTTCTGGAATCACTTCCAGTTCTAACATACTCCCACTTCTGTTTTCTGAAAAAATCCATTTTTAATAAAACTGTGGCGAGTCTAGAACAATATCGCTATTGTTCATCCAGATGGTAGAAAGTCAACCCTCGTCATAGCCTGGGTCAACCCACAAACAGCCATTACAGAAACGTGCCTTGAGTTATCCAGAGTCTGGTTTTAAGCATAATCCGGACAACTCCCCGTACCTTAACATCGTTAAGATACGAACTGTTCGATATCCAATATAGGACCAGAGACACTAATTTAATTGAACCAGATTCAAATCATGCAGCTGTCTCCAGTGCATGTCAACTAAATGGAAGAGAGGCCGATCAGCGTTACTCAACTTAGGAATGCTTCCAATTATGAGTAAGCTGAAAAAGAAGCAAGTTCTCTTAATCATTACTATCAACTGAATACCATACACAAGTATCTACATCTTCGATCGCTTTGACGAACCCCGATACTTGCAATACCTGGTTCTCTACTTTATTCTTATACCTATAACTCCTCAAAACTTAGACCATGTGTTTCTTCCAAACACATGTCTAAGAACTAGAGAAGTTAAAAGTAAACAGAATATAGTATGAGGACCAACCCCTCTGTCCTAATGGACACTGGACAACATACAATACTCTGTATAAGTCCACTGAGTCTAACAACTCATTCACTATGTGTCGTGGGTTGAAAACTGTACTTATGGTTAAGAAGAATTACACCGCTGTTCAACACTCTTTACCTAACCATCCACTGGTACAGGTAAATGTCATAGACATAATTTCAAAAAGGTATGTCTCACTCTATAAAAATAGACGTACAGATATATTAATTTGAAATTGGTGCACAACAACGGATATTCAAAACCAAATATTTGCCGACCGGCAAACAACCCAGGTGGCTTCCTCAAATATCACCAATTTACAACGAATCGCGATATAATGAGGATGGTCACCTAATTCCCAATAACTTACTCCCACTCATCATCTGTAAAACCATACAGATGTGAGAATCCAACCTGGTAAATACATACCCTGGAGCAAGTGTCCAATCGGGAAATCAGTTTTCTTTTAACTGTACACAGTGAAACTGAAACATTGAAATGTTTCGATAGGGTATCCTGGTATTCATAGCAATGCCTCTTCCATTATCCAGATTCACGACTGTAACCGTATAATTCTTTGCCACCTTTCCAAATCCCTTTATATATCTTTAGTCATTACCTTCTGTACACCCTTTTAGGCCAAATGGTTTTCTTCCTTCCCTACCGTTCGGCACCAGCCTATGGTTTGGAAGAAGACTATCCAATAAGCATAATGGGTGTACTGTCCTAATCCTAGGAGCACTCGCAATGCGAGAGAAGGTGAGGATAAAAGACAACCGAATGAACTTAATTCCTATTTCTCCTGAACCAGGATCCATCCCCGAACTGGAACAAGTTCCTTTCGAGTTCGTATATAACCATACGATGGATTATCCAATAAACTGGGATCTTCGTAGTGATACGGAGTGTCCTGGAGAAATACAAAGGTGATTTAGGATTGGCGAAGAAATACTTGGTTTGGTCGTGAATATCAGTCGCAATTTACTTTACCCTCTTACTAATCCCTTGCTTTGTCTGAACTTAATACCTTCTGTACACCGTTTAGGCTAATTGGTTTTCTTCATTCCCTACCGGTCGGCACCAGCCTAAGGTCTGGAAGAAGACTATCCAATTTGCGCAATAGGTGTACTATCTCCTAAACCAAGGAGTACTCGCAACCTGAGAGAAGGTAAAAGGAAAAGACAACTGAATAGTCCTATTCGTTTTCTCCAGAACCAGAAACCATTCTCGAATAAATTCCTTCGAGTTCGTATATAACCATACGATGGTTTTGTCCAATGGAAGTGGACGTCCGCAGTAATACGGAGTGTTCTGGAGAAAAGGGTAAAAGTAGGAGTGGCAATGAGGTCTGCAACTCTGACAATCCAAAAGCCAGTGTTAAAGAAGGTTCGGTTAATTTTGGTCTCTGAGTCATAGCCTAGGGTCGGGTCAATGGTCGCTGCCAAAGAGAGAGAGAAAAGAAACACTCAGCGTGCACTCTAACCTAGATCAGAATGGTTATCACTTTATCTAATCTGGAAACCTCCCACTGTAACGTCAAATTCTTCCCCAAACCTGAAAGAAGAATTAGTCGGGATCACCCGAGGAGTAAACCAACTCATCAGTGGGAATCGGGATCCAACTATCATCGCATGATAACATGACGGAATCCGCTCACGTTATCACACTCCAGAAGGTATGCGCATATCTGGCAAGTTTCAGTTCTTTTGAAACTCCCGATGAGGATTTTTGCCCCATGCTCTTATGACCTTGACGAAGGCCAACAAATCATAAGTCACATGTCAAGTTTTACCCGTCATTGTCCAGGTTAATTTGAACCCACCCGTACAAGCCCTTGACGAAGGCCAACAAGGCTATACGACTGTCTCAAACCAACGCATCTATCTATGCAGCAGAAAGGTAACAAGCAGCTACCATACACTATGCCTTGACGAAGGCCAACAAACATAGCATGAATATTACGTGCTATCCGTCTGAAACGACGGAGGGCTAGAATGGTTTCTGGCGAAAACCTTTAACGTAATGAACTTGATATCGTTGAAGGAACTAGATAGCTTTTTGAAAATATAGTAACGAAAACCTTCGCTAAAGAGGTCACTCCCGGTGAAGGGATCTCGGCTCTTTCCCGTAGGATGGGGTGCAGGATATTCCAAATGAATACCACGATGCAAAGCAAAAGTAATCGGCTATAGTGAAGTTATTGCCCTGACGCAAACTTCTGTCCAAGGGGTCACTCCCGGTGAAGGGATCTTGGCCCTTGCCTCGTCGACTGAGGAGCAGGATATTCCAACTGAATACCACGGTGCAAAACAAAAGTGAACGTCCTTGCAATAACAGCTTTTTGAAAAATGTTCCAACAACATCAGATTAGGTTTGTTTAACTTGCATTGATCCGAATCAACGCAGTCCCATCAATTGATCACACCACAAATAACGAAAATATACTGATGTACGTATATGCCATCCGCATTCGCCACTGGGTCCCGTCATTACCCGTTAGGTTAGCTAACTAACGACAGAGCGGGGACTGGACTAGCGCGGATGCAAAACATATACAACATCTACTAATATATATACCAATATATTATATTTCGCTCAAGGCGTGATAAAATGCAACATCACAGAAATGTACAGCATCACAGAACAATACAGATATCTGGGATCCCCGGGTTTCACAGAGCCACTGCTGAAACCCGACGTTCCCCTGGTCGTGTGGATAGCCTGAGCAATGAAATCCTAGACCCCTACGGGCGCGGCAAGTTACCCGCCAAAACCTGAAACGAGGCAGCCCTCTTCAGCAACGTGAATGGACCACCCAGCACTTCACGAAATCCGGTAACTTGGGCACCCCTCCTGGGTCAATCTGTACCCCCTACGAGTGCGGCGAATAGCCCGCCAATCTTAGAGTGAAGCCCCCCCGTCTCAATTCCATGAGATGCGGGCTTGTTGCCCTCTAGAACCCGGCCATCCGTGCACCCCTCCGCGGGGTAATCCTAGTACGGAAAGTAAAATATACATACAACGGATACATCGACCGCAATCTGGTCGTGCCCCAAAATAATAATACAAACAGGCAGTGACGGCAGTCCACATGTCGGACGCTCGCCCCGCAATATCAAATGTACATAATACAACAAAAACTGTACTAGCATTGCATCCAGGCTATCCCCCACGACCGATCCGCAACATCACAGCAATACATAGAACATCAACGTGAAAGTCACGTTCGCAAATCCGTCTAAAAGGGCTATAGCAGATAGACTGGATTTACCGATCGAGTGACATTCACGGTCGCAGATATAATGTGAATACTGTGAAATAATGTGTTTAAAATATACGATCGATCAAATTTTAACAAGTGGGCCCCCAAGCACTACTGTAGCACATCAAGAAATTCTGGGCCCAAATTTAATATTCCAAAAACCCTAAAATCAACCCAGAAAGCAATTGCAGAAATTTGACGCAGTGATCACACTATAGTGCGGCGGAACCGCGGCGTAAAGGGGGTTTTGGCCGCGGTTCCGCGCTCCTATAGTCGACTCACTGTGTCGAATTTCTACAGAACTCTTAGAACTTCCATTACATCACTTTTCTACAACCTGAAAAAAAATTCGAGCCAGAAAAAATTCAACAGAAAACTGATGCATGTGAAAAACGTGGGTTTTTGGAATTTTGGTCGATCGGAAATGTAAACACATTAAACAAAGCTAGACTAGGTTAATGGCGAGGCTCTGATACCAATGTAAGTGCACGGCGGCGTCCCGGCCATCAATCTGACGCCAAAATGCGGAAGCGAAAAACTTTAATTTTGCAAACTAGCAAACCGGCACCACCGCGCACTTTTCACCCGGATCGAACCATTAACTAGTCCTAACTAACTACAAGACGGGTTAGAGATATACCGAGTGATCCGAGTCCTCCGGTCTTCTCGTCGTCGTCCCAATCTCCTGCGGAATGTCCGGTCGTCGCCTCCTTGCCGGAAGGGCACCACATCGTCTGCATCTTTTACGGGCTCCCGCCTCCATACCGAGGCAACTCGGGCACGAAGCTGGCAAGTCGACGTGCCCAAGATTTGCTGTAGAATAATGTAGAGTCTATGTCTCTTTTGGGGTTTTTGTTGCCTTTGAAGATGATGGAGGAATCATTATAAGGAAAAATGGTGCTTGCATTTTTCCTAGCATGAAAAATGAGATCAAGAAAAATGCCACACTCAAAAATAAAACTCCCTCTCCCTTTCATCAAATTGTGGCCGGCCTCTCATTTTGGAAAATGGTGGAGGGGGAAACATAATACATGAAGGAGGTGAGTGTAGTAAAAGGTGGAGGGTGACCACATCCAAAGCAATGATAACCATGTCACACTAAATCAAATCCATTTCAAATCAACATAAAGCAAGAAAATGATGATAGAAAAGAATGGTATCAAAAGATGCTATCATAATCAATCCATATGCAAGAAACCCCTCCACTATGTGTTATTTGCAAACTTGCAAATAACACCCTCCATCGAAAAGTCCGGCCGGGAAGGATCAAAGGAAAACCGGCCGGAACGGAATGCAAACTGGCAACTCCAGAAAACTGATCCCGTAATAAATTACAGGAAAAAACCCTCTACTGCATATACATGCCCGCATTTGTATTCCGACCGGATACAAATGCAAAGAGACAAAATCTACACTGTACTATACTAGGATCCGGCTTAAACCAAAGCCGGCTAGTAAAATCCGTCCGATCCTGATCCGTGCAATACCGCACGTATCTGATCGAACCCAGCCATATATCCATACGGCCTCAAGTACTAACCTTCCGATCCTGATCCGTGCAATACCGCACGTATCTGATCGGACCCTGCCATATCTCCATACGGCCTCTACAGCGTTTCGCCCGAAACTTGAGTAACTGAATGTGTGGTGGACTCTAAAAACTCGTCAATACTATGGCTGTGGATTTAACCACTAGCACGTCAGAGGTATTAGCCATACGTGACGGGCCACCAGCTATTGACCAAAAGGGACGTCGATGAGCGAACTCATCCTGACACCCTACTGAGCCTGTCAGTGACAATATCCGTACAGTCCGGTCCGTTCGTCTATGAGCATCGCATGGCGGGCCTAGGGGGTTGGTAAAAGTCAGACCCCCAAAAGCGGTACAAGTCGTGTCGGAGTGTAGCCCAGAACACCCTGAGATACTACTGGAATACCTACCAGTAAATCTCCTGCCTTGGCCAAGGACTTCGTGTAATGGCTCTCCTAGACACAGCGCGACCTCATCCCCAATACCGGGAGAGACGAACCCCTGATGATCCGCTCACTGCCTCCATGTGGCTCGGGACTCTACCCAACTAAAACCTGTTTGCACGTCTCCTTTGAGCGTGGTAGGGTAGTAATCAAAGTACAGTGGGAACTCACACGAGACAAATGACGATCCTCAGGTCGATGAACTAACCTGTACACATGTCACCAGGGAACTGCTATCTGACGTCAAATATAAGACCAACTAGCATGTTCCCGGCGAGTCCTGTCCGGTGTACTCATAACCCAATGAGCACCTGTATACATCTTAAGTGAACCAACTGACACCAGTGGCTTGTGAGACCGGCCACCGCCCCTCGTTGGAGTCTTGACTGTATACACTAGTCTACTCTGGAGAATCGATGCCCTGTCTCGAAACTCCCACGACTAGGGACCTTTTAAGGATGTGCTTATAGACTGCCAGCTCTCACATATATGATCGCCCTCATACTGCTGGTCGTCAAGCAAGAATCCTAGGGGCTCTATCAACGTGTAATAGTGACATGTAAGGTCACCTAAAGCAGTACACGATGATAAAGGTAAACCAGATAGCATACTATCATCTCGAGTAAGACTGTCCTACCGGGATAGGTCCTCCCTCAATCATTACAATCACGTGCCTGTGATCCAATAATTGACTCTGAGGGCACTATCTCCAACAATCTCTCACTTGCACTCAAGGCTAATTATTGCGATGTCGCATACTCACAGCCCGTGTGATACCGAACACCCAACTCCTTTACTAGTCAGTCTCACAAAACTCGTTTGCGAAACTATTGCGTTCGAGGAATAGCCTCAATGAGTGGATCCGCTTTGATGTTTCTTTCTATGTCTCTCTATATCTTAAGTTCGCGGAGAAAACCATCTCCCGAAATGAGCAATACCTGTCTTAGAATGTCTGGATGTCTGATGGGACCTAGCTCATAAATGAACTCCAAATCCAAACTTCTTAGACTGTACCGTCAACTAAAATTAATCAGTATCCTGCGCCATGCCTCCCTCAGTATCTGCCTGGATCACCTGTCCAAAATACTGCCCCTCGTCGGAGGGAAAACTATAACTCTGACAATCACCCTGTCGTCCATGTCACTTTGGAAACCTGGAATGATAACTGTCTCCTTAATGAGGCTGTCGTTATCATTTCCCTAGAACATCTACTTATGTTCTAAAGCTGCTCCCGACTGTTTCTCCAGGATTGGATCAATATCAACTTATTGCATCTAGAGCAAGAACAACATCTGGTGTGGTACTTGACATCTTATGATTGACTCAATTGCCTGAGCAAGTGATCTGCCAATCATGCACATCCCTCTCCCCTTTAGTCTGTAAGACACCTTTAGAGAGGATGACTCCATCACCTGCAGGTACACTACCGTGCCAGGAGTCGTCCATTCTAAATACTCTTAGAATGCTGTCTAAGTACCCAGATTGGGAAACCACCTAAATCTAGATCTAAAACCATAGATTTAGTGAGCAGTATGTTTGATATAATATCCAAGTCCTATGCGGAGAAACCACTGTGTGACGACCAAAGTATAACCGATCGTAGTATAGGAATTTCCTTTCCTACTCTGTGTATGTTATCCAATACCAGGATATCACACCCTACTACCTACTTAACAGATCCATCCCCTGTTCTGATGAAGTCAAACCTATGACTGTCACATCAGAAATAGATGATCTATCTCCGCTGTATCTGCTTTAGTCTATAAATAGACATAAGCCTGATGTCCACCAATGCTTCTGCTGCTCCCACTGACTACGACAACCCTCTGGCAGAGTCATATACACGTCCACTTCTAAAACCAGTTTAGAACGACACTATACTCATCCTCCTGCCGGGTCTCACAGTCTGGAACAACAGCAATGACAAATCTGGGTAAACAAGAACCTCCCTGCCACCGTCCTTGAGGCTACCGGAGTATCTCTCGGGTGTCTGAGGTTACCCATTGTATCTGCGGAGTGGCTAATGGAATGTTAAATCAGATTGAATCTTTAGGTTCCTTTCAAATCTTCAGTAATCGTTTGTGGTTCTGGAATCACTTCCAGTTCTAACATACTCCCACTTCTGTTTTCTGAAAAAATCCATTTTTAATAAAACTGTGGCGAGTCTAGAACAATATCGCTATTGTTCATCCAGATGGTAGAAAGTCAACCCTCGTCATAGCCTGGGTCAACCCACAAACAGCCATTACAGAAACGCGCCTTGAGTTATCCAGAGTCTGGTTTTAAGCATAATCCGGACAACTCCCCGTATCTTAACATCGTTAAGATACGAACCGTTCTATATCCAATATAGGACCAGAGGCACTAATTTAATTGAACCAGATTCAAATCATGCAGCTGTCTCCAGTGCATGTCAAGTAAATGGAAGAGAGGCCGATCAGCGTTACTCAACTTAGGAATGCTTCCAATTATGAGTAAGCTGAAAAAGAAGCAAGTTCTCTTAATTATTACTATCAACTGAATACCATACACAAGTATCTACATCTTCGATCGCGTTGACGAACCCCGATACTTGCAATACCTGGTTCTCTACTTTATTCTTATACCTATAACTCCTCAAAACTTAGACCATGTGTTTCTTCCAAACACATGTCTAAGAACTAGAGAAGTTAAAAGTAAACAGAATATAGTATGAGGACCAACCCCTCTGTCCTAATGGACACTGGACAACATACAATACTCTGTATAAGTCCACTGAGTCTAACAACTCATTCACTGTGTGTCGTAGGTTGAAAACTGTACTTATGGTTAAGAAGAATTACACCGCTGTTCAATGCTCTTTACCTAACCATCCACTGGTACAGGTAAATGTCATAGACATAATTTCAAAAAGGTATGTCTCACTCTATAAAAATAGACGTACAGATATATCAATTTGAAATTGGTGCACAACAACGGATATTCAAAACCAAATATTTGCCGACCGGCAAACAACCCAGGTGGCTTCCTCAAATATCACCAATTTACAACGAATCGCGATATAATGAGGATGGTCACCTAATTCCCAATAACTTACTCCCACTCATCATCTGTAAAACCATACAGATGTGAGAATCCAACCTGGTAAATACATACCCTGGAGCAAGTGTCCAATCGGGAAATCAGTTTTCTTTTAACTGTACACAGTGAAACTGAAACATTGAAATGTTTCGATAGGGTATCCTGGTATTCATAGCAATGCCTCTTCCATTATCCAGATTCACGACTGTAACCGTATAATTCTTTGCCACCTCTCCAAATCCCTTTATATATCTTTAGTCATTACCTTCTGTACACCCTTTTAGGCCAAATGGTTTTCTTCCTTCCCTACCGTTCGGCACCAGCCTATGGTTTGGAAGAAGACTATCCAATAAGCATAATGGGTGTACTGTCCTAATCCTAGGAGCACTCGCAATGCGAGAGAAGGTGAGGATAAAAGACAACCGAATGAACTTAATTCCTATTTCTCCTGAACCAGGATCCATCCCCGAACTGGAACAAGTTCCTTTCGAGTTCGTATATAACCATACGATGGATTATCCAATAAACTGGGATCTTCGTAGTGATACGGAGTGTCCTGGAGAAATACAAAGGTGATTTAGGATTGGCGAAGAAATACTTGGTTTGGTCGTGAATATCAGTCGCAATTTACTTTGCCCTCTTACTAATCCCTTGCTTTGTCTGAACTTAATACCTTCTGTACACCGTTTAGGCTAATTGGTTTTCTTCATTCCCTACCGGTCGGCACCAGCCTAAGGTCTGGAAGAAGACTATCCAATTTGCGCAATAGGTGTACTATCTCCTAAACCAAGGAGTACTCGCAACCTGAGAGAAGGTAAAAGGAAAAGACAACTGAATAGTCCTATTCGTTTTCTCCAGAACCAGAAACCATCCTCGAATAAATTCCTTCGAGTTCGTATATAACCATACGATGGTTTTGTCTAATGGAAGTGGATGTTCGCAGTAATACGGAGTGTTCTGGAGAAAAGGGTAAAAGTAGGAGTGGCAATGAGGTCTGCAACTCTGACAATCCAAAAGCCAGTGTTAAAGAAGGTTCGGTTAATTTTGGTCTCTGAGTCATAGCCTAGGGTCGGGTCAATGGTCGCTGCCAAAGAGAGAGAGAAAAGAAACACTCAGCGTGCACTCTAACCTAGATCAGAATGGTTATCACTTTATCTAATCTGGAAACCTCCCACTGTAACGTCAAATTCTTCCCCAAACCTGAAAGAAGAATTAGTCGGGATCACCCGAGGAGTAAACCAACTCATCAGTGGGAATCGGGATCCAACTATCATCGCATGATAACGTGACGGAATCCGCTCACGTTATCACACTCAAGAAGGTATGCGCATATCTGGCAAGTTTCAGTTCTTTTGAAACTCCCGATGAGGATTTTTGCCCTATGCTCTTATGACCTTGACGAAGGCCAACAAATCATAAGTCACATGTCAAGTTTTACCCGTCATTGTCCAGGTTAATTTGAACCCACCCGTACAAGCCCTTGACGAAGGCCAACAAGGCTATACGACTGTCTCAAACCAACGCATCTATCTATGCAGCAGAAAGGTAACAAGCAGCTACCATACACTATGCCTTGACGAAGGCCAACAAACATAGCATGAATACTACGTGCTATCCGTCTGAAACGACGGAGGGCTAGAATGGTTTCTGGCGAAAACCTTTAACGTAATGAACTTGATATCGTTGAAGGAACTAGATAGCTTTTTGAAAATATAGTAACGAAAACCTTCGCTAAAGAGGTCACTCCCGGTGAAGGGATCTCGGCTCTTTCCCCGTAGGATGGGGTGCAGGATATTCCAAATGAATACCACGATGCAAAGCAAAAGTAATCGGCTATAGTGAAGTTATTGCCCTGACGCAAACTTCTGTCCAAGGGGTCACTCCCGGTGAAGGGATCTTGGCCCTTGCCTCGTCGACTGAGGAGCAGGATATTCCAACTGAATACCACGGTGCAAAACAAAAGTGAACGTCCTTGCAATAACAGCTTTTTGAAAAATGTTCCAACAACATCAGATTAGGTTTGTTTAACTTGCATTGATCCGAATCAACGCAGTCCCATCAATTGATCATACCACAAAGAACGAAAATATACTGATGTACGTATATGCCATCCGCATTCGCCACTGGGTCCCGTCATTACCCGTTAGGTTAGCTAACTAACGACAGAGCGGGGACTGGACTAGCGCGGATGCAAAACATATACAACATCTACTAATATATATACCAATATATTATATTTCGCTCAAGGCGTGATAAAATGCAACATCACAGAAATGTACAGCATCACAGAACAATACAGATATCTGGGATCCCCGGGTTTCACAGAGCCACTGCTGAAACCCGACGTTCCCCTGGTCGTGTGGATAGCCTGAGCAATGAAATCCTAGACCCCTACGGGCGCGGCAAGTTACCCGCCAAAACCTGAAGCGAGGCAGCCCCCTTCAGCAACGTGAATGGACCACCCAGCACTTCACGAAATCCGGTAACTTGGGCACCCCTCCTGGGTCAACCTGTACCCCCTACGAGTGCGGCGAATAGCCCGCCAATCCTAAAGTGAAGCCCCCCCGTCTCAATGCCATGAGATGCGGGCTTGTTGCCCTCTAGAATCCGGCCATCCGTGCACCCCTCCGCGGGGTAATCCTAGTACAGAAAGTAAAATATACATACAACGGATACATCGACCGCAACCTGGTCGTGCCCCAAAATAATAATACAAACAGGCAGTGACGGCAGTCCACATGTCGGACGCTCGCCCCGCAATATCAAATATACATAATACAACAAAAACTGTACTAGCATTGCATCCAGGCTATCCCCCACGACCGATCCGCAACATCACAGCAATACATAGAACATCAACGTGAAAGTCACGTTCGCAAATCCGTCTAAAAGGGCTATAGCAGATAGACTGGATTTACCGATCGAGTGGCATTCACGGTCGCAGATATAATGTGAATACTGTGAAATAATGTGTTTAAAATATCCGATCGATCAAATTTTAACAAGTGGGCCCCCAAGCACTACTGTAGCACATCAAGAAATTCTGGGCCCAAATTTAATATTCCAAAAACCCTAAAATCAACCCAGAAAGCAACTGCAGAAATTTGACGCAGTGATCACACTATAGTGCGGCGGAACCGCGGCGTAAAGGGGGTTTTGGCCGCGGTTCCGCACTCCTATAGTCGACTCACTGTGTCGAATTTCTACGGAACTCTTAGAACTTCCATTACATCACTTTTCTACAACCTGAAAAAATTTTCGAGCCAGAAAAAATTCAACAGAAAACTGATGCATGTGAAAAACGCGGGTTTTTGGAATTTTGGTCGATCGGAAATGTAAACACATTAAACAAAGCTAGACTAGGTTAATGGCGAGGCTCTGATACCAATGTAAGTGCACGGCGGCGCCCCGGCCATCAATCTGACGCCAAAATGCGGAAGCGAAAAACTTTAATTTTGCAAACTAGCAAACCGGCACCACCGCGCACTTTTCACCCGGATCGAACCATTAACTAGTCCTAGCTAACTACAAGACGGGTTAGAGATATACCGAGTGATCCGAGTCCTCCGGTCTTCTCGTCGTCGTCCCAATCTCCTGCGGAATGTCCGGTCGTCGCCTCCTTGCCGGAAGGGCACCACATCGTCTGCATCTTTTACGGGCTCCCGCCTCCATACCGAGGCAACTCGGGCACGAAGCTGGCAAGTCGACGTGCCCAAGATTTGCTGTAGAATAATGTAGAGTCTATGTCTCTTTTGGGGTTTTTGTTGCCTTTGAAGATGATGGAGGAATCATGATAAGGAAAAATGGTGCCTGCATTTTTCCTAGCATGAAAAATGAGATCAAGAAAAATGCCACACTCAAAAATAAAACTCCCTCTCCCTCTCATCAAATTGTGGCCGGCCTCTCATTTCGGAAAATGGTGGAGGGGGAAACATAATACATGAGGGAGGTGAGTGTAGTAAAAGGTGGAGGGTGACCACATCCAAAGCAATGATAACCATGTCATACTAAATCAAATCCATTTCAAATCAACATAAAGCAAGAAAATGATGATAGAAAAGAATGGTATCAAAAGATGCTATCATAATCAATCCATATGCAAGAAACCCCTCCACTATGTGTTATTTGCAAACTTGCAAATAACACCCTCCATCGAAAAGTCCGGCCGGGAAGGATCAAAGGAAAACCGGCCGGAACGGAATGCAAACTGGCAACTCCAGAAAACTGATCCCGTAATAAATTACAGGAAAAACCCCTCTACTGCATATACATGCCCGCATTTATATTCCGACCGGATACAAATTCAAAGAGACAAAATCTACACTCTACTATACTAGGATCCGGCTTAAACCAAAGCCGGCTAGTAAAATCCGTCCGATCCTGATCCGTGCAATACCGCACGTATCTGATCGAACCCAGCCATATATCCATACGGCCTCAAGTACTAACCGTCCGATCCTGATCCGTGCAATACTGCACGTATCTGATCGGACCCTGCCATATCTCCATACGGCCTCTACAGCGTTTCGCCCGAAACTTGAGTAACTGAATGTGTGGTGGACTCTAAAGACTCGTCAATACTATGGCTGTGGATTTAACCACTAGCACGTCAGAGGTATTAGCCATACGTGACGGGCCACCAGCTATTGACCAAAAGGGACGTCGATGAGCGAACTCATCCTGACACCCTACTGAGCCTGTCAGTGACAATGTCCGTACAGTCCGGTCCGTTCGTCTATGAGCATCGCATGGCGGGCCTAGGGGGTTGGTAAAAGTCAGACCCCCAAAAGCGATACAAGTCGTGTCGGAGTGTAGCCCAGAACACCCTGAGATACTACTGGAATACCTACCAGTAAATCTCCTGCCTTGGCCAAGGACTTCGTGTAATGGCTCTCCTAGACACAGCGCGACCTCACCCCCAATACCGGAAGAGACGAACCCCTGATGATCCGCTCACTGCCTCCATGTGGCTCGGGACTGTACCCAACTAAAACCTGTTTGCACGTCACCTTTGAGCGTGGTAGGGTAGTAATCAAAGTACAGTGGGAACTCACACGAGACAAATGACGATCCCCAGGTCGATGAACTAACCTGTACATATGTCATCAGGGAACTGCTATCTGACGTCAAGTATAAGACCAACTAGCATGTTCCCGGCGAGTCCTGTCCGGTATACTCATAACCCAATGAGCACCTGTATACATCTTAGGTGAACCAACTGACACCAGTGGCTTGTGAGACCGGCCACCGCCCCTCATCGGGATCTCGACTGTATACACTAGTCTACTCTGGAGAATCGATGCCCTGTCTCGAAACTCCCACGACTAGGGACCTTTTAAAGATGTGCTTATAGACTGCCAGCTCTCACATATATGATCGCCCTCATACTGCTGGTCGTCAAGCAAGAATCCTAGGGGCTCTATCAACGTGTAATAGTGACATTTAAGGTCACCTAAAGCAGTACACGATGATAAAGGTAAACCAGATAGCATACTATCATCTCGAGTAAGACTGTCCTACCGGGATAGGTCCTCCCTCAATCATTACAATCACGTGCCTGTGATCCAATAATTGACTCTGATGGCACTATCTCCAACACTGGATGATTTTAAACTTGTTTCATATGTTGATCTATTTCGGGAAAACTTGGGTGTTTGACTGTTCGATCGGAAAGTTTAACATTTTCTGTTTATCTGGAAAAGGATACAATAATTGGAATTCACAAATAGTTATGAGATAACTGAATGAATGTTATAAACATAGCACTTTAGTCTCACTTGATCGGTTGCCACGGAATTTTGATGTGATCAAAAGTCCGTCGCAATCACGTAGCGTACGCGGATACTCGCCGGATAAACTTAATAGACAGCAACACCCCTTAACCCCGACCAAGTGACTGTAGGAGAACCCCGTCGCCGAAAGCATCCGTTCGGGTGCTCGCGGTAGCGGTGTTCCGCCTTGGTGCACTTCGTCGACGGTATCGGGGGTGCGACCGTCTACTAAAGTTTGCGACGAGCATTTGATCAAAATGTCGGGAATCCTGTTGAATTGCCCGACTTGGTATTGAAAAGTGTTTTCGATTTTGAGACTAAAATGCGGGGTTTATAATTGTTAGGCATGCGATGTCTAAAGAATTCATTTGGTCAGGCATGCGATGTCTAAGGTGGTTGCGGATTCCAACTGTTGTAGTTTTACATTTTCTTTTCTGTGACCGTAAGTGTAATATGTGATGTCGCCGGTTTCGTTGCTATATGTCAACGATAATTGGGATGCGCATGTTTACTTACGTTGATGACATGTGATATTATGTGTTGCTGGATATGTTATATTGGATCGTCGTGTTTGAATAGCCGGGTTTTTTTTATGTGAGATGAGTGTTTTTCATTTTCATTCATGTAAAAACTTGTATGTAATATTCTTTTATTGGGGCACTTCCAGGTTGCGGAAGATGTCACCTTTTGTATATTATTTACTTTTCCGAGCTAGGATAGACCCAAGGAGGAGAGCACAAGTAACCGGGTTCTGGAGTCCAGTGGGAGACCAACTCGAGGAGTCGAGTCCGGGTCTCCTAACTCTAGAATTGGTAGGGTTGCTTTCCGCTCTCGTAGGGGTCTAGTGGTGTGGGTTTGGCTATTCATCGCGACCGTGGAATCCGTGTTTTATACTGGCTCGTATTGAAAACACGGACGTCCTAGTATATCCAATATTTCATATGATTCTTCTGCTGCGATATCTGTGATGTGATCATGTGATGTTCTGTGATGGATACTGTATATAGTATATATGATATATTATATACACGTTACTTATGTTTTACACCCGCGCCAGCCCTGCCCCGCTCTGCCGTTAGTTACCTAACCTAACGGTGCACGAGGGGACATCGAGGCGAATGCGGATGGCATAAGTGTACGTCGTATTTATCTGTGATGTTTAGGTACTTAAATGATGGGACTTCATTAATGTGATTAATGAAAGAAAAGAAACCTATGATGTTATGGAATCAAATTTCTAAAAAAAAATAAAACAGGTAGCAACAGTTATTGCTTTGCACAGCGGTATATGTGATATATCCTGCACCTTATTCGATGAGGAAAGGACCGAGATCCCTTCACCGGGAGTGACTCCTTTAGCAATAACTGGCAGATGCTACACACCCGGTTTGTCTATTGATAGCTTCTATAGTTTCTGCTTTGCACAGTGATATATATGATATATCCCACACCTCATTCGACGAGGAAAGGGTCGACGATCCCTTCACCGGGAGTGACCCCTTTAGCAAAACTAGAAAAGCCTCAAAAACACTCCATTTTTAAAATCATTTGATTCTACAACGATATCAAGTTCATTACGCAATAGGTTTTTTAGAAAAACCTGTCGTAGCCCTCCGTCATTTCAGATAAGTACTAGTTAGTATTCGTGCTGCGGTAGTTTGGCCTCCGTCAAGGCGTAGTGTACGGTAGCTAACTAGTGCTTATCTGCTAGCATATGATGTGATTGGATTAGGGTATTCGTACGGCGTTGTTTGGCCTCCGTCAAGGGTCGTGCGGGTGGGTTTAATTCAATCAGAAAATGACGGGTTGAACTTGACTAGCGGACTATGGGTAGTTTGGCCTCCGTCAAGATCATAGGACGCTAGGGGCAAAATATTATCGGGAATTTCAAGTGTTGAGATTTGCAATGAGATTGCATACCTTCTATGAGATAGTTGGATCCCGATACCCACTGCGAGTAATTGTTACTCCTGGAAGAGTTTTACATATTACAATTAGCCGATCAAGTAGGTGTCTAGAAAGGTGTTAACGAGGTTACGCCTCTGGGAAAACGAGGTTTACATTAATTAGGTTCGTGCGAAAGCACGGGGTACCTCTCTCAAAGTACCGACACTGGCCTGGCTGAAAGATTGGCGAACTTATAGTGTATAATTAATCCCGGCTAGTCTTTCCTTTTAGGGTTTGAAGGAAGATTTGATAAAAACAGTGGGAGCCATCCTGATTAGATAAAATAATAACCAATCTGATCTTGCAAGAGCATACGCTGAGTGTTTTCTTCTCTCTCTCCAGGTAGCGACCATGTCACGCCTTAATCAAGATAATAAAACGGATATATTGACCGAACCCGCTTGTTATACTGAGCTGGGGAACGTTGGTCCCGCTTCAACTTATAATTGTTATAAGACAGAGCAGGAAATTGGGGATTACCAGGATTCCTTTGCCGCCCAAACGAAGAAAGTGCATGATGATGCATCTTCTTCGGGTGCGTTCATTACACAGAACTGTTTCTCAGTATTCTTTACGTCCTGGGTATGTGATACAGGATCAGGATCCCGCATATGTAATCCGTTACATGGGCTACAGAAAGGTAGAAAACTGAGAATGGGTGATAAGTTTCATGAGGCAGAAAACGGGGCAAGTGTTGCAGCCAAGTCTGTTGGTCACTGTCACCCTGTATTATCTATACATTGATTCTGAACGAATGTTATTAGATACCGAACCTGATATACAAAATCATGTTAGTCTCTTTATTAGTAAAGAAATGATAAAATTTTGTATTGTTGGATAATGTTTTGAACATTTCCTATATCAAAAGTTGATCAGTTCAGGCACGTTATCTAAAAGCATTGATGTTCTAAATCAAACTACAGTTCTTAGTATACGTAACACACACAAGAGGAAGAGTTCAGAAATGAACGAATTCTTCTTTAGGTTTTGTAGACTAGGTCATATCAATGCGACCCGACTAGCTTAAGTTACATATAGATGCATATTTAAATTAGTTTGAATTTACATCTTGTGAAACTTGCCAGTCATGTCACAGAGATAAGATGACCACAGCTCTGTTTATTGGAAACAGAGAAAGAGTTAGTTGAACTCTTGGGATGATACATGTTGATGTATGAAGGTCCCCTGTCTACACATACCAAGACCGGTTCTTTTTTACTTCATTACATTCTCTGATGATCTTTCGAGATTCAGACCTATGTTCCTGTTGAAACACAAGTCCGAACCTTTTGAGATATTCACAGAATATAAGTTAGAAGTAGAGAACCAAAATACGGGTATATGTATTATGTCCTATGATGAGATCAGGGAGGAGAATACTTGTGCATGGAATTCCTGGACTATTCTAAAGGAGAATGAGATTCTCTCTCAGCATTATTCCTCCGTATACACCATAGCACGATGGTATATCGGGGCGGAGCAATCACACCCTATATGATAAGGTGTGCTCTATGATGAGTACTACTGAGTTTCCTATTTCCTTTTGGGAGTTATGCACTTAAGAAGCTGCATACCTATTGAATAGGGTTCGAATCAAATCTGTGCCTACCATTCCATATAAGATATGGTATGGGAAGAACCCATCTCTTAAGATAGTTAAGATTTGGGGTTGTCCGGCCTATGTCTAAAAGCAAAATCCGGACAAGATCGAGGCAAGGTCTGTTATGTAGAACTGGAAATATTCCAGCTGTACAAACTGCAGCTGATGATTTGGTAGAACCGAAGGATTCAATAGTAACCAACGAACCTCAGCCTCTCCGCTGATCTAGTAGGGTTCCTTACCCACCTGATAGTTACTTCGGTTTCTCTATGACAGTGGGAGCGAGGATTGCATCATGAGATGATGACCTAACCAGTTTCGAGCTGGCCATCAAGAGTGGGACTCTGTAAGAATGGCTGGATGCTTAGCGATCTGAGATGGAATCCTTATACACCAACAAAGTATGGACTTTGGTTGCTGTATCTGAAGGGTTAAATTCCCATCAGGAGCAAGTATATCTTGAGAAGATTACTTGGTGTAGATGGAAAAGTTGAGACTTTCACAGCTAGACTTGGTAAAGGTTTTCGTCATCGACCAGGCGTGGCTAATGATGAAACCTTTTCTGGGGCCTATGCTTAAGTCCATCCAGATCCTACTTGTCACGACTACATACCATGACCACGATATCTGGTGGTTGGGTGCCATGACTCCTTTTCTAAATGATGTTTTAGAAGAGTGCGTCTATAAGTACACAGCCAGAGGGCCTCGTAGACAGTGGAAGCAGCGGAAACGTGTACAAGATGCTTTATAAGATTAAAGCAGGCATCACGGAGTTGGAACATCTGTTTTGATGAGATAGTCAAAGAGTTTGACATCATCAAAATGGTAGATGAACCTTGTATATACAAAAAGATAGTAGGGAGTATGGTGGTGATCCTCGTAGAGTACATAGATGACATACTCTTGATAGGGAAGGAGTTTCCTATGCTACGCTCGGTCAATCTCCGCTTATCACAATGATTCTCCATAAAGGATCAAAGTGATACCTACTAAATCCTGGGTTTTGGATCTATGAGATAGATCTAATTGGATATTAGGATACTCACTAGTTGTAGTGAGATGGTATCAATTGGTCCTGGGGAGAATCACTGGAAGTGTTCCAAGGTGATAAAGACGACTGAAAGTCAGTCACGGCATTGTCTTTACCCTCAGTAAAGGGACGGTATATTGGAAGAGTTCCAAGCTAGATACCGTGGCATACTAGACGATAAAGGCTGGATACATCGCTACTTAAGATGCTACCAAAGAGGAAGTCTGGGTGTATATTGGTTCATGAGATGAACTTCGTTTCTCCCATTGTGTGACAATGGAGCTGTGGCTTTGGCCCAGGAACCCCGGTCCCATCAGTGATCCAGACATATTTTAAGGCAGTATCACCTGATCATGGAGATAGTTGATCTTCAGGGTGATCGAAGTTAGGAGAGTAGACTCAGAGGACAACACGGCGGATTCACTCACAAAGGTCTTTTCCCAGAGAGAGACTTTTATGGGATGGTTGAGTATGAGATACTGCAACCACTGCTACAGATGGCCCTAGTGCAAGTGGGAGATTGTTAGTTATATGTATGCCCTAGAGGCCATTACTGTACATAGGATGTATATTGTAGTGGATGCTGGGACATATATAGGGAGGACTTTCTTGCTCGACATGATAGCATGCTATCTGGTTACTCTTTACCTTAACGTGTATACTGATTGTCTCTTTGTTACATGTTGGTAAAGCCCTTAGGATGTGTACTTGACTACCTGGACTATGATGCGGATCATACTAGTGGGGATAAGGTAGTCCATAAGTGCATCCTTCAAGGTCCCTAGTCGTGGGTGTATCGAGACGGGGCATCGATACACCAGAGTAGACTAGCGTATACCTTCTTGACCTATACAGATGGGCGATGGATGATCCCATATCAATTGGTGTTTGACATCGGAGATGATATACGTGTGCTCAGTAGAGACTGGGTACACCGGACGGACTCGCCGAGAACTCCCAGATGGTATTATACCTTACGTCAGATGGCAGTTCTCTGGTGACACTGGTACAGAGTAGTCTGTTGACCCGAGATCGTCATAGAGTCTTGTGTGGTTCCCACTGTGGTTTGATTTCCACCTTAGCACGTCCAAGAGGGCGTGCAAAACGGTGGTTTTTGGGTACAGTCCCGAATCACATGGAGGCAATGAGTGATAGGAGGGGATTCGTCTCTCCCGGTATAGGGAGTTGATGTTGCGCTGTGTTCGATTGGCTATAACTGGAAATCCCTGGCCAGGGTTGCTGAGATTTACTGGTAAGTGTTACCAGTAGTTTCTCGAACTGTTATAGACCTCATATCGACACGACTTATCGAGCTATTGGGGTCTGACGTTTACCACCCCTAGGCGAGATATGCGACATATCAGACGACGAGACCGGACTGTACGGTAAGTGTTACTGGTTGGATTCACAGGAGTGTGAGCGGGCTTGCTCGTCGATGTTCTGATCGCTCAATACCCGGGTGGCCGTTACGTTTAGCAGACCGCTTGCGGCTTGTGGGTGCTTGATATGATCATCATCTGCTGCCGGCGTATTGACGAGTCTTTAGAGTCCTACACAGAGGTTTCCTGGCTCAAGCGAAACGAAATAGGAGCGCATATGAGATATGTGCGGGACCGAGAATAATGCGTGTATGTGATACCGTATTCTATTCTCGTGATTTGTATCATCGGCAGGTTATATATGATATAGCCGGGTTACCGAATCAAGTGTCGATTCGATACATTGATACACTTGATACTAGTCGGTTATATGCGATATGACCGGATCATTAAATCAAGTGTTGATTTAATGATTTAATGTATAATTATATATTTGATATATTACTTTGCATTAACTAGTATTGGTTCACTTAAAAAGGATTTTCTCACTTGATGTGCACATTGTATATGTGATATACTTTTGTGCATTTGATTGTATCATGTTTGATGATACATGAAAGTTTGTGTGTTTGGTTTAAACCATGGTTGGTCAATGGTTAGGGTTTCATATGATTCATTTACTTATACAATTATTTATTTGTTCATTTAGGAAAGAAAAGAAAATGGTGGCTTTTTGGATTTATCTTGAAGCTTCTTGAAGCTTAGAAAAGCTTTGACCATTTTTGTTTCTTTCCTTAACCCTAACCATTTGCTTTAACCATAGTTCATTCTCTACACGCTACCATGGTTGAAATTATGATAAGAATGATCTATTTTCTTTTTCCTTATTATCTTATCATAATTCTTTTCTTCTTCTTCTTCATCTTCAACAAGAAGAAAACCTTGCCACCATCAATGGCAACTTGAGAAAAAGAGTGAGAAATCCAATTCTAAAGTGAACCCACCTCTTATTTCTTCATCCTCTACCTCTTGCCAAGTAGTATAGGGTGTTTTCTTCACAAGTTTCATGACTTGGTGAAGTGGGAGCTTGTTCTTGTGATGCCTCGACGTAGATCATCTTCGGTATCGAAGTCGACGACCTAGCCCGTCCATTTCTTCGACGAAGCCGATGCTAGAGTCCTGGATTCGATTTGGACAGCGGAGGGACGTCATCACAGAGCCTAGGAGGTGGAGGACCGGATCTACAAAGGTTGTATTTCCGTTCACTTATTAGTAAAGCAGTTTACTAGTTCTAGTTTTCGCCTATTCTCTAGTTAACGATCCGTATTAGGGTTTGTAGGCACATGAAAAATTTGAAATTGGCATGGTTGATGCCTTGTGAGACCTCATTAGTGTGCCTAGGAACCCTACAACATGCTCACTATACCCACACTACACGGCCATACTATACTTGTTTTCCATGCTCATGTTATATTGCTATACTTATATACATTTTGCCATATTCATGATACTTTACTATGTGCATATAGTTACTAGATTTAATTGACACACTTAATAATTATATTAGAATTCATATTCTACTTACATACTGTTTTTTACCGCAATCACATTTCCATCCTATCTTGGAGACTTACTGAGCGCAAGTTCGATGACGAACATCCATCATGTTTTTTTTCTTTTCTTGGATGTTCATCAGGGTATCTAGGAACTGAGGAGATAGATCCGGCCGCTAAGGATTACGACTAGCTTGCATCACAAGCAGATTTTTTGTTTCTTTCAGCTTTTACTTTCAGAATATCATCTGTTTAGGGACTTTCATTTTATTTTTCTTGTTCAAACATCATGTATCAGTTTCAACTCTGTAAAGTTTAGAATGTAAATATATAAAGTTGGATTTTTATTATCATGTCATTTCTTATCATTTTTATATTGCTTATATACGCTTAGCGTATTTGTTTCGAGAAAGGACCTTCTCGGAATAAATATGTGGCGGTCCTCGTCACATGCATGCTCCCGTATTTTAGAAAGCAGGCGTGACGTTCTTTTAGAATAGAAGTCGATCTCAAGTAAACTTCAAGATATTTTGTTGGCAAAATAAGAAGAAAAAAACAGTCAGCAGGAGGAGAGCAATTTGGGACTGATTCTTGCAAATCATTCAAATAATAATTTGAGAATCTCGCAAACAGCAAAATCCTGTGAATTTAGTGGAGTAAGCAAGTCCATGACATGTGAATGCACACTCTAAGCATTGTCCTATGTATAATAATGTCATCAAATCAATCATGACAAAAAATAATCCTGTTTATTGGGTACCAATCTAAACAAAGCCTTGTTTGTTTCTTTGGATTCAATTTTCATAACATTTTGAATAAGGTGATTTATTTGTTAATGTTACGCACAATAAATTCCGTCCGTGTGCTTCAACTTCTCTATGTGTTGCAATAGACTATAGAGGAGCAGGATGAAGTGCGTCACTTTGCATTTTTCAGCAACTCCTGGAGATATTTTTCGTTATCTCAAATTGAGTCGGATGCACTCTAACAACATTTTACATGTTTGATAAGTCAAGAAATGCGAGCGTGGTTTTATGTTAGAATTGAAGTTCTAGTGTTTGTTTCACACAAACCAAGTGCATAAGATATGGAATGTTCTTTCACATTATTTGTTTCGACGGAAAGTATTCATGAAAAGAAAGAAAGAAAGATAGAGCGGTTTTACATGATATGAATCAATTTGTGAGGCAAAGATGTAATCGTTAGAAATTGGTTTTCAGCTCAATTCATGCTAAACAAACACCGAAACATAGATATTATTGGGAATGGAAACCTCTGCTATTTTCTCTGCTAGCTAGTATAAATCCTGGCCACGCTTCATCATTGGAACTTAATAGTTCCTAATAAGGGGAAATAATAGTAGGCGCTTTGAGTCTGTATTACCAAACACCGTATTCATGCCCAGCGAGCATGCAACGGATTATACGCAATTCCTACCGTGCACGATCAAATCATTGGTTTGAATTTTACGAGGGTCGCATCCAAGAAAAAAAAGTTTACTGGTTGACCACTTGAGCAAACTAGCTACCATACTTTGTCGTAATTTTCCCTTTTTACGGACACATACTCACCAATTCTTTCAGTCAACTAATGGGTTAGGGATGTCCTTGTGGAGCTCACAATACTCTATAGTCAGCAAAATGTAGGGAAAAAAGCAAGCATATAGCAAAAAGAAGAAGAGTGATGTGTGCTAGTAGAGTGGTTGGAGAGCAGTTAGAAGAATGCTGGAATTGTTACCCTGATATAGTCTCATCTACACCACCATGCAATATCAATTCAACCCCTCACCATCATGAAGATACCACGAAAACCATGGAAGCCTCTCACGGCGGCTCGCTGCTGCACAGTCAAGGGCAGCATCGTGATGAACAACCTCACGCGTTGCAAACCGACACGGTCCGAATTCTCGAAAAAAGTATCGGAGGTCTCGTCGTCCTTTCGTCGGTTGTCCTTCTCGGATCTGAGCAGCTCCTCGTCCGTCAGGTTCAATATGGATGATTTTGCGAATTCTTTTGGGGCGGGGCTAGTTGCGTTCCAGTTGAGTGAGTTGAGGGCCATAACTCATGATTTCTCGAGTAATTATCTGTTGGGAGAAGGGGGGTTTGGCACCGTGCATAAAGGGTATGTGGATGAGAAGCTGAGGCCGGGGCTGAAGGCGCAGGCGGTCGCGGTGAAGCTGTTGGATATCGAAGGGCTGCAAGGTCACAGGGAGTGGTTGGTGAGTGTTTTATTTTTTACTTTATTTTTCTGTTTTGATTTGTTGTTTTTTTTCCCTCTCAATGAAGTGGATACGACTAGGCATTTAAGATAATAATATAGGTGGCCTAATTAGTCTTAACAAATTAATGGCCTAATCTTTGAATCTATAGCCTTAATTAGAATTTTAGGATTAATAGTTGATGAGATTAATAATTTATTTTGGTAGGTTTTGTTAAACTCTCTTAAGCATAGGAAGTGTGTTATGGTTGGATAAATATTTCTGTAGTAAATCTCTCCTATTTTTTCTGAATCTGACACTAGGAGAGAGTATGCTCGGGACGAATGATCAATCATAAAAAAATGTCGAGCTTTTCACGGAGTTGAGACAGCATTTCATTTTCCAAATCTTGACTTAGGATCCAATAAAGTCGACCATAACTACCCAATTGATAAGATCTAATCATAATATATGTTCAAGATCTATAATTGCTATGGTAAAGTATCTATGTTTAGACTTTAGACAACTCTGGCACTAAAAATATGATGGTGATATTTCAGTCAATTTTTATATTTTACAGGCAGAGGTGATATTTTTGGGTCAACTCAGGCACCCACATCTGGTGAAACTCATCGGCTACTGCTGTGAGGATGAAGAACGGCTCCTCGTTTATGAATTCATGCCTCGAGGAAGCCTCGAGAACCACCTCTTCAAGAGTGAGTCATTACACTGCATTGTTCGTATCTGAATATAATTATCAGTTTGTCTTTTATTATTTGGGATGTTATTTCGGTCATAGGGATATCGATAACTCTGTCATGGGGAACGAGGCTGAAGATTGCCATTGGAGCCGCACGAGGCCTTGCATTTCTGCACAGCGCAGAGAAGCCGGTCATTTATCGTGACTTCAAGGCATCCAACATCTTGCTCGACTCTGTAAGTAATACGACGTAATCTCTACCCGCATATGATGCTTTCGAATTATCAGATATAAGTCTTTTGATTTTAGTATGATTTTGAAGGTGGGTACAAACTTTTCGGTACAATGTTTAATTTAAGGCATGATCAGTTTGATCCTGTGAATTGCATATGTATGATTTTCATTTGAAATCATGGAATTTGGATCATTGAACTGTATTTCAACCCAATATTATTTTGTCGGGATCTTAAACTTCATGATATTACAATTCATACAAATTACATTTAGACTACTACATTTAAACTAACCGCAACTTTTGCAAACAACTTTCCTGAAGCTGTTAATAAATGTAAACACAAAAATTCCATAATATATCGTAATTTATGGAATCATTCGACTTTGTTTGTCTTTTCATATGTAACAGGACTTTACTGCTAAGCTTTCGGACTTTGGGCTAGCAAAGATGGGGCCCGAAGGCGAAGACACCCATGTCACCACAAGAGTAATGGGAACTCACGGCTACGCCGCGCCAGAGTATGTCATGACAGGTAAAACCTCAATTAGAATACGGAAAACAAAATAGTGTTCAATAGCTACTCTTCATAAATTTCCTATGTATGAACTTTTTCAGGGCACTTGACTACCAAAAGCGACGTCTACAGCTTCGGAGTAGTCCTACTCGAGCTTCTAACCGGAAGAAGATCCATGGACAAATCACGGCCAAAGATCGAACAGAAACTAGTCGACTGGGCCAAACCCTACTTAACTAGTAGCCGAAAGCTACGCTGTATTATGGACCCTAGACTCGCCGGTCAGTATTCAGTCAAAGGAGCAAGAGAAGCCGCCAAACTAGCACTGCAATGTATAAGCCCTACGCCAAAAGATAGGCCCAAGATGCCTCAGGTGGTCGAGACTCTAGAAGGATTAAATCATTTGAAAGACATGGCTGCTAGTTCCGGGCATTGGCCTACTACAACGCTGGTAACCGGAAAAAATGCTATTTCTGCGAAAATCAAGGTGGATAACGCGGCGAACAGACGCCGAAGAAACGTTGAGGTCTCAGGGAGACTAGCTTGAGATTTTTATTTTTTTTGGGTATATAATTCAAGCTTCCCAATGTTTAATGCATGCGCATGAACTGTTTGTAAATATGAATTGCTTGGTTGCATTTTGATGTTTATCTATGTGTGTATGGAAACAATTTCTTGGATTGGAGTCAAAATATATTTTTTTCCCTCAAAAAAAAAAAAATAGATCCATACTTTGGCGGGAAATTAACAAGAAGCATAACAGTTTTAACGAAATATAAAAAGAAAAGGTAAGGTTACTGCTTATTGATGAGCCACTGAAACACAGCGAAGGCTCCAGCAATGGCGGCGACCATCGTCAATCTCACTGCCGCCGTCTTCATCCTCTCCCTTCTCTCCGCCGCCTCCGCCGCCTCCGCCGCGGCCGCCGATCTCCACCCATCTCACCGAGCTCTCTCCGCCGCTGGGAACCTCCGCTCCCGCGGTTACTCCCTCATCGCAAGCATCCTCGAATCCACTTCAAGATCCGGCAAATCCCTCAACGGGTTCAACTTCACCGGAACCCTATTCGCCCCATCCGACGCCGCCTTCAAGAACCGCCGCCGCATCGGCCTCCGCCTGATCGGCCCCTCGACGTACCTCCTCCTCTACCACGCCGCCCGATCTCCGCCTCTCGCCTTATCGGATCTCATGATCCGACCCGCTGGATCCGCGATCCGAACCTTCTCCCCTCGCCGCCGCTGCATCTTCCTCCACCGGTCACCCTCCGGCAATCTCTGCCTCTCCGAGTACGGTCTCAGAAAGATCCGAGACCCGCACTGCGTGCGGATCCGAGACCCGAACCTCCACCTCGATGGGGATTTCGCCGTCCACGGCATCGACGGGGTTCTCGATCCCTTTGCCGCGTCGGCGTGCCGCCTCGACACGTGGCAGAGGGTCCGCCGTCCAGATCTCGACGGCGTGCTGACGGCGTTACGAGCGAACGGGTATGGTGCGGTGGCGGAGGCGATGGAGGCGAGACGGTCGGATCTGGAGAAGTTAACGGCCGTTACAATTTTAGCGGTCAAGGATTCCAATGGCAATCATCCGTACGATCTCGACCGTCACTTGATCCCTCGCCGTTGCCGTCTGCGGGATCTGGCGAGGGTTTCGAGGATCGATACGATGGCTCGTGATGCGACGGTCGCCGTTGGATCGGATGCTGACGGGGCCGTCACGGTTAACGGCGTTGCCGTCGCTGGTGAGGAGGTGTATTCTGATTGGTGGGCGGTGCTGCTGCCTATTCAACGGCCGTTAGGGTTCGATGGAGAATCTGATGAATCGTCCGTTAACGGCGACGGTGAAACTCCACCTCAGTCATCTTTAGCGAATTCCGTGACGCTCGACGGAGTTGACGTATCTTTGTTGGCGGATTCCGGCGGATCTAACGTGGGAACGGAGTTCTAGGGACATTCTGACCGTTGGTTCGCCGTTAAATGCAGTGAGTCATTTCTTTTTCTCAATGTTTTTTACCGCTGTAAATTTTGGATACAGACTTTGTCGTTCAGGGTATAAATGCTAGCATTACCTTCAATCTTGGTTACGCTCATTATATTAGTCATGAATGAATGATTGGTTGCATTAAGCGTATATATCTAGGATGAAGTTTGGTGATTCTTGTCGCCCCATTATCTCATTTTACTCTTCTTCTTTTTTTAATGTACCGATGAAGTAGTTTTATTCATTAATATAAAAATCTAGATTTAGTGCGAAAAAAAATCGCATCATTATATGATTTACACTCGAAATCTAGAAAATCATCTTATTGCCTTTTAAAACATAAAGGGAATATGTGATGCACCATCTACCTTTTAGGGGTTTCAGTGATATTTAGCCTATAAATAACAGTAGGTATTGGATTAACTTTATTATAATTGTAAGAAATTTATCATTGGTTTTTGGTAAGGATTAAATCACTTGCCTGATGGTGAAACGGCGAAAAAGATTATCAATAGAATTGGTTGATGATAGAATTACTTTCTATTTGTCATTTAATTGTAGAAACATATCTTCCATGTAGCTCTTGGTTATACATTGAACATAATTCCATATAACAAATATATAATCATCTTTTGTCTTTTTTGTACGCTTCTACATAATCTGTGAGAATTTGGAAGATACCAAGGGTTATCAAAGTCTAAGACAAGCCTCTTCCTTATCATAGTTTTCTATAGCTCGCCGGATTTTGGAACTTATTTGAAAGGGTTGACGTCTGATGGAGGTATGAATCTTCCTCAAATGTTATCATCCATTGATTTTGTTACCAGCGGTGCTGAACGGTTGAGATTTTCTGTGAGGGCTGAGTGTGTGGATCTCAATGGGTTGTTGATTGCTGTTGACACCGAGCTACGTACAAGGGAAGTCCCGGGGTGGGAAACCACCGTGGGACCCTCCTACGATCAAGTAAGTACCGAGAAATAATGGCAGGGTAGTGGCGTATTGGAATGGATTCGAGTTACCTCAGCCGTTTGGAAGAGGGCGTTTATTTAGCGGTCACTTGGAGCGAACTGGCGCAAGATTCTCGCTGTCCGTTACGCCCCCTAGGTCACGTTCGCGTAGATGGCGGGGTACGTCCATTAATGACGGGATATGCTCATTAATGGAAAGATGCGCCAACGTGGGACGCGGGACATGGAGCGGCGGAGATCTCGTTTTGGTGAGATATACGGAGCCGTTATGGGGACGCTTGGGTTCCGGGCTCTTGGTTGAACAGGGAAGCCGAGAAACCCCAACCCAGTGGATAGCTCGGAGTCGAGCGAGGAAGCCAAGAAAGCTCAGCTCTATAACAGCTCGGAGACGAGCAAAGAGGATGTGAAAGCTCGGCTGTAGGATTGTTCGGGGGCGAGCTGTTGGCTGGTCGCTATGCGCATAAGGAAGGTACTCCGAGGAGGTCTTTAAAAGGTCGGATACAACCTCGGAGATGAGGTCCCGAGGAAAGTACTCAATGTATCATGCTTATTCCAGTTCCGTAGTTCCCAGGAATCTAGCGAGCTTACATGGACGACACGTCATCAGCTACGTGTTACGTGTCATGATTTAGGGAATTCCCACTTATGAGCCTCATCAACGTCAAATCGACAACTGATCGTAAAACTTTGTCAAATCTTATTGGTGTTTTGCTCCATAGCCAAACTTATTTAGACGGGAAAGGCTGAACTGATCTCGAGGATGATAATATAATTATAGAGCAAGCATGGATTAGGAAACAAAATTATAAGATCGGTAACTTTGAGTTTTAGACAAGAAAGTCCCAATGAGTAAAAAGACTAAACTTTAAGAATACAATAAGAAATAATTGCCAAAACTCACAAATACAACCACAAATTTGTCAGTCCTGTCTCTTTGAGTTTTGACATTTTCTTTGAGATAGAATCTCCAAGTGACCGGATCCTATGGTATCAACCTGTTCGTTACATTAGATCTCGCTCCCAATTAGTTGCTTATAATTCTCACTCTCCCCAATCTCAATTCAAAACCTTTATCATAAATCTCACATGCTCGGCATTATTCATTTATTAACTATTCCAAGTTACTATAAAACTTCTCAAATTTCTGCTCAATTTCCTCATCCCCTTTCTTCCTTCTTTCTTCCTCCTCAATTCTCAACCTAAAAATGTTAACTTTACACTCACTTCCACCATTATCTTCCCCTATCCACACACTCACCCGTTCTCATTCCACCCACAAACCTCCCTCCCTCATCCTCACCCAAAGACCCACCCACTTCTTCACCCGCCCACTTCCCAAGAGATCCACTCTTCTCTTCATCCCCAATGCTGCTACCCCTTCTTCAATCCCAAGCCCAGATCCAAATGAACCACCACCCATTTCACCAAAACCAACAACAGAACCTGAGGCTGAATCCATTTCTGAGGACAAACCCAATGAGACCCAAGAGCCCACCAAAGAGCTGAGCTCCAAGTTGCAGCTAGCACTAGTGTTTGGCTTATGGTACTTCCAAAATGTCATCTTCAACATCTACAACAAAAAAGCTCTGAACCTCTTCCCTTACCCATGGCTCCTCGCGTCGTTTCAGCTCTTTGTCGGGTCTCTTTGGATGGGGTTTCTGTGGCTCACTGGCCTTCAGCCTTACCCCAAAGTTTCGAAGAAGTTCTTTGTGGCTCTATTAGGTCCTGCTCTGTTCCACACCATTGGCCACATCTCTGCTTGTGTTTCTTTCTCGAAGGTCGCCGTCTCGTTTACCCATGTCATCAAGGCATCGGAGCCGGTTTTCACTGTTATTTTCTCTGCTTTTTATGGGCAGTATTACCCGATTCACGTATGGCTCTCTGTTCTGCCCATTGTGTTTGGTTGCTCGTTGGCCGTGGTCACTGAAGTCTCGTTCAATGCGCAAGGTCTATGTGGTGCTTTGATTAGCAATGTGGGTTTCGTTCTTCGAAATATTTACTCGAAACAGAGCCTCTATAATTTCAAGCACATCAACGGGTTGAATTTATACGGTTGGATCTCGATAATTGGTCTTTTCTATTTGTTCCCCGTTGCTGTTCTTGTTGAGGGCAAGCATTGGATTGGGGGATTTCAGAAAGCGGTTGCGACGTCGAGCAATCCCTGGAGTTTTTATAGCTGGGTTTTGTTGTCTGGGGTGTTTTATCATCTTTATAATCAGTCTTCGTATCAAGCGTTGGACAAGATTAGCCCTCTTACATTCTCGGTAGGCAACACGATGAAGAGAGTTGTGGTGATTGCGGCTTCGTTGATTGTGTTTAGAAACCCGATCAGACCGTTAAATGCATTGGGGTCGGCGATTGCGGTGTTTGGGACTTTCTTGTATTCACAAGCAACGATGATGGGGAAGAATAAGGACAAAGAGAAGACGAGCTAAGTAATTCAGTTTGCATACTCTTTATCTAATTTTGATGTTGTTTCCAGGGATATGTTTGGAGAAGAAGAATAGACAATAAAAGGATGGTTTTGTTTGGATCAAACAGGAATTGGGGAGACATGGAGATTGATGGCAATAATAGAACTTCTAGGATCTTTTTTTCTTCTTTTAATTACTATTTGTTTGATGTTTAATTTTCCATTTTCTTTTGAAGAACCATAGCAATTGATTGTGTAGATTTTCTGCTACTATCCTTGAAATAGATATGCTTCTTTGCATTTTATTCTCCTTTTCTTTCCGTCTTTTTCTTCAAATAGTTAATTCATGTAGAAACTGTACCAGTTTAGATAGAAATTTTTACTTCAATTATGCTGTAACTATGATATGCTACAGTTTTGTGCTTGCTTCCCTCAGGGAAAGACCGTAATCATTTATTCTGAACCAGTGATATTGATTCACGAAATGATACCATAACTACCTTTCGGAAATGATCCTATTCTAGTATTTTCTAGGTGCGCAGATGTGCTGGTTGATAGCTAATTGTTTGCATGTTATGAAAATTCATCAAGATGTATACTGCAAACGTCCGGTTATGAAATATCCATTTAGCAGGAAAAAACTACCCTAGAAGGGCTTGCATGGTGCAAGTTTCTCTAGGGCCCTCGGATGGATTCCCCTTGGAAAGAGCCCATCCAAGGGCTATGCAAGGGCTTGCACCATGCAAGCCCGTGCATAGAAGTGCTTCTCCATTTAGCATGCTTGATTGCATTGATTGCAGATTGCCTTCAGATGTCCTTTCGTAGTAATTGTAAACAGATATTGGAGCTTACAAACTATTGAGGTGAAGTAATTTGTCTGTACCCGTTCACATCAATCGCAAGGTCAGTGAAAAATGACCAGACATGAGAGGCTAGAAAAGGGTTTGAAAGAGGCATCGCCGTGGTCATTTTAAAAATCGCGATAGAAAGAATTGGAATCCCATAACGTTGACTGCGACTCCTAACTACATTGGCATGACACTTTCAATTATCTAGTTCACCGGTTATTTTTTTATTGAATCACGTGATTTTTGGAACTTTCTCTTGTAAATAAGCTATTAATCGAGGACGGGGTAAATTTCTGAAATGTATATCAGGAACATTTTAGGAAGATCAGATCTTTCTCTTCTGACATTTTCACATAGTAATGGATCCAGCAGGGAAATATTGCTGAGCAAACCTGGGTAAATTTCTGAAATTGTTAATATTCTTTAATCGTCAGTGCTTGTATAACTCATTTTTCTCGACCCTCCTTTAAAAATTATACCTGATTTTTAAGTATTCATTAGATTTTCCATCGAATTCTGGTGATGGCTGATGTTCTTGATGTGCATGTTATGTTTGTGTGATTCAGATTTGGTATCAGATAACCATTTTGTTAGCGATCCACCCACGTTACCAAGCTGCAATAGAAAGCTACATACACTTATATGTGAAATGCAGTATAAATGTAGTATAGATGTCAAAAACCATGTACATCTTGCACCAGGCTGATGCATCAATCGATCGATACATAACCAATAAGTCGATAGTGAAGGCTTCGAAGGGACTGATTCCGTAGGAGTGCTGTGTGTGAGAAAACAATAACCTGGTAGCAATATGAATCAGTATTACCTCAATCCCTTCTTCACCTTTCACGGCTGTGTATCCGTTGATCTCAATAATTACCTATAATTTTGTCCGTGTATCTCAGCCATCACTCTACTCTTCTCGGCCCTCTCATATGCCGTTCTCGTCCTCAAAAACAATGCTACACTACAAGCGAGCCCGAACAAACTCAGAAACCCCCACAACAAAAACGTCTGCGCATAGCACTTCCTCCCCATGCACACAACCATGCCATCATTTAGAAAAAGGGTTTGCATAAAACTGTTGTTTCCATTGGCATCGTAAACTAGAGCGGCAAGCAAGCCATAGAGAAGAGAGCCGATGGGGATGTTGGTGATGAGGATGTTGTGGTTGACGCCGACGCTGTTGGGGCCGAAGAGCTCGGCTGTTACTGAAACGGCTGCGGCGAAAATGAACCCTGAGCTTAAGCCGACGAGTCCCGTGCCGGTGAGGAGTGCTTGGCCGTCTGTTGCTTTGGCAAGGAGGAAGAATGCTAGTGGTGTGGGTAGGAGAGCGATCGCCAGCCAGCCTGTTCTTGCAAAGTATACCTTCCTGCAAGATAGATTAGTCTTGGACACATTTCAATTTAACCTTTATGATGCCGCGGAAACGGAGTTAACATTATGAATACTAACCCTCTCAAGAAATCAGGAGCGGCAGAGATCAGCCGGCCGAAGAAAGAGCACGAAGAATACACCGTAACAAGCAAACCAGTCTGCTTCTGCCTCCCTAAAGACTGCGCGATCTGCCCCAGGTTATTACTGTACACCAACCCGACCGTAGCCCCACAGAAATACGCAACATAATACAACCAGAAATCTATCCTTTTCACCATTCTCCTCACCCCGTGCTCCTCCCCAAGCTTTGAAATCCGATCCTTTCCCAACACAATCTCATCGCACGCCCCTCGCTCCTCTTCAACAACTGCCGCGCTGCCATCTCTGGCTTCGTCGCCGAGCAACTCTTTCTGCAGATCCTCGAGGTCGCTTAGATCGATCGAGCTAAAACTAGAGTATATGCTCCGTTTAGCCCAGTCACGTGCAAAGACCAGGCCGGGAATGCACAATGGGAGAACCAGCAGAGCGATCGCTCCAGCAAACAAGATGCGGGCCGTGCCAGCTCCAGACGCGTTAGCAGACACAGCGTTAAGTAGCAAAAGATAAAGACCGGTGATGAAAGCGAGAGCATTGAGTAACAAAAAGGCGTGGGAGTCGCGACGGGCCCTGTCTGGGGGAAGTGAGGTGGTGGAGGAAGGGGGCGGGCGGAGGATGGGAGGGAGGGCTGCAACGGAGGCGAGGAGGGGTAGGATGGCGTTGAGGAGGAGGTACGAGGCGGAGTTGGAGGATGTGGTGCCAGGGCCGGGGCCGGGGTAGAGGGCGTTGGCTGCGAGGGAGTAGAGGGCCGCGGAGACGCCGTTGAAGCTGACGGTGAGGGCGAGGGCAAGGGAGCGGTTCACGGGGAAGTTGCGGATGCAGAGGACGAAGCAGACGGTGTTGAACCAGCAGATGCTGCAGCCGGCTAACAAGCAAAGGAAAAACACCTGCATTGCGATCAGGAGTAAGAACTCTCCTTTGTCAATTTTTCTAGAGACAAAGGTGTTACCTTCTATAAACTAATGTTTTCTATATGCGATGCGCATATACGCACATACGTTAGATTTTTCTTAACTCGTTTATAAGGGGGAAAACGCCTTACTAACAAGGATGTGAATTTTATGTTAGAGGGTCCATTTTGAATGGTAAATCCCAAAAAAAAAGAATTTTTTTTTATCTTCAGATATTATTAATATTCTTGTGTTTGGGATATGTATATGATATATTGTTCTTACTAAACATCACATGCCTGCCTTGCATTATTGCATTCTAGAATCCAAACATGCGGGCACGTGAGAAACCATATATGTGTAAAATTAATTGCCCTTTAACTATAATAATAGGACCCTTATTAGGTACCAACGAATTCCAATCACAATCCATCCGGCAAAAAATAATGCATGCAAAAGTATCATGTGGGGGAGGTATCAACATGAAAGGAATGCCGGAACTATGCAATAATATTAGGGGCCCATATCATTATACGTGTGGACCTAATTAATTTGAAAAGGTGCTCTCTATAACAGCTTTAAAGATTCCAAGGCAAGGAGGTATACTAACCGGAGTATACACAAACAATTGAGATTGCATGAGGTATATACAAAAAACCTAAATTTCTATTTAAACGGGTAATATGCATTATGTGTGTTTTGAAGAGCCTTAGGAGTACTTTGAAGTCAATTTCAAAAGGTCGTTCGGTTATATCTTATTCTAATTCATGGTCTTTTATACAAATTCTAATCGTCGATGAAGATACAGACAGACAACCACGGAAACAGATGCCATTACTGCTATGTACATAGCAGATGCAACTAAAACATGGTGCCCAATACATTTAATACTCATTCATACAATACAAAACCCCAAAGCTTATGTACTTGTCTTCATTCAAAGTACCAAGCCAAAACTCAAACGAAGCAATTTCAAAAGTGAAAGCAAAGGTAACATAAGAATTTTTAGCCTCACACATTTCTCAAAAAAAAATTCAAAGCCTCACCCATTCTTTTGTTACTCGTCATTCTAACGGCCCAAAAGAGAACAAGAGATATCGCTCTCATTTCTTCGGTTGGCTGGCGGCCATTCTTGTGGGCCCCATTTCTATCAACAAAATTAATGCCCTAGCATCTACGGCTAGGATTGGCTACACTTGGTTCTTCGACTCGTCAAGGATGCGCTTGGCACGTGGTAATCTAGATGGTAATTCTAAATTCCAATGAAAGATTACCATTCTTGTTTAGGTGTAAAAAATATTCCCGTGAATACACGATTACTAAAGTAATCAAATGACTCCGTTTCATGGTAATCCTATTCTTCTCAAATATGTGTCTATCCTACATCACCATGAAATATTCTCACCTAACATGACATATGCCATGACCGTGCGCCACCCGCCGCTGCCCGCCCGCCACCGGTCGATCGGTCGTTCACCGTCCTCCGTCTTCACCGTCGATCAGCCGCTCGCAGTCGACCTCCGCCCGCCGCCGGCCAACGGTTGCACATACATATATTACCAAGAATAATTAAAATGTACCAATCACATTAATGCAAGATTCCTCGAAATTGGATGCTCGGTCATCACATTCCTAAAAACATGGGGATGCCTGATAATCTTCCATTTCACCTATCAAACCTACCAAGCATATTAATGAACAAATAGATCTTGTCATGGCTTGTCTTGATATAGAAAGTTAGGCTTTTTAAATGCAAGTAAAAATCAAACAGACCCTGGATTGTTTGGCTTTTTAAGTGATTTATTACAGTCATATTTTTAAATTGTTATGTTTGGTTTTTTAAAGCACGAAACCAAACCAAATCCAAACATCTTCTCTTATCTTTTGCATTAAATTATGTCATATTTGATAATAAATGAAAAGTTTTATTCATTGTTAGCACATATTGAAAAAATGGTTTAACCAATAGAATCATAATCGAACTATATATATAAGTCATTGGTTTGGTTTGGTTTTATCTTTTAAGACAGTGGCCGTTGTACTTCAATTTCTAATCTCATGGAATAATATTATTACGTGTTATTAAAAAAATTGGTAAAGAGTATCGCTCATAGCTATATTAAATCAGCTCCATTGCAGAGATTTGTTCATTATTTTAGCCCACGTAAAAGCAAATAAATTATTACCCCATGACTTTACTCAAGAGAAATGACGAATCAAACACGGTCAAACTCGAAACGAAACCGGACCGGACCAATATTAAGTACATGGTCAACTCTTTCAGCACACAAACCTCCAAGTAAAAATAATGAAACCCAAGCACAACCACCTAAATTATATTATTCTCGAAGAACCCCTCATCGTCCTAGTAATACTAGCGGTTAAACAAATTACACGTGTGTCTAACTGCCGCCAGCTTGTTTTAAACAAACAATAGTAAAATAAACAAGAAGCTGGAAGAAAGTTGACAATTGATATTAAAAAAAGGTTAGTTTTGCTAAACTATCTTAAACTTTCATTTTAAATAATCTAACCCTAATTTGTCTTATTACTTACTAAATTTTTTGAACTTAATTTAACTCTCTGACGGTGTTAATTTCAATTATAAATTAGCAATTATACCTTCATAATTTAAATATGATAAAGTTATAAAAAAAAAACCTCAAAATTTGTGAGAATAGTAAAACATAAAATGACCGGTCAGATTATACAAAATTTGATAAAATAAATGCAAGAAGCTATGTGCTTTGCATAATAGTTATCCTTACTTGAAAAAACAACCGAGAAACATGAGCTAGTGCATAACGGTTTATTGAAAAACAGTGCAAAATCAAGGTAATTGAGTGAAATTCACCAAATAAAAAAGGGGCCCACAATAATAAAATAGAAATCTAAGTCCTCATATGCAAATCTCTACCGTTATAACCACACGACTTTTGGTTCTTCAATTTTGACTTCAAATTGGTGGTGGAACACAGCCTTTGATGACGTCACGTCAGCATCAGCATCAGCATCAGAAGAAATTTTAATTTGTTATATCTGTACGATAATCTCTACAATTGTTGAGTTTAAATAACCAGCAAAGTCAAAATGGATTATTTTTGAAACAAACTGACTACCCCGACCATGTCATTTGAAGGGTCTCTAATTTTTTTGAATTCAAATTTAAATCAAATTAATCATAATTTTATGTCGAAACGTATTGAAAGATACTACGTCACGCTAACGCCACGTCTCTCTCCCATTCCTCATCAAATCATCCAATCAAAAAAAATCCCCAACAAAAATTCCTACTAAAAAGCCAGCAATTGACGGCGTCAAAAGCAAAAAGGGAACGGAAACGCAACGAACTCACCGGAATATAAGGGAGGGAGATCCTGGACGTGATGAGGAGCCACTGGGCGGCGTACGAGGCGAATCCGGCGGCGGCGGCGAGGAAGAGGACGGCGGGGAGGGGGAGGTAGAAGAGGGCGATCCCCGAGGACCATCCGAAGACCTTCCCGAGATCGGAGGCGGTGGCGAGGTAGTTGAGCTGCACCTGCGAGATCCCCATCACCGCCTTCAGCTCCGACGAGTATGCCGAGAAGTCGAAGTTGGTGCCGGTGAACGCCTGGATCCACAGCGTCGCCACCAGGATCATCCATTTACGCGACTGCCCCGCCATTGATCGATGTATATATGAGGGTTTGTATCGAATTAATTTAGTTAGGGTTTTTTGTATGAGATTTGGGGGAATTAGAGGGATGAGGGGGCTAATGGGCTATGGGTTTTTTTTTGTTGCGGTGAGGCTGCAGATTATTTTGGGTGTTTTTTTTCTCATTCTCTCACGTGAGGTATTTATTTATTTATGGAGAAAGAGAGGAATCTGGAACCTTTCGAATCACAGTGGTTAGTATGGATTTGGAATGTGAAATTCTAGAATTCCATAATTTTGTGTTTGGCTGATAAATTTGGATTTTTTGGATTTTTTTATTTTTTATGGAAGGCCCACCACAAAACAAGAATTTCTGAATACTACAAAAATTTAAGGATTTTCAAGGATTTGACACTATTCATTATACATGGGACCCGTGTACTTTATTTATTTAATAATCATCTCTCTATTTATCTCTCTCTAAAATCCTCAAATCCAAATCCTACTTTATTTTCACCAACCAAACAAAAATTACAAGAATCTACATATCCAATACTCGAAATCCAAAACCAACCAAATAACAAATTACCAAATCCAGAAATTTCCAACCGTACTATTTTGGAATCCAAATTTCATAATCTTGCAACCAAACAGGCCCTTAGGCAACTCCATTTTTTACTGCAGGGTCAGCATCTAGCATGCCTTATGGGTTCTAAAGGACTATTTATTTTGTAAAATTTTATCAAGTTAACCCTGATAAATATTTTTTTAAACAGTTTATTATCTTACCTAAAAGTATTGAATTATCTCTCAAACATAAAGTCTGATTTAAACTAAAGAACAAACAAACTTTTTTATTTTTATATTTTATTAATATAATTATGTGTATCTCACATATCATAATAGGTTGACACGTCATACTTCTTGCATTCCTTCTTTGGCATTATAACAGTAGAGATAGAGATATTATTATGTCAGATTAGAGAAAATTTCAGAATTTAAAAAAATCCTTAATTCTAAGATTTTTTAAGTCATCGGATCTTTTGATGAGAAAATCCTACTTCTCTATGTTTGCTATTATAATATCTACTAGCCGACACATCAAAATGACGAACCTAGCGCCTGTATACTTGGCTGGTGTGGTGGCACAGCTGCCGGCTCCCCCAGCATCTCAAGTGATTAGGCGGGGACAGGATTCGAACCTGCAGTCTTCAGGTCATGAGCCTGATTTATACCAACAAAACTTGAGGGTCCATCTTTATTGATCTTAAATAAGTATTAGAGTCATTATGAATCATTTTTAAAACAAATAACTCACTCTCACCATGTAAGTTTTAATCTTCTCTATTTTTTTTGAATTCAAATTAAAAAAAAATTAAACATAATTTTTATTTGAGTAATTAATAACTATAGAAAACTTTTTTTTAAAAATAGCTTTACAATAAATATCTAGCTAGATCATATCAATATGGACTATTGCTAGCTGAGCGCACGCACATAGCAAGTTTGATGATGCCTAACAAGATGTGTAGATTTTATGAATTTAGCAGCATGGCCATATGCATGGAATAAAACAATTATTTATCTATATGTGCCTCTATATACACTAAGACAACATAATTAGGGAATTTTAGTTAAAAGCTTACACAGCATATTACACATTCTGGGAAATGATATTAAATCACGGCCATATATAAGTTTAGTAAAAATTCTAAGTGTCTTATCAATGAAACGACAACTAGATTGATAACATAATTAATCGGATATATAAATTACCATTGAACAATAGCTCAGTTGGTATTGGGTGGGTGATGGGAGGGGAGGGGGGAGGGGGTTCCGAACCCCTAAAACCCCAAAGTATGGAAATGGCAACAAATTAATCCTTTCAGGGCAAAGTCATGGATTCACTGGGTGCGCGTGGGTGTGTTGTGTGCTTGTGTATGGTGGGGCGTGTGTGGATTTATTGTACTTTGATTTAGGCTTACGGGTCGTATTTAAACCCCTGAAACCCCAAAGAATGGAAATGACAACAAATTAATCCTTTCAGGGCAAAGTCATGGATTCACTGGGTGTGCGTGGGTATGTTGTGTGCTTGTGTGTGGATTTATTGTACTTAGATTTAGGCTTACGGGTCGTATTTAATTCACTGGATGCGTATGGATGTGTTGTATGCTTGTGTGTGGTCGGGTGTGTGCAGATTTATTGTACTTGGATTTAGGCTTACGGAACGTATTTTAGGGAACTTACATTAGAGTCACCTTGAGAGCAGATTCATTTTTGGGACAACTGCTTCCATTTTTGTTTATTATGCTTTTACCTCATAAACTCAATCCACTTAAATTTAAAATAGATAAATTTTTAAGTTAAAAAAAAAACCTTTATAATTATTAAAGAAGCATTTACCATTTTAAAAATTATATCAATCAACCTAACCAAGATAAATCTATGAAGAATCGAATGCCATTAAAAAATATTTTATCAAGGACCAAATTGCTGCAAATAATATAAAGTGTGAAGTTTATTACTTATCATATCACAAACTTTGTTATTTACATATTAAAATAATTCACAGCGCCTTTACAATAAAATTGAATGACAATGAAACTTTGCTATCATTAATCTAATTAGTTTTCAATACAATATGAACTAATATATGTACTTTTATCTAAAAATCTCTTATCAAGGCCAGCATGAAATAACCACACATACAATTTGAATACATATCTTTCTACTTGAAATATATGATGAATTTAGCAAGAGAATAAAAACAGTAGAAAATATTATTCATGCACAAAAAACATAATTAATCAAGAATTGATCAGTTTAGCATCATCTTTATTGATCCAATCTCTCAATTCCAATCATAAGTTAAAAACAAAAGCATAAAAGTTAGATATTAGTCAATAAATTTTATGACATGAAATCAAAGCAAAAATTTATATTTTCTTGCTGAAATTTAAAGAGAAAATAAATAACCATTGACCAAGAATTCATCAATAGAACTCTGTAGAATTGATCCTAATTCCTGCAGACCAGGCAAATAATTAATATAACGCTGTAAATTTAGTTAAAGAATGGATATAGTGGAAAATGCTACTCATGTATAAATTGAAAGAACATAACTTACCAAGAATTGATTAGTTTAGCATCATCAAGATTGTTTAAATTTCTCAATTCCTGTCGTAAGCTAAAAACAAAAGTATAAAAATTAGATATTAAACAATAAATTTTATGATATGCAATCGAAGTAAATTATATTTTCTTACTGAAATTTTAGAGAAAATAAATAACACAAACCAAGAATTAATCGATAGAACTCCGTAGTTATGAGCCCAATTCCTGTAAACCAAAAAAGGAAACTAAATTGATAAAATTAGATATTGAAACTATTAATAGTATTATAAATAAAAGGAGAAAAAATTATACCTTAAGTGAGAGTGAGAGAGATTATGAAAAATATTACAGGAGAAACGATGGGGTAAAATGCACACATATATAATTTCTTACAACTTGTAAGCGGTTAATTTTAATGCATGCCTAGCATTTTGAAATTTCAAAACCATCTTGTTTTTCAAAATTTAGCATGCATGTATTGATTGCCTTTTGGAATTACATTAAGCATTGATAATTTATTCCCCTCATACCTTGATTGCTTTTTATCAATTTTATTATACATTTGATTGCCTTTTAGATTCCTAACAGCTTATAATATTTCTACTATTACAGGGCAAAAAGAAACGAGTCATTTAATTTTGAAATTGATTGGTGATGTAACTTCTTATTTATTCAAAAAAAAAATAAACAAAAAAATACCATTGATTTATATGCATTGCACGCAATTAAATGCCACGTAATTATTGTTTTACAAGTGTGATGCACCTAATTAAATTGCTATGTCATTATTATTTTACAGATGCGATGCACGTAATAAAGATATTTTTCATAAAACTCTCTATTAGTATACGTGCAATGCACGTGCCAAAAACGCTAAAAGATTGTAAAGTGTAGATAAATTAAAAAAAGCACGTGCCAAAAACGCTAGTACATTATAAAGTGTAGATAAATTAAAAAATAGCATATATGACAAGAGGAATAATGATATATTATTTTTTTATTGGATTTAGATAGATGAAAATGTCTCTCGGAATATAAGGCTCGGATGATTTTTATAAATGGTATAAGGTTTAAGTTCAAATTTTTATTAAATTTAATATCACAATGGTAATGGTTATAAATCATATGATACGATGGACTGCGGTAATTTAATTGAATATAAATCTCTTAAAATATAATATTTTTTCATATTTTATAAACTATTTTTTTTCTAACCATGGCTATTAGTTATATGAAAAAATTGACTATAAATAATGAAAATCACCATAAATTATTCTATTTTGAACAAACCACCAAAATAAATTTACCTTTTCATATCTTATTCACTTTTTTCTAGTCATCTCTCATTATTCGTTTTACTAATACTACTCTATTTTTAATGAATTAAAATAACAACTATACATAATGTAACTAACATAAAAAGAGCGTAGTATTACAAATGGGAGTGAAAATATAAAAGAGACCATCAACAACTTAGTTTCTCATTTTCACTTAATAGAGAACTATAAATAGATATAGTTTTATATAGATAGAGTAGATAATTGTAGCCACCAACCTACAAGAAAACCGAGAAACTACAAACAAGATGAAAAACAGGTTAGTTAACCGGAGTTTCCACTTGCATCAAAATGCAAGAAAAAGAAAGGGGAGCAGGGGGAACAGCAGCGGGAGTGAAAAACCAGAGAACCACGGCCAAGTAATCGCAATATCCTAATGGAAACCCGACGGAATCGGCTACCCACAACAATATCCCAATTGAGCACGACTTGGCTTTAAATTGCCTTGTTTTTTTAAGAATTGAAGATGTTTTTGTCTTAAAACCACATCCACAATATGCGAAAACGCAAGAATGAAGTTTTCATAAGAAAAAAAATTGTGATAAAAACCCAAGAAAACCAAAACCGATTCGATGGAAGCTATATCCACAAATCTAGAACTGTTTCTGAGATGAGGGTACCTTAACTGGTTGTCAGAAACCGCTTATGTACGTAGCTCATCAGAGAAGGAAAACTGCACATCAATTCTCAACTTTAAATGCTCATATCTTCCAATCCAGAGTTTCAAATTCGATAAAATCTGGACTGTTGGAAAGCTTATCGAGTCTACTTTCCAACAAAACAAGTCTAAATAGATTTTAAGATTTGTATAGTGAGATATTGTGATACCCAGTTCCGAGTCTACCGTAACCGCATTTTAATAAATAATTTCCCAATGTTTTCCCCAAATTTTCATACAAAATTTCCTATATTTTTCTAAATATAATCTCTATATTTATCCTAACCTAAACCCTAACCAACCTATTTTTCTAAAACTCTCAGCCTAAAACAAAACTCTTATTTTTTCTTTCTTTTCGAGCCCGGCCCGTGACCCATCTAAACACCACTCTATTTCAACCCGAACCTGAACCCGGACCCGACCCGAACTCCCAGACCCGACCCGACTTCCTCATCTCCTTCTTCTTCTTCCCCTCCTCCTTTCCCGCTTCTCCTTCGCGCACCCCCGACCTCGCCTTACCCCCAACGTCATCCTCGTTCTCGCAACCACCTCCTTCTCCCTTGCAACTTCCTCCACTCAACCTGCGCTACCCCTGCGACCCGGTACCCCCACATTCTACCTCCCTCTCTCACCCCTACGTTCACTCACTCTCACTCCCTGTTCACTCTCTCTCTCCTCTCAATAATTCACACACTCCCTCTCTCCCTCTGCTTCCTCTCTTTCCCCCGACATCTTCTTCTTCTTCCTTATTATTTTCCCGCCAAACCCACGCCCGTTGTCGCCGGCACCGCCTCTATATTCTCCTCCTTTTCTCTTCACCTGCCTCCCTTCTTCCTCAACCCACTGGTCTCCCCTTCCCTCATCGTAACCAAACACCGTCTTCCACTTCATAAACCCATCACCACTGGAACCCGACCTCGTCGCCCTCGCTTTGTCACCGCCGATGTCTCCCTCGCGCCCTTGCCACCATCTCTCTCGTCGCCCCTTTCCCCAACTCATCTCCATCCCCGTGCAAACCCACCAACCCAAGAAGCGCCACCTGCAACCGACGAACCCACGACTTGTCGCCTCACCCGACCTCACCGCTGACGGTCTCGTCGTCGCCTCCTCCGCTCATCCCCGTGACCCCCTGCACCAAGCACGAGCACCGCGACCGCCACCAACTCCTTTGCCCTCCCCTCTGCAACCTCCCTGCCGGCTCACCCCTAACCCACCGAGCTCCCTCTCCTAGTTCTCCTCACTGCAGCCACCACTGGTGATCCCATCTCCCTCTACCTCAACCATACACCACCATCCTCCTCTCTGAACCCTCCACCGACAGCACGCACCACCAACCCTCGCCGGAGCTAACTCCTCCGACAACCGATAACCCAGTGCACCTCCTGACCCCGTCTTAGCCGACTCCAACCCAGCTCCAGTTGCCTTGGCTGCAGCTCCAAGCCGATCTTCCCGTGTCCAAAACCGACCCCCTCACCAACGAGCTCCCCGACATCGCCGCTACCTGCAACTCATCACCGACGAGCTCTGGACCCAGCCACTGTGCCCATCTTCCTGGACCACCGTGCCCCGACTCGTGCCCGCCTCCGTATCACCGCGTACCCAGACGTGTCGCGCCCCGTACCCACTCTCCGTGCCACGTCGTGCCAGCCCCTGTGCCACACCGTGCTCGATCCAGTGCACGCGCCGTGCCGCTCCCGCACCATGCACAGAGTCAGGACCGTGCCCAGTGCCGCGTCGCGCCGTGCCACGCACCGAGCCAGGACCACGTCCACTACCGTATCACGCCCACGTCGCCACCGCATCTAGTACCGGATCACCGCGCATCGTGTTCGCGCCACGTGCCGTGTCCAGCATCGCGCCGTCTCGTGTGTCGAGACAAACTCCGCAAGCGGCGTCGCTTCCATATCAAGCGACCGAAGTCAAGTGAACCCCGCTCACTTGCTTTACATGCTAAATAAAATTATATCAAGTAAATGGATGGTTTTAATTATAATATATTAATAAATATGTCGTATCATGATTTATTATCGAACATAGAATAGCGACTACTTTGCATTAACTGTATTGGATGGAAAACAAATATGGGTCTACTTATTGTTTAATCAACTAGATGAAACCGATGTTCGATTGATAGCAACCTAAGTGCTCGATGAGAAATCCTAAGCGAAAACCTATTTTAAAATGACGTAATTTATGACCAATAAATCCCTTTACTGATAACGAATATCACGTAGAAATTTGGGTTGAAAATATTGACGTTTGCAATATGAAATGCCATCCCCAATAACCGACACGAAATCTGGAATTTACTGCATACACCGCCATATTAAATTTATAGTAAATCGTACATAAATCGTATCGTGACATGCTTGGGCCTGTTGCGAATCAAACTGGATAATCTATAAATCTCTGATAACTTTTACTGAATATTGTTTTTCTATGATGCTGAAAATTAGGGGGAAATACGACTCAGGACTGCAGTCCAAAGCAGTATTTTCCGACGACACCTGATTTTAGATGTGTATATATCCCTGTAAAAATCTGAGAAAAACACGGAGTCCTATATCATGGCGTATACAATCAAGTTATCTAAATAATGGTGTTAGTTTCATTTAATTAAAATAACTTTTCCTATTTTAAAAGTATTTTAGGTCGTCGACATATCCGGCAGTTTTCTGCAGTGACAGCTTGTACACATTTATATTAAACTGAACATATCTCCCAGTACGCAGTGGATATTATCAATCCGTCTGATGCGTTGAAAACCTAACTGTTAAACTTAAATATTAACCAACTGTAGCGTCACCTAGTTATGCTCCCAACTAGGAGTAAAACGTGTTACGAAACGGACTTCCAGTTCAGAAATTAGATTTCCACCAGTGAACACTTAAAATGAAATGGCCATAACTAGCGAACCTGAAATCCGATTGACGTGAAACCAAATTTGATTGATAGATAATTAAACATTCTGCTTACCCCTTTTTATTGTTTTGCCTAATTCTATACATATGATTTATAATAAATTTTGCAAGTGGTAGGACACTGGCTGCTGATATCTTATTCATGTCGTAAGTAATGCATTCTCATCATATCATGTAGAGGTCATATACATTGGTAACCTAGTGATCGTGTACATTACCCAGTGATAGATATTAGTGATTTTATTGTGGCAAGTACGTTAGTGTTAAAACATGAATGAATAAGTGAAGCGACACGTACTTGTACACAATCAGCGGACCTAGTTAATTTATTGTATTGTCGACGCCTATGGGGCATATGTAAGTGTAACCATAACTGGTATGGGACGGTTATGAAAGCACTTATATTAGTGTCATAGGTAAGGCGTCAAACATTGTCCATTTATCTCGGGTACCAGTCGAGACATGCTTGATGGAGATCCTGTTTCCAGTTCTCGCGTAGACTTATCATAGACCGACTAGTATTTGGATTCATGGTTGGTATTTGATGTAGACCATGGGGTGTGGGGTAGTTTGAGTGTGAGTTCAATGGAATCTCGGGAGTCCCATTGCCGGCATATACAGCTATTCTGGGAGTCATATGGGTGATATTACTGATTATTAGCGAGCGTTTCGGGCCCGTGTTTCCTTGCCCCTGGGGCCCTACCCTTGGGTTGGGGATACTCCTGCATGGTTGACTCTCACACTTGGACCGACGATAGGTTTAGCGACCTGGACAGTGAGACTTAGAGACTGACAGGGTTAGTGATATTAATATGTATTGCATACTGATTTGATATACCTACTTTACTGTTTATCTGTACCGATTATTTCATGTGCGTCATCATTCTATATTTACTGCTTCATGTTCATCATCATTGCACGTGTTTACTTTTGCATTTATATATATTGCTATTGTGTCGCTCTGACGACCTGAGTATGCATGCTCAGTGTGAGAAGTGGATTTAGCTTGGATCAGGACCTGACGTACCTTGGGGTTATTGCGGACATTTAGATTAGTGACGTCAGCGCTATCTTTCCTTTAACTCCATCTGGTTAGTTTTATATCTGTTTTGATTTCGTGACTGCATTTCTCATTGCCTGTGCATTGATTACTGATTACCACGTAAAGCTAGAAGCCGAAGTGTGACTACGGCAGGATGTTTTCTTGACCGTAGGAGTATGGTTGGCCTTGTTAACCCCTTGTATTCCGTATTTTGGGAAGCGGGGCATGACAGATATGATGAAAAATGCACAGACTACACAGAAAAACTGCATATCGGTATTCCGCCAACTAGTGTTCTTTTCGAACTTTTTTTGTGTGTTTTTGCTTGTGATTTGATTTACAAAAGCTTTCTAACAGAGGGTTCTTGGATATGATCATTTCCTCCTTACTTTTTTAATAAAAATCCAAGAAGAAACGAGCAAGAAATAAGAAGAGAACCGAAATACTACACAATTTAACTATGTTTTTGGTTTTTCATTTTGGAGATTTTTTTTATCTATAAAGAGAGTCCTAAGACGAATTCTCTTCTCTTTATCGAATAGATCTCGGTCTCAAGAAAAAATAAAGAAGATCAAGAATGAAATATAAAGAGAAGAACCATTTTACTTATATAAACAAGGAAAACAAGCTAAAAATGCATAAAAAGTGAAGAAAATACAATGAAGGGATCTTGGATCCCCAACTTTTTCAAAGTAGTTGTTTGAAAGATTCAAACTTAAACTAGACAATCTTGAACTAGAAATAAGACCTTCACTCCTAAATCCTAATATTAAATGGGAACGATCTGTTCTTTCTTTCTTTAGCTTGTGGTCTTTTGGGATTTTCAGATTTTTGTTGGGTTTTAAGGTTTTCTATGCTAATCTAAGGTTTATTTTCAGTTGAGATCTGATGGGGGCTTGAGCACTTGAAGAAATCAAGGGAAAGAAATTGAGACGGAGAGAAGAAAGAGGGAAGAGAGAGAAGCCATTCTCATGAGAGAATGCTTATTTAAAAAAGAAAGAGTTGTTCGAATACGAGATGGAGGGTTGTGATTGATTCTAGAGAACAGAATATTTGAGATGTCGTAGAGACCATTAATCCCAACCATCACCTAAATTTATCTCATAATGAAATGCTTATACACCAAGCATTTCATAATAAAACAAAAAAATTGAAAGTTAGGCATTCTTTTACGTAAAAAAAGATGCATGTTGTGGTGTTCATGAGGTGCAAGTTAAATTAATGATTCATTAGGAAGAGAATCATATGCTTTAGGTTTAACAAGTCAAATGACCATCAATTATTGCTAATAAAGTGTTTTGGCAAAATGACTAGCTTAATGAACCCATAATGACGCACCTTCAAACCAATAGAAAGTGAAATTCAAATGACTTGAAATTTTGCGTGAAGGATCATCTAAATGGGTTATGAGGATCCACTAAGAAAAATTGGCAATTTTACTCCCGTGTACCCGCCATATCATTTTAATGATAAAATAATAAGCGGGATTTAGTTCATCGGGTGAACGTTGTCAATTTTGGTTGAATTTTTTATAATATGTCTTTATAAATATACTAAGATGATCAGGAAAGTTTGATATCATTTGGTCTGGCAATTTTGAACCATAAACTTAATTTGTTTCCATTTATATCAACAATTATTCTTACACAAAAATAAGATGAAAGACGTAATGCAGATGCACTGGCATAATGAGGATGCAAGGTGATGCAAAAAATGATATAGGGGTAAAAGGGTAAATTCGTAAATTACAGTTTCGCTGAGGTGTCTACAATAATAAATACAAGTTCTATAAAAAAATCGTGTTTGTTGGGGTCAAAATTTACGCCCTTTGTCCAAAAAACCAAAATCAGAAAGTGAACAAGTCAAAGGGTCAAAATCAATATCCAAGTGAACTCGAGTCAAGTTCAAGTCCAAATGAAGCCGGCTCCATGCCAAAAGAAAAAAACTATGCAATAAATAAATTCAATGTATTTATTTATTTATTTATGAGTAAATATAAAGAAATAGGCACAAATCAATTGGTAAAGGCCAAGGCCCCAAATAAAGATGTAAGGGTATTTAAACCCTATCTTATGATGAAAAAAGGATATTCATTCTCCCCAAAATTTTAGGATTTTGAGCCACCCTTTTATTTATTCTCCCCTCTCAAGTACGTTCTCATTAGTTCTCTTTCTTTACTCCAAAAATTTTCTTTGAGAAGATTCTTTCTTTTTCTTTCATCCTCTAATAAATATCCCTATCTTAAAACCCAAGTCAAAAGGAGGGAAAGGAGAAGAGTGGAGGGATTCTCTTCTTTCCCTTTTCTCTGTTCAAAAAAATATATAATATGAAATAAAAGAAATGAAGAGAGGAGACAGAGGGAACACAGGAACAAGGATCCATTTTTACACAAGACTCGAGATCTGAATATACAATGTTTCTTTTAAAAAAATATATAAATATTTTGAGACCCAAATCGAAAACGAAGAGAGTGGCCCGTCAAAAAGAAAGTCGTCCGGATTTTCCCTTTGGAAAACCCTCAGAAATGCGGATTTCGATCCGTATTTCTCTTTTGGTGGCTTGGGAATATGGATCTCGATCCATATTTCCCTTTCGATAACTTGTGAATGCGGATTTCGGTCTATATTTCCTTTTGGAATACAGAGTTGGTTCGTATTTTTCTTTTTGGTGGTTACAGAGTTTCTCGTATTTCACCTCTCCGTACGATATATCGACGGGTGTAGCAGTCATGCAGCCGAAATTCTGTCGATGTACGTACGTTCGGATCCGTTTACAAAATTAAACAAAACAAAACAACATATACATTTTTTTAAAATAAAGCAAGTGTGGGTCAAAGCCTGGACGTGAATCGTCGGGACCACCCGCAAGCGGAGAGGCCCCGCTCCAAGTGAAATCTGCTCCTTTTCACCCCCCAAAAAATATTTTTTTGGTGGTTCGGAACCCCCAGAAGGGGGACCCCGGATTTAGGCTCCCTCCTAGTTCGGAAGGAGGCTCCAGAACTGGATTTTAGGCCTATTTCGGGAGGGAAGCCTTCCATTTCGGGAGGCCCCGCCTCCCTTATTGGGAGGCCCCCGCCCTTTTCCTGGGGATTTCCCTTAAGGCTTAAGGCCTTGTTATTGGTCCTGAATTCTTAAGTATTAGTGGGACAATTATCCTAATATGATTTTATTTGGACTTGAACTTTTCTTTGAATATTTTCTTGGACTTTGATTTTTTCATGGATTTGAACTTGAACAATTGTTTACCGCCGAAAATAGAGACGAACTGGGATAGATTGTCGGCCTGAATCTGGGGGCAGATGCTATTTGGGCTTATGCGTCCACCTCTCCGAATATACCAAGTTGATTTATGACACCGTAATTGGAGGTTTGGACAGACGTGGCCGTTGTAGCAGACTTCTTCAAATTCCTCCTCATTTGCGAGGGGTTTTGATTGTGGGGACGCTCTTCCCTGCACGCGCAAGCCCCTGCAGTTAATTACGTTACTGCATCGTGATAACCACTTTCTTATGCTCCGGGGATTCACTTTGTGTCGTGTGTATGTTTGTTTTATTTTGATTGCCCATGGATTGTATACGGAGACTAATTTATGTCGTCGCTCGTAGGGCGTGTATTAATCCAATCTGTATATTTTTAGATTTGGGTTTGGATTGATTTAAGGACCGTTAATCTGGTTTGAGATTAAGATTGACTTAAACATATGAGCATTTGAGCTCGATTATTTTAGTTTAAGAATATCACGGTCCATTATCGCTATGTTTGAGGCGAAGTTTTAGTTTAGGGACGTTTCGGTCCATTATCGCCGTATTTGGGGGCGAATATTAGTTTAAGAATATTTCGGTCCTTTATCGCCATTTTGGAAGCGAATATTAGTTTAAAGACGTTTCGGTCCAACATTCAACTTGCATGCACATGTGTTTGTTACGTGACGAAGTGAACGTTGTTGATATGGAATATGCCCAATTTGGGGTACGATCCGATTTGAGGTGTGCACGTCAATTTGGAAGTGTATCAATATGGGATGAAAGGAGTTGTTGGTCGTTGGGACCCGCCACCTCTGTGAAGACGTTTAAGAATTACAACGACATATATCAAAGGTGTGAAGAGATGTACCCTTGAACCAAATCCTGTATTTGAGGGAGAAGGGTTATGGTGGCCTTAAGAATTTTTGTTAAGGATACGTTAGTCCAATTTGAGACTAAGATCCACTTAACAATATTTCAGGATCTTCCTTATTTAAGAACAACAACAGAGCATTTGGACTCAGCTGCAAGACTTTAGCAACTTTAGCCAATTTGGGCTTTAGTCTACTTAGTCTCCCCTCTTTTTTTTTTGAAAAAAAGTGCCAAGCACTTGTTTAGGCTCTGTTTAATCAGTCCCTTTTTTTATGCAAAAAGCGCTGAGCACTTATATGAGTTCTGACGCCCACATATGATCCTGTGGAGTTTTCAGTCATAGGGATTGCCCAACAAGTGTTGAACACTCTACTTCTTTTGTCTTTATATGGAGTGTTAGGCACTCTTTATGGCATCCACGTAGGGAACACATGAGGCGCTGGGCGCTGCACAATAAGTGTTGAAAACTCAGCCGTCTTGGGCTGCCTATGGAGTGCTAAGCACTCTTTTCTTCTCTTTTGCGGTGCACACGTGGGGAGCACGTGCGGCGCTGGGGCGTTAGGCACTACCTAATGAGTGCTAAGCACTCTTCCCTTCTGTGGCGCCCACGTAAGGAACACGTGCGGCACTGGGCGCTGCCCGGTGAGTGCTAAGCACTCCTCTCTATGGCACCCATGTGAGGGACACATGCGGCGCTGGGCGCTGCCCGGTGAGTGCTGAGAACTCTTCTGTGGTGTCCACGTGAGGGACACATGCAGCGCTGTGCGCTTTTCTCTTCCGCTGATAGCATTTTTGCCCATTAATGATCAATAGGATTTTTGTTTTACAGATCTAGGATCAAGCTTTCATTTTAAGAACCAAGATCTTTTACGAGAACTGGGTTTCTCTTATATACTTTGTTTTGAGGAATTCAATTCCTAGTTCCTTTCTGAGTCTTTGATTTTCAAGAACAAGTTCCTCCCGATGAGAATTAAATTCTTAACTTGTGGGAGACTTGTCTTGTGGATCTCAGATCCAGAGAAAGAACTAAGTTCTTCGAGAAGGGTTAGACCCTTAGATATGCAAATGAGATGTTTTTATCTATATTCTTTTTCTTTACCTGGAGTCTTTTAAGGGAGATCTTCTTCCTTGAAAATTTAATTCTCTATTCCTTTTTGAAGCTTTCTGTTTTTGTTTTTATAAGTCTATGGGGGGTTCCCTTTCTTCAAACTTGAAGTCTTCGGTCCTTTATATAGCGGAGACAAGTTTGTTAATTAGTTTTAAAGAAATCTCTCATTAAGAGATCCCAATCAATTTGGGGAATTTTACCCACCATTGGATCTTTGATCCAAGGGTTTCTATTTTACAGAACATATTTTCTTGTTTCTAACAAGATTGGGGAAATATTTTCCATATGCAGAGTTTTATTCTGTGAAATGATGATTTTTAATCTCCATTGGATTTTTAATCTAAGGGTTCTCTGCTTTACAGAGGGTGATCTTTCTTGTTTCGAAAGATTGAGCGAATATATTCGAAAAATATAATTTTATTCTATGATCCAATTTGGGGAATATAAAAAATGCAGAATTTAATTCTGCATTTTTTTTGATGATTTATCATCTCTGTTAGATCTCCAACGGTTCTGTTTAACAGAGAGTAAAATTTAATTCTACCTGGGTGCCGGCGCTCATACGTTGTACGTGAGGCGCCACTTGAGAGTTTTAATTCTTTTTGTGATTTGCACACTGGCGCTCGCGTGAGGAGCACGTGAGGCGCTATATGAGAGTTTTAACTCTTATTTTTAATCTAATAGATTATTTTATGCTTTGCACGCTGGCGCCCGCGTGAAGAGCACATGAGGCACCGCCTCATTAATTTTTAACAGAGCTTTGCTCTTTTATTGAGGGAAACAACAATATTGTAGGACTTTGTATAACTTGTTCTTGGACTTTGATTTAATACATACTATTAACAAATAAGATCGATGGCTATGTATGATAAGGATTTTATTTTCTCCAAATTTAACCACAAGTATACAGTTTATCGCAGTCGTACTTGAGAATCGTTCTCACAGAGAGGTGTGTTAACTAATTTTAAACTAAATTAAACATGAGTTGTTTTTAAAATCTAAAGATTTAAATGCGCACAATAAATAACAGGTTTTCCAAGAGAGAGAAAGTTCTAAGATTTTTATTTACTTTATTTTTATGGTTGATTTAAAGAATTCATCTTCTTTTCTAATCTAGTGCTAATATGTTCCATTAATTATAACTGAGTAAAGATTATATTTAAATTATAAATATAACCTATCAAAATTATAACATCATCTAGATCATATTAAACCCTAGTTATAGTTAATTAAAAACAACATAGTTTTAATCTTCTACAAAAATATGTAAGTCACGAGTCTACAATTATATCATATCGATTAATCTAGATCTCTTTAAATTATCTAGGTTGAATATCTTATATTTAAATTAGTATCTCACTTTCCTTAATTAAGTTTCTAGTTGTCAATTATCATCAACATAATTAAATTATCGGTGCTATCGCATTTCTCTAATCTAGTTCAAGACGTCATCTTTCATTACTAAATTAGTTTATTAGATGCAAAACTATGAAGATAATAATAAAGACATAAAAGGTTCATAATCAAAATATGGAAAAGAAAATAAATAAGAATATCAAACCATAGAAATTGCAAATAAAAACACCTAGAAGAAAAATTAGTTGCTCATGATATTAAATAAAACTAAAATTTTATTAATATTCATAAGAAAACTTACAACATAACTCGATCTTTTCTCCTTGAAAACCCTAACTTAAATGCTATGAGAGATATATGAAACCCTATGGCTATACATGTGCTTATATAGGGCTAAGCAAGTTTGGAGAACAAGTAATAAAAAATACAAGAGAATCAACTTTCTAACAACTATGAAAATCTAATCTAATTGCTCTGTTGGATGCTGTTGCGCGCCTTCTGAATTTTCGAAAGACGAAACCCTACAACTCATATTAATCTATGTAGGAAGACGATCGTGCTCATAAAAATTCTTATGGAACGGTCCAAAATCGATCACTGATCCGCCCCTGATTGACTTGATCTGCCGCCGATTTTGGCTTCGTGGCTTCAGATCTTTTCTGTGGTTTTATCGTAAATTTAAATGATTTTTGAGCTCATAAAATCTTGAATATCTCGCTGTCTTTCCGTAGTTGCGTAAATTTCCGAATTGTTCCCAAATTTAGCATATAATTAGGCAGATTAATTTGTTTCTTTTGATTTGGTTTGGTTTCTCCAACTGATTTGCTGTTGTGATGATGGATTCACATCTATTTGTTGCAACCTTTGATGATTTGCAATGATATTCGCAAATTTGTTCCAAATTTGCAAATCATCTTTTGATTTTCTGAATAACTCCCTTATTTCTCCATCGTACGCATGTAATCCTCGTTTTAGCACAATTTTTCGTCTTTTTACATCCAAGCCCTGTTATCTGTAATAATTCACAAAAGATACCCGGAACAGCATAATATATGACAATAAAATGATAAATGAGTTAGAAAAATATACAATAAATTATACCAATCAAATACCCCCACACCTATCTTTTCCTAGTCCTCGAGAAAATCTAGAATTTCAAATTCTAAACGAAACTAAATTATAATCTAGCTAAATCATACTCCTATTCCTACTCTCATGCACCTTTCGCTAGCGTGCGATTGCATTGAGCGTATGCAATAAGCCTTTAAACCTCTAGACGACTTTAGAAGGAGGCGTGTTGTCTTCTAAAGGTTTCCAGCGGATAATACCCACAAAATCCACAAAAAGAAAATAGAGAAAACAAAAATAAGAAAATGAAACTATATATAAAGATAAGAATATATAAGAAAAATACAAAAAAGCAAGAGTTTAAACCTCACCAGATTTTCAGTTGTCAAGAACCATGCCTTAATAGAGTTTGATTTATTCCGAAAATTACTTCCTGTCACGCCCCGCTTCCCAGAAGACGGTGACGGCACGCGACGAGGCCCGCAACGTATTTACTATGAGATGTCATTTCCCTTAATAAATACATTAAGCGTATGTAAGCAATATAACAATGTATAAGAATAACAAGAGTAATAAAAATAAACAGCAACTTTATTTACTTTCAAATTTCAAATACAACTGCCTGAAATAAAAGATACAATAATTGAAAGGAGCCTAAACAATGACATAGAGAAAGTTAGTGCAGAAAAGGAACTAGTATCAGACTTGGTGGTGAGCTAGTCAAAGTCCTCCTGGCTCGGTTTTATCTCTTTAGAGCCCGGTCCTCCTGACGAGCATTTCAAGAAAAAAAATAGAGAGGAATGTCGTCAGTGAACTAGTGCTCGGTAAGTCCCTAAAAGAAATAAATAATGACAAATGAAGGTATACAAAATGAATAGAAACCAAGTAGAAATGAACAGGTAAAGGTTTATGTAGAAATATCTTAATCATGTTATTCATGTGTATAAGGGTAGCTATTCTAACGTGGTTATTTGTAATCTAATAAAGAAGGTGAGCGTGTATACGAGAGTAGTTCAGCTTATCCCGAGAACCAAAGTTACAAGAGAGTACAAAGCTCCATCATAACCCACGGAACAACGCCACGATATATTCGAATGGTGTCTTTTAAAGTGACCTCTTGTTCTACGACAAACGTTCCTTACCAGTCTACCCCTTATCCCCACATATATTATTGTATAGTTCAAGTTTACAGGTACTGGTCAAATCCATGAATATAAGAATGCAAGTTAAAGATCAAATTGTATCCAGGTATTCAAGTATACATGTCAAGTTCATGTCAAGTTATTCATAGTTCGGTCAGGTCAAGTCAAGTTCATATCGGTACATTAGAATTCAAGTTCAAGTGTTCAGGTTCAGGTCAAGTGTTCAAGTTTGGGTTTGAGTTGGATTCGAATTTTGAGTTTAAAACAAGTTCGAGTTTGTATTCGAGTTATAGTCAATATCTTATGAATAGATTTAACTTTTGAAATTCTTAAGTTCGTGAATAATCGGACAACCGCTGCACATGGACGGCAAAATTTATGTCTTTTTCCAAGACGATTGCCATCGATAATTTCTTTAATTTGCAGTGTTATCTAACCTGGATAGGCAAGTACTCATGTTCTCCGGCTCTCTAAGGCTCAAGAAAAATGATACCACTTAAACCTATATTAATTTAAGGTTCTTAAAGATTTATTCAAGTTGTTTGCATTTCTCGAGGGGGTTTTATGCAAAATGTTTTAATATTATTTTAAAAACAAATCTCGAGGGTGTTTTAGAATATGAAGAGTTTTTATAAAAATGTATTTTAGTTTTAGTAGTATTTTAATGATAAAACCTAGTTTTTTAAAAGTTTATGGTATTTTTATGAAAACTATACTTTTGGAAACCTGAAGGTATTTTTGTATAATTTTAATTTTTCATATTAAAAATATAGTTTTTCAAAAAAAAATTCTATAGAAAAATACGGATTTATGATTTATGAATTTTTTTTCAAATGATTTAATTTGTTAAAAAAGTCATATTTTTTAAAATCGTATTTCTATTTCATTTCGAGACCGAATTCACCGTGAGAAGTTCTGTATTCCACTCTACTATCTCAAGGACGTGCGATAATCCACACCATCCATAAACAGATTTTCCTAAAAGGGTTGTAGAGGCATAATTGCAAAGGATTTAAAAATAGCGATTAAAAAGCATTTTGTAAAGTAATGGTATTTTAATGAAAATTGTTTCTTTTTAGAATCAAACATGTATCTAAATTATCGTGCTATGAACCATAGTGTGTGTGGGTTGGGTAGGTTGTTATCCTGTGAATTTTCTATAGGTATATATATATTTAGGTATCGATAAAAAATACTTTTAGGGTTCATGGTATTTATATGAAAATGTTCGATATATGTTTATTTCGCATGGAATCTTAAATACATAAAAAGATAAATGATGTGAGAAAATATTGTAAAGCGATGTTAGAGTATTTGTGTGACATATTTGGCCTATCAAAGATGATAAAAAAGGTTTAAAAGAAGTGATATTAAAGTTAACTCCTCTTTGTCGGTTTTTTATTTAAAGAATGGTGGAGATGAATCTAATTGAGAGAGTAGAAGGGACTTACGGGTTTTGCGCTTGGTAAATAGAGGAAGAAGGAGACGAAGTTTTATAGAGTCTTGGTATCGTCGAGAATGGCTCCGGTCTTCAAAGAAACAAACTTGGATTGCTAATTTCATTTGACTAGTTTTAACCCTTTTTGAACTTAGAAATTTTAGAGAATTTTTACAAGATTTTCAGAATAAGGGAGAATTGGGGAATGGGATGGTATTTATAGGGTAAAAAAAATGAGAGTGTGTGAATTAAAAATTTGAATAAAAATGGATTAAATTGTGTTAATGAAGTAGATGAAGAAGAGTGCTGCTCTCTGATTGAATTCAAAGAAAATAAAGTGTAAAAAGGAGTAGAGGGGAGCCGAAGGAACGCACGAGCAAAGCACGGAGGCAGATGGATCAAATCCGACCGCAAATTGTGGTTTTGGGGATACTTTGGGCGGTCGAGATTTGGAGATGGGTCTCGGGGTTTTGGCCGTGTGTGATATTTTGTCTTAACTTCTCATTTCTCCAGTTGGTTTTCTCTGAAACTTTTCGTTTCTCCGTGTATTGCACGTGCAACTCTTGAGCTTTCGAAAAGTGAAAAAGAATTGGGACTGATGGGATTCAATCTTATAGGCTAAAGAACAGCAGTGAAGAGTTTTAACCAATAAGCTACACTCTGTTTCTTATTTTTATTGAACAAATTTAACTTATAACTCTTAATTAGACTATAATACCCCTTTCTATATATTAAACAAGTTACATTTGTACAAAGAATTCAGGGTCGTTACACTTCCTCATCATTCTTCTAATCTTTCCTATCTATCTTACTTCCAAACATGATCATATACCCCTACGTGTGTGTAAAATCATCTCTACACTCTGAGATTTCAATTCAAATTCTCATACTCTTGCCTTTAGCTCCCTATTACTTTTTAATTGGTGAATCAAATCGATAGACTTGTTCGCACATTTTTCATACGACCGTTAATACTTTGCGAGGCACTAACCAACCGATTACCGAATGTGATCACTTATTGGACGTAAATAGCAGTATTCTAATCTTGCAACACCTAAGGCAAAACAAATGATCCCAAACCAGTCGGTCTAAGTCACGAGGTGATGAAGCACCCTCGTTGAATTTTTTTTTTGCTATCTTGATAATTGCAAGATGATGTTCAATTTTTTATGATATTAAATTTTTAATTTTTTTCCGTATTAGGGTATTACAGACAAGAGAATGACATGTCTCTTCTACTATCCCAAACTGTAAGATGTGTGCATGTGCGTATAGTAGGGTATCAACGCTCAAATATTTGGATTCAAAAATAGGCTCCACTTATATCTTCTCAAAGCTAGTAACTCCTTCATGATACTAGCTTTTTAGGAACATACTCTTGACAACTTATTACTAGATACATTTAACAATCTCTTTTTCTTATTTTTCTTAAAATCTTTTTCTCTGTTTTATATACATTTTTCACGTTTTCATTTCTATGTTCAAAATTTTCTAATAACTTTTTTATAAAGAAAATGAAAAATTATGTATAAAACCACCCCTACACTTATTTCTAACAATATCCTCATTGTGTTAAAATACATACCTTATTATACCCTCATAGTTGTGCTTACCTTTGTTAAAATCTTGTTGGTTTCAAATTCTCAATACCTACAAAAGAAGATGTTGGTATGCATTTTGGTACCCAAACTAACTTGGATTTATGGGGGTTAATTTTGGGGACCCATTTCAAATTGATATATAAAAATTTATTTCTTTCCAACTCACAGAAATATGCAAAGTGACCATATGCACCACAATAGTGACAAGTGTAATTAAATGTACCCATGATATTAGATTTATGTTTAGAATAGTGGTTGACAATTTTAGATGAAGAGAATTTTTAAATCTTTGAAGTTCTAAGATCAACATCTCCTTTATTTATTTCTTTCCTTTGCTTGGTAGAGGATCAATCGTTTTCTTTATTTTTTGAAAACTTAGCAAAAGAAACTGTTAAATTATTATTTTGCTCCTTGAGGGAAGCAATTTTCTCGATCAACTTTTCTTGAGAAATACAGGACAATTTTAAAGAATCAATTTTGGCTTTAAAAGTTGAAATCAAATTTTCATGATCATTTCTCAAAACATCACATGACAAAATAAATTTTTCATTTTCAGTTTTAAAGTATCAATAGTTTTTGATTGAATATCAATTTTTACAAGAAACTCAATTTTCTTTTTCTCGAATTTATCAATTTGTGCCAAAAAACCATTTTTCTCTTTTTCTTCTAAACATCATTTCTCAAAACTTCTTGTGAACTACTAGAAAATTTTAAAATATCAATTTCATTGGTTAAAATTTCAATCAAACTATCATTTTCTACCCTCAAAAAATTGCAAGACAAAATCAAATTCTCTTTTTCACGTTTCAAAGACTCGTTCAACGAAACCAATTCCTTTTTCTTCTTTTCTAAAAACAAAATTTTATTTTCAAGGAAATTAATTCGAGACATTACCATTTTAAGTTCATCATGAAGATTAGGAGAAGTATCAATAAGTTGATCATGTGTAGTATCAATAAGTTGATCATGTGTAATATCAAATGAAGAATCGCGGTCCTTAAAATCAATTAAACACTCATCATCGTCACTTATTTTCTCATTATACAATTCAAATAAAACGTTGATGTCATAAGGTAAGTCATAAGAATTACTAGGTTGGCTTCCTAAATTGAAAATATTTAGATCAACTGTCATGTTTACAAATGAAATTTTCATTGAATCATTGCGATGGTTAATCAAAGCGTTAGCTGTAGCTAGAAATGATCGTCCTAAGATTACCGGAATTTGAATTTTAGAGTTAAAGACATGTTGTGTTTCTAAAACGATAAAATCTACAACGAATATAAATTCGCCTACTTTGATTAACACATCCTTAATCTTTCCCTTTGGCTTCTTAATGGAACGATCTGCCAACTGTAAGGTGACTTTTGTTGGTTCAAACTCAAATATCCCTAGCTGTTCATAGACCGAAAAAGGAAGATGGTTTATACTAGCGCGTAGGTCAAGCAAAGCTCTATTAATAAGTTTACCTTCGATAATGCATGAAATTGTAAGATAACCGGGGTCCTTATATTTTATGGGTAATGCATTATGTAGGACGTCACTAATATTACCGGCTAGAAAAACCTTTTTAGGAACATGTGTTTGCCTTTTTTTAGTGCAAAGGTCTTAAAGAAATTTAGTATATGATGAAATTTGGTCAATCATGTCTAGGAGAGGTATGTTGACCTTGACTTGTTTAAATGCGTCCATCATTTTTGCCACTTTAGCATCTTGCTTCTTGGTCTTTAAATGTTTTGGATATGGCGCTCTAGGCTCAAGAGGGATATCTATAGAAGATGGATGGAATATGGGTGTATCTATAGATGCCGGCTATGTAAGTGGGATAGGAGACTGCTGCTCCTCATTAGTCGGTATCTCTTCTGAATTTTCGGGCATCCTAATCTGATTATCAACCTGTTTTCCCGATCGCAAAGTAATTATAGCATTTGCTTGCATGGGATTTGCACGTGGATCTTTTGGATTTGTTACATGTTGGCTAGGTAAGGTGCCCATTTCTCGTCCTCCCAATACTGCAACCAGCTGACCAATTTGCTTTTCAATATTTTCCAGCTACTTTTCAACTTTATTAAGTCTAGTATTCTCATCCCCATACCCTTGTTGTGTGTTGGGTAGGGTTGAGCTCGCTGGGAAAACTTGTCTTTGGAATTGTTGGCTATTGTTACCTTGATTCCACTGTAAATTTGGATGATCTTCCAATCTTGGTTGTATTTTTGAGAATACGAATTATTATATTTTGTTGATATGAAGCAATTGCGGTTTCTTGACCTTGAGGACCGTACATAAGGGGACATTCTTCGGAAAGATGGAAAGAGTCTTGAGGGTTTAGGCAAGAGAGGATTTGCTAACTTGTTGGACGGGAACGGTTGTAGTTGATAACTTTTCTATTGATTTTCTTATTGCTGCCAGCTCGGCTTGCATCCCTATAGTGGCTTCAACTGCGTGTAACCTCCTCTAGATGTGGTCGAACATCTCTCATTAATACTCTCCCATTTCATGCTTTTCTCAGATAATTCTTCAAGAAAGTTCCATGCGTTATCTTCCTTGTTCATCATAAAGTCGCCTTGACACATCGACTATATTATAAGTTTAGACTCCATACCATCATACTCTATCTGGCATAATTCCCAATTAGCTATATTGTGATGTGGGTATTGTTTCCCCCAATCAGAGTGTCACGCTCCGCTTCCCAGAGTACGCTAAGATAGGCATGTGACATAGCCAACCATGCTACCTGTGGATAGGAAATATCCTTCCACAAACACATTACGGCTGTAGAGGTATCAAGAACAGTAAAGTAAACTAAACTATCTAATACATGTCCATGAGCCAGAATAAATGAGTCAAGAAATAATATAATATGCGGAAGCAAAAGATCCAATAAAAAACACACCTAGAAAGTAAGACTGGATACCAACAGGATCCTCACCTCTCGGTCTAACAGCGGCAGTACTCCTGATCAGTCTGCAATAAAGGTAGAGGATCTGGGCCATACAAAACCCAGACGTCAGTGCGTCATAATATCAAGCAATAAAATAAACAGGGGTAGCAATACATGCAGGTATGTGCATGAACAGTAAAACATGTATAACGGTAATATAAATGAGGACAATGAGGGTAATGTGTAGTGAGTAATCTAAACTGGTCTATTGGGTTAACTACTCTAAAGTCTTTGAAATCAATTTGATGAATAATCGATGTAACTCAATAGTATCCCGTGCGTGCCCGGGATCACGGTCTATGACTCTCGGGCTGAATTCGAGACGTGCCGCAAGGCAGTAAAGGGTAGTAGGTAATGACGAGTGATGTCAGCAGCATCACCCCGGGGCTGGCCTAGCCCGTAAGACTGATCAGAAAAGGTATCGAACTGTCGAGTTACAAGTCAGGTTTCATCATTGATTTCCCCATACCCCCAAGTTATACATGTTCAAGTCAGGTGTTAAATAATCTGGAGTTAATGCCAACACAGGATCAGGCAGGTACAGGTTTATCTGGATAGACAACAGGAAATGTCTGTAAGCACAACGGGTCAGGTTTGTTGGCATTAATCACAAGATCAGGTAACAGGTAAAGCCATGGTACATCAGGTCAAGTCAGGTAGTATATATGTATCATGTCATGTCAAGAGTAGGTGTAACAAGTCATGTCAGGGGTGCACAAAATGTCATGTGGGTGCTCATAATCAAACTAAAATAAGTAGGGGTATACAAACAATTATAGGGTACTAATGGAACAATAAAATGGAACATTATAATGTGGTATGCAAATAGGTACAGATTTAAATATATGGATGCACGGTTATCGACTAGAGTTAGGGTTATGGTTCCAACATTAAGTAAATACGGTCTATCAAATATGGAATGTTAAAAATCACACTAATATGTATTAAATGACTAGTGATGCAATTATATATATATAAAATAGGTTAAATGGATGCAAACGGGTGTCCGATAGGGTAGAAACTATTAAAAGGTACTGTGGGCTATGCAACTAAGCACTATGATATAAATATGGACGTGGGCACAAAATATTGTAATCTAACATGCAAGCAGGTATGTTTTCATAATTAACTCTAAAATGATATAAACGGGCATCGAATGGTAAAATGTAATATAGGGCACTAAATTCAAACTTCGTGCTTAATATATATCTAAATAAATATGAAATATTATAAATAGCATGTAGCAAGTTTTACTTGCCTCGAATGGATCACGATACGGGATGCGCACGCTGCGTCCAATGTCGGCAAATGTTGCAACATCCATACGCGCACACGGGACAGGTCCAGGCACAGCAAGAAGGTAACCACGCAAGTAGGGGACGTCCACAGGGTTGCTCGGATCGTCGGCAGCGGCACGGCTCCGGCGATCGTCAGAAAACGGAATCAAGAAACAAGAGAACAAGAAGAGAAGGAAAAACAAGAAGAAGAAGAAAGAGAAGAAAGAAGAGATGAGGTTGTGGCTGCTCTGTGGTTGGTATTTGGGGACAGAGGCGAGGCAAGGGAAACGAAGGCGACGATGATGGGTTTCCGGCGATCACCGGAAAAGTACAAGATCAAGAAAGAGGAAAAGAAGAGAAAAGAAGAAGAAGAAGAAGAGAGGAAGTGGGTGATGGTGTCCTGGGGTCTGGGGTTCTGGGCCGAGAAGTTGACAAGGAGGTCGGCGAAGGCAAGGAGGAGATAGGTGCAATGGCCGGAACTTGGGGTGCAGGGGGGTTTGCTCGGGGAAGAAGGCGAGGAGATGAGGAGTGAGGTGAGGAAGATGAGGAGAAGGAGAAGGTGATGAAGATGGAGGTGGTGGCGACGGGGATACGACGACAAGGTCGGAACTCCGGCGATGGGGTGCAGGCGAGGTCGCAACGTCGGGATCTTGGGTTCTCGTAGGGTTTGCAGTGGGGAGGAGAGAGAGAGAGGTGAGGTGATCGAGGAGATGAGTGGAGACGACGAAGAGGGTGGTGAGAAGGCGAGGGGTCGTCGTCGGCGAGGGCGACACGAGGCGCGGGCGACGGCAGTCGAGGTTCTTGTGTTCGCCGCGTCTCGTCGTCGGGGATGTAGTGGAGAGAGAGTTGAGCGAGATAAGGTTGAGGTTGAGAAGTGGATAGGGTTGAGGGTGAGACGGCGACGGCGGTGAGACGAGCGAAGGCTAGGGCGTGGGTTTGGGTCTCAAGGTGGTGCTCGGTGAAAGGGTTGATTAACGGCGAGGTGATGGAGATGGTGGTCGAGTAGGTGTGGTGGCGGTAGGAGTCTAGGTCGAGGGTTAGGGACGGTCGATGACGTGAGGGTCGACGGCGAGGCGAGGCAGGGGCGCGAGGCTTCGGAGGGAAGAAAATAAAGAAGGAGAAGAAGAAGAGAGAGAGGAGAGAGAGAGTACGTAAAATATGAAAGGAAATATAAAAATTAGAGGGGGAGAGAAAGACTGAGAGAGAAAGAGAGAGAGAGAGAGAGAGGGAGGCAGAAAGAGAAATGGAGAGAGATAGAGAGAAGAGAGATCGAGAGGAGAGAGAGAGAGTGGGATGAATAGGGAGGAGAAAGAAAGTTGGATTTTAGTGAGGTGAGAGAGAGAGAGAGAAACACCGCGAGGGGAGAGAGAAAGAGAGAGAGAAAGGAAAAGAGATTCTGAGTGAGAGGGAGATGGGGCCCGGCGCAGGGAAAGAAGGAATCTGATTGGCTCGTGGGAAAAATGGGAGAGAGAGAGAGGATTGTTATGAGGTTGATAAGAAAAGATTTTTAAAAATAAAATAAAAAGATTTGTATGCTGTAAAATTTTATAGACTGTTAAGAATATTTAAAATACTAATAAAATTTGATATTTTTGGAAAATACAAACTTAGTCCAAAACACGCCCGGGTCGAGTCTAAAAATCCAGTTTTAAAATATAAAAAATATATACGACTTCCAAATTTTAAAATGAATGATTAGGTAACTAAAAGGGATACCCCCAAGAACGGATGCACGTGCATGCGCGTAGCCATCCAAACACGTCCGTTTCACTGAACGGGACGAGAACAAGACGCGCGGATGCTACCACAGGGTCAGGGGTATCATGCAGGCTATAAAATGTAATTTTAATTTATTTTACATGACCTAAAATGTTATATGATAAAACATGCGATGTCAGATGAAATGCCAGTATGTACTAAACATGAAAATGCACCAGCCTACGTAACACATCAGGATAATCCATAAATACAAATCAAACAAACTCAAGCAAGCGGGTCGGGTCGACTGCAAAGTAAAATGTAAAATACCATTCGTACCCAAAACACGATAAATTAAGAAAATACCACAATTAAGAAAATACAAGAACTGGAACTGGTATAAATGAACTAGGGTGTTACACAGAGCAAAACTCTGTTTTAAAATTTCAAAATTTAAAAATCGAAGCAACGCTTCAGATCCAGCGCTCTGCGCTGCGCGCCACGTGTCAAACACGGGTGCGCTAGCGCAGTTGCACTGCGCGCCACGTGTCGAACGTAGGTGCGCCAGTGCAAGGTGCGCCAGCGCTGGAATTAAGAATTCCCCGCCGTTAGATCGAAAGATCTAATAATAAATTAATAATTGATCAGAATTAAAATTCTGTTATGGAAAGATCTTCACAATCTTATTAAAACAAGAAGATTATCTTCTGCAAAACAGAAGCCTTAGGATCAAAGATCCAACGGTGGGAAATATTCCCAAATCAATCAGAGAAGGATCTCTTTAACTGATTGAACTGATCAGTTTGCCCTATATAAAGGCCCCAAGACTTAAAGTCTGATATAGAGAAACCCTCCTACAAAGTTTGAGAAAACTAAAAGAAAGAAGTGCAAGCTCTTAGAAAATGAAGATCATTTCTTCAAGGTAAAGAATTAATTCTTGAACAACAGAGATGGGATCATCTCATTAAAACAGAAGAACTATGTTCTAAAAGATCATAGATCTACAACAGACCAAGGTCTCTCATAAAAAGATCAAAAGATCTAATCATAAAAATAAAAGAAGTATTTACTTCATTCACAGATCCTTGATCTACAAAGGCAAAGCCCTTTTTATAAACAAGAACTTTGTTCTTGAATCTTGAGTCAAAGCCTCCTTTAAAAAGAATATAAACTTGTTCTCTGATTATAAATTTGATCAAATGCGCTTTGCGTTATTGGAAAGTGCCTTGCACTCGTGAACTGCATTTTTGCGCTCCACAGACCGGCGCTTAGCGCCAGAACATGCCACGTGTCAACCATAGACACAATTTGCACTTTGCGCTTCTGAAACAGAATACTGTGCCCATGGGCCGGTGCTCAGCGCTAAGTGCGCCACGTGTCACTCATTGGTGCGTTGCTAAACCAGCGCAAAGCGCTCATAAATTGAAAGCGCAATGCGCTAATGAACTGGCGCTTGGCGCTAAGCGTGACACGTGTCCTTTTCGTGTGCGCTACCTGACAGAAGCGCAATGCGCTCTTTAATTGGCGCAAAGCGCCTGGCGCGCCACGTGGCACACTGTCAGAATATACTTTATTCTGATGAATGCTATGCATTCAATACAAGACAAAAAATGTCAGGATCTGATGCTCTGCATCATTAAAAGGGCCAAGCCCAAATAAAGGCTCAATAGCCAGAACAATAAAATGTTAAACATTTATTGGACTTAGCCCAAGATTGGCCGTAAGTCCTCAACTCATATCAACTGAGCCTATATGCTCATAAGCCTTTTAACAGACTTTAGTCCCAAATTAGACTATAAATCTCCAAACCAAAATTGGTTCAAGGGTACATCTTTAAACTCCTCTGATATTTGTCGTTGTAATCCTTCAACGTCTTCAGAGAGGTGACGGGTCCCGACGGCCATACCTTCTACAGACTATGATGTCTTTAAACTGGACTGTGGGGTCAAATCTAAGTTTTACAGCATGTTGATTTAACTGCTCCAATTTGAATAATTGGCACAAATTCTCAAATTCCCTTATAAAGACATAAGCGTCTTCTGATTCTAAACCATGGAATTTGGAAAGTGAGTTTCTGAAAGCATGTTTAATTTCATAGGCACCGACAGCAATCGGTAAGATTATGCAAGATGGGAGCAAAGTACGTGCATGATAGCATATATCTTACAGCGTAGGTATAGCGGGGAAAAGATCGGCCATAGTATCAATAAAATCAAGACGGGTCAAACGGTTTGTTTCGTCTCAACCTCACACCTGCATACACCGTACGCAAATGTTTTTTTATATACAAAAACTAAGGTGCTTATTTACCGCCGGAAACCGGGAAGACGGACGTCTCGCCTGAATCTGGGGGCAGATACTAATTGGTGCTATCCGTCCACCTCTCCGAAGATGCCAAGTTGATTTATGGCACCTTGTATCGAACGTTTAAACGGATGCGGCCGATGTAGCGGACTTCGTCAGATTCCCCCTCGTTCGCGGTAGCGTAATTAACTGCAGGGGCTTGCGCCTGCAGTGAAGAGCGTCCCCACAATCAAAAACCCCTCGTTCGAGGGGTTTTTGATTGTGGGGACGCTCTTCACTGCAGGCGCAAGCCCATGCAGTTAATTACGCTACCGCATCGCGGTAACAACTTTCTCCTTCTCCAGATGGTCACTTCGTGTCGTGGGTGTTTGTTATGTTTGTGGTTGCCCGTGGATTGTATACGGAGACTAATTTATGTTGTCGCCCGTAGGACGTGGATTAGTCCAAATCCGTATCTTCTTAGATTTGGGTTTTGGTCGGGTTTAAGGATACGTTATTCTCATTTGAGACTAAGATCAACTTAAACGTTTGTTAAGGATACGTTAGTCTAATTTCTAGACTAAGATCAACTTAACGGGATCATTTAGATCCAACAAAAGAACATTTGGGCTCTATTATTTAGTTTAGAGACATTGCGGTCGATTAGTTTAAGGACATTACGGTCCATTACCAGTTTAAGGACATAGTGGTCCAAGGTTAAGGACATCATAGTCTGTGGGCTTAAATGGACCCCACAGTCCGAGGTTAAGGACATCATAGTCCGTGGGTTTAAATGGACCCCACAGTCCGAGGTTAAGGACATCATAGTCCGTGGGTTTAAATGGACCCCACAGTCCGAGGTTAAGGACATCGTAGTCCGTGGGTTTAAATGGACCCCACAGTCCGAGGTTAAGGACATCGTAGTCCGTGGGTTTAAGGACCCCACAGTCCAGTTTAAAGACATCATAGTCTGTAGAAGGTATGGCCGTCGGGACCCGTCACCTCTCTGAAGACGTTGAAGGATTACAACGACAAATATCAGAGGAGTTCAGAGATGTACCCTTGAACCAATTTTGGTTGGGAGATTTATAGTCCAATTTGGGATTAAAATTTGTTAAAAGGTTTATGAGCATATGGGCTCAGTTAATATGAGTTGAGAACTTACGGCCAATCTTGGGCTAAGTCCAATAAATGTTTAACATTTTATTGTTCTGGCTATTGAGCCTTTATTTGGGTTTGGCCCTTTTAATGATGCAGAGCATCAGATCCTGACATTTTTTGTCTTGTATTGAATGCATAGCATTCATCAGAACAAAGTATGTTCTGACAGTGCGCCACATGGCGCGTCAGACGCTTTGCGCCAATTAAAGAGCGCATTGCGCTTCTGTTAGGTAGCACACACGAAGAGGACATGTGTCGCGCCAAGCGCCAGTTCATTAGCGCATTGCGCTTTCAATTTATGAGCGTTTTGCGCTGGTTTAGCAGCGCACCAGTGAGTGACACGTGGCGCGCTTAGTCCTGAGCACCGACCCATGGGCACAGTATTCTGTTTCAGAAGCGCAAAGTGCAAATCGTGTCTATGGTTGACACGTGGCATGTTCTGGCGTTGAGTGCCGATCTGTAGAGCGCAAAAGCGCAGTTCACGAGTGCAAGGCACTTTCCAATAGCGCAAAGCGCATTTGATCAAATTTATGATCAGAGAACAAGTTTATGTTCTTTTTAAGAGGCTTTGCCTCAAGATTCAAGAACAAAGTTCTTGTTTATAAAAAGGGCTTTGCCTTTGTAGATCAAGGATCTGTGAATGAAGTAAATACTTATTTTATTTTTATGATTAGATCTTTTGATCTTTTTATCAGAGACCTTGGTCTGTTGTAGATCTATGATCTTTTAGAAGATAGTTCTTCTGTTTTAATGAGATGATTTCATCTCTGTTGTTCAAGAATTAATTCTTTACCTTGAAGAAATGATCTTCTTTTTCTAAGAGCTTGCTCTTCTTTCTTTTAGTTTTCTCAAAGTTTGTAGGGTTTTTTTCTATATCTCAGACTTTAAGTCTTGGGGCCTTTATATAGGGCAAATTGATTAGTTCAATCAGTTAAAGAGATCTTTCTCTGATTGATTTGGGAATATTTCCCACCGTTGGATCTTTGATCCTAAGGCTTCTGTTTTACAAAAGATAATCTTCTTGTTTTAATAAGATTAGAAAGATCTTTCCATAACAGAATTTTAATTCTGATTAATTAATAATTTATTATTATTAGATCTTTTGATTTAGCGGTGGGGAATTTTTAATTCCAGCGCTGGCGCACCTTGCGCCAGCGCACCTTGCGCCAGCGCACCTACGTTCGACACGTGGTGCGCAGCGCAGAGCGCGGCGCAACTGCGCTAGCGCACCCGTGTTTGACACGTGGCGCGCAGCGCAGAGCGCTGGATCTGAAGTGTTGCTTCAATTTTTGAGTTTTGAAATTTTAAAACAGAGCTTTGCTCTGATTGGGGGTGCGCTGCCTAAAGCGCAGCGCAGCTGGCGCTAGCGCATCCGTATTTGACACTTGGCGCGCAGCGCACCTAGCGCTGGATCTGAAGCGTTGCTTCAATTTTTGAATTTTGAATTTCAAAACGGAGTTTTGTTCTGATTGAGGGAAACAAATGCCCCCCCACTGTTGCGCTCACGTGGCGCACACGTGAGTGCAGCGGTGGCAATATCTGAGCCCTTGGATCAACTCAGAAGTTGAAGAGGCGGTTCAATGCCTATAAATAGGACCTTTGGTCCCTTAGATGATTTCCATCTTCTTTCTTGAGAATTTTTATTCAGAGGATTGCTCTTCAGTTTAAGAACTTTTCAAGAGTCAGAACTCTATCAAAACTTAGGTAAAATTTAAATTTTTTTAATTTTTAATAAATTAGGGTTTTACAGAGCCTTGCTCTTCATAAATCTTTGATATAAAGAAAACCCATTTAGGGTTTTATTAACAGAGTTTTGCTCTCATGAACCCATAGATCTAAAGAGATCTTTTCTTAGGGTTTCTTAGCCCATGAATCAGAGCTCTGCTCTTTGATAATATGTAGATTTCTTGATCTTTGATGAAGAACTCTTAAGAGTTTTTTCATGGATCTTGAAGATCCCAGAATTTTTAATTCATAAAAAATTAATTTTAATTAATCCTTAATGGATTTTTCCATCATCATTATAGAGCCAGGCTCTTTAAGGAATTTTATTCCTTCATGGTCAGAGTTTGACAAGTGTCACTCTGTCATAGAGCTTTGCTCTCAAAGGGAGATTTTCTCCTTTTTCCGAGGGATTTCTCATTCAATGAGAATTTTCTTGAGGATTTCCTCATTAATTAACAGTCTCATCTAATGATGAGGCTGTTTTATTAATTATCAATTGATGAATTGTCATCTAGATTTTGTGGGTCCCCCTTTGGTCCCCTTTCCACTGCATTGCAGTGTGGTGCAACTTTTAAAGTATTGAGTGTCAGAAAATTGAATTATAGTACTGACAATTGACTTTTGTTCCCCCTTTTGGCAGGCGACATGTCTTTTGATGCCATGTTTCCATTCGTCCGTTCAGAGGGAGGATTCCCTGAGGCACCTGTGGACCGAGAGGTTCTCGTGCTCATCAAAGACCGTGACCCGGAACACAAAAATCTCCACTTGTGGGGCAGATGGTATGACCAGATTATCAGAGATCGTCAAAGCTTCTTTTGTGCGACGCCGTCGGAGCCGATCTCGGCGATTCCATATGCAGATGCACCCCCGGTGAATTATGCCGTGGAGGTTGTCAATTGGACTTCGGAGGGTCTTCTTCAACCTTCGATTGCCGCCATACCCATGCAGCTGCCGGCGGCTTTGGATACCCTGGGACGGCGCATATGCCAGGGCGAGTCGTGCCCTTGGGGACAACCCTACAACATCGGGCTAACTCCCCGTCATCCGGCTAGGTATTTGCAGTGGGCCAGGTACATCTTGTTGGCGAAGAAAACGCAGCTGCTAAAGCTCGGCCTATACCCTGCGGTTTACGCTTCGTTGTTCCAATATTCTGCTCCTCCTACATGGTGGATTAAGGCGTTCTTGGAGCAGTGGAACATCCCGACCCATACCTTTTTTCTACTGGACAGAGAAGTCTCCATCTCTTTGGAAGAATTTGCTGAGGTTTCCGGTCTGCCGGTTAGGGGAGAGCACTACGAGGAGCTGCTTCCTCCGGACGAATACGTTTTTGCCACCAAGCCGGTGGTGATGGGCCTCACGCCAGAGAACGCCATTTAGCACCAGTTCCCTAGTCTGATAAAGGTGCTGAACATGTACGAGAGCCTCTTCTTGGAATCCGGAGGTCGGGGGATCAGTTTTGCGAACTTCATTGCCCGGTTTCTTCATCCGGAGATTTTGTCGCAACGAGGCGAAAATTTTGCCAAGCTCGATGATCCCTTCAGCTTTGGCTTGGACCGTCGACCAGTACTGGAAGATGATCAGAAGGGCTTTTTTCTTCCTGATGCTACGATCATCCCTCTGTCAGAAATCGTCGCTCCAGGCATTGACGAGGAGGCTTTCTTTCTTGGGTTTCTTGGGCTATGGTTGTGTTGGTTCGTGCTCCCTATGCATCCTCGTTACATGAGGCCTTCCGTCTTCTACCCCGCGCATCACATGGTGGCTGGAATACAAGTGGCCATCGGGATCGCCGAGTTTGCCCATTTATACCATGGTCTTAACGTGACGGCGGATACCACTGAACCGGGGGTGCATGCTGTCAACTTCTCGATGCATTACTTTACTTCATGGATGGAGATGCACGTGCTCGGGGTCTTTGGCATTCATAAGAGACCTTCGTTTTACGAGAAATGCAAGTTCCCGCGAATTATGCGGCTGGTTGATGCCTCCATCGTGAGTCCGTCACAGTGGGAAGCTAGGGGCTTGCTCCTTTGTCCGCGCACGGTCGGAGATGGTATGTCTTTCACGGAAAAAGTCCTGACGATCGGCCAGGAAACTTCCAAGACGGTGTTGGCATTGCGCGACGTTTTTAAGGACGGGGCCTCCGTGTTGAAAGCCCGGGAGATTCTCCATTTATACTCCATCAGGCCGGGCTTTCTTGTATTCAGGCTAATGATGCAGCGCTATTTATGAGATACAATCCCCATCATTTTGTACAGCAGCTGAGCTATAACCAGGGGGTCCTGCTGGAGGCTTTCTTGGTAGAACCCGCTACCACCAGAGAGGGAATATGGGGTGTGCTGCATCACTTCATGTGCTTGAATACGGGCTCTCACTTCTTCATTAGCGACCCGAGAGCCCTTAACATACACGTGGTCTGGTATCAACACGTGATGGGTGCTCTTATCAGGGAAGAGAGGCGGCTGCTACTCGATCGCAAGAGTGTGCCCCCTGCCGGTGATCGCAACGCCCTTTTAAAGCGACGGATCGCTGTCCCCCCTCCGCTAAGAGAGGTTGCTGCAGTTGAGCCTCCACGTGTGCTAAGCCCTACGCGTGGATTGCCCCGTACTCCTGTGGAGACGGTAGATGTGCTATCGGTGCCCCGTGCTCCCACGGAGACGGTAAATGTAGCTTCACCCGAATCTGGCGTGGGCTTGGATATCGGGACTCGCCGTCCCAAAGTGCCCACCAAGCGCAAGCTGGTGCTGGCTGCGACCGGAGCTTGCTCACAGAAGAAGAAAAAGAAGTCTATCCTTTTTGTCGACGTTGTACTTGGCCAGGAGCCTCACGCTCCTTATGGCGAAGGCCTGAGCGAGTATGGGACAAACGAGGGCTTATTCATGGCCGCCAGATGATACTGATCTGGCGGCTGCCATTGCAGCTTCTGAGCAATTGGCCAGCCACGAAGAGGGGTTGGCTATCCTTGCGCGATCAGGTAATCATTAGCTGTATTTTTCGCCATTGCATCGTATTTCTATTATCGTGTTTTGACTGAAGCTTTTCCTTCTTTAACAGGCACTTCCACTGAAGAAGCTCTCGCAGCTTCTCTCAAGACTTTTGAGGAGGAGGAAAGACTTTGAGCATTCTTAGGCATCAGTACATTTCGGTTCACCATGTTCCCGCTCCCGTTTTTTATTAGTAATCTGACCCTTTCTTTATCTTATCGCAGGGACCACAATGCCGATCCTGCAAGCTGATGCGGGGATTCTTCCCGGGCCAGACATCGAAGTCTCGGCCTCCTCAAGGTTGCTAAAAGAGGCTTTACTCAAGCAACCGATGACGGAAGCCGTAACGGCTCCAGAGGTAGCTCCTGGCGTGGATGATGACGTCCTATTGACGGAGGTCTTAAGAAGATCGGCTCTTACGGCCCGGACGGAAAGGAAGCGCAGAATGCGTGCAGCAAGGGAGCGTAGTGCTGCCTTAGCCACAGGTGCGGGTTCGAACGCCGCTACCCCTGCCGATACTCCTTCAGAGGAGTCCCCGGCTGCCTTGTCTACTGCCTATAGACGAGCAGCACGTGTGGCTCGGGAAGCGGTCGGAAGACCAACCCAAGGTAATGTGACACGGGGTTCCGTTGTTAAAGTTTTAAGTATCAATTGTCATATATGTAATCTTGTAGAGCTGAGTCTTCCCGAAGAGGTGGCGGCGACCGCTGAGCCTGAGGTAGCGGTGGAGGAGGTAGCTGTGATTGCCGAACCCAGGGCGGCGATAGGCAAGGTGGCTGCAATTTCCGGGCTCGAGGTAGTGACTGGTAAGTCAGTCACGATTGCCAAGCTTAAGATAGCTGTAGGTGAGATGGCTACAGCTGCCAAGCCCGAGGTGTTGATGGGTGAGACAACTACAATTATTGAGTCCGAGGTGGCCGCTCCTTCTCAAGAGTCGGGCACCGTCCCAATCATTGCTCTTTCTACCTGCGACCCTTTGCCATCTCCTGGCATCGCGAGCGTTACGACGGCTCTGGTAGAGTCAGGGGATGAGGCGACAGGAGGTGAGACCTTACCGATGGAAGAGGATGGAGCAGTTGCTGTGTCAAGTGACGCCCTTGTCGCGGTTCCGACTGGCGACTCACTAGGTAGATTTTGGATCATTGCTTTTCTTTTTATTCTGCAATCTTTTTCAATCTTTCCTGGCAGGGTTTATCTTGTTTCTAATGCAGATGCGGCTAGTGCTGAGGTTGCGCTACCCGAGGCAATGCCATCAGCTACCGCCTTGACGGTGACACCTCCTCTACCCTCTCTCATACCATCTCAGATGTTGGAAGGTGCGGATTCGTGACCCATCAGTCTTATTTTTAAGCTGTATAACTTATGTACTGACGTTGCATTACTGCGTCCTTGCAGGAGTCCTTTTTGACCACCTGTATCAGGTGCTGCACCCACACTTCTCCTTCCTGTCAGAGATTAGTCCGCCTGCTGGTGCCGGTGAGTATCTTTTCTAAACGACGCCCTTTCTTTAACGGGCAGTCGCATTACTGCTAACTTTTCTTTATATTGCTTATAGCCTTACGAATTGAAGGAGGGGACGAGGTTGTCGTTGCGCCACTAGTACTCCCAGCTCTGCCCCCTGTTGCAGCCGGTATAGTAGACTCTATTTTTTGTGTATGAATATTTTTTATTTCTTGAGCCATGATCTGATTGTGATTTATTTTGCAGCAATCACATCGACTCCAGCCTCTTTCGAGTCTCGCATTATGATGCCGGCAGGGCCCTTTTCCAGACGTTCGTCCTCGAAAGGCGCCGCGAATAGTCTGCGCATGCTGAGCGACTATATTGAGGAGCTCGACATGGAGACTCCTACATCTGCTGCGGATTTTGCCGTGAAGGTTAACCCTATGCTGGCGACGCTCGTGAACTTTCATGGTGAGGGCGTCGTTAAGTATTGGGTTAATCGCTGCAGGGAAATCGAGGCTTGCCTGCATGAGCTTGAGCTTAGGCGTCCTGCACCTGAGATTTTGGCTGTGAGCACTCAACGGGCTGCGTGGATCGAGCAGAGCACTTCTTACTTCCGCCATCTTGAACAAGAAGTGGCTTTAAAGCAGAAGGAATGTAAAGAAACTTCAAGCGAATCTGCTCGACTACATGCTCAGGTTGATGCGAATGCTGCCCAGTTGAAAGTTATTTTCGAAGGCCTTCTGCGATGCATTTCTGATGGGTTAACATTGAGGCGGAAGCTCGACGTCGTCGAGCAGGATGCACAAGATCGTGAAGCAGCTCAGCGGGCGGCCGAGGAACAACTTTCGTCTTACTTGCAGCAGCGAGCCCAGGTCGAAGCAGAGTTGGCCGCGGCAGCTGATCATGAAGAGGGGCCGAGGGAAGTGCGCGGGCGGCTGATTGGATTATTGAAAGCGCTTCCTTCTCAATAATTTTTTTTGTACTATTTGTAATTTTGAATAAAATATATTCGTTCTTTTATTCTTTCATATGATGTATTTTGTACCCAATTGAATTCATGAATAAAGGATACACATTTTTTTTGCAATGTCTTGTATCATCTCTCTGCTTTCTTCTTTCTTTTGTTATTAGCATGTCACCTTAGCAAACATAGCCGGCAGATGATAGAGTGAGCATCTTGTCTTGGCTTCTTCGAGGGGTAGTGATGGCTTAGGAAGCAGGTTCAGATCTGTTACCTAATACTTTTCAACTTTATGAGCCGTGAGGGTCTCATAAAGACTTTTCTCCCTACGAGTCGAGAGGATATTGTAGGTGTATTTTCTCCTTAGGAATCGTGAGGATTCCTAAGCGCGTTCTCCCTTATAAGTCGTAAGGATCTTATAAGGGAGTTTTCTTCCTTACGAATCGAGAGGATCCGTAAGTGTTTAGTGGGATAGACATGTAGAAGACGTATTTCCGAAACGAGGTCATATGGATGACGTATTTCCGTGATGGGGTCATATGGATGACGTATTTCCGAACGGGGTCATGCGGATGACGTATTTCCGAACGGGGTCATGCGGATGACGTATTTCCGAACGGGGTCATGTTGATGACGTATTTCTGAACGGAGTCATGTGGATGACTTATTTCCGAACGGGGTCATGTGGATGACGTATTTCTGAGTGGGGTCATGTGGATTACGTATTTCCGAACGGGGTCATGTGGATGACGTATTTCCGAGCGGGGTCATGTGGATGACGTATTTCCGAGCGGGGTCATGTGGATGACGTATTTCCGAACGGGGCCATGTGGATGACGTATTTCTGAACGGGGCCATATGGATGACGTATTTCCGAGCGGGGGCATGTGGATGACGTATTTCCGAGCGGGGGCATGTTGATGACGTATTTCTGAGCGGGGTCATGTGGATGACGTATTTCCGAACGGGGTCATGTGGATGACGTATTTCCGAGCGGGGTCATATGGATGACGTATTTCCGAGTGGGGTCATGTTGATGACGTATTTCCGAACAGGGTCATGTGGATGACGTATTTCCGAACGGGGTCATGTGGATGACGTATTTTCGAGCGGGGTCATATGGATGACGTATTTCCGAGCGGGGTCATATGGATGACGTATTTCCGAACGGGGTCATGTGGATGACGTATTTCCGAACGGGGTCATGTTGATGACGTATTTCCGAGCGGGGTCATGTGGATGACGTATTTCCGTACGGGGTCATGTGGATGACGTATTTCCGTACGGGGTCATGTGGATGACGTATTTCCGAACGGGGTCATGTAGATGACGTATTTCCGAACGGGGTCATGTGGATGACGTATTTCCGAGTGGGGTCATGTGGATGACGTATTTCCGAGTGGGGTCATGTGGATGGCGTATTTCGGAACGGAGTCATGTGGATGGCGTATTTCCGAACGGGGTCATGTGGATGACGTATTTCCGAACGGGGTCATGTGGATGACGTATTTCCGAGCGGGGTCATGTGGATGACGTATTCTGAGCGGGGTCATGTGGATGACGTATTTCCGAACGGGGTCATGTGGATGACGTATTTCCGAGCGGGGTCATGTGGATGACGTATTTTCGAGCGGGGTCATGTGGATGACGTATTTCCGAACGGGGTCATATGGATGACGTATTTCCGAGCGGGGTCATGTGGATGGCGTATTTCCGAACGGGGTCATGTGGATGACGTATTTCCGAACGGGGTCATGTGGATGACGTATTTCCGAGCGGGGTCATGTGGATGACGTATTTCCGAGCTGGGTCATATGGATGACGTATTTCCGAACGGGGTCATGTGGATGACGTATTGCCGAGCGGGGTCATGTGGATGACGTATTTCCGATCGGGGTCATGTGGATGACGTATTTCCGAACGGGGTCATGTTGATGACGTATTTCCGAGCGGGGTCATGTTGATGACGTATTTCCGAACGGGGTCATGTTGATGACGTATTTCCGAGCGGGGTCATGTTGATGACGTATTTCCGAACGGGGTCATGTGGATGACGTAGCGTCTGTTGTAATGAGACGAATATCGGAGTGGTCTCCAGGTTGTCTGTGAGCCATTGAGATGTGGCTTCTTCTTCTGATGGAGCCTGGGAGGGAAGGCGTGATTCCTTCTTTGTTTGTGCCCCTGGATTGTGTACAGGGATTGATGTAATATCACCTGTAGGGCATAAATTTTATATGTTTTTTATTTCCGCGATGCTCTATCATTTCAGCTTTTATATCGCGAAGGTCGCGATTGCCCAATCATTTCGGCTATTTTTCGCGGTGCCCAATCATTTTGGCTATTTATTTTATTTTTACTCGCTGCTTTTTGTTGCGAATTGCCCAATCATTTTGGCTATTTTGCATGCATATATTTTTACTTGCTGATTTTGTTGCAAGTTGCCCCATCATTTCGGCTATTTCGTATGCATGTGTGGCTCGCTTGCTTCTCTCTGCAAGCCTGGAATTAGACACCGATTTCGGCATCAGCACCGCTACAACTGGGATATTGCCAGGAGCGAATCATCATTTGCCTCTGTCAATGTCGAACAAAGATGGCTTAGTAGATAGGGTTAGGATCCTGTCGACTAAGGCTTTGACTTCATGATCCATAAAGGTCTCATAAATGTATTTCTCCCCGCGAGTCGTGAGGATCTCGTAGGTGTGTTTTCTCCTTAGGAATCGTGAGGATTCCTAAGTGTATGGTCTCTTATAAGTCGGAAGGATCTTACAAGAGTGTTTTCTCCTTATAAGTTGAGAGGACTTATAAGGGCTGTTCACCGGATAGACATATCCCTAGTCACGGATGTGACTCTGTTAGGGAAATGTTTATTCGTGCCCATGGATTGTATACAAGGGTCAGCATTGAGCCGCTTGTAGGGAAGCATCGGAGGTTGTGGTGGCTGCTTAAGAACAGGTTCAGATCCCTATAGCTTAAGACTTTGGAATCTTATGAGCCGTGAGGGTCTCATAAGAGGGTTCTCCTTACGAGTCGTGAGGATCTTACAAGTGTAATTTCTCCCTAGGGATCATGGGGATCCCTAAGTGTGTTGCTCCTTTGTGAGTCGTAAGGATCTCACGCAGGTGGTTTCTCTTTACAAAGTCGAGAGGACCCTGCAAGTGTCTTTTAACGAGATTGCGCCCTTTCGGGTTTTCACAAAACTCGCCGGTAGCCCTGCTGTTTTTACTCACAGAGCCCTTTCGGGTTTTCATCCGTGCTCATTTTACTTACGGACATACCGTTTTCTTTTTTCTTTTTTTTATTCTAACGAGATTGCGCCCTTTCGGGTTTTCACAAAACTCGCCGGTAGCCCTGCTGTTTTTACTCACAGAGCCCTTTCGGGTTTTCATTCGTGCCCATTTTGCTTATGGACATACCGTTTTCTTTTTTCTCTCCTTTTTTTATATTTTTTTCTTGTATCAGCTTTGGGATGCTGCAATCCACCGTAGTTTATCGACATCTCGGTCAATGGCTAGTTTTAGGATATAGTGGTCCATTGTTAGTTTTAAGGACGTTTCGGTTCGTTATTAGTTTAAGGACGTTTCGGTCCGTTGTTAGTTTAAGGACGTTTCGGTCCGTCTTTAGTTTAAGGACGTTTCAGTCCACTGTTAGTTTAAGGACGTTTCGGTCTGTTGTTAGTTTAAGGACGTTTCGGTTCGTCGCTAGTTTAAGGATGTTTCGGTCTATTAGCCGGCTACTACTTATAGAGTTTGGGCTTAGAAAGATAGCGAGCAGACATAGTCGTCGTCATCTATCATTGACCTAGGCCGCGACTCGTTAAGCGTAGTACTTTTTCAGGAAGTGACCATTTATTGGCCTGAAAGGCCTTTCGCCATGCATGTCCATAAGTAGATAGACCCCATCCTGGTAGACCTTGTCTATGATATACGGGCCTTCATAGTTCGGCTCGAATTTCCCCCGCTTGGCACGATTGGGGATCATATGTCTTTTGACCACTAGTACGAGTTCGCCTTGGTGGAATTTTCTCGGCCTAGTTAATCTTTCGTATGAGCGCGTCATCTTTGCTTTGTAAGCCTCCAGATTTTTTTGCGCCATGAGCCGGGTTTCATCAAGGGCATCAAGCTCCTCAAGCCGAAGGTAAGCATTCTCTTCGTCTGTTAACTCGTAGTGAACTGCCACTCGTAGAGAGGGTAGCTCTATCTCGAAGGGGAGTACCGCCTCTGTACCGAATACCAATGCCTACGGTGTTGTGTTCATGGCCGTTTTAAACGCAGTTCGATACGCCCAGAGAGCTTCATGCAGTCCCTCGTGCCAGTCCTTCTTATTTCGGGACACCGTCTTTTTCATGATCTTCGTCAAGGTCTTGTTAAAAGTCTCAGCTAGACCGTTAGCTCAGGGATTATAGACCGAAGAGTATCTCCAGTCTATGTTATGCTGTTGTGCGAAGCGACTGATCTTGTGGCTTCTATAGGCTGGCCCATTATCGGAGATAATCCGTCGCGGAGTACCGAACCGACAAATGACGTGTGTCTTGAAGAAATGGAGGATATTCTCCGTCTTCACTTCCCTCAACAGTACTGCTTCTGCCCATTTGGAGAAGTAATCAGTTGTCGCCAAAATGAATCGATGTCCTCTGGACGATGCTGGTTCGATGGGGCCGATTATGTCAGTTCCCCACATTTCGAACGGCCAGCTAGCCACTGTTGGGTGTAGTGGATTTGGATGCCAATGGATAAAGTCTCCATGAATCTGGCACGCGTGGCACTGCTTCGCGTATTCATGGCAGTCTTGGATCATCGTGGGCTAATAATAACCCATCCGTTTGATCTTCAGCTTCATCTTCGGCCCGGCTTGGTGAGAACCGCAGAGTCCGTCGTGAGTTTCTTGGACGACTCTCTTTGCCTCTTCAGGTCCCAGGCATCTTAGCCATAAAGAATCAAATGATCTCTTATACAGAGTATCATTGACGAGAGCAAATGACAGAGCTCGTTTTATAAGCTGATGTCTCGAAGATGCATCTTCAGGTGTTCGACGGGATTTGAAGTAGTCTATAAAGACTTCCCTCCAATCGGTAACCTTTTCCTGGTCTTTTATTTGTAAAGTCGTTTGCTCGGTCGCTCCCTTTTCTTCGGATGACTCCGGAGATATTTCTGCCGGTGTGAGAACCCGACGGCTTTGCACAACGATCCTCACGTCATCGAGGTTTTCGTCAGCCAGTTCTTTAGCGAGTTTGGCTAATGCATCCACTTTGCTATTTTCCGCACGCGATATGCTTTCCAAGGTGTAGGAAGGAATTTGAGTCAGCAGTCGCTGTACTCTCTCGCCGTATTTTACCAACTCAGGCTTGCACATCTGATAGTCGCCGTTTACTTGACTGACGATCAGTTGGGAGTCTCCATATATGAGGAGGTTTTCAATTCCCATGTCGATGGCGATCTCGAGACCTGCTATCAAAGCTTCATACTCGGCTTCGTTGTTCGTCCTTGGCTCTGTTAAAGAGAAGGCAAAGCGCATTATCCCCCTTGCAGAGTTACGAAGATGAGGCCTACCCTCGATTTGATTACAGGGGTACTTTGTTTGAGCTTCTTCATGGAAGACGCTCCATCAAAATACAGTTCCCATCAGGTATCGCCACCGTCGATCGTGTCAAACGCATGTTCGTCTGGCAGTTCGCAATTCAAAGAAGAATCGGCAGGTATCGGATGCTCAGCGAGGAATCGGCGATGGCCTGGCCTTTCACTGCCTTAAGAGGCCGATAAGTTATCGATAATTCCATCAAGAGCAGAGCCCATTTAGCGAGTCGTCCCGTTAATATGACCTTCGACATCAAATAATTGAGAGGATCTACCTTTGATATGAGATGGACCTTATGTGCCAATGCATAGTGTCTGAGCTTCGTTATTACGAATATCAATGCCAGGCAGTGTTTTTCAATGGGAGAGTAATTGCTTTCTGCCCCCAGGAGAACTCGACTCAGATAGTAGAGGGCTCTCTCCTTCCCTTGGTCGTTCTCTTGTGCCCATAATGCGCCTAAGGAACCTTCAAGGGCGGTTGTATACAGATTAAGAAGCTTTCCCTTGACTGGAGCACCCAGCACTGGCGGATTCTGCAGGTATTGCTTGATTTCGTCCAGTGCGTTTTGGCATTTGCGATACCATACGAAAAGGGTTCCCTTCTTCATCAGGTGACTGTAAGGATGGCACTTGCCTGGGAGATTGGCTATAAATCGTCGGATATACGCGAGCTTCCCTTGGAGAGACCGTAATTGTTTGAGAGTCCTTGGCGGAGGCATTTCCATGATCGCCTTGATCTTTGACGGATCTATCTCGATGCCTCGGTGTCGGACGATGAATCCTAGGAAATTGCCTAAGGATACTCCGAACGCGCTTTTGAGAGGGTTCATCATCAAGTTGTATTGCCGAAGGCGTTGAAATACGATCTTCAGATACTCTAAATGTTCCTCGTATGATTTGATTTTAACCACGAGGTCGTCGATATAGTATTCGACAATTTCTTGTATGAGGTCATCGAAGATTTTCGTCATGGCTCTCTGATTGGTGGCCCGGCGTTCTTTAGACCGAAGGGCATCACCTTGTAGCAGAATATGCCCAAAGGGGTCTGGAAAGCGGTGTGCTTCTGGTCTTCGGGATGCATTTTATCTGATTGTATCCTGACGAGCCGTCCATGAAGGAGAAAACTTCGTGAGTGGACGTATTGTTTATCATCAGCTCGGTGACCGGTACTGGGAAGTCGTTCTTCGGGCACGCTTTATTGAGATCCCGAAAGTCCACACATATACACATCGTCCCATTCTTCTTCATCACTGGGACGATGTTGGCGATCCAGTCAGGATATTGAACCTCTTGGATGAAGCCGGAGTCGATTAGCTTCTTGATCTCGGCGTTGATGCTCATCTCAAGCTCGAGCCACATTGTTCTTGGCGCTTGTTTGATCAGCTTGACGTCCGGAGATATCGCTAATTTGTGCACAGCAATCTCTGGATCTAATCCTGGCATCTCGGAATACTTCCATGCGAAGCAATCTTTATGCTGCATGAGCATGTCTTTTAGCGTAGCCACCCTTTCTTCAGGCAGCAGCTCGCTGATGAACGTCGGCCGCGGGTCACTTACTGTAACAACCCCAAAATTTTTATACATTTGTTTTATCTCTCTTCAATAATATACCGTATTTATTTGTACTTGGTATTTTCCTTTTTCTATTAAATTTATTATTATTTTATTTCTCAATCTATTATGTATTTTTTTCTAGGTACAATTTCTTTTTCTTATATTTAAGTTTTTAACTTCTCATTCTTATTTTTCCTTTCATAAATATTTAACCCAAATCCATTATTCTTATTCTCTACAGCCCATCTAAAAAGCCCATTTTCTTTTTAAGCAACATCATATATTTAATTCTAATTAAATATGTGCATGAATAACCTTATAGCTCATTGGTTAAGTCCTTGCATTGTTATTCCATAAGTCACATGTTCAAATCCCCATTCTTGCAATTATTTTTATCATTTTTTTTATTCTTCTCATAACCTACAAATGAGACCTTTCATTTCCAAAATGAATGGTGACCTTTCATTTCTCTTTTAATTCTTATGTTAAATGCATATATTATTATACATAATTCACCATTACACCATCTTAATTGTCATCCTCCATCTTTTCCTTCCTCATATTTTTCTATCTCTCATTTCTCCCTCTTCACCTAAAGTCCAAGAAGAAGAACATGAAGAACTCTTCAAGAAGGTCTCGCTAGTAACGCGAGGCTGTCGGCGGACAGACAAGCCCGGTGACAATACCGGCTTGTGTATGTAAGTCCCTTCTCTTTCCTTCCCCCCCATCTCTTATTTTTCTCTTGTCATACCTCGTGAACACCCTATTCTTTTCATATCGTAATCCGTAAGAGAAGATAAATATAAATATATACATATATATATAAGTGTAGATATATATAGTTTTATATGGTTTTGCCTCTTGTTCAAATTATCGTGTTTTTAATTCTTTGTTCATGACTATGAATGTTTATTACAAGTTGTGAGAACACAAATTTCATGCCACAATATATCTATAATGTTTTATGAAATCGGTTTGTTTATTAAAAGAAAAATAGAAGCCTGCATAAAATACTAGTAAATCTTTTTGTCGATTTTAGTATACACATCAATACCTTTAGCTTTAAAATAATTTTTAGAAATTAACTTGTACTTCTAAAAATTTCATGGAATTTACATATGATAGATTATATTATTTTTTACATGCTGTAAAAATTTTAGATCGATCCGCATAACGGTTTAGGAATTACATCGTATTTATTCACTGATCGTAAAACAGAAAACTGCAGTTATCGGTCAATTTCTAAGACACATAACTTGGTAAACCGGTATCCAAATTGAGCAAACTCAGGTGTTTTTGATATCTAAATCGAATGATCTAGATTTTCTTAGTTTTATAGTTTTACTGAAAACCCATCTAAGATAAAGAAAACTGCGTTACAATATTAAGTGACGGATCTGGACAGAATCTGTTCCGATTCGCACACTGTTTTTAAATTGGACATAACTCGAACACCCGATGTACGTTTGTGACAAAATTTAGATGTGTAGATGCACCATTGATAGAACTATAATTTTTTGTATATTATATTACTTATGAATGCATGAAACAACCTGATATAGACTATGCAATAGAATATATAGTTGCTGTCCAAAAATCTGAATTTCTGTTTTAAACGCTGATATTAAAATGATCATAACTAGAGCGTCAGAAATCCAAATCTTATGAATCTTGGTGTTTTAGATAAGTTCATCGAAATACCTACAATTTTCTAATACTTTTCATAACCTGAAAACTGATGGAAATTAACTCAAACTGCATTTTAAAAATATGTGACGGTGCTGAACAGATTCTGATCTGTTTTGCGCAATGATACGAAAACAGATATATCTCTCAAACCGGTAGTCGTATTTAGGTGAAACTGGAACTCACGCATGCAAAACACTTAGAGCCATATTTATGTTTATATTCCGCATTCGTTCGACTTGATTAATTAGTCGTACATAATATTTCTTTACAGCATTGTTTATGGTAGTTACTCGAATAATATACTTGACTCATTTCATGTTATTCGAACATGTATACATATTTATCTTGATCATTAAATTATTGTATGTACATAAAGACGATAATTAAATACTTAAGTTGTATTTTGAAAAATATACAATAGTATTTTTACAATAAACCCCCTCGAGTTTTATAAATTACAATAAGGCCCTTAACAATTATTGAACTTCAACTCACTTTCTTTTAGTCTGACTCGGGTTAGAGTCTGACTATTTCTGACTTGAAAATGATTCAAGTCAATCTATATTCTTTATATTTCAACTCAAGATGAATACATGAATTCCAGAATCCAGTTAACAATCTACTTGACTGAACCGAACCATGGATATTCCTTTTACATGTTTCCCAGTATTCCATTTACATGACTCTACGGTTATAACCGTTTCCTGATATCATGGTTTCGGTCAGTCAGTTAATCAATCTTACAATCAATACAATTTTACAAGATAACAATACAAACAAGACATCGCGGGGTTTAAGGGGTAGATTGGTACGGAAGGTGTTAAAGGTGGCACGAGGTGGTCAGATTAAGACACCTAACATGAATACTGTTGCTGTTGTACCGTGGCATAACGGTTCCTTGTACTCTCCATTTGCCCTGATCTCTAGCATATAGAGATCCCCCTCGTATACACTGGCATCCTTCTGTACCAAGCTACAAACAACGGCGTTTACTTTAGAAAATACTGCTACTCTGCCATTCTCATTCTTCTTTCCTTTGGGACTTACCGAGCGATCTGTTCGCTGACGACATTCTGTTTCTCTCTTCTTTGAATGTCGTCAGGTGACCTGGACCCGGTAGAAGTTGAACTAACCCAAGAAGACTTGGAGCAATTTGCCGAAGACCCAGCAGTATAATTTCATTGTACACTTTTCTTTTTCTGTTATGCCACTGTTTAGGCATTTTTTTTTTATTTCAGATGTTTTTCCTTTTTCATGCATTGTACAAAGAATGTTATTAATAAAAGTTGCTGATCTTTTATACTCTTGTCTCTTGTGTATTTATATTGCTTAGTTACGCTTAGCGTATGTACTTCTGAGTATATACGTAGCGGGCCTCGTCGCGTCTCCTTCGCCGTATACTGGGAAGCGGTATTGTCCGCTTTGGCCGAAACCGCACGGTTTTTCCCTTTAGAGCGAACCGGACCCGACCAGGGGCCACTTCCCAGGAGGTCACCCATCCCAAGACTTCCCTGGCCCGAGCACGCTTAACTACGGAGTTCTCAAGCTCCTGTAGTCCCGGTTCACTTAAAAGGCGCCTCTGTAATTGAGGGTGGTATCATTATATTTATAATGCAGTTCGGTCCTCTTTCGGAATGTGCTTTAAGGACCCGATCCCATTGTTCTGAAATGGCTCCCTCACTCAGATCACCAAGATGTCCGCAACAGACCGCACTGAGTGTGGACAGAGCAGATCACCATGATGTCTTAAGACCGCACTGCTCTGGGGTATTACATTCCCCCCATCTAAGAACAATGGTTCGTCCTCGAACCACAAACCTACTATTGAGGGACCTGCATGGGCCACCATAAATGTAACGCCCCATGCCCCAGTACAGATGGTATTGTCCGCTTTGGCCGAAACCGCACGGTTTTTCCCTTTAGAGCGAACCGGACCCGACCAGGGGCCACTTCCCAGGAGGTCACCCATCCCAAGACTTCCCTGGCCCGAGCACGCTTAACTACGGAGTTCTCAAGCTCCTGTAGTCCCGGTTCACTTAAAAGGCGCCTCTGTAATTGAGGGTGGTATCATTATATTTATAATGCAGTTCGGTCCTCTTTCGGAATGTGCTTTAAGGACCCGATCCCATTGTTCTGAAATGGCTCCCTCACTCAGATCACCAAGATGTCCGCAACAGACCGCACTGAGTGTGGACAGAGCAGATCACCATGATGTCTTAAGACCGCACTGCTCTGGATGTAACAACCCCAAAATTTTTATACATTTGTTTTATCTCTCTTCAATAATATACCGTATTTATTTGTACTTGGTATTTTCCTTTTTCTATTAAATTTATTATTATTTTATTTCTCAATCTATTATGTATTTTTTTCTAGGTACAATTTCTTTTTCTTATATTTAAGTTTTTAACTTCTCATTCTTATTTTTCCTTTCATAAATATTTAACCCAAATCCATTATTCTTATTCTCTACAGCCCATCTAAAAAGCCCATTTTCTTTTAAGCAACATCATATATTTAATTCTAATTAAATATGTGCATGAATAACCTTATAGCTCATTGGTTAAGTCCTTGCATTGTTATTCCATAAGTCACATGTTCAAATCCCCATTCTTGCAATTATTTTTATCATTTTTTTTATTCTTCTCATAACCTACAAATGAGACCTTTCATTTCCAAAATGAATGGTGACCTTTCATTTCTCTTTTAATTCTTATGTTAAATGCATATATTATTATACATAATTCACCATTACACCATCTTAATTGTCCTCCTCCATCTTTTCCTTCCTCATATTTTTCTATCTCTCATTTCTCCCTCTTCACCTAAAGTCCAAGAAGAAGAACATGAAGAACTCTTCAAGAAGGTCTCGCTAGTAACGCGAGGCTGTCGGCGGACAGACAAGCCCGGTGACAATACCGGCTTGTGTATGTAAGTCCCTTCTCTTTCCTTCCCCCCCATCTCTTATTTTTCTCTTGTCATACCTCGTGAACACCCTATTCTTTTCATATCGTAATCCGTAAGAGAAGATAAATATAAATATATACATATATATATAAGTGTAGATATATATAGTTTTATATGGTTTTGCCTCTTGTTCAAATTATCGTGTTTTTAATTCTTTGTTCATGACTATGAATGTTTATTACAAGTTGTGAGAACACAAATTTCATGCCACAATATATCTATAATGTTTTATGAAATCGGTTTGTTTATTAAAGAAAAATAGAAGCCTGCATAAAATACTAGTAAATCTTTTTGTCGATTTTAGTATACACATCAATACCTTTAGCTTTAAAATAATTTTAGAAATTAACTTGTACTTCTAAAAATTTCATGGAATTTACATATGATAGATTATATTATTTTTTACATGCTGTAAAAATTTTAGATCGATCCGCATAACGGTTTAGGAATTACATCGTATTTATTCACTGATCGTAAAACAGAAAACTGCAGTTATCGGTCAATTTCTAAGACACATAACTTGGTAAACCGGTATCCAAATTGAGCAAACTCAGGTGTTTTTGATATCTAAATCGAATGATCTAGATTTTCTTAGTTTTATAGTTTTACTGAAAACCCATCTAAGATAAAGAAAACTGCGTTACAATATTAAGTGACGGATCTGGACAGAATCTGTTCCGATTCGCACACTGTTTTTAAATTGGACATAACTCGAACACCCGATGTACGTTTGTGACAAAATTTAGATGTGTAGATGCACCATTGATAGAACTATAATTTTTTGTATATTATATTACTTATGAATGCATGAAACAACCTGATATAGACTATGCAATAGAATATATAGTTGCTGTCCAAAAATCTGAATTTCTGTTTTAAACGCTGATATTAAAATGATCATAACTAGAGCGTCAGAAATCCAAATCTTGTGAATCTTGGTGTTTTAGATAAGTTCATCGAAATACCTACAATTTTCTAATACTTTTCATAACCTGAAAACTGATGGAAATTAACTCAAACTGCATTTTAAAAATATGTGACGGTGCTGAACAGATTCTGATCTGTTTTGCGCAATGATACGAAAACAGATATATCTCTCAAACCGGTAGTCGTATTTAGGTGAAACTGGAACTCACGCATGCAAAACACTTAGAGCCATATTTATGTTTATATTCCGCATTCGTTCGACTTGATTAATTAGTCGTACATAATATTTCTTTACAGCATTGTTTATGGTAGTTACTCGAATAATATACTTGACTCATTTCATGTTATTCGAACATGTATACATATTTATCTTGATCATTAAATTATTGTATGTACATAAAGACGATAATTAAATACTTAAGTTGTATTTTGAAAAATATACAATAGTATTTTTACAATAAACCCCCTCGAGTTTTATAAATTACAATAAGGCCCTTAACAATTATTGAACTTCAACTCACTTTCTTTTAGTCTGACTCGGGTTAGAGTCTGACTATTTCTGACTTGAAAATGATTCAAGTCAATCTATATTCTTTATATTTCAACTCAAGATGAATACATGAATTCCAGAATCCAGTTAACAATCTACTTGACTGAACCGAACCATGGATATTCCTTTTACATGTTTCCCAGTATTCCATTTACATGACTCTACGGTTATAACCGTTTCCTGATATCATGGTTTCGGTCAGTCAGTTAATCAATCTTACAATCAATACAATTTTACAAGATAACAATACAAACAAGACATCGCGGGGTTTAAGGGGTAGATTGGTACGGAAGGTGTTAAAGGTGGCACGAGGTGGTCAGATTAAGACACCTAACATGAATACTGTTGCTGTTGTACCGTGGCATAATGGTTCCTTGTACTCTCCATTTGCCCTGATCTCTAGCATATAGAGATCCCCCTCGTATACACTGGCATCCTTCTGTACCAAGCTACAAACAACGGCGTTAAACAATATTCCATAATATTCAACAACATAATACTTTAGAAAATACTGCTACTCTGCCATTCTCATTCTTCTTTCCTTTGGGACTTACCGAGCGATCTGTTCGCTGACGACATTCTGTTTCTCTCTTCTTTGAATGTCGTCAGGTGACCTGGACCACCCGGCAGAAGTTGAACCAACCCAAGAAGACTTGGAGCAATTTGCCGAAGACCCAGCAGTATAATTTCATTGTACACTTTTCTTTTTCTGTTATGCCACTGTTTAGGCATTTTTTTTTTATTTCAGATGTTTTTCCTTTTTCATGCATTGTACAAAGAATGTTATTAATAAAAGTTGCTGTTCTTTTATACTCTTGTCTCTTGTGTATTTATATTGCTTAGTTACGCTTAGCGTATGTACTTCTGAGTATATACGTAGCGGGCCTCGTCGTGTCTCCTTCGCCGTATACTGGGAAGCGGTATTGTCCGCTTTGGCCGAAACCGCACGGTTTTTCCCTTTAGAGCGAACCGGACCCGACCAGGGGCCACTTCCCAGGAGGTCACCCATCCCAAGACTTCCCTGGCCCGAGCACGCTTAACTACGGAGTTCTCAAGCTCCTGTAGTCCCGGTTCACTTAAAAGGCGCCTCTGTAATTGAGGGTGGTATCATTATATTTATAATGCAGTTCGGTCCTCTTTCGGAATGTGCTTTAAGGACCCGATCCCATTGTTCTGAAATGGCTCCCTCACTCAGATCACCAAGATGTCCGCAACAGACCGCACTGAGTGTGGACAGAGCAGATCACCATGATGTCTTAAGACCGCACTGCTCTGGATGTAACAACCCCAAAATTTTTATACATTTGTTTTATCTCTCTTCAATAATATACCGTATTTATTTGTACTTGGTATTTTCCTTTTTCTATTAAATTTATTATTATTTTATTTCTCAATCTATTATGTATTTTTTTCTAGGTACAATTTCTTTTTCTTATATTTAAGTTTTTAACTTCTCATTCTTATTTTTCCTTTCATAAATATTTAACCCAAATCCATTATTCTTATTCTCTACAGCCCATCTAAAAAGCCCATTTTCTTTTTAAGCAACATCATATATTTAATTCTAATTAAATATGTGCATGAATAACCTTATAGCTCATTGGTTAAGTCCTTGCATTGTTATTCCATAAGTCACATGTTCAAATCCCCATTCTTGCAATTATTTTTATCATTTTTTTTATTCTTCTCATAACCTACAAATGAGACCTTTCATTTCCAAAATGAATGGTGACCTTTCATTTCTCTTTTAATTCTTATGTTAAATGCATATATTATTATACATAATTCACCATTACACCATCTTAATTGTCCTCCTCCATCTTTTCCTTCCTCATATTTTTCTATCTCTCATTTCTCCCTCTTCACCTAAAGTCCAAGAAGAAGAACATGAAGAACTCTTCAAGAAGGTCTCGCTAGTAACGCGAGGCTGTCGGCGGACAGACAAGCCCGGTGACAATACCGGCTTGTGTATGTAAGTCCCTTCTCTTTCCTTCCCCCCCATCTCTTATTTTTCTCTTGTCATACCTCGTGAACACCCTATTCTTTTCATATCGTAATCCGTAAGAGAAGATAAATATAAATATATACATATATATATAAGTGTAGATATATATAGTTTTATATGGTTTTGCCTCTTGTTCAAATTATCGTGTTTTTAATTCTTTGTTCATGACTATGAATGTTTATTACAAGTTGTGAGAACACAAATTTCATGCCACAATATATCTATAATGTTTTATGAAATCGGTTTGTTTATTAAAAGAAAAATAGAAGCCTGCATAAAATACTAGTAAATCTTTTTGTCGATTTTAGTATACACATCAATACCTTTAGCTTTAAAATAATTTTTAGAAATTAACTTGTACTTCTAAAAATTTCATGGAATTTACATATGATAGATTATATTATTTTTTACATGCTGTAAAAATTTTAGATCGATCCGCATAACGGTTTAGGAATTACATCGTATTTATTCACTGATCGTAAAACAGAAAACTGCAGTTATCGGTCAATTTCTAAGACACATAACTTGGTAAACCGGTATCCAAATTGAGCAAACTCAGGTGTTTTTGATATCTAAATCGAATGATCTAGATTTTCTTAGTTTTATAGTTTTACTGAAAACCCATCTAAGATAAAGAAAACTGCGTTACAATATTAAGTGACGGATCTGGACAGAATCTGTTCCGATTCGCACACTGTTTTTAAATTGGACATAACTCGAACACCCGATGTACGTTTGTGACAAAATTTAGATGTGTAGATGCACCATTGATAGAACTATAATTTTTTGTATATTATATTACTTATGAATGCATGAAACAACCTGATATAGACTATGCAATAGAATATATAGTTGCTGTCCAAAAATCTGAATTTCTGTTTTAAACGCTGATATTAAAATGATCATAACTAGAGCGTCAGAAATCCAAATCTTGTGAATCTTGGTGTTTTAGATAATTTCATCGAAATACCTACAATTTTCTAATACTTTTCATAACCTGAAAACTGATGGAAATTAACTCAAACTGCATTTTAAAAATATGTGACGGTGCTGAACAGATTCTGATCTGTTTTGCGCAATGATACGAAAACAGATATATCTCTCAAACCGGTAGTCGTATTTAGGTGAAACTGGAACTCACGCATGCAAAACACTTAGAGCCATATTTATGTTTATATTCCGCATTCGTTCGACTTGATTAATTAGTCGTACATAATATTTCTTTACAGCATTGTTTATGGTAGTTACTCGAATAATATACTTGACTCATTTCATGTTATTCGAACATGTATACATATTTATCTTGATCATTAAATTATTGTATGTACATAAAGACGATAATTAAATACTTAAGTTGTATTTTGAAAAATATACAATAGTATTTTTACAATAAACCCCCTCGAGTTTTATAAATTACAATAAGGCCCTTAACAATTATTGAACTTCAACTCACTTTCTTTTAGTCTGACTCGGGTTAGAGTCTGACTATTTCTGACTTGAAAATGATTCAAGTCAATCTATATTCTTTATATTTCAACTCAAGATGAATACATGAATTCCAGAATCCAGTTAACAATCTACTTGACTGAACCGAACCATGGATATTCCTTTTACATGTTTCCCAGTGTTCCATTTACATGACTCTACGGTTATAACCGTTTCCTGATATCATGGTTTCGGTCAGTCAGTTAATCAATCTTACAATCAATACAATTTTACAAGATAACAATACAAACAAGACATCGCGGGGTTTAAGGGGTAGATTGGTACGGAAGGTGTTAAAGGTGGCACGAGGTGGTCAGATTAAGACACCTAACATGAATACTGTTGCTGTTGTACCGTGGCATAACGGTTCCTTGTACTCTCCATTTGCCCTGATCTCTAGCATATAGAGATCCCCCTCGTATACACTGGCATCCTTCTGTACCAAGCTACAAACAACGGCGTTAAACAATATTCCATAATATTCAACAACATAATACTTTAGAAAATACTGCTACTCTGCCATTCTCATTCTTCTTTCCTTTGGGACTTACCGAGCGATCTGTTCGCTGACGACATTCTGTTTCTCTCTTCTTTGAATGTCGTCAGGTGACCTGGACCCGGCAGAAGTTGAACCAACCCAAGAAGACTTGGAGCAATTTGCCGAAGACCCAGCAGTATAATTTCATTGTACACTTTTCTTTTTCTGTTATGCCACTGTTTAGGCATTTTTTTTTTATTTCAGATGTTTTTCCTTTTTCATGCATTGTACAAAGAATGTTATTAATAAAAGTTGCTGTTCTTTTATACTCTTGTCTCTTGTGTATTTATATTGCTTAGTTACGCTTAGCGTATGTACTTCTGAGTATATACGTAGCGGGCCTCGTCGCGTCTCCTTCGCCGTATACTGGGAAGCGGGGCGTGACAGGTTTTGTTGGTGGCCCATGCAGGTCAGAGCTGTATGAATCCCTATCATGCAGTTCTGGTCTGCGTGAACAACCTAAGCAATATAACACAAGAAACAGCAACTGAAAACATTCTTTACATTACATATTCCTTGAATCCATCTTGAACTCCACCTTCGGTTTCCTTGAACTCTATCTCTCCACTTTTGAATCCTTAATTCTTATTCATCCATTCTATTTGTATCTTGTAGACTTATTAGCTCAATTGGTTAGAGTATCAATTGACGGAGCTCGAAGAAGATATCATCCTAATCCTGTTTCCTTACTCTATTACACCATCCTTCTTGAGTTATTTCGAGGACGAAATTATTTTTAAGGAGGGTAGAATGTAACAACCCCAAAATTTTTATACATTTGTTTTATCTCTCTTCAATAATATACCGTATTTATTTGTACTTGGTATTTTCCTTTTTCTATTAAATTTATTATTATTTTATTTCTCAATCTATTATGTATTTTTTTCTAGGTACAATTTCTTTTTCTTATATTTAAGTTTTTAACTTCTCATTCTTATTTTTCCTTTCATAAATATTTAACCAAAATCCATTATTCTTATTCTCTACAGCCCATCTAAAAAGCCCATTTTCTTTTTAAGCAACATCATATATTTAATTCTAATTAAATATGTGCATGAATAACCTTATAGCTCATTGGTTAAGTCCTTGCATTGTTATTCCATAAGTCACATGTTCAAATCCCCATTCTTGCAATTATTTTTATCATTTTTTTTATTCTTCTCATAACCTACAAATGAGACCTTTCATTTCCAAAATGAATGGTGACCTTTCATTTCTCTTTTAATTCTTATGTTAAATGCATATATTATTATACATAATTCACCATTACACCATCTTAATTGTCCTCCTCCATCTTTTCCTTCCTCATATTTTTCTATCTCTCATTTCTCCCTCTTCACCTAAAGTCCAAGAAGAAGAACATGAAGAACTCTTCAAGAAGGTCTCGCTAGTAACGCGAGGCTGTCGGCGGACAGACAAGCCCGGTGACAATACCGGCTTGTGTATGTAAGTCCCTTCTCTTTCCTTCCCCCCCATCTCTTATTTTTCTCTTGTCATACCTCGTGAACACCCTATTCTTTTCATATCGTAATCCGTAAGAGAAGATAAATATAAATATATACATATATATATAAGTGTAGATATATATAGTTTTATATGGTTTTGCCTCTTGTTCAAATTATCGTGTTTTTAATTCTTTGTTCATGACTATGAATGTTTATTACAAGTTGTGAGAACACAAATTTCATGCCACAATATATCTATAATGTTTTATGAAATCGGTTTGTTTATTAAAAGAAAAATAGAAGCCTGCATAAAATACTAGTAAATCTTTTTGTCGATTTTAGTATACACATCAATACCTTTAGCTTTAAAATAATTTTTAGAAATTAACTTGTACTTCTAAAAATTTCATGGAATTTACATATGATAGATTATATTATTTTTTACATGCTGTAAAAATTTTAGATCGATCCGCATAACGGTTTAGGAATTACATCGTATTTATTCACTGATCGTAAAACAGAAAACTGCAGTTATCGGTCAATTTCTAAGACACATAACTTGGTAAACCGGTATCCAAATTGAGCAAACTCAGGTGTTTTTGATATCTAAATCGAATGATCTAGATTTTCTTAGTTTTATAGTTTTACTGAAAACCCATCTAAGATAAAGAAAACTGCGTTACAATATTAAGTGACGGATCTGGACAGAATCTGTTCCGATTCGCACACTGTTTTTAAATTGGACATAACTCGAACACCCGATGTACGTTTGTGACAAAATTTAGATGTGTAGATGCACCATTGATAGAACTATAATTTTTTGTATATTATATTACTTATGAATGCATGAAACAACCTGATATAGACTATGCAATAGAATATATAGTTGCTGTCCAAAAATCTGAATTTCTGTTTTAAACGCTGATATTAAAATGATCATAACTAGAGCGTCAGAAATCCAAATCTTGTGAATCTTGGTGTTTTAGATAAGTTCATCGAAATACCTACAATTTTCTAATACTTTTCATAACCTGAAAACTGATGGAAATTAACTCAAACTGCATTTTAAAAATATGTGACGGTGCTGAACAGATTCTGATCTGTTTTGCGCAATGATACGAAAACAGATATATCTCTCAAACCGGTAGTCGTATTTAGGTGAAACTGGAACTCACGCATGCAAAACACTTAGAGCCATATTTATGTTTATATTCCGCATTCGTTCGACTTGATTAATTAGTCGTACATAATATTTCTTTACAGCATTGTTTATGGTAGTTACTCGAATAATATACTTGACTCATTTCATGTTATTCGAACATGTATACATATTTATCTTGATCATTAAATTATTGTATGTACATAAAGACGATAATTAAATACTTAAGTTGTATTTTGAAAAATATACAATAGTATTTTTACAATAAACCCCCTCGAGTTTTATAAATTACAATAAGGCCCTTAACAATTATTGAACTTCAACTCACTTTCTTTTAGTCTGACTCGGGTTAGAGTCTGACTATTTCTGACTTGAAAATGATTCAAGTCAATCTATATTCTTTATATTTCAACTCAAGATGAATACATGAATTCCAGAATCCAGTTAACAATCTACTTGACTGAACCGAACCATGGATATTCCTTTTACATGTTTCCCAGTATTCCATTTACATGACTCTACGGTTATAACCGTTTCCTGATATCATGGTTTCGGTCAGTCAGTTAATCAATCTTACAATCAATACAATTTTACAAGATAACAATACAAACAAGACATCGCGGGGTTTAAGGGGTAGATTGGTACGGAAGGTGTTAAAGGTGGCACGAGGTGGTCAGATTAAGACACCTAACATGAATACTGTTGCTGTTGTACCGTGGCATAACGGTTCCTTGTACTCTCCATTTGCCCTGATCTCTAGCATATAGAGATCCCCCTCGTATACACTGGCATCCTTCTGTACCAAGCTACAAACAACGGCGTTAAACAATATTCCATAATATTCAACAACATAATACTTTAGAAAATACTGCTACTCTGCCATTCTCATTCTTCTTTCCTTTGGGACTTACCGAGCGATCTGTTCGCTGACGACATTCTGTTTCTCTCTTCTTTGAATGTCGTCAGGTGACCTGGACCCGGCAGAAGTTGAACCAACCCAAGAAGACTTGGAGCAATTTGCCGAAGACCCAGCAGTATAATTTCATTGTACACTTTTCTTTTTCTGTTATGCCACTGTTTAGGCATTTTTTTTTATTTCAGATGTTTTTCCTTTTTCATGCATTGTACAAAGAATGTTATTAATAAAAGTTGCTGTTCTTTTATACTCTTGTCTCTTGTGTATTTATATTGCTTAGTTACGCTTAGCGTATGTACTTCTGAGTATATACGTAGCGGGCCTCGTCGCGTCTCCTTCGCCGTATACTGGGAAGCGGGGCGTGACAGGTTTTGTTGGTGGCCCATGCAGGTCAGAGCTGTATGAATCCCTATCATGCAGTTCTGGTCTGCGTGAACAACCTAAGCAATATAACACAAGAAACAGCAACTGAAAACATTCTTTACATTACATATTCCTTGAATCCATCTTGAACTCCACCTTCGGTTTCCTTGAACTCTATCTCTCCACTTTTGAATCCTTAATTCTTATTCATCCATTCTATTTGTATCTTGTAGACTTATTAGCTCAATTGGTTAGAGTATCAATTGACGGAGCTCGAAGAAGATATCATCCTAATCCTGTTTCCTTACTCTATTACACCATCCTTCTTGAGTTATTTCGAGGACGAAATTATTTTTAAGGAGGGTAGAATGTAACAACCCCAAAATTTTTATACATTTGTTTTATCTCTCTTCAATAATATACCGTATTTATTTGTACTTGGTATTTTCCTTTTTCTATTAAATTTATTATTATTTTATTTCTCAATCTATTATGTATTTTTTTCTAGGTACAATTTCTTTTTCTTATATTTAAGTTTTTAACTTCTCATTCTTATTTTTCCTTTCATAAATATTTAACCAAAATCCATTATTCTTATTCTCTACAGCCCATCTAAAAAGCCCATTTTCTTTTTAAGCAACATCATATATTTAATTCTAATTAAATATGTGCATGAATAACCTTATAGCTCATTGGTTAAGTCCTTGCATTGTTATTCCATAAGTCACATGTTCAAATCCCCATTCTTGCAATTATTTTTATCATTTTTTTTATTCTTCTCATAACCTACAAATGAGACCTTTCATTTCCAAAATGAATGGTGACCTTTCATTTCTCTTTTAATTCTTATGTTAAATGCATATATTATTATACATAATTCACCATTACACCATCTTAATTGTCCTCCTCCATCTTTTCCTTCCTCATATTTTTCTATCTCTCATTTCTCCCTCTTCACCTAAAGTCCAAGAAGAAGAACATGAAGAACTCTTCAAGAAGGTCTCGCTAGTAACGCGAGGCTGTCGGCGGACAGACAAGCCCGGTGACAATACCGGCTTGTGTATGTAAGTCCCTTCTCTTTCCTTCCCCCCCATCTCTTATTTTTCTCTTGTCATACCTCGTGAACACCCTATTCTTTTCATATCGTAATCCGTAAGAGAAGATAAATATAAATATATACATATATATATAAGTGTAGATATATATAGTTTTATATGGTTTTGCCTCTTGTTCAAATTATCGTGTTTTTAATTCTTTGTTCATGACTATGAATGTTTATTACAAGTTGTGAGAACACAAATTTCATGCCACAATATATCTATAATGTTTTATGAAATCGGTTTGTTTATTAAAAGAAAAATAGAAGCCTGCATAAAATACTAGTAAATCTTTTTGTCGATTTTAGTATACACATCAATACCTTTAGCTTTAAAATAATTTTTAGAAATTAACTTGTACTTCTAAAAATTTCATGGAATTTACATATGATAGATTATATTATTTTTTACATGCTGTAAAAATTTTAGATCGATCCGCATAACGGTTTAGGAATTACATCGTATTTATTCACTGATCGTAAAACAGAAAACTGCAGTTATCGGTCAATTTCTAAGACACATAACTTGGTAAACCGGTATCCAAATTGAGCAAACTCAGGTGTTTTTGATATCTAAATCGAATGATCTAGATTTTCTTAGTTTTATAGTTTTACTGAAAACCCATCTAAGATAAAGAAAACTGCGTTACAATATTAAGTGACGGATCTGGACAGAATCTGTTCCGATTCGCACACTGTTTTTAAATTGGACATAACTCGAACACCCGATGTACGTTTGTGACAAAATTTAGATGTGTAGATGCACCATTGATAGAACTATAATTTTTTGTATATTATATTACTTATGAATGCATGAAACAACCTGATATAGACTATGCAATAGAATATATAGTTGCTGTCCAAAAATCTGAATTTCTGTTTTAAACGCTGATATTAAAATGATCATAACTAGAGCGTCAGAAATCCAAATCTTGTGAATCTTGGTGTTTTAGATAAGTTCATCGAAATACCTACAATTTTCTAATACTTTTCATAACCTGAAAACTGATGGAAATTAACTCAAACTGCATTTTAAAAATATGTGACGGTGCTGAACAGATTCTGATCTGTTTTGCGCAATGATACGAAAACAGATATATCTCTCAAACCGGTAGTCGTATTTAGGTGAAACTGGAACTCACGCATGCAAAACACTTAGAGCCATATTTATGTTTATATTCCGCATTCGTTCGACTTGATTAATTAGTCGTACATAATATTTCTTTACAGCATTGTTTATGGTAGTTACTCGAATAATATACTTGACTCATTTCATGTTATTCGAACATGTATACATATTTATCTTGATCATTAAATTATTGTATGTACATAAAGACGATAATTAAATACTTAAGTTGTATTTTGAAAAATATACAATAGTATTTTTACAATAAACCCCCTCGAGTTTTATAAATTACAATAAGGCCCTTAACAATTATTGAACTTCAACTCACTTTCTTTTAGTCTGACTCGGGTTAGAGTCTGACTATTTCTGACTTGAAAATGATTCAAGTCAATCTATATTCTTTATATTTCAACTCAAGATGAATACATGAATTCCAGAATCCAGTTAACAATCTACTTGACTGAACCGAACCATGGATATTCCTTTTACATGTTTCCCAGTATTCCATTTACATGACTCTACGGTTATAACCGTTTCCTGATATCATGGTTTCGGTCAGTCAGTTAATCAATCTTATAATCAATACAATTTTACAAGATAACAATACAAACAAGACATCGCGGGGTTTAAGGGGTAGATTGGTACGGAAGGTGTTAAAGGTGGCACGAGGTGGTCAGATTAAGACACCTAACATGAATACTGTTGCTGTTGTACCGTGGCATAACGGTTCCTTGTACTCTCCATTTGCCCTGATCTCTAGCATATAGAGATCCCCCTCGTATACACTGGCATCCTTCTGTACCAAGCTACAAACAACGGCGTTAAACAATATTCCATAATATTCAACAACATAATACTTTAGAAAATACTGCTACTCTGCCATTCTCATTCTTCTTTCCTTTGGGACTTACCGAGCGATCTGTTCGCTGACGACATTCTGTTTCTCTCTTCTTTGAATGTCGTCAGGTGACCTGGACCCGGCAGAAGTTGAACCAACCCAAGAAGACTTGGAGCAATTTGCCGAAGACCCAGCAGTATAATTTCATTGTACACTTTTCTTTTTCTGTTATGCCACTGTTTAGGCATTTTTTTTTATTTCAGATGTTTTTCCTTTTTCATGCATTGTACAAAGAATGTTATTAATAAAAGTTGCTGTTCTTTTATACTCTTGTCTCTTGTGTATTTATATTGCTTAGTTACGCTTAGCGTATGTACTTCTGAGTATATACGTAGCGGGCCTCGTCGCGTCTCCTTCGCCGTATACTGGGAAGCGGGGCGTCACAGGTTTTGTTGGTGGCCCATGCAGGTCAGAGCTGTATGAATCCCTATCATGCAGTTCTGGTCTGCGTGAACAACCTAAGCAATATAACACAAGAAACAGCAACTGAAAACATTCTTTACATTACATATTCCTTGAATCCATCTTGAACTCCACCTTCGGTTTCCTTGAACTCTATCTCTCCACTTTTGAATCCTTAATTCTTATTCATCCATTCTATTTGTATCTTGTAGACTTATTAGCTCAATTGGTTAGAGTATCAATTGACGGAGCTCGAAGAAGATATCATCCTAATCCTGTTTCCTTACTCTATTACACCATCCTTCTTGAGTTATTTCGAGGACGAAATTATTTTTAAGGAGGGTAGAATGTAACAACCCCAAAATTTTTATACATTTGTTTTATCTCTCTTCAATAATATACCGTATTTATTTGTACTTGGTATTTTCCTTTTTCTATTAAATTTATTATTATTTTATTTCTCAATCTATTATGTATTTTTTTCTAGGTACAATTTCTTTTTCTTATATTTAAGTTTTTAACTTCTCATTCTTATTTTTCCTTTCATAAATATTTAACCCAAATCCATTATTCTTATTCTCTACAGCCCATCTAAAAAGCCCATTTTCTTTTTAAGCAACATCATATATTTAATTCTAATTAAATATGTGCATGAATAACCTTATAGCTCATTGGTTAAGTCCTTGCATTGTTATTCCATAAGTCACATGTTCAAATCCCCATTCTTGCAATTATTTTTATCATTTTTTTTATTCTTCTCATAACCTACAAATGAGACCTTTCATTTCCAAAATGAATGGTGACCTTTCATTTCTCTTTTAATTCTTATGTTAAATGCATATATTATTATACATAATTCATCATTACACCATCTTAATTGTCCTCCTCCATCTTTTCCTTCCTCATATTTTTCTATCTCTCATTTCTCCCTCTTCACCTAAAGTCCAAGAAGAAGAACATGAAGAACTCTTCAAGAAGGTCTCGCTAGTAACGCGAGGCTGTCGGCGGACAGACAAGCCCGGTGACAATACCGGCTTGTGTATGTAAGTCCCTTCTCTTTCCTTCCCCCCCATCTCTTATTTTTCTCTTGTCATACCTCGTGAACACCCTATTCTTTTCATATCGTAATCCGTAAGAGAAGATAAATATAAATATATACATATATATATAAGTGTAGATATATATAGTTTTATATGGTTTTGCCTCTTGTTCAAATTATCGTGTTTTTAATTCTTTGTTCATGACTATGAATGTTTATTACAAGTTGTGAGAACACAAATTTCATGCCACAATATATCTATAATGTTTTATGAAATCGGTTTGTTTATTAAAAGAAAAATAGAAGCCTGCATAAAATACTAGTAAATCTTTTTGTCGATTTTAGTATACACATCAATACCTTTAGCTTTAAAATAATTTTTAGAAATTAACTTGTACTTCTAAAAATTTCATGGAATTTACATATGATAGATTATATTATTTTTTACATGCTGTAAAAATTTTAGATCGATCCGCATAACGGTTTAGGAATTACATCGTATTTATTCACTGATCGTAAAACAGAAAACTGCAGTTATCGGTCAATTTCTAAGACACATAACTTGGTAAACCGGTATCCAAATTGAGCAAACTCAGGTGTTTTTGATATCTAAATCGAATGATCTAGATTTTCTTAGTTTTATAGTTTTACTGAAAACCCATCTAAGATAAAGAAAACTGCGTTACAATATTAAGTGACGGATCTGGACAGAATCTGTTCCGATTCGCACACTGTTTTTAAATTGGACATAACTCGAACACCCGATGTACGTTTGTGACAAAATTTAGATGTGTAGATGCACCATTGATAGAACTATAATTTTTTGTATATTATATTACTTATGAATGCATGAAACAACCTGATATAGACTATGCAATAGAATATATAGTTGCTGTCCAAAAATCTGAATTTCTGTTTTAAACGCTGATATTAAAATGATCATAACTAGAGCGTCAGAAATCCAAATCTTGTGAATCTTGGTGTTTTAGATAAGTTCATCGAAATACCTACAATTTTCTAATACTTTTCATAACCTGAAAACTGATGGAAATTAACTCAAACTGCATTTTAAAAATATGTGACGGTGCTGAACAGATTCTGATCTGTTTTGCGCAATGATACGAAAACAGATATATCTCTCAAACCGGTAGTCGTATTTAGGTGAAACTGGAACTCACGCATGCAAAACACTTAGAGCCATATTTATGTTTATATTCCGCATTCGTTCGACTTGATTAATTAGTCGTACATAATATTTCTTTACAGCATTGTTTATGGTAGTTACTCGAATAATATACTTGACTCATTTCATGTTATTCGAACATGTATACATATTTATCTTGATCATTAAATTATTGTATGTACATAAAGACGATAATTAAATACTTAAGTTGTATTTTGAAAAATATACAATAGTATTTTTACAATAAACCCCCTCGAGTTTTATAAATTACAATAAGGCCCTTAACAATTATTGAACTTCAACTCACTTTCTTTTAGTCTGACTCGGGTTAGAGTCTGACTATTTCTGACTTGAAAATGATTCAAGTCAATCTATATTCTTTATATTTCAACTCAAGATGAATACATGAATTCCAGAATCCAGTTAACAATCTACTTGACTGAACCGAACCATGGATATTCCTTTTACATGTTTCCCAGTATTCCATTTACATGACTCTACGGTTATAACCGTTTCCTGATATCATGGTTTCGGTCAGTCAGTTAATCAATCTTACAATCAATACAATTTTACAAGATAACAATACAAACAAGACATCGCGGGGTTTAAGGGGTAGATTGGTACGGAAGGTGTTAAAGGTGGCACGAGGTGGTCAGATTAAGACACCTAACATGAATACTGTTGCTGTTGTACCGTGGCATAACGGTTCCTTGTACTCTCCATTTGCCCTGATCTCTAGCATATAGAGATCCCCCTCGTATACACTGGCATCCTTCTGTACCAAGCTACAAACAACGGCGTTAAACAATATTCCATAATATTCAACAACATAATACTTTAGAAAATACTGCTACTCTGCCATTCTCATTCTTCTTTCCTTTGGGACTTACCGAGCGATCTGTTCGCTGACGACATTCTGTTTCTCTCTTCTTTGAATGTCGTCAGGTGACCTGGACCCGGCAGAAGTTGAACCAACCCAAGAAGACTTGGAGCAATTTGCCGAAGACCCAGCAGTATAATTTCATTGTACACTTTTCTTTTTCTGTTATGCCACTGTTTAGGCATTTTTTTTTATTTCAGATGTTTTTCCTTTTTCATGCATTGTACAAAGAATGTTATTAATAAAAGTTGCTGTTCTTTTATACTCTTGTCTCTTGTGTATTTATATTGCTTAGTTACGCTTAGCGTATGTACTTCTGAGTATATACGTAGCGGGCCTCGTCGCGTCTCCTTCGCCGTATACTGGGAAGCGGGGCGTGACAGGTTTTGTTGGTGGCCCATGCAGGTCAGAGCTGTATGAATCCCTATCATGCAGTTCTGGTCTGCGTGAACAACCTAAGCAATATAACACAAGAAACAGCAACTGAAAACATTCTTTACATTACATATTCCTTGAATCCATCTTGAACTCCACCTTCGGTTTCCTTGAACTCTATCTCTCCACTTTTGAATCCTTAATTCTTATTCATCCATTCTATTTGTATCTTGTAGACTTATTAGCTCAATTGGTTAGAGTATCAATTGACGGAGCTCGAAGAAGATATCATCCTAATCCTGTTTCCTTACTCTATTACACCATCCTTCTTGAGTTATTTCGAGGACGAAATTATTTTTAAGGAGGGTAGAATGTAACAACCCCAAAATTTTTATACATTTGTTTTATCTCTCTTCAATAATATACCGTATTTATTTGTACTTGGTATTTTCCTTTTTCTATTAAATTTATTATTATTTTATTTCTCAATCTATTATGTATTTTTTTCTAGGTACAATTTCTTTTTCTTATATTTAAGTTTTTAACTTCTCATTCTTATTTTTCCTTTCATAAATATTTAACCAAAATCCATTATTCTTATTCTCTACAGCCCATCTAAAAAGCCCATTTTCTTTTTAAGCAACATCATATATTTAATTCTAATTAAATATGTGCATGAATAACCTTATAGCTCATTGGTTAAGTCCTTGCATTGTTATTCCATAAGTCACATGTTCAAATCCCCATTCTTGCAATTATTTTTATCATTTTTTTTATTCTTCTCATAACCTACAAATGAGACCTTTCATTTCCAAAATGAATGGTGACCTTTCATTTCTCTTTTAATTCTTATGTTAAATGCATATATTATTATACATAATTCACCATTACACCATCTTAATTGTCCTCCTCCATCTTTTCCTTCCTCATATTTTTCTATCTCTCATTTCTCCCTCTTCACCTAAAGTCCAAGAAGAAGAACATGAAGAACTCTTCAAGAAGGTCTCGCTAGTAACGCGAGGCTGTCGGCGGACAGACAAGCCCGGTGACAATACCGGCTTGTGTATGTAAGTCCCTTCTCTTTCCTTCCCCCCCATCTCTTATTTTTCTCTTGTCATACCTCGTGAACACCCTATTCTTTTCATATCGTAATCCGTAAGAGAAGATAAATATAAATATATACATATATATATAAGTGTAGATATATATAGTTTTATATGGTTTTGCCTCTTGTTCAAATTATCGTGTTTTTAATTCTTTGTTCATGACTATGAATGTTTATTACAAGTTGTGAGAACACAAATTTCATGCCACAATATATCTATAATGTTTTATGAAATCGGTTTGTTTATTAAAAGAAAAATAGAAGCCTGCATAAAATACTAGTAAATCTTTTTGTCGATTTTAGTATACACATCAATACCTTTAGCTTTAAAATAATTTTTAGAAATTAACTTGTACTTCTAAAAATTTCATGGAATTTACATATGATAGATTATATTATTTTTTACATGCTGTAAAAATTTTAGATCGATCCGCATAACGGTTTAGGAATTACATCGTATTTATTCACTGATCGTAAAACAGAAAACTGCAGTTATCGGTCAATTTCTAAGACACATAACTTGGTAAACCGGTATCCAAATTGAGTAAACTCAGGTGTTTTTGATATCTAAATCGAATGATCTAGATTTTCTTAGTTTTATAATTTTACTGAAAACCCATCTAAGATAAAGAAAACTGCGTTACAATATTAAGTGACGGATCTGGACAGAATCTGTTCCGATTCGCACACTGTTTTTAAATTGGACATAACTCGAACACCCGATGTACGTTTGTGACAAAATTTAGATGTGTAGATGCACCATTGATAGAACTATAATTTTTTGTATATTATATTACTTATGAATGCATGAAACAACCTGATATAGACTATGCAATAGAATATATAGTTGCTGTCCAAAAATCTGAATTTCTGTTTTAAACGCTGATATTAAAATGATCATAACTAGAGCGTCAGAAATCCAAATCTTGTGAATCTTGGTGTTTTAGATAAGTTCATCGAAATACCTACAATTTTCTAATACTTTTCATAACCTGAAAACTGATGGAAATTAACTCAAACTGCATTTTAAAAATATGTGACGGTGCTGAACAGATTCTGATCTGTTTTGCGCAATGATACGAAAACAGATATATCTCTCAAACCGGTAGTCGTATTTAGGTGAAACTGGAACTCACGCATGCAAAACACTTAGAGCCATATTTATGTTTATATTCCGCATTCGTTCGACTTGATTAATTAGTCGTACATAATATTTCTTTACAGCATTGTTTATGGTAGTTACTCGAATAATATACTTGACTCATTTCATGTTATTCGAACATGTATACATATTTATCTTGATCATTAAATTATTGTATGTACATAAAGACGATAATTAAATACTTAAGTTGTATTTTGAAAAATATACAATAGTATTTTTACAATAAACCCCCTCGAGTTTTATAAATTACAATAAGGCCCTTAACAATTATTGAACTTCAACTCACTTTCTTTTAGTCTGACTCGGGTTAGAGTCTGACTATTTCTGACTTGAAAATGATTCAAGTCAATCTATATTCTTTATATTTCAACTCAAGATGAATACATGAATTCCAGAATCCAGTTAACAATCTACTTGACTGAACCGAACCATGGATATTCCTTTTACATGTTTCCCAGTATTCCATTTACATGACTCTACGGTTATAACCGTTTTCTGATATCATGGTTTCGGTCAGTCAGTTAATCAATCTTACAATCAATACAATTTTACAAGATAACAATACAAACAAGACATCGCGGGGTTTAAGGGGTAGATTGGTACGGAAGGTGTTAAAGGTGGCACGAGGTGGTCAGATTAAGACACCTAACATGAATACTGTTGCTGTTGTACCGTGGCATAACGGTTCCTTGTACTCTCCATTTGCCCTGATCTCTAGCATATAGAGATCCCCCTCATATACACTGGCATCCTTCTGTACCAAGCTACAAACAACGGCGTTAAACAATATTCCATAATATTCAACAACATAATACTTTAGAAAATACTGCTACTCTGCCATTCTCATTCTTCTTTCCTTTGGGACTTACCGAGCGATCTGTTCGCTGACGACATTCTGTTTCTCTCTTCTTTGAATGTCGTCAGGTGACCTGGACCCGGCAGAAGTTGAACCAACCCAAGAAGACTTGGAGCAATTTGCCGAAGACCCAGCAGTATAATTTCATTGTACACTTTTCTTTTTCTGTTATGCCACTGTTTAGGCATTTTTTTTTATTTCAGATGTTTTTCCTTTTTCATGCATTGTACAAAGAATGTTATTAATAAAAGTTGCTGTTCTTTTATACTCTTGTCTCTTGTGTATTTATATTGCTTAGTTACGCTTAGCGTATGTACTTCTGAGTATATACGTAGCGGGCCTCGTCGCGTCTCCTTCGCCGTATACTGGGAAGCGGGGCGTGACACTTACTGTCTCCAAATCAATTTTCTTGAGGTTATCTGCAGTAGTATGTATCCCATCTTCCAGCTCTTTCGGTGTCGGTGGAAATTCTGAGATTACCTCGTCATCATCGTTTTCGAAGCACCAGGGGAGTTCATTCATATTCTCAGGTTCTTCTTCTGACAATATTATCACGTGACAGATACGAGCTCGCTTCCAAGACCGATGTGGGTCTGGTTCTACCTTCGTAGATTTGGGTTTCGGTTCATGCTTCTGTGGCGGGCTTACCCTCCAACTGCTGGATAGCGCGAACTTGCCCTGTTGATATTGGTCTTCGACCCGGTCTTTAAATGTGAAGCAGTCTTCGAGAGGATGTCCTATTGCCCCGTGATAGGAGCAATAGTCCGAGTGAGAGACTTCTCCTGCTTACTCAGGGTGCTTGGACTCTAGGAGTGTCATCATCTGATGTTTCATGATAAGATCGAATATCTTCCTTGTCTTGTCTTGGGGAAAAGAGTATGCTTGACCCATCTTCTTTGTAAGAGATGAATTTTGGTTGCTCGGTTCTTGATCGCGTGGTTTCTTGGTCCCGCTCTGCCGCTGTCGAACGCCTTTCCTATTCTTTGATTTATTTCTGCCTCTGCGTCAGGACTTTTGTACAACGGGTTGATAAGGAGGAGCATTTTCATTTTTCACAGCTTGCTGAAGGAGGCGTTGCATCCTGGCTTTCTCGTAGATGGCCATTTCGCGATTATGGTCATCTCGAACCTTTTGACCTGCTTCCCTTATAAGCTTGTCCATTTGTTCTTCGAACGACGAACTGGGTATTTTCACGGCGGGAGCTCTTTCTGGTTCAGAGTTAGCATCTTCCCACAGAGCATCTCCCTCTTCATTAAAGTCATGTATGACGTAGCAGTCATGGAGTAGTTCCCGTTTCTTGGATTGAATATATCCAAGCCCGGTCGTTTCCATTTTCCCGTTGGGCAACTTTCTTTGAGTTCCGGGAACGTTCCAGATCCTGTTATAGAAGCTTGCTTGTCGCGCAGTTTGCTTAAGGGATACACCTTGGCGTCTCAAGAGTCTCTTTAGTCCATCTGTGTAATATCTGGGCAAACGGATGGGCTGGGGCCTGTCAAGTGTAGAATCCGCGCCATGCCATATATTTCTTTCTCCACTTTGGTTTTCCCGGATCGGTAGAATAGGATCGCCTTTTCACCTTCTTTCCTGGGAGGGATGTAGAACGTCTGTAACTCTTCCACATTGTAGATATTAAGCGCGTCTAGTTCTTTATGATGCTTGGGCGGAACCATGGCAACTTGCAAACTTTGCCCTTTATCAGTGAAGGTTTGTATGGATGGTCGGGCAGAGAATACGGCATTGACCTCATCTTCCGAGTCGCTGCCGAAGATCAACATAGGGGCGGACGATCCCGGCTTACTGTACTGGGGTGGACCTGAATAAACTATCGCTTCCTCCTCCTCGGTATTACTCCCGAAGATCGGAATGGTGGTGATAGCTTTGTTCTTCGGTTTGTGACATCTTTCCGTGTCCTCAAAATTTGGTAAGAAGTATTTTGCATCTTCATACTTGCGGACTTCGTTCACGGAGAACGGGTTTAGCTCTCCTGTCACAGTATACTCGAGACCATCCTTGAAATACTTCATACACTGATGTTGTGTAGAAGGGATGATATTGTACTCGTGTAACCAGGGCCGGCCGAGCAAAGCATTATAGTATGTCTTGGCGTCAATGACGTGAAACTTAATATCCGTGACAAGCAGCTTAAAGAGTAACGTCAGTATCACGGACCCGAGCATCCGTGACGACTGGGAGTCGAACCCGGAGATGGTGATTTTGTCACGAGCGAGGTGTTGAACGCTCATGCAGATTTCCTTTAACACCTGTACGTTAAGGAGATTGACGGAGGACCCATTGTCGACTAGGATTTTACCTATCTTGATGTCATGACAGTATCCGGAGACATATAGGGGTCGGTTGTGCTCACATGTCCTAAGGAGGAGATCTTCATCGCCGAAGGTGATATCGGCTGTGTTCACTTTTTCCAACTCGTCCTTTATCTTTTCTTCGGCGAGGAAAGCTTGGAATTGCTCGGGCTCTTGTAATGCCTTGATCAGTGAATCTCTCGCCTCTTTGGATAGCAGAAGGGCGTCGAGAATACTGAGCTGCAAGGGTATCTTCCTCAGGTGTGCGAGAACGTTGTAGTCTACCTTACTTTTCTTTGGCGGGTCCTTGGCTGTTAGTTCTTTGATAGCTTGGTCATCAAGGATGATATCCTCAGGGACTTTTTCTTTTCCCTTATCTTTTCTATTTGACCCACTGTTCGAGGGCCTAAGATTCTTTTCGGGCAGCGTACGATTGCGTAGCTGAATATTTTCACAGGCCTTCAGTTCTTCCTCTTTTCCCAAAGTGGACTCTTTAAAGAGAGGGCCAAGAGTCATTTCTTCGTCAGAGTCGCTCCCGAAGGTGAGAACTTGCGATCCCCCGGCGTTGACCATGTGACAGTTGCCGGTGGTTCTTTTACGCTCCTCGGTCATACTTCCTTGCTCCCGACGAGTTTTGCGTTTCATCCGCTTGAAATGTTGCCGGTGAGCAACATATCCCCGCCACCATCTTTTAAAAGCGTTTCACTTTTCGGTAGGGTGCGCAATCTTTCGATGGTATAAACAGTAGCTAGGATGCATATTCGCTTCACCAAGAACGTTTCCTTCGGAGGGTGGCTGCTTCATTCCCATTGATATGGCTTTGGCGAACCTCTTCCTCGTCTTGAACCTGTTTTTGTTTGCGGCGGATGTACTTTGTTCCGGCGGGAGTGTCTCGACTCTTTCGTCCAGTCGCCGGCGTTTGGCCTTTTCAAATATGGCCATTTCACGCTCCCGATCAGCTTTGCTTTTAAGAAGAGCTGTGTTTAGGAATGCATCAATTATTTCATTTGATGGCCCCAGGAGTTCTGGCTCAGGACTTGCCCCCAGTTTCTTTGTGCAAGGAGCCTCTTCATTTCTAGCGACGAATGAGAGATCACATGGCAACTTGCCACGTAATCTTCAAATTCATTAGATGAGTCTTCTCCATCATTTCCGTCCTCAAGGACGTGGCTGAGGAACTCCTGGAGCGTGATTGGAGTCTACGCCTTCTGGTTATACTCTTCCATCGCGTCAATATGCTTTTGCAGGTCCGTGCGCTTGTTGCCAGGCTTCACGGGCTTCTTAGATTTCTTCTTATTTTTCGAAGATTTCGATGTCTGGGTGTGAGTGCTTTGGCTATCACCATCGATCTTTGGACTTGGACGCGGCTTCAGCATCCCCTCGATGATCTCAGGTTCCAGTAGATTTTTCCACCTAATTGCCGGACATGTGTGGAGATCCTTCAGCATTCTTTTCGTTTTGGCTGAAAGAGCGACCTCCCATGGAGCTTCTTCTACAAAAGAGCATGATGCCCCTGGTGTATCTGTTTTCTTGGGAGTGTGTGGCCGAGGCGGGTTCACCTTCTAATTCTCAGATAATACGAACTTGCCCTGCTGGTATTGATCTTCTATCCAGCTTTTGAAGATGTAACAATCCTCGATCGGATGGCCCAACATTCGGTGATAAGAGCAGTAGTTAGGATTGCTAATGTCGCCAGGTTGCACTGGGCGTCTTGGCTCCGACAAATTGATGATCCTGTTGTGCAGTGCAAGCTCGAATAACCTCTTTGTCTCGTCTCTAGGAAACGAGTAAGGGCGACTCATTTTATCTTCAAGAGATCGAGTTCTGTTATTTTGGCGATCAACTGGTCTTGGGCCACCGGGCTGCTGTTGAGCATTGGCAACGATGATCACTTTCCCCTTTCTCTTCTCATTTCGAGAGTCTGGTTTTGGAGGAGACGGTCTATGACCCATTTGGTCCATTTGGGCCAGTTTGTCGATCAAGGCCTGGAAAGTGGTCGGCTTGAAGAACATCTTGAACTGGGAGATAGTCGCATGAGGGTCCAGAGTGCCCACAAACATATCCACCACCGGTGCTTTTTCGATGCGTTGTTCGCATTTTGACCACAGATTCCGTCATCGTATGGCGTATTGGACCCACGTCTCGCCTGGCTTCACCCTGGCATTAATCAATGCCGTTATCGGGGTGCGTTCACTAGCACTTGCGAATCGCTGGATGAATAACAGCTCCATTTCCGCAAAAGTGTTGACGGGGTCATTCGGGAGTTCAGAGTACCATTCAAAGGCCGTTTCTGACAAGTTGCCGACGAATTGACGGAGCAAAAGTTTATCATCACCCCCGGTGTTGCCGCAAAGAGCTCTGAACTGGGCGACGTGCTGGTGAGGATTGCCAGTCCCCTTGTACACATGGAATTTTGGGATTGTGTATCCTGGCGGGTATTTTATTTGGTCATACCAGCTTGGATACGGTCGCCCAGTTTTGACGATTTGGCCGGCCGTTTCATTCGCCCGGTGAGCTTGTATTTGCTGAGCTATGTAGTCGTCCAGTGCGGCCTTAGAAATGGTTTCCTCCTTGGCTGCTGAAAGAGCCGGAGGAGGATTAGATGTCTCCCCTCTATTGAGGGTCTTCAGCTGGAGGATCCGGCTGTAACATCATCCCTACCATGTCTTGGAAGATAAGCGCCATTTGTTTTATGTTGGCAGCTTGTTCTACTGCTTCTCTGTCCTTCTTTTCAAGGGCCCTGTGTAGGAAGTCAGCATCAGTTTCTTGTTCGTGACGCTGCTCTGATGATGCTTCCGGGCTTTCTTTTGGCCCGGTAAGTGCGGCTATTGTAGTCAGCATCTCCTGAAGCTTCTGCTGTTGTTGTTCCTGAGCCCTTGTTATTGATCGGGTGAGCGGTCGGTGGCCCGTCGAAGTGCGGCTTTCCTCTTTTCCGGAAGCTATGTAAACAGTATGCACCGTCATGCCCCCAGACATGGGGCGTTTGGTCTCAGCGTCTTTGCGTTCTACCGTAGTCACAGGGGCTTTCTCTGGCCTCCTTTTCTTTTGAGCAGTTGATGTTGAGAGGGCCGTTGCAGCGGGCACCCAAGCAGTTGTCGTCCTTTGTGGCTTGCTAGGACGGTCCTCTTCCTGCTAAACCTTCAATTTCTTCTGTCGGCAAAGACAGTCTTGATCAATCACTGACTCTTGGACACGTCGCCAGAATTTGTAAACTTTGGAGGACAGCCGCTAAGGGGGCTGTTCCGGCTTTGCTTCTGTAACATTCTCCACCAGTGGCGGAGATCTTTTCAGTACAGCGGTAGGAGAGTTCCTGCGCACCTTGTTCAATAATTCAAAGTTGTTCCCGGTTGGAACAGCAGCATTGACTTCCACTGTTGGGGCTGGTGGAGTTAGCCCAGAAGGGGAGTTGCCCCCAGCATTCCTTACTCGACGCCAATGGCGATGTCGAGCGTGTCTAGCCGACGGTGTTGGTTCGGTGATGGGAATGGCTTTGTCTTGCCCCCTATCCAGGTGAGGGGCTATTGCTGGCGTCAGCCTCTTAAAGACTGATGTCCGTTGAGAAGTAGTATCCAACCGGTCAAAAACAGATTTCTGAGCGGGGACGGGAACCGTAGTGGGAGTCGGAACAGTCAGTCTTGTAAAAACCGACCCTTTAGCGGGAGAAGCCGCCTTGACGACTTCAGGAGCATGGATGGCTATCCTCTTCGGAACAACCTTTTCTGAGATTGCAGGCTTCATCATAGGCCCACAGGAATTTTGGCCCAGTCTAGCGAAGACTGAGACGCTGGAGCTGGACGACCCGTTGAGAGGGGCCGCGGTAGCAGCAAGCCGATCAAAGACCGACTTCTTGGGAGCTTCTGGTGTTGGTACAGGGGTGCTGAAGCTCATCGGTGGGAGAATGGCCCCAAAGAACAATCCAGTGGTAGCCTGAGTCACCTGATCTACCGGCATCGTGAATAAGGAGGCCACTTGAGGCCCGTAAGCTATGCCTCCAGATGAGGCGGAGCGCGAGTTGCAGTTGCAGTTGGAACACTTCACGCAAGTGGATGCCATTGCTGTTTCGCTTTCTGCGCCAAGTAAGAAACCAAATCTTAGTACCTCGAACCCAAGGGCAACCATATCAAACCACGATTCATTCGCGAACACGACACACGAAGTGTGGAGTGGAAAGAGGAAAAGGTCCTACCGGGCGTGCCAGAATCTGTTTACCGCTGGAAACCGGGAAGACGGACGTCTCGCCTGAATCTGGGGGCAGATGCTAATTGGTGCTATCCGTCCACCTCTCCGAAGATGCCAAGTTGATTTATGGCACCGTGTATCGAAGGTTTAAACGGATGCGGCCGATGTATTGGACTTCGTCAGATTCCCCCTCGTTCGAGGGGTTTTTGATTGTGGGGACGTTCTTCCCTGCAGGCACAAGCCCCTGCAGTTAATTACGCTACCGCATCGCGGTAACAACTTTCTCCTTCTCCAGATGGTCACTTCGTGTCGTGGGTGTTTGTTTTGTTTGTGGTTGCCCGTGGATTGTATACGGAGACTAATTTATGTCGTCGCCCGTAGGACGTGGATTAGTCCAAATCCGTATCTTCTTAGATTTGGGTTTTGGTTGGGTTTAAGGATACGTTAGTCTCATTTCGGACTAAGATCAACTTAAACGTTTGTTAAGGATACGTTAGTCTAATTTCTAGACTAAGATCAATTTAACGGGATCATTTAGATCCAATAAAAGAGCATTTGGGCTCTATTGTTTAGTTTAGGGACATTGCGGTCGATTAGTTTAAGGACATTACGGTCCATTACCAGTTTAAGGACATGGTGGTCCAAGGTTAAGGACATCATAGTCCGTGGGCTTAAATGGACCCTACAGTCCGAGGTTAAAGACATCATAGTCCGTGGGTTTAAATGGACCCCACAGTTCGAGGTTAAGGACATCGTAGTCCGTGGGTTTAAATGGACTCCACAGTCCGAGGTTAAGGACATCGTAGTCCGTGGGTAGTCCGTGGGTTTAAATGAACCCCATAGTCCGAGGTTAAGGACAACGTAGTCCGTGGGTTTAAGAACCCCACAGTTCAGTTTAAAGATATCAGAGTCTGTAGAAGGTATGGCCGTCGGGACCCGTCATCTCTCTGAAGACGTTGAAGGATTACAACGACAAATATCAGAGGAGTTCAGAGATGTTGTAACAACTCCAATTTTGTATACCAAAAAAATTTGCTTTAAAAATAGTGTACAATTGGAGTATTGTTGTTGCTGGAAACAACTTAAATATTTAATTCCTTACAATAATTACAAGAAAGAGCTTGTAGCTCATTGGTAATACCTTGCATTACTGAACCAAGCCACCAGAGTTCGAATCCCATACCCCACATTATTTTTAATATGGATTTTTTAAAAAACCTTTAGAATACCAAGAGTTTACACGTGCATATCTCACAAAAACCCCACTACACCCAAAGATGTAACACTTGCAGAGGGTAGATAAACCGTCGGGGGAGATCCAGGTCACCGGAATCGGTCGGGAATCGGCCAACTCGGCCTTGACTCGGCCGACTCAGTGATCCGACCGAGTCACGGCCGAGTCACCCCCGATTCGGCCGATTCCGGCGAGGGTCACAACATGAAAGTTGTGTCTTTTGGTATTCCCTACGCACCTACAAAGTTTCAGCTTCATACCACTTCCAGAGCTCTTTAAAACCCCCAATTACTCCACTTTTAATACATTTTTATTACATTTTATCATATTTTTATTTTTAACTTTTCAACTACCCTAACCCTATAAATACCAACCCTACACACTACCCTCTCACCCCCCAAAATCTTGAGCCACTCTCTCAAAAGTTTCCACAAGAAGTGTGCTTCGAAATCGAGTTCCCGGCGAAGCTCTGACGGAATTCCGACGACGCGTTTTGGAGCAACCGGCGACGTAATCACCCCTCGGCCTTCCTCCCTAGTTCTCTTTACTCTTTAGAAGAGTTTAAACCTGTAAGTCCCACCTCTTCTACCTTTCTTTTCTTTAATGTAAAAAAATACGAATTTCTGGAACCCGACGGAAATTGGACAAACCGATTTCCGATTCGATTTTTCTTTAAAATTCCACTTGTCACCTAATACATATTATCTACCCATATGCATGTTGACTATTAATCACCCTTAAACCAATTTAATCACACTTTTCCACATGAAATGATAAGTTCTTTACAAAACCGTATTTCTTTCATTAAAATACCATGAAGTTCATTTTTCTTAATGTAATCAAGTACCTCACTCCTAAACATGTTTATTGTGATAACTAAACTTGTTTCAATCAATTTGAATGAAATTTCACACATGAAATGATAACGTTTACGAATACCGTATTCTTGCACTTTAATACCTTTAGGTTTAACATAGCTTATTTCACCTTTAAACTTCACCAAAACCTAATATAAGTCACGGGGTAATGACCTACCCTTACACACACTCAATATAACCCTAAATGATAAATATCAAAAATACAGAATACGAAATTACAGGACTTTTCACTAAAATACCATAACCTTTATAACCTTTAGTTAAATCTTTAAATTGTAAACTTTTCTAAATAAAATCTTATATAAAATGAAAGAACGATTGGTCATGGACATCGATCGTTTATCTAAACTGTCTTGTGGGTCTAGACAAGTGTGTCTAAGGCTAGTGGTTTTTAATTAGGCCCACGACTGTGGTTCCTTCCCACTTACCTGGCACTTATCTGGCCGCAATTGACGGTGAAGAGGCGATTTGAGACTTCTAATGACTCATCGTTTAGACCATAGAAATAGGCTAGTTGGCTTAGGAAACCCTAATAACTAAAATACGGAAACTATACTCTTTTGCAAATAAACACCCTATATTTATAAAACCGTTTTTCCTAAATGAAAAGTATTTATAAAACCTAAGCAAAGTGCCGCTACAACCCATCTTTGGGGAACCTGTTAGGGATAGTACGGTTCATCGTGCACCCGCAGGCTAGTAGTGCGAGATTCAGACCTCCGCAAGGAGCATTCGGTCTCGAAAGGTTTAAAATACGATATTTAAGGAACGTGAGACTTTTTGTAAATAAAATATTCATATAAAAGAAAATTATTTATGTGTTTAATTATATATAATTATCATTTAAATACCTATTTTGTTATAATATAAAGTTTCCACTTTTTCCTAAAATTCAAGATTAAAAGTTACATTAAAATACCACGAATTTCAAATAAACAATTAATTCTTCTATTAGGATATATTCACTAGAATAATACAAATAAAATTCACATTCATTATAATAATAAAGATGATTATTAAATACTTGAGATATATTTTGAAAACTATACAAAAGTACTTTTTACATAAAACCCCCTCAAGTTTCACAAATTACAATAAGGCCCCTAACTAATATTGAACTTCAAATTATCTTTCTTTTAGTCTGACTCGGGTTGGAGTCTGACTAATTCTGACTTGAATATAATTCAAGTCAACCTATATTCAATCATATTCCAATACAAATTTGAATACAAGAATCCCTGAATCCAGTTAACAATATATTCATTTTGACTGAATCAAACCATGGATATTCATCCATTATCCTGATATTCCATTTTCCTGATTATACAGTTACAACATGTTTACTGATATCATGGTTTTGGTTAGTCATCCAGTTTACATATTCCAATACTACAACACTGTTAAAACACTACGGGGTTTAAAGGGGTAGATTGGTACGGAAGGTGTTAAAGGTGGCATGAGGTGGTCAGATTAAGACACCTAACATGAATACTGTTGCTGTTGTACCGTGGCATAACGGTTCCTTGTACTCTCCATTTGCCCTGATCTCTAGCATATAGAGATCCCCCTCGTATACACTGGCATCCTTCTGTACCAAGCTACAAACAACGGCGTTAAACAATATTCCATAATATTCAACAACATAATACTTTAGAAAATACTGCTACTCTGCCATTCTCATTCTTCTTTTCTTTGGGACTTACCGAGCGACCTGTTCGCTGACGACATTCTATTTCTTTCTTCTTTGAATGTCGTCAGGTGCGTTGGACCAAGTTGAGACCGAGCCCAAAAGTAAAGATTTGGAGCAGTTCCAAGAAGACCCAGAGCTCTAGATAATTGTACTTTGTTCTTTCCAGTATTTCCTTTTATTATTATGCCACTGTTTAGGCATTGCTTTTCTATTCCAGTTGCATTTTCATTTCATGCATTGTACAAAGAATGATATTAATAAAAGTTGCTGTTATTTCAATATCATTTGTCTCTTGTGATTATTTTATATTGCTTAGTTACGCTTAGCGTATGTACTTCTGAGTACATACGTAGCGGGCCTCATCACGTCCACTTCGCCGTACACTGGGAAGCGGGGCGTGACAGGTTTTGTTGGTGGCCCATGCAGGTCCGAGCTGTGTGAATCCCTGTCATGCAGTTCTGGTCTGCGTGAACAACCTAAGCAATATAACACAAGAAACAGCAACTAAAACATTCTTTACAATTCATGTTCTTTGAATCTTACAAGTCTTTATTCCTTGAATCTTATCATTTCATGTATTTGAGTCTGTCCTAATCCAAATTTTTCTTTAGGGTTATGGATTCCCCGAACAATTCCCCGAACAACACCAGCACCAACGCCAACAATACCCCTTCAGCACTACCTCTCACTCCAGTTGTTTCCGCACCATCCACTGAGCAAACCATGCTATTCGATGCGATCCGCAGTCTGCTAGAGGGACAGCAACAACTTCTGAGTCGTCCTGAGGCAGATGCACCGGGAATAAAACAATTCAGAGCTTTGCACCCAAAGCAATTCTCGGGTAAAGGAAGCCCTCTCGAAGCAGAAGAATGGGCACAAAGTATTGAAGACGATCTGACAGCAGCTCAAGTGCCAGATAATGCTTGGGTCCGTGTAGCGAAGCTACAGCTCACGGATAACGCTCGTAATTGGTGGAAGGCGGAAGAAACCCGTCTGGCACAACCGATTGAATGGAAAACATTTCGCGAGAAGTTTGACGCGAAATATTTCCCTGTGACCGCCAGGTTCGCTATGGAGCAGCAATTTATTCATCTACAGCAAGGATCAATGTGGGAGAAATCAGTAGATGAATATGATGCTGAGTTCACTATGTTGAGCCGATTCGCGGCACACCTGATACCGACGGACGAGATCAGAGCCCGTCATTTTCAGCAAGGTTTGGACACCGAGATCAAGGCTGCTCTAGCCACCGGAAAGTTTTTGACTCATGAGGAAGCCCTTGAAGCTGCCCGCAGTTACGAGGCAGTGATAAAAGAGAGGGGAAGACCTCACTCTGTAGGAGTCAAGCGCCCTGCCAACCAGATGGCAGGTGGAGCCATGTCCAGACCACCCTTCGTGCCAAGGCGACCCGGAGTACCAACTCATCGTCCTAGCCCAGCCTTTTGCACCTACTGCAAGAGAAAGGGGCATATGATGAAGGATTGCCGTCGAGCCAACCGCCTTTGCTTGATCTGCGGTTCAGCCACTCATGATATTGGATCTTGTCCTCAAAGGCAGAACTCGGTTGCTGCATCCCGGCCAGCAAATACTTATCAGCAGCGACCAGCTCTTCCGGCACCTGCTACCAGACTTGCACTGCCTGCACCACCTAGGGGACCACAAGCTGCACCACCTCCTCGACAGTTCCATCAAGCACAAAGGAACGTTCAGAGGAATGCTCCTCAGGCCAGGAGGAATGTGCCGAAGCGCCAGGCGTTCATGATGTCTGTTGAAGAAGCTGAGGCCACTGGCCAAGTCATTACTGGTAAACCTACTTTCTCAAATTTATGTTTTAGTTTTGTTTACCTACACACTTTCCCTATACCTAAAACCTATTCCATATACCTTAGGTACAATCCTAGTAGCTTCACTACCTGCACTTGCACTGTTTGATACTGGGGCATCCCACTGCTTTATGTCGCAACGGTTTGTCCGAACCCATGCGATTCCAGTCTCACCGCTTGTATCCAGCTGGAACGTCAGTTCTGGAAATGGTGTTCTAAAGGCAACTATGGGATACAGCATGTGTCCAGTCATCGTCTGCAGTCGAGAGTTTTACGCCGACTTCAAAGTACTGGACATACCAAACTTCGATGTGGTTCTAGGAATGGACTGGCTTGGAACCTTTTATGCTACCATCGACTGTCGTCAAAGGAGGGTAGTATTTGAGATTTCAGATCATCCGGTCTTCTATTTCAAGAGTGGAGATCGTACACTAGAACTAAGCACTTACAAAGCAAAGCCAAGGGAAGCAGTAGTTGCAGCAGCTCATGCAGAAGAAGAAACAAGACCGGAGGTAGTTCGAGAGTTCGATGATGTATTCCCTGACGATATATCAGGTTTGCCTCCTGATCGAGCTCTTGAATTCAGTATTGACTTAGTACCAGGAGCACAACCAGTAATCAAAGCACCCTATAGACTAAGTCCGGAAGGATTGAAGGAAGTACGAACACAGTTGGACGAATTACTGGCGAAAGGATGGATTCGTCCCAGCACTTCAAGTTGGGGAGCACCTGTACTGTTGGTGAAGAAGAAGGAAGGTTCATACAGAATGTGCATCGACTATAGGGCCTTGAACGAAGTTACTATAAAGAACAAGTATCCACTCCCGCGCATCGACGATTTATTCGATCAGCTAAGTGGATCTTGTGTCTTCTCTAAACTAGATCTTCGTTCAGGATATCATCAAGTGAAGGTCAAGGAGGCTGATATTCACAAAACAGCTTTCAGAACTCGTTATGGACATTACGAATTTCTAGTAATGCCATTTGGAGTGACCAATGCACCAGCAATCTTCATGAAACTTATGAACCAAGTTTTCCGGGAGTATTTAGACAGGTTCGTTGTCATCTTCATCGACGACATCCTGGTATATTCTAAGAATCGGAAAGAGCATGCGGAGCACTTACGAATTGTCCTGGAAACACTTCGACAACATAAGCTTTATGCCAAGTACAGCAAGTGCGAGTTTTGGCTAAAACAAGTTGGTTTTCTTGGACACATCGTATCAGGAGAAGGGATTTCTGTGGATCCAGGAAAAGTTTCAGCAGTCAGTGAATGGCCTACACCAAAATCAGTGAAGGATATTCGGAGTTTCTTGGGTTTAGCTGGATATTACAGAAGATTCATTGAAGGCTTTTCGAAGATAGCAACACCCCTGACCAAGCTTACACGAAAAGATGAGGAATTTGTGTGGTTAGAAGCATGCGAGCAAGCTTTCGTAGAACTCAAGTCAAGACTGACATCTGCACCTATTCTCGTCATACCGGATCAATCTGGAGGATTCGAAGTGCATTGCGATGCATCCGGCAAGGGATTAGGATGTGTTCTACATCAGCACGGTAAGGTTGTGGCTTATGCTTCAAGACAACTGAAGACTCATGAGCGCAATTATCCGACGCATGATCTAGAGTTGGCAGCTGTTATTTTTGCTCTCAAGATTTGGCGCCATTACTTACTTGGTGAACGAGTGAACATCTACACAGATCACAAAAGTCTGAAGTATGTGTTTACTCAGAAGGAATTGAATATGCGACAGAGGAGATGGTTAGAACTTATGGCGGACTTCGACATCAATTTGCAATATCATCCAGGAAAGGTGAACGTAGTACCTGATGCTCTTAGTCGCCAACCATTAGCAATGAATCTCACCGCACAGTGGAAGCTTCAGCAAGACCTACATCAGATGGAGATCGAACTAGTCATGCCAGGTGATGTTTCAAATTTGATGAATCTACAAGTTCAATCAACTATTGTCAATCAGATCAAAGCAGCTCAAGCCAGCGATGCTAAGTTGCAAAAGATCAGAGAACAAGTGGAGAATGGACTCAGAACAGATTTCATCATCCATGAAGACGGATCTTTGAGATACGGCAGCAGATTGTGTGTACCAAAAGGTCTTGTTCGGGAAGAGTTAATGAAAGAAGCTCACAGCTCTCCCTATTCAGTACATCCTGGAGGTACCAAAATGTACAAAGATCTACGTCAGAATTATTGGTGGCATGGAATGAAGCGTGAAGTAGCCAGGAGTGTCGCAAAATGTTTGGTGTGTCAGCAGGTAAAGGCTGAACATCATAGGACAGCTGGACTACTTCAACCGTTACCAATCCCAGAATGGAAGTGGCAGCACATCACGATGGACTTTATAACTGCTCTTCCTCGCAGCACAAAGGGTAACGATGCGATTTGGGTCATTGTGGATCGACTCACAAAGTCGGCTCACTTCATCCCATTTCGAGTTGGCCAATCAACTGAGACATTAGCAAAGAAGTACATGGAGGTAATAATCTAATTTAGATTTAAAAACTCTTCATAATGTACTATCTCTGATACCCATGAACTCATACAGGAAATTGTGAGACTTCATGGAGTACCGGTCTGCATTGTCTCCGATCGTGACACTAGGTTCCGATCACAATTTTGGCAGAGTCTGCAAGCTAGCTTGGGAACAAGTCTGAACTTCAGCACGGCTTATCATCCACAAACAGATGGTCAGTCGGAACGAACTATTCAGATCTTGGAGGATATGCTCAGAGCATGTATGCTCGACTTCAAAGGATCGTGGGAAGATCACTTGCATCTTGTGGAGTTCGCGTACAACAACAGCTACCAAGTAAGCATAGGAATGGCACCTTTTGCAGCATTATATGGAAGGAAATGTCGATCGCCATTAAGTTGGGACGACATCGGAGATAGGGAACTCCTTGGACCAGAGATGATAGTAGCGACCGTTGATGTGGTTCGTACTATCAGAGAAAGAATACGCATAGCCCAAGATAGACAGAAACATTGGGCTGATGCGAAGAGACGACACTTGGAGTTCCAGCCAGGAGATCATGTATTCTTGAAGATATCTCCGAACCGCGGAGTGATCAGATTTGGGAGACGGGGAAAGTTGAGTCCGAGATACATTGGACCGTTCGATATACTCGAACGAGTCGGTGAAGTGGCATACCGATTAGCGCTTCCACCTTCATTGGAAGGAGTGCATAACGTGTTCCACATATCTCAACTCAGAAGGTATGTGAGTGACCCCAGCCATGTACATGATCATTCAGAGCTCACGATACAGCCCGATTTGTCTTGTGAGCAGCAACCTGTGGAGATCCTGGACAGGAAAGTGAAGACACTTCGGAATAAAGAAGTTAATTTGGTCCGGGTAATGTGGAGGAAAGACACTCCAGGAGAATCCACGTGGGAGAGCGAAGATGAGATGCGTGCAAGATATCCGCACCTTTTTATAAACTAGTCCTCAAATAAAAGTTGTAAATTTCGAGGACGAAATTGTTGTAAGGAGGGTAGATTGTAACAACTCCAATTTTGTATACCAAAAAAATTTGCTTTAAAAATAGTGTACAATTGGAGTATTGTTGTTGCTGGAAACAACTTAAATATTTAATTCCTTACAATAATTACAAGAAAGAGCTTGTAGCTCATTGGTAATGCCTTGCATTGCTGAACCAAGCCACCAGAGTTCGAATCCCATACCCCACATTATTTTTAATATGGATTTTTTAAAAAACCTTTAGAATACCAAGAGTTTACACGTGCATATCTCACAAAAACCCCACTACACCCAAAGATGTAACACTTGCAGAGGGTAGATAAACCGTCGGGGGAGATCCAGGTCACCGGAATCGGTCAGGAATCGGCCAACTCGGCCTTGACTCGGCCGACTCAGTGATCCGACCGAGTCACGGCCGAGTCACCCCCGATTCGGCCGATTCCGGCGAGGGTCACAACATGAAAGTTGTGTCTTTTGGTATTCCCTACGCACCTACAAAGTTTCAGCTTCATACCACTTCCAGAGCTCTTTAAACCCCCCAATTACTCCACTTTTAATACATTTTTATTACATTTTATCATATTTTTATTTTTAACTTTTCATCTACCCTAACCCTAGCCTAACCCTATAAATACCAATCCTACACACTACCCTCTCACCCCCCAAAATCTTGAGCCACTCTCTCAAAAGTTTCCACAAGAAGTGTGCTTCGAAATCGAGTTCCCGGCGAAGCTCTGACGGAATTCCGACGACGCGTTTTGGAGCAACCGGCGACGTAATCACCCCTCGACCTTCCTTCCTAGTTCTCTTTACTCTTTAGAAGAGTTTAAACCTGTAAGTCCCACCTCTTCTACCTTCCTTTTCTTTAATGTAAAAAAATACGAATTTCTGGAACCCGACGGAAATCGGACAAACCGATTTCCGATTCGATTTTTCTTTAAAATTCCACTTGTCACCTAATACATATTATCTACCCATATGCATGTTGACTATTAATCACCCTTAAACCAATTTAATCACACTTTTCCACATGAAATGATAAGTTCTTTACAAAACCGTATTTCTTTCATTAAAATACCATGAAGTTCATTTTTCTTAATGTAATCAAGTACCTCACTCCTAAACATGTTTATTGTGATAACTAAACTTGTTTCAATCAATTTGAATGAAATTTCACACATGAAATGATAACGTTTACGAATACCGTATTCTTGCACTTTAATACCTTTAGGTTTAACATAGCTTATTTCACCTTTAAACTTCACCAAAACCTAATATAAGTCACGGGGTAATGACCTACCCTTACACACACTCAATATAACCCTAAATGATAAATATCAAAAATACAGAATACGAAATTACAGGACTTTTCACTAAAATACCATAACCTTTATAACCTTTAGTTAAATCTTTAAATTGTAAACTTTTCTAAATAAAATCTTATATAAAATGAAAGCACGATTGGTCATGGACATCGATCGTTTATCTAAACTGTCTTGTGGGTCTAGGCAAGTGTGTCTAAGGCTAGTGGTTTTTAATTAGGCCCACGACTGTGGTTCCTTCCCACTTACCTGGCACTTATCTGGCCGCAATTGACGGTGAGAGGCGATTTGAGGCTTCTAATGACTCATCGTTTAGACCATAGAAATAGGCTAGTTGGCTTAGGAAACCCTAATAACTAAAATACGGAAACTATACTCTTTTGCAAATAAACACCCTATATTTATAAAACCGTTTTTCCTAAATGAAAAGTATTTATAAAACCTAAGCAAAGTGCCGCTACAACCCATCTTTGGGGAACCTGTTAGGGATAGTACGGTTCATCGTGCACCCGCAGGCTAGTAGTGCGAGATTCAGACCTCCGCAAGGAGCATTCGGTCTCGAAAGGTTTAAAATACGATATTTAAGGAACGTGAGACTTTTTGTAAATAAAATATTCATATAAAAGAAAATTATTTATGTGTTTAATTATATATAATTATCATTTAAATACCTATTTTGTTATAATATAAAGTTTCCACTTTTTCCTAAAATTCAAGATTAAAAGTTACATTAAAATACCACGAATTTCAAATAAACAATTAATTCTTCTATTAGGATATATTCACTAGAATAATACAAATAAAATTCACATTCATTATAATAATAAAGATGATTATTAAATACTTGAGGTATATTTTGAAAACTATACAAAAGTACTTTTTACATAAAACCCCCTCAAGTTTCACAAATTACAATAAGGCCCCTAACTAATATTGAACTTCAAATTATCTTTCTTTTAGTCTGACTCGGGTTGGAGTCTGACTAATTCTGACTTGAATATAATTCAAGTCAATCTATATTCAATCATATTCCAATACAAATTTGAATACAAGAATCCCTGAATCCAGTTAACAATATATTCATTTTGACTGAATCAAACCATGGATATTCATCCATTATCCTGATATTCCATTTTCCTGATTATACAGTTACAACATGTTTACTGATATCATGGTTTTGGTCAGTCATCCAGTTTACATATTCCAATACTACAACACTGTTAAAACACTACGGGGTTTAAAGGGGTAGATTGGTACGGAAGGTGTTAAAGGTGGCACGAGGTGGTCAGATTAAGACACCTAACATGAATACTGTTGCTGTTGTACCGTGGCATAACGGTTCCTTGTACTCTCCATTTGCCCTGATCTCTAGCATATAAAGATCCCCCTCGTATACACTGGCATCCTTCTGTACCAAGCTACAAACAACGGCGTTAAACAATATTCCATAATATTCAACAACATAATACTTTAGAAAATACTGCTACTCTGCCATTCTCATTCTTCTTTTCTTTGGGACTTACCGAGCGACCTGTTCGCTGACGACATTCTATTTCTTTCTTCTTTGAATGTCGTCAGGTGCGTTGGACCAAGTTGAGACCGAGCCCATAAGTAAAGATTTAGAGCAGTTCCAAGAAGACCCAGAGCTCTAGATAATTGTACTTTGTTCTTTCCAGTATTTCCTTTTATTATTATGCCACTGTTTAGGCATTGCTTTTCCATTCCAGTTGCATTTTCATTTCATGCATTGTACAAAGATTGATATTAATAAAAGTTGCTGTTATTTCAATATCATTTGTCTCTTGTGATTATTTTATATTGCTTAGTTACGCTTAGCGTATGTACTTCTGAGTACATACGTAGCGGGCCTCATCACGTCCACTTCGCCGTACACTGGGAAGCGGGGCGTGACAGATGTACCCTTGAACCAATTTTGTTTGGGAGATTTATAGTCCAATTTGGGACTAAAGTCTGTTAAAAGGTTTATGAGCATATGGGCTCAGTTGATATGAGTTGAGAACTTACGGCCAATCTTGTGCTAAGTCCAATAAATGTTTAACATTTTGTTGTTCTGGCTTTTGAGCCTTTATTTGGGCTAGGCCCATTTAATGATGCATAGCATCAGATCCTGACATTTTTTTGTCTTGTATTGAATGCATAGTATTCATCAGAACAAAGTATGTTCTGACAGTGTGCCACGTGGCGCGCCAGGCGCTTTGCGCCAATTAAAGAGTGCATTGCGCTTCTGTCAGGTAGCGCACACGAAGAGGACACGTGTCGTGCTTAGCGCCAAGCGCCAGTTCATTAGCGCATTGCGCTTTCAATTTATGAGCGTTTTGCGTTGGTTTAGCAGCGCACCAGTGAGTGACACGTGGTGCGCTTAGTGCTGAGCACCGACCCATGGGCACAGTATTCTGTTTCAGAAGCGCAAAGTGCAAATCGTGTCTATGGTTGACACGTGGCATGTTCTGGCTCTGAGCGCCGGTCTGTGGAGCGCAAAAGCGCAGTTCACGAGTGCAAGGCGCTTTCCAATAGCGCAAAGCGCATTTGATCAAATTTATGATCAGAGAACAAATTCATATTCTTTTTAAAGGAGGCTTTGCCTCAAGATTCAAGAACAAAGTTCTTGTTTATAAAAAGGGCTTTGCCTTTGTAGATCAAGGATCTGTGAATGAAGTAAATACTTCTTTTATTTTTATAATTAGATCTTTTGATCTTTTTATGAGAGACCTTGGTCTGTTGTAGATCTATGATCTTTTAGAAGATATTTCTTCTGTTTTAATGAGATGATTTCATCTCTGTTGTTCAAGAATTAATTCTTTACCTTGAAGAAATGATCTTCTTTTTCTAAGAGCTTGCTCTTCTTTCTTTTAGTTTTCTCAAAGTTTGTAGGGATTTTTTTTCTATATCTCAGACTTTAAGTCTTGGGGCCTTTATATAGGGCAAATTGATCAGTTCAATCAGTTAAAGAGATCATTCTCTGATTGATTTGGGAATATTTCCCACCGTTGGATTTTTGATCCTAAGGCTTCTGTTTTGCAGAAGATAATCTTCTTGTTTTAATAAGATTGGAAAGATCTTTCCATAACAGAATTTTAATTCTGATTAATTAATAATTTATTATTATTAGATCTTTTGATTTAACGGTGGGGAATTTTTAATTCCAGTGCTGGCGCACCTTGCGCTAGCGCACCTACGTTCGACACGTGGCGCGCAGTGCAGAGCGCAGCGCAACTGCGCTAGCGCATCCGTGTTTGGCACGTAGCGCGCAGCGCAGAGCGCTGGATCTGAAGCGTTGCTTCAATTTTTGAGTTTTGAAATTTTAAAACAGTGCTTTGCTCTGATTGGGGGTGCGCTGCCTAGAGCGCAGCGCACCTGGCGCTAGCGCATCCGTATTTGACACGTGGCGCGCAGCGCACCTAGCGCTGGATATGAAGCGTTGCTTCAATTTTTGAATTTTGAATTTCAAAACAGAGTTTTGCTCTGATTGGGGGAAACAATGCAGAAACTAAACTGGAGATTCTAACAGATCACAATCGAAAATGAGCAAACAAACTAGATCTAGGGTTACCTAGGTCAAGTTATTAGGCCCGCTCCTAATTGCCAAGAGACAAATTGCAGGATAGATTCCTAACATCCTTTTAACAATCTTGAAAGCAGATATGTGCTAATTAAGTTGGAGGGTTCTGCTATATGAATTACCGAAATAGCATGCCTTAATTAAATAACCACAAATGGTCACACGTTACTAGACACCTCAAAATTGAATTCAATAACTGCTAGTTTACCTAAAACCTCCTCTTGTCCTATTTAGCGCAATATATCCTTAGAGGCTGAAATCTAGATATTTTTTAAATTAATGTAGGTTAATGCGAATGCTCAGTTGTGATTTGTAGGGGGTATAGGAAGGGTGATGCAACTGCCACTTAATCTCGATTTGGGTTATTGCCCCTTAGAATCTTTTTAAATATGTAGTGCAATCTAAAACAATCTAAAATCTAAAATCAAAACTATTTTTTTATGGCGTAAAGAATCCTACAAAAATCTGTTAGTTGGAATCAAATTGAGATTTTGGAAAGAACGAGATCTTATCTAGATTAGCCTCATGTTCATCTCGATGTTCTCTTCGAGTAAGTTTGTCTCAATTCTTGAAATTTTAAACAGAAATTTTGCAAAATCAAATGCACTAAAAGAAATCTAATTTAATTTACAGCTAAAATCGAAAACTTAAATTTAAATGTAAATAAACTACACCTCCCCGGCAACGTGCCAAAAACTTGACAAGGATTTTATTATCTCCAAATTTAACCACAAGTGTAACAACCGTGTTTTTCTAATAAAATGTCTTTTATTTAGTACTGAGTATTTAACAGTGAAAATTTGCTTGATGGAAAAATATTTTATCTTAATGATTTTATTTTAGTGATACGAGAAATTGTAAAAGTATTGAAATACAATTAAAGGAATTTTTAAAAAAAATCTATTTATATGTTTCTAGGCTAAAAACGTTTTAAAGGAATTTTGCAATGCCAAAATAATTTACGTATTTTTTTATAACTCAAAATAATTATTTCTTAATTAAAATATTTTTCGAGAATAAAATAGATTTTTAATAGTTATGACAACTAACAAAAAATAGCAAATATGGGAATATTATTTAGTTTTAGCCCAAAAATCATTTTTTAACTGAAGATAATAATAAAATATATTTTCTGGGATTTTTCTAATATTTTTCCCGTATTTTTCAACATTTAAAAAAAATTAAACCAAATACGATTTTTTAAAAATATAAACAGTTAGATTTTCCTTTTATAAATTTTTTTTGTAAACCTTTCCTTAACTTGGACCGTTGGACCTTGAATCCAACGGCCCAAGATTGTTGGCGGCGCCCACGTGGTGGGGGGACCACGCAAAACCGCGTGATCCCTCACGGCCACATGGCGCATGCGGCGGCGACTCAAAGGCCGTTGGATCAAGATCCAACCGGCTAGGAAAGGCAGGCGGCGATGATAATCATCAGCCGATAATTGGGGGTGCGGATTTTGAGTGGATTTTTAACAGGTTTTTGGATTTTATTGTTGGAGAAAGACCCTATAAATAGAGACCTTCAAACATCAATTTCTCACACCACAGAACTCTGAAAATTCTGAAAAAAATATCCAGGCCTTCGTTTCGACGACGCCGACGTCGTGGTTCCACCCAAACATTGAGGAAAAATCCGAGAGCGGAGTTATTTAGATCGTAGTGCAAGTCTACGTTTTCGACCCATCGACATCCAATTCAAACCAAAGGTAGGATCCGCCTCTCTCTACTTGTCAGTCACATTCTTTCTTTTAATGATCTTAGTTTCAAATTCTAATCTCCAACCTTATATTAGAATGATATTAAAAATATTTCTGTATGCCTATTGTGATACCTCTTAATTATAAAATTGATACATGCTTAAATTGGTTAATTAATTTATCCCTATATGTTTAAATATTGCACCCTCACTCTATATAGAAAATGATATGCTTGATGTTATAACTCAGGGGGTATCAATCCACCCTTTTATATACACACTTACCTATGATACCGATAAGATCTCGAAATAGGTTACTTCCACAAAATACCCTCATTAAAAGATTGCAAGTATTTAAAATACCCATATGTTATAAGATGTTTTGAATAAAATACTTTAGACACCCTAAAACGATATATTTTTACTTGCACTTTTATCCACCAATTACTTCAGTTTGTTAATATCCCTTTACCTTTTGAAAAAGGGTAATACTAATCTAAATAATTATGCTACGGTTTCAACTTAACCCCCTTCCACTTAGAAGGAATATTTTTATATAAAGTTTTTCTTAGTTTATTTGCTAAGGTTTAATAAGATACCCTAATAGGGTAATATTTCACATGAAACACCATGTGGTTACTAGACAATCGTCCCTGAAAAGGACACAAATCCTGCCGTCCATTTGCAGCGGTTGTCAACGCGGAGTTATTCTTGTAGAATATCACCTCTAACAAAATACCCTAATTATAGGGTAATGTTGTACGTAAATACCCGTGGTTACTAGACAATCGTCTCTGAAAATGATAGAAATCCTGTCGTCCATGTGCAGCGGTTGTCAACGCGGAGTTGTTCTTATAGAATACCACCTCTAATAAAATACCCTAATTATAGGGTAATGTTTTACGTAAATATCTCGTGGTTGATAGGCAATAGTCCCTGAAAAGGACACAAATCCTTCCGCCCATGTGCAGCGGATGCCAATACGGACGTATTTCTAAAATATTACCTCCAAATAAAAACCATAACTTTTATAAATGATATTGTTCAAAGAGAATACCTAAAAGTTTATTAAAAGATAATTTCAAATAAATACCATAATCTTTCATTAAAAGGATATTTTCTCATTAAAATACCATGGGTTTCCAAAATGATAAATGCTCTAAAAATCATGGTTTTTCTTATAAACAATAAATATCATTAAACGCTATTATCTTTATTAGCTAAGCATTCTATAAAATGATATGAAACACCTTACAAACTTTAAAAGATAACAAGATAAAATAAATGGTTGTGGAAGGCCGTGTTAAATGAGATCAACTCTTTAAATACAAGTTTACGACTGTTCCCCCAATCAGAGCAAGGCTCTGCTTAAATTTTGAAAATTCAAATTTTGAAGCAACGCTTCAGTTCCCGTGCGCTGCGCGCAACGCGCCACGTGTCAGAAGTTGACACGGCAGCACAACGCCCAAGACAGTACGTCCAATCAGAGCAAGGCTCTTTAAAAAACATAAGCAACGTTCAACTGCGCAAGCGCACGGCAGCGCGACACGTGTGTGCACGGTTGCGCAAGTACAACTGCGCAAGCGCACGGCTGCGCGACACGTGTCTGCGCAGTTGCGCAAGCGCTGTTGCGCAAGTGCTTCACTGCGCGACACGTGTCACACGCTGGTGAGTTGCGCAACAACAGAGTGAAGATTTAAGGATATTTTTCTGTTCTTGTTTAAACAAGAAGATTTCTTCTGTAAAACAGGGGCCTTTGGATCAAAGATCCAACGGTGGGGAAAATTCCCCAAATCACTCAGAAAAAGATCTGTTTAACAAATTCAACTAATCTATGAGTACTATAAAAAGGACCCCAGACCTCATTTGATCAAGAGGAAGATCAGAAAGAAAACAGAGAGAATTCTTGAAGAACTTTGGAAGAACAAAAAAAAAGGGTAAAACCTTTTAAAAGAGAAAAATCTCTGAAGTACAGATCATTGATCTAAAAATCATTAATCTTTAATGAACAAATAAATAAAATAAAAATAAATAAATAAAAATAGTGCCTTGCACTTGTTATGAACCCTTGGTTCTCTGAGAAAAGGAAAAACAAGAGAGAAACTTGTTTTCCTTTGATCTAAATTTAGATCAAAAGTGCTCTGCACTTTTGTTCTTGAATCTAAAAGATTCTTGATGCTCTGCACAAATGCAATGCATTATTTAAAGGGCCTGGCCCAAATCAAATTGCAAAGCAATAAAAGGGCAGAGCCCTATTTGAATTAATATTCTATTTGAGCAAAGCCCAAAATAAATAAAAATTGGACTTAACCCAATCGTGGCCATAAGTCCTTAAATCAAATTGATTGAGCAAAATGGTTCTCCTGAATCAATTCACAACCGGTTCGAGGGTACATCTCCGAACTTTTTTGACATTCATCGTTGTAATTCCTCAACGACGTCAAAGAGGTGACGGGTCCAAACGACCACACATCGCTATGGACTGCGGGGTCCTTAAACTCGTGGACCGAAACGTCCCTAAACTAATATCGGACCGAGACGTCCCTAAACTAATATCGGACCGAAACGTCCCTAAACTAATATCGGACCACCACGTCCCTAAACTGGCACAATAGAGCCCAAATGCTCTTTTATCGGATCTAAACGGTCCCGTTAAGTTGATCTTAGTCTCAAACTGGACTAACGTATCCTTAACAAACGTTTAAGTTGATCTTAGCCTCAAACACGGCTAACGTATCCTTAAATATTCAAATGGATTATAAAACTCCCAATCAAATCTGGTTCGAGGGTACATCTCCGAGCTCCTTTGATACATGTCGTTGTAATCCTTCAACGACGTCAGAGAGGTGACGAGTCCCGATGGCCATACATTAAATTAATCACTATGTTGAGTTGATCTTAGTCTAAAACAGGACTAACGTATCCTTGACGAAAGTTTAAGTTGATCTTAGCCGCAACGCGACTAATGCATCCTTAAACTGAAAACACTAAACCCAAATCTAAGTAAATACGGATTTGGACTAATCCACGTCCTACGGGCGACGGCATTACTCAGTCTCCGTATACAATCCACGGGCAACCACAAACAAAATGAACACACGCGACACGAAGTGAAATTCTGGAGAAGGAGAAAGTTGTTACCGCGAGGCGGTAGCGTAATTAACTGCAGGGGCTTACGCCTGCAGGGAAGAGCGTCCCCATAATCAAAAACCCCTCATCCTGAGGGGGAATCTGACGAAGTCTGCTACATCGGCCGCATCCGTCTAAACCTCCGATACACGGTGCCATAAATCAACTTGGTATCTTCGGAGAGATAAACGGATAAAACCAAATAGCATCTGCCCCGAACATCAGGCATGGACGTCCTAACGTCCAGGCCGCCGTTCGGAGGGGAACAGATTCTGGCACGCCCGGTGGGACCTCCGAACGGCGGCCTGGACGTTAGGACGTCCATGCCTGATGTTCGGGGGGGAACAGATTCTGGCATGCCCGGTGGGACCTCTTCCTCTTTCCACTCCACACTTCGTGTGTCGTCTTCGCGAACCAATCGCGGTTCATTAAATGGTTGTCTTCGGATTTCAAGTTACTAAGATTTGGTCTTTTACCTGGCGCAGAATTCAAGATTCAATGGCCTCTAGCTGTACCAACTGCTCGAAATGCTGCTGCAACGGACGCTCCACCTCACCAGGAGGTGTAGCATATAGGCCCCAAGCGGCTTCCTTCCTTACTCTGCCGGTAGATCAGGTGACCCAAGCCACCACCGGCTTGTTCTTCGGGACTATGATCCCACCTGCAAGCTTTTCTGCACCAATACCTGCGCCAGAAGTGGGTAAAAAGTCGGTCTTCAACCGGCTCACTGTTTCGACAACCTCTGTCGACAGGTCACCCGCTACTAAACCGACAGCCTCCGTTTTCACCAGGCTAGGTCAGAACTATAAAGTGGCCGTCCCAAAGAGGGCAACGGCCGCTGCTTCGGAAGTCATTAAAGCGGCCTCTCCCATCAGAGGGTTGGTCTTCACAAGATTGACGGTTCCCACTCCTCCCCCAGCTGGTCAAAAGGCATCAGTCTTCGACAGGATGACATCGGCAGTTACCCCACACTCAAACAAGGGGCAACAAGAAACCATCTCGATTTCCGAGCCAGTCCCAACGGCTCGTCGTGCGCGACGTCGCCATTGGCGACGAGTGAGGAAAGCAGGGGGCAACTCCCCCTCAGGGATAACACCACCCGCTCCAATGGTGGAAGTCAATGCTGCTGTTCCGACTGGGAACAGCTTTGAACTACTGAGGAGAGTGCGTAAGAACTCTCCAACCGCTACCGTGAAAAGATCTCCTCCACCTGCGGAGAGAGTTCCAGAAATAAAACAAGAACAGCCCCCTCAACGGCTATCGTCAAAGATATACAAGGTTTGGCGGAGGGTTCAAGACTCTGTGATTGACCCAGATCACTTTCATCGCAAGAAAAAGGCAAAGGTGGAGAAGGACAAAACCCGCCCCGTTAAACAGCAGGGGGCAACAATTGCTAGCAGGCCCATTTTAACAGCTCCTTCAACCTCGATGGCCCACAAAAGAAGGAGGCCAGAGAAAGCTCCCACGTCAGCGGCAAAGTTTAAAGGCGGTGAACCTAAACCTCTAAAGTCAGGGGGCATAATAGTTCATACGATTTATATGGCTTCTGGAAAGGAAGAAAGCCGCACTTCTACGGGTCACCGACCGCTCACCCGATCAGTGACCAAGGCTCAGGAGCAGCAACAAAAGCTCCAGGAGATGATGACCACAATGGCTGCACTCACTGGGCCGAAAGAGAACCTTGAGGCGTCCTTAGATGAGCGCCAGGAAGAAGAGACCGACGCCGAGTTCCTCCGCCGAGTACTGGAAAAGAGAGACAAAGAGGCTGCTGAACAAGCAGCCAATATACAGCGTATGGGCCTCCTCTTCCAGGACATGATAGGGATGATGATACAACAAGATCCCCCGACTGAAGAACCCCCGATTGTCCTTGGGGATGATAGGGGAGAGACATCAAACCCTCAGCCCGTTCTATCAACGGCTAAAGAGGATACAATCTCTAAGACTGATCTGGACGAATATATAGCCCAGCAAATAAAGGTTCATCACGCGGCCGAAGTAGCCGGCCACGTCGTAAAAACGGGGCGACCGTATCCAGGCTGGTATGACCAAATCAAGTACCCGCCGGGTTACACGATTCCCAAGTTTCATGTTTACAAAGGGACCGGCAATCCCCATCAACATGTTGCCCAGTTCAGGGCGCTTTGCGGTAATACCGGCGGCGACGACAAGTTGTTGCTTCGCCAGTTTGTTGGAAGCTTATCAGACACGGCGTTTGAATGGTATTCTGAGCTTCCCAACGACTCTATTAAAACTTTTGCGGAGATGGAGCTGCTTTTCACCCAACGTTTTGCAAGTGCCAGTGAGCGTATCCCGATGACGGCACTGATCAATGCCAGGGTAAAACCCGGCGAGACATGGGTTCAGTACGCTATACGGTGGCGAAATCTATGGTCGAAGTGCGAACAGCGCATAGAAGAAGCTCCAGCGGTGGGAATGTTTGTTGGAACGCTTGATCCACAGGCAACCATCTCGCAGTTCATGATGTGCTTCAAGCCGACTACCTTCCAGGCTTTGATCGACAAACTAGCGCAGATGGATCAGATGGGCCATAAACCCCCTCTCCCGAAGCCGGACTCCCGAAACGACAAAGGAAAGGGAAAAGCGATCATTGTCGCTAATGCCCAACAACAACCGAGCGACTCGAAGCCGGTTGCTCGTCCAAACAATACGCGCCCATACGTACCCCTTGAGGACAGGATGGGACGTCCTTACTCCTTCCCCCGCGATAAAACGAGGAGGCTATTCGAGCTGGCGTTGCGTAACAGACTCATAAATCTGCCAGATCCAAAATGTCCGTTGCAACCGAACGACGTCAACGAGCCCAATTACTACCCTTACCATCGAGTGCTAGGCCACCCCATCGAGGATTGCTACGTTTTCAAGAATTGGCTTGAGAACCAGTACCGTCAGGGCAAATTTGCGCTATCTGACAAATGGAAGGTGAATCCCCTGCAGCCCCACACCTCTAAAGGGACGAACACGCCGGGGGCAACATGCTCCGTCATTGAGGAAGCTCCTTAGGAGGTCGTATTGTCAGCCAAGACAAAGAGGATGCTAAACGATCTTCAGACCTGTCCAGCGGTCAAGTGGAAGAACCCCTTGGAACCGCAGGTTATTGAGGGGATGTTGAAGCCACGACCGACTCCGAAGATCGATGGTGGTAGTTCAAGCGTTCATAGCCGGCCGTCAAAATCTTCGAAAAAGAAGAAGAAGAAATCTGAGAAGCCCGTGAAGCCTGGCGACAAGCGCACGGACTTACAAAAGCAAATCGACGCACTTGATGAGTACAACCAAAAGGCGCGGACTCCCATTACACTCCAAGATTTCCTTGATCACGTCTTTCAAAAAGAAGATGAGGAAGAAAGTTCATCGGACGAATCCGAGGAGTATGTGGCGAGCTGTCATATGATCTCTCATTCGGTCACGAATGATGAAGAGACCTCTGGCACTGAAACGCTGGGGGCAAATGCCGAATCAAGAGCTCCAGGGTTATCAGTTGAGATGATTGGCGCGTTTCTTAATGAAGCTCGATTGAAAAGTAAACCTGATCGAGAACGCGAGACGGCTATATTGGAAAGGGCCAAGCGCCAGCGACTTGATGAAAGAGCTGAGGCGATCCCGCTGGAGCAAGATGCCTCCACCGCTGACAAAAGCCAATTCAAGATAAAAAAGAGGTTTGCTAAGGCCATATCAATGGGCATGAAGCTACCATCCTCTGAAGGAAAAATTACTGGTGCGGTAGAAATGCACCCCTCTTATTGCTTATATCATCAGAAGGTCTCGCATCCTACCCAAGAGTGCAAGGCTTTCAATGGATGGTGGCAAGGATACGTCGCTAATCGACAACAATTTAAACGGGAAAAACGTAAAATTCGCCGAGAGCAAAGAAATACGACTGAAGAACTTGAAAGAACTGTCGGCAATTGTCACATGGTTAACACTGCCGGGTCACAAGTGCCTACATTTAGGAGCGACTCTGATGAGGAACTAGAACTTGGCCCCCTCTTCAAAGAATCCACTTCGGGAAAAGAAGAAGAACCGAAGTCCTGCGAGAATATACAGCTGCACAATCGAACATTACCCGAAAAGAACCTCGGACCCTTGAACAGAAAAGACAAAGGGAAAGAGAAGGTCTCTGAAGATATCTCCTTGGATGACCGAGTCGCGGAAGAGTTAACCGCCAAGAATCCCCCAAAGAGGAATAGAGTAGATTACAATGTCTTAGCGCATCTGAGGAAGCTACCCTCATAACTCAGCATTCTCGATGCCCTATTACTATCAAAAGAGGCGAGGGATTCTTTAATTAAGGCCCTACAAGAGCCGGACCAGTTCCAAGCCTTCCTAGCCGAAGAAAAGATGAAAGATGAATTAGAGGAAGTGCACACAGCCGACGTTGCTTTTGGTGATGAAGACCTTCTCCTCGGGACGTGTGAACAAAATCGCCCCCTTTATGTCTCAGGATACTGCCATGACATAAAGATAGGCAAAATCTTGGTCGATAACGGATCGTCTGTCAATTTACTCAATGTGCGAGTGTTAAAGGAGATTTGCATGAGTGTCCAACACCTCGCCCGAGACAAAATCACTATCTCCGGATTCGACTCTCAATCATCAAAAACACTTGGATCTGTGATATTGACGCTACGCTTCGGGTTGCTTGTCACAGACATCAAATTCCATGTTATAGACGCCAAGACGTGCTACAATGCTCTGCTCGGCCGACCATGGCTACACGAGTACAATATCATCCCTTCTACAGAGCATCAGTGCATGAAGTATTCTAGGGATGGCCTTGAGTACACTGTGGCGGGAGAGTTGAATCCGTTTTCCGTAAACGAAGTTCGCAAGTATGAAGATGCCAAGTACTTCTTACCGAGTTTCGAAGACACGGAAAGGTGTCATAAACCGGAGAACAAAACTAACGCCACCATCCCTGTCTTCGGCAGTGACACCGAGGAGGAGGAGGATATAATTTATTCAGGTCCATCCTAGTCCACCAGGCCAGGACCATCCGTTCCTTCATTAATCTTCGGCAGTGATTCAGAGGATGAAGTTCACGCTGTATTCCCTGCTCGGCTGTCAATACGAGCTTCTGCTGATGAAGAGCGAAGTCTGCAGATAACCATGGTGCCGCTTGAACATTACAAAGAACTGGATGCACTCAACGCCAACAGCGTAGAAGAATTGCACACATTCTATATTCCTCCCGGACGAAAAGGCGAGAAGGCAATCCTATTCTACCGTTCTGAAGAAAACAAGGTGGAAAAAGAAATTTGGCATGGCGCGGATCCCACGCTCGACAGGCTTCAGCCCATCCGTCTTCCCAGATATTATACCAAAGGTTTGAGGAAACTGCTGAAACGCCAGGGAATACCTTTCGAACAAACCGTTAGAAAGGCCAAATTCTATGACAAAGTATGGAACGTTCCCGGGACTCAATGCAAATTGCCTAACGGGAGAATAGAAACAAAAGGGCTCGGGTACATCCGGTCAAAGAAAAGGGAGCCAGTAGACAGCTGTTATGTCATGTATGACTTCGATGAAGAAGCAGACGCTCAATGGGAGGACGCTAATCCTGAACCAGCAAAAGTTCCTGATACAAAACCGCCCAGTCCATCATTTGAAGACCAGGTGAGCAAACTTATAAGGGATGCGAGTCAAAAAGCCCGAGATGATCACAATCGTGAAATGGCAATTTATGAGAAAGCCAAGACACAGCGCCTCCTTCAACAGGCAGTAAAGAACGAAGATGCTGCCCCGTACCAACCTGATACAAAAAGGGCTCGACGCGGAGGCAAAAACAAGTCGAAAGGCAAGAAAGACGCTCAACAACCACAAAGCAGAGCTAAGAAGCCACGCATCCGAGGGTCGAGCGTTATTGACCTAGCCCTCATGAAGAAAATGGGTCGAGCATACTCGTTTCCTCGGAGCAAAACAAGGAAAATACTTGATCTTGCTCTAAAACATCAAATGCTTACACTGCCAGAGTCTAAACACCCTGAGCAAGCAGGCGAAGTCTCCAACCCAAATTATTGCTCTTACCATCGAGTAGTAGGGCATCCGCTTGAAGATTGTTTCACCTTTAAGAATTGGGTTGAGGACCAATATCAGCTTGGCAAATTCGCGTTGTCTGACAACTGGAGGGTAGCGCCGCCGCAAAAGCACGAACCCGAAAACACCAGGATAGAACCAACTCCGCATTGGGATTGGCAGAAAATTCGCACTTGCCACGTGATATCAATATTAAAAGAAGAGTCCGAGGACATGAACAGCCTTCCTCGGTGCTTTGAAAACAGCAGCGATGAGGTAATCTCAGAATTTCCCCCAGCTCCAAAAGAACTAGAGGATGGAATACATACTACTGCAGATAACCTCAGGAAAATCGAGTTGGGGACGGTAAATGATCCGCGACCGACATTCGTCAGCGAGCTGCTGTCTGAAGAGAGGGTGGCTGCGTTAAAAGACGTCCTTGTGCAGCATAAAGATTGCTTCGCATGGAACTATTCCGAGATGCCAGGACTAGATCCAGAAGTCGCTGTACATAGACTAGCAATATCCCCGAACATCAAGCCAGTCAAACAGGCGCCGAGAAGAATGCGGCTTGAGCTCGAAATGAGCATCAACGCGGAAGTCAAAAAGCTGATAGACTCCGGCTTTATCCAAGAGGTTCAATACCCTGAATGGATCGTCAACATCGTCCCAGTGATGAAGAAAAATGGGACAGTGCGCATATGCGTAGACTTCCGGGATCTTAATAAAGCTTGCCCGAAGGATGATTTCCTAGTGCCAGTCACTGAACTGATGATAGACAATACATCCACTCATGAAGTTTTCTCCTTCATGGACGGCTCATCAGGGTATAACCAGATAAAAATGCATCCAGAAGACCAGAAGCACACAGCCTTCAGGACTCCTCTTGGTATATTTTGTTATAAAGTGATGCCCTTCGGTTTGAAGAACGCCGGTGCTACTTATCAGAGGGCCATGACAAAGATCTTCGACGACCTTATACACGAAATCGTTGAATGCTATATCGACGATCTTGTGGTTAAAAGCAAATCATACGAGGAACATCTCGAGCATCTGAAGACTGTATTTCAACGCCTTCGGCAATACAACTTGAAGATGAATCCTCTTAAATGTGCGTTCGGGGTTTCCTCGGGCAAATTCCTGGGATTCGTTGTTCGACACCGAGGTATTGAAATAGATCCGTCAAAGATTAAAGCGATCATGGAAATGCCTCCGCCGAGGACTCTCAAACAGCTGCAGTCTCTCCAAGGGAAACTCGCATACATACGGCGATTTATAGCCAACCTTTCAGGAAAGTGCCGTCCTTATAGTCACCTGATGAAGAAGGGAACCCCATTCGTTTGGGATCAAAAATGCCAAGGCGCACTGGATGAGATCAAGCAATACCTGCAGAACCCGCCGGTGTTGGCTGCTCCGGTTAAGAGGAAGCCTCTCATTCTTTATACAACCGCCCTTGAGGGATCTTTAGGCGCATTATGGGCACAAGAGAATGACCAGGGGAAAGAAAGAGCACTCTACTACTTAAGTCGGGTTCTGCTGGGGGCAGAAAGCAATTACTCCCCCATTGAAAAACACTGCCTGGCGTTGATCTTCGCAATAACAAAGCTTAGACATTACGCATTAGCGCATGAAGTCCATCTCATTTCAAAGGTGGACCCTCTCAAATATCTAATGTCAAAGGCCATATTGACAGGACGACTCGCTAAATGGGCCCTACTCTTAATGGAGTTCTCGATAGCATATCGACCACTCAAAGCAGTAAAAGGCCAGGCCATCGCCGACTTCCTTGCTGAGCACCCGATACCAGCCGACTCTCCTTTAAACTGCGATCTTCCGGACGAACATGCGTTTGATGCGATCGATGGTGATAATACCCGATGGGAGCTTTATTTTGACGGAGCATCTTCCGTGAAGAAGCGCAAACAAAGTACCCCTATAATCAAATCGGGGGTAGGACTCATCTTTATAACTCCATAAGGAGGGATAATACGCTTCGCCTTCTCTTTAACAGAGCCGAGAACGAATAATGAAGCCGAATACGAAGCTCTGATAGCAGGCCTCGAGATCGCCATTGACATGGGAATTGAAAACCTCCTCATATACGGAGATTCGCAACTGGTCGTTAGTCAAGTAAACGGCGATTACCAAACATGCAAACCAGAGTTAGTAAAATACGGTGAAAAGGTCCAACAACTGCTAACCCAAATTCCCTCTTATACTTTGGAGAGCATACCACGCGCGGATAACAGCAAAGCGGACGCGTTGGCCAAACTCGCTAAAGAAATGGCTGACGAGAACCTCGATGACGTTAGAATCATGGTACAAAGTCGTCAGGTGCTCGCCCCCGCAGAAATACCTTCGGAATCATCCGAAGAGAAGGGAGTGACTGAACAAGCAACCTTGCAAATAAAAGAACATGAGAAAGTTGAGGATTGGAGGGAAGTCTTTATAGACTACTTCAAGTCCCACCAAATGCCCGAAGATGCGTCCGCAAGACATCAACTCATAAAACGAGCTCTGTCCTTCGCCTTCGTCAATGATACTCTCTACAAGAGGTCATTCGATTCTCTGTGGCTGAGATGCTTAGGACCGAACGAATCGGAAAGAGTCGTTCAGGAAATTCATGACGGAATCTGCGGTTCTCACCAAGCAGGTCCAAAGATGAAGTTGAAGATCAAACGGATGGGCTATTACTGGCCCACGATGATTCAAGACTGCATCGAATATGCGAAGCAATGTCACTCATGCCAGATTCATGGGGACTTCATCCACCAGCACCCAAATCCGCTGCATCCAACGGTAGCTAGCTGGCCATTCGAAATGTGGGGGACTGATATAGTCGGCCCCATCGAGCCAGCATCGTCTAAAGGACATCGTTTCATCCTAGCGACGACTGACTACTTCTCTAAGTGGGCAGAAGCAGTACCATTGAGAGAAGTGAAGACGGAGAATATCCTCCATTTCTTCAAAACGCACGTCATATATCGGTTTGGAACTCCGAGGCGGATCATCTCCGATAACGGGCCGGCCTACCGAAGTCATAAAATCAGCCGCTTCGCACAGCAGCATAACATAGACTGGAGATATTCCTCAGTCTATAATCCACGAGCTAACGGTCTCGCCGAGGCCTTCAACAAGACCTTGACGAAAATTATAAAGAAAACAGTGTCCCAAAATAAGAAAGACTGGCATGAGAGACTGCAAGAAGCTCTTTGGGTGTATCGAACCACATTCAAGACAGCTACAAACACAACGCCATACGCGTTGGTGTTCGGTACGGAAGCAGTACTCCCTCTCGAGGTAGAGTTACCCTCTCTAAGAGTGGCAGTCCATTACGAGCTGACGGACGAAGAAAATGCTCATCTTCGGCTTGAGGAGCTTGACGCCCTTGAAGAAACACGGCTCATAGCGCAACAAAATCTGGAGGCCTATAAAGCAAAGATGATGCGCTCATACGAAAGATTGACCCGACCGAGGACATTCCACCAAGGCGAACTCGTGCTAGTGGTCAAAAGGCCTATGATCCCCAATCGCGCCAAGCGGGAAAAATTCGAGCCGAACTATGAAGGCCCGTACATCATAGATAAAGTTTATCAGGGTGGGGCCTATCTACTTATGGACATGCATGGTGAAAGGCCTTTCAGGCCGATAAACGGTCGCTTCCTAAAGAAATACTACGCTTAATGAGCCACAGCCTAGGTCAACGATAGATGACGACGACTATGTCCGCTCGCTATCTTCATAAGCTCAAACTTTATAAGCAGTAGCCAGCTTCTCAACAGCGGACCGAAATGTCCTTAAACTAACAGCGGACCGAAATGTCCTTAAACTAATAGCAGACCGAAACGTCTTTAAACTACTACCACAGCATCCTTAGGCTGACGAGATAAAAAATAAAAAAAAAATAAAAAAAAATAAAAAATAAAAATAAATAAAAATAAATAAAATAAAAATAAAATATGAAAATAAAATAAAATAAAAACGGTATGTCCATAAGCAAAAAGGGGCACGGATGAAAACCCGAAAGGGCTCCGTGAGTAAAAACAGCAGGGCTACCGGCGAGTGTTCGTGAAAACCCGAAAGGGCGCGACCTCGTAAAAAAGAAAGAAGAAGAAAGATTTCCATGTATTATCAAACATGATACAATCAAGTGCACAAAAGTATGTGGGGTATGGGATTCGAACTCTGGTGGCTTGGTTCAGCAATACAAGGTATTACCAATGAGTATGCTGCTAACACCATATGATATATGGAGTGGGATTTGGTAAAACCATATATACTTGTTATAAATATCGTAATTATTATTAATATGGGGAGTTGCAAAGTCAGGATCTCAATAACAAAGGGTAGAGAAAGAAGAAGGAAAAAAAAAACGCTATGTCCATAAGCAAAAGAGGGCACGGATGAAAACCTGAAAGGGCTCCGTGAGTAAAAACAGCAGGACTACCGTCGAGTGTTTGTGAAAACCCGAAAGGGTGCAACCTCGTTAAAAGACACTTATAGGGTCCTCTCGACCTTATAAGGAGAAACCACCCGCGTGAGATCCTTACGACTCACAAAGGAGCAACACACTTAGGAATCCCCACGATTCCTAAGGAGAAAATACACTTGCGAGATCCTCACGACTCGTAAGGAGAACGCTCTTATGGGACCCTCACGGCTCATAGGATTTGAAAGTCTTAAGTTACAGAGACCTAAACCTGTGCTTAAGCAATCCCCACAATTTCCGATATTGCCCTACAAGTGGCTCAATACTGACCCTTGTATACAATCCACGGGCGCGAATAAACATTTCCCTAACCAAGGTCCATCCGTGACTGGGGATATGTTCGCATAACCCTTGTAAATCCTCTCGATTTGCAAAGAGAAAACCCTCTTGTAGGATCCTTATGACTTACAGAGGAACGAAACACTTAGGAACCCTCACGATTCCTAGGGAGAAAATACACCTATAAGATCCTCACGACTTGTAGGGAGAAATACCTTTATGAGACCCTTACGGCTCATGAAGTCAAAGCCTTAGTCGACAGGACCCTAACCCTGGTCGCTAAGCCACCTTCGTTCGACAGCAACAGAGGCAGATGATGATTCACTCCTGGCAATATCCCAGTTGTAGCGATGCTGATGCCGAAATCGGTGTCCAATTTCAGGTTTACGGCGAAAGCCAGTAGGCCGCTCATGCATACGAAATAGCTGAAATGATTGGGCAACTTGCAATAAAAAGCAGCAAGTAAAATGTATGCATGTAAAATAGCCGAAATGATTGGGCGACTCGCAATAAAAAGCAGCGAGTAAAAATGAAATAAATAGCCGAAATGATTGGGCACCGCGAGAAATAGCCGAAATGATTGGGCAATCGCGACCTTCGCGATATAAAAGCTGAAATGATAGAGCATCGCGGAAATAAAATAAAAAAATGATGATGATAAGACTTTGGCCCTACAGTTAAGATCATATCGACCCCTGTATACAATCCAAGGGCGTAAACAAAGAGGGAACCATACTTTCCCAACAGGCTCCGCCAGAAGATGAAGCCAAATCTTGACAGTTCAGTCCAACTCCGAAGAAATCAATATCTTCATCAAATCCCTCGACTCACGGATACAAACACTCCTTGACGAGAGCCTCCTGATCCGCGTCGACCTGCAGAGCCACCAGCGCCTCCGTGGGAATCCTCGACTCGTTTCAAACCCCAAGGAAACAAATAATCCTTGGCGCTCGGGAAACAAATAATCCCTAGCAAATCCCTCGACTCACGGATACAAACACTCCTTGACGAGAGACTCCTGATCCGCGTCGACCTGCAGAGCCACCAGCGCCTCCGTGGGAATCCTCGACTCGTTTCAAACCCCAAGGAAACAAATAATCCTTGGCGCTCGGGAAACAAATAATCCCTAGCAAATCCCTCGACTCACGGATACAAACACTCCTTGATGAGAGACTCCTGATCCGCGTCGACCTGCAGAGCCACCAGCGCCTCCGTGGGAATCCTCGACTCGTTTCAAACCCCAAGGAAACAAATAATCCTTGGCGCTCGGGAAACAAATAATCCCTAGCAAATCCCTCGACTCACGGATACAAACACTCCTTGACGAGAGACTCCTGATCCGCGTCGACCTGCAGAGCCACCAGCGCCTCCGTGGGAATCCTCGACTCGTTTCAAACCCCAAGGAAACAAATAATCCTTGGCGCTCGGGAAACAAATAATCCCTAGCAAATCCCTCGACTCACGGATACAAACACTCCTTGACGAGAGACTCCTGATCCGCGTCGACCTGCAGAGCCACCAGCGCCTCCGTGGGAATCCTCGACTCGTTTCAAACCCTAAGGAAACAAATAATCCTTGGCGCTCGGGAAACAAATAATCCCTAGCAAATCCCTCGACTCACGGATACAAACACTCCTTGACGAGAGACTCCTGATCCGCGTCGACCTGCAGAGCCACCAGGGCCTCCGTGGGAATCCTCGACTCGTTTCAAACCCCAAGGAAACAAATAATCCTTGGTGCTCGGGAAACAAATAATCCCTAGCAAACTCCTCGACTCACGGATACAAACACTCCGTGATGAGAGCCTCCTAACTCATGTCAACTCGCAGAGCCATCACTCTCTCCGCGAGCAAATTCCCGATTCGTCCCAATTTGTAAGAAGAAGTCTCAGACAGCAAGGATTGAAAAGCTTGCTTCTTGAGCAATGGGGCCCTGCAAGTCAATCCAAAATGGTCTCTTGCATACTATTCACGGGTCTCACTCTCCGAAGTCGAATTTCGACGAGGAGGGAAACAACCACTTACGAATCCTCTCGACTCGTAAGAGGGAAAAATTCTCTTATAGGATCCTTACGACTTATAAGAGAAACCACACTTAGGAATCCTCACGATTCCTAAGGAGAAAATCCACCTATGAGATCCTCTCGATCCGTAGGGAGAAAAGCCTCTATGAGACCCTCACGGCTCATAGAATTGAAAAGTCTTAGGCGGTAAACCTGAACCTGCGGCCTAAGCCATCACTATTTCCTGAGGAAGTCGGAATACTCGTTTTAGACATCCATCAACCATGATTATTAAGACAGCCTACTGACATTAAAAGAAAGAAGATGGCAGAAAGAATATCCGTTCTACATTTGATCTGGTATGCGCGACGCATTCATTTATGCATGGACAGAAGACTCAAGACGAGAAATAAGACAAGCTGAAATAGAAAAGGGGAGAGTTTTCATTCATACCGCCAAAAGTTTTTACAAGCATAAGAATAATGCATAAGAAACATTGTTCAAAATATTACAACGGTATAACCTCGGATCCGGGGCACGGATTGAGGAAATCAAAAGTAAGGCCATCCAGAGTTCTTCTGGCCTTTCTAATTATTCTTATGCGCAGTCTTTCGCGCTCCTCGGTGTCGATATCATCGGCAAGCCCTTCCGGCCTTTGATAAGCAGCAACGATCGTCGTCTGCTGAAACACTTGATGCAGGATGTCCACAAGGTCGTTCCGTCGCTTCTTTGAGATCAGCCCTGTCAGGTGCACTGAATGCACCTTGTCCTCGGCATCATCCAGTGCATTGAGTGGTAGGGCCTCATGAAGACCCGGAAGTGCCCTCCATATTGCTCCCAGCACGACTTTCAAAAGAGCCGAACGCCGAGGCAACAGCTAGCCACCGCTTGCGTTCAGACGACCCATAACTTCTGCACATTCGGCATCTGTAAACTCCTGGTTTTGTTGACGACCCTGAGCGCGGATATCATCGTAGGTAATGAACTCGTGCAGACTGTATAGATGCACCGCCGCCATTATGCCTGGAGAAAATATTACAGGAAGATCAACAATAGAAAAGCAATAATATACATGGATGTCTAAATTCCTAGAGAGCAAAACTATGTTCAAAGATGAAACCCACTAGACGAGAGCTCTGCTATTTAAGATTGATCTAAGAATCGATTTTACCTGAAGTTCTTCTTAAAAACTTTTTAAAAAAGGGAGCAAGGCACTGGAGTTCTTAAAGGCAAGAACAAAGCTCTGAAGTCTTCAAAAATGGAAATCTGGAAGATGATAAGTATCTGGAGGGGACCAAGGATCCTATTTATAGGCCTCAAGTGCCTCTTCGACTCCCAAGAGTCGTCACGGCAGTTTACCCTAATTGGAGCGAATGTCCGTTCGAATTCCGATGCAGGAGATGAAGCAACGCTTCATCCTTCCCCGATTAGAGCAGAGCTCTGTCTTGAAGAAGCGACGCTTCAGCACGGAAGCGCTAGCGCAGTTGCGTTGCGCTGCGCGCTACACGCCACGTGTCCAGCGCAAACGCGTCAGCGCAGCATCCCAAAGCAGCGCACCCAGCCAAAGCAAAGCTCTGTTTCAAGCAAAACCAAGGGAAGTAACGCTTCAGCGGCATATGCGTCGTGCGCTGCATGACACGTGTCAGCATAGATGTGCTAGCGCAGTTGCGCTGCACTGTGTGCTGTGCGACACGCGTCATATCCTGGAGCATTCACGCTAAACAAAAAGGTTCTGAAGAAATCTTTGCGGTTATTATCTTCTGTAAAACAGAAGCCCCTAGACCAAAGATCCAATGGTGGGGGGAAATCCCGCCAAATCTTTCAGAAAAGGGATTTCTTCAACAAATTGTACTTGCTTCTTAATCTGCAAGAAAAAGTCTCAGACAGCAAGGATTGAAAAGCTTGCTTTTTGAGCAATGGGACCCTGCAAGTCAATCCAAACTGGTCTCTTGCATACTATTCACGGGTCTCACTCTCCAAAGTCGAATTTCGACGAGGAGGGAAACAACCACTTACGAATCCTCTCGACTCGTAAGAGGGAAAATTCCCTTATAAGATCCTTACGACTTATAAGAGAAAACCACACTTAGGAATCCTCACGATTCCTAAGGAGAAAATCCACCTATGAGATCCTCTCGATCCGTAGAGAAAAAAGCCTCTATGAGACCCTCACGGCTCATAGAATTGAAAAGTCTTAGGCAGCAGATCTGAACCCGCGGCCTAAGCCACCGCTATTTCTTAAGAAGGTCAGGGATACTCGTCCTAATCATCCGTCAATCATGGTTACTAAGGTGGCATACCGATAATAAAAGAAAGTAAAGACGGAGAAATGACACAAGACATTACAAAATGTGCATCTTTTATTCAGAAATATTGATCGAGTACAGGATACATTGTGCTAAAGAATAAAAAAAAAATATACATATACTTTACAAAGACAAATGATACAAGGAGAATTATTGGGAAGGAAGCGTCTTGCATAGGTGTAGCAATTGCTCGCATATGTCCTTCCATGCCTTCTCTTGGTCAGCTACCATCGCCAGCTCTGCCTCCACTTGGGCTCGTTGCTGCAAGACCGACGCAAGCTGCTCCCTGACGACCTGATAGGCAGCTTCCCGACTTGGGATATTGCGCTCAGCTATGTCAAGCTTCCGCTTCAAGTTTAGCCCATGGGAGATGCGCTCCAAGAGACCCTCGAAGATAGTCTTCACTTGGGCAGCATTTGCCTCAACCTCGGCGCGTAGATGGGCCGTTTCGTTCGAGGTCTTTTGGCATTCCCTTAGTCTTAAAGCTGCTTCTTGCTCCAAGTGGCGGGAGTGCGAAGTGCTTTGCTCGAGCCAAGTTGTGCGTTGGGTGCTCAGGGCTAAAACTTCGGGAGAAGGGCGCGTCGACTCCAGCCGGTATAGACAGACCTCGATCTCCCTGCAGTGATTAACCCAAGATCCGACGACGCCTTCGTTATGAAAATTTACGAGCGCCGCCAACATTGGATTAACCTCCACAGCGAAATCTACGGCAGAAGGGAGAGCGTCCATGTTGAGCTCTTCGATGTACCCGCTCAGCATGCCCAAACTCATCACAGCACCCTTTGAAGACGGGCGTTTCAAGAAAGGGCCTGCCGGTGGAAGGACGCGAGACTCAAAAGGGACCGGAGCCGGAACAATAGCTGCAAAACAAAAAATGGTTAAACGATGGTTCGGAAGATGTTGAAGGGTTACCAAAAAAGAAAATTTACTATACCAGCTGCAACGGACGGTAAAGCCGGAAGAGCCGGTAGCGCGGCAGGTCTTGCATCCCCTCCTTCGATTTGTGGCACTGCAATAAAGAAAGGGAAAAGTCAGAAATCATTCAATTGCTAGAAAAAAGGAGATGAACAAAGATATTGTAGTGAACGTACACTCACCAGCGCCACTAGAGGGAGAAGCAAGTTCGAATGGGAAGGAGAAGTGTGGGAGCAACACTTGATATAGATGATCAAAGAGCACTCCTAAAAAGATGCGGTGGTATGGCGTTAGTCCATGAACTACACGTTTAAAAGATTAACTTATGAGTCGCAAATCCATACCTTCCAACATCCGCGACGGCACGAGGGAAGACGGGGAAGTGACCACCGCCAAAGCAGTAGTTGACGGTACTCCTTCAAGCAATGGAGCGTCGGCACTGGCCGCACCTGCAAAGACAAGCTTGTTAGAAGAGATCGCAAGATATATAAAAAAGGGGGGAAAGGATAGTAACCCGAAACTTCCCCGACGAACTGCCAGCCGAGACTGAGGCAATTCCTCCCTCCATTGACATCAGGCCACCACCCGTAGCCTCGTCACCCGACTCAATAGGGACCGTTGTTATACTTGCAGGCCCGGGAGAAGGCGGGGGAATATAGGCGGAGAGGGTCATGATTGGAGCGTTGCCAGATTCCTGAGAAAGAGCAGCTGGCTCGTCCTTAGGAATCGCGGCGACCTCAGCCGCTACTCCTACGGATTCTGCGGTCACGGTTGTCTCGTCCACCGTCACTGCAAGGTCTCCAGCCTTGAGCGCTTCGCCTTCTACCGCCTTCGCCTCGGTTAAGACAATCATCTCATCTACCGCCACGTCAGGTGCGGTATCAATGACCCTCTCGGCGGCAGACTCCTCAACCTCTGTAACAGATCCCGTGGCCCCAATGACGCGCCTCACTGTCGGCTCAGGTTCGGTAGGCGCCGCTTCCGCCATTTCCTGGAGTCCAACGGTCTCCGCCTCTCCCTCAGTCGGGCTTGGCCCTGAAAGATGGAATGCGTATAAGCCAATAGCTTGATAATTTTTATAACAAGGTTCTGGAAGAAGTGTTACCTGAAGAGGACTTGTCGTTTGCACTCCGAGCCGCGCGCGCCACTTGCCTATAAGCAGTAGACAGGGCGGCAGGGGCCTCTTCAGAAGGAGTGGCGGCACGAGGAATCGTGCTAGGGCCCGCTCCCGTGGCCAAAGCAGCTCTGCTCGCCTCTGCTTCAGAAGGAGTGTCGGCACGAGGAAGAGTGCTAGGGCCCGCTCCCGAGGCTAAAGCAGCTCTGCGTGCCCTTGCTTCGCGTCTCAACCGCTTCCGCTCCTCTCGAGCCGTTGAGACGGATGCCACTAGGGCTTCTTTGAGTGAGGCTCCCTCGTCCGTATATAGGGATGCTTCTAGATTCTTCAAGGCATCCCTCATCATCTTGTCAAGCCGGGGCTCTTGTGGCAACTTCGATGAAGCTGGGGCTTTAGTAACAGGCTCAGGAAGGATCCCCGCGCCAACTGATATAACCTCTGCAAAGAAACAAAAGAAGGTTAGGTTGACCATCAGAGAAGATGACAAACTTTCATTATGAAAGGGAAAAGGGTAGGACATACCAACGCCTGCTGGGACACGCTTCTTCTCCTCCTCCTGGAAGGTCTTCAAAGAGGCAGCAATGGCCTCTTCAGTAGAAATGCCTGTTAAGAACGAAGCAAATATTAGCTAAAGATAATAATAAAAATGCAGTAAAATGACAAATAAAGCGTCTGATGATTACCGGACTCAGCGAGTTTGCTTAACATCGCTTCAAGCCTCGCCGATCGCTCCGAAGCTGCAATGGCGGCAGCTAAATTGGTGTCCTCAGGGTCCACCACAAAGCCCTCATTGCTGCCATACTCACATATGACCTCGGCAGGAGGAGCCCCAGGCTTTGAGCTGAGGATCGCATCGAGGGAAAGGGCAGACTTCTTCTTTTTCTGCTGTCCACCAGCTTTAGATCCACCCGGAGCGGATTTGCGCTTGGCAGCCACTTTAGGGTGGCGAGTCCCGATCTCTGCCCCTCCGCTAGACCCTGGTGATACCACATTAACCGTCTTCGTGGGAGCGCGGGGCGCCGGCGGTGCATCCACCGTAGTGGGCAATGGCAATCCCCGCGGGGGGCTCAACACGCGCGGTCGGTCAGCTCTGGCATCTTTTATCGGGGGGATGACCTGGATCCTTGGCTGCAAAGGAGCCTTGCGATCACCGCCAGGAGGCGCACCCCTACGGTCAACCAGCAAGCGTTTCTCCATTAAAATGATTGGACCCATAGCATGCGCATACCAGGCTACATACGGATGGATTATTTTAGGAACACAGCTAGGCTCACTGATAAAAAAATAGGATCCCGTATTAAGCCGGACGAAATGATGCATCGCATTCCTTATCCCCTCTGGGCCGACCGCGGGTGTTTCCAGAAAGGCCTCCATCGGGATCCCTTGATTGTAACTCGATTGTCGGGCAAATCGATGTGGGTTATACCTCATAAAGAGAGCCGTCTTATTCTGCCTAAATACTAGGTAGCCCGGCCGAATGGAGTAAAGGTGAAGGATTTCCCGAGCCTTCAGTACAAAAACCCCGCCCTTAAAGTCGTCACGCAGCGACACCACTGACTTAGCGGTCTCGGAGCCTATGGTGATGACCTTATCCACAAAAGAGGTCTTCGCTCCGACTAGATGTGAACGCAGGAGCAGTCCCCTAGACTCCCGCGGAGGTGCAACCACAATTGAAGCCCCGACCAACCGCATGATTCTTGGGAGCCCGTATTTCTCAAAGAATGGAGGAGTCTTATGGGCACCAAACACCCCTCGCACATGCAGCTCCATCCAAGAAGTGAAGTAGTGCATCGGAAAGTTAGCAGGCTGTACCCCAGGCTCATTAGCGTCCGCCGCTACGCTAAGTCCATTATAAAGGTAAGCCATCCCGGCAATCCCTACCGATAGCTGCAAACCAGCCGCCATTCGATGCGCCGGGTAAAAGACGGAGGACCGCATGAGGCGTGGATGCATGGGAAGCGCGAAGCTGCATAGCCATAGACCCAAGAACCCTATGAAAAAAGTCTCCTCGTCCATGCCAGGAACGGCGATCTCTGAGAAAGGGACACTGGCAGTGCCGGCTCATTTTCCGATGAAGGTCGGCGGTCCAAGCCGAAACCAAAGGGGTCAGCAAGCTGAGCAAACTTCTCGCCCTGCTCTGATAGGAACTCCGGGCGGATAAAACGAGTGATGAAATCCGCGAAACTGACGCCCCGGTCGCCCGATTCCAAATGGAGTTCCTCATAAATCTCCAACACCTTCACCAAGCCCGGGTGCTGATGCTGAATGGCATTTTCCGGAGTTAAGTCAAATACATCCTGCTTGGTGGCAAAGACGTACTCATCAGGAGGAAGCAGCTCTTCGTAGTGCTCCCCCCTTACTGGTAGACCTGAAATCTCAACAAATTCTTCCAAAGAGATGGAGACTTCCCTATCCGCTGTCAAGAAGGTGTGGGTGGGGATATTCCATTGTTCAATAAAGGCCTTTATCCACCACGTCGGAGGAGAGGGATACTCGAAAAGCGAAACGTAGACGGCCGAATATAAACCAATCTTCATTAGATGAGTCCTTTTCGCCGATAAGATGTACCGGGCCCATTGCAGGTATCCGGCAAGCGGTCGCGGGATCAGTCCAATATTATAAGCCTGTCCCCAAGGGCGTGCTTCACCCTGACAGATTCGCCTCCCCAAGATGTCTATCGCCGGCGGCGGCTGCACTGGGATGGCACCAATGGCAGGCTGGAGGAGATCGTCAGAATTCCAATTTTTAACCTCCACGGCATACTCCACCGGGGGCTTGTCCGCATAAGGAATCGTAACTATGGGCTCAGAAGGCGAAGCGGAGCTGAAGCTGCGGCGGCCTTGGATGATTTGGCTGTACCACCTTCCCCACAGGTGAAGTCTCTTGCACTCAGGATCGTGATCTCTAATCAAGGCGAACACCACCCGGTCCACTGGTGCATGTGGGAACCCTCCTTCTGAGCGAACAAAAGGGAAAGACAAATCTTCAGACATGTTCCCTGTAGAAAAAAAAATATATAAAAAAATAAATATAACCGTTAGCGTTCCAATTCTTCACATGTCAAAGTCCTACATCACACTACAGTGCAGTGAGTAGGGGACCAAAGGGGGACCCACAAAATCTAGATGACGGCGTATCATTTGATAAGACAGTCCCATCATTGGATGAGACTGTCAGTCAATGAAAAAGACCCCCAAAAGAATATCCCTATTGGGAGGAAATCCCTAGAGACAAGGAGAAAATCTCCTCTTTTTAGAGCAAAGCTCTGTCACAGAGTGACATTTGTCAAACTCTGGTCTCAAAGGAATAAAACTTCTTAAAAAAGAGCCTAGCTCTGTAGTAGTAATAAAAAATTATAACTCCTAAGAATTAAAATTTTTGGGATCTTAAAGATCCATGAAAACTTTTAGGAGTTCTCTATTTGATCTATGAGCAGGGCTCTGTTCATGGGTTAAAACCCAGGAACAAGATATCTGTAAATTTTTGAGAGCAAGGCTCTGTGGATGAAACCCCAAAGAGGTCTTCTTTAGATCAAAGATCTATGAGAGCAAGGCTCTGTTGAAGAAACCCCAAAGGGGTTTTCTTTAGATCAAAGATCTATAAGAGCAAGGCTCTATTAATTAAAATTAATTTAAATTAATTTAAATTTTTACCTAAGAGTGATTCTAAGTTCTGAACTTTAAAGTTCTTGGGAAGAAGCAAGAGCAAGGCTCTAAGAGTTTTTAAGCAAGAGCAAGGCTCTGAATCAAAGTTTTTGAAACGGTAAAAATTTTTTAAGGACCAAGGGTCCCATTTATAGACGCCTGCGTCTCTTCACCTGATCTCAATGATCCAACGGTCGGGGTCTTGCCACCGCTGCACTCACGTGCGCACCACGTGAGCGCAACGGTGGGGGGGTATTTGTTCCCCCAATCAGAGCAAGGCTCTGCTTAAATTTTGAAAATTCAAATTTTGAAGCAACGCTTCAGTTCCCGTGCGCTGCGCTCAACGCGCCACGTGTCAGAAGTTGACACGGCAGCACAACGCCCAAGACAGTACGTCCAATCAGAGCAAGGCTCTTTAAAAAACATAAGCAACGTTCAACTGCGCGAGCGCACGGCAACGCGACACGTGTCTGCGCGGTTGCGCAAGCACAACTGCGCGAGCGCACGTCTGCGCGACACGTGTCTGTGCGGTTGCACAAGCACAACTGCGCGAACGCACGTCTGCGTGACACGTGTCTTGCGCAAGCACAATTGCGCAAGCGCACGGCAGCGCGGCACGTGTCTGCGCAGTTGCGCAAGTGCTGCTGCGCAAGCGCAGCGCAGCAGCTCACCGCTGCGCGACACGTGTCTACGCAGTTGCGCAAGCGCTGCTGCGCAAGCGCACCGCTGCGCGACACGTGTATGCGCAGTTAGCGCACCGCTGCGCGACACGTGTCTGCGCAGTTGCGCAAGCGCTGTTGCGCAAGTGCTTCACTGTGCGACACGTGTCACACGCTGGTGAGTTGCGCAACAACAGAGTGAAGATTTAAGGATATTTTTCTGTTCTTGTTTAAACAAGAAGATTTCTTCTGTAAAACAGGGGCCTTTGGATCAAAGATCCAACGGTGGGGAAAATTCCCCAAATCACTCAGAAAAAGATCTGTTTAACAAATTCAACTAATCTATGAGTACTATAAAAAGGACCCCAGACCTCATTTGATCAAGAGGAAGATCAGAAAGAAAACAGAGAGAATTCTTGAAGAACTTTGGAAGAACAAAAAAAAAGGGTAAAACCTTTTAAAAGAGAAAAATCTCTGAAGTACAGATCATTGATCTAAAAATCATTAATCTTCAATGAACAAATAAATAAAATAAAAATAAATAAATAAAAATAGTGCCTTGCACTTGTTATGAACCCTTGGTTCTCTGAGAAAAGGAAAAACAAGAGAGAAACTTGTTTTCCTTTGATCTAAATTTAGATCAAAAGTGCTATGCACTTTTGTTCTTGAATCTAAAAGATTCTTGATGTTCTGCACAAATGCAATGCATTATTTAAAGGGCCTGGCCCAAATCAAATTGCAAAGCAATAAAAGGGCAGAGCCCTATTTGAATTAATATTCTATTTGAGCAAAGCCCAAAATAAATAAAAATTGGACTTAACCCAATCGTGGCCATAAGTCCTTAAATCAAATTGATTGAGCAAAATGGTTCTCCTGAATCAATTCACAACCGGTTCGAGGGTATATCTCCGAACTCCTTTGACATTCATCGTTGTAATTCCTCAACGACGTCAAAGAGGTGACGGGTCCCAACGACCACACATCGCTATGGACTGCGGGGTCCTTAAACTCGTGGACCGAAACGTCCCTAAACTAATATCGGACCGAGACGTCCCTAAACTAACATCGGACCGAAACGTCCCTAAACTAATATCGGACCACCACGTCCCTAAACTGGCACAATAGAGCCCAAATGCTCTTTTATCGGATCTAAACGGTCCCGTTAAGTTGATCTTAGTCTCAAACTGGACTAACGTATTCTTAATAAACGTTTAAGTTGATCTTAGCCTCAAACATGGCTAACGTATCCTTAAATATTCAAATGGATTATAAAACTCCCAATCAAATCTGGTTCGAAGGTACATCTCCGAGCTCCTTTGATACATGTCGTTGTAATCCTTCAACGACGTCAGAGAGGTGACGAGTCCCGATGGCCATACATTAAATTAATCACTACGTTGAGTTGATCTTAGTCTAAAACAGGACTAACGTATCCTTGACGAAAGTTTAAGTTGATCTTAGCCGCAACGCGACTAATGCATCCTTAAACTGAAAACACCAAACCCAAATCTAAGTAAATACGGATTTGGACTAATCCACGTCCTACGGGCGACGGCATTACTCAGTCTGCGTATACAATCCACGGGAAACCACAAACAAAATGAACACACGCGACACAAAGTGAAATTCTGGAGAAGGAGAAAGTTGTTACCGCGAGGCGGTAGCGTAATTAACTGCAGGGGCTTGCGCCTGCAGGGAAGAGCATCCCCATAATAAAAAACCCCTCATCCTGAGGGTGAATCTGACGAAGTCTGCTATATCGGCCGCATCCGTCTAAACCTCCGATACACGGTGCCATAAATCAACTTGGTATCTTCGGAGAGATAAACGGATAAAACCAAATAGCATCTGCCCCGAACATCAGGCATGGACGTCCTAACGTCCAGGCCGCCGTTCGGAGGGGAACAACGACATACATGACATATGATATGGTTAGGGTTAGAATGCGCGGACCTAGGTATGGAATACTTATATCTGAGGATCCCTGCAGGCAGGATGAACAGTCCAATGTGTGGACGGCTACTAATCCGATATTCGGGCGAATACTAACCCTACTTTAAGGATGAATGGTCCAATATGTGGCCAAATACTAACCCGATATTCGGGTGAATATTAACTCTACTTTGGGGGTGAATGGTCCAATATGTGGACAAATACTAATCCGATATTCGGGCGAATATTAACCCTACTTTGAGGGCGAATAATCCAAAATGTGGATGACATACAATGTGGAAATTCCATGCCTAAATGTATACGCACTAATTCTAATTCGTCAAAACCTTTACACTGAATAACGGGGATGGGCAGTTTGATTAGGCAAGGAGATGCGGAACTCGGATTTCCCTACTACTCGATCATGATCTCGGGAAGTGAAATGGTACATTTCACTTCCCCAGTTATTGTTCCGTGGCCACAACGGAATAATCGCGAGTATCCGGACACTTATTTAACAAACTAATGCGAACTTTTACCTTCACGTATACCCCATACAAATATACTCATATTCCCATATACCTCATACAAACATACTCATATTCTCATATACCTTATACAGCATACCCTTATTAACATATATCTCATACAAACGTATTCATATTCTCATGTACCTCTGTCAACATGTCTTATTTGTATACACCTCATATCCTCATACCCATATACATTATATCTGCACATACGCATCATACTTGTATATACTTGCTCGTTTCTAAACCTTTACTTCCTTATGAGGCAATCCTACCCGAATATAACTCGCTGAAGGACTTTTCTTTTCTCTCTCTATCTTTGGAATGTCCGTCAGATGAGAATGGGTATTATGACGAGGATCAAGGTGTGGAGCCAACAAATGAATATTATGCAGATTTGATGATGGAAGATTAGCTAGTTTTATTTGTTGTCCACCTGTTTAGGGCTTGCTTCTTTTTCGATGTAATTAAACTATTTAGTTTATTTTACTCTTTCCTTTGGGATGTAATAAAGTTTGGTTAATGGAAATAAATACCTTTTGCTTTTATTATTTTGATTTAATACACATTTTGCATGTTATAGATATTCATACGCTTAACGTAACTGTATTGAATAGACCACCTTCAATACAGTTAGGTTGCGGACCATGTCACGTCACCCTTCATCTTCTTTTGGGAAGCAGGCCGTAACAGGTTTTAGTGGTGGCCCATGCAGGTCCTCTCTTTTGTACTAAAATGAAACTTTTAACTGACTTATTATATTTGTGAATCTTATCCACTTGTATCAATTTCAAAATTTTTCATATTCCCCGCACTTTCCTTTATATTCTGTATACTGACTATGGCCTTTCCTTTCAGGTCATGGCAAATCTTTCGGATGAGGACAACATGTCGGACATCACCTTTGAGGCTACGCTTGGATATTCGGATGACAAAGTAATAGATCCCCAAAGAAGTATCTCCAATGGCGATTTAGAAGATGGAGAAGGAGAAGCCCCAGTAGAGGAAGAACCCAAGGAAGAGGAGGCTCATGCGGAGGAAGAAGAGCCTGAGAAGGACGTCTCTGCTGATGAGGAAGATACCGTTGAGGAGGAGGAACCAGAGGAGGAGGAAAAGCCCGAAGAGGAGGCCCCCGCCGAGGAGGAGATTCCCGTGGAAGAGGAGGAACCAAAGGAATATGGTCCACACATGTGATACACTCTATATTCGAGGACATGCTTATCGATATGTTCGCCGTATCCCTCCACCACTCTATCGTCGGGATGTACCAAGCTAGCCTTTCTTTTACAGTTTTGCAAGAAAGGTCAACAAACGTCGGGCCAACAACGCACAGTTTCCGCCGTATAATTGATGGACGATGACCGAAACGTTTATGATTAGTTCGTGTCATGTTTAGTTTCTTAGTTCCTCAGTGGACCAAATAAGCTATGTATAGCAGTAGGACCATATTTCATCTTCATTTTATCTCCTTTAGCTTTTATTAATAAAATCTTAACTTCAGACAATTTCGCCCTTGTGCCTCTCGCTTTTTCCTTATTAGTTTTTCTTCTTGCATTAATTGTCACTTCTCATGCAAGCTACTATCCTATGTCTTTCTCAGCCTGTTTGTAAAATAACCTCCTCTGATTCAGATCATCATGGCCGGACGACACCATAACCGCAACCGAAGGGAAAATGGAGTCAATGAAGCCGCTGCCCAACAAGCAGCTATGCTACAAATGATGTAAGGACTACTGGAGCAACAGTAGCAGCAGACAGCTGCCCTTCATCAGGAGCTGCGAGAAAGTAGGCAGCAACAAGCAGAGATTTTAAGTAAGGCACTATCCTCAGTTCCTCAAGGTTTGGCGGGAGTGAAGCAATTCAGATCACTTCACCCTAAGACTTTTTCGGGGAAGGAAACTCCCTTAGAAGCTGAGAAATGGCTCAAAGGAACAGTCAATGATCTCAGTGCCGCTCAAATTCCTAAGAACACGTGGGTGATCATTTCCAAACTACAACTCACGAATAATGCCAGAATATGGTAGGAGGCCGAGGAAAGTGGACTAAAGGAGCCCATCGATTGGGAAACGTTTAAACAGCGTTTTGATACTCAATATTTTCCAGTCGTGGCACACCTAAAGATGGAAAGAGAGTTTATACAATTCTAATAAGGGAGCATGTGGGATAAGTCTATGGACGAGTACGCTTCGGAGTTCGCCAGGTTAAGTCGTTTCGCGCATCACCTAGTGGCAACCCCTGAACAATATGCTAAAAGATTCCGACAATGGTTGGATCTGAAGACACAGTCCTCCATGTCTTCTACTACCCTTTCAATCTATGATGAAATCTTAGAGGCGGCGCAAAACTTTTAAGACCTTCAGAGACGTATAAGGAAGGATGGCCGTTTGTCAGGTGTTAAGCGACCGTCCAATCAAATTTTTGGGGGATCATCCTCCAGATTCAACGGAAGATAGCAACCCAAGTGGCCAGTAGGACCAACTGTCTTCAGAAAATCAGCTGTCACATGCAACCACTGCGGTAGAGCCGGACATTACATGAGGGGCTACCGCGTGTTGAATAAACTTTGCGTAATCTATGGGTCACCAAACCATGCTATAGGGGATTGTCCACAGAGAAGACGGCAACTAGTCCTTGACAACAAACCGGACAATCACAGAGTGCATCAACAGGGAGCCCAGCCACCTCTCGCTAATAAGACAATCGGGCACGGTCCGCCAGCTAAGGGACCACCCTTGCCCTCCCAGAAAGGAGTTTTCCAGCAAGCTCAGCGCAACGGTCCGAAGCGTCAGGCTTTTACTATAACCACGGAAGAGGCTGAAGCAACAGGGGAAGTTATTACAGGTATCGCTACTTTTGGCTGTCATACTTCCAATTTTACCCTCTCTTCGTGCATGCATATCTTGTTAGGCTCATCACTATTTTTCTATATATAACGTAGGTGCCCTTTTAGTAGCCTCTACACCTGCACTCACACCTTTTGACTCTGGCGCGTCGCATTGCTTCATGGCATAAAAGTTTGCGACCGTCGGTTCCATTCCAGTGACACCTATCATCACTGAGTGGAATGTCAACACGGGAAACGGGGTGATCAAGTCTACCATGGGATACGATCTGTGTCCAGTGGTGATCTGCGGTCGAACTTTCTACGCCAACTTTATGGTGATAGATATGCCAAATTTCGACGTGGTCTTGGGTATGGACTGGTTGAGTACATTTTACGCTACCATCGAATGTCGTCAAAAAAGGTAGTGTTTGAAATCCCTGACCACCCAATGTTCATATTCGAAAGTGGAAGTAAGTGCTTAGATCCAGCAACTTATCGAGCTGTACCGAGAAAGGAAGAGATGTTATACACAGTACAAGGGGAGGAGAGTATGCCGATGGTTGTACGAGAATTTGAAGACGTGTTTGCCGATGTGTCGGGTTTACCCCCGGATCAGGCAATCGAGTTCACTATAGACATGATGTCGGAGACTCAACCTATATTGAAAACACCGTACCGAATGGGGCCAGCAGAATTGAAGGAGCTTCGGACGCAAATTGATGACTACCTCAATAAGGGATTTATTAGACCAAGTTCTTCATCTTGGGGTGCCCCGGTTCTTTTGGTACCTAAGAAGGATGGAACTAAGCGGATGTATATCGACTACCGGGAGTTGAATAAGATAACAATCAAGAATAAGTATCCCTTACCGAGGATAGACGATCTGTTCGATCAATTGGAGGGATCTCGAGTGTTCTCAAAGTTGGATTTGCGGATAGGCTATCATCAACTCAAAGTGAAAGCGTCTAAAATACCTAAGACGGCTTTCAGGACTAGGTGTTTCCCCCAATCAGAGCAAAGCTCTGTTTGAATTTCAAAAAAATTCAAAATTTGAAGCAACGCTAAAAATTCCTTGCGCTGCGCGCAACGCGCCACGTGTCAAAATCTGATACATCAGCGCAGCGCCTAAGGCAGCACGCCCAATCAGAGCAAGGCTCTATTTAAAACAAAATTAAAGGAAGCAACGCTTCAGTTGCGCAAGCGCTGCGCTGCGCGACACGTGTCAGCGCAAACGAAGTTGCGCTGCGCCGTGCGCTGCGCGACACGTGTCAGCGCAGATGCGCTGCGCCGTGCGCTGCGGGACACGTGTCAGCGCAATTGCACAACCGCAGTTGCGCTGCGCTCTGCGCTGCGTGACACGTGTCACGCGCTGGGGCGTTTGCGCCAAACAGAATTAAATTCTAGTAAGATTCTTCTGTTCTTGTTAAAATAAGAAGATTATCTTCTGTAAAACAGAAGCCCTTGGATCAAAGATCCAACGGTGGGGAAAATTCCCCAAAATCACTCAGAGAAGGATTTCTTTAACAAACTTAACAAATCTATGAGCACTATATAAAGACCCCTAGACCCCAACTCAAAAGGGCATCAACATTGTGAGAGATTAAGAACCTCAAAACAGAGAGAACTCTGAAGAAAGTTCAAGAAAAAGGTAAAAACCTTCATAAAGTAGAAGAATTTCTTCTAATAGATCATTGATCTAAGAACAAAATCAGTGATCTTCAAATAATAATAAGTGCCTTGCACTTTTTATGAACCACTGGTTCTCTGAAAATAAGAAAAAACAAGAAAAACTTGTTTTCTCTGATCTAAATTGGATCAAGAAATTAAACAGTGCCCTGCACTTATAAAATTTGCACTGTTGCGCTCTTGGGTTGGCGCAAGCCACCAGAGAGCGCCACGTGTCAGCACCTGAACCACTTGCGCTATGCGCTTTTCAGATAGAGCCTTACTCTCTAAATTGGCGCAACTCATCAGAGCGCGCCACGTGTCAGCAGCGCAAGCGCAGCACACTGGCGCAGCACACTGCGCTTGCGTGACACGTGTCATCACCATAAGCGCTTGCGCTCAGTGATTGGCGCAAAGCGCCTGACAAATGCAAAGCATTGTTTACTAAAGGGCCAGGCCCAAATAAAAAAGGCCTAAATTGCAATGCAGTAAAAGGGCAGAGCCCAAATAAAATTGATACTCTGCATCATTCATAAAAGGGCAGAGCCCAAACAAAATAAAATGCAGAGCCCAGACAGAATTGATGTTCTGCCTCATTTATAAATGGGCAGAGCCCAAACAAAAATAAAAAATGCAATGCATTATTTAAAAAGGGGCAAAGCCCTAGCACAGGCCTATTAGGCCAAAAACAAATAAAAGCGTTGAACATGTTTTCAACTGGACTTAGCCCAATCATGGCCGTAAGTCCTCAAATTAAATTGACCGAGTACAGCTGCTCTCTTAAATTAATTTACATCCAGTTCGAGGGTACATCTCCGAACTCCTCTAACTCCTATCGTTGTAATCCTTCAACGACGTCAGAGAGGTGACGGGTCCTGACAACCACACATCAACACGGACAGTGGGGTTCTTAAACTCACGGACTTATGCGTCCTTAAACCAAAACACGGACTGTGGGATCCTAAACCCGCGGATTTATGCGTCCTTAAACTAAGACACGGACTGTGGGGTCTTTAAACCCATGGACTTATGCGTCCTTAAACTACAATGGACCACCATGTCCCTAAACTGGCAATCGACCGCAATGTCTCTAAACTAAACAATGGAGTCCAAATGCTCTCTTGTTGGATCTAAACGATCCCGTTAAGTCGATCTTAATCTCAAATTAGACTAACGTGTCCTTAACAAATGTTTAAGTTGATCTTAGCCTCAAATATGGCTAACGTATCCTTAAACCAAAACCCCAAACCCAAATCTAAGAATATACGGATTTGGACTAATCCACGTCCTACGGGCGACAACAAAAATTAGTCTTCGTATACAATCCACGGGCAACCACAAACAAAACAAACACCCACGACATGAAGTGAAATTCTGGAGAAGGAGAAAGTGGCTACCGCGATGCGGTAGCGTAATTAACTGCAGGGGTTTGCGCCTGCAGGGAAGAGCGTCCCCACAATCAAAACCCCCTCAAATGAGGGGGAATCTGACGAAGTATGCTACATCGGCCGCATCCGTCTAAACTTCCGATACACGGTGGCATAAATCAACTTGGCATCTTCGGAGAGGTGGACGGATAAAACCAAATAGCATCTGCCCCGAATCTCAGGCAAGGCGTCCTCACGTCTTGGCCGTCATTCGGAGGGGACAGATTCTGGCACGCCCGGTGGGACCGTTTTCCTCTTTCCACTCCACTCTTCGTGTGTCGTCTTCGCGAACGAATCGCGGTTTGTTAATGGTTGCCTTTGGATTTCAAGTTACTAAGATTTGTTCTTTTGCCTGGCGCAGAAATGAAGCATCAATGGCCTCAAATTGCTCGAACTGCTCAAAGTGCCAATGCAACCGACGCTCCGCCTCACCTGGAGGCGTAGCATATGGGCCCCAAGCGACCTCCGTCCTTACTATGCCCGTGGAAAAAGTGACTCAAGCCACCACCGGCCTGTTCTTCGGGACCATGATCCCGCCAGCAAGCTTCACTATCCCTGTGCCCGCACCGGAAGCTTCAAGAAAGTTGGTCTTCGATCGACTTGCTACTCCCACGGCCCCTCTCAATGGGTCGTCCAATTCTTCAGTCTTCACCAGGCTGAGCTCGAGCACCAAAGGGCCTATCAAGAAGCCCATAACACCTGAGGCGGTTATCCCAAAGAAGACGGCTGCTTCTGAAGTCGCCAAGGCGGCTTCTCCTGTCAAAGAGTCAGTCTTTGCAAGGCTGACTATTCCTACTCCCGCTCAGAAATCTGCTTTTGACCGCTTGGACACAACTCCTCAACGGACGTCAGTCATCAATAGGCTGACACCAGCAACAGTCCCTCGCCTGAACAAGGGGCAAGAAGAAGCTGTCTCTGAACCAATACCGACAACTCGTCGCGCCCGACGACACCACTGGCGCCGGATAAGGAAGACCAGGGGCAACTCCCCCTCTGGGATAACTCCGCCAGCTCCGACGGTAGAAGTTAATGCTGCTGTTCCAACTGGGAACAGTTTTGAGCTGCTGAACAGGGTACGCAGGAATTCACCAACTGCGGTGCTCAAAAGATCTCCTCCACCGGTAGAGACCGCCGTGGAAGCAGAAAAGCCGGAGCAGTCTCCTCAATCGCTGTCCTCCAGGATCTATAAGACATGGCGACGAGTCCGAGAATCTGTGATTGATCCTAATTTCTCTCGCCAACATAAGAAGTCGAAAGGTCGGTAAGAAGAAAATCCCCCGGTCAAGCAACGAAAGGCGACGACCACTTGGGTGCCCAAAGCAACGGCCCCCTCAACTTCACAGCCCATAAAAGAAGAAGGCCGGAGAAAGTCCTCACGCCGACGGTGAATATCAAAGGTGGTGAACCCAAACACCCTAAGTTAGGGGGTATGGCGTCTGGTAAAGAGGACAGTCGCATATCTACAGGTCATAGACCGCTCACGTGATCGGTGACCAAAGCGCAGGAGCAACAGGAAAAGCTCCAGGAAATGATGACCGCGATGGCTGCACTCACTGGGCCAAAAGAAAGCCCTGAAGTGTCTTTGGATGAACGCCAAGAGCAAGAAACTGACGCCGAATTCCTTCGTCGTATATTGGAGAAGAAGGATAAAGAGGCTGCTGAACAAGCAGCCAACATAAAGCGTATGGGCCTCCTGTTCCATGACATGGTGGGGATGATGATCCAACAAGATCCTCCAGCTGAAGATCCCCGGATCGTCCTTGAAGACGATAGGGGAGAAACGTCGAATCCTCCACCGGCCCTGTCAACAGCTAAGGAGGAGACAATCTCCAAAGCTGACTTGGATGAGTACATAGCCCAACAAATACGGGTTCATCATGCGACTGAAGCAGCCGGCCAGGTCGTAAAAACAGGACGACCATATCCGAGCTGGTACGACCAGATCAAGTACCCGCCGGGCTATACCATTCCCAAGTTCCATGTCTATAAGGGGACGGGCAATCCCCACCAGCATGTTGCTCAGTTCAGGGCACTCTGCGGCAACACCGGCGGTGATGACAAACTGTTGCTTCGCCAGTTCGTTGGCAGCTTGTCAGATACAGTGTTCGAGTGGTACTCTGAGCTCCCAAACGACTCTATCAAGACCTTCGCGGAGATGGAGCTACTGTTTACCCAGCGTTTTGCAAGCGCCAGCGAACGCACCCCGATGACGGCACTGATTAATGCCAGGGTGAAGCCAGGCGAGACATGGGTCCAATATGCTATAAGGTGGCGGAACTTATGGTCAAAATGCGAGCAACGCATTGAAGAAGCTCCTGCAGTGGGTATGTTTGTGGGAACCCTTGATCCGCAAGCAACCATCTCGCAATTTATGATGTTCTTCAAGCCGACTACCTTCCAGGCCCTGATCGACAAGCTAGCGCAAATGGATCAGATGGGCCATAGACCTCCTCTTCCAAAGCCAGACTCCCGAAATGACAAGGGGAAGGGAAAAATGATCGTTGTCGCTAATGCTCAACAACAGCCGAGCAACTCGAAGCCGGTTGTTCGTCAAAATAATATGCGTCCGCAAGTACCCCTTGAGGAGAGGCTAGGATGTCCTTACTCGTTTCCCCGAGATAAAACGAGAAGATTATTCGAGTTGGCGTTGCGCAACCGACTCATAAATCTGCCGGAGCCAAAATTTCCGTCGCAACCAAATGATGTCAATGAGCCCAACTACTGTCCCTATCATCGGGTACTGGGTCATCCGATCGAAGATTGTTACGTCTTCAAAAATTGGCTCGAAGACCAGTATCAACAGGGCAAGTTCACGTTATCCGACAGATGGAAGGTGAATCCGCCGCAAACTCACGCCTCTAAAAGGTTGAATATGCCGGGGGCAACATGCTCTCTCGTCGAAGAAGCCCCATGGGAGGTTGTGCTGTCAGCCAAGACAAGGAGGATGCTGAACGATCTTCAAACATGCCCAGTGATCAAGTGGAAGAACTCGTTGGAACCTCAGATCATTGAGGGGATGTTGAAGCCGCGTCCAACTCCAAAGACCGATGGTGGTGGTCCAAGCACTCACAACCAGCCGTCAAAATCTTCGAAGAAGAAGAAGAAATCCAAGAAGCCCGTAAAGCCTGGCAACAAGCGCACGGACTTGCAAAAACAAATTGACACGCTGGAAGAATACAACCAGAAAGCACGGACTCCCATCACACTTCAAGAATTCCTCAAACATGTCTTTCAGGAGGAAGATGAGGAGGAAAGTTCGTCGGATGAGTCTGAGGAATACGTGGCGAGCTGCCATATGATCTCCCATTCGCCGACGGACGATGAGGAGACTCCTTGCACTGAAAAGCTAGGGGAAGATCCCGAACCAAAAATTCTGGGGCCATCAGATGAAGTAATTGATGCATTCCTCAACGAAGCTCTGTTGAAAAGTAAAGCTGATCGGGAACGCGAGACGGCTATATTTAAAAGGGCCAAGCGCCAGCGACTTAACGAAAGAGCTGAGACGCATCCGCTGGAGCAAAATACATCCACTGCGGGTAAAAGCAAATTCAAGACGAGGAAAAGGTTCGCTAAGGCCATATCAATGGGCATGAAGCTACCTTCCTCTGAAAGAAGCATTACTGGTGAAGCGGAAATGCACCCCTCCTACTGCTTGTATCATAAAAAGATTTCGCACCCCACTAAAGAGTGCAAAGCTTTCGATAGATGGTGGCAGGGATATGTTGCTCATCGACAACATTTTAGGCCGGAGAAGCGCAAAACTCGTCGGGAGCGGAAAAATACGACCGAAGGGCTTAACAGAACTACCGGCGATTGTCGCATGGTTAACGCCGGGGGATCACAAGTGCTTACATTCGGGAGCGATTCCGACGAGGAGCTGGCTCTTAGCCCTCTCTTTAAAGAGTCCACTTCGGAAAAAGAAGAAGAGCAGAAGGTCTGTGAAAATATCCGGCTGCGTAATCGCACGCTTCCCGAAAAAAATCTCGGACCCTCAAATAAAAAAGATAAAGGGAAAGAGAAGGTCCCTGAGGAGATTGCCCTGGATGACCAAGTTGTGGAGGAGCTAAGTGCCAAGGACCCGCCGAAGAGAAATAAGGTGGATTACAACGTCTTAGCGCATCTGAGGAAACTACCCTTACAGCTCAGCATTCTTGATGCCCTTTTGCTATCAAAAGAGGCGAGAGATTCCTTAATCAAGACACTACAGGAGCCGGAACAATTCCAAGCTTTCCTGGCTGAAGAAAAGATGAAGGATGAATTGGAGGAAGTGCACACGGCCAATGTCACTTTTGGTGATGAGGACCTTCTCCTTGGGACGTGCGAACACAATCGCCCCCTCTATGTCTCGGGATACTGCCACGATATAAAGATAGGCAAAATCCTGATCGACAATGGATCCTCCGTTAATCTCCTCAATGTGCGGGTGTTAAAAGAAATCTGCATGAGCGTCCAGCACCTTGCTCGGGACAAGATCACCATCTCCGGGTTCGACTCCCAGTCATCAAGAACTCTTGGGTCTGTGATATTGACGCTACGCTTCGGGCTACTCGTCATAGACATTAAGTTCCACGTCATAGACGCCAAGACTTGCTACAAAGCTTTGCTCGGCCGACCATGGTTACACGAGTACAACATCATCCCTTCTACACAACATCAGTGTATGAAGTATTTTAAGGATGGTTTCGAGTATACCGTGACGGGAGAACTGAACCCGTTCTCTGTGAGCGAGGTCCGCAAATATGAAGATGCCAAATACTTCTTACCAGATTTCGAAGACACAGAGAGGTGTCACAAGCCGGAGAATAAAGCTAATGCCACCATCCCTGTCTTCGGCAGTGATACCGAGGAGGAGGAGTAGATAATTTATTCGGGTCCATCCCAACACAACAGGCCGGGACAGTCCGCTCCCATGTTGATCTTTGGTAGCGACTTAGAAGACGAGGTCCATGCTGTATTATCTGCTCGACCTTCAATACAAACGTCCGCTGACGAAGAGCAAAGTCTGCAAATCGCCATGGTTCCACCTAAACACCGTAAAGATCTGGATACATTTGATACCTACAATGTAGAGGAGCTGCGGACGTTCTATGTCCCTCCCAGGCGAAGAGGTGAAAAGGCAATTCTATTTTACCGCTCTGAGGAAACCAAAGTGGAGAAAGAGATCTGGCATGGTGGGGATCCTACACTTGACAGGCTTCAACCCATCCGTCTGCCCAGATATTATACAAAAGGCTTGAAAAGGCTGTTGAAGCGCCAGGGGATATCCTTTAAACAGACCGCTCAAAAAGCCAAATTCTGTGACAAGGTCTGGAACGTTCCCGGGACTCAACACAAGCTGCCTAATGGGAGAATGGAAACAATCGGGCTTGGATACATTCGGTCCAAGAAACGAGGGCTACTCCATGGTTGCTACGTCGTGCATGATTTCGATGAAGAAGCGGATGCTCAATAGGAAGATGCTAATCCTGAACCAGTAAAAGTTCCAGATGCAAAAGTGCCCAGTCCGTCGTTCGAAGAACAAATGGACAAACTTATAAGGGAAGCTGGTCAAAAAGTCTGAGACGACCATAACCGCGAAATGGCCATCTACGAGAAAGCCAAAACGCAACGCCTCCTCCAACAAGCTGTGAAAGATGAAGATGCCGCTCCATGTCAACCTGTTATAAAAAAGACTCGACGCAGAGGTAGAAATAAGTCAAAACGCAAAAAGACGCTCAACAGCAAAAAAGCGGGACTAAGAAGCCACGCAAGCGGGAATCGAGCGGTTCCGATCTATCACTCACAAGAAAAATGGGTCGAGCGTACTCTTTTCCTCGGGACAAGACGAAGAAAATACTTGACCTCGCTCTAAAACATCAGATGCTTACACTGCCGGAGTCTAAACACCCCGAACAAGCAGGCGAAGTCTTACACCCAGACTATTGCTTTTATCACCGAGTGGTAGGGCATCCTCTCGAAGACTGCTTCACCTTCAAGAATTGGGTCGAAGATCAGCATCAGCTTGGCAAGTTCGCTCTGTCTGACAACTGGAGGGTAACGCCGCCACAGAAGCACGAACCCAAGGCCACGAAAGAAGAACCAGTTCCACATTGGGCTTGGAAGCGAATTCGTACTTGTCACATGATAACAATATTAAAAGAAGAGCCCGAGAATATGGATGACCTTCCTTGGTGCTTCGAAAACAGCAACGATGAAGTGATCTCAGAATTTCCACCGGCGCCAAAAGAGCTGGAAGATGGAATACATACCACTGCGGATAACCTCAAGAAAATTGAGTTGGGGACGACGAATGACCCGCGACCGACATTCGTCAGCGAGCTGCTGTCTGAAGAGAGGGTGGCTGCATTAAAAGACCTTCTTATGCAGCATAGAGATTGCTTCGCATGGAACTATTCCGAAATGCCGGGATTAGATCCAGAAATTGTTGTGCACAAATTGGTGATATCCCCGGACATCAATCCAGTCAAGCAGGCACCAAGAAGAATGCGGCTCGAGCTTGAGATGAGCATCAATGCTGAGGTCAAGAAGCTGATCGACTCCGGTTTTATCCAGGAGGTTCAATATCCTAAATGGATCGCCAACATCGTCCCGGTGATGAAGAAAAATGGGACAATGCGCATATGCATGGACTTCCGGTATCTTAATAAAGCCTGCCCCAAGGACGATTTCCCAGTGCCAGTCACCGAACTGATGATAGACAATCGTCCACTTATGAGGTTTTCTCCTTCATGAACGGCTCGTCAGGGTATAATCAGATAAAGATGCTTCCCGAAGACCAGAAGCACACCGCCTTCAGGACTCCTTTGGGTATATTCTGTTATAAAGTGATGCCCTTCGGTCTAAAGAATGCCGGTGCCACTTATCAGAGAGCCATGACGCAGATCTTTGATGACCTTATACACGAAATCGTCGAATGCTATATTGACGATCTCGTGGTTAAAAGCAAATCATAGGAGGAACATCTCGAGCATTTGAAGACCGTATTTCAACGCCTTCGACAATACAACTTGAAGATGAACCCGCTCAAGTGTGCATTCGGATTTTCCTCGGGCAAATTCCTGGGATTCATCGTCCGACACCGAGGTATTGAGATAGATCCGTCGAAGATCAAGGCGATCATGGAAATGCCTCCGCCAAGAACTCTCAAACAGCTGCGGTCTCTTCAAGGAAAGCTTGCGTATATACGGCGATTTATAGCCAATCTTTCAGGAAAGTGCCGTCCTTACAGCCACCTGATGAAGAAGGGAACCCCGTTCGTCTGGGACCAAAAATGCCAAAGCGTGCTAGACGAGATCAAGAAATACCTGCAGAACCCGCCAGTGTTGGCTGCTCCGGTCAAGGGAAAGCCCCTCATTCTTTATAAAACCGCCCTCGAAGATTCCTTAGGCGCATTATGGGCGCAAGAGAACGACCAAGGGAAGGAAAGAGCACTCTACTACTTAAGTCGAGTTCTACTGGGGGCAGAAAGCAACTACCCGCCCATTGAAAAACACTGCATGGCGTTGATCTTCGCGATAACAAAGCTCAGGCACTATGCGTTAGCGCATGAAGTCTGTCTCATTTCGAAGGTGGACCCCCTTAATTATTTAATGTCGAAGGCCATATTGACGGGACGACTCGCTAAATGGGCCCTGCTCTTGATGGAGTTCTCGATAACCTATCAGCCTCTCAAGGCAGTGAAAGGCCAGGCCATCGCCGATTTTCTCGCTGAGCATCCGATACCCGCCGATTCTCCTCTGAATTGCGATCTTCCAGACGAACATGCGTTTGATGCGATCGACGGTGGTGATACCCAATGGGAGCTTTATTTCGATGGAGCATCTTCTATGAAGAAGCGCAAACAGAGTACCCCTATAATCAAATCGGGGGTAGGACTCATCTTTGTAACTCCACAAAGAGGGATAATGCGCTTTTCTTTCTCCCTAACAGAGCCAAGGACAAACAATGAAGCCGAATACGAAGCTTTGATAACAGGCCTCAAGATCGCCATCGACATGGGAATTGAAAACCTCCTCATATACGGAGACTCCCAACTGGTCGTTAGTCAAGTAAACGGCGACTACCAAACATGCAAGCCAGAGCTGGTGAAGTACGGCGAGAAGGTGCAGCAACTGTTGACCCAAATCCCTTCCTATACTTTGGAAAACATACCGCGCGCAGAAAACAGCAAAGCGGACGCGTTGGCCAAGCTCGCTAAGGAACTGGCTGATGAGAACCTCGATGACGTAAGAATCGTGGTACAAAACCGTCGGGTGCTTGCCCCAGCAGAAATATCTGCGGAATCATCCGAAGAAAAGGGAGCGACTGAGCAGACGACCCTACAAATAAAAGATCAGGAAAATACCAAGGATTGGAGAGAAGTCTTTGTAGACTACTTCAAATACCGTCGAACGCCCGAAGATGCGTCCTCAAGACATCAGCTTATGAAACGAGCTCTGTCTTTCGCCTTCGTCAATGATACTCTGTACAAGAGGTCATTTGATTCTCTGTGGTTAAGATGTCTGGGACCTGACGAAACGAAAAGAGCCTTCAGGAAGTTTATGACGGAATCTGCGGTTCTCACCAACCAGACCCAAAGATGAAGTTGAAGATCAAACGGATGGGCTACTACTGGCCCACGATGATTCAAGATTGTCTTGAGTATGCGAAGCAGTGCCACTCATGCCAAATATATGGGGACTTCATCCACCAGCATCCAAATCTGCTACACCCGACAGTGGCTAGCTGGCCATTCGAAATGTGGGGAACTGACATAGTCGGCCCCATCGAACCAGCATCGTCCAGGGGACATCGTTTCATCCTGGCAACGACTGACTACTTCTCCAAATGGGCAGAAGCGGTACCGTTAAGAGAAGTAAAGACGAAGAATATCCTCCATTTCTTCAAGACCAACGTCATATATCGGTTTGGAACTCCGCGACGGATCATATCCGATAATGGGCCAGCTTATAGAAGCCACAAGATCAGTCGCTTCGCGCAACAACACAATATATACTGGAGATATTCCTCGGTTTATAATCCACGAGCTAACGGTCTGGCCGAGGCCTTCAACAAGTCCTTGAACAAGATCATGAAGAAGACGGTGTCCCGAAATAAGAAGGACTGACACGAGAGACTGCAAGAAGCTCTCTGGGCGTATCGAACTACGTTCAAGACAGCCACGAACACAACGCCATATGCGTTGGTATTCGGGACAGAAGCAGTACCCCCCCTCGAGATAGAGTTACCCTCTCTACGAGTGGCGGTCCACTACGAGCTGACGGACGAAGAAAATGCTTACCTTCGGCTTGAGGAGCTTGATGCCCTTGATGAAACTCGGCTCATAGCGCAACAAAATCTGGAGGCCTATAAAGAAAAGATGACGCGCTCATATGAAAGATTGACCCGGCCGAGGACATTCCGCCAAGGCGAACTCGTGCTAGTGGTCAAAAGCCCTATGATCCCCAATCGCGCCAAGCGGGGAAAATTCAAGCCAAACTATGAAGGCCCTATATCATAGACAAGGTTTACCAGGATGGAGCCTATCTACTCATGGATATGCACGGTGAAAGGCCTTACAGGCCAATAAATGGTCGATTCCTAAAGAAATACTACGCTTAGCGAATTACTGCCTGGGTCAATGATAGATGACGACGACTATGTCCGCTCGCTATCTTCCTAAGCTCAAACTTTATAAGCAGTAGCCAGCCTTCTCCTGAACGGACCGAAACGTCCCTAAACTAATGGCGGACCGAAACGTCTTTAACTAATGGTGGACCAAAACGTCCTTAAACTAATGAAGGAACGAAACATCTTTAAACTACTAATAAAAACTAATGGCGCATTATGACCGCAGCATCCTTAGGCTGATGAGATGAATAAAAAAAAAGAGAGAGAAAAAATGAGTATAATAAAAAAAATAATAAAAAAATAATAATAAAAACGGTATGTCCATAAGCAAAAAGGGCACGGATGAAAACCCGAAAGGGCTCCGTGAATAAAAACAGCAGGGCTACCGGTGAGTGTTCGTGAAAACCCGAAAGGCCGTGACCTCGTAAAAAAAAAGAAAATAAAAAGAATAAAAAACGGTATGTCCATAAGCAAAATGGGCACGGATGAAAACCCGAAAGGGCTCCATGAGTAAAAACAGCAAGACTACCGGCGAGTGTTTGTGAAAACCTGAAAGGGCGCAACCTCGTTAAAGGACACTTACAGGGTCCCCTCGACCTTATAAGGAGAAACCACCCGCGTGAGATCCTTACGACTCACAAGGGAGCAACACACTTAGGGATCCCCACGATTCCTAAGGAGAAAATACACTTACGAGATCCTCACGACTCGTAAGGAGAACTCTCTTATGAGACCCTCACGGCTCATAAGATTTGAAAGTCTTAAGTTACAGAGACCTAAACCTGTGCTTAAGCAACTCCCACAACTTTCGATATTGCCCTACAAGCGGCTCAATGCTAACCCTTGTATACAATCCACGGGCGCGAATAAATATTTCCCTAACCAAGTCCCATCCGTGACTGGGGATATGTACGTATGATGAACAACCCTTGTAGGTCCTCTCGATTTACAAGGAGAAAACCCTCTTGTAGGATCCTTACGACTTACAGAGGAACATACACTTAGGAATCCTCACGATTCCTAAGGAGAAAATACACCTACAAGATCCTCACGACTTGTAGGGAGAAATACCTTTGTGGGACCCTTACGGCTCATGAAGTCAAAAGCCTTAGTCGACAGGACCTTAACCCTATTCGCTAAGCCACCTTTGTTCGACATCGACAGAGGCAAATGATGATTCGCTCCTGGCAACATCCCAGTTGTAGCGGTGCTGATGCCGAAATCGGTGTCTAATTTCAGGTTTACGGCGAAAATCCAGTAAGCTGCGCATGCATATGAAATAGCCGAAATGATGGGGCAACTTGCAATAAAAAAAAAGAGCTGCAAGTAAAAACGTATGCGCACAAAATAGCCGAAATGATTGGGCAACTCGCAATAAAAAGCAGTGAGTAAAAATAAAAATAAACAGCCGAAATGATTGCGCACCGCGAAAAATAGCCTAAATGATTGGGCAATCGCGACTTTTGCGATGTAAAAAGCTGAAATGATAGAGCATCACAGAAAGAAATAAAAAAATGAAAGAATGAAACTTTTGCCCTGCAGGTAAGTCCATAGTGACCCCTGTATACAATCCATGGGCGTAAAAAAAAAAGGGGAAAGGGGACTACATTTCCCCACCACGCTGCGTCAAAGGGAAGTCAGATCTCGACGACCACATCTACAGCCTGGAAACCAACAACGATGTTCCTCCTCATTCCAGCAGGACACGGATGTGACATCACCAATCGGAGCCACGGCAAAGTCCCCAGTTCCAAGACTCTACGGTTCACAGACAACCTAGAGTTAGCCAATGACCTCCGTCTCGGAAACAAGTCAGCAAATGACCTCCGTCTCGAAAACAAGTCAGCAAATGACCTCCGTCGCGAAAACAAGTCAACCAACAACCTCCGTCTCGGAAACAAGTCAGCCAACGACCTCCGTCTCAGAAACAAGTCAGCCAACGACCTCCGTCTCGGAAACAAGTCAGCCAACGACCTCCGTCTCGGAAACAAGTCAGCCAACGACCTCCGTCTCGGAAACAAGTCAGCCAACGACCTCCGTCGCGGAAACAAGTCAGCAAATGACCTCCGTCTCGGAAACAAGTCAGCCAACGACCTCCGTCTCGGAAACAAGTCAGCCAACGACCTCCGTCTCGAAAACAAGTCAGCCAATGACCTCCGTCCCGGAAACAAGTCAGCAAATGACCTCCGTCTCGGAAACAAGTCAGCCAACGACCTCCGTCTCGGAAACAAGTCAGCCAACGACCTCCGTCTCGGAAACAAGTCAGCCAACGACCTCCGTCTCGGAAACAAGTCAGCCAACGACCTCCGTCTCGGAAACAAGTCAGCAAAGGACCTCTGTCTCGGAAACAAGTCAGCCAACGACCTCCGTCTCGGAAACAAGTCAGCCAACGACCTCCGTCTCGGAAACAAGTCAGCAAACGACCTCCGTCTCGGAAACAAGTCAGCCAACGACCTCCGTCTTGGAAACAAGTCAGCCAACGACTTCCGTCTCGAAAACAAGTTAGCAAATGACCTCCGTCGCGGAAACAAGTCAACCAACGACCTTCGTCTCGGAAACAAGTCAGCCAACGACCTCCGTCTCGGAAACAAGTCAGCAAATGACCTTCGTCTCGGAAACAAGTCAGCAAATGACCTCCGTCGCGGAAACAAGTCAGCCAACGACCTCCGTCTCGGAAACAAGTTAGCCAACGACCTCCGTCTCGCAAACAAGTCAGCCAATGACCTCCGTCGCGGAAACAAATCAGCCAATGACCTCCTCGTCGGAACAACGCTCCGACCCGGAAACAAGTCGGCCAACGACCTCCCCATCGGAGCAATACTTCGACTCGGAAACAAGTCAACTCACCAACCACTTACGAGTCCTCTCGACTTGTAAGGGAGAAAATTCTCTTATAAGATCCTTACGACTTATAAGAGAAAACACACTTAGGAATTCTCACGATTCCTAAGGAAAAAATCCACCTACGAGATCCTCTCGATCCGTAGGGAGAAAAGTCTCTATGAGACCCTCACGGCTCATAGTGTTGAAAAGTCTTAGGCAACAGATTTGAACCTGCGGCCTAAGCCATCGCTATCTCTTGGAGAAATCTAGATGCTTACTCATTTATCTGTCAATTGTGTTTATCAAGACAGCATGCTAATAATAAGAGAAGGGAGAAAGCAAAGAAATAGTACAAGACATTCAAAAAAAAAATGTGTATCTTTATTTATTGACTTCAATCAAATACAAGGTGGAAAAGAATAAAAAATGGATACATATTATTTATAAAAAAAATTACAATTGTATTGATACAAAGGCAGCTACTGGGAAGGAAGCGTCTTAAATAGCTCTATCAGTTGTTCGCACACTTCCTTCCATGCCTTTTCCTAAACGGCCACCACCGCCAGTTCTGCCTCCACCTGAGCTCTTTGTTGCAAGAGAGATGCAAGCTACTCCCCAATGGCCTGCTGAGCTGCTTCGCGGCCTTGGGCATTACGCTCGGCAGCGTCAAGTTTCTGCTTCAAGCTCAGCCCATTTGAGATACGCTCCAGAAGACCCTCGAAGACAGCCTTCACCTCGGCAGCGTTCGCCTCAATCTCAGCACGTAGGCGAGCAGTCTCGCTTGAAGACTCCTAACACTCCTTCAGCCTTAAAACTGCTTCTTGTTCCAAATGGCGGAAATGAGAAGTGCTTTGCTCGAGCCATGCTGCCCGTTGAGTGCTCACGGCCAAAACCTTAGGGGCAGGACGCATCGACTCCAGCTGATGCAGGCGAGCCTCGATCTCTCTGCAGTGGTTAACCCAAGACGCAACAATGCCCTCGTCATGGAAATTTACGAATATCACTAGCATCGGGTTAACCGCCATAGCGAAATCTGCAGCAGACGTAGGAGTCTCGACGTCGAGTTCCTACATGTAGTCGCTCAACATGCGCAGACTATTCGCGGCGCCTTTCGAGGACGGACGTCTCAGGAAAGGGCCCACCGGCATTGTAACACGAGGCTCGAAGGGCGCCGAGACCAGAACGACAGCTGAAAAAACAAGATACGATCAGATAACAGTGCAAGAAATATGAAAAAAGTCATTGATGAGATAGTCTACTATACCAGCTGCAGCAGGTGGCAAAGCCGGAAGGGCCGGTGGTGCGACCGATCTTTCTTCTCCACCTTCGATTTGTAGCACTGCAATCAAGACAAGGGAAAATTAGAAATAATTCCATTACTAAAAAAAAGAAAGACATCAGTTGGAAACTACACTTACTAGCGCCACTAGAGGGAGAAGTGAGTTCAGATGGGAATGAGAAGTGTGGGAGCAACACCTGATAAAAATGGTCAAAAAGCACTCCTGAAAAAGACACAACAGTACGACTTTAGCACATAAATTATGCGTCTGAAAAATAAGACTAATAAGTTGCAAACGCATACCTTCCAACATCTTCAATGGTACGAGAGAGGGCTGAGAGGTGACCACCGCCAAGGCAGTAGTTGACGGCGCTCCCTCAAGCAATGGAGCATCGGCACTGGCCGCACCTGCGTTAAAAAACAAGGGTAAACCTGTCAGGAAAGATTGCAAGATAAAAAAAGGGACGGTGATTCGAAATTTACCTGATGAGCCTCCAGCCGAGATGGAGGCGTCTCCCTCCTCCATTGACATAAGTCCACCACCCGTGGCCTCATCCCCAGACTCCACGGGGGCCGTCGTCATGCTCGCGAGGCCAGGAGACGGCGGAGGGCCGTAGGCGGGGAGAGCTATGACCGGAGCATTGCCAGACTCCTGATAAAGAGCTGTCGGCTCATCCTCAGGAATCATGTCCACCTCACCCGCTACTCCCTCGGGCTCAGCAGTCACGGCTGTTTCGTTCGCCGTCGCCACGGGGTCATCGGTCTCAGGCACTTCGTCAGCTGCTAGCTCGGGCTCGGCATCGGCCACCTGCTCAGGCATAATGGACGTGACCATTTCGTCAGCCACTAGCTCGGGCCCGGCAATCCTGGTTGTGTTGTCCACCATCGGCTCGGGTTCGACCAATGCCCCTTCCTCTGGCCCCTCAGGTTCGACGGTATCCGCCTCCCCCTCGGTTGGACTTGGCCCTGCAGGACAGAATATATAAGAACCGACAGCTTATAATTCTTACAACAAAATTCTAAAAGAAATATTACCTGAGGTGGACTTATCGTTAGCCTCCTTATTGGCGCGCACCGCCTGTCTGTGAGTTGTAGACAAGGCGATTGGGAGCTCTTCTGAGGGAGTATCAGCACGAGGGACGGCGCTTGGGCCTGCTCCAATGGCCAAAGCGGTCCTGCGTGCCTCCGCTTCACGCCTCAACTGCTTCCTCTCCTCCTGGGCTGTCGCGATGGACCTTTTCGACGCTTCCTTCATCAAGGTGTCGTCGTCCTCGTTCATAGATGCCTCCAGAGCCTTTAAGGCATCTCTCATCGGCTCTTCAAGACGGGCCTCTCGTGGTATCCCTGAGGAAGCAGAAACATCGGCGGCTGGCACGGGAAGAGTCTCCACGTCACCTGGCGAGATCGGCATTATGGTTCCTGCGATAAAAAAAAGGGGAGATTAGATCGACCATAACACAAGGAGAATAAAGACTTAATGAATCGAAATGTACCAAGGGTTAAGGACGCTCTAAGTCGTTCCTCCTCTTGGAAAGTCTTGAGCGAGGCGGTAATGGCCACTTCAGTGGTGATGCTTGTTTGAAGAAAAGAGAAAAAAAACGTTAGTCAAGGGAAATAATAAAGATATGATATAATAAAAAATGCGACTAGTGATTACCTGATTGCGCAAGCTTAGCTAGCCACGCGTCGCGCTTCGCCAACCGCTCTGAAGCTACGATGGCGGCCTCCAAGTCCGTGTCATCCGGCGGCATGACTAACCCCCTGTTGGTCCCGTATTCACTCAGGCCCTCACCATAGGGAGCGTGGGGTTCCTGACCGAACACAACGTCAGCCGCGAAGAGCGACATCTTTTTCTTCTTCTGCCCACCAGCCCTAGGTGCACCCGGGATCAATTTGCACTTTGCAGGCACCTTGGGGCGGCGGGTCCCGATGTCCGCACCCACACCAGACTCTGGCGAGGCTACAACCACTGTCTCCACTGGAGCACAGGGCGCTGGTGGTGCATCCGCAATATCGGGAAGCGGCAATCCGCGTGGAGGACTCTGTGCACGCGGTGGTCCGGCTCTAGCATCTTTTAGAGGGGGAACTACCGGGGTCCTTGGCACTAAAGGAGCGTTGCGGTCGCTACCTGGAGGCACACCCTTACGGTCGACCAGCAATCGCTTTTCCTCCTTTATGACGGCTCCCGTCGAATGACTGTACCATTCTGTATATACCCTGAGGAGTCGTGGGGCGCAAGCCGGCTCACTGATAAAAAGTGAGAACCCGTATTCAGACGCATGAAGTGATGCAGCGCGCTCTCCATCCCTTCTTCAGTAGCAGCAGGTTCCGATAGGAAAGCCTCTAATGGTACCCCTTGATTGTAGCTCAGTTTTTGGGCGAAACGATGCGGGTTGTATCTCATGAAAATCGCGGCACTGTTCTGCCCGAACACCAGGAAGCCCGGTCTGATAGAATATAGATGGAGGGTCTCCCGGGCCGTCAAAACTGAGGTCCCATCTTTGAAAGTGTTTTGCAATGGCCGCACCGCAGTGGTAGATGCCTTTCCAATAATCAGCACCTTGTCGATGAAAGACACCCCGTCTCCAATGGTGTGGGGGCGAAGGAGTAAACCCCAGGCATTCCGTGGCGATGGAGTCACAATTGACGCGCCAATCAACTGTATGATGTAAGGGAAGCTGCACCTGTCATAGAACGAGGGCCTTTTGTGCATGCCGAAGACACCCGATGTGTGTAGCTCGAGCCATGATACTAAGTAGTGCATCGGGAAGATCACGTGCAGCACCCCAGGCTCATTAGCATCCGCCGCTTGACTGAGGCCGTGATACAAGTGTGCCAAGCCGGCGATCCCAACGGCCACTTTTACCCCGATGGTCATCCGGTGAGCTGGGTAAAAGACAGAGAGCCGCATATGGCGAGAATGCATCGGGAGCGCAAACCGACTCAGCCATAGCCCAAGAAATCCTAAGAAGAAGGCCTCCTCGTCCATCCCGGGGGCTGCAACTTCCGCAAAAGACACAGTCGGAGAGTTAGGAAGGAAAAAACCCTTTTGGTCTATTTCCTTCGCCGGCAGGTTATCCAAACCTAGACCGAAAGGGTCATCAAAGGTGGCAAACTTGGCAGCTTCTGCCGAGAGGACGCTTGGGTGAAGGAACCGAGCGATGAAATCCTCGAAGCTAACTCCGTGACTCCCACGTTCGATGAAAAGGGCCTCATAGATGTTCAACACTTTGATCAAACTTGGGAATTGGTGTTGAACAGCATTCTCCGGAGTGAGGCCCCTTACTGCCGGCTTAGCACCAAAGATATACTCGTCTGTAGGAAGCAATTCCTCATAGTGCTCCCCTATAACCGGTAAGCCGGAGACCTCTGTGAATTCCTCCAAAGAAATCGACACTTCCCGGTCCATTGCGAGGAAAGTGTAAGTAGGAATGTTCCACTGCTCCAAGAAGGCCTTGAACCACCAGGTGGTAAGCGTGGGATATTGGAAGAAGGAGACGTAAACCGCAGTGTACAACCCTAACCTTATCAACTGCGACTTCTTCGCCGACAGAATATAGCGAGCCCATGGCAGATAGCCGATCGGGTGGCGGGGGATCAGACCTATGTTATATGATTGCCCCCAAGGTCGTGCCTCGCCTTGACAGATACGGCGTCCCAGGATATCCAAAACCATAGGACGCTGAACCGGAATTGCATCTATGGCAGGATGAAGAAAGCCCTTCGAAGTCCAATCAACCATCTCCACGGCATACTGCACCGGGGGTGGGCTGGCATAATGGATCGCAGTAATAGGTTCTGACGGCACTGCGCACGTAAAGCTCCGTCGACCCATGATGATTTGATTGTACCACGATCCCTAAAGGTGAAGACTCTTATATTCCGCGTCGTGTTCCCTGATCATAGCTAGGACTTCGCGATCCACGGGTGCTTCGGGAAACCCTTCCTCCGAACGAGCAAATGGGAATGAGGTGTCGAAAGACATGGTCACTGCAAGGGAACAAATTTAGCCGTTAGTGTTGCAATTCCAACGCTTGGCGTTTAAATTTTTTAATTAATTAATTAATTAAATTAAAAATTAATTAAAATTAATTACACCACACTGCAGTGCAGTGGGTAGGAGACCAAAGGGGGACCCACAAAATCTGGATAACAATGCATCAGTTAATAAGACAACCCCATCATTGGATGAGATTGTCAGTTAAACCCTAAGAGAACATTCTCATTAATAATAAAAAATCCCTAGAGACAAGGAGAAAATCTCATTTTTCAGAGCAAAACTCTGTCACAGAGTGACACTTGTCAAACTCTAGTCTCAGGGAAATAAAATTCCTTAAAAGAGCCTAGCTCTGTAATAATGATGAAAAAATCCATCAAATAAAAAATTAATTAATTCCTAAAAAATTAAAGTTCTGGGATCTTAAAGATCCATATAAAAAAAACTCTTAAGAGTTCATCATCAGAAGATCAAAAGATCTATATTCTGTCAATGAGCAAAACTCTGTTCATGGGTTAAGAAACCTTGAAACAAATTCTTGAGAGCAAAACTCTGTTTGTGAAACCCCAAAGGGGATTTTTTTAGATCAAAAGATCTATGAGAGCAAGCCTCTATTGGTTAAGATTGATTTAAATTAATTTAAATTAATTTTACCTAAAGTTTTTCTAACTTTGGAAATGAGAGCAAAGCTCTGGAGTTCTTGAAACAAGAGCAAAGCTCTGAAGTTCTTAAGCAAGAGCAAAACTCTGAAAATCAAAATCTTAGAAAAAAGTAAAGATTTTCTAAGGGCCAGGGGTCCTATATATAGGCGCTTGCGCCTCTTCAACTCCTGAGTTGATCCAACGGATAGGATCTTGCCACCGCTGCACTCACGTGCGCGCCACGTGAGCGCAACGGTGGGGGGGCATTTGTTTCCCCCAATCAGAGCAAAACTCTGTTTGAATTTCAAAAAAATTCAAAATTTGAAGCAACGCTTCAAATTCCTTGCGCTGCGCGCAACGCGCCATGTGTCAAAAGCTGATACGTCAGCGCAGCGCCCAAGGCAGCGCGCCCAATCAGAGCAAGGCTCTATTTAAAACAAAATTAAAAGAAGCAACGCTTCAGTTGCGCAAGCGCTGTGCTGCGTGACACATGTCAGCGCAGTTGCGCAAGCGCTGCGCTGCGCGACACGTGTCAGCGCAAACGCAGTTGCGCTGCGCGACATGTGTCAGCGCTGATGCGCTGCGCTGTGCGCTGCGCGACACGTGTCAGCGCAGTTGCGCTGCGCTCTGCGCTGCGCGATACGTGTCACGCGCTAGGGCGTTTGCGCCAAACAGAATTAAATTCTAATAAGATTCTTCTGTTCTTATTAGAACAAGAAAATTGTCTTCTGTAAAACAGAAGCCCTTGGATCAAAAATCCAACGGTGGAGAAAATTCCCCAAAATCACTCAGAAAAGGATCTCTTTAACAAACTTAACAAATTTATGGGCACTATATAAAGACCCCTAGACCCCAACTCAAAAGGGCATCAACATTGTGAGAGATTAAGAACCTCAAAACAGAGAGAACTCTGAAGAAAGTTCAAGAAAAAGGTAAAAACCTTCATAAAATAGAAGAATTTCTTCTAATAGATCATTGATCTAAGAACAAGATCAGTGATCTTCAAATAATAATAAGTGCCTTGCACTTTTTATGAACCACTGGTTCTCTGAAAATAAGAAAAAACAAGAAAAACTTGTTTTCTCTGATCTAAATTGGATCAAGAAATTAAACAGTGCCCTGCATTTATAAAATTTTCACTGTTGCGCTCTTGGGTTGGCGCAAGCCACTAGAGAGTGTCACGTGTCAGCACCTGAACCACTTGCACTATGCGCTTTTAAGATAGAGCCTTGCTATCTAAAATTGGCGCAACTCATCAGAGCGCGCCACGTGTCAGCAGCGCAAGCGCAGCGCACTGCGCTTGCGTGACACGTGTCATCACCACAAGCGCTTGCGCTCAGTGATTGGCGCAAAGCGCCTGACAAATGCAAAGCATTGTTTACTAAAGGGCCATGCCCAAATCAAAAAGGCCTAGTAGGCCAAAATAAATTGCAATGCAGTAAAATGGCAGAGCCCAAATAAAATTGATGCTTTGCATCATTCATAAAAGGGCAGAGCCCAAACAAAATAAAATGCAGAGCCCAGACAGAATTGATGTTCTGCCTCATTTATAAATGGGCAGAGCCCAAACAAAAATAAAAAATGCAATGCATTATTTAAAAAGGGGCAAAGCCCTAGCACAGGCCTATTAGGCCAAAAACAAATAAAAGCGTTGAACATTTTTTCAACTGGACTTAGCCCAATCATGTCCGTAAGTCCTCAAATTAAATTGACCGAGCACAGCTGCTCTCTTAAATCAGTTTACATCCGGTTTGAGGGTACATCTCCGAACTCCTCTGACTCCTATCGTTGTAATCCTTCAACGACGTCAGAGAGGTGACGGGTCCTGACAACCACACATCAACACGGACTGTGGGGTCCTTAAACTCACGGACTTATGCGTCCTTAAACCAAAACACGGACTGTGGGATCCTTAAACCCGTGGACTTATGCGTCCTTAAACTAAGACACGGACTGTGGGGTCTTTAAACCCACGGACTTATGCGTCCTTAAACTACAATGGACCACCATGTCCCTAAACTGGCAATCGACCGCAATGTCTCTAAACTAAACAATGGAGTCCAAATGCTCTCTTGTTGGATCTAAACGATCCCGTTAAGTCGATCTTAGTCTCAAATTAGACTAACGTGTCCTTAACAAACGTTTAAGTTGATCTAAGCCTCAAATATGGTTAACGTATCCTTAAACCAAAACCCCAAACCCAAATCTAAGAATATACGGATTTGGACTAATCCACGTCCTTCGGGCGACAACAAAAATTAGTCTCCGTATACAATCCACGGGCAACCATAAACAAAACAAACACCCACGACACGAAGTGAAATTCTGGAGAAGGAGAAAGTGGCTACTGCGATGCGGTAGCGTAATTAACTGCAGGGGCTTGCGCCTGCAGGGAAGAGCGTCCCCACAATCAAAAAACCCCCAAACGAGGGGGAATCTGACGAAGTCTGCTACATTGGCCGCATCCGTCTAAACCTCCGATACACGGTGCCATAAATAAACTTGGCATCTTCGGAGAGGTGGACGGATAAAACCAAATAGCATCTGCCCCGAATCTCAGGCAAGACGTCCTCATGTCTTGGCCGCCGTTCGGAGGGGAACACTAGGTATAGACACTATGAATTCCTAGTGATGCCTTTTGCAGTAACCAATGCTCCAGCGGTATTTATGAATTTGATGAACCAAGTGTTTTACGAATACCTAGACAAGTTTGTCATTATCTTCATCGACGATATTCTTGTATATTCGAAGAATTAAGAACACGCAGAACATTTACGTGCGGTGCTCGAAACCTAGTGTCAACACGAACTACATGCAAAGCTCAGCAAATGCGAGTTTTGGTTAAGGCGGGTAGCGTTCTTGGTACATGTTGTGTTGGGTGAAGGAATTTCAGTAGACCCGGCTAAGATTGTCACAGTTCAGACATGGCCGATACCAAGAACAGTTACAGAGATCAGAAGCTTCTTAGGACTTGCTGTATATTACCGGCATTTTATTAAGAACTTCTCCAAGATTGCAGAACCACCGACTACCTTGACTCGGAAGAATGTGCCGTATATATGGTCCGAGGGTTGCGAGGAAGCATTTGCAGAGTTGAAGACTCGTTTAATCTCAGCACCTATTCTTACAATTCCTGACCGAATTAGAGATTTCGACATACATTATGACGCCTTGAAAAAAGGTTTGGGATGTGTTTTGCACCAATATGGAAGGGTGGTGGCTTATGCATCAAGACGGTTAAAGGTGTATGAACGAAATTACCCAACGTACGATTTAGAGCTTGCCGCAGTTGTCTTCGCACTCAAAATCTGGAGGCACTACTTATTGAGAGAGATGGTAGATATTTACACCGATTATAAGAGCTTAAAGTATGTCTTCACCCAAAAGGAACTCAACGTGAGACAAAGAAGATGGCTAAAATTAATGGCAGATTTCGACGTAAATTTGCAGTACCATCCGGGGAAGGTGAATGTAGTCCCGGACGTTTTGAGTCACTAACCAATGGTTTCGAGTCTGACTGCTCATTGGAGGAATAATCAAGATCTCAATGAACTAGAGACTGAGATGATTATGCCAGGAATGCTCACATCCTTCATGAAACTGCAAATTCACTTCACGTTAGTCGAACGAATCAAGACAGCTCAAATTGAGGACACTAGATTGCAAAGGATTAGAGAACAAGTGGAAACGAATCTGCAGGCGGACTTCATCATCCACGAAGATAGTCTTTAAGGTACGGGAGTAGAATTTGTGTGCCTAAGGGCGAAATAAGAGAAGAATTATTAAGAGAAGCACATAGTTCTCCATACTCTGTTCATCCGGGTGCATACCTTATGGAGTGTGATAATTTGAGTGGATTCCATCAGGTTATCATGCGATGATAGTTGGATCCCGATTCCTACTGATGAGTTGGTTTACTCCTCGGGTGATTTTAAATGATCCCGACTAATTCTTCTTTCAGGTTTGGAGGAGAATTTGAGGATACATTGGGAGACATCCTGATTAGACAAAGTGATTAACCATTCTGATCTAGATTAGAGTGCACGCTGAGTGTTTCTTTTCTTTCTCTCTCTTTGGCAGCGACCATGTCCCGACCCTAAACTAGAACTCATAAACCAAGTTAACCGAACCTTCTTAAAACACACTGGCTTTTGGATTGTCAGAGTTACATACTTCATTGCCACTCCTACTTTTACCCTTTGCTTTTCTCCGGAACATTCCGTATCACTACGAAGATACACATTTATTGGATATGACCATCGTATAGTTACATACGAACTTGAAGAAACTTGTTTCAGATTTGAGAATGGTTTCCGGTTCTGGAGAAATTGAATAGGATTATTCAGTTGTCTTTTCCTTTTACCCTCTCTCAGGTTGTGATGCTCCTAGGATTAGGAGAGGGTTCACCTATTGCGCATATTGGATAGTCTTCTTCCAAACCATAGGCAGGTGCCGAAAGGTAGGGAAGAAAGAAAACTAATTAGCCTAAGTGTGGTGTACAAAGGTAATAAGTAAAGACAAATAAAAAGATTAGAAATAGAGCAAAGTAAATTGCGACTGCTATCATTCATGACCAAACCGCGTATATCACGCCACTCCTACTTCGCCTTTGAATTTCTCCAGAACATCCCGTATCACTACGAAGATCCGCATTTATTGGATAATCCATTGTATAGTTATATACGAACTCGAAGGAACTTATTCCAGTTCGATGATGGATTCTAATTCAGGAGAAATAGAATAAGATTTATTCTGTTGTCTTTTATCTTCACCTTCTCTTAGGTTGCGAGTGATCCTAGGGTTAGGAGAGTACACCTATTACGCTTATTGGATAGTCTTCTTCCAAACCATAGGCTGGTGCCGAACGGCAAGGAAGGAAGAAAACCATTTAGCCTAAGGATGGTGTACAGAAGGTAATGAGTAAAGACAGATAAAGGGATTTGGAGAGATGGCAAGGAAATATATGGTTACAGTCATGAATCTGGATAATGGAAGAGGCATTACTAGGAATACCCGGCTACCCCTTCGAAACATTTTCATGTTTTAGTTTCACTGTGCATTGTTAATTGAAAACTGGTTTCCCAATTAGATCATTACTCCAGGGTATGTATTTATCAGGTTTAATTCTCACATCTGTATAGTTTTACAGATGATGAGTGAGAGTAAGTTATTGGGAATTATGTGATTATATCCTCTTTATATCAGAATTCATTGTAATTGGTGATATTTGAGGAAATCACCTAGGGTTTTGCCTGACGACAAATATTTGGTTTTGAATATCCATTGTTATGCACCAATTTCAAACTGATATACCTGTACGTTTATTTTTTAAAGTGAGATATAAAATTTTGAAATTATGTCCATGACATTTACCTGTATCAATTGATGATTGGGTAAGGAGTATTAAACAGCGGTGTAATTCTTCTTAACCATAGTATAGTTGTAGCGTCTTGAAAAGTCGTTTTGGTGTTTTCCTGAAATTCGGTGAAAATTCGGTATTTTTCCGAAAACCGTCTTTCTCGATATTTTGCAGTTTAGGGCTAATTATACTTAAAATGGATAGGTAATTACTTGTTTTTAGTGACTAATGAGTTAATTATGAAATTTTGGTCATTTAAAAATTTTTCCCTATTTTTCAATTTTTTAATATTATTTTAAGCCGGTAAGAAAATACTTTAAATAAGCGATAAATACAAATTTTTCCGGGCTAATTTTAATCTCAAAAATTATGATAATTATATTCTAGTGATAACATGAATTTTTAGTAATTTATTTTGTTTTTTAACCAATTTTTATAAATTGAAACGAAATTATTGAATTTTTGGGCTAAAACTTGCAATTTTTGAGTTGTAGGGGGCCTTTTTGCATAAAATTTCTTTTGTAAAACCCCTCTATCTTTTTCCTCAGCCCAAGAACAGCCCAATCCTTGGCCAAGACCAGAAAATTCTGACCTCTCTCTTTCTTGAGTTGTTTCTTGAGTTAATTGATAGTTTATGGTATTTATTTTAATATATTGGATAAATGTATGATACATTGACTTTAAAACTTGACCCTTGACCTTCCCACTCACCCCACACCCTCCCCCATACCTCCAACCTGGCCGAAACCTGCACCCCTCTTTCTCATCTCTTTTCTTTGCATTTTTCTTCAATTTCCTTCAAGGAAATGCATCAAAATCCATGAATTAATTCCAAAAATCCAAACAATTTCCTTATGCTATCATTTTCCTTAGCCATTCTTGCTTGGATCTTGGTGTTTGAGGCCATCATTTGGAGGAAACTTTCTTGCTTGATCTATTGATCAAGAGGTATAAATTCCATCTTGTTAAATTCCTTGTTTAAGTGCTTATGTGTTATGGTTTAGTGTTAATTTAGTGTAGTTAATCTAGTTTTCTTAGATTTTTGTTTGAAAATTCTAACTAGGTTTTGAACCATGATAATTTATTTAAGTTGTTTATTAGTTAATCTAGTTGTTAGTAAACTAATCTATATGGTTACCTTATTATGTAGTCTTTAATTATACTAATTTAGGTAATTTTAGAAGTTGATTTTAGTTGTAAAGTTGTTGTTTTAAGGTTTTTCAAGAGAGGGTTATGTATGGAAAATGATATTTGAAGCTTGATTAGTGAGTTGATTAAACCTAATTTGTGTTGATTAAACCTAATTTGCTATCTAGTGTTTTGCTAACCTTAAGCTAAGTGGTTAATTTGCTTATTAGGCTAAATTTTAGTGTTAAAGTAAGGATTTCTTATATAGTTTGAGTTATGTTTGCTATTTATAAAAATCAAGAGAAGGTTTTGTTATGTAAATTAGGTTTTTTTTAAGCTTAGTTAATGGTTTAGCATTGGTGTATTGGCTAACTTTTTGGTTAGTTTGGAATGTTGGCGTTGGGTGGGTTGACTTTGTCGCTATATTGTCGATGTTTGCATCAAATTGCAATTTCTGCTTACTAGATTTTTATAGAAGTTATGTGATGAGTTAATTGTGGTATCTTGATGATTTTGTTGGCTTGTCCTACGACTTTTAGGATGCGTGAGTGCGGTTTTTGGGTAGTCGGGTTTTAGTTTTGCCGGGTGACCCAAATCGGCGTTTTTCGGCAGTTTTTGCGATTTTCGCGTGTGTCCGCGTACTTTGTGCACGTTGTACCCAGCTAGAGAACTTTAGTAGTTTCGTTGGGGTTTTGCGTCGTTCTTGATATGTAACCTTATATTTGATATAAATTACAGGTTCGGTCGCGGAGACGTCTGACGCGGCGCGAAAGGGAAAGGCGGTGATCGGACACAGCTAGCCAGGAATCCCGGTGAGTAGATTTAACATCTACGGGGGATGATCGTTTGGATGGCGCAAGTCGCCCGATAGATTTAGTAAACTGGAAAATAGTAAATTGGATAATCACTTGTGACATTAGAATAATAATACTGGCATGATAATTGCTGCAATTAGATCAATATGTTATACCCATATACGCAAACTCAATTGTAGGACACATGCACCATTACCAGGTCTTTATATGCAGCACGAGCACTATTCATGTTTACACACACACCCTGGTAATTGCCATGCCACCACACTAGATAACCTTTAATTTAAACCTTTTACTAATTGATACTTAAATTGTGCTATTTCCTTAACATGAAACCGTAGGATTGCTATTCATGTGCATGTACTTCATCATATTCATTGTTCATGCTTAATACATTAATCACACATCGCAACTTGATTATTGATATCATACGCATTCATTAGCATTGATATATGCATTTATGAGGATTTCTTGAGATTTTATGATATTGCTGGATTTCGGGGGAAAGCCGCAAAATTTCCAAACTTATGATATTTTTAAAACATGTAAATTGCGGTTTTCTAGTGATGTAAGTGTCGTCCACCATGAGTTTGCTGTGGCTTTGGAAATCCGTGTCGAGGAGTGGAGGAACCGGCACGGGTACATGGTGGGCCCGGTAAGGTACCCCGGGGCAAGAGGAATGTGGTGATGACGTTGAGCCTGGCAGGGGACGGATTACCTACCGGTGACTGTTTGGGACGGCGGATATCCAGAGGATACCGACCGTGGCCGCTAGATGATGAGATATTGATATTTGAGATGGGTCAGCCGGACGGCTGAGGCCTGAGATACATTTATGAGATTTGAGACAGCTTTTGAGTGTCGTTGCTGGACACCGATTTTGGTCGATTCATTGACATTATGCTGGCATTCTAAAAGAGTTTCAAAAAAAAAAAAAACAAAAAGAGATAAAATGTTTCTTATATATACCTATTGAGACCTCAGATTTTCATGTTGCATACATATTAGCACACTGATATGATATACACACCTGCTAGTGCATCCAGTCATACCTGTATTTTAGATGCTAGGATGCTTGTGTGCATGCATACGATAGCCTTTGTAGATGCTATTTATTACTCACGAGTTGGCAACTCACCCCCGTTGTGCCCCAGTCTTTTGCAGGTCCGCTCCGTCAGTTCAGTAGCGGCGGGCGCACTTGTCTTTTGCCTCTTTTGCCTGAGCTCGAGATTTGCTCATAGGTGGGTTATGTTGTTATTTTGTACCACTTGTATATTCTTTGTATCTAGTGTACTCCATCTACTGTTCTACCAGATATTTGTATATTGACCTAGAGATGAGACTGTGAGGTTTGTGGAGTTTATACTGTATTTGGGGTCGAGCTCACTTGAGCCGACATGTTACTTTTTCATGCTTCCTTATGCTTTATTATGCTTTATTATGCTTGTTGTCATTTACATTGCGTGGGATTTGTGACCGCCGTATGGCGAAGAGCTAGCTCCCGCTTGGGGATGCCCTATTTTGTGGATTCATGTATATATTTTGTTGTACCCATTTTTGGGGGTCAGTTTTTACAAAGGAGACTCTGCCGAAATTTTCGGGAAAAATTTGTACTGTTTTTAAAAAGTGTTTTACATGACTTATTTGATAACTCGCTTCAATTGATTGGGTTTTCTTCACTCTTTTGCTTCATTGGGTTTGTTTTCTGGGCTTTGGCTTACTTATTTTACGGACGCCTTTAGACGTTTCGTAAACTTAAGTGCCAGTCACGTTCCGTACCCTGCGGGTCGTGACAAAGTTGTGGTATCAAAGCGATAGGTTTTACCTTTGTGAGTGTAGGATGACCCTTGGTAGATGGAGTAAGTGACTTAAGCAGGGTAACGTAGCGTACGTATGTCCGCGGCATACTTACGATACGGTACTCCGCCTAAGTGACTTTAGGATATACTTGCTTGAAAAATTCCTTCTTCAATTCCGTGTATCCTATGATCCTATTGCACTGTTCTTATTATCCGTTTTCCTGTAACAGCCACTATGCCGCCGAAGGCTACGAGGGCACAGAGGGCTGCCGCCAGAGACGAGATTCGAGCTGGCTCGTCCGAGGCTAGGACTGAGCAGGGTGGTATGCCTACGCCGCAGGGACAGACCGATCCACTTTCCCCAGGCCGTATGGATAGGCTCGAGACGGGTATGGAGGAGTTGCGACAGATGATGGGAGGCATGCAGGAGCTGCGTCAGATGGTAGGATCCCTAGTTGCAGCCAGTCGTACACCGAGGCAGGATGACGTACCTACTACATCACAGACGACCATGATACCTGCTCCTACTACTACCATCGTGTCCATTCCGGTTTCACTACAGGACTTCATGAGGCTGAGACCTCCAGTATTCACCGGCACCGAGGCAGCGGAGGACCCACAGACGTTCCTTGATAGTTTAGCCAGGATCTGCCGTTCGCTGAGATGTTCGGATGATCGATGGGTAGAGCTTGCCAGTTTCCGGCTAGAGGGTCTCGCGCAGACATGGTGGGAGTCAGTCTTGAGAGGTCGAGCTGCAGATCTGCCGCCTATGACTTGGGCCGAGTTTACAGCGGTCTTTCTAGCCCGTTTCCTTCCAGAGAGCGTTCGTGACGCCAGAGCTCGCAGTTTCGAGGCCTTAGTCAAGACACCTGGGATGACGGTGTCTGAGTATGACATCCAGTTTACTCAGTTGTCCCGATATGCTCAGTATTTGGTGGATACCGAGGAGAAGATGGTGAAGAGGTTCGTACAGGGACTTGATGCCCAGCTATACCTTGCCATTGGCGCCCAGCACTATGACACTTATTCAGCTGCTATGGATACAGCATTGCGGATGGAGGCACGCATATCACAGACTCCGGCCGTTTCTGGGCCGAAGAGGATGCGCACCGATGTACCGTCTCAGAGACAGCGCGCCAGATTCTTTCCGAGAGATAGTCCTGGCAGAGGATTTGGGCGGGGACAGTTATATGGTTCTTATCCCCAGAGGCAGCAGCCGTCACCAGGATGTTTTGGGTGCGGGAGTCTGCATCATCTTGTCAGAGACTGTCCGGTGAGACGACAGGGAGCAGCGGCAGTTCCGCACGTGACCCTACCACCATCACCACCCCTTCCTCAGAGAGCCCTACTTCCTACCCCAGGCGATGCTCCACGCCAGTTAGGTGCACCGAGAGGCCGTGGACGCGGCGGTCCTGTTCAGAGAGGACGAGGAGGCAGAGGCCGAGGTCGAGGTCAGCCCGCTATCGGTGGAGGACAGGCCCGAGTTTTTGCTTTGACACCGCAGGATGCGCAGGCATCCAATGCCGTTGTGACAGGTACTTTGCCAGTTTGTTCTTTCGATGCACGGGTATTATTCGACCCAGGTTCCACACATTCGTACGTATCTACACACTTTGCACCGATGTTGGGCCGTGAGTCGTCGTCGTTAGATCAGCCGCTTGTTGTTGTTACTCCGGTAGGCGAGTCGTTTGTCGCTCGTTTTGTATTTCGTTTGTGTTCCGTTCGTATCGGGGAGAGGGATTCATCAGTTGATTTGATACTCCTCGATACGTTGGACTTTGATGTGCTTCTGGGCATGGATTGGCTAGCCACTTGTTATGCTTCGGTGGACTGCCGTGAGAAGGCAGTCAGTTTTAGCTTTCCGGGAGAGCCAGTCCTTGTTATTCAGGGAGACCGTAGTGTCGCCCTTCCCAGCTTAATTTCTTCTCTTCGCGCTGGTCAGCTCTTGCGGAAGGGATGTCAGGGATTCTTAGCGTTTGTTTGTGATACTCGAGCTGCAGAGGTTCCGTTGGACCGGGTCCCGGTAGTTTGTGAGTTCCCTGATGTTTTCCCTGATGAGCTACCCGGGCTACCGCCTGAGCGCGATGTTGAGTTCTGCATTGATTTGATTCCCGGTTCGGGGCCTATTTCTATACCGCCTTATCGGATGGCCCCGGCAGAGCTTCGAGAGCTGAAGGAGCAGTTGCAGGATTTGTTGGATAAGGGGCTTATTCGACCGAGTGTTTCTCCGTGGGGTGCTCCGGTCCTGTTTGTCAAGAAGAAGGATGGAAGTTTGCGCTTATGTATCGACTACCGCCAGCTGAACAAAGTTACCGTTCGGAACAGATATCCGTTGCCGCGCATTGATGATTTGTTCGACCAGCTTCAGGGTGCGGGGTATTTTTCGAGGATCGACTTGCGATCAGGATACCATCAGCTGCGAGTTCGACAGGAGGATATACCGAGGACAGCTTTCCGTACACGCTACGGCCACTACGAGTTTTTGGTGATGTCGTTCGGACTCACCAACGCCCCAGCAGCATTCATGGATTTGATGAACCGTACATTCAGGCCGTATCTTGACTTGTTCATCATCGTGTTTATCGACGATATCTTGGTGTACTCCCGGAGCAGAGAGGAGCACGAGCAGCACTTGCGGATTACGTTACAGACTCTGAGGGAGCATCAGCTGTTCGCAAAGTTCTCCAAGTGTGCTTTCTGGCTGGACAGCGTCGGATTCTTGGGTCACGTGGTTACGAGAGACGGCATTTGTGTGGACCCGAAGAAGATTGAGGCTGTTCAGCAGTGGCCCCGACCTACATCGGTTACCGAGATCCGTAGTTTTCTAGGCTTGGCGGGCTACTACAGGCGTTTTGTTCAGGACTTCTCCCGTATAGCTGCACCGTTGACCAGTTTGACCCGGAAGGGAGTTCCTTTCGTCTGGACAGAGGAGTGCGAGCGCAGTTTTCAGCAGCTACGGACATGTTTGACTACGGCGCCGGTATTATCTTTACCTTCGGGATCAGGCGGATTTGTTGTCTACTGTGATGCTTCGCGAGTGGGATTAGGATGCGTTTTGATGCAGCATGGCCGGGTGATCGCTTATGCTTCTCGGCAGTTGAAGAAGCATGAACAGAACTACCCCACTCATGATTTGGAGATGGCTGCAGTGGTCTTTGCACTGAAGATTTGGCGACATTACCTTTACGGCGAGTCGTGTCAGATATTCACCGATCACAAGAGCTTAAAGTACATATTTCAGCAGCGAGACCTGAACCTCAGACAGCGTCGTTGGATGGAGTTGGTGAAAGACTACGACTGCGAGATCTTATATCATCCCGGCAAGGCGAATGTGGTGGCAGATGCGTTGAGTAGGAGGCCCGGGGGTAGTCTATCCTTTTTGCGCGCAGTGCAGAGGCAGTCGTCAGCAGATTGGCAGATGTTATGCGACAGCCGAGTTGAGTTCGAGTTCACTCAGACAGGGGGACAGCTCGCGCATGTTCGTGCACGCCCACAGTTGCTTGACCGTATATATGAGGCACAGCGTGGTGACGACCGTTGCTCAGAGATCATGGCACAGATGGGACAGGGCAGATTTTCCGAGTTCATGGTTGACGATCAGGGGATTTTACGATATGGATCTAGACTGTGCGTACCAGATACTGATGGATTACGGCGCGACATTCTCGAGGAGGCACACCGATCAGTGTATAGTGTCCACCCCGGTTCCACCAAGATGTACCATGATATGAGAGAGACCTACTGGTGGGACGGGATGAAGAGGGACATTGCGGAGTTCGTTTCGAGATGCCTGACTTGTCAGCAAGTCAAGGCCGAGCACCAGAGGCCCGCAGGAGAGCTACAGCCGTTACCCATTCCGGAGTGGAAATGGGAGCAGATTTCGATGGACTTCATTGTGGGTCTACCCAGGACCAGTCGAGGGTACGACTCCATCTGGGTGATCGTGGATAGATTGACGAAAGCGGCTCACTTCCTTCCAGTGAAGACGACTTTCAGCTTCGCTCAGTATGCTCAGCTCTATATTGACGAGATAGTGCGACTACATGGCGTACCGACTTGTATCGTGTCAGATCGAGGCACTCAGTTCACCAGCCGACTTTGGCAGAGACTTCAGGAGGCTTTGGGCACTCGTTTGAGCTTCAGCACGGCGTTTCATCCGCAGACAGATGGACAGTCAGAGCGGACCATTCAGACTGTCGAGGACATGCTCAGAGCGTGCGTTTTAGACTTTGGTGGTAGCTGGGATCGTCATTTACCTCTAGTGGAGTTCTCCTACAACAACAGCTTCCAGGATACTATTCAGATGGCACCTTTCGAGGCGTTGTATGGGAGGAGATGCAGATCGCCCGTTTGTTGGACAGAGCTCAGCGAGAGCAGCATTTTGGGGCCGCAGCTTGTTGAGGAGACGACATCGAAGATCCAGTTGATCCGAGACCGGATGAGAGCGGCTCAGAGCAGGCAGAAATCCTATGCAGACAGGCGCCGTCGCAGATTAGAGTTCGCAGTTGGCGACCATGTTTTTCTGAAGGTCTCACCGATGAAGGGCGTGATGCGTTTTGGGCGAAAGGGGAAGCTTAGCCCTAGATTCATAGGTCCCTTCGAGATCCTCGAGCGTGTCGGCGCTGTTGCATATCGTTTGGCTCTTCCACCCAGCTTTCCCGATGTTCACCCCGTCTTCCATGTTTCGATGCTCCGCAAGTACCTTCACGACCCTTCGCATGCGATTCAGCACCCGACAGTCCAGCTAGAGCGCGACCTTTCTTTTGCAGAGCAGCCGGTGGCCATCTTGGATCGGCAGGTGAAGAAGTTGAGGTCGAAGATTATACCAACCGTCAAGGTCCTTTGGCGTAGCCCGAGCAGCGAGGAGGTTACCTGGGAGACCGAGGGCGAGATGAGGAAGAAATATCCCCATCTCTTTGAAGGTACGCGTAGCTATATTTTTTTTAAATTCGGGGACCGAATTTCTTTAAGGGGGGAAGATTGTAGCGTCTTGAAAAGTCGTTTTGGTGTTTTCCTGAAATTCGGTGAAAATTCGGTATTTTTCCGAAAACCGTCTTTCTCGATATTTTGCAGTTTAGGGCTAATTATACTTAAAATGGATAGGTAATTACTTGTTTTTAGTGACTAATGAGTTAATTATGAAATTTTGGTCATTTAAAAATTTTTCCCTATTTTTCAATTTTTTAATATTATTTTAAGCCGGTAAGAAAATACTTTAAATAAGCGATAAATACAAATTTTTCCGGGCTAATTTTAATCTCAAAAATTATGATAATTATATTCTAGTGATAACATGAATTTTTAGTAATTTATTTTGTTTTTTAACCAATTTTTATGAATTGAAACGAAATTATTGAATTTTTGGGCTAAAACTTGCAATTTTTGAGTTGTAGGGGGCCTTTTTGCATAAAATTTCTTTTGTAAAACCCCTCTATCTTTTTCCTCAGCCCAAGAACAGCCCAATCCTTGGCCAAGACCAGAAAATTCTGACCTCTCTCTTTCTTGAGTTGTTTCTTGAGTTAATTGATAGTTTATGGTATTTATTTTAATATATTGGATAAATGTATGATACATTGACTTTAAAACTTGACCCTTGACCTTCCCACTCACCCCACACCCTCCCCCATACCTCCAACCTGGCCGAAACCTGCACCCCTCTTTCTCATCTCTTTTCTTTGCATTTTTCTTCAATTTCCTTCAAGGAAATGCATCAAAATCCATGAATTAATTCCAAAAATCCAAACAATTTCCTTATGCTATCATTTTCCTTAGCCATTCTTGCTTGGATCTTGGTGTTTGAGGCCATCATTTGGAGGAAACTTTCTTGCTTGATCTATTGATCAAGAGGTATAAATTCCATCTTGTTAAATTCCTTGTTTAAGTGCTTATGTGTTATGGTTTAGTGTTAATTTAGTGTAGTTAATCTAGTTTTCTTAGATTTTTGTTTGAAAATTCTAACTAGGTTTTGAACCATGATAATTTATTTAAGTTGTTTATTAGTTAATCTAGTTGTTAGTAAACTAATCTATATGGTTACCTTATTATGTAGTCTTTAATTATACTAATTTAGGTAATTTTAGAAGTTGATTTTAGTTGTAAAGTTGTTGTTTTAAGGTTTTTCAAGAGAGGGTTATGTATGGAAAATGATATTTGAAGCTTGATTAGTGAGTTGATTAAACCTAATTTGTGTTGATTAAACCTAATTTGCTATCTAGTGTTTTGCTAACCTTAAGCTAAGTGGTTAATTTGCTTATTAGGCTAAATTTTAGTGTTAAAGTAAGGATTTCTTATATAGTTTGAGTTATGTTTGCTATTTATAAAAATCAAGAGAAGGTTTTGTTATGTAAATTAGGTTTTTTTTAAGCTTAGTTAATGGTTTAGCATTGGTGTATTGGCTAACTTTTTGGTTAGTTTGGAATGTTGGCGTTGGGTGGGTTGACTTTGTCGCTATATTGTCGATGTTTGCATCAAATTGCAATTTCTGCTTACTAGATTTTTATAGAAGTTATGTGATGAGTTAATTGTGGTATCTTGATGATTTTGTTGGCTTGTCCTACGACTTTTAGGATGCGTGAGTGCGGTTTTTGGGTAGTCGGGTTTTAGTTTTGCCGGGTGACCCAAATCGGCGTTTTTCGGCAGTTTTTGCGATTTTCGCGTGTGTCCGCGTACTTTGTGCACGTTGTACCCAGCTAGAGAACTTTAGTAGTTTCGTTGGGGTTTTGCGTCGTTCTTGATATGTAACCTTATATTTGATATAAATTACAGGTTCGGTCGCGGAGACGTCTGACGCGGCGCGAAAGGGAAAGGCGGTGATCGGACACAGCTAGCCAGGAATCCCGGTGAGTAGATTTAACATCTACGGGGGATGATCGTTTGGATGGCGCAAGTCGCCCGATAGATTTAGTAAACTGGAAAATAGTAAATTGGATAATCACTTGTGACATTAGAATAATAATACTGGCATGATAATTGCTGCAATTAGATCAATATGTTATACCCATATACGCAAACTCAATTGTAGGACACATGCACCATTACCAGGTCTTTATATGCAGCACGAGCACTATTCATGTTTACACACACACCCTGGTAATTGCCATGCCACCACACTAGATAACCTTTAATTTAAACCTTTTACTAATTGATACTTAAATTGTGCTATTTCCTTAACATGAAACCGTAGGATTGCTATTCATGTGCATGTACTTCATCATATTCATTGTTCATGCTTAATACATTAATCACACATCGCAACTTGATTATTGATATCATACGCATTCATTAGCATTGATATATGCATTTATGAGGATTTCTTGAGATTTTATGATATTGCTGGATTTCGGGGGAAAGCCGCAAAATTTCCAAACTTATGATATTTTTAAAACATGTAAATTGCGGTTTTCTAGTGATGTAAGTGTCGTCCACCATGAGTTTGCTGTGGCTTTGGAAATCCGTGTCGAGGAGTGGAGGAACCGGCACGGGTACATGGTGGGCCCGGTAAGGTACCCCGGGGCAAGAGGAATGTGGTGATGACGTTGAGCCTGGCAGGGGACGGATTACCTACCGGTGACTGTTTGGGACGGCGGATATCCAGAGGATACCGACCGTGGCCGCTAGATGATGAGATATTGATATTTGAGATGGGTCAGCCGGACGGCTGAGGCCTGAGATACATTTATGAGATTTGAGACAGCTTTTGAGTGTCGTTGCTGGACACCGATTTTGGTCGATTCATTGACATTATGCTGGCATTCTAAAAGAGTTTCAAAAAAAAAAAAAAACAAAAAGAGATAAAATGTTTCTTATATATACCTATTGAGACCTCAGATTTTCATGTTGCATACATATTAGCACACTGATATGATATACACACCTGCTAGTGCATCCAGTCATACCTGTATTTTAGATGCTAGGATGCTTGTGTGCATGCATACGATAGCCTTTGTAGATGCTATTTATTACTCACGAGTTGGCAACTCACCCCCGTTGTGCCCCAGTCTTTTGCAGGTCCGCTCCGTCAGTTCAGTAGCGGCGGGCGCACTTGTCTTTTGCCTCTTTTGCCTGAGCTCGAGATTTGCTCATAGGTGGGTTATGTTGTTATTTTGTACCACTTGTATATTCTTTGTATCTAGTGTACTCCATCTACTGTTCTACCAGATATTTGTATATTGACCTAGAGATGAGACTGTGAGGTTTGTGGAGTTTATACTGTATTTGGGGTCGAGCTCACTTGAGCCGACATGTTACTTTTTCATGCTTCCTTATGCTTTATTATGCTTTATTATGCTTGTTGTCATTTACATTGCGTGGGATTTGTGACCGCCGTATGGCGAAGAGCTAGCTCCCGCTTGGGGATGCCCTATTTTGTGGATTCATGTATATATTTTGTTGTACCCATTTTTGGGGGTCAGTTTTTACAAAGGAGACTCTGCCGAAATTTTCGGGAAAAATTTGTACTGTTTTTAAAAAGTGTTTTACATGACTTATTTGATAACTCGCTTCAATTGATTGGGTTTTTTTCACTCTTTTGCTTCATTGGGTTTGTTTTCTGGGCTTTGGCTTACTTATTTTACGGACGCCTTTAGACGTTTCGTAAACTTAAGTGCCAGTCACGTTCCGTACCCTGCGGGTCGTGACAATAGTTTTCAACCTACGACGCACAAGGTTTGGTGCTCGTACTATATTCTGTTTACTTATCACTTCTCCAGTTTTAGACAAGTTTCGTAGAAATATAAGGTCCAAGTTTTGAGAAGTTATAGGTATAAGAATAAAGTAGAGAACCATGTGTTGCAAGTATTGGGATTCTTCAAGTTGATCGAAGATGTAGATACTTGTGTATGGTATTCAGTTGATAGTAATGGTTTTGAGAACTTGCTTCTCTTTCATGTTACCCATATCTGGATGCACTCCTAAGTTGAGTAATGCTGATCGGCCTCTCTCCATTTAGTTGACATGCACTGGAGACAGCTGCATGATTTGAATCTGTTTCCAATTAAATCAGTGCCTCTGTTTCTATATTGTATATAGAATGGTTCATATCTTAACGATGTTATGGTATATGGAGTTGTTCGGCTTATGCTTAAAACCAGACCCTGGACATACTCAAGCCATGTTTCAGTAATGGCAGTTTGTGGGTTATCCAGGCTATGATGAGGGTTAACTTTCTACCATCTGGAAGATCAATAGTGATATTATTCTTGACTCGCCACAGTTTTAGCAAAATGGATTTTTTCAGAAAACAGTAGTGGGAGCATGGTAGAACTGGAAGTGATTCTAGAACCACAAACGATTGCTGAAAATTTAATAAGAACCTAAAGATTCAATCGGGTTTGACATTCAATTAGCCACTCCGCAGATATAGTGGGTAACTTCAGGCGCCTGAGAGGTACTTCGGTATCTTTAAAGACGGTGACAGGGAGGTTATTGTTTACCCAGACTTGCCATTACTGTTGTTCTAGACTATGAGAGCCGGCAGGAGGATGAGTATAGCGTCGTTCTAAACTAGCTTTAGAAGTGCACGTGTATATAATTCTGCCAGAGGGTTGTTGTAGTCAGTGTGTGCAGCGGAAGCATAGTGGACAAGAAGCTTGTGTCTATTTATAGACTAAAGCAGGTATAACGAAGATAGATCATCTATTTTTGATGTGACAGTCATAGGTTTTGACTTCATCAGAATAGGAGATGGATCTGTTAAGAAGGCAGTAGGGTGTGATGTCTTGGTATTTAGATGGCATGCACTTTGTAGGAAGTAAAATTCCTATACTACGATTGGTTATACTGTGGTTGTCACACAGTGGTTTCTCCACATAGGATTTGGATTTTATATAAGGCATTCTGGTTATGTAATACCCAGCCACTTCTTATACCAAAATCAGTATTTTATACTCTAGAATTCTATTTATTATTATTTACAATTTTATTCATTTTACTTATAATTTATTTATTTTATTTATAAATTTATTTCATTCTAAACCCCATTTTCTTCACCAATAAAACCCAAAACAAATCCCTCAGCCCACACTTTTTTCCACCATTTTCTTTTTCATTTCACCGAGCCCAGAAGCCCGGCCCCCTTCCAATATTCATAATTCTTTTCTTGTGATGAACCCAAACCTAATTCCCTAATCCTATATTCTTTTCCAAATACCCGAGCCAGCGCACTTTTCTCAACCCATCACATTTCATTTTTTATTCCAAATTTTCACCAGGCCCGACCTTTTTCCCTTCTAATTATTTTCCCGCCCTATTTCCTCTCTCAGCCCAATCCATTTTCTTTTACAAATAAATTGTTTTTAGCCGGCCTACTTCTTCAGCCCCATTCCTCTATTCCTTCTAATTTATCCCAAGCCCGGCCCTTTTCTAATTTTCCTTATTCTCTATTTTATTTTCTCGGCCCGGCCTTCTCTCCTTCAGCCCACGCCCGCTTCTTCCTCGACCCGACCCGCTACCCACTCATCTCCTACCTCGCAACGGCTCTTTTTCCCGCCTCCTCCGCTCACGCCCGCGTTCCTCGCCTCCACCAACGCCCACGCGCTGTCGTTCTCCCCACGACTCGTGCGCCGTTACCTTGACGTGCGCACCCCCTCTCTAACCCCCCATCTCTCCAACTCTCATCACTCTTCCTCTCTCCCTCACCTCCACCGTCGACACCATTAAACCCGAGCTCCCCACTCTCTCCTTCATCCTCCACGAGACCCCAGCACGCACCTTCGACCTCCCCTCGTCGTCAGCAACATCACCCCAGTCGACTCCCTCATCTCTCTTCCCATCCCATTTTCCGCTCACTCCCTCCCACGTCGCGCACCCACACCTCACCGTTACCCCACGACGCCGACGACCCCGGTCACGACTCCAACTCCCCTCATTCACCCTCCTTCTCCCGTCAAGACTCTAACGCATCAACTCGAGACCCCTGCACCCACTCCCCTGCACCCACCCACCTGCACACCGAGTCCCCTGCCTCGACGCCGGCGAGCTCCTCGTCTTGTCGTCGACCTCTTCCGCGTCATCATCCTCGTCATCATCATCGTCGCCATTCTCGTTGTCACTCAGATCTCCCCCTCTGTTCTCTCCTTCACTCTCAGTCTCTCTCTTTCTCTCTCTCTCTTCTCCTCATTGTCCCTCTCTCTCTCCCTGCACCTCTCTCTCACTCTGTTCCCCTCTCCTTCTCTCCCAGCTCCCTCTTTCTCTGTCTACACCCTCTCTCTCTCTCTGTCTACTCCAGCTCTTTCTCTCTCTGACTCTCTCTCTCTCTAACTCTCTCTCACTCACTTCTCTCTCTCAGCTATCTCTCACTCTCTCTCTCTCTCTCTCTCTCTAACACTCTCACCATCGTCATCATCACCTATCGTCGAACCCCTTGACGCGCAAGGCCCAAGCTTCAAAGCCGAGCCCGATCACCAAGCTGCGAGCCCCCACTGGCCGAGAACCGACCCGAGATCACCCGGAGCCGTTACCGTCGTGGTGCTAGCTCGTCGCGTGCCCGTACTGTACCTGCTGCCGTACAACCTCGAGACGCCTCCAGGCAAGTTTTCTACTTACTTACATGCTATTTACCTAAGTTACGATCTTTAATTACATATATCATAAAGTTGCAAGTTTAGATCAATTATGTGCCGTAACTGTTCGATGCTTGTTCCCTAAGGAAATCATTATCAAATTTGACGGAACTGGATAAATTACATTGGCCCTTGTAGGGATGGATAACGTGTGCAAATTTCGCTGGAAAATTTGATCGTTAATAGACAAAACGACTACCCCCAAGTTTAACCGTAAAACTGGAATTTTATTGTACCTGAAAACCGTTAAATTCACCATAAATCATATACATACTAAAATGGTGCGTTCGAGGGCTCAAATCGAAGCCAACTCGACGAACTTTAACCCTATACCAGCTTCCTGATATTCCTGTACTTAAATTGTGATGATATTCGTATCGGAGTGCGACTCTGGACTGCAGTCCAGAGCGACTTCAATTGTTGCTTGCCGTTCCGTAATGGGTACCATGGGGTTTCCTTAACTTGTAAGTTGCGGAACTCTACTGTTTATTATAGATAAATCTGTTAGCTAGACAACACAATTTATTTCATTCTGTTTCGTTACCGTTTGATATTTAATCTGTAATTTAGAAGATCGGGACGCATAACAGTCCCAACAAAATCAGAATTTACAAATTGATAGTAAACAGTGTATATCTCCTGACGTAATGACGCAATTGTAGATCCGTCTATTACGTTGAAAACCTTACTGAAAACCCTAGAATTCATTCAACTGTAGTGTCGCTAAATTATGATCCCAACTGGGGTTAAAATGCGTTGCGAAACGGACATCTGATTCTGAAACCGGATTTCCAGCCGCGAGCGCTTAAAATGAAATGGTTATAACTATTGATCCTGGAACCCGATTGGCTTGAAACTAATTTAGATGGATAGCTAACTGAACATACTAATTACTACCTGTTTATTGTTTCGCTAAATTATATACGTACGTTTCATGATAAATCGTGCAAGTGATAGACTATTGTTTTTATGACACCTTAATTGTGCTTCTTATACTGTTCATGCATCACATCATACCCATATCATTGTAGTGATAACCTAGTGATATTGTGTATTTTACCCAGTGTTAGATTCTAGCGATGATTGTGGCAAGTACGTCATTGTTCGGGTATCCGTGATTAAGTGAAACTGATACGTACTTGTACACAATCAGTGACCCTATTGTTCTATTGCATTGTCGACGTCTGTGGGATGCGTGTACGTGTGACTATAAGTGGTATGGGACACTTATGGAAGCGCTTGCACGGGTGTCACAGATAAGGCATCCGACACTGCCATTTATCTTAGGTATTAGTCGGGACGTGCTTGATGGAGGTCCTGCCTCCAGTTCTCGCGCAGACTTGTCACGGATCGATTAGTATTTAGGGTTGTGGTTAGCGTTTGATGTAGACCACGGGGTGTGGGGTAGTCTAAGTGTGAGTTCAACAGAATCTCGGGAGTCCCATGCCGGCTTATATATTTAGGGAGTTATATGGAGATTTACAGGGTATGTGATATATACACCGTGATATTCTTGTTACATGTTGGGCCCGTGGTCCCTTGCCCTTGGGTTCTACCCTTGGGTGGAGGACACTCGCGAGTGGTTGACTCTCACACTTGGACTGACGATAGGCTTAGTGACCTGTACAGTGAGACTTAGAGACTGATAGGGATATTGGCATTTATATTCCTTATATACTGTGTTGGCATACGTGACATATCGTTCTACTGTGTTACTGTTCCGCTGCATTGATTACTACACATTCATATTCATGCTGTCGTTGATTTACTGTTATTCATATCCATTACTACTGCTAGAACTGTCACTTGATTATATATATATTATATTGCTATTGTGTCGCTCTGACGACCTGAGTATGCATGCTCAGTGTGAGGAGAAGATTTAGCCTGGATCAGAACTAGACGTGCATCACAGACTTCTTGACTTGCCACTCCGAGTTACATTTGTTTGTTCCACTTCAGGTCAGTTTATATTATTGTTTCTTTCAGTTACTGCATTTCTCATTACCTGCGCATCATTTACTGTTTACCATGATAAACTAGAAGCCGAAGTGTAACTACGGCAGGACATTTCCTTGACCGTAGGAGCATGGCTGGCCTTGTCTACCCCTCGTATTCCGTATTTTGGGAAGCGGGGCGTGACAGGTTACTAGATCTATGTTTTTAGATCTAGATTTTGGTAGTTTCCCAATCTGGGTACTTAGACACTATTCTAAAGGTGTTTTAGAATGGACGACTCCTGGCATGGTGGTGTACCTACAGGTGATGTAGTCACCCTCTCTAAAGGTGTCTTACAGACTAAAGGGGAGAGTGATGTGCATGATTGGCATATCACTTGCTTAAGCAATTAAGTCAATCATGAGATGCCAAGTACCACACCAGATGTTGTTTTTGCCCTAGTTGCAATAAGTTTATATATTAATCCAATCCTGGAGAAACGTTCGGATGCAGTTTATGAACATAAGTGGATGTTCTAGGGATTTGATAACGGCAACCTCCTTCGGGAGACGGTTATCATTCCAGGCTTCCAAGGTGACCTGGATGACAGAGTGACTGTCAGAGTTATAGTTTTCCCTCTTAATAAGGGAGCAGCAGCTTGGACAGGTGGTCCAAGCAGATACTAAAGGAGGCATGACGCAAGATACCGATTAAATTCAGAGGATGATACAGTCTAAGAAGTTTGCTGGATTTGGAGTTCATTTGTGAACTGGGTCCTATCAGACATCCAGACATATTCTAAGACATGTATTGCTCATTTTGGGAGATGTTTTTCTCTGCGAACTTGAGATAAAGAGAGACATAGAAAGAAACATTGGAGCGGATCCACTCCCTGAGGCTATTTCTCGAACGCAATAGTTTTACAAACGAGCTTTGTGAAACTGATTAGTAGAGAAGTTGGGTATTCGGTATCACACGGGCTGTGAGTATGCGACACCGCAATAATTAGTCTTAAGTGCAAGTGGAAGATTGTGGGCTATAGTATCCTCAAGTCAATTCTTGGATCGCAGGCATATGGTTGCAATGATTGAGGGATGACCTATACTGGTAGAACAGTCTTACTCGAGATGATAGTATGCTATCTGGTTTGTCTTTATCATAGTGTACATGCTTCAGGTGACATTACAGATCACTATTACATTTTGATAGAGCCCATACGATTCTTGCTTGACTACCAACAGTATGATGGCGATCATATACGTAAGAGTTAGGTGGTCTATAAGCATATCCTTAAAGTGTCCCTAGTCGTGGGAGTTTCGAGACTGGGCATCGATACTCCAAGAGTAGACTAGTGTATACGGATCGAGACGCCGACAAGGGGCGATGGCCGGTCTCACAAGCCATTGGTGTCAGTTGGTTCACCTAAGATATATGCAGGTGCTCATTGGGTTATGAGTACACCGGACGGACTCGCCGGGAACATACTAGTTGGTATTATACCTATTGTCAGATAGCAGTTCCCTGGTGACATGTGTACAGGTTAGTATATCGACCTGAGATCATCATTTTTCTCGTGTGAGTTCCCACTGTGGTTTGATTACTACCCTACCACGGCTCAAAGGAGTCGTGCAAACAGCTTTTAGTTGGGTACAGTCCCGAGCCACATAGAGGCAGTGAGCGGATCGTCAGGGGATTCGTCTCTCCCGGTATTGGGGGTTGATGTCGCGATGTGCACGGGTGGTCATCACTAGAAATTCTTAGCCAAGGTAGTCGAGAATTACTGATTTGGATCAGTAGTTTCTCAGGTGGTGATGGGCTTCATACCGACACTAAATATCAAGTTATTAGGGGCGTGACTTTATCCACCCCCTAGACTTGATATGCGATACTCATAGACGGACGGACCGGACTGTACGGATATTGTCACTATTAGGCCCAGTAGAGTTTCAGGATGAGTTTGCTCGTCGGCCTCCATTTCGCTCAATACTTGGGTAGCTATTATGTATAGCTAGTGCCACTGACGTGCTTGTAGTTAAACTCACTGCCAGCGTATTGACGAGTCTTTAGAGTCCCACACAGAGGGTTTTCCTGATTCGGGCGAAACGTTGTAGAGGCCGAATGGTTTTATGGCAGGGTTCGATCATATCCGTGCACTTGTGCACGGATCATGATCGGACGGATAATACTAGTGGGCTTTGGTTTAAGCCGGATCCTAGTATTATATTGTTGGATTATTTTCGTCTCGTTGTATTCGTATTCAGTCGAAATACGGATGCAGGTTTTTATATACGGATGAGTGGTATTCCTGTAATTCGTTACAAGTTTACTTTAGAAATTGCCATTTCATTTTGGGATTAAACATTTAGGGTTTAAATGTTTATTTGGTGAAAAGTGTGACTCATTATTTCTAGCATGCTCACTTGGTGATTCATGCATATCACATGGGTATGACTCATGGTGGGTCATGGGTGACATGCCAGGGTTTTTGTTTGTGGTGTAAGATATTAGTTGTGAGCTTGGGATATTTTTTCTTGAGTTGTTTTTCTTTATTAGCCCACACACAAATACCTCACAACACTCACTTAGAAAAGGCAGCCACTCATTTTTCTTTGCTTGCTCTTTTCTTTTCTTGAGCTCACGCTTCTTCACTCCCATGACATCTTCTTCAACCTCCACCCATACCCTTTCATGAGTTGAGAATCCTTGGGTGTATTGAGACAAAGTAATCACAAACACACTCTACTTCATATTGGCTATCTAGGCTAGCAAACTAGATACCCAAGTTGCTTCGGTTTTGAAGCAGGAGCCCGTATTACTAATCCTCGATGTGGATCGTCTTCGATGTGGGGAGACCGGAGATCAAACTTGATCGGGAAAGCCGTGAGGAGCTTGGGACAGAGGTTGAAGACCGAAGGACACGGATCGATCGGTATAACCTCTCTAAACTCCTTTTATAGAACTAGTATAGGGTTAATGGTACGATCCATAGATTAGGGTTCCGTTAGCGCCGGGTTTTAAAAGTTTTTGTTCCGTATTTGGCCACGGATTGATGGCCGGTGCGCTGCCGTAACCCAACACCCATAACTCAAATCCATTTTCATTTTCATTTTCTTTTATAAAACTATAAGCCCAAAAGCCCACTTTCTTGTCAAGCAACGATATATATTTAATGCTTGTTAAATTTATGCATGACCAATCTTGTAGCTCATTGGTTAAATCCTTACATTGTTATTCCATAGATCACATGTTCTCAAATCTTTATTCTTGCAATTAGTTTTTTATCAAATTTTATCCTTCCATAACCTACAAATGAGACATTTTATTTCAACTTCCTTTTAACTCTCAAAATAATTTGAATAGTTATGAGCTATAATTTATTAGAATTATGGTGGCCATAAATCTTTTTTATATGTCACTCCTCATTTTTTTTCTTCATCACATATTTCTATCATTTCACATATCCCTCTTCATTTAGATTCCCTGAAGAATAACATGAAAAAAATTCTCAAGAAAGTCTTGCTAGAAACCCAAGGCTATCGGCGAATAGACAAGCCCGGTGACAATACCGACTTGTGTATGTAAGTCCATTCTGTCTTTTCCTCCCTCCATCTCCTTCTCTCTATCTTTCTCTTGTCATATTGCCATGAAAAACTTTCCTTATCATATCATAGTCCCTAAATATTTAATTAAATGGATACATATATAAATAACGAACAACCACAAATATACACACATATATAGTTTGTAAAGTCTTTTTCATTACTCTCAATTCATATGTTAAGATTTCATAGTGACCAATTATAATTGCATTGTTTGTTGTTGTATTTTAAATTACTTTATTGAAATTTTATAAGAAAAAATGAAGTTACGAATAAATGCCATGATTTCATCATTCTCACATATAACATATCAATACCTTTACTTTTAAAATAGTTTTTAGAAATTTATTTTTACTTCTAGAAATTTCAAAAAATTTACATATGATAGAATATATTATTTTTTACATGCTATAAAATTTTTAGATCGAACAGCATAACAGTTTAGGAATTACATCATTTTTATTCACTGTTCGTAAAACAGAAAACTGCATTTATCGGTCAACTTTTTAGACACATTACTTGGTCTACCGATATTCAAATTGAGAAACTCAGATGTTTTGGATATATACATTGAATAATATAGATTTTCTTAGTTTTAAGTTTTTATTGAAAACTGACGTAAAATTTTGAAAACTGCGTTATGATATTAAGCGATGAATTTGGACAGAATCTGTCCTGATTTGCACACTGTTTTTAAATTAGACATAACTCAAACTCCCGATATCCGTTCGTGATAAACTTTAGATGTGTAGATGCAAAATTGATAGAAATATAATTTTATGTATACTAGATTACTTAGAAATGCATGAAATGATCCGATATAGGCTTTGTAATATAACATATAATTGCTGTCCAGAAATCTGAATTTCGGTTTTAAACATTGATATTAAAACGATTATAAATAGAGCTTCAGAAATCCAAATCGCGCAAATCTTGGTGTTTTAGATAAGTAATTCGAAATACCTACAATTTTCGAATAATCTTCGTAACCTAAAACCTGATGAAAATTAACTCAAACTGCGTTTTAAAAATATATGGCGGTGCTGAACAGATTCAGATATGTTTTGCGCGACGATACGAAAACAGATATACCTCCCAAACCGGTAGTCGTATTTAGGTGAAACTGGAACTCACGCATGAAAAACACTTAGAGCCATATTTCTGTTTATATTCCGTATTCGTTCGACTTGATTAATTACTCGTACATAATATTTTTTACAGCGTTGTTTATGGTAGTTACTCGAATAATATACTTGCCTCATTTCATGCTATTCGAACATGTATACCGTGTTTTCCATGATCTCTTAATTATCGCAAGAACATGAATACATAATTAGATATTATATGTTTGACATAAACATATTGCATAATTGACTCGATTTGACCCGAACCACGAATACGTAATGACTTGACATGAACACTTGAGATGAATACATGAACCATTAACTTGAATACTTGAACTCGACTCGATACTTGAATTGCACTCTCTTATGTATTCATGGATTTGGGAAAGACTTGTACTTTAATCACACACTAATATACGCGGGATGTTGGGATAGTTTGAGTATGAATCCAACGGAATATCTTGAGTCCTATTATAATAAATAACGTTGCTGTGGTACCGGGCTGAAACGGTACAAATAACGTTGCTGTGGTACCGGGCTAAAACGGTACATCACGAATTCATGAATGAGGGCCTGTGTTTCGAAGCCCCTGGATGATAGCCTGTTGGGTTTAGAATAGTTCAATAACAATTGAAGTCCCGCTATTTCGAGTGCGGTATGGGTTATTATGGACCGACTCACGAAGTCGGCTCACTTCATCACATTTCGAGTTGGCCAATCAACTAAGACATTAGCAAAGAAGTACATGGAAGTAAGAATCTAAGTAAGATTTTTAACTCTTCAAATATGTATTATCTCTGATACCTATGAATTCATATAGGAGATTGTGAGACTTCATCGAGTACCGGTCTGCATTGTCTCCGATCGTGACACTAGATTTCGATCGCTGTTTTGGCAAAGTCTGCAAGCGAGCTTGGAAACAAGTCTGGACTTTAGCACTGTTGGGGTCAAAATTTGCATCCCGGTTGACCAAGTCAAAATCAATGTCAACCCCAAACCAAGTGGGCCCAAGCCCAGGTCAAGTGGGCCAATGCCCGGGTCGAGCCCGAACATGAAGCGGCCGGCCTCCCCCATGCCAAAATAAGAATTTTGTAATAAATATTTTGTGGTATTTCTTTTATTTTATTTTATGAATAAATATAAGAAAATTGTTAGGTCCACGTTACCTCTCCCGGTACTTTTGGGGATGCGGAAACGATAAAAAAAATTTTTTTCTAAACTTTGTAACATGGACCGTAAAAGCCGGATCTTTGCTAAACTAAACTAGCATACTTGCAAAGAAGAGTTAACTACTATGCAAAGTGGTTATATCTCAACTTGAACTCCTTCTCTTCTTGTTGTTCTTCTTCTTTCTTGCTCTTTGTAGTAGCTTGAATGGCTTTCCCTCCTCGTCTCCTCTTTGCCGAAGATAGATCCACCTGAGGGCTTCATCCTTGGGCTCCTTTCTCGATCTTGAGAGAACTAAGGTATTCGGCTTGCTAGACCTTCTACCTTAGAGTGAGTAGAGTGTGCTTTGGGGTGTTATATCTTCAAGGAGATGATTCTCAACACATGAGATTTGCTCTCCTTGAACAAGAGGAGGAAGAAGATGAAGTGAGGAGAGAGAATCAATATGATAGAATGAGCTCTCTCTTTTCCTTTTTGCAACCATATCAAAAAGAAAAAGAAAAAGAATTATCTAAATAATAATAATAATTCAAATGAGAATAGTTGATGGTTGTTTTGGAATGACCACTATCATACTTCATTAAATGAAATGTAAGCAAGAATCAAGGAGCATCCTTGCAAAGTAATGATGATGGTCAAACATTCAACCATGGTCAACAAGTCAACCATGGTCAACAAGTCAACAAAACCAACCATAACATAATTTCATTTAATTACTATTATTAATTGATATCTCACTAATTCATTAGGGTTTGGAAAAAAAAACGACTGTCAACTGTGCATGCGCACCCGTTCCGAAACCCTAATGAAAAACCTCTTCTTCCGCCTCAAACAACTGTGCATACACACCTGCATTCTTGTTCCGAGGAACATGAATACTGAGAGATAAAAGTAACCCCAAAACATATACCAGTATCCGGCTCAAACCAGAGCCCACTGGCAATATCCGTCCGGACTCCAAACGTGCACAAGTGCGTGGATGAGAACGAACCCTGTCGCAAAACCATGCGACCTCTACTCTGTTTTGCCCAGAGGCGAATAGCGCTCTGTGTGGGACTCTAAAGACTCGACACTACGCTGGCAGTAGGTTTAACCACAGACCGCAAGCGGCACTAGCTGTGCGTAACGGTCCCCAGGTAGATGCCGATAAGAAGATTGACGAGGTTAAACCCATCTGAACTCCTACTGAGTCTGAATGTGACATTCTCCGTACAGTCCGGTCTGTTCGTCTGATACATCGCATGTCGGGCCTAGGGGGGCGGCAAGCGTCAGACCCCTAATAGCGGTACAAGTCGTGTCGGAGTGAAGCCCAGAACACCCTGAGGTAGCACTGGAACCTACCAGTATATCTCGCTTGCCCTGGCCAGGGACTACTTGTGTAATGGCTCTCCTAGACACAGCGCGATGTCAACCCCCAATACCGGGAGAGACGAATCCTGTCTAACCGTCACTGCCTCCAAGTGCTTCGGGACTGCTCCCAACTACTACCTGTTTGCACGACTCAGAAGAGCCGCGGTAGGGTAGTAATCAAAGAATAGTGGGAACACACTCGAGGCGAAGTGACAGTGTCAAGTCAGCGGACTAAGCTGTACTCATGTCACCTGGGAACTGATAACTGACGATAGGTATAATACCAACCATCAGTTCCCTACGAGTCCTGTCTAGTGTACTCGTAACCTAACGAGCACCCGCATACTATCTCAAGTACGACGTACCGACGGCTGTGGGACAGACCGTCTCCCGTGCTGGGATGAGAAGCGCATACGCTAGTCTACTCCGGAGTATCGATGCCCTATCTCGATATTCCCACGACTAGGGACGTGTATAAGGATGTGCTTGTAGATTACCCAGCCCCCACGAGTGTGATCGCCATCACAACGCCGGTAATCAAGCAAAGATCCTAAGGGATCTACTAATGCGTATAGGTGATATAATAAACACATATGTACACATTAAAGCAGAGACAAACCAAGTAGCATACTACTATATTGAGCAAGATTGTCTGTAAAACTGTGAATATCCCAAGCTTCCATCAAGTAATATACATACTAGTATGATACAGTAATGGCCTCTGGGGCATATACACTAACAATCTCCCACTTGCACTAAGGCCATGTACTGGCGTATCGAAGATCTATCATCTCGATCAGCCGCTCGAACTGAGTCTGGGGTAAAGCCTTTGTGAATGGGTTCGCAGTGTTGTCCTTTGTATCCACTCTCCGTATCTCGATCTCCTGTCGATCAATGATCTCCCTGATCAGGTGATACCGCCTTAAGATGTGCCTGGATTTCTGATGGGACCTTGGTTCCTTCGCTAAAGCTATAGCCCCATTGTTATCGCAATACAAAGGTATTGGGTCAACAATGGACGGAACCACCTGAAGTTCATAAATGAACTTCTTCATCCAGACCGCCTCTTTTGCGGCATCGCTTGCAGCAATGTATTCAGCCTCCATCGTCGAGTCTGCGACGGTATCCTGCTTGGAACTCCTCCAACATACCGCCCCTCCGTTGAGGGTAAACACAAAACCCGAGACAGACTTGCTGTCATCTTTGTCACTCTGGAAGCTTGAATCGGCACAGGACTCGACCCTGAGGTCTCCATTACCGTAAACCAGGAACATCTCCTTAGTCCTTCTCAGGTATTTGAGAATGTTCTTCACTGCTGTCCAGTGGTCCTCTCCTGGGTCTGACTGATACCGGCTTACCGTGCTCAACGCGTAAGCTACATCTGGTCTTGTACATAGCATCGCATACATTATAGATCCTACCGCCGAAGCGTAGGGTATAGTGCTCATGCGAACCCTCTCCTCGTCAGTCTTAGGAGACATCTTCTTGGAGAGGGTAATTCTGTGCAATGCGGGTATGTTACCGCGCTTGGAACCCTCCATACTAAATCTCTTTAGTACGGTCTCTATGTACCTGGACTGCGAAAGTCCCAACAGTTTCTTGGATCTATCTCTTTAGATCTTGATCCCCAGAATGTACGAGGCATCACCCAGGTCCTTCATGGAGAACCTTTGTGACAAAAATAGCTTGACCGATTGTAGCATAGGAATATCATTTCCTATCAAAAGAATGTCGTCCACGTACAAGACTAGGAACACGACAGTTCGTCCTACAATCTTCTTATATACACAGGGTTCATCTTCGTTCTTGATGAAATCAAATTCCTTGATTGCCTCATCAAAACAGATGTTCCAGCTCCGCGATGCCTGCTTTAATCCATAAATGGATTTAAGCAACTTGCACACCTTTCCGCTGCTCCCACTGCCTACGAAACCTTCTGGTTGATCCATGTAAACGCACTCTTCCAAACAACCGTTTAGGAAAGCCGTTTTAACATCCATCTGCCAGATTTCATAGTCATGGAAGGCAGCAATGGCAAGTAGGATCCGAATGGATTTGAGCATAGCCACCGGAGAAAAAGTTTCATCATAGTCCAAACCAGGTCTTTGACGAAAACCTTTTGCAACGAGTCTAGCTTTATAGGTTTCCACCTGCCTATCTACACCAAGTTTCCTTTTGTAGATCCATTTGCATCCAACGGGTTTTACCCCAGGTGGAGCAATATCCAAGGTCCACACTTTATTGGCGTACATGGACTCCATTTCAGATTGCATTGCTTCCTGCCACTTATCAGAGTCCCTACTGATAATGGCCTGCCTGAAACTGGTAGGGTCATCTTCTTCCAAGATGCAATCCTCTCGATCCCCGTCTATGAGAAAACCGTAGTATCTCTCGGGCGGATGAGAAATCCTACCAGATCTGCGGAGTGGCTGAGGTTCGTCTGGGGTTATAGAATCTAGCGGTTCCTCCAAATTTTCAGTTACATTTTGTGGTCGCTGAATTTCTTCCAGTTCTACCGAACTCCCACTAGTTTCTTTTGCAAGAAACTCCCTTTCTAAGAAGGTGGCGTGGCGAGATACAAACACCTTCTGTTCCTCAGTGTGGTAGAACAGATATCCTAGTGAGTCTTTAGGATATCCCACAAATTTACAGAGAACTGACCGTGCCTCTAACTTGTCTGGTTTCTGTGTTTTCACATAGGCCGGACAACCCCATATCTTAATAAACTTCAGACATGGTTTCTTACTGCTCCATATTTCATACGGAGTTTTAGGCACAGATTTGGACGGAACTTGATTCAAGAGGTATGCCGCTGTTTGAAGCGCATGTCCCCAGAATGAAAGAGGTAACTCAGCACTACTCATCATGGAGCGAACCATATCCAATAGGGTACGATTCCTCCGCTCCGATACACCGTTGTGCTGTGGTGTATAAGGAGGAGTAAGCTGAGAGAGAATACCATTCTCTTTTAAGTAATCTAGGAATTCCGTGCTTAAGTACTCCCCTCCCCTGTCAGACCGGAGGATCTTGATACTTTTGCCTGTCGGTTCTCTACTTCCTTTCTGAATTCCTTGAATTTCTCAAAAGCTTCAGATTTGTGTTTCAATAGATACACATATCCGAACCTAGAGAGATCGTCAGTGAATGTGATGAAGTACGAGAACCCCCCCTTTGCATGTATAGACATCGGACCACATACATCACTATGTACGAGTCCCAAGAGCTCTGCTGCTCTTTCTCCATGTCCGGTGAACGGAGATTTGGTCATCTTTCCTTTGAGACAAGACTGACAAGTTTCATAAGATGAAAACTCGAACGTATCCAAGAGTCCATCTTCATGCAACTTACTCAGTCTTTTCTCTCCGATATGACCAAGTCTACAATGCCACAAGTAGGATTCATTCGTATCTGAATTCTTCCTCTTGCGTGTGTTTTGTATGTTGAGAACTGTATTCTGATTTAGAACGTAGATACCATTACACAGTGTACCCTCTGCAACCAGTACCTTATCAAGATAAATGTTCATGATATTCTTTTCAAGAACAAAGTTATAACCATCTTTATCGAGTAAAGAAACTGATATGATGTTGCAAACCATGGAGGGTACATAGTAGCAATCGTTCAAAATCATAGTCTTGCCATTTGGCAATACTAGGTGATATTCACCGACGGCTGCCGCATTAACTTGTGCTCCGTTCACTACTCTGAGCGACATATCACCCGGTGCAACTTTCCTACTTTTTCTCAGTCCCTGCAATAAATTACAGATATGAGATCCTGATCCGGTATCAAGTACCCAGGAGGTAGGGCTGACCGTAAAACAGTTCTCAATTACAAGAACACCTGAAGTAGATGCAAAACCATGCTTCTTCTTCGACTGGGTATCCTGGAAATCCATACAATCCCCTTTCCCTTTCTCATACTCATGACTGTTGTCACAAGTTAGAGCTGAACCAACTTTCCCCAGTCCCGAATAAGAATTCGGATCGGTCAAGCGATACATTTTATTATCTTGATTAGGGCGTGAAAAGGTTGCTGCCTGGAGAGGGAGAAAAGAAACACTCAGCGTATGCTCTTGCAAGATTAGATTGGTTTATTAATTTATCTAACCAGGATGTCTCCCACTGTTTACTCAAATTCTTCTTAAAACCCTTTAAAAGAAGAACTAGTCAGGATTTTAATTCACGTCACAATACTTGCTTAACCTTTCAGCCAGGCTAGTGTCGGTACTTCGAGGGAGGTTTTCCAACGCTTTCGCGAAGTTCCTTAATTCAAGAACCTCTTTTCCCTGGGGGCGTAACCCCGCTAACACCTTTCTAGTCACCTACTAGGTTTATAGCATTGATTGTTAAGTGAAATAATGTCCCGAGGGTAATCCAACTCATCAGTGGGATCGGGATCCAACTATCATTGTGCGATGACCTAGATGGAATCCACTCTAGTCACCATACTCCAGAAGGTATGCTAAATCTGCAAGTCTCAGTACTTTTGAAACTCCCGATGTGGTTTTTGCCCCTAGGACCCAAGTGACCTTGACGAATAATCAACAAATCAAAAGGCCCTAGTCAAGTTCAACCCGTCGTTATCCAGGATTGTATTAGACCCGCCCGCATGATCCTTGACGAATAATCAACAAAATCATGCGACCGTCCTAACCAATCGCATCTTTTAGTGCAACAGAAAATTATTACTCAGCTACCGTTCACTGTGTCTTGACGAATAATCAACAAACGCAGCACGAATACTAAGTATTAATTATCCGAAACGACAGAGGGCTACGGCTGGGTTTTTGGCGAAAAACCCGTTAACGTAATGAACTTGATATCGTTGAAGGAACGTTATACATCCTTTTGAAAAACATAGTGGCGAAAAACTTTTTGCTAAAGAGGTCACTCCCTGTGAAGGGATCTCGGCTCTTTCCTCGTCGAGTGAGGTGCTGGGCATTCGTAAGATGAACACCTCGATGCAAAGCAAGAATAATCGACTATGGTGAAGTTATTACCCTGACGCAAACCTTTTGTCCAAGGGGTCACTCCCGATGAGGGGATCTCGGCCCTTGCCTCGTCGATTGAGGTGCTGGGCATTCATAACCGAATACCTCGATGCAAAACAAAAAGATGAACGTCCTTGTAATAACAGCTTTTTGAAAAATTTGTTCCAACAACGTCTTTTAGGTTTATTTTCTTGCATTAGTTCTTTTAATGCGTCCCATCATTTAAATCCTACCATTGCAGAAAACAACCAAAATATGACGTACGCTTATGCCATTCGCATTCGCCACGGGGTCCCGTCATCACCCGTTAGGTTACTTAACTAACGACAGAGCGGGGGCTGGGCTAGCGCGGCTGTAAAACATAAGCAACGCCTAAAGATAAAGCAATGATAGACATTACAGATCACAGATGAATACATTGGATATACTAGGAATCCGCAATCCGTTCGAGCCTGTAACGAAAAGCGGATTACACGGTCGCGGTGAATAGCCAAAACCCCACCCAAGACCCCTACGGGTGCGGCAAACTACCCGCCAAGTACCCGGTAGTTTGTGCACCCCTCCATGGGTCTATCCTAGGAGCAAAAACAGTAAAAAGAATTATACAATGACGGCTACAACCCCGACCCGGTTGTGCGGCCATACAAATAATATTATTACATCAATTTACATATTACAAATGAATGAAAGAAAAACAAAAGCTCATCTCACATCCAACCCGGCTATTCACCCGCGACAGTCCAACACATTCATATACACATTCCAATATCAAACACAGATCACAGAGATGTATAACCCCGACTAATCAACTTATAGCGATTAGCCGACGTTCAATACATGCAAACATCACAGATATAACCAATATAGCCAAAGTGCAGTGAAGTTCGGAAAAAATACGGAATTATAGGACCCCAAAAGTAAATTTCTGTTCTGGAAAATCTGGGCACATATAACATATTTGAAAAATCCCAAAACCCTACCAGAAGAACACTGCACGAAACCCGATCACGAGAGGACCCCACACGGCGGCGGTTCCGCGGCAAATGCCTACCTCATGCCGCGGAAACGCGGCTGTTTGAAAGAATCAGGGGATCGTTTTTCTTGGGTGTTCACACAAAACCCTGAGCCGATTTTAGGTGTATAACAAATCTTGTTTTGACCAGAAAAAAATTTAACAGAAACTAGGGTTTTGTAAAAGTTTGGATTTTGGATTTTTCCGGTTCCGAACTTCGTTACACTTCACTACCAAGCTAGTTTAAGTTTAGTTAGGCTCTGATACCACTGTTAGGTCCACGTTACCTCTCCCGGTACTTTCGGGGATGCGGAAACGGTAAAACAAAAATTTTTCTAAACTTTGTAACATGGACCGTAAAAGCCGGATCTTTGCTAAACTAAACTAGCATACTTGCAAAGAAGAGTTAACTACTATGCAAAGTGGTTATACCTCAACTTGAACTCCTTCTCTTCTTGTTGTTCTTCTTCTTTCTTGCTCTTTGTAGTAGCTTGAATGGCTTTCCCTCCTCGTCTCCTCTTTGCCGAAGATAGATCCACCTGAGGGCTTCATCCTTGGGCTCCTTTCTCGATCTTGAGAGAACTAAGGTATTCGGCTTGCTAGACCTTCTACCTTAGAGTGAGTAGAGTGTGCTTTGGGGTGTTATATCTTCAAGGAGATGATTCTCAACACATGAGATTTGCTCTCCTTGAACAAGAGGAGGAAGAAGATGAAGTGAGGAGAGAGAATCAATATGATAGAATGAGCTCTCTCTTTTCCTTTTTGCAACCATATCAAAAAGAAAAAGAAAAAGAATTATCTAAATAATAATAATAATTCAAATGAGAATAGTTGATGGTTGTTTTGGAATGACCACTATCATACTTCATTAAATGAAATGTAAGCAAGAATCAAGGAGCATCCTTGCAAAGTAATGATGATGGTCAAACATTCAACCATGGTCAACAAGTCAACCATGGTCAACAAGTCAACAAACCAACCATAACATAATTTCATTTAATTACTATTATTAATTGATATCTCACTAATTCATTAGGGTTTGGAAAAAAAAACGACTGTCAACTGTGCATGCGCACCCGTTCCGAAACCCTAATGAAAAACCTCTTCTTCCGCCTCAAACAACTGTGCATACACACCTGCATTCTTGTTCCGAGGAACATGAATACTGAGAGATAAAAGTAACCCCAAAACATATACCAGTATCCGGCTCAAACCAGAGCCCGCTGGCAATATCCGTCCGGACTCCAAACGTGCACAAGTGCGCGGATGAGAACGAACCCTGTCGCAAAACCATGCGACCTCTACTCTGTTTTGCCCAGAGGCGAATAGCCCTCTGTGTGGGACTCTAAAGACTCGACACTACGCTGTCAGTGGGTTTAACCACAGACCGCAAGCGGCACTAGCTGTGCGTAACGGTCCCCACGTAGATGCCGATAAGAAGATTGACGAGGTTAAACCCATCTGAACTCCTACTGAGTCTGAATGTGACATTCTCCGTACAGTCCGGTCTGTTCGTCTGATACATCGCATGTCGGGCCTAGGGGGGCGGCAAGCGTCAGACCCCTAATAGCGGTACAAGTCGTGTCGGAGTGAAGCCCAGAACACCCTGAGGTAGCACTGGAACCTACCAGTATATCTCGCTTGCCCTGGCCAGGGACTACTTGTGTAATGGCTCTCCTAGACACAGCGCGATGTCAACCCCCAATACCGGGAGAGACGAATCCTGTCTAACCGTCACTGCCTCCAAGTGCTTCGGGACTGCTCCCAACTACTACCTGTTTGCACGACTCAGAAGAGCCGCGGTAGGGTAGTAATCAAAGAATAGTGGGAACACACTCGAGGCGAAGTGACAGTGTCAAGTCAGCGGACTAAGCTGTACTCATGTCACCTGGGAACTGATAACCGACGATAGGTATAATACCAACCATCAGTTCCCTACGAGTCCTGTCCAGTGTACTCGTAACCTAACGAGCACCCGCATACTATCTCAAGTACGACGTACCGACGGCTGTGGGACAGACCGTCTCCCGTGATGGGATGAGAAGCGCATACGCTAGTCTACTCCGGAGTATCGATGCCCTATCTCGATATTCCCACGACTAGGGACGTGTATAAGGATGTGCTTGTAAATTACCCAGCCCCACGAGTGTGATCGCCATCACAACGCCGGTAATCAAGCAAAGATCCTAAGGGCTCTACTAATACGTATAGGTGATATAATAAACACATATGTACACATTAAAGCAGAGACAAACCAAGTAGCATACTACTATATTGAGCAAGATTGTCTGTACAACTGTGAATATCCCAAGCTTCCATCAAGTAATATACATACTAGTATGATACAGTAATGGCCTCTAGGGCATATACACTAACAAAAATGGGCATAAAACCAAATTTTTGTAAAGCCCGTGGCTTATGTGCAAAAATAAATGGCACATGAGCCATGGGATGGGCAAAATGCCAATTTTGCAAAGCCCAAGGGGCTGTGTGTAAAGTGTATAGCCTATAAAGGTAAAGATAATGAAAATATCTCAACAACTTTTTCTCTCGCTGAAAACAAATCCAGATCTGTGATCTTCTCCTTCCTCAAGGTTCAAAACCTTCTTCTTTCTTTTGAATTAAATCAAGAGTTTTACTCTTCCTTTTCCAAAACTAAATAGTTTTTTACCACGAAACCCACACAGGGGAACTCGGATCTCCCATTAGATCTCAAAAATAAGAGATTTTTAAAATCTCATACTTCTTGTTCTTCAAGATCCAGCCAAAAGAGGAGGAAGAAGGAGACCCATCTCCTAAAAATCCCACTTTGGGAAGATCCAGAGCTCAAGGGAGAAGCCCGTTTCAGCATCTCCAAAAACATCTTAGGAGTCTAACTCCACTCTAAATTCTCTTTCGGGAGTTTAAACCCCATTTCTCGGGCTAAAAGGCCCTTTTCCTCGCCGGCGCCCAAGCGCCCGAGCTCCCCAAGCGTTCAAGTGCCCAACGCCCATGTGCCAAGCACGTGGCGCACTGGCGCGCTCAAGCGCCCAGTGCCCAGCGCCCACGTGTCGGGCACGTGGTGCGCTAGCTCTCGAGCGCCCAGCGCCCACGTGTCAGACACGTGGTGCGCTCGCGCCTAAGCGCACGGTGCCTATGTGCACGGCGCTCAAGCACCCAGCGCTTGCATGCTAGGCACGTGAGGCGCTGGCTCAACGCGTCCTTTGGGCGCTTTCCCCCTTTTTATATATATGTATACATGTATATATATAGATACACACACACATACTCCACACTAAAAACACCTCCCCCGTTAGAAAAAATTTCTAATGGGGTGCTGTCCCGCACCCCGCAAGGGGGCTGCTAGCCCCCTTGACCCTCAGCCCGCTATCCGGGTAGCAGGACCCCCGTAAAAACTTTGCGGGGCCCCCGATATATCTAAAACCCTTTTTAAAACACAACCCACGCACACTGCACGTTGAGTTCGCATGACCAGTTCAACCCGTCAATCGGAGGTTCTCTCGCTCCAAATGCGAGGGATAATTAACGGCAGCTTAGTCCGCGGCTGCCAGAGATTCGGATCCCTGCAATCAATAAACCCCAGCCTACCTTAGGCAGGGGAAATCTGTAATGCGCCTGACAAGCGCGTGCGTATTCCCATCTCAATGGGGTGACAAAAAACACTCTACAGATTCTGGCACGCCCGTAGGGACCAATCTCTCCTCCCATATCTCGGGTGAAGCGTTCATAGCGAACTCATTTAACATATATGCCGATGTTTGTACTGAAATAATGTTTTTTTCCATGCAGCAATCAGCTTTCCAATGACAATGTCTCCCAAGACGAATTCAACTTCCAACGCGACCCCGACCTCGTACGTGGTCAAGATCAATGCTCGTGTGGTTCTCCCCGTAAGCCTCAATCGACAGTGGGAGGAACTACCCCGCCAGTTTGGTTCCGTCATCATCTACCCTGCCGGAAGCGATCATCTGGCAGAAATCCCGGCGAAATAGGTGGCCAAGCCGGTCTCAAGAGGCAAGAGGCCGAATGTTGTGATCGCTAAGGCACTACAACCGAAGCTTAAGACAGTGTCTGAACTACTCTCTGGCGCTCCAGCTGGGGGCAAGATTTCCGGTACAAAGGGCAACATCAAATGTTGTGGACGAGCTCAGGCGATGACTCCAACAAATGCACAATCGAGCGTATCTCCAAAATCCTCCATCGCCCGGTCTACGGGGTCTTCCCAAAGAGCCGAAGTCTGCCAAGTGCTTAAAGCAGAAAATTTAAGGCAGAAGCGGCTCAGGTATCGAGCCAACAAGAGGGCCAGGACATCGGCCAAGTAGAGTCTTGTGAGGTTCCGAAAGAAGGGTTACTCCACGACGACGGCTGAGTTGGCCGTAAAAATCAGCAATTCCTTCGAACCTCTGAAGTGGGTTCAGAAAAATACCATGACCGCCAGGATCAAGAAGACAGCGGTCCAAACGTTGCTACAAAGAGACGTATCCCGGCCCCAACAGAAAAAATATGACACTGTCTCTTCAAGAGTTCAGGCGCTCTGTGCCGCACGAAAGCAGTGGGGAAAACCCAGAAAAGAAGCGCCAGCACCATTCAAGAACCTGGTCAGGCCAGCCGTCTTCAATCGACTGCCCGCTACCGAAATAGGGGGATCAATACACCGATATGTGAAATTAGCCGCCGATAATAAAAAGACGGCTGGATATATTATCCATATGGTCTATATGGCGGGTGGGTGCCCCAGCGACAACCTTCGCAGCAAAAGCAAGGATGGGGCCACCACATCCCAAGTCCAATCTGGCTTGAATGTAGTTGCCGCTTCGCAAGAACAGCCGCCTCCGCTGGATGATGAAAACCCTCTTTATGAGGATGATAGGTAGAAGGACCCTTCGGTCCAGGCAGAGTCAAGCTCGGACAGCGAGAAAGTGTCGACTTTCTACCCCAGGACCGCAGAGCAAGAGCTGCTTCAAGAGCTTCGGAAACAGCTCAAGAGCAAAGATAAAGAGACGGCCAAGCTCTATTCGAAGATTGACGACTTAACGAACGTTGTGATGCAGCTTACGGCTCAAATTGCTCGAGCGCTACCCAATTAAGCACAAGTCGCTACTCATGAGCCGGATGATGACAATCCGAAGCGGCCGGTGCCTGTCCCTTTGGGTCCAAGATTCGTCGAGCCGCACAAAAGCCGGCCACATTCCGCTTCTGGGGACGCCTTGGCCCCAGATAACACTATCCCGTTAACACAAGATCGGATAATGGATTTGGTCACCGGCAAAGTTAAAACATTGGTGGCCGAAGCTGAAGCTCGGAAAGAAATTGGCAGTAGTGGGCGGCCATATCCTGCACAGTACGATCTGATTGAGTTCCCGGGCGGCTACGTCATTCTTAAGTTTGGAAGATTTGACGGGACGGGAAATGCAAATCAGCACGTCGCCCACTTTAAAGCATCATGCAGAAATACAGGGGGCAATGATGCGCTCCTCCTTCGTCAATTTGTCAACAGCCTGACCGATGTCGCTTTCGACTGGTACGCGAGTATACTAGACGGGTCCGTTATTACCTTTGCCCAAATGGAGTCTCTGTTTTGGCAAAGGTTCATGAGTGTCAGTGATAAAATCTCCATCGCTGACCTTGTGAGGACCAAGCCGGGGAAGAATGAAAGCAACACCGACTTTATCTCCCGATGGCGTGATCTCACAGTCAAGTGCGAACCGCCGCTGGAGCAGGACCAGTCCGTCAACCTTCTCATTGGGAACCTCAGCCATTGGATGGTCCCATTCTTGTGTACAGCAGGCCTCAAGACGTTTCAAGAGCTAACCAAGAAAGTCCAAATGCTGGAACGCTCGAAGCAAGAGTCTACCCCAGACTCTAAGAGAAACAAGACTTGGAAAAGCAAGCGGGACGACAACGTAGAAGCGGGAGTTCCAGCAGTACCAATGTCTTCAAAGCGTTCGACAATGAAGAAAAACGAAGGGCAAGCGAATCCAAAACCAACGGGTCTCGAAATCCAGTGCTGGGAGGAGAAGGGCCTTCCCTAGAGGAGAAAATGAAAAAGGTTTACTCTTTCAGAAGGGACAAGGTCCGGAAGATATTTAAAGATGCTTTGAACAACGGTCTACAATTGCCAGAGTAGAAAAGACCTCAAGAAGCAAAAATGACCGACAATCCCCTGTATTGCCCGTACCACCGAGTAGTGAGCCATGCGATCGAGGATTGCTATATCCTCAAAGACTGGGTCGAGAAGTAGTACAAGACTGGAGAGATCGAGCTGTCCAAAAGTGTGTTGGTGAACAATCAAGTTGCAACCACCAACTTTATACAGACAGAAGCTGAAACCTTCTGGGAGCATATAGCCGGACCCGCTGCCCTGAAAAATGAAACCGACTCACCGCAACCTCCTTGGAGTAAGCACGTATCTAACAAGATGAAGAAGATGCTAAAGCTACTTCGGAAAGAGCCCAGAATGGAATGAGAAGAGCAGAAGAAGCCTGCAGTATCAGCTGCCAATTCGGCTCTATCAGGCTCAAAATCCAAAAAGCTCAAGAAGAAGAGAAGTGCAGCTCGACGCGAAAAAGAGTCTGCAGGAAGATTGACCATTCAAAAATATATTGATTCCCTCGAAGTCTATGAACAGAAGGAAAGAACTCTAGTTCAATTGGAAGAGTTCTTCTCTGTAGAAGCGGCTGAGATTCTGGAGGAGTTAGAAGAAGACTCCAATGAAGAGATCCTTATAGTAACCTGCTACGCCATCCATCTGGGCAGCGACTCTGAGGAGGAGCTCTGTTTTCCCGAAGAGGACGAAGAGCTCGCCACTAAGGCCAACCAAATCCAGCTCAGAAGTGGCAGGGCTTTACCGCCAAATCAGGGAAACGCCCCAAAAGGAAAGGAAAGACAGGTGGCTAATGAGGAAGATGGCAGAGAGCTGGCTAATGAAAACTCAAGTCCTTCCTCAGTGGACTACAATGTCTTGGCTCATCTCCGAAAGCTTCCGTCTCTCCTTAGCATCTACGATACTTTGGTTCTATCTAAGGAGCTTAGAAATGTTCTCATTCACGCTCTACAGAACCCCGAGCGGTATCAGGCTCGCTTTCCGGAAATTAATATGAAAGAAGCCCAGTACTCTCTGCATGCCGCCGCAGTTACGTTTAGGGACGAAGACTTGCTACTGGGAACGACTGAGAATAATCGGCCACTTTACGTGACCGGGTACAGCGACGGAGATCGGATTAATCGCATATTAATCGATCCGTGGTCCTCAGTGAACATCATGAACTTGCGGACTCTGAAGAGTTTGTCAATGGACGTCCGACACCTGTCGAAGGAAAGTATTGTCATTCAAGGCTTCAATCAAAACTGCCAGCAAGTTCTGGGGTCTATAACTTTGCCAATCAAATTTGGGGATCTGCAAACTGAAGCTAAGATATACGTGATCGACGCTGACACGTCTTATAAAATTCTCTTGGGACGACCGTGGCTCCATGATTACGGCATCGTTCCGTCAACTCTCCATCAATGCATGAAGTATACTAAAAATGGCGAAGAAAGACGCATTGACGGAGACATCCAGCCGTTCGGTGTGTATGAAGTCCGATATGAAGATTCTCGGAACTTTGTGAACCTCCAAAGCGCTGAGCCACAGCTGACCAAAGACAGAACAGCCCCGAAACTCAAAAGAAAGTTTGAGTCGGCTGTCACCTTCAAAAGAAAAAACGCCCATGTGCATTCGCGTTTCGGCAGTGACACTGATGAGTCCGATGCTAGAAGTCCGTCCTTCCATAAAACTCGCCCTCATTTTGGTAGCGATACGGACGAATCCGATACTGAAGGCCCATCTGACAGCAAAATCCACCCTCATGTTGGCAGCGGCAATGAAGAGTCGGAGGAAGAGGACCCGTCTTGCAGCGGCTATACAGATTGGGCCCTCATGCAACAAGCAAAGCTACGAGAGACCTTTGAAGTTACGGAAGGGTCCTTAGCCGTCATAAGGGTGCCGGAGCAGATGTGCAAAGAGCTCGATGCATTGTCAGTCTCCACCGAGGATCAGCTAAAAACTTTCTATGTTCCTGGAAGGAAAAGTGGACAGAAGGGCATCCTGTTTTATGGATCAATTCCTGTTATGCACCCGGACGATTTGTCTGTCGCGTGCCTTCCCTATGAGAGAGGCATAAGAGCCGTCCTCAATCCCAGATACTATGCACCCGAGATGCAGGAATATTTCAAAAAATGTGGATGCCGGCTATATCAAACAGAGTCCGAAGTAAAGTTTTATGAAGGGCTATGGCATCCGCTCCAGGTCCGAGCACTCATCGATGGACGAATTCCAGATAGACGGGGCATAGGCTTCATTCAAGCTGACTCCAAAGCATACTACATGATCGATGTTGGTGAAACCAGTGAAAGATCAAATGATGATGACGAGATAGCCGAACCAGAAGAAGCTCCTCAAGAGCTCGAAGATGGCGGACAAGCAACCTTTGACGAGCTAACCGAGATTGACTTAGGAATGCCCGATAATCCAAGGCCAACCTACATTAGCTCACTCTTGTCAGAGGAAATAAAAGATCAGATAATTGCCCTACTGCATGAGTTCGTCAACTGCTTCGCATGGACATACAAAGAAATGCCAGGCCTTTCCCCTGAAGTGGCCGTGCATAAACTGGCTATATCTCCTGATACTGAGCCAGTCAAACAAGCTCCTCAAAGAATGAGAAGGGAATTGGAAGAAAGGGTCATCGAGAAAACCAAGAAACTCATTGATGCCGGCTTCATCAGGGAAGAGAAATATGCGGATTGGATCGCATGCATAGTCCCAGTGAAGAAGAAAAATGGGCAGATCCAAGTTTGTGTCGATTTCAGGGACCTCAACAAAGCATGTCCTAAAGACGACTTTCCGCTACCGGTCATGGAAATGATGGTTGATGACACCTCGAATTACGAGCTGTTCACCTTTATGGATGGATCATCTGGATATAATCAGATCAAGATGTTGCCTGAGGATGAGAAACACACAGCATTTCGAACCCCGATCGGAATATACTACTACAAAGTGATGCCGTTCGAACTGAAGAACGCAGGTGCTACATATCAAAGGGCAATGACCAATATCTTTGATGACCTAATTCATAAAGTCGTCGAATGTTATGTTGATGATCTGGTCGTCAAGACTAAAGCCAAGGCCGATCACATCCAAGATCTTAGGACCGTTCTCACCACACTGAGAGAGTATGATCTGAAAATGAATCCTCTGTAGTGCGCTTTTGGCGTGTCATCGAGAAAATTCCTGGGCTTCATAGTCCGACATCGAGGGATTGAAGTTGACCCACCCAAGATAAAGGCCATCATGGAGATTCCCCCTCCGAAGAGTCTGACGCAGCTAAGATCTTTTCAAGGCAAGCTTGCCTATATACGAAGGTTTATCTCAAATTTATCGGGAAGATGTAGGCCCTTCTCAAAGCTCATGAAGAAAGGAGCTCCTTTTGTCTAGGATGCCGAATGTCAAGAAGTGTTCGAAAACATCAAACAGTACTTGTTGCACCCTCCAGTGCTGGCCGCTCCAATTCCAAATAAACCGCTGATTCTCTACACTGCCGCACTAGATGAGCCACTCGGTGCTCTCCTTACCCAGAACAACGAGGAGGGAAAAGAGAATGCCCTCTATTACCTCAGTCGAACTTTAGTCGGGGTGGAACACAACTATTCCCCGATCGAAAAGCAATGCCTGGCTCTGATATTCGCTATGAAGAACCTGAGGCACTATCTGCTCGCTCATCGGGTTATGTTGATCTCTAGGATCGACCCGCTCAAACACTTAATGACCAAAGCAAGCCTAGCCGGTAGGATGTCGAGATAGGCTGTCATGCTACTTGAGTTTGACATAGTTTATACTCCTCAGAAAGCAGTAAAAGGGCAAGCTCTTACGGAATTTCTCGCTACTCATCCCATACCAGAAGGGTCACTGCTCAATTGCGAGTTACCCGATGAACAAATATTGCACCTCAAGGATAGCGAGCCATGTTGGGAGCTCTACTTCGATGGGGACTCATCAATAAAGACCTCCAGCAAATCAAGCGTCCCGGAGATAAAAGCAGGGATAGGATTGGCGTTCATCACGCCGTCGATAGGAACCCTACGGCGTTCTTTTGCTCTCACTAAGCCTCGAACAAACAATGAAACTGAGTATGAAGCTCTGATAGCTGGTCTGGAGCTCGCCATAGAAATGGAAATCTTTCGGCTACGGGTTTACGGTGATTCCCAGCTTGTCGTCAACCAAGTAAGTGGTGACTATAAGATATACAAACCCGAGTTAGCTCGATACAGAAGCCGAGTGATGGAACTCATGAAACGGTTCACTCACATTGAACTAACGAGAGTCCCTAGAGCGTTGAACGGAAAAGCCGACATACTTGCTCGCTTAGCTAAAGAGCTGGCTGATCCTGACATGGACAAAATTCTAATCACTGTCAGAAGCCGGCAAATTCTGCCTCCAGCCTCTTTGCGTGAAGAAGAAAGCGCAGAACAGAAGAGCAGTTCTACCGAAGAAGCTTCGATCATTCAAGACGAGCCCGATTAGAGAGAACCCTTCATAGAGTACTTCCGATACGACAAGCTGCCTGAAGAAAAATCTGCGAGGGTTCAGCTGAAGAAGAGAGCTTTCCGATACGTGTTTGTAAATGACACGCTATACCATAGGTCATATGACCAACTCCGGCTCAGGTGTCTGTCATTGGACGAAGCCCAAAAGGTCATGAAAGAAGTTCACTCGGACGTTTGCGGTGCTCACCAATCTGGCCCCAAGATGCGACTTCAAATCAAACGGCTTGGATATTACTGGCCCACCATGATACGGGATTGCGAAGAGCATGCAACGAAATGTCATATCTGCCAAATTCACTGTGATTTCATTCACAAGTATCCCAATCCGTTGCATCCTACGGTGGCGTTATGGCCCTTCGAAGTTTGGGGCACCGACATAGTTGGCCCAATTGATCCTCCGTCATCCAAAGGCTACCAGTTCATATTGGCCGCAACTGACTATTTCTCCAGATGGGATGAACCTGTCCCGCTAAAAGAAATCAAGACAGAAGGTATTCTGATGTTCTTCCAGCATAATATTCTATACCGCTTCGGTACACCAAGAAGAATCATATCTGACAACGGGCCTTCTTTCAAGAGGTTCAAAGTCGCAAGGTTCGCTACTCAACATAAGATAGACTGGAGATATTCCTCCATCTATAATCCAAGAGCCAATGGGCTGGCCGAAGACTTCAATAAAACTCTGTGCAAGCTCCTGAGGAAAAATGCTTCAGCCAACAAGAGAGACTGGAATCTCAAATTTCACGAGGCGTTGTGGGCATATCGTACCACGCACTGTACTCCAACTCAGTCCACTCCATACTCATTACTCGTCGGAGTGGAGGCGGTCCTCCCCCTCGAAGTCGAAGTTCCAAGCTTAAGAATGGCCGTCCAGCACGAGTTGATGGAGGAGGAAAACGTGCTCCTTCGGCTTGAAGAGCTCGACGCCCTCGAAGAAAAGAGGCTCGTGGCGCAGCAAAATCTGAAGCTATATCGAGCCCAAATGTCATGAGGCTATGACAAGATAACCCGTCTCCGCGCTTTCAAGAAAGGTGAATTGGTGTTGGTCCTCAAAAGACCGATCATACCCAATCGACATGCCAAAGGAAAATTCGAGCCAAACTGGGAAGGACTATACGTCATCGAGAAAGTGTTCGACGGAGGATCCTACCAACTAATAAGTGCCGAGGGAGAAAGGCCCATGTCACCCATCAATGGCCGATATCTCAAGAAATACTACGCGTGAATGCTCCAAGTTGCAGGCGAATTGAGCACACCGGCCCTACGGTCTGGATCATACATCCTGCAAAACCGTATACAATCCACGGGCGCAAACGACCCCTATCTCCCCCAAGTCCCGCCGGTGAGACTACTTTTAAAGTCCCACCAGCAACAAAAAAATAAATAAAAAAAATAAAAAAATAAAAAAAATACGGTATGTCCACAAGCAAAACGGGCACGAATGAAAACCCGAAAAGTCTCCGTGAGTAAAAACAACAAGACTGCCGGGGAGCTTGTGAAAACCTAAAAGGGCACAAACTCGTAAAAAACACACTTGCAAAGTCCTCTCGACCTTGTGAGGAGAAAATCCTTGCGTGGGATCCTTACGACTCACAAAGGAGCAACACACTTAGGAATCCTCACGATTCCTAAGGAGAACATACACCTGCGAGATCCTCTCGACTCGTAGGGAGAAAATGCTTTTATGAGACCCTTATGGCTCATAAAATTGAAAAGTCTTAGGTGATAGGGACCTAAAGCTGTCTCCTAAGCTATCGTTACCCAACGGGCAATGACAAATGATGAACCGCTCCTGGCATTTCGCTTCAGTGTTAGCGGTGCTGATGCCGACCAAAAACCCAAATCCCAAGTCATCCCGAGGGAAATGATGAGTTGCTCCTGGCATTATTCCAGTGCAGCAATGCTGATACCAAACAAAATCCAAATTCCAAGTCCCCAAACGGTGAATGATGAGTCACTCCTGGTACCATATTCCAGTGCAGCGATGCAGACGCCAACCAAAATCCAATTTCTCAAAATTCTCCCGGCCCTACGGTTAGTCCCCAAATTAACTACTGTATACAATCCATGGGCTCAAAAAATTCTCATCATACCCATACCCCACCGCAATCACCAGTCCAGCGGCCGGTCTCCGCCCTTGGAATTATGCTCCATTTGGGAAGACCCACTCATGCGTCGTCACTACGCATGAGGAGAACAAACCTTACGGGATCCTCACGACTCGTAAGAAAATACCTTCGTGGGATCCTTACGACTCACGAAGGAAAAACACACTTGGGAGTCCCCACGACTCCTAAGGAGAAAATACACCTACGGGATCTTTTCGACTCGTAGGGAGAAAATGCTTTTATGGGACCCTTACAGCTCATAAAATTGAAAAGTCTTAGGTGGTAGGTGTAGGGTTATTAGACACTGTCATAAGGGTCTATAAGGCATCAACATGCCCGATTTGTAATTTAGACGTGTCGAACAACCTAAAGTGAGGATCTTTGCTAGATAATTAGGGTTAAGCATGCAAGTAAACATCTTTACAACTAAGAGAGAGGGATTACAACCTTTGTAGTCTGCTCCTTCGCTTCATAAGCTCCGAGTAGTAGTCCCTTCGCCGCAATCCATGATCTCCCGAACTTAAGAGAGGCTCCACAAGCCGAACGATCCATGCTTGCTTGAAATCTTCCTTTACGAAGATGATCTACCTTGAAGTTCCTTTAACTCAAGCTCTCACTTCTCTAATCAAGTATTAGATAAGTGAACACCCTAATCTAAGTGGCTAGAATAGATGAGGATGATGAAGTAGGATTTTATCTCTCTTTTATTTTCTTAATCTCACACTAATTCATCACAAAACCAAAAGCTAGAAAGCTTTTCAAGGAGGAAGAAGAAGATGAATTCTTTTGTGATGAATAATGAATTGTTATCATGGTTACAAATGAACCTTGAGTTAATAATATCAAGTATTAACTCATGTAGAGAATTGACTAAGGTTAAGTGTCTGGGTTGGGTTAAATAATATCTCCACAAATATCAACACATAATATCTTAGCTTAAAACAAAACAAAAGGTTCTAGAAGCTTCAAGAAAAGTCTAACCCAAATCAAACCCTAACCATGTTTAATCTCCACTAATCATGTTGCATTTGTAATCATAACTTGTTACAATATTATATATCACATATATAATATTTATTTGTAACAAAAGAAAATAATACAATTAACATATATCGCATATATATCAATATATTATCCGGTGAGAAAATGAATCTATAAAGCGAGCTAATATTAGATAATGTAATGTAATATATCACATATATAATTATACATTAAATTATCGAATCAACACTTGATCCGACAATCCGGCTATATCGCATATAACCGACTAATATAACCATGTACCGATTCATCGAATCAACACTTGATCCGATGACCCGGCTGATATCAAATATCGCGAGAATAGAATACGGTATCTCATATCGTATTATTCTCGGTCCCGCACATATCACATATGTGCTCCTACTCCGTTTTGCCTGAGTCAAGAAACCTCTGTGTAGGACTCTAAAGAATCGTCAATACGCCGGCAGTAGGTGATGATCATATCAAACACTAACAAGCTGCAAGCGGTCAGTTAAACGTTACAGCCACCCAGGTATTGAGCGATCAGAAGATCAACAAGCAAGCCTGTACATTCTTCTATGAATCCAATCAGTAATACTACCGTACAGTCCGGTCTTCGTCTGATATGTCGCATATCCAGTCTAGGGGTGGTAAACGTCAGACCCCAGTAACCGATAAGTCGTGTCGATGTGAGGCTTATAACAGGTCGAGAACCTACTGATAACACTTACCAGTAGTACTCTATATCCGCCCTGGCCAGGGACTTCCAGTTATAGCCAATTGAACACAGCACAACATCAACTCCCTATACCGGGAGAGACGAATCCCCTCCTATCGCTCACTGCCTCCATGTGATTCGGGACTGTAACCAAAGGCCACCGTTTTGCATGCCCTCTTGGACGTGGTAAGGTGGAAATCAAAGCACGGTGGGAATCACACAAGACTCTATGACGATCTCGGGTCTACAGACTACCCTGTACCAGTGTCACAGGAGAACTGCCATCTGACGTGAGGTATAATACCATCTGGGAGTTCTCGGTGAGTCCGTCCAGTGTACCCAGTCTCCACTGAGCACCAATACACCATCTTTGATGTCAAACACTGATGGATATGGGATCATCCATCGCCCATCATATGGGTCAAGATGCGTATACGCTAGTCTACTCTGGTGTATCGATGCCCTGTCTCGATACACCCTCGACTAGGAACAGTTATAGGATGTACTCGTCGACTACCCTGGCCCTACTAGTATGATCTCATTATAGTCCCAGTAGTCGAGTACATATCCTAAGGGCTTTATCAACATGTGAGAGTAAGACAGTAAACTAATATAAGTCAACATGTTAAGACAAAGTGAAACCAAATAGCATACTATCATGTCGAGCAAGAAAGTCCTCTCTATATATATCCAAGCATCCACTATAATATACATCATATGTACAACAATGGCCTCTATGGCATATATATAACTAACAGTAGGGGCCTAAACCTGTCTCCTAAGCCATCGCTCCCTAATAGGAAAAGGCAAATGATGAACAGCTCCGGGCACATGTGCTTCAATGTTAGCAACGCTGATGCCTACCCTAATCCTAAAATTCTGAACTCCAATCCAATAGACCTTTAAGTTTTTAAACTGGGAACAGATGACCTCTAAGTCGTTAAACTGGGAACAGATGACCCCTAAGTCGTTAAACTGGGAACGAGGGAAATCCCCTCATGGCAGATGATGATTCACGCTTGGTACCATATTTCAGTGCAGCGGTGCTGATGTCAACCCAAATCACATCAAATAAGCAAAAACAACTAATGACCTCCCTGGTAGAATCAAATTCCACCTCGAAAACAAGTCAACATCATCCCTGACACCGCAAGAAGCAGAGCAGGTCAAACCAGCACCGACCGTCCAAGTCGCAAAAAGTGAAGAACCGACCGTCCAAGTCGCAAAAGGGCAGCACCGACCGTCCAAATCACAAAAAGGGCAGCACCGACCGTCCAAGTCGCAAAAAGGGAAGAACCGACCGTCCACGTCGCAAAAAGGTAGCACCGACCGTCCAAGTCGCAAAAAGGGCAGCACCGACCGTCCACGTCGCAAAAAGGGCAGCACCGACCGTCCAAGTCGCAAAAAGGGCAGAACCGACCGTCTAAGTCTCAAAAAGGGCAGAACCGACCGTCCATGTAGCAAAAAGGGCAGCACCGACCGTCCACGTCGCAAAAAGGGCAGTACCGACCGTCTACGTCGCTAAAATGGCAGAACCGACCGTCCAAATCGCAAAAAGGGCAGCACCGACCATCCACGTAGCTAAAATGGCAGCATCGACCGTCCACGTCGCAAAACCGGCAGCACCGACCTTCCAAGTCGCAAAAAGGGCAGAATCGACCGTCCACGTCGCTAAAATGGCAGAAACGACATCCACGTCGTCAAAACGGAGTCGACCTCCACATGAAAGAAGATCCATCAATTTCATGCACACAACCCACATATATGGTGTGCATGTATTGATGGAGGGCAATTTGTTGGGGTCAAAATTTGCATCCCGGTTGACCAAGTCAAAATTAAAGTCAACCCCAAGCCAAGTGGGCCCAAGCCCAGGTCAAGTGAGCCAATGCCCGGGTCGAGCCCGAACATGAAGCGGCCGGCCTCCCCCATGCCAAAATAAGAATTTTGTAATAAATATTTTGTGGTATTTCTTTTATTTTATTTTATGAATAAATATAAGAAAATGAGCATAAAGCTAAATTTTTGTAAAGCCCATGGCTTATGTGCGAAAAGAAATGGCACATGAGCCATGGGATGACCAAAATGTCATTTTTGTAAAGCCCAAGGGGCTGTGTGTAAAGTGTATAGCCTATAAAGGAAAAGATAATGAAAATATCTCAACAACTTTTTTTCTCTCTGAAAACAAATCCAGATCTGTGATCTTCTCCTTCCTCAAGGTTCAAAACCTTCTTGTTTCTTTTGAATTAAATCAAGAGTTTTACTCTTCCATTTCCAAAACTAAATAGTTTTTTACCACGAAACCCACAAAGGGAAACTCAGATCTCCCATCAGATCTCAAAAATAAGAGATTTTTAAAATCTCATACTTCTTGTTCTTCAAGATCCAGCCAAAAGAGGAGGAAAAAGGAGACCTATCTCCTAAAAATCCCACTTTGGGAAGATCCAGAGCTCAGGGGAGAAGCCCATTTCAGCATCTCCAAAAACATCTTAGGAGTCTAACTCCTCTCTAAATTCTCTTTCGGGAGTTTAAACCCCATTTCTGGGGCTAAAAGCCCCTTTTCATCGCCGGCGCCCAAGCGCCTAGCACCCCAAGCGTTCAAGCACCCAGCGCCCACGTGCCGGGCACGTGGTGCGCTAGCGCTCGAGCGCCTAGCGTTCAAGCGCCCAGCGCCCACGTGTCGGACACGTGGTGCGCTAGCGCCTAAGCGTACCGCTCAAGCGCCCAGCGCCCACGTGTCGGGCACGTGGTGCGCTAGTACTCAAGCGCCTTGCGCTCAAGCGCCCAGCGCCTATGCGCCGGGCATGTGGTGCGCTAGTGCTCGAGCGCCCAGCGCCCACGTGTCGGACACGTGGTGCGCTAGCGCCTAGGCGCACAGCGCTCAAGCGCCTTGCGCTCGCGTGCTAGGCACGTGAGGCGCTGGCCCCACGCGTCCTTTGGGCGCTTTCCCCCTTTTTGTATATATGTATACATGTATATATATAGATACATACACACATACTCCACACTAAAAACACCTCCCCCGTTAGAAAAAATTTCTAATGGGGTGCTGCCCCGCACCCCGCAAGGGGGCTGCTAGCCCCCATGACTCCCAGCCCGCTATCCGGGTAGCGGGACCCCGTAAAAACTCTGCGGGGCTCCCGATATATCCAAAACCCCTTTTAAAACACAACCCATGCACACTGTACATTAAGTTCGCATGACCAGTTCAACCCGTCAATCGAAGGTTCTCTCGCTCCAAATGCGAGGGGTAATTAACGGCAGCTTAGTCCGCGGCTGCCGGAGATTCGGATCCCCGCAATCAATAAACCCCAGCCTACCTTAGGCAGGGGAAATCTGTAATGCGCCTGAAAAGCGCGCGCGTATTCCCATCTCAATGGGGTGACGAAAAACACCCTACAAGCACAGCTTATCATCCACAAAAAGATGGTTTGTTTGAGAGAACTATTCAGATCTTGGAAGATTTGCTCAGAGCATGTATGCTAGGCTTTGGAGGATCGTGGGAAGATCACCTATATCTTGTGGAGTTTTCATACAACAACAGCTACCAAGCAAGTATCGAAATGGTATCTTTTACAGCGCTTTATGGAAGGAAGTGTCAATCGCCATTAAGTTGGGACGACATCGGAGATAGAAAACTCCTTGGGCTTGAGATGATAGTAGCAACTGTTGACGTAGTTCGTACTATCAGGGAAAGAATGCGCATAGCCCAAGATCGACAGAAGCACTGGGCTGATGAAAAGCGCCGTCATTTGGAGTTCCAGCCGGGAGATCATGTATTTCTGAAGATATTTCTGAACCGTGGAGTGATTCGTTTTGGAAGACGGGGTAAGGTAAGTCCAAGGTACATTGGACCATTCGACATACTCGAACGAGTCGGTGAAGTGGCTTATCGCTTGGCACTTCCACCTTCATTGGAAGGAGTGCACAACATATTCCACATATCCAAACTCAGAAGATATATGAGTGACCCCAGCCATATTCTCGATCATTCCGAGTTCACTGTACAGGCCGACTTATCTTGTGAGCAGCAAGCTGTTGAGATCCTGGATAGAAAAGTGAAGTCACTTCGGAACAAGGAGTGTCAACTTGGTTCAAGTGACGTGGAGGAAAGACACTCCAGGAGAATCGACATGGGAAAGGGAGGATGAGATGCGTGCAAGATATCCTCACTTATTTATAAACTAGTCCTTAAAATAAATTGTAAATTTCGAGGACGAAATTTTTGTAAGGATGGTAGACTATAACAACTCCAAATTCTGTGTACAGAAAATTCATTAAAAATTAATGTACGCTTGGGTATTTGACTTCCTATGAATGCTATAAGAATTTGTTTTGCTTTAGAACAGCAAGAAAAAGCTTGTAGCTCATTGGTAAGACCTTGCACTCCTGAGACAAAGCACCAGAGTTCAAATCCTATCAGCCACATTATCTTTTTGTTTTAATTTCTTTTAATATTTGTAGAAGCCCAAGAGTTTGCACGTGCACTACACGTAATAGGGTAAGTTACAGAATAAATAAACATGTGCACGGTAGAATACCAAATGACCCCGACCCAATGCACCATCACCAACCCACCCTCGACGGTACAAAACCGGCGAGAAGCCAATTTTGACCGATGCCGGCGGTCCAAACCGATGGTATTGCCTTCATCTTCTACCCCCTGCAACGTTTGGCCTACCCCACTAACCCCTTACTGCTTGTTTACTCTGAATTATTCTGGAGAGCAATAAAATTCATATTTAATCTTATTTTATTACAAATTTTATTACACCCATTCACTACACTAAACCCTAACATTTCCTATAAATACCACCCCTCATATTACCTCTCCTCACTCACAATTCCCTGCCAAAACTCTCAAGAAATTTCCAAGTTCTCAAGTGTGCAAGTGGAGTTAACAAAGGGCGAAGCTCCGATGAAGTTCCGGCAACGACCCAAAGAGTTTCCGGCGACGAAACGACGCACCGGCGCTTCCCCACTTTTCCTCTTTCTCCCCTCTACTTTTTAAGCCAGTAAATCCCTTTTTCCCTTCTCATCTTATTCTTTAAAAATTTCCATTTCAAAACCCGACGGAAGCGGAGTTAATCCGACTTCCGATTCGGTTTTCTTTAAAAACTACACTTTCTTTAATAAGATAAAACCATATTCTCATATGTTGATTAATAAATATTAACAAACTCAACAAAACAACTTTCACATCAAAATAACCATTTTTGTAACTTTTATCATACTTTTTCAGAAAAACACCATATAGTTTACTTTCGACATAAACCATCATATAATTCCTTGCTATACCTTTAGATAGTCCACGAGGTAATGACCTACCTCCTCACAACACACATATCTATCATAGAACGATGAATTTTGGGACAATAGAATACGGGAAATACAACATTACAAATAAATCCCTTTAACTTATAAAACCGTTTTCTTTAAAAAGTGTATTAACTTTCCATACAATTGAGCCTCTACAACCCATTTTAGGGACCCCGTTCGGGATGATGCGGATTATCACACATCCTCGGGCTTAGTAGAGCGAGATGTAGACCTCCGCAAGGAGCATTCGATCTCGATGGAATTTTTATACATTTTTCTTTAGAAAATGAGATTTTTACAAGAAAATAAATAAATTTATTTTCGTTAAATATGTATATATAAATATTACCAAAATACTTATTTTAAATATATATATTATTCCATGTTTTCAAAACTTAAGAAAAGAATTCAAATATTAGATGAAACTATCATGATAATTCAAAACAATATCCATAATACAAATAAATACCATATATTATGAAATTAGGTTTTATTCACTAGAAATGTCACATTTATAAAATATACATCAATGAAAACCCTAAAGATGATAATTAAATCCTTGAGGTGTATTTTGAAATTATACCAAAACTATTTTTACATAAACTCCCTCAAGTTATACTAAATTACAATAACGACCCTAGTAAACATAGGTTTAAGCGGGACCAGTCTCTTGAGCCTCAGGGAGCCAGAGATATGGGTGCTTGCCTATTTAACGTAGACAACTTAACAAACGGTGTTATCAACACGGTAATTGTCTTGGAAAAAGACACAAATCCTGCCGTCATATGCAACAAATACCGATAACACCAAAACAATCAGGATTTCAAGTTCTTTTAAAAGTGTCTGGCTCAGACTGAATCTCAACCTAATCAATCTGACTCAAATGTGATTCAAGTATAAACTACAATACAACATTATTCAATATGAATCCATCTATTCAATCTATATCAATCTGTATTGATCGAACCGAGCCATAGATTTGCTCTATTTACATGTTCTTCCATTATATCCGTTCCATTACTGATATCATAGTTTCGGCAAATCATCCAACTATACAATTTACAAGTCAATACAATACAATCAAGACATCGCGGGGTTTATAAGGGGTAGATTGGTACGGAAAGTGTTAGAAGTGGTACGAGACTGCAACCATAAGACACCTAACCTGAATCTCCATTGTCGTTGTATCGTGGCTGAACGGTTCCTTGTACTTTGTATATCTTAGTCTCCGGGATAGTGAGACTCCTCTCGTATACACTGGCCTCTTTTATATCAAGCTACAAACAACAGCGTTAACACTAAATAACAACATTAAACAGCTATACTCTATTCTGTCTATTCTATTCTTTTCTATCTACGGGACTTACCGAGCGACTTGTTCGCTGATGACATTCTCTTTCTTCTTCTTTAGAATGTCGTCAGATGTTTGGGACTCACTGGAGATCGAACCCAGCAGCGAAGGCTTAGATCAGTTTACTGGAGACCCGGAGTTTTAGATTCACTTGTATATTATATTTCATTTTCATTTCTGTTATGCCATTGTTTAGGCATTACTTTCATTCCATGTATTTTCATTTCAGTTGTATTGTAAAAAGAATGTTTAATAAATAAAATTGCTGTTTATTTACATCATGTCTCTTGTGTACATTTTATTTTATATTGCTTAGAAACGCTTAGCGTGTTTACTTCTGAGTAAATACGTAGTGGCCTCATCGCGTCCTCTGCCGTATACTGGGAAGCGGGGTGTGACAATTGACTTGAATAATTGAACTTGACTCGATACTTGAATTGCATTATCTTATGTATTCATGGATTTGGTTAAGACTTGTAACTTTAATCACAGACTAATATACGCGGGGTGTTGGGGTAGTTTGAGTATGAATCCAACGGAATCTCATGAGTCCCATTATAATAAATAACGTTGCTGTAGTAGCGGGCTGAAACGGTACAAATAACGTTGCTGTGGTACCGGGAAGAAACGGTACATCACGAATTCATGAATGAGGGCTCGTGTTTCCAAGCCTATGGATGATAGCCTGTTGGGTTTGGAATATTTCAATAATAATTGAAGTCCCGCTATTTTAGGCCCGTGATTTCTTGCCCCTGGACGATAGCCTTGGGTTCGAAAATACTCTTAAGACTGGTTCACATTCATACTTGAACCCACGTTAGTTAATTTTACCCTTTTAGAGACCTTTTAGGATACTTACATTCACTTCATATTCACTATACCAACACTCCACAGCCATGCTATACCTGTTTGCTATGCTCATGTTACATTTCCATGCTGATATAGTTGCCATATACATTACCACACTTGTTCACATATTACAATTTCCATTTATACTATATTACATGTCATCTTGCACTCAATTTATATATTACACATCTCTATTGGGACTTACCGAGCGTTAGTTCGCTGACGGGCATTCCACTCACTTCTTTCTATTCTTGGAATGTTCGTCAGGTGATATTGAGACAAAGAAGATAGAAGTGGTCGAAAAGGAGTAAACCAGTTCGCATCACAAACAAACGTATAGTTTCATTCAGCTTTTCATTTCATTTCAGCTTATTTATGTATGCTTCCTTATTAAGGCTTATTATTTTAAATATCTTGTATTCAGATATTTTGTCAATTGTGAATCTTGAATGTAATAAATCAGAGTTGAATTTCATTCTTTTGTTTATTTTTGTTAGTTTATGTTGCTTATAGACTCTTAGCGTATTTATTTCGAGAAATGAATTTCTCGGAATAAATATGTCGCGGGCTTGCCACGTCACCGTTTCCATCTACAGGAAAGAGAGGCGTGACCGGTTTTGTTGGCGGCCCATGCAGGTCTGTGCTGCATGGAACCATACCGTGCAGGTCAGTTCTGCATGAACATCGTAAGCAATATATTACAAGAATTATGAAATCCAATTATTACATTCGACTTTACTTTTGAATCTTACCCCATTCCTTGAATCCATCTTGAACTCCACCTTCGGCTTCCTTAAAGTCCATCTCTCAACTTTTGAATTATTAACTCTTATTCACCCTTTCTATTTGTATCTCGTTGGCCTATTAGCTCAATTGATTAGAGTATCGATCGACGGAGCACGAAGACGACATCATCCTAATCCTGTTTCCTTACTTCTGTTGCAACATACTTCTTGAGTAATTTCGTGGACGAAATTATTTTAAGGAGGGTAGAATGTAACGACCCAAATATTATTATACCTTTGTATTTTTCTTTCTTTAGTAAAATATTTTATCTATTTATTCTTAGTATATTCTGTATATTTTGTTTTCTATTAAATATATTATTTTATTATTCTATCTATTTTTCCCAAACACATTTTTTTAAAACTAAATTTTAACTTCTTTAACCCAGCCCATAACTCAAATCCATTTTCATTTTCATTTTCATTTTCTTTTATAAAACTATAAGCCCAAAAGCCCACTTTCTTAGTAAGCAACGACATACATTTAATGCTTGTTAAATTTATGCATGACCAATCTTATAGCTCATTAGTTAAATCCTTGCATTGTTATTCCATAGATCATATGTTCAAATCTTTATTCTTGCAATTATTTTTTTTTTATCAATTTTTATCTTTCTCATAACCTACAAATAAGACATTTCATTTCATCTTCCTTTTAACTCTCAAAATAATTAGAATGGTTATGAGTTATAATTTACCAGAATTATGGTGGTCATAAACCTTATTTATATGTCACTCCTCTTTTTTTTTCTTCATCACGCATTTCTATCATTTCACATATTTATCTTCATCTAGATTCCCCGAAGAAAAACATGAAGAAATTCTCAGGAAATTCTCGCTAGAAACGCGAGGCTATCGGTGGATAGACAAGCCTGGTGACAATAACGGCTTGTGTATGTAAGTCCTTTCTCTCTTTCCCTCCCTCCATCTCCTTCTCTCTATCTTTCTCTTGTCATATGGTCATGAAAAACTTCCCTTATCATATCATAGTCTCTAAATAATTAATTAAATGGATACGTATATAAATAATGAACACACACAAACATACACACATATATAGTTTGTAAAGTCTTTTTCATTCCTCTCAATCCATATGTTAAGATTTTATAGTGACCAATTAGGATTGCATAGTTTGTTCTTGTATTTTAAATTAATTTATTTAAATTTTGTAAAAAAAAATGAAAGTTACGATTAAATACCATGATTTCCTCATTCTCACATATGATATATCAATACCTTTACTTTTAAAATAATTTTTAGAAATTTATTTTTACTTCTGGAAATTTCAGGAAATTTACATATGATAGAACATATTATTTTGTATATGCTGTAAAAAATTTAGATCGAACCGCATAACGGTTTAGGAATTATATCATTTTTATTCACTGTTCGTAAAAACAGAAAACTGTATTTATCAGTCAATTTCTTAAACACATAACTTTGTCTACCGATATCCAAATTGAGCAAACTCAGGTGTTTTGATGATATACATCAAATAATCTAGATTTTCTTAGTTTTAAGTTTTTACTGTAAACCGACGTAAAATATAGAAAACTGCATTACAATATTAAGCGACGAATCTGGACAGAATCTGTCCTGATTCGCACACTGTTTTTAAATTAGACCTAACTCAAACTCCCGATGTCCGTTCGTGACAAACTTTAGATGTGTAGATAAACAATTAATAGAACTATAATTTTCTGTATACTAAATTACTTAGAAATGCATGAAACAAAATCGATATAGGCTTTGCAATATAACATATAGTTGCTGTCCAGAAATCTGAATTTCGATTTTAAACGCTGATACTAAAACGATCATAACTAGAGCTTGAGAAATCCAAATCGCGTGAATTTTGGTGTTTTAGATAAGTATATCGAAATACCTAAAAAATTTGAATAATCTTCGTAACATGAAACCTGAGGAAAATTAACTCAAACCGCGTTTTAAAAATATAAGACGGTGCCGAACAGATTCTGATCTGTTTTGTGCGACGATACGAAAACAGATATACCTCCCAAACCGGTAGTCGTATTTAGGTGAAACTGGAACTCACGCATGAAAAACACTTAGAGACATATTTCTGTTTATATTCTACATTCGTTCAACTTGATTAATTAGTCGTACATAATATTTCTTTACAACATTGTTTATGGTAGTTACTCGAATAATGTACTTGCCTCATTTCATGCTATTCGAACATGTATACCGTGTTTTCCCTGATCTCTTAATTATCGCATGTACATGAATGCATAATTAGATATTATATGTTTGATATAAACCTATTGCATACTTGACTCGACTTGATCCGAACCATGAATACATAATGACTTGACATGATTACATGAACCATTGACTTGAATACTTGAACTCGACTCGATACTTGAATTGCACTCTCTTATGTATTCATGGATTTGGGCAAGACTTGTAACTTTAATCATAGACTAATATACGCGGGGTGTTGGGGTAGTTTGAGTATGAATCCAATGGAATCTCATGAGTCCCATTATAATAAATAACGTTGCTGTGGTACCGGGTTGAAACGGTACAAATAACGTTGCTGTGGTACCGGGCTGAAACGGTACATCATGAATTCATGAATAAGGGCCTGTGTTTCCAAGCCCCTGAATGATAATCTGTTGGGTTTGGAATAGTTCAATAACAATTGAAGTCCCGCTGTTTTGGGCCCGTGATTCCTTACCCCTGGACGATAGTCTTGGGTTCGAGAATACTCTTGAGATTGGTTGATATTCACAGTTGAACTCACATTAGTTAATTTTACCCTTTTAGAGACCTTTTAGAACACTTACATTCACTTCATATTCACTATACCTACACTCCACGGCCATGCTATACTTGTTTGCTATGCTTATGTTACATTTCCATGCTGATATAGTTGCCATATACATTACCATAGTTGTTCACATATTACAATTTCCGTTTATACTATATTACATGTCATCTTGCACTTAATTTATATATTACACATCTCTATTGGGACATACCGAGCGTTAGTTCGCTGATGGGCATTCCACCCACTTTTTTCTATTCTTAGAATGTTCGTCATGTGACATCGAGACAGAGAAGATAGAATTGGTCGAAAAGGAGTACAACCAGTTCGCATCACAAACTGACGTATAGTTTCATTTAGCTTTTCATTTCATTTCAGCTTATTTATGTATGCCTCCTTATTAAGCCTTATCATGTTAAATATCTTGTATTTAGATATTTTGTCAATTGTGAATCTTGAATATAATAAATCAGAGTTGGATTTCATTCTTTTGTTTATTCTTGTTAGTTTATGTTGCTTATAGACGCTTAGCGTATTTATTTCGAGAAATGACCTTCTCGGAATAAATACGTCGCGGGCTTGCCACATCACCATTTCCATCTACTAGAAAGCGGAGAGTGACAATCACCCACACTTGGTAGAGTTTACTTACAACAATAGCTACCGGTCTAGTATCGGCATGGCGCCTTTCTCCGCTTTGTATGGACGGAAGTTCAGATCACTGTTAAGTTGGGACAATATTGGGGATCGAGAACTTTTGGGCCCCGAGATGATTATTGAGACAGTGGAGGTGATAAGAACAATCAGGGAACAATTACGCATAGCATAAGATCGGCAGAAATATTGGGCTGATACGAAGAGAAGGCCACTAGAGTTTCAACCAGGAGAACACGTGTTTTTGAAGATTTCTCCTAACCGGGGAGTGATACATTTTGGGAAATGCGGAAAACTCAGCCCGCGGTTCATAGGTCCTTTCGATACTCTCGAACGAGTTGGGGAGGTTGCGTATCGTCTAGCCTTACCCCCTTCTCTGGAAGGCGTACACAACGTTTTCCATATTTCGCAGTTGAGGAGATATGTCGGCGACCTTGGTCACGTTTTGGATTATTCCGAAATTACCGTAGGGCTGACTTAACCTATGAACAATAACCGGTTGAGATTCTGGACCGGAAGGAGAAGATCTTGAGGGACAAGAAAATCAAGTTAGTTAGGGTCATGTGGAGGAAGGACTCTCCGGGCGAGTCCATATGGGAAAGGGAAGACGAGATGAGAGAACAATATCCTTACCTATTTGGGTTTTCCCTTATGTAAAATTTTCCTCTTTCGTCCACCTTCATAATTTCTAGAACGAAATTGTTTTTAGGAGGGTAGATTGTAACGACCGTGTTTTTCTAATAAAAAGTCTTTTATTTAGTACTGAGTATTTAACTGCGAAAATTTGCTTGATGGAAAAATATTTTATCTTAATGATTTTATTTTTAGTGATACGAGAAATTGTAAAACTATTGAAATACAATTAAAGGAATTTTCAAAAAAAAATCTATTTATATGTTTCTGGGCTAAAAACATTTGAAGGAATTTTGTAATGCCAAAATAATTTACGTAATTTTTTATAACTCAAAATAATTATTTCGTAATTAAAATATTTTTTGAGAATAAAATAGATTTTTAATAGTTATGACAACCAACATAAAATAATAGATATAGGAATATTATTTAGTTTTAGGCCAAAAATCATTTTTTAATTGAAAATAATAATAAATTATATTTTCTAGGATTTTTCTCATATTTCCCCCCTATTTTTCAACATTTAAAAAAAATTAAACCAAATTCGATTTTTTAAAAATATAAACAGTTAGATTTTCTTTTTATATAAAAAAAAATTTAAAACCTTTCCTTAACCTGGACCGTTGGATCTCGAATCCAACGGCCCAGGATTGTTGGCGGCGCCCACATGGTGGGGGAACCATGCAAACCGCGTGATCCTTCGCGGCCACGTGGCGCATGCGGCGGTGACTCAAAGGCTGTTGGATCAAGATCCAACCGGCTAGGAAAGGCAGGCGGCGGCGGCAATCATCGGCTGATGATTGGGGGCGAGGATTTTAAGAGGATTTTTAACAGATTTTTGGATTTTATTGTTGGAGAAAGTCCCTATAAATAGAGACCTTCAAACACCGATTTCTCACTCCACAGAACTCCGAAAATTCTGGAAAAACAATGCCCAAGCTTTCGTTTCGACGATGCCGACGCCGTGTTCCACCCAAATATTGAGGAAAAAAATCCGAGGGCGGAGTTATTTAGATCGTAGTGCAAGTCTACGTTTTTGACCCATCGACATCCAACTCAAACCAAAGATAGGATCCGCCTCTCTCCACTTGTCTGTCTCCTTCTTTCTTTTAATGATCTTAGTTTCAAATTCTAATCCACAACCTTATATTAAAATGATGTTAAAAATATTTCTGTATGCTTATTGTGGTACCTCTTAATTATAAAATTGATACATGCTTAAAATGGTTAATTAAATTATCCCTATATATGTAAATATTGCATCCTCACCCTATATGGAAAATGATATGCTTGATGTTATAACCCAGGGGGTATCAATCCACCCTTTTATGTACACACACTTACCTATGATACCAATAAGATCTCGAAATAGATTACTTCCACAAAATACCCTCATTAAAAGGTTGTAAGTATTTAAAACACCCATATGATATAAGATGTTTTGAATAAAATCCTTTAGACACCCTAAAACGATATGTTTTTACTTGCACTTTTATCCACCAATTACTTCAGTTTGTTAATACCCCTTTACTTTTTGAAAAGGGGTAATACTAATATAAATAACTATGCTATGGTTTCAACTTAACCCCTTTCCACTTAGAGAAAATATTTTTATATAAAGTTTTTCTTAGTTTATTTACTAAGGTTTAATAAGATACCCTAATAGGGTAATATTTCACATGAAACATCCCGTGGTTACTAGATAATCGTCCCTGAAAAGGACGCAAATTCTACCGTCCATGTGTAGCAGTTGTTAACGCGGAGTTGTTCTTGTAGAATATCACCTCTAATAAAATACCCTAATTATAGGGTACCGTTTAACGTAAATACAAATGGTTACTAGACATTCGTCCCTTAAAAGGACAGAAATCCTGCCGTCCATGTGCAGCGGTTGTTAACGCGGAGTTGTTCTTGTAGAATATCACCTCTATTAAAATACCCTAATTATAGGGTAATATTTTACGTAAATACCCGTGGTTACTAGACAATCATCCCTGAAAAGGACACAAATCCTGCCGTCCATATGCAGCAGTTATCAACGCGGAGTCGTTCTTGTAGAATATCACCTCTAATAAAATAACCTAATTATAGGGTAATGTTTTACATAAATATCTCGTGGTTGACAGGAATCGTCCCTGAAACGGATACAGATCCTGCAGCCCATATGCTGCGGTTGCCAACACGGACGTATTTCTAAAATGTTACCTCCAAATAAAAACCATAACTTTTATAAATGATATTGTTCAAAGAGAATACCTAAAAGTTTATTAAAAGATAATTTCAAATAAATACCATAATCTTTCATTAAATGATATTTTCTCATTAAAATAGCATGGCTTTCCAAAATGATAAATACTCTAAAAATCATGGTTTTTCTTATAAACAATAAATATCATTAAACGCTATTATCTTTATTAGCTAAGCATTCTATAAAATAATATGAAGCACCTTACAAACTTTAAAAGATAACAAGATAAAATGAGTGGTTGTGGAAGGCCATGTTAAATGAGATCAACTTTTTGAATACAAGTTTACGTCATACATGACATATGATACGGTTAGGGTTAGAATGTGCGGAACTAGGTATGGAATATTTATATATGAGGATCTCTGCAGGCAGGGTGAACAGTCCAATATGTGGACAACTACTAACCCGATATTCGGGAGAATACTAACACTACTTTGAGGGTGAATGGTCCAATATGAGGACAAATACTAACCCGATATTCGGGCGAATATTAACCCTACTTTGGGAGTGAATGGTCCAATACATGGACAAATACTAACCCGATATTCGGGTGAATATTAACCCTATTTTGAGGGCGAATAATCCAAAATGTGGATGACATACAATGTGGAAATTGCATGCCTAGATGTATACGCACTAACTCTAATTCGTCAAAACCTTTACACTGAATAACGGGGATGTGCAGTTTGATTAGGCAAGGAGATGCGGAACTCGGATTCCCCTACTACTCGATCATGATCCCGGGAAGTGAAACGGTACATTTCACTTACTCAGTTGTTGTTACGTGGCCGCAACGGAATAATCGCGAGTATCCGGACCCTTATTTAACAAACTAATGCCAACTTTTACCTTCACGTATACCTCATACAAACATACTTATATTCCCATATACCTCATACAAATATACTCATATTCCCATATACCTCATACAACATACTCTTATTAATATATACCTCATACAAACGTATTCATATTCACATGTAACCCTGTCAACATGTCATATTTGTATACACCTCATACCCTCATACCCATATATATCATATCTGCACATACGCATCATACTTGTATATACTTGCTCGTTTTTATACCTTTACTTCCTTATGAAGCATTCCTACCCGAGTATAATTCGTTGACAGACTTTCCTTTTCTCCCTCTATCTTTGGAATGTCCGTCAGATGAGAATGAGTATTATGACGAGGATCAAGGTGTGGAGCAAATAAATGAAGATTATGCAGACTTGACGACGGAAGATTAGCTAGTTTATTTGCTGTCCACCTGTTTAGTGCTTGCTTCTTTTTCGATGTAATTAAATTATTTAGTCTATTTTACTCTTTCCTTTGGGATGTAAAAAAGTTTGGTTAAAAGAAATAAATGTCTTTCGCTTTTATTATTTTGTTTTAGTACACATCCTACATGTTATAGATACTTATATGCTTAACGTAACTGTATTGAATAGACCACCTTCAATACAGTTAGGTTGCGGACCATACCACGTCACCCTTCACCTTCTTTTGGGAAGTGGGGCGTGACTGCAAGTATACAGATTTTCGCAGTCGTACTCGAGGATCGTTCCCACAGAGAGGTGTGTTAACTATTTTTAAACTGAGTTAAAGTTGAGTTGTTTTTAAAATCTAAAAATTTTAATCCACACAATAAAAGGTTGGTTTTCTAAGAGAGATATAGTTCTAAAGTTTTTATTTGCTTTATTTTTATGGTTGGTTTAAAGAATTCATCTTCTTTTCTAATCTAATTCTAATATGTTCCATTAGTTATAAGTAAGTATTGTTGGGGTCAAAATTTTCACCCCGGTTGACCAAGTCAAAGTCAAGATCAACCCCAAGCCAAGTGGGCCCAAGCCCAGATCAAGTGGGCCCATGCCCAGGTCGAGTCCGAACATGAAGCGGCCAGCCCTCCTCCATGCCAAAATAAAAATCATGTAATAAATAATTTTGATGTGATTTTTTTATGCATGCATGTAAGCAAAATGTGCATAAAGCCAAATTTTTGTAAAGCCCATGGCTTATGTGCAAAAGAAATGAGCACATGAGGTATGGGATGAGCAAAATGCCATTTTATAAAGCCCAAGAGGCTATATGTAAATGTGTAAGCCTATAAAAGGCAACATGATGAAAATATCTAATACACTTTTCATTCCTCTCAAAAAAATTTGGGTTTTTTGTGCCTCCTTCTCCTTCCTCAAGATTCTAAACCTTCTTCTTTTTTGAATTAAATCAAGAGTTTTACTCTTCTTTTTTCAAAACTAAATAATTTTTCACCACAAAGAGGAACTCAGATCTTCCATTAGAACTCAAAAAGGAGAGATTTTTAAAATCTCATACTTCTTGTTCTTCAAGATCAGGCCAACAGAGGAGGAAGAAGGAGACCTGCTTCCAAGAACCCTATTTTGGGGAAGATCCAGAGCTCAAGGGAGAAGCCCCTTCCATCAGCTCCAAAATATCTTAGGAGTTCAACTCCTCAAAAATATATATACATATATATACAAAATAATAAATATTTCATTTCTGGAGCACATCTCCCAGTGCAGAGACCAAGTCCCTTCTGCTGCTGACGCCTAGCGCCGACGTGCCAGGCACGTGGTGTGCTGGCGCTCTGGCGCACAGTGCCTGCGTGCCAGGCACGTGGTGCGCTGGCGCTCTGGTGCACAGCGCCTGCGTGCCAGGCACGTGGTGCGCTGGCGCTCTGGCGCACAGCGCCTGCGTGCGCTCTGGCGCACTGCGCCTGCGTGTGCTCTGGCGCACAGCGCCCTCGTGCCAGGAACGTGGTGCGCTGGCGTTCTGGTGCACAGCGCTCGCGTGCCTGGCACATGGGCGCTAGCGCCTTCTCCCACGCATTCTTTAGATGCCATTTCCCTTATATATATATATATATATATATATGTATGTATGTATGTATGTATGTATGTATATGTATGTATGTATGTATACACACACCCGTAAAATCTCTGCGGGGCCCCCGATATATCCAAAACCCCTTCAAAACACAACACTACACATTGAATTCGCATGACCAGTTTAACCCATTAATCGGAGGTTCCTTCGCTCCAAAGGCGAGGGGTAATTAACGGCTGCTTAGTCCGCGGTTGCCAGAGATTCGGATCCCCATAATCAATAAACCCCATCCTATCCTAAGCAGGGAGAATCTGTAATGCGCTTGACAAGCGCGCGCGTATTCTTATCTCAATGGGGTGACGAAAAACACACTACAAGTATAGCTTATATTTAAATTATAAATATAGTCTATCAAAATTATAATATTATCTAGATCATATTAAACCCTAGTTCTAGTTAATTAAAAGCAACCTAGCTTTAATCTTCCATAAAACAATGTAGGTCCTGAGTCTACAATTATATTTTATCGATTAATCCGGATCCTTTTAAATTACCTAGGTTGAATATCTTATATTTAAATTAGTATATTATCTTCTTTAATTAAGTTTCTATGTGTCAATTATTATCAACTTAATTAAATTATCGGTGTTATCATCTTTCTCTAATCTAGTTCAAGGTGCCATCTTTCATTACCGGATTAGTTTATTACAAAGATAATAATAGAGACAAAAGAGATTCACAATCAAAATATAGAAAAGAAGAGAAATAAGAACATCAACCTAAAAAAATTGCAAATAAAAACATGTAGAAGAAAAATTAGTTGCTCAAGATATTAAAGAAAACTAAAGTTTTATTAATATTCATAAGAAACTTACAACATAACTCGATCTATTCTCCTTAAAAACCCTAACTTGAATGCTATGAAAGAGATATGAAAGCCCAGGGCTTTACAAGAGCTTATATAGGGTTAAGGAAGTTTGAAGAACAAGTAATAAAAGATGCATGAGAATCAGTTTGCTAACAACTATGAAAATCTTAATCTAATTGCTCTGTTGAATACTGTTGCGTGCCTTCAGAATTTTCGAAAGATGAAACCCTGCATCTTATATTAATCTATGTGGAAAAACGATCGCGCTCATAAAAAATTTCATCGAACGGCTCAAAATCGACCGCTGATCCGCCCCTAATTGAGCTGATTCGTCGCCGATTTTGGTTTCGTGGCTCCAAATTTTTTTTTGTGGTTTTATCGTAAATTTAAATGATTTTTAAGCTCATAAAATCTTGAATATCTCGCTGTCTTTCTGTAATTGCATAAATCTCCGAATTGTTCTCAAATTTGGCATATAATTAGACAGGTTGATTTGTTGATTTTAATTTAGTTTGGTTTCTCCAACTAATTTGTTGTTGTGATGATTGATTCTCCACTATTTGTTACAACCTTTGCTGATTTGCAATAATATTCCCAAATTTGCTGCAAATTTGCAAATTTTCTTTTGATTTTCTGAATAACTCTCTTAAGTCTCTATTGTACGCATGTAATCATCATTTTAGCGCAATTTTCTGTCTTTTTGCACCCAATCCCTGATATCTGTAATAATTCACAAAAGATACCAAAGCATTAAAAAAATCGTTATAATATATGACAATAAAATGGTAAATGAGTTAGAAAAATGTGTAATAAATTACATCAATCAATGTATAGCAATCCCCTTTCAGTACCAAGTTTTCTACAAATTAATCAACATCACCAAAGCATTAAGAAAAAATCAAACTAAGATTACCCAATTACAAAAGCCATCTGGGTTTGACTAATTTCTGAAGGAAAGCACCTAAACCTGATCTACTTAATTTATGCACCCAAGTTTTATCTCTTCAATCAGCAAACAAAGCTAAAATTTTGCCAGCAACCCAGAAATCAAAACCTGATAACGACCCCAAAGAACATAATAAATTAAGACAACCCATCGAAATTCATGAAATTACCAATACAAAATCGTTTGAGCATCCTGGAATTGTTAAGGCTTTGCCGTCTCTATGGACCATGTCATCTCCAGTGGGAGCGGGTTTCGGGAGAGGACGACAAGGGTTTGGAGGAGTCGACAAGGGTAGGCAAGGACGGGGTCGGGGTCGGGGTCGGGGGCGGAGGCGAGCTTGGGATCGTGGTCGGAGGCGGGGTCGGGGGCGAAGTTGGGGTCGGGGTCTGAGACGAGGGCGAGGTCGGGGTCGGGGTCAGGGGTGAGGGTGAGGTCGGGGTTAGGTATCTGGCTGATTAGGGGATTGTCCTAAGATTTTTTTCTTTTTTTTCTTAGACTTTCTTTGGAAGAGAGTTTATATACTTGGGCTGAAAACCAAGACCTTAAGAGTCCAATCCAAATTCAAGTCCAAACATCCAATAACACATAATTTTGAAATCCAAATTCAAGTCCATAACGAATAACACAAAAAGGTAAAGTCCACAAAAAAGTTCAAGTCCAAATAAAAAGTCCTGAACCTATAACTTCCCTTAAGGGGAAATCCCCCACGCAAAATAAAAAAATTCTTTTTTAAGAAAATTAAAACAATACACATATGGTTTAATGTTTAAAAAAACAAAATTAAATATATATAGAAATAAAATAGAATTGAATAATTTGAAATAAAAAATGGAAACAAACTTGAACAAAGAAATAAAAATGAACGCACCCGCATGCATATTTTTCAGATGCCAATGTTCCATATCGAGTTTGCAAGATCCGCAAGACCCAATAATTGGAGATTCTCTCATTTTGGAGTAAGGGATAATTAACGACAACTTAGTCTGCGGCGGTCGATGATTAGGATCCTCACGATCAATAAACCCCGGCCTATCCTACGCGGGGAAATCTGTGCACACCTAACAGCCGAGCGCATTCCTATCTCAATATGGTGGTGAAAAACACTCTACGTAGTTGTATTCTATTATCTAATTACCAGGTCTTTTTACTTTCATTAACATTATTCTCTTTTACTAATTCCACTATTACAACCATAATAATATGGTTAATATTAAGGAGTAAGACAAAAATAACTGGGGTTGAATATATAAAAGGGATACAACATTTTTATTAAATGGACTAGAGAAAACAATTACAATTATATATACGTAAGGACATATAAATTATAACCACTCTACTTTCATATTAAATTCACTCTTTTACACAAATAAACTTTAAATAGCATTAGAAGATAGAATTTAAACTAAGGAGTGCATATATCATAAGGGACTACCAAATGTCTTGCTCATTTTCACTTATTAGAGTACTTTAGATAGATTGATTGATTAGATTTAGATTTGATAGATTATATTTAGATAGACTACAGAGTATAGATTAAAATTACATTATATTTTTCCCCTAGCAATAACCATAAATAATATGAGAAATTAATATAAATAATGGAGATAATTAACAATGAATAATGGTAAACGGCATATTTTATTATGTTAAATTTATTCTCTTCAAATTCCATGCCCTTTTTTTAAGGCCCCTCATAATTCTTTCTGCTATTACCACTTTACTTTTAGCAAATAAAAATCATAACTGTACTCAATTTAATTAGTACAAATGTGTGAAATATAGTAATTGAATGTGAAAATATAAGAGGGACTATAAAGACTACCAAAAATTAGTTTTCTTTTTCATTTAGTAGAGTACTATAGACTATAAATTAAAATTAAATTATATTTTCTTTTCCCTAACAATAACCATAAATAATATGAGAAATGAATATAAATAATGGAAATAATTAACAATGAATAATGGTAAACAACATATTATTATGTTAAATTTAATCTCTTCATCTATCCCCTTCTTTTAACCACCCCTCATAATTCTTTCCGCTATTACCACTCTACCTTTAACAAATAAAAATCATAACAATACTCAATTTAATTAGTACAAATGTGTGGAATATAATAATTGAGTTTGAAAATATAAGAGAGACTGCAAAAACTACCAAAAATTAGTTCCCTTTTTTTGCTTAGTAGAGTACTATAGGTAACAAATCTGAATTCATTTTAATCGACAAGTTTTCAAGAAAATAAAAATAGCTCCAAATTAAAGTAATAAAAATAAATATTTTTAAATTAAATAATCATCCAATCTCTTTGTTTATTTATTTTTCGTATTTTATCTATCTATTTGTCTTTATCATTAATCTTTAAAATTATAACTAGAAATTCTTAGATGATGTCATTAATCAACAAAATAAAAAATATAAAAAATAACAAAATTTCATTAGCCAAATTAAAGAATTAGAGATGCCCACCTGATCCACCACAAAAAAAAAAATATGAAAATGAAAAGTCAGCAGCCCGCTATATCTCTCACGTTCATTATACATACACACTTTCTTTCTTGCTTAAAAGCCCAAAAAAAAAGATGAGCCTTCTAAATTTATATATGAGCACTTATATATTTGTTATTTTGTATAACTCATAAATTCCTCAGTTATAAAATTACCACTAATCACATTCACTTAATCTAAATTTAGAAAAACTATAGATATTTTTAGAAATTTTCATATAATGTCTAGGAAAAAAATTTATACCTAGGAATGGCAATAGAGTAGGATGGGGCCGAGGGTTGCCTATTGATCAGTCATATTTATTGCACATTTTTATGGTCATTTTTCCTATTATTATTATTAATTACTAAATGGTGTTATTTATAATTTAAAAATATATGTGGGTTTATGTGTAAAAATATTTTGTCATATATTTCTTAACTTATAATTAATATAATTGGGTGTAATATATGCATATCATATTTAAATAAAATATCCATGTGATTCTTAATCATTATTATTAAGACGTGCATATCATATTATATCAAATATCATTAAATTTCTTAACCATTAAGTAATTTAGTTGTGAATGAATTGTTGGAATATTATCTCAAATAAAATAAACGCTACTAATGATTTGATTTAAGATATTATGCAGGTATTAAAGTAACAAAGCAGTTCAAGTCTACAAATATGAGTAGGAGATCCAAATCAAATTAAGTTAGCAAATCAAATCTACCAAATTTAGGAGCAAATTGAAAATTCTCGCAGCTACAAAAATAAAACAATATTTTCAGGATTTTATCATCAAAAAGATCTCCTAAAATCAAGATAAGAAAGAGAAAGAAATTTGGAGACGCAATCTCACCAAACAACGGCGGTTCTGCGGCCATACTAAGTGTAACGTTTTGGAAACTTTTTAAATAATTATTTAATTTTTTGATGCTATTTTAAATTTTAAATTTTGATAAAAGACTTTTATAAAAAAGTATGGTATTTAAGTGTTATTGTAATTAGTTTTAGGTGGTTTTTAGTTCGTAAAGAGAGTTTTATAGTGAAAAGTTTTATTTGCAAAAAGGAGTCTTAGATTGTATGAGGATTTAAGTGTAAAAATGAGTGTAAGTAGGTGTTAAGATTTATATAAACCTCACACACAACACACCTTGAGGTGCACCATGAGCCTACACCTCATCTTTATACACATATACCTCATCCTTCCCTTATGACATCTCACCCTTCCAACAAAACCCCACACTCAAGTTTATTCCTGCATTTTCAAACTGAACAAATCTTTCTCACATAATGCATCGCTATATTTTCTAAGTTATTCACTAGTTCAAGAAAAACTAGAGATTTTATGGATATTGGTTCAAAGCATTCAAGCCAGTCCTTCTCAACTTCTTGTATGCACATCTTGATGCCTAAAGTTCGGTGGAATTCTTTAAAATAGGTAAAAACCCAACTTTTCGGGTTTTCTTAAGAGTTCATGTACCAAAGAGTGTTTACGATATCGGAAAATTTGGTTTAGTTTAGAGTTTTAGCCTCAGATTGAATCTGCTATAATTATATTACTTATAAAATAAATCTAACAATACAGTAGGATGGTGTTAGAACCTAGAGTGCACACTTGAAACCCGGACCCGGTTCCCTCTAATTCGACCGCCGGAATTTCAATATTTCCCGCTACCGCCGGTTTTTAGGTAGACTTGGGTGTTGAATTTTTGTGGGTATCTCTCTGTGTGTTATCTAAGATCTATGGTATACTTAGATTATTTCCAGATTATCTATATAAAAATCTGGAAGCTAATTGCTATAATTTTTGCGATATTTTAACGTATGATACGGATATTACGTATCACGTTTTGGTGTTTTCTCAAAATACAACGATTTGGGGTAGCTCTAGGCTGCTTTAGGTCTGTTTGGCAAATGAAAATCACACATATTACGTTACGTAAGTTAGTTCGCTTAGTCTTTGCATATTCGTCGTATCAGAAATTAGCCACTTACATACGAAAGTTTTATTTCGATACTAGGATTGACCGCGGGGACTTCGGAAGCAGCGAGAAAAGGAAAGGGGGTGATGGGATCCGAGTAGATCACGACTTGTTCCGGTGAGTAGATTAAAAATCTACCGGGGACATTGTATGGATAGCGTATAGCATCCGAAACCAAAAACTTGTTATATTTGTTTCTATTCATGTTGTTTGCATAATTAAACCTAGAATTGCATTGTATACATTCATACATATTAGACTCTATTGCTTAACACTAGCTAGGACACTTACACTATTACCGATGAGTTTATGTTGCACTTGCACATACCTACATGCTACACCACATCCCGTCAGTAATTAACATGCCATATACACACATAGAAATTTCCGTGTTATATCCTATTGCACACTGCTAGTATCCTTAATGATGGTTGTCACTCATCATTTGCTACTGTTTGATATATATCGTATCTCATTGTCATTATTATTACTTTTATTCATGAAATGTTGATTTATTAGATTTCTGTTGTGTTGAGTTTTAATTCACTGCGTGATATAGTTGATAAGATATTAATTGTTATAACTTTACGGTTTCTTGTGATATATACGATACGTCCACCATGAGTTGATATTTTCTGATTTGGTTTTATTCCGAACTGAGTGGGGGAGCTATACGGTTGCGGATTTTTACATTATCCAGACTGAGTGGGGGAGTATATAGTCAGATATATGGCTGACCCGGTCGAGACCGAGGGACAGAAAAGCCACATTTGATGCGGAGAGCCTAGCGAGGACACTCGATACCGAAGATAGTTTGAGAAACACGGTGGATATCTAGAGAATACTGAACAATATTGTTGGATGTCAGGATTGTTCGGGGAACGATGCTTGCAAGAAGTGAAGATTTGTGTCGATATTTGACACTGGATTTGATGATAGATGATGGGTATGATCTTGATTTTTGGAATACTTGATGAGATTTCTGTTTTATTTTATACATACACTATTGTGTCATATTTGTGTTTCACATCTAATATACTCATGCTATTACATATCACTACTACCTTGTGCATAGGTTTAGTCGCTATTTTGGCTATGCGTTCGACTTCCACTGTTTGATATTAGTTTTATTCACTGAGTTGGCAACTGACCAACGTTGTGCCTTAGTTCCTTGCAGGAGAGATCGCATGGACGTATAGCGGCGTTGCAGACACATATCTCAGATTTCGTCGATTATCTTGCTAGGTGGGTTACATGTTTAGTAACCGCTTCTTTTGTGTATTTTGTATTTTGTATCTAGTGTCACTCTGTCACGCCCCGCTTTCCAATAGATGGAAACAGTGACGCGGCATGCCCGCATCGTATTTACTATGAGATAAATACGTTAAGCGTAATTAAGCAATATATAAATAAACAAGAATAATAAGAGTAATAAAATGAAATAGCCACTTTATTTACATACAACTATTTGTAATGAAAAGATACAATGATATAAAGCAAATGCCTAAATAATGGCATACAGAAAATAAGTGCAAGAAGAACTAGTAGTCAGGCTGAGCTGTAAGCTGGTCCAAATTCTCCTGACTCGGCTCTAATTCCTCAGGGTCCAAATCCTCCCGAGGAACATTTCAAAGAATGAAATAGAAAAGAATGTCGTCAGCGAACTAACGCTCGGTAAGTTCCAAAAGAAGAAGTAGAAGATAATATATAATGTGCAGTGAACAGGTAAAGTTGTATATGATCGTTCACATGTATAGAATAGTTATTCTAACGTGGTTATTTATAGCTTGGTAAAGAAGGTATTCATGCATATGAGAGGAGTCCATCTTATCCTGTAGACTATGGTAACATGTAGTACTAGGCCCTGTCATAACCCACGAGACAACGACACGTGAATTCATGTAGGTGTCTTTTAAGTGACCTCTCGTGCTACGAAATACGTTCCATACCAATCTACCCTTTTATTCCCGCGTAATGTATTGTATAGATTATGTTTACAGGTCTTGGCCGAAACCATGGATATAAAATGTTCAGGTTCATGTTCAGGATGTAATAATGTGCTCAAGTAGTCATGTCAAATTCATGTCACGTTATAACCATGGTTCGGTCAAGTCAAGTGAAGTATACAAGTTTGACTTCGAGTATTCAGGTTCATGATCAAGTATTCAAGTTCATGGTTGATTTTGGATTCAGAATTGAGTTTGGATTTAAATTGAGTCAGACACTTGTGAACGGATTTAACTCTTGAATTCTTAGGTTCGGGAGTAATCGGCAACCGCTGCATATGGACGGTATGATTTGTGTCTTTTTCCAAGACAATTGCCATTGATAACTCCGTTAAGTTTTATAACCTGAATATGTAAGCACTCACTTTCTCCGGCTCCCTGGGGCTCAAGAGAATTGATCCCGCTTAAATCTATATTTACTAGAGTCCTTAAAAATTGTTTTGTATATCTCGAGGGGGTTTTATGAAAAATATTTTAATATAAATTAAAAATAAATCTCGAGGGTGATTTGTATTACTTAGGGATTTCATGAACATGTATTTTAAGTATTGTGGTATTTTCATGATAAATATTTAGCTTTAAAAAGTTTATGGTATTTTATTGAAAACTATTCTTTTTTGGTAACTTGATGGTATTTTATTGATATTTTTTAATCTTTCATTTTTTAAAAAATATAGTTTCATAATATAATGAAAATATGGATTTATAATTTTATATAATTTTTAATTTTAAAAATTAGTTTTCTTTAGAGAATTCGCATTTCTTAAAAACAGTATTTTATATCCTTTCGAAATCGAATACTCCACGAGAAGTGCTGTATCTCGCTCTACTATCCTCAGGATGTGCGATAATCCGCACCATCCATTAGCGGGTCCCCTAACGAGGGTTGTAATGCATAATTGCAAAGGAACACAAATACCGCTTTAAAAGAAACCCGGTTTTTAAAATATGTGGTATTTTATTGTAATGATTATTCTTTGAACCAAACATATATATATAGGCATCGTGCTATAAAACCAAAGTATGGGGGGGTAGGTCGTTACCCCGTGAAGTTTTTTCCTAAAGGTATTTAAAAATTATCGAAAGAGGTGATATTAAAGTTCAAGGTATTTTAATGAAAAAGTTCGTTATTTGCGTATTGAACATGAAATTTTGGTTTTATAAAAAGACAATAGATATGAGTTTTGTTTTAAAAAGATATTAGAGTGATTATATAACATTTAGACATATCAAGCATGATAAATTGTTTAGAAACAAAGATTGTTACGTGTTAACTCCACTTTTGTCGATGTTTTGAAAAAATACGAATTGAGATGAAAAAGAAGAAGGGAAGAGGGACTTACGGTTTAAAAATTTCAAAGAAAGGGTACAGAAGAAGAGGGAGGCTTTGTGGCGTTGCGGGAGCTTTGGAATCGGCTTCGATCTTCAACGGAACAATCTTGCTCGCTAACTCCACCTTACTCCACTTGCACGTAAGAACTTTTGAGAGAATTTTTACTGAACTTTTCAGAGAATTTTTACTAGAATTTTCAGAATGGTGCTGAGCTAAAGTATGGGGTGGTATTTATAGTGGAGAATTAGGGTATGGGAATTAAAATTTTGGATTAAAAAGTATTAAAACGGTGTTAATTGGTGAAATGAAATGTCTCTGTTTGATTGCAGGGAAATAAAACAGTGCAGAGCAGTTAAGAGGAGCTGAAAGTACAAGTGTGCAAAGCACGGAGCTCATTGGAGCTAATCCGACTGCCGGCGTTGGCCCTAAAGGCTTTTTGGCCGGTCGATTTTCGAGCTCTGGCCTCGAGATTCGTGCCACATGGTTAATTCTGTGTTTACTCCATTTTTCACATGTTTGATTTTTCTGAAACTTTTCCTTTCCCCATGTATTGCACGGGCAACTCTTTAGCTTCCAAAAATTAAAAAGAAAAAATCATAAAAAATAATTATGTCTGATGGAATCTGAACACACAGGATACATCACAGCGGTGTAGAGGTTTTACCAGTGAGCTACAAGTTGCTTCTTAATTTTATTAAACAATTCTAACTTATAACTCTTACACAGGCTATAATATTCTTTTCTGTATAATAACAAGAATTTTTCCGTATAGTGATTTTAGAGTCGTTACATTCTACCCTCCTTATAAAAATTTCGTTCTCGAAATTTACAATTACATATGGACTAATTTTCAAAGAGGTAGGGGTATCGTGCACGCATATTTTCTTCTCGTTCCTATGTTGATTCTCCTGGCAAATCATTTCTCCACATCACTCGGACCAAATTTACTTCCTTATTCCGCAATGTCTTCACCTTTCGGTCCAGAATCTCAACTGGTTGTTGCTCGTAGGTTAGGTCAGTTTATACTGTGAGCTCTAAGTGATCAAGTATATGGCTGAGGTCGCTTACATATCGTCATTGCTGCAATATGTGGAACACGTTGTGCACTCCTTCCAATGAGGGTGGTAGTGCTAAACGGTATACCATTTCTCCAACCCGTTCGAGTATGTCGAGTGGTCCTATGTATCTTTGACTGAGTTTACCCCTCTTGCCAAAACAGATCACTTCTCTATTTAGAGAGATCTTCAGGAATACATGGTCTCAGGTTGGAACTCCAGATGTCGTCGCTTTGCACATGCCCAATGCTTCTGACGGTCTTAGGCTATGTACATTCTTTCCCTGATCGTGCGAACTACGTCCACAGTTGCCACGATCATCTCTGGTGTAAGGAGTTTAGATCTCCAACGTCGTCCCAACTTAGCGGTGAACGACACTTCCGTCTGTAGAGTGCTGTGAATGGTGCTATTCCAATACTTTCCTGATAACTGTTGTTGTATGAAAACTCCACAAAGTGTAGATGATCTTCCCACGAACCTCTGAAGTCTAACATACAGGCTCTTAGTATGTCTTCCAGAATCTGAATTGTTCACTCAGACTGTCCGTTCGTTTGTGGATGATAAGCCGTGCTGAAATTCAGAGTCGTTCCCAGGCTAGCTTGCAGACTCTGCCAAAATTGTGATCGGAATCTTGTATCACGATCGGAGACGATGCAAATAGGTACTCCATGTAATCTCACGATCTCCTGCATAAGTTTTATGGACATCAAATATGGTATATCTTGAAGGTTTAAATCTTACTATAGATTTATGCTCACTTTCATGTACTTCTTTGCTAACGTCTCGGTTGACTGGCCAACTCGAAATGGAATAAAGTAAGCCGACTTGGTGAGTCAATCCACAATAGCCCAAATTGTGTCGTTACCCATCGTGTTGCGAGGAAAGGCAGTCACGAACTCTATTGTAATGTACTGCCATTTCCATTCTGGGATTAGTAACGACCGATGTCACGCCCCGCTTCCCAGTAGACGGAAATGGTGACGTGGCAAGCCGCAACGTATTTACTATGAAATAAATACGTTAAGCGTAGTTAAGCAATATATAAAAATGAACAAGAATGACAAGAGAATAAAATGAAACAACAATTTTATTTACATTCAACTTTATATACAACTGTTTGAAATAAAAGATACAATAATCAAAAGCAACTGCCTAAACAGTGGCATATCCTGAAAGTAATTGCAGAGGAACTAGTAATCAGGCTGAGCGGTAAGCTGGTCTAAGTCCCCCTGATTCGGCTCTATCTCCTCAGAGTCCAGTCCTCATGGCGAACATTCCAAAGAAAGAAATATAAAGGAATGTCGTCAACGAACTAACGCTCGGTAAGTCCGAAAAAAATAAAGAGAAGATAGTATATAAAATAAAATGAACAGGTAAAGTTGTATATGACCGATTACTGGTATATGATAATTATTATAACGTGGTTGTTTGTAATTTGATAAGGAAGCTATTCATATATATGAGAGGAGTCCATCTTACCCCGTAGACTGTGGTAACATATAGTACAAGGCCCCGTCATAACCCACGGGACAACGGCACGAGAATTCATGTAGGTGTCTTTTAAGTGACTTCTCGTGCCACGATATACGTTCCGTACCAATCTACCCATTTATCCCCATGTAATGTATTGTATAGATTATGTTTACAAGTCTTGGCCAAAACCATGGACACAAAATGTTCAGATTCATATTCAGGATGTCATCATGTATTCAAGTAGTCATGTCAAGTTCAAGTCAAGTTATAACCATGGTTCGGTCAAGTCAAGTCAAGTATACATGTTTGAAATTGATGTTTGGATTCGAGTGTTCATGTTCATGTTCAAGTATTCGTGTTTGATTTTGGATTCAGGTTTGAGTTTGGACTCTGTTTGAGTCAGACACTTGCAATGGGTTTAACTCTTGAATTCTAAGTTTCGGGAGTCATCGACAACCGCTGCACATGGACGGCAGGATTTGTGTCTTTTTCCAAGACAATTGCCATTGATAACTCCTGTTAAGTTTTCTAATCTAAATAGGCAAGCACTCACTTTCTCTGGCTCCCTGGTGCTCAAGAGAATTGATCCAGCTTAAACCTATATTTACTAAAGTTCTTAAATATTGTTTTGTACATTTCGAGGGGGTTTTATGAAAAAATATTTTTAATGTAGATAAAAAATAAAACCTCGAGGGTGATTTGTATTACTTAGGGTTTTCATGAGCATTTGTTTTTATTATTGTGGTATTTTCATGATAAATACTTAGTTTTCAAAAGTTTATGGTATTTTAGTGAAAACTAGTATTTTCAGTAACTTGGTGGTATTTTATTGACATTTTTTAATCTTTCATTTTTTTAAATATAGTTTCATAATATATTGAAAATATGGATTTATAATTTTATATAATTTTAAAAAATTTAGTTTTATTTAGAAAATTCGTTTTTCTTAAAAACCGTATTTATATCCTTTGGAGATCGAATACTGCGCGAGAAGTGTTGCATCTCGCTCTACTATCCCCAGGATGTGAGATAATCTGTACCATCCATTAGTGGATTGCCTAACAAGGGTTGTAAATACATAATTGCAAAGGAATATGAAATACTGTTTTAAAAGAAACCCGGTTTTAAAGTATGTGGTATTTTATTGTAAAGATTATTCTTCGAAACAAAAATACATACAAATAGGTATCGTGCTATGAAATCAAAGTGTATATGTGGGGTAGGTCATTACCCCATGAAATTTTTCCTAAAGGTATAGTTTTAACGAAAACGTAAAGAAGTGATAATAAAGTTCAAGGTATTTTAATGAAAAGGTTTAATTATGGTTGTTTCACATGAGATTCTTGGTTAAACTTGATTCTAAACATTGATATTTAAGATTACAAGTATTGTAGTAAACTTAGATTGATCAATATATAAAGGAAAAGGGAGTTTTTAGGGTTTAGAAAAAGAATATCGGTAATAACTCAATTTTACCGATATAGGATTTAAAGGTAAATTTCAATGAAGAGAAAGAGAGTTTGGGAAGGACTTACCGTTTGAAAAACTTAAGAAAAGGGGGAGGAAGGGAAAAAGTGTCTTCGTGGCGTCGTGGGAGCTCCGGAATCGCCTTCGATCTTCAATGGAAAAATCTTGCTCGCTAACTCCACTTTACTTCACTTGCATTTAGGAACTTTTGAGAGAGTTTTTGCTTGAATTTTCAGAATGGTGAAGAGTTAGGGAATGGGGTGGTATTTATAGTGTAGAATTGTCACATCCCACTTCCCAATAAACGAAAACGGTGACGTGACAAGCCCACGACGTATTTATTTCGAGAAGGTCATTTCCCGGAATAAATATGCTAAGCGTAAAAGAAGTAATATAAAATGATAAGAAAATTAACATGAGATTAAAACTTCAATAACTTTAATTATATTCAACTTGATTCATTTACAATACACGATTTCAACCAAAAGGAAATACAAGAAAAGAAATGCCTAAACAGGTGTTATACATAAACTGAGAAGAAGATAACTGGTGTAGGTATGGATCGCGATTTGATCGTGCTCCTCCTCTGAGATGTCTTCCTCCTCGATCTCCGCAGTATCTAACGAACTAACTAAGAAAACAAAGGTGGGTGGAATGCCCGCTAGCGAACTTTCGCTCGGTAAGTCCCTAAGATATGAAATGAAATATAAATTCTAATGATAAAGAAAATGTATATCATGAACAATTAATTATGGGTATGGTGTCTCAGCATGCTATTTTATGTAAACATGGCAATTTTATTTAGCATGCAGTTCTTTCGTAATATATGTGAACAAGTATGGTAATATATATGACAAGTAGGTAAATATGACAGTATAGCATGAGCATGGCAAACAAATATAATATGGCCGTGTAGTGTAGGTATGGTGAACATCCAGTGAAAGTAAGTGTCTTAACAGTTCTCTACTTGGGTACACTAATTTAACGTAAGTTCAAAGATGAATGTCAACCAATCTTAAGAGTGTTCTCGAACCCAACAGGCTGTAATTCAGGGGTAAGGAACCACGGCCCCGAATCAAGTGTTAGTAACGGGACTTCAACCTAGTGTTGAAGTATTCCAAACTCAACAAGTTGTAATCTAGGAGCAAGGAAACACGAGCCCTCATGATAGCTTGCTTGTGTTAGTAGGTATGGATTCATGATGTAGTGGGACTCCTGAGATTTCATTGGATTCACGCATGAACTACCCCCAACACCCCGGGCATGCTAAGTTACAGTTAATAATTACCAGCCTTGCTCAAATCCATGAATACATCAAGTTGCAAGATAGAGTTCATGTCTATATCAAGTATTCATGTATTCATATCAAGTTGTATTCATGGTTCGAGTCAAGTCATAATGTTCAAATATTCATGTTTTGCTTTAGTCAAGTTCAAGTGTTACGATTCATGATCCAGTATCATGTTTGCTTTTGATGTTTGAATTGAACTCTGATTTGAGTTTAGATTCAGGTTTAGATTTAGACTCAGACTTGAGTCAGACACTTGTAACTGATTTAGATGCTGAATTAAGTTCGGGAGTTATCGGTAACTGCTGCACATGGACGGCAGGATTTATGTTTTTTTCCAAGACAATTATCATTAATAACACCGTTAAGTTTTCTACCTTAAATAGTCAAGCACCCACTTTCTATGGCTCTCTGGGGATCAAGAGAATTGATCCCGCTTAAACCTATATTTACTAACGTCCTTAAATATAGTTTTATATATCTCGATGGGGTTTTATGAAAAATATTTTTAATATAGATTTAAAATAATCTCGAGAAATTATTTATATTATTTAGAGTTTCCATGGATGTGAATTTTATGTATTTGAGATATTTTAGTGATAATAGCTTTGCTTGGAAAGTTCATGGTATTTTATTGTAAAACTTGTCTTTTGTTGATATCTTGATGGTATTTTGGTGAAACTTGAAATTCTTTAATCTTTAGAAAAAATGTAATTTTATTATATTTTAAAAATATATGAATTAGTAATATTTATATAATTATTAAAAATTAAATTTTTAATTAAGTAAAAAAATGCGTTTTTCTTAAAAACCGTATTTAAAACCTTTCGAGACCGAATACTCCGTGAGGAGGTCCGCATCTCCCTCTACTAGCCTAAGAATATGCAATAATCCACACCATCCAATAGTGAGTCCCCTAAAAAGAGTTGTAGAGGCTTATTTGCAAAGGAATTCTAAAATACAATTCCAAAGAAAACCATTTTTATAGTAAATGGTATTTTAATGTAATCTTGTGTTCGTAACTAAAATTCATACAAGGGTATATCGTGCTATGAAACCATCTGTGTATGTGAGTGGTAGGTCGTTACCTCGTGAATTTTCCTAAAGGTATGTTTAAACAAAACATTAAAAAATGATATATACAAACTTCATGGTATTTTAATATAAATGTTGAGTTAAAATTATTTTGCATGATATTTTTAATTAAAAATTGTTTCTAAGTATTGGTTTTATTTTAACAAGCATGGTGTAGGAATATGAATGAAAAATATGTAAGAAAAAGTGAACTTTCTAGGGTTTAGAAGAAAATATCGGTATTAACTCCACTTCCGACATATGTTTTGAAAAGAGATTTTCAAAGAAGAAGAAGTGGGATTTGGAGGGACTTACCACTTGGTTATATTAAGAAGAGGTAGGAGAAGCGATTTTCGTGGCGTCGTGGGATCGCCGGAATTGTTTCGATTCTTCGCTGGAAGTTGACCGCTTGCTAACTCCACTTGTAGTTCACTTGTACTTAGAAATTTTTTGAGAGTTTTTGCTAGAAATTTTAGAATGATGAAGGGCTAGGGCATGGGGTGGTATTTATAGTGTGGAATTAGGGTTTTGGAATTAAAATGATGAATTAAAATGCATTAAAATGATGATAAATGGAAAATTGAAGGGTCTCTGTTTGATTGTAGAGCAATTAAACCGTGCAGGGGAGTTAGGGGTAGGGGAAGGGTCATGTGTGCAAAGCATGGGCATCATTTGCCACGGAGAGACCTTCGGTGCCAGCCGAAATGCCTATTTGGCTGGTCGATTTGGTGAGTGGGGCCGTCGGATTTGTGCCACATGTTCACGCCAGTGTTAACACCCTTTTGCACATGTTTGATTCTTCTGTCTTTTCGTTTTTGTGTGTATTGCACGTGTAAACTTTTAAGCTTCCAAAAAGTTTAAAATAAATCAGAAAAAATAAATATGTCTGATGGGATTCGAACACAAGTGCTACGTTACATCAGTACAAGGGCTTTACCAGTGAGCTATAAGTGGCTTCTTGCTGTTATTTAGAAAAAGTAACTTATAACTCCAACTCAGGTTGTGAAACTCTATTCTGTATATTAACAGAAGAATTTTCGTACTAAGATTTTAGAGTCGTTACAAGAATTAGGGTTTGGGAATTAAAAATGTGGATTAAAAAGTATTAAAATAGTGTTAATTGGTGAATTGAAGAGTCTCTGTTTGATTGTAGGGAAATCAAACAGTGTATAGGAGTTGAGGGGAGTTGAAGATACGAGTGTGCAAAGGACGGAAGAAATTGGACCCAATCTGACCTTCCCCGCCGGCCCCTAGAGCATTTCCACCGATCGATTTTCGAGCTCTAGCCTCGAGATTCGTGCCATCAGATTAATTCAGTATTTACACTATTTTCCACATGTTTGATTTTTCTGAACTTTTCATTTTCCCGTGTATTGCACGTACAACCTTTTGGGCGTCCAGAAAGTTAAAAAGAAAAATCAATAAAATAATTGTGTCTGATGGGAATAGAACACATAGGCTACGTCACAGCAGTGCAAAGGCTTTACCAGAGCTACAAGTTGTTTCTTCCTTTTATTCAACAAAAGTTATTTATAACTCAAACTCAGGCTGTAATACTCTTTTCTTGTATATTAACAGGAAAATTTTCTGTACAAAGATTTCAGAGTCATTACAGCTGAAGTAGATCAGTAGTTCTGTGATGTTCAGCCTTCACTTGCTGATACACCAAACACTTGGCTACGCTTCTAGCTACTTCGCATTTCATTCCATCCCACCAGTAGTGTTGCCGTAGATCTTTGTACATCTTTGTACCACCGGGGTGTACAGAATAAGGAGAGCTGTGGGCTTCTTTTATCAACTCTTTTCGAACTGGGCCGATTAGCACACATAATCGACTTCCATATCATAAGGATCCATCTTCGTGGATGATGAAGTCGGTTCGAAGTCCACTTTCTACTTGTTCTCGGATCTTTTGTAGCTTGGTATCATTTGGTTGAGCTACCTTGATCTGATTGACAAGAGTGGACTGGACTTGTAAGTTCATTAAATATGAAGCGTTACCTGGCATAACTACTTTGATCTCCAATCCGTGCAATTCTTTCTGTAACTTCCATTGAGCGATGAGTTTCATTGCTAACGGTTGGCGACTAAGGGCATCGGGAACTACATTCACCTTCCCAGGATGATACTGTAGGTTGATGTCGAAGTCTGCCACAAGTTTTAGCCATCTTCTCTGCCGCATGTTTAGTTCCTTCTGTGTAAATACATACTTTAGACTCTTGTAGTCAGTGTATATATCCACTCGTTCTCCCAGAAGATAGTGGCACTAAATCTTAAGTGCGAAGATGACGGCTGTCAACTCCAGATCATGTATTGGATAGTTGCGCTCATATACGTTTAGCTGTCTTGATGCAAAAGCCATAACTTTTCCATGCTGCTGTAGAACACATCCAAATCTTTTACCGGACGCATCACAATACGAATCCTCAAGATTGATCCAGTATTACAAGGATAGGAGCAGAGATTAATCTTGACTTAAGTTCTACAAAAGCCTTTTCACGTGCTTCTGACCACACGAATGCTTCGTCTTTACGTATGAGCTTGGTCAAAGGTGCTGCGATATTTGAAAATCCTTCGATGAATCGTCGGTAGTATCCTGCTAGGCCCAAGAACTTCGTATATCTTTCACCGTTTTTGGTGTCGGCCACTCGCTGTGTAACGACTTTGAATTTACTGTACGGAATTTTCCAGTTTAATGTACAGAAAATGAGTTATATAGCCTGAGTTTGATTTATAAGTTAATTTTGTTAAATAACAGCAAGAAAAAACTTGTAGCGCACTGGTAAAGTCTTGCACTGCTGTGACGTAGCCCTTGTGTTCGATCCCCATCAAACACATTATTTTTTTCTAATTTTTTTAACTTTTTGAAAGCCTAAAAGTTTACACATGCAATAAACATAAAAATAAAAAGTCAGATAAATCAAATATGTGCAAAAGGGTTTAAACACTGAGTTGTACACGTGGCATCAATCCAGAGACCCTAAACCCTAGATCGACCGGCCAAATGCCCAATAAGACCGGCACCGACGGTCGAGATTGCTCCAAATAGACACAGGCTTTGCACACTCGACTCTTCTCCTATCCCTAACTCCTCTACACTGTTTGATTTCCCTGCAATCAAACAGAGACCCTTCATTTCACCATTTATCATCTTTTTAATGCATTTTAATTCACCATTTTAATTCTAAAACCTTAATTCTCCACTATAAATACCACCGCACACTTTAGCTCAATATCATCCTGAAAATTATAGCCAAAACTCACAAAATTTCTTAAGTAAAAGAGGAGTTAGCAAGCGATCAACTTCCGGCGAGAATCGAAGCAAATTCCGGCGATCCCGTGACGCCACGAAGTTCAACTCTCCTTCTTCAACCTTTCTTTGACCTAATTAACTTGTAAGTCCTTTCGAATCTTCTTTTCTGTTCTTTAAAAATCCATTTTTAAAACGAATATCGGTAAGTGGAGTTAATACCGATATCTATCTTCTAAATCCTAAAAACTCCCCTTTTTCTTACATATTGTTCATCTAAATTTTACACGATACTTGTAATCTTAATTATAAATATTTAGAATAAATTTTAACCTAGAATTCCATGCAAAATAACTTTAATTTAACCTTTTCATTTAAATACCATGAAGTTTAAATATCATCTCTTTTAGTATCGCTTAAACATACTTTAGGAAAACTTCATGGAGTAACGACCTACCCGTCACATACACTCTTGTTCCATAGCACGATACCTTTGTGTGAATTTTGGTTACGAAGAAAATATTATATTAAAATACCATTCACTTTAAAAACGGTTTTCTTTTAAAACAGTATTTTAAATTCCTTTGCGAATATACCTCTACAACCCTCTTTTGAGGACCCGCTATTGGATGGTGCAGATTATCTCACATCTTTGGGCTAGTAGAGCGAGATGCAGACCTCCTCACGGAGTATTCGGTCTCGAAAGGTTTTAAATACGGTTTTTAAGAAAAAACGCATTTTTCTACTTAAATAAAATTAAATTTTTAATAATTATATAAAATTACAAAATTCATATATTTTCAAAATATAATAAACCTACATTTTTTAAATGAAAGAATTACAAGTTTCACCAAAATATCATCAAAATATCAACAAAAGACAAGTTTTACAATAAAATACCATGAACTTTCTAAGCTATGTGATTATCACTAAAATATCTCAAATCCTTAAAATTCACTTCCATGAAAACCCTAAATAATATAAATAACTTCTCGAGGTTTATTTTTAATTTTATTAAAAGTATTTTTCATAAAACCCCCTCGATTTATATAAAACAATATTTAAAGACTTTAATAAATATAGGTTTAAGCGGGATCAATTCTCTTGAGCTCCACGGAGCCGGAAAAAGTGAGTGCTTGCCTATTTTAGATAGAAAACTTAACGGAGTTATCAATAGTAATTTTCTTGGAAAAAGACACAAATCCTGCAATCCATGTGCAGCAGTTACCGATGACTCCCGAACCTAATTCAGGATCTAAATCAGTTACAAGTGCCCAACTGAGTCTGAGTCTAACTCAAACCTGAATTCAAACTTAAATCAAAGTCCAATTCAAATATGAATCCAAAGTCTAACATGAATACTTGAACTTGAATCTTAATACTTGAACTTGAACCAGAATACTTGAATTCAAACATTAGTATCAAATATGAATACTTGACTTGACTTGACCGAACCATGGTTATAACTTGATATAACTTCTTGAATACATGATTACATCCTGAACCTGACAAATTAAACAACTTGAATCCATGGTTTCGGCAAGACTTGTAAATATAACCTATACAATACATTACACGGGGATAACGAGGTAGATTGGTACGGAACATATTAATTTAGCACGAGATGGTCACTTAAAAGACACTTACATGAACTCTCTTGCCATTGTCCCATGGGTTTTGACGGGGTCTTGTACTACATGTTACCATAGTCCACGGGGTAAGATGGACTCCTCACTTATACACAATTACCTTATGTACCAAGGTACAAATAACAACGTTAGAATAACAAGCATATACCTGTACAACTTACCAGTTTCATTTCACATTACATGTTCTATTCCATTCTTTCTTTAGGGACTTACTGAGCGCTAGTTCGCTGACAACATTCATGTCTATTTCTTTTATTGGAATGTTCGTCAGGAGGACCGGTCAGTGAAGAGATCGAGCTGAGCCAGGAGGACTTGGAGCAGCTCACCACTCAGCCGGACTACTAGCTCATCTTATACTTATTTCATTTTGTATGCCACTGTTTAGGCACTGCTTATTTCATTGTATCTTTCATTTTCAAAAACAGTTGTATATAAAGATGAATGTAAATAAAGGTTGCTGTTTATTTTATATCTCTTGTCATTCTTGTGCATTATATATATATATATATATATATATTGATTAATTACGCTTAACGTATTTATTTCTTAGTAAATACGTTGCGGCCCGCCACGTCACCGTTTTCGTACACTAGGAAGCGGGGCGTGACAGGTTTTGTTGGCGACCATGCAGGTCAGTTCTGCATGAAGTCTTAAGCAATATATCACAAGAATTATAAGAATCAGCAACTATACATTCCTTACATTTCAAATTCCTTGAATCTATCCTAACCATTCTTTTCCTATCAAGGTCATGGATTCTCCCAACAACATGAGCACGAACGTCAACGGCAACACCCCACCTCCTACTCTACCACCACCACCTACCGTTGCAGCTCCCATCAACGAGCAAACCGTACTGCTTGAGGCAATCAAGTGCCTCTTGGAGGGTCAGCAGCAGCAGACTGCTATCCTCATGCATTGCTCAGAAGTCAAGGCATCTGGAGTCGAGCAATTCTGGGCACTGCATCCGAAAAAATTTTCAGTAAAAGAGAGCCTACTGGAGGCAAAAGAATGGGCTCAGTCGATAGAAGATGATCTGGTAGTAGCACAAGTGCCAAAAATTGCTTGGGTAAGAGTTTCAAAGCTGCAACTAACAGACAACGCCAGAGTCTGGTGGAAGGCTGAAGAAAGCCATCTCGCCTAACCGATTGAATGGAAGACATTTCGCGATATGTTTGACGCGAAGTACTTCCCTGAGACTGCCCGTTTTAACATGGAGCAGCAGTTCATCCACTTACAAGAAGGCTCGATGTGGAGCAAGTCCGTGGATGAATACGATGTTGAGTTTACCAAACTTAGTAGGTAAGATAATGTCTCAATATTCAATTTTCTAATATCACTTACTACACTACTAACACAAGACTGTAACAGGTTCACGGCACACTTGATCCCGACTGCTGAGATCCAGGCACGACGATTTCAGCAACGGTTGAACCCGGAAATTCAAGCTGCACTCGCTATAGGGGATTTCCCAACCCATGATCTCGTTTTGAAGGCTGCCCGACGCTATGAGGCAGTTGTGAAGAAGAAGGGTAGACCGCAAATTGCCGGTGTGAGACGCCTTGCCACTCAGATGGCAGGAGGAGCCTCTTCCAGGCCAACTTTTGCCCCCAGGAGACCTGGAGAATCATTTAATCGGCCCAGTACAGATTTTTGCTTCAACTGCAAGAGGAATGGACGCCTGTAGAAAGACTGCAGATATGCAAATGGCCTAGTTTGTGGCGCATCCACTCAAACCATAGGAGCATGTCCATATCGACTCAACACAGCTCCAGCACCTAGACCCTCAATCACAGTCTCGCAGCGGCCAACCATTCAAGCTCCTGCATCTCTTCTAGCTCTCCCTGCACCACCTCCACGTGACCTCCTACACAGCCACCTCGTCAATTCCATTAGGCACAGAGAAACGTGCCTCAAGGGCAGAGAAATGTGCCCCAAGGACAGAGGAATGTGCCTCCAGCAAGGAGGAATGTACCCAGACATCGGGCTTTCACAATGACGGTTGAGGAAGCCGAAACCACTGGCCAAGTAATCACTGGTAATTCCCAATCCTTTCAACTTATCAATCCTTGAATACCTCTAAATTTCTTATGTATCTAAAACCTACCTCACACAACTTAGGTACTATACTAGTAGCCATCCTTCCTGCACTCGTACTGTTCGACACTGGAGCCTCACACTGCTTCATGTCGCAATGATTTGTGAGAACGCATGTGATTGCCGTGAAGCCACTCATTTCGAGCTGGAATGTCAGTTCCGGAAATGGAGTCTTGAACGCCGTCTTTGAAATATCAGACTCTTTGACCTTCACCTGTTGATAACCCGAATGAAGATCTAGCTTCGAAAATACACAAGACCCAATTAGCTGATCGAAAAGATCATCGATGTGTGATAGTGGATATTTGTTCTTGATCGTCACTTCGTTCAGAGCTCGGTAATCTACACACATTCTGTATGAACCTTCTTTCTTCTTCATAAGTAAAACTGGAGATCCCCAACTTGAAGTACCGGGACAAATCCAACCATTCTTCAGGAGTTCGTCCAACTGAGTTCGGATCTCCTTCAATCCTTCTGGACTTAACCGATATGGAGTTTTGATTACCGGTTGTCCACCAGGTACTAAATCAATGCTGAATTCAAGAGCTCGATCGGAAGGCAAACCTATTATATCTTCAGGAAATACATTCTCGAACTCTCGAACTACCTATGGTTTTTTTCTTCCGCCGGTAGAGTAAACACTTCTGCATTCTTTGGCTTGGCACAGAAGATTCCTAGCTCCAACGTTCTATCTCCACTCTTGAAGTAGAAGATTAGGTGCTCTGATATCTTAAATACTACTCTTCTTTGACGGCAGTCAATCATAGCATAGAAAACTCCCAGCCAGTCCGTCCCTAATACAACATCGAAATTTAGAATGTCCGGTACTTTGAAATTCGTGTAGAATTCTCGTCTGCAAACTACAACTGGACACTGATCAAATCCCATAGTTGCCTTCAATACTCCATTCCCGGAACTGACATTCCAGCTTGAAATGAATGGCTTCACGGGAATTGCATGTATTCTCACAAATCGTTGGGACATGAAGTAGTGTGACGCTCCAGTGTCGAACAGTGCTAGCGCAGGAAGGATGGTTACTAGTATAGTATCTAAGTTGTGTGAGGTTGGTTTTAGATACACGAAAAATATAAAGGTATACATGGATTGAAAAGATGAAAAGATTGGGAATTACCAGTAATCACTTGGCCAGTGGCTTCGGCTTCCTCAACTGTCATAGTGAAAGCCTGATGTCTGGATACATTCCTTTTTGCTGGAGGCACATTCCTCTGTACATAGGGCACGTTTCTCTGTCTTTGAAGCATGTTCCTCTGTGCCTGATGGAATTGACAAGGAGGCTATGCAGGAGGTCCATGTGGAGGTGGAGCAGGTAGAGCTAGACGAGGTGCAGGAGCCTGAATAGCTGGCCGCTGTGGGACTGTGATCGTGGGGTCTAGGTGCTATAGCTAGGTTGAGTCGGTATGGACATGTTCCAATGGCATGAGTAGATGCGCCACAAACTAAGAACATGTCGTTTGCATACCTGTTGTCCTTCGCCAGGTGTCCATTCCTCTTGCAATAGAAGCAAAAGTCCGGACTGGGCCGGTTAAATGATCCTCCCGGTCTCCTGGGTGCAAAAGTTAGCCTGGAAGAGGCTCCTCCTGTCATCTGAGTGGTAGGGCATTTCAAACTGGCAGTCTGAGGTCTACCCTTCTTCTTCACCACTACCTCATAGCATCGGGCAAACTTCAGAGCAAGATCATGGGTTAGGAAATCCCTTGTAGCGAGTGCAGCTTGGATTTCTAGGTCTAACCCTTGCTGAAATCGTCATGCCCGGATCTCAGCAGTCGGAATCAGGTGTGTCGCGAACCTGTTACGACCTTGTGTTAGCAGTGAAATATGTGATATCAGAAATTTGAATTTGAGACAATATCTTACCTGCTAAGCATGGTAAACTCAGCATCATATTCATGCATGGATTTGCTCCACATCAAGTCTTGTTGTAAGTGGATGAACTGATGTTTCATGTAGAAACGGGCAGTCTCAGGGAAGTACTTCGCGTCGAACATATCGCGAAATGTCTTCTATTCAATCTGTTGGGCGAGTCAGCTTTCTTCAGCCTTACACTAGACTCTGGCGTTATCTGTTAGTTGCAGCTTTGCAACTCTCATCCAAGCAATCTCTGGCACTTGTGCTGCTGCCAGGTCATCTTCGATAGACTTAGCTCATTACTCTGTCTCTAGTAAGCTATCTTTCCCAGAGAAATGTTTTGGGTGCAGTGCCCGGAATTGCTTGACTCCGGATGTCTTGACCTCTGGACGGTGCATGAGGATAGCAACCTGCTGCTGCTGACCCTCCAAGAGACTCTTGATTGCCTCAAGCAATACCGTTTGCTCGTTGATGAGAGCTGCAACGGTAGGTGGTGGTGGTAGAGTAGGTGGTGGGTGTTTTCATTGACGTTTGTGCTGGTGTTATTGGGAGAATCAATGACCTTGATAGAAAAAGAAAGGTTAGGATAGATTCAAGGAATTTAAAATGTAAAGAATGTATAGCTGCTGATTTTTATAATTCTTGTGATATATATTGCTTAGGATTCCATGCAGAACTGACCTGTATGGGCCGCCAACAAAACCTGTCACGCCCCGCTTCCCAGTGTACGGAAGCGGTGACGTAGCAAACCCGCAACGTATTTACTAAGAAATAAATACCTTAAGCGTAAATTAAGCAATATATATTGTAGGGTGTTTTTCATCACCCTATTAAGATGGGAATACGCGCGCGCTTGTTTGGCGGATTACAGATTCTCCTTGCCTAGGGTAGACTGGGATTTATTGATTGTGGGGATCTGAATCTCCGACGGCCGCGAACTAAGCTGCCGTTAATTACCCATCGCCTTTGGAGAAAGAGAACCTCCGATTGACGGATCAAACAGGTCATGCGAACTCAATGTGCAGTGTTGTGTTTTGAAAGGGTTTTGGATATATCGGGGGCCCTGCAGAGTTTTTACGGGGGTCTCGCTACCCAGATAGTGGGCTAGGGGTTAAAAAGGCTAGCACCCCCCTTGCGGGGAGCGAAGCAGCGCCCCGTTAAAAATTTTTTCTAATGGGAAAGGTAGTTTTAGTGTGAATTGTATATAAAATGAGGGGGGAAATGGCATCCAAAGTACGCGCCAGCGCCAGCGCCTTACGTGCCAAGCACGCGGACGCTGGGCACTAGCGCAAGCGCTGGGCGCTGGCGCCCCACGTGCTTGGCACACGGGCGCTGGGCGCCGACGCCCCACATGCTTGGCACACTGGCGCAAGCGTTGGGCGCCGGCGCCCCACGTGCTTGGCACGCAAGCACTGGGTGTCAGCAGGAAAAGGGACTTTGTCCTTGCACTTAGAGCTGTGCTCCCGATTTGACTTTTGGAACTGAACTCCTGACAAAGAGGACAAAGGGGCTTAGCCCCTGCACTGGGAGTTCTACTCCTAAAAGGAAAGATTTATTGTTTTATATATCTATATATATATGTATTTTTTTTAGGAGTTAAATTCCTAAGATATTTTTGGAGCTGATGAAAGGGGACCCCTTTCTTCTCCCTTGGGCCCTGGGTCTTCCCCAAAGTGGGGTTTTTGGAGGTGGGTCTCCTTCTTCTTCCTCTCAGTTGGCCGGATCTTGGAGAAAGGGGGGAGATTTAAAAATATCCCTTTTTTGAAATCTGATGGAAGATCCGTGCTTCCCTTTGTTGGTTTTGTGGTAAAAAAACTATTTATTTTCGGAAAAGGAAGAGTTAAGCTCTTGATTTAATTCAAAAAAAGAAGAAAGTTTAGAACCATGAGGAAGGAGAAGGAGGCACAAACCCTAATTTTTTTTGAGAGAGAAAAAGTTATTGAGATATTTTCATCATCTTTGTCTTTATAGACTACACACTTTACATATAGCCCCTCGGACTTTACAAAATGGCATTTTGCCCATCCCATGCCTCATGTGCTCATTTCTTTTGCACATGAGCCATTGGTTTTACAAAAAATTGGTTTTATGCCCATTTTTCCTACATTTATTCATAAAAAACACACCAAAATTATTTATTACAAAATTTTTACTTTGGCATGGGGGAGGCCGGCGGCTTCATGTTCGGGCTCGATTCGGGCGTGGGTCCACTTAACCTGGGCTTGGGCCCACTTGGCTTGGGGTTGACTTCGATTTTTGACTTGGTCAACCGAAGTGTAAATTTTGACCCCAACATATATATATATATAATGCACAAGAATAACAAGAGATATAAAATGAACAAAAACTTTTATTAACATTCATCTTTACATACAACTGTTTTGAAAAGAAAAGTACAATGATATAAAGCAATACCTAAATAATGGCATACAAACTGAAATAAGTACAAGGTGAACTAGAAGTCCTGCTGCTCGGTGAACTGGTCCAAGTCCTCCTGGCTGGGCTTGATCTCCTGAGAGTCCGATCCTCCTGACGGACATTCCAAAGAAAGAAATAAACATGAATGTTATCGGCAAACTAGCGCTCGGTAAGTCCCAAAAGAAAGAAAGGAATATAGAAAGTAATGAGAATTGAACTGGTAAGTTGTACAGGTATAAGATTGCTATTCTAACATAGTTGTTATAGCTTGGTACAGAAAGTATTTGTGTATACGAGAGAAGTCCATATTACCCCGTGGACTATGGAAATATGTAGTACAAGGCCCCCGTCAAAATCCACGGGACAACGGCACGAGAGTTCATGTAGGTGTCTTTTAGTGATCATCTCGTGCCACACTATACATTCCGTACCAATCTACGCCGTTAACCCCGCGTAATATATTGTATTGATTATATTACAAGTCTTGCCAAAATCATGGATACAAGTTGTTCAAGTAGTCAGGTTCAGGATATAAGCTTGTAGTCATGTCAAGTTATAGCCATGGTTCGGTCAAGTTAAGTCTTGTATTCAGGTTTATATTCATGTATACATGTTAGAGTTTGGATTCATGTTTGAATTGGATTCTGGTTTAATTTAGACACAGACTTGAGTTAGATACTTATAACTGATTTAGATTCTGAATTGGGTTCGAGAGTTATCGGTAACTGCTGCACATGGATGGCAGAATTTGTGTCTTTTTCCAAGACAATTACCATTGATAACACCGTTAAGTTTTCTACCTTAAATAGGTAAGCACTGACTTTCTATGGCTCCTTGAGGCTCAAGAGAATTGATCCCGCTTAAACCTATATTTAGTAAAGTCCTTAACAGTGTTTTATATAGCTCGAGGGGGTTTTATGAAAAATATTTTTAATATATAATTTTAAAATAAAGCTCGAGAAGTTATTTATATTATTTAGGGTTTCATGGATGTGAATTTTAAGGATTTGAGGTATTTTAGTGATAATAACTTAGCTTGAATAGTTCATGGTATTTTATTGTAAAACTTGCATTGTATTGGTATCTTGATGGTATTTTAGTGAAACTTGTACACTTTCATCGTTAGAAAAAATATAAGTTTGTCATATTTTGAAAATATATGGATTTTTAATATTTTATATAATTATAAAAAATTAAGATTTATTAAATTAAAAATGCGTTTTTTTTAAAAACCGTATTTAAAATCTTTCGAGATCGAATGCTCCATGAGGAGGTCTGCATCTCACTTTACTAGCCCAAGGATGTGTGATAATCCGCATCATCCCATAGTGGATCCCCTAAAAAGGGTTGTAGAGGCTTATTTGGAAAGGAATTGAAAATACAATTTAAAAGAAAAACGATTTTTGGCAAATGATATTTTAATGAAATCTTGTATTCATATCAAAAATATGTTCAAAGAATATCGTGCTATGGAAACCATGTGTGTATGTGAGAGGTAGGCTGTTACCTCGTGAATTTTCCTAAAAGTATATTTTAAGCAAAGCAATATAAGAAGACATATACAAAGTTCATGGTATTTTAATGTAAAACTTAAATTAAAGTTATGTTACATGACAAATTTGAGTGAAAGTTGGTTATAAACCTTAGTTTTATGATTATGAACTTTGTGTAAGGATATGGACGCCAAACAAGTAAGAAAAAGTGGATTTTATATAGTATAGAAGAAGATGTCAGTATTAACTCCACTTCCGACATATGTTTTGAAAAAATAATTTTTAGAGAAGAAGAATAAGGATTGGAAGGGACTTACTAGTGAAGTAGATTGAAGAACGGTGTAGGGAGAGGGGGTTGTAGTCGTGACGTCGCCGGGTCGCCGAAATATGCGTCAATCCTCGCCGGAAGTTGATCTCTTGCTAACTTCACTTCTACTTAGAATATTTTGAGAATTTCGGCTATAATTTCAGAATGATGAAGGGGTAGGGCATGGGGTAGTATTTATAGTGTGGAATTAGGGTTTTGGAATTAAAAAAGTGAATTAAAATGCATTAAAATTTTGTTTAAAGGTGAAATTAAAAGTCTCTGTTTGATTGAGAGCAATCAAACAGTGCAAAGGAGTTAGGGGTAGGGGAAGGGTCATGTGTGCAAAGCCCGAGGTTCATTGGGCTCGGAGGGCCCGTCGGTGCCGGCCAAAATGGCAATCTCGCCGGTCGTTTGTGGGATTAGGGCTGTCGGATTGGTGCCACGTGTTAATCTCAGTATTAATACTCTTTTGCATATGTTTATTTCTTCAGACTTTTCATTTTTATGTGCATTACACGTGTAAACTTTTAGGCTTCCAAAAAGTTTGAAAGAAAAATCAGAAAAAAATATAATGTGTCTGATAGGGTTCGAACATAAGGGCTACGACACAGCAGTGCAAGGGCTTTACCAGTGAGCTACAAGTTATTTCTTGCTGTTCTTAAACAAAAATTAACTTATAAATTGTACTCATGCTTGTAAACTCCTTTCTGTACATTAAACTGAAAAATTTTGTACAGTAAATTCAGAGTCATTACAGAAGCATGTGAAAACGCTTTTGTAGAACTCAAGTCAAGATTAACTTCAGCTCATATCCTTGTAATACCGGATCAATCTAGAGGATTCGTAGTATATTGTGATGCGTCCGGTAAGGGATTATGATGTGTTCTACATCAGCATGGAAAAGTTGTGGCTTTTGCGTCGAAACAGCTGAAGGTTTATGAGCACAACTATCCAACACATGATCTGGAGTTGGCAGCCGTTATCTTTGCACTTAAGATTTGGCGCCACTATCTTCTGGGAGAAAGAGTGGATATATACACTGATCACAATAGTCTAAAGTATGTATTTACTCAGAAGGAATTGAACATACGGCAGAGAATATGGCTAGAACTCATGGCGGACTTCGACATCAACCTACAGTATCATCCTGGATAGGTGAACGTAGTTCCTGATGCACTTAGCCGTCAACCATTAGCAATGAATCTCACCGCTCAGTGGAAGTTACAGCAGGAATTGCACGGATTGGCCATAGAAGTAATTATGCCAGGTAAGGCTTCATATTTGATGAACTTACAAGTCTAGTCTACTCTTGTCAATTAGATCAAAACAGCTCAAGCAAATGATGCCAAGCTACAAAAGACCCGAGAACATGTAGAAGTGAAGTTCGAACTGACTTCATCATCCACGAAGATGGATCCTTGCAATATGAAAGTCGACTATGTGTACCAAACGGCTCAGTTCGAGAAGAGATGATGAAAGAAGCTCACAGCTCTCCGTACTCAGTACACCCCGGCGTTTACCGCCGGAAGCCGGGAAGACTGGACATCTTGCCTGAATCTAGGGGCAGATGCTAATTGGTGCTATCCATCCACCTCTCCAAAGATGCCAAGTTGATTTATGGTACCATGTATCGATGGTTTAAACGGATGCGGCCGATGTAGCAGACTTCGTCAGATTCCCCCTCGTTTGAGGGGGTTTTGATTGTGGGGACGCTCTTCCCTGCAGGCGCAAGCCCCTGCAGTTAATTCGCTGCCGCATCACGGTAACAACTTTCTCCTTCTCCATATGGTCACTTCGTGTCGTGGTTGTTTGTTTTGTGTCCGGTTGACCGTGGATTGTATACGGAGACTAAGTTATGCTGTCGTCTGTAGGACATGGATTAGTCCAAATCCGTATCTTTCTTAGATTTGGGTTTGGGGGGGTTGTATTTAAGGATACGTTAGCCTTAGTTGAGGCTAAGATCAACTTAAACGTTTGTTAAGGACACGTTAGTCTAATTTTAGACTAAGATCAACTTAACGGGATCGTTTAGATCCGACAAGAGAGCAATTGGGCTCTATTGTTTAGTTTAATGACATTGCGGTCAATAATTAGTTTAAGAACATTATGGTCCATTGTTAGTTTTAAGACATTGCGGTCGAGGTTAAGGACCTCATAGTCCGTGAGCTTAAAGACTTCACAGTCCGGTGTTAGTTTTAAGACATCGCGATCAAGGTTAAGGACGTCATAGTCCATGAGTTTAAGGACCCCACAGTCCGGTATTAGTTTTAAGACATCGCGGTCGAGGTTAAGGACGTCATAGTTCATAAGTTTAAGGACCCCACAGTCCGTAGCAATGTGTGGTCGTCGGGACCCGTCACCTCTCTGACGACGTTGAAGGATTACAACGACGGATGCCAGAGGAGTAAAGAGATGTACCGTCGAACCGGGTGTAAATTGATTGGAAGAGCAGTTGTGCTCAGTTCAATTTATATTGAGGACTTATGACCAGAATTGGGCTAAGTCCAGTTAAAAATGTTTAACATTTTATTCATGTTTGGCCTGTTAGGCCTTTATTTGGGCTCTGTCCTTTTAATAATACATAGCATTGGGCTCTGACATCGGATGTAATTAAATGCATAGCATTTATCAAGGGCAAAATAGTGGTCTGATAGTGCGCCACGTGGCTTGTCAGGCGCTTTGCGCCAATCAAAAAGCGCATTGCGCTAGCGCATGCAAAGGTGACACGTGTCACGCTCAGCGCTAAGCGCAAGTCTGTTAGCGCATTGCGCTTTATAAGTGCGCTGCGCCAATTTATGGATACGCCAGTGAGTGACACGTGGCGCGCTCTGGCGCAGTGCGCCAGTCCAAGAGCGCAGTGCGCTATTTTTAGAAGCGCAAAGCGCAAACGGTTCTGTGGTTGACACGTTGCGCGTTTTGGCGCTGTGCGCCAGTCCAATAAGCGCAAAGGCGCAATTCAAAAGTGCAAGGCACTGTCCAATAGCGCAGAGCGCATTTTTGATCAAATTAAGATCAAAGAACAAGTTTTTTGTTCTTCAGAGGAGGCCTTGCCTCAAGATCCAAGAACCAAAGTTCTTGTTCTCATCAAAAGGCTCTGTCTTTATAGATCAAAAGATCTGTTAATGAAGTAAATTACTTCTTTTATTTTTTTTATGATTAGATCTTTTGATCTTTTTCTTTTCTATTGAAGATTTTGATCTTGTTCTTAGATCTCTGATCTTTTTAGAAGATGATTCTTCTTTTTTACTGGGATGATTTCATCTATGTTCTTCAAGAATATAATTCTTTACCTTTAAAGATGAAGAAAATGATCTTCTTTCTTCAAAAGCTTGCCTTTCTTTCTCTTTGAGTTCTTCTCTCAAAGTTTGCAGAGGGTTCTCTCTATCTCAGACTTGAGGTCTTAGGGCCTTTATATAGGGCCAATTGATTTATTAAGTTAGTTGAAGAGATCTTTCTCTGATTGATTTGGGGATATTTCCCCACCGTTGGATCTTTTGATCCTAGGGCTTCTGTTTTACAGAAGATAATCTTCTTATTTTAATAAGATTGGAAAGATCTTTCTAAAACAGAATTTTAATTCTGATTAATTAATAATTTATTATTATTATTAGATCTTTGATCTAATGGTGGGGAATTCTTTAAATTCCAGCGCTGGCGCAATTGGCGCTAGCGCATCTACGTTTGACACGTGGCGCGCAGCGCAACTGCGCTAGCGCGCCTGTGTTTGACACGTGGCGCACAGCGCAGTGCAACTGCGCTAGCGCGCCTGCGTTCGACACGTGGCGCGCAGCGCAGAGCGCAAGGGATCTGAAGCGTTGCTTCAATTTTAAAATTTGAATTTTAAAACAGAGCTTTGCGCTGATTGGGGGTGCGCTGCCTAGGGCGCAGCGCTCCTGGCGCTGGCGTGTCTGCATTTGACACGTGGCGCGCAGCGCAAGAGATCTGAAGCGTTGCTTCAAATTTTGAATTTTGAAATTCAAACAGAGCGTTACTCTGATTGGGGGAAACACCCGATGGTACAAAGATTTACAAGGATCTACGACAACACTACTGGTGGCATGGAATGAAGCGCGAAGTAACCAGAAGCGTAACCAAATGTTTGGTGTGCCAGCAAGTAAAGGCTGAATATCACAGAACTGCTAGTCTACTTCAGCCGTTACCAATCCCAGAATGGAAATGTCAGCACATTACCATGGACTTCGTGACTGCCTTCCCTCGCTGCACGAAGGGTAATGACGTAGTATAGTTTATTATGGTTTGACTCACCAAGTCGGCTCACTTTATTCATTTTCAAGTTCACCAATCTACCGAGACATTAACAAAGAAGTATATGGAGGTGAGTATGAATCTAAAGTAAGATTTAACTCGTCAAAATGTACTCTATTGATACCCATGAACTCATGCAGGAGATTGTGAGATTACATGGAGTACCGGTTTACATCGTCTCCGATCGTGATACCAGATTCCGACCACAATTTTGGCAGAGTCTGCAAGATAGCCTGGGAACGAGTCTGAACATCAGCACGGCTTACCATCCATAAACGGACGGACAGTCCGAGCGAGCAATTTAGATTCTAAAAGATATGCTAAGAGCCTGTATGTTAAACTTCGGAGGTTCGTGGGAAGATCACCTACACCTTATGGAGTTTTCATATAACAACAGCTATCAGGCGAGTATTGGAATGGCACCATTCGTAGCACTCTACGGACGGAAGTGTCATTCATCACTAAGTTAGGACGACGTTGGAGATCGTGAACTCCTTGGACCAGAGATGATCGCGGCAACTGTGGACGTAGTTCGCTCGATCGGGGAAGGAATGCGCATAACCCAAGACAGACAAAAACATTGGGCAGATGCAAAACGTCAACATTTGGAGTTCCAACCTGTAGACCATGTTTTACTGAAGATCTCTCAAAACAGAGGAGTGATCCATTTTGACAAAAGGGGTAAGCTCAGTCCCAGATACATAGAACCGTTCGACATTCTCAAACGAGTCGGAGAAGTGGCAAACCGTTTAGCGCTACCACCCTCATTAGAAGGAGTACACAATGTGTTTCATATATCCCAGCTAAGATGGTATGTGAGCGACCCCAGCCATATCCTTAGTCACTCAGAGCTCACGGTACAGACGGACCTAACTTGTGAACAACAACCCGTTGAGATCCTGGACTGAAAGGTGAAGACACTGCGGAACAAGAAAGTAAACTTGGTCTGAGTGATGTGGAGAAAAGATTCGCTAGGAGAATCAACGTGGGAACGAGAAGAAAACGTGCGTGCAAGATACCCTCACTTGTTTGTAAATTAGTCCCTATGTAAATGTAAATTTTGAGGATGAAATTTTTATAAGAAGGGTAGAATGTAACGACTTTGAATTTACTGTATGTAATTTTCCAGTTTAATGTACAAAAAATAAGTTATACAGCCTGAGTTTGAGTTATAAGTTAATTTTGTTAAATAACAGCAAGAAAAAACTTGTAGCTCACTGGTAAAATCTTGCACTGCTGTAACGTAACTCCTGTGTTCGATCCCATCAGACACATTATTTTTTTTCTGATTTTTCTTTTTAACTTTTTGGAAGCCCAAAAGTTTACACGTGCAATACATATAAAAATGAAAAGTCAGAAAAATCAAACATGCGCAAAAGGGTTTAAGCACTGAGTTGTACACGTGGCATCAATCCAGAGACCCTAAACCCTAAATCGACCGGTCAAATGCCCAATAAGGCCGGCACCGACGGTCGAGATTGCCCCAAATTGCCACAGGCTTTGCACACTCGACTCTTTCCCTACCCCTAACTCCCCTACACTGTTTGATTTCCCTGTAATGAAATAGAGACTCTTTATTTCACCATTTATCGTCTTTTTAATATATTTTAATTCACCATTTTAAATCCAAAACCCTAATTCTCCACTATAAATACCACCTCATACTTTGGCTCAACATCTTTCTAAAAATTCTAGCCAAAACTCTCAAAATTTCTTAAGTACAAGTGTAGTAAAAGAGGAGTTAGCAAGCAATCAATTTCCGGCGAGTATCGAAGTAAATTTCGGCGATGCCACGAAATTCAACTCTCCTTATTTAACCTTTCTTTGACCTAACTAATTTGTAAGTCTCTTTCCAATCTTCTTTTCTCTTCTTTAAAAATCCATTTTTAAAAAGAATATCGGTAGGTGGAGTTAGTACCGATATCTATCATCTAAACCCTAAAAACTCCCATTTTTCTTACAAATTGTTCATCCAAATTTTACACAATACTTGTAATATTAATTATAAATGTTTAGAATAAATTTTAACCGAGAATTTCATGCAAAATAATTTTAATTTAACCTTTTCATTTAAATACCATGAACATTAATTATCGCCTCTTTTAGTATCGCTTAAACATACCTTAGGAAAACTTCACAGGATAACGACCTATCCCTCACATACACTCTTGTTCCATAGCACGATGCCTTTGTGTGAAAATATTAAATTAAAATACCACTCACTTTAAAAACGGTTTTCTTTTAAAACGGTATTTTAAATTCCTTTACGAATATACCTCTACAACCCTCTTTAGGAGACCCGCTATTGGACGTTGTGGATTATCGCACATTCTTTGACTAGTAAAGCGAGATGCAGACCTCCTCACGGAGCATTCGGTCTCGAAAGGTTTTAAATACGGTTTTTAAGAAAAACGCATTTTTCTACTTAAATAAAATTAAATTTTTAATAATTATATAAAATTACAAAATCCATATATTTTCAAAATATAATATACTTACATTTTTTTTAATTGAAAGAATTACAAGTTTCACCAAAATACCATCAAGATATCAACAAAAAACAAGTTTTATAATAAAATACCATGAACTTTCCAACCTATGTAATTATCACTAAAATACCTCAAATCCTTAAAATTCACATCCATGAAAACCCTAAATAATATAAATAACTTCTCGAGGTTTATTTTTAATTTTATTAAAAATATTTTTCATAAAACCCCTTCGAGTTATATAAAACAATATTTAAGGACTTTAGTAAATATAGGTTTAAGCGGGATCAATTCTCTTGAGCCCCAGAGAGCCAGAGAAAGTGAGTGCTTGCCTATTTAAGGTAGAAAACTTAACAGAGTTATCAATGGTAATTGTCTTGGAAAAAGACACAAATCCTGCCGTCCATGTGCAGCAGTTACAGATGACTCCCGAACCTAATTCAGGATCTAAATCAGTTACAAGTGTCCGACTCAGTCCGAGTCTAACTCAAACTTGAATCCAAAATCAAATCAGAGTCCAATTCAAACATGAATCCGAAGTCTAATATGAATACTTGAACTTGAACCTGAACCTGAATACCTGAATTCAAACATCAATATCAAATATGAATACTTGATTTGACTTGTTCGAAGCATGGTTATAACTTGACATGTCTTCTTGAATACATGATTAACCTGACTACTTGAACAACTTGTAGCCATGGTTTCGGCAAGACTTATAAATATAACATATACAATACATTACGCGGGGATAATGGGGCAGATTGGTACAGAACGTATTAACATGGCACGAGATGGTCACTTAAAAGACACCTACATGAACTCTCGTGCCGTTGTCCCATGGGTTTTGACGGGGCCTTGTACTACATGTTACCATAGTCCACGGGATAAGATGGACTCCTCTTGTATACACAAATACCTTCTGTACCAAGCTACAAACAACTATATTAGAATAACAAGCATGTACCTGTACAACTTACCAGTTTCATTTCACATTACTTGTTCTATTCTATTCTTTCTTTTGGGACTTACCGAGCGCTAGTTCGCTGAAGACATTCCTATCTATTTTTTCTTTGGAATGTTCGTCAGGAGGACCGGTCACTGAAGAGATCGAGCTGAGCCAGGAGGACTTGGAGCAGCTCACCACTCAGCCGGACTACTAGCTCATCTTGTACTTATTTCATTTTGTATGCCACTGTTTAGGCACTGCTTATTTCATTGTATCTTTCTTTTTCAAAAACATTTATATGTAAAGATAAATGTAAATAAAGGTTGCTATTTATTTTACTTGTCATTCTTGTGCATTATATATATATATATATATATATATATATATATATATATATTGCTTAATTACGCTTTCCGTACACTAGGAAGCGGAACGTGACACGCTGACAGTTGACATCTTAGCTGGATCTACTGAGATTCCTTCGCCTGAGATAATATGTCCGAGAAATCTGACTTGATCTAGCCAAAATTCACACTTGCTGTACTTGGCGTAGAGCTGATGTTGTCGCAATGTTTTCAGGACAATCTGTAAGCGCTCGGCATGTTCTTTTCAATTCTTTGAATATACCAGAATGTCGTCGATGAAGATGACAACGAACCTGTAGGGTGTTTTTCGTCACCCCATTGAGATGGGAATACGCGTCGCTTGTCAGGCGTACTACAGATTCCTCCTGCCTAGGGTAGGTAGGGGTTTATTGATTGTGGGAATCCGAATCTCCGGCAGCCGCGGACTAAGCTGCCGTTAAGTACCCCTCACCTTTGGAGCGAGAGAACCTTCGATTGACGGGTCAAACTGGTCATCCTAACTCAATATGCCATGTGCATGTGTTGTGTTTTGAAAGGGTTTTGGATATATCGGGGGCCTCGCAGAGTGTACGGAGGTCCCGCTACCCATATAGCAGGCTGGGGGTCAAGAGAGCTAGCAGCCCCTTGCAGGGTGTGAGGCAGCGCCTCATTAGAATTTTTTTCTAACAGGGGAAGTGTTGTGGAGTGTGTATATATAAAAGAAAGGGAAATAGCGTCCAAAAGACATGTGGGCACCAGCGCCTCACATGCCTAACACGCGGGCGCTGGGCGTCAGCAAGAAAAGGTGCTAGCTCCTACACTGGGAGTTGTACTCCCGAAAAGAAAGATTTATTATTATTATTATTATTATTATTATTATTATTATTATTATTATATATATATATATATAAATATTGTGGAGTTAAACTCCCAGGAGATTTTCGGAGATGATGAAAGGGGATCCCTTTCTTCTCCCTTGAGCCCTAAATCTTCTCTTGAGCCTTGGATCTTCCCAAAAGTGGGATTTTTGGAGATGGGTCTCCTTTTTCCTCCTCTCTATTGGCCGGATCTTGGAAAAAAGGGGGCGAGATTTAAAAATCTCCCCTTTCAGAGATTTGATGGGAGATTTGAGTTCCCCTTCAAGGGTTTTATGGAGAAAAACTATTTCTTTTTGGAAAAAAAAGAGTTGAACTCTTGATTTAATTCAAAAAAAGGGAAGAAACTTTAGAACCTTGAGGAAGGGGAAGGAGGCACAGAAACCTTAATTTTTGGGGAGAATGAATTCTTTTTTTTTCATTATCATGTTGCCTTTTATAGGCTTACAAATTTACACATAGCCCCTTGGGCTTTATAAAATGGCATTCTGCCCATCCCATGCCTCGTGTGCTCATTTCTTTTGCACATGAGCCATGAGCTTTACAAAAATTTGGCTTTATGCCCATTTTTCTTACATTCATGCATGAAAAATTATATAAAAATTATTTATTACATGATTTCATTTTGGCATGGGGGAGGCCGGCCGCGAGGCTCGACTTGGGCATGAGCCCACTTGATCTGGGCTTGGGCCCGCTTACTTGGGGTTGACTTTGACATTGACTTGGTCAACCGGGGTGTAATTTTTGAACCCAACAGAACCTGTCTAAGTAATCTCAGAAAACTTAGTTTATCAGGTTCATAAAGATGGCAGGTGCATTGGTCACTCCAAATGGCATTACGAGATATTCATAATAACCATAACAAGTCCTAAACGCCGTCTTCAGAATGTCGGACTCTTTAACCTTCACCTAATGATAACCCGAAAGAAGATCTAGTTTTGAAAATACACAAGACCCACTTAACTGATCGAAAAGATCATCAATGCGTGGTAGTGAATACTTATTCTTAATCGTCACTTCGTTCAGAGCTCGATAATCCACACACATCTTGTACGAACCTTCTTTCTTCTTCATGAGTAATACCGGAGATCCCCAACTTGAAGTACTGGGTCGGATCCAACCTTTCTTCAGCAGTTCGTCCAACTGAATGCGGATCTCTTTCAATCCTTCCGGACTTAATCGATATGGAGCTTTGATTACAGGTTGTGTACCAGGTTGTAAATCAATACTAAACTTAAGAGCTCGATCGGGAGGCAAACCTGATATGTCTTCAAGGAACATATCCTCAAACTCTCAAACTACTTCGCGCTTTTCTTCTTCTGCCAGTAGAGAGAACACTTCTGCATTCTTTGGTTTAGCACGGTAGGTTACTGGCTCCAAAGTTTTATCTCCACTTTTGAAATAGAAGACATGGTGATCTGGTATCTCAAATACTACTCTCTTTTGACGGCAATCAATAGTAGCATAGAATACTCCTAGCCAATCCATTCATAACACAACATCGAAATTTGGTATGTCCGGTACTTTGAAATTTGCGTAGAATTCTCGCCCGCAAATTACAACTGGGCACTGATCAAACCCCAAAGTTGCTTTCAAGATTGCATTCCCGGAACTGACATTCCAGCTTGAAATGAGCGGCTTCACGGGAATCGTATGCGTTCTCACGAATCGTTGGGATATGAAGCAGTGTGATGCTCCGCTGTCTAAATATGCGAGTGCAGAAAGGATGGCTACTAGTACCTAAGTTGTGCGAGGTTGGGCTTAGATATAGAAAAAGTATAGTGATACACAAGGTTTGAAAGGTTGAAACGATGGGGGAATTACCAGTGATGACTTGTCCTGTGGTTTCGGCCTCCTCGACCGTCATTGTAAAAGCCTGACGTCTAGGTGCATTCCTCCTTATCGTAGGCACATTCTTCTGTCCTTAGGGTACATTTCTCTGCCTTTGAGGCACGTTTCTCTATGCCTGATGGAATTGACGATGAGGCTGTGTAGGTGGTCCATATGGAGCCGGTGCAGGAAGAGCTAGGCGGGGTGCAGGTGCTTGGATAGATAGCCTCTATGGGGCTGTTATTGCGGGTTTAGGTGATGGTGCTGTTTTAAAACGATATGGGCATGCTCCTATAGAGTGAGTAGATGTGCCACAAATCAAATACAGACCATTTGCACGCCTGCAGCCCTTCGCCAGGTGTCTAGTTCTCTTGCAGTAGAAACAGAAATCTGGACTGGACCGGTTAAATGATCATCCCGGTCTCCTAGGTACAAAGGTCGGCCTAGAAGAAGCTCCTCCTGTCATCTGTGCGGCAGGACGTTTGATTCCAGCTGTTTGGGGCTTACCCTTCTTCTTGACCACAGCTTCGTAACGACGTGCTGCCTTCATAGCGAGTTCATTAGTTGTGTAGTCGCCTGTGGCTAATGCCGTCCGAATCTCCGGGTCTAAGCCTTTGGAATCGTCTAGCCCGAATCTCATTGGTCGGGATCAAGTGTGCCGCGAACTTGATAAGATGTTGATGTCAGGATAGAGATGTGTTTTACGGAACATAATTTGGTACAAATTCTTTACCTGCTAAGCATGATGAATTTGGCATCATATTCATCCACTGATTTTACCCACATGGAGACTTGTTGCAGGTGGATGAACTGTTGTTCCATCTTGAAATGGGTAGTCTCAGGAAAGAACTTTGCATCAAATAGATAGCGAAACGTCTTCCATTCTATGGGTTGTGTGAGACGGCTTTCCTCAGCCTTCCACCAGATTCTTGCATTGTTGGTAAGTTGCAACTTAGCAACTCTTACCCAGGTAATATCTGGCATTTGAGCGGCTGCCAAATCATCTTCGATCGCTTGAGCACATTCTTCTGCGTAAAGTGGGCTCTCTTTTCCCAAGAAGTGTTTTGGGTGCAGTGCCCGGAACTGCTTGACTCTGGATGCCTCAGCTTCTGGGCGGTGCATGAGGATAGCAGTCTGCTGCTGCTGACCCTCCAATAGTCTCTTGATAGCCTCAAGCAATACCGTTTGCTCATTGATAGGAGCTGCAACGGTAGGTAGTGGTGGTAGAGTAGGTGGTGGGGTATTGCCATTGACGTTCGTGCAAGTGTTGTTGGGAGAATTCATTACCTTGATAGAAAAGGAATAGTTAGAATAGATTCAAAAAAAATTGAATTGTAAGGAATGTATAGTTGCCGATTCTTATAATTCTTGTGATGTATTTCTTAAGACTTCATGCAGAACGGACCTGCATGGGCCGCCAACAAAACCTGTCACGCCCCGCTTCCCAATAGACAAAAACGGTGACGTGGTAAGCCCGAAACGTATTTACTATGAAATAAATACGTTAAGCTTAATTAAGAAATATATAGATGAACAAGAATGACAAGAGTAATAAAATGAAACATCAACATTATTTACATATAGCTGATTGTAATGAAAAGATACAGTGATATAAAACAAATACTTAAACAATGGCATACAGAAAATAAGTGTAAGAAGAACTAGTAGTCAGGCTGAGTTGTAAGCTGGTCCAACTCTTTCTGGCTCGGCCCTATCCCCTCAGAGTCTGGTCCTCCTGACGAACATTCCAAAGAAAGAAACAGAAAGGAATGTCGTCAGCGAACTAGCGCTCGGTAAGTCCCAAAAGAAGAAGTAGAAGATAATATATAATGTGCAGTGAACAGGTAAAGTTGTATATGATCGTTCACAGCTATAAGATAGTTATTCTAACGTGGTTATTTGTAATTTGGTAAAGAATGTATTCATGTATACGAGAGGAGTCCATCTTACCCCGTGGACTATGGTAACAAATAGTACAAGGCCCCATCATAACCTACGGGACAACGGCACGTGAATTCATATAGGTGTCTTTTAAGTGGCCTCTCGTGCCACGATATACGTTCCGTACCAATCTACCCATTTATCTCCGCATAATGTATTATATAGATTATATTTACAGATCTTGGCTGAAACCATGAATATAAAATGTTCAGGTTTATGTTCAGGATGTATTCATGTATTCAAGTAGTCATGTCAAATTCATGTCACGTTATAACCATGGTTCGATCAAGTCAAGTCAAGTATACAAGTTTGAATTCAAGTATTCAGGTTCATGATCAAGTATTCAAGTTCATGGTTGATTTTAGATTCAGGATTTAGTTTGGATTCAGATGAGTCAGACACTTGTGAACGGATTTAACTCTTGAATTCTTAGGTTCGAGAGTAAACGACAACTGCTGCACATGGACGGCAGGATTTGTGTCTTTTTCCAAGACAATTGCCATTGATAACTCCTTTAAGTTTTCTAATTTGAATAGACAAGCACTCACTTTCTCCGGCTCCCTGGGGCTCAAAAGAATTGATCCCTCTTAAACCTATATTTACTAAAGTCCTTAAAAAATTGTTTTGTATATCTCGAGGGGTTTTTATGAAAAAAATTTAAATATGGATTAAAAATAAATATCGAGGGTGATTTGTATTACTTAGGGTTTTCATGAACATGTATTTTATGTATTGTGATATTTTCATGATAAATACTTAGCTTTAAAAAGTTTATGGTATTTTATTGAAAACTAGTCTTTTTTGGTAACTTGATGGTATTTTATTGACATTTTTTAATCTTTAATTTTAGAAAAATATAGTTTCATAATATAATGAAAATATGGATTTATAATTTTATATAATTTTTAATTTTAAAAATTAGTTTTATTTAGAAAATTCGCATTTCTTAAAAACCGTATTTATATCCTTTCGAGATCGAATACTCCGCGAGAAGTGCTGCATCTCGCTCTACTATTCCCAGGATGTGCGATAATCTGCACCATCAATTAGCGGGTCTCCTAACGAGAGTTGTAAATGCATAATTACAAAGAAATACAAATACCACTTTAAAAGAAACCCGATTTTTAAAATAAGTGGTATTTTATTCAAAAGATTGTTCTTTGAACCAAACATATATATATATATATATATATATAGGTATCATGCTATGAAACCTAAATGTGCGTGTGGGGTAGGTCGTTACCCCGTGAAGTTTTTTCTTAAACGTATTTAACAATTATCGAAATAGGTGATATTAAAGTTCAAGATATTTTAATGAAAAAGTTCGTTATTTGCGTATGGAACATGAAATTTTGGTTTCATAAAAAGACAATAGATATAAGTTTTGTTTTAAAAAAATATTAGGGTGATTATATGACGTTTAAACATATCAAGCATGATAAATTGTTTAGAAACGAAGATTGTTACGTGTTAACTCCACTTTTGTCGATGTTTTGAAAAAATACGAATTGAGATGAAAAAGAAGAAGGGATGAGGGACTTACGGTTTGAAAATTTCAAGGGGTAAGGAAGAAGATGGAGGCTTCATGGCGTTGCGGGAGCTCTGGAATCGGTTTCGATCTTCGACGGAACAAGTTTGCTTGCTAACTCCACTTTACTCCACTTGCACTTAAGAACTTTTGAGAGAATTTTTGCAAGAATTTTCAGAATGGTGCTGAGCTAAAGTATGGGGTGGTATTTATAGTGGAGAATTAGGGTTTGGGAAGGGAATTAAAATTTTGGATTAAGAAGTATTAAAATGGTGTTAATTGGTGAAATGAAAGGTCTCTATTTGATTGCAGGGAAATCAGATAGTGCAAACGAGTTAAGAGGAGCTGAAGGGCAAGTGTGCAAAGCACGGATGTAACAACGCAAAAATTTCTGTACAATTTTTTTTTCAAAATACAGAAAGGAATACCTAAGCCTGAGCACAACTTATAAATTTAATTTGCTTTTGAACAGCAAGAAAGCACTTATGCCTCATTGGTAAAGCCTTGCACTGCTATAACATAGCCCTGTTCCCTATTGAAAAATAAATAATAAATAAATAAGCAATGGGAAAATTCCCCAAAAGGAGCATCACGTGCCCACACGTGATGCGCCTTGGAGCCAAAATTATACGCATAACACTTAACAAATGGGACTGAAGTGGGGCCTCACGTGCTACACGTGAGCACCTATATACAAAGTATATAGGCGCCTTCTTAAAACAAATAGTAGGCCAGAAGGCGCGTCACGTGCCAACACGTGATGCTCTTCTCTGGGACTGCTGCATATAGGCAAACCGGCCTAGTGCCTTGGGTCACATGCTACAAGTAAGAATTCCTAATATCTTCTGACCCGATAGAATTAAATTCTATATAAAAGGGATCAGAATTCTATTTTGGAAATATTTTCCCTAATTTTTCTAAACAAGAAAGATTGTGCTTTGTAAATCAGAGCACAGTTGATCAAAGATCCAGTGGTGATTAAAAATCAACAAAATACAGAATTAAATTTTGATTGAGGAAATACTTCTCAAATCTTTCCAAACAAGAACGATTGTGCTCTGTAAATCATAGCACCGTTGGATCAAATATTCAATGGTGATTAAAAATCACCATGATACAGAATAAGTTATGTATGGGAAAATATTTTCCCAATCTTGTTAAAAACAAGAAAAATGTCTTCTGTAAAACAGAAGTCCTTGGATCAAAAATCCGACGGTTGATAAATTCCCCAAATCAATTAAGAGATCTCTCAATGAGAGATTTCCTTAACTGAATCAACAAATGTGCCTCTACTATGAAAAGACCCCAAGACTTCAAGTCTAAAACAGAAGAACCCCCCCCCCCTAACTTCAAGTTCAAGAGAGAGAACAGAGAGAAACCCCCCCCCCCCCGGATAAGCTAAAAAGAAAAGAGAATTTAATTATCTAAAGAAAAGAAGATTTCCTCAAAAAGAAAGAGAAACCCTAGATAAGATAAAAAAAAGAAACACAGAGAACATCTTATCTCTACTTCGCCTCCACAAGAGTTTAACTTTTCTAAAAAGAACTTAGTTCTTTCTCTGGTTGAGATCTGCAGAAGCAGATCTCCCCACAAGTTAAGAATTTAATTCTCATCGGGGAGATTCTGTTATGTAGATTCAAACCTAGCGGAAAGAACTAAGTTCAAACAATTTAATTCTTACAAGAACATATAGGAATTTAATTCCTCTAGTTAAACTAGGGTTAACCCTATATAAGAATTTAATTCTTATAAAACAATAGGTTTGAAAGTCTCAAAACTCAAGATCTCCATGCACGTAAAAAGATTAGCCCCTGCATGATGATGGCATATCACGTGCTCTCATATGAGCACCCTTGATAAAATAAAAGAGAACAACTGAGAGCAGGTCACGTGATCCTACGTGACCCCCTGAAAAGTGCTTAGCACTTTCAAAAAGAAAAGGGTATAAACCCAAAGACAGTTATCACTTTTGGGGCGCCTCACGTGTTCCCACATCACCCCCTAAAAGTGCTTTGCAGTTTTAAAAGAAAAGGGAATAAACCCAAGGAAACAATGTCTAACTCTGAGGCGCCTCACGTGCTCACACGTGATGGCCACAAAGATAAAGTGTTTAACACTTATATAAAAATGGGGAATAAAACCAAGCGAACAGCACCACCTTTTAGAACCTCACGTGCCACACGTGAGCGCCTTCAACTTTCAGTGTTTAACACTGCCTTAGAGTATCACGTGGGAGCACATGAGCACTAAAAGTACATTAGTATTTAACACTGTAAGGAACCAACTTCAACTACAAATTAGTTAAGTTCCTTCTGAGATTAAATCTCCAAACAAATCAAGCCTCTATGCTCAGAACTGATAACTCCTCGATTTGGAATCTGGTTCAAGGGTACATCTCTCCACACCTCTAAAATATGTCGTTGTAATCCTTCAACGTCTTCAGAGAGGTGGAGGGTCCCAAATAACCAATAACTCTTGGCACACCACCAAACCAATGAGCCAAAACTCCATGGACTATGATGTCCTTAAACCCAACGGACCGCAGTGTCCCTAAACTAAACTCTATGGACTATGATGTCATTAAACTCCATGGACTATGATGTCCTTAAACCCAATGGACCGCAACGTTCCTAAACTAAACTCTACGGACTATGATATCCTTAAACCCAATGGACCGCGATGTCCTTAAACCCAATGGACCGCAACTCTATGGACTATGATGCCCTTAAATTCCATGGACTATGATGTCTTTAAACCCAATGGACCGCAACGTCCCTAAACTAAACTCTACGGACTATGATTTCCTTAAACTCCATGGAATGTGATGTCCTTAAACCCAATGGACCGCAACGTCTCTAAACTAAATTCTATGGACTATGATGTTCTTAAACTCCATGGACTGTAATATCCTTAAACCCAATAGACCGCAACGTCCTTAAACTAAACTCTATGGATTATGATGTCCTTAAACTCCATGGACTATGATGTCCTTAAACCCAATGGACCGCAACGTCCTTAAACTAAACTCTACGGACTATGATGTCCTTAAACTCCATGGACTATGAAGTCCTTAAACCAAAGGACCGCAACGTCCCTAAAATAAACTCTACGGACAATGATGTCCTTAAACATGGATTATGATGTCCTTAAACCCAATGGACCGCAACGTCCCTAAACTAAACTCTATGGACGATGAAGTCCTTAAACCCAATGGACCGTAATGTCCCTAAACTAAAACGATTGAGTCCAAATGCTCTTTCGTTGGGTCTAAATGTTCCTGAAACCTTGTTAAGTATATCTTAGTCTAAAATTAGACTAACGTATCCTCAACAAATATTTAAGTTGATATTAATCTCAAACGAGGTTAACGAGCCTTAAATCCACCAAACCCAAATCTAAGAAAATAGGGATTTGGACTAATTCCCGCCCTACGGAAGACAACATAAATTAGTCTCCGTATACAATCCATGGGAAACCAAAAATAAAATAAATACACACGACACGAAGTGAACATTTGGAGCAAGAGAAAGTGGTTATCGCTACGCGGTAACATAATTAACTGCAGGGGCTTGCGCCTGTAGAGAAAAGCGTCCTCACAATCAAAAACCCCTCGCTAACGAGGGGGAATCTGACGAAATCTGCTACAACGGCCGCATCTGTCCAAACCTCCAATGCACGGTGCCATAAATTAACTTGGTATTTTCGGAAAGGTGGACGGAAAAAACCTAATAGCATCTGCCCCCAAAATTCAGGCGAGACGTCCCAACGTCCCGGTCGCGTCTTTCGGCGGTGAACAGATTTTGGCATGCCCAGTGGGACCTTTTCCTCTTTCCACTCCACACTTCGTGTGTCGTATTTCGCGAACAAATCGCGGTCTGCTATGGTTGTCTGTGAATTCAAGGTACTAAGATTTAGTGTCTTGCTCCCGTGCAGAGAAAAGAAGATCAATGGTTTCCAGCCGCACAAACTGCAACAACAACTCCCGCCCTGTCCCGCCTGGAGAAGTAACTTACAGGCCCCAAGCGAATTCCATCTTCGCAATGCCGGTGGAACAGGTGACACATGCCACCACTGGATTGTTCTTCGGGACCATGCTCCCGCCAATGAGCTTCAACGCTCCAATGCCGTCAAAGGAAGCTCCAAAGAAGTCGGCCTTCGATCGGCTTGCAACTACCGCGGCCCCTCTCAATGGGTCATCCAAGTCTACTGCCTCAGTCTTCGACAGGCTGAACCTAAGCTCAAATAGGCCCGTGAAGAAGCTCGCAATACTGGAGAAGGTTATCCTAACTCCTGCTATAGGTGAAGTCATCCAAACTACTTCCCCTACTCGAAAGTCGGCCTTCGACAGGTTGACCATTCCTTCCCAGCGGATGTCAGTCTTTGACAGGCTGGCGCCAACAACAGCCTCTCCTCAAAGCAGGGGGCAGAACGAAACTACTCCGACGATGAAGGTGATACCGACTACACGACATTCTCGACGTCGCCACTGGCGCTGAGTGAAGAAAGCTGGGGGCAATTCCCCCTCTGGACTTACCTCACCAGCTCCAATAGTGGAAATTAATGCTGCTATTCTAATTGAGAACAGGTTTGAGCCACTCAGGAGGGTGCGCAAGAATTCTCCAACTGCCATGTCAAAAAGGTCTCCTCCATCTGTGGAAAACATTATAAAGGCAAACCCGGAACAACCCTCTCAGCGGCTGTCCTCAAAGATCCACAGGGTCTGGCGAAGAGTCTAAGACTCTGTAATCGAAAAAGACTACTCCCGCAGATCGAAGGAAATGAAGACCCGGCAAGAGGAGGTTCATCCCGCCGTCATGCTACGGAAAATATCGTCTGCAACAGCTCCCTCAACTTCGACCGCCCATAAAAGGAGAAGGCTGGAGAAGATCCCCGTGTCTATAACAAATCTCAAAGGCGCTGAATCCAAACGCCCCAAGTCTGGGGGCATGGTAGTGCACACCGTCTACATGGCTTCCGGAAAAGAGGAAAGCCGTACTTCTACGGGTCATCGACCACTCACAGGGTCTATGACGAAAATTCAGGAGCAGCAACAAAAGCTCCAGGAGATGCTGACAAAGATGGCCGCACTCACCGGGCAGAAAAAAATCCCAAAAGTATCGTCAGATCAATGCCAGGAGCAGGAAACCAACGCCGAGTTCCTCCAAAGAATTCTCGAAAAGAAAGATAAAGAAGCCGTAGAACAAGCGGCTAATATAAAATAAATGGAGCTACTGTTCCAAGATATGGTGGGGATGATGATCCAGCCGGACCCTCCAGCCGATGATCCCCTAATAATCATTGAAGACAACAGAGGGGAGACATCAAACCCTCTTCCGGCTTTATCAGCTGCTAGGGAGGAGACGATCTCGAAAGCTGCGCTTAATGACTACATAGCTCAACAGATACAAGCTCATCAGGCAAGTGAAGCAACTGGCCAAGTCGTCAGAACTGGGCGACCCTATCCAAGCTGGTACGATCAAATTAAGTATTCGCCAGTATACACGATCCCTAAATTTCATGTGTATAAGGGGACGGGCAATCCCCATCAGCACGTTGCTCATCTCAGGGCTCTATATGGCAATACTGAAGGTGATGACAAACTGCCGCTTCGCCAATTCGTCGACAGCTTAGCGGAGACGGCATTTGAATGGTATTCAGAGCTTCCGAATGACTCCATCAAAACATTCACAGAAATGGAGTTTCTGTTCACCCAGCGTTTCACAAGCGCCAGCGAACGCACCCCAATCACGGCATTGATCAATGCCGGGGTGAAGCCGGGAGAGACTTGGGTTCAGTATGCAATTCGGTGGCGGAACCTATGGTCGATACGCGAACAACGCATAGAAGAAGCTCCTGCCGTGGACATGTTTATGGGGACCCTGGATCCGCAGGCAACTATATCCCAATTCATGATGTTCTTCAAGCCGACCACCTTCTAAACCTTGATACAAGCTGGCCCAAATGGACCAGATGGGCCATAGACCGCCCTCCTCGAAAACGGAGCTTCGAAACGAAAAGGGCAAAAGAAAAGCGACCCTCGTCGCCAACGCTCAGCAAATACCGAGTGATCCGAAACCAGTTGCTTGCCAAAACGATAAACTGCAATCACTCGGAGAAAAGTTGAAACGTCCTTACTCATTCCCTCGGGATAAAATGAGAAGACTGTTCGAACTAGCGATACGCAACAGGCTTATCACTCTACCAGATACAAGACGCCCACTGCAACTGGGCGACGTCAACAATCCCAATTACTGCCCCTACAATCGAATAGTGGGCCACCTAATCAAAGATTGTTACGTCTTTAAAAACTGGATTGAGGACCAGTACCAGCAAGGAAAATTCGCGCTGTTTGAAAACTGGAGGGTAAACCCGCCACAACCACATCCTCCTAAAAAGGTGGACACGTCGGGGGCATCATGCTCATTTATAGAGGAAGCTCCATGGGAAGTTGTTCTTTCGGCAAAAACTAAAAGAATGCTGAAAGATCTTCAAGCATGTCCGGCGATTAGGTAGAAAAGCCCGCTAGAGCCAGAAATCATTAAGGAGATGCTGAAACCGCGCCCAACATCGGGAGTTGGTAGCGATGGGAAAAATACCCAAGCCCAGCCGTCAAAGTCGTCGAAGAAGAAAAAGAAGACCAAAAAGCCCGCGCAGTCTGATGACAAATGTATGGATTTGCAAAGGCATATTGACGCACTGGAGGAATATAATCAGAAGGTGCGAACCCCGGTCACACTCTAAGAGTTTCTAAACCATATACTTGAGAGCGGAGATAATGACAATGATGAAGGAGAAGACTCGTCAGAAGAACCCGAGAATTATGTGGCAAGTTGTCACATGATCTCTCGTTCACCAATAAATGACGAAGAAGCTCACTCGGAATCAGAAGATAATGTAGAGGAGCTGGGGGCAGGATCGGTGCCAAAATTCTTGGAACCGTCAAACGAGATGATTGACATGCTGCTGAACGAAGCCCGTCAGAAGAGCAAAACTGATCAAGAGAGTGAAATGGTCATATTCGAAAGGGCCGGGCGTCAGCATCAAGTTGAATAAGTCATGGTAGGGATGAGTCGCAATGCACTCCAACCAGACCGAAGCACGCCTGCAGCGGACAAAAACAGGCTTAAGACAAGGAAACGGTTCGCTAAAGCCCTGTCAATAGGAATGAAACTGCTATCTTTCAAAGGAAATACTCCTGGCGGTATACACCTTGGCGAAGCGGATGCACACCCTAGCTACTGCTTGTACCATCAAAGGATTGCACACCCTACCGAAGAATGCATGGCCTTTAAAAAGTGGTGGCAGGGATACATTGCTCACCGACAACATTTCAAACGGATAAAGCGCAAAACTCATCGGGAGCAGAGAAGCACGACAGATGAGCACAAAAGAACTGCCGGCAATTGTCACATGGTAGATAATGGAGGATCGCAAGTTCTCACCTTCGGAAGCGATTCTGATGAAGAAATAACCCTCGGCCCTCTCTTCAAGAAATCCACCTCAGGAAAAGAGGAGGAGATAAAGAACTGTGTAAACATTTAGCTGCATAGTCGTACGTTGCCCGAAAAGAATCTCGGACCTACAAACAAGGGATCGAAAAAAAATAAGGGGAAGGAAAAAGTCCCTGAGGATATCGCCCTTGATGATCGAGCCGTCGAAGAGCTGACAGCCACGGACCCGCCCAGGAAAAACAAAGTGGATTACAATGTCCTAGCACACCTGAGAAAGATACCCTCGCAGCTAAGCGTTTTGGATGCCCTTTTGTTGTCTAAAGAGACACGAGATTCTCTGATCAAGGCATTACAAGAGCCCGAGCAGTTTCTAGCTTTCCTTCCCGAAGAAAATATGAAAAACGAGCTGGAAGAAGTGCACACAGCTGACATCACTTTTGGCAATGAAGATATCCTCCTCGAAACGTGCGAGCACAACCGTCCCCTGTATGTCACCGGGTATTACCATGACATCAAGATAGGAAAAATCATAGTTGACAACAGGTCCTCTATCAATCTCCTAAATGTGAGGGTGCTAAAAGAAATCTGCATGAGTGTTCAGCACCTCGCTCGAGACAAAATCACCATCTCCGGGTTTGACTCCCAGTCATCACGGACGCTCGGGTTTGTAATACCGACGTTACGCTTTGGGCTGATCGTCACTGACATCAAATTTCATGTCATTGACGCCAAGACCTGCTACAACGCTTTCCTCGGCAGGCCTTGGTTACACAAGTACAACATCATCCCTTCTACACAACATCAGTGTATGAAGTATTTTAAAGATGGTCTCGAGTATACCGTGACGGGGGAACTAAACCCATTCTCCGTAAATGAAGTCCGAAAGTATGAAGATGCAAAGTATTTCCTACCAGACTTTGAAGACACAGAAAGATGAAACAAACTGGAGAATAAACAAAAAGCTATCACCACTATTCCGGTCTTCAGGAGCAATGCTGAGGAGGAAGAAGAGATAGTCTATTCAGGGCCGTCCCAATGCAACAGGCCGGGACCATCAACCCCTATTCTGGTCTTTGGCAGTGACTCTAAAGACGAAGTCAACGCAGTGTTCTCGGTCCGTCCATCAATGCAGGCCTTCACTAGAGATGATCAGAGTTTGTAAATCACTATGGTTCCACGGCAGCACTACAGAGAGCTTGATGCGCTTGAGACATATAGTGTGCAAGAGCTGCAGACATTCTACGTCCCTCCCAGGTGAAGAGGTGAAAAGGCGATCATATACTATCGATCTACGGAGACCAAAGTCGAAAGAGAAGTCTGGCATGGTGCCGATTTTGCGCTCGACAGGCTCCAACCCATCTGTCTGCCCAAGTACTACACCGAGGGATTGAAAAGGTTATTAAGATGCCAAGGCGTACCTTTCAAACAGACTTATCGACAAACTCGGTTCTACAACAAGATTTGGAACGTTCCCGGAACTCAGCGAAAATGCCCAACGGAAAAATGGAAACGATCGGACTTGGATATATCCGGTCCAAGAAACGGGAGCAATTCCATGGCTGCCATGTCATAAATGACCTCGATGAAGAAGGGAATATTCTTTTAAAAGACACTGATGCAGAACCAGAACGAGGTCCTGCCATAAAAATGCCGAGTCCGTCGTTTGAAGAACAGATGGACAAGCTAGTGAGGGAAGCGAGTCAAAGGGTTTGGAATGACCACAGCCGCGAAATGACCATTTACGAGAAAGCTAAGACACAATGCCTCCTTCAGCAGGCTACAGAGGATGACACTGCCCTTCACCGTCAGCTCGCCATTCATTCCCCAGATAAGAAAAAGGCCCGATGTGGAGGCAAAAACAAGTTGAAGAATGGAAAAAACGTTCGACAGCGGCAAAATGGATCCAAAAGGCCACGCGATCGAGAAAGGGCCAGCCGGAATCCGTCTCTTATGAAAAGATGGGTCGAGCATATTCCTTCCCTCGAGATAAGACAAGGAGAATTTTTGACCTTGTCATGAAATATCAAATGATGGCACTCCCGGAGTCTCGACACCCCGATCAAGCAAATGAGGTTCATCACCCGGATTATTGCTCCTATCACCGAGTGATAGGACATTCTCTTGAAGACTGCTTCACCTTCAAAAACTGGGTCGAAGACCAATATCAACACGGCAGGTTCGCTCTATTCAACAGTTGGAGGGTAGCCCCACCATAAAGGCATGTGCCAAAAGTAACGTATATGGCGAGACTAGAACCAGATCAACACCGGTCTTGGAAACAATCTCGTACCTGTCACGTGATAACGCTGTTGGAAGAAGGAGAGCGTAAGAATATGGATGACCTCTCCCGGTGCTTCGAAAATGATGATGAAGATGAGTTGATCTCAGAATTTCCACCGGCGCCAAAAAAATTGGAAGATGGGATACACACCACGGTGGACAACCTGAAAAAAATTGACTTAGGGACGACAAACGACCCACGGCCAATGTTCGTCGGTGAGCTGCTGTCTAAAGAGCAGGTGGATACGCTAAAAGATGTGCTCATGCAGTATAAAGATTGCTTCGCATAGAACTATTCTGAGATGCCGGGATAGATCCAGAAATAGCTGTGCATAAGTTGGTGATATCTCCGGACGTCAAGCCAGTCAAACAAGCACCAAGAAGAATGCAGCTCGAACTTGAAATGAGTACCAACGCCGAAGTCAAGAAGCTAATCGACTCTGGTTTCATCCAAGAAGTTCAATACCCCAACTGGATCGCCAACATTGTCCCAGTGATGAAGAAAAATGGGACGATGCGCATCTGCATGGTTTCCGAGACCTCAATAAAGCTTGCCCGAAGGATGATTTTCTCGTGCCGATTACTGAGCTAATGATAGATAACACGTCCACTCATGAAGTCTTCTCCTTCATGGATGGATCATCGGGGTACAATCAAATAATGATGCATCCCGAAGACCAGAAGCACACCGCTTTTCGGACTCCTCTGGGCATATTCTGCTTCAAAGTGATGCCTTTCGGTCTGAAGAACGCCGGCGCTACCTATCAGAGGGCCATGATGAAGATTTTCGATGACCCCAAACATGAAATCGTCGAATTCTATGTCGACGACCTCGTAGTGAAAAGCAAATCGTACGAGGAATACTGGGAGCATTTGAAAATAGTGTTCCGACGTCTTCGTAAATATAACCTGAAGATGAACCCTCTGAAATGCGCATTTGGGGTCTCCTCAGGCAAATTTTTAGGGTTCATCATACGACACCAGGGTATCAAAATAGATCCATCGAAGATCAAGGCGATTATGGAAATGCCTACTCCAAGAACTTTAAAACAATTGCAGTCTCTATAAGGAAAGCTCACGTATATCCGATGGTTCATAGCCAACCTTTCCGGAAAATGCCGTCCCTACAGTCACCTGATGAAGAAGGGAACCCCGTTCATTTGGGATCGTAAATGCCAAAGTGCACTAGACGAAATCAAGCAATATCTGCAGAACCCACCGATACAGACCGCTCCAGTCAAGGGAAAGCCCCTCATCCTATAAAAGCCCTTGAAGGTTCTTTAGGCCCGCTATAGGCACAGGAGAATGACCAAGGGAAGGAGAGAGCCCTCTATTATTTGAGTCGAGTTCTACTGGGGGCAAAAAACAACTACTCCCCTATCGAAAAACACTGTCTGGCGTTAATCTTCGCGATAACAAATCTTCGACATTATGCTTTGGCGCATGAGGTCCATCTCATATCAAAAGTGGATCCTCTCAAATATTTGATGTCAAGAGCCATACTAATAGGACGGCTCGCTAAATGGGCCCTACTCCTAATGGAATTCTCGATAACATATCGACCGCTCAAGACAGTGAAAGGCCAGGCCATCGCCGACTACCTCGCTGAGCATCCGATACCTGTCAATTCACCCCTAAATTGCGAATTGCCAGACGAGCATGCGTTTGACACGATCGATGGAGAGAAAGGAGGGAGTGATACCCGATGGGAACTCTACTTCGATGGGGCATCTTCCGTGAAGAAGCGACAGCACAACATCCCCATAATCAAATCTGGGGTAGGCCTTATCTTCGTGACTCCTAAGGAGGGATGATGCGCTTTGCCTTTTCCTTAACAGAGCCGAGGACAAAGAATGAAGCAGAATATGAGGCTTTGATGGCAGGTCTTGAGATTGCTGTCGACATGGGAATCGAAAACCTCCTCATATACGGAGACTCCCAGCTGGTCGTTAGTCAAGTAAACGACGACTATCAAACGTGTAAACCATAGTTGGTAAAGTACGGCGAGAGAGTGCAACAATTACTGACTCAAATCCCTTCCTACGCCCTGGAGAGCATACCGCATATAGAAAATAGTAAAGCGGACGCATTAGCCAAACTCGCTAAAGAACTGGCTGACGAAAACCTCGATGACGTAAAGATCGTTGTGCAAAGCCGTCGGGTCGTTGCATTAGCAGAAATATCCCCGGAGTCGTCTGAAGAAAAGGAAGCGGCCAAGTAAACAGCCATATGAATAGAGGATCAAGAAAAAGCTAAGGATTGGAGATAAGTCTTTATAGACTACTTCAAATCCCGCCGAACGCTTGAAGATGCGTCCTCACGACACCAGCTCATGAAACGAGCTCTATCTTTCGCCTTCGTCAGTGACACTCTATATAAGAGATCGTTCGAATCTCTATGGCTGAGATGCCTGGGACCAGAAGAAGCAAGGAGAGTCGTCCAAGAAACTCATGATGGACTTTGTGGTTCTCATCAAACCGGGCCAAAGATGAAGCTGAAGATCAAAAGGAGGGGCTACTATTGGCCCACGATGATACAAGACTGCTTCGAGTACGCGAAGCAGTGCCACTCGTGCCAAATTCATGGAGACTTCATTCACCGTCATCTAAACCCGCTACACCCAACAGTGGCTAGCTGGCCGTTCGAAATGTGGGGAACCGACATAATTGGGCCCATCGAACCAACGTCATCCAAAGGACATCGGTTCATATTAGTGACAACTGATTATTTCTCCAAGTGGGCAGAGCCATACCGCTAAGAGAAGTGAAGACGGAGAATATCCTCCATTTCTACAAGAAACACGTCATCTATCGATTTGGCACTCCGCGACGGATTATCTCCGATAACGGGCCGGCCTACAGAAGTTGCAAGATCAGCCGCTTCGCACAGCAGCATAACATAGACTGGAGATACTCTTCGGTCTATAATCCCCGAGCTAACGGTCTATCCGAGTCTTTCAAAAAAATCTTGACAAAGATCATAAAGAAGACGGTGTCCAAAAATAAAAAGGACTGGCATGAGAGACTGCATGAAGCTCTCTGGGCTTATCGGACTACGTTCAAAACGGTTACGAATACAACGCCGTATGCATTAGTATTCGGCACGGAAGTAGTACTCCCCTTGGAGATAGAGCTACCCTCTCTACGAGTGGCGGTTCATTACGAAGTAACGGATGAAGAGAATGCTCATCTTCAGCTCGAAGAGCTCGATGCCCTCGATGAAACTCGTCTCATGGCGCAGCAAAACTTAGAGACTTACAAAGCAAAGATGACACGCTCATAAGAGAGATTGACTAGGCCGAGAACATTCCGCCAAGGCGAATTTGTGCTAGTTGTCAAAAGACCTATGATTCCTAATCGTGCCAAATGAGGGAAATTCGAGCCAAACTTTGAGGGCCCATACATCATAGACAAAGTCTACCAAGGTGGGGCTTACTTGCTCATGGATATGCGTGGCGAAAGACCCTTCCGGCCAATAAACGGCCGATTCCTTAAAAAATACTACGCCTGACGAGTCACAGCCCAGGTTAATGATAGATGATGACGTTTGTGTCCGCTCTCTATCTTCCTGAATGCCAAACTCTGGAAGTGCTATCCGGCAAAACTACGCCGCAAAAACGTGCCACGGACCGAAACATCCCTAAACTAACAATGGACCGAAACGTCCCTAAATTAACAAGGGACCGCAATGTCCTGAAACTAGCTACGGACCAAAACGTCTTTAAACTAGCTAGGGACCGAAACGTCCTTAAACTACTACGAACCGCAGCATTCTTAGGCTAACGTGGAAAAAAAAACGGTACGTCCAGAAGCGAAATGGACACGAATGAAAACCCGAAAGGGATCCATGAGTAAAAACAGCAGGGCTACCGGCGAGTTTGTGAAAACCCGAAAAGGCGCAAACTCGTAAAAAAAATTCATGCACACTTGCAAGGGCCTCTCGACCTTGTAAGGAGAAAATACCCGCGTGAGATCCTTGCGACTCACAAGGGAGCAACACTCTTAGGGACCCCCACGATCCCTAAAGAGAAATAACACTTACGAGATCCTCACGACTCGCAAGGAGAATCCCTTTATGAGACCCTCACGGCTCATAGGATTCAAAAGCCTTAAACTGCAGAGATCTGAACCTGTTCTTAAGCAATCACATTCCCCAGATTGCCCTACAAACGGTTCAATATTGACCCTTATATACAATCCACGGCACAAATAAATGTCTCCCCCACCAAGTTCCATCGATGGCGCGAAATGTTCTCATGTGGTGAACGACACTTGTAAGTCCTCTCGACTTATAGGGAGAAAACACTCTTGTAAGATCCTTACGACTTATAAGAGAACACCTACTTTAGAATGCTCACGATTCCTAAGGGGAAAACGCATCTATGAGATCCTCTCGACTCGTAGGGAGAAACACCTTTATGATACCCTTATGGCTCAAGAAGTCAAAAACCTTAGTCGACAGGATTCTAACCCTGTTTGCTAAGTCACCTTTATTTGAATCGACAAAGGCAAATGATGATTCGCTCCTGGCAATATCCCAGTTGTAGCGATGCTGATGCCTAAATCGGTAGCAAATTCTAAGTCCTTTCACGGCAAATGATGATTCGCTCCTAGCAATATTCCAGTCGCAGCGATGCTGATGCTAAGATTGGTATCAGATCTCAGATCCATATTCGCAACAAAATCAGCGAGCCAAAAATACAAAAAATATATATAGCCGAAATGATTGGGCAACTTGCAATAAAAAGCAACGAGTAAAAAGAAAAATAGCCGAAATGATTGGGCAACTCGCAATAAAAAGCAGCGAGTAAAAAGAAAAATAGCCGAAATGATTGGGCACCGCGAAAAATAGCCTAAATGATTCGGCAATCGCGACTTTCGCTATATAAAAAGCTGAAATGATAGAGCATCGCGGAAAAAAATTAAAAAAATGAAAGAATGAAACTTTTGCCCTATAGGCGAGTCCATACTGACCCTTGTATACAATCCATGGGCATAAACGAAAAGGGAACCACATTTCCCAATAGATTCCGTCAAAAGGAGAATTAGATCTCGATGGAAACATCTACATCCCAGAGGATCAACGCGACATTCCTTCTCGACACCGCAGAAATCGGAAACAAGTCAACAAATGACCTTCCCGCCGGATCAATGCTCCATCTTGGAATCAAGTCGATTCACAAACCTCTCGATTCAGGGAAATCAGCGTCCTTGGTGAGAACCTCTCGATTCATTTCGACAGGCAAGGAAATCAGTGTATTTGTAGGAACTGCTTGATTCGTCTCGACCCCAGGGAAATCAGTGTCTTTGGAAAAACCTCTCGATTCAGGGAAATCTGCGTCCTTGGCGAGAACCTCTCGATTCGTTTCGATCCGCAAGGAAATCAGTGTCTTTGTAGGAACCGCTCGATTCGTCTCGACCCCAGGGAAATCAGTGTCCTTGTCAAAACCTCTCGATTCAGGGAAATCAGCGTCCTTAGCGAGAACCTCTCGATTCGTTTCGACCCGCAAGGAAATCAGTGTCATTGCAGGAATCTCTCGAATCGTCTCGACCCCTTGGAAATCAGTGTCCTTGGCAAAACCTATCGATTCAGGGAAATCGGCGTCCATGAAGAGAACCTCTCGATTCGTTTTGACCCGCAAGGAAATCAGTGTCTTTGTAGGGACCGCTCGATTCGTCTCGACCCCAGGTAAATCAGTGTCCTTGGTAAAACCTCTCGATTCAGGGAAATCAGCGTCCTTAGCAAGAACCTCTCGATTCATTTCGACCCGCAAGGAAATCAGTGTCTTTGTGAGAATCTCTCGATTCGTCTCAACCTGCAGGGAAATTAGTGTCCCTGCGCATAAAGAAAATTCTCTTGTGAGATCCTTACGATTCTTGAGAGAAAACAAACTTAAGAGGCCTCACGACCCCTAAGGAGAAATTACACCTATGAGATCCTCTCGACTCGTAGGGAGAAAAGTCTTTATGAGACCCTCATGGCTCATAAAATTGAAAAGTATTAGGCAGCAGACCTGAACCTATTTCATAAGCCGTCGCTGTCCTGCAAGGAGATCAAGATAGACTATCTACAGAACGTATTTGCTAAAAGGGACACGCCAATATGAAATAAAATATATGTCTTTTATTCATGAATTCAAAATGAATAAAAGATACATGTCATAAAAAGAATCAAAATGGATACAAAATATTCTCTCATTAAGAAGTGAATACAAGAAAAGGAGAATATACAAAAAATCTTTAAGCCGGCGGACAATGTAATAAATTCGTCAGTTCATCCTTCTTCCGCTGGGCCTCGGCTTCAAGTTTTGTTTTTGCCATGAGACGGGTCTCCGCCTGAGATTGTTGAGCCTGATACGAGGCGAGCCGACTCTCAAGCTCCTTTTCAGCAACTTTATGAGCTCCAACCATCTCGCGGGTAAAGATAACGGCTTTATTAATAGCTACCACCTCCATGATGGCTTCTTGAAGCACCCGCCAAAGTTCGTACGCATGGGTGGTCTTAGCAGTGAGTTCAACTTGAAGTTCCCCTAAAGCATTTGAAGCTAGCTCCCTCTCCAAAAATTTCCGATTGAGCCTCTTTTCGTAAGACTGAAGATTAGCGGCGCACCGCTCAATCCACCCCCGCATGCTCACTTTGGCAGTTAAGAGCTCAGAAGGAAGGCGTATACAGTTGAGATTATGTAAGCAAGCCTCCACTCTGCGACAATACTCAACCCAAGTATACACCAATGTCTCATCATAGTAAGTAGCAAAGAAAGGCAAAGAAGTATTAGCTTCGGCAGCAAATTCTTCGGCCGTAACAAAACTTCCAGCACGAAAATCTTCAATGAGGGCCAACAAGGAGTCAATGCTTTGTCTCGCCATCCTTTCTGACGCACATCAGGCATATGGTCTCGGTGGCATAGAGATTCGGGATTCTAATGGAGCCGGACCTGGCAAAGCAGTCAAAGTTTATGACTAGTCAGCAAAACTAGGAAACATGAAATAAACAGAACAATACCGAGGGTAAAGTTTTACTTACTCACAGCCATGCAAGGGGGGTTTCCCCAGGCCCATCAAGGATCTCCACTTCATCATCAGCTTCGAGAACTACAGAGGACATGTTAGCATCATCGTAAAAAAAGTGATAATAAAGCAAAAAGGGCAAAGAACATAGACATTTCCCGAAAGAAAGGACGATACTTTGCGGGGATATCGCCTGTAGGGCACCTATGTCAAGTAAGCGCTGGAAGGACTTCCTGGAAGATAGGTCCACAATGGAAGCCGCCAATTCCCGTAGTTCTGAAAAGAAGGAAAGGTTTAGCTAAAGGAAAGATTATTGAAAACAAAGTATAGAAGACTACTTTCAATGCTCTTCCCGCCTTGAACCGGAGGGAGAGCAGCCTCGGCAGCCTCCTCCATGCCCTCAGGATCATCACCGGAGACACTTGCTGGTGTGATAGCTTCTAATTGAGGGGCAACAGCCATCACTTCAGGCTCTAATGAAGGGACGGCGGTCTCAACTACCCTTTCCACAATCTCCATGCCATCACCAGAAAGATCCATTAGATCTACGGCCGATAAGGGCACCTCTTCTGGAAGAACAGGCACCGGGGGAACGGAGGCTACCAGTGGAATCTGCATAGCAGGAATAGTAGCTATAACGATCTCCTCTGCACAGGGACCCGTCACCTCTCTGACGTCGTTGAAGGATTACAACGATGGGTGTCAGAGGAGTTCGGAGATGTACCCTCGAACCGGATATAAATTAATTTAAGAGAACAGCTATGCTCAGTCAATTTAATTTGAGGACTTACGGCCAAAATTAGGCTAAGTCCAGTTGAAAATGTTCAACACCCTTATTTATTTTTGGTCTATTAGACCTGTGCTAGGGCTTTGCCCACATTTAAATAATGCATTGCATTACTTCTATTTTTTTTGTTTGGGCTCTGCCCATAAAAGATGCAGAGCATCAATTTATTCTGGGCTCTGCTCATTTATGAATGATGCAATGCATCTGTTTTGTTTGGGGTCTGCCCCTTTTAAAATGCGTAGCATTTTTATTATTTCGTTTGGGCTCTGCCCATTTATAAATGATGCAGAGCATCAATTTAATTAGGCATGCTTGGTCTCTTAATTGGGCCTGGCCCTTCAGGAAAAGAAATGCATTGCATTTGTCAGGCGCTTTGCGCCAGTTACTGAGCGCAAGCGCTTGTGGTGAGGACACATGTCATGCTCTGGTGAGCGCAAGCGCAACAGCGCAGTGCGCTGCGCTGTTGCGCTGCTGACACGTGGCGCGCTCTATTGAGTTGCGCCGACAAAGGAGCGCAACAGCGTAATTTTTCAAGTGCAAAGCACTGTTTTATATTTTGATCGATTTTAAATCAAAGAAAACAAGTTTTCTTTTGTTTTCAAAGAACCAATGGTTCATAAGAAAGTGCAAAGCACTATTATTACTTATTTTTCTTTTTATTTAAGATTATTGATCTTGTTCTTAGATCAATAATCTGTCCATAAGAGAATTTTCTCTTTTTCCTAAAGGTTTTTACCTTCTATTGTTCTTGAGGAGTTTTCGAGAGTTCTCTTCTTTTTTTTTTAGAAAGATGTTGATGCCTTTGAATTGAGGTTTGGGGTCCTTTTTATAGTGCCCATAAATTAGTTAAATTTGTTAAAGAGATTTTTCTCTGAGTGATTTGGGGAATTTTCCCCACCGTTGGATCTTTGATCCAAGGGCTTCTGCTTTGCAGAAGAAAATCTTCTTGTTTTAACAAGAACAGAAAAGATTTCTTAGAAATTTAATTCTGTTTGGCGCAGATGCCCCAGCGCGTGACACGTGTCGCACAGCGCAGCGCAACTGCGCTAGCGCATCTGCGCTGACACGTGTCGCGCAGCGCAAAGCACAGCGCCACTGCGCTGACACGCATCTGCGTTGACACGTGTCGCGCAGCGCACAGCGCAGCACAACTACGCTAGCACATCTGCGCTGACACGTGTCGCGCAGCGCAGTGCTTACGTAGCTGAAGCGTTGCTTCATTTAATTTTTCTTTAAATAGAGCTTTGCTCTGATTGGGTGCGCTGCCTTAGGCGCTGCGCTGATACATCTGCGCCTGACACGTGGCGTGTTGCGCAGCGCAAATAATCTGAAGCGTTGCTTCATTTATTAAATTTTTAAATTTTCAAAGCAGAGCTTTGCTCTGATTGGGGGAAGATGAAGCGTTGCTTTATCTCCCGTCTCGGAATTTGAACAGAGCTTTGCTCTGATTAGGATAAACAAATGCCCCCCCACCGTTGCGCTTACGTGGCCCCGAACGTGAGCGCAACGGTGGCGGAATTCCAACCGCCGTAATAACTTTCGGAAGTCGAAGAGGCACTTGATGCCTATAAATAGGACATTTGGTCCCCCACAGATGCTTATCATCTTTCAGATTTTTATTTCAAAAAACTTCAGAGCTTTGCTCTTGTCTTCAAGAACTCCAGAGCTTTGCTCTCCTTTCCAAAGTTTTTAGAAAAACTTTAGGTAAAATTAATTCTTTGATTAAATTAATTTTAATTAATCTTAACCAGCAGAGCTTTGCTCTCATAGATCTTTTGATCTAAAGAGATCCCCATTGGGGTTTCACTAGCAGAGCTTTGCTCATTTTCAAAGTTAGAAACTTTTAGGTAAAATTAATGTAAATCAAATTAATTTAAATTAATCTCAGTCAAAGAGCTTTGCTCTCACAGATCTTTTGATCTAAAGAGATCCCCATTGGGGTTTCATTATGCTTTTGTTCATGGGTTTTAATCCCTGAACAGAGCTTTGCTCTCTAGGAATTTAGCCCTCTATGTATATTATTTTTCTTCTATCGCTAATCTTCCTGTGGTATTTCCTCCAGGCATAATGGCGGTGAATCTATACAGTTTGCATGAGTTCATCACCTATGACGATATCCACGCACAGGGTCGTCAACAAAACCAGGAGTTTACAGACGCTCAATGTGCAGAGGTCATGGGTCGTCTGAACGCAAGCGGTGGTTGGCTGCTACCCCGTCGTTCGGCTCTTTTGAAAGTCGTGCTGGGAGCAATATGGAGAGCACTTCCGAGTCTTCACGAGGCCCTGCCGCTCAATGCGCTGGATGATGCCGAGGACAAGGTGCATTCAGTATACCTGACGGGGCTGATCTCGAAGAAACGGCGGGACAGCCTCATTGACATCCTACACCAAATCTTCCAGAAGAAGGCGATAGTTGCTGCTTATCGAAGGCCGGGAGGGCTTGCCGAGGATCTTGACACAGAGGAGCGCGAGAGGCTGCGCACGAGAATCATCAGAAAGGCCAGGAGAACTCTGGATGGCCTTACTTTTGAATTCCTCAATCCGTGCCCCGGATCCGAAGTCATACCTTTGTAAACATTTTAATAATGTTATTATTTATTTCTCCGTGATTGTAAGAACCCCCTTTTTTATGATATGAATAGAAAATTTTCATTTCATCTTGTCTTATTCCTCATTCCGAACCGTTTGCACGTGCATGAATGAGTATGTCTTAAACGCTTGATCAAGTGTAAATCGGATGTTCTTTCTGTTGCTTTTCCTCTTTCTCAGCATGTCATCACAATTAGCAGGTAATAGAGTAAGCTTCTTGATTTCTTCACGAGATAGCGAGGGCTTAGACCGCAGGTTCAGATCTGATGCCTAAGACTTTTCAACTCTATGAGCCGTGAGGGTCTCATAGAGACTTTTCTCCCTACGGATCGAGAGGATCTCGTAGATGGGTTTTCTCCTTAGGAATCGTGAGGATCCCTAAGTGTGTTTTCTCTTATAAGTCGTAAGGATCTTATAAGAGATTTTTCCCTCTTACGAGTCGAGAGGACTTGTAAGCGGTTGTTCCCCTCCTTGTCGAAGTTCGACGTTGGAGAGTGAGACCCGTGGATGGTATGCAAGAGACCGTTTTGGGTCAACTTGCGGGGTCCCAGCGCTTAGGAAATAGGTTTCTTTTATGCCCACTGCCTAAGGCTTTATCTCACGAGTCGAGCCGTCTCGACAATTTTTCACAAGTCGAGACGAATCGAGCATTTCTCACAAGAACATCTTAACGTCGCATTTAACCTCTGCTCTTTACGACAGAAGCCCGTTAAGGTTGGTGGTACTTAGGGTTTTGGCCATCGTACCGTCGCATAAGCTGATATAGTCCTCGATAGGCAATCGTGCTGTTCGAGTAGCCCTGCGACTGCCGTGTCTCTGATCCCTTCGGGGGCTGGACAAGACGTCTTCAAGCAATCCTCCTTGGCAGTTTGACCGTCGGAAGAGCAAGCGTTAGGAATTTGCCATGTCGCTTTTTACTTGAGGTTAGGCTTATTTTGGTGAACCCCGATGAGTCATAACCACTCCGCGCTGGTGTGGGGATGATCTCCGATAGTCTTTCGGGCTTTATGTGAATTGCCGTCAAGACCCTGAAGCTAGGAATTTGGCCTTTGCTTCGTTTGCTGGCATTGCGTCTGCTGTATCGAGACGAATGTTGCGGTGGGAACTAGGGATTTTGCCGTGGCTCCGTTTGTTTGATGACGTTGCGTCTGCTGTGTCGAGACGAACGTTGGGGTGACATCTCGTCTGCTGTATCGAGACGGACGTCGAGGTGGTGACCATTCTGTGCTGGTGCGAGATGATCTCCGATTGTCTTTCCGGTTTTATATGAGTTATCGTCAAGACGTCGAAGCTTAGAATGTGGCCTTCGCTTCATTTGCTTTGGTGTGTCCAAATCCTCTTGGAGGAAGAACGCTGGGGTTGACATTTCGTCTGCTGTATCGAGACGAACGTCAAGGTGGTGACCACTCCGTGCTGGTGCGAGATGATCTCCGATTGTCTTTCCGGTTTTATGTGAGTTACCGTAAAGACGTTGAAGCTAGGAATGTGGCCTTCGCTTCGTTTGCTTTGGTGTGTCCAAATCCTGTTGGAGGAAGAACGCTGGGGTTGACATTTCGTCTGCTGTATCGAGACGAACGTCAAGGTGGTGACCACTCTGTGCTGGTGCGAGATGATCTCCGATTGTCTTTCCGGTTTTATGTGAGTTACCGTAAAGACGTTGAAGCTAGGAATGTGGCCTTCGCTTCGTTTGCTTTGTCACGTCCGAATCCCTGCTGGAGGAAGAACGCTGGGGTGACAACTCGTCTGCTGCATCGAAACGAATGTCGAGGAAGTGACCACTCCATGTGAGATGATCTCCAGTGGTCTTTCAGGCTTTATATGACTTGCCGTTAAGACCTTGAAGCTAGGAATTTGGCCTTCGCTTCATTTGCTCACACTGCGTCTGGTGTATTGAAACGAATGCTGAGGTGGAGCTGGGATTTTGCCGTCACTCCGCTTGGTTTCGACCATGGGGTCTTTTGTTAACTTTGCATGTACACCCTGCTGGACTGCGAAGGAACGCCGTTGTTGACATTGCGTCTGCTGTAACGAGACGAATGCTAAGGTGGAGTTGGGATTTTGCCGTTACTCCGCTTTGTTTCGATCGTGAGGTCTTTTGTTGACGTTGCATCTGCCTCCAGCTGGACTGCGGAGGAACGCTGTTGTTGACATTGTGTCTACTATATCGAGACGAATGCTGAGGTGAAGCTGGGATTTTGCCATCGCTCCGCTTGATGGTGTAACATCTGTGTCCTGCTGGAATGAGGAGGCACACCGTTGTTGGTCTCCAGGCTACAGATGTGGCCATTGAGATTTTGAACTAGAGACTTTGTCATGGTTCCGTTTCGTTGCGATTCAGAGGTTGGTTGTTGACGTCGTGTCTGCATCTAGTTGGAGTGAGGAGAAACGCCGTTGGTGATCTCTAAGTTGTCGATGTTGACGTCGAGACCCTGAAGCTCGGGATCTTCGTTTGCTTCATTTGTTGACATCGTGTCTGTAATATTGCGACAAATGTCGAGATTGTCTCTAGGTTGTCTATGAACCGTCGAGATTTGGCTTCGCTTTCTGATGGAGCCTATTGGGAAGGTATGGTTCCCTCTTTATCTGTGCCCCTGGATTGTATACAGGGATCGATGTGATTTCACCTGTAGGACAAAAAGTTTCATTCTTTCATTTTTTTTTTATTCTTTCCGCGATGCTCTATCATTTCAGTTTTTTATATCGCAAAAATCGCGATTGCCCAATCATTTCGGCTATTTTTCGCGGTGCCCAATCATTTCGGCTATTTTTTCTTTTTACTCGTTGCTTTTTATTGCGGTTGCCCAATCATTTCGGCTATTTTGCATGCATACATTTTTACTTGCTGCTTTTTATTGCAAGTTGCCCCATCATTTCGGCTATTTCGTATGCATGTGTGGCTCGCTGATTTTTTATCGCAAGTGTGGAACTTGGAATCTAACACCAATCTCAGCATCAGGATCGCTACAACTGGAATATTGCCAGGAGCGAATCATCATTTTCCATGAAGGGACTTGGAATTTGATACCGTTTTAGGCATCAGCATCGCTACAACTGGGATATTGCCAGGAGCGAATCATCATTTGCCTTTGTCAATATCAAACAAAGGGTGGCTTAGTAAACAGGGTTAGGATTCTGTCGACTAAGGCTTTTGACTTCATGAGCCGTAAGGGTCTCACAAAGGTATTTCTCCCTACAAGTCGTGAGGATCTCGTAGGTGTGTTTTCTCCTTAGGGATCATGAGAATTCCTAAGTGTATGTTCCTATATAAGTCGTAAGGATCTTACAAAAGGGTTTTCTCCTTATAAGTCGAGAGGACTTGCAAGGGTCGTTCACCGTATGGACATATCCCCAGTCACGGATGGGACTTGGTTAGGGAATGTTTATTCGCGCCCGTGGATTGTATACAAGGGTCAGTATTGAGCCACTTGTAGGGCCATAACGAAAGTTGTGGGGGTTGCTTAAGCACAGGTTTAGGTCTCTGTAACTTAAGACTTTCAAATCTTATGAGTCGTGAGGGTCCCATAAGAGAGTTCTCCTTACGAGTCGTGAGGATCTCGCAAGTGTATTTTCTCCTTAAGAATCGTGGGGATCCCTAAGTGTGCTGCTCCCTTGTGAGTCGTAAGGATCTCACGTGGGTGGTTTCTCCTTACAAGGTCGAGAGGAACTTGTAAGTGTTCTTTAACGAGATTGCGCCCTTTCGGGTTTTCACAAACACTCGCCGGTAGTCCTGCTGTTTTTACTCACGGAGCCCTTTCGGGTTTTCATCCGTGCCTATTTTGCTTATGGACATACCGTTTTTGTTTTTTTTTAATTTTCTTTTTCTCTTTTTTTTACGAGGTCGCGCCCTTTCGGGTTTTCACGAACACTTGCCGGTAGTCCTGCTGTTTTTACTCACGGAGCCCTTTCAGGTTTTCATCCGTGCCCGTTTTGCTTATGGACATACCGTCTCTTTTTTTTTATTTACGAGGTCGCGCCCTTTCGGGTTTTCACGAACACTCGCCGGTAGTCCTGCTGTTTTTACTCATGGAGCCCTTTCGGGTTTTCATCCGTGCCCGTTTTGCTTATGGACATACCATTTTTTACTTTTTTTTGTTTTTTAATTTTTTTTTATTCTTTATATATATATTTTTTTATATTTTTTTTTTCTCGTCAGCCTAAGGATGCTGCGGTAGTAGTTTAAAGACATTTCGGTCATTTGCAAGTTTTAGGACATTGCGGTCCATCATTAGTTTAAGGACATCTCGGTCCGCCGTCACCGTATTTGAGGCGAATATCTAGTTTATTGACTTTTCGGTCTATGAGTCTTTCTCTATGACTGACCATGATGCCCCCGGCGTATCCATCTTTCTCGGAGCATGCGGTTGTAGCGGGTTCACCTTCCAATTTTTGGACAGCACGAACTTGCCTTGTTGGTATTGGTCTTCAACCCAGTTCTTGAAGACGTAGCAATTCTCGATCAGATGACCTACCGTTTGATGGTAAGGGCAATAATTAGGATTATTAACATCACCTAGCCGCAACGGACGTTTTGGACTCGGCAGATTGATGAGTCTGTCGCACACTGCCAGCTCGAACAGTCCCCTTGTTTTATCTTACGGAAACGAGTAAGGACGTTTCAACTTTTCCTGGAGGGGTTGCCGCTTGTTGCTTTGGCGAGCAACCGGTCTAGGGTCACTTAATTATTGTTGAGCACTGGCGACGAAGGCCGTTTTTCCTATTCCTTTATCCTTTTTGTTCGCTCCGTTGTTTGCGGGGCCGGGATTTTTTCCGAGTAGCGTGCGATTGCATGGCTGAACGTTCTCGCAGCTCCTCAATTCCTTCATTTTTGAAATAGATTCCCTGAGGGAAGGGTTGGGGGTAGCTTCTTCGTCAGAGTCGCTTCCAAAGGTGATAATTTGCGATACCTTAGAGTCGGCCGTATGACAATCGTCGGCGGCTCTTTTGCGATCGTCTATCACATTTTTTCGACGTCTACAAGCTTCACATTTTTTCCTGTCGAAGTGTTGCTTTTGAGCGACATACCCTTGCCACCAACAGTTAAAAGATTCGCAGTCTTCGGTAGGATGTATGATCTTCTGATGATATAAGCAGAAGTTAGGGTACATATCTACCTCAGCGAGAGTATTTTCTTCAAAGGGTGGTAGCTTCATTCCTACTGATAAAGCTTTGGCGAACCTTTTCCTCGTCTTGAATTTGTTTTTATCCGCAGTGGATGGCTTTTGATTTGACGGGAATGCCTTGGCTTTTTCCAGTATGGCCATTTCACGCTCTTGATTGGCTTTTGCTTTCAGACGAATTTCATTTAGGAAGACATCGATCAGCTCGTCTGATGGCTGTAGAATTTCTGGTTCGGGGTTCGCCATTGGTTTCTCGGCGCAAGAAGCTTCTTTATTATCTGTCAGTGAGTGAGAAATCACATGACAAGTCGCTACGTAGTCTTCAGATTCATCTGATGAGTTTTCTCCATCGTTTTCATCCTTGACTAAAGAACAAACTGCCCCCGGCGTGTCCGTCTTCTTTGGAGAGTGCGGCTGTGGTGGGTTTACCTTCCAGTTTTTCGACAGCGCGAAATTGCCTTGTAGGTACTGATCCTCGATCCATCCCTTAAAGACGAAACAATTCTCAATCGGGTGACTTACCGTTTGGTGGTAAGGGCAATAATTGAGATTATTAAGATCGCCTGGCTGCGATAGACGCTTTGGACTCGGCAGATTGATGAGTCTGTTGCGCACTGCTAGCTCGAGCAGTCTTCTCGTTTTATTCTGAGGAAACGAGTAAGGACGTCCTAGCCTCTCTTCGAGGGATGGGCGCGGACGCACGTTGTTTTGGCGAACGACCGGCTTTGAGTTGCTCGACTGTTGTTGAGCATTGGCGACGACGATCGCTTTCCCTTTTCCTTTCTCATCTCGGGAATCTGATTTTGGAGGAGACGGTCTATGGCCCATCTGGTCCATTTGGGCTAATTTGTCAATCAAGGCCTAGAAGGTGGTCGGCCTGAAGAACATCATGAATTGGGAGATGGTCGCTTGAGGGTCGAGAGTACCCACGAACATGCCCACGGCAGGAGCTTCTTCGATGCGCTGCTCGCACTTTGACCATAGATTACGCCACCGTATCGCATACTGGACCCAAGTTTCTGCAGGCTTCACCCTGGCATTGATCAATGTCGTGATTGGGGTGCGTTCGCTAGCGCTTGCAAAACGCTAGGTGAATAGCAACTCCATCTCTGCGAATGTCTTGACAGAGTCATTTGGGAGTTCAGAGTACCACTCGAACACCGTCTCCGATAAGCTGCCGACGAATTGGCGGAGCAAGAGTTTATCATCGCCGCCAGTGTTGCCACATAAGGCTCTGAATTGAGCGACGTGCTGATGCGGATTTCCCGTCCCCTTGTATACATGGAACTTAGGGATCGTATATCCCGGCGGGTAACTGATTTGGTCATACCAGCTCGGGTATGGTCGCCCAGTTTTGACGACTTGGCTGGCTGCTTCACTCGCCTGATGAGCTCGTATTTGCTGAGCTATATAGTCATCTAGTGCAGCTTTGGAAATGGTTTCCTCCTTGGCTGTTGAATGAGCCGGAGGAGGATTAGATGTCTCCTCTTTATCGTCTTCAATAATGACCGGATGGTCTTCAGCTGGAGGGTCCGGCTGTAACATCATTCCCACCATGTCTTGGAAGAGAAGCGTCATCTGTTTTATGTTAGCCGCTTGCTCTGCAATTTCTTTGTCCCTCTTTTCGAGGACTCTGCGTAAAAAGTCAGCGTCGGTTTCTTGTTCTTGACGCTCATCCGAAGACGTTTCAGAGCTTTCTTTTGGCTCAGTGAGTGCAGCCATTGTAGTCATCATTTCCTGAAGCTTTTGTTGTTGCTCCTGGGCTTTCGTCACGGATCGGATGAGCGGTCGGTGGCCCATAGAAGTGCGGCTTTCCTCCTTTCCAGAAGCCATATAAACAATGTGCACCACCATGCCCCCAGATTTGGGGCGTTTGTGTTCAGCGCTTTTATGCTTCGCCATGTTCACAGGGGCTTTTTGCGGCCTCCTTTTCTTCTGAGTGATTGGAGTTAAGGGGGCCGTTGTAGTGGGCACTCGAGTAGCTATTGTTTTTTGTGGCTTGACGGAGTAATCCTTCTCCTGCCTTACCTTCATCTTTTCTTGTCGGCGGAGATAGTTTTTATCAATTACCGACTCTTGGACCTGTCGCCAGACCTTGTAAATTTTAGAGGACAGCCGTTGAGGGGGCTGTTCTAGCTTCTTCTCTGGAGTATTCTCCATAGGTGAAGGAGTTCGCTTCAGCACCGCAGTAGGAGAGTTTCTGCGCACCGTGTTTAGCAATTCAAAGCTGTTCCCGGTTGGAACAGCAGCATCGGTCCCCACCGTTGGAGCTGGCGGAGTTATCCCAGAGGGGGAGTTGCCCCCAGCCTTCTTTACTCGGCGCCAGTGGCGACGTCGAGCATGTCATGCTAATGGAGTTGTTTCAGCTATAGGGGTGACCTCCTCATGCACCCCGTGTTGGTCAGAATATGCTGGTACCAGCCTTTTAAAGATCGACGTCCGTTGAACGGGGACGACCAACCTGTCAGAAGCGGACTTCCGAGCATGGGAAGCAACCTTGGTGACTTTGCCAAGAACGGGAGCTGGGATGGCTATCCGCTTCGGGATAACGTCTTCTGGTATGGCAGGCTTCTTCATGGGCCCGATGGAGTTCTGGTCTAATCCATTAAAACCTGAAGCAGTGGAGTTGGGCGACCTGTTGAGAGGGGCCGCGGCAGTGGTAAGTCGATCGAAGACCGACTTTTTTGGAGCTTCTTGCAATGTCATTGGGGCGTTGAAGCTCATTGGTGGGAGCATGGTCCCAAAAAATAGTCCAGTGGTGGTTTGAGCCACCTGCTCCACCGGCATTTTGAAAAGGGAGGCCGCTTGGGGCCCATAAGTCACTCCTCCAGCAAGGACCGAGCGAGAATTGCAGTTGTAGGCAGTGCAGTTTGAAGCCATTGATCTTCTGTTTTCTTCACGGAGCAAGACACCAAATCTTAGTACCTCGAATCCACAGGTAACCACAGTAAACCGCGATTCGTTCGCGAACACGACACACGAAGTGTGGAGTGGAAAGTGGAAAAGGTCCCACCGGGCGTGCCAGAATCTGTTCCCCTCCGAATGGCGGCGCACAGGACCGCGATGTCCTGACGCTGAGATTCGGGGCAGATGCTATATGGTTTTATCCGTCCACCTCTCCGAAGATGCCAAGATGATTTATGGCACCGTGTATCGGAGGTTTAGACGGATGCGGCCGATGTAGCAGACTTTGTCAGATTCCCCCTCACTTGAGGGGTTTTTGATTGTGGGGACGCTCTTCCCTGCAGGCGCAAGCCCCTGCAGTTAATTACGCTACCGCATCGCGGCAACAACTTTCTCCTTCTCCAGAATTTTACTTCATGTCGTGGGTGTTTATTTTGTTTGCGGTTGCCCATGGATTGTATACGGAGACTGAGTAATGCCGTCGCCCGTAGGACGTGGATTAGTCCAAATCCGTATTTACTTAGATTTGGGTTTGGTGTTTTTAGTTTAAGGATGCATTAGTCACGTTGCGGCTAAGATCAACTTAAACGTTCGTTAAGGATACGATGGTCCTGCTTGAGACTAAGATCAACTTAACGGAAAGAGCATTTGAGGGCTCTATTGTTCCAGTTTAGGGACATAGTGGTCCGTTTAATGTGTATGGCCATCGGGACCCGTCACCTCTCTGACGACGTTGAAGGATTACAACGACATGTGTCAGAGGAGTTCGGAGATGTACCCTTGAACCAAAGTTGATTGGGGGTTTTATGGTCCATTTGAATGTTTAAGGATATGTTAGCTAAGTTTGAGGCTAAGATCAACTTAAACAGGATCGTTTAGATCTGACAAAAGAGCATTTGAGGGCTCTATTTTTCCAGTTTAGGGACGTAGTGGTCCATTTTCCGGTTTAGGGACATGGTGGTCCGCATTTCAGTTTAGGGACGTGATGGTCTATATTCCAGTTTAGGGACGTGGTGGTCCGATATTAGTTTAAGGACGTTTCGGTCCAATATTAGTTTAAGGACGTTTCGGTCCAACATTCCCATTTAGGGACGAATATTAGTTTAAGGACGTTTCGGTCCAATATTAATTTAAGGACGTTTCGGTCCACGAGTTTAAGGACCCCGCAGTCCATATACGTGTGGTCGTTGGGACCCGTCACCTCTCTGACGTCGTTGAAGGATTACAACGATGGGTGTCAGAGGAGTTCGGAGATGTACCCTCGAACCGGATATAAATTAATTTAAGAGAACAGCTGTGCTCAGTCAATTTAATTTGAGGACTTACGGCCAAAATTGGGCTAAGTCCAGTTGAAAATGTTCAACGCCCTTATTTATTTTTGGTCTATTAGACCTGTGTTAGGGCTTTGCCCACACTTAAATAATACATTGCATTACTTCTATTTTTTTTGTTTGGGCTCTGCCCATAAAAAATGCAGAGCATCAATTTATTCTGGGCTCTGCTCATTTATGAATGATGCAATGCATCTATTTTGTTAGGGCTCTGCCCCTTTTAAAATGCGTAGCATTTTAATTATTTCGTTTGGGCTCTGCCCATTTATAAATGATGCAGAGCATAAATTTAATTAGGCCTGCTTGGTCTCTTAATTGGGCCTGGCCCTTCAGGAAAAGAAATGCATTGCATTTGTCAGGCGCTTTGCGCCAGTTACTGAGCGCAAGCGCTTGTGGTGAGGACACGTGTCATGCTCTGGTGAGCGCAAGCGCAACAGCGCAGTGCGCTGCGCTGTTGCGCTGCTGACACGTGGCGCGCTCTGTTGAGTTGCGCTGACAAAGGAGCGCAACAGCGCAATTTTTCATGTGCAAAGCACTGTTTTATATTTTGATCGATTTTAAATCAAAGAAAACAAGTTTTCTTTTGTTTTCAAAGAACCAATGGTTCATAAGAAAGTGCAAAGCACTATTATTACTTATTTTTCTTTTTATTTAAGATTATTGATCTTGTTCTTAGATCAATAATCTGTCCATAAGAGAATTTTCTCTTTTTCCTAAAGGTTTTTACCTTCTGTTGTTCTCGAGGAGTTCTCGAGAGTTCTCTTCTTTTTTTTTTAGAAAGATGTTGATGCCTTTGAATTGAGATTTGGGGTCCTTTTTTTCTCTGAGTGATTTGGGGAATTTTCCCCACCGTTGGATGTTTGATCTAAGGGCTTCTGCTTTGCAGAAAAAAATCTTCTTGTTTTAACAAGAACAGAAAAGATTTCTTAGAAATTTAATTCTATTTGGCGCAGATGCCCCAGCGCGTGACATGTGTCGCGCAGCGCAACTGCGCTAGCGCATCTGCGCTGACACGTGTCGCGCAGCGCACAGCGCAGCGCAACTGCGCTAGCGCATCTGCGCTGACACGTGTCGCGCACCGCAGTGCTTGCGTTGCTGAAGCGTTGCCTCATTTAATTTTTCTTTAAATAGAGCTTTGCTCTGATTGGGTGCGCTGCCTTGGGCGCTGCGCTGATGCATCTGCGCCTGACACGTGGCGTGTTGCGCAGCGCAAATAATCTGAAGCGTTGCTTCATTTATTAAATTTTTAAATTTTCAAAGCAGAGCTTTGCTCTGATTGGGGGAAGATGAAGCGTTGCTTTATCTCCCGCCTCGGAATTTGAACAGAGCTTTGCTCTGATTGGGGTAAACAATTGCCATTGATGACGCCGCAACTGATGAAACTACTGCTGGCGCCTTATCAGAAGCCTTTGCCTGGGCTCTAGTGCCCATTGGCATACCAACTATGGGAGGAGTCGATTCCGCATCCGCCGTCTCAGGGATAAGTAAGGCACCGTTACCCCTCAATGGAGGGTGAACCATTGTCCGCGGTCGCAGCGAAATGCCCGTAGCTTGGGTCGGGACGGGAGCCCTATATCCGAAGACTATCTGCTTCTCCTCGGCAATGACGGGACCAACTCGATGATGGTACCGACTCGTAAAAAACCTCACACACCTTAGAATATAGTCGGCCTTGGGGATCACGAAACGAGAGCCGATGTTCAGCCACATGAAGTGATGGATGATGTCATGAACAACTCCCAGAGATGCGCTGGGCTCCACCAAAAATGCCTCGAAGGGAACACCCAGGTTATAACCCAATTGCCGAGCAAAGCGGTGCGGATTATACCGCATGAAAAGAGCCGTATCATTTCGACGGAACACCAAATAACCCAGCCCAATCGAATACAAGTGCATAATTTCCTTAGGCTTTAAGGATGGTGCTCCCCCTTTCAATCAATCGAATAGTTGCTGAACATACGGGTCGTTGAATATCATCCTACCTTCATTAGCATACGGGTTAAGCAAATACGAAGGGCCCCAAGCTGAGTTAGATCAGGAGCAGAAGCATCCACCAACCTCATGAACCGCGGGAAGGTGTAAGCGTCTATGGAAATCTGGCATCCGATGCGCTGCGAACGCCCCCAATACATGCATCTCGATCCACGACGTAAAGTAGTGGAGGGAGAAGCTCACAACATCTACACCGGGGGTCGAAGTATTGGCTGCAGCACTCAGCCCATGGCATAAGTGTCATAGCCCCACGATGCCCACGGCTAGTCGTGTCTCTTAAGCCACGCGATGAGCAGGGTAGATGACTGAAGCTCTCATAAAGAGAAGATGCGTTAGAATGGCGAACCAACTGAGCCAAAGGCTGATAAAGCCGACAAAGAAGATTTCTTCGTCCATGCCGGGAGCCGCAATCGAATCGAAGGACAAGGCCGACAAAATCGGGATATAAAACTGCGGTAAATCTTCTTCTTTGGTCGGCAGTTTGATTAGCCCAAACCCAAAAGGGTCGTCGATGTTCGCAAACTTCGGAGCCGTCTTGGACAAAACATCTTCGCGGATAAAGCAGGCAACGAAGCTCTCAAAAGTTATGCCATGACCTTCCGACGCCGCGAACAGTTTCTAAAAAATAACCAAAATCTTGATTAAGCTAGGGTACTTATGGCGGACGGCGTTTAAAGTCGTCAAGCCGTCAAGCGAAGCCGGCATCGTCTCAAACACATACTCATCGGGATGAAGCAACTCTTCACAATGCTCTCTCCTGATTGGCAGTCCCAAAACCTCGCGAAACTCGTCCAATAAAATAGAGATCTCGCGATCCCCTAGCAAGAAGGTGTTGGTAGGAAGATTCCACTGGTTCACAAAAGCCTTAACCCACCAAACATGAGGGGACTGATAATGAAAAAGGAACGCATACACTGCCTGATAGAGCCCAACCTTCTGCAATTGCGCACGATAGGTGGACAGAACATATCGAGCCCAGTGAAGATAGCTCGTTGGATGGCGAGGGGTGAGCCCTTTCTTATAAATTTGTCCCCAAGGTTGGGTTTCACCCTGACAAATGCAACACCCCGAGATATCTATGGCCGGCAAAGGCTGGTTGGGTATCCCAGTTGTCCATGGCTCAAGCCGGCCTATAGGAGTCTAATCAGCCACCTCCACCGCAAAAGCGGTCTGCGGACGCTCCATCGGCGAAATTGGGCGAGAGGCTCTGTTGGCACTTCGAAAATAAAGCTGCGGCGGCCCCGGATGATATGTCCATACCAAGTTACCCACAAGAGCAAACTGGTACAGTCCCTGTCATGAGCCCTGATCATCGCCATTGCTTCTTCGTCCGACGACGATTGTGGAAAAGGAGCGTCTGAGCGAGTAAAAGGAAAGTAGGGAAGAGAAGTCATTATTCCTGAAATAAAGGGAGGAAAAACTATTAATGCAACTTATATATATATATATATAAACAGCGGAAGAAAACGATAAGAAGTTTATTCCATGAGACCATTGATTGCAAAAATAATGGACCCCACAAAATCAATATTACGGCTCGCCAATCACGAGACAGTTTAATCATTTTGAGAATAAAAAAAGATTCTCAATAAATGCACATTGGAGTTCAAACGACTTGAGACATCCTCACAAAAGAACACCCATTATAAACTCTGTTAAATGGGTAAAAATAAAGGAAGAATCCCTTGAAAAGATTTTCAAGAACACAGGGGAATCAAATTCCCGAAGGGCCCTCTTGACCTTTCAGAGCTAAGCTCTTCGGTGAGAAATTAAATTCCTTTTATACAATAGAATTAAATTCCATAAACCCCCATAAAAAGGAAATCAAATGCCATGAATCATTGAAGGTCAGAGGAGGAATGCCTAAAGTATTGAGAGTTATTACTCAAATATCACATCTTTAGATCTTTAAGAGATGGGTTTCGGAGGAGAGCAAAGCTCTCATAATGGATTTAAAATCCAGAGGTTTTCTTTAAAGAAAAGGATTTTTTTATGATATTCAAGATCTTTACCTAAGAAGGATCGCTTTTCCAACAGAGTTTAACCCTGGAATTGCAATGGCAGAGAACTAAGCTCTGAAGAGGAGAATTAAATTCTCAAAGAAAACAAAGAAGGAAGAAGATGAAAGAACAGTGGCTTCCCAAAGCCAAACCCTTGCATTTATAAGACATGACAAGGGCGATTCACCTTCCCGTTCCCCTAGGCAATCCAACGGCTATAAAGGTGACAGCGTTGCACTCACGTGTAAGCCATGTAAGAACAACGCTGTGGGGGCATTTGTTCCCTGTTGAATAATAAACAATAAATAAAAAATAAATGGGAAAATTCCCCAAATGGAGCATCACGTGCCCACACGTGATGGGCCTTGGAGCCAAAATTATAAGCATAACACTTAACAAATGGGACTGAAGTAGGGCCTCACGTGCCATACGTGAGCACCTATATACAAAGTATATAGGCGTCTTCATAAAACAAATAGCGGGCCAGAAGGCACAACACGTGCCAGCACGTGATGTTCTTCTCTGGGACTGCTGCATATAGGTAAACCGGCCTAGTGCCATTGGGTCACGTGCTACACGTGAGAATTCCTAATATCTTCTGACCCGATAGAATTAAATTCTATATAAAAGGGATCATAACCCTATTTTGGAAATATTTTCCTCAATTTTTATAAATAAGAAAGATTGTACTCTGTAAATCAGAGCACCGTTGGATCAAAGATCTAATGGTGATTAAAATCACCAAAATATATAATTAAATTCTGATTGAGGAAATACTCCTCAAATCTTTCTAAATAAAAAAGATCGTGCTCTGTAAATCAGAGCACCGTTGGATCAAAGATCCAATGGTGATTAAAAATCACCAAGATACAGAATAAGTTCTGCATGGAAAAATATTTTCCCAAAAAGAAAAATGTCTTCTGTAAAACAGAAGTCTTTGGATCAAAGATCCGACGGTTCATAAATTCCTCAAATCAATTAAGAGATCTCTCAGTGAGAGATTTCCTTAATTGAATCAACAAATGTGCTTCCACTATATAAAGACCTCAAGACTTCAAGTCTAAAACAGAAGAACCCCCCCCCCTAAACTTCAAGTTCAAGAGAGAAAACAGAGAGAAAAACCCCCGGATAAGCTAAAACGAAAAGAGAATTTAATTCTCTAGAGAAAAGAAGATCTCCTCAAAAAGAAAGAGAAACCCTAGGTAAGAGAAAAAAAGAAACACAGAGAATATCTTATCTCTTCTTCGCCTCCACAAGAGTTTAACTCTTCTAAAAAGAACTTAGTTCTTCCTCTGGTTGAGATCTGCAGAAGCAGATCTCCCCACAAGTTGAGAATTCAATTCTCATCGGGGAGATTTAGTTATGTAGATTCAAACCTAGAGGAAAGAACTAAGTTCAAAGAATTTAATTCTTACAAGAACATATAGGAATTTAATTCCTCTAGTAAAACTAGGGTTTAACCCTATATAAGAATTTAATTCTTATAAAACAATGGGCTTGAAAGTCTCAAAACTCAAGATCTCCATGCACGTAAAAAGATTAGCCCCTGCATGATGATGGCATATCACGTGCTCCCATGTGAGCACCCTTGATAAAACAAAAGAGAACAACTAAGAGCAGGTCATTTTCAAAAAGAAAAGAGCTTAGCACTTTCAAAAAGAAAAAGGTATAAACACAAAGACAGTTATCACTTTTGGGGTGCCTCACGTGTTCCCACATGATCCCCTAAAAGTGCTTTGCACTTTTGAAAGAAAAGGGAATAAACCCAAGGAAACAATGTCTAACTCTGAGGCGCCTCACGTGCTCACATGTGATGGCCATAAAGATAAAATGTTTAACACTTATATAATGATGGGGAATAAAACCAAGCGAACAGCACCACCTTTTAGAACCTCACGTGCCACACGTGAGCGCCTTCAACTTTCAGTGTTTAACACTGTCTTAGAGCATCACGTGGGAGCATGTGAACACTAAAAGTACATTAGTGTTTAACACTGTAAGGAACCAACTTCAACTACAAATTAGTTAAGTTCCTTCTGAGATTAAATCTCCAGACAAACCGAGTATCTATGCTCAGAACTGATAACTCCACGATTTGGAATCTGGTTCAAGGGTACATCTCTCCACACCTCTGATATATATCGTTGTAATCCTTCAACGTCTTCAGAGAGGTGGAGGGTCCCAAATAACCAATAACCCTTGGCACACCCCCAAACTAATGAGCCAAAACTCCATGGACTATGATGTCCTTAAACCCAATGACCGCAACGTACCTAAACTAAACTCTACAGACTATAATGTGCTTAAACTCCATGTACTATGATGTCCTTAAACCCAATGGACCGCAACGTCCCTAAACTAAACTCTACGGACTATGATGTCCTTAAACTTCATGAACTGTGATGTCCTTAAACCCAATGGACCGCAACGTCCCTAAACTAAACTTTATGGACTATGATGTTCTTAAACTCCATGGACTGTGATGTCCTTAAACCCAATGGACCGCAACATCCCTAAACTAAACTTTATGGACTATGATGTCCTTAAACTCCATGGACTGTGATGTCCTTAAACCCAATGGACCGCAACGTTCCTAAACTAAACTCTATGAACTATGATGTTCTTAAACTCCATGGACTGTGATGTCCTTAAACCCAATGGACCGCGATGTCCCTAAACTAAACTCTACGAACTATGATGTCCTTAAACTCCATGGACTATGATGTCCTTAAACCCAATGGACCACAACGTCTCTAAACTAAACTCTACGGACTATGATGTCCTTAAACATGGATTATGATGTCCTTAAACCCAATAGACCGCAACGTCCCTAAACTAAACTCTATAAACTATGATGTCCTTAAACCCAATGGACCGTAATGTCTCTAAACTAAAACGATAGAGTCCAAATGCTCTTTCATTGGGTCTAAATGATCCTGAAATCTTGTTAAGTAGATCTTAGTATAAAATTAGACTAACGTATCCTTAACAAACATTTAAGTTGATTTTAATCTCAAACGAGGTTAACGAGCCTTAAATCTACCAAACCCAAATCTAAGAAAATAAGGATTTGAACTAATCCCCGCCCGACGGGCGACAATAAAAATTAGTCTCCATATACAATCCACGGGCAACCAAAAATAAAATAAATACACACGACACGAAGTGAACATTTGGAGCAGGAGAAAGTGGCTATCGCTACGCGGTAACGTAATTAACTGCAGGGGCTTGCGCCTGCAGGGAAGAGTGTCCCCACAATCAAAAACCCCTCGCTGGCTTGCACCTGCAGGGAAGAGCGTCCCCACAATCAAAAACTCCTCGCTAACGAGGGAGAAGCTGACGAAGTCTGGTACAACGACCGCATCTGTCCAAACCTCCGATGTACGGTGCCATAAATCAACTTGGTATCTTCGGAGAGGTGGACGGATAAAACCCAATAGTATCTGCCCCCAAAATTCAGGCGAGACGTCCCAACGTCCCGGTCGCATCTTTCGGCGGTGAACAAGCCCCTGTGTTTAAATCCCCTCAGCCACATATTATTTTTATTGATTTTTCTTTTAAACTTTTAGAAGCTCAAAGGTTTGCACGTGCACTGCACATAAAATGAAAAGTCACAATAAAAACAAACATGTGGAAAATGCTATTTATACAGCTCAGGACACGTAGCCCCAATCCAAGCTCCATCCCCTCCAAGATGACCGGCGAGATCTTGATTTGGGCCGGCACCATCGGTCCAAACCGTACCAAATGCTCCCAAAACTTTACCCTAGCATCTCTTGGCCTACCCCACTACCGCCAAGTTGTTTGATTTCTCTGCATTTATCCAGAGAATGATAAATTTCCTCTTTAATCCATTTTTAATGCGCATTTTAATTCTATTCTTCATTACCCTAAACCTTAATTTTCCATATAAATACCACACTACATTTTACCCCTCTCATTCAGAAATCTAGTGTCAAAACTCTCTAAAAATTTCTAAGTCCAAAAAGTTGCACTAGTGAAGTTAGCAAAGGTCAAAGTTCCGGAGACGAAACGACTCCCTGACGATCCCAAACTCTCCCCTATCTCTTCTCTTATTTTACAATCAGTAAGTCCCCTCTCCCTCCTCTTTTGCTATTCTAAAACTTCTCCTTTTCAAAACTCGTCGGAAGCGGAGTTATTCCGACTTCCGATTCGATTTTCTTTAAAAACTATATTTTTCTTAAAGAATAAAATACCATATTCTCTCATAGTGATCAAAAAACATAAACAAATATATTAGAACAAGTTTCATCTCAAAAGAATCTATTATGCAACTTTTATCGCATTTTTACGTTAAATACCATATACTTTACTTTCTATACAATTCAATATATTCCATTATATTATCTTTAGAAAACTCACGAGATAATGACCCACCTCATCACAAAACACATTTTTGACATAGAACGATAACTCTTGGGACATTAGCTTATGGGAAAATACTAGTTTACGATTAAATACCATAAACATTCAAAAACTGTTTTCTTTAAAAGTGTGTTATTTAATTCCGTGCAATTGCGCCTCTACAACCCATTTTGGGAAACCCCGATGGGAATGGTGCGGGTTATCGCACGTCCTCGGGCCTAGTAGAGCGGGATGCAGACCTCCGCAAGGAGCATTCGATCTCGATGGAATTTTTAATGCGGTTTTTAAGAAAATGAGATTTCTACAAAATAAATAAAATTATTTTTATTATATATATATATATATTATCAAAATGTCTATTTTAAATATATTATATAAATATTCCATGTTTTTATAAATCAAAAGAATCATAAATTTCATGAAACTACTATTACAACTCAATACAATATCAATATTACACTAAAATACCATATACATTGAAATTTAGGTTATATCCACTAGAATATTTCACTTTATAAAAATTATAATTATGAAACCCCTAAAGACGATAATTAAATACTTGAGGAGTATTTTGAAAATATATCAAAACTATTTTTCATAAAACCCCCTCAAGTTATATTAAATTACAATAAGGACCCTAGTAAATATAGGTTTAAGCGGGACCAGTTCTCTTGAGCCTCAGAGAACCGGAGAATATGGGTGCTTGCCTATCTAAGTAAAACAACCTAAAAATGGTGTTATTAATACGGTAATTGTCTTGGAAAAAGACACAAATCCTGCCGACCATGTGCGGCAGTTACCGATAACATCAAAAACAATTCAGGACTTCAATTTCTTTTTAAAGTGTCTGGCTCAGACAGAGTCTCTGTCTAATATGAAATCAATCTGACTTGAATCCAATTCACGTATAACTACAATACAACATGAATCCACGAATACCAGAATACAAACCATATCAACATGAACATGACTTGAACCGAACCATGGATATACTCTGTTTACATGAATATCCATTTATATCCATTCTATTTACTGATATCATGGTTTCGGCAAGTCTTCTATTTACTACAAGACAATACAATACAATCAATACAATAAAATATTACAGGTTTTATAAAGGGGTAGACTGGCACGGAACATGTTAAAGGTGGCACGAGGTGGTCACTAAAAGACGTAATTACATCCATGCCGTTGTTCCGTGGTATTATCGACGAAGTCTTGTACTACGGGTTACCAAAGTCCACGATGTAAGTTGGACTCCTCTCGTATACACTGGCATGTTCTGTACCAAGTTACAACAACTACGTTAGTATAACAAATATAACATATCTACTTCACCTGTTCTATTTTTTGTTTATTCCTCTTCTTCTTTCTTTAGGACTTACCGAGCGATTGTTCACTGACGACATTCCTATTTCTCTTCTTCTTTGAAATGCTGTCAGGTGGATCCGACTCATTAGAGATCGAGCCCAGTACTGAGGACTTGGAGCAGTTTGTCATCGACCCAGAGCTGTAGGCACTTGTATATACTTTTAATTTCAGTTATGCCATTGTTTAGGCATTGCTTTCTATTCCTGTATTTACATTTCCAGTTGTACTTGTAAAGAATTGTTAAATAAATAAAAGTTGTTGTTCATTTATATTCATGTCTCTTGTGTATATTTTACTTTATATTGTTTAGATACGCTTAGCGTGTTTACTTCTGAGTAAATACATCGCATGACCCGTTGCGTCTCCTTACCGTACACCGGGAAGCGGGGCGTGACAACGGAGCTCATTGGACCGTTGGCACCGGCCCTAAGGTTTTTTGGCCGGTCAATTCTTGAGCTCTGGCCTCGAGATATGTGCCACATGGTTAATTCTGTGTTTACTCCATTTTTCACATGTTTGATTTTCAGAAACTTTTCCTTTCCCCATGTATTGTACGGGCAACTCTTGGGCTTCCAAAAATTAAAAAGAAAATTCAGAAAAAATAATTGTGTCTGATAGGATTCGAACACACAGGCTACGTCACAGCAGTGTAGAGGCTTTACCAGTGAGCTACAAGTTACTTCTTGATTTTATTAAACAATTCTAACTTATAACTCTTACACAGACTGTAATACTCTTTTCTGTACAATAACAAGAATTTTTCCTTACAGTGATTTCATAATCGTTACACACTCCATCAGACCTTGTATATTATTTGACTTAGAACGAGTGGAGACTTATGTATATTTTGTTTCAATTTGAGTAGCATCGACTAGTTATGTTGTTTATGTATTCTTTCACTTAGTATGCTGGTGATTATTCGCTTTTAAGCGTCGTATATACATTGCGTGGGTTGTTCCCGCCGATTGGCGTGATGTTGCTCCTAAGTAAGGGATGTCGTTATAATATTTATTATGTACTTGTTTTTCCCAAGATTTACAAAGGAAGTGCTGTCGAAATTTTTAAGTACAAAATAAATTTTACTCCCTTTCAAAACCACTCAACATGTGCTTCAATTTAAACTATCGTTGTAAACAAAAAAAAGTTTAGATCTCATATCAATTACTTCTTTTGAACTTTAACTCCTTAATTCTTTATAAGGGTTTAGATCTTGGTTTCTGGCTTACTTGGATTGTATCGACATCTTTAGATATTACACAATCTAAGTGCCAGTCACGTGCCAAATTCGGGTCGTGACACTAAGCAATAGGCGGTGGTTCCACGGTCAAATTATGGCCGTTTAATAAAAAATTTCATGGGTATGATCGTCTTTTCACATACGTCAAGATGACATCTAGGGTTTCAAGTTCCAGAGCCTATATAAAGGACCGAACAGCAATAAAGAAAGATTATCTAGGATTTTTAGTTTTTTTAGAAATTTTCTTTTAGCCAATTAAATTCTGTAATGCAAATATTTATTAATAAAATGTAGAGTAATTTTTATTTCTTGTCTCTTTACTTTTCCGCAATTTGGTTCTTCACATCTAATTTTATTAGTTAAATTGAATTGTTTTTTTTTTGGATTTCATCTTCTTCCTCTTTCTTTCTCATCGATTTTGAAGCGATGATGCTAATAAAAGAAACCCCTTATTTTTTGTAAGGGATCTTAAAAGCGAACTTTATAATATATTCATCAACCCTTTTCTCTTTTCTTTTTGATTTAATGAGCGAATAATTTTCTCGCTTGTTAGGGTTTTGAAGGGTGGGTAGTTTATTTGATGGATATTTACCTTCAATTCACTTTATTATTTTTAATTCTTTATAAACTTTAATCAAAGCGGACCTTAACCCTCTTATTTGGGCACACCCTCAATTCATGAAAGTTGCGATCTCGATTTGAGTTTAGTTAAAATTGTTTTGATTGAAAGGTTTAGTATAATAACGATCAATGGAGAGACAAGAGTAAATAGAGGGAATCCCTAATACCCTTCTTGCCACGCCCCGCTTCCCAGTAGACGGAAACGGTGACGTAGCAGGCCGCAACGTATATACTATAAAATAAATACGTTAAGCGTAATTAAGCAATATATAAAAATGAACAAGAATGATAAGAGAATAAAATGAAGCAGCAACTTTATTTACATTCAACTTTACATACAACTGTTTGAAATAAAAGATACAATAATCAAAAGTAAATGCCTAAACAGTGGCATACTGAAAGTACGTGCAGAGGGACTAGTAGTCAGGCTGAGCGGTAAGCTGGTTCAAGTCATCTTGGCTCGGCTCTATCTCCTCAGAGTCCGGTCCTCCTGACGAATATTCCAAAGAAAGAAACAGAAAGGAATATCGTCAACGAACTAACACTCGGTAAGTCCCAAAAGAAGAAAGAGAAGATAGTATATAAAGTGAAATGAACAGGTAAAGTTGTATATGACCGATTACCGATATATGATAATTATTATAACTTGGTTGTTTGTAATTTAATGAGAAAGGTATTCATGTATACAAAAGGAGTCTATCTTACCTCGTGAACTATAGTAACATGAAGTACAAGGCCCCGTCATAACCCACGGGACAACGGCACGAGAATTCATGTAGGTGTCTTTTAAGTGACCTCTCGTACCACGATATACGTTTCGTACCAATCTACCCCTTTATCCCCATGTAATGTATTGTATAGATTATATTTAAAAGTCTTGTCCGAAACCATGGATATAAAATGTTCAAGTTCATATTCAGGATGTAATCATGTATTCAAGTAGTCATGTCAAATTCAAGTCAAGTTATAATCATGGTTTGGTCAAGTGAAGTCAAGTATACATGTTTGAATTTGATGTTTGGATTCGAGTGTTCATGCTCGTGATCAAATATTCGTGTTTAATTTTGGATTCAGGTTTGAGATTGGACTCAGACTGAGTCAGACACTTGTACTGATTTAACTCTTGAATTCTTAGGTTTGGGAGTCATCGGCAACTGCAGCACATGAACGACAGGATTTGTGTTTCTTTCCAAGACAATTGCCATTGATAACACCTGTTAAGTTTTTTAACCTGAATAGGTAAGCACTCACTTTCTCCGGCTCTTTGGGGCTCAAGAGAATTGATCCCGCTTAAACCTATATTTGCTAAAATCTTTAAAATATTGTTTTGTATATCTCGAGGGGGTTTTATGAAAAATATTTTAATATAGATTAAAAATAAATGCTCGAGGGTGATTTATATTACTTAGAGTTTTCATGAGCATGTGTTTTATGTATTGAGGTATTTTAATGATAAATACCTAGCTTGTAAAAGTTTATGGTATTTTATTAAAAACTAGTCTTTTAGTAAATTGATGGTATTTTATTGACATTCTTTTAATCATTCATTTTTTATAAAAATATAGTTTCATAATATAATGAAAATATGGATTTATAATTTTATATAATTTTTTAAAAAATATTTAGTTTTATTTAGAAAATTCGTTTTTCTTAAAACCGTATTTATATCTTTTCGAGATCGAATACTCCGTGAGGAGTGCTGCATCTCGCTCTACTATCCTCAGGATGTGCGATAATCCGCACCATCCATTAGCGGGTCCCCTAATAAGGGTTGTAAATGCATAATTGTAAAAGAATACGAAATACCATTTTAAAAGAAACCTGGTTTTAAAGTATGTGGTATTTTATTGTAAAGATTTTTCTTCGAACAAAAATACATACAAATAGGTATCGTGCTATGAAACCGCAGTGTACATGTGGGGTAGGTCGTTATTCCGTGAAGTTTTTCCTAAAGGTATAGTTTTAACGAAAACGAAAAGAAGTGATAATAAAGTTCAAACTATTTTAATGAAAATGTTTAATTATAATTGTTTCACATGAGATTCTTGGTTAAATTTGATTCTAAACATTGGTATTTAAGTTTACAAGTAATGTGGTAAAAATTAGGTTGATCAATGTATAAAGGAAAAAGGAGTTTCTAGGGTTTAGAAAAAAATATCGGTAATAACTCCACTTTACCGATATAAAATTAAAGGTGAATTTCAATGAAGAGAAAGAGAGTTTGGGAGGGACTTACGGTTTAAATATCTCAAAGAAAGAGTTAGGAAGAAAAGGGAGGCTTCGGGGCGTCGCCGGAGCTCCGGAATCGGCTTTGATCTTCGATGGAAGAAGCTTACTCGCTAACTCCACTTTACTTAGAAACTTTTGAGAGAGTTTTTGCTATAATTTTCAGAATGGTGAAGAGGTAAGGCATGGGGTAGTATTTATAGTGGAGAATTAGGGTTTGAGAATTAAAAATGTTGATTAAAAAACATTAAAATGATGTTAATTTGTGAATCGAAAGGTCTCTGTTTTATTGCAGGGAAATCAAACAGTGCAAAAGAGTTGAGGGGAGTTGAAGAGACGGGTGTGTTGCACGTGTAATCTTTTGGGCTTCCTAAAATTTAAGAAGAAAAATCAGAGAAAATTATGTCATGAGAATCGAACACACATGCTACGTCACAGCGGTGCAAAAGCTTTACCAGTGAGCTACAAAGGGTTTCTTGCTTTTATTTAACAAAAGTGGCTTATAACTCATACACAGGCTATCAAATTCTTTTCTGTATTAACAGGAAAATTTCTGTACAGAGATTTTAGAGTCAATACACCTCTTGGCATCCAAATTCGCATTCATCATTATTCTTCTAATATTAATTAATTAAGAAGATAAAAAAATATTTTTATATAAAATCCCATCTTTTAAACTACCCAATCTGAAGAATCCTACAAGTCCTTCTCTTATAAAGTTTTCAAATCTCTTTAGTATAAAACAATAAAAATCCAACTTTTCTTCTATTAACTCGTCTAAAGTAAGATAAAAAATTTATCATCCCCTTGTGAACAACCCGTATTCATTATCGGCTAGCTATTTGCGACACTGTTATTAATTGCGGTATTTAGGACACATAAAAACTCAATTTTTCATACCAATCACCTATCCCGTCCCCACCCCATGTCCTGCCAATGCGGGTAAAACATACCTCATTCCCGCCCTACCGGAAAACCCAATTCACCATGGGGACCCCGCCCCATCATATTGTGTGTTAGAAGCCGTGTGTGTGTATAGTAAGAGATAGAGAGCGAAACATGTGAGGATAGTGATGTGTTGTCGATCGTTGGTTATTATGAGAGAGGGAGATAACGATGGTCTAATTAGCGTTGCTCAGATAGTTGCAGCTCAATTGTGGGAGCGCAAAAAAATACATGACTATGTGCATGAGAAGTAAACTGTAGAGTACAAAAGTGAGGACCGATGAGGAATTTAGGATTACAAATGGGATAATGAGTATTTATAAATGGAGCTGCACATTGCAAATAATATTGTGAAAAAAGATATTTCAGCAATTATCTATATTGTAGGGCGGGACGGGATGGGGGAAGCTAATACCTTCCCTGTCTTGTGCCTCGGTCAACGGTCAAAATCCCCGTCTCGATTCGTGTCTCGGTTAACGGTATCCCCGCCCCGATCGGGATGGGGCAGGATGGTACCCACGGGATAGGACAAAATTTCCATTCCTAAAATACACCGCATGCCTTCAGTATATGTTGTTCAAAATATACACATGTGCATCACACGTGCAAAATACTAGTATTATTATAATTAGAAGTTCTTAGATGATGTCATTAACCAACAAAATAAAAAATAGAAAAAAAATAACAGAATTCCAATAGCCAAAGTTGAGTATTAGGGATGTTCATCCCATCCACCATAAAATACAAAAATAAGGAAATGAAAACCCAACCACCCCCTCTCTATCTCTCTCTCTCTCTATATATATATATATATATATCTCATCCCACATTCTCTCTCGTGCTCAAAATCTTAAAAAAGAAAGATGAAATTCACATTTATACGCAAGCCCTTATATCTTTGTTATTTTGCATAATTTTTAGATTTCTCAATTCTAATATTATCACTAATCACATTCATTTAATTTAAATTTAGAGAAACTATGAATATTTTTAGAATTTTTCATGTAATATTGAGAATAAAAAATTCTGCACGTCTTCGGTATATCAGTTGTTCAAAAATTCACATGTGCATCGCACGTTCAAAAATACTAGTTATAGTCGGAAGGGCGGTATGCAATGCTCTTGAATTTAGTTAAAATAAAATATTCAAGAAACAATAGAAACCCCTAATCGTAAAATTAGTCCATGCCATACTTTTGAAGAAAAAGTACTATAGAATGAAAACTATAAAAACCGAAAAAAGACCATTTTTGAACTAAATATATCTAACAAGATTATAATTGTAAACAAAAACTTCAGCAATTATAATCAAAGCTAGTAAATTAATAATAAATTAAATTAATGTAAAAAATATATTTTTAAATTATCGAATCCATAAATATCTTTATTTAGATATTTTATGATTTAATCAGCTGCACATATTTATTATTACAAAAGAAATCCTACCGACCAGGTTGGTATTAGCTACAAAAGTAAAGACAAAAGAGCAGGTTTTAAAGTAGTGCTTCTATCACCAACTGGGTAGTCTACGTGGAATATATGGGGTTGATAGGTATAGTATTTCTCTATATGAGTTGTCCACATCGGTTGCATTTTTCTATAATTTTCGAGAAACTAGGCGACATGGATGGTAAATAATGAGCATTGTTTGGTGCCATCTCACAACTTTACAAGATTATTAATTACTTGTATTTTGCACTTGAGATGAGCCTAATATATTTAGTATTGTATTGTTTAAAAAAATATTTATCATTTAAATATTTAGGTTTGAGAATAATATTTTAGAAGTAACTCTATAAATCGAGAAAATTTGGTATGAATATTGGTGCCTAAATGTTGGGGTGAGCCTGTTATTTTCTGGAGGAGGGTTTCTCACCCAACTTTTCACCTCAAAAAAATGTTGGGGTGAGCCGGGGAAGGGAGGGGGTTGTTTGAATTTTGATTTAATATTAAAATATTTAAGGGCAAATTCATGGATTTTCTGTGTGTTGTGTGTTGTACGTGCTATGTGCATGGATGTGATGTATGGTTTGTGTTTGGATTGGGTTGGGTGAGGATTAAGGGCCAACTCAAAAAAAATATTAAAATAAGTTAATGATGTGGATGGTTTCATATGATAGATAGTTTGAGGGACTTTTCATATTTGTGAAGTTTTTCTCAAAAGCAGTGACTATTAATTGATAATCTTAGCTCCACGTTTGGGAGTCCGCGTTATAACATTAGACATATTAAGAGTTGATAATAGCCACAAAATCAGAGCGGGGGCACATTGGACCTTGCAGGTATAGAAAACTTGGTAGGTTATTAGAGCGCGTGTGTATGCAACCTATTTGCTGCTCAAATACTGGCTGGGCCTACAAATTTGAGCAAAGCTGGATGCCAAAATAAAGTCAATATCATTGGGAAACTGAGGGCATTCTGCATTACAACAGTAGACATATTAAGAGCACACGAAATCAGAGCGGGGGCATATTCTACGTTGTAAGTATAGAAAATTTGGTAGGTTATTAGACCACGCGTGTATGCAACCTATTTGCTGCTCAAATAATCGCATGACTTGCAAATTTGAGCAGAGTTGGATGCCAAAATAGAGTCAATATTATTGCGAAACCCAGGGAATGTTTGGCAATTGGTAAGTGAAAAGAAAGTAGTAGAAAAGCGAAATGTAAAGAAACTGTGAAAAAATTATAAATTCTTGTCTGTTTCATTAAAATGAAAGTAGGAAAGAAGCTGAGTTGGTGCTTATGTGACAATGGAAAGTAAAATTGGATTGTTTAGTTGGAATGGTAAAAAATAAAAATATAAGAAAGAAAAATAAAAAAATTAGAATAAAACATTCACTTTTTCCCCATTTTCTCTATTTTGAGTGAGAAAGTGAAATGGCTTTAAAAAACCCATGTTGAGTGAAAGTGAGAAAATGCCTTCTCTCTTGCTTTCTTGTATGCAAACAAAGAAAAATAGGAAAATAATCCTAGTTCCCTACTGTCAAAAACCTCTGGTCTCAAAACAACAGTCAAAAATCCCTAGGAAATTTTTTCTGCGGTATCTACATAGTAGCCTGTTATATCTAACCAATTCATACAAATCATTTAGATATCGCATGAAACGGTTTAGATACTGCAGACAACTGCTTAGATATCGCTTGCTACTGCTTAGATATTGTAGAAAACTAAATATAGCTGCCAACTACCAGATATCACAGGTAAGGGGGTTTTTGACAACCAAAAACTTTTTTATAGGGGTTTTGGCTGTCTTTTCAAGGCCAAGGGTTTTTTGACAACGTAAAAAAGTGATTTGGGGGCTTTGATAATTTTCCCTGATTTTAATGTGCTTTCTTAGTGAACTGGGCCCATTTCATCTGCCAGACTTTGTATATCAACTATAATATGCTAATAATTATGAAAGAAAGAAAAAAGAATCAAGTTAAGGAAGTGTCTATATTAAATCTCTTATTTAATAAATAGATAGATTAATTAGTTAATTAATTACAATTTAAATTTAAATTTTGAAATAAAAAAAAGGTAAGCAACCTTTGTGCAACGTAAGCAGCTTGGAGGTTAGGCTAGTTTTCTTGGCATCAAATATTATGGGACCCAATTGGAAAAAAGTCGATTATTATTCGATGTTGGTTGCAACTGTTAGTCGATGTCGCACACCCCGCGGGTTCGTGGGGAGACGGAATTCATAAAAAAATGATTTTTGAACTTGTAACATCGACCAAAACTTCAGGATCTTAACGGAAACCCTAGCTAGCAAACCTACAAAGAGCTTCGAAACTACTTGTGAAAGAGTTTTATACCTCTAGAGTTTAAGTCCTTCGGGTTTTTTCCTTCTCTTCTTAAGCTCCTAGACGGTTTGGATCAAACTCGGTCGTCGGTCTTCTCGTGTCGAAGATGATCCACCCGAAAGTCTTTGATCCAAGCTTCAAGCTCAAGAATGAGATGACTAAGATATCTAGTTTGCTAATCTAGATTGCTTAGGAGATGTAGAATATTGATTAGACTATTTTATCTCAATAAACCTTAGAATTCACAACACCTGTGAGGGTTAGGGCTTGAGGAAGAAGGAGAGAAAAAATGGAGAGAGAAAGAGCAAACACAAATGAGCTAGAGTGTAGAGGCAAGTGAAGAATGGCTAAGTCATTCACAATAATCAAGCATGCAATATTTTCAATAGAAAATTAGCAATCATGCTTGAATAGTAAAGTCAAATGAAATAAACAAATGAATTAGCCATACTTCAACCATACCACAAATATCTACATGTTCCACCTCATTAATCTATTTCCAAAAATAGATAAATGCAATAATGAAGTGTCCCTTTCTAGAAACATCTCTTGTGAAATTATAAGAATACCCTCACCGTATATACATACCCGTATTCGTACTGTCACGCCCCGCTTCCCAGAGTGCGCTGCGATCGGCACGTGACAGAGCCAACCATGCTACTTGTGGCTAGGAAATATCCCTCCACGGTCACATTACGGCTGTCTACAAGAAATCAAGAACAGTAAAAAATAAAATAAACTATCTAGTACATGTCCATATGCCAGAATAAACGAGTCAAGAAACAATATGCGGAAGCAATAAATCCAATAAATAATAATATCTGGAAAGTACGTCCCAAATACGGGCTCACATCAGGAAATGAAAGTACGGAAATAAAACTAAACTAAACTAGATACTAACAGGATCCTCACTGCTCGGCCTGACGGCGGAAATACTCCTGATCAGCCTGCGACAAAGATAGAGGAACTGGGCCATGCAAAACCCAGACGTCGGTGCGTCATAATATCAAACAATAAAATATAATCAGGACGTAACAAGACATGCAGTCATGAGTATAAACAGTAACATGAATAAAATAGGTAAGCACGGACATGGAACAGTAAAGTATACGTGCAGGTGAAGTGCAGTGAGTAATCTAACTATATTACTGGGTTATCTACTCTACAGTTTATGAAATCAATTTAATGGAATCGTCAATGTAACTTAATAGTATCCCGTGCATGTCCAGGACCACGGTCAAGACTCTCGGGCTGAATCAGAGACGTGCCGCTAGACAGTAAACAGGTAACATGTACAGACGAATGATGTCAGCAACATCATCCCGGGGCTAGCCTAGCCCGTATAACTGATCAGTATAAGCGTCGAACTGTTGAGTTACAAGTCAGGTTTCATCATTGATTTCCCCTTACCCCCAAGTTATGTGTTCAAGTCGGGTATTGATAAATTTGGAGCTAATGCCAACACAGGATCAAGCAGGTACAGATTTGTCTAAATAGACAACGGGATACGTCCATCAGGACGACAAGTCAGGAATTGTCGGCATTAGGAACAGGATCAGGTATCAAGTCAAGCAGTGGTGTATCAGGTCATGTCAGGTAGTGCATATGTATAACACAGATGCTCAAAAGTAAACTGTATCAAGTATCGAAGTACGGTAAAAGCACGGATGCACAGTAAAACATAGATGCACAAATGTCTATCAGGGATTACATCTACAACTCCATGACTACGTATGATATACATTATCAAGTATGGGGTGCTAATATAACGATAACATGATATAATATGACATGGCATGCAACTAGATATATAATAAATTGTACGGATGTAAACGGATATTGTAAGATTGTAAAACGGTAATATAGGATGCACAATGCAATGAACATATAATATTATTAATAATATGTATGCAAATGTAATAATATAGCATGTAGCAAGATAAACTTTGCCTAATCGGATCTCACAACGGGATGCGTACGCTGCGTCCGACGTCGGGTAAACGTTGCAATGCACACGCGCGCGCACGGGACATGACCGGGCAAAGCAAGAATGTGACCACGCTGGCTGGGAACGTCCACTCGGTCGCCCGGATCGTCGGCGGTGGCACGACTCCGGCGATCACTGGAAAATATGAAGCTAGAAAGAGAAAGAGAAGAAGAAGATGAAGAAAGGAGAAGAGAAGGGATTGGTTTGTTGCTCTGGATTCGGAAAGGAAGGCGAGGGGGCGACGTCGACGATAGGCCGTCAACGGCGAGGATGCGGGCGAGGGTTTTTCGATGACGAGGCAGTGGGGGTTTCTTGGTTTCTTGAGGTCGATTTACAGTGGTGTCGGGGGTGCAGGGGTCGAAGGAAGTAGAAAGGGAAGAGAGGTGGTGGTGAGGGGGTGGAGCCGACGGGATCGGAGCTCCGGCGAGGGTGCAGCAACAAGGGCAGGGGCTTGGCGTTGGGTCGTTGCGGGGATGTGGGTTCTCGAGCAGGGGAGAGGAGGTGGTGGTGAGGTCGGAGAGGAGGGGAAGGTGATGAGGTCGGGGATTGGTGACGTGGGACGACGACAAAGCGAGGCAGGGAAGTTGGGTTGGTTGCAATGGGTTTCGTGGTCGGCTCGGGGTCCCCGTCGGGAAGGAGGTAACGGCAGTGGTGGTTGTGGTGTTGCCGAGGGTGGGGTGCAAACGCGGGTGAAGGCGATGGGTCGTGATGGGTTCGAGCGGGGAAGAGACGGCGGGTTCATGCAGACGAGGTCGATGGGTTCGCAGACGAGGTTCGGGTGAGGGGTTGCAATGGAGAGTCGGTAAAGGAGAGTGGAGAGAGGCAGGGGTGGTTAGAATTAGAAATAGAAAATATTTTAAAAATATATATAAACCTATATAAAGAAACAGTTTATATATAAAGAATTTTATGTTATATATTTTAAGATTTCTGGCTAATACAAAAGTAGTCCAAAACGTGTCCGGATTGGGTCTAAAACTACAGTTTGAAAATATGTATAATATACGTGTTAACCAAAACCAAAATAGAATATCTGGGTAACGAAAATGCATACCCCAAGAACGGATACACGTAGCGTGCATGTAGCGATCCAAATGAGTCCGTTTCACTGAACGGGACGAGAATACGATGTGCGGATGCTACAACAGGGTTAGGGGTATAATACAGGCCATACAAGATATTTTTAAAATGTATTATTAGATTATAATTGTATTGTAAAAATGCAGATGCTCGATATAATGCAAGTATGCAGAATATACAACATAAATGTGCACGGATCCTCATAATTAGCTGGGATAAATCATAAACAGGAATCAAGACGGGTTTTCAGAAAGCGGGTCGGGTCGGATGCAAATACATATACCAATTATACTATAAGTACCAAAAACACGATAAATCAAGAAATAGCCATAAATAAAAAATACCCACAACAGAATTTGCATAAATGAACTAAGGTGTTACACGTACTGCAAAAAATATGAATACAGTGAGATAATAATAATCCAATAATATAATACTAAAATCCGGCTTAAACCAAAGCCCACTAGTATTATCTGTCCGAACAACATCTGTGCAGCTAGTGCACGTATATGATCGGAACTCTGCACGTAAAACCATACGGCATCTACATCATTTCGCCTGAACCAGGGAAACCCTCTGTGTAGGACACTAAAGACTCGACAGTATGCCGGCAGTGGGTTTAACCACAAGTTCGTCAGTGGCACTAGCTGTACGTAATGGCTACCCAGGTACCTGTCGAAAAGAAGAACGACGAGCGAACTCATCCGAATCTCTACTGAGCCTGTCCTTGACAATCTCCGTACAGTCCGGTCTGTTCGTCTGAGAGTATCGCATGTCAGGTCTAGGGGGTGGAAAATGCCAGACCCCTAATAACCTGACAAGTTGTGCCGGTGTGACTCAAGACCATCCAAGAATCTACTGGTCCAACTACCAATAATTTTCAATTTGCCCTGGCCAGGGACTAATGGTGTTGGCCAACCGATCACCACGCGATATCGACTCCCTATACCGGGAGAGACGAATCCCAAATAGTCGCTCACTGCCTTTATATGGCTCGGGATTGTACCCAATTAAAATATGTTTGCACGACTCAATAGAGCCGTGGTAGGGTAGTAATCAAAGCACAGTGGGAACTCACACGAGACAAATGACGACCTCAGGTCGACAGACTATCTGCACTCGTGTTACCAGAGAACTGTTATCTGACGTTATATATAATACCATCTATCCAATTCTCGGCGAGTCCGTCCAGTGTACTCACCCCCAGTGAGCACCTGTATACAATCTTAGATGCACCATACCAATGGCTGCGGGACCAATCCATCGCCTCTCGTCAGGGTCTAGATATATGTACATCAGTCTACTCTGGAGTATCGATGCCCAGTCTCGATACTCCCACGACTAGGGACATTTTAAGGATGTGCTTATCGACCACCCAGCTCCCATAAGTATGATTGTCATCACAACGCTGGTAGTCAAGAAAGGACCCTACGGGCTTTATCAACATGTATACAAGATATGAAATACTAAGTAAAACACATCACATGTTAAGATAAAAACAAACCAAAAAGTATATTATAATATCGAGCAAGATTGTCCTGTACATATATATCTCTAGTATCCTATACAATGAAAGCCTCTAGGGTATACATTTCCAACAACAACTAAAACGTGTATTACATCATTATTAATTAGTAGCCTTTTTGGCACATGTTAACAATTTCGGGGCAAGTTTGTGGGCACCTGGGTGCGTGTGTTATGTGCTTAGATTAAGACTTACGGACCAGGGAAAAAATATAAAAATAAATAGTAGCATTTTTGGCACGTACTATTGCATGTTATTATCCAAATTTTATGATAAATTTCTTTATTAATTTAAGTACATATACACCGCAATTGTAAATTAATAATGACGTGAGAATTTGATTATTCGCACTTGTAAAGTAATAATAACGTGGTAATTTAATAATTTAATTACGTACACCACACACATAAATCAATGGTGTTTTAACATAAATCAATGGAGTTTTATTGTTTGATTTCTTCAAAAAAAAAAATAATAAGCCACTTCACTAATCAATTTCAAAATTTAACCGCCTCCTTCTTTTTGCCGTATAATTTCCTTGTAATATGGGGCGTTCGGGGAGCGCCGCTGGCCGCCGCTGCGGGCGCCGCTCAACGCGCGATCGCTTCCCATTCGGGGTAGCGGTCACGCGGTTCTCATCGCTCGATTCGAGCGGTGGAAATGAAAGTGTGGCCCTTCTTTTTAAATTTGTTTTTTTAAATTAAAAGGTGAATGTCAAATTTTTTTTAAAAATAAATTTACATTTAAAATCATGGTTACAAAACCATGTTTTAGATTATTTAAACACCCATAGTTACAAAACCATGATTTCAAACCACTCCTCTGAACACGGCTCAAATATGGTTTGGTTACAAAACCATGATTGTAAAACACACCTCAAAATATGGTTTGGAACCGTTCATCTGAACGAAGCCATAGTAGAGATTATTGTGATTATAATTGCCGCAGTTCACATTATTGCTAAGGTTGATATTATTATTGGTCCGTTTATTATGCCCTTAATCAATTGAATGGATCAAGAATCACAATAAAGATACGGTATTATGGCGTTCAAGGGTCCTCTCGATTATTAAAATCTCACTGCAAAGAAGTACTGATCAAATCCAATTATTTAAGACGGAAGAAAAACATATTGTTGGTTTTGATCCGATGATAAGGGTCGGGTTCGAACAATGCACGTTTTCATTATTTTTATTAAGGCATGTGATCCTTGGATAAGTGAGGATCAAACGGGCCTCCCTGGCCTTCAAAAAGGCAATAGAACACCAGTTTCCTCCTGATTTGAAGCCATATATGTTGAAATGAAAATAAAGACCAAAGTTCTCTTTAATTAGCACCTTTGATGCAAAGATGTTTCGCTACTTCAACACAACTTTATTTGGTGATTTCAAACTTTGGCATCTATCACATAAATCTTTAGAATGCTCGTTTCACCAGAACCATAGCGTATTATACTTGAAGCCGAACCAAAACCTCCTTGCCTTTAGGGGCAAGGTTGGTTAGGGAAAAAAATTTACATCAGCCTTTTAGGCAACAAATTTTGCATGCAACATTTGGTTTTAAAAAATGGCCCAAATTTATTGTTTGGTTATCTTCAAGTTTTTCAATTGGATTTCCAAATCCAAACAATTTTTTGTGTTTGGTTGTGTCGGGCCCCGGTCATTGCTCACGGAATAAAGCACCACACGAAACAAAGTGTCACGCCAAAGGACGGGGGGAACCTCTTGAATTCGTGGGGCCACCTTTTGAGTCCGTAAGACCTACTGTAGAACAATGAGGAATTTTCGGAATACATTCCAAAAGAGAGCGGATCTGTACTATAAATGAAATGATACCACTCTTCAATACCGAGACGCCTTTTAAGTGAACCGGCACTACCGTAGTTAAGCGTGCTCGAGCCAGGGAAATTCTGGGATGGGTGACCACTTGGGAAGTGGCCCCTGATTGGGTCGGATACGTTCCGAAAGACAAAACCTCCATATCCAACTCAAGTTTGTTGCTGATCAAATATAGGAAATGGAGAATTTTTGTAACAAATATTGTATGCATCTCAAAATTCTATCCGCCAAGTATAAAACTAACATTCGGGAGGTGTTGTTTAGCAAAAGATTTTGGAAAAGTATAATAAACTACGGGATGGTTTGGAAAACCCTAACTTTAATGATCTGCATGAATTGTGGCACACAGAAAGTAGCCAGCCCAGTTTTTATTCATTCCCATATTTAGTGATCGTTTGACTGGATAAGTGAAGATTATTGAAGTTAGGATAAATTGTTGAAAAAACCCAGTCTCATTGAAAGCATGCGAAAAAGTCACAGGGCCTTCCCTCCATGCTGAAAAACCCCGTAGGCCCATGAAACAAATCCTGGTATACAAAAGGCAATTTGTATTTTAGTATATTCCCAAATTTCCCCTGTCAGTGCCCATGTGCGCACAATTCAATAAACAGCTGGAAATTCGTGGCAATTAAGAAGCTGTTAAATTGCTTGCAACATCTAAGGGTTTGCCTGTTGAGTTACATTAACGATTCCATTAAATTGATTTCAAAAACTCGTAGAATGGATAACCTAGAAGCACATACTTTAGGATACACATCACATACATACAGCTCACTGTTTTATACTTGTGTTTATTATTTATATTCATGTTTAATCATAGTATCATATCCTGGCTATTACTATTATTTTGATATTATGACGCACTGACGTCTGGGTTTTGTATAGCCCGGTCCCTCTACATTTAACACAGGCAGATCAAGAGTACTTTCGCAATCAAGCCGAGCAATAAGGAGCTAGCTATTTAGTTTAGAGACTCTTAGTTTATTTATTTCAGCAGTTTCATTTTTATTGATGTGAGCCCATATTGGGACGTGATTCAGATATTGTTTTTGGATCTTAATTCGTTTCCGCTTTATGCATTTTCTTGATTTTATTTATTGTGGTAGATGGACATGTGTTAGCTAGATTATATTTTACTGTTCTTGATAACCGCTTGACAGCCGTAATGTGACTGTGGAGGGATGATTCCTAACCACAGGTAGCATGGTTGGCTCTGTCATGCACCGTGTTTACGTATTTTGGGAAGCGGGACATGACAGGGTTTGTTTGGTATCAGAGCCATAGGTTTTAGGGTTTGGTTCTGTTGTAGTTGGGAATTGAACCCAATACACTAACCAGAAAATCCGGAATTAGTAACATGTCCTGCCACAATACTATCTTGCCAGTCTTGAATCTATAGCTATCTTATTTATTGAATCTTGTTTACCGTTACTGATCATCTTCAGTGTCTTGGCTTCACAATTATGGCATATAGAGACTTGCGATCATACCAGAGTCATATTGATAACACTGTATTGCTAAGAGTTATAAGTGGTATACTTGAAAACCAGAAGCGGCAAACTGAGAAATTGGCGGCAGGCCGAGGCTTTCCAGAAGGGTCCGCGGACGGTCCAGCAGTCCGTAGTCGCAGCGGCACCAAGGCCAACACAGTGTGAGGGCACCGTGGCAAACTTTAGAAAGCTTGGTCCGTCCACATTTACAGGATTGGAAGAGCCATTGCCAGCAGAGCAGTGGCTAGTTGATACGGAGAAGCTGCTCGTCGCCGTACAGTTCCAGATGAAAAAATGGTGGATGTAGTACGCATCCAATTAGTAGATTACACTCGCGAGCGGTGGCTCGTAGAGGAGACCCGTCTGACCAAATCGATCAGTTGGGCAACCTTTTCACGAAGTTTCTTGGAGAAGTTATTTCCGCAGTCCGCTCGGGGGGAAATGGAAGAGAAGTTCATCAGCTTGAAGCAGAATGGCGGAGCCTTTGATGCACATGCGGCTGAGTGGATCCGGCTCAGTCGATTTGCGGGGTCTTTGGTTTCCAATGAGACAGATAGGGCATGGAGGTTTATGCGCAGCTTGGATGTGGAGATTCAGAGATATATTATATCTCTGAAATTGACCACCTTCTCCCAAGTTCTCAAGGCAGCCAAGGAGTAGCAGAGTTTATTGGTGAAAGCGAAGAGTACGCAACAACAAGCTGTTGTAGTGCGGAAGCTGGTGTTTATGCCAAATCGAGCTCCTGTACGCAGAAGCATTCCGGTAAACAAGCGAGGCATTGTACCCATGAAGAATCCCGTTGTATCCGATCAGAAAAGAAGTGTGATTTGTGACTTTTTCCATCTACCCGGACACCTGCAGAAGGACTGCCGAAGGAGGCTTGGACTCTGTCTAGTTTGTGGATCAGCTGACCATAACATCAGTGCTTTCCTTTCAAAACTAGGATTGAGAGATGATATTCAGAAACCACCATAGAAGAAGATTCATGAGCAGAAGTTGATCACTCAGAGGCCTAATCAAGCTCGGGCCTTAACCTTAACGGCCGAGGAGGCCAAGGCGTTAGATGACGTTGTTTCAGGTATCCTACTTATTTATAATTTTCCCGCATTGGCATTATCGATTCAGGTGCATCTCATTGCTTCATGTCGTCCAAGTTTATTATTACACACTCTATTCCACACACGGCCCTGTCTGGTTGCTGGGACATACACACTGGGAAAGGGAGAATTGTATCTCGTAGTGAGTGCAAGGGTTGCTCGATCGTTATTTGTGGACGGGAGTTATTCACGGATTTCTCAGTGATTGATACTGGCAGCTATGATATTGTCTTGGGAATAGATTTTCTTGGCACTTTCTACGCTCACATTGATTGTAGGACAAAGAAAGTGATTTTCCAGATCCCCGGACATCCGGAGTTTATATTTTTGGAAGGTAGCGGACCTGTCAGGCCAGTCGAATTTATGGCTAGATCGACTAATGCCATTCTTTCATTGATAGAAGTAAATAAGGAGGAAGCGCCAACAGTAGTTCGGGGGTTTATGGATGTGTTCGAGAACATCTCAGGTTTACCGCCAAAACGAGATGTGGAGTTCGCGATTGATCTTATTTCTGGAGCAGCGCCGATTTCAAAGGCTTATTACCCGATGGCGCCGGTAGAACTAGAAGAGGTAAAGAAACAAGTTGCCGAATTACTAGAGAAGGGTTGGATCCGTAGCAGCGTTCACCATGGAGAGCTCCAGTTCTTCTAGTCAAGAAGAAGGATGACACGCGGAGGATGTGCATTGATTATCGAGAATTAAATCGGGTGACTATTAAGAACAAGTACCCAATCTCTCGCATTGGCAAATTATTCGATCAATTTAGTGGCGCGACAGTATTCTCGAAGTTAGGTTTGCGATACGGACATCAGCAAGTTTGGATTAAATCCGAAGATATTTGCAAGACAGCGTTCCGAACTCGATGTGGGCATTACGAGTACTTAGTGATGCCATTTGGAGTTACAAACGCACTGGCAATATTTATGGACTTGATGAACCGAATCTTTTCACCGTACCTAGACCAATTCGTAGTGGTGTTTATTGATGATATTCTGGTCTATTCGAGAAGCAAAGAAGAGCATATAGAACACTTGAGGATCGCACTGCAACTATTGAGACAAGAAAGATTATATGCTAAGATGAGCAAGTGTGACTTTTAGCTCGAAGAAGTGAAGTTCTTGGGTCATATTGTATCCGGAGATGGAATTGCCGTTGACCCCGAAAAGATTGCAGCTATTCATGATTGGCCAATTGCAAAGAACGTAGGGGAGATCAGGAGTTTCTTGGGCTTGCCGGATACTATAGAAGGTTCGTGGAGAATTTCGCTCGAATAGCAGAACCATTGACCAAGCTAACACGAAAAAGGTACCATTCGTATGGACCAAGAAGTGTGCATCATCTTTTAAAGCGTTGAAGCAAAGATTGACCACCGCTCCTATTCTAACAATGCCAGATGGTTCCTGAGGACTAGTTATTCACAGCAACGCATCTGGGAAAGGCTCAGGATGTGTTCTAATGCTGCATGGGAAGGTCATAGCTTATGTGTCTAGACAATTAAAGACTTATGAGAAGAACTACCCAATTCATGATCTGGAGTTAGCAGCACTGATTTTCGCTCTGAAGATTTGGAGACACTGCTTATTGGGTGAAAGGGTAGAAGTATTTACCGATCACAAAAGCCTAAAATATGTGTTCACACAGAAAGAGCTCAACATGAAGCAGCGTAGATGGTTAGAGCTGATGGCTGACTATAATCTTGATTTAAAATACTATCCGGGAAAAGTTAATGTAGTGCCGGATGTTCTAAGTCAGTTGCCAACGATACGGATGTTGACTGCACAGAATGAGATTATAGCCGATCTTCAAAGATTCGAATTGGTGATAGTACTCCCAAATTCTTCAGGATAGAGGATGCGGTTTCAAGTACAGTCATCTTTGATCGATAACATTAAAGCAGCATAGTCGCACGATCCAAGAGTGCGAAAGTTTCGAGAACAAGTAGAAGCGGGACTTCGAACAGATTTGTTGATTCATGAAGATAGTTCGTTTCGATATGGTAGTCGTTTACGTATGCCTAATGGAGATGTTCGTGAAGAAGTCATGAAGGAGGCTCATAGTTCCGCGTATTCAGTGCATCTGGGAGGCACGAAGATGTATAGAGATCTACGACAACATTTCGGGTAGGAAGGCATGAAAAGAGAGATTGCTCGCTACGTATCGATTAAAAGATTGCCTTAGCACTACTATTAGGTTTTAAGAAGCATCAAGTATACAATTTTAAAAAATCTAGTGTGCTAATGCATGCTATCTTAGAATCGAACTAGAGAATTAGGGTTTCTATACATGTAAACAAACTTTACACTAAGTGAATAGAGAATACAATCTTTGTAGACCGGTCCTTCACTTTTAAACCTCCAAGTAGTAGTCTCTAGAACTCTTCGTAGGCTCCACTTGGCGAAAGGAACGAGCTTACTTAAGGATTTTCGAGGCCGAAAATGATCCATCCTGAAGTAGCTCCAACTCAAGCTACCTCTTCACTGACTAAGAAATTAGTGAAGGAAACAACCTATATTAAAGGGCTAGTTTGGTATAGATTGATGAAGTAGGAATTTTGCTCACTTTGGAATTATATTTCTCTTTCTCCTTTTCACTCCAAGAAAATCAAGAAGAGGAAGGAGAAGAACTAGTGAAGAACTAGAACTCATCTAGCACCAAGGGTGAAAAAAATATCTTATAGATATTTGTAGAGAGTTAACCATGGCTAAACATAATGGTTAGGTTTAAAAATATCTAGATTAAAACAAAATTAGTGGAATTAGTCAAGACTTCTACATACTTCCACAAGCATCTAAGCCATGCTAATTTCCACCTCATTTTGATTTCACTCTAAATAAATAATTACCCTAATTATTTTTAGTTTGGTATGAGTCTCATACACCCATTTTCAATGTATCATCCACCATAACACAATAGTATATATAATATATATATATATATATATATATATATCCAAAAGAAGAAATTCTTTAGTGAGCTAATATTAGTTAATATATATTAATATATCAAATATATATAATTATATATCAAATTATTAAATCAACACTTGATTCTTCAATCCGGCTATATCATATATAACTGACTAATATCATTTATATGTATATCAATTTATCGAATCAACACTTGATTCAATAACCCGGTTATATCACATATAACTGACCGATATAATATATCGCGAGATAAGAATACGGTATCATATACACGTATTTAATCAAGGTCCCGCACATATCACATATATGCCCTACTTCGTTTTGCTTAAGCTAGGAAACCTCTGTGTGGGACTCTAAAGATTCGTCAATACGCCAGCAGTAAGTAATGATCACATCAGTTATCCACAAGCCGTCGGCAGTACTGGCTGGATGTAACGGCTACCCAGGTATTGAGCGAATAGAAGATCAACAAGCAAACTTGTCTGTTCCCGCCAAAATTTTCGGCCAAGAGCTATTTGTTCCCTTATAAAAAAAGAGATGAGGGAAAGTTCCTCACTAAAACAGCCCCTCGTGTTTAACACGTGAGTGCTTATATGCAACGCATATAGGCACAGCAATTAAAACAATTGCTAGGCTAAAATAGCCCCACGTGTTTAACACGTGAGTGCCTATATGCAACGCATATAGGCACATCAATTAATACAATTGCTAGGCTAAAACAACCCCCACGTGTTTAACACGTGAATACCTATATGCAACGCATATAGGCACGGCAATTAAAACAATTGCTAGGCTAAAACAGTCCCACGTGTTTAACACGTGAGTGCATATATGCAACGCATATAGGCACAGCAATTAAAATAATTGCTAGGCTAAAACAACCCCCACGTGTTTAACATGTGAGTGCCTATATGCAACGCATATAGGCACAACAATTAAAACAATTGTTAGGCTAATAAGCCCCACGTGTTTAACACGTGGGGGCACTTCCATACTTAACAAGGAACCATTGGATTAAATATCCAATGATGATAGAATTAAATTCTATTGAACTTTTAAATGGGAAATGATATTTTCTGTTAAACAGAAAGTTGGCGGATCAAAGATCTCATGAGTTGGAAAATATTTTTCATCTCTCCAAGCACCCTTGGATGAAAAATCCAACGGTGATTAAAAATCACTGTTCCCCTCCGAAAGACGCGGCGAATATGCGATAAACGTCTTACCTGAATTTCGGGGCAGATGCTAATTGGTGCTATCCGTTCACCTCTCCGAAGATACCAAGTTGATTTATGGCACCATGTATCGAAGGTTTAAACGGATGCGGCCGATGTAGCAGACTTCGTCAGATTCCCCCTCGTTTGAGGGGTTTTTGATTGTAGGGATGCTCTTCCCTGCAGGCGCAAGCCCCTGCAGTTAATTACGCTACCGCATCACGGCAATAACTTTCTCTTTCTCCAGATGATCACTTTGTGTCGTGGGTGTTTGTTTTGTGTTTGGTTGTCCGTGGATTGTATACGGAGACTAATTTATGTTGTCGCCCGTAGGGCGTGGACTAGTCCAAATCCGTATCTTTCTTAGATTTGTGTTTGGGGGTTTGGGTTTAAGGATACGTTAGCCTCATTTGAAACTAAGATCAGCTTAAACGTTTGTTAAGGATACGTTAGTCTATTTTTAAACTAAGATCAACTTAACGGGATCGTTTAGATCCAACAAGAGAGCAATTGGGCTCTAATGTTTAGTTTAATGACATTGCGGTCAATAATTAGTTTAAGGACATTACGGTCCAATGTTAGTTTAAGGACATCTCGGTCCAATGTTAGTTTAAAGACATCGCGGTCGAGGTTAAGGACATCATAATCCATGGGTTTAAGGACCCCACAGTCCAATGTTAGTTTAAAGACATCACGGTCGAGGTTAAGGACATCATAGTCCATGGGTTTAAGGACCCCACAGTCCAATTTTAGTTTTAAGACATCACGGTCGAGGTTAAGGACATCATAGTTCGTGAGTTTAAGGACCTCACAGTCCATGAAATGTGTGGTTGTCGGGACCCGTCACCTCTCTGAAGACGTTGAAGGATTACAACGCCAAATATCAGAGTAGTGAAGAGATGTACCCTTGAACCAAGGTTGCTTGGGGATCTGTAGTCCAATTTGGAACTAAGATCAAATAATTAGATTATGAGCACATTGGCTCAGTTAAATCTGAATTGAGGACTTATGGCCAATTTGGGCTAAGTCCAATTAGATCTGAAGTGTTGGACCATTAGACACTTGTCTGGGTTCAAGCCCACATTATTTAGCAATGCTAAACAAGAGTTTGAGGTCTCTGATAACATTTTGATCTTTGACTGAGCATTAATATTGTAGTTGTGAGTTTTACTCAATTTTGAGACTCAGTTGAAGGGGAGGCTTCTGCCTCTAGAAAATTAGCCAATTTGGCTAAAAAAAATAGTGTTAAACACTAGGGAACAGCAGTGTTAAATACTGGGAATAAAGCTCTCAAATTAGTGTTAAACATTAGAAGATAACCGTGTTAAACACTGGAAATAAAATTCTCAAAGTAGTGTTAAACACTAGAAATAAGATTCTCAATTTAATGTTAAACACTAGAAGACAATCAGTTGTTAAACACTGGAAATAAAGCTCTCAAATTAGTGTTAAACACTAAAGAAAGAGGGGTCACGTGGGGACACGTGAGGGCGCCCAAAGGTGGGGCCAGATCTCCTCACTTTGTTCTGCAAATAAGTGTTAAACACTTTTTAATTTTTTTGGCCATCACGTGTGGGCACGTGATAGGCACTCATGCACTGATTCGTTAAGGCATTTATTAGGGGTCACGTGGTAATACGTGAGAGCGCCCAGAGCCAACATTTCCTTTGCTTTTATTCTCTTTGTTTTTGTAATACCCAGCCCCTTTTATACCAATATCCGTATTTCTCTTTAACTTATAAAATTTTTATTTTATTTATAATTATTTATTTATTTATTGTAAAACCCCATTAAACACCAAAACCCAAATCTTTTCTTTTCTTTTTCCATTATTCCTTAACTACCCAGCCCAACTAATTCCCTCAGCCCATTCCTTTTTTTAAAATAAACTTAATCCCTTTTTCTTAAAACCCCGGCCCAAATTTTCCTCATCAGCCCATTCCTTTTTTAAATAAACTTATTTCCTTTTTCCCTTTAAACCCCAGCCCAGCCCAGCAGCCCACACCCTTTACCAACCCGACCCGGCCCGCTCTTCATCTTCTCCCCAACGTCTCTCCCTCTTTCCCTCTCACTGTTTCCTCGATCCGCTTCCTCCGCCCGCGCCCACGCCCACGTCGTGCGCCGTTACCCCTCGCGATCCCCTCAATGTTCTCCTCTCGTCTCCCTTCATTCCTCACTCTCTCAAACCTCCTCCTCTCTCTCAACCCACCACGAAATCCACTGCCTCCATCTCAACACCGACGACGACGTCGCCGCCGACGACCCCACCACCTCGTACTCCCCCTCGCTCACTCCTCCTCCACCAGCAGCATCCCTCCTCACTCTCCTCCATCACAACTCCGCCGAGCTCCTCCGCGTCACCTCGGCTACCACCTGCGCGCACATCGTCGACGAGCTCCCCTTGCTGTCTCCGTCGACCCCGCGTAAGCCCCTCTCTCTCAGTTCCTCTCAAATCCTCTCTCAATCTCTCTCTCTGTGTCTCTCAATCTCTCCCTCTCTCTAACTTTCTCTCTCTCTCTCTCTGTTTCCCTCTCTCCCTCTCTGTAACTCTCTCTCTCTCTACATCTCTCTCTTTGCTTTTCTCTTTCATTTGTTTCTCTCTGTTTTTCTATCCCTCTCTCCCTCAATCTCTCTGTCTCTCTCTCTCTAATTCTCTCTCCCCCTTTCTCTCTCTCTCTCTCTCTGTTACTCTCTCCCCCCCTTTGTTTCTGTCTCTCTCTCTAAATCTCTCTCGTTGTTCTCTAACCCTCTCTTTCTCTCTCAGATCGAGACCGGAAACAACTTGGAGCGGTGAAGAAACGGAGAGCAGCTAGATCGAGTGAACTTGTCGAATTCCAAAGGGCTGAACCGGTGCTGCGTTCGTGACGCGATCGTGCTTTTACCACTGCAGTACTAGTGTTGACTCGTCTCCAGGCAAGTATTTTTACTTGCTACATGCTAATCTATTCATGTTACAAACTCAAATCGTATAAATCGCAAACTTACAATTCATGATAACTTATAAGATATATCTGTTGAATGTGTGATCTCAATGAAAATATTCATCTAATTTGGCGGAATTGGATTGTCTATGCTGTCCCATGTAGTGATGAATACTGTGTATAAATTTCACTGGAAAATATGACTGTTAATGACTAAAATGAATACCCCCAAATATACCCGTAAAACTAGAAAATTTCCCGTATCTGAAAATCGTTAAAATCACCATAAATTATGTACGTGCTGAAATGTTGCGTTCGAGGGCTCAAATCGAAGCCGACTTGACGAACTGTAACCCTATGCAAGTTTCTAGTGGTTTCTGTACTGAAATTATAACGATATTTGGGTCGGAGTGCGACTCTGGACTGTAGTCCAGAGCGACTCTGGACTGTAGTCCAGAGCGACTCTGGTTACTGTCTACTGTTCTGTAATGTGTGCCACCTTGTTTTCTGAACTCGTATGTTGCGGAACTCTACAGTTTATTAAAGGTGAATCTGTTATCTAAATAACACAAATGATTTCATTCCGTTTCATTGTCGTTTGCTATTTAATTTGTAATTTAAAATATTGGGACGTATAACAGTCCAGAGCAGATTCAGGAGTGACATACTAGTGTTAAAAAGTGTATAACTTTCTACGTACAGACACGATTGAGGATCCGTCTATTGAGTTGAATACCCTACTGAAAACCCTAGATTTAATTCAACTGTAGCATCACTAAAATATGATCCCAACTGGGATTTAAATGCGTTGCGAAATGGACTTCCGATTCTGAAACCGGATTTCCAACAGTGAGCGCTTAAAATGAAATAGCCATATCTAGTGATCCCGAAACCCGATTGACGTGAAACCAAATTCGCTGGATAGATAATCACATATACTACTTATCCCCTGTTCATTGTTTCACTAAATTTTGGCATATATTATTTATGATAAATTATGCAAGTGGCAGGATACCGATTTATGACATCTTAATCGTGCTTTACATACTGTTTTCTCATCATATCATACATATGTCACTGCATTGATAACCTAGTGATCATGTGCATTACCCAGTGTTAGGTATTAGTGGTGATTGTGGCAAGTACGTTAGTGCGTGCATGAGTGGATAGGTGAAGTGACACGTACTTGTACACAATCAGTGAACCCTATTATTCTATTGCATTGTCGACGTCTGTGGGACGCGTGTAAGTGTGACTATAAGTGGTATGGGACACTTATGGAAGCTCTTGCATGGGTGTCACAGATAAGGCACCAGACACTGCCCATTTATCTTGGGTATTAGTCAGGACGTGCTTGATGGAGATCCTGTCTCCAGTTCTCGCGCAGACTTGTCATGGACCGACCGGTATTTGAGGTTTTGGTTGGCGTTTGATGTAGACCACGGGGTGTAGGGTAGTTTGGGTGTGAGTTCAACAGAATCTCGGGAGTCCCATACCGGCTTATATATATGGAGATATATGGAGATTTACAGGGTACACGATTATTACCGTGAGTTATATTTTGGGCCCGTGGTCCCTTACCCTTGGGTGGAGGACACTCGCGAGTGGTTGACTCTCACTCTTGGACTGACGATAGGCTTGGTGACCTGTACAGTGAGACTTAGAGACTGATAGGGATAATGGTATTGATATACATTACTTACAGTGTTGACATACCTGGCATACTATTTTACTGCTTTACTGTTCACCTGATCTATTGGACACTCCATTGGTTACTCCATGATCATATCTCTACCGTCTTGATTTACTCTTATATATCTATTATCACTGTTCGGGTTGCCACTTGCATCTATATATATATTTTTGCTACTGTGTCGCTCTGACGACCTGAGTATGCATGCTCAGAGTGAGGAGTGGATCTAGCCTGGACCGGGACCAGACGTACATCGCGGACATCTTGACCAGCTATCCAGAGCTATACTCTTTTTACCTCCATCAGGTCAGTTCCTTGTATTTGTTTTGTTTCGATACTGCATTTCTCATTACCTATGCGTTGTTTACTGATTACCACGTAAAGCTAGAAGCCGAAGTGTGACTACGGCAAGATATTTCCTTGACCGTAGGAGCATGGCTGGCCTTGTCAACCCCTCGTATTCCGTATTTTGGGAAGCGGGGTGTGACAGTTTTGGAGGTCACGTGGGAGCACGTGAGGCATTGCCTCAAAGCTTTTTCCTTCTCATTTTTGGGGATCTTTTCAGGGGTCATGTGGGGACACGTGACCTTAGTTCTTTGCATAAATGGAGATCTTTTAAGTCTCTTTATTTTTTAAGAATTAAATTCTCTGTAGGGTTAAACCCTAATTATGATTTTGGAGGAATAAAATCCCTATTGTGCAAGAATTAAATTCTTATATAGGGTTAAACCCTAATATCTTTTTGGAGGAATTAAATTCCCATATATGTAAAAGAATTAAATTCTTATATAGGGTGAAACCCTAATTTCATTTAGGAGGAATTAAATTCCTCTGAATTTGAGAGAATTAAATTCTCAATTAGGGTTAAACCCTAGTTCTGTCCATCTTGAAAGAATTAAATTCCTATAATTTTAGGAGAATTAAATTCTCATATAGGGTTAAACCCTGGTTTTATCATGAAGGAATTGAATTCCTGTAAATTTGGGAGAATTAAATTCTCTAAACTCAATTCTCTCCCTAAGTCTTGGATCTGCAAGGCAAAATCTCAACCCGATGAGAATTAAATTCTCAACCTATGGGGAGATTTGCTTCTGCAGATCTTCAACCAGAGGAAGAACTAAGTTCTTTTTGCAGAAGAGTTAAACTCTTAGATTTGAGAATTAAATTCTCTTTTTGAAATTTGATCTTTTTCCCTTTTCTCAGCTAGGGTTTCTTTCTTGAGAATTGAATTCTCCTTTCTTTTCTTTCTGCTATTTGCGTTTTTTAGAAAATCTCCAGATCCCAAAATTCTATATCTCTCTTCTCTTCTTGGCTCCTATTTATAGGAGAAGGAAAAGAATCAATTTGTTTAGTAAATCTTTCATTGAAAGATTTTGTTTGTTTTCATAATTAATATGATCCTTTAGATCACTCAGTGAATTTTATTCACCGTTAGATTTTAAATCCAAAAGATATTCTGTTTGTTATTTTTGGTGAGATTTAGGGAAATCTTTCCTTATCTAAAATCTTTCCATAAATTGGTGATTTTTAATCACGCTTGGATTTTTAATCCAACGGTTCCTCATAATCATTTTTTTCGTTTGGAAAGGTTTAGAGAAATTTAGGATTTAATTCTGTTAAGTTACAAGGCTTTCAAAGCCTGTCACGTGCTGGCACGTGACCCTTGGTCACGTGTGAGCACGTGACCCTTGGTCACATGTACGCACGTGACCCTTTGTCACGTGTGAGCACGTGACCCCCAATTGAGGTCTTTTCTCAGCCGCTTGTTTTCGTTTCTGCTTTAACTATCACGTGTCAACACGTGACCATTGGTCACGTGTGAGCACGTGATACCTCATTGAGATAATTCCTGATTTTTAATCAGGGAACAAATGCCCCCACAGTGTTGCTCTCACGTGTCTGCACGTGAGTGCAACGCTGTCACTTTTGTGACCGTTGGATCTGTCTAGAGAATAGGGAAGATGAAACGTTTTCCATCACATCCTATAAATGCAGGGGTCTCTTCAGAAGCGCCTCCACTCTTTAATCTTCTTTCTTGCTAACTTTTCCCTTTGAGAATTTAATTCTCTTTTCTTAGAGCTTAGTTATCTGCTTCGAATATCTTCAGAGTTTAACTCTGTTCAAGAAAGACCTTTTCTTCAGGTAATGATCTTTGAACGATCGAAGAACTTCCATTCATATGAACTCTTTGGATTTTAAATCCACGCCAAGGGTTTTTCCCTCTAATCAAGAACCCATTTTTTTCTTTAAGTTCTTTAAAAAGAAACCACTCATTCTTTAATCAACAGGCCCTTTAGGGTTTCTCTGATCTTCAGGGGGTTGATGGTGCTTGTCTTTTCCATGGAATTTAATTCCATCTTCAAAGAGCTTTGGCTCTGAAAAATGTCTCTGGGAATTTAATTCCCCTTTTCCAAAAGGAATTTAATTCCTATGAAGAACTTAGTTCTTCCCAGAGAACTCCTTGGGTTTTTCTTGCCCTGAGTTGTCTCTTTGCAACCAAGAAGAAGAGGTTTGCAGTGGTGCTTTCTGAGAATTTAATTCCCTAGCTTCTGCTTGATTTGTTGCAGAGTCCAAGATGAATTTCTTTTTGAGGAATGTGTGGGGTCATTTAAAATCCACTGCTCATTTAGACAAGCATTCTTCTTGATTGGTTTATCTATTAAATTCTCACTGATCTTTATCTCAGATACTATGGCTGCCCATTTGTATGATCTTGATGAGATCATTTCTTACGGGGACATTCGTGCACTGGGCCGCAGCCAGAACCAGGAGTTCACCAACGCTCAGTGTGCTAAGATCATGAGCCGCTTCAACGAGTACAATGGTCGACTACTCCCTCGTTGCTCTTCTCTTTTGAAACTCATTATGAGGGCGATCTGGGAAGCGCTTCCTTTATTCTATGCAGGCATGCCGCTTAAGGCTTTGGATGATGCCGAAGATAAGGTACATTCAGTGTATCTGATGGGCCTAATCTCAAAGAAAAGGAGAAACAATCTTGTTGATATCCTGCATCAAGCTTTCCAACAGGCGGCAATACTCTCTGCCTATCGGAGGGTGGAGGACATCAGCGGAAATCCCGACGCCTGCGAGCGCGAGAGGAAGCACACGAGAATGGCTAGGGAGGCCAGAAACATTTTAGATGGCCTTACTCTTGAATTCCTCAACCCGTGTCCCGGATTTGATGTCTTACCATTGCAACATTTTCTTTTATTTTTGTATGAACTTTCAAAGTATGAATGATACGTCTTTCCTTCCCCTTTTGTGTTTGCTTGCCTTCTTTATAAAATTTTGTCATATTGTTGTTGTTGCTCACATGTTTGGCATGTGAGGCACTGTTGGGGATTTTGATCTCACACCGGCATCCATTCACGCGTTGTTCACGCGTGACACTATTTCAATTCTCAATACGTGCCAAGGTGGGTGCTCACGTGCCTTGCACGTGGGGCTCTATTGATGGGATTGCTTAACTTCTCATGCCATATTTTCTGTATACAACATTAAATGCAGAAAGCGAGCCTTGCAAATAGTTCCACCTCTTTGATTTCCAATGCCTTCCCTTTTTCTGGGCCTTGGAAATAGTTCCATCATGCAACATTTTCCGTGTACAGTATTTAATGCTTCCCTTTATAACCTGAAGCCATAACCCTTTTTTTCTCTCTTCACAAAGAAATCCATTTACAACTTAGGGTGATTTATCTTGAGAAAACAATTAAGTGCTATGGATTGCAACCGCCCCCATACTCGTCCCCAACCGTGGGAGGTACCCGTTGAGGAGATGATTCCACGCTTTGCTGCGCGACTAGTGGATCCCCTCCTTACCGATGTCGAATGTGATGCAGTGACGTATGAACTCTTGATCCGTAGGGGGTCCCCTCTTCCAATGGGATCAATTTGGCTCCGGATGATTCTTCTTGCGGTGCTCTCTGACATCCTTCCTCACCCAGCAGAGATGACCCTTGCGATCCTTGATGCGGCTGAAGACAAGCTCGAGTGTTTTTATGAGGCATGCCTGATTACTCATGCTCTGAAAGACTGCTCGGTTCATTTGTTGGGCCAGATAAGAGCCCGACGGGTTATTATGTCTGCCTTTGCGGATGAACTCGGCGCTAATCGGTGGGGGGCCACTCCTCGTGAAAATCGTCGTTTCGATGTGCTGAAGAAGGCAGAGAGGGAATTAGAAAATATTGTGTTTTGTTTCGTTAACCCTTGTGCCGCTGACCCTTTGTTTGGTGACCTTTTTCCGGTAGCGTAGCATGCTTAAGTCCATGTACTCTATTTATCATTGGTTGTTGCATGCTTTCTATTGAATTTTCAAGTTTGTCAGATACTCGTACGTGCGTCTTGCTTGCGTAAATGAGCTTTATATATTTTTTCTTCTATGGGAACTTTCTTTAATCGCGAGCACCATCGTTATGTTGCATGCACATCAGTGCTCTGGGTATCATTTCCTTTTAAACATTCATACAGTTGCAAATGCATGTCTGATAGGATATACATTGGAGACTTTCCTTGTTGCTTCCAACGTCAAGTGGTTTGTTCTTGTTTTATAGCGAGTATATTCAATGAATGGAGGCTTGTTTATATAGTCTTGAGTGTACGCGCCTTTTTTCAGAGGTTGTAGCTGCGAAGGCGAGCTTACGGGGTCTAATTGAGTGGTGTGCGGCGAATATGATATCCTGTGAGAAGAGGCTCGGCCGCAAATTTTCAGAGAGGGAGCTGGCTTCTAAGGCGCCGAGGGAGCTTCAAGCTAACCTTACGGCCAAGGCCAATAAAGCGTATGAACTGTGGCGAGTGCTTCAAGAGGACATCAAGGAGGTGGTAGCTATCGACAAAGCCGCCGTGTTCACTCGTGAAAGGGTTGAGGCTCATAAAGTCACTGAAAAGGAGCTTGAAGGCCGGCTTGCCTCATACTAGGCCCAGTAAGCTCAGGCGGAGGCATGTCTTTTGGCGATACTAAATCACGAAGGCAAGGCTCAGCGAAAAAGGGATGAACTGGCAAATCTGTTGAATCGCCCACCGACTTGAAGAATTGTAGATATATTTTTTCATTCTTCTTTTGTACATACTCCTGAATAAGAGTATATTTTTTGTTATTTCACGAATTATACTTTGTATTCATTTTGATTCATGAATAAAAGACATATTTTTCTTCACAATGGTATGTCCCTTTTTATTGAATATATTCTGTGGATAGTCTATCTCAATCTCTTTGCAGGACAACGATGCCTTAGGATTCAGGGTTAAGATCTGCCTTCTAAGACTTTTCAACTTTATGAGCCGTGAGGGTCTCATAAAGAATTTTCTCCCTACCGGTCAAGAGGATCCCGTAGGTGTAATTTCTCCTTAAGAATCGTGAGAATTCCTAAGTGTGTTTTCTCTTGAAAGTCGTAAGGATCTCACAAGAGAATTTGCTCCCTTACGCGTCGTGAAGACCCGCAAGTGATGAGTGAAGTTGCCCTTATCCGCATTTCACGGAGTCAGGAGTTGCTCTGGATGCTTCCCACGGGTTCACTGCCGTGTTCTGCGAGGACCAGGCTCCGCTTTGGACGTTTCCCACGGGGTCAGATTTGACATTATCCGCGTTCTACAAGACCAGGAATTTTGCTCTGGATGCTTCCCACGGGTTCACTGCCATGTTCGGTGAGGACCAAGCTCCGCTCTGGATGCTTCACATGGGGTCATTGCCGTGCTCTGCGAGGACCAGGATCCGCTCTGGACGTTTTCCACGGGGTCAAGATTGACATAAGCCGCGTTCCACATAGCCAAGAATTTTGCTCTGGATGCTTCCCACGGGTTCACTGCCGTGTTCTGCGAGGACCAGGCTCCGCTCTGGACGTTTCTCACGGGGTCAGGATTGACCTAAGCCGCGTTCCAAGTAACCAGGAATTTTGCTCTAGATGCTTCCTACGGGTTCACTGCCGTGTTCGGCGAGGACCAGGCTCCGCTCTGGATACTTCACACGAGGTCATTGCCGTGCTCTGCGAGGACCAGGATCCGCTTTGGACGTTTCCCACGGGGTCAGGATTGACATAAGCCGCGTTCCACGTAGCCAGGAATTTTGCTCTCGATGCTTCCCACGGGTTCACTGCCGTGTTCTAGGAGGACCAGGCTCCGCTCTGGATGCTTCACACGGGGTCATTGCCGTGCTCTACGAGGACCAGGATCCGCTCTGGACGTTTCCTACGGGGTCAAGATTGACATAAGCCGCGTTCCACGTAGCCAGGAATTTTGCTCTGGATGCTTCCCACGGGTTTACTGCCGTGTTCGGCGAGGACCAGGCTCCGCTCTGGATGCTTCACACGGGGTCATTGTCGTGCTCTGCGAGGACCAGGATCCGCTCTGGACGTTTCCCACGGGGTTAGGATTGACGTAAGCCTCTTTCCACATAGCCAGGAATTTTGCTCTGGATGCTTTCCACGGGTTCACTGCCGTGTTCTGCGAGGACCAGGCTCCGTTCTGGATGCTTTACACAGGGTCATTGCCGTGCTCCGTGAGGACCAGGATCCGCTCTGGACGTTTCCTACGGGGTCAAGATTGACATAAGCTGCGTTCTACATAGCCAGGAATTTTTTACTTTATCCGCATTTCACGGAGTCGGGGTTTGACTCTTGGTTATCTGTGCACCGCCGAGTCATGGAACTGGGAGTTGCCGCTGTTCCTCTTTGCTTGATGTTGTGTCGGCTGTAATGAGACAAATGTTGAGATGATCTCCAGGCTATCTGTGAACCGTTGAGATTTAGCTTCTTCTTCTGATGAAACCTGGGGAGGAAAGGTGTGATTCCTTCTTTGTTTGCGCCCCTGGATTGTATACAGGGATTGATGTGATACCATCCGTAGGGCAAAAAATTTTATTTTTTTTATATTTCTTTCCGCGATGCTCTATCATTTCAGCTTTTATATCGCGAAGGTCGCGATTGCCCCATCATTTCGGCTATTTTTTGCGGTGCCCAATCATTTCGGCTATTTATTTTATTTACTCGCTGCTTTTTATTGCGACTTGCCCAATCATTTCGGCTGTTTTTGTATGCATACATTTTTACTTGCTGATTTTGTTTGCAAGTTGCCCCATCATTTCGGCTATTTCGTATGCATGTGTGGCTTGCTGGTTTTTTGCCGCAAGCTTGGATTTAGACACCGATTTCGGCATCAGCACCGCTATAACTGGGATATTGCCAGGAGCGAATCATCATTTGCCTCTGTCGATGATGAACAAAAGTGGCTTAGTAAACAGGGTTAAGATCCTGTTGACTAAGGCTTTTGACTTCATGAGCCGTAAGGGTCTCATAAAGGTATTTCTCCCTACGAGTCGTGAGGATCTCGTAAGTGCGTTTTCTCCTTAAGAATCGTGAGGATCCCTAAGCGCGTGTTCTCCTATAAGTCGTAAGGATCTTACAAGAGTGTTTTCTCCTTATAAGTCGAGAGGACTTACAAGGGCTGTTTACCGTGTAAACATATCCCTAGTCACGGATGGGACTTTGTTAGGGAAATGCTTATTCGCGCCCGTGGATTGTATACAAGGGTCGGCATTGAGCCGCTTGTAGGGCAATATTGGAGGTTGTGGAGGCTGCTTAAGAACAGGTTCAGATCCCTGTAGCTTAAGACTTTTGAATCTTATGAGCCGTGAGGGTCCCATAAGAGGGTTCTCCTTACGAGTCGTGAGGATCTCGCAAGTGTAATTTCTCCTTAGGAATCGTGGGGATCCCTAAGTGTGTTGCTCCCTTATGAGTCATAAGGATCTCACGCAGGTGGATTCTCCTTACAAAGTCGATAGGGCCTTGCAAGTATCTTTTAACGAGATTGCGCCCTTTCGGGTTTTCACAAAACTCGCCGGTAGCCCTGCTGTTTTTACTCTCGGAGCCCTTTCAGGTTTTCATCCGTGCCCATTTTGCTTATGGACATACCGTTTTTTTTCTTCTTTTTTTATTCTAACGAGGTTGCGCCCTTTCGGGTTTTCACAAAACTCGCCGGTAGCCCTGCTGTTTTTACTCACGGAGCCCTTTCGGGTTTTCATCCATGCCCATTTTGCTTATGGACATACCGTTTTCTTTTTTTCTCTTTTTTTATTCTTTTTTTTTGTATCAGGTTTGGGATGCTGCAATCCAACATAGTTTATCGACATCTCGGTCAACGGCTAGTTTTAGGACATAGTGGTTCATTATTAGTTTAAGGACGTTTCGGTCCGTCGTTAGTTTAAGGATGTTTCGGTCCGTCGTTAGTTTAAGGACGTTTCGGTCCGCTGTTAGTTTAGGAACGTTTTCGGTCCATCGTTAGTTTAAGGACGTTTCGGTCCGTCGTTAGTTTAATGACGTTTCGGTCCGCTGTTAAGGAAGCCGGTTACTACTTACAGAATTTAGGCTTAGGAAGATAGCGAGTGAACATAGTCGTCGTCATCTATCATTGACCTAGGCCGTGACTCGTCAAGCGTAGTATTTCTTCAGGAAGCGACCGTTTATTGGCCTGAAAGGTCTTTCACCATGCATGTCCATGAGTAGATAGGCTCCACCCTAGTAGACTTTGTCAATAATATACGGGCCTTCATAATTCGGCTCTAATTTCCCTCATTTAGCACGATTGGGAATCATAGGTCTTTTGACCACTAGCACGAGTTCGCCATGGCGGAATGTCCTCGGCCTAGTCAATCTTTCGTATGAGCGCGTCATTTTTGCTTTATAAGCCTCCAGATTTTGTTGCGCTATGAGCCGGTTTTCATCAAGGGCATCGAGTTCCTCAAGCCGAAGGTGAGCGTTCTCTTCGTCCGTTAGCTCGTAATGAACTGCCACTCGTAGAGAGGGTAACTCTATCTCGAGGAGGAGTTCCGCTTCTGTACCGAATACCAATGCATACGGCGTTGTGTTCATGGCCGTCTTGAACGTAGTTCGATACGCCTAGAGAGCTTCATGCAGTCTCTCGTTCCAGTTTTTCTTATTTCGTGACACCGTCTTTTTCACGATGTTCTTCAAGGTCTTGTTGAAAGCCTCAGCTAGACAGTTAGCTCTGGGATTATAAACTGAGGAGTATCTCCAGTCTATGTTGTATTGTTGTGCGAAGCAGCTGATCTTGTGGCTTCTGTAGACTGGCCCGTTATCGGAAATGATTCGTCGCAGAGTTCCAAACCGATAAATGACGCGTGTCTTGAAGAAATGGAGGATATTCTCCGTCTTCACTTCCCTCAGCGGTACTGCTTCTGCCCATTTGGAGAAGTAATCAGTTGTCGCCAAAATGAATCGATGTCCTCTGAACGAAGCTGGTTTGATGGGGCCGATTATGTCAGTTCCCCACATTTCGAACGGCCAGCTAGCCACCGTCGGATGTAGTGAATTCGGATGCTGATGGATAAAATCCCGGTGAATCTGGCACGAGTGGCATTGCTTCGCGTATTCGAGGCAGTTCTGGATCATCGTACGCCAATAGTAGCCCATCCTTTTAATCTTCAGCTTCATTTTCGGCCCGGCTTGGTGAGAACCGCAGAGTCCGTCGTGAGTTTCTTGGACGACTCTTTTTGCTTCTTTAGGTCCCAGGCATCTTAACCACAGAGAATCAAATGACCTCTTGTACAGAGTATTATTGACGAAGGCGAAAGATAGGGCTCGTGTAACTAAGGCCGGCCGAGCAAAGCATTGTAGCATGTCTTGTCGTCAATGACGTGAAATTTAATATCCGTGATAAGTAGCCCGAAGCGCAACGTCAATATCACAGACCCGAGAGTCCGTGATGACTGGGAGTCAAAACCGGAGATGATGATTTTATCACGAGCGAGGTGCTGAACGCTCATGCAGATTTCCTTCAACACTCGCACGTTAAGGAGATTGACGGAAGACCCATTGTCAATCAGGATTTTACTTATCTTAATATCGTGAAAGTATCTGGAGATATAAAGGGAACGGTTGTGTTCGCACGTCCCGAGGAGGAGATCTTCGTCACCGAAGGTGATATCGGCCGTATGTACTTCTTCCAGCTCGTCCTTCATCTTTTCTTCGGCGAGGAAAGCTTGGAATTGCCCTGGCTCTTGTAGTGCCTTGATCAATGAATCTCTCGCCTCTTTAGATAGCATAAGGGCGTCGAGAATGCTGAGCTGCGAGGGTAGCTTCCTCAAGTGTGCCAGAACGTTGTAGTCCACCTTATTTTTCTTCGGCGGGTCCTTGGCGGTCAGCTCTTTGATGACTTGGTCATCTAGGGCGATATCTTCAGAGACCTTTTCTTTTCCCTCATCTTTTTTGTTCGTGGGTCCGAGATTCTTTTCGGGCAGCGTACGATTGTGCAGCTGAATATTTTCACAGATCTTCGGTTCTTCCTCTTTTCCCAAGGTGGACTCTTTGAAGAGAGGGCCAAGAGTCATTTCTTCGTCAGAGTCGCTCCAGAAGGTGAGAACTTGCGATCCCTCGGCGTTAACTATGTGACAGTTGCCGGTAGTTCTTCTAAGCTCCTCGGTCGTACTTTTTCGCTCCCGACGAGTTTTGTGTTTCATCCGCTTAAAATATTGCCAGTGAGCAACATATCCCTGCCACCATCTTTTAAAAGCGTTGCACTCTTCAGTAGGGTGCGCAATCCTTCGATGCTATAAGCAGTAGCTAGGATGCATCTCTGCTTCTCCGAGAGTGTTTCCTTCGGAGGGTGGTAGCTTCATTCCCATTGATATGGCTTTAGCCAACCTTTTCCTCATCTTGAACTTGTTTTTATTCGCGGCGGATGCCCTTTGATTCAGCGAGAGTGTCTCGACTCTTTCGTCCAGTCGCCGGCATTTGGCCTTTTCAAATATGGCCATCTCACGCTCTCGGTCAGCTTTACTTTTCAGAAGAGCTTCGTTTAGGAATGCGTCGATCATTTCGTCTGATGGCCCTGGAAGTTCCGATTTAGGACCTGTCCCCAGTCTTTCGATGCAAGGAGCTTCTTCATCGTCTGTCGACAAATGGGAGATCACATGGCAACTTGCTACGTAATCCTCAGATTCATCCGACGGGTCTTCTTCATCATCTCCGTCTTTAAGGACGTGGCCGAGGAACTCTTGGAGCGTGATTGGAGTTCGCGCCTTCTGGTTATATTCTTCCAGTGCGTCAATCTGCTTTTGCAGGTCCGTGCGCTTGTCGTCAAGCTTCATGGGCTTCTTGGATTTCTTCTTCTTTTTCGAAGATTTTGACGGCTGGGTGTGAACACTTTGGCTATCAACACCAATCTTTGGAGTTGGGCGCGGCTTCAGCATTCCTTCGGTGATCTGGGGTTCCAGCGGATTCGTCCACCTGATCGCCGGGCATGTCTGGAGATCATTCAGCATTCTTTTGGTTCTGGCTGAAAGAACGACCTCCCATGGAGCTTCTTCAACAAAAGAGCACGATGCCCCCGGTGTGTCCGTCTTTTTAGGAGTGTGCGGTTGTGGTGGGCTTACTTTCCACTTCTCAGACAACGCAAACTTATATTGTTGGTACTAATCCTCGATCCATCCCTTAAAGACGAAGCAATCTTCAATCGGATGGCTTACCGTTTGGTGGTAAGGGCAATAATTGGGATTATTAGCCTTGCCGGGTTGCAGTGGTCGCTTAGGATTTGGCAAGTTGATAAGCCTGTTGCGCATCGCCAGCTCGAATAGTCTCTTCGTTTTGTCCCGTGGGAACGAGTAAGAACGCTTCATTTTCTCATTATAATAGCGCCGTCTCTCTTCCAGTTGATCCGTTAGTTTTGGAACACTGGGCTGCTGTTGGGTATTTGCAACGAAGGTCGCCTTCCCTTTACCTTTTTCGTTCCGCGGCTCCGGCTTCGGAGGAGACGGTCTATGACCCATCTGGTCCATCTGGGCTAGCTTGTCGATTAAAGCCTGGAACGTGGTCGGTTTGAAGAACATCATGAACTGTGAAATAGTTGCATGAGGGTCTAGGGTGCCCACGAACATGCCCACCGCAGGTGCTTCTTCGATGCGCTGTTCGCATTTCGACCACAGATTCCGCCATCGGATTGCGTACTGAACCCACGTCTCGCATGGCTTCACCTTGGCATTGATCAATGCCATTATTGGGGTGCGTTCACTAACACTCGCGAATCGCTGGGTGAACAACAACTCCATTTCTGCGAAAGTCTTGACGGAGTCGTTTGGAAGTTCAGAATACCACTCAAATGACGTCTCCGACAAGCTGCCGACGAATTGGCGGAGCAAAAGCTTATCATCGCCACTGATGTTGCCACAAAGAGCCCTGAACTGAGCGACATGTTGATGGGGATTGCCAGTTGTTCCCTTCCGAACGGTGGCGCACAGGACCGCGATGTCCTGACGCTGAGATTCGGGGCAGATGCTATTTGGTTTTATCCGTCCACCTCTCCGAAGATGCCAAGGTGATTTATGGCACCGTGTATCGGAGGTTTAGACGGATGCGGCCGATATAGCAGACTTCGTCATATTCCCCCTCGCTTGAGGGGTTTTTGATTGTGGGGACGCTCTTCCCTGCAGGCGCAAGCCCCTGCAGTTAATTACGCTACCGCATCGCGGTAACAACTTTCTCCTTCTCCAGAATTTCACTTCGTGTCGTGTGTGTTTGTTTTGTTTGTGGTTGCCCGTGGATTGTATACGGAGACTAAGTAATGCCGTCGCCCGTAGGACGTGGATTAGTCCAAATCTGTATTTACTTAGATTTGGGTTTGGTGTTTTTAGTTTAAGGATGCATTAGTCGCGTTGCGACTAAGATCAACTTAAACGTTCGTTAAGGATACGATAGTCCTGTTTGAGACTAAGATAAACTTAACGTGATAATCCATTTAATATCTGGCCATCGGGACTCGTCACCTCTCTAACGTCGTTGAAGGATTACAACGGCAGATGTCAGAGGAGTTCAGAGATGTACCCTTGAACCAAAGTCAATTTGGGGTTTTATAGTCTATTTGAATGTTTAAGGATACATTAGCCGTGTTTGGGGCTAAGATCAACTTAAACGGGACCGTTTAGATCCGGCAAAAGAGCATTTGGAGGCTTTATTGTTCCAGTTTAGGGACGTAGTGGTCTATTTTCCAGTTTAGGGACGTGGTGGTCCATCGTTAGTTTAAGGACGTTTCGGTCCAATATTAGTTTAAGGACGTTTCGGTCCAAATTAGTTTAAGGACGTTTCGGTCCAACATTAGTTTAAGGACGTTTCGGTCCACGAGTTTAAGGACCCCGCAGTCCATATTCATGTGTGGTCGTTGGGACCCGTCGCCTCTCTGACGTCGTTGAAGGATTACAACGAGAAGTGTCAGAGGAGTTCGGAGATGTACCCTCGAACCGGAGGTAAATTGATTTGAGAGAGCATTTATTCTCAATTCAATTTAATTTAAGGACTTACGACCAGAATTGGGCTAAGTCCGGTTGAAAATGTTCAACATTTTATTTATTTTTAGTCTATTAGACCCGTGCTAGGGCTTTGCCCACACTTAAATAATGCATTGCATTACTTCTATTTTTTTGTTTGGGCTCTGCCCATAAAAGATGCAGAGCATCAATTTCACTTGGGCTCTGCCCCCTTTTTATTGCTTTGCAATTTATTTTGGCCTGTTAGGTCTTCTGATTTGGGCCTGGCCCTTTTAGGAAATGCATTGCATTTATCAGGCGCTTTGCGCTAATCACTGAGCGCAAGCGCTTGTGGTGAGGACACGTGTCATGCTATGGTGAGCGCAAGCGCAACAGCGCAGTGCGCTACGCTAGTACGCTGCGCTGTTGCGCTGCTGACACGTGGCGCGCTCTGGTGAGTTGCGCCAATTCCAGAGAGCAAAGCTCTATTTTAAGAGCGCGTAGCGCAAGTTGTTCTGTAGCTGACACGTGGCGCCCTCTCAAGAGCGCAACAGCGCAGTTTGGAAGTGCAAAGCACTAAGAATCTTTTAGATTCAAGAACGGAAGTGCAAAGCACTATTTGATTTCTTGATCTAATTTAGATCAAAGAAAAATAAGTTTTTTCTTTTTGTTCCAAGAACCAGAGGTTCATAAAAGTGCAAAGCACTATTTTTTTTATTTTGTTGTTTTCTTGTTTTTTAAAGAACCAGTGGTTCATAAGAAGTGCAAAGCACTGTTTATTATGTAAAGAACATTGATCTAGTTTTTGGATCGATGATTTATTAAAAGAGATTTCTTTTCTCTCGTGAAGGTTTTTACCTTTTTCTTTGAAATTTTCTCAGATTTCTCTCTACTTGAAGCTCTTGACTTTTTTCAAGAAAAAATGTTGATGCCTTTGAATTGAGGCTTGGGGTCCTTTTTATAGTGTCCATAAATTAGTTAAATCTGTTAAAGAGATCCTTCTCTGAGTGATTTGGGGAATTTTCCACACCGTTGGATCTTTGATCCAAGGGATTCTGTTTTACAGAAGAAAATCTTCTTGTTTTAACAAGAATAGAAAGATTTCTTTAAAATCTTTATTCTGTTTGGCGCAAATGCCCCAGCACGCGACACGTGTCGCACAGCGCACAGCGCAGCGCAACTGCGCTAGCGCACCTCCGCTGACACGTGTCGCGTAGCGCAAAGCGCAGCGCAACTGTGCTAGCGCATCCGCGCTGACACGTGTCGCACAGCGCAAAGCGCAGCACAACTGTGCTAGCGCATCCGCGCTGACACGTGTCGCGCAGCGCAGTGCCTGCGCAACTGAAGCGTTGCTTCCTTTAAATAGAGCTTTGCTCTGATTGGGCGTGCCTTCTTGGGCGCTGCGCTGACGTATCAGCGCCTGACATGTGGCGCGTTGCGCCCGAGATTTGAAGCGTTGCTTCAAAATTTTGAAATTTGAATTTCAACAGAGCTTTGCTCTGATTGGGCGAAACAAATGCCCCCCCACCGTTGCGCTCACGTGGCGCACACATGAGTGCAGCGGTGGCAAACTCCTGATCGTTGGATCAAGGGGTGAGCTCAAGGGGCGCAAGCGCCTTATAAATAGGATCTCTGGCCTTTAGAAAAATCTTACCGTTTTAAGATTTTTGATTTCAACAGAGCTTTGCTCTTGCTTAAGAACTTCAGAGCTTTGCTCATTCCCAAAGTTAGAAACTTTAGGTAAAAATTAATTTAAATCAAATTAATTTAAATTAATCTTAACCAAAGAGCTTTGCTCTCACAGATCTTTTGATCTAAAGAGATCCCCATTGGGGTTTCATAAACAGAGCTTTGCTCTCAAAACTTATAGATCTACAGGGATCTTGTTCATGGGTTTTAACCCATGAACAGAGCTTTGCTCATAGATCTAAAAATAGCTCTTTTAGATTTGAAAAATGAAGAGTCTCTTTATAAATTTTTCATGAATCTTTCAAGATTCCAAAATTTTTAATTCTTTTAAGTGTAAAGAAAAGTTTTCTGATGGACCTTTTCCATTATTGCCACAGAGCCATGCTTCTTTAAGGAATCTTATTTCCCTGAGACCAGAGTTTGACAAGTGTCACTCTGTGACAGAGGTTTGCTCTGAAAGAGAAGATTTTCTCCTTGTCTCTAGGGATTCTCCCCTCTTTTTTTTTTAAATGGGAATGTTTTCCTGGGGACCAACTGACAATCTCATCCAATGATGAGGTTGTCTTATTAACTGACGTATTGTCATCCAGATTTTGTGGGTCCCTCTTTGGTCTCCTACCCACTGCGCTGCTGTGTGGTGTAATTAATTAATTTTAATTTAATTTAATTAATGCATTTTCTTTTTTAGACGCCAAACGTTGGAATTACAACACTAACGGCTAAATTGTTCTTTTGCAGCGATCATGTCTCTAGACACTTCATTCCCGTTCGTCCGCTCGGAGGAGGGATTTCCCGAGGCGCCCTCGGACCGTGAAGTCCTGACCATGATTAGAGAATACGACCCGGAGTACAAGAATCTTCACCTTTGGGGGTCCTGGTATAACCAGATCATTATGGGTCGACGCAGCTTCACATGCGTAGTGCCGTCTGAGCCCATCACGGCGATTCATTATGCTACCCCACCCTCGGTGCAGTATGCCGTGGAGTTGGTGGATTGGACATCGAAGGGCTTTCTACATCCCGCTATAGATGCGATACCGGTTCAGCGTCCTATGGTTTTGGACATCCTAGGACGCCGTATCTGTCAGGGTGAAGCATGACCTGGGGGGCAATCGTATAACCTTGGTCTGATCCCCCGCCACCCGATTGGCTAACTGCCGTGGGCCCGGTACATCCTGTCGACGAAGAAGTCGCAGTTGATAAGATTAGGACTGTACACCGCGGTCTACGTCTCTCTTTTCCAGTATCCCACGCTCCCCACCTGGTGGTTCAAAGCTTTCTTGGAGCAATGGAATATTCCTACCCACACTTTCCTTGCCATGGATCGGGAAGTGTCAATCTCCTTGGAGGAGTTCGCGGAGGTATCCGGTTTACCAGTGATGGGGGAACATTATGAGGAGCTGCTCCCGACAGATGTGTACGTCTTTGGTGCTAGGCCGATGGTAAGGGGGGTCACACCGGAGAATGCCGTTCAACATCAATTCCCAAGCTTGATTAAAGTGTTGAACATATATGAGTCCCTCTTCGTCGAACATGGGAATCGGGGAGTTAACTTTGAGGACTTCATTGCTCGTTTCCTTCGTCCAAGCGTCATCTCATCAGAAGCTGCCAAGTTTGCCACCCTGGATGACCCTTTCGGTCTAGGTGTGGACAACCTACCGGAGAAGGATATAGATCAAAAGGGTTTTTTTCTTCCGGACTTCCCTACTATGTCATTTGCAGAAATTGCGGCCCCTGGAATGGATGAGGGGGCCTTTTTCTTAGGATTTCTTGGATTGTGGCTGAGCTGGTTTGCGATCCCAATGCACTCTCATCGGATGCGACCCTCTGTCTTTTACCCAGCCCACCGGATGGTCATCGGGGTAAAGGTAGCTGTTGGGATTGCTGGCTTGGCGCACTTATACCATGGGCTCAGTCGAGCAGCGGATGCTAATGAGCCCGGGGTACTGCATGTGGTCTTCCCGATGCATTACTTTGCATCGTGGCTCGAGCTACACACAGCGGGTGTCTTCGGCATGCATAAAAGGCCCTCGTTCTTTGACAAGTGCGGTTTTCCTCGCATTATACAGCTGATCGGCGCATCAATTGTAACCCCATCACCGCGGAACGCCAGGGGCTTACTCCTTCGCCCTCATACCGTTGGAGCCGGTATGTCTTTTGTCGATAAGGTATTGACCATTGGAAAGGTGTCTACCACTGTGACGCGACCATTACAAGATGTCTTTAAGGATGGAGCCTCAGTTTTGACGGCTCGGGAGACCCTTCACTTATATTCCATTAGACCGGGTTTCTTAGTTTTTAGGCAGAATGATGTGGCAATTTTTATGAGGTACAATCTGCATCGTTTTGCTCAACAATTGGGCTACGATCAAGGGGTCCCCTTGGAAGCCTTCTTGCTGGAACCCACTGCCACTGAAGAAGGGATGGAGAACGCACTGCACCATTTCATGCGCCTGAATACGAGCTCTCATTTTTTTATCAATGCGCCGGCTTACGCTCCGAGACTCCTCAATGTGTACAAAGACTGGTACAATCATGCAACAGGAGCAGTTATAAAGGAGGAAAGGCGACTGTTGGTCGATCGTAAGGGTGTGCCTCCAGGTACCGATCGCAACGCTCCTTTGGTCCCGAGGACTCCAGTAGTTGCCCCTCTAAAAGAGGTCAGAACTGGACCATCGCGTGCGCAAAGTCCTCCACGTGGCTTGTCGCTCCCTGATGTCGCAGATGCACCTGCAGCGCCCCGTACTCCAGTGGAGACAGTGGTTGTATCCTCGCCGGAGTCTGGCGTGGGTGCGGACATCGGGACCCGTCGTCCCAAGGTGGCTGCTAAGCGGAAGTCGATCTCACGTAAGCCTAGGGGCGGAGGGCAGAAGAAAAAGGAATCGCTCTTCGCTGCAGATGTCGTGTTCGGCCAGGAACCCCATGCTCCCTATGCCGAGGGCCTAATCGAATATGGGACTAACGGGGGATTAATCATGCCGCCGCCGGACGACACAGACTTGGAAGCTGCTCTCGAAACTTCAGCGTGGTTGGCAAAGCGTGACACGTGGCTGGCTAAGCTTGCGCAATCAGGTAACTACTAGTCACATTTTCTTTATTGTAACATATCTTCCTTATTGCTTTTGAGTAACGCTTTTCTTTCCTTTCTTCCAACAGGCATCACTGATGAGGAAGCCATTGCCGCTTCACTTAAGACCTTCCAGGAGGAAGAACGCCTTAGAGCGTCTTTAGGCCTTAGTAAGTCTCTGTTCATCAAGTTTTCATCTCCCTTGTGTTATGGTCGATCTAACCTCTCCCTTTTTATTGTAGAAACCTCAATGCCGTTCCCACGAAGCGACGCAAATGTTCCGCCAGCTGCCGATGTTCCCGCTTCCTCTGGGCCACCGCAGGAGGTTCGTCTTGAAGAGCCGATGAAAGATGCCCTAAAGGCTCTGGAGGCATCCCTGAACGAGGATGACGATGCCTTGAAAGAAGCGTCACGAAGGTCCATCGTGACAGCCCGGGAGGAAAGGAAGCGGCCGAGGCGTGAGGCGAAGGCGCACAGGGCTGCCTTGGCTGTGGGAGCGGGCCACAGCACCGTCCCTCGCGCTGACACTCCATCCGAAGAGGCCCCTGTCGTCCTATCCACTGCCCGCAGAGAGGTGGCGCGTGCAGTTCGGAGCGCAAACGGTAAATCCACTTCAGGTAATATTTCTCTCAGAGTTTTGGTTATAAGGATTTTAATGCCATTGGTCCTTATATCTCTCATCTTGCAGGGCCAAGTCCGATCGAGGGGGAGGCGGAGACCGTTGAACCCAAGGAAGCAGAGGAGGCGGCTCCTACCGAGCCTGAGCTGACGGTGGGCAACGTCGCCGAGGCTTCGGGGCCCGAGATAGAGGTTGAGGGGTCTACAGCTGAGAGGGTCATTGATGCCCAGCCTGAAGTGGCGGCAGATGAAATGACCATTACAACTGAACTGAGGGTGGTGGCGGACGAGGCGCTTGAGGCCGGTGACCTCGTGGTGACGGTGGATGAGCCGATGGAGGCGGCAGAGCCCGAAGAAGTAGCGGATGAGATGGGCACAACTCTCAGGGAGGAGTCAGCCGCTTCCTTCCAAGAATCTGGCAACGCTCCAATCATTGCCCTCCCTGCCTACGATCTCCCTCCTTCTCCAGGTCTTGCGAGCACGACAACGGTCCCTATCGAGTCGGGTGATGAGGCCACGGGCGGTGGTCTCATATCCACGGAGGAGGGAGACGCCTCCGTTTCAGCCGGCAGCTCGTCAGGTAAATCCCAAGTTAGTGTTCTTTCTTTACCTCACAATTTTTCTGACAAATTTACCTTTTTTGTAACGCAGGTGCAGTCAGCGCCGATGCCCCACTGCTCGGGGTGCGCCTTCAACGACTGCCTTGGCGGTGGTCACCTCTCAGCCCTCTCTCATACTCTCGAAGATGTTGGAAGGTATGGGTTTGCAATTTATTAATCTTATCTTCCAGACGCATAATTTGTGTACTAAAGTTATACTGTTGTGTCTTTCAGGAGTGCTTTTTGACCATCTTTATCAAGTGTTGCTCCCATACTTCTCCTTCCCATCTGAATTCGCCTACCCCTCTGGTAGCGCTGGTGAGTACCGTTCCCAATTGATATCTTTGTTTTTTCAGTGGTAGAATTATTTCTAACTCTCTCTTGTCCTGACCGCAGTGTTACAAATCGAAGGGGGAGAAGAAAGATCGGTTGCGCCACCGGCCCTTCCGGCCTTGCCACCTGCTTCAACTGGTATAGTAAACTATCTTATCAATGACTTTCTCCGCATCTATTAAATCATCATCTAATCACATTTTTTCCTTTTCAGCTATCGTTCCAGTCTCGGTGCCTTTCGAGTCTCGCATTACAATACCGGGCGGCCCTTCCCAGAGACGTCCTTCCTCAAAAGGTGCGGCGAATAGTCTGCGCATGTTGAGCGACTACATCGAGGAACTCGACGTCGAGGCTCCTACATCTGCTGAGGACTTCGCTACGACGGTTAACCCGATGTTGTTGATATTTGCCACCTTCCATGACGAGGGCATTGTCACCTCTTGGGTTAACTATTGTCGGGAGATCGAGGCTCGCCTTCATCAGCTGGAGTCGATGCGCCTATCCCCTGAGACTTTGGCCGTGAGCACTCAACGGGGAGCATGGCTCAAGCAAAGCACTTCTCATTTCCGTCATTTGGAACAAGAAGCAGCTTTGAGGCTAAAGGAGTGCCAAGAATCTTCAAGCGAAACTGCTCGCCTGCGTGCTGAAGTTGAGGCAAACGCCGCTGAGGTAAAGGCCGTCTTCGAGGGCCTTCTGGAGCGCATATCAAATGGGCTGAGACTGAAGCGGGCACTTGATGTCGCCGAGCATGACACTCCAGGCCGTGAAGCTGCTCATCAGGCCGTCAGGGATCAGCTTGCATCTGTCGCACAGCAACGGGCCCAACTAGAGACGGAGTTGGCAGTGGTGGCCAATCAGGAAAAGGCATGGAAGGAAGTGTACGAACAACTGATAAAGCTACTTAAGACGCTTCCTTCCCAATAGCTGCCTTTGTATCAATGTATTTGTAAAATTTTCCTTTTAAATAATATGTATCCATTCTTTATTCTTTTGTACGATTCATCTTGTATTTGATTGAAGTCAATGAATAAAGATACACATTTTCTTTTTGCAATGTCTTGTACTATCTTTTTGCTTTCTCCCTTTGTATCATGATGTTTTCGATGAACCTAATTGGCCGATAACTTAATTTCTCCAAGAGATAGCGATGGCTTAGGCCGCAGGTTCAAATCTGCCGCCTAAGACTTTTCAACTCTATGAGCCGTGAGGGTCTCATAGAGACTTTTCTCCCTACGGATCGAGAGGATCTCGTAGGTGGGTTTTTCTCCTTAGGAATCGTGAGGATCTCTAAGTGTGGTTTTCTTTTATAAGTCGTAAGGATCCTACAAGAGAATTTTTCCCTCTTATGAGTCGAGAGGACCCGTAAGCGGTTGTTTCCCTCCTTGTCGAAACTCGACTTTGGAGAGTGAGACCCGTGAATAGTATGCAAGAGATCGTTTTAGATCGACTTGTAGGGTCCCATTTTTCAGGAAGCAAGTTTTTCAATCCCTGCTGCCTGAGGCTTCATCTTGCGAGTTGAGACGAATCGGGAATTCTCCCGCGGAGACACTGATGGCTCTGCGAGTTGACGTGGATCAGGAGGCTCTCATCACGGAGTGTTTGTATCCGTGAGTCGAGGAGTTTGCTAGGGATTATTTGTTTCCCAAGCGCCAAGGATTATTTGTTCCCTTGGGGTTTGAAACGAGTCGGGGATTTCCCACGGAGGCGCTGGTGGCTCTGCGAGTCGACGCGGATCAGGAGGCTCTCGTCAAGGAGTGTTTGTATCCGTGAGTCGAGGAGTTTTGCTAGGGATTATTTGTTTCCCAAGCACCAAGGATTATTTGTTTCCTTGGGGTTTGAAATGAGTCGAGGATTTCCCACGGAGGCGCTGGTGGCTCTGCGAGTCGACGCGAATCAGGAGGCTCTCGTCAAGGAGTGTTTGTATCCGTGAGTCGAGGAATTTGTTAGGGATTATTTGTTTCCCAAGCACCAAGGATTATTTGTTTCCTTGGGGTTTGAAACGAGTCGAGGATTTCCCACGGAGGCGCTGGTGGCTCTGCGAGTCGACGCAGATCAGGAGGCTCTCGTCAAGGAGTGTTTGTATCCGTGAGTCGAGGAATTTGCGAGGGATTATTTGTTTCCAAAGCGCCAAGGATTATTTGTTTCCTTGGGGTTTGAAACGAGTCGATAATTTCCCACGGAGGCATTAGTGGCTCTGCGAGTCGACGCGGATCAGGAGGCTCTCGTCAAGGAGTGTTTGTATCCGTGAGTCGAGGAATTTGCTAGGGATTATTTGTTTCCCAAGCGCCAAGGATTATTTGTTTCCTTGGGGTTTGAAATGAGTCGAGAATTTCTCACGGAGGCACTGGTGGCTCTGCGAGTCGACGCGGATCAGGGGGCTCTCGTCAAGGAGTGTTTGTATCTGTGAGTCGAGGAATTTGCTAGGGATTATTTGTTTCCCAAGCGCCAAGGGTTATTTGTTTCCTTGGGGTTTGAAACGAGTCGAGAATTTCCCACGGAGGCACTGGTGGCTCTGCGAGTCGACGCGGATCAGGAGGCTCTCGTCAAGGAGTGTTTGTATCCGTGAGTCGAGGAATTTGCTGAAGACACTGATTTCTTCGGAGTTGGACTGAACCGTCGAGATTTGGCTTCGTCTTCTGGCGGAGCCTGTTGGGAAAGTACGGTTCCCTCTTTGTTTACGCCCTTGGATTGTATACAGGGATCGATGTGATCTTAACTGTAGGGCCAAAGTTTTATCATCTTCCCTTTTTTTTGTTTTATTTCCGCGATACTCTATCATTTCAGCTTTTATATCGTGAAGATCGCGATTGCCCAATCATTTCGGCTATTTTTCGCGGTGCCCAATCATTTCGGCTATTTATTTTATTTTTACTCGCTGCTTTTTATTGCGAGTTGCCCAATCATTTCGGCTATTTATTTTATTTTTACTCGCTGCTTTTTATTGCGAGTTGCCCAATCATTTCGGCTATTTTGCATGCATACATTTTTACTTGCTGCTTTTTATTGCAAGTTGCCCCATCATTTCGGCTATTTCGTATGCATGTGCGGCCTATCGGCTTTTCACCGTAAACCTGAAATTAGACACCGATTTCGGCATCAGCACCGCTACAACTGGGATATTGCCAGGAGCGAATCATCATTTGCCTCTGTCGATGTCGAACAAAGATGGCTTAGTGACCAGGGTTAAGGTCCTGTCGACTAAGGCTTTTAACTTCATGAGCCGTAAGGGTCTCACAAAATTATTTCTCCCTACAAGTTATGAGGATCTTGTAGGTGTATTTTCTTCTTAGGAATCGTGAGGATTCCTAAGTGTTTGTTTCCTCTGTAAGTCGTAAGGATCCTACAGGAGGGTTTTCTCCTTGTAAATCGAGGGGGTTTACAAGGGTCATGCGAACATATCACGAGTCACGAATGGATCTTGGTTAGGGAAATGTTTATTCGCGCTCGTGGATTGTATACAAGGGTCAGTATTGAGCCACTTGTAGGGCAATATCGAAAGTTATGGGGGTTGCTTAAGCACAGGTTTAGGTCTCTGTAACTCAAGGCTTTCAACTCTTATGAGCCGTGAGGGTCCCATAAGAGAGTTCTCCTTACGAGTCGTGAGGATCTCGCAAGTGTATTTTCTCCTTAGGAATCGTGGGGATCCCTAAGTGTGTTGCTCCCTTGTGAGTCGTAAGGATCTTACGCGGGTGGTTTCTCCCTACAAGGTCGAGAGGATCTTGTAAGTGTTCTTTAATGGGGTTGCGCCTTTTCAGGTTTTTACAAACACTCGCCGGTAGTCCTGCTGTTTTTACTCACGGAGCCCTTTCGGGTTTTCATCCGTGCCCATTTTGCATATGGACATACCGTTTTTTTTATTCTTTTTATTTATATATATATATATATATATTTTTTTTTACGAGGTCGCTCCCTTTCGGGTTTTCACGAACACTCGCCGGTAGTCCTGCTGTTTTTACTCACGGAGCCCTTTCGGGTTTTCATCCGTGCCCTTTTTGCTTATGGACATACCGTCTTTATTTATTATATTTTTTTATTTATATTATTTTTTTTTATTCATCTCGTCAGCCTAAGGATGCGGCGGTATTAGTTTAAAGACGTTTCGGTCTGCTATTAGTTTAAGGACATTTCGGTCCGGCGTTGAGAGGCTGGCTACTGCTTATAAAGCTTGAGCTTAGAAAGATAGCGAGCGGACGTAGTCGTCGTCATCTATCATTGACCTAGGCTGTGGCTCATTAAGCGTAGTATTTCTTTAGGAAGCGACCGTTTATCGGCCTGAAAGGCCTTTCACCGTGCATATCTATGAGTAGATAGGCCCCGCCCTGGTAGACCTTATCTATGATGTACGGGCCTTCATAGTTTGGCTCGAATTTTCCTCGTTTGACGCGATTGGGGATCATAGGCTTTTTGACCACTAGCATGAGTTCGCCTTGGCGGAATGTCCTCGGTCGGGTCAATCTTTCATATGAGCGCGTCATCTTTGCTTTATAAGCTTCCAAATTTTGCTGTGCTATGAGCCGGGTTTCATCAAGGGTGTCAAGCTCCTCAAGCCGAAGGTGAGCATTTTCTTCGTCCGTCAGCTCGTAGTGGATTGCCACTCGTAGAGAGGGTAACTCTATCTCGAGGGGGAGTACTGCTTCTGTCCCGAATACTAACGCATATGGTGTTGCGTTTGTGTCCGTTTTAAACGTAGTTCGATACGCCCAGAGAGCTTCTTGCAGTCTTTCGTACCAGTCTTTCTTATTTCGCGACACTGTTTTCTTCATGATCTTCGTCAAGGTCTTGTTGAAGGCCTCGGCTAGACCGTTAGCTCGCGGATTATAAACCGAGGAATATCTCCAATCTATATTGTGCTGTTGCACGAAGCGACTGATCTTGTGGCTTCTGTAAGCTGGCCCGTTATCGGAGATGATCCGTCGCGGAGTTCCAAACCGATATATGACGTGCGTCTTGAAGAAGTGGAGGATATTTTCTGTCTTCACTTCTCTTAACGGTATCGCTTCTGCCCATTTAGAGAAGTAGTCAGTCGTTGCTAGGATGAAACGATGTCCTCTAGACGATGCTGGTTCGATGGGGCCGACTATATCAGTCCCCCACATTTCGAATGGCCAGCTAGCCATCGTTGGATGTAATATATTTGGATGCTGATGGATGAAGTCCCCATGGATTTGGCATGAGTGGCATTGCTTCGCATATTCGAGGCAGTCCCGAATCATCGTGGGCCAGTAGTAGCCCATGCGTTTGATCTTCAACTTCATCTTTGGGCCTGCTTGGTGAGAACCGCAGAGTCCGTCATGAACTTCTTGGACGACCCTTCTCGCTTCGTCAGGTCCTAGGCATCTCAGCCACAGAGAATCAAATGATCTCTTGTATAGAGTATCATTGACGAAGGCGAAAGATAGAGCTCGTTTCATGAGCTGATATCTTGTGGACGCTTCTTCGGGCATTCGGTGGGATTTAAAGTAGTCTATGAAGACCTCTCCAATCCTCAATATTTTCCCAATCTTTTACTTGCAGGGTAGGCTGCTCGTTCGCTCCTTTTTCTTCGGATGATTCCGGAGATATTTCTGCTAGGGCAAGCACCCGACGGCTTTGTACCATGATTCTGACGTCATCGAGGTTCTCGTCAGCCAGCTCTTTAGCAAGTTTGGCCAAAGCGTCTGCTTTGCTGTTTTCCGCGCGCGGTATGTTCTCCAAAGTATAGGAGGGAATTTGGGTCAACAGTTTTGCACCTTTTCCCCGTACTTCACCAACTCCGGTTTGCACGTTTGGTAGTCGCCGTTTACTTGACTAACGACCAGTTGAGAATCTCCGTATATGAGGAGGTTTTAAATTCCCATGTCGATGGCGATCTCAAGACCTGCTATCAAGGCTTCATATTCGGCTTCGTTATTCGTCCTCGGCTCTGTTAAGGAGAAAGCGAAGCGCATTATCCCTCCTTGTGGAGTCACGAAGATGAGGCCTACCCCCGATTTGATTATAGGGGTACTTTGTTTGTGTTTTTTCATGGAAGATGCTCCATCGAAATAAAGTTCCCATTGGATATCACTATCGTGGATCGCGTCAAACGTATGTTCGTCTGGCAAATCGCAATTCAGAGGAGAATCAGCTGGTATCGGATGCTCAGCGAGGAAATCGGCGATGGCCTGGCCTTTCACTGCTTTGAGAGGTTGATATGTTATCGAGAATTCCATCAAGAGCAGAGCCCATTTAGCAAGTCGACCTGTCAATATGGCCTTTGACATTAAATATTTGAGAGGGTCCACCTTCGAAATGAGACGGACCTCATGTGCTAATGCGTAATGTCTGAGCTTTATTATCGCAAAGATTAATGCCAGGCAGTGTTTTTCAATGGTGGAGTAGTTGCTTTCTGCCCCCAATAGAACTCGACTTAAGTAGTAGAGTGCTCTTTCTTTCCTTTGGTCGTTCTCTTGTGCCCATAATGGGCCTAAAGAACCTTCGAGGGCGGTTGTATAAAGAATGAGAGGCTTTCCCTTAACCGGAGCAGCCAACACCGGCGGGTTCTGCAGGTATTGCTTGATCTCGTCTAGCGCGCTTTGGCATTTTTGATCCCAGACGAACGGGGTTCCCTTCTTCATCAGGTGACTGTAAGGGCGGCACTTGCCAGAGAGATTGGCTATAAATCGCCGTATGTATGCGAGCTTCCCTTGGAGAGACTGCAACTGTTTGAGAGTCCTCGGCGGAGGCATTTTCATGATCGCCTTGATCTTGGACGGATCTATTTCGATACCCCGGTGTCGGACGATGAATCCAAAAAATTTGCCCGAGGAAACTCCGAATGCACACTTAAGAGGGTTCATCTTCAAGTTGTATTGTCGAAGGCGTTGAAATACGGTCTTCAGATGTTCGAGATGTTCCTCATATGATTTGCTTTTAACCACGAGATCGTCGATATAGCATTCGACGATTTCGTGTATAAGGTCATCGAAGATCTTCGTCATGGCCCTTTGGTAAGTGGCACCGGTGTTCTTTAGACCGAAGGGCATCACCTTATAGCAGAATATACCCAAAGGAGTCCTGAAGGCGGTGTGCTTCTGGTCTTCGGGATGCATCTTTATTTGATTATACCCTGATGAGCCGTCCATGAAGGAGAAAACCTCATGAGTGGACGTATTGTCTATCATCAGTTCGGTGACTGGCACTGGGAAATCGTCTTTCGGGCAAGCTTTATTGAGATCCCGGAAGTCTACGCATATGCGCACTGTCCCATTTTTCTTCATCACCGGGACGATGTTAGCGATCCATTCGGGGTATTGAACCTCTTGGATAAAGCCAGAATCGATCAGCTTCTTGACCTCGGCGTTGATACTCATCTCGAGCTCGAGCCGCATTCTCCTCGGCGCCTGTTTGACTGGCTTGATGTCCGGGGATATCGCCAATTTGTGTACAGCAATTTCTGGATCTAGTCCCGGCATTTCGGAATAGTTCCACGCGAAGCAATCTCTATGCTGCAGAAGCACATCCTTTAACGCAGCTACCCTTTCTTCAGATAGTAACTCGCTGATGAATGTCGGTCGCGGATTGTCTGCCGATCCCAACTCAATCTTCTTGAGGTTATCTGCAGTGGTATGGATTCCATCTTCCAGCTCTTTTGGCGCTGGTGGGAATTCTGAGATTATCTCGTCGCTGCTGTTTTTGAAGCACTATGGGAGCTCATCCATGTACTCGGGCTCTTCTTTTAATATTGTAATCATATGACAAGTACGAATTCGTTTCCAATCCCAATGTGGAACTGGTTTTTCTTTCGTGGCCTTGGGCTCGTGCTTTTGTGGTGGCGCTACCCTCCAGTTGTCGGACAGAGCGAATTTGCCAAGCTGATACTGATCTTCAACCCAATTCTTGAAGGTGAAGCAATCTTCAAGAGGATACCCTATTACTCGATGGTAAGAGCAATAGTCCGGGTGTGAGACTTCGCCCGCTTGTTCGGGATATTTAGACTCCGGCAGTGTAAGCATCTGATGTTTTAGAGCGAGGTCAAGTATCTTCTTCATCTTGTCTCGCGGGAACGAGTATGCTCGACCCATTTTCTTCATAAGGGATAGATCAATAACGCTCGACTCCCGTTTGCGTGGCTTCTTAGCCATGCTTTGTTGTTGTTGAGCGCCTTTTTGGCTTTTCGACTTATTTCTGCTTTTGCGCCGAGCCTTCTTTATAACAGCTTGACAAGGAGCGGCATTTTCATTCTTTACGGCCTGTTGGAGAAGACGTTGCGTCTTGGCTTTCTCGTAGATGGCCGTCTCACGGTTGTGATCATCTCGGACTTTTTGACCAGCTTTCTTTATAAGTTTGTCCATTTGTTCCTCGAACGACGGACTGGGCTCCTTTGCATCTGGAATTTTCACTGGCTTAGGATTAGCGTCCTCCCATTGAGCATCCGCTTCTTCATCAAGGTCATACACGACGTAACAGCTAGGTAGTAACTCTCGTTTCTTTGACCGGATGTATCCAAGCCCTTTTGTTTCCATTCTCCCGTTAGGCAGCTTGCGTTGAGTCCCGGGAACGTTCCAGACCCTGTCATAAAATTTGGCCTTTCTAATGGTCTGTTTGAAGGATATCCCCTGGCGTTTCAGCAGCTTCTTCAAACCCTCTGTATAATATCTGGGAAGACGGATAGGCTGAAGCCTGTCGAGCGTAGGATCCGCGCCATACCAGATTTCTTTTTCCACCTTGGTTTCTTTAGAGCGGTAGAACAGAATTGCTTTCTCGCCTGGGAGGGATATAGAACGTTTGCAGCTCTTCTACATTGTAAATATTGAGTGCATCCAGTTCTTTCTGGTGTTTAAGTGGCACTATGGCGACTTGTAGACTTTGCTCTTCGTCAGCGGACGTTCGTATTGAAGGTCGAGCAGAGAATACAACACGGATCTCATCTTCCGAGTCGCTACCAAAGATCAATGTAGGAGCCGATGGTCCCGGATTGTTGTGTTGGGGCGGATCCGAATAAACTATCTCCTCTTCCTCCTCAGTATCACTGCCGAAGACAGGGATGGTGGCGTTAGCTTTGTTCTCCGGCTTATGACACTTCTCTGTGTCTTCGAAATCCGGTAAGAAGTATTTGGCGTCTTCATATTTGCGGACCTCGTTCACAGAGAAAGGGTTCAGTTCTCCCGTCACGGTATACTCGAAACCATCCTTAAAATACTTCATACACTGATGTTGTGTAGAAGGGATGATGTTGTACTCGTGTAACTATGGTCGGCCGAGCAAAGCGTTGTAGCATGTCTTGGTGTTTATGACGTGGAACTTAATGTCCGTGATGAGTAGCCCGAAGCGTAGCATCAGTATCACAGATCCAAGAGTCTTTGACGATTGGGAGTCGAACCCGGAGATGGTGATCTTGTCCCGAGCAAGGTGCTGGACGCTCATGCAGATTTCCTTCAACACCCGGACGTTGAGTAGGTTAACAGACGACCCGTTATCGATCAGGATTTTGCCTATCTTTATATCATGGCAGTATCCCGAGACATAGAGAGGGCGATTGTGTTCGCACGTCCCAAGTAAAAGGTCTTCATCGCCAAAAGTAACATCAGCAGTGTGCACTTCCTCCAATTCATCTTTCATCTTTTCCTCGGCCAGGCATGCTTGGAATTGTTCCGGGTCTTGGAGCGCCTTAATCAACGAATCTCTCGCCTCTTTTGATAGCAAAAGGGCGTCAAGAATGCTGAGCTGTGAGGACAGCTTCCTCAGATGTGCTAAGACGTTGTAGTCCACCTTATTCTTCTTTGGTGGGTCTTTGGAAGCTAGCTCTTCCACCACTTGGTCATCTAAGATGATATCTTCAGAGACCTTTTCTTTCCCTTTATCTTTCCTGTTCGAGGGTTCGAGGTTCTTTTCGGGCAGCGTGCGATTACTTAGCTGGATATTTTCGCAAACCTTCGGTTCTTCTTCTTTTCTCGAAGCGGACTCTCTAAAGAGAGGGGCAAGTTCTAGCTCTTCATCAGAATCACTCCCGAATGTAGGCACTTGTGATCTACCGGTGTTAATCATGCAACAATCGCCAGCAGTTCTTTTAAGCCCTTCGGTCGTATTTCTTTGCTCCCGACGAGTTTTACGCTTTTCCCGTTTAAAGTGTTGTCGATGAGCAACGTATCCTTGCCACCATCTATCGAAAGCTTTGCACTCTTGAGTGGGGTGCGAAATCTTTTGATGATATAAGCAATAAGACGGGTGCATTTTCACTTCACCGGTAATTTCTTTTTCGGAGGATGGTAGCTACATGCCCATTGATATGGCCTTAGCAAACTTCTTTCTCATCTTGAATTGGCTTTTGTCGGTAGCGGAAGTGTTTAGCTCCACCGGGATCGTCTCAGCTCCTTCATCAAGTCGCTGGCGCTTGGCCCTTTCAAATATAGCCGCCTCGCGCTCCCGATCAGCTTTACTTTTCAACCGAGCTTCATTAAGGAATGCGTCGATTACTTCATCTGGTGGCCCCAGGACTTTTGGTTCAGGATCTGCCCCCAGCTTTTTGGTGCAAGGAGTCTCCTCATCGTTCGTGATCGAATGGGAAATCATATGACAGCTCGCCACATATTCCTCGGATTCGTCTGATGAACTTTCTCCCTCATCTTTTTCTTGAAAAACGTGATTGAGGAACTCTTGGAGCGTAATGGGAGTCCGCGCCTTGTGGTTGTATTCTTCCAACGCGTCAATTTGCTTTTGTAAGTCCGTGCGTTTGCCGCCAGGCTTCACGGGCTTCTTAGATTTCTTCTTCTTCTTTTTCGAAGATTTTGACGGCTGGCTGCAAGTGCTTGAACCGCCACCATCGGTCTTTGGAGTTGGACGTGGCTTCAACATCCCTTCAATGACCTGCGGTTCCAACGGGTTCTTCCACTTGATCGCTGGACATGTCTGAAGATCGTGTAGCATTCTCTTTGTCTTGGTTGATAATACAACCTCCCAAGGAACTTCTTCAATGACGGAGCATGTTGCCCCCGGCGTATTCGTCCCCTTAGAGGTGTGGGGCAGCGGGGGATTCACCTTCCATTTGTCAGATAACGCGAACTTCCCCTGTCGGTACTGGTTTTCAAGCCAATTCTTGAAAACGTAGCAATCTTCGATCGGATGGCCTAGTACTCGATGATAAGGACAGTAGTTGGGCTCGTTGACGTCACTTGGTTGCAACGGACGTTTTGGATCCGGCAGATTTATGAGTCTGTTGCGCAACGCCAGCTCGAATAACCTCCTCGTTTTATCGCGGGGAAAGGAATAAGGACATCCCATCCTATCCTCAAGGGGCACGTAAGGGCGCATATTATTTTGACGAGCAACCGGCTTCGAGTCGCTCGGTTGTTGTTGAGCATTAGCGACGGCAATCGCTTTTCCCTTCCCTTTGTCATTTCGGGAGTCCGGCCTTGGAAGAGGGGGTTTATGGCCCATTTGATCCATTTGCGCTAGTTTGTCAATCAAGGCCTGGAAGGTAGTTGGCTTGAAAAACATCATAAATTGTGAGATGGTTGCTTGTGGATCAAGGGTTCCCACAAACATACCCACTGCGGGAGCTTCTTCAATGCGCTGCTCGCATTTTGACCATAAGTTCCGCCATCGTATAGCGTACTGAACCCACGTCTCGCCTGTGTTGGGGTAAAACTTTACACCCCGGTTGACCAAGTCAAAATCAAAGTCAACCCCAAGCCAAGTGGGCCCAAGCCCAGATCCAGTAGGCTCATGCCCGGGTCGAGCCCGAACATGAAGCGGGCGGCCTCCCCCCACGCCAAGATAAAAATTTTGTAATAAACAATTTTGTTGTATTTCTTTTATTTTATTTTATAGATAAATGTAAGAAAAATAGGCATAAAGCCAAATTTTTGTAAAGCCCATGGCTTATGTGCAAAAAGAAATGGCACATGAGCCATGGGGTGGGCAAAATGCCATTTTGTGAAGACTAAGGGGCTATGTGTAAAGTGTATGGCCTATAAAGGCAAAGATAGTGAAATATCTCAACAACTTTTTCTCTCTCCAAAAAATTTTCTAGATCTGAGATCTCTTCCTCCTTCCTCAAGGTTCTAAAACCTTCTTTTTTCTTTTGAATTAAATCAAGAGTTTAACTTTTTCTTTTCTCAAAATAAATAGATTTCCACCACAAAACCTACGAAGGGGAGTTTGGATCTCCAACCAGATCTCGAAAAGGGGGGCTTTTAAGGCTCATCCCCTTTTCTCCACGATCCCGCCGGTCAAGAGCAAGAAGGAGACCCATCTCCAAAAATCTAACTTTGGACAGACCCAAGGCTCAAAAGAAGAGCAATAAATCCCCCAGGAGTTTAACTCCTTTCTAAAGTTGCTGGAGTTTAACTCCATAATTTAATTTCTGTTGGAGTTTAACTCCATAAATTTGTTTCTGTTAGGAGTTCAACTCCAAAAATTCCCTTAGGAGTTCAACTCCCCAGCCTAGGGGCTAGGCCTCCCTTTCCGCGGGTTTTTCCCACGGTCACGTGTGCGCACGTGACCCCGGGGCGCCAAGGCGCCCATCGGTCACGTGTGCGCACGTGACCCCCGGGGCGCCAAGGCGCCCATCGGTCACGTGTGCGCACGTGACCCCGGGGCGTCAAGGCCCCCCCTTCGGTCACGTGTGCCCACGTGACCCTGGGGGCGCCAAAGTGCCCATCGGTCACGTGCGCGCACATGACCCCGGGCATTAAAGCGCCCATCTGCCATGCGAGCGTCCTTTAGACGCCATTTTGTTTTCTTTTCCCCCTCGTTTTACGTGCACTCCCCAACAAAATCCCTTCTGGAGTCTAAACCTTTTTTTTATAAAAAAATAAAAATAAAAATATATATATATTCTTTGGAGTTTAACTCCACAATAAAGTTTTATTTTAGGAGTTTAACTCCGCATAAAATTCTTTTAGGAGTTTAACTCCATTTAAAATTCTTTGGAGTTTAACTCCACAATAAAATTCCTTTTGAAATTAAACTCCACTTTTTTAAAAAAAAAAGGAAAGGGGGGAAGGAAAACATACACAGACTCCACGACATTGTCTTCCGTTAGAAAAAAATTTCTAACGGGGCGCTGCCCCGCACCCCGTAAGGAGGCTGCTCGCCCCCTTGACCCCCAGCCCTCTATCCGGGTAGCGGGACCCCCGTAAAAACTCTGCGGGGCCCTCGATATTTCCATAACCCCTTCAAAACACGATACTGCACATTGAGTTCGCATGACCAGTTTAACATGTTAATCGGAGGTTCCTTCGCTCCAAATGCGAGGGGTAATTAACGGCAGCTTAGTCCGCGGTTGCCGGAGATTCGGATCCCCACAATCAATAAACCCCGGCCTACCCTAGGCAGGGGGAATCTGTAATGCGCCTGACAAGCGCGCGCGTATTCCCATCTCAATGGGGTGACGAAAAACACCCTACAGATTCTGGCACGCCCGGTGGGACCTTTCTTTCCTCCCATATCTCGGGTTAAGCGTTCATGCGAACTCATTTAACATATACGCCGATGTTTGTACTGAAATAATTTCTTTCTTTCGTGCAGCAATCAACTTTCAATGACGATGTCTCCCAAGACGAACTCGGCTTCCAACGTGACCCCGATTCCGTACGTGGTCAAGATCAACGCTCATGTGGTCCTCCCCGCAAGCCTCAGTCGACAGTGGGAGGAACCGCCCCGCCAGTTTGGCTCCGTCATCATCTACCCTGCCGGAAGCGCTCATCTGGCGGAGATCCCGGTGGAACAGGTGGCCAAGCTAGTCTCAAGGGGTAAGAGGCCGAATGTCGTGATCGCCAAGGCACCACAACCGAAACTTAAGACGGTATCTGAACGATTCTCTGGTGCTCCGGCTGGGGGCAAGACTTCCAGTGCGAAGGGCAACATCAAATGTCACGGACGAGCTCAGGCGATGACTCCAACAAATGCACAATCGAGCGTATCTCCAAGGCCTTCCATCGCCTGGTCTGCGGCGTCTTCCCAAAGAGCCGAGTCTGCCAGGTGCTTAGAACAGAAAAGTTAAGGCAGAAGCGTCTCAGGTATCGAGCCAACAAGAAGGCCAAGGCTTCGGCCAAATGGAATCGTGTGAAGTTCCAAGTGCAAGGTTGCCCTGCGACGACGGCTGAGTCGGACGTAAGAATCAGCAATTCCTTCGAGCCTCTGAAGTGGGTTCAGAAAAATGCCATGACCGCCAGAATCAAGAAGACAGCGGTCCGAACAGTGCTACAAAGAGACGTGGCCCAGCCCCAACAGAAGAAGTATGACACTGTCTCTTCAAGGGTCTATCAAGCACTCTGTGCCGCACGAAAGCAACGGGGTAAACCCAGAAAAGAAGCGCCAGCACCATTCAAGAACCCGGTTAGGCCAGCCGCCTTCAATCGACCGCCCGCTACCGAAACAGGAGGGCCAAGACAGCGATCCGTGAAATCAACCGCCGATAATAAAAAGACGGCTGGATATGTCGTCCATACGGTCTATATGGCGGGCGGGCGTCCTAGCGACAACCTTCGCAGCAAAAGCAAGGATGGGGCCACCACATCCCAAGTCCAATCTGGCTTGAATTTGGTTTCCGCTTCCCAAGAACAGTCGCCTCCGTTGGATGAAGAAAACCCTCTCGAGGAGGAAGACGGGCAGAAAGACCTCTCGGTCCATGCAGAGTCAAGCTCGGACAGCGAGGAAGAGCCGACTTTCCGCCCCAGGACCGCAGAGCAAGAGCTGCTTCAAGAGCTTCGAAAACAGCTCAGGAGCAAGGATAAAGAGATGGCCAAGCTCTATTCGAAAATTGACGACCTAACAGACGTTGTGATGCAGCTTACGGCTCAAATTGCTCGAGCGCCTCCCAATCAAGCACAAGCCGCTACTAATCAGCCGGGTGATGACAATCCGAGGCAGCCAATGCCTGTTCCTTCGGGTCCAAGACTGGTCGAGCCGCATGAAAGCCGGCCACATTCCGCTTCTGGGGACGCCTTGGCCCCAGATAGCACTATCCCGCTAACACAGGATCGGATAATGGATTTGGTCACCAGCAAGGTTAAAACATTGGTGGCCGAAGCTGAAGCTCAGAAAGAAATTGGCAGTAGTGGGCGGCCATATCCCACGCAGTACGATCTGATTGAGTTCCCAAGCGGCTATGTCATTCCTAAGTTCGGAAGATTTGATGGAACGGGGAATGCAAATCAGCACGTCGCCCACTTCAAAGCATCGTGCGGAAATACGGGGGGCAATGACGCGCTCCTTCTTCGTCAGTTTGTCAATAGCCTGACCGGCGTCGCCTTCGACTGGTATGCGAGTATACCGGACGGGTCCATCATTACCTTTGCCCAAATGGAGTCCCTATTTCGGCAAAGTTTCATGAGTGTCAGTGATAAAATCTCCATTGCCGACCTTGTGAGGACCAAGCCGGGGAAGAATGAAAGCAACACCGACTTTATCGCTCGATGGCGTAATCTCACAGTCAAGTGCGAACCGCCGCTGGAGCAGGACCAGTCCGTTAGCCTTCTCATTGGGAACCTCAGCAATTGGATGGTCCCATTCTTGTGTACGGCGGGCCTCAAGACATTTCAGGAGCTAACCAAGAAAGTCCAAATGTTGGAACGCTCGAAGCAGGAGTCCCCGCCGGACTCTCAGAGAGACAAAACTTAGAAAAGCAAGCGGGACGACAACCGTAGAAGCGGGAGTTCTAGCAGTACCAATGTCTTCAATGCCTCCGACAATGAAGAAAAGCGAAGGGCGGCCGAATCCAAAACTAACCGGTCTCGAAAGCCATTGCTGGGAGGAGATGGGCCTTCCCTAAAGGAGAAAAAGAACAAGGTTTACTCTTTCAGAAGGGACAAGGTCCGCAAGATATTTAAAGATGCCTTGAACAACGGTCTACAATTGCCGGAGTCGAAAAGACCCCAAGAAGCAAAAATGACCGACAATCCTCTGTATTGCCCGTACCACCGAGTAGTGAGCCATGCGATCGAGGATTGCTATATCTTCAAGGACTGGGTCGAGAAGCAGTACAAGGCTGGAGAGATCGAGCTGTCCAAAAGCGTGTTGGTGAACAATCAAGTTACAACCGCCAACTTTATACAGACAGAAGTTGAAGCCTTCTGGGAGCAGACAGCTGAACCCGCTGCCCTGACAAACGAAACGGACCCATCGCGGTCTCCGTGGAGTACGCACATATCTAACAATACGAAGAAGATGATAAAGCTACTTCAGAAAGAGCCCAGGACAGAATGGGAAGGGCAGAAGAGGCCTACCATTCCAGCTGCTGAGGCGGTTCCATCATGCTCAACATCCAAGAAGCTCAAGAAGAAGAAAAGTGTGGCTCGGCGCGAAAAGGAGTCTGCAGGGAGATCGGCCATTCAAAAATATATCGATTCCCTCGAAGAATATGAACAGAAGGAAAGGACTTTGGTTTAATTAAAAGAGTTCCTCCATGTACAAGCGGCTGAAATTCTGGAGGAGTTAGAAGAAGACTCCAATGAAGAGATCCCAGTAGTGACCTGCTACGCCATCCATCTTGGTAGCGACTCTGAGTATGAGCTCTGTTTTCCTGAAGAGGACGAGGAGCTCGCCATAAAGGCCAACCAAATCCAGCTCAGAAGCGGCAGGGCTCTACCGCTAAATCAAGGCAATGCCCCAAAAGGAAAGGGAAAACAGGGGGCTAATGATGAAGATGGCGGGGAACCGGCTGATGAAAACTCGACTCCTTCCTCAATAGACTATAATGTCTTGGCTCACCTTCGAAGGCTTCCGTCTCTCCTGAGCATCTACGACGCCTTGGTCCTATCTAAGGAGCTTAGAGATGTTCTTATTCACGCTCTACAAAACCCCGAGCGGTATCAGGCTCACTTCACGGAAATTAATATGAAAGAAGCTCAGCACGCTTTGCATGCCGCCGCAGTCACATTTAAGGATGAAGACTTGCTACTGGGAACAGCTGAGCACAATCGGCCGCTTTACGTGACCGGGTACAGCGACGGAGATCGAATTAATCGCATATTGATTGATCCGGGGTCCTCAGTGAACATCATGAACTTGCGAACTCTGAAGAGTTTGTCAATGGACGTCCGACACCTGTCAAGAGAAAGGATTGTCATTCAAGGCTTCAACCAAAATTGCCAGCAAGTTCTGGGGTCTATAGCTTTGCCAATCAAATTCGGGGATCTGCAAACTGAAGCTAAGATATATGTGATCGACGCAGACACGTCTTATAAGATTCTCTTGGGGCGGCCGTGGCTCCACGATTACGGCATCATTCCGTCAACTCTCCATCAATGTATGAAGTATACTAAAAATAGCGAAGAAAGACGCATTGACGGAGACATCCAGCCGTTCGGTGTGCATGAAGTCCGCTATGAAGATTCTCGGTACTTTATGAACGACCAAAACGCTAAGCCACAACTGACTGAGGATAGACCGGCCCCAAGACTCAAGAGCAAATCTGCGCCGGCTGTCACTTTCAAAAGCAAAAACGCCCAAGTGCGCCCGCATTTCGGCAGCGACACTGATGAGTCCGACGCTGGAAGCCCGTCCTTCCGTAAAACTCGCCCTCGTTTCGGCAGCGATACGGACGAATCTGTTACTGAAGGCCCATCTAGCAGCAAAGTCCGCCCTCATCTCGGCAGTGACACTGAAGAGTCAGAAGAAGAGGACCTGCCGTGCAACAGCTGTGCAGATTGGACCCCCATGCATCAAGCGAAACTACGAGAGACCTTCGAAGTCGCAGAAGGGTCCCTGGCCATCACAAGGGTGCCGGAACGGATGTACAAAGAGCTCGATGCATTGCCAGTCTCTACCGTGGACCAGCTGAAAACTTTCTACGTGCCCGGGAGGAAAAATGGACAGAAGGGCATCCTGTTTTACAGGTCAAACCCCGTTGTGCACCCGGACGATCTTTCTGTCACGTGCCTTCCCTATGAGAGAGGCATAAGAGCTGTCCTCAATCCCAGATACTATGCGCCCAAGATGCGGGAATACTTTAAGAAGTGCGGATGCCGGTTGTACCAAACGGAGTCCGAAGCAAAGTTTTACGAAGGGCTATGGTATCCGCCCCAGGTCCGAGCACTCATCGATGGACGAATTCCAGATAGACGGGTCATAGGCTACATTCAACCTGATTCCAAAGCGTGCTACATGATCCATGTTGGTAAGGCCAGCGAAAGATCAAATGATGATGATGAGATAGCCGAGCCAGAAGAAGCTCCTCAAGAGCTCGAAGATGGCGGACAAGCAACCTTTGACGAGCTAACCGAGATTGACTTAGGAACGCCCGATAATCCAAGGCCGACCTACATCAGCTCGCTCTTATCAGAGGAAATGAAAGCGCAGATAATTGCCCTGCTGCATGAGTTCGTTGACTGCTTCGTGTGGACATACAAAGAAATGCCTGGCCTTTCCCCTGAAGTGGCCGTCCATAAGTTGGCTATATCTCCTGATGCTAAGCCAGTCAAACAAGCTCCTCGAAGAATGAGAAGGGAACTAGAAGAAAAGGACATCGAGGAAACTAAGAAGCTCATCGATGCCGGCTTCATCAGGGAAGAGAAATATGCGGATTGGATCGCATGCATAGTCCCAGTGAAGAAGAAAAATAGACAGATCCGAGTTTGTGTCGATTTCAGGGACCTCAACAAGGCATGTCCTAAAGACGACTTCCCGCTACCGGTCATGGAAATGATGGTCGATGACACCTCAAATTACGAGCTGTTCACCTTTATGGATGGCTCGTCTGGATACAATCAGATCAAGATGTCGCCTGAGGATGAGAAGTACACATCATTTCGAACCCCGATCGGAATATACTGCTACAAAGTGATGCCGTTCGGGCTGAAGAACGCGGGCGCTACATATCAAAGGGCAATGACTAATATCTTTGATGACCTAATCCATAAAATCGTCGAATGCTATGTTGATGATCTGGTCGTCAAAACTGAAGCCAAGGCCGACCACATCCAAGATCTTAGGACCGTTCTAACCAGACTGAGGGAATACGATCTGAAGATGAATCCTCTGAAGTGTGCTTTTGGCGTGTCATCGGGAAAATTCCTGGGCTTTATAGTCCGGCATCGAGGGATCGAAATTGATCCATCAAAGATAAAGGCCATCATGGAGATGCCCCCTCCAAAGAGTCTGACGCAGCTGAGATCTTTCCAAGGCAAGCTTGCTTATATACGGAGGTTTATCTCAAATTTGTCGGGGAGATGTAGGCCCTTCTCAAAGCTCATGAAGAAAGGAGCTCCTTTTATCTGGGATGCCGAATGTCAAGCGGCGTTCGAAAGCATCAAACAATACTTATTGCACCCTCCAGTGCTGGCCGCTCCCATTCCAAATAAACCGCTGATTCTCTACACTGCCGCGCTGGATGAGTCACTCGGTGCGCTCCTTGCCCAGAATAACGAGGAGGGAAAAGAAAATGCCCTCTACTACCTCAGTCGAACTCTAGTCGGAGCGGAACACAACTACTCCCCAATTGAAAAACAATGCCTGGCTCTAATATTTGCTGTGAAGAAGCTGATGCACTATTTGCTCGCTCATCGGGTTATGCTGATCTCCAAGGTCGACCCGCTCAAACACTTGATGACCAAAGCAAGCCTAGCCGGCAGAATGGCAAGATGGGCTGTCATGCTACTTGAGTTTGACATAGTTTATACTCCTCAGAAAGCAGTAAAAGGGCAAGCTCTTGCAGACTTTCTCGCTGCTCATCCCATACCAGAAGGATCGCCGCTAAATTGTGAGTTACCCGACGAACAAGTGCTGCACCTCGAGGAAGACGAGCCATATTGGGAGCTCTACTTCGATGGGGCCTCATCAATAAGGAGCTCCGGCAGATCAAACGTCCCGGAGATAAAAGCAGGGATAGGATTGGTGTTTATCACACCATCAATGGGAACCTTACGGCGTTCTTTCGCTCTCACCGAGCCTCGGACAAACAATGAAGCCGAGTATGAAGCTCTGATAGCTGGTTTGGAGCTCGCCATAGAAATGGAAATCCTTCGGCTACGGGTTTACGGTGACTCCCAGCTTGTCGTCAACCAAGTAAGCGGCACCTATAAGATATACAAACCCGAGTTAGCTCAGTATAGAAGCTGGGTGGTGGAACTCATGAAACGGTTCACTCACATTGAACTAACAAGAGTCCCTAGAGCATTGAACGGAAAAGCCGACATACTCGCTCGCCTAGCCAAGGAGCTGGCTGATCCTGACTTGGACGAAATTCTGATCACAGTCAGGAGCCGACAAATTCTACCCCCAGTCTCTCTACGAGAAGAGGAAAGCGCGGAACAGGAGAGCAGTCCTGCCGAAGAAGCTTCGATCATCCAAGACGAGCCCGATTGGAGAGAACCCTTCATAGAGTACCTCCGATACGACAAGCTGCCCGAAGAAAAATCTACGAGGATTCAGCTGAAGAAAAGAGCTCTCCGATACGTGTTTGTAAATGACACGTTATACCGCAGGTCATATGACCAACTCTGGCTCAGGTGCCTGTCATCGGCCGAAGCCCAAAAGGTCATGAAAGATGTTTACTCGGGCGTTTGCGGTGCTCACCAATCTGGCCCCAAGATGCGACTTCAAATCAAACAGCTTGGGTATTACTAGCCCACCATGATACGGGATTGCGGAGAGCATGCAAAGAAATGCCAGATCTGCCAAATCCATGGTGATTTCATTCACAAGCATCCCAATCCGTTGCATCCTACGGTGGCGTCGTGGCCCTTCGAAGTCTGGGGCACCGACATTGTTGGCCCAATTGATCCTCCGTCATCCAAAGGCCACCGGTTCATACTGGCCACGACAGACTACTTCTCCAGATGGGCTGAAGCTGTCCCGCTAAAAGAAGTCAAGACAAAAGATATTCTGACATTCTTCCAGCATAATATTCTATACCGCTTCGGTACACCAAGAAGAATTATTTCTGACAACGGGCCTTCTTTCAAGAGCTTCAATGTCTCAAGGTTCGCTACTCAGCACAAGATAGACTGGAGATATTCCTCCATCTATAATCCAAGAGCCAATGGGCTCGTCGAAGCCTTCAATAAGACTCTATGCAAGCTCCTGAGGAAAAATGCTTCAGCCAACAAGAGGGACTGGAATCTCAAGCTTCACAAGGCGCATTGGGCATATCGTACCACGCACCGTACTCCAACCCAGTCCACTCCATACTCATTGCTCTTCGGAGTGGAGGCGGTCCTCCCCCTCGAAGTCGAAGTTCCAAGCTTAAGAATGGCCGTTCAGCATGAGTTGACGGAGGAGGAAAACGTGCTCCTCCGACTGGATGAACTCGATGCCCTCGAAGAAAAGAGGCTCGCGGTGCAGCAAAGTCTGGAGCTATACCGAGCCCAAATGTCACGGGCCTATGACAAGATAACCCGTCTCCGCGCTTTCAAGAAAGGTGAATTGGTGTTGATCCTCAAAAGACCGATCATCCCCAATCGACATGCCAAGGGAAAATGCGAGCCAAACTGGGAAGGACCATACGTCATCGAGAAAGTGTTTGACGGAGGAGCCTACCAACTAATAAGCGCCGAGGGAGAAAGGCCCATGCCACCAATCAATGGCCGATATCTCAAGAAATACTACATGTGAATGCTCCAAGTCGCAGGCGAATTGAGCACATCAGCCCTACGGTCTGGATCATACATCCTGCAAAACCGTATACAATCCACAGACGTAAATGACCCCTATCTCTCCTAAATCCTGCCGGTGTGACTACTTTTAAAGTCCCACCAGCGGCAAAAAAAAAGAGAAAAAAAAGAAGAAGAAAAGAAAAATAAAAGAAATAAAGAAAAAAATAAATAAAAATAATAATAAACGGTATGTCCACAAGCAAAATGGGCACGGATGAAAACCCGAAAAAGCTCCGTGAGTAAAAACAGCAGGACTACCGGCGGGTCTGTGAAAACCCGAAAGGGCGCAAACTCGTGAAAAGAGATGAAATACACTCGCAAAGTCCCCTCGACCTTGTGAGGAGAAAACCCTGCGTGAGTTCCTTACGACTCACAAAGGAGCAAAACACTTAGGAATCCTCACGATTCTTAAGGAGAAAATACACCTGCGGGATCCTTACGACTCGTAGGGAGAAAATGCTTTTATGGGACCCTCACGGCCCATAAAATTGAAAAGCCTTAGGTGACAGGAACCCAAACCTGTCTCCTAAGCCATCCTTCCCCGACGGGCAACGGTAAATGATGAGTCGCTCCTGGCATTTCTCTTCAGTGTTAGCGGTGCTGATGCCGACTAAAAACCCAAATCCCAAGTCCTCCCAAGGCAAATGATGAGTTGCTCCTGGCATTATTCCAGTGCAGCAATGCCGATGCCAAACAAGACCCAAATTCAAAGTCCTCTCAATGGCGAATGATGAGTCGCTCCTGGTAGTATATTCCAGTGCAGCGATGCAGACGCCAACCAAATTCCAAATCCCATACCCCAACGGCGAATGATGAGTCGCTCCTGGTACCATATTCCAGTGCAGCAATGCAGACGCCGACAAAGTCCTGAAATTTTTCCGGCCTTACGGTCTGGATCATACATCCTGCAAAATCGTATACAATCCACGGGCGTAAAACAATCCCAACCTCTCCCAAGTCCTACCGGTGAGACCACATTCAAAGTCCAAAAAAAAATATCCTCCCGGGGCAAATGATGAGTTGCTCCTGGCATTATTCCAGTGCAGCAATGCAGATGCCAAACAAAGACCAAAATCCCAAAATCCTCTCAATGACAGATGATGATTCACTCCTGGTACCATATTCCAGTATAGCGATGCTGATGTCAACCCAAATCAAAATCAACAAGTCAACTTCCACTCCGACACCGCAGAAAGCGGAGTAAGTCGGAATCCAATCTCGACACCGTGAGAAGCGGAGCAAGTCAAGTCTACCCCTGACATTGCAAGAAGCAGAGCAAGTCAAATCAAGCACCGACCGTCCAAGTCGCAAAATAGGCAGAACCGACCGTCCAAGTCGCAAAAGGGCAGAACCGACCGTCCAAGTCGCAAAAAGGGCAGAACCGACCGTCCAAGTCGCAAAAAGGGCAGAACCGACCGTCCAAGTCGCAAAAAGGGCAGCATCGACCGTCCAAGTCGCTAAAAGGGCAGCACCGACCGTCCAAGTCGCAAAAAGGGCAGAACCGACCGTCCAAGTCGCGAAAAGGGCAGAACCGACCGTCCAAGTCGCGAAAAGGGCAGAACCGACCGTCCACGTCGCTAAAAGGGCAGCACCGACCGTCCAAGTCGCAAAAAGGGCAGAACCGACCGTCCAAGTCGCAAAAAGGGCAGAACCGACCGTCCACGTCGCTAAAAGGGTAGCACCGACCGTCCAAGTCGCTAAAAGGGCAGAACCGACCGTCCAAGTCGCAAAAAGGGCAGCACCGACCGTCCACGTCGCTAAAAGGGCAGCACCGACCGTCCAAGTCGCTAAAAGGGCATAACCGACCGTCCAAGTCGCAAAAAGGGAGCACCGACCGTCCAAATCGCTAAAAGGGCAGAACCAACCGTCCAAGTCGCAAAAAGGGCAGAACCGACCGTCCACGTCGCTAAAAGGGCAGCACCGACCGTCCAAGTCGCAAAAAGGGCAGAGCCGACCGTCCACGTCGCTAAAATGGCAGCACCGACCGTCCAAGTCGCAAAAAGGGCAGAACCGACCGTCCAAGTCGCAAAAAGGGCAGAACCGACCGTCCAAGTCGCAAAAAGGGCAGCACCGACCGTCCAAGTCGCAAAAAGGGCAGAACCGACCGTCCAAGTCGCAAAAAAGGGCAGCATCGACCGTCCACGTCGCTAAAAGGGCAGTACCGACCGTCCAAGTCGTTAAAATGGCAGCACCGACCGTCCAAGTCGCAAAAAGGGCAGCACCGACCGTCCACGTCGCTAAAATGGCAGCAACGACCGTCTATGTCGTAAAAAGGGCAGTGCCAGTTCCCCAAAAAGCGGGAACCAAATCAAGTTTCCTCCACGTGAGATAAGATCCATCAATTTCATGCACACTACCTGTAAGTGCACGGCGGCGCCCCGGCCGTCAATCCGACGCCGGAATGCGGAAGCGGTGAAAAACTTTAATTTTTGCGGACTTAGCAAACCGGCACCACCGCGCACTAAACACCCGGATCGTAACCATTAACAAGTCTAAGCTAACTAGAAGATGGGTTAGAGATATACCGACGATCCAAGTCCTCCGGTCTTCTCGCCATCGTCCCGATCTCCTGCGGAATGTCCCGTCTCCTCCTCGCCGCCGGAAGTGCACCACATCGCCTACTTTGTTTACGGGCTCCCACCTCAATGCCGAGGCAACTCGGGCACGAAGCCGGCTACTCGACGTGCCCAAGGTTTGCTGTAGAATGTGTAGTAGAGGATTGTGTCTCATTTGGGGTTCATGGAGGTGCCTTTTTGGTGGAGGGATGATACAAGGATTATGTGGAGGAACTTGTAGGCTTTTGGAGCATGAAATGAACAAGATTTCCACCCTCAAAAAAACTTGGACAGCCCTTCCAAGGGGAAGGCCGGCCATGACATAAAGAGAGGAGAGAATGAGAGTGTCATATGCAAGATAATGAGAGAGCCATCCAATAATACCAAAAGGGAGAGAGAGAGAAGACTATCATGCAAAAGGAAATGATCACCAAATCAAAACCCACACTCAACCACCTACCACCAACCTCATCATCAACAACCATGATGATATACAAAGTCAAGCAATCATGAGTTTATGAAGTCAAATGATGGGACAAGTATCATGACATGATAATATGCAAAGACCCCCTCCACAAATGCTTATTTGCAACAATGCAAATAAGCCCTCCTCCACCAATCTTCGGCCAATGAACGGAACAAAGGAAATTGGCCGAAACGGAAAGCAAACTGGCAACTCCAAAAACTGGTCCCGTAATAAATTACAGGAAAACCCCGATACTGTGCATACACACCCGCATTTGTATTCCGACCGAAATACAAATGCAATGAGACAAAATCTACACTGTACTATACTAGGATCCGGTTTATACCAAAACCGGCTAGTAATATCTGTTCGATCCTGATCCGTGCAATACCGCACGTATCTGATCAAACCCTGCCATATAACCATACGGCCTATAGTACAAACTGTCCGATCCTGATCCGTGCAATACCGCACGTATCTGATCGGACCTTGCCATATCTCCATACGGCCTCTACAACCTTTCGCCCGAAAGCTGAGTAACTGAATGTGGGGGACTCTAAAGACTCATCAACACCTTGGTTGTGGATTTAACCACTAGCACGTCAGAGGTATAAGCCAATACGTAACGGGCTACCAGGTACTGACTAAAAGGGATGTCTGTGAGCGAACTCAGCCTGACAACCCTACTGAGCCTGTCAGTGACAATATCCGTACAGTCCGGTCCGTTCGTCTATGAGTATCGCATGGCGGGCCTAGGGGGTTGGTAAAAGTCAGACCCCCAAAAGCGGTACAAGTCGTGTCGGAGTGTAGCCCAGAACACCCTGAGATACTACTGGAATACCTACCAGTAAATCTCCTTGCCTTGGCCAAGGACTTTGTGTAATGGCTCTCCTAGACACAGCACGACCTCACCCCCAATACCGGGAGAGACGAACCCCTGAAGATACGCTCACTGCCTCCATGTGGCTCGGGACTGTACCCAACTAAAACCTGTTTGCATGACTCCTTTGAGCCGTGGTAGGGTAGTAATCAAAGTACAGTGGGAACTCACACGAGACAAATGACGATCCCCAGGTCGATGAACTAACCTGCACACATGTCACCAGGGAACTGCCATCTGACGTCTGGTATATGACCAACTAGCATGTTCCCGGCGAGTCCTGTCCGGTGTACTCATAACCCAATGAGCACCTGTATACATCTTAGGTGATCCAACTGACACCAGTGGCTTGTGAGACCGGCCACCGCCCCTCGTCGGGGTCTCGACTGTATACACTAGTCTACTAATGGAGTATCGATGCCCGGTCTCGAAACTCCAACGACTAGGGACCTTTTAAGGATATGCTTGTAGACCCCCAGCTCCCACTTATATGATCGCCCTCATACTGCTGGTGGTCAAGCACGAATCCTAGGGGCTCTATCAACGTGTAATAGCAACTTGTCAGGTCACCTAAAGCAGTACACGATGATAAAGGTAAACCAGATAGCATACTATCATCTCGAGTAAGACTGTCCTACCGGGATAGGTCCTCCCTCAATCATTACAATCACGTACCTGTGACCTAATAATTGACTCTGAGGGCACTATCTCCAACAATCTCCCACTTGCACTCAAGGCTAATTATTGCGATGTCGCATACTCACAGCCCGTGTGATACCGAACATCCAACTCCTCTACTAGTCAGTCTCACAAAGCTCGTTTGCGGAACTATTGCGTTCGAGGAATAGCCTCAGTGAGTGGATCCGCTTAGATGTTTCTTTCTATGTCTCTCTATATCTCAAGTTCGCGGAGAAAGCCATCTCCCAAAAAGAGCAATACCTGTCTCAGAATATGTCTGGATGTCTGATGGGACCTAGCTCATAAATGAACTCCAAATCCAAACTTCTTAAACTGTATCGTCAACTGAACTTAATCAGTATCCTGCGCGCCATGCCTCCCTCAGTATTGCCTTGGACCACCTGTCCAAAATACTGCCCCTCATCAGAAGGAAAACTATAACTCTGACAACCTCCTTGTCGTCCATGTCACCTTGGAAGCCTGGAATGATAACTGTCTCCTGAATGAGGCTGTCGTTATCATATCCCTAGAACATCCACTTATGTTCTAAAACTGCTTCCGACTGTTTCTCCAGGATTGGATTAATGTCAACTTATTGCATCTAGTGCAAGAACAACATCTGGTGTGGTACTTGACATCTTACGATTGACTCAATTGCCTGAGCAAGTGATCTGCCAATCATGCCCGTCCCTCTCCCCTTTAGTCTGTAAGACACCTTTGGAGAGGGTGACTCCATTACCTGCAGGTACACTACCGTGCCAGGAGTCGTCCATCCTAAATACTCTTAGAATGCTGTCAAGTACCCTGATTGGGAAACCACCCAAATCTAGATCTAAGACCATAGATCTAGTAACCAGTATGTCTGATATAAAATCCATTTCCTTTGTGGAGAAACAACTGTGTGACGACCAAAGTATAACCGATCGTAGTGTAGGAGTTTTCTTTCCTACTTTGTGTATATCATCCAAATACCAGGATATCACACCCTACTACCTTCTTAACAGATCCATCCCCTATTCTGATGAAGTCAAACCTATGACTGTCACGTCAGAAATAGATGATCTATCTCCGCTACATCTGCTCTAGTCTATAAATAGACATAAGCTGCCTGTCCACCAATGCTTCCGTTGCTCCCACTGACTACGACAACCCTCTGGCAGAGTCATATAGACGTACACTTCTAAAACTTGTTTAGAACGACGCTATACTCATCCTTCCGCCGGGTCTCGCAACCTGGAACAACAGCAATGGTAATTGTGGGCAAACAGGAACTTCCCTGTCACCGTCCTTGAGGCTACCGTAGTGCCTCTCGGGTGCCTGAAGTTGCCCACCTTATCTGCGGAGTGGCCAATGGAATGTCAATCCAGATTGAATCTTTAGGTTCCTTATCAAATCTTCAGTAATCGTTTGTGGTTCTGGAATTACTTCCAGTTCTACCATACTCCCACTACTGTTTTCTGAAAAAATCTATTTTTAATAAAATTGTAGCGAGTCTAGAACAATATTGCTATTGTTCATCCAGATGGTAGAAAGTTAACCCGCGTCATAGCCTGGGTCAACCCACAAACAGCCATTACAGAAACGTGCCTTGAGTTATCCAGAGTCTGGTTTTAAGCATAATCCGGACAACTCCCCGTACCTTAACATCGTTAAGATACGAACTGTTCTATATCCAATATAGGACCAGAGGCACTGATTTAATTGAACCAGATCCAAATCATGCAACTGTCTCCAGTGCATGTCAACTAAATGGAAGAAGGCCTGATCAGCGTTACCCAACTTAGGAATGCTTCCAATTATGAGTAACCTGAAAGAGAAGCAATTTCTCTTAATCATTACTATCAACTGAATACCATACACAAGTATCTACATCTTCGATCACTTTGAAGAATCCCGATACTTGTGACACCTGGTTCTCCACTCTATTCAAATACCAATAACTTCTCCAAATTCGGACCCTGTGTTTCCACGAAACACCTGTCTAAAAACTAGAGAAGTCATAAGTAAACTGAATGTAGTACGAGGACCAACCCCTCTGTCCTGATGGACCCTGGACAACATACAATACTCTGTATAAGTCCCTTGAGTCTGATAACTCATTCACGGTGTGTTGTAGGTTGAAAACTGTACTTATGGTTAAGAAGAATTACACCGCTGTTTAATGCTCCTTACCTAACCATCCACTGATATAGGTAAATGTCGTAGACATAATTTCAGAAAGGTATATCTCACTCTATGAAAATAGACGTACAGATATATCAATTTGAAATTGGTGCATAACAGCGGATATTCAAAACCAAATATTTGCCGACCGGCAAACAGCCCAGGTGATTTCCTCAAATATCACCGATTACAACGAATCCCGATATAATGAGGATAATCACCCAATTCCCAATAACTTACTCCCACTCATCATCTGTAAAACCATACAGATGTGAGAATCGTACCTGGTAAATACATACCCTGGAGTAAGTATCTAATCGGGAAATCAGTTTTCCTTTAACATTACACAGTGAAACTGAAACATTGAAATGTTCCGATGGGGTATTCTGGTATTCCTAGTAATGCCTCTTCCAGATTCACGACTGTAACCGTAGAGTTCTCTGCCACCTCTCCAAATCCCTTCATATGTCTTTAGTCATTACCTTCTGCACACCCCTTTAGGCCAAATGGTTTTCTTCCTTCCCTACCGTTCGGCACCAGCCTATGGTTTGGAAGAAGACTATTCAATAAGCATAATGGGTGTACTGTCCCAATCCTAGGAACACTCGCAATGAGAGAGGGTGAAGATAAAAGACAACCGAATAAACCTTATTCCTATTTCTCCTGAACCAGAATCCATCCCCGAACTGGAACCAGTTCCATTCGAGTTCGTATATAACCATACGATGGAGTATCCAATAAACTGTGGATCTTCGTAGTGATACGGAGTGTTCTGGAGAAATACAAAGGTGATTTGGGAGTGGTAATGAAATACCTGGTTTGGTCGTGAATATCTGTTGCAATTTACTTTGCCCTCTTACTAATCCCTTTCTTTGTCTTAACTTAATACCTTCTGCACACCATCGTTATGCTAATTGGTTTTCTTCATTCCCTACCGGTCGGCACCAGCCTAAGGTTTGGAAGAAGACAATCCAATTTGCGTAATAGGTGTACTACCCCTAAACCAAGGAGTACTCGTAACCTGAGAGAGGGTAAAAGGAAAAGACAACTGAATAATCCTATCCGTTTTCTCCAGAACCGGAAACCATCCTCGAATAAATTCTTTCGAGTTCGTATCTAACCATACGATGGTTTTGTCCAATGGAAGTGGACGTTCGTAGTAAAACGGGGTGTCCTGGAGAAAAGGGTAAAAGTAGGAGTGGCAATGAGGTTTGCAATTCTGACAATCCAAAAGCCGGTGTTTAAGAAGGTTCGGTCAACTTGGTCACTGAGTCAAAGTCTTAGGGTCGGGTCAATGGTCGCTGCCAAAGAGAGAGAGAGAAAAGAAACACTCAGCGTGCACTCTAACCTAGATCAGAATGGTTACCAATTTATCTAATCTGGAATCCTCCCACTGTACCTCAAATTCTCCTCCAAACCTGAAAGAAGAATTAGTCGGGGTTACCCGAGGAGTAAACTAACTCATCAGTGGGAATCGGGATCCAACTATCATCGCATGATAACGTGACGGAATCCGCTCACGGTATCACACTCCAGAAGGTATGCGCATATCTGGCAAGTTTCAGTTCTTTTGAAACTCCCGATGTGATTTCTGCCCCATGCTCTTATGACCTTGACTTTGGCCAACAAATCATAAGTCACATGTCAAGTTCTACCCGTCATTCTCCAGGTTGATTCGAATCCACCCGCACAAGCCCTTGACTTTGGCCAACAAGGCTATACGACTGTTCCAAACCAACGCATCTATCTATGCTGCATATGAATAACCAACAGCTACCAAACACTGTGCCTTGACTTTGGCCAACAAACACAGCTTGAATACTATTGACTACCCATATGAAACGACGGAGGGCTACGAATGGTTTCTGGCGAAAACCTTTAACGTAATGAACTTGATATCGTTGAAGGAACGGATAGCTTTTAAAAATATAGTGACGAAAACCTTCGCTAAAGAGGTCACTCCCGGTGAAGGGATCTCGGCTCTTTCCCCGTAGAATGGGGTGCAGGATATTCCAACTGAATACCACGATGCAAAGCAAAAGTAATCGGCTATAGTGAAGTTAATTCCCTGACGCAAACTTTTTGTCCAAGGGGTCACTCCCGGTGAAGGGATCTCGGCCCTTGCCTCGTCGACTGAGGAGCAGGATATTCCAAATGAATACCGCGATGCAAAACAAAAGTGAACGTCCTTGCAATAACAGCTTTTTGAAAAGTGTTCCAACAACATCAGATTAGGTTTGTTTTTTAACTTGCATTGATCCGAATCAACGCAGTCCCATCAATTGATCACACCAAAAAGAACGAAAATATACTGATGTACGTATATGCCATCCGCATTCGCCACTGGGTCCCGTCATTACCCGTTAGGTTAGCTAACTAACGACAGAGCGGGGACTGGACTAGCACGGATGTAAAACATATACAACATCTACTAATATATATACCAATATATTATATTCGCTCAAGGCGTGAATAAAATGCAACATTACAGAAATGAACAGCATCACAGAAACAATACAGATATCTGGGATCCCCGGGTTTCACAGAGCCACTGCTGAAACCCGACGTTCCCCTGGTCGTGTGGATAGCCTGTGTAATGAAATCCTAGACCCCTACGGGCGCGGCAAGTCACCCGCCAAAACCTGAAGCGAGGTAGCCCCCTTCAGCGCCGTGAATGGACCACCCAGCACTTCACGGAATCCGGTAACTTGGGCACCCCTCCTGGGTCAACCTGTACCCCCTACGAGTGCGGCGAATAGCCCGCCAATCCCAGAGTGAAGCCCCCTCCGTCTCAATGCCATGAGATGCGGGCTTGTTGCCCTCCAGAACCCGGCTATCCGTGCACCCCTCCGCGGGGCAATCCTAGTACAGAAAGTAAAATATACATACAACGGGTACATCGACCGCAACCAGGTCGTGCCCCAAAATAATAATACAAACAGGCAGTGACGGCAGTCCACATGTCGGACGCTCGCCCCGCAATATCAAATGTACATAATACAACAAAACTGTACTAGCATTGCATCCAGGCTATCCCCCACGACCGATCCGCAACATCACAGCAAAAACAAAACATCAACGTGAAAGTCACGTTCGCAAATCCGTCTAACCGGGCTATAGCAGTTAGACCGGATTTACCGATCAAGTGACATTCACGGTCGCAGATATAATGTAAATACTGTGAAAAATGTGTTTAAAATTTTCCGATTGACCAAAAATTAACAAGTGGGCCCCCAATCAAAACTGTAGCACTCACAGAAAACCTGGGCCCAATTTTAATATTCCAAAACCCATATTTTAAGCCCAGAAGGCCTCTGTAAAAAATTGGTGAAGTGATCTCCACAGTGCGCGGCGGAAGGGCGGCGGGAAGGTGGTTTTCGCGGCGGTTCCGCGCTCCCACTGTGGAGTTACTTCGTCGAATTTTTACAGAGCTCTTAGATTTTCCAGTACATCAATATTTTACAACCTGAAAAAATTTTCGACACCAAAAATTTCCAACAGAAAACTGATGTGGGCAAATACGGGTTTTTGGACATTTCGATCGATCGGAACTAAAAAACACATTACACAAAGCTAGACTAAGTTAATGGCGAGGCTCTAATACCACTGTAAGTGCACGGCGGCGCCCCGGCCGTCAATCCGACGCCGGAATGCGGAAGCGGTGAAAAACTTTAATTTTTGCGGACTTAGCAAACCGGCACCACCGCGCACTAAACACCCGGATCGTAACCATTAACAAGTCTAAGCTAACTAGAAGATGGGTTAGAGATATACCGACGATCCAAGTCCTCCGGTCTTCTCGCCATCGTCCCGATCTCCTGCGGAATGTCCCGTCTCCTCCTCGCCGCCGGAAGTGCACCACATCGCCTACTTTGTTTACGGGCTCCCACCTCAATGCCGAGGCAACTCGGGCACGAAGCCGGCTACTCGACGTGCCCAAGGTTTGCTGTAGAATGTGTAGTAGAGGATTGTGTCTCATTTGGGGTTCATGGAGGTGCTTTTTTGGTGGAGGGATGATACAAGGATTATGTGGAGGAACTTGTAGGCTTTTGGAGCATGAAATGAACAAGATTTCCACCCTCAAAAAAACTTGGACAGCCCTTCCAAGGGGAAGGCCGGCCATGACATAAAGAGAGGAGAGAATGAGAGTGTCATATGCAAGATAATGAGAGAGCCATCCAATAATACCAAAAGGGAGAGAGAGAGAAGACTATCATGCAAAAGGAAATGATCACCAAATCAAAACCCACACTCAACCACCTACCACCAACCTCATCATCAACAACCATGATGATATACAAAGTCAAGCAATCATGAGTTTATGAAGTCAAATGATGGGACAAGTATCATGACATGATAATATGCAAAGACCCCCTCCACAAATGCTTATTTGCAACAATGCAAATAAGCCCTCCTCCACCAATCTTCGGCCAATGAACGGAACAAAGGAAATTGGCCGAAACGGAAAGCAAACTGGCAACTCCAAAAACTGGTCCCGTAATAAATTACAGGAAAACCCCGATACTGTGCATACACACCCGCATTTGTATTCCGACCGAAATACAAATGCAATGAGACAAAATCTACACTGTACTATACTAGGATCCGGTTTATACCAAAACCGGCTAGTAATATCTGTTCGATCCTGATCCGTGCAATACCGCACGTATCTGATCAAACCCTGCCATATAACCATACGGCCTATAGTACAAACTGTCCGATCCTGATCCGTGCAATACCGCACGTATCTGATCGGACCTTGCCATATCTCCATACGGCCTCTACAACCTTTCGCCCGAAAGCTGAGTAACTGAATGTGGGGGACTCTAAAGACTCATCAACACCTTGGTTGTGGATTTAACCACTAGCACGTCAGAGGTATAAGCCAATACGTAACGGGCTACCAGGTACTGACTAAAAGGGATGTCTGTGAGCGAACTCAGCCTGACAACCCTACTGAGCCTGTCAGTGACAATATCCGTACAGTCCGGTCCGTTCGTCTATGAGTATCGCATGGCGGGCCTAGGGGGTTGGTAAAAGTCAGACCCCCAAAAGCGGTACAAGTCGTGTCGGAGTGTAGCCCAGAACACCCTGAGATACTACTGGAATACCTACCAGTAAATCTCCTTGCCTTGGCCAAGGACTTTGTGTAATGGCTCTCCTAGACACAGCACGACCTCACCCCCAATACCGGGAGAGACGAACCCCTGAAGATACGCTCACTGCCTCCATGTGGCTCGGGACTGTACCCAACTAAAACCTGTTTGCACGACTCCTTTGAGCCGTGGTAGGGTAGTAATCAAAGTACAGTGGGAACTCACACGAGACAAATGACGATCCCCAGGTCGATGAACTAACCTGCACACATGTCACCAGGGAACTGCCATCTGACGTCTGGTATATGACCAACTAGCATGTTCCCGGCGAGTCCTGTCCGGTGTACTCATAACCCAATGAGCACCTGTATACATCTTAGGTGATCCAACTGACACCAGTGGCTTGTGAGACCGGCCACCGCCCCTCGTCGGGGTCTCGACTGTATACACTAGTCTACTAATGGAGTATCGATGCCCGGTCTCGAAACTCAAACGACTAGGGACCTTTTAAGGATATGCTTGTAGACCCCCAGCTCCCACTTATATGATCGCCCTCATACTGCTGGTGGTCAAGCAAGAATCCTAGGGGCTCTATCAACGTGTAATAGCAACTTGTCAGGTCACCTAAAGCAGTACACGATGATAAAGGTAAACCAGATAGCATACTATCATCTCGAGTAAGACTGTCCTACCGGGATAGGTCCTCCCTCAATCATTACAATCACGTACCTGTGACCTAATAATTGACTCTGAGGGCACTATCTCCAACACTACCCACATATGTGGTGTGCATTTATTGATGGGGGGCAATTTGTTGGGGTAAAAATTTACACCCCGGTTGACCAAGTCAAAATCAAAGTCAACCCCAAGCCAAGTGGGCCCAAGCCCAGATCCAGTAGGCTCATGCCCGGGTCGAGCCCGAACATGAAGCGGGCAGCCTCCCCCCACGCCAAGATAAAAATTTTGTAATAAACAATTTTGTTGTATTTCTTTTATTTTATTTTATGGATAAATGTAAGAAAAATAGGCATAAAGCCAAATTTTTGTAAAGCCCATGGCTTATGTGCAAAAAGAAATGGCACATGAGCCATGGGGTGGGCAAAATGCCATTTTATGAAGCCCAAGGGGCTATGTGTAAAGTGTATGGCCTATAAAGGCAAAGATAGTGAAATATCTCAACAACTTTTTCTCTATACAAAAAATTTTCTAGATCTGAGATCTCTTCCTCCTTCCTCAAGGTTCTAAAACCTTCTTTTTTCTTTTGAATTAAATCAAGAGTTTAACTCTTCCTTTTCTCAAAATAAATAGATTTCCACCACAAAACCTACGAAGGGGAGCTTGGATCTCCAACCAGATCTCGAAAAGGGGGGGCTTTTAAGGCTCATCCCCTTTTCTCCACGATCCCGCCGGTCAAGAGCAAGAAGAAGGAGACCCATCTCCAAAAATCTAACTTTGGACAGACCCAAGGCTCAAAAGAAGAGCAATAAATCCCCCAGGAGTTTAACTCCTTTCTAAAGTTGCTGGAGTTTGACTCCATAATTTAATTTCTGTTGGAGTTTAACTCCATACATTTGTTTCTGTTAGGAGTTCAACTCCAAAAATTCCCTTGGGAGTTCAACTCCCCAGCCTAGGGGCTAGGCCTCCCTTTTCGTGGGTTTTTCCCGCGGTCACGTGTGCCCATGTGACCCCGGGGCGCCAAGGTGCCTATCGGTCATGTGTGCGCACGTGACCCCGGGGCGCCAAGGCGCCCATCGGTCACGTGTGCGCACGTGACCCCCGGGGCGCCAAGGCGCCCATCGGTCACGTGTGCCCACGTGACCCCGGGGGGCGCCAAGGCGCCCATCGGTCACGTGTGCGCACGTGACCCCAGGGCGTCAAGGCTCCCCCCTTCGGTCATGTGTGCCCACGTGACCCTGGGGGCGCCAAAGTGCCCATCGGTCACGTGCGCGCACATGACCCCGGGCATTAAAGCGCCCATCTGCCGTGCGAGCGTCCTTTAGATGCCATTTTGTTTTCTTTTCCCCCTCGTTTTACGTGCACTCCCCAACAAAATCCCTTCTGGAGTCTAAACCTTTTTTTTTATAAAAAAAATAAATATATATATATATATATATTCTTTGGAGTTTAACTCCACAATAAAGTTCTATTTTAGGAGTTTAACTCCGCATAAAATTCTTTTAGGAGTTTAACTCCATTTAAAATTCTTTGGAGTTTAACTCCACAATAAAATTCCTTTTGAAATTAAACTCCACTTTTTTTAAAAAAAAGGAAAGGGGTAATTACTCTGCGGGACCCCCGTAAAAACTCTGCGGGACCCCCGATATTTCCAAAACCCCTTCAAAACACGATACTGCACATTGAGTTCGCATGACCAGTTTAACCCGTTAATCGGAGGTTCCTTCGCTCCAAATGCGAGGGGTAATTAACGGCAGCTTAGTCCGCGGTTGCCGGAGATTCGGATCCCCACAATCAATAAACCCCGGCCTACCCTAGGCAGGGGGAATCTGTAATGCGCCTGACAAGCGCGCGCGTATTTCCATCTCAATGGGGTGACGAAAAACACCCTACAGCCTGGTTTTACCCTGGCGTTAATCAGTGCTGTCATCGGGGTACGTTCACTGGCGCTTGCAAAATGCTGAGTAAACAGTAGCTCCATCTTCGCGAAGGTTTTGATAGAGTCGTTCGGGAGTTCAGAGTACACTCGGACGCCGTATCCGATAAACTTCCAACAAACTGGAGAAGTAAAAGCTTGTCATCACCACCGGTATTGCCGCAGAGTGCCCTGAACTGGGCAACATGCTGGTGAGGATTGCCCGTCCCATTGTAGACATGGAACTTGGGAATCGTATAACCTGGCGGGTACTTGATTTGATCGTACCAACTCGGATATGGCCTCCCCGTTTTCACGACCTGGCCGGCTGTTTCGGTTGCATGATGAACCCGTATTTGTTGGGCGATGTACTCATCCAAATCAGCTTTGGAGATTGTATCCTCTTTAGCTGTGGACAGAGCTGGTGGAGGATTTGATGTCTCTCCCCTATCGTCTTCAAGGATGATCGGGGGATCTTCAGCAGGTGGATCTTGTTGAATCATCATACCCACCATATCCTGGAACAGGAGGGCCATTTTCTTTATGTTGGCTACCTGCTCCGCAGCTTCTTTATCCTTCTTCTCCAGTACGCGACGAAGGAATTTAGCGTCCGTTTCTTGTTCTTGACGCTCGTCCGAGGACGTTTCAGGGGTTTCTTTTGGCCCTGTAAGTGCGGCCATAGCGTTCATCATTTCTTGGAGCTTCTGCTGCTGCTCCTGAGCCTTGGTCACTAACCTCGTGTGCGGTCTATGACCTGTTGATATGCGGCTATCTTCTTTTCCCGATGCCATGTAAACCGTATGAACTGTTATGCCCCCTGACTTGGGGCGTTTAGGTTCACCATTTTTAACTTTTGCCGCTGACGCGGGAGTTTTCTCTGGCCTCCTTCTTTTGTGGGCCGTTGAGGTTGAAGGAACCGTTGAAGGGGGCAGCCTTGCAGCTGCTGTCCCCTGCTGTTTAATAGGATGGTCTTTTTCTTTTTGCACTTTCGCCTTCTTTTGTTGACGAGAGTGATCTGGGTCGATCACTGAGTCTTGAACCCTTCGCCAAACCTTGTATATTCTTGAGGACAGCCGTTAAGGGGGCTGTTCTTGCTTTGTTTCTGGGACTCTCTCTGCAGGCGGAGGAGATCTTTTCAGTATAGCGGTTGGAGCATTCTTCCGTACCCTCCTCAGCAGTTCAAAGCTGTTCCCAGTTGGAACAGCAGCGTTGACTTCCACCACTGGAGCCGGTGGGGTTAGCCCTGAGGGGGAATTGCCCCCTGCCTTCCTCACTCGTCGCCAATGGCGACGTCGAGCATGACGAGCCGTTGGGACTGGCTCGGAGATAGAGACAGCTTCTTTTTGCCCCCTGCCTGAGTGAGGCGTCACTGGTGTTAACCTCTCAAAGACTGAGGTTGTCTTTTGAGAGGTGATATTCAATCTATCGAAGACGGAACCTTGAGCAGGGGCAGGAGCAGGAATCGTCAGTCTTGAAAAGACTGACTCTTTGACAGGGGAAGCCGCCTTGACGACTTCTGGAGCAGTAGTCATTGCCTTCCTTGGGACAGCCAATTTAAAGTTCTGATCCAGCCTGGCGAAAACCGAAGCTGTTGGTTTGGCAGTGGGTGACCCGTTGACAGGGGCCGTCGTGGCAGTGAGTCGGTCGAAGACCGACTTCTTGTTCACCTCCGATGCAGGCATCGGCATAGAGAAGCTTGTAGGTGGGATCATGGTCCCGAAGAACAGGCCAGTGGTGGCTTAGGTCACCTAGTCTACTGGTAGAGTGAGGAAGGAAGCCGCTTGGGGCCCATATGCTACACCTCCGGGGGAGGTGGAGCGTCCATTGCAGTGGCACTTCGAGCAGTTGGTGTAGTTAGAGGCCATTGAATCTTGAGTTCTGCGCCAGGCAAGAGACCAAATCTTAGTAACTTGAAATCCGAAGGCAACCATTTAACAAACCGCGATTGGTTCGTGAAGACGACACACGAAGTGTGGAGTGGAAAGAGGAATAGGTCCCACCGGGCATGCCAGAATCTGTTCCCCTCCGAACGGTGGCACACAGGACCGCGATGTCCTAACGCTGAGATTCGGGGCAGATGCTATTTGGTTTTATCCGTCCACCTCTCCGAAGATGCCAAAGTGATTTATGGCACCGTGTATCGGAGGTTTAGACGGATGCGGCCGATGTAGCAGACTTCGTCAGATTCCCCCTAGCTTGAGGTGTTTTTGATTGTGGGGACGCTCTTCCCTGCAGGCGCAAGCCCCTGCAGTTAATTACGCTACCGCATCGCGGTAACAACTTTCTCCTTCTCCAGAATTTCACTTCGTATCGTGTGTGTTTGTTTTGTTTGTGGTTGCCCGTGGATTGTATACGGAGACTAAGTAATGTCGTCGCCCGTAGGACGTGGATTAGTCTAAATCCGTATTTACTTAGATTTGGGTTTGGTGTTTTTAGTTTAAAGATGCATTAGTCGCGTGGCAACTAAGATCAACTTAAACGTTCGTTAAGGATACGATAGTCCTATTTGAGACTAAGATCAACTTAACGTGATAATCCATATAATATCTGGCCATCGGGACTCGTCACCTCTCTAATGTCGTTGAAGGATTACAACGGCAGATGTCAGAGGAGTTCAGAGATGTACCCTTGAACCAAAGTCAATTTGGGGTTTTATAGTCTATTTGAATGTTTAAGGATACATTAGCCGTGTTTGGGGCTAAGATCAACTTAAACGGGACCGTTTAGATCCGGCAAAAGAGCATTTGGAGGCTCTATTGTTCCAGTTTAGGGACGTAGTGGTCTATTTTCCAGTTTAGGGACGTGGTGGTCCATCGTTAGTTTAAGGACGTTTCGGTCCAAATTAGTTTAAGGACGTTTCGGTCCAACATTAGTTTAAGGACGTTTCGGTCCAACATTAGTTTAAGGACGTTTCGGTCCACGAGTTTAAGGACCCCGCAGTCCATATTCATGTGTGGTCGTTAGGACCCGTCGCCTCTCTGACGTCGTTGAAGGATTACAACAAGAAGTGTCAGAGGAGTTCGGAGATGTACCCTCGAACCGGAGGTAAATTGATTTGAGAGAGCATTTGTGCTCAATTCAATTTAATTTAAGGACTTACGGCCAGAATTGGGCTAAGTCCGGTTGAAAATGTTCAACATTTTATTTATTTTTAGTCTATTAGACCTGTGCTAGGGATTTGCCCACACTTAAATAATGCATTGCATTACTTCTATTTTTTTGTTTGGGCTCTGCCCATAAAAGATGCAGAGCATCAATTTCATTTGGGCTCTGCCCCCTTTTTATTGCATTGCATTTATCAGGCGCTTTGCGCCAATCACTGAGCGCAAGCGCTTGTGGTGAGGACACGTGTCATGCTCTGGTGAGCGCAAGCGCAACAGCGCAGTGCGCTACGTTAGGGCGTTGCGCTGTTGCGCTGCTGACACATGGCGCGCTCTGGTGAGTTGCGCCAATTCCAGAGAGCAAAGCTCTATTTTAAGAGCGCGTAGCGCAAGTTGTTCTGTAGCTGACACGTGGCGCCCTCTCAAGAGCGCAACAGCGCAGTTTGGAAGTGCAAAGCACTAAGAATCTTTTAGATTCAAGAACGGAAGTGTAAAGCACTATTTGATTTCTTGATCTAATTTAGATCAAAGAAAAATAAGTTTTTTCTTTTTGTTCCAAGAACCAGAGGTTCATAAAAGTGCAAAGCACTATTTTTTTTATTTTGTTGTTTTCTTGTTTTTTTAAAGAACCAGTGGTTCATAAGAAGTGCAAAGCACTGTTTATTATATAAAGAACATTGATCTGGTTTTTGGATCGATGATTTATTAAAAGAGATTTCTTTTCTCTCGTGAAGGTTTTTACCTTTTTCTTTGAAATTTTCTCAGATTTCTCTCTCTGCTTGAAGCTCTTGACTTTTTTCAAGAAAAAATGTTGATGCTTTTGAATTGAGGCTTGGGGTCCTTTTTATAGTGCCCATAAATTAGTTAAATTTGTTAAAGAGATCCTTCTCTGAGTGATTTGGGAAATTTTCCTCACCGTTGGATCTTTGATCCAAGGGCTTCTGTTTTACAGAAGAAAATCTTCTTGTTTTAATAAGAACAGAATGATTTCTTTAAAATCTTTATTCTGTTTGGCGCAAATGCCCCAGCACGCGACACGTGTCGCGCAGCGCAAAGCGCAGCGCAACTGTGCTAGTGCATCCGTGCTGACACGTGTCGCGCAGCGCAGTGCCTGCGCAACTGAAGCGTTGCTTCCTTTAAATAGAGCTTTGCTCTGATTGGGCGCGCCTTCTTGGGCGCTGCGCTGACGTATCAGCGCCTGACATGTGGCGCGTTGCGCCCGAGATTTGAAGCGTTGCTTCAAAATTTTGAATTTTGAATTTCAACAGAGCTTTGCTCTGATTGGGCGAAACACCTGTCCCCTTGTACACATGGAATTTGGGGATCGTGTAGCCCGGCGGGTACTATATCTGATCATACCGGCCTGGATATGGTCGCCCCGTTTTGACGACTTGGCCGGCCGCTTCATTTGCCTGGTGAACTCGTATTTGCTGAGCAATATAGTCATCCAGGACGGCCTTGGAAATAGTTTCCTCCTTGGCTGCTGAAAGAGCCGGAGGTGGATTCGACGTCTCCGCTCGGTCATCTTCGAGGATAATCGGAGGATCTTCAGCTGGAGGGTCCGGCTGGATCATCATGCCCACCATGTCTTGGAACAGAAGAGCCATTTGCTTTATATTGGCCGCATGTTCCGCAGCCTCCTTGTCCTTCTTTTCGAGCATTCTCCGAAGGAATTCAGCATCAGTCTCTTGTTCGTGACGTTGTTCCGATGACGCCTCCGGGCCTTCTTTTGGCCCGGTGAGTGTGGCCATCGCAGTTAGCATCTCTTGAGGCTTCTGCTGTTGTTGTTCCTGAGCCCTTGCTATCGATCAGGTGAGCCGTCGGTGGCCCGTTGAAGTGCGGCTTTCCTCTTTTCCGGAAGCCATGTAAACCGTATGTACCGCTATGCCCCCAGACTTGGGCATTTGGGCTTAGCGTCTTTGCGTTCTGCCCTGGTCACGGGGGCTTTCTCTGGCCTCCTTCTCTTTTGAGCAGTTGACGTTGAGGGGGCCATTGTAGCGGGCACCCAGGTGGTTGTCGTCCTCCATGGTTTGCCAGGACGGTTCTCTTCTTGTTGAACCTTCAGCTTTTTCTATCGGCGGGGATAGTCTTGATCAATCACTGATTCCTGGACCCGTCGCCAGACTTTGTAAACCTTGGAGGACAGCCACTGAGGGGGCTGCTCCGGCTTTGTTTCTGTAACACTCTCTATGGGTAGAGGAGATCTTTTCAGTACGGCGATAGGAGAGTTCCTGCGCATCTTGTTCAGCAATTCGAAGCTGTTCTCGGTTAGAACAGCAGCATTGAGTTCCACCAGTGGGGCTGGTAGAGTTAACCCAGAGGGGGAGTTGCCCCCAGCCTTCCTTACTCGGTGCCAGTGGCGACGTCGAGTGTGTCGAGCTGTTGGTGTTGGTTCGGTGATGGGGATGGCTTTATTATGCCCCCTGTTCTGGTGAGGCGCTGCTGGTACCAGCCTCTTGAAGACTGACATTCGTTGAGTAACGGTATCCAATCTGTCAAAGACGGACTTTTGAGCAGGAACGAGGGCTAGAGTTGGAGCCGGAACAGTCAGTCTCGTAATGATTGACCCTTTAGCAGGAGAAGCCGCATTGACGACTTCGGGAGCAGGGATGGTTACTCTCTTCGGAGTAACCTTTTCTTAAATTGCAGGCTTCATCATGGGCCCACAGGAACTTTGGCCCAATCTGGCAAAGAATGAGGTACTGGGGCTGGACGACCCGTTGAGAGGGGACGCGGTAGTTGTAAGACGATCAAAGACCAACTTCTTGGAAGCTTCTGATGTTGGTATAGGAGCGCTGAAACTCATCGGTGGGAGCATGGTCCCGAAGAACAAACCAGTGGTGGCCTGAGTGATCTGTTCCACCGGCATCATAAACAGAGAAGCAGCTTGGGGCCCGTAAGCTATGCCTCCAGATGAGGCGGAGCGTGGGTTGCAATTGCAGTTGGAACACTTTGCGCAAGTGGACGCCATTGATCCTTCGCTTTCTGCACCAAGCAAAACGCCAAATCTTAGTATCCCGAACCCAAGGGCAACCATTAGCAAACCGCGATTCGTTTGCGAACACGACACACGAAGTGTGGAATGGAAAAAGGAAAAGGTCCCACCGGACGTGCTAGAATCTGTTCCCCTCCGAAAGACGCGGCGAAGACGCGATAAACGTCTTGCCTGAATTTCGGGGCAGATGTTAATTGGTGCTATCCGTTCACCTCTCCGAAGATCCCAAGTTGATTTATGGCACCATGTATCGAAGGTTTAAACGGATGCGGCCGATGTAGCAGACTTCGTCAGATTCCCCCTCGTTTGAGGGGTTTTTGATTGTGGGGACGCTCTTCCCTGCAGGCGCAAGCCCCTGCAGTTAATTACGCTACCGCATCACGGTAAAAACTTTCTCTTTCTCCAGATGGTCACTTTGTGTCGTGGGTGTTTGTTTTGTGTTTGGTTGCCCGTGGATTGTATACAGAGACTAATTTATGTTGTCGCCCGTAGGGCGTGGACTAGTCCAAATCCATATCTTTCTTAGATTTGTGTTTGGGGGTTTGGGTTTAAGGATACGTTAGCCTCATTTGAAACTAAGATCAACTTAAACGTTTGTTAAGGATACGTTAGTCTATTTTTAGACTAAGATCAACTTAAAGGGATCGTTTAGATCCAACAAGAGAGCGATTGGGCTCTAATGTTTAGTTTAATGACATTGCGGTCAATAATTAGTTTAAGGACATTGTGGTCCAATGTTAGTTTAAGGACATCTCGGTACAATGTTAGTTTAAAGACATCGCGGTCGAGATTAAGGATATCATAGTCCATGGGTTTAAGGACCCCACAGTCCAATGTTAGTTTAAAGACATCACAGTCGAGGTTAAGGACATCATAGTCTATGGGTTTAAGGACCCCACGGTCCAATGTTAGTTTTATGACATCACGGTCGAGATTAAGGACATCATAGTCCGTGAGTTTAAGGACCCCACAGTCCATGAAATGTGTGGTTGTCGGGACCCGTCACCTCTCTGAAGACGTTGAAGGATTACAACGCCAAATATCAGAGGAGTGAAGAGATGTACCCTTGAACCAAGGTTGCTTGGGGATCTGTAGTCCAATTTGGAACTAAGATCAAATAATTAGATTATGAGCACATTGGCTCAGTTAAATCTGAATTGAGGACTTATGGCCAATTTGGGCTAAGTCCAATTAGATCTGAAGTGTTGGCCCTTTGTTGGACCATTAGACACTTGTCTGGGTTCAAGCCTACATTATTTAGCAATGCTAAACAAGAGTTTGAGGTCTCTGATAACATTTTGATCTTTGACATAGCATTAATATTGTAGTTGTGAGTTTTACTCAATTTTGAGACTCAGTTGAAGGGGAGGCTTTTACCTCTGGAAAATTAGCCAATTTGGCTAAGAAAAATAGTTTTAAACACTAGGGAACAACAGTGTTAAACACTGAGAATAAAGCTCTCAAATTAGTGTTAAACACTAGAAGATAACAGTGTTAAACACTGGAAATAAAATTCTCAAAGTAGTGTTAAACACTAGAAATAAGATTCTCAATTTAATGTTAAACACTAGAAGACAATCAGTTGTTAAACACTGAAAATAAAGCTCTCGAATTAGTGTTAAACACTAAAGAAATAGGGGTCACGCGGGGACACGTGAGGGCGCCCAAAGGTGGGGCCAGATCTCCTCACTTTGTTCTGCAAATAAGTGTTAAACACTTTTTAATTTTTTTGGCCATCACGTGTGGGCACGTGATAGGCACTCATGCACCGATTCGTTAAGGCATTTATTAGGGGTCACGTGGTAACACGTGAGAGCGCCCAGAGCCAATATTTCCTTTGCTTTTATTCTCTTTGTTTTGGAGGTCACGTGGGAGCACGTGAGGCATTACCTCAAAGCTTTTTCCTTCTCATTTTTGGGGATCTTTTCAGGAGTCACGTGGGGACACGTGACCTTAGTTATTTGCATATATGGAGATCTTTTAAATCTCTTTATTTTTTAAGAATTAAATTCTCTGTAGGGTTAAACCCTAATTATGATTTTGGAGGAATTAAATTCCTATTGTGCAAGAATTAAATTCTTATATAGGGTTAAACCCTAATATCATTTTGGAGGAATTAAATTCCCATATATGTAAAAGAATTAAATTCTTTTATAGGGTGAAACCCTAATTTCATTTAGGAGGAATTAAATTCCTCTGAATTTGAGAGAATTAAATTCTCAATTAGGGTTAAACTCTAGTTCTGTCCATCTTGAAGGTATTAAATTCCTATAATTTTAAGAGAATTAAATTCTCATATAGGGTTAAACCCTGGTTTTATCATGAAGGAATTGAATTCCTGTAAATTTGGGAGAATTAAATTCTCTAAACTCAATTCTCCCCTTAAGTCTTGGATCTGCATGGCAAAATCTCAACCCGATGAGAATTAAATTCTCAACCTATGGGGAGATTCGCTTCTGCAGATCTTCAACCAGAGGAAGAACTAAGTTCTTTTTGCAGAAGAGTTAAACTCTTAGATTTGAGAACTAAATTCTCTTTTTGAAGTTTGATCTTTTTCCCTTTTCTCACCTAGGGTTTCTTTCTTGAGAATTGAATTCTCCTTTCTTTTCTCTCTGCTATTTGCTTTTTGTAGAAAATCTCCAGATCCCAAAATTCTAAATCTCTCTTCTTTTCTTGGCTCCTATTTATGGGAGAAGGAAAAGAATCAATTTGTTTAGTAAATTTTTCATTGAAAGATTTTGTTTGTTTTCATAATTAATATGATCATTTAGATCACTCAGTGAATTTTATTCACTGTTGGATTTTAAATCCAAAAGATATTCCGTTTGTTATTTTTGGTGAGATTTAGGGAAATCTTTCCTTGTCTAAAATCTTTCCATAAATTGGTGATTTTTAATCACCATTGGATTTTTAATCCAACGGTTCCTCATAATCCTTTTTTCGTTTGGAAAGATTTAGAGAAATTTAGGATTTAATTCTGTTAAGTTACAAGGCTTTCAAAGCCTGTCACGTGCTGGCACGTGACCCTTTGTCACGTGTACGCACGTGATCCTTTGTCACGTGTGAGCACATGACCCCCAAATGGGGTCTTTTCTCAGCCACTTGTTTTCGTTTCTGCTTTAACTATCACGTGACCATTGGTCACGTGTGAGCACGTGATACCTCATTGAGGTAATTCCTGATTTTTAATCAGGGAACAATCACCAATCTACAGAATAAATTCTGTACAGGAAAATATTTTCCTAATCTTATTTAAGAAACAAGAAAAAATATTCGGTGAGACAGAACCCTTGGATCAAAGATCCAACAGCGGGTAAAATCTCCAAATCAATTGAAGTCTCCCAATGAGAGATTTCCTAAAACTAATTAACAAACTTCTCTCCACTTTATAAAGAACCCAAGACTTCAAGTTAAAATAAAGGAGAAGGGGAGAACAGAGAGAGAAACATAAAAAAAAGAGAAAAGAGAAAAAGAGAATTCAATTCTCTAAAAGAAGAAGAACCTCTTAAACAAAAAAAAACTAGGTAAGAAGAAAGTACAGAGATTATCCTATCCTTCTTCGCCTCTTTAAGGGTTTAACCCTTCAGAAAAAGAACTTAGTTCTTCCTCTGGTTGAGGTCTGCAGAAACATATCTCCCCACAAGTTGAGAATTTAATTCTCATCGGGAAGATTCTGTTATGCAGATTCAAAATTTAGGGGAATGAACTTAGTTCAAAGAATTTAATTCTTACAAAAATATATAGGAATTTAATTCTTCTGATAAAACTAGGGTTTAACCCTGTAAAAAGAATTTAATTCTTATAAAACAAGAGACTTGAAATTCTCTAAACTCAGATCCCAGTATTGTTAATATGAGATCAAAATCTTCATATACATAGAAGACTGATGATTCATTAGTGTTCAACACTATAACGAAATCTCACGTGTTTCCCCATGTGAGCACTTCTGATAAACAAAAAGAATGGCTGAGACCGAGTCACGTGTTTCACACGCGAGCGTTTAAGAAGAACAAGAAGTGCCTCCTAGGGCAGTCACGTGTTTTCCACGCGACCCCCAATCAAGTGAAAAAAGGGAACAGACCCAAAAACAACGCTCACATTTTGATGGCACCTCACGTGTTCGCACGTGAGCACCGCAGGGTCTAAATGCTTAGAACAGTCCCTATTTCGGGCGCCTCACGTGCTCACATGTGAGCCGATTGCTTAGCACTTATAAAAGAAGAGGAAAATAAAACCCAAAAGGGCAGTACCAACTTTGGGGCGCCTCACGTGCGAACATATGAGTGCCACAAAAATTAAGTGTTTAACACTTATATATAAACGGGGACTTGAACCCAATGTACAGCGCCAACTTTGAGGTGCCTCACGTGCCAAACGTGAGCGCCTCCGGAATCCAGTGTTTAACACTGCTTAAGAACCTCATGTGGGAACACGTGAGTGCTGAACATATACTAGTGTTTAACACTGTGGGAAATCAACTCCAGCCTCAAGTTGGCTTAGTCTTCTTGAGATTAAAATATCTTCGATCTTCAAATAGATCAAGCCTCTTTGCTCATGACTTCCTAAAACTGATGAAGAAATCTTAGTTTTAAAATACGACTAATGATTTCTGGGCTCGACCATCAATTCCTTTTCTCTCAAACATGGAGTTGGTTCAAGGATACCTCTCTCTACACCTCTGATGCATATCGTTGTAATTCCTCAACATCTTTAGAGAGATGGTGGGTCCTGACAACCAACAACTCTTTGGTGCACTCCCAAACCGATGGGCACATCCCAATACGGACTAAAATGCACTTTTGTTGGGTCTGAATGATCTTAAAATCACGTTGAGTATATTTTAGTCTCAAACTGAACTAACATATCCTCAACAAACATTTAAGTTGATCTTAATCTCAAACTAGATTAACGATCCTTAAATAAAAACCCAAATCTAAAATATACGGATTTGGACTAATCGCGCCTTACAGGCGATGACATAAATTTCTCTCCGTATACAATCCACGGGCGACCAAAAATAAAACAAAAACACACGACAAGAAGTGAACTTCCGGAGCAAGAGAAAGTGGTTATCGCTACGCGGTAACGTAATTAACTGCAGGGGCTTGCACCTGCAGGGAAGAGCGTCCCCACAATCAAAAACCCCTCACAACGAGGGCGAATTTGACGAAGTCTGCTACAACGGCCGCATCCGTCCAAACCTCCGATACACAGTGCCATAAATCAACTTGGCATTTTCGGAGAGGTGGAAGGATAAATCCAAATAGCATCTGCCCCCAAATTCAGGCAAGACGACCCTACCCGTTTCATCTCTGTTTTCGGCGGTAAACTGATTCTGGCACGCCCGGTAGGACCTTTTTCTTTTTCAACTCCACACTTCATGTATCATGTTTTTTCGCGATCAAATAATCGCGGTATATATGTTTTTGGTTGCCCTTGGGTGATGGGATACTGAAGTCGGCGTTTCGTCTCTATGAAGAATGGCGTTTGCTCCCACCCTAGCAACTCAGGCTCTGTCATATCCGGTAGAGTCAAGTATGGGTCACTTGCAGCCTCAAATCTCTGCAATCCGGCTCTTCAAGAAATCAAAGGGCCTCTCTTTGGGTCGATACTCCCATCTCCCACCCTCGGTGTCTCAACGCCGATGAAGGAAGCCCAGAGGAAGTCTGTCTTCCACAGGCTGGTTCAGTGGGCCTGCTGCTTTGCCGACGGAATCAGTTCTCAAACAACTGGCACTTGCCAAGGACCAAGGTCGATGTAGGGGGCAGAATATTCAAGCTCTCAAAGGAAACAAGGGGAAAGCTCGGCAAAATCCTGAAGCTAATCAAATCCCGGCCATAAGAAACGGTCAACGTCGATATCGGCATCATACAAAATGAGCTGGGGGCAGTTTTCCGTATGGTCCTGTTTCAACCCCAGTGGTGAATATTGTTGTTCCAACTGGGAACAGCTTCAAACTGTTGCAAAAGGTCAGACAAAATTCTCCTACCGCGATATTGAAGAAATCTCAGCAGCCTATGGAGATCCCACGAGAGCAGAAACCAGTTTGCTCCCTAAAACAACTTTTCTTATCTATATATAAGGTGTGGAAGCAGGTGAAGGTCTCTGTCGTCAGCCGCGGCTCTTCCCCTAGACGTCAGCAAAATTCTGACAAATCCCCTTTCAAATACAAGGGGACTCATCCCAAGACGAATCTTGATACAGCGGTTCCTCCCAAAACCAAAGCGGCTTTTCACAAAAAAAGAGAGACTTAATAAAGCTCAAGTGCCCGAAGCAAACTCCATAGGCCAAAACTCCAAACACCCCAAGCCTGGGGGTATGGTAGTTCACAATGTCTATATGGTGAATTTCAAAGACTAAGTTTGAGTTTCTACTAGTCACCGACCCCAAACTCGGTCCCTGACAAAAGTTCAACTGCAACGTGAAAAGATGCAGGAGATGCTCGCTCATGCGGCAGCAAAAGCTAATCCATCGCCTAAGGAAAATCCTGAGTACGCACCCGAAGAAAGAGTAGAGAAGGAGTCGGATATTGATTTCTTAAAGCGCGCTCTGGAAAAGAGAGATTAAGATGCGGCAGAAATGTCCACTGAAATGAACCAGATGACCTTTCTGATTCAGAATATGGCTGGAATGATGGTTCAATCGGAACCACTGGCAGATGAACCGCTTGTAGTCGGTCTTAAAGATAAGGATGACATTTCAAATCCTCTGCAAAGCTCATCAACGGCCGAGGAAGAAATGATTTCTAAAAGAAAAGCTGGACACATATATCGCTCAGCAAATCAAAACTCACTATGCTAGTGAAGTATCAAATAGGCCAATCAAGACTGGTCGACCGTAGCCGACGTGCTACGATCAAATACAGTACCCGCCAGAATACATACTTCCGATTCCACATATACAAAGGAGCCGGGAATCCTCACCAGTACATCGCGCGATTTAAATCCATGTGCGGTAATATTGGAGAGAATGATATACTTCTCCTCTGACAGTTCGTCAGCTGTCTGGCGGGCATTGCCTTCGAATGGTATGCAGAACTCCCGAATGACTCTGTGAATACCTTCGACGAGATGGAGATGCTCTTCGGTCAGAGATTCGCTAGTGTGAATAAACGCACTACTGTAACGACGTTGGTCAATGCAAGGGTTAGACGAGTGAGACCTGGGTTCAATATGTTACCCGATGGCGAAATCTCTGGTCAAAATGCAAGCAAAGTATCGATGAAGCTGCAGCTGTGGGAATGTTCATAGCCACCCTTGACACAAATTCAAAAGGTGTTCCTATTTACGGCCCTTTTCAAGCGGACAACCTTCCAAGAGCTCATGGATAAAATGACTCGATTGGATCAAATGGGTCAAGACTCTTTCTCATCCGATGATGACGAGTGAAAAGCGGAGGTAAGGTGGCATTTGTCGCCAACACTCAAAAAAAATGAGAGACCTTGAAGCAACCTGCCGCCAAAATAGCGACGGCGTGGGTACTCGTTCCCCCCGAGATATACACAAGGGACATATTTCTCACTGGCGGAAGAATCTCTACGTGGGATGGTCCTTTCTTCTCAAAGAAAAGATAGAATTTCAAGGGACTTACAAGGGGGTTCTGCAATCAAGTGGAATATCCCACTTGAACCAAAAAAGCATGGGAGGGATGTGAGACCCATGTCCCACTCCGAATTAGACGATGAGGAAAAAACCCAAGTCAAATTCATTCTTCCAAGGAAGAGAAAGACTCGGCAAATGAAATGACATGATATCTCGTTCCTTTGAATATGAAGAAGACGTTCCATCAGTATCAAAAAGCGACATTGATAAGCTGGGGGCAGGTGCTATTTAAAATACCCAGTACTTCCTGCAAAACAACCTGATTGGCATGATGATAGATGAAGAAGTCCAAGAAGGTAAAAATAGTTTAAGACATGAAGTGTTCATGCAAACAAAGGACAATCAGCAGCGTTTCAGCAAATAAGAGTTGGAAGGGGTGAGTTATGCAACTTCGCGACCGAATGAGAATATTTGACCGAAAAGTCCTTAAACTAGAAATTCGCCTCAAATATGGCAATAATGGAATGAAACGTCCTTAACCTAGTGTGTTGCCTCAAACATGGCATATCACCCCAAATACGGCGATATCCTCTCTTGAGATCTATATTGCAATCGAAGTCCCAACGGCAAAGCTTGCAACTCAAGTCCTAACGGCTACACAGCTACTCCAGCAATAAAGCCACCCCAAGTCCTACCGACAAACAGATGGGTCACCTGCGGCGAAACTATTTTCGAGAGTTTCATCGTTCGCAAAAATAAAAAAACGGTATGTCCACAAGTAAAATCGGCACGGATGAAAACCCGAAAGGGCGCCGTGAGTAAAAACAGCAGGACATCCGGCGAGTTTGAGAAAACCCGAATAGGGCGCAGACTCGTAAAAAAAAAATGTGCACTTGCAAGGTCCTTTCGACCTTGTGAGGAGAAAATACCTGCGTGAGATCCTTTCGACTCACAAAAGGAGCAACACACTTAGGAATCCTCATGATTACTAAGGAGAAATTACATTTATGGGATCTTCACGACTCGTAAGGAGAATTCCCCTTATGAGACCCTCACGGCTCATAAGATTCAAAAGCCTTAAGTTACAGGGATCTGAATCTGTTCTTAAGCTATCATACTCTCCAAATTGCCCAACAGGCGGTCCATATTGACCCTTATATACAATCCACGGGCACAAATTAACATTTCTTTGCCAAGTTCTACAAATGGAAAGAAATGTCCCCATATGGTGAATAACACTTGTAGGTCCTCTCGACTTATAAGGAGAAAACACTCTTATGAGATCCTTACGACTTATAAGAGAAAACACCACTTAGAAGTCCTCACGACTTCTAAGGAGAACATATACACCTATGAGATCCTCATGACTCGTAGGAAGAAAACTCTTTATAAGACCCTTACGACTCATAAAGTCAAAAATCTTAGTTGACAGGATCCTAACCATGTCTACTAAGCCACCTTTGACCAAATCGACAGGGGCAAATGATGAGTCGCTCCTGGCAATATTCCAGTTGTAGCGATACTAATGCCTAAACAGGTGTCAAACTCCAAGTCAACATTTCCGGCAAATGCCTTCCCTACAACCATGTAATGAAGAAGGGGACCCCGTTCGTCTGGGAGAAGAAATGCCAAAGTACACGGGACGAAATCAATCAATACCTGCAGAATCCACCGGTACTGACCGCTCCAGTAAAGGGAAAGCCCATCATCCTGTACACAACAACCCTTGAAGGTTCTTTAGTCCCTCTATGGGCACAGGAGAACAATCAGGGGAAGGAAAGAACTCTTTACTATTTGAGTCGAGTTCTCCTGGGGGCAGAAAATAACTACTCCCCCATCGAAAAGTATTGCCTGGCACTGATCTTCGCGATAACGAAACTTCGACATTATGCCTTGGCACATGAGGTCCATCTCATATCAAAAGTGGATCCTCTCAAATATTTGATGTCAAGAGCCATATTAACGGGAAGGCTTGCCAAATGGGCCCTCCTTTTGATGGAGTTCTCGATAATCTATCAACCCATCAGGGCAGCGAAGGGCCAGGTCATCGCCGACTTCCTCGCTGAACATCCAATACCAGTCGACTCTCCCTTAAATTGTGAATTACCGGACGATCACACGTTCGACACAAAGGACGAAGAAAATGACTCTCGGTGGGAACTTTACTTTAATGGGGTATCTTCCATGAAGAAACGAAAGCACAACACCCTCATAATCAAAGCCGGGGTGGACCTTATCTTCATGACTCCGCAAGGAGGGATAATGCGTTTCGCCCTTTCATTAACAGAGCCGAGAACAAACAATGAGGCTAAGTATGAAGCTTTGATAGCAGGTCTTGAGATTGCTGTCGACATGCGAATCGAAAACCTCCTCATATATGGAGACTCCCAGCTGGTCATTAGCCAAGTAAATGGCGACTATCAGACGTACAAACCAGAGTTGGTAAAATATGGAGAAAGAGTGCAGCAATTGCTGACTCAAATCCCCTCCTACATTCTAGAAAGCATACCGTGGGTGGAAAATAGTAAGGCGGATGCGTTAGCCAATCTCGCTAAAGAACTGACCGACGAAAACCTCGATGACGTAAGGATTATTATGCAAAGCCGCCTGATTCTTGCGCCAGCAAAAATATCTCCAGAGTCGTCTGAAAGAATGGAAGAGACCAAACAAGCAGCCTGCCAAATAGAGGACGAAGAAGAGCCTACGGATTGGAGAGAAGTCTTCATAGACTACTTCAAAGCTCATCAAACACCCAAAGATGCGTCATCAAGACATCAGCTCATGAAACGAGCTCTGTCTTTCGCCTTCGTCAATGATACTCTATAAAAGAGATCATTTGACTGTCTATGGCTAAGTTGCCTGGGACCGAAAGAAGCAAGGAGAGTCATCCAAGAAGCTCACGATGGACTCTGCGGTTCTCACCAAGCCGGGCCAAAGATGAAGCTAAAGATCAAGAGAATGGGTTGCTATTAGCCTACAATGATTTAGGAATGCCTCGAATATGCGAAGCAGTGTCACTCGTGCCAAATTCACAGGGACTTCATCCACCAACATCCAAATCCGCTACACCCAACATTGGCTAGCTGGCCATACGAAATGTGGGGAACCGATATAATCGGGCCTATCGAACCAGCATCATCCAAAGGACATCGGTTCATATTGGCAACAACCGATTATTTCTCTAAGTGGGCAGAGACAGTGCCACTAAGGGATGTGAAGACGAAGATCATCCTCCATTTCTTCAGAACACACGTCATCTACCGGTTCGGCACTCCGTGACGAATCATCTCGGATAATGGGCCGGCCTACAGGAGCCATAAGATCAGCCGTTTCGCACAGCAACATAATATAGATTGGAGATACTCTTCAGTCTATAACCCCCGAGCTAATGGTCTAGCTGAGGTTTTCAATAAGACCTTGACGAAGATCATAAAGGAAATGGTGTCCAGAAATAAAAGGGACTGGCACGAAAGACTGCATGAGCTCTCTGGGCGTATCGAACCACGTTCAGAACGGCCACGAATACAACGTCATTAGCGTTGGTATTCGGCACGGAAGTGGCACTTCCCTTGGAGATAGAGCTACCCTCTCTACGAGTAGCAGTTCGATACGAGATGACGGATGAAGAAAATTCCTATCTTCGGCTTGAGGAGCTCGATGCCCTCAATGAAACTCGTCTCATGGCGCAACAAAACCTGGAAGCTTACAAAGCAAGGATAACGCGCTTATACGAAAGACTAACCAGGCCGAGAACATTCCGCCAAGGCGAACTCATGCTAGTTGTAAAAAGAACTTGTTCTCCGCCGAAAGATGCAGGAAGACAAAAATGTATTGCCTGAATATGGGGGCAGATGCTATTTGGTTTTATCCGTCCACCTCTCCGAAGATGCCAAGTTGATTTATGGCACCGTATATCGGAGGTTTAGACGGATGTGGCCGTTGTAGTAGACTTCGTCAGATTCCCCCTTATTTGAAGGGTTTTTGATTGTGGGGACGCTCTTCCCTGCAGGCGTAAGCCCCTGCAGTTAATTACGCTACTGCATCGTGGTAACAACTTTCTCCTTCTCCAGATGGTCACTTCGTGTCGTGTGTGTTTGTTTTATTTTTGGTTGCCCGTTGATTGTATACGGAGACTAATTTATGTTGTTGCCCGTAGGGCGTGGATTAGTCCAAATCCGTATTTTCTTAGATTTGGGTTTTGGTTTGGGTTTAAGGATCGTTAATCTCGTTTGAGACTAAGATCAACTTAAATGTTTGTTAAGGATACGTTATTCTAATTTTAGACTTAGATCAACTTAACCATTTGTTAAGGATACGTTAGTCTAATTTTAGACTATGATCTACTTAACAGGATCATTTAGATCCAACAAAAGAGCATTTGGGCTCTATTGTTTTAGTTTAGGGACATTGCGATCTATTGGGTTTAAGGACATCATAGTCCGTGACAGTTTAAAGACGTCATAGTCTGTAAAGTTAAAAGACATCATAGTCTATGAGTTTAAGGACCTCACAGTTCATAAAATTTAAGAACATCATAGTCCATGAGTTTAAGGACCCCACAATCCGTAAAGTTTAAGGACATCATAGTCCAGTTTAAAGACGTCATAGTCTGTGTGGTTTTGGTTCAACCGTTTGGGGATGCACCAAAAGTTATCGGTTATTGGGACCCTCCATCTCTCTGAAGACGTTGAAGGATTACAACGACATGTATCAGAGGTATGAAGAGATGTACCCTTGAACCAATATCCCGATTTGGGGAATGGGATGAACATCAGTTTAGATGTTATCTGTTAGGAGAACACTAGTCATCTTTGGGACTAGGATTAGTTTGGGGAGACCTGAACATGGGGGCTCGGTTGATTGGTGACAAAAAGGGTCTTGGCTTCGGAAGACTTGGCTAATTTGAGATAAGGTTGATTTCCCTCAGTCACCCCATAGTGCTAAGCACTGAATCAGTGTTAAACACTGGACTTTGGAAGAGCTTGTTCCCCTCCGAAAGACGGCGCGACATGACGTCTTGCCTGAGATTCGGGGCAGATGCTAATTAGTGCTATCCGTCTACCTCTCCGAAGATGCCAAGTTGATTTATGGCACCATGTATCGAAGGTTTAAACGGATGCGTCCGATGTAGCAGACTTCGTCAGATTCCCCCTCGCTTGAGAGGTTTTTGATTGTGGGGACGCTCTTCCCTGCAGGCGCAAGCCCCTGCAGTTAATTACGCTACCGCATTGCGGTAACAACTTTCTCCTTCTCCAGATGATCACTTCGTGTCGTGTGTGTTTGTTTTATTTGTGGTTGCCCGTGGATTGTATACGGAGACCAATTTATATCGTCGCCCGTAGGACGTGGATTAGTCCAAATCCGTGTTTTCTTAGATTTGGGTTTGGGGTTTTGGTTTGAGGATACGTTAGCCATATTTGAGGCTAAGATCAACAAAAACGTTTGTTAAGGATACGTTAGTCCAGTTTGAGACTAAGATCAACTTAACGGGATCGTTTAGATCCGACAAAAGAGCGTTTGGGCTCTAATGTTCCAGTTTAGGGACATAGTGGTCCATTAAATTTATGGCCATCGGGACCCATCACCTCTCTGACGACGTTGAAGGATTACAACGACAAATGTCAGAGGAGTTCAGAGATGTACCCTTGAGCCAAAGTTGATTGGGGGATCTAGAGTCCAATTTGGGACTAAAGTCTGTTTGAAGGTTTAAGGATACGTTAGCCATATTTAAGGCTGTTCCCGCCAAAAATTTCTGCGCAGAAGAGTCCAAGATATCAAATGACAATGATACGCTTAAGGAAATGGGAACCAGTATCTTCTGGGCTGTTTTTTGACAAACTCCCGAATGAGAAACAGATAAATTCTGATGGTATCGAAAGCGGCTTGAAAAACCCTTCGATTTGATATATTATGGGCCTCGTAATTCATCCAGGATCAAAAGTTATGAGGAATTACGTGTCCATACGTGATGGGCTTTTAAGAACCCGCTGGAGGAGTTAAAAGATACAATAAAAACTCAGAAAAGACCCCAATGGGGCATCACGTGCTCACACGTGACCATGGGTCACGTGCAGACACGTGATAGGCTTTTAAAGCCTCTAAAATAATGAATAGAATTTAATTCTAAAAGTCAGAAAATACCTCAACGAGGTATCACGTGCTTATACGTGACCAATGGTCACGTGTTGACACGTGATGGTTAAAACTGAAACATAAATAAGCGGCTGAAAAAGGAACCCAATTGGGGGTCACGTGCTCACACGTTACCAAAGGTCACGTGCCAGCACGTGACTGGCTTTAAAAGCATTATAATTTAATAGAATTAAATTCTAAAAGTTTCTGAATCTTTCCAAATGGAAAAGGGTCATGGGGAACCGTTGGATTAAAAATCCAAGGGTGATTAAAAATCACCAATTTATAGAAAAACCTTGGACAAGGAAAGATTTCCCTGAAAATCTCACCAGGATAACAAATAGAATATCTTTGGATTTAAAATCCACGGTGAATAAAATTCACTGAATGATCTAAAGGCCCAAATTAATGATAAATATAAATCAAATCTCTCAACATACAAATCAAATCTCTCAATGAGAGATTTGCTAAACAAATTGATTCTCTTCCTTCTCCTATAAATAGGAGCCAAGAAGAGAAGAGAAGGGGGATCTACTTTTGGGAGAGAAAAACAGAGAGAGGAGAATTTAATTCTCAAGAGGGAAGAAAAGAAAGGAGAATTTAATTCTCAACAAAGAAAACCCTAGGTAAGAAAAGGGAAAAAGATAAACTTCAAACAGAGAATTTAATTCTCAAAATCCAAGAGTTTAACTCTTATACAAAAAGAACTTAGTTCTTCTTCTGGTTGAAGATCTGCACAGAGCACATCTCCCCATAACTTGAGAATTTAATTCTCATCGGGTCGAGATCCTGCCATGCAGATCCTAAACTTAGAAGGGGAATTGAGTTTTGAGAATTAATTCTCCTAAAACAAAACTAGGGTTTAACCCTAATCAAGAATTTAATTCTTTTACATATCTGGGAATTTAATTCCTTTGAAAAGAAATCAGGGTTTCATCCTAAATAAGAATTTAATTCTTTCACGATAGGAATTTAATTCCTCCAAAATCATAATTAGGGTTTAACCCTACAAAGAATTCAATTCTTAAAAGATCTCTGTTCATGAAAAGAACTAGGCTCACGTGCCCCTACGTGACCCTTGAAAAGATCCCCTGCAAAGAACTTTGAAGCATCACCCCACGTGCTCCCACGTGACCCTCATTATATATGGAACAAAAGTAAAGGCAGAAACAATTCTGGGCGCTCTCACGTGTTATCACGTGACCCCTAATAAATGTTCTAATAAATCAGGGCATGATTATACATCACGTGCCCACACGTGATGGCTATGAAAATTAAAAGTGTTTAACACTTGTTTGCAGAACAAAATAAAGGGGATCTGGCCCCACTTTTTGATGCCATCACGTGCTCCCACGTGACTCTCAAAACGCAGAAAGAAAGATCAATGGAAATGAAGGCTTTGGGCGCTCTCACGTGTTTACCACGTGACCCCTTAGCAAACGTTCTAACAGTCAGCGCATAAATCCCCATCACGTGTCAACACGTGATGCTCGAAATAAAAAGGAAAAGTGTTTAACACTTATTCACAGATTTGAGGATAAAACAAAGGAGATGTGGCTCCGCATTTAGGGCGCCCTCACGTGTCACCACGTGACCCCTAATGAGCATTCCAACAGACCAGAGCGGGGGCCTCCATCACGTGCTCACACGTGATGGCCGTCAGAATTAAAAGAGTTAAAACACTTATCTGCAGAATAAGATAAGGGAAATCAGGGCGCTCTCACGTGTCCACACGTGACCCCTCTCCCCTTAGTGTTTAACACTAATCCGAAGACTTTGTCCTCAGTGATTAACACTGATTTTCTTAGTGTTTAACACTAATTTGGAAAACTCTATTTGCAGTGTTTAACACTGATTTGCTTAGTGTTTAACACTAATTTGAAAACACTGTTCCCGGTGTTTAACACTGATTATCTTTTAGTGTTTAACACTAACTTGCTATCTTATTCCCAGTGTTCAACACTGTTGGTTTCTAGTGTTTAACACTAGCTTTAGCCCAATTGGCTAAGTTTTTAGAGGCAAAGCCTCTCCTTCAATGGACTAACAGAGGGCCAATATTTCAAACATAATTGGACTTAGCCCAAACTGGCCATAAGTCCTCAAATTATCTTGAACTGAGCACATCTGCTCTTTCAACCAACTCATTGGTTCAAGGGTACATCTCGGAACTCCTCTGATATTTGTCGTTGTAATCCTTCAACGTCTTCAGAGAGGTGACGGGTCCCGACAACCACACATCAATACGGACTGTGGGGTCCTTAAACCCATGGACTTATGCGTCCTTAAACCAAGATACGGACTGTGGGGTCCTTAAACCCGCGGACTTATGCGTCCTTAAACTCACGGACTAATGCGTCCTTAAACACACCCATATGGACTGTGGGGTCCTTAAACCCATGGACTTATGCGTCCTTAAACTAGCAATGGACCACCATGTCCCTAAACTGGTGCGTGACGCGTTGGCTAAACTTGCTAAAGAACTGGCTGACGAGAACCTCGATGACGTCAGAATCGTGGTACAAAGCCGTCGAGTGCTTGCCCCGGTAGAAATATCTCCGGAATCATGCGAAGAAAAGGGAACGACTGAGCAGACGAACCTACAAATAAAAGACCATGAGAAGGCCGAAGACTGGAGGGAAGTCTTCATAGACTACTTTAAGTCCCACCGGGCGTGCCAGAATCTGTTCCCCTCCGAAAGACGGCGCGACATGACGTCTCGCCTGAGGTTCGGGGCAGATGCTAATAGGTGCTATCCGTCCACCTCTCCGAAGATGCCAAGTTGATTTATGGCACCGTGTATCGGAGGTTTAGACGGATGCGGCCGATGTAGCAGACTTCGTCAGATTCCCCCTCGTGTGAGGGGTTTTTGATTGTAGGGACGCTCTTCCCTGCAGGCGCAAGCCCCTGCAGTTAATTACGCTACCGCATCGCGGTAACAAGTTTCTCCTTCTCCAGCTGGTCACTTCATGTCGTGGGTGTTTGTTTTGTTTGTGGTTGCCCGTGGATTGTATACGGAGACTGATTTATGTTGTCACCTGTAGGACGTGGATTAGTCCAAATCCGTGTTTTCTTAGATTTGGGTTTGGGGTTTTGGTTTGAGGATACGTTAGCCATATTTGAGGCTAAGATCAACTCAAACGTTTGTTAAGGATACGTTAGTCCAGTTTGAGACTAAGATCAACTTAACGGGATCGTTTAGATCCGACAAAAGAGCGTTTGGAGGCTCGATTGTTCCAGTTTAGGGACATAGTGGTCCATTAAATGTATGGCCGTCGGGACCCATCACCTCTCTGACGACGTTGAAGGATTACAACGACAGATGTCAGAGGAGTTCAGAGATGTACCCTTGAACCAAAGTCGATTGGGGGATGTGTAGTCCAATTTGGGACTAAAGTCTGTTTGAAGGTTTAAGGATACGTTAGCCATATTTGAGGCTAAGATCAACTTAAACGGTTGTTAAGAATACGTTAGTCCAGTTTGGGACTAAGATCGACTTAACGGGATCGTTTAGATCCGACAAAAGAGCATTTGGGGGCTCTATTGTTCCAGTTTAGGGACATGGTAGTCCAATGCCAGTTTAGGGACATGGTGGTCCAACTCCAGTTTAGGGACATGGTGGTCCATTGGTAGTTTAAGGACGCATAAGTCCATGGGTTTAAGGACCCCACAGTCCATATGGGTGTGTTTAAGGACGCATTAGTCCGTTAGTTTAAGGACGCATAAGTCCGCGGGTTTAAGGACCCCACAGTCCGTATCTTAGTTTAAGGACGCATAAGTCCATGAGTTTAAGGACCCCACAGTCCGTGTTGATGTGTGGTTGTCGGGACCCGTCACCTCTCTGAAGACGTTTAAGGATTACAACGACAAATATCAGAGGAGTTCAGAGATGTACCCTTGAACCAATGAGTTGGTTGAAAGAGCAGATGTGCTCAGTTCAAGATGATTTGAGGACTTATGGCTAGTTTGGGCTAAGTCCAATTATGTTTGAAATATTGGCCCTCTGTTGGTCCATTGAAGGAGAGGCTTTGCCTCTAAAAACTTAGCCAATTGGGCTAAAGCAAGTGTTAAACACTACAGACCAACAGTGTTGAACACTGGGAACAGAGTTTTTAAATTAGTGTTAAACACTAAGCAGATCAGTGTTAAACACTGCAAATAGAGTTTTCCAATTAGTGTTAAACACTAAGGAGGGAGGGGTCACGTGCGGACACGTGAGAGCACCCTGATTTCCCTTATTTTATTCAGCAGGTAAGTATTTAACACCTTTAATTTCCTAGCCATCACGTGTGGGCACGTGATAGGCATCCATCCATTAGATATTAAAGGGATTCGTTAGGGGTCACGTGGGGACACGTGAGGGCGCCCTAAATGTGAAGCCAGATCTCCTTTGTTTTATCCTCAAATCTGCGAATAAGTGTTAAACACTTTTCATCTTTATTTTAGAGCATCACGTGTTGGCACGTGATGGGGGTTTAAGCATCGAATATTACAGCACTTGCTGAGGGGTCACGTGGGGACACGTGAGAGCGCCCAAAGCTTCTTTTCCTTTGTTTTGCCATTAAGTGTTAAACACTTTCATTTTTATTTTAGAGCATCACGTGTTGGCACGTGATGGGGATCTGTGCGCCAATTGTTAAAGCATTTGCTGAGGGGTCACGTGATAACACGTGAGAGCGCCCAAAGCTTTCATTCCCTTTGCTTTTTCTTTCTGCGTCCTGGGAGTCACGTGGGAGCACGTGGGGTGATGCTTCAAAGTTCTTTGCAGAGGATCTTTTCAAGGGTCACGTGGGGGCACGTGACCCTAATTCTTTTCATGAACAGAGATCTTTTAAGAATTGAATTCTTTGTAGGGTTAAACCCTAATTATGATTTTGGAGGAATTAAATTCCTATCGTGAAAGAATTAAATTCTTATTTAGGATGAAACCCTGATTTCTTTTTAAAGGAATTAAATTCCAAGATCTGTAAAAGAATTAAATTCTTGATTAGGGTTAAACCCTAGTTTTGTTTTAGGAGAATTAAATTCTCAAAACTCAATTCCCCTTCTAAGTTTAGGAACTGCATGGCAGGATCTCGACCCGATGAGAATTAAATTCTCATCCTATGGGGAGATGTGCTCTGTACAGATCTTCAACCAGAAGAAGAACTAAGTTCTTCCTTTTTTTTTATAAGAGTTAAACTCTTGAATTTTGAGAATTAAATTCTCTTTTTGAAGTTAATCTTTTCCCTTTTCTCACCTAGGGTTTTTTCTTTTGCAGAGAATTAAATTCTCTTCTCTTTTCTTTTTCCTCTTGAGAATTAAATTCTCCTCCCTCTGTTTCTTCTCTCCCAAAAGTAGATCCTCTCACTTCTTTTCTTGGCTCCTATTTATAGGAGAAGGAAAAGAGTTAATTTGTTTAGCAAATCTCTCATTGGAAGATTTGATTTGATTGTTGAGAGATTTAATTTATATTTATCATTAATCTGGGCCTTTAGATCATTCAGTGAATTTTATTCACCGTGAATTTTAAATCCAAAAGATATTCTATTTGTTATCCTGGTGAGATTTTCAGGGAAATCTTTCCTTGTCCAAGGTTTTTCTATAAATTGGTGATTTTTAATCACACTTGGATTTTTAATCCAACGGTTCCCCATGACCCTTTTCCATTTGGAAAGATTCAGAAACTTTTAGAATTTAATTCTATTAAATTATAATGCTTTTAAAGCCAGTCACGTGCTGGCACGTGACCTTTGGTCACGTGTGAGCACGTGACCCCCAATTGGGTTCCTTTCTCAGCCGCTTATTTATGTTTCAGTTTTAACCATCACGTGTCAACACGTGACCATTGGTCACGTGTAAGCACGTGATACGTCGTTGAGGTATTTTCTGACTTTTAAAATTAAATTCTATTCATTATTTTAGAGGCTTTAAAAGCCCATCACGTGTCTGCACGTGACCCATGGTCACGTGTGAGCACGTGATGCCCCATTGGGGTCTTTTCTGAGTTTTTATTGTATCTTTTAACTCCTCTAGCGGGTTCTTAAAAGCCCATCACGTGTGGACACGTAATTCCTCATAACTTTTGATCCCGGATGAATTACGAGGCCCATAATATATCAAATCGATGGGTTTTTCGAGCCTCTTTCGATACCATCAGAATTTATCTGTTTCTCATTCGGGAGTTTGTCAAAAAACAGTCCGGAATATACTGGTTCCCATTTTCTTAAGCGTATCGCCGCCATTTGATACCTTGGGCTCTTTTGCGCAGAAATTTTTGGCGGGAACAAATGCCCCCCACTACTTTGCCCACGTAAGTATTTACGTGGGTGAAGTAGTGCAAAGTAATGCATAGCGTATGACCAGTTTCGGGTTGGTATATTACTTTCAGAATCTTGATCTTAGAAGATAACGAGCGGACACAAGCGTCGTCATTTATCATTGACTCAAATCTCGACTCTTAAGAGATATAGTTCCAAACCCTTAACTCCATGAGCCGCACCCTTCTTTCTCTTTATATCTTACTCTGGAGTGAAGTAGTTTATATGCTCATGAGTAGCTTTTCCATTTCAGTGGCATGTAGTTTTGGCGAGTGTGGCTCATAGATGGTCCATCTTGACCTCTTTGCAGGGCAGTGATGGCTTAGGAGACAGGGTTAGGATCTGCCACCTAAGACTTTTCAACTTTATGAGCCATGAGGGTCTCATAAAGACTTTTCTCCCTACGGATCGAGAGGATCTCGTAGGTGTATTTTCTCCTTAGGAGTCGTGAGGATTCCTAAGTGTGTTTTCTCTTATAAGTCGTAAGGATCTTATGAGAGAATTTTTCCCTCTTACGAGTCGAGAGGACCCGTAAGCGGTTGTTCCCCTCCTTGTCAAAATTCGACTTCGGAGAGTGAGACCCGTGGATAGTATGCAAGAGACCATTTTGGGCCGACTTGCAGGATCCCAGTGCTTAGGAAACAGGTTTTTTAATCCCTACTGCCTAAGGCTTTATCTCACGAGTCGAGACGAATCGAGAAGTTCTCGCAAAGACATCATTTTCCTCACGAGTCGAAACGAATCGAGCAGATCTCGCAAGAATATCCTAACGTCACAGTTAACCTCTGCTCTTTACGACAGAAGTCCGTTAGGGTCTGTGGTACTTAGGGTTTTGGCCGTCGTACCGTCGCATGAGCTGATGTATTCCTCGATAGGCAATCGTGCTGTTCGAGTAGCCCTGCGACTGCCGTGTCTCTGATCCCTTCGGGGGCTGGACAAGACGTCTTCAAGTAATACTCCTTGGCAGTTTGACCGTCGGAAGAGCAAGCGCTAGGAATTTGCCATGCCGCTTTTTACTTGAGGTTGGGCTCATTTTGGAGAGCCCCGATGAGTCATAACCACTCCGCGCTGGTGTGGGATGATCTCCGATAGTCTTTCAGGCTTTATATGACTTGCCGTTAAGACCCTGAAGCTAGGAATTTGGCCTTTGCTTCGTTTGCTGGCATTGCGTCCTCTGTATCGAGACGAATGTCGTGGTTGTCTCTAGGTTGCTGATGAACCGTCGAGATTTGGAACTAGGGATTTTGCCGTGGCTCCTTTTGGTGATGTTGTGTTTGCTCTATCGAGACGAATGTCGAGGTGGTGACCACTCCATGTGGGATGATCTCCGGTGGTCTTTCAGGCTTTATATGACTCGCCGTTAAGACCCTGAAGCTAGGAATTTGGCCTTCACTTCGTTTGTTGGCATCGCGTCCTCTGTATCGAGACGAATGTCATGGTTGTCTCTAGGTTGCTGATGAACCGTCGAGATTTGGAACTAGGGATTTTGCCGTGGCTCCTTTTGGTGATGTTGCGTCTGCTGTATCGAGACGAACGTCGAGGTGGTGATTACTCCGCATTGGTTCGAGATGATCTCCGATTGTCTCTCAGGCTTTATATGACTTGCCGTTAAGACGTTGAAGCTAGGAATTTAGCCTTCGCTTCGTTTTCTTTGTCGCGTCCGAATCCTGCTGGGGGAAGAACGCCGGGGTGACATTTCATCTGCTGTATCGAGATGATCGTCGAGGTGGTGACCACTCCGCGCTGGTGTGAGATGACCTCCGATTGTCTTTCAGGCTTTATATGACTTGCCGTCAAGACCTTGAAGCTAGGAATTTGGCCTTTTGCTTCATTTTCTTTGGTGTGTCCGGGTCCTGTTGGAGGAAGGACGTTGTAGTGACATTTCGTCTGCTGTATCGAGACGAATGTCGTGGTGGTGACCACTCCATGTGGGATGATTTCTGTTTGTCTTTCCGGTTTTATATGACTTACCGTCAAGACGTTGAAGCTAGGAATTTGGCCTTCGCTTCGTTTGCTTTGTCGCGTCCGAATCCTGCTGGGGGACGAACGCTGGGGTGACATTTCATCTGCTGTATCGAGACGAACGTCAAGGTGGTGACCACTCCGCACTGGTGTGGGATGATCTCCGATTGTCTTTCAGGCTTTGTATGACTTGCCGTCAAGACCCTGAAGCTAGGAATTTGGCCTTCGCTTCGTTTGCTGGTATCGCGTCTGCTGTATCGAGATGAATGTCGTACCGTCTTTCGGAGGGGCTTGCGTATCCTTCGGAGGGGAACAGATTCTGGCACGCCCAGTGGGACCTTTTCCTCTTTCCACTCCACACTTCGTGTGTCGTGTTCGCGAACGAATCGCGGTTTACTGTGGTTGCTTGTGGATTCAAGGTACTAAGATTTGGTGTCTTGCTCCGTGCAGAAAATAGAAGATCAATGGCTTCAAACTGCACCGCCTGCAACTGCAACTCTCGCTCGGTCCTTGCTGGAGGAGTGACTTATGGGCCCCAAGCGGCCTCCCTTTTCAAGATGCCAGTGGAGCAGGTAACTCAGGCCACCACTGGATTATTCTTCGGGACCATGCTCCCACCGTTGAGCTTCAATGCCACAATGACGTTGCAAGAAGCCCCAAAGAAGTCGGTCTTTGATCGGCTCACCACTGCCGCGGCCCCTCTCAACGGGTCGCCCAACTTCAATACCTCAGTTTTCAACAGACTGGGCCAGAACGTCTATAAGCCCGTGATACCCGAAGCTGCCATCCCAAAGCGGATAGCCATCCCGGCTCAAGCGGACAAAATTATTGGAAAGGCTCCTCCTTCCAAGAAGTCAATTTTTACAACGCTGGCTATTCCGGTTGCTGCTCCAGGCGAGGTCCTCAAAGCTGCTTCTCCTACCCAGAGGTCTGTCTTTGACAGATTAGACATTGCTTCTCAACGGGTGTCAGTCTTCGACAGGCTAGCACCAATAACGGTCTCTCCTCAAAGCAGGGGGCATGACGAAGTCGCCCCTACGGCCGAAACAACTCCATCCGCACGACACGCTCGACGTCGCCACTGGCGCCGAGTAAGGAAGGCTGGGGGCAACTCCCCCTCTGGATTTACTCCACCAGCTCCAACGGTGGGGATCGATGCTGCTGTTCCAACCGGGAACAGCTTTGAATTGTTGAACACGGTGCGCAGAAACTCTCCTACCGCCGTACTAAAAAGATCCCCTCCTCCGGTGGGAAACGTTGCGGAAGCCAAGCCAGAACATTCCTCTCAGCGGCTGTCCTCTAAAATCTACAAGGTCTGGCGCCAAGTCCAAGACTCGGTGATTGATCGAAATTTCTCCCGCCAGCAGAAGAAGCTGAAGGTCCGGCAGGAAGAAAACCGTCCTGTTAAGCCGCAAAAAGCAACGGCTACTTGGGCGCCCACTACAACGACCCCCTCAACTTCAACCACTCAAAAGAAAAGGAGTCCGCAAAAAGCCCCTGTGAACATGGTGAACCGTAAACGCGCTGAGCACAAACACCCCAAGTCTGGGGGCATGGTGGTGCACACTGTTTATATGGCTTCTGGAAAAGAGAAAAGTCGTGCATCGACGGGTCACCGACCGCTCACCCGATCCGTAACGAAAGCCCAGGAGCAACAACAAAAGCTTCAGGAAATGATGACTACAATGGCTGCACTCACTGAGCCAAAAGAAAGCTCTGAAACGTCTTTGGATGAGCGTCAAGAACAAGAAACCGACGATGACTTCTTACGCAGAGTCCTCGAAAAGAGGGACAAAGAAGCCGCGGAGCAAGCGGCTAACATAAAACAAATGGCGCTCCTCTTCCAAGATATGGTAGGGATGATGTTACAGCCGGACCCTCCAGCTGAAGAACCTCGGATCATTATTGAAAACGATAAAGAGGAGACATCTGATCCTCCGCCGGCTCTTTCAGCAGCCAAGGAGGAGACAATTTCCAAGGCCGCACTGGACGACTATATAGCTCAGCAAATACGAGCTCACCAGGCGAATGAAGCGGCCAGCCAAGTCGTCAGAACCGGACGGCCCTATCCGAGCTGGTATGACCAAATCAGTTACCCGCCGGGATATACGATCCCTAAGTTCCATGTATACGAGGGGACGGGAAATCCGCATCAGCATGTCGCCCAGTTCAGGGCCTTATGCGGCAATACTGGAGGAGACGACAAACTGTTGCTTCGCCAATTCGTCGGCAGCTTAGCAGAAACGGCCTTTGAATGGTATTCGGAGCTCCCAAATGACTCTATCAAGACATTTACAGAGATGGAGCTGCTGTTTACACAGAGATTCACGAGTGCTAGTGGACGCACCCCGATAACAGCACTGATTAATGCCAAGATAAGGCCAGGCGAAACGTGGGTCCAATACGCAACACGATGGCGAAACCTATGGTCGAAATGCGAACAATGCATAGAAGAGGCTCCTGCAGTGGGCATGTTCGTGGGCACTCTTGACCCTCAAGCGGCCATCTCCCAGTTCATGATGTTTTTCAAGCCGACCACCTTCCAGGCCTTGATTGACAAGCTGGCCCAAATGGACCAGATGGGCCATAAGCCTTCTTCTTCAAAGACAGAACCTTGGAATGAAAAGGGGAAAGGGAAGGCAACCTTCGTTGCCAATACTCAGCAACGGCCGAGCAACTTAAAGCCGGTTGTTCGCCAGAACAATGTGCGACCACGCCCATCCCTCGAGGAAAGACTGGGACGTCCTTACTCATTTCCTCAGGATAAAACAAGAAAACTGTTCGAGCTGGCAGTGCGCAACAGACTCATCAATCTGCCGAGTCCAAAACGTCCGTTGCAACCAGGCGATGTCAACGATCCCAATTATTGCCCTTACCACCAAGCGGTAAGCCATCCAATCGAAGATTGCTTCGTCTTTAAGGGATGGATCGAGGATCAGTACCTACAAGGCAAGTTTGCGCTGTCTGAAAAGTGGAAGGTAAACCCACCACAGCCGCACACTCCAAAGAAGACGGACACACCAGGGGCAAGTTGTCACATGATCTCTCACTCATTGATAGATGATAAAGAGGCTCCTTGCACCGAGAAACCAGGGGCGGGGCCTGAACCAGAACTTCTGTGGCCATCAGACGAGATGATCGATCGAGAGCGCGAGATGGCCATATTCGAGAAAGCCAAACGCCGGCGACTAGATGAAAGGGTCGAAACACTCCCACCAGATGAAAGTACATCCACCGCAAATAAAAGCAGGATCAAGACAAGGAAACGATTCACCAAAGCCATAGCAATGGGGATGAGGCCGCCCACTTTTAGAAAAAATTCTCCTGGTGGTATACATTTTGATGAAACGGACGTACACCCTAACTTCTGCTTATATCATCAGAAGATCGTACATCCTACTGAAGACTGCAACTCTTTTAAGTGTTAGTGGCAAGGGTATGTCGCTCACAGGCAACACTTCAACAGGACAAAGCGTGAAGCTCGTAGACAGCGAAAAAATACGACAGATGAGCATAAAAGAGTTGCCGGCAATTGTCATAAGGACGAGCCCGGGGGATCACGAGTTCTCACCTTTGGAAGCGATTCTGATGAAGAAGCCGCTCTTAACCCTCTCTTCAAGGAATTCATTTCTAAAACAAAAGAATTGGAGAGTTGCGAGAATGTTCAGCCGTACAATCTCACGCTACCCGGAAAGAATCTCAGACCCGCAAACGACGGAGCAAACGAAATGGGAAAGGAAAAGGAAAAAACGGCCTTTGTTGCCAACACTCAACAACAGCCGAGTAACCCGAGACCGTTTTGTCGTCAAAACAACAAGCCGCGATACCTCAATGAGAAGTTGAAACGTCCTTACTCATTTCCCAAAGATAAAACAAAGAGATTGTTCGAGCTAGCAGTGCGCAGCGGGCTTATCACTCTGCCAGATCCAAAACGTCCATTGCAACCAGGTGACGTTAACAATCCTAACTATTGTCCCTACCACAGATTAATGGGTCACCCACTCGACAATTGCTACGTCTTCAAAAACTGGGTTGAAGACCAATACCAACAGGGCAAGTTCGCGTTACCCGAAAAGTGGAAAGTAAACCCGCCACAACAACATGCTTCGAAAAAGGTGGATATGCCGGGGGCATCATGCTCGTTCATAGGGAAGGCCTCCTAGACCGAAAAGTCAGTAAACTAGAAATTCGCCTCAAATACGGCGACGGTAGACCGAAATGTCGTTAAACTAACGATGGACCACTATGTCCTAAAACTGGCTGCGGACCGAAACGTCCCTAAACTAACGATGGACCGCAATGTCCTAAAACTTGCAAATGATCGAAACGTCGTTAAACTACTCTCAACCCGCAGCATTTTCAGGCTGACGTGGTGTGTAAAAAAAAAAAAAAAAGAAAAAAAAACGGTATGTCCATAAGCAAAATGGGCACGGATGAAAACCCGAAAGGGCTCCGTGAGTAAAAACAGCAGGGCTACCGGCGAGTGTTCGTGAAAACCCGAAAGGGCGCGACCTCGTTAAAAAAATAAAAATAAAAATAAAACAAAAAATAAAACAAAAAAAAAACGGTATGTCCATAAGCAAAATGGGCACGGATGAAAACCCGAAAGGGCTCCGTGAGTAAAAACAGCAGGGCTACCGGCGAGTGTCTGTGAAAACCCGAAAGGGCGCAACCTCGTTAAAAGACACTTATAGGGTCCTCTCAACCTTATAAGGAGAAACCACCCGCGTGAGATCCTTACGACTCACAAGAGAGCAACACACTTAGGGATCCTCACGATTCCTAAGGAGAAATTACACTTGCGAGATCCTCATGACTCGTAAGGAGAACTCTCTTATGGGACCCTCACGGCTCATAAGATTTGAAAGTCTTAAGTTACAGAGACCTGAACCTGTTCTTAAGCAACCCCCACAACCTTCGATATGGCCCTACAAGCGGCTCAATATTGACCCTTGTATACAATCCACGGGCGCGAATAAATATTTCCCTGACCAAGTCCCACCCGTGGCTAGGGATATGTCCATATGGTGAACAACCCTTGTAATTCCTCTCAACTTATAAGGAGAAAACCCTTTTGTAAGATCCTTACGACTTACAGGGGAACATACGCTTAGGAATCCTCACGATCCCTGAGGAGAAAACACACCTATGAGATCCTCACGACTTGTAGGGAGAGATACCTTTGTGAGACCCTTACGGCTCATGAAGTCAAAAGCCTTAGTCGACGGGATCCTAACCCTGTTTGCTAAGCCACCTTTGTTCAACATCGACAGAGGCAAATGATGATTCGCTCCTGGCAATATCCCAGTTGTAACGATGCTGATGCCTAAACCGATATCAAATTCCAAGTCCGTTCATGGCAAATTCGCTCCTGGCAATATTCCAGTTGTAGCGATGCTGATGCTGAGATTGGCACCAGATTCCAAGTTCCACACTTGCGATAAAAAAAAAAAAAAAAAAAACAGCGAGCCACACGTGCATATGACATAGTCGAAATGATAGGGCAACTTGCAAAAAAAAAATCAGCAAGTAAAAATATATGCATGCAAAATAGCCGAAATGATTGGGCAACTCGCAATAAAAAGCAGCGAGTAAAAATAAAACAAATAGCCGAAATGATTGGGCACCGCGAAAAATAGCCGAAATGATTGGGCAATCGCGATTTTCGCGATATAAAAAGCTGAAATGATAGAGCATCGCGGAAAGAATAAAAAAATGATGAAAGAATGAAACTTTTTGCCCTACAGGTGATGCTATATCAATCCCTGTATACAATCCAGGGGCGCAAACAAAGAAGGAGTTGCACTCCTCCTCTCCAGGTTTCATTAGAAGAAGAAGCCGAATCTCGACGGGCCACAAATAACCTAGAGATCATCCCAACACTCGTCTCATCACAGCGGACACATCATCAAGCAAAGCGGAACAGCGGCAACTCCCAGTTCCATAACTCGACGATGTACTCCCACAGGGAGTCAAATCCCAACTCCGTGAAATGCGGATATAATCAACAAAATTCCTGGTCACGTGGAACGCGGATAACGTCACTCTTTGACCCTGTGGAAAACGTTCAGAGCGGATCTTGGTCCTCGCAGAACATGGCAGTGAACCCGTGTGAAGCATCCAGAGCGGAGCCTAGTCCTCGCCGAACACGGCAGTGAACCCGTGTGAAGCATCTAGTGCAAAATTCCTGGTCATGTGGAACGCGGATAACGTCACTCCTTGACCCCGTGGAAAACTTCCAGAGCGGATCCTGGTCCTCGCAGAGCACGGCAGTGAACCCGTGCGAAGCATCCAGAGCGGAGCCTAGTCCTCGCCTAACGCGGCAGTGAACCCGTGTGAAGCATCTAGTGCAAAATTCCTGGTCACGTGGAACGCGGATAACGTCACTCTTTGACCCCGTGGAAAACGTCCAGAGCGGATCCTGGTCCTCGCAAAGCACGGCAGTGAACTCGTGCGAAGCATCCAGAGCGGAGCCTAGTCCTCGCCGAGCGCGGCAGTGAACCCGTGTGAAGCATCTAGTGCAAAATTCCTGGTCACGTGGAACGCGGATAACGTCACTCTTTGACTCCGTGGAAAACGTCCAGAGCGGATCCTGGTCCTCGCAGAGCACGGCAGTGAACCCGTGTGAAGCATCCAGAGCGGAGCCTAGTTCTCGCCTAATGCGGCAGTGAACCCGTGTGAAGCATCTAGTGCAAAATTCCTGGTCACGTGGAATGCGGATAACATCACTCTTTGACCCCGTGGAAAACGTCCAGAGCGGATCATGGTCCTCGCAGAGAACGGCAGTGAACCCGTGTGAAGCATCTAGAGCGGAGCCTAGTCCTCGCCTAACGCGGCAGTGAACCCGTGTGAAGCATCTAGTGCAAAATTCCTGGTTACGTGGAACGCGGATAACGTCACTCTTTGACCCCGTGGAAAACGTCCAGAGCAGAGCCTGGTCCTCGCAGAACACGGCAGTGAACCCGTGCGAAGCATCCAGAGCGGAGCCTAGTCCTCGCCTAACGCGGCAGTGAAACCGTGTGAAGCATCTAGTGCAAAATTCCTGTTTACGTGGAACGCGGATAACGTCGCTCTTCGACGCCGTGGAAAACGTCCAGAGCGGATCCTGGTCCTCGCAGAGCACGGCAATGAACCCGTGTGAAGCATTCAGAGCGAAGCCTAGTCCTCGCCTAACGCGGCAGTGAACCCGTGTGAAGCATTTAGAGCAAAATTCTTGGTCACATGGAACACGGATAACGTCACTCTTCGACCCCGTGGGAAACGACCAGAGCGGATCCTGGTCCTCGCATCAACATGGAGTGATCACCACCGCGACATTCGTCTCGATACAGAGGACGCAATGCCAGAAAACGAAGCGAAGGCCAAATTCCTAGCTTTAACGTCTTAACGGCAAGTCATATAAAGCCTGAAAGACAATCGGAGATCATCTCGCACCAAGGCGGAGTGGTCACCACCTCGACGTTCGTCTCGATACAGCAGACACAACATCACCAAAAGGAGCCACGGCAAAATCCCGGGTTCCAAATCTCGACGGTTCACCAGCAACCTAGAGACAACCATGACATTCGTCTCGATACAGAGGACGCGATGCCAGCAAACGAAGCAAAGGCCAAATTCCTAGCTTCAGGGTCTTAACGGTAAGTCATATAAAACCGGAAAGACAATCCGAGATCATCTCATACCAACATGGAGTGATCACCACCTCGACGTTCGTCTCGACACATCAGACGCAACATCACCAAAAGGAGTCACGGCAAAATCCCTGGTTCCAGAGCTCGACGGTTCACCAGCAACCTAGAGACAACCATGACATTCGTCTCGATACAGAGGACGCGATGCCAGCAAATGAAGCAAAGGCCAAATTCCTAGCTTCAGGGTCTTAACGGTAAGTCATATAAAATCGGAAAGACAATCAGAGATCATCTCACACCAACATGGAGTGGTCACCGCCTCGACGTTCGTCTCGATACAGCAGACGAGATGTCACAACAACGTTCTTCCTCCAACAGGATTCGCACATGACAAAGAAAACGAAGTGAAGGCTAAATTCCTAGCTTCAGGGTCTTAACGGCAAGTCATATAAAGCCTGAAAGACCACCGGAGATCATCCCACATGGAGTGGTCACCACCTCGACGTTCGTCTCGATACAGTAGACGCAATATCACCAAAAGGAGCCATGGCAAAATCCCTAGTTCCAAATCTCGACGGTTCATCAGCAACCTAGAGACAACCACGACATTCGTCTCGATACAGAGGACGCAATGCCAGCAAACGAAGCAAAGGCCAAATTCCTAGCTTCAGGGTCTTAACGGCAAGTCATATAAAGCCTGAAAGACTATCGGAGATCATCCCACACCAGCGCGGAGTGGTTATGACTCATCGGGGCTCTCCAAAATGAGCCCAACCTCAAGTAAAAAGCGGCATGGCAAATTCCTAGCGCTTGCTCTTCCGACGGTCAAACTGCCAAGGAGTATTACTTGAAGACGTCTTGTCCAGCCCCCGAAGGGATCAGAGACACGGCAGTCGCAGGGCTACTCGAACAGCACGATTGCCTATCGAGGAATACATCAGCTCATGCGACGGTACGACGGCCAAAACCCTAAGTACCACAGACCCTAACGGACTTCTGTCGTAAAGAGCAGAGGTTAACTGTGACGTTAGGATATTCTTGCGAGATCTGCTCGATTCGTTTCGACTCGTGAGGAAAATGATGTCTTTGCGAGAACTTCTCGATTCGTCTCGACTCGTGAGATAAAGCCTTAGGCAGTAGGGATTAAAAAACCTGTTTCCTAAGCACTGGGATCCTGCAAGTCGGCCCAAAATGGTCTCTTGCATACTATCCACGGGTCTCACTCTCCGAAGTCGAATTTTGACAAGGAGGGGAACAACCGCTTACGGGTCCTCTCGACTCGTAAGAGGGAAAAATTCTCTCATAAGATCCTTACGACTTATAAGAGAAAACACACTTAGGAATCCTCACGACTCCTAAGGAGAAAATACACCTACGAGATCCTCTCGATCCGTAGGGAGAAAAGTCTTTATGAGACCCTCATGGCTCATAAAGTTGAAAAGTCTTAGGTGGCAGATCCTAACCCTGTCTCCTAAGCCATCACTGCCCTGCAAAGAGGTCAAGATGGACCATCTATGAGCCACACTCGCCAAAACTACATGCCACTGAAATGGAAAAGCTACTCATGAGCATATAAACTACTTCACTCCAGAGTAAGATATAAAGAGAAAGAAGGGTGCGGCTCATGGAGTTAAGGGTTTGGAACTATATCTCTTAAGAGTCGAGATTTGAGTCAATGATAAATGACGACGCTTGTGTCCGCTCGTTATCTTCTAAGATCAAGATTCTGAAAGTAATATACCAACCCGAAACTGGTCATACGCTATGCATTACTTTGCACTACTTCACCCACGTAAATACTTACGTGGGCAAAGTAGTGGGGGGCATTTGTTCCCGCCAAAAATTTCTGCGCAAAAGAGCCCAAGGTATCAAATGGCGGCGATACGCTTAAGAAAATGGGAACCAGTATATTCCGGACTGTTTTTTGACAAACTTCCGAATGAGAAACAGATAAATTCTGATGGCATCGAAAGAGGCTCGAAAAACCCTTCGATTTGATATATTATGGGCCTCGTAATTCATCCGGGATCAAAAGTTATGAGGAATTACGTGTCCACACGTGATGGGCTTTTAAGAACCCGCTGGAGGAGTTAAAAGATACAATAAAAACTCAGAAAAGACCCCAATGGGGCATCACGTGCTCACACGTGACCATGGGTCACGTGCAGACACGTGATGGGCTTTTAAAGCCTCTAAAATAATGAATAGAATTTAATTCTAAAAGTCAGAAAATACCTCAACGACGTATCACGTGCTTACACGTGACCAATGGTCACGTGTTGACACGTGATGGTTAAAACTGAAACATAAATAAGCGGCTGAGAAAGGAACCCAATTGGGGGTCACGTGCTCACACGTGACCAAAGGTCACGTGCCAGCACGTGACTGGCTTTAAAAGCATTATAATTTAATAGAATTAAATTCTAAAAGTTTCTGAATCTTTCCAAATGGAAAAGGGTCATGGGGAACCGTTGGATTAAAAATCCAAGGGTGATTAAAAATCACCAATTTATAGAAAAACCTTAGACAAGGAAAGATTTCCCTGAAAATCTCACCAGGATAACAAATAGAATATCTTTGGATTTAAAATCCACGGTGAATAAAATTCACTGAATGATCTAAAGGCCCAAATTAATGATAAATATAAATCAAATCTCTCAACATACAAATCAAATCTCTCAATGAGAGATTTGCTAAACAAATTGATTCTCTTCCTTCTCCTATAAATAGGAGCCAAGAAGAGAAGAGAAGGGGGATCTACTTTTGGGAGAGAAAAACAGAGAGAGGAGAATTTAATTCTCAAGAGGGAAGAAAAGAAAGGAGAATTTAATTCTCAACAAAGAAAACCCTAGGTAAGAAAAGGGAAAAAGATAAACTTCAAACAGAGAATTTAATTCTCAAAATCCAAGAGTTTAACTCTTATACAAAAAGAACTTAGTTCTTCTTCTGGTTGAAGATCTGCACAGAGCACATCTCCCCATAACTTGAGAATTTAATTCTCATCGGGTCGAGATCCTGCCATGCAGATCCTAAACTTAGAAGGGGAATTGAGTTTTGAGAATTAATTCTCCTAAAACAAAACTAGGGTTTAACCCTAATCAAGAATTTAATTCTTTTACATATCTGGGAATTTAATTCCTTTGAAAAGAAATCAGGGTTTCATCCTAAATAAGAATTTAATTCTTTCACGATAGGAATTTAATTCCTCCAAAATCATAATTAGGGTTTAACCCTACAAAGAATTCAATTCTTAAAAGATCTCTGTTCATGAAAAGAACTAGGCTCACGTGCCCCTACGTGACCCTTGAAAAGATCCCCTGCAAAGAACTTTGAAGCATCACCCCACGTGCTCCCACATGACCCTCATTATATATGGAACAAAAGTAAAGGCAGAAACAATTCTGGGCGCTCTCACGTGTTATCACGTGACCCCTAATAAATGTTCTAATAAATCAGGGCATGATTATACATCACGTGCCCACACGTGATGGCTATGAAAATTAAAAGTGTTTAACACTTGTTTGCAGAACAAAATAAAGGGGATCTGGCCCCACTTTTTGATGCCATCACGTGCTCCCACGTGACTCTCAAAACGCAGAAAGAAAGATCAATGGAAATGAAGGCTTTGGGCGCTCTCACGTGTTTACCACGTGACCCCTTAGCAAACGTTCTAACAGTCAGCGCATAAATCCCCATCACGTGTCAACACGTGATGCTCGAAATAAAAAGGAAAAGTGTTTAACACTTATTCACAGATTTGAGGATAAAACAAAGGAAATGTGACTCCGCATTTAGGGCGCCCTCACGTGTCACCACGTGACCCCTAATGAGCATTCCAACAGACCAGAGCGGGGGCCTCCATCACGTGCTCACACGTGATGGCCGTCAGAATTAAAAGAGTTAAAACACTTATCTGCAGAATAAGATAAGGGAAATCAGGGCGCTCTCACGTGTCCACACGTGACCCCTCTCCCCTTAGTGTTTAACACTAATCCGAAGACTTTGTCCTCAGTGATTAACACTGATTTTCTTAGTGTTTAACACTAATTTGGAAAACTCTATTTGCAGTGTTTAACACTGATTTGCTTAGTGTTTAACACTAATTTGAAAACACTGTTCCCGGTGTTTAACACTGATTATCTTTTAGTGTTTAACACTAACTTGCTATCTTATTCCCAGTGTTCAACACTGTTGGTTTCTAGTGTTTAACACTAGCTTTAGCCCAATTGGCTAAGTTTTTAGAGGCAAAGCCTCTCCTTCAATGGACTAACAGAGGGCCAATATTTCAAACATAATTGGACTTAGCCCAAACTGGCCATAAGTCCTCAAATCATCTTGAACTGAGCACATCTGCTCTTTCAACCAACTCATTGGTTCAAGGGTACATCTCGGAACTCCTCTGATATTTGTCGTTGTAATCCTTCAACGTCTTCAGAGAGGTGACGGGTCCCGACAACCACACATCAATACGGACTGTGGGGTACTTAAACTCATGGACTTATGCGTCCTTAAACTAAGATACGGACTGTGGGGTCCTTAAACCCGTGGACTTATGCGTCCTTAAACTCACGGACTAATGCGTCCTTAAACACACCCATATGGACTGTGGGGTCCTTAAACCCATGGACTTATGCGTCCTTAAACTACCAATGGACCACCATGTCCCTAAACTGGAGTTGGACCACCATGTCCCTAAACTGGCATTGGACCACCATGTCCCTAAACTGGAACAATAGAGCCCCCAAATGCTCTTTTGTCGGATCTAAACGATCCCGTTAAGTCGATCTTAGTCCCAAACTGGACTAATGTATCCTTAACAACCGTTTAAGTTGATCTTAGCCTCAAATATGGCTAATGTATCCTTAAACCTTCAAACAGACTTTAGTCCCAAATTGGACTACAAATCCCCCAATCGACTTTGGTTCAAGGGTACATCTCTGAACTCCTCTGACATCTGTCGTTGTAATCCTTCAACGTCGTCAGAGAGGTGATGGGTCCCGATGGCCATAAATTTAATGGGCCACTATGTCCCTAAACTGGAACATTAGAGCCAATTGCACTTTTGTCGGATCTAAACGATCCTGTTAAGTTGATCTTAGTCTCAAACTGGACTAACGTATCCTTAACAAACGTTTGAGTTGATCTTAGCCTCAAATATGGCTAACGTATCCTCAAACCAAAACCCCAAACCCAAATCTAAGAAAACACGGATTTGGACTAATCCACGTCCTACGGGTGACAACATAAATCAGTCTCCGTATACAATCCACGGGCAACCACAAACAAAACAAACACCCACGACATGAAGTGACCAGCTGGAGAAGGAGAAAGTTGTTACCGCGATGCGGTAGCGTAATTAACTGCAGGGGCTTGCGCCTGCAGGGAAGAGCGTCCCTACAATCAAAAACCCCTCAGACGAGGGGGAATCTGACGAAGTCTGCTACATCGCCCGCATCCGTCTAAACCTCCGATACACGGTGCCATAAATCAACTTGGCATCTTCGGAGAGGTGGACGGATAACACCTATTAGCATCTGCCCCGAACCTCAGGCAAGACAGTCCGTCTTGGCCGCCGTTCGGAGGGGAACAGAGGCTAAGATCAACTTAAACAGGATCGTTTAGATCCGACAAAAGAGCATTTGGGGCTCTATTGTTCCAGTTTAGGGACATGGTGGTCCAATACCAGTTTAGGGACATGGTGGTCCAATACCAGTTTAGGGACATGGTGGTCCATTGGTAGTTTAAGGACGCATAAGTCCATGGGTTTAAGGACCCCACAGTCCATATGGGTGTGTTTAAGGACGCATTAGTCCGTTAGTTTAAGGACGCATAAGTCCGCGGGTTTAAGGACCCCACAGTCCGTATCTTGGTTTAGGGACGCATAAGTCCATGAGTTTAAGGACCCCACAGTCCGTGTTGATGTGTGGTTGTCGGGACCCGTTACCTCTCTGAAGACGTTGAAGGATTACAACGACAAATATCAGAGGAGTTCCGAGATGTACCCTTGAACCAATGAGTTGGTTGAAAGAGCAGATGTGCTCAGTTCAAGATGATTTGAGGACTTATGGCCAATTTGGGCTAAGTCCAATTGTGTTTGAAATATTGGCTCTCTGCTGGTCCATTGAAGGAGATGCTTTGCCTCTAGAAACTTAGCCAATTGGGCTAAAGCTAGTGTTAAACACTAAAGACCAACAGTGTTGAACACTGGGAATAAGATTAGCAAGTTAGTGTTAAACACTAAAAGATAATCAGTGTTAAACACTGTGAACAGAGTTTTCAAATTAGTGTTAAACACTAAGCAAATCAGTGTTAAACACTGCAAATAGAGTTTTCCAAACTAGTGTTAAACACTAAGAAAATCAGTGTTAAACACTGAGGACAAAGTCTTCAGATTAGTGTTAAACACTAAGGAGAGAGGGGTCACGTGTGGACACGTGAGAGCGCCCTGATTCCCCTTATTTTATTCTGCAGGTAAGTGTTTAACACTTTAGTTCTGACGGCCATCACGTGCGAGCACGTGATGAAAGCCCATGCTCTATGCGTTATACTGCTCATTAGGGGTCACGTGGTGACACGTGAGGGCGCCCCAGAGCTCTTTTCTATTCTTTGTGCTTCAGAGGTCACGTGGGGCACGTGAGGTGCCTGAGATTGGGCCGAAACTCCTTTCTTCGTTCTGCTATTAAGTGTTAAACACTTTCATTTTTATTTTAGAGCATCACGTGTTGGCACGTGATGGGGATCTATGCGCCAATTGTTAAAGTATTTGCTGAGGGGTCACGTGATAACACGTGAGAGCGCCCAAAGCTTTCATTCCCTTTGCTTTTTCTTTCTGCGTTTTGGGAGTCACGTGGGAGCACGTGGGGTGATGCTTCAAAGTTCTTTGCAGGGGATCTTTTCAAGGGTCACGTGGGGGCACGTGACCCTAGTTCTTTTCATGAACAGAGATCTTTTAAGAATTGAATTCTTTGTAGGGTTGAACCCTAATTATGATTTTGGAGGAATTAAATTCCTATCGTGAAAGAATTAAATTCTTATTTAGGATAAAACCCTGATTTCTTTTCAAAGGAATTAAATTCCCAGATATGTAAAAGAATTAAATTCTTGATTAGGGTTAAACCCTAGTTTTGTTTTAGGAGAATTAAATTCTCAAAACCCAATTCCCCTTCTAAGTTTAGGATCTGCATGGCAGGATCTCAACCCGATGAGAATTAAATTCTCATCCCATGGGGAGATGTGCTCTGTACAGATCTTCAACCAGAAGAAGAACTAAGTTCTTTTTTTTTATAAGAGTTAAACTCTTGAATTTTGAGAATTAAATTCTCTTTTTGAAGTTAATCTTTTCCCTTTTCTCACCTAGGGTTTTTTCTTTTGCAGAGAATTAAATTCTCCTCTCTCTGTTTCTTTTTTCTCTTGAGAATTAAATTCTCCTCACTCTGTTTTTCTCTCCAAAAAGTAGATCCTCATCTCTTCTCTTCTTGGCTCCTATTTATAGGAGAAGGAAGAGAATCAATTTGTTTAGCAAATCTCTCATTAAGAGATTTGATTTGTATGTTGAGAGATTTGATTTGCATTCATCATTAATCTGGGCCTTTAGATTGTCAAGTGAATTTTATTCACCGTGGATTTTAAATCCAAAAGATACTCTATCTGTTATCTCGGTTAGATTTAGGGGGAATCTTTCCTTATTTAAGATTTTTCCATAAATTGATGATTTTTAATCACCCTTGGATCTTTAATCCAACGGTTCCCCATGACCCTTTTCCATTTGGAAAGATTCAGAACTTTTAGAATTTAATTCTATTAAATTATAAGGATTTTAAAGCCAGTCACGTGCTGGCACATGACCTTTGGTCACGTGTGAGCACGTGACCCCCAATTGGGTTCCTTTCTCAGCCGCTTATTTATGTTTCAGTTTTAACCATCACGTGTCAACACGTGACCATTGGTCACGTGTAAGCACGTGATACCTCGTTGCGGTATTTTCTGACTTTTAGAATTAAATTCCATTCATTATTTTAGAGGCTTTAAAAGCCCATCACGTGTCTGCACGTGACCCATGGTCACGTGTGAGCACGTGATTCTCCATTGGGGTCTTTTCTGAGTTTTTATTATATCTTTTGACTCCTCCAGCGGGTTCTTAAAGGCCCATCACGTGTGGACACGTAATTCTTCATAACTTTTGATCCCGGATGAATTACGAGGCCCATAATATATCAAATCGAAGGGTTTTTCGAGCCGCTTTCGATACCATCAGAATTTATCTGTTTCTCATTCGAGAGTTTGTCAAAAAACAGCCCGGAAGATACTGGTTCCCATTTCCTTAAGCGTATCGCTGTCATTTGATATCTTGGACTCTTTTGCGCAGAAATTTTTGGCGGGAACAGAGCTCACGTATGAACACGTGAGGGGCCCCGAAGTGGGCATTGTTCCTTGAGTTTATTCCCTCATATATATATAAAAGTGCTGAGCACTTGGCTCACGTGTGAGCACATGAGGCGCCCGAGGTGAGAACTGTTCTCTGGATTTTATTCCTCTTTCATTTATAAGTGCTAAGCACTTGGTTCATCAAATAGTCACGTGCAGACACGTGAGGTGCCTTCAAAATGGGGGCGCTGTCTTTGGAATTTTCTCCCTTTTTTATACACAACTGTTTGAGGGTCACATGGGAACACGTGAAGTGCCCCCAAAATGAGAGCTATCTTGGGTTTATTCCCTTTTTCCTTTTCTGGGTTCTAAGCACTATTGGGTCACGTGAGATCACGTGAGGCACTCTGAAGAATGAAAATTTCCTTTGCTTTATTCTCCTTTTCTTTTTCTGAGTGCTAAGCACTATCAAGGGATCACGTGAGGTCACGTGAGGTTGCATTTTTTTTATTCACTTTTTCTTTTTCTGAGTGCTAAGCACTATCAAGGGATCACGTGAGGTCACGTGAGGCGGCCTTTGTTTTATTCTCCTTTTCTTTTTCTTAGTGCTAAGCACTATCAAGGGATCACGTGAGGTTACGTGAGGCGGCCTTTGTCTTATTCTCCTTTTCTTTTTCTGAGTGCTAAGCACTATCAAGGGATCACTTGAGGTCACGTGAGGCGGCCCCAAATTGAGATGTACTTTAGATTTACTCCCCTTTTTGAAAAGCTTGCTCGGTGGTGCGCCAAGAGTTATTGGTTATTGGGACCCTCCACCTCTCTGAAGACGTTGAAGAATTACAACGACATGTATCGGAGGTGTGGAGAGATGTACCCTTGAACCAAATTCCAGATCGAGGGGAGAGATCATGATGGAATGAACATCATCTTAGATGCTAGGAGTTCATTAGCTATCTCTGGGACTAAGATCGGTTTGGGGGACCCTGAGCATGGGGGGCTCGATTGATTGCCCTCGGGAGATTTGATCTAAGTTTGGCTAATATTGGCCTCTCATAGTGTTAAACACTAATATATGATTGGCGCTCACGTGCTCCCACGTGAGGCCTTAAAGTAGTGTTAAACACTAGTGTATGATCAGCCTCACGTGCTCCCACGTGAGGCGCTTGAAAAAGTGTTAAACACTAAGAATTTGAGGCGCTCACGTGGGCTCACGTGAGGCGCTCCAAAAATAGGTTTATTCCCTTTTCTCTTTTATAAGTGCTGAGCACTTCTCAAGGGTCACGTAGGGTCACGTGAGGTGCTCCAAAAATAGGGTTTATTCTCTTTTCTCTTTTATGAGTGCTGAGCACTTCTCAAGGGTCACGTCGGGTCACGTGAGGTGCTCCAAAAATAGGGTTTATTCCCTTTTCTCTTTTATGAGTGCTGAGCACTTCTCAATGGGCACGTGGGGTCACATGACTAGATCTCATTCTTTCCCTCTTTGTTCCTCAAAGGTGCTCACGTGGGATCACGTGAGCTTTTATGTAGCGCTTGAATTCTAATGAATCATCAGGCTGTTCTTCTATGGTTCCGAGGGATTAAGTTCTCCTTTTGTTCTTTGTAGGAATTAAATTCTTTTTAAAGGGTTAAACCCTAGTTTCAGAGGAATTAAATTTCTATATGTTTTGTAAGAGTTAAACTCTTTTGGATTCGGTTCTTTCCCCTAGGTTTTGAATCTGCATGACAGAATCTCCCCGATGAGAATTAAATTCTCAACTTGTGGGGAGATCCGCTTCTGCAGATCTTAACCAGAGGAAGAACTAAGTTCTTTTAGAAGAGTTAAACTCTTGGTTTGAGAATTAAATTCTCTTTTTGTTGGAGCTTTTAGGAAGGGTTCCCCTTCTTTAGAGAATTAAATTCTCTTTCTCTTTTTCTTCCCCTCTCTCTCCGTCTCTTTTTTCTCCTTCTTGGCTCCTATTTATAGGAGAAAGAAAAGAATCAGTTTGTTCAGCAAATCTCTCGTTGAGAGATTTTGATTGATTTTATAACCAATATGATCTTTTAGATCACTCGGTGAATTTTATTCACCGTTGGATTTTTAATCCAAAGGCCCTCTGTTTAACAGAGAAGATTTCTTATTTGTTTAACAAGATTATGAATATCTTGTTAGTTTTAACAAGATTAGAATTTTATTCTATCATATCTTTTTAGTTTAACAAGATCAGAAATATATTTTCTTAATATGGATATCTTGTTAACATTGAATTTTATTCTTATTATAAGATTAGGAAAATATTTTCCTATGATAGATTTTTATTCTATCAAATGATCACCGCTGGATCTTTGATCCAAGGGTCCTCTGTTTAACAAAGAAGATCTTTCTAGTTTAAGGAAGATTAAGAAAACATTTCCCAAAATAGAATTTAATTCCAGAATTTGATAGGAGCATTTTAAATTGGGATGCTCACATGCTTTGCATGTGAGAGGCAAGAGAACTCATGTGTTTAACATGTAACCCCTGCTGTGGGTTTTAGCCTGTTTATGTTCAGCGCTTATATGCTTTGCATATGAGCGCTCACGTGTTTTACACGTGAGGCCTGTTTGGCCATTGGTGATTTATGTTCAGCGCTCATATGCTTTGCATATGTGCGCCCACGTGTTTTACACGTGATGCCTGTTTTTTAAGGATTCTCCCATTTTTTGTAAGGGAACAAGTAGCTCTTGGCTGAAAATTTTGGAGGGAACAGACCTATGATCCCCAACCATGCAAAACAGGGGAAATTCGAGCTAAACCATGAAGGCCCGTACACATAGAAAAGGTCTACCAAGGTGGGGGCATACTTGCTCATGGATATGCATGGCGAAAGACCTTTCCAGCCAATAAACCGCTGGTTCCTTAAGAAATGCTACACTTGACAAGTCACAACTCAGATTAATGATAGATGACGACGCTCGTGTCTGCTCGCTGTCTCCCTGAATCAAGACTCTATAAGTAGTATCCGGCAAAACTTCACCTCGAATCTGGCCATGGACCAAGATGTCACTAAACTAACAATGGACCAATATGTCCCTAAACTAATACGTCGCCTCAAGCACGGCGATAATGGAATTCAAGTCTACAAGTCCCAACGGTAAGGACTGCAACTCAAATCCCGCTGGCTACACAGCTACCCCGGTGGCGAAGTCCCCCCTAAGTGCCATTGGCAAACAGAGGGGTAAAAAAAACGGTACGTCCACAAGCGAAATGGACACGGACGAAAACCCGAAAGGGCATCGTGCGTAAAAACAGCAGGGCTATCGGCGAGCTTGTGAAAACCTGAAAGGGTGCAATCTCATTGTTAAAAAAACGGTACGTCCACAAGCGAAATGGGCACAGATGAAAACCCGAAAGGGCTCTGTGAGTAAAAATGGCAGGGCTACCGGCAAGCTTGTGAAAACTCGAAAGGACGCAATCTCGTTAAAATAAAGACACCTGCAAGGTCCTCTCGACCTTGTGAGGAGAAAACACCTGCGTGAGATCCTTACGACTTACAAGGGAGCAACACATTTAGGGATCCCCACGATTCCTAAGGAGAAATTACACTTACGAGATCCTCACGACTCGTAAGGAGAATTTCCCTCTGTGAGACCCTCACGGCTCACAGGATTCAAAAGCCTTAAGATACAGGGACCTGAACCTGTTCTTAAGCCATCACACTCCCCAAGTTGCCCTACAGGCGGTCAATATTGGTTCTTATATACAATCCACGGGTACAAATAACCGATTTCCCCCACCAAGTTCCACCAATGACGAGGAATGTCCTCATATGGTGAACGACACTTATAAGTCCTCTCGACTTGTAAAGAGAAAACACTTTTGTAAGATCCTTACGACTTGCAAGATAAAATATCACTTAGGAGTCCTCACGACTTCTAGGGAGAACCTACACCTACGGGATCCTCTCGACTCGTAGAGAGAAAACCCTTTATGAGACCCTTACGGCTCATAAAGTCAAAAACCTTAGTCGACAGGATCCTAACCCCGTCTACTAAGCCACTTTTATTCAAATCAGCAAAAGCAAATGATGATTCGCTACTGGCAATATTCCAGTGGTAGTGATGCTGATGCCTGAACAGGTGTCAATTTTTAAGGTCTTTCACGGCAAATGATGATTCGCTCCTGGCAATATTCCAGTCACAGCAGTGCTGATGCCAAGATTGATATCAGATCTCAAGTTTCATACTTGCAACAAAAATCAGCGAGCAAAAAAATGCATATGAAATAGCCGAAATGATGGGGCAACTCGCAATAAAATTCAGTGAGCAAAATATATGCATATAAAAACAGTCGAAATGTTTGGGCAACTCGCAATAAAACAGCGAGTAAAAAGAAAAGAATAGCCGAAATGATTGGGCACCGCGATAAAACAGCCAAAATGATTGGGCAATCGCGACTTTTGCGATATAAAAAGCTGAAATGATAGAGCATTGCGGAAAGAAATAAAAAAATGATGAAACTTTCGCCGTACAGGTGAGTCCACCTCAACCCCTGTATACAATCCATGGGCATAAACGAAAAAGGAACCATGTTTCCCCACCAGATTCTGTCAAAAAGAGAGCCAAATCTCGACGGCAACATTTGCAGCCTAGAAGATCAACAACGGCGTTTGTTCTCACTCCAACGGGATGCAGACGCGACGTCAATAAGCGACCCCAAGGGTCAACAAAATGGAGTCATGGCAATGTCCCTAGTTCTAAAGCTCGACGGTTCACGGACAGCCTAGAGATCAACAACGGCGTTTCTTCTCACTCAAAAAGAATGTAGACGCGACGTCAACAAAACGGAGTCATGGCAAAGTCCCTAGTTCCAAATCTCGACGGTTCACAGACAGCCTAGAGATTAACAACGGCGTTTCTTCTCACTCCAACTGGATGCAGATGCAACGTCAACAAAATGGAGCCATGGCAAAGTCCCTAGTTCCAAATCTTGACGGTTCACAGACAACCTAGAAATCAACAACAGCGTTTCTTCTCACTCCAAAAGGATGCAGACGCGACGTCAACAAAACGGAGCCATGGCAAAGTCCCTAATTCCAAATCTCGACGGCTCACAGACAGCCTAGAGATCAACAACTGCGTTTCTTCTCACTCCAACAGGATGCAGATGCAACGTCAACAAAACGGAGTCATGGCAAAGTCCCTAGTTCCAAATCTCGACGGTTCACAGACAGCCTAAAGATTAACAACGGCGTTTCTTCTCACTCCAACAGGATGCAAACGCAACGTCAACAAAACGGAGCCATGGAAAAGTCCCTAATTCCAAATCTCAACGGTTCACAGACAGCCTAGAGATCAACAACGGCGTTTCTTCTCACTCCAACAGGATGCAGACGCAACGTCAACAAAGCAGAGCCATGGCAAAGTCCCTAGTTCCAAATATCAACGGTTCACAGATAGCCTAGAGATCAACAACGACGTCTTTTCTCACTCCAATACGATACAGACGCGACGTCAACAAGCGACCCCCAGGGTCAACAAAACGGAGCCATGGCAAAGTCCCTAGTTACAAATCTCGACGGTACACAGACAACCTAGAGAACACCTCGACATTCGTCTCATTACAGCAGACGCAACGTCAACAAAGCGGAGCCATGGCAAAGTCCCTAGTTCCAAGCCTCGACGGTTCACAGACAACCTAGAGACAACCTCGACATTCGTCTTGTTACAGCAGACGCAATGCCAATAAACGAAGCAAAGGAAAATCACTGGCTTCAGGGTCTTGACGGCAACTCAAATAAAACTTGAAAGACTATCGGATATCATTCTATACCAGCGCGGAGTGGTTATGACTCATCGGGGCTCCCAAATTGAGCCTAACCTCAAGTAAAAAGCGGCATGGAAAATCCCTAACGCTTGATCTTCCGACGGTAATATGACCTGGGAGATTACTGAAAGACGTCTTGTCCAGCCCCCGAAGGGATCAGTGACACGACAGTCACGGGGTTACTCGAACAGCAAGATTGCATATTGGGGAATACATCAGCCAACGCGACGGTACAACGGACAAAAACCCTAGTACCATAAAACCAAACAGACTTCTGTCGTAAAGAGCAGGGGTTATAACGTTAGAATATTATTGCGAGAACTTCTCGACTCATCTCGACTTGTAGGGAAAACAATGTTCCTGCGAGAACTTCTCGACTCGGCTCGACTCGTAGGCAAAAACATCTTCATGAAACCCTCACGGCTCATGAAGATGAAAAGCCTTAGGCAACAGGGATATCAACCTGTTTCCTAAGCACTGTGGCCCTACAAGCAGGTCCAAATTGACTCGTGTATACTATCCATGGGCCATATTCTCCAAAGTCGAATATCGACAAGGAGGAAAAAAACCACTTACGGGTCCTCTCGACTTGTAAGGGGGAAAATTCTCTTGTGAGATCCTTACGACTCTCAAGAGAAAACGCACTTAGGAGATCCTCACGACTTCTAAGGAAAAATTACACATGCGGGATCCTCTCGACTCGTAGGGAGAAAATCCTTTATGAGACCCTCACGGCTCATAAAGTTGAAAATTCTTAGGCGGCAGATCAAAACCTGTTTCCTAAGACATCGCTGCCTTACAAGAAGCTCCAAACTGACTCTTGTACACTATCCACGGGCCATATTCGCCCATGAAATAAAGAAGCTACTTACGGGTCTTTACGATTCGTAAGAAAAAATACCCAAGTGAGATTCTTACAACTCACGGAGGCGATGAACACTTAGAAATCCTCACGATTTCCAGGGAGAATATGCACCTATGAGATCCTCTTGACTTGTAGGGAGAAAAAACCTTCTTGAGATCCTTACGGCTCATGAAGATGAATAAAGTCTTAGGCTACAAGGATCCTAAACTTGTCTCCTAAGCTCTCAATTTTATGGCCATGCATAACTCTGCACTACTTCACCCACGTACATACTTACGTAGGCAAAGTAGTGGGGGCATTTGTTCCCGCCAAAATTTTCGAAGCTATTTGTTCCCTGTTTCCCCTAATCAGAGTAAGGCTCTGTTTAAAATTCAAATTTTGAAATAAAGCAACGCTTCAGAAGCAGCGCCAAGTGCGCTGTGCCCTAAGCAACGCACCATGTGCGAAGCACGTGTGCGCTAGCGCTGGGTGCGTTGTGCTCTAAGCAGTGCACCACGTGTGCGCTAGCGCTAGGTGCGCTGCGCTCTAAGCAGCGCACCACGTGCAAAGCACGGATGCGCTAGCGCAGTAGCGCTAAGTGTGCTGCACCCAAAGCAGCGCACCACGTGCGAAACACAGGTGCGCCAGCGCTGGAACTAAAAGCTTCCCACCGTCAGATCAAAGATCCAATAATAATGATAAATCATTAATTAAACAGAATTAAATTCTGTTAATGAAAGATTCTTCAAAATCTTTCCAAACAACAAGATTTTCCTCTGTAAATCAGAGCACCATTGGATCAATGATCCAATGGTAATTAAAAATCACCAAAACACAGAATAAATTCTGGAAAGATTTCCCAATCTTTATTAAAAAAAACAAGAAGATTGCCTTCTGTAAATCAAAAGCCCTTGGATCAAAGATCCAACGATGGGAAATTCCCCAAATCAGTTGGAGAAAAGATCTCCTTAACTGATTGAACTGATCAACTTGCCCTATATAAAGGCCTCCAGACTTCAAGTCTCATACAGAGAAACCTCCCCATAAACTTTGAGAAATTCAAAGACAAGAGTAAACTCTCAGAAGAAGAAAACTTTCTTTAAGGTAAAAAGAACAAAGAGATAAAAAGATCTCATCATAAAAGAAAAAGAACAAAATTCTTCTCACAGATCATAGATCTACAAGACAAAGGTCTTTTATACAAAGAGATCATGGACATCTCATTATAAAATAAAGGGGGAAAGAATAATTCAATTCTCTTAAAGATCATAGATCCATAAAGGCAAAGCCTTTCATCAATACAAGAGATTGAAATATCTCCTATAAAATAAGAACTTTTGTTCTTAGAATCTTGAGACAAAGTCTCTTTTAGGATTAAAAAGTTGATCAATTAGCGCTTGCGCTCATAAGATAGCACTCTGCGCTCAAGACTGGCGCACAACGCCAAGCGCGCCACGTGCTCCTCACATGTGCACTACTTAACAGAAGCGCCTCAGTGCTCAAAGGCTAGTGCAAAGCGCTGCAGAGCCTTAGCGCTCCAAATATAGCACACCGCGCTCATTGACCAGCGCTCAGCGCCAAGCGCGACACGTATCCCTCACGTGTGTGCCACTAAATTAATAGCGCAATGCGCTCATAAACTGGAGCAATGCGCCCATCATCCGGCGCTTAGCGCCAAGCGCAACACGTGTCCCTCACATATGCGCTACTTGGTAGAAGCGCACTGCGCTCTTTGACTGGTGCAAAGTGCCAAGCGCACCACGTGTTGCGCTGATAGAACATAAATTGTTCTGTAATAAACCCAAGACTATGAGGAATGCTCAGCATTCAGTAAAAGACAAAAACACTGTCAGGGCAAAGCCCAAATAAAGGCTCAACAGTCCAAAATAAATGTTAAATATTTTAACTTGATTGGACTTAGCCCAAGATTGGCCATAAGTTCTCAACTCAGATTAATTGAGCCCATATGCTCATAAATCTCAGATCTCAGTCCCAACTGGACCGCAGATCTCCCAACCAAAATTGGTTCAAGGGTACATCTCTGAACCCCTCTGATATATGTCGTTGTAATCCTTCAACGTCTTCAGAGAGGTGACGGGTCCCGACAACCATACATTTCATAGACTATGACGTCTTTAAACTGGACTGTGGGGTCCTTAAACCCACGGACTATGATGTCCTTAACCTTGGACTGTGGGGTCCTTAAGCCCATGGACTATGATATCCTTAACCTCAGAGTGTGGGGTCCCTTTAAGCCCATGGACTATGATGTCCTTAACCTCGGACTGTGGGGTTCTTAAGCCCATGGACTATGATGTCCTTAACATTGGACCACCATGTCCTTAAACTGGTAATGGACCGCAATGTCCCTAAACTAAATAATAAAGCCCAAATGCTCTTTTGTTGGATCTAAACGATCCCGTTAAGTTGATCTTAGTCTGAAATTTGACTGACGTATCCTTAACAAACGTTTAAGTTGATCTTAGTCCCAAATTAGACAAACGTATCCTTAAACCCAACCCCAAACCTAAATCTAAGAAGATACGGATTTGGACTAATCCATGCCCTACGGGCGACAAAATAAATTAGTCTCCGTATACAATCCACGGGCAACCAAAAACAAAACAAACACCCACGACACGAAGTGACCATCTGGAGAAGGAGAAAATGGTTACCGCGATGCGGGAGAGTAATTAACTGCAGTGGCTTGCGCCTGCAGGGAAGAGCGTCCCCGCAATCAAAAAACCCTCAAATGAGGGGAAATCTGACAAAGTCTGCTACATCGGCCGCATCTGTTTAAACCTTCGATACATGGTGTCATAAATCAACTTGGCATCTTCGGAGAGGTGGACGGATAGCACCAAATAGCATCTGCCCCCAAATTCGGGCAAGATGAACCTACGGTGGGACCTTTTCCTCTTTCCACTCCACACTTCGTGTGTCGTATTCGTGAACGAATCCCGGTTTAATATGGTGCCCTTGGGTTCGAGGTACTAAGATTTGGTTTTGCTCTCGTGCAGAAAAAAGAACATCGATGGCCTCCATCTGCTCCAACTGCAATTGCAACTCCCATTCCGCCTCAGCTGGAGGTGTAACCTACGGGCCCTAAGCGGCCTCACTGTTCAAGATGCCGGTGGAGCAAGTAACTCAGGCCACCACTGGGCTGTTCTTTGGAACCATGATCCCACCGATGAGCTTCAATGCCCCGCTGCTATCACAAGAAGCCCTAAAGAAGTCAGTCTTTGATCGACTTACCACTGCTTCGGCCCCTCTCAATGGGTTGCCCAAATGCAATGTCTCAATTTTCAACAGACTGGGCCAGAATGCCAACAAGCCCGCGATACCTGAAGCAGCCATCCCAAAGCGGATAACCATCCCGGCTCAAGCGGACGAAATTGTCAAAGCGGATTCTTCTGCCAAGAAGTCAGTCTTCACAAGGCTGGCCATTCCGGCTCCCACTCCAGGCGAAGTCCTCAAAGCTGTTTCCTCTGCCCAGAGGTCTGTCTTTGACAGATTGGATATTGCTTCTCAACGGACATCGGTCTTCAAGAGGCTGACAACGACAACTTCCGACCAACACACGGGGCATAAGGAAGTTACCCCTATAGTTGATACGATCTTATCCACACGACACGCTCGACGTCGCCACTGGCGCCGAGTAAGGAAGGCTGGGGGCAACTCCCCTTCTGGACTGACTCCGCCAGCTCAAATGTTGGAAATCGATGTTGTTGTTCCAACTGGGAACAGTTTTGAACCGCTAAGGAGGGTGCGCAAAAACTCTCCGACTGCTGTGCTGAAGAGATCTCCTCCACCTATGGAGAATGCTATAGAGAAGAAGCCGGAGCAGCCCCCTCAGCGGCTGTCCTCCAAAATTTACAAAGTCTGGGGACAGGTCCAGGAATCGGTGATTGACCAGGACTACTCTCGCCGACCAAAGAAGATTAAAGCTCGGTAAGAAGAAAGCCATCCCATGGTACCACAGAAGATGTTATCCGTCTGGGTGCCCGCTGCAACGGCTCCCTCAACTTCTACCGCTCACAAGAGAACGAGGCCGGAGAAAGCCCCTGTGACCGCGGCGAACCGCAAGGACACTAAATCTAAACGCTCCAAGTCCGGGGGCATGGTAACACATACCGTTTATATGGCTTCCGGAAAACAGGAAAGCCGTGCCTCTACGGGTCATCGACTGCTTACCCGATCGATAACAAATGCTCAGGAGCAACAGCAACAAAAGCTCCAAGAGATGCTGACTGCAATGGCTGCACTCACTGGGCCGAAAGAGAACCCAGAGACCTCAGAGCAACGTCGGGAACAAGAAACTGATACTGAATTCCTCCGAAGAATGCTTGAGAGGAAAGAAAAAGAGGCCGCGGAACAGACGACCAACATAAAACGAATGGCTCTTTTATTTCAAGACATGGCTGGGATGATGTTACAGCCGGAAATTCCAGCTGAAGACCCCCCGATTATCATCAAAGACGACAGAGGGGAGACATAGAACCCTCCTCCGGCTCTTTCAGCAGCCAAGGAGGAGACCATCTCCAAGGCCGCTCTAGATGATTACATTGCCCAACAAATACGAGCTCACCAGGCGAATGAAGCGGCTGGACGGATCGTTAATACTGGACGACCTTATCCGGGCTGGTATGACCAAATAAGGTACCCGTCAGGATATACGGTCCCTAAATTCCATGTATATAAGAGGACGGGCAATCCCCACCAGCATGTCGCCCAGTTTAGGGCTCTATGTGGTAACACTGGAGGGGTGATAAGCTACTGCTTCACCAATTCGTCGGCAGCTTGGCGGAAACGGCGTTCGAATGGTACTCGGAACTCCCGAACGACTCCGTTAAAACGTTTGCAGAGACGGACCTACTATTCACACAAAGATTCGCAAGCGCTAGCGAGCGTACTCCGATTACCGCACTAATTAACGCCAGGGTGAAGCCAGGCGAGACATGGGTTCAATACGCAATAAGATGGCGAAATCTGTGGTCGAAATGTGAGCAGCGCATCGAAAAAGCGCCGGCAGTGGGCATGTTTGTGGGCACTCTTGACCCTCAGGCGACTATTTCTCAATTCATGATGTTCTTCAAGCCAACCACTTTCCAGGCCTTGATTGACAAATTGGCCCAAATGGACCAGATGGGTCATAGACCGTCTACTTCAAAGCCGGAGCCACGGAATAAAAAAGGGAAAGGGAAAGCGTCCTTCGTCTCCAATGCTCAACAGCAGCCCAGTGGTCCAAAATTAATGGATCGACTAGACGAGAGACGGCGATACTATAATGAGAAAATAAAGCGCCCTTATTCGTTTCCCCGGGACAAAACGAGAAGATTGTTTGAGCTAGCTGTGCGCAACAGGCTCATTAATTTGCCGGATCCAAAATGCCCATTGCAACCCGGTGAGGCTAATAGTCCCAATTATTGCCCCTACCATCAAGCGGTAAGCCATCCAATTGAATATTGCTTCATCTTTAAAGGCTGGATCGAAGACCAATACCAACAGGGCAAGTTCGCACTGTCCGAGAATTGGAAAGTAAGCCCGCCGCAGCCGCACGCTCTCAAAAAGACGGACACTCTAGGGCATCATGCTCTTTTCTAGAAGAAGCTCCATGGGAGGTCGTTCTTTCAGCCAAGACGAAAAGAATGCTGAAGGATTTCCAAACATGCCTGGCGATCAGGTGGAAAAATCCACTGGAACCCGAGAGCATCGAGGGAATACTGAAACCGCGCCCAACTCCAAAAATTGATAGTGATAGTAAAAGTGCTTACACCCAGCCGTCAAAGTCTTCAAAGAAAAAGAAGAAGACCAAAAAGCCCATGAAGCCTGGTGTCAAGCGCACGGAACTGCAAAAACATATTGACGCGCTGGAGGAATATAACCAGAAAGCACGAATCACGATCACGCTTCAGGAGTTTCTCAACCACGTCCTCGAGGACAGAGATGATGATAATGGAGAAGACTCATCGGATGAGCCTGAAGATTATGTGGCAAGTTGCCATGTGATCTCTCGCTCGTTAATAAACGGTGAAGAAGCTCCTGACGCAGAGAAACTAGGGGCAGATCCTGAGCCGGAACTTCTAAGACCATCAGACGAGATAATTAACGCATGCCTGAACGAAGCTCTTCTGAAAAGCAAAGCTGATCGGGAGCGCGAGATGGCCATATTTGAAAAGGCCAAAAGCCGACGAATGGACGAAAGGGTTGAAACGCTACCACCAGCTCAAGGCAATTCCATCGCAAATAAAAGCAGGTTCAAGATGAGGAAATGGTTCGCCAAGGCTATATCGATGGGAATGAAGCTGCCACCCTCCGAAGAAAACACTCCTGATGAAGCGGGTATATATCCTAGCTACTGCTTATATCATCGAAAGATTGTGCACCCCACCGAAGAGTGCAACGCTTTTAAAAACTAGTGGCAAGGATATGTTGCTCACCGACAATATTTTAAGCGGATGAAACGCAAAACTCGTCGGGAACAAAGAAATACGACCGAGGAGCGCAAAGGAACTACCGGCAACTGTCACATGGTTGATAGTAAGGAATCGCAAGTTCTCACCTTTAGGAGCGATTCTGATGAAGAAATAGCACTTGGCCCTCTCTTCAAAAAACCCACATCCGAAACGGAAGAAATGAAGACCTGTGAGAACATTCAGCTGCGCAATCGTACGCTGCCCGAAAAGAATCTTGGGCCCGCGAACAGTGAGTCGAATAGAAAAGATAAGGGAAAAGAAAAAATCCCTTAGGACATCGCCCTAGATGATCAAGTCGTCAAAGAGCTGACAGCCAAGAATCCGCCCAAGAAAAATAAGGTGGATTACAACGTTCTGGCACACCTGAGGAAAATACCCTCACAGCTAAGCATTCTCGACGCCCTTCTGCTATCCAAAGAGGCGAGAGATGTGATAAAATGTAAAAAAAATGTCGTATTTTAATAAATATTTTATATTTTATATTCAAAAAAATCTCATTTTCTTAAGATGTCGTATTTTAAATCTTTCGAGACCGAATGCTCCTTGCGGAGGTCTGAATCTCGCACTACTAAGCCCGAGGGTGTGCGATAAACCGCACCATCCCGAACGGGTTTCCCAAAATGGGTTGTAGCGGAGCTTTGCAAAGATTATAAAATACTAAATCCTTTAGAAAACAGTTTTATGAAGTAAATGGTATTTATTTGTAAAGGTGTATATTTTCCGTATTGTATGTTCTAGATTCTGCTAAGTCAACTAGTCTATTCCTAACTGGTCCAGACGACAAGTTGTGAGATACCTCAAATCGCCTCTTCACCGCCAATTGTGGCCAGGTAAGTATAAGTGAGGAAAGGAGGGATCCGCTCATGAATCACCGTGAGTCAGGCCTTTTAAAGTTACCTTTCTCACTTGCCTAGCCTAGACACCACAAGGTCAGGTTTAGATAAACGACCGATGTCCACAACTTATCGTATTTTCATAATAAGTGGTATTTCTTTAAAAAGTGAATCAAAACTAAATCTTTTAGAATTGGTTTTATTAAGTATGTGGTATTTAAATGAAAATGTTTGTTTCTCGTATTCTAGATTCTCGAAGGTGTTGCATACGAGTGTGTGAGGAGGTAGGTCGTTACCTCGTGATCTACTTTAAATGTATAGCAAGTTTGACGGGGTTAAATGAAGGATTGAAACAATGTGGTATTTAAGTGAAAAATACGATAAATTGAAAAAACTATCATTTCATGTGACGAAACTTGATCAAATTGTTTGATTAGTGTTTAATAGTCAACATGAGGAAGTTTAGGTATAATTGTATTAGTGAGAAGTGGAATTTTATAGAAAACCGAATCGGAAATCGGATTTGTTCCGATTCCGTCGGGTTTTGTAATTTCATATTTTGAGAATGGAAAAGAGAGATAGAAAGGGACTTACGGGTTTTAGATTAAACAAGAGAGTGAGAGAGAACTAGAGGGATCGCCGATGTATTGCGTCTTCGCCGGTAGTCCTTAAAACGGTCGCCGGAAGTTCCGCCGGGAATTCGTCGGAGCTTCGCCTTGAGCTTGTTTTCAAAGTACACGATCTTTGGAAAATTTTTGAGAGAGTGGGCTCAGGATTTTGGGGTGAGAGGGTAGTGTGTAGGGTTGGTATTTATAGGGTTAGGCTAGATGAAAAGTTTAAAATAAAAATGTGATAAAATGTAATAAAAATGTATTAAAAGTGGAGTAATTAGGGTTTTTAAAGGTCTCTGGAAGTGGTTTGAGGCTGAAATTTTGCAGGTGCATAGGGAATATGAAAAGACACAACTTTCATATTGGGGTCGTCGCCGGAATCGGCCGACTCGGCCGTGACTCGGTCTAAGAACTGAGTCAGACCGAGTCAAGGCCGATTTGGCCGATTCTTGGCCGAGTCAGGCGGCCGGGATCCCCCCCGACGGTTCATCTAACTCCTAGAAATGTTACATCTTTGGGTGTAGTGGGGTTTTTGTGAGATATGCACGTGTAAACTCTTGGTATTCAAAAGGTTTTTAAAAAAATCAATATTAAAAATAATGTGGGGTATGGGATTTGAACTCTGGTGGCTTGGTTCAGTAGTGCAAGGTCTTACCAATGAGTTACAAGCTTCTTCTTGTAATTATAGAGCTAATTAATTATTTAAAGTAATAACAGTAAATATAAATACCCCAAGTATACATTAATTTTAAAGCAAATTTTTGTACACTAAAAATGGAGTTGTTACATTCTTTTAACTTGTAATTAAAAAGCAAAATAATTACTTATAACTTGTGCTTAGGCTAAAATACCCCTTTATGGATTTTTTGAAATTTTTTTGTAAAAACTCGTATTGGAAATTTGGGGTTGTTACATTCTACCCTCCTTATAAAAATTTCGTCCTCGAAATTTGTAAAATGAAAGTGTAACAGTTTCAAGGAAAGTCTGGTGACTGGAGTATAGATAGTGTATAAAAATAACAAAGTGATACAAGGGTGAAAAAGGCTTGCCGGTGTTATCTTGACCTACAGTCTCGGCTTCTACGGTTTCTAATGTGAATGTCTGTCGCTGTGGTACATTCCTTCTAGCTGGAGGTACATTCTGCCTTTAGGGCCTGTTTCTCTGCCCTCTAGGCATGTCCCTCATTGCTTGTTGGAATTGGCGAGTAGGCTGTGCAGGTGGTGGAGCAGGTAGTGCAGGACGAGTTGCAGGAGCCTGGATAGCTGGCCGCTGCGGGTAGTTGGTAGGTGTGTGAGTTGAGTTATATGTATATGGACAGGTCTCAATTCTGTGATTGGATGCTCCATAAATTAGACGCGGGCCTTTTGCGCGTCTACAGTCCTTCCACAAGTGTCCTTTTCTATGGCAGTAGTGGAAAATCTCTTCAGTTCTCTTGGGTTCAAATGATGGCCTGGAAGGGGCTCCTACTGCCATTTGATTGGCAGGGCGTTTCAAACCGGCAGATTGAGGTCTACCCCTAGCCTTTATTACTGCCTCATAACTGCGGGCAGCTTCCAAAGCATCCCCATGAGTCAGAAATTTCCCTATGGCTAGTGCAGCCTGAATTTCCGTGTCCAAACCTTGTTGAAAGCGACAAGCTCTGATCTCGTCCGTCGGTATCACGTGTGCCGCGAATCGACTTAGCATAGAGAATTCAGCGTCATATTCATCCACTGACTTGTCCCACATCGAACCTTGTTGTAGATGAATGAACTGCTGCTCCATGGCAAACCTGGCAATCACAGGGAAGTACTTCGCGTCGAACTTCTCGCGAAAAGTCTTCCATTCAATAGGCTGTATAAGACGGCTTTCTTTCGCCTTCCACCAGTTGCGAGCATTGTCCATGAGCTCCAGTTTCGCCATACGGACCCAAGCTATGTCAAGGACTTGTGTTGCCGCCAGATCATCCTCTATGCTTTTTGCCCATTCCTCAGCTTCAAGAGGACTTCCCTTTCCGGAGAACTGCTTGGGATGTAAAGCCCTGAATTGCTTTACCCCAGGTGCGTCAGTCTCGGGACGGTTCAGGAGTTGTTGATGTCCCTCAAGAAAGCTGTGGATCACCTCAAGTAGCACTGTTTCCTTGGTGGGTGGCGTAGGAACAGCAGGAACGATTGGTAGTGGAGGTGGAGGTGTGTTGTTGACGTTGGTGCTGGTGTTGTTCGGGGAATCCATAACCTTGAAAAAGATTTGGGATAGGACAGATTCAAGTACATAAAATGATAAGATTCAAGAAATATGAAATTGTAAAATTCAAGGAACATGAATTGTAAAGAATGTTTTAGTTGCTGGTTCTTGTTTTATATTGCTTAGGTTGTTCATGCAGAACAGAACTGCATGATAGGGTTTCATACAGCTCTGACCTGCATGGGCCACCAACAAAACCTGTCACGCCCCGCTTCCCATTCTACGGCGAAGAGGACGCGACTGGCCCGCTACGTATTTACTCAGAAGCAAATACGCTAAGCGTAACTAAGCAATATAAAAGAAAATACACAAGAGACAAGGTATAATAAAAACAGCAACTTTTATTTATTAACATTCTTTTGTACAATGCTTGAAAAGGAAATACAACTGAAATAAAAATGATGCCTAAACAATGGCATGACAGGAAATGAAAAGTACTGAATGGAAAATGTACAATGAAACTAGAGCTCTGGTTCTTCAGCAAGCAGATCCAAATCTTCTGCAGATGTCTCGATCTCTGTCGGGTCCAAACCACCTGACGACATTCAAAGAAGAAAGAAATAGAATGTCGTCAGCGAACAGATCGCTCGGTAAGTCCCAAACATAAGAGAGAAGTAGAAAAGAAGAAAGAGAGATAGAGAGTAGCTTTTAATTAGAAATGTAAATCGAAGTCTTGATTAATTCTTACCTATAATTTGCTAGGGTCCTTAGGAAAATTTATAAAACTTGAGGGGGTTTTATGTAAAAATACATTTATATACTTTTCAAAATACACCTCAAGTATTCATTATTCGTCTTTAGAGTTGTAATGAAGGTGGATTTTATATTGTGATATTTTTAGTGAAATATCCTAATTTCAGAAATAAAGGTATTTATTTGTAATATTGATTTATGTGGAATTTATGGTATTTTCGTGTAAAATTTGTTCTTGTGATTTTTAGAAAAAAGGTGGAATATTTATATCATAACAAAATAGATATTTTAATGATAAATATACATATATTTATACAAAAATAATTTTAATAAATATTTTATATTCTAGAAAATCTCATTTTCTTAAGATGTCGTATTTTAAATCTTTCGAGACCGAATGCTCGTTGCGAAGATCTGAATCTCGCACTACTAAGCCCGAGGGTGTGCGATAAACCGCACCATCCTGAACGGGTTCCCCAAAGTGGGTTGTAGCGGAGCTTTGCAAAGATCGTAAAATACTAAATCCTTTAGAAAACGGTTTTATGAAGTAAATGGTATTTATTTGTAAAGGTGTATATTTTCCGTATTGTATGTTCTAGATTCTCCTAAGTCAACTAGTCTATTCCTAACTGGTCCAGACGACAAGTTGTGAGATGCCTCAAATCGCCTCTTCACCGCCAATTGTGGCCAGGTAAGTACAAGTGAGGAAAGAAGGGATCCACTCACGAATCACCGTGAGTCGGGCCTTTTAAAGTTACCTTTCTCACTTGCCTAGCCTAGACACCACAAGGTCAGGTTTAGATAAACGACCGATGTCCACAACTTATCGTATTTTCATAATAAGTGGTATTTCTTTAAAAAGTGTATCAAAACTAAATCTTTTAGAATTGGTTTTATTAAGTATGTGGTATTTAAATGAAAATGTTTGTTTTCTCGTATTCTAGGTTCTCGGGGGTGTTGCATACGAGTGTGTGAGGAGGTAGGTCGTTACCTCGTGATCTACTTTAAATGTATAGCAAGTTTGATGGGGTTAAATGAAGGATTGAAACAATGTGGTATTTAAGTGAAAAATACGATAAATTGAAAAGGCTATCATTTCATGTGACGAAACTTGATCAAATTGTTTGATTAGTGTTTAATAGTCAACATGAGGAAGTTTAGGTATGATTGTATTAGTGAGAAGTGGAATTTTATAGAAAACCGAATCGGAAATCAGATTTGTTCCGATTCCGTCGAGTTTTGTAATTTCGTATTTTGAGGATGGAAAAGAGAGATAGAAAGGGACTTACAGGTTTTAGATTAAACAAGAGAGTGAGAGGGAATTAGAGAGATCGCCGATGTATTGCGTCGTCGCCGGTAGTTCCTTAAAACGGTCGCTGGAAGTTCCGCTGGGAATTTATCGGAGCTTCGCCTTGAGCTTGTTTTCAAAGTACACGATCTTTGGAAAATTTTTGAGAGAGTGGGCTCAGGATTTTGGGGTGAGAGGGTAGTGTGTAGGGTTGGTATTTATAGGGTTAGGTTAGGGTTAGGGTAGATGAAAAGTTTAAAATAAAAATGTGATAAAATGTAATAAAAATGTATTAAAAATGGAGTAATTGGGGTTTTTTAAGAGCTCTGGAAGTGGTTTGAGGCTGAAATTTTGCAGGTGCATAGAGAATATGAAAAGACACAACTTTCATGTTGGGGTCGTCGCCGGAATTGGCCGACTCGGCCGTGACCCGGCCGTGACTCGGTCTGAGGACCGAGTCAGACCGAGTCAAGGCCGATTTGGCCGATTCCCGGCCGAGTCAGGCGGCCGGGATCCCCCCCCCGACGGTTCATGTAACTCCTAGAAATGTTACATCTTTGGGTGTAGTGGGGTTTTTGTAAGATATGCACGTGTAAACTCTTGGTATTCTAAAGGTTTTTAAAAAAATCAATATTAAAAATAATGTGGGGTATGGGATTTGAACTCTAGTGGCTTGGTTCAGTAGTGCAAGGTCTTACCAATAAGCTACAAGCCCCTTCTTGTAGTTATAGAGCTAATTAATTATTTAAAGTAATAACAGTAAATGTAAATACCCCAATTATATATTAATTTTAAAGCAAATTTTTGTACACTTAAATGGAGTTGTTAAATTCTTTTAACTTGTAATTAAAAAGCAAAATAATTACTTATAACTTGTGCTCAGGCTAAAATACCCCTTTATGGATTTTTTGAAATTTTTTTGTAAAAACTTGTAGTGGAAATTTGGGGTTGTTACACCTGGTCTTCGACAGCGACTCGGAAGATGAGGTCAATGCCGTATTCTCTGCTCGGCCATCGATACAAGCCTTCGCAGATGAAGATCAAAGTTTGCAAGTTGCCATGGTTCCGCAAGAGTATTACAAAGAGCTCGACGCGCTTGGTACCTATAGTGTGCAGGAACTGCAGACATTCTACGTTCCTCCCAGGCGAAAAGGTGAAAAGGCGATCCTATTCTACCGATCCGGGAAAGCCAAAGTGGAGAAAGAAATTTGGCATGGTGCGGACTCTACACTTGACAGGCTCCAGCCCATCCGTTTGCCCAGATACTACACAGACGGATTGAAAATTCTGTTGAGGCGCTAAGGCATACCCTTCAAACAGACTGCTCGACAAGCCCAGTTCTATAACAGGATCTGGAGCGTCCCTGAAACTCAACGAAAGTTGCCCAACGGGAGAATAGAAATGATCGGACTTGGATATATCCGATCCAAGAAACGGGAGCCATTCCGCGGTTGCTACGTCATACATGACTTCGATGAAGAAGGAGATGCTCTGTGGGAAGATGCTAACCCTGAATCAAAACGAGCTCTCGTCATGAAAATGCAGAGCCCGGCGTTCGAAGAACAAATGGACAAGCTTATAAGGGAAGCAGGTCAAAAGGTTCGAGACGACCATAATCGCGAAATGGCCATCTACGAGAAAACCAGAACGCAGCGCCTCCTTCAGCAGGCTGCAAAAAGTGACGATGCCCTTCGTCGTCAACCCGTCATACAAAAGAACCAACGCAAAAGAAGAAATAAAACCAAGAATGGAAAAAGCGTTCGACAGCGACAAAGCGGGACCAAGAAGCCACGCGGTCAAGAATCGAGCAGCCAGGATTCATCTCTTATAAAGAAGATGGGTCGGGCATACTCTTTTCCCCAAGACAAGACACAGAAGATATTCGATCTTGTCATAAAACATCAGATGATGACGCTCCCGGAGTCCAAGCACCCCGAGCAAGCAGGCGAGGTTTCTCACCCAGACTATTGTTCCTATCACCGAGCAATAGGACATCCTCTCGAAGACTGCTTCACCTTCAAGAACTGGGTCAAAAACCAATACCAACTCGGCAAGTTCGCTCTATCCAGCAGCTGGAGGGTAAGCCCGCCACAGAAGTATGAACCGAAAGCGGCGTGTATAGCAAGAGTAGAACCAGATCAACATCGGTCTTGGAAACGATCTCGTACCTGTCACGTGATAACGCTGTCAGAAGAAGAACCCGAAAATATGGATGACCTCCCCTGGTGCTTCGAAAACGATAGTGGCGAAGTGATCTAAGAGTTTCCACCGGCGCCAAAAGAGCTGGAAGATAGAATACATACTACTGCAGATAACCTCAAGAAAATTAACTTAGGGACGACAGACGACCCACGGTCAATGTTCGTCAGTGAACTGTTGTCTGAAAAAAAGGTGGCCGCGCTCAAAAGCGTCCTCATGCAGTATAAAGATTGCTTCGCGTGGAACTATTCCGAGATGCCGGGACTAGATCCAGAGATTGCGGTGCATAAATTGGCGATATCTCTGGGCGTCAAACCAATCAAACAAGCACCAAGAAGAATGCGGCTCGAGCTTGAGATGAGCATCAACGCCGAGGTCAAGAAACTAATCGACTCCGGCTTTATCCAAGAGGTTCAGTATCCTGACTGGATCGCTAACATCGTCCCAGTGATGAAGAAAAATGGGACGGTGCGCATATGTGTGGACTTTCGGAATCTCAACAAAGCTTGCCCGAAGGACGACTTTCCAGTACTGGTCACCGAGCTGATGATAGATAATACATCCACTCATGAAGTTTTCTCCTTCATGGACGGCTCATCAGGATACAATCAGATAAAGATGCATCCCGAGGACCAGAAGCATACCGCTTTCCGGACCCCTTTGGGCATATTTTGCTACAGGGGTGATGCCCTTCGGTCTAAAGAACGCCGGTGCCACCTATCAGAGGGCCATGACGAAGATTTTCGATGACCTCATACATGAAATCGTCAAATGCTATATCGATGACCTCGTAGTTAAAAGAAAATCATACGAGGAACATTTAGAGCATCTGAAGATCGTGTTTCAGCGCCTTCGGAAATACAACTTGAAGATGAACCCTCTCAAATGCGCATTCGGAGTTTCCTCAGGCAAGTTCCTGGGATTCATCGTCCGACACCGAGGCATCAAGATAGATCCATCGAAGATCAAGGCGATTATGGAAATGCCCCCGCCAAAGACTCTCAAGCAACTGCAGTCTCTCCAAGAAAAGCTCACGTATATCCGGCGATTTATAGCCAATCTCTCCGGCAAGTACCGTCCTTACAGTCACCTAATGAAGAAGGGAACCCCGCTCGTCTGGGATCACAAATGCCAAAGCGCACTAGACGAAATCAAGCAATACCTACAGAATCCGCCAGTACTGGCCGCTCCTGTTAAAGGAAAACCCCTCGTCCTGTATACAACAGCCCTCGAAGGTTCCTTAGGTGCGTCGTGGGCACAAGAGAATGACCAAGGGAAGGAGAGAGCCCTCTACTATTTGAGTCGAGTTCTATTGGGGGCAGAAAGCAATTACTCCCCTATCAGAAAACACTGCCTGGCGTTGATCTTCACGATAACAAAGCTCAGAAACTACGCGTTGGCACATGAGGTCCATCTCATATCGAAGGTGGATCCTCTCAAATATTTTATGTCAAAGGCTATATTAACGGGACGACTCGCTAAATGGGCCCTGCTCTTGATGGAGTTCTCGATAACTTATCGTCCCCTCAAGGCAGTTGTTTCCCCCAATTAGAATGAAACTCTATTTCTAAGACTAAAAAGTAAAGCACCGCTTCATAAAAGAGAATAAACACCAAAGGCAATTTATCCTTGCAAGAATCACATGCACTTAATAATAGCAAATTAAATTATACGATACACGAGCACAACAGAGAACTAAAATAAAAGAACCCTTAACAGATAATGAAGCACTTGATTAAAAAGAAAAATACTTGTTCATTATTATTATTTTTACATTTAAAAAAGATCACCAAATATGGGATCGGAAAGACAAGGGTTCGCAAAGATAAGAAGAAGATTACCCAGTTCCCTTTCTGTCTTCTCCACCACGTTGAAGCGGCGATCCTCCCGAAAGGTAGACATCCAACGATCATCGCCACATTCATCAGAAAAGGTGGCGATGACAACCCGGCGAGCCCGTATCTGGCTCAGCAAGTGGAAAGAGCAGTCCCTCAGGGCTTTGGTGATCAAGCGCGCTTCGAAAAAGCACTCGATCTTATCCTCGGCGACATCAAGCACACCCGAGGACATCTCTGCTGGAGGAGGGGGAATATCGGCGAGCACCGAGGCAAGGATCATCCGAAGCCAAATGGAGTGTGGGAGGAGAGGAGAGCCCACACGAGTCAAAAGCTCGTACATTGCAGGATCGCATTGCTCGTCCGTAAGAGAAGAGTCCACCAGGCGCGCAGCAAAACGGGGAACGATGTCCCGAATCGGCACTTCCCATGGTTGTCGGCAGGCATGAGGGCGGTTGCAAGCCATGATCGAAGAATTTCTCTGAAGATGAGAGAAGAAAAGGCTCAGCCTTGAGTTATATATATAGACCAAGCACAGAAAATTCTGTGCACAGTGGAATTATTCCTAAGACCCGGGAAATCAAAATTTTGGGTAATACAAGTTTGACTTGAAAAAAGGAGATGAAAAGATATCTCAGGTGAAGCAACGCTTCCGATTACCCCAATCATAGCAAAGCTCTACCTTGAAAATCTAAATTTTAATAAATGAAGCAACGCTTCAGATCCTCTGCGCTGTGCGCAGGATGCCACGTGTCAGAAGTTGATGTGTCAGCAAAGCGCCCAAGGCAGCGCACCCAATCAGAGCAAAGCTCTATTTAAAGCAAAAATTCAAGGAAGCAACGCTTCAGTTGCGCAGGCACTGCGCTGCGCGACACGTGTCAGCGCAGTTGCGCTGCGCGACACGTGTCAGCACAGATGCGCTAGCGCAGTTGCGCTGCGTTTCGCGCTGCGCGACACGTGTCAGCGCAGATGCGCTAGCGCAGTTGCGCTGCGCTGTGCGCTGCTTGACACGTGTCACGCGCTGGGGCATTTGCGCCAAACAGAATTAAGATTTTAAAGAAAATCTTTCTGTTCTTGGTAAAACAAGAAGATTTTCTTCCGTAAAACAGGAGACCTTGGATCAAAGATCCAACGGTGGGGAAAATTCCCCAAATCACTCAGAGAAAGATCTCTTTAACAAATTCAACAAACTTATGGGCACTATATAAAGACCCCTAGACATCAAATCAAAGGGATGAACATTTTGTGAGAAATCAAAAATTTCAAATAGGGAGAACTCTGAAGAAATCTCAAGAAGAAAAAAAGGTAAAAACCTTTAAAATAGAAGAATTTCTTCTAATAGATGGATGATCTTTAATAAAAAAACAAAATAAAAATAGTGCTTTGCACTTATGAACCATTGGTTCTTTGGGATCAAGAAAAAACAAGAGAAACTAAATTAGATCAAAGAAAACAAACAGTGCTTTGCACTTCTTTTATGAACCTTTGGTTCTAGAATCTAAAAGATTCTCAAATTATAGTGCCTTGCATTTGCAAACTGCGCTGTTGCGCTCTTGGGTTGGCGCAAGCCACCAGAGAGCGCCACATGTTAGCATCTGAACTACTTGCGCTATGCGCTTTAAGATAGAGCTTTGCTCTATGAAATTGGCGCAACTCACCAGAGCACGCCACGTGTCAGCAGCGCAAGCGTAGCGCACCAGCGCAGCGCACTGCGCTTGCATGACACGTGTCATCACCACAAGCGCTTGCGCTCTTTGATTGGCGCAAAGCGTCTGAAAAATGCAATGCATTTCTTTTGTTAAAGGGCCAGGCCCAAGTCAAAAAGACCTAGCAGGCTAAAATAAATTGCAAAGCAATAAAAGGGCAAAGCCCAAATAAAATTAATGCTCTGCATCACTTGTAAATGGGCAGAGCCCAAAATAAATTGATGCTCTGCATCCTTTATGGGCAGAGCCCAACCAAAAATAGAAAATAATGCAATGCATTATTTAAAAATGGGCCGAGTCCTAGTACAGGCCAAAAACAAATAAAAGTGTCGAACATTTCTCAATTGGACTTAGCCCAATCGTGGCCGTAAGTCCTCAAATTAAATTGACTGAGCAAAATTGCTCTCCTAAATCAATTTACCTCCGGTTCGAGGGTACATCTCTGAACTCCTCTGACACCTATCGTTGTAATCCTTCAACGACGTCAGAGAGATGACGGGTCCCGACGACCACACATTAATATGGACTGCGGGGTCCTTAAACTCGTGGACCGAAACGTCCTTAAACTAATATTGGACCGAAACGTCCCTAAACTAATATTGGACCGAAACGTCCCTAAACTAATGATGGACTGAAACGTCCTTAAACTAATGATGGACCACCACGTCCCTAAACTGGCGATGGACCGAAACGTCCTTAAACTAATGATGGACCACCACGTCCTTAAACTGGCGATAGACCACCACGTCCCTAAACTGGAACATGGACCACCACGTCCTTAAACTGGAACAATAGAGCCTCCAAATGCTCTTTTGCCGGATCTAAACGGTCCCGTTTAAGTTGATCTTAGCCCCAAACACGGCTAACGTATCCTTAAACATTCAAATGGACTATAAAACTCCAAATCAACTTTGGTTCAAGGGTACATCTCTGAACTCCTCTGACACCTATCGTTGTAATTCTTCAACGACGTCAGAGAGGTGACGAGTCCTGACGGCCATATAATAAATGGATCACCACGTTAAGTTGATCTTAGTCTCAAACAGGACTAACGTATTCTTAATGAACGTTTAAGTTGATCTTAGCCTCAATACGGCTAATGTATCCTTAAACTAAAAACACCAAACCCAAATCTAAGTAAATACGGATTTGGACTAATCCACGTTCTACGGGCGACGGCATTACTCAGTCTCCGTATACAATCCACGGGCAACCACAAACAAAACAAACACACACGACACGAAGTGAAATTCTGGAGAAGGAGAAAGTGGCTACCGCGAAGCGGTAGCGTAATTAACTGCAGGGGTTTGCGCCTGCAGGGAAGAGCGTCCCCACAATCAAAAACCCCTCAATCGAGGGGGAATCTGACGAAGTCTGCTACATCGGCCGCATCCATCTAAACCTCCGATGCACGGTGCCATAAATCAACTTGGCATCTTCGGAGAGGTAGACGGATAAAACCATATAGCATCTGCCCCGAATCTCAGGCAAGACGTCCTCACGTCTCCGCCGCCGTTCGGAGAGGAACAGATTCTGGCACGCCCGGTGGGACCTTTTTCTCTTTCCACTCCACACTTCGTGTGTCGTGTTTTTCCCGCGATCAAATAATCGCGGTGTGTATGTTTTTGGTTGCCCTTAGGGGAGTGGATATTGAAGCCTGCATTTCGTTTCTATGAAGAATGGCATTTGCACCCACCCTAGCAACTCAGGCTCTGTCATACCCGGCGGAGTCAAGTATGGGTCACTTGCAGCCTCAAATCTCTGCAATCTGGCTTTTCAAGAAATTAACGGGCTTTTTTTTGGGTCGATGCACCCACCTCCCACCCTCGGTGCCTCAACGCCGATGGAGGAAGCCTAGAGGATGTCTGTCGTCCACAGGCAGGCTCCCCAAGCAGCAGCCTTGCCGACGGAATTGGTCCTCAAACAGCTGGCACATGCCAAAGACTAAGGTCGACGCAGGGGGTAGAATATTCAAGCTCTTCAAGAAATCAATAGCTTCAAACTGCACTAACTGCAACAGCAACTCTCGCTCTGTCCCATCTGGAGGAGTAACCTACGGGCCCCAAGTGGCCTCCCTTTTCACTATGCCAGTGGAGTAGGTAACTTAAGCCACCACTGGACTATTCTTCGGGACCATGCTCCCGCCAACGAGCTTCAGCGCTCCTGTACCATCACAAGAAGCTCCCAAGAAGTCGTTTTTCAGCGCTCCTGTGCTTATTTACGCCCTACTTTGCATTATACTATATATAAGCACAAAAAAAAAATTGTGATAATAAAAGAGTAGAAAGTGAAAATTATATTTAAAAGATAGGAATAGTTTAAGAAAAACAAGAAAGTTAGATGTTTTCTTAAATGAAACTAGTAATAAGTAGTTATGACCTGTTGTCCTAAGGGTTAGTAAGATGAAGGAAATTACTAATCTGAGCATAAAAATAAGCCTGAAAAATAGTTCCTATTCTGAAAGCCAAACATTTGAACGTTGATACCCTACTATACGCACTTACACACATCTTGAAACTCGGGATAGTAGAGGATACCTTGAAATGCTCTTGTCTAGAAGCCAAAGTATGAAGAAAACAAAAGTGGAGAATAAAAGATAAAATGGTGAAAAGAAAAATGAACACTGGTTTTGTTATCACCGAGGCAGCAATAAAAAAAAATATAGCGAAGGTGCTTTATCACCTAGTGCCTTAGACCAACTGGTTTGGGAGCCACTGCTAAGCCTTAGGTGTTGCAAGACGAGGAAAAATACCTAATTAGCAAGCACATGAGTAATCGATCGGTTAGTACCTCAAGAAGTATTAACGGTCGCATGAAGAATGTGTGAGCAAATTCCATCTAAATATCTATTAAAAAGTACTGAGGTAGATGGACAAGAGTATGATTGCTTGAATTGAATTCTCTGAGTGTAGGGATGTCCAGTTCACACACGTAGGGGTATATGATCAATGTTTGGAAGAAAGGTAGGAATGAAAACTAAAGGCGATGTTTTATTGAGGGATGATGTGATTTCTAACATCTTTTCATGACTATTAAGATAGGGCTCATACCACCTGAAAAGCTGGTAGAGTTGAAAACTCTTATTTTCAAGTTCTTTCTTTTATAGTTCTTATCTTTATATAACTTTCACCATCTCTCTTTTATTATACGATTTTGTGGGTGTAATCCGCTGAAAACCCTCAGGAGACAACACCCCTCCTACTAGGGATATACCACTGGCGCCGAGTAAGGAAGACCGGGGGCAACTCTCCTTCTGGACTGACTCCGCCGAATCCAACGGCGGAAATTGATGCTGCTGTTCCAACTGGAAACAGCTTTGAACCACTTAGGAAGGTCCACAAGAACTCTCCGACCGCTGTGCTGAAAATATCTCCCCCACCTATGGAGAGCGCTACAAAGGTGAAGCCGGAAAAGCCCCCTCAACGGCTGTCCTCTAAAATCTATAAGATCTGGCGTCAAGTCCAAGATTCGGTAATTGATCAAGATTATCCCCGCCGACAGAAAAAGGTGAAAGTTCAGTGGGAAGAGGACCGTCCTATCAATCCACAAAAGGCGATAGCTACTTGGGTGCCCACGGCAAGTGACCCACTGCCGACGTTCGTCAGTGAGCTGCTATCTGAAGAAAGGGTGGCTGCATTAAAAGACGTCCTTGTACAGCATAAAGATTGCTTCGCATGGAACTATTCCGAAATGCCGGGACTAGATCCAGAAGTTGCTGTGCACAAATTGGCGATATCCCCGGACGTCAAGCCGGTCAAACAGGCGCCAAGAAGGATGCGGCTTGAGCTTGAGATGAGTATCAATGCTGAGGTCAAGAAGTTAATCGACTCTGGCTTTATCCAGGAAGTTCAATATCCTGAGTGGATCGCTAACATCGTCCCGGTGATGAAGAAAAATGGGACAGTGCGCATATGCGTGGACTTTCGGGATCTCAATAAAGCCTGCCCGAAGGATGATTTCCCAGTGCCAGTCACCGAACTGATGATAGACAATGCGTCCACTCATGAGGTTTTCTCCTTCATGGACGGCTCATCAGGGTATAATCAGATAAAGATGCATCCCGAAGACCAGAAACATACCGCTTTCCGGACCCCTTTGGGAATATTTTGTTACAAGGTAATGCTCTTCGGTCTAAAGAACCCCGGCGCCACCTATCAGAGGGCCATGATGAAGATCTTCGATGACCTTATACATGAAATCATCGAGTGCTATATCGACGACCTCGTGGTCAAGAGCAAATCATATGAGGAGCATCTCGAGCATCTAAAGACCGTATTTCGACGTTTTCGACAATACAACTTGAAGATGAACCCTCTCAAGTGTGCATTCGGAGTTTCTTCGGGCAAATTCCTGGGATTCATCGTCCGACACCGAGGCATCGAGATAGATCCGTCAAAGATCAAGGCGATCATGGAAATGCCTCCGCCGAGAACTCTCAAACAGTTGCGGTCTCTCCAGGGGAAGCTCGCATATATTCGGCGATTTATAGCCAACCTCTCTGCCAAGTGCCGTCCTTACAGCCACCTGATGAAGAAGGGAACCCCGTTCGTCTGGGACCAAAAATGCCACGGCGCGCTGGACGAGATTAAACAGTACCTGCAGAACCCGCCAGTGTTGGCTGCTCCGGTTAAGGGAAAGCCTCTCATTTTTTACACAACTGCCCTCGAAGGTTCTTTAGGCGCATTATGGGCGCAATAGAATGATCAGGGGAAAGAAAGAGCACTCTACTATTTAAGTCGAGTTCTGCTGGGGGCAGAGAGCAACTACTCTCCTATTGAAAAACACTGCCTGGCGTTGATCTTCGCGATAACAAAGCTCAGGCATTATGCGTTGGCGCATGAAGTCCGTCTCATTTCGAAGGTGGACCCCCTTAAATATTTGATGTCGAAGGCCATATTGACAGGTCGACTCGCTAAATGGGCTCTGCTCTTGATGGAGTTCTCGATAACGTATCAACCTCTCAGGGCAGTGAAAGGCCAGGCCATTGCCGACTTCCTCGCTGAGCATCCGATCGCCGCCGATTCTCCTCTAAATTGCGATTTGCCAGACGAACATGCATTTGACGCGATCGACGGTGGTGATACCCAATGGGAACTTTATTTCGATGGAGCATCTTCCATGAAAAAGCGCAAACAAAATACCCCTATAATCAAATCGGGGGTAGGCCTCATCTTCGTGACTCCACAAGGAGGGATAATGCGCTTCGCTTTCTCCTTAACAGAGCCGAGGACAAACAATGAAGCCGAATACAAAGCTTTGATAGCAGGCCTCGAGATCGCCATCGACATGGGAATTGAAAACCTCCTCATATACAGAGATTCTCAACTGGTCGTTAGTCAAGTAAACGGCGACTACCAAACGTGCAAACCGGAGTTGGTGAAGTACGGTGAAAAGGTGCAACAACTGTTGACCCAAATTCCCTCTTATACTTTGGAAAGAATACCGCGCGCGAAAAACAGCAAAGCAGACGCGTTGGCTAAACTTGCTAAAGAACTGGCTGACGAGAAACTCGATGACGTTAGAATCGTGGTACAAAGCCGTCGGGTGCTTTCCCCAACAGAAATATCTCCGGAATCATCCGAAGAGAAGGGGCGACTGAACAGACGACCTTGCAAATAAAAGACCGGGAAAAGGCTGAGGATTGGAGGCAAGTCTTCATAGACTACTTTAAGTCCCACCAAATGCCTGAAGAAGCGTCCACAAGACATCAGCTCATGAAACGAGCTCTGTCTTTCGCCTTCGTCAATGATACTCTATACAAGAGGTCATTCGATTCTCTGTGGCTGAGATGCTTAGGACCTGACGAAGCAGAAAGAGTCATTCAGGAAGTTCATGACGGAATCTATGGTTCTCACCAAGCAGGCCCAAAGATGAAGTTGAAGATCAAACGGATGGGCTACTACTGGCCCACGATGATTCAGGATTGCCTCGAATATGCGAAGCAATGCCACTCATGCCAAATCAATGGGGACTTCATCCATCAGCAACCAAATCCGCTACACCCGACAGTGGCTAGCTGGCCATTCGAAATGTGGGGAACTGACATAGTCGGCCCCATCGAACCAGCATCGTCCAGGGGACATAGTTTCATCCTGGCGACGACTGACTACTTCTCCAAATGGGCAGAGGCAGTACCGCTGAGGGAAGTGAAGACGGAGAATATTCTCCACTTCTTCAAAAAGCACGTCATATATCGGTTTGGAACCCCGCGACGGATCATCTCCGATAACGGGCCAGCTTATAGAAGCCACAAAATCAGTCGCTTCGCACAACAGCATAATATAGACTGGAGATATTCCTCAGTTTATAATCCGCAAGCTAATGGTCTAGCCGAGGCCTTCAACAAGACCCTAACGAAGATCATGAAAAAGACGGTCTCCCGAAATAAGAAAGACTGGCACGAGAGACTGCAAGAGGCTTTTTGGGAGTATCGGACTACGTTCAAGACGGCCACGAACACAACGCCGTACGCGTTGGTATTTGGGATGGAAGCAGTACTCCCCCTCGAGATAGAGTTACCCTCTTTACGAGTGGCAGTCCACTACGAGTTGACAAACGAAGAGAATGCTCACCTTCGCCTTGAGGAGCTCGATGCCCTTGATGAAACACGACTCATAGCGCAACAAAATCTGGAAGCTTATAAAGCAAAGATGACGCGCTCATATGAAAGATTGACCCGACCGAGGACATTCCGCCAAGGCGAACTTGTGCTAGTAGTCAAAAGGTCTATGATCCCCAATCGCGCCAAGCGGGGAAAATTCGAGCCAAACTATGAAGGCCCGTACATCATAGATAAGGTCTACCAGGGTGGGGCCTATCTACTCATGGACATGCACGGCGAAAGGCCTTTCAGGCCAATAAACGGTCGCTTCCTAAAGAAATACTACGCTTAATGAGGCACAGCTTAGGTCAATGATAGACGACGACGACTATGTCCGCTCGCTATCTTTCTAAGCTCAAGCTTTATAAGCAGTATCCAGCCTTCTCAATAACGGACCGAAACGTCCTTAAACTAATATCGCAGCATCCGTAGGCTGACGAGATAAAAAAAAGAAGAAAAATATAATAAATAAGAACGGTATGTCCATAAGCAAAAAGGGCACGGATGAAAACCCGAAAGGGCTCCGTGAGTAAAAACAGCAGGGCTACCGGCGAGTGTTCGTGAAAACCCGAAAGGGCGCGACCTCGTAAAAAAAAGATAGAAGAAAATAAAAAGAATAAAAAAAACGGTATGTCCATAAGCAAAATGGGCATGGATGAAAACCTGAAAGGGCTCCGTGAGTAAAAACAGCAGGACTACCGGCGAGTGTTTGTGAAAACCCGAAAGGGCGCAACCTCGTTAAAAGACACTTATAGGGTCCTCTCGACCTTGTAAGGAGAAACCACCCGCGTGAGATCCTTACAACTCACAAGGGAGCAACACACTTAGGGATCCCCACGATTCCTAAGAGGAAAATACACTTGCGAGATCCTCACGACTCGTAAGGAGAACACTCTTATGAGACCCTCACGGCTCATAAGATTTGAAAGTCTTAAGTTACAGAGATCTAAATCTGTGCTTAAGCAACCCCCACAACTTCCGACATTGCCCTACAAGTGGCTCAATACTGGCCCTTGTATACAATCCACGGGCGCGAATAAACATTTCCCTAATCAAGTCCCATCCGAGACCGGGGATACGTTCGCATGGTGAACAACCCTTGAAAATCCACTCGATTTACAAGGAGAAAACCCTCATGTAGGATCCTTACGACTTACATAGGAACAAACACTTAGGAATCATCACGATTCCTAAGGAGAAAATACACCTACAAGATCCTCACGACTTGTAGGGAGAAATAACTTTGTGAGACCCTTACGGCTCATGAACTCAAAAGCCTTAGTCGACAGGACCTTAACCATGTTCGCTAGGCCACCTTTGGTCGACATCGACAGAGGCAAATGATGATTCGCTCCTGGTAATATCCCAGTTGTAGCGGTGCTGATGCCGATATCGGTGTCTAATTTCAGATTTACGGCAAAAAACCAGTAGGCCGCACATGCATACAAAATAGCCGAAATGGTGGGGCAACTTGCAATAAAAAGCAGCAAGTAAAAACGTATGCACGTAAAATAGCCGAAATGATTGAGCAACTCGCAATAAAAAGCAGCGAGTAAAAATAAAATAAATAGCCGAAATGATGGGGCAACTTGCAATAAAAAGCAGCAAGTAAAAACGTATGCACACGAAATAGCCGAAATGATTGGGCAACTCGCAATAAAAAGCAGCGAATAAAAATAAAATAAACAGCCGAAATGATTGGGCACCGCGAAAAATAGCCGAAATGATTGGGCAATCGCGACCTTCGCGATATAAAAGCTGAAATGATAGAGCATCGCGGAAATAAAACAAAAAAAATGATGATAAAACTTTTGCCCTACAGTTAAGATCACATCGATCCCTGTATACAATCCAAGGGCGCAAATAAAGAGGGAATCATACTTTCCCAACAGGCTCCGCCAGAAAACGAAACCAAACCTCGACGGGTCATCTCAACTCCGAAGAAACCAATGTCTTCGGCAAAATATCTCAACTCAGGAAACAAACAATCCTTCATGAGAGCCTCCTAATCCGCGTCGACTCGCAGAGCAACCAGTGCCTCCGTGGGAAATTCTTGACTCGTTTCAACACCAGGGAAACAAATAATCCTTGGCACCAGGGAAACAAATAATCCTTGGCAAATACCTCAACTCAGGGAAACAAACATCCTTGACGAGAGCCTCCTAATGCGCATCGACTCGTAGAGCAACCAGTGTCTCCGTGGGAAATTCTCGAATTGGTTTCAACACCAGGGAAACAAATAATCCTTGGCAAATACCTCAACTCAGGGAAACAAGCGTCCTTGATGAGAGCCTCCTGATTCACATCGACTCGCAGAGAAACCAATGTCTCCGTGGGAAATTCTCGATTCGTTTCAACACCAGGGAAATAAATAATCCTTGGCAAATACCTCAACTCGGGGAAACCGGCGTCCTTGACGAGAGCCTCCTGATTCGCATCGACTCGCAGAGAAACCAATGTCTCCGTGGGAAATTCTCGATTCGTTTCAACACCAGGGAAAAAAATAATCCTTGGCAAATACCTCAACTCAGGGAAACAAACAATCCTTGATGAAAGCCTCCTGATCCGCGTCGACTCGCAGAGCAACCAGTGCCTCCGTGGGAAATTCTCGACTCGTTTCAACACCATGGAAACAAATAATCCATGGCACCAGGGAAACAAATAATCCTTGGCAAATACCTCAACTCAGGGAAACAAACAATCCTTGACGAGAGCCTCATGATCCGCATCGACTCGCAGAGCAACCAGTGTCTCAGTGGGAAATTCTCGATTCGTTTCAACACCAAGGAAACAAATAATCCTTGGCAAATACCTCAACTCAGGGAAACAAGCGTCCTTGATGAGAGCCTCCTGATTCGCATCGACTCGCAGAGAAACCAATGTCTCCGTGGGAAATTCTCGATTCGTTTCAACACCAGGGAAACAAATAATCCTTGGAAAATACCTCAACTCGGGGAAACCAGCGTCCTTGACGAGAGCCTCCTGATTCGCATCGACTCGCAGAAAAACCAATGTCTCCGTGGGAAATTCTCGATTCGTTTCAACACCAGGGAAACAAATAATCCTTGGCAAATACCTCAACTCAGGGAAACAAACAATCCTTGATGAGAGCCTCCTGATCCGCGTCGACTCGCAGAGCAACCAATGCCTCCGTGGGAAATTCTTGACTCGTTTCAACACCAGGGAAACAAATAATCCTTGGCACTAGGGAAACAAATAATCCTTGGCAAATACCTCAACTCAGGAAAACAAACATTCTTGACGAGAGCCTCCTGATGCGCATCGACTCGCAGAGCAACCAGTGTCTCCGTGGGAAATTCTTGATTCGTTTCAACACCAGGGAAACAAATAATCCTTGGCAAATACCTCAACTCAGGGAAACAAACATCCTTGACGAGAGCCTTCTGATTCGCATCGAGGGAAATTCAAGTCGGTCTAAAACGGTCTCTTACATACTATTCACGGGTCTCACTCTCCAAAGTCGAGTTTCGACAATGAGGGAAACAACCGCTTACGGGTCTTCTCGACTCGCAAGAGGGAAAATTTCTCTTATAGGATCCTTACGACTTATAAGAGAAAACACACTTAGGAATCCCCACGATTCCTAAGGAGAAAACCCACCTACGAGATCCCCTCAATCCGTAGGGAGAAAAGTCTCTATGAGACCCTCACGGCTCATAGAGTTGAAAAGTCTTAAGCGGCAGATCTGAACCTGCGGCCTAAGCCATCGCTATTTCTTGAGGAAATCAGGACGCTTGCTCTATTATCTGTCAATTATGTTCATCAAGACAAAACGCTGATAATAATAGCAAAAAAGAGAGTGACAGAAAGAACATCTGATTAGCGTTGGATCAAGCATTCAGGACACACTCATCCATTCATGTGCAAAAGATTCAGAACGAGAAATAAGACAAGCTGAAATAGAAATTTTCCATTCATATTGCAAAGGGTTCTTACAATCCCTAAAATGGGTTTTCTTTAGGTCAGGGATCTATTGAGAGCAAGGCTCTGTCAATAAAAAATTGATCTAATTTAATTAAAAAATTTACCTAAAAAAGGTGCTTTCAAAAGAAATTCTAACTCTTGGAGTTCTTGAAGGCAAGAGCAAGGCTCTGAAGTTTTGAAAGTAAAAATCTTAAAAGATGATAATCATCTGTGAAGGACCAAAGGTCCCATTTATAAGCATCAAGTGCCCTTTCAACTTCCAAAGGTTGCCATAACGGTTGGAATTCTGCCACCGTTGCGCTTGCATTTGGAACCATGCAAGTGTAACGGTGGGGGGGCATTTGTTTCCCCCAATTAGAACGAAACTCTATTTCTAAGACTGAAAAGTAAAGCACCGCTTCATAAAATAGAAAAAACACCAAAGGCAAGTTATTCTTGCAAGAATCACATGCACTTAATAATAGCAAATTAAATTATACGATACACGAGCACAACAGAGAACTAAAATAAAAGAACCCTTAACAGATAATGAAGCACTTGATTAAAAAGAAAAATACTTGTTCATTATTATTATTTTTACATTTAAAAAAGATCACCAAATATGGGATCGAAAAGACAAGGGTTCGCAAAGATAAGAAGATGATTCCCCAGTTCCCTTTCTGTCTTCTCCACTACGTTGAAGCGGCGATCCTCCCGAGAGGTAGACATCCAACGATCATCACCACATTCGTCAGAAAAGGTGGCGATGACAACCCGGCGAGCCCGTATCTGGCTCAGCAAGTGGAAAGAGCAGTCCCTCAGGGCTTTGGTGATCAAGTGCGCTTCGAAAAAGCACTCGATCTTATCCTCGGCGGCATCAAGCACAGCCGAGGACATCTCTGCTGGAGGAGGGGGAATATCGGCGAGCACCGAGGCAAGGATCATCCGAAGCCAAATGGAGTGTGGGGGGAGAGGAGACCCCACACGAGTCAAAAGCTCGTACGTTGCAGCATCGCATTGCTCGTCCGTAAGAGAAGAGTCCACCAGGCGCGCAGCAAAACGAGGAACGATGTCCCGAATCGGCACTTCCCATGGTTGTCGGCAGGCATGAGGGCGGTTGCAAGCCATGATCGAAGAAGTTCTCTGAAGATGAGAGAAGAAAAGACTCAGCCTTGAGTTATATATATAGACCAAGCACAGAAAATTCTGTGCACAGTGGAATTATTCCCAAGACCCGGGAAATCAAAATTTTGGGTAATACAAGTTTGACTTGAAAAAAGGAGATGAAAAGATATCTCAGGTGAAGCAACGCTTCCGATTCCTCCAATCAGAGCAAAGCTCTACCTTGAAAATCTAAATTTTAATAAATGAAGCAACGCTTCAGATCCTCTGCGCTGTGCGCAGGATGCCACGTGTCAGAAGTTGATGTGTCAGCAAAGCGCCCAAGGCAGCGCGCCCAATCAAAGCAAAGCTATATTTAAAGCAAAAATTAAAGGAAGTAACGCTTCAGTTACGCAGGCACTGCGCTGCGCGACACGTGTCAGCGCAGATGCGCTAGCGCAGTTGCGCTGCGCGACACGTGTCAGCGCAGATGCGCTAGCGCAGTTGCGCTGCGTTTCGCGCTGCGCGACACGTGTCAGCGCAGATACGCTAGCACAGTTGCGCTGCGCTGTGCGCTGCTTGACACGTGTCACGCGCTGGGGCATTTGCGCCAAACAGAATTAAGATTTTAAAGAAAATCTTTCTGTTCTTGGTAAAACAAGAAGATTTTCTTCTGTAAAACAGAAGCCCTTGGATCAAAAATCCAACAGTGAGGAAAATTCCCCAAATCACTCAGAGAAATATCTCTTTAACAAATTCAACAAACTTATGGGCACTATATAAAGACCCCTAGACCTCAAATCAAAGGGATGAACATTTTGTGAGAAATCAAAAATTTCAAATAGAGAGAACTCTGAAGAAATATCAAGAAGAAAAAATGGTAAAAACCTTTAAAATAGAAGAATTTCTTCTAATAGATGGATGATCTTTGATAAAAAACAAAATAAAAATAGTGCTTTGCACTTATGAACCATTGGTTCTTTGGGATCAAGAAAAAACAAGAGAAACTAAATTAGATCAAAGAAAACAAACAGTGCTTTGCACTTCTTTTATGAACCTTTGGTTCTAGAATCTAAAAGATTCTCAAATTATAGTGCCTTACACTTACAAACTGCGCTGTTGCGCTCTTGGGTTGGCACAAGCCACCAGAGAGCGCCACGTGTCAGCATCTGAACTACTTGCGCTATGCGCTTTAAGATAGAGCTTTTCTCTCTGAAATTGGCGCAACTCACCAGAGCGCGCCACGTGTCAGCAGCGCAAGCGTAGCGCACCAGCGCAGCGCACTGCGCTTGCATGACACGTATCATCACCACAAGCGCTTGCGCTCTTTGATTGGCGCAAAGCGTCTGAAAAATGCAATGCATTTCTTTTGTTAAAGGGCCAAGCCCAAGTCAAAAAGACCTAGCAGGCCAAAATAAATTGCAAAGCAATAAAAGGGCAGAGCCGAAATAAAATTAATGCTCTGCATCACTTGTAAATGGGCAGAGCCCAACCAAAAATAGAAAATAATGCAATGCATTATTTAAAAATGGGCCGAGTCCTAGTACAGGCCAAAAACAAATAAAAGTGTCGAACATTTCTCAATTGGACTTAGCCCAATCGTGGCCGTAAGTCCTCAAATTAAATTGACTGAGCAAAATTGCTCTCCTAAATCAATTTACCTCCGGTTCGAGGGTACATCTCTGAACTCCTCTGACACCTATCGTTGTAATCCTTCAACGACGTCAGAGAGGTGACGGGTCCCGATGACCACACATTAATATGGACTGCGCGGTCCTTAAACTCGTGGACCGAAACGTCCTTAAACTAATATTGGACCGAAACGTCCCTAAACTAATATTGGACCGAAACGTCCCTAAACTAATGATGGACCACCACGTCCCTAAACTGGCGATGGACCGAAACGTCCTTAAACTAATGATGGACCACCACGTCCTTAAACTGGCGATAGACTACCACGTCCCTAAACTGGAACATGGACCACCACGTCTTTAAACTGGAACAATAGAGCCTCCAAATGCTCTTTTGCCGGATTTAAACGGTCCCGTTTAAGTTGATCTTAGCCCCAAACACGGCTAACGTATCCTTAAACATTCAAATGGACTATAAAACTCCAAATCAACTTTGGTTCAAGGGTATATCTCTGAACTCCTCTGAAACCTATCGTTGTAATTCTTCAACGACGTCAGAGAGATGACGAGTCCTGACGGCCATATAATAAATGGATCACTACGTTAAGTTGATCTTAGTCTCAAACAGGACTAACGTATCCTTAATGAATGTTTAAGTTGATCTTAGCCTCAATACGGCTAACGTATCCTTAAACTAAAAACACCAAACCCAAATCTAAGTAAATACGGATTTGGACTAATCCACGTCCTACGGGCGACGGCATTACTCAGTCTCCGTATACAATCCACCGGCAACCACAAACAAAACAAACACACACGACACGAAGTGAAATTCTGGAGAAGGAGAAAGTGGCTACCGCGATGCGGTAGCGTAATTAACTGCAGGGGCTTGCGCCTGCAGGGAAGAACGTCCCCACAATCAAAAACCCCTCAATCGAGGGGGAATCTGACGAAGTCTGCTACATCGGCCGCATCCGTCTAAACCTCTGATGCACGGTGCCATAAATAAACTTAGCATCTTCGGAGAGGTAGACGGATAAAACCATATAGCATCTGCCTCGAATCTCAGGCAAGACGTCCTTACGTCTCCGCCGCCGTTCGGAGGGGAACAGCAGTGAAAGTCCAGGCCATCGCCGACTTCCTCGCTGAGCATCCGATACCCGCCGATTCTCCTTTGAACTGCGAATTGCCCGACGAGCACGCGTTTGACACGATCGACGGGGAGAGCAGAGAGAATGATACCCGGTGGGAACTCTATTTCGATGGGGCATGTTCCATGAAGAAGCACAAACAAAGCACCCCCATAATCAAATCAGGGGTAGGCCTCATCTTCGTGACTCTGCAAGGAGGGATAATGCACTTTGCCTTCTCCTTAACAGAGCCGAGGACAAACAATGAAGCCGAGTATGAAGCTTTAATAGCAAGTCTTGAGATCGCCGTTGACATGGGAATTGAGAACCTCCTCATATAAGGAGACTCCCAACTGATCGTTAGTCAAGTAAACGGCGACTATCAAACGTGCAAGCCTAAGTTGGTGAAGTACGGTGAGAGAGTGCGGCAACTGCTGACTCAAATTCCTTCCCACACCCTGGAAAGCATACCGCGTGCGGAAAATAGCAAAGCAGATGCATTGGCCAAACTCGCTAAAGAACTGGCCGACGAGAACCTCGATGACGTGAGGATCATTATGCAAAGCCGTCGGGTTCTCGCACCGGCAGAAATTCCTCCGGAATCTTCCGAAGAAAAGGGAGCGACCGAGCAAACGGCCCTACAAATAAAAGACCAGGAAAAGGTTATGTATTGGAGAGAAGTCTTTATAAACTACTTCAAATCCCGTCGAACACCTGAAGATGCATCCTCGAGACATCAGCTCATGAAACGAGCTCTTTCTTTTGCATTCGTCAATGATACTCTGTATAAGAGATCATTCGACTCTCTGTGGCTAAGATGCCTGGGACCGGAAGAAGCAAAAAGAGTCGTCCAAGAAACTCACGACGGACTCTGCGGTTCTCACCAAGCCGGCCCGAAGATGAAGCTGAAGATCAAAAGGATGGGCTACTATTGGCCTACGATGATCAAGGACTGCCTCGAATACGCGAAGCAATGCCACTCGTGCCAGATTCATGGGGACTTTATCCATCAGCATCCAAATCCGCTACATCCAACGGTGGCTAGCTGGTCATTCGAAATGTGGGGGACTGACATAATCGGCCCCATCGAACCAACATCGTCCAGAACACATCGATTCATCTTGGCGACAACTGATTACTTCTCCAAATAGGCAGCAGCAGTACCGCTGAGGGAGGTGAAGAAGGAGAATATTCTCCATTTCTTTAAGACACACGTCATTTACCGGTTCGGCACTCCGCGACGGATTATCTCCAATAACGGGCCAGCCTATAGAAGCCACAAGCTCAGCCGCTTCGCACAATAGCATAACATAGACTGGAGATACTCTTCAGTCTATAATCCCCGAGCTAACGGTCTAGCTGATGCTTTCAACAAGACCTTGACGAAGATCGTGAGAAAGACGGTGTCTCGAAATAAGAGTGACTGGCACGAGAGATTGCATGAAGCTCTCTGGGCATATCGAACTACGTTCAAAACGGCCACAAACACAACACCGTATGCATTGGTATTCGGCACAGAAGCGGTGCTCCCCCTCGAGATAGAGTTACCCTCTCTACGAGTGGTGGTTCACTACGAGCTAACAGACGAAGAAAATGCCTACCTTCGGCCGGAGGAACTTGATGCCCTCGACGAAACCCGGCTCATGGCGCAACAAAATCTGGAGGCTTATACAGCAAAGATGACGCGCTCATATGAGATATTGACTAGGCCGAGAACATTCCGCCAAGGCGAATTCGTGCTAGTGGTCAAGAGACCTATGATCCCCAATCTTGCCAAGTGAGGAAAATTCGAGCCAAACTATGAAGGCCCGTATATCATAGACAAAGTTTACCAGGGTGGAGCCTATTTACTCATGGACATACATGGTGAAAGGCCTTCCAGGCCAATAAACGGCCGCTTCCTAAAAGAATACTACGCCTGACGATTCATGCACTAGGTCAACGATAGATGACGACGCCTATGTCCACTCGCTATCTTTCTAAGCCCAAACTCTATAAGTAGTAGACGGCTTCTTTCTCTTGGACCGAAACGTCCTTAAATTAACGATGAACTGCTATGTCCTAAAACTGGCTACGGACCGAAACGTCTTTAAACTAACGATGGACCACTATGTTCTAAAACTGGCTGTTGACCGAGATGTCGATAAACTATTACGGACCGCAGCATCCCAAGGCTGACACAAAAAAAACGGTATGTCCATAAGCAAAATGGGCACGGATGAAAACCCGAAAGGGTTCCGTGAGTAAAAATAGCAGGGCTACCGGCGAGTTATTGTGAAAACCCGAAAGGGCGCAATCTCGTTAAAAGACACTTACAAGATCCTCTCGACCTTGCGAGGAGAAACCACCTGCATAAGATCCTTACGACTCACAAGAGAGCAACACACTTAGGGATCCCCACAATTCCTTAGGAGAAATTACACTTACGAGATCCTCACGACTCGTAAGGAGAATTCCCCTTTGAGACCCTCACGGCTCATAGGATTCAAAAGCCTTAAGCTACATGGATCTCAACCTGTTCTTAAGCCATCACAACCATTCAGCATTGCCCTTCCAACGTCTTGATATTGACTCTTGTATACAATCCACGGGCGTGAATAAAGATTTCCCTAACAAAGTCCCACCCGCGACTGGGGATATGTTTACACAGTGGACAGCCCTTGTAAGTCCTCTCGACTTATAAGGAGAAAATACTCTTGTAAGATCCTTATGACTTATAAGAGACCATACACTTAGGAATCCTCACGATTCTTAAAAAGAAAACGCACCTACGAGATCCTCACGACTCATAGGGAGAAATACCTTTATGAGATCCTTACGGCTCATGAAGTCAAAAGCCTTAGTCGACAGGATCTTAACCCTGTTCGCTAAGCCACTTTTGTTCGACATCGACAGAAGCAAATGATGATTTGCTCCTGGCAATATCCCAGTTGTAGCGATACTGATGTCGAAATCGGTGTCAAATCCCAAATTCGCAGTGAAAAGCCAGCAAACCACAAATGCATACGAAATAACCGAAATGATGAGGCAACTTGCAACAAAATCAGCAAGTAAAAAATTGTATGCATAACAAAATAGCCGAAATGGTTAGGCAACTCACAATAAAAAGTACCGAGTAAATAAAACAAATAGCCGAAATGATTGGGCACTGCGAAAAATAGCCGAAATGATTGGACAATCGCGACTTTCGCGATATAAAAGCTGAAATGATAGAGCATCGCGGAAAGAAAAATATATAAAATGAAACTTTTTGCCCTACAGGTGAGATCACATCGATCCTTGTACACAATCCAGGGGCACAAATTAAGAGGGGAAACATACCTTCCCCACCAGGATCCATCGGAAAAAAGAAACCAAATCTCGACGGTTCACAGACAGCCTGGAGATCGTCACAACATTCGTCTCATTTCAACAGACGCAACATCAAGCAAAGCGGAATCACGGCAATTCCTGGTTCCATGACTCGGCGGTGCACAAACAACCGAGAGTCAGCCCCCGACTCCGTGAAATGCGGATAAAGTAAGCAAATCCTGGTCTAGTGGAACACGGCCTATGTCAATCCTTACCCGTGGGAAGCGTCCAGAGCAAAACCTGGTCCTTGCGGAACACGGCTGTATCAATCCTGACCCCGTGGGAAGCATCCAGAGCAAATCCTGGTCTAGTAGAACATGGCCTATGTCAATCCTGACCCCATGGGAAGCATCCAGAGCGGAATCTGGTCCTTGCGGAACATGGCTATGTCAATCCTGACTCCGTGGGAAGCATCCAGAGCAAATCCTGGTCTAGTGGAACACGGCCTATGTCAATCCTGACCCCGTGGGAAGCGTCCAGAGCGGAACCTGGTTCTTGCGGAACACGGCTATGTCAATCCTGACCCCGTGGGAAGCATCCAGAGTAAATCCTGGTCTAGTGGAACACGGCTTATGTCAACCCTGACCCCGTGGGAAGCGTCCAGAGCGGATCTTGGTCCTTGCGGAACAGGGCTATGTCAATCTTGACCCCGTGGGAAACATCCAGAGCAAATCCTAGTCTAGTGGAACACGGCCTATGTCAATCCTGACCCCGTAGGAAGCGTCCAGAACGGAACCTGGTCCTTGCGGAACACGGCCTATGTCAATCCTGACTCCGTGGGAAGCATCCAGAGCAAATCCTGGTCTAGTGGAACACGGCCTATGTCAACCCTGACCCCGTGGGAAGCGTCCAGAGCAAATCCTGGTCTAGTGGAACACGGCCTATGTCAATCCTGACCCCGTAGGAAGCGTCCAGAGCGGAACCTGGTCCTTGCGGAACACAGCTATGTCAATCCTGACCCCGTGGGAAGCATCCAGAGCAAATCCTGGTCTAGTGGAACACGGCCTATGTCAATCCTGACCCCGTGGGAAGCGTCCAGAGCGGAACCTGGTCCTTACGGAACACGGCTATATCAATCCTGACCCCGTGGGAAGCATCCAGAGTAAATCCTGGTCTAGTGAAACACGGCCTATGTCAATCCTGACCCCGTGGGAAGCGTCCAGAGCGGAACCTGGTCCTTGCAGGACATGGCTATGTCAATCCTGACCCCGTGGGAAGCATCCAGAGCAAATCCTGGTCTAGTGGAACATGGCCTATGTCAATCCTGACCCCGTGGGAAGCGTCCAGAGCGGAACCTGGTCCTTGCGGAACACGGCTATGTCAATCCTGACCCTGTGGGAAGCATCCAGAGCAAATCCTGGTCTAGTGGAACACGGCATATGTCAATCCTGACCCGTGGGAAGCGTCCAGAGCGGAACCTGGTCCTTGCGGAACACGACCTATGTCAATCCTGACCCCTTGGGAAGCATCCACAGAAAATCCTGGTCTAGTGGAACACGGCCTATGTCAATCCTGACCCCGTGGGAAGCATCCAGAGCAGAACCTGGTCCTTGCGGAACACGGCTATGTCAATCCTGACCCCGTGGGAAGCATCCAGAGAAAATCCTGGTCCCGTGGAACACGGCTAAAGTCAATCTTGACCCCGTGGGAAACGCCCAGAGCAACCCCTGACTCTGTGATATGCGGATAATGTCAACCCCATTAATCACTTATGGGTCCTCTCGACTCGTAAGGAAGAAAACTCTCTTGTGAGATCCTAACGACTCCCAAGAGAAAACGCACTTAGGAATCCTCACGATTCCTAAGGAGAAAATACACCTACGAGATCCTCTCAACTCGTAGGGAGAAAAGTCTTTATGAGACCCTCACGGCTCATGAAATTGAAAAGCTTTTGGCAGCAGACCTGAACTTGCTTCCTAAGCAATCACTACCTCTCAAAGAGTTCAAGACGGAATGCTCTCTATCATCTACAGGCTACGCTTAATAAGATAACATGCCGGCAACACAGAAAAGAGAATAAAGCGACAGTAAGGTGAACATTTGATTCGCATTTAGTTAAGCATGCAAAGCGCACCCATTCATGAATGAGCGAAAAGGTTTAATGCATAAAATACACACATGGAAATGGAAAAGCCTGCTATTCATACTTCAGAAAATTCCTACATTGATGAAAATAGTACACAAAAACGCCATTAAAGTGTTTACAAAGGCATGCCATGAAATCTAGGACATGGATTGAGAAATTCAAAAGTGAGGCCGTCCAAAATTTTTTGGGCCTCTCGGACCATCTTCGTGTGCATCCTTTCACGATCACAAGCGTCAAGATCCCCACTGATGTTCTCCACCCTTCGATAGGCAGCGAGTATTGCGCCTACTGAAAAGCTTGATGCAGGATATCAACAAGGTTGTCTCGCCTTTGCTTTGAGATCAAGCCCATCAGATACACTAAGTGTACCTTATCTTCGGCGTCGTCCAATGCCTTAAGCGGCATGCCGGCATAGAATAGAGGAAGTGCTCCCCAGATCGCTCCCACAATAAGTTTCAAGAGAGAGGAACGACGAGGAAGCAATCGACCATTGTATGCATCAAAGCGACCCATAATTTCAGCACACTGGGCGTTTGTAAATTCTTGGTTTTGAGAACGGACGAGTGCGCGAATGTCTCCATAAGAAATAATCTCGTCAAGATCATACATATGAGCGTCCATAAAGTCTGAAAAAGAAAATCAGTGAGAGTCGGTGGACAGACTGATTAAAAGAAAGCTTATTGAAACAAACATAGGATTTAAACAACTCTTGATATCCCCAAGGAGGAAATAAGTGCTAATTAAATCACCCGACGAATTTAATTCTGTGCAATTAAGAAAGGAATCCTAAAAAGGATTTCGCATTTAATAAAAAGGTTCCTCGAGCCAAGGAGTTAAACTCCTCGAGAGCAATGCTCTACAGATAGGAATGACACCTATCGAAGTCAATTATGAAGGGAATTAAAAATTCTCCAGGAATTCCAAGGGCCTTGCTCAGTAAAAATGATGGAATAACCCATCAGAAAAATTAAAATAAAATTTTTAATGAATTAAAATTCTGAGATCTTCAAAATCCATGAACAGACTCCTAAAAGTTCTTCATAAGAGATTAACAAATCTCCATTATTCAGGTGAGCAAAGCTCTGTTAATGGGTAAAACCCTAATAACATTTTTTGGATCTAAGATTTATGAAGAGCAAAGCTCTGTTAATGGGTAAACCCCTAAAACATTTTGAGATCTATGATCTGAGGAAGAGCAAAGCTCTATTGATAAGGTTCAAATATTACCAAAAAATTTGGCAGAGTTTTTGACTCTTGAAGGTTCTTAAAATGAAGAGCTATACTCTGAAAGAGAATAAAAATTCTCAGAAGACAAAAAAGAAGATGAAAAGAAATCATCTCAGAGGCCAAGGGTCCTATTTATAGGCACTGAGTGCCGTTTCAACTTCTAAGTTGATTTAATGATGGAGATGTTGCCACCGCTGCACTCACGTGTGAGCCACGTAAGCGCAACGGTAGGGGGCATTTGTTTCCTCAATCAGAGTAAAGCTCTGTTTAAAATTCAAATTTTGAAATGAAGCAGCGCTTCAAAAGCAGCGCCAAGTACGCTGCGCCCTAAGCAGCACACCATGTGCGAAGCACGTGTGCGCCAGCACTGGGTGTGCTGCGCTCTAAGCAGCGCACTACGTGTGCGCTAGCGCTTGGTGTGCTACGCTCTAAACAGCGCAACACGTGCAAAGCACGGATGCGCTAGCGTTAAGTGCGCTGCATCCTAAACAGCGCACCACGTGCGAAACACGGGTGCGCCAGCGCTGCAACTAAAAGCTCCCCGCCGTCAGATCAAAGATCCAATAATAATGATAAATCGTTAATTAAACAGAATTAAATTCTGTTAAAGAAAGATTCTTCAAAATCTTTCCAAACAACAAGATTGTGCTCTGTAAATCAGAGCACCGTTGGATCGATGATCCAATGGTAATTAAAAATCACCAAAACACAGAATAAATTCTGTATGGAAAGATTTCCCAATCTTTGTTAAAAAAAAAGAAGATTGCCTTCTGTAAACCAGAAGCCCTTGGATTAAAGATCCAACGATGGGAAATTCCCCAAATCAATTGGAGAAAAAATCTCCTTAACTGATTGAACTGATCAGCTTGCCCTATATAAAGGCCTCCAGACTTCAAGTCTCATACAGAGAAACCTCCCCATAAACTTTAAGAAATTCAAAGACAAGAGCAAGCTCTCAGAAGAAGAAAACTTTCTTCAAGGTAAAAAGAAAAAAAGAACAAAAAGATAAAAAGATCTCATCATAAAAGAAGAAGAACATAATTCTTCTCACAGATCATAGATCTACAAGATAAAGGTCTTTTATACAAAAAGAGATCATGGACATCTCATTATAAAATAAAGGGGGGAAAGAATAATTCAATTCTTCTAAGGATCATAGATTCATAAAGGCAAAGCCTTTCATCAATACAAGAGATTGAAGTATCTCCTACAAAATAAGAACTTTTATTCTTAGAATTTTGAGACAAAGTCTCTTTTGGGATCAAAAAGTTGATCAATTAGCGCTTGTGCTCATAAGATAGCGCTCAGCGCTCAAGACTGGTGCACAGCGCCAAGCACGCCACGTGTTCGCCACGTGTGCGCTACTTAACAGAATCGCCTCAGCGCTCAAAGGCTAACGCAAAGCGCTGCAGAGCCTTAGCGCTCCAAATATAACGCACCGCGCTCATTGACTGGCGCTCAGCGCCAAGCATGACACGTGTCCCTCATGTGTGTGCCACTAAATTAATAGCGCAATACGCTCATAAACTGGCGCAATGTGCCCATCATTGGCGCTTAGCGCCAAGCGCAACACTTGTCCCTCACGTATGCGCTACTTAGCAGAAACGCACTGTGCTCTTTGACTGGTACAAAGCGCCAAGCGCACCACGTGTTGCGCTGATAGAACATAAATTGTTCTGTAATAAATCCAAGGCTATGAGGAATGCTCAGTATTCAGTAAAAGACAAAAACACTGTCAGGGCCAAGCCTAAATAAAGGCTCAACAGCCCAAAATAAATGTTAAATATTTTAACTTGATTGGACTTAGCCCAAGATTGGCCATAAGTCCCCAACTTAGATTAATTGAGCCCATATGCTCATAAATCTCATATCTCAGTCCCAACTGGACTACAGATCTCCCAACCAAAATTGGTTCAAGGGTACATCTCTGAACCCCTCTGATATATGTCGTTGTAATCCTTCAACGTCTTCAGAGAGGTGACGGGTCCCGACAACCATACATTTCATAAACTATGACGTCTTTAAACTGGACTATGGGGTCCTTAAATCCATGGACTATGATGTCCTTAAGCTCGGACTGTGGGGTCCTTAAGCCCATGGACTATGATGTCCTTAACCTCGGACCATAGTCTTTAACCTCGGACTGTGGGGTCCCTTTAAGCCCATGGACTATGATGTCCTTAACCTCGGACTGTGGGGTCCTTAAACCCATAGACTATGATGTCCTTAACATTGGACCACCATGTCCTTAAACTGGTAATGGACCGCAATGTCCCTAAACTAAACAATAGAGCCCAAATGCTCTTTTGTTGGATCTAAACGATCCCGTTAAGTTGATATTAGTCTGAAATTAGACTAACGTATTCTTAACAAACGTTTAAGTTGATTTTAGTCCCAAATGAGACTAACGTATCCTTAAACTCAACCCCAAACCCAAATCTAAGAAGATACGGATTTGGACTAATCTACGCCCTACGGGCGACAACATAAATTAGTCTCCGTATACAATCCACGGGCAACCAAAAACAAAACAAACACTCACGACACGAAGTGACCATTTGGAGAAGGAGAAAGTGGTTACCGCGATGCGGTAGCATAATTAACTGTAGGGGCTTGCGCCTGCAGGGAAGAGCGTCCCCACAATCAAAAAACCCCTCAAATGAGGGGGAATCTGACGAAGTCTGCTACATGGGCCGCATCCATTTAAACCTTTGATATATGGTGTTATAAATCAACTTGGCATCTTCGGAGAGGTGGATAGATAGCACCAAATAGCATCTGCCCCCAAATTCGGGCAAGACGAACCTACGCTGTTCCGTCTCTGTATTCGGAGAAGAACATTCCTTTATAAAAAAGGGATGAGGGAAAGTTCCTCACTAAAACAGCCCCACGTATTTAACACGTGAGTACCTATATGCAACGCATATAGGCATAACAATTAAAGCAATTGTTAGGCTAAAACAGCCTCACGTGTTTAACACGTGAGTGCCTATATGCAACACATATAGGCACAACAATTAAAACAATTGCCAGGCTAAAACAGCCCTACGTGTTTAACACGTGAGTGCCTATATGCAACACATATAGGCACAACAATTAAAACAATTGCCAGGCTAAAACAGCCCTACGTGTTTAACACGTGAGTGCCTATATGCAACGCATATAGGCACAGCAATTAAAACAATTGCTAGGCTAAAACAGACCCATGTGTTTAACACGTGAGTGCCTATATGCAACGCATATAGGCACAGCAATTAAAACAATTGCTAGGCTAAAACAACCCCACGTTTTAACACGTGAGTGCCTATATGCAACGCATATAGGCACAACAATTAAAACAATTGCCAAGCTAATAAGCTCTACGTGTTTAACACGTGAGGGCACTTCTCTACTTAACAAGGAACCGTTGGATCAAAGATCCAATGATGTTAGAATTAAATTCTATTGAGCTTTTAAATGGGAAATGATATTTTCTGTTAAACAGAAAGTTGGCGGATCAAAGATCACATGAGTTGGAAAATATTTTTCATCTCTCCAAGCACCCTTGGATGAAAAATCAAACGGTGATTAAAAATCACCAATCTACAGAATAAATTATGTACAGAAAAATATTTTCCTAATCTTGTTTAAGAAAAAAGAAAATGTGTTCTGTGAGACAGAACCCTTGGATCAAAGATCCAACAGCGGGTAAAACCCCCAAATCAATTGAAGTCTCTCAATGTGAGATTTCCTAAAACTAATTAACAAACTTCTCTCCACTTGTCACGCCCCGCTTCCCGGTATACGGGCAGAGGGCACGACGAGGTCCGCTACATATTTACTCAGAAGCAAACACGCTAAGCGTATCTAAGCAATATAAAATAAAAGTACATAAGAGATAAGATGTAAATGAACAGAAACTTTATTTATTAAACATTCTTTTTACAATACAATGAAAAGTAAATACATGGAATGAAAACAATGCCTAAATAATGGCATAACAGAAATAAAAATGGAATAAGTACAAGTGGCTACAGCTCTGGGTCTTCGGCGTACTGCTCAGGGGCCTGCTCCAAATGCTCTTGACTGGTCTCGTACTCCTCAGCGTCGGGTCCTCCTGACAACATTCCAAAGAAGAAGAGAAATATGAATGTCGTCAGCGAACAATCGCTCGGTAAGTCCCAAAGATGAGGGAGAAGTAGAATAGACAGAGAGAGAGTATAGTTTTATAATATTTTATTATAATATTAACGCAGTTGTTTATAGTTTGGTACAGAAAATGACAGTGTATACGAGAGGAGTCCCACTTACACCGAAAACTTTGTGAACCCGTAGTACAAGATTCCGTCGATAATACCACGAAACAACGGTATGAATGTAATTACGTCTTAAGTGACTACCTCGTACCACCTTTAACATGTTCCGTACCAGTCTACCCCTTTATAACCCCGTAGTGTTTATGTATTGATTGTATTGATTGTATGGATTGTATTGTATTGTCTTGTATTATAAATTGTATAGATAGATGACTTGCCGAAACCATGATATCAGTAATGGAACGGATATAATGGATGAACATGTAAATGGAGTATATCCATGGTTCGGTTCGGTCAAGTTATATACATTGAATAGATTGAGTATATGGATTCATAATGAATTGTGGTTTTATACTTGAATCACATTCAAGTCGGATTGATTATATATAGACTCAGTCTGAGTCAGAGAATTAGAAAAGAAATTGAAGTCCTGAATTTTGTTTTGATGTTATCGGTAACTACTGCACATGGACGGCAGGATTTGTGTCTTTTTCCGAGACAATTACCGTATTGATAATACCGTTTGTTAGGTTGTCTACCTTAAATAGGCAAGCACTCATATTTCCGGCTCTCTGAGGCTCAAAAGACTGGTCCCGCTTAAACCTATGTTTACTAGGGTCCTTATTGTAATTTAGTATAACTTGAAGGGGTTTAATATAAAAATAGTTTTGGTATAGTTTTCAAAATACACCTCAAGTATTTAATTATCGTCTTTAGAGTTTTCATAGATATGTATTTTACAATTGTGCAATTTCTAGTAAATAGAACCTAGTTTTATAATATGAGGTATTTTCTTGAAATGTTGTACTTGTGTTGTATTTGGATGGTATTTTCATGTAATGGAGATTCCTTTGATTTATAAAACTTGGAATATTTATATAATCAAAATAGATATGTTGATAATAAATATATAGATATTTAATTAAAATAATTTATTTATTTTCTTGTAGAAATCTCATTTTCTAAAGAAAAATATATAAAAATTCTATCGAGATCGAATGCTCCTTGCGAAGGTTTGCATCTCGCTCTACTAAGCCTGAGGATGTGCGATAATCCGCACCATCCCAAACGGGGTCCCCAAAATGGGTTGTAGAGGCATAATTGCATGGAAATGTTAAACACACTTTTGTATAGAAAACGGTTTTATAAGTTTAGGATTTTTATTTGGAAAGTCATATTTTCCGTATTCTATTGTCCCAAAATCAATCGTGCTATGATAGAGATGTGTGTTGTGATGAGCTAGGTCATTACCTCGTGAACTATCTAAAGGTATAGCAAGGAATTAAGTTATAATGTTGAAATGAATAGTTTGTGGTATTTTTATGAAAAAATACGATAATTGTCACAAAAATAATTATTTTGAGGTGAAACTTGATTTAATGGTTTTGTTAATATTTGTTAAACAATATGTGAGAATATGAAGTTATCTTGATTAAGAAAAATATAGTCTTTTAAAGAAAACCGAATCGTAAGTCGGATTAACTCCGCTTCCTTCGGGTTTTAGAATTAAAACTTTATAAAGAATATGATGAGAAGGGAAAATGGGACTTACTGGTTTATAAGGTAGAGGGAAGAAAGAGGAAAAGTGGGGAAGCACCGGTGCGTCGTTCTGCCGCCAGAAACTCCTTGGGTCGTTGCCGGAACTTCGTCGGAGGTTCGCCCTTCGTTAACTCCACTTGCACACTATGCGAACTTGGAAATTTCTTAAGAGTTTTGGCAGGGAATTGTGAGTGAGGAGGGGTGATATGAGGGGTGGTATTTATAGGAAAGGCTAAGGTTTAGTGTGGTGAATGGGTGTAATAAAATTTGTAATAAAATAGGATTAAATGTGAATTTTATTGCTCTCTGGAATAATTCAGAGTAAACAAGCAGTAAGGGGTTGGTGGGGTGGGTCAAACGTTGCAGCGGGCAGAAGATGAAGGCAATACCGTCGGTTTGGACCGGCGGCATCGGTCAAAATTGGCTTCTCGCCGGTTTTGTACCGTCGGGGGTGGGTTGGTGATGGTGCATTGGGTCGGGGTCGTTTGGTATTCTACCGTGCACATGTTTATTTATTTTGTAACTTACCCTATTACGTGTAATGCACGTGCAAACTCTTGGGCTTCTAAAAGATTAAAAGAAATTAAAACAAAAAGATAATGTAGCTGATGGGATTTGAACTCAGGTGCTTTGTCTCAACAGTGCAAGGCCTTACCAGTGAGCTACAAGCTCTTTCTTGCTGTTCAAAAGCAAAACAAATTTATAACTCGTGCTCAGGCTTAGGTGTGCCTTTCTGTATTTTGGAAAAATTCAGTAAAGAAAGTTAGGGTTGTTACACCACTATATAAAGAACCCAAGACTTCAAGTTAAAAAAAAGGAGAAAGGGATAACAGAGAGAGAAACATTAAAAAAAAAGAAAAGAGAAAAAGAGAATTCAATTCTCTAAAATAAGAAGATCCTCTTAAACAAAAAAAACTAGGTAACAAGAAAATACATAGATTATCCTATCCTTCTTTGCCTCTTTAAGGGTTTAATCCTTCAAAAAAAAGAACTTAGTTCTTCCTCTGGTTGAGATCTGCAGAAGCAGATCTTCCCATAAGTTGAGAATTTAATTCTCATCAGGAAAATTCTGTTATGCAGATTCAAAACTTAGGGGAAAGAACTATGTTCAAAGAATTTAATTCTTACAAAGGTATATAGGAATTTAATTCCTCTGATAAAACTAGGGTTTAACCATGTAAAAAGAATTTAATTCTTATAAAACAAGAGACTTGAAATTCTCTAAACTCAGATCCCATCATCGTTAATATGAGATCAAAATCTTCATACACATAGAAGACTGATGATTCATTGGTGTTCAATACTATAACGAAACCTCACGTGTTTCCCCACGTGAGCACCTCTGATGAACAAAAAGAATGGCTGAGATCGAGTCACGTGTTTCACACGCGAGCGTTTAAGAAGAACAAGAAGTGCCTCCTAAGGAAGTCACGTGTTTTCCACGCGACCCCCAATCAAGTGAAAAAAGGGAACAGACCCAAAAACAGTGCTCACATTTTGAAGGCACCTCACGTGTTCGCACGTAAGCAGCATAGGGTCCAAGTGCTTAGAACAGTTCCTATTTCGAGCGCCTCACGTGCTCACATGTGAGCCGAGTACTTAGCACTTATAAAAGAAAAGGGAAATAAAAACCCAAAAGTGCAGTACCAACTTTGGGGCGCCTCACGTGCGAATACGTGAGTGCCACAAAAATTAAGTGTTTAACACTTATATATAAACGGGGACTTGAACCCAATGTACAACGCCAGCTTTGAGGTGACTCACGTGCCACACGTAAGCACCCCCAGAATCCAGTGTTTAACACTACTTTAGAACCTCACGTGGGAACACGTAAGTGCTGAACATATACTAGTGTTGAACACTGTGGGAAATCAACTCCAGTCTCAAGTTGGCTAAGTGTTCTTGAGATTAAAATATCTTCGATCTTCAAATAGATCAAGCCTCTATACTCATGACTTCCCAAAACTAATGATGAAATCTTAGTCTCAAAATACGACAAATAATTTCTGGGCTCGACCATCAATTCTTTTTCCCTCAAACATGGAATTGGTTCAAGGGTACATCTCTCTACACCTTTGATGTATGTCGTTATAATTTCTCAACGTCTTCAGAGAGGTGGAGGGTCCTGACAACCAACAACTCTTTGGTGCACTCCCAAAACGATGGGCACACCCCAATACGGACCGAAATGCTCTTTTATTGGGTCTGAATGATCCCAAAATCATGTTGAGTAGATCTTAGTCTCAAATTGGACTAACGTATCCTCAACAAACATTTAAGTTGATATTAATCTCAAACTAGATTAACGATCCTTAAATAAAAACCCAAATCTAAAATATACGGATTTGGACTAATCGCGCCCTACGAGCGATGACATAAATTAGTCTTCGTATACAATCCACGGGCAACCAAAAATAAAACAAACACACACGACACGAAGTAAACTTCCAGAGCAGAAGAAAGTGGTTATCGCTACGAGGTAACGTAATTAACTGCAGGGGCTTACGCCAGCAGGGAAGAGCGTCCCCACAATCAAAAATGCCTCACAACGAGGGGGATCTGACGAAGTCTGCTACAACGGCCGCATCCGTCCAAACCTCCGATACACGGTGCCATAAATCAACTTGGTATCTTCGGAGAGGTGGACGGATAAATCCAAATAATATCTGCCCCTAAATTCAGGCAAGACGACCCTACCCGTTTCGTCTCTATTTTCGGCGGTAAACATTGTCCAAACTCCCATGAAGCCTATAAGTAATACTTACCGTACAGTCCGGTCTCTTCGAATAATATGTCGCATATCAAGTCTAGGGGTGGAATCGTCAGACCCCAGTAACTTGATAAGTCATGCCGATGTGTGGTCTATAACGGTTCGAAAAACTACTGATAACACTTACCAGTAAATCTTATCAGCCCTAGCTAAGGACTTGTTGTTATAGCCAATCAAGTATAGCGCAACATCAACTCCCGAGAGAGACGAAACCCCCCTTTCGCTCATTGCCTCCATGTGACTCGGGACTGTACCCAAAATCCATATATTTGCACGACTCCTTTCAACCGTGGTAGGGAGGAAATCAAAGCACAGTGGGAACCACATAAGACTCTACGACGATCTTGAGTCTACAGACTAAAATGTACCAGTGTCATTAGAGAACTGCTATCTGACGATAGGTATAATACCAACTAGGAGTTCTTGGCGAGTCTTGTTCGGTGTACCCATTATCTAATGAGCACTTGTATACAATCTATCATGTCAAACACCAATGGTTATGGGATCAACCATCGTCCCGTACAGGATTAAGAAACGTACACACTAGTCTACTCTGGAATATCGATGTCATGTCTTGATATCAATTGTTAAAGGATGTGCTTGCTGACTACACAAGCCCCACTAGTATGATCTGCATCATAGTCTTGGTAGTCAAGCTAACATCCTAAGGGCTTTATCAACATGTATCAGAAAGAGAGTATAATAATACAAGTGTACATGTTAAGATAATAAGCAACCAGATAGCATACTATCATGTCGAGCAAGAAAGCCCTCTCTCTCTCTCTCTATATATATATATATATATATATATATATATATATATATATATATGTCCAAGCATCCACTATTATATACAATCATGTACAATAATGGCCTATAGGGCATACATATGACTAACAATCTCCCACTTGCACTAAGGCCAATTGTTGTAGTATCGCATACCCAACATCCCAAAAAGTCCCTCAAATTGCGTCTAGGGAAGGGCCTTCGTGAGTGGATCTGTCGTATTGTTCTTCGTGTCAACTCTCCTGACCTCGATCTCCCGGCGATCTATTATCTCCCGGATCAAGTGATATCGCCTAAGAATATGTATGGATCGCTGATGGGACCGGGGTTCCTTGGCCAAAACCACAGCTCCATTGTTATCACAATACAAAGGTATTGGATGCTCAATGGATGGAACCACACCAAATTCAGTAATGAACTTCTTCATCCAGACGGCTTCTTTGGCAGCATCGTTGGTAGCGATGTATTCAACCTCCATCGTCGAGTCTGCCATGGTATCTTGCCTGGAACTCTTCCAACATACCGCCCCTCCATTGAGGGTAAAGACAAAACCCGAGACTGACTTATTGTCGTCTTTATCACTATGGAAGCTCGAATCAGTAAAGGACTCCACCTGGAGTTCTCTGTTACCATACACAAAGAATATCTCTTTAGTCCTTCTCACGTACTTAAGAATGTTCTTCACAGCTGTTCAGTGCTTCTTTCTAGGATCTAATTGATACCTATTTACCATACTAAGTGCGTAAGCTACATCCGATCTGGTACATAACATCGCGTACATGATTGACCCAACTGCAGAAGCATAGTGTATCTTTTGCATGCGAGCTCTCTCCAAATCAGTCTTGGGAGACATTTCTTTGGAGAGAGTGATTCCTGAGCAAGTGGGTAAATTACTACCCTTAGAATATTCCATACTAAACTTCTTTAGTATGGTGTCAATGTACCTGGATTGGGACAATCTCAACATTCGTTTAGATTTATCTCTATAGATCTTAATCCCCAGGATGCAGGAGGCATCATCTAGATCTTTCATGGAGAATTTGTGTGATAAGAAGAGCTTGATCGAGTGTAGCATAGGAACATCATTTCCCATCAAGAGTGTGTCATCCACGTACAATACGAGAAAGACAATCTTACTCTCTACAGCCTTCTTGTATATACAAGGTTCATCTACGTTTTTGACGAAATCAAACTCTTTGACTGCTACATTAAAACAGATGTTCCAGCTCCGCGATACTTGCTTTAATCCGTAAATTGATTTAAGCAGTTTACACACCTTTCCGCTGCTCCCACTGTCTACGAAGCCCTCTGGCTGTGTCATGTACACGCTCTCTTCTAAATCACCGTTTAAAAAAGCGGTCTTGACATCCATCTGCCAGATTTCGTAGTCATGATATACAACAATGGCAAGTAGGATCCTGATGGACTTAAGCATAGCCATTGGAGAAAAGGTTTCATTATAATCGACACCTGGTTGTTGACGAAAACCATTTGCTACAAGTCTAGCTTTGAAAGTCTCAACTTTTCCATCTACACCAAGTTTCTTCTTGAAGATCCACTTTCTCCAGATGGGTTTTACCCCTTCAGGAGCAACTTCTAAAGTCCATACTTTATTGGTGTATATGGATTCCATCTCAGATCGCATAGCATCCAGCTATTTCACAGAGTCCCCACTTGTGATGGCCTGTTCGAAACTAGTTGGGTCATCATCTTCCATGATGCAATCCTCGGTCCCACCGTCTATAAGAAAACCGTAGTATCTCTCAGGTGGATGAGGAACCCTGTTTCCTGATTTAAAATCAGGAAAACCTACGGAAGAGGCTTCAGAAAAGGGCCACGTGCTCACACGTGACCAGTAGACACGTGTTGGCACGTGACATCTAAAAGCATTGGCAAGGCGAATTCAGTTTCCCAACTACATCAAAGAAAAGGGCTTCAGAAAGGGTCACGTGCTCCTACGTGACCAGGGTCACGTGTTGGCACGTGACATTTAAAAGCGGCTTCAAAGGCACATCGGTTCCCTGATCAAATCAAGGAAAAGGCTTCAGAAGAGGTCACGTGCTCCCACGTGACCAGCGTCACATGTTGGCACGTGACACTCAAAAGCAGCAGACTCAATTCCCTGATCAAATCAAGGAAAAGGCTTCAGAAGAGGTCACGTGCTCCCACATGACCAGCGTCACGTGTTGGCACGTGACACTCAAAAGCAGTAGACTCAATTCCCTGATCAAATCAAGAAAAAGGCTCCAGGCGAGGGTCACGTGCTCACACGTGACCAGGGGTCACGTGGTGGCACGTGACGGCTAAGCGGCAGCCAGAAGGCAGAACGCAAAAAGGAAGAAGAGGTCTCGTTCCAAGGGGGTCACGTGCCCACACGTGACCAAGGGTCACGTGGCCACACGTGACCAAGGGTCACGTGACCGGCTTTCAAAGCCTATCTGTTAACAGAATTAAATTCTGAGAAAAGGCCTCTTAAATCTTTCCAAAGGAACAGATTGAATTAAAGATTTAAAGATTCTTAAAAATCACCTATCTATGGAAAAAGCCTGAACTTAGAAAGATTTCCCCTTAAAATCTAACCGAAATAACAAAGGAGAATCTCTGGATTTAAAATCCAATGGTGATTAAAATTCACATAATAATCCAAAGGTCCAAAACGAATGGTGAATACAAATTAAATCTCTCAATGAAATATTCACCAAAACTAATTGATTCGGCTGCTCCTCCTATAAATAGGAGCCAAGAGACACACAGAGGGACATATATGCAGAGGGATCGATACATAGAAAAAAAGGAGAGCCTTGATACTTTGGAGGAATTTGGATCTTCTGCAAAAGAAAACCCTAGGTAAGAAAGGAAAGGCTTTTTGAAAGGAAAAGAGAATTCAATTCTCAACAGAGTTTAACTCTGATATAAAACAGAAGAACATAGTTCTCTCTTTGGTGGAGGATCTGTAAAGTGCACATCTCTTCTTGAGTTGAGAATTTAATTCTCAATGGGTTGAGATCCTGCCATGCAGATCCAAAGCATAGAGAGGGAATGGAAGCTTGAGAATTTAATTCTCACAGAATTATAGGAATTTAATTCCTTTAAAATAAAATTAGGGTTTAACCCTATGTTATGGGAATTTAATTCCTTCAGAATGAACAGAATCAGGGTTCAACCCTAGTTAAGAACTTAGTTCTGTTAAAATAACAGGAATTTAATTCCTTCAAGAAAGAAGAAATTAGGATTTCACCCTATGACAGAATCTCATGCCTCTCTAAAAGAGAGTGGAAATTTAATTCCTTTAAAGCTTTTATTAGGGTTTAACCCTATGATAGAATTCAGTTCTTCACATATATGAGGAATTTAATTCCTGCAGAAAATTCAGAGTTCAACTCTATCCCAGAATATAAATATTCAGAAGGAAATAGGAATTTAATTCCTCTTAAATTTATCGTTAGGGTTCAACCCTACGAAGAATTTAATTTTTAAAAAAGGGATTAACAGATCTTCTAAAAAACATACAAAGAGGCAGGGTCACATGCCACCACGTGACCCCCGAAAAGATCCACAGAGAAGGGCCTTTGAGGCAGTGCCTCACGTGACCCACGTGACCTTTGGCAGAAGCTTTAACATACAAGAATTTAAATGCCCGTCACGTGATGGCACGTGATGCTCCAAAAGATGCAATATTCTCAGCAGAACAAATGAAGGGAGGGCGCCCTCACGTGCTACCACGTGACCCCTCTTGCTTCAGTGTTTAACACTAGATTGGAACCTCTGAATCCATTGTTAAAACACTGTTTGGCCTTAGTGTTAAACATTAATCAAAGAATTTTATTTGCAGTGTTTAACACTGAATTTCTTAGTGTTTAATACTAAATTAAACCCCTGTTAACAGAGCTTAAGACTAACTCCCTTAGTGTTCAACACTAAATTAAAATCTCTGTCACCAGTGTTTAACACTAATTTGAAACCTCTGCTGCTAGTGTTTGAAACTGATTCGCTCTAGTGTTTAACACTAACTTGAACCCCCTGTTGCTGGTGTTTAACACCAACTCTCTTTTAGTGTTAAAACACTAACTTGATCCCAGTGTTCAACACTGCTGAATTAACGTTAGCCCAATTGGCTAAATGGCCAGAGGCAAAGTCTCTCCTTCAATGGACCAACAGGAAGCCAATATTCCAAACATGATTGGACTTAGCCCAAGATGGCCATAAGTCCTCAATTCAGACTTAACTGGGCTAATGGGCTCATAACATAATTAATTGGTCTTGATCCCAAATTGGGCCAAAGACTATTTAAACCACCCCGGTTCAAGGGTACATCTCTTCACTCCTTTGATACTTGGCGTTGTAATTCCTCAACGTCTTCAAAGAGGTGACGGGTCCCGATGACCACATATTGACACGGACTGTGGGGTCCTTAAACTCATGGACTATGAGGTCTTTAACCTTGACCGAGATGTCTTAAAACTAACAACGGACTGTGGGGTCCTTAAACTCATGGACTATGAGGTCCTTAACCTTGACCGGGATGTCTTAAAACTAACTACGGACTGTGGAGTCCTTAAATCCACGGACTATGAGGTCCTTAAACTTGACCGCAATGTCCTTAAACTACCCATGGACCGCAATGTCCTTAAATTACCCATGGACCGCAATGTCCTTAAACTACTTATTGACCGCAATGCCACTAAACTAAACAACATGGCTCCCTTAATTGCTCTATTGTTGGATCTAAACGATCCCGTTAAATTGATCTTAGTCTGAAAACTAGACTAACGTATCCTTAACAAACGTTTAAGTCGATCTTAGTCTCGAATGAGGCTAACGTATCCTTAAACCCAAAACCCCCAAACCCAAATCTAAGATAATACGGATTTGGACTAGTCCACGCCCTACGGGCGACGACATAACTCAGTCTCCGTATACTATCCACGGGCAACTAAACACAAAACAAACTCATGCGACACGAAGTGACCATCTGGAGAAGGAGAAAGTGGTTACCGCAATGCGGTAGCGTAATTAACTGCAGGGGCTTGCGCCTGCAGGGAAGAGCGTCCTTACAATCAAAAACCCCTTAAGCGAGGGGGAATCTGACGAAGTCTGCTATATCGGACGCATCCGTTTAAACCTTCGATACACGGTGCCATAAATCAACTTGGCATCTTCAGAGAGGTGGACGGATAGCACCAATTAGCATCTGCCCCCGAATCACAGGCAAGACGTCCAGTCGCGCCGTCATTCGGAGGGGAACAGATTCTGGCAAGCCCGGTGGGACCTTTTCCTCTTTCCACTCCACACTTCGTGTGTCGTGATTCGCGAACCAATCGCAGTTCGCTAATGGTTGCCCTTGGGTTTCAAGATACTAAGACTTGGCGTCTTGCTTATTGCAGAAAGCAAAGAATCGATGGCTTCTAATTCTGCAAAATGCTCCAACTGCTCGGACTGCAATTGCAACCAACGCTCTGCCTCGCCAGGAGGTATAGCCTACGGACCCCAAGCTGCTTCGTTATTCACAATGCCCGTGGAACAGGTCACTCGAGCCACCACGGCATTGTTTTTTGGGACCATGCTCCCGCCGACAAGCCTCACCGCTCCGGTGCTGACAAAGGAAGCTCCCAAGAAGTCGGTCTTTGATCGTCTTACCCCTGCCGCGGCCCCTCTCAACGGGTTACCCAACACCAGCGCCTCGGTCTTCTCTAGATTGGGCCAAGACTCCTGTGGACCCACAATGGGGCCTACAATCCCAGAGAAGGCTGCTTCTAAGAAAGTGACCAGTCCTGCTCCTGAAGTCGTCAAGGCGGCTTCCCCGGCCAAAAAGTCGGTCTTTACAAGATTGACGGCTTCAGCTCCCGCTCCTGCTACCCAAAGGACATCGGTCTTTAACAGGCTAACACCAGCAACGACCCCCCACCTACACAGGGGGCAAGACGAAGCCATCCTCACTGCTGAACCAGCGCCGTCCGCTCGACACGCTCGACATCGCCACTGGCGCCGAGTAAGGAAGGCTGGGGGCAACTCCCCCTCTGGGCCAACTCCATCAGCCTCAAGGTGGAAGTTAATGCTGCCGTTCCAACTGGGAACAGTTTCGAGATGCTAAATAAGGTGCGAAAGAATTCTCCTACTGCGGTGCTAAAGATGTCTCCTCCTCCACTAAAAAAAGTTGCGGAAATAAAGCCAGAACAGCCCCGATCCCCTCAACGGCTGTCTTCCAAGATCTATAAGGTTTGGCGGCAGGCCCGAGACTCGATGATCGATCCAAACTTCTCTCGCCAGCACAAGAAGCTGAAAATCCAACAGGAAGCCAGTCACCAGGCTAAACCACGAAAGGCTGTTTGGGTGCCCACTTCAACGGCCCCCTCAACTTCCACTGCTCATAAAAGGAGGAAGCCAGAGAAGATCCCCCAGCCCGCAACGACAGCTAAAGGCACTAAGCCCAGACGCCCTAAGTCTGGGGGCGTGATGGTCCATACCGTATACATGGCGTCAGGAAAGAAAGACGGCCATGCGTCTACAGGTCATAGACCGCTTACACGGTCGATGACCAAAGCTCAGGAGCAACAGCAAAAGCTCCAGGAAATGATGAGTGCTATGGCCGCACTTACCGGGCCAAAAGAAAACCCAGAAATGTCCTCGGACGAACGCCAGGAGGAAGAAACCGACGCTGAGTTCCTTCGCCGAATATTGGAGAAGAAGGACAAAGAGGCTGCTGAACAAGCAGCCAACATACAGCGTATGGGCCTTCTCTTCCAAGATATGATAGGAATGATGATCCAACAGGACCCACCCGCTGGGGATCCCCCAATCGTTCTTGAAGACGATCGGGGAGAAACGTCAAATCCACCGCCGGCCCTCTCAACGGCCAAGGAGGAGACAATCTCTAAGGCTGATTTGGTCGACTATATAGCCCAGCAAATCCGGATTCATCATGCGACTGAGGCAGCTGGTCAAGTCGTCAAAATGGGGCGGCCGTATCCAAGCTGGTACGACCAAATCAAATATCCGTCGGGTTATACAATACCAAAATTTCACGTGTATAAGGGGACCGGCAATCCCCACCAACATGTCGCCCAGTTCAGGGCCCTTTGCGGTAACACCGGCGGAGATGATAAACTGTTGCTTCGCCAATTCGTGGGTAGCTTATCAGAAACAGCGTTCGAATGGTATTCAGAACTCCCGAACGATTCTATCAAGACGTTCGCTGAAATGGAGTTGCTATTCACTCAGCGATTCGCGAGCGCCAGCGAACGCATTCCAATAACGGCATTGATTAACGCCAGGGTAAAACCAGGCGAAACTTGGGTCCAATATGCTATACGCTGGCGGAATTTGTGGTCGAAATGCGAGCAACGCATTGAGGAAGCGCCCGTAGTGGGCATGTTCGTGGGAACCCTAGACCCTCATGCAACTATCTCCCAGTTTATAATGTTCTTTAAGCCAACCACATTTCAGGCTCTAATCGACAAGCTGGCCCAGATGGACCAAATGGGTCATAGACCGTCTCCCCCGAAGCACGAGCCTCGGAGTGACAAGGGTAAAGGAAAAGCAACCTTCGTCGCGAATGCCCAGCAGCAACCCAATGCCCCAAAGCTGACGGATCAACTGGAAGAAAGACGCCGGTATTATAATGAGAAAATGAAGCGTCCCTACTCGTTCCCACGGGACAAGACGAAACGGTTATTCGAGTTGGCAGTACGCAACAGACTTATAAACTTGCCAAGTCCAAGGCGACCGCCACAACCCACTGAGGTGAATAACCCTAACTATTGCCCTTACCATCAAACGGTAAGTCATCCGATTGAGGATTGCTTCGTCTTCAAAGGATGGATTGAAGATCAATACCTCTAGGGGAAGTTTGCGCTGTCCGAAAAGTGGAAGGTGAACCCGCCACAGCCGCATACTCCCAAGAAAGCAGATACACCGGGGGCAACCTGTTCTTTTATTGAGGAAGCTCCATGGGAGGTCGTGCTGTCAACTAAAACCAAAAGAATGCTGAAAGACCTTCGTGCGTTCTCGGCAGTCGAATGGAAGGACCCGCTGGGACCCCAGATCATTGAAGGAATGCTGAGGCCGCGCCCAACTGCAAAGAGCGGTGGTGATGGCCCAAGTACTCATGCCCTACCGTCAAAATCTTCGAAGAAAAAGAAGAAGAAATCTAAGAAGCCCGTGAAGCCTGGAGACAAATGCACGAACTTGCAGAAGCAAATCGACGCGCTGGAAGAGTACAATCAAAAGGCGCGAACTCCTGTCACGCTGCAAGAGTTCCTCAACCACATCTTTCAGGTGGAAGATGATGGAGAAAGCTCGTCGGATGAATCCGAGAGATATGTGGCGAGTTGTAACGTAATCTCCCACTCGTTTACCGACGATGAAAAAACTCCCGGCACTAAGAAACTGGGGACAGAGCCTGAACCAGAGCTTGTGTGGCCAACAGATGAAATGATCGACGCCTTTCTAGACGAGATTCGTCTAAAGAGTAAAGCAGATCAGGAGCGTGAGATGGCCGCATCGGAAGGAGCCAAATGCAGGCGACTGAACGAAAGAGTTGAAGTACTCCCGCCAGATCTAAAGGCATCCGAGGCAGACAAGAAGATATTCAAGACGAGGAAAAGGTTTGCCAAAGCCATGCCAATGGGAATGAAGCTACCACCCTCGGAAGAAAACACGCACAAAGGGGCGGAGAGGCACCCTAATTATTGCACATATCATCGGAAAATTTCACACCCTACGGAGGAGTGCGACGCCTTTAAGATATGGTGGCAGGGATATGTTGCTCATCGGCAACATTTTAAGCGCATGAAACGCAAGACTCGTCGGGAACGAAGAAGTACTGCCGAAGGGCACAACAGAACCACTGGCAACTGTTACATGGTTAAAGCCGGAGGGTCACAAGTTCTCACCTTTGGGAGCGACTCTGATGAAGAAATGGCTCTGGGCCCTCTCTTTAAAGAATCCGTTTTACGGAAAGAGGAGGAACCGGAGGCCTGCGAAAACATTCAGCTGCGCAATCACATGCTCCCGGAAAAGAATCTCGGGCCCGCAAATAGAAAAGATAAGGGAAAGGAAAAGGTCACTGAGGATATCACTTTAGATGACCAAGTCATGAAAGAGCTGACTACCAAAGACCCTCCCAGGAAGGGTAAGGTGGACTACAATATCCTGGCGCACCTAAGGAAGCTACCTTCTCAACTTAGCATTCTCGATGCCCTCCTATTATCAAAAGAAGCGCGAGATTCACTAATTAAGGCGTTACAAGAACCTGAGCAATTCCAAGCCTTCCTCGCCGCGGAAAGGATGAAGGATGAACTGGAGGAAGTGCATACGGCCGACATCACTTTCGGTGACGAAGACCTTCTCCTCGGGACGTGCGACTATAACCGTCCCCTATACGTCTCCGGGTATTGCCACGATATCAAGATAGGCAAAATCCTGGTTGACAATGGATCCTCCGTCAATCTCCTTAACGTTCGGGTGTTAAAGGAAATCTGCATGAGTGTGCAACACCTCGCTCGTGACAAAATTACCATCTCCGGTTTCGATTCACAATCGTCACGGACTCTCGGATCCGTGATACTAACATTACGCTTCGGACTACTCGTCACAGACATCAAATTCCATGTCATTGACGCCAAGACCTGCTACAACGCCTTGCTCGGTCGCCCTTGGTTACATGAATACAACATCATCCCTTCTATGCAACATCGGTGTATGGAGTATTTTAAGGATGGTTTCGAGTATACGGTAACAGGTGAGCTGAACCCATTTTCCATGAACGAAGTCCGCAAATACGAAGATGCGAAGTACTTTTTGCCAGATTTCGAGGATACAGAGAGGTGTCGCAAGCCGGAGAACAAAGCCGCCGCCACCATCCCCGTCTTCGGGAGTGATACTGAAGAGGAAGAAGAGATAGTTTATGCTGGGCCGTCTCAACGCAACAACCCGAGGACGTCCGCCCCCATGTTGATCTTCGGAAATGACTCGGAGGATGAGGTTAATGTCGTGTTCTCCAATCGGCCGTCAATACAAGCATCCCCCAGCGATGATCAGAGTTTGCAAATCACCATGGTGCCGCGAGAACACTATAAGGATCTCGACACACTTCAAGCTCACAATGTGCAGCACCTGCAGACGTTTTACGTCCCTCCCAGGCGAAAGGGCGAAAAGATGATCCTATTCTACCAATCCACAGAAACAAGAGTCGAGAAAGAAATCTGGCACGGTATGGATTCTACCCTCGACAGGCTCCAACCCATCCGTTTGCCCAGATATTACACAAATGGACTAAAGAGGCTATTGAAGTGCTAAGGAATACCCTTAAAACAGACTGTTCGACAAGCTCGGTTCTACAACAAGATTTGGAATGTCCCTGGGACTCAGCGCAAATTGCCCAACGGGAGAATGGAAACGCTCAGCCTTGGATACGTGAGATCCGATAAACGGGAGCGAATCCACGGTAGCTACGCCATATATAACTTCGAGGAGGAGGAAAACGCCCTGTCAGGAAATGCCAACCCCTCATCAAAACTAGATCCCGCGATTGAAGGGCCGAGTCCGTCGTTTGAAGAACGAATGGACAAGCTTATCAGGAAAGCGGGTCAAAAAGCTCGGGAAGACCACAACCGCGAGATGGCCATCTACGAGAAAGCCAGGACGCAACGTCTGTTTCAACAGGCTACAAAAGACGAAGATGCTCATCCCTGTCAACTCGTTGTACGAAAGGCCCGACGCAGAGGCAGAAATAAATCAAGAAGCGGAAAGAGGAGCCGACAACAACGACGCAGGATTAGAGAGTCGTGTGATCGGGCGTTGCGTGGTCCGGATTTGTCCCTCATGAAGAAGATGAGTCGAGCGTATTCCTTCCCCCGAGACAAGACGAAGAAGCTACTCGAGCTCGTTATAGAACATCAAATGATCGCACTTCCGGAGTCTAAGCACCCTGAGCAAGCTAACAAGGCTTCTCATCTGAGCTATTGCTCTTATCACCGAGCCATAGGACATCCTACCGAAGACTGCTTCACCTTCAAGAACTGGGTTGAGGACCAGTACCAACAGGGCAGATTCGCTTTATCCAACGGCTGGAGGGTAACGCCTGCCACAAGAGCACAAACCCAAAGCCGCAAGAGCAGAACCGGATCCACCTCAGTCCTGGAAGCGGATTCGCACCTGTTACACGATTACGATATTAAAAGAAGAGCCCGAGAACATGGATGACCTTCCCTGGTGCTTCGAGAACATCAATGATGAGGTGATCTCAGAATTTCCGCCAGCTCCGAAAGAACTGGAAGATGCCATACATACTACTGCAGATAACCTCAAGAAGATTGAGTTGGGATTGGCAGATGATCCGCGCCCGACATTTGTCAGCGAGCTGCTATCTGAAGAAAGGGTGGCTGCGTTAAAGAACGTGCTCCTACAGCATAAAGACTGCTTCGCGTGGAACTATTCCGAGATGCCAGGATTAGATCCGGAGATTGTTGTACATAAATTAGCGATATCCCCGAATATCAAGCCAGTCAAGCAGGCACCGAGAAGGATGCGACTCGAGCTTGAGATGAGCATCAACGCCGAAGTCAAGAAGCTGATCGATTCTGGATTTATCCAAGAAGTCCAATATCCCGACTGGATCGCCAACATCGTCCCGGTAATGAAGAAAAATGGGACGGTACGCATATGCGTGGATTTTAGGGATCTCAATAAAGCTTGCCCGAAGGACGATTTCCCAGTACCGGTAACCAAGCTAATGATAGATAACACGTCTACTCACGAGGTTTTCTCCTTTATGGACGGTTCATCAGGGTACAATCAGATAAAGATGCATCCCGAAGACCAGAAGCACACCGCTTTCCGGACCCCTTTAGGTATATTCTGCTACAGGGTTATGCCCTTTGGTCTAAAGAACGCCGGCGCTACCTATCAAAGGGCCATGACAAAGATCTTCGACGATCTCATACATGACATCGTCGAGTGCTATATCGATGACCTCGTAGTGAAGAGCATGTCATACGAAGAGCATTTAAAGCATCTTGAGACTGTATTTCAACGCCTTCGGCAATATAATTTAAAGATGAATCCCCTCAAATGCGCGTTCGGAGTCTCCTCGGGTAAATTCCTGGGATTCATCATCCGACACCGAGGTATCGAAATAGATCCATCTAAGATCAAGGCGATCATGGAAATGCCTCCGCCAAGAACTCTCAAACAGTTGCGGTCTCTCCAAGGGAAGCTCGCATACATCCGGCGGTTTATCGCCAATCTTTCAGGCAAGTGCCGTCCTTACAGCCACCTGATGAAGAAGGGAACTCCGTTCGTTTGGGATCACAAATGCCAAGGCGCACTAGACGAGATCAAGCAGTACCTGAAGAACCCTCCGGTGTTGGCTGTGCCGGTGTTGGCTGTACCTGAGGACACTTATAGGGTCCTCTCGACCTTGTAAGGAGAAACCACCCGCGTGAGATCCTTACGACTCACAAAGGAGCAACACATTTAGGAATCCTCACGATTTCTAAGGAGAAAATACACTTGCGAGATCCTCACGACTCGTAAGGAGAGTTCTCTTATGGGACCCTCACGGCTCATGAGATTTGAAAGTCTTAAGTTACAGAAACCTAAACCTGTTCTTAAGCAGATCCCCCATAACCTTCGATACTGTCCTACAAGCGGCTCAATACTGACCCTTGTATACAATCCGCGGGCGCGAATAAACATTTCCCCAGCAAAGTCACACCCGTGACTAGGGACATGTCCATATGGTGAACAACCCTTATAATTCCTCTCAACTTATAAGGAGAAAACCCTCTTGTAGGATCCTTACGACTTACAGAGGAACATACACTTAGGAATCCTCATGATCCCTAAGGAGAAAATGCACCTGCAAGATCCTCACGACTTGTAGGGAGAAATATCTTTGTGAGACCCTTACGGCTCATGAAGTCAAAAGCCTTGGTCGACAGGACCCTTAACCCTGTTTACTAAGCCACCTTTGTTCGACATCGACAGAGGCAAATGATGATTCGCTCCTGGCAACATCCCAATTGCAGCGGTGCTGATGCCGAAATCGGTGTCTAAAATCCAAGCTTGCGGCGAAAAAGCTAGCAAGCCACACATGCATACGAAATAGCCGAAATGATGGGGCAACTTGCAATAAAAAGCAGCAAGTAAAAATGTATGCATGGAAAATAGCCGAAATGATGGGGCAACTCGCAATAAAAAATAGCGAGTGAAAATAAAAAAAATATAGCCGAAATGATGGGGCAACTCGCAATAATAAAAAAACAGCGAGTGAAAATGAAATAAATAGCCGAAATGATTGGGCACCGCGAAAAATAGCCGAAATGATGGGGCAATCGCGACTTTCGCGATATAAAAGCTGAAATGATAGAGCATCGCGAAAATAAAATAAAATAAAAAGTTTTAATTTATGCCCTACAGGTGATGTTCCATCACACCCTGTACACAATCCATGGGCGTAAACAAAAAAGGAATCATACTTCTCCCCCAGGTTTCATCAGAAGAAGAAGCCAAGTCTCGACGGGCCAAAGGAGACCTGGAGATCGTTTCAACACTCGTCTCGTAACAACGGACACAACGCTAAGCTAAACGGAACAGCGGCAACTCCCAGTTCCATGGCTCGGTGGTATACATATCGCCAACAGTCAAACCTCCATCCCATGAAATGCGGATACAATCAGCAAAATTCCTAGTTACGTGGAACGCGGATAACGTCACTCTTTGACCCGTGGAAAACGTCCAGAGCGGATCCTGGTCCTCGCAGAGCACGGCAGTGAACTCGTGTGAAGCACCCAGAGCGGAGCCTAGTCCTCGCCGAGCACGGCAGTGAACCCGTGTGAAGTATCTAGTGCAAAATTCCTGGTTACGTGGAACGCGGATAACGTCACTCTTTAACCCCGTGGAAAACGTCCAGAGCGGATCCTGGTCCTCGCAGAGCACGGCGGTGAACCCGTGTGAAGCATCCAGAGCGGAGCCTAGTCCTCGCCGAGCAGGACAGTGAACCCGTGTGAAGCATCTAGTGCAAAATTCCTGGTTACGTGGAACGCGGATAACGTCACTCTTTGACCCCGTGGAAAACGTGCAGAGCGGATCCTGGTCCTCACAGAGCACGGCAGTGACCCATGTGAAGCATCCAGAGCGGAGCCTAGTCCTCGCCGAGCACGGCAGTGAACCCGTGTGAAGCATCTGGTGCAAAATTCCTGGTTACGTGGAACGCGGATAACGTCACTCTTTGACCCCGTGGAAAACTTCCGGAGCGGATCCTGGTCCTCGCAGAGCACGGCAGTGAACCCGTGTGAAGCATCCAGAGCGGAGCCTGGTCCTCGTCAAGCACGGCAGTGAACCCGTGTGAAGCATCCAGAGCAAACACCGGACTGTGGAGTCCTTAAAATCCATGGACTATGATGTCCTTAATCTCGACCGTAATGTCTTAAAACTAACGATCAACCACCCCGATTCCCTACGGATTCTACCTTGGTTTAAGGGGTACATCTCTTCACTCCTTTGATACCTGGCGTTGTAATTCCTCGACGTCTTCAAAGAGGTGACAGGTCCCTGCAACCAAACAACGGACTGTGGAGTCCCTAAATCCACGGACTATGAGGTCCTTAACCTTGACCGTGATGTCTTAAAACTAACATCGGACTGTGGAGTCCCTAAATCCACGGACTATGAGGTCCTTAACCTTGACCGTGATGTCTTAAAACTAACGCCGGACTGTGGAGTCCTTAAATCCATGGACTATGAAGTCCTTAACCTTGACCGCGACGTCTTTAAACTACGAGGCCTTGAGAAACCCCTGACTCCGTGAAACACGAACAAGGGCGACCACATCCAGCACTTGCAGGTCCTCACGACCTGTAAGGAAGAAAACTCTCTTGTGAGATCCTTACGACTCTCAAGGGAAAAACTCGCTTAAGAATCCTCACGATTCTTAAGAAGAACTTATACCTATGGGACCCTCTCGACCTATAGAGAGAGAAACTCTTTATGAGATCCTCGTGGCTCATAAAGTACAAAAGTCTTAGGAAGCAGATCTTAACCCTGAATCCTAAACCACCGATGCCCTGCAAGGAGATCAAGATAAATTGTCCGCGAACGCATTCAATGAAAAGAGACACGCCATTGAGAAGAAAAATGTATCTTTTATTCATAAACCAAAATGGATATAAATTACAATCCATGAAAGAACAAAAAGAAAATACTCTTGCTCAAGAGTATGTACAAAAAGAAAGGGAAAGATACAAATGTTTCAAGCCGGCGGGCGATTTAGCAGCTTGGTCAGCTCATCCTGCTTTTGTCGGGCCACGGCCTCATGATTTAAGATCGCCAGAAGGCGAGCCTCCGCCTGAGCTTGCTGGGCCTGATATGAAGCAAGCTAAGCCTCAAGCTCTTTCTCGGTGGCTTTATGAGCCTCGACCCTTTCACGAGTGAACGTGGCAGCTTTATCGAGAGCCACCACCTCTTTGATGGACTCCTGAAGCACCCGCCAGAGTTCATACGCTTTGTTGGCCTTGGCGGTAAGATTGGCTTGAAGCTCGCTCAGCGCCTTAGAAGCCAACTCCCTCTCCGAGAATTTACGACCGAACCCTTTCCCCGCACAACAATGTGTTCGCCACGTGTCGCCTTGTCAGGCCATTTAAGCCCACTGTCACGACCGCAGCCTCTGAAACAGGATAGGAACGCTCTGGACTGTATAAATAAGCTCCGGTTGATAGCATTAGTCGAGCTGAAGCACGCGTACATCATCGGGTATGGGAAGCAATAAGAAAATTTCTGACGTTATCCTGTCAAGCAGGCGTTCGCAATTATAAAAAAAAAGAAATAATATGCGAAGCTCTGATGTGCATGCGACATGATGATAATATTGGTGACTAAATAAAGTCTTCATAAGAAGAATACAAAGTTCACTTATACAAGCGAAAACATACATACGAGTACCAAGCCTACATGAAGGTTCAGCATAAAGCATACAAAAAAAGGACTAATTTAAATATTCTACGCTAACGGGAAAATGTCACCAAACACGGGATCAGTAGCACAAGGGTTAACAAAGCAAAGAACAAAATTCTCCATCTCTCTCTCCGCTCTCTCCAGCACATCAAAGCGACGGTTCTCGCGAGGAGTCGCTCCCCATCGATTGGTGCCATGTTCGTCCGCGAAAGCAAACATAATAGCTCGCCGGGCCCTTATTTGGCTCAGCAGGTGAATCGAGCAGTCCTTCAAAGCCTGAGTAATCATGCATGCTTCGTGAAAACCCTCGAGCTTCTCTTCAGCCGCATCAAGCATCGCCAGGGTCATCTCTACCGGGTGAGGAGGAATGTCGGCAAGCACGGCTGTGAGGATCATCCGGAGCCAGAGGGAACCCATTGGGAGGGGAGACCCCCTACGGATCGAGAGTTCATACATCGCCGAGTCGCATTCATCATCGGTAAGGAGTGGATCCACCAACCGGGCGGCAAAGCGGGGGATCATCTCCTCGATAGGAACTTCCCATGGCTGTCGACGAGCGTGCAGACGGTTGCAGGCCATGGCACTTAGTTGTTCTCGAATTAAATCGCATTAAAATGGGAATAAAAGTTCTCTGTGAAGAGAAAAGGAAAGCCACTGCCTCAGATAAAAAGGGGTGCATTAAGTGCTGTGCGCGGAAAATCTTGCATGATGAAGCAATTTCCAAGGCCCAAAAAAGGAAAGGCATCGAAAATCAGGGAGATGGAACTATTTCCAAGGCCCTTTTTCTGCATTTGATATTGTGCACTGAAAATATGGCATGGGAAAATTTTGTGAACAGCCCCATCAAGGGACCCCATGTGCAGAACACGTGAGGCCCAAACTTGATGTGCACTAAAAAAAATGGAGTAGCACCCTGCATATTAAAAGCATCAACAACAACAGTAGCAAAATGATAAAATCCCAGAGAAAGGCATGCAAACATGGAAAAACATAATAAAACTTATCATTCATACTTTGAGAAGTTCATACAAAATAAAGAGGACACAATTACAACGGTAGAACCTCAGACGCGGGGCATGGATTGAGGAACTCGAACGTAGCTTTGTCCAAGATCTTCCATGCATTTCGAACCGCCCTAGTATGTTTTCTCTCACGATCACAAGCGTCGGGGTCCTCGCGGATGTCCTTTACCCTCCGGTAGGCGGCAAGTATGGCTGATTGCTGAAAAATCTGATGCAGGAGATCAATAAGATTGTCTCGCCTTCTCTTTGAGATCAAGTGCATCAGATACACCGAGTGTACTTTATCCTCGGCGGCGTCCAATGCCCTAAGTGGCACACCAGTACAAAATAAAGGGAGTGCCTCCCTGATCGCCAGCACGATTAGCCTCAAAAGAGAAGAGCGACGGGGGAGTAGTTGGCCATTATACTCGTAGAAGCGGCCCATGATCTCGGCACACTGAGCGCCAGTGAATTCCTGGTTCTGGCTGCGGCCCAACGCGTGAATGTTTCCGTAAGAAATGATCTCGTCAATATCATACCAATGGTCAGCCATAGTATCTAAAATAAAAAAAAATTATGAGAATATAGTGGACAAGCCAATCAAAAAGAACGCTTGTCTAGATGGGTAGTAGACTATGGACATTCCCTAGGGGAAAATATCATTACAAGCTTCTTCTCCACTGACTGATTACAGAATGACAACCTAGGGGTAAGGAGACCCTAAGGAGCCCCCATAGGAAGAAACCGAGTTCTTCACAGGAATTAAATTCCTTATTAAGAAAAGGGAATTAAATTCCCCAAAAGGCCTTTTCTGTGAACAGAGTTAAACTCCATGAATCATCATATGAACCCTAAGAAATCTACTGTTGGAGGTTAAATGGTTTCGTATTTTGGTTAAGAAACTTGAAGAAAAATGGGTTCTTTGTTAAAAAAGGGTAAAAACCCTTGTTTTGGATTTAAAATCCAGAGGAATGTGAGAGTTCATCGTTCATTCGAGAGCATTACCTAAAGAGAAAAGTCTTTTCGAACAGAGTTAAACTCTGGAAGATTTTCAAGGCAGAGAACTAAGCTCTGAGAAAAGAGAATTAAATTCTCAAAAGAAGAAAGTTCTCAAAGGAGGAAGATGAGCAAAGTGGAGGCTCTTCTGAAATGACCCCAATATTTATAGGAGCTGATGGAAACGTTTCATTTCCCCAAATCCCTAGAGGAATCCAACGGTCACAAAAGTGACAGCATTGCACCCACGTGCAGACACGTGAGAACAACGCTGTGGCGGCATTTGTTTCCTGATTTAAAATCAGGAAAACCTACGGAAGAGGCTTCAGAAAAGGGTCACGTGCTCACACGTGACCAGTAGTCACGTGTTGGCACGTGACCAGTAGTCACGTGTTGGCACGTGACATCTAAAAGTATCGGCAAGGCGAATTCAGTTTCCCAACTACATCAAAGAAAAGGGCTTCAGAAAGGGTCACGTGCTCCCACGTGACCAGGGTCACGTGTTAGCACGTGACATTTAAAAGTGGCTTCAAAGGCACATCGGTTCCCTGATCAAATCAAGGAAAAGGCTTCAGAAGAGGTCACGTGCTCCCATGTGACCAGCGTCACGTGTTGGCACGTGACACTCAAAAGCAGCAGACTCAATTCCCTGATCAAATCAAGGAAAAGGCTTCAGAAGAGGTCACGTGCTCCTACGTGACCAGCGTCACGTGTTGGCACGTGACACTCAAAAGCAGCAGACTCGATTCCCTGATCAAATCAAGAAAAAGGCTCCAGGCGAGGGTCACGTGCTCACACGTGACCAGGGGTCACGTGGTGGCACGTGACGGCTAAGCGGCAACCAGAAGGCAGAACGCAAAAAGGAAGAAGAGGTCTCGTTCCAAGGGGGTCACGTGCCCACACGTGACCAAGGGTCACGTGCCCACACGTGACCAAGGGTCACGTGACCGGCTTTCAAAGCCTATCTGTTAACAGAATTAAATTCTGAGAAAAGGCCTCTCAAATCTTTCCAAAGAAACCGATTGAATTAAAGATTTAAAGATTCTTAAAAATCACCTATCTATGGAAAAAGCCTGAACTTGGAAAGATTTCCCCTTAAAATCTAACCAAAATAACAAAAGAGAATCTCTGGATTTAAAATCCAATGGTGATTAAAATTCACATAATAATCCAAAGGTCCAAAACGAATGGTGAATACAAATTAAATCTCTCAATGAAAGATTCACCAAAACTAATTGATTCGGCTGCTCCTCCTATAAATAGGAGCCAAGAGACACACAGAGGGACATATATGCAGAGGGATCGATACATAGAAAAAAAGGAGAGCCTTGATATTTTGGAGGAATTTGGATCTTCTGCAAAAGAAAACCCTAGGTAAGAAAGGAAAGGCTTTTTGAAAGGAAAAGAGAATTCAATTCTCAACAGAGTTTAACTCTGATATAAAACAGAAGAATATAGTTCTCTCTTTGGTGGAGAATCTGTAAAGTGCACATCTCTTCTTGAGTTGAGAATTTAATTCTCAATGGGTTGAGATCCTGCCATGCAGATCCAAAGCATAGAAAGGAAATGGAAGCTTGAGAATTTAATTCTCATAGAACTATCGGAATTTAATTCCTTTAAAATAAAATTAGGGTTTAACCCTATGTTATGGGAATTTAATTCCTTCAGAATGAACAGAATCAGGGTTCAACCCTAGTTAAGAACTTAGTTCTGTTAAAATAACAGGAATTTAATTCCTTCAAGAAAGAAAAAATTAGGGTTTCACCCTATGACAGAATCTCATGCCTCTCTAAAAGAGAGTGGAAATTTAATTCCTTTAAAGCTTTTATTAGGGTTTAACCCTATGATAGAATTCAGTTCTTCACATATATGAGGAATTTAATTCCTGCAGAAAATTCAGAGTTCAACTCTATCCCAGAATATAAATCTTCAGAAGGAAATAGGAATTTAATTCCTCTTAAATTTATCGTTAGGGTTCAACCCTACGAAGAATTTAATTCTTAAAAAAGGGATCAACAGATCTTCTAAAAAACATACAAAGAGGCAGGGTCACGTGCCACCACGTGACCCCCGAAAAGATCCACAGAGAAGGGCCTTTGAGGCAGTGCCTCATGTGACCCACGTGACCTTTGGCAGAAGCTTTAACATACAAGCATTTAAATGCCCGTCACGTGATGGCACATGATGCTCCAAAAGATGCAATATTCTCAGCAGAACAAATGAAGGGAGGGCGCCCTCACGTGCTACCACGTGACCCCTCTTGCTTCAGTGTTTAACACTAGATTGGAACCTCTGAATCCAGTGTTAAAACACTGTTTGGCCTTAGTGTTAAACATTAATCAAAGAACTTTATTTGCAGTGTTTAACACTGAATTTCTTAGTGTTTAATACTAAATTAAACCCCTGTTAACAGAGCTTAAGACTAACTCCCTTAGTGTTCAACACTAAATTAAAATCTCTGTCACCAGTGTTTAACACTGATTATTCTTAGTGTTTAACACTAATTTGAAACCTCTACTGCTAGTGTTTGACACTGATTCGCTCTAGTGTTTAACACTAACTTGAACCCCCTGTTGCTGGTGTTTAACACCAACTCTCTTTTAGTGTTAAAACACTAACTTGATCCCAGTGTTCAACACTGCTGAATTAACGTTAGCCCAATTGGCTAAATGGCCAGAGGCAAAGCCTCTCCTTCAATAGACCAACAGGAAGCCAATATTCCAAACATGATTGGACTTAGCCCAAGATGGCCATAAGTCCTCAATTCAGACTTAACTGGGCTAATGGGCTCATAACATAATTAATTGGTCTTGATCCCAAATTGGGCCAAAGACTATTTATTCCACCCCGGTTCAAGGGTACATCTCTTCACTCCTTTGATACTTGGCGTTGTAATTCCTCAACGTCTTCAAAGAGGTGACGGGTCCCGATGACCACATATTGACACGGACTGTGGGGTCCTTAAACTCATGGACTATGAGGTCTTTAACCTTGACCGAGATGTCTTAAAACTAACAACGGACTGTGGGGTCCTTAAACTCATGGACTATGAGGTCCTTAACCTTGACCGGGATGTCTTAAAACTAACTACGGACTGTGGAGTCCTTAAATCCACGGACTATGAGGTCCTTAACCTTGACCGCAATGTCTTAAAACTAACATTGGACCGCAATGTCCTTAAACTACCCATGGACCGCAATGTCCTTAAACTACTTATTGACCGTAATGCCACTAAACTAAACAACATGGCTCCCTTAATTGCTCTATTGTTGGATCTAAACGATCCCGTTAAGTTGATCTTAGTCTGAAAACTAGACTAACGTATCCTTAACAAATGTTTAAGTCGATCTTAGTCTCGAATGAGGCTAACGTATCCTTAAACCCAAAACCCCCAAACCCAAATCTAAGATAATACGGATTTGGACTAGTCCACGCCCTACGGGCGACGACATAACTCAGTCTCCGTATACAATCCACGGGCAACTAAACACAAAATAAATACATGCGACACGAAGTGACCATCTGGAGAAGGAGAAAGTGGTTACCGCAATGCGGTAGCGTAATTAACTGCAGGGGCTTGCGCCTGCAGGGAAGAGCGTCCCCACAATCAAAACCCCTTAAGCGAGGGGGAATCTGACGAAGTCTGCTATATCGGACGCATCCGTTTAAACCTTCGATACACGGTGCTATAAATCAACTTGGCATCTTCGGAGAGGTGGACGGATAGCACCAATTAGCATCTGCCTTCGAATCACAGGCAAGACGTCCAGTCGCGCCGTCATTCGGAGGGGAACAAACCCTACTAGATCTGTGTAGTGGTTGAGGTTCGTTAGAGACTATTGAATCCTCCGGTGCGACCAAATCATCAGTCATAGTTTATGTAGTTGGAACTTCTTCCAGTTCTACCTCATTATCACTAATTTCTCTCACAAGAAATTCCTTTTCTAAAAAGGTGGCATTCCGAGAAACAAATACTTTTTGTTCCTCGGTGTGGTAGAAAATATACCCTCGCGAATGTTTGAGGTATCCAACAAACTTACACAGAACAACACTTGCCACGAGTTTATCCAGATTTTGCTTTTTAATATAGACCGAACAACCCCACATCTTAAAGAAATTAAGACATGGTCTCTTCCCCTCCCATATCTCATATGGAGTAGTAGGCACTGATTTAGTTGGAACTCTATTCAATAGGTATGCAGCTGTCTCAAGTGTATAACCCCAAAAAGAAATAGGTAACTCAGCATTACCCATCATAGAGCGCACCATATCTAATAGGGTGCGATTCCTCTGCTCCGATACACCGTTGTGCTGTGGTGTATACGGAGGAGTAAGCTGGGAGAGAATCACATTCTCTTTTAAATTGTCACAGAATTCCGCGCTTAAGTATTCCCTTCCCCGATCATATCGAAGGATTTTAATACTTTTACCCGTTTGGTTCTCTACTTCGTACTTGTATTCATTGAATTTCTCAAAAGATTCAGACTTGTGTTTTAATAGGAACACATGTCCGAATCTTGAGAAATCATCAGTGAATGTGATAAAGTATGAGAAACCATTCCTGGCATGCGTAGATATAGGACCGTATACATCACTATATATCAGTCCCAAGAGTTCAGTAACTCTTTCTCCGTGTCCAGTAAACGGAGTTTTAGTCATTTTGTTTTTGAGACATGACTGGCAAGTTTCATAATATGTAAATTCGAACGGATTCAAATATCCATCTTTATACAACTTAGCTAGTCTTGTCGCATAGATATGACATAGTCTACAATACCACAAGAAGGCTTCGTTCATTTCTGAACTCTTCTTCTTGTGTGTGTTCTGTATGCTTAGAACTATGGTTTGATTTAGAACGTATATACCGTTACATAACGTACCAAACCCAATCAACACTTGATTTTTGAAAATGTTCATAACATTATCCTCTAATGCAAAGTTATATCCTTCTTTAGCTAATAAAGAGACTGATATAATATTGCATATCAGGCTTGGTATGTAATAACGGTCGTTCAGAATCATTGTATTACCACTTGGTAATACTATGTGATATTCGCCAACTGCTTTGGCTGCAATAAGAGCACCATTCCCCACTCTTACAGACATATCGCCTTTTCCCAATTCTCTACATCTCGTTAGCCCATGTAACATGTTACATACGTGGGATCCTGATCCGGTATCTAATACCCAGGACGTAGAGCAAACTGAGAAACAGTTCTCGATTACGAACACACCCGAAGAAGATGCATCAGCATGCTTGATTGATCTAAAATTATGTGTGTAGTTAACCGCAATCAATAACGGTGTCGCGTGTAGTTAGACCGAGATGAGTACGGGTCGTCCTCTGGGAAACGTTGAATCTTTTATTCTTACTTTAGACGTGTTGAGAAAGAGAGAGGAAGAAATAAGAATTTTGAGGAATGGTTTCTAGATCTACGTTAAACACTAATGCAAAATATAGATCTAGATTATTTATGGATGTAGTTAATATATGAAGGGGTTTGTAGGGTTCGTTAGGATTTAGTAGTTATGGATGATTAATTAAAAATTACCCTTTTTATCCTTTAATAGATTTAAAACTAGAACGACAGTGGTACATGTAGATTAGCGTTTCTGGAGGGAAAATGAATCCCACTCTTAACCCTTATCTCGACACGGAACTCCGTTCATATCTAGCCTTTACCAAAACAATCATTAATCTAATCTCTAATCGCGGTCGAGACTAACAATGAATTGGTAGCGCGCCCGATTAGGATGTTAATAATTCTTTTGATAAAATTTATAAACTTTATAGGACGTAAAAAGAGTTTAGGTATTTTCATCATCCATTAACCTACCTAATCCTACGAACCCTAACAAGCGGAGAATTACTCGCGCATGTTGGGAGAAAAAGAGATGGAGAGAAAATGCATAATTACACTACGAAGAAATAGAATAAGAAAAGGAAAGCTACCTTTATTAATCAACAATATTCATTACACTTTGATTCCTTAGAAAATGATTACAAATACTAGTTGCTTCTCGATCTCTTCTAAGGAGGTAGATGAACCGTTGATGATCAGCCTGGATGCGTGAGCCGTCTTGGACTTCGTGATCTCGTCGGCTTGATGATTTTTCTAAGAGACTCTCGGTCCTTATTTATACTCCAAAAGGTAGAATCCTAGCTTCCAAATTTGGAAGCCATCTGTTAAGATTTCACCAGAAAAATCCCTGCTCCTAAGTCTTCTTCTACGCGGCGGATCCACGGTCAACAGGGAGGTTTGACCGCGGATCCGCGGTCTTGTATGTTGATCGTTGGTTTTGGTCTTTTGGGATTTTCTCCTTGTGACATGTGGCGATCTCTGGAACCTTTGGAAATTGGAAATCTTTTCTTTACTTCTGCCGGACTTGATTTCTTAGTTTGCTTTCTTAATTAGGCAGATTTGCTCTTAACAACTTTGATTCCCTTGATTTTTAGCCCTGAAAAATTCTGCACAATCTCAACAAATAATATTAGTAGTGTTTTGTTTTATTGAGATATTAATTTTACCATTAAGATTTGGTCAATGGTATTTTTGCATACATTTTCCTACCAAATGTTAATTATAATATATCAACACATGAAAAATAGTATTTTTACAGATAAACCCGCATATGTATGATATATTATAATAAAGACCTTTTCTAATATAGAAATAGTAGGAAAAATGTAATAACAAATGTGCAGTTTTATCAACTAAACAATGCTCTTTCTTTATTCGGGTGGTATAGGAATCCTAACATTCCCCTAATTCCTGTTCGGACTTATGACGGTCATAAGGTGGAGCGGAACGAATGTTCCCCGGCTCGGTATAATAAGCGGGTTCGGTCAATACATCCATATTATTATCTTTATTAAGGCATGTCATGGTTGCTACCTGGAGAGAGAGAGAGAAGAAAACACTTTAGCGTGCGCTCTTGCAAGATTAGATTGGTTATTATCTTATCTAATTAGGATGGCTCCCACTGTTTTTATCAAATCTTCCTTCAAACCCTAAAAGGTAAGATTAGCCGGGATTAATTACACCCTACAAGTTCTCTAATCGGTCAGTCAGGCAGGTATTGGTACTCCGAGGGAGTCTCCCCATGCTTTCGCATGAAACTAATTAAATAACCTCATTTCTGCAGGGGCATAACCCCGTTAACACCTTTCTTTGACACCTACTGGATCGACTAATTGTAAAGTAGAAAACTCTCTCAGGGGTAACATTTACTCGCAGTGGGTATCGAGATCCAACTATCTCATAGAAGGTATGCAATTTTATTGCAAATTTCCAACACTTGAAATTCCCAATATCTGTTTTTGCCCCTAGCGTCCTATGACCTTGACAGAGGCTAACAAACCATAGTCCGTTAGTCAAGTTCAACCCGTTCATTTCCTGACTGACTTAAACCCATCCGTCTGACCCTTGACGGAGGCCAACAAAGTCGTATAACTACCCTAATCTAATCGCATCATATGGTTGCAGATAAACACTAATTAGCTACCGCATACTACTCCTTGACGAAGGCCAACAAACATAGCACGAATACTAAATAGTCCTTATCTGAAATGACGGAGGGCTACGACTAGTTTTTAAGAAAATCTTTTGCATAATAAACTTGATATCGTTGTAGAACCGAGTGATTTGAAAATGAGTGGTTTAAGTTCTGCTTTTAAAATCAAGTGTTTTTCAAAATAAACCAAGTGGATTGTAGCATTTACTAGCTTTTGCTAAAGAGCTCACTCCTGGTGAAGGGATCTAGGCTTTTTCCTCATCGAATGAGGTGCTAGATATTCATCAAGGAACACCACTATGCAAAGTAAGAACTAAAGCTACCTTTTTGAAAATTTTGATTCTACAATATCTTTAGGTTTCTTTCTTTTTCATTAATCTCATTAATGATGTCCCATCATTTATGTTTCTTAAATATCACAGAAGAAACGAAAATGGAACGTACGCTTATGCCATCCGCATTCGCCACGGGGCCCCGTCATGCACTGTTAGATTACTTAACTACTGGCAGAGCGGGGGCTGGACTAGCGCGGGTGCAAAACATAAGCAACGTTTATTATATATTATATATATAATATAAAACATTCGTCTCACACAGTTATATGATCGCATCACAGAACATTGCAGCAGAAGAAAACATATGAAATATAGGATATATTAGGAGGTCCGTGTTTTAAATTTAGCCAGTAATGAAAAACACGGATTCCACGGTCGTGATGAATAGCCAAACCCACATCTCGAGACCCCTACAAGAGTGGCAAGCAACCCTACTAATTCTAGAGTTAGGCGACCCGGTCTCGACTCCTTGAGATAGCTTCCTACTGGACTCTAAAACCCGGTTACTTATGCTCCCCGACCTGGGTGTATCCTAATGCGAAAAAGAAAATAATATACATCAATGGTGATATCATCCTCAACCCGGAAATGTCCCAATAAAAGAATATTACATACAATTTATTACATGAATGAAAATGAAAAACTCCCATCTCACGCAAAACCTCCCGGCTATTCAAACACGATGATCCAATATAACATATCACAGCAACACATAAACATCACATGTCATCAACGTAAGTAAATATGCGTATCCCGATTGTCGTTGATGTATAGCAACGAAATCGGCGATACACCATATATTACACTTACGGTCGCAGAAAAGAAAATGAAAAACTACAACAATTAGAATCCGCAACACCTTAGACATCAAAAACCCGGAATATCTTATACTTTGGATTTCATGCCTAACACTATAAACCTCGTATTTTAGTCTCGAATTGAAAATACTTTTCAATAACCAGTCGGGTAATTCAACAAGATTCTCGACAACCTGATCGAATGCTCATCGGAAACTTCAGTAGATGGCCGCACCCCTGACGCCGTCGATGAAGTGCACTTAGGCAGAACACCACGGCCACGGGCACCCGAGTGGATACCTTTGGCAACGGGGTTCTCCTATAGTCATTTGGTCGAGGCTATGGGGCATGGCTATCTAGTATTGTTACCCGGTGAGTTTTCACGTACTATACGTGATTGCGACGGAGTTTTGATCCGAATCGAAACTCCGTGGCAATCGATAAAAAAAAGAGACTTAAATTGATAGATTTACAAAACCGTAACTAGTTTTCACAAAAATAATTATTGTGGATTTCAAGTATTGTATCACAGATCATATATATCTAGACGATTTTAAACATTTCGATCGATATATCAAACACCCACAAATCACAGAGACCTTAACAACTTGAGTCTCATTAAAAATAGCCAGAAAGTGCTAAATATCACTACGGAGCAACACAAGAAAATAGAGCCACAAAATCACCAATGTTGTCGCGCAACCGCGGCTAAACCCTAGGTTAGGCCGCGGTTTCGCGGCTAAGTAGTTGATTTGGGCTCTCGAATTTCTTAGGGCTCCATTATATACCCTACACAATTTTCTGCATATTTTTAATATGAAAAATATCAACTTTTGAATTTTTTTTCCAGAAACTAAGAATTTGACGGGTTTCGAAGTTCGATCGAACACTTTAATATCGTCTAGACCACTCTTAATGCTACTAGGTTTTAAGAAGTATCAAGTATACAATTTTAAAAAATCTAGTGTGTTAATGCATGTTATCCAAGAATCGAACTAGAGAATTAGGGTTTCTATGCATGTAAACAAACTTTACACTAAGTGAATAGAGAATACAACCTTTGTAGACCGGTTCTCCACTTCTAAAGCTCTAAGTAGTAGTTCCTAGAACTCTTTGTAGGCTCTACTTGGCGAAAAGAACGAGCTTGCTTAAGGATTTTCGAGGCCGAAGATGATCCACCTTGAAGTATCTCTAACTCGAGTCACCTCTTCACTAACTAAGGAATTAGTGAAGGAAACAACCTATACTAAAGGGCTAGTTTGGTATAAATTGATAAAGTAGGAATTTTGCTGAATTATATTTCTCTTTCTCTTTTTCACTCCAAGAAAGGAAGAAGAAGAACTAGTGAAGAAGTAGAACTCATCTAGCACCAAGAGTGAAAAAAATTCTCATAAATATTTGTAGAGAATTAACTATGGCTAAACATAATGGTTAGGTTTAAAAATATCTAGAGTAAAATAAAATTAGTGGAATTAGTCAAGGCTTCTACATGCAGCCACAAGCATCTAAACATGCTGATTTCCACCTCATTTTGATTTCACTCTAAATAAATAATTACCCTAATTATCTTTAGTTTGGTATGAGTCTCATACCCCCATTTTCAATATATCATCCACCATGACATAACATTATATATAAGACATATATATATATATATATATATATACATATCACATAATTATATATATCAACATATATATATATATATCCAAGAGAAGAAATTCTTTAGTGAGCTAATATTAGTTAATATATATTAATATATCAAATATATATAATTATATATTAATTTATCGAATCAACACTTGATTCAATAACCCGGTTATATCACATATAACTGACCGATATAATATATCGCGAGATTAGAATACGGTATCACATACACGCATTTAATCAAGGCCCTGCACATATCACATATGTGTCCTACTTCGTTTCGCTTAAGCAAGGAAACCTCTGTGTAGGACTCTAAAAACTTGTCAATACGCCAGCAGTAGGTAATGGTCACATCAGTTATCCACAACCCGTCAGCGGTACTAGCTGGACGTAACGGCTATCTAGATATTGAGCGAATAGAAGATCAACAAGCAAACTTGTCCAAACTCCCGTGAAACCTATAAGTAACACTTACCGTACAGTCTGGTCTCTTCATCTGATATGTCGCATATCAAGTCTAAGGGTGGAATCGTCAGACCCCGGCAACTTGATAAGTCATGCCGATGTGTGGTCAATGACGGTTCGAGAAACTACTGATAATACTTACCAGGAAATCTCATCAGCCCTGACCAAGGACTTGCTGTTATAGCTAATCGAGCATAGCGCGACATCAACTCCTAATACCGGGAGAGACGAAACCCTTCCTATCGCTCATGTAACTCGGGACTATACCCAAAATCCACCTGTTTGCACGACTCCTTTGAGCCGTGATAGGGAGAAAATCAAAGCACAGTGGGAACTACACAAGTCTCTATGACGATCTCGGGTCTATAGACTAACCCGTACTAATGTCATCAGAGAACTGCTACCTGACGATAGGTATAGTACCAACTAGGAGTTCTCAGCGAGTCCTGTTCGGTGTACCCATTCTCTAATGAGCACATATGTACAATCTATGATGTCAAACACCAATGGTTATGGGATTAACCATCGCCCCGTATAGGATCAAGAAACGTACACACTAGTCTACTCTGGAATATCGATGCCCTGTCATGATATCCGCTCGACTGGGAACTGTTAAAGGATAAGCTTGCGGATAACACAAGCCCCATTAGTATGATCTGCATCATATTCCTGGTAGTCAAGCTAACATCCTAAGGACTTTATCAACATGTATCAGAAAAACAGTATAATAATACAAGTGTACATGTTAAGATAAAGAGCAACCAGATAGTATAGTATCATGTCGAGCAAGAAAGTCCCCCCCCCCTCTCTCTCTCTCTCTCTATATATATATATATGTTCAAGCATCCACTATAATATACAATGATGTATAGTAATGGCCTCTAGGGCATACATATGACTAACATCGATGTGTTTGGTGTGTCGGCAAATCAAGGCTGAATATCAAAGGGTGGCTGGTTTGTTCAACCACTTTCGATTTCTCAATGGAAGTGGGAAGATATAACCATGGATTTCGTGACAGTATTACCACGGAGTCCAAAGGGTAATAATGAAGTTTGGGTGATTGTCGATCGATTGACCAAGGCAGCTCATTTATACCATTTCGTGTTGGTCATTCGATGGAGGCTTTGGCAGAGCGGTACATGCAGGAGATTGTGAGATTGCATGGGATTTGCGTGAGTATCGTTTCCGATCGTGATACTCGATTTCTATCACAGTTTTGGAGGAGTCTACAGGAAAGTTTGGGGACTCGCTTGAAATTTAGCATAGCCTATCATTCTCAGACAGATGGTCAGTCTGAAAGAATGATCCAAACTCTCGAAGATATGTCGAGAGCATGCATATTAGACTTCAAGGGTTCATGGGCGGATCATTTGCGCTCGGTGGAATTTTCTTACAATAACAGTTTTCAGGAAACTATACAGATGGCTCCATTCGAGGTATTATACAGTCGTAAGTGTTGCTCGCCTGTCTGTTGGGTCGATATTGGAGAAAGAAGATTGTTGGGACCGGATATTATTGTGCAAATGGTGGAGAAAGTTAATGTGATCCGAAATCATATGAAAATGGTACGGGATCGACAGAAAAGTTGGGCTGATACTGGAAGAAGACCTCTGGAGTTCGCAGTTGGTGATCTTGTATTCTTGAAGATATCACCGACTAGAGGAGTAATTCGATTTGGTAGTCGAGACTGTTGGTTATATGTGTGCCCTAGAGACCATTATTATACATGTGATGTATATTATAGTGGATGCTCGGACATATATAGGGAGGACTTTCTTGCTCGATATGATAGTATGCTATCTGGTTGCTTTTTATCTTAACATGTACACTTATTGTCTCTCTATTAATGTTAATAAAGCCCTTAGGATGAGTACTTGACTACCAGGATTATGATGCAGATCATATTAGTAGGGCAGAGGTAGTCGGTAAGTACATCCTTCAAATATTCCTAGTCGTGGGAGTATCGAGACAGGGCATCGATACTCCAGAGTAGACTAACGTATGTGTTTCTTGACCCATATGACGGGCGATGGATGATCCCACATCCATTGGTGTTTGACATCAGAGAAGGTATACGGGTGCTCAGTGGAGACTGGGTACACTGAACGGATTCGCCGAGAACTCCTGGATGGTATTATACTTATCGTCAGATAGCAGTTCTCTGGTGACACTGGTACAGGTTAGTCTGTCGACCCGAGATCGTCATAGAGTCTTGTGTGATTCCCACTGTGCTTTGATTTCCACCATACCACATTCAAGAGATCGTGCAAAATGGTAGTTTTTGGGTACAGTGTCGAGTCACATGGAGGCAATGAGTGATAGGAAGGGATTTCGTCTCTCCCGGTATTGGGGGTTGATGTTGCGCTATGCTTGATTGGCCATAACAGAAAATCCCTAGCCAGGGTTGCTGAGATCTACTGGTAAGTGTTATCAGTAGTTTCTCGAACCGTTATGAGCCTCACATCGGCATGACTTATCAGGCTATTGGGGTCTGACGTTTTACCACCCCCAGGCTGTGATATGCAACATATCAGATGAAGAGACCGGACTGTACAGTAGTGTTACTGATTGGATTCGCGGGAGAATGAGCAGGCTTGCTTGTTGATCTTCTGATAGCTCAATACCCGGATGGCCGTTACGTTTAGCAGACCGCTTGCGGCTTGTGGGTGACTGATATAATCACCACATACTGCCGGCGTATTGACGAGTCTTTAGAGTCCTACACAGAGGTTTCCCGGCTCAAACGAAATGAAGTAGGAGCACATATGTGATATGTGCGGGACCGGGATTAATGCGCGTATGTGATACCGCATTCTATTCTCGCGATATGTGATAGCGGTCGGTTATATATGATATAGCTGGGTTATCGGATCAAGTGTTGATTCGATAAGTTGTTACATTTGATATTAGCCGGTTGTATATGATATAGCCGGATTATTAAATCAAGTGTTGATTTAATAATTTAATGTATATTTATATATTTGATATATTGAATTACATTAATTAATATTAGCTCACTTAAACATTTCTTTTTCTCACTAGTGTATACTTAGTATATATATGATATATATTAATGTACAAATTTTGTGTCATGTTTGATGCCACATGCTACATGGGTGTATTAGACTTACACTATACTTAAGATAATATTAAGGTTTTTATATATCCAAGTAATTCAAAATTGATGGAAATTTGTCATGGTTGGAAGCTTGGAGAAGCTTATGCTAACCATTGACTTAGTCCACTAATTTTGTTTTACATGAGATATTTATTAACCTAACCATTATCCTTAGCCATAGTTTAGCCTCTACATAAGTTATTATATGATATAAACTCACCCATGGTTTCTATTCTCACCTCACGAGTTTCATTCTCATCTCCACTTCATCTTCTTCTTCATCAAGAGAAAGCTTTCTAGCTTTTCTCAAGATGATGAAATATTGTGAGAAAAATAAATCTAAAGCGAGAAAAATTCCTACTTCATCATTCTCTACTATACTAGCCATTTAGTTTAGGGTGTTTGCTTCACTAATTCCATATTAGTGAAGAGGTAGCTTGAATTGGTGTCTCCTCGACATAGATCATCTTCGGCCTCGAAAACTTCAAGCAAGCTTGTTCCGTTCAACTTGTGGAGCCTTTGTAGAGTCCGGGGGTTCATTACTTGGAGAGAATGGACTACTACATGGATCTATTAAAGTGAAGGACCGGTCTATAAAGGTTGTATTCCTTGTTCACTTAGATGTAAAGTTGTTTACATTGTTGATTCGTCTAAATCTCCAGTTAAGATTCTAGGGTTGGGGTTATGTAGCATGGTGATTTTTTAAAAACGGTATGGACAATGCCTCCCGAAACCTTGCTGTCGTGCTAGATAACCCTACAGTGGTATCAGAGCCATGCTAGAGAATTAGACGATATTTGTTAGCTTACGAAACCGAAACTACTCCGAAACTTGAAACAATGAAATCTAGTTTCTGTTAATTTTTAAATGGCCTCTAAAAGTTTTTTAAGCAGTTGCAGAATGCTATATGAGATATAACATGAACACAGTAGAAATTCGAGCCCCCCTCGCTGGACTTTGGCCGGCGACATCACACAAAAATTCGAGCTCGCCAGTAAGGGATTAATACGTGTTCTATATCAGCACGGTAAAGTTGTGGTTTGTGCTTTAAAACAGCTGAAGATTCATGAGCACAATTATCCGATGCATGATTTGGAGTTGGCGGCCATAATCTTTGTTCTTAAAATTTGGCGACATTATCTTCTTGGTGAACGAGTGGACATATACACAGATCACAAGAGTCTGAAATATGCGTTTACTCAGAAAAAGTTGAATGTGCGGCAGAGAAGATAATTAGAACTCATGGCGGATTTTGACATCAACCTGCAATATCATCCAGGGAAGGTGAATGTAGTACATGATGCCCTTAGTCGCCAACCATTAGCATTGAACTTCACCGCACAATGGAAGCTTCAACAAGACTTGCATCAGATGGAAATTGAAGTGATCATGCCAGGTAACGCTTCAAGTTTGATGAACTTACAAGTTTAATCTACCATTGTCAATCAGATCAAAGCAACCCAAGCAAGTGATGCTAAGTTGCAAAAGATCAGAGAACAAGTGGAAAGTGGATTTCGAACAGACTTTATCATCCATGAAGACGGATCTTTGAGATACGGCAGTAGATTGTATGTACCAAAAGGTTCTGTGCGAGAAGAGTCGATAAAAGAAGCTCACAGCTCTCCTTATTCAGTACACCCTGGAGGTACAAAGATATACAAAGATCTGCGTCAAAATTACTGGTGGTATGGAATGAAGCGTGAAGTAGCCAGAAGCATCGCTAAATGCTTGGTGTGTCAACAAGTAAAGGCTGAACATCACAGGACTGCTGGATTACTTCAACCGTTACCTATCCCAGAATGGAAGTGGCAACACATCACCATGGATTTCGTGACTGCACTTCCTTGCAGCACAAAGGGTAACGATGCGATATGGGTTATTGTGGATCGACCCACAAAGTCGGCTCACTTCATCCCATTTCAAATTGGCCAATCAACTGAGACACTAGTAAAGAAGTACATGGAGGTAAGAATCTAAGTAAAATCTAAAATCTTCAAATATGTGCTATCTCTGATACCCATGAACTCATGCAGGAAATCGTGAGATTACATGGAGTACCGGTTTGCATTGTCTCCGATCGTGACACTAGATTTCGATCACAATTTTGGCAAAATCATCAAGCGAGCTTGGGAACAAGTCTGAACTTCAGCACGGCTTATCATCCACAAACAGATGGTTAGTCTGAATGAACTATTCAGATATTAGAAGATATGCTAAGAGCATGTATGCTAGACTTCAGAGGATCGTGGGAAGATCACCTATATCTTGTGGAGTTTTCATACAACAACAGCTACCAAGCAAGTATAGGAATGTCACCTTTTGCAGCACTTTATGGAGGTAAGTATCGATCGCCATTAAGTTGAGACGACATCGGAGATAGAGAACTCCTTGGACTTGAGATGATAGTAGCAGCTGTCGATGTGGTTCGTACTATCAAGGAAAGAATGTGTATAGCCCAAGATCGACAGAAGCACTGGGCTGATGCAAAGCGCCGTCACTTGGAGTTTCAACCGGGAGAACATGTATTTCTAAAGATATCTCCGAACCGTGGAGTGATACATTTTGGAAGACGGGGTAAGCTTAGTCCAAGGTACATTGGACCGTTCGACATACTCGAACGATTCGGTGAAGTGGCTTATCGCTTGGCACTTCCATCTTCATTGGAAGGAGTGCACAATGTGTTCCACATATCCCAACTCAGAAGGTATGTGAGTGACCCCAGCCATATTCTTGATCATTCCGAGCTCACTGTACAGCCAGATTTATCTTGTGAGCAACAACCTATTGAGATCCTTGATAAAAAAGTGAAGTCGCTTCGGAACAAGGAAGTCAACTTAGTTCGAGTGATGTGGAGAAAAGACACACCGGAAGAATCAACATGGGAAAGGGAAGATGAGATGCGTGCAAGATATCATCATTTATTTGTAAACTGGTCCTTAAAATAAATTGTAAATTTCGAGGACGGAATTTTTGTAAGAAGGGTAGACTGTAACAACTCCAATTTCAATGTACAGAAAATTGTATAAAAGTTAATGTACAATTGGAGTATTTGCAATCCTGTGTATACTGTAACTATTTGTTTTATTTTAGAACAGCAAGAAAGTACTTGTAGCACATTGGTAAAGCCTTACACTGCTGTGACGTAGCCCCTGTGATCGAATTCCCCCAGCCACATTAACTTTTTAATTAAATTTCTTTCAATCTTTTAGAAGCCTAAGGGTTTACACGTGCACTACACGTAAACTGAAAAGACACAGAATAAACAAACACGTGCACTGGGGTATATGAGACGACGGGGACACGTGGCGACGATCTGAGGCAATTCCACCGGTTTTAGACCGGCGAAACATGCCAAAATCTAGGTATCGCCGGTCTCCCCCATCGGTAATGCTTTGAATTTTTATCCCCTGCACCTTTTCAACTACCCCACTCCTCTCACACTGTTTATTTTCTCTGCACATTTCCAGAGAACAATAAAACCCCAATTAATCCAAATTTTAATGCATTTTTTAATGCATTCTTTCACCCCCTAAACCCTAATTTCCCCTATAAATACCACACCATATTTCATCCCTCCTCATTCAGAAATTCTCTGTCAAAACTCTCCAAAATTCTCAAGTCCCTTTAGTGTACAAGTGGAGTTAGCGAAGGGCAACGTTCCGGCGACGTTCCAAGGAGTTTCCGGCGACGAAACGACGCCCCGAGACCTTCCGTAGCTTCATCTCTCTCTCCCCTAGTCCAAAAGCCTGTAAATCCCTTCCCCCCTCTCTTCTCCTATTATAAAAAGTTCTATTTCTAAAACCCGACGTAAGCGGACTTAATCCGACTTCCGATTCGGTTTTTTTCTTTAAAACTCTACTTTTCTTAATCAATAAAATTCTATACTATCACATAATGTTTAACAAACATAAACAAACCTATTAAAATAAGTTTCATCTCAAAATATTCTTTTATGCAGTTTTTATTGTATTTTTACGGTAAAATATCACATACTTTACATTTCGCCATAAAATAACATAATACTTGTATTACCTTTAGATAACTCACGAGATAATGACCTACCTCATCACAACACACATCTTTGACGATGAAGTTTTGGGAATATTTTCATGGGATAACACGACTTTACAAATAAATACCATCAACTTATAAAACCATTTCTTTAAAAAGATGTATTAAACAATTCCTTACAATTGCGCCTCTACAACCCGCTTTTGGGGACCCCGTTCGGGATGGTGCAGATTATCGCACATTCTTGGGCCTAGTAGAGTGAGATGCAGATCTCTGAAAGGAGCATTCGATCTCGATGAAATTTTTATGCATTTTTCTTTAGAAAATGAGATTTCTACAAGAAAATAAATAAAATTACTTTCATTAAATATATATATATATATATATATTATCAAAACATCTACTTTAATTATATTATATAAATATTCCAAGTTTTCAAAAGGAATCGCCATTACATGAAAATACCATCCAAATACAAAACAATACCGATATTTCAATAAAATACCCTATACTATGAAAATTAGGTTTTACTCACTAGAAATTTCACTTTTATAAAATATACATATATGAAAACCCTAAAGACGATAATTAAATGCTTGGGGTGTATTTTGAAAATTATATCAAACTATTTTTACATAAACCCCCTTCAAGTTATACTAAATTACAATAAGGACCCTAGTAAACATAGGTTTAAGCGGGACCAATCTCTTGAGCCTCAGGGAGCCAGAGATATGGGTGCTTGCCTATTTAAGATAGACAATCTAATAAATGGTGTTATCAACACGGTAATTGTCTTCGAAAAAGACACAAATCCTGCCGTCCATGTGCAGCAGTTACCGATAATATCAAAACTAATTCGAGATTTCAAGTTCTTTTTAAAGTGTCTGACTCAGACTGAGTCTCAATCTAATCAAACTGACTTGAATGTGATTCAAGTATAAATTACAATTCAACATGAATCCGTCTATTCAATCTATATCAATCTATATTAACTGAACCAAGCCATGGATATACTCCGCTTACATGACTCTCCATTTATATCCATTCCATTTACTGATATCATGGTTTCGGTAAGTTATCCATCTATATAACAAAATAATACAATCAATACAAAAGACATCGTCGGGTTTATAAGGGATAGATTGGTACGAAAGGTGTTAAAAGTGGCACGAGGCTGTAACCATAATACACCTAACCTAAATATCCAGTGCCGTTGTACCGTGGCTGAACGGTTTCTTGTGCTCCGTATACCTTAGTCTCCGGAATATTGGGACTCCTCTCGTAGACATTGGCATTTTCTGTACCCAGCTACAAACAACAGCGTTAACAATATAATAAAAAATTTTAAGATATATTTTCTTTCTGTCTATTCTATCTCTACTCACATTTGGAACTTACCGAGCGATTGTTCGCTGACGACATTCCTTTTCTTCTTCTTTGGAATGTTGTCAGGTATTTCTGACGCTTTAGAGACCGAGCCCAGCACTGAGAATTTAGAGCAGTTTGCGTTTGACCCGGAGCTTTAGACACTTGTACATATTTATTTCTTTTCAGTTATACCATTGTTTAGGCATCGCTTTCTACTAATGTATTTACATTTCAGTTGTGCTTGTAAAAGAATGTTTAATAAATAAATTTGCTGTTCATTTACATTCCTGTCTCTTATGTACTTTACTTTATATTACTTAGATACGCTGAGCGTGTTTACTTCTGAGTAAATACGTAGCGACCTTGTCACGTCCTCTCCACGTATATCGAGAAGCGGGGCGTGGCACCTTCCTTTCCCCGACGACCCTGAACCAACTTCCCCGACGCCAACCCAACACCCCATCGCCGGAACCCTCGTTGTCGGGAAAACCCATCACCACCATCACTACCGACCTCCTCTTCACCTCCTTGCCTCCTCAGCACCCAAGAACACCATATACCATCACCACCGACCCCCATCGCCGGCAATCCCCGATCACCAGAACCCATACCCTCGCCACTTCGCCGTCGCCTCGTTGCCCCCATCCCCTCTGTCCTCGCCAAGTACAGAGAACCCCACAGCAACTTCTTCTTCTCTTTTCTTTCTTCTTTCTTTTCTTGTTCTTTCCATTCTTGATTCCCGGCCGTCTCGTCGGAGTTGCGCATGTCGTCGACGGTCCAGACGACCCAGTCACCGTCTAGCCCAGTGACCACGTCATGCAGCTTCTCAGCCAGGTCCAGTTCCGCACACGTAAGTTTTGCATCACGACGTTATTTCGACGTTGGACGTGATTTCCATATCTTGACGTGAGATCCGATCAGGCAAGTTCTAAACTTGCAACATACTATATTACTATATCAATATTTATTTAATAAATGACAGTGTATGTGTTTTACTATTCGGCAGAAATTACCGATTTACAATTTTTCAGTATCCATCTTTATCCGTACTGATAATAGTTTATCTAGTTGCATGCCGGAATGTCACAACGTCATCATACTGCTATATTAGTTCAATACGTTATCTAGAATGCATCATACATGATAATAGACGTGTAATGGCTATTATAGATAGATACATATGCATCCTGACATCAATAGTATTTCGATATTGATTACGGTTTTACATTTGGTTTCTATTGGATAATATATATTACGTGACATGTTCACGGCACACTACCAGATTGTTACTTGGATATTATTACTAATGCCGACAATCTTGACTTGTTGTCCTGACGGACGTGGCTTGTTGTTTACATAGACAAGACCTGTATCTGCTTGATCCTGTGTTGGCATTAGATTTATATCATCAATACTTAACTTGAACACAAAACCTTGAGGGTAAGGAGAAATCAATAATGAAACCTGACTTGTAACTCAACGGTTCGATACTTATACTGATCAGCCTTTACAGGTTCGGCCAGCCTCAGAATGATGTTGCTGACATCATTGATCTGTACATATTACCTGTTTACTGCTTAGCAACACGTCTCGGATTCAACCCGAGAATCTTGACCGTGGTCCCGGGCATGCACGGGATACTGTTAAGTTATATCGACGATTCTATTAAATTGATTTCAAAGACTCGTAGAATAGATAATCCAAAAGCACAGACTTTAGGATACACATCACATACATACAACTCACTGTTTTATACCTGTGTTTATTATTTAATATTCATGTTTAATCATAGCATTATATCCTGGTTATTACTATTATTTTGATACTATGACGCACTGATGTCTGGGTTTTGCATGACCCAGTTCCTCTACCTTTAATACAGGCAGATCAATAGTACTTTCGCAATCAAGTCGAGAAATGAGGAGTTAGCTATTTATTTTAGAGACTCTTAGTTTATTCATTTCAGCAGTTTCATTTTTATTGATGTGAGTCCATATTGGGACGTGATTCAGATATTGTTTTTGGATCTTGATTCGTTTCCGCTATATGCATTTTCTTGATTTTATTTATTGTGGCAGATAGACATGTGTTAACTAGATTATATTTTACTGTTCTTGATAACCGCTTGACAGCCGTTATATGACTGTGAAGGGATGATTCCTAACCACAGGTAGCATGGTTGGCTCTGTCACGTGCCGTGTTTACGTATTTTGGGAAGCGGGACGTGACACGTGTTTAGTTGCCTGCAACATATAGACAGTTGCCGACAAATATGGGCCGACGATAGGGACGACCACTATATGTTTCGATGGACAGTCGATTGGGCGGCTTGATGGGGGCGGCGAGTTAGGACAACGAATTTGAGATGGTGACCTGGGACGGTGATCGAGATGGTCGAGGGGATGGTGGCGATGGTCCGGCGGTGAGGATGGCATCGACGACGAGGGGAGGGTCTGGGTTTGGGAAGACAAGAGAGGCGGTTGCGAGAGCAAGAGAGAAAGAAATGAGAAGAAAGAGAGGATGGGTATCTTGGTCACCCTCTCTTTGAAAACATAACAAGCCTAATTTGTAATGGGCCTAGGTCCCCCCCTCCTAAAGTTTGTAAATAGTAGGCCCTTATCTCCTATTACGAGAATACCGAGGGTTTTTTGACTTGTTTTAAATGGACTGAGTTTTTTTCAACAATTTAGCCTTAAAGTCATTAGATGCAAAATAAGAATTAATTTGTCCGGTGCTGTGCAGACACCCGAAAAATAGAAAATGTGAGAAAATTAACATATTGACAATTTCCTTTTATATTGTTATTAGTTATTGGATTATGAGAATTTATTAAATATTCACCGATTCCGTCTTTATATATGAATTCTCGACACCATGCATGAAAAAGTTTATTAAATATCACCGGCAACAATAATTTATAAAATCTACCACACAAGAGACGAACTTAAAAATCATATATATACTTGCCAAAAACTTCGTAAAATGATCAATATTTTCTTAATCCAATTTTTTTCCTTTTCATTTTTGGCTACATATGTCTCAAAGCATGAGAGCCGGATCCAGTAATATTTATTTTTAACGATCACAGCTATCTAAATGTGACATATCTTGAAAACCTATAAAACCCAAAGAAAGTCAGCTCATACAATAAATATCAGGTGGACCACAAACATATCCAATATGGAATAAAAGTTTAGCATAAACTAAGCTCTATATTATTTTTGCCCTCCATAAAATAAAAACCTAAAGGTGTTTTTTTAATAAGCACGCACACCTAAACCTCAACTATATTGAATTATAACCTCTAAAAAACTATTTCTAGCAATAACCCCAAAAAGAGTTTTTGAGAATTTTTTCAAGTAAGGAATTTGACATGGGAATGAAATCCTAATATCATCAAGGTATACTAGCGAAATTTAGGTATGTAATAGTGAATTTGGTGCTGCCGTTAATTTGTGGCCGTGGAGAAGATTGGCTGCTCGATATATGAGAATTTTAAATTTTAATGTTTCCAAGCATTTGAATTGATTGGAGTAAGATTTTATAGCTGCATCTCAATACCTCGTTTTGAAATGTTGAGAGTGTTCATGCTCTTATATAGAAGAAGCACCAGCGAAGGTGAAAGAATATCTTGATAGAGAGATGAAGGAGATAGCAGCGGCTTAAGCGGTGATATTCCGTGCCCTTCTCATGGTGTTAACACCCTATTGCAAGGTATAAGTTACATATTCGGTGTGAGTATAACAAAAATACATATTTTTTTGGAGGAATAAAATAACAAAATTACATTTAACTTCAAATCCTCCCCTTTTTGTTTTCCACGATCCTTTTCCTCTCTCGATTTAGACTTCGACGAGATTTCCGCAGCTAGGGTTCCGATCTCGTTCGTCTTCAGAGATTAGGGCTTCGACGGCGAGATTAGGGCTTCGACGGCGAGATTAGGGTTCCTTCGACGACGACCCAGCAGCTCAGCAGATTCTTCTCTGATTCCGCTCGGCAGGGGATCTTCTTTCTCAAATTTGACTCAAAAGGTTCGAGTTCGACTCGAATTTCCCTTTCGATTTGGACCAGCTTGGGATCGAGGCTGCTCAGCAAGGGTTTTTGATCTGGCCTAGGTTTTTTTTCGAAGACTTCGAAGCAACCCATCAAGTTTGTGTTGATTTTTTGAGTAAATTTCTTAGCCATTTTCAGCAAATATCTTTGTGTTGATTCAATTTGTGGATTGTTTTGAAGTTTTGGATTAATAACGCTTTACAATAAATAACAAGGATTGAACCAAAATGCACCTTTTACTGAGTTCTGAGTGGCCGAAGCGGCGGCTTAAGCCGCCAGGCTCTTCGACTGCTTCGCTTTTTCCCCTCTTTTAAAACCTTACTGATCGCAAAGAATATAATAAATAAATGCCATTGGATTGGAGTTGCTTGGTAAACTTAGGGAAGGCAGCGGGGCAGCTAATACATGCCATCATAGTTTAAATTTCCGTGAGGATTTGCAAATGCGATACCAATTATACGGCATAATAGTTTTTTGGTTCCTTTTTACTATCCCACTTGCGAGAATCAAACCTCTTTTAAAAAATTCAATAAAATAACTTATAAGGCACATCAGAGTTTAAACTAGAGTGATTACTTTACCATATTTGTTTATGTTTTCTTCTAGAAAATATACTTGAATATTGTTGGTATTGAACTTAGTAGCCATATAAAGGTTGTGGAATGCGGTATGCACAACTTTGCGGTTGAATGGTGCATACGACATTTATCGCATATACGTTAAATATGTGCCAACATTTGCGGTATGGCTTTTCGAAGAGAAATAGAGAACGAAGAACGTAAGTAAAATGATTGAAGAATGAAGTCAATTAGAGGTTAAGAGAAAAGTTAAACTCTATAGCTATATAGAAAAAAATGAGACGCTTTTAAAAGAAAACAACCATTTTAAAAGGAAAGTAAACCGAAGAAGTGGAAAACAGAAAGGAAGAGAAGTTATAAAGCAAAGATGATTCATTTGAAAGTAGTAGGCCCAACACAAATACTCGAACTAACTCAGACAACTTTTCAACCTCAGTTGCATAAAGTAATGCATCTATAGGCGTTTATTGCTGTGAAAATGGCCCACATAATAGGCCATGTGCCTTGATTTAATGATTCAAGGGGATGCATGAAGAATATTCAAATGTATATTTGCTGCATAAAACATATTTTAAACAGTGTAAAAAGGTATTCAAGCTACGTTGGGATAACGATATTATGTACTTATTAAAATTGAAATATGATTCAAAAAAATTGCACATCAAGTGTTAGATCCTTGTTAAGTTAAATGGGAAAGAGATGTACAAAAACATGTACTATTGTTCATGATAACTAACGATATATAGTTATATGGAAACAATCATATTCTATATAGATTGGAGCTTGAGCTCGGATTACCGCTTTCAAGATTGGCTTCGCTTATGTAAGAGTCGTGTGGTGATTTGAAGTATGATTCCCATTCCATATCAGAAACTAAAGTTTAGACATGAATAATTTTTTCAAAGGTTAGAAAATATTCTAGTATAAAAACATGTATATAAAATTCACGATTGACAAAAAAATATATACTGGATATCCATTATCAGGTTATATACATCTAATTGTCATTAAATCGATATTAAAATTTTTACTACACATGAATTTATAAAGAAAAAAAGATAACTCGTATAATTTGTCATGGGGTGTTCTAAATAATAAATCAATCGATAAACGTATGCTTAAAAAATATTTTAGATTAAGAAATTAAAAGAGAAATTATTTAAAATTTTAAAATATCTGTTATGTGAAAAATGATTAGCTTATATAAATTATTTTTGGCTTATTGGGCTAATCTCTTTAAGTTCAGACTTCAAACCCTTTCTCGAATTATTTCTTAGGCTTAAAAGATGGGTCCAAGACCGAATAGTGATAGTAGAACTTTAGTCCAAAACAACAATAAGTTAGTTTGAGTTTTTGTCTAATTGTCATTATTTTTGTCCTCTTTGACTTCATAGTTTAAACTCCCTCCTTTTCTCTACTTTTTCTTGATCCCTTCTTTTTCATCTTCGTTATCTTTTAACCCTTTGCATCTACCTAGAAATCTATGCAAAATACGTCTAGGTATGTATGTGGTCATCATTTAAGATTGCATTGGCAGCTAGGCAACCTTGGTTACAGCATGATTATTTCCGTTTACCCAAAGTTCTTAAAATGTTTGTAACCACCTCACCAAGAAGTTTAAGCTAGTGAACAGTGTGCGAAAATTATGCTATACCATCCAAAACGCCCATTATGTCGAAGATAACATGTTTTACATCTGGAAGAAGCACACATCCAGGGGAATGCTTTTTTATTGTGTATGGTGGGATTTGGCATATGTATCTTTTACTCATGGTAACATGATACCTTATTGTTACCACCATACAATCTATACTTAATAGCATGATTAATCTTGGTTTACACAATCCAACAAAAACTAGCGATTCTCTCAAAAGAACATGTAAATAATGAAACTTATACCCAACAATGTGGTGCATGCTTTATATTTAAACATTGTAATTGGTTCTCGGTTGGTAGTTTATCATCCTTTTTTGCCCCCATCTCCAAGGCATATAAATTATCAAAATGAAATACTTTTATGTTGATTTTCACACAAACTTATAGTGGGAATGAATCTTCACACAAACTTATCATTTGAATAAATTTTCACCTAAACTTAGCAGATAAACTAATAAACTTATCGTTTAAGTGACTTTTCTAACAAAATCATTATTTAAGTGCATTTTTTAAACACAAACTCATTATTTTAATGGATTTTCACACACACTTCTGTATAATCACACAAACTTGTAATTTTGATGACTATCCACACTATAGAAGAATGAATAGGAGAACTAAACTTTCTTTTCGCTTGGTGTAATGCAGAAGGAATTGATCTATGAATTTTTGAATATCAGTTTTACCGTTCTATTTAGGCAAATTGACAACTGCTAATTTACTCATTGTTTTAAGATTATTTCGGGATCATGAACTTGCATCTCTGCATGACTGTCTTAGTTGCTAATCGCTAGAAAGATCAGCAAGTTGAACTCTTCTTGTCTTTTCACCTAACTAAATGATAAACTCATGCGATTGTGAGATTTTGTATGCTTTTCTAACAGATACAATGGAGGTATCTTTGCCAAAGACATCGCTGAATGGTTTTTCCTGCTTCGGTTCTTTATCTTCTAGCAACACTGTGAAAGCTGAACTTGTCCAAAGATATTACCGTAAAATTGAGGAAATCTTGGAACTTTTGAAATGTGTACTTGAAGAAATCATTGTTCCTGAGTCAGCTTCAGGTGAAAAACTGAGTAAGGCACTGAAAGACCTAGATTCTGCTACCAATGAAGCTAGGGAAATCATAGAGAACTGGCACCAGATGACGAGCAAAGTTTATTTTGTGCGTATTTATCACAACTTTTTTTAATGATTACATATTATTAATAGGTTTCATTTGCATATATCATGTTAAAAAAAATAACTTGTCAAACTTATGGCTTCTGATTTATCTTGACTTTCATGGTTGTGGTTAGTTGCATCTGTAGGGATCATCTTAAATAACTAGCTTGCCCAAAACTTTATGCTTTACCGTAACTTCATTTTTTTACTTCTGAAAATGGTCACTATTTGTCCATTGCTCGGTGATGCTTTAACGCATGCTATGCCGTATGCACATTCCATGCACTACTCAATGAACCCTTCCTTTTGATATCATATTGCATGAATATTGAGGAGTCAATTTAATTTCCCACAAATGATCCATAGCATGCTCATATAATTATTCTATGTTTTGCTGCCCCTATTACTAGTTAAATAAAGTGCACATGAGGAAGGGTCATCACTTTTTGATTTTTATGCTTTGTGATTGAACTATAAATAAGGAATCGATATTCGCTCTTCATTTTTCCAACTACAACAAAAAGTATATACCCTTTATATATGATTTCTTTAATCTTAAACAGACATCTACATGATTTGAGTAGGTTCAGCTAACAGCTATTGCATTTGGAGGAAAGTAATACAAGTTTTACTGCAGTACTATGTTTTCTAGGTCATTTGTGATTAATCACATCTGTCTGACACTATTTAATTTATAAGAAATGTTGTAATTGCTTTCAATAGAATCATGGCAATTCCTCAAGCTTGTGAAACTCTCCATTTTACATAGCTATGCGTATCCTTTCTGGAAGGAAGTGATGAGTTCCGTGTGAAGGGGCTATTTAACACAACATTTAAAGGTAGCAATGAATTTGTGAACTACAAGGATACATGCAATTCAACCGTTTGAAAGCATGAAGTCTGATATCCTGCTGCACAAATATATTTTGTGAAGCTCTTCGACAATCAGATTACTTGGTTGACATGACAGCTAGATGATTAAACATAACAATTGAAAGATTCGTTTACCGTGGATAAAATTCAAAGACATAATATGGGATTGAGTTAATGTAATAGTAACAGTATATTAATGTCATCAATGAAAGTGAACTCCATTTTCCGAGGAACTAAAATTCAGTGTAATGAATATGGAATTGGGGAGCATGGCTGTTTTGAACTTTTGTTGGAATAATTACTTAGTAGGATGTGCCATACGTGTTGATCTGTTAAGGAACATCTACTTTGTAGGATGAGTTTTGATGGAATACTTGCAAAATGTGATTGTAGGGCTGTGTGCGCTAACTAGTCAAAAGACCTATCTATATACCATTTTTAGGTCATGAGTATTGGATGGAGGGACAAAGGGAACAGGTGGATATTATTATAATTCTGTAATCCTGTTTTCCACAGTGAGTGTCTTGTGAGTGCGTTGTGAACGCGTGTGTTGAAATATGTGTGAATATTTGTCTGTAATCTTTATATATCATTATTCTTTGTTTCTGTATTGCCATATTAGTTGTGGCTCATTTGATACACGAATGCACATTTTTAATCCAAACATTATTTAGAATGCTTACTCCTGTAGATCAATATTATATGTTTTCTTTATAGGGCGTAACAATGTGTTACTAATGGATATTTGAATTACGTTTCCTAGGTGATGCAAATTGAATCAGCAATAACAAAGTTACAGAAATCCACACTAGAAACCTGTCAGCAACTTAATTCATCCCTTGCAGACAATTCTACTTCAATGCCCATCAAGGTGATGCAAACTACATGAATCTTGCGTATATTTTTTTAGTCTTTCCTTTCTTTAAATTTCGGCTTTGCTTTCCCTGCTCTTATTAAGGATTTTCTGTGCACAATCATTCCAGAACTGCATGCAGAATATCCAGCAAATTCATTTTGAACATACATCTACTGTCATAAGGGAGGCCATAAGAGCTCAGATTGACAAATCTGTCCCCCGGTCTGAGCAACTAGAAAAAATTTCAAAGTCTCTTAGCTTATCATCCAATCGGGAACTGCTAATGGAAGCTGTGGCCCTTGACAAGCTAAAAATAAAGGTTGGCGGTAGTGATAATCATGCAGAAGCCGAGGGAATTAATCAAATGATTTCGCTCATCAACTACATGCATGAGTGTCATGTAAAACTAAAGCAGTTGGACAGTATTAATGGGGTGCCGATTCCTGCTGATTTCTGCTGTCCGCTATCTCTAGAATTGATGTCTGACCCGGTGATTGTGGCATCTGGTCAAACATATGAGAGGGCTTTCATCAAGCAATGGCTTGATCAAGGCTTCAACTGCTGTCCCAAGACACGTCAGACACTCGCACACACGAATTTGATTCCAAACTACACTGTTAAGGCATTGGTAGCAAATTGGTGTGAATCTAATGATATCAAACTACCCGACCCCATAAAATCCATGAATTTGAACTTGCCATCAGTTTTTCTCAGCTTGTCAGATTCAAGTGCTAATAATTATAGCACCATATCCCACCCTAATCAGTCTCCAAGTAGAAATCGTCCAACATCACCAGATGTGCTGATTAAAGATTCAACTTCATCGAATGGAGTTCATCAAGATACTTTTCCGCTAGAGAAAGCTAAATCCCCTCATCATCCCATCACTATGGGATCGCCTTTGCATAATGCAAATGGTTGTGACACAGATATGGAAAGAATACCACATGTGAGTTCTGATGGAAAGAAGGAATCTTCCTCTGGGAGTCAAACCTCAAACCATGTAAAACAGGATGTTTCTCAACCCCAAACCCCAATAATCAATGAGCAGTTTCAAAGCCATAGTAGAAGCGACTCCGTCTGCAGTGCTGTGTCAAATAATGGCCACCTCCAAGGAGAAGATGGAAACATGGCATCACTAATCTCAAGTGATCTCACTCATTACAGCAGTGATACTTCAGGAGAAGTTACACAAGATGCTCCTGCAATCTCCGCTCCACCTAGAGAATCAGCATTCACACCAAGATCAAGAAGCCAAACAACATGGCGTCGTCCATCAGAACGATTTGTCCCGAGGATCATTTCTTCACAGTCCATGGAGTCAAGACCTGACCTCTCGGCTGTTGAAACACAAGCCCGCAAGCTAATTGAAGATTTGAAAAGTGACTCAATAGACATGCAAAGAGATGCCACAGCAGAACTACGCCAACTGGCTAAACACAACATGGAGAATAGGATTGTTATTGCAAATTGCGGAGCTATAAGCGTGCTTGTGGGATTGCTTCATTCAACAGATCCGAAAACCCAAGAGACCGCTGTAACTGCTCTTCTGAACCTTTCAATCAATGACAACAACAAGACTGCCATTGCAAATGCCGATGCCATTGATCCCCTTATTCATGTGCTTGAAACAGGGAACCCTGAGGCGAAAGAGAATGCAGCTGCAACTCTCTTCAGTCTTTCTGTCATCGAAGAAAACAAGGCAAGGATTGGACGCTCTCGTGCGATCAAGCCTCTAGTGGAACTGTTGGGAAGTGGTACTCCTCGAGGAAAGAAAGATGCAGCTACAGCGTTGTTTAATTTGTCGATATTTCATGAGAACAAGGCGCGGATTGTTCATGCTGGGGCTGTAAAACACCTGGTGGATTTGATGGACCCAGCTGCTGGTATGGTTGATAAAGCTGTAGCTGTTTTGGCGAACCTTTCAACTATACCTGAAGGAAGGACTGCGCTTGGTCATGAAGGTGGAATTCCGGTGCTCGTGGAAGTTGTGGAATTGGGATCCGCGAGAGGGAAAGAAAATGCTGCAGCAGCATTGCTTCAACTCTGTACGAATAGTAACAGATTTTGTAGTCAGGTTCTTCAAGAAGGCGCTGTGCCACCATTGGTATCATTGTCGCAGTCAGGCACTGCTCGAGCTAAAGAAAAGGTACAGCCCCCTTTCTCATATCCTCATAGTTGCATGTGTCAGTCCACATTTTATGTTGTTAAACGCTTATTGACGCATATTGATTGTCCGATTGTGAAGTTTGCCATCATCTAAGCAGTTTCCAATCAGTTGGGGCCAGCATAGAAGCAAAACTCCATGAAACATTTGGTGAGTTTTATGACCGATTATAAAGTTGTCAACCCTCTTAACTAGAGCCAAATTCTCGGCAGAGTGAACTATGGAGAAGAGCGGGGGCACCTATGATCCAAAATAACATTATCTGAGATTAGGAGAGAAGTCTAGAGAGGAAAGTAAATAGGTTTATTATAACAGTATAGGGTAGAATGTTCTCAAAAGCACAGAAAAGCCAAGTGGGAAACTGAACACATTCCATGTAATTTTGTTAAGTTTGTGATGGAGAAAAAGGCATGGTAATTTCCAAATTAACATAGGAATTTGCCCTTGACAAAGCTGAATGGATAAAAGGGAGCATATTTGTTGTGAACCTCAGTCATTAGCTATTCAAATTCGACTAGGAGGGTCTATCCTATTAGAAATCCCTAACGTTTTACAAACAATTCCAATTTTACTGCATATTTGTCAACTTGTCTCCCATAGTCCTTTTATCACGCACTCATGATAACATAAAGTATCATAGGTTGGAATTTCTACTTATTAAAATGAGAGAGAAACAAATGACTAGGGATGGTTAGAGCTTTTACGGGTGAATATTCTATGAAGTATTGTACCTGCATCATTTTATTTACTTGTGAAATGCTTAAGATTCATTATGAGCCTGGTACTTGAGTGAACAACAAAGAGCATGATTATTTGTTGAATTAGTTCTCAACTTCATTGTTGGACATAAGCGATTAATATATGCAAGTTTGTGCTGGATTGACTACTATCATCATGGCTTCTCCCTGCAGGTAGACGCTCGTGCTCGCACCGCAAACTAGCGGCAAAGCGGAATACAAAACGAAAATTTTCGAAACTCGAGCACGAACCCTACAACCTGGAATCGAGTCCAAACACTAAACTAGAAACTGATATGAAAGAGTTTAACTACTAGGTTATAAATACAACCTTTGTAGTCGTGTCCTTCGTCTTCGTCTTCGTCTTCTTTCCACTTCCTTAGCTCCTTAGGTCGTCGGAACAAGTTCCGGAGTCGGTCTTCCTTGCCGAATATGATCCACCTCGAAAGAGCCCGAACTAAGGCTCTATCTTCTCACTTGAAGCAACTAGTGATCAAGATTTGCTAAGAATTGATCACTAGATTGATGTGGTGGCTAATCACTAGATAATCTCTCATTATGTTTTATAAATCTCCACAAGAAAACTCAAGAAGAGAAGAAAAATACTTGGTGTAGTTTTGCAAGCATGGCAACTCAAGAAGAATTAACCATCATCACTATTTCTTTTTTCTTTTCTTTATGTGTTTGGAACGAGTGGGGTTATGACTCACCATGGTGAGTCACAAGCCCACAACATTTCTACACATTCAAGAAGAGAAGAGAAGACAAGAAAGGCAATCTCATTGTACACATACACATGTATTTGTATATATATCAATATATATAAATACACTAATACAAGTATATGCTACAAGTACATACACCCGTATTCGTATCGAAATACATACAACCGTATTCGTATAAGATACGAATATCCGTATTTGTACTAATGATACAAATACCCGTATTAATATTTTGATACAAATACGCGTATTTATACAAATACTCGTATTCGTATAAATACCGTATTCTGTCAAAATACGAATATCGAAATAAGATACTAAAAGAGATATATAATACTAGCTCATATTTAAACCAAATGTGATAACCCGGCTATCTTTCAAACTAGTTGGTATCAACTGTCCGATTAAAAGTACGTGTATAAACACGTGTTTTAATTGAACCAAATACGTATGAAAATACGTACACTACATCGTTTCGTCCGAGCTGGGAAACCCTCTGTGTGGGATTCTAAAATCTCGACAATACGCTGGCAGTGAGTTTAACCACAAACACGTCAGCGGCACTAGCTGTACGTAACGACTACCCAGGTATTAAACGAAAGGAAGGCCGACAAGCAAACTTGTTCATATCCTTAATGAGCCTAAAAGTGACGGTCTCCGTACAGTCTGGTCTGTTCGTCTAAGAGTATCGTATATCGGGTCGGGGGATAAAGTCAGATCCCTAATAACGCGATAAGTCGTGTCAGTATAAAACCCATCACCCAAGAAACTACTGATTCAAATCAGTAATTCTCATCCACCTCGGCCGAGGATTTATGGTGATGGCTACCCATGCACAGTACGACATCTACTCCCAATACCGGAAGTGACGAATCTCGATGATCCGCTCATTGCCTCCATGTGGTTCGGGACTGTACCGAACTAAAATCTGTTTGCACGACTCAGTAAAGCCGTGGTAGGGTAATAATCAAAGCACAGTGGGAACTCACACGAGACAAATGAAGGTCTCAGATCGACAGGCTAACATGTACTTATGTCACCAGAGAACTGCTACCTGATAATAGGTATAATACCATCTAGCATGTTCCCAGCGAGTCCGTCCAGTATAACTCATAACCTAATGAGCACCTGTATACCATCTTTGGTGACTAACTGACACCAATAGCTGTGAGACCGGTCATCGTCCTTTGTCGGGGTCAAGAAATATACACTAGTCTACTATGAAATATCGATGCCCAGTCTCGATATTACCACGACTAAGGACATTTAAGAATATACTTATAGACTACCCAGTTCTCACAAGTGATCGCTACAATAACCCTGGTAGTTAAGCAAGAATTCTAAGGACTCTATCAACATGTAATAGTGCTCTGTAATACCACATATTACATGTACATTATGATAGAGATGAACCAGATAACATACCATCATCTCGAGTAAGACTGTTCTATCCGTATAAGTCCTTCAATCTTCATATTCGCTTGCCTACGATTACAATAATTGCTTTGAGGGCACTATAGCCAACAAGTTCCCACTTACACTTAAGGTTAATTATTGTGGTGTCGCACACTCATAGCCTGTGTGATGCCGAACGCCCAACTTTTCTACTAATCAGTTTTGCAAAATATGTTTACGAGATATTCGTGTTCGAGAAATAGGCTCAGTGAGTGGATCCGCTCTAATACTTCTGTCTTAATCTCTTTATATCTCAACTTCGCGAAGAACGACCGTTTCCCGAAATGAGCGATACCTGTTTTAGAATTTGTCTGGACAGCTGATGGGATTTAGTTCATAAACGAACTCCAAATCTAACAAATTTTTTAGACTGTATTTTCCACTGAATTTAATCAGTATCCTGCGCCAAGCCCACCTCAGTATCTGCTTGGACTCTATGTCCAACATACTGCCCCTTAGAAAAGGGTAAACTCTAACTTTGACAGTCACTCTGTCATCCAGGTCATCTTGGAAGCCTGAAATGATAACTGCCTCCTCAAGAAGACTGCCGTTACCTTATACTAAGAACATTCTCTCATGTTCAGAACTGCTTCCCTATGTTTCTCCACGATTGGATTAATATCTGCTTATTGCATCTAGTGCAAAAGCAATATTTGATGTGGTACTTGATATCTCATGATTGACTCAATTGCGTAAGCAAGTGATATGTCAATCATGCAAATCTCTCTCCTCACCAGTCTGAGAACATCTTTTTAGAGAGAGACTCCATCACCTGCGGGTACACCACCATGGCAGGAGTCGTCCATTCTAAAATGCTTTAGAATAGTGTCTAAATACCCGAATTAGGACACTTTCCAAATCTAGATTTAAAACTATAGATCTAGTCATTAGAATATCTGATATTTTATCCAATAACTTTATGAAGAAACACTTGTGACAACTACAGTCTAACCGATTGTAGTATAGGAGCATCACTTTCTATCTAGAACATGTCATCCAAATTCCAGGATAGTACTCCCTACTTAACTTTCTTACCAGATCTATCTGTCATTCTTGATGAAATCAAACACTATGACTTTCGCATCAAGAATAGATGACCCATCTCCGTTATACTTGCTTCAGCCAATAAATAGACATAAGCTATTGGCCCACCACGCTTCCGCTGCTCCCACTAACTACGACAACACTCTGGCAGAGTCATATACACGTGCACTTCTAAATACCCATTTAGAAAGACGTTATAATCATCCACTTGCCAGATCTCATAGTCATGGACAGCAGTTATGATAATCCATATCTGTATGGATTTCAGCACAGACATCGAAGAAAAAGTTTCATCACAATTCACAATGGGTATTTGATGAAAACTCTTTATTACAAATCTCGCCTTATTAGATTACTACCTTTCCACCTGTACCGATCTTGAAAAATCTATTTGCTCCTAATGGGTTTTACCCCTTCAGGAGCACCCAACAAATTCTATAATTTGCTGAAATGCGTAGAGCCCAACTTGGATATCTGGCATCTGGCCATCATCTGGAAGTCACTGCTTCCGATGGCCAGCTGTTAACTAGTAGGGCCATCATAATCATGATGCAAACCTCTTTGTCATCGTCTATGAGAAAACTGAAGTATATCTCGAGTGGCTGAGATTATCTACTATATCCGCGGAGTGGTTAATGGATTGTCAAATCCAATTGAATTCTTAGGTTCTATTAAATATTCAGTAACCGTTTATGGTTCTGGAATTACTTTCCGTTCTACCATACTCCTACTAATATTTTCTGAAAGGAATTCATTTTACTAAAATGTGGTGTCAAGAACAATATAACTATTGATCCTGTAGATGGTAGAATGTCAATCCTCGTCTATGCCCGGGAAAACCCACAAACTGCCATTACAGAAAACGTGCATTGAGTTTATCCGGATTCTAGTTTTAAGCATAAACCGGACAGCTCCATATACATAACATCGTTAAGATATGCATATATTCTATATCCAATATAGAAATAAAGACACTAATTTATTTGGAACCGGATTCAAAAATTATGCGGCTGTTTCCCGTGCACAACCGAAGAGGAAAAGGCCATGCAACATTACCCATCAAGGTGCGCACTCACGGATGAGTAACTTGAGAGACGAGCACGTTCTCAAAATTACTATGACGGAATACCTAGCATAAGTATCTGCATTTTCGACCATCTTGAATAATCTTGATACTTCCAACGCATGGTTCTCTACTTTATTCTTATGCCTATAACTTCTCAAAATCTGGACCTATATTTCAACGAAATGCGTGTCTAAAACAAAAGAAGTCACAAGTTAACGGAATATAGTATGAGTACCAACCTCTTGTCTTTATGGACACCGGACAACATACAATACTTTGGATAAGTCCTCCGAGTTTAATAACTCAAACTCTGTGTTGTAAGTTGAAAACTGTATTATTGTTTAGAAAAATTACACCGTTATTGAATACGCCTTATCTAACCATTAACTGATATAGGTAAATATCATAAACATAATTTCAAAAAATTATATCCCACTTTATAAAATAAACGTACAAATATATTAGGTTGAAATTGGAGCATACCAACGGATATTCAAAACCATATATTTGCCGTTAGGCAAAACCCAGATGATTTCCTCAATATCACTAATTACAAAGAATTCTGATTTTTGAGGATCTTGTCACCTAATTCCCAATATTCTACTCTCACTCAACATCTATAATACTATACAGATGTGAGAATCTAGTCTCATAATTACATACCCTGAAGTCGGGATTTTTATTGGGAAAACGGTTTTCAATTAACAACGTACAATAAAACTGAAACATGAAAATGTTTCGAGCGGGTGGCTGGGTATTCCTAGTAATGCCTTATCTAATATCCGACTCATGACATTAGTTACAATTTCCATTGTCCTTACTCCACTCCCTTTATATGTCTTTACTTCTTACATTCTGTACATCTTATTTAGGCTAATTGGTTTTCTTCTTTCCCTATCTTTCGACATCTGTCTAAGGTTTGGAAGAAAACTATCCAATAAGCGTAATAAGTGTACTCTCCTAATATTAGGAGTTCTCGCAATCTGAGAAAAGGTAAATAGAAAAGATAACTGAATAATCTTATTCTATTTCTCCAGAGTCGGAATCCATCCTCGGACTAAAATAAATTTCTATGAGTTGTAACTCATAGATGATGGCTATATCCATTTTATGTGAATAATCTTATTCTATTTCTCCAGAGTCGGAATCCATCCTCGGACTAAAATAAATTTCTATGAGTTCGTATGTAACTCATAGATGATGGCTATACATGATGGCTATATCCATTTTATATGGATCTTTGTAACGATACAGAATATTCTGGAGAAAGCAAAGGGTAAAACAGGAGTGGCATGGGTATATGTGACTTTGTCGTGAATCGTGATAATTCAAAGCCAGGTTTGTTAAAAAAGGCTTCGGTTAACTTAGTTTATGAGTTTTAGTTTAAGACGGGTCATGGTTGCAGCCAAAGAGAGAGAAAAGAAACATTTGCACTCTAACTAAATTAGAATGGTTAACCTTTTTATCTAATTAGGATGGCTCCCACCGTTTCCTTGAATTCTCCTTCAAACCCTAAAAGGAGAACTAGTCGGGATCATTTACAGCTTACAAGTTTGCTAACCATTCAATCAGGACGGTGTTGGTACTCTGAGGGAGGCTTCCCGTGCTCTCGCACGGACTTAATTAAATAACTCCATTTCCGTAGAGGCGTAACCTCGTTAACACTTTCTAGACGCATAATAGGTTACATAATTGTGAAGTGAAAATCTTCCGAGAAATAATACCTACTCACAGTAAGAATCGGGATCCAACTATCATCGCGTGATAACCTAACGGATTCCACTCAAGTCACTACACTCCAGAAAGTATGCGCATGCCTGACAAGTTTTCTTTATGTTTGAAACTCCCGATGTGGATTTTTACTCTTAGGACCCTGGTGAACTTGACTGAGTCAACAAATCAAAGTGTCATAGTCAAGTTCAACTCGTTATTATCTTGATTGTATTAAACTCATCCGCACGAGCCTTTGACTGAGTCAACAAGGCCGTACGACTGCCCTAACCAATCGCAATACACGCAACAAACAAGCACCAATTAGCTACAGCACATCACGCCTTGGCTGAGTCAACAAACGCAGCATGAATACTAAATACTACTTGTGGGAAATGACAGAGGACTACGGGTGGTTTTTGGCAAAAAATCTTTAACATAATGAACTTGATATCGTTGAAGGAACTTGAGTGGTTTTGCAAAGGAGTGGCTTAAGCTCCGCTTTTAAAACTAGTAACATAAACTTTTGCTTAAGAGCGAACTCCTCGTGAAGGGATCTCAAGGCTCTTTCCTCATCGAACGAGGAGTAACATATTCCTAACCGAATACCCCTGTTCAAAGCAAAATAATATAACTTTGGTTTTGAAGAAAATCGAGTAGTTTTAAAAATTTGGTTCCGGCATCATCTGGGTTTGTTTTACTTGTATTAGAACTTTAATGCTATCCCATCAGATAATAATATCACACCAAAAAGAAACGAAAATAGGCACGCACATATATGTCAACCGTATTCGCTACAGGGTCCCGGGTGTTCACCGTAAAGTTAACTTACGGCAGGGCGGGACATGACTAGCGCGGATGCAAAACATATACAGCGTTTACTATATATATAAACATATATAACATGTGTCTTGGGCATGATAATATATTTCAAACACAGAATCACAGCAGAAGCAAACATTATGAAATAGAGGGTATACCAGGAATTCCGTGTTTCATTTAAGCCATGGATGAATCACGAATTCTACGGTCGTGTGAATAGCCAAACCCTAGTCCCTTAGACCCCTACGAGTGCGGCAAGTAGTCCCGCCAATTCTAAAATGGGATGCCCCGTTCTCAACACCATGAGATGGCCATCCGTTGCCTCCTAGAACCCGACTGCTTGAGCATTTCTTCTGGGTCTATCCTAAGTACAAGAGATGAAACAAATATAATACATAGGCGACACAACCTCAACCCGGATGTGCCTCTCAAAAGAATATACATTAAGCAGTGACGACAGTCAACAAGCCGGACGATCGTCCCGCAATATGAATATACAAATGTAAATATAAACTCCCATCTCACAAAAACCCACGGCTATTCATAACGACCACCGCAACTATTTCAATTAAGATATACATCACAGAAGCAACGAGTATTTGCAACCCCGTCTAATCGACCTATAGCAATTAGACGACGTTCTCAAACACAAATACGAACTTGAAGACATTAAACGATGCCAAAGTTTCGAGTTTAAAACGTTCCGAATTGCCCGAATGCAAAAATAATAGCAAGTTAAATCTGGGCAAAATTTGCGTTTACCAAAAATACCCATTTTCAATACCCAAGACACTGTAAAAAGGCGGACCATTTTGGAGCTACAAGGGCCGCAATTTGCGGTCAAAAACAATATTTTGGCGGCTCAAAAGTTTCCGAATGGTTTCGTGTTTGCACAATGTCATATACTAGTCTCTATCATCTTTCTGCAATACGCAAAATAATTTTTAGAGACCAATTTTTTTGCTAGAAGCTAGAATTTGGGTTTTGAAAATACGGAGTTTTTCGGTTCGGAACTTTAAATATCGTCTAAACTAGTTCTAGTGTTTGGGTAGCTCTGATACCATGTAAGTAAACGCTTATGCTCGCACCGCAAACTAGCGGCAAAGTGGAATACAAAACGAAAATTTTCGAAACTCGAGCATGAACCCTACAACCTAGAATTGAATCCAAACACTAAATTGGAAACTAATATGAAGGAGTTTAACTACTAAGTTATAAATACAACCTTTATAGTTGTGTCCTTCGTCTTCTTTTCACTTAGCTCTTTAGGTCGTCGGAACGAGCTTGGGAGTCGGTTTTCCTTACCGAAGATGACTCACCTCGAAGGAGTCCGAACTAAGGCTCTGGTTTCTCACTTGAAGCAACTAGTGATCAAGACTTGATAAGAATTGATCACTATATTAATGTAGTCGTTAATCTCTAGATAATCTCTCATAATCTTTTATGAATCTCCACTCAAGAAAACTCAAGTAGGGAAGAAGACTTGGTGTAGTTTTGCAAGCATGGCAACTCAAGAAGAATGAACCATCATCACCTGTTCTTTTTCTTCTTTCTTTTCTTTTTGTGTTTGGAATGAGTGGGGTTGTGATCCGCCATGATGAGTCACGAGCCCACAACATTCCTACACATTCAAGAAGAGAAGAGAAGAATGCCACCTAATTGTACACATACCCATATGTATTTGTATATATATCAATATATATAAATACACTAATACAAGTATATGCTACAAATACATACACCCGTATTCATATCAAAATACGAACACCCGTATTCATATCAAAATACGAACACCCGTATTAATATTTTGACACAAATAAGCATATTTACATAATTACTCGTATTCGTATAAATACCGTATTCTGTCAAAATAGGAATACCGAAATGGAGATACTAAAAGAGATATATAATACTAGCTCACATTTAAACCAAAATGTGATAACCCGGCTATCTTTTAAACCGTCTAGTATCAACAAACTGTCCGATTAAAAGTACGTGTACAAACGGACGTGTTTTAATCGAATCAAATACGTATGAAAATATGTACACTATATCGTTTCTCCCGAACTGGGAAACCCTTTGTGTGGGACTCTAAAGACTTGACAATACGCTGGCGGTGTGTTTAACCACAAACAAGTCAGCGGCACTAGCTGTACGTAACGACTATTCAGGTATTGGACGAAAAGAAAGTTGACAAGCAAATTTTTCTGTATCTCTACTGAGCCCCTAAAAGTGACAGTCTCCATACAGTCTGGTCTATTCGTCTAAGAGTATCACATATCGGGTCTAGGGATGGATAAAGTCAGACCCCTAATACGCGATGAGGTGTGTCGGTATAAACCCCATCACCCACCGAGAAACTACTGATCCAAATCAGTAATGCTCATTCATCTTGGCTGAGGATTTATGGTGATGGCTACCCGTACATAGCGCGACATCTACTCCCAATACCGGGAGAGACGAATCCCCGACGATTCGCTCATTGCCTCCATGTGGCTCGGAACTGTACCCAACTAAAATCTGTTTACATGGCTCAGTAGAGCTGTAGTAGGGTAATAATCAAAACACAATGAGAACTCACACGAGACAAATGACGATCTCAGGTCGATAGACTAATCTGTACTCATGTCATCAGAGAACTGCTACATGACAATAGGTATAATAACATCTAGTATGTTCTCGGTGAGTCCGTCCAGTGTAACTCATAACCCAATGAGTACCTGTATACTCTTTGGTGACTAACTGGCACCAATGGCTATGAGACCGGCCATCGTCCCTTATCGGAGTTAAGAAACATATACAATAGTCTATTCTGGAATATCGATACCTAGTCTCGATATTCCCACTATTAGGGACATTTAAGGATGTGTTTATAGACTACCCAGTTCTCACAAGTGTGATCGCCACAATAATCCTGACAGTCAAGCAAGAATCCTAAGGGTTCCATCAACATGTAATAGTGATCCGTAATACCACATAATACATGAACATGATGATAGAGATGAACCAGACAGTATACTACCACCTTGAGTAAGACTGTTCTATCCGTATAGATCCTTCTTCAATCATCATAATCGCTTGCTTGCGATTACAATAATTGCCTTGAGGGCACTATAACCAACACTCCCAAGAACGAGCTTTATAATTTTGGGCATTGTTAGAAGAGCAAGCATATGTTTCAATCTCGAGATAAAAGGATATTGACAATTGCTAAAAGTGAGGTTACATGGCTGTGAAGATGGATTAAGGCAAAGATGTTTGATTAAACTATTGCTAGTGCTGGAGATTAATTTTATGGTTAGACAACTTAGAATCAAAGATGTTCCAAAGGAAAAAAAAAAACACATCAGATGATTGGATATGTTGTGGAATGCAAATTGTAAGTGAAGCTGGTATGGAAAATTCGTAGGGACTGAAAGTCAAAATTTTATCGACCTTTGTAGTATATTTATCTGAAAAGTTTCTAGAAAACGGATAAAACACCTGACCTTTGGCATGCAACGCCACTTCTTTGGTTTTAGTTTCATCCCCCCTTCCCTTTCCCAGACAAAAAAGAGAATACTATTTCAAGAAAAATGACAATCATTGTCTCAAAACAGACTCAACTTCATTCCCTTAAAGAAGTATACATTTTCTTATTGTAGCTGAAGGAAATAATTTAAGCCATGACACAAATTATGACTCCTTGGAGATGTAAGGTGCTCTACTTATTTTGCATTTAGTGAGAGAGTATAATAAGGCCATCAAGGACTCATATGGAGCATTAGCTTTTGGGAATCAAGTTTAAGTAAACTACATATCTATTCGTAAGTACTGCATGTGGAACAAGAGGCAGTCTTAAGAATGCCTTTGGCATGGAACATCACTTCTTTGGTTTGTCAATTAATTCCATGCCCCCTCCCCTTTCCCAAAAAAGGAAGAAAAGAGAGTACTATTTCAAGAAAAATGACAATCATTGTCCCAAAACAGATTCAACTTCATTCCTTAAAGAAGTTAATGCATTTTCTTATTGTAGCTGATGGAAATACTTTTAGAAATGACACAAATTATGACTTCTTGGAGATGTAAGGTGTTACTTATTTTGCATTTGTTGAGAGAGTCTAATAAGGCCATCAAAGACTCATATGGAGCATTAGCTTTTGGGGAACCAACTTTAAGTAAACTAGATATCTCTTCGTAGGTACTATATGTGGAATAAGAGGCAGTCTTAAACTCTTACCCAGTTATCCCAGTGCACTGGTCAGCAGTGAATTTTTCCACCAAAATAAGATGACTCATGTCTTAGCCTACTGATCCAATATTGCTAATGACGTGTAATTGGGGTAGAAACTAGAAAGTGAAACCAAGGCAAGTTTTGAATTTTGGGGCAAATCATTTAGGATGGATAATCAAAATGTCCCCTACACAATTAGTTTTGTATGACGATAAATTGGATTAATCAGGAGCTTTTATGTAAGCGTAGTGCATTTTAGGGTTGACGCCAGGCTAGCTCTCCAAAAATATGAGGTGCAAAACTTGCTCTTAGGAAGCATAGAAACTTAGTGTACATTTTTCACTAGGACTCAAGTGACAGTTTGTTTGTGGCAATGAAAAGTATAGGGACTACATAAGAATCTAGCTCTTTGGTTCTTGTTGTAGTCCTAAAATTCAGCAAGTTATTTCATTCTGGTTTTCTATATAAGCCAGTCCTGCTCGATTTTGAATCTGGCATTGAATCAAAGCTAGTCTGAAGCATCTCAACGTTAATTGTCACAGAATTTAGACATGGATAATTGAGGAGTTAGATATTTGATCTGTAACTTTAATTCTTTTTTACTCAATTAAGATTTATTTTATGAATATAATACTTTAAAAATGTGCAATCTATTAGTGTCTTTCGTATCAACATCAATTTAAATTAAATTTTTATGCATGTATATTTTCTTAACAGTTGAACTTATCAGATGCTATCTTATAATGTATATAGTATCGGAACTTTTTTTGTGACCGCAACGAAGCCCACCGGCCCCGCATGCCTCTCTTCAAAGCACTAAATGGGAGATCCCGGGTCGGCCCTTCCTCCCAAACTCCTATTGCCCACCACTGGGCTATGTGCCCCGCACTGTAGTATCAAATTTATGTCACTTGCATAACACATGCTTGAAATCTAGTTGAAACTATTGATTTGGTTGAAAAAATTAAAACAAGATATTTGTGTTTTTGTTATTCTGCAGGCACAGGCTCTTCTTAGCTATTTCCGAAACCAACGACATGGAGGAGCTGGAAGGCCATGACATTGCAAATTTTGAATTCACCTTTGTAGTTCAGTTTGATGTAATTATAACAGTTGTGGGGGTTCTTGTTTAAATATATGTAATTTCGCCAGGTATGCTCTTTAGGTAAAAGTGTGCAATTATTTTGTGTCTCCAGCCATCGAGATTGCATAAGGAATTGTTGTTTGCGTGCGTCCTCTGTAAAAATGAAAGACTGTAATGTAATTAATTGGATCGAAAGTCTGTTGATTCATTGTTCTTCACCAAAATGTTGTATATCTTTATTCTCTTTTCAGACATACAAGCAACCTTTTTTTGTCTGTGGTGTTCAAATTCATGTATATTCTTTTTATCTTAGAAATGTATCTTATTATTTTCTTCCTCGTCCCCTTTATATTTGAACAGGGCGGCGTTGATGACTTGAAAACTACTGTAGTTTGCCCATGATTGAGAGGGCAAACTATTACCCTTCCAATTTCTTTCTACAATAGTATTATTCAATGTTTGCCTCTGAAACATTTTTATGGCATTCTGTTATTAATTTTTCTTATAAGACTTTGTATCAAAATGATTTTATGTATATATCATCAAAGATCTCCTCACATATTGGTAAGCCATGTAAAAACTTGAAAATGTACTGATATTGAACTGTTTTGCCGAGGTCATGTTGGTTTGGCGAAAAAGTCAAGAAAATGTCAATATAAATGAATGAGTGAAATTAAAATTTTTGCAAGCCTTCAACTAAAGCAAGTCTATAGGATGATTGTCACTGTTTAACTTGGGTTATATAACCACGAACATGATAGAAGCCGGCGAAAAACTTCTGATCGTAACTGTTTATGGACCATAGTCTGCGTGTGATATATACATGATCATGATTGGCGAAAATGTCAATATAAACAATATAGATAATTTTGTACAAATTTTGCAAGTCGCGGAGAAAACGAGTTTTCATAGGAAATTGTCACTGCCTATGCACCCATCTATCCATCCATGACCAAAGACTGGCAAATATGTCGTCGATATAGCAAGAAAAATGAAAACAAACTGAAAAGTGCAATTAGTAAAAGAAGAAATAAGCAGAGGGTTCAAGTGAAAAACTACTCCTTTGCTTCGCTCAATCGACTCATATTCGTCTTTCTTTTTAGCAGCAGCGCGTTCAAAAACCCTAACCCTAAAACGCTCGTTGATGGAGATGGAGCTTGAGCCTCGAGTAAAGCCATTGGCCTACAAGATCAAGGCCGCCTCTCGCGAGTCCACTCCCCAGAAGTCCGCTCACGTCCTCGACTCCGACCTCCGATCTCACTGGTCCACTGGCACCAACACCAAGGAGTGGATCCTCCTCGAACTCGAAGTAATCCATCAATCACCCAAACTTCTTCTTCATTTTGATTTTGCTTTACTCAGTTCAGAAATGTCTTTGATTTCATTTTTGGTAAAGTTTGCATAGATTTGTCTCTCAGAACTTAAATTACAGTTACTACTTTGTAAAGATATCATCATCACCCTTACAATTAGCCTTGTTAACCACTTTTTTGGTCCCAAGTAACCATATTCATATTGAAGTTTGAAAGTGCTTGGTATATATGGGCTTCATATGATTCACTAGGTTATTCAAAAGAATATAGGTATCAAGAAATTCCGGCCGGATAGAGCATAAAGATTGCTGAATCATGATATGTATTACATATTCTCTCTCTTTTTATATTTATATATCTTATCGCTTATCACATATCGAATTGTAAGATATTTTCTCTGGTACAATAGCTAAGGAAGTAGGTATACAACTATATTTCATAAGAATACGATCAAATTAGTAGTATAGAATAATATAGAGGAGAAATATACCGATTTTAGTAAAGTGCTAGTCAAATAAGCGACACAAATGCAAATACAAGATATATGGATCAACAAAGTTCAAGCGAACAATCATAGTTCCTAAGACAATTAACCAAAACGATACCCACTAGTTATATCAATACAAATAATATTAGGGTTTCTAAAAATATCAATTCGGGCAAGGATTACTGACATTAAATTATCAAATTATCATGTTTAACTAAAACAAGTGGAATCATGCCGAACTAAAACAGATGGAATGTATGGTCCACAAAACAAATTTTAGGGTTTTATGAAAATCAAATAATGTTTTGAATAGATTCTGCACGAGAGATACCAAACACACTTTCATAAAAATCACAAATTAACAACAGATAGTGAAAGATGATTAGGTTGATGAGTATGGGCTGAGTCTCAAAGCGAAATACTTTAAATTTCTCATCAATTGCGAAAAGCTCATGGCGATTTTCTGTCTGTGAAAGAGTTTTCATGGAGACGAGATGAAGCCATGAAACGTGGAAGTAGTGACGAGATGATGTAGAGAAGCATACAAGTGGTTACGAGAAGTGGTGACGAGATGATGTTTAGATGGAGATTGTGAAGAAGCGGTGAAGCGGTTGAAGAAGCTTTGGAAGCTCGTGGAAGAATAAGAGCTTGTGAAAGGATTTTAGAGATTTTGCGACAATGTCTTCTTAAAAATGCCATTAAGATTCTCAACAGTCGTATTGTATCATATAATATGAATTCTCTATCATATGGTTTTGATGACTACGGTAAAAGATATAATAGGTTGGACAAACCATCAAGATATCAAGCTTACGCCACATAATTAAACCACGGGAGAGAGTATTTGACAAAACCCGAAGAATATGTACGAAAACAATGAGTTTATACTATGAAAATCGATATTGAAATCTATTTATTTACCAAGCCGGTTGGTGAAGATTTAACCAAAATATAGATCTCTCGATGATTTTTATTAATTTAGGAGAAAAATATGATAATGAACCTAAGGTAAATAATGACTGCTTTAGAAAAATAAATGTTTGGAGGTATGCAGACTTGATTTTAAAGACACGTACGATGAGACAATTACTAAGAGAACATTAGAATGGAGCTTGACCATTGTCCATTCTTTATTACCATAGACTTTACATATATGGGCACATTGAGTTTACATGTCTAACTATTAGGTAATCAGAACGTAACAGATATGACTTCACTTAATCAACTAGTTGATATCAGATGTATTGGTGTTAATTGGTTGAGCTTGATCAAAACCTTTCGGAACTCAACTAAAAGAAGGGTACAAAATATTTTTGAAATTTATTTTAAAGTTTTCTAAACTCCGACAAGTATGATTTGGATGAAAACTATTGAACAAATCGACACCTATTTGGTGTATGAAATGGTATGTATATATCTTTGTAGACTATATATATAATATGTACGCACGTGAGAGAGAGAGAGAGAGGTTTATCTCATACTACTGCGAGAGAGAGGGGGGTTTATCTCATACTACCTAATTCATATCCTATTAATAGTGTGTTTTTATATATTGAAATCGTATTATACTTTAAAAAGTAGAAATGCTGAGATGTACTAAATACTAATAATGCTAATGATTTTTATGGTGATCTAATTACTGTCTACTGAACTCATGAAAATCTAGATTTTGAAGTATATTTATTTGGGTATTTTGCATCATTTTTACTTGTATGTTCAACCATGATATGATAATGCGAAATCCATCAATTGTTGTTCTGATGTATGATGATGTATGATGACATATGTATGATGATGTATGATGACAGAACTCCTAGTTTTTCTCTATTCTTTTTATCTGCAGGAACCTTGTCTACTTTCACACTTGCGAATTTATAACAAGTCAGTTCTTGAATGGGAAATTACGGTTGGACTACGGTATAAGGTACAGACTTATTTTATCTTCATGAAGGATCTGATGTTTCTTTAAATTCCAGGACCATTTTAGGTGAAGTTTATATGAGGGCAATTTATGCAAGAGATTTTTCTTTTTTAAAAGAAGAGCTCAAGCCCTTTTTTTTGTATATAGTGTCAACTACTCATTATAAGTGTTATATGTGTTAAATGGTACATACAATAGAACCAAACATTTGCCGCATTCACAGTTGTATATGCAATATGGTCACTTTTACATAAATTTTATTTAACATAAATCCATGATGTGCAAAAAACTGAGGGAAAATATATAAAGTCTAAAATGTCTATTCAATTCATAGTAATAAGTAATAACAATATTTTGATGAGTCTACTGTATACATGATTTGTGACTATTGGTAGTCAGAAAACTACATAAACAATAACTCAGCGGTTAGTAACTAACAAACATATGCTAATTTAATAGAAAATTACAATTAACAGGAAGAAAATTACAATTAACAGGAAAAAAAATTAATTTAAAACATTATTTCCATATCCCCATCTTGAAATTCCGATCCGATCCGTCTGGGATCTAAATTGGGTGATCTTTCAATCCTCAGTAAATGATATCTTAAATTGTTGGGATATAGTCTTAAACTTTATCAGGAGTTTCTGAAGAAAATAACTTGAACATAAAATCCTATACACATAGCTTCTAGGCCCTTTATAAGCAGTAGTATTTTGTGGATACAACAGATAAACCTGGCTGAATAGACAACTGGCGTAGATAAACATTTAAATGAGATCCATCCATGAATCCATGAAATGTCTTATAAGTCCCTGCACCATTATTAGATAGAGCATAAACCAGGAGATCATTTGGAATTACTGAATTAGCATGCTTCAGGTTTTATAAGCTGCTGGTTATCCAGGTGCAGTGCGGTTCATTCTATTCAATTATTCATGTTATAATGATTCAGTTATCTTTCAGAGATTGTACTTATCTTTTTTCTGTATCTGTTTGACATACATTGCTTACCTAATTTGGAAGATTTTCTTGGATATTTTGGCATGGTACCTTTCCAGCCAGAGGCGTTTGTAAAGGTACGTCCACGTTGCGAAGCTCCTAGACGTGACATGATGTACCCTATGAACTATACACCTTGTCGCTATGTGCGGATATCTTGTTTAAGAGGGAATCCTATAGCTATATATTTTATTCAGGTAAAATTTTGGAATCCCCCCCAACACGCACACATTGCACGCATGCACGCACACATTGCGCGCTATAAAAGTACAAGCTTATACCCACTTCTGCAGAAAACGAGTTGAAGCATGTGTGATTGCAGTTTTGCAAGCAATGACCTATCGATCCTTGTTCAGTTATTGATAATCGTGAACAGAAAAACATATCTTTATTATTTTCATAGAGGAAATGCTATCAACCAACAGCCTTCAATATCAATCATGTATTGGCTGTTGGATTTTCCAGCTTAAATTTAACTTGACATGTCTTTTGAGAGGGGACCTTGGGTTCCCATAAGGTCTCTTTGATATTAACTCCATTGCTGTTTATACTTTTGTATATGGCAGCACTGGCTTTTTTCCGGGCTTCACTTATTTTTGCTATCTTTTTTATTTAATGTTGACGGGCACTGCAGTCTTTTCATTCTGATGCCTTCAATCAAACTCTGCAGCAGTATTTCTTAGTCTATAATTAATATGAACCTGCTCACTGGCTTCTAGAATTTGTTGTCATCTTTTGGAGGATGCAACTTATTTCAAATATTTTATAATAGGGCTTATTTTAGTTAAATTCTACCATTTATTTTTCATTTAGTTCCATCTTTTATTTTCTATTTAGCAACGATGTGAATAAATGTATCTAGAAAATAGGAAAGGCAAAAAGACTTGTGTTCATAATACATGGAACATGCATCAATGCATATATCTAACGTATCGTTTAATTTTGGACCGTTGGTGTCTCCATATAAGTATCATAAACAGCTTAAGTTGCACATGCACAATTTTGTATTTCCCATTTATTTTATATCAAAATTTTCCTCTTGTTGTTGAATCAATGACCAAATTCCAACACCAACTAAGACAAATATTTACGACACATTCACAGCTTAAAAGTTAAAACGGATTAAAAGACTATCTTTGCTCATCATGCATAATTTTTTAGCGCACATATGACTTTCCCACCTTACCGTGCCTGTTCCATGTCAATTTCCTGGTTTTCTTGGGATATGCCATGATGCTTTTCATCTCTGGTTGCATCTGTGCTCCATTTATGTGATTGTGTTACCTAGCTTATTTGTCCTGTTATTTGCATATTCATACAACTGTGTTTACTTCTTTGAGTTTACATGTATATCACAATGCACACTTATGCCTTTTCTCGAAAAGAATCATATCACATCTTTCCTTCGGCCCAAATTATGCTGAATATCAAATTTGTGAGATCTGTCTTCTTTTTCATCTAGAAATCACAAGCATGTGCTGGTTTTTCCTGTAGGCATCGTATGGAGTGATTTATTTAAGCTGTTTACATCAAGAATTTTATTGTTTTCCTAATTCTACTGCCAGCCACCTGTGATATTAAGTTAGTTGAACATCTTCTGCCAGCTGATCGGAGTTTCTGTGACTGGATTAGAACCAGAGTTCCAACCTGTTGTCAATTACCTGCTACCACACATACTAAATAACAAACAGGAGGCGCACGATATGCATTTTCAGGTATAATATTATGAGACATTTCATGGCCTTTTGAATTACCATCTACATTAATTAATTTGTGCCCATCTGTGCTAAGCAGTGACTTTAGTACCTACAAGCAATGTTTGTGGTGCACCGGTAAATCAGTAATCAGAAACTGTGCCATATCATGTCATAACATCACATATTTCTATTTGTTTTCTGATCTTGTTGACCTTTTAATTTCTCAGTTATGATGTTACCTCTGATGTTAATATCTGCAGTTGCTTCAAGAGATGACAAGTCGACTGCAGGTTTTTCTTCCCCAGCTGGAGGTACAGTCAATGCAAAATTCAGATTGAATGCATCGCTCTAAATTAGTTTGTTTCATTTTGATATGGCTTTCATTTATAGAAATTACTGACAAGGCTAAATTCTTATCAATGTAGACGGATCTTGCCAATTTTACAGATGCAGCGGACTTCAACATACGTTTCTTTGCAATGCTTACTGGCCCATTTTATCCAATTCTACATATTTTGAAAGAAAGGTCAGAGTTGAACCATCTTTTACAGTTAACTGTTCTGTAGATTCGGACACAACTGTAGAGTGTTTTTCGTCATTCTATTGAGATACGAATACATGTCGCTTGTCAGGCGTATTACAGATCCCCCAGCCTAGGGTAGGCCGAGGTTTATTGATTGTGGGGATCCGAATTTTCGGCAGCCGCGGACTAAGCTGCCGTTAATTACCCCTTATTTTTGGAGCGAGAGAACCTCCGATTGACAGGTAAAACTGGTCATACGAATTCAATGTGTAGAGTGCGTGTGTTGTGTTTTGAAGGGAACTTGAACATAGGCCTCGCAGAGTTTACGGGGGTCCCGCTACTCGGATAGGGGGTCAAGGGGGCTAGTAGCCCTCTTGCGGGGTGCGGGGCAGCGTCTTGTTAGAAATTTTTTCTAACATGGAAGTATTTTTAGTGTGGAACGTTTGGATAAAAGGGTGAGGAGCGTTCTAAGGACACGTGAGACAACTCGCGGCGCAGGGCACCAGCGGGTCATGCTCGCGGCGCACGGGCGCCAGCGGGTCACGCGCACGGCGCGCAGCCGCTGGAAACACCAGCGGAAGAAAGGGCTTAAGCCCCTGGGCTGGGAGTTGAACTTCCGAGAGGCTTTGGAGTTAAACTCTTAGGAAAGAAACTGGATGTGGATTTGGAGTTAAACTTCTAAGAGATCTGGATTTGGAGTTGAACTCTTTTGAGAATTTAGATCTTAGAGTTGAACTCCCCAAATATTGATTTGGAGTTAAACTCCTAAAAGATTTAGGTCTTGGATGGTGAAAGGAGGTTCCTTTTCGCCCTCTTCGAGGCTTGGACTTCCCTAAAATGGGTTATTCTGCGATTGGTTTCTTCTTTCTTTTTGTTGGATCTTGGAGAAAAGGGACGTTGAGATTAAAAGTCTCCCTTTTAGAGATTTGATGGGAGATCTGAGCTCCCCGTCAAGTGTTTTATGGTGAAAAACTATTCATTTTTGGGAAAAAAGAGTTTAACTCTTGATTTAATTCAAAAAAGGAAGAAAGTTTAGAACCTTGAAGAAGGAGGAGGCATAGAACCCTACTATTTTTTTGAGGGGAATGAATAATTATCTCATTTCTTCGTGATGCTGCCTTATATAGGCTTATAAGTTTACACATAGCCCTTGGGCTTTATAAAGTGGCATTTTGTCCATCCCATGCTTTATGTGCTTATTTCTTTTTGCACATGAGCCATGTGCTTTACAAGATTTTGGTTTTATGCTCATTTACATTCATGCATGAAAATTACATGAAACCCATTTATTGCTCGATAATTATTCCTTTGGCATGGGGAGGGCCGGCCTCTTTATGCTCGGGCTCGACTTAGGCATGGGCCTACTTGATGTGAGTTTGGTCCCACTTGACTTAGAGTTGACTTTGACTTGGTCAACCGGAGTGTAATTTTTGACCCTAACAAAATGCCCCCCATCAATAAATGCACACCGTGTATATGGGTTGTGTGCGTGAAATTGATGGATATTGTTTCATGGGAAGTTTGACTTTGAGGTGGAGCATCATTCCGGGGGTGGAGCATCCTTTCGGGAGAATAATTTCGGGGATCGGAGCATCATTCTGATGTGCGGAACATAATTCTAGGGGGTCGAAGCATCATTCTGAAGAGCGGAGCATAGTTCCAGGAGCATAATTCCAGGGTCGGAGCATCATTCTGAAGAGCGGAGTATAATTCCAGGGGGAGGATATATTCTGAGACGAGATATATTCTCGACACATGGGTTGATTCTGAGGCGAAGTATAATTCCAACAGGGAAGACTGATACTCCGTGACGAAACATGATTTCGACGCAGAGGTAGACATTCTGAACGAAACACCATTTCGATGTATGATTCCGACGTAGAGATTGTTGGTTGACTTGTTTCCAAGACGGAGCTTGATTCCGACGGGGAGGTCGATGGTTGACTTGTCGATTTGATTTGATTTGAGTTCATTATCCGTCCAGCAGGGCTTTTGAGCCCGGGACTTGGAATTTGGGGGGATTTCTTTCGTCTCCAGTTTAACGATTTAGAGGTCATATGTTCCCAGTTTACTTAGGGGTTTATTGGATTGAAAGTTTGAAATTTTAGGGTTGGAGCCGGCATCGGCGTTGCTAACACTGGAGCATAAGTGCCAGGAGCAATTCATTATTTGCCTTTGTCTGATTGGGAGCGATAGCTTAGAAGATAGGTTTAGGTCCCTATCATATAAGGCTTTTTTCAATTTTATGAGCCGTAAGGGTCAAATAAAAGCATTTTCTCCCTATGAGTTGAAAGGATCTCATATGTGTATTTTCTCCTTAAGAGTCGTAAGGACCTCAAGTGTGTTTTTCTCTTATGAGTCTTAAGGATCTCACGAAAGTGTTTTCTTACGAGTCGAAAGGATCTCGTAAGTTTTGTTCTCCTCATGTATCGTGAGGACCCATGAGTGGGTCTTTCCAGATGGAGCATAATTCTAAGGGCGGAGACTGCTGCGGGGCTAGTGATTGCGGTGGGGCATGGGCGTGATTTAGCTTGTTTATACCCGTGGATTGTATACGGTAGTCAATTTGGGGACTGGCCATAGGACTGGTGTAGTAGAATTTGGTTGGGATGGGGATTATTTGTGCTCGTGAATTGTATACGGTGGTCAGTTTAGGGACTGGTCGTAGCGTTGGGAAAATTTGGGAGATTTGGAATTTTGTTGGCGTCTGCATCGCTAACGCTGGAATGACGCAAGGAGCGACTCATCATTCGCCGTTGGGATATTTGGGGATTTAAAATTTTGTTGGCGTATGAATCGCTAACGCTGAAGTACGGTTTCAGGAGCGACTCATCATTCACCTTTTGAGGGGTTTGACATATTTATTTATATACACATTTTTTCTTATCGCGAATACTCCATCATTTCAGCTTTTCTTATTGCTTCACTCGTTCAACTCAAATCCCTATCGTTCGTGGTTGCCTTTGGGCAACCACTCTCTTGTCTGAGCTCACCTGACAGGAAGATATTTTCTAGAAGTAGCTCCCCTCAATCGGCGGGGCCTCGCATCTGGCTGTTTCGCTCGGAAGTCGATCGGCACCCTCAACGCCGGGTGTGGCTTAGCAACATGTCGTTCCACTTGTTGGTCTGACTTGACGAGTTTTAACTCAACCCGCTGCGCTCGGCCCTGCGGGGCTATGCGCCACCCGGTTCGTTAAAAAGATCGTTCGCTTCGCTCTTTTGCCGAAACCGGAAACTCAAAACCCTTGACATGACAACAAAAACTTGATGAGATGCATCATACAATGATCATCGAAAGTAGATTTACCTTTGCAAAGAGTTGCAAGCTTTTCAAAGTTTAAGTCTATGTCCTAGGGGGCGGTGATTGATCCTAAAATTTCGTCGATGCAGAGCATATAGTAGGATCGTCGGGGCAAGTCTTGGCTATGAGTGGGGTCGGATAACAAATCGGGTGTAGCCCCTCCATGGGCGGCCCAGTTCCGGACCGAAAGTGATCCTTGATACCACCTGACATGCCTGAGCAAGGTTTCAGACAGTTTTTGCTGAAACAGTTCTCTGACCGATGCTGGCTCCATACCGATACTCTCGGACTGTCGTCGTGACCCTTCCTCTTCAGGAAAGGACAAACGACTGAAGACGGTTGGCCTAGATGGGTCTTTGGGTGGCGCTGATGCCTCTTTTGTGGTTTTGCCCCGCTGCTTTTGCGCTGCACGAAATGCTTGGTAGACTTCTGAAGAGGGTGTCACGCCTTTTTTGCTGGAGCGTGGACACGTATCTTCGTAGCACATTTTGAATTGCGGCTTTCTTAATCTTGGCAGACATCGCATTCTTCTAGACCCAATTTAAAGGTTCGAAAGAATTGTGGGTTTTCACGGCCGCCACTCTGTGGTCGCGGAGCAGTCCGGATTTTGGAACTTCACAAAATTTAACTTGGCCGGAGTCTTGGTCCTTTTGTTGTCCCTATATCTGAGCTGCTTCTGCCTCAGCTTTTCCGATTTGAGCACCTTGCAGGCTTCTGCTCTTCGGAAAGCCGCCGTAGGCCGAGTGATGGGGAGCCTTGAGAAGACATCCGCTCGCACGTTCGTCGAAGGCATCGCTTGAGCTTGCCCGCGATGTCTGGCGACTTCTTTTGTTCCGACGGCTTTGTCCTCAGCTGGAGCCACGGAAAGCCGTTCAAACACTGACTTGCGCTTGAGTTGTGGTGCCCTTGCGATCACCACATTTGGCCTCCTGCCCTTTGAGATGGGTTTGGCCACTTGATTTGCCGGGGTCTCCACCAGATGAGCGCTTCCGGCAGGGTAGATGATGACGGAACCGAATTGGCATGGAGGCTCCTTTCACTGCCTCATGAGACTCGCCGGGAGGATCACATGCGTTTGTCTTGACCGCGTAGGTCACTGGAGACATGGTTGCTGAGTTCGAGATTGCAATTGAAAGCTGTTAATCTGCAAAAAGCATGATTTCATTACAGGTAATCGATGTATATGTTGATTGAGTTCACATGAACGTTTAACCCGAAATATGGGAGGAGAGAAATGGTCCCACCGGGCGTGCCAGAATCTGTAGAGTGTTTTTCGTCACCCTATTGAGATAGGAATACGCGTTGCTTGTTAGACGGATTATAGATCCCTTGACTAGGGTAGGCTGGGGTTTATTGATTGTGGATCCGAATCTTTGGCAGCCGCGGACTAAGCTGCCGTTAATTACCTCTTGTTTTTGGAGCGAGAGAATCTCCGATTGACGGGTAAAACTGGTAATGCGAACTCAATATGCAGAGTGCGTGTGTTGTGTTTTGAAGGTGACTTGGACATATCGGGGGTCTCGCAAAGTTTACGGGGATCCCGCTACCCGGACAGCGGGCTGGTGGTCAAGAGGGCTAGCAGCCCCCTTGCGGGGTGCGGAGCAGCGTCCCGTTAGAAAATTTTTCTAACGGGGAAGTATTTTTAGTGTGGAATGTTTGGAAAAAAGAAGGGTGAGGAGCGTCCTAAGGACGCGTGAGACAACACGTGACCGTTGGGCGCCAGCGGGTCACGCGTGCGCTGGAAACACCAGTGGAAGAAAGGGCTTAGCCTCTGGGCTGGGAGCTGAACCCCCCGAGGGGTTTTGGAATTAAACCCCTAGGGAAGAAATTGGATGTGGATTTGGAATTAAACTTCCAAGAGATTTGGATTTGGAGTTGAACTCTTAAAAGGTCTGGATTTAGAGTTAAACTCCTTTGAGGATTTAGATCTTAGAGTTGAATTCCTCAAAAATTGATTTGGAGTTAAACTCCTAAAGGATTTAGGTCTTTGATGGTGAAAGGAGGTCCCTTTTCGTCCTCTTCAAGGTTTGGACTTCCCTAAAACGGGTTCTTCTGAGATGGGTTCTTTCTACCTTCTTTCTTTTTGTTGGATCTTGGCTCCTTTTTTTTTTGTTGGATCTTGGAGAAAAGGGGCGTTGAGATTAAAAATCTCCATTTTAGAGATTTGATGGGAGATTTGAGCTCCCCTTCGAGGGTTTTATGGCGAAAATCTATTCCTTTTTGGGAAAAGAAGAGTTAAAATCCTTATTTAATTCAAAAAAAGGAAGAAGGCTTAGGACCTTGAAGGAGGAGGTACAGAACAATAATATTTTTTTTGAGAGGAATGAATAATCATCTCATTTTTTCATGATGTTACCTTATATAGGCTTACAAGTTTACACATAACCCCTTGGGCTTTACAAAATGGTATTTTTCCTATCTCATGCCTCATGTGCTTATTTCTTTTTGCACATGAGCTATGGGTTTTACAAAATTTTGGTTTTATGCCCATTAACATTTATGCATGAAAATTATATCAAACCTATTTATTGCTTGATAATTATTCCTTTGGCATGGGGAGGAACGGTCTCTTCATGCTCGGGCTCGACTTGGGCATGAGCCCACTTGACCGGGGCTTGGTCCCACTTGACTTGGAGTTGACTTTGACTCGGTCAACCGGGGTGTAATTTTTGACCCCAACAACAATCTTATAGAATCAATTTGCATTTGCAAATTTAATGTGTAAATTCCTGTTTTCCGATTTTGTAAAATTTGTTTTGTGGTTTGTTTCATGGACAACCATGAAAGAGTTCATTTTTCTCTTCATTCTATTGCTTTGAGTGCTGAAAATTGTTTGTGCTAAAATTTCAGGGAAGCTGCTAAGGCACTGCTGATTGCTCCTGATCCAGAAGCTTTTAAAAGCAGTCAATCATCCACTTTAACCGTGTCCTCAAATTTTGAGGTAGGCTTGATGAGCCTTGAGATTAGTTTTTAGTATATACTACCAATATCTATGATATGATTCCCATACAGAATGTCCACATTTAACCTACTTATTCATTCGGTTTCTAAATTTTGCTTTATTGACAACATTTTTTTAAATCAAAAACCGAGTGAAAATTCAGTTGTTGTTTGTAACCTTATTGGTTGTTTAGGCTGTTGGTGACTTGGTATATAACTTATTAAATCTAAGTTATATGAATATGAATTGCGAACTATAGGGCTAATAAGGGATGAGAAAATCATGGATACAATCACAAATGATACCAACCATCCAACTAATCTTAACCAGGAAATGACCCTTGCAAGTCAATGCATAAATATTAGGAATATACAAAGTATATTATGATTCAATCAATATATATATTGCATGCAAGATCAAGCACACATCAAGATCCAAGATCAATATGTTATAATAACCCGGAAGAATCAATTTAAGGACCAAAGCAATAGAGTTATACCAGAGGTATATGGATCAACCACACAGCCTATGCAAGAACGTAATGCAAATACTCGTTGAATTGAACCTCCTCGTAGAATCTTTGCTTTAGACTTAAAATTCCTTAATGATCTAGGATTGGGAGATTGGCTGGATACCAAAGAGAAAGAGGTCTGGCCAAGCAGTGCACTTCACTGATTATATAATTTATATTGCCTGCGTTGATTGGGAAGAAGGGAGGGTGCCGGTTATCATGATGGCTGGCTGGCTGGCTGGCTGCATCTTTAAGCGGGTAGGAAGCTCGGATCTGCAACAGTGTTTCCATCTGATGATGATTTTAAGGTGGGATGCTGGCATCAGGTTTAGTTGCTGTACATGTCAAAACTAAGGATGGTGCAGAGTTGATGATGTCGCGGACTCGCGGATATGGCAACGGGGAGAGGTGGAGCAAAACATGGAGAGGAAATGTATGGGGTTTTGGAATAAGGAATTAATATAGTTTTGCGAACGAAAGTGATGGAATATACAGATTAATGAATGATTGCTTTCTTTTCATAAATCGTTTTCCAAGCAGTACAATACAAGTGTATAATGGATTGAGGGAATGTTGACAATCAGTGTCATAATTTTATGTAGTCGGCAACTTTGCTTTTCTACTTATCCATTTCTGTAAGGTAATTAATTTGTAAATTTTATCTGTTAGAAAGACAGAACATTATAAATTTCTACATTATACAATGAACTCAGAAAACGTACTATATGTTTCGTCATATGTTTTAGAAAGCGTTACCATGCTCATTGTCTAGATTTTCGATTGCGTTATCACTCAACATAGACTTTTAGTTCTAGATTTTCGATTTAGAAGAGAACCTAGAAAGATCAGACGTAAGGTAGAGCCTAAAATTAAATGGTGGCGATTGAAAGAAGGTAACCAAAAGGTTTTTATAGATCGTGTAGTACAAGAAGCGGATTGGCAGTCGGAAGATGATCCAGACAAAATATGGAACAAATGGCTAGTTGTATCAAGAAGATAGTTAGAGATCTACTTGGTGAGTCGAGAGGTGGTGCTCCACCATCTATGGACATATCATGGTGGAATGAAGATGTAAAGGCTGCTATTAAAATTAAAAGGGATTCTTATAAAGATTTGAAGAAAAGTAGAGATGTGGAGAGATTTGAGAAGTACAAAATGGCTAAAAAGGAAGTTAAGAAAGCTGTTCGGGAAGCTAAATCTAAAGTCTATAAAGAGGTGTACGAGAAATTAGACACTAAAGAGGCTGCAAGTGATATATACCGGATTGCTCGGATGCGGGAAAGGAAGACTAGAGACTTATGTGCGGTGAAGTGTGTCAAAAATGAAAATCAGAAGGTTTTAGTTCGAGATAAGGATATCAAGGAAAGATGGAGAGATTATTTTGACAAATTGTTCAATGAGAGGTTTACTAAGAATTTGGATGGACTTGTCATTCAATCTCAAGATATAAATCGTGATTTCATGCGTAAAATAAGACTTCCTGAGGTTAAAGAAGCTTTGAACAGAATGGGTTTAAGAAAAGCGGTTGGTCCTGACGGGATTCCTATCGAGATTTGGAGATGCTTAGGAGAAATAGGCGTTAAATGGCTGACAGATCTGTTTAATAAGATTTGGCAGACAAAAAAGATGCCAAATGAATGGAGGAAAAGTATCTTTGTATCTATCTACAAGAACAAGGGTGACATTCAAAATTGCTCAAACTACCGTGGAATAAAACTGATGTGTCACACCATGAAACTTTGGGAGAGAGTGATTGAACACAGGCTAAGGAAGGATATTAAGATAACAGAGAACCAGTTTGGGTTTATGCCTGGACGATCGACGACAGAGGCTATTCATTTGCTTCGTCAACTTGTCGAGCGTTTTCGAGAGAGGAGAAGAGATTTGCATATGATATTTATTGATTTAGAAAAAGCGTACGACAAGATACCTAGAGAGGTATTATGGGGGACAATGATGAAGAAGGGGGTCCCCGTCAAATATATTGATATAATCAAGGATATGTACGATGGAGTAGTGGCAAATGTCAGAACTTGCGGCGGCTTAACGAGTGATTTTCCGATTACTATTGGTTTACATCAAGGATTTGCATTAAGTCCATTCATGTTTACCATCGTGATGGATGAGCTTACTAGAACTATCCAAGATGAGGTACCTTGGTGTATGCTATTCGCTGATGATATTGTTCTAGTAAATGAGACGAAAACAGGGGTTAATGCCAAATTGGAATTATGGAGGCAAACATTGGAATCTCGGGGATTCAGATTGAGCAGGTCCAAGACAGCATATATGCACTGCAAATTTAGTAGCCAGAGAAGTCAGAACCATATTGGTATAACATTGGAAGGGCAAGAGATATCACCGAGCGATCAGTTTAGATATCTAGGTTCCATCATCCAAAAGAATGGGGAGATCGATAGTGATGTTAATCAAAGGATCCAAGCTGGTTGGTTGAAATGGAGGAGTGCAACAGGGATTTTGTGTGATCGTAACTTTCCGTTAAAATTGAAAGGGAAGTTTTATCGGAGCGCTATTTGGCCTGCCTTATTATATGGTACAGAATGCTGGGCTCCTAAGAAGTATCATACACAGAAGATGCACGTAGCGGAAATGCACATGCTTCGTTGGATGTGCGGTAACACTAGAAAAGATAAGGTGTGAAATGAGGATATTCGTGCAAAAGTTGGTGTAGCATCTGTGGAGGAGAAGATGCGGAAAAACCGGCTAAGATGGTTTGGTCATGTGCGACGCAGACCTATGGAAGCACCGGTTCGACGAATATATACTCTCGATATGGGCAATGGCAAAAGGGAGACCGAAGAAAACATGGATGAAGGTGATACGAAACGATATGGTTGCCAAAGGACTCAATGAAAGTATATTGTTCGATAGAAGTGAGTGGAGACAGAGGATTCATGTGCTGAACCTGGCGTGATTCTCATGTTGGTTCATGTAGCCTACCCCATATGCTTGGGATAAAAGGCTCAGTTGTTGTTGTTGTACCATGCTCATTGTCTCCCCTTTGTGATTTATAAATAAATAAAAAAATTAAGTTGCCACCCAAACAGCTAAACTGCCTGGTACCTTAGATAGCTACCTGATACCGAAACCAAGAATCTGAAAGTTTGAACCTTGATTCGAAGGAATTTTATCATTTTAAAGCACTTTTTTTCTCAACTGTTTCATCTGAAAATATGTTATCCAGATTATAATTATTTTTAAAGGAGTATTCTCTAGAGAACTTTGCATGCTAATTATTCGCTGCATCATGGCAGAATTTTATGTATATATTTTTAGTGAACTTCATTCTATTCAATACAGGCGCAACCTAGGAGATCTCGCAGTCCATCACTTTTCAGTCAGCATACTTCTTCGTCCATAGCATTTCGCTCTGATACTGTTTTTATGTTGTTAAAGAGAGCGTATAAAGATTCTCATCTTGGTACTGTTTGCTGCATAGTATGTATCGGTTTATCTTTGTTATATTTCAACAATATTTTTTTGCTTCTTTCTCAAGGGATCATTTGTTCATTTAATTATGTAAATATGTACTTTGTAGGCTTCAAGAGCTTTGCATAGTCTTATAGAGCCTACTGCATCCCAAGAAGAGTCGGTTCCTTCTAGCGATTTAGACTTGTCGAACTCTGAAGAAACTGCGAAAAGTGATATTGTGAGTCATGTGCATCTTTCCGATTACTCAAGCTTATTTGGAAAAGTATTTAAGATACCGGATGCTTGCTGGGACGCTACGTATTTGAATTTAGTGGATATCACTGCCGTTGAAGAAGCTGTTATGCATGTCCTCTATGCCTGTGCATCCCAAGTAAGTAGCGACTTGCAGTTGCTAGAGTATAAAAGTTTATAATCCTTCTCCCATGGATTAATGTCTGTAATGATGCTGGACTGAACTAATCTTCTGATAATTTATGCAATTGAAACTTCTGAACATTTATAATGTTTCTCTCATAAATGTTCAGCCTCTTCTTTGCTCGAAGTTGGCTGATAGCAACTCAGATTTTTGCTCTATACTACCGCTCGTGCAAGCACTTCTTCCTGGTGACTAATCTCATATTTCTGGCTTTCTTGAGAACATATTTTCTTTCATTACTATGATTGATGCTCAAATAAGTATTATCTTGCAGCCCTGCGTCCTCCTGTCAATAGTCCCGATCAAGTCGATGATTCTTTTTCTCAATGGAAACATAGTTCTGTACAACATGCCCTCTCTCAGGTTTGTCCGTGATTAGTGGCAATAACAACAAGCCTTTATCCCATAAGTTTGGGGGTCGGCTATATGAATCCGTGTCTTCTTCTTCCATTATGCTCTGTTAAGGGCCATCTCCTAATTTAAATTAACATCTCCTTGGTCAAATTAACGACGATGCTCTGATAAGGGCCATCTCCTAGTTTAAATTAACATCTCCTTGGTCAAATTAACGATGAGTGGCCTTTTTTGTGTGGATATATCATCTGCATCTCTGTCATTATTAGTGTTTTTATCCGACATTCAACCGTAATTGCAGATTGTTACAATGTCATCATCACCGGTGTACCGTTCTCTTCTGCGTGCTTGTTCAGGCTATTTGTCTTCGTTTTCGTCAGCACATGTATGTGACATCATTTAAACTGATACGAACACATATTTGTTTTTCTTTGTAAACTCATGATTCGCTAACCTGCTTTATCAGTTTTGTATGATGTAATATATCTGCATAGATACCAGACAGCCAAGACAGGCCCTGAAATGCATCTCTCTCTTTTTTGTGAAAAAATAATCTTTTCTGCTTTCACCCATTATTAGGCAAAGGCGGCTTGTGTGCTGATAGACCTCTGTTGTGGGCCATTATCTCCGTGGATATCTACAGTTGTTTCCAAGGTTTATTTTCTTCTGGACTAAGGATATGAGTAATGAAGTATTTTCTTTTTAGTTACATGAATGTGATGCAGGTGGATCTGGCAATTGAACTAATGGAAGATCTCTTAAGAGTTATTCAGGTGGATAAATTACCTTTGATTCTTTACTATCCTCCATTCAAGTTCTTTTTTTTTTTTAGTTCTTTGTTGTAGTCCCCTATTACCTTCTGTCGCTTGTCAATATATCTGATAAGTTTGGCAATTTCCAATGGTGTGCATAGCTCAAAGTTTGGTTCTATTTTTTTTCCTTGTTAATGCATTTATCTATTTATCTGTCCTTGTGCATATGTTTGTGAACTATAAGTCTGCTCTGTACAGCGTGGTTACAAAAATGAGTTGAGTCGCTGCAATGCACAATACTCATCCAGTATGAGGGCTTTGACAAACCAATAGATTTATATGTTGCGTTTGCCTTAAATCTCTTGCAAACCATCTAAAACATGCTCGCCTAGATCATGCGTTAAATCTTCTTCTTCTTGGTTGGAGAAAAGATCATACATTAAAACTTGTCTCTACGAAGACGTAGTAATTCCTTGATAGCTTAATGTAGCATGCACATAAAGTTCCTTCATCCATTATATTTGTTAAATCATGCTAGTTTTGGAGTAAAGTGTCATAGGGTAATACAAGTGGTTCTGCGGCAATACTCCGCAACATATGTCTTGTAACTTCTTCTATCTATATGTTTTCATTCTTTTAATCTTTCTCCCAGGGTGCTCCTCAATCTATTACTCGTGCTCGTGCTGCTCTAAAATACATCATACTGGCTTTGTCTGGACACATGGATGATGTACTAGCAAAATATAAGGTCTGATCATCTGTGTTGGTGCTATACCAACAGCACCTAAGTTTAAGTTAAGCTTCTCTTGGTAGCTTAGTGGACTTAAAGAACTTATGAACGTTTCTCTGCAATTTCACAGGTTCATAAGCATAAGCTTCTGTTTCTTCTAGAAATGCTAGATCCTTTCCTTGATCTTGCCATAACCGTGATGAAAAGTACAACTGCTTTTGGAGATGTTTCTGCTACAATTCTGGAAAAACAGGAGAACAGTTGTGCCATCGCGCTCGATGTTATTCGTACAGCAGCACAGAGGCCTGCTGTTCTTCAATCCCTCGAGTGTGAATGGAGATGTGGATCTGTTGCTCCAAGGTGCATGATCATAATTAGTACACTTGTCACTTTTTGTAGTGCAGAGTTATATAACTTGTCTTAGAATTTTCCACATCGGATACTATTATGGAAATATAAAAGTATCGTCATACATATTTAAAAATTTATAGCGCTCAGTTTAAGTTATCTTCTGTTTTGGGAAATTTGCGCACGATTTACTTATAAAGTCCTTCGATAACAAAATAAGAAAACTTGTATTGTTAACAATGGAGAAGTCATTTATATTTTCCACATATTGGTGTGCGGAGTCAATGATATTATCTCTGCTTTTTCGTTATGCAGTGTAGTACTTTCTATTTTGGGGCCACACATAGCATTGCCTCCTGAAGTTGATCTTTGCAAAAGTCTAACTTTTAATGGCACAGAGCAAGAATCTTGCAATGTTTCCCCCGGCAGAGTCTCTTCCAAGTCCATTAGTCCTGGTGAATCTGATGAGAAAATAGACGTTTCTGAACCAACTGTGAATGTAGATGCTTTTGAAGACGTAAAACTTCTATTTGCTCCTCCAGAATTGAAGAAAACAATGTTGATAAGTCCTGCAAACCATTTCATGGGGAACAGCCCAGATAAAAACTTAGTACCTAGACATGATAACGCAGAAGGAAAAAGTATGACAGAGAACTCTATTTACCATTTACAGTTGGATAATTGCTTCCTTGTTGAGTACTTCAATATGCAAGCAGATTATTTGCAACTTGTAGATCAACATGATTGTCAGTTAAGGTCTTCTGAATTTCAACGGTTAGCACTAGATTTATGTTCGCAGCATGACATCACTCCAGAGGGTCATGATGCAGCAATAGACGCTTTTCTTTTAGCTGCAGAATGCTATGTCAACCCCTTCTTTATGGTTTCCTTCCGACCTGCATCTAAGGTTATTGATAAGCTGAATGCAATTAAGTCCAAGATAAATAAAGACAGTGATATTGTGAAGCTTGACAGAAATTCTCAAAAAAATAAAAACGATCTGGATAAAATAGCTCATCTGGAAGCAAAAAGAGACAAAGCTGTTTTACAGATACTTCTTCAAGCTGCCAAATTAAACAGAGAATATCAGAAACATAAATCTCAATATGAATCATACCCAAATGATTCTGATGGTGAAGAACAGGATACGGATAATCACTCACTTGATTTACAATCTGCTGATGCTGTAACTCTTGTTCGGCAAAATCAGGCATTGCTGTGTCACTTTATAATGCAACAGTTGCTAAGGGAACAACACTCATCACACGAAATTCTTTTACAGAGTCTACTGTTTCTCTTGCATTCTGCAACCGAACTATCCTGCCCTCCTGAGAATGTGATTGACGTCATACTGCAATCAGCAGAGAATCTTAATGGAATGTTTACATCTTTATATTATCATCTCAAAGAAGGAAACACACATTTTGATTTGGAAAAGTTGCATGTTCTGCAACGTCGCTGGGTACTTCTTCAAAGACTGATTTTTGCATCCTCTGGAAGTGATGTTGGTACGAACTTTTTCAGCAACAGAACAAGTCGGTTCCAATATAAATGTCTAATTCCACCTTCATCATGGATGCAGAAAATCTCAAAATTCTCAAACAATCAATATCCACTTCCGCGGTTTCTAGGATGGATGGCTGTGTCTCGTTATGCAGAGCTATACCTGAAGGAACGCCTATTTCTTACTTCTGATTTCTCTCAGCTTACATCTTTGCTAACTATTTTTACCGATGAACTTGCATTAGTTGATAATGTAATAGAGCGGAAGCTTAAGGTGGCAGAATCACAACCGTCAGGTACCAAGCAATATTCTGAATTCAACAAAGAAATAGTTCATTCTGATCAAACAGTCGCTAAAGAATCGTTCCGTGTTCTTTATCCTGATCTACACGAGTTCTTTCCCAATATGAAAGAGAAATTTGGAGGGTTTGGTGAGATAATCTTAGAGGCAGTTGGGCTGCAGTTAAAGTGTCTTCCCTCTGGTGCTGTCCCGGATGTACTTTGCTGGTTTTCTGATTTGTGCATGTGGCCTTATTCGGGAATGGGTAATAAGCTCTATAATATTGAAAAAAGTGCTGACAATTTGAAAGGGTTTACTGCTGTAAATGCTAAAGTGATCGTCCTGTACTTGCTTGAATCAATTGTAAGTGAACACATGGAAGTAATAGTTCCTGAGATGCCCAGAGTTGCACAAATTTTGATTTCTCTTTGTAAAGGGCCTTATTGTGACGTGACATTCCTTGATTCTGCACTGCATCTGTTGCAACCACTCATCTCGTATTTTCTGAGGAAGGCAACTAATGATAGTAAGCTGTTCAGCAATGAGCTTTCTTCTCTCGATTTTGAGTCAAATTTTGAGGAACTCTTTGACAGTATCAGGTGCAGAAAGGATTATCAAGATGTTCCTGGAGAAAAGATATTTCAGGGATATTTAATGATATTCGTTTTGGGTGCTCTTTTTCCAGATTTTTCATCAAGAAGGATAATAGAAATTTTACAATCTTTGGCAGAGTGGGTTGATTTTACAGCTTCAGAGCCAACATCTACATTCTATGATTATCTGTATGCTTTTCACAAAGTAGTGGACAGCTGTCATATATTGCTAGTACAGAATCTAAATCCATTTGGCATTCTCAAACCATTTAAGCAAACTGATGTATCACAACGCAACATAGAATGCCTTGATAGCAGCTCGTCTTTTGCTGACGCTTTAATAACAATTACTGCTGAGTCCGAAGAGATTGATGGTAATGTTGCACATGAGCGATCAGATCAAGGGATTCACCATTTGTCTGCAGATGACATCAAGGAATTTTCACGAGGTTTAGAACTATTGATATCCAAACTTACCCCTGCTATTGAGATTAGCTGGGAACTGCATTATCAATTAGCAATGAAGCTTTCTTACAAGTTAGCAAGGTGTTTATTTTTTACAAAATGCTTGTATTCTATCAGTCAAGAAGGCACTGTTACCAGGGATGGTGATGATGGAAGCATTAGTTTGTCTGAATTAAGTGATGTTTTATTTAAGCATCGGCAAAATGCTCTTGAAGGACTTGTTGCAGTTATTATAGCAATTCAAAAAAATCAGTGTTGGCAGGTGGGATCTGCTATGCTTGACTATTTACTTCAGTTGCCCAAGTCCATCTCTTTGGATTGTGTCCTCTGCTCTATATGCTCTGCAATAAAGCATTTTTTTCTCCATGCACCACGAATTTCATGGCGATTGCAAACAGATAAGTGGTTATCTTATTTATTCACGAGAGGGGTAGGTAATCTTGATGGAAATGAGGAGTCATTGGTTGACCTGTTCTCTTCTTTGTTGGGTCATTGGGAACCAGAGCAGAGGTCTGTTGCATTGCAGCACCTTGGAAGAATTGTTTGTCTGGATAACTCATTTTCTGAAAATATGATTGCATCTGGTTCTGCTCTCTGTGTTCCTATAGAAATTGTAGTTTTTTTGGTAACAAGCACATGGGATAAGGTGGCTGCGGTGGCTTTGTCTGACCCTTCAATGATGCTGAGGTCCCATGCAACGGCATTGCTTTCAGGTTATATACCATTTGCAGATAGAGCTAAGCTCCAATCCTTTCTTGTGGCAACAAATACCATTTTGCGCAGTATTGGAGGGTTTTCCCTGTCAATGGAAGAGTGTCATGTGACACGCCTTTCATTAGGTCTTTTAGCAAGTGCATGCCTTTATTCACCTGCTGAGGATATTGCTTTGATACCTGAGAGTGTTTGGAGAAACTTGGAGAACACTGGAATGTCTAGAACTGGTATACAACTCTATATCTCTAATAAATGGAGAGAAGTTCATTATATTATATCATGACTTTATGAGTTAAAGTTAACCACTTTTAGCGGTGCAGATTTTGTAAATTAAGAAAGGGGAATTTAACCACAATGTTTTTTGTATACATGATGTTGTCGCAGGAGGACTTGATGACATTGACAAAAAGCTCTGTCAAGCTTTATGCAAACTTAAAGCTGATCCTGATGGTGTCAAAGAAGTCGGTTCTTTTTTCTTACTTTTTGGTTCATATAAACACATTTAGTATACTTTGCTAGTTGCAGGAGATTGAACTCTCTATATGATTCAAATCTGCAGTAAAATAACATGCTTTATATTTCCTTTCTCATCAATGCTGTCATCTAACCTTTTCCCTGTAAATTGGGTCGGCTATAAAGTAAAGCTCTATGAGAGATAGACTGAGTTTTGCGATTGTCTGTCGACGTAACATTGACCCTCTCCTAATTCGTGCCAAATTCTTAGTTTCCACTATAGCAATAGAGAGACTTGCCATAAATCTGGACGATGAGATGACATCCTCTGAATTCTTCTAGACTAGATAATAGATCATAGATCTAGAGTAAGGGGAAAGTTGCTATATCTTTATATATACTATAGGGAATTATGTTGAACTCGAAGGCAGGGGTAAAGCAAAAGACGGAACATATTTTCCCATGTCTTTCTTCCTCTAACTAGTGGCAATATTGAAATTTGTATAGTGAGACTGTTGATTTTCTAATTACTTCTTCTTCTTTTGCATCCAGCTCCTAAAAGATGCTCTAACATCTGGTTCTACCTCAAAACAGAGTGATCCTGATTTTAGAAGCACTCGTGAATCAATCCTTCAGGTTGATTTCTTGTATTAATAACTTGAGCCATTCTGTATTATATTGCCAGTTCTGAATGCAGGTTTTTAATCTTGAAGATCAATACTTCCTTCTTGAAATAATTAGCTTGTTAATGCGACAGTCTCTCATGATGCCTTAATAATTTTAGTCAGTAATCCCACACTCTATATTATGTAGTACTCGCGATACATCCATATCCATATTTTAGTTCGATGATGGAAGGCAATACATTCATTGTAATTTTAAATTTCTGGTTCAGGGCTTGGCACAGCAGTTGGCCTGTACTCAGCTAGGCTGTGTTTGATTGTGTCCCAGCCAATTGCCAACTGTGAAGTGCTGTCTTTTATGCTAAATACTTGAGGTTTTTGTAGATTGTAATGAATATGGCAAGCCCTGTAATAAGGATCTTTGTAGCCAAGGCTTTTTTGATATAATAAAAAGTGGCTAGCTGGGAGGCCATAAGTTCCCAGATAAAGAAAAAGAAGTGCTGTCTTTTATGTACACACAAGATACGTGATGGTGTGTTGAGGTAAATTTAAAAAAAGCGGTGTTCCTTTTGTCCTTGAATAAAGTGATATGAAATATACAACAGCCCAAATAGGTTTTACATATCGGATATCGCCGGATATCGGAATCATATCAGACAGGTACTTCCTATATTATATCGACCGATATCGCCATATCCGCGGACATATCGGCAGAAATATATCGGTTTTAATGTATTGGGAGGGGTCCGGACATGATATATTGGCGAATATCAACCGATATATGATTCAATGTGTCCAATATGTGCTAGCACATTTGGATTCTAAATTGGGTATGATCACCCCCCCCCCCCGCCAACCACCACCACAAAAAAAAGAACTCTCTTTCCGCAAGGATGGAATTGTTGTTTGGGTTTGAGCGATCATAGTTCCACCACTAATGAACTTGATAGACTGCTTATAACAATGAGGACACAATTTTTGTAAATAGGGTTGCATTATTTTTTTTATATTAATGTGTTGTTTATATTAAGCTAATGTTATGAGTCTTTGCACTTTTTTGTTACACCAAAATGTGTGCATTTTTATTAAAACTGCGTTGTGTTTTCATTCATGTCATGAGTCTTAGCCCCCCTTTATTGCCCATATTTCACTAAAATATTAAAATATATAAAAGTATTCATCGTTCACTTATTCTCCATATTAGTGTACGTGCCTTGCTGTGTAGCCCTTTCGTGTATTCAGTGAATGTGCTTTTGTCTTGTGTTATGGCAGCATGCGTCGGATTTGTTTGTATGGTTTATACGATTATTTCCATACTATGAAGCTGTATGTTTAATTATGTTTGTTGCAAATTTGTTTTTTGTAGGTCCTTTCTTCTCTGACTTCCATTCAATCATACTTCGATTTCTTCTCGAGGAGAACTTATCAAGTGTCTCAGGTGAGACTGATTCTATAATAATAATTATTATTTTCTTTCCATATAGCTTTTGGCGTATATGGTTAAGTTTAATCTCTATGAAATGCTCCAGGAACTGGAAGAGGCAGAGATTGAAATGGACCTTCTTCAGAAAGAGAAAGCACTGCAAGACGTATCCAGAAGTTCTCAAGAAGACACACTAGTACCTTCCAATGCATCATGTAATTATCTCCATCATTTCCCATTTTTTGATATCATGCTTTTACTTCAACTTGTAGACTTCATAATTCTGATATGATGCTTTCTTCTTTCGAAAGATGATAAGGAGGATGGAAACCGCCTTCAGAAAATTAAGGATGACATTCAAGCCTTGTGAGTATCACCGTAACTGCCGCACACCATCATTCATACATCTTTTTCAACTAACATACACTTCATCCTACATCAATAATAAATGTGTGTATCATTTGGTTTGGCACGCGTGTAGGGGCATATCCATATAGGGTCCAGCACAGGCAACTGCCTCCATCGAACTTTTGTAAAAATACAGAAGATTAATATCGGTTGCAAACAAATATCATATTTAAGAATATATCTTATACATATATATGCTATTATGATAAAAAAAAATTACTTTTGTGGTGTAGGTTTCAAAGTGTCAATATAAAAAAATTCCATTGCTTAAGTATGCTTTACTTTTGAGGTTTGTGTTTCAAAGTGTGATTATAATATAAAAAATTTGCAATGCATCTTAAAGAGTTTGTTCTCCTTCAAAATTGTATAATGATTTTTAATAAAACGTTATCTTTATTTTGTCCCCACTAACCGAAATTCCTGCATCCGCCTTTGCGTGTGTGTAGGGTCGGTGCTCATTTTATAAAATGAGGCCAACTTGTTAATCACACAACCCCCCGTGTTTTACACCGGTTCAAACCGGTCATCTTGATCTACATGTTTTAGATAACTCACATATCAAATTTCGCAAGATTTGGTGACCTCTATCATATCCATCTAGTGATCGCATTTTTCACCTACCGAAGAACCGTTAATTTTTTACTCTACCTAATGGATGTGCTAGAGGTCTCTAAATCTCGTGAAATTTGACGCAAAAGCAATCTTAAAAGATATAGATCATAATGATCAGTTTGGATCGGTGTAAAACACGGGGGCTGTATGTTTGGAAAGTTGGACTCATTTTATAAATGAGGACTTGACCTCTATTTGGTCACCTCCCTCTACACACACACACACACACACACACACAGAGAGAGAGAGAGAGAGAGAGAGAGAGACTTTTGAAGCACTCCTTAAAATGTCATAATAGATGTACGACCACATGGTCCTTTTAATTATTGCTGAAGTGTGACAATTATTTGTAAAAACTGTTCTAGATCAATCTACCGGCGAAATTCTTTTGAATAGCCTCCAAGTAAATTATATGAAAATCGCATTTTGATCATATTAAAGTCTCTCCTTTTCTCTTCAACCAAGTGATGTACATGTGTTCAGATTTTAATTAATGGATGTGAAGTCCATGGTGGTAGAGGATCCCAGGGCACCTTCGTGCAGTAGTATAAACATCGAAATAAATATTGATAAATGCATTTGCAAAATCCTTGATGTCATCTATGTAAGAAAATTGTAAAATATAAACGCTGGAGATGTAAAGAGACATATTACAGTATGTATAAAAAAACCCAAAAAGAAAACATGCACACATTATTCATGTGGACCGATATATTAGGTCAAACTGCACATGTCGTTGACAATGAGTTAGAAACAATATAAGCAAGATGGTGTCTAATGCTCAACGACAGGTCTGACACGACGATTTTTACTACTAGAGCAACTCAAAATTGATACTTCAATTAAAAGATGAAACAGTTCTGTAGATTGGGTTATTTTAAACATAACTAGGTTGAATCTCTAAATGAACCATCAAGGTAAGCATGGCCACAATTTCTATTGCTTGGAATTTCATAGGGTCTGTGTATTACCTAGATTACTACTTCCTACTTAATATAAGCTGCATGAACACTTCAAAGTTGAGGGGAAAAAAACGTAGGGGAAAAAGTTAACCCCTCATCTCTCTCCTGGATTTTTCTTACAATCTCCTTTTCCAGAGAGAGGTCCAAACTTAGAGAAGAAATAGCAGCTCGAAGGCAAAAGAAACTCCAAATGAGACGCGCTCGTCAAAAAATCTTGGAAGAAGCAGTATCACGGGAGATGGAGCTTCTTCAGGAAATGGATAGGTTTACCTGAAGTTTATATTGCTTGCTCTATTGAACTATCAAACTGTCTATTAGTATTTATTTGTACCATTTGTTTTTGGTAAACCTGTAGGGAAAAGACAATTGAAATGGAACGTGCAATTGAAAGGCAGAAGCAATTGGAGCTTGAATGTGCAAAAACTAGGGAACTGCAGTTCAATCTTGATATGGAAAGGGAAAGACAAACTCAGGTAGTCTTATAAACTAAAGAGAAACTCTGAAATTTGAAAATCATTGCATTTAAGTCTACTTATGGCGGCATAAAAAATCTCAGCACTTAATTCTAGTAACTGACATCTGTGGTGATTCTATCCATATGGGACTATGCGTTCATTTTCATAACATTCTTTCTAAAATATATTTCTGCTGATTCATGGGTGCTGTTCCTTTTCTTTCTTTCAATTTAACAATATCTGCTATAATGGAATTTTATGATGTTAAAAGAATAGTGATTATACCATCTGATGCCTTTTTATTATTTATTTATACCAAGCTTCTACTAGTATAAACTAATTGTACGAAGCTAAAAAACCCGGCTATTTTAACATGCTTACCTAGCATACCAGGCGGCATTATATCGTTTTTTCCTTCTCTTACTGAAATTATCTTGTACTTCTATTGCTTAGTATCTTGCTGCATCCAATCTCTTTTTGGGTGACATTAAAGTCAAACTTCACAGACTGTATTAAGTCAATAACTTCATAAATCTTGATTTGCTTACTAAATAAATATTTGTAGAATGGTAGGAATTGCATTATGACTTTTGAAGCATATGAAGGGAATTTGAGGCATTTACTTGAGACAATTGGTGACTCATGCTGATTCCTTTTTAGAGAGAGCTTCAAAGGGAACTGGAGCAGGTCGAATCTGGAGTCCGTACATCACGGAGAGAGTATTCATCCAATCCCAACAGGTAACCCTTTTTTTATAACTATTATGTCCACATGCTGGCGTTAAAATGCCAAATAAAAGCTTTTAGTTTAAGTTCCATATGTACCTCATCTTTGTGATACTGAAAAGTCTTATTTCCATTTACTTGCCTACTTTGCAACCTCTCCAGACTACTATTGCAGAGTAATATTTTCTTTGGTCGTAAAGCTCATGTAAGGGAATACAACTACTACTACTACTAATAATAATAATAATACCCTCAACCCTCGCTACAACCTCAGAGTACTAGTGCAGATATCATTAACAGCAATCTGGGTTCAAACCCCTTCTGGTGTGCACTTTTCTTTGAGTAATAAGGTGGTCTTTTTAAAACAAAAATTCCCTTAAATGTAACACCATAAGTAAGGTAATTTCAATTAGAACACTTTAAGATAATTAACTGACAACAAAAGAATAGTAACAGTAATTTAGTGTAATTCAGCCTAAAGAAAAGAAAAAAGGATGCCCAAATGGAGTAAAATAAAAGGCATGCTCAAATGGAGACTGTTACAATATTAAACTGTAACCCACAATCCTCATCACTACTACATAGATTTGGTGCAGTCACAGAGACCTCAAAGTCCCCAAATTTAGTTTTTTCATTGATTTTTCAGTCGACCTAGAGAAAGATTTCGTGAACGAGACAATACAAGACCATCAAACGAAGGAAACCTAAGACCAAACAGCAGAGGCCGTGACAGCAGCAGCACTTCACAGCCGACAGCAACTTCTCCAGCACCGACGGTAATGCTTGCGGGGTCTCGCTCATTCTCCGGCCAACTTCCGACCATTCTTCAATCAAGAGAACGAATGGATGAGCGTAGTAGCAGCGCTGCTGCTTATGAAGAAAGTATCGAGGGGGGTAGAGATTCCGGTGATGGAAGTAGCATCGGAGACCCAGAGTTGGGCTCGGCCTTTGATGGTTTGCCCAGCGGTTTTGGTACGGCTCCGAGGCGAGGGTCAAGAGGGAGCAAGTCGAGGCAGCAGATGGGAGAGAGGAGAGAGAAAGAAGGGAGGCGCGAAGGGAAATGGGAGAGAAAACATTGATGAAATTACTCAGCTATCAAAAACTTCTCGTCATATCACTCAGCATATGCAAAGCAGCTCAAGTTCATGTATACAAGATTTGTTTGATCGGTTTAAGGCATGGTTTGGTGAAGGGGCATTTCAACGCGTATGTTTTAAGGAAAGCTGGGTGCCGATGTAAATTCAGTGTTACGGATCGGAATTCAAGACATGCCAGAAACTGGAAGGAGAGGGATCCCCCAGAATTAAAAATTTCAGCGTTTGTTGCGCATGAATACTTTTTGAAAGGAAGCAGGAAAAATTCTTTCCCTTGTATATATGTTGATGAATAGCAAGAATGAAAAGGAAGAGGAACTAAGTATACTGGGAAGAAATGTGTGGTGTACACAAATAAAATGAAGTATGTTAGTGATTGTTTCATACCGTTAAATTTCAGCTGTTAAATTTCAGCTCAAGCTCTGATTAAGCTGGAAAAGTTCGGTACAGGTCAACCGTTAAATTTCAGTGCAATCTTATATTTTCTTTTATACCAGTCAATTTGAAAGACATAGGCATAACTAAAGGAGGTTAATATTCTTTATTTTATTTTTTCATTAATAGAATCAAGCTCCTTCTGGAATCGAATTTGTGACCTTTTATATTAGAGAGTAAATTGATACCAAATGAGCTAAGTCCGGTTGGTAAAGAGGTGATGAGGTTTAGTGGCTTTTGGGTTAGGGACCCACCTCCTGCAGTTGGTTAACAATTCATGCAACTTTGCAGATCGCCTTGGCCCCATTTTTTCTAAATAACATAATTATAGGTATATCTAGAATCTGTGCCAAAAAATAGGTATATCTAGAATCAAAGAGTTTCGGAAGTCTTTTTCTTATTTTTGGGTTCTCTTCTTTCTCCCCCAACCCTTTCGGGGTGTTTTCAGTTTCAATCATTTTGGGGAACATAAACAATATGATGGGATCCGGACTCACCATTTAAAATATTTAAACCATATAATTGCTCTTTATGAAATATGAACCATTTCTCGTGCATGCTACATGCAAAACCTCACAGAAGATATTTGGTTTTTTCTTGTTCCGAAGAACAACCACCACCACTATTATAACTGGAATTCAAATGGCCCATGTGCCTTCCTTATCATATTTCTCTCTAACAAAAATTCAAAAAATGAGAAAATTTCTTCATCCTCTAAAACTGCCAGGTCATCAAGCTTTGTCTTTTCCCCAACTTTTCAATTTTCTCTATGGGCATCGCATTATTAACGAAAAAGAAACAACTACTTAGTTGAACTCATCATTTTGGATGGTCAAATTATATGCCGGCTCTTTTCACAAAATAAATCTAACAATTTACACATGCATTCCAGGTGCAGAGCCCTGACACAAGGAGTAGGAGATTTATTGACATTGAGTACCAAGTGCATGATATTCTAATCTCCACGTGTCACTCAACAGGTGGAGCCCACTACATTGTAGGCCCAACTCCAAAACAAAAAATTTCAACAGACTGTAACGGCCTCTCTCCTGCTGCTGTATATATAATCTGTTCCCAACAGAGCAAAATCACGAGAAAAAAAACACCCAGACTCTCACCTGGATAGAAAAGTGGGGCCCTAATGGCCATGGACGCGGTGAAATTAGTAGTGGGGGTGGGGTTCTGGGTGCAAGGGTTCCGGTGCTTCCCATGGATGGCCGTCAACTTCTTCCTCAAGGACGCCCTTCGCATCCCTCCGTCAACGATGCAGCTCCTCCAAAACTCCGCCAACCTTCCAATGGTCGGAAAACCCCTCTACGGCCTCCTCTCCGACGCCGTCTTCATCCGCGGCGCCCATCGCCTCCCCTACGTCGCCATCGGAGGTATAACCCTAATCCTAGGGCTAGGCGATTTTTTCATATGTTGGTGCCTAGGGTTTAGGAAATTTGCAAAAGATTCGATTTTGATTAGTTTCCTTCGAACTGTCTGCACAATTGACACACACACACAATTAACAAGTTGGCATTGTTATTTTTAGATGATCATTGTTTCTAATTAGCAGTTTGTATCCAATTTATGTAAATTTCGGCCTCCTTGCCATTTTGATGTGGTTGCATCAAGAAAGATTCTATTTTGTTTATTTTTTAAGGGAAAAAGTATTTGAATTTATGCAGGATATTTTGGGGAAAAAAAGAACGAAAAGGTTAAAGACTACCGTTTGATTTCTATGTTCGTAACGGAGAGTTAGATAAAAATTCCTATGGTAGATCAAGCAAACCTTTTTTGTATAGAGTAATTATGTGTTTTGACTAAATGATTCAGCCTATAAAACTTTCTGAACTTTTGAAGATAAAGTGGATGTTAAAGTATTTTTCAGAACATTCACTTGCTTGTCAGGATTGTGATTCTTTGCGCTTCTACTAGGTTTATTAATTTGGTGTTATCATGAGTAAAGGCTTTTCGTTGCTTTTCGATATTCTTGGTATCAAAGCAGCTTTTAAATTTGAAAGTAGAAACCTTCATTTGCAAGAAATGAATAGGATTTCATTAAAGATGCACTGCAGGATCTCTTTCTGAAAACAAGTGAAGCTGGCTTGGAGCCCAACATATAAACCTCATAGTGCACTGCACTGCACTGCACTGCATGCACTTAAAATATGTTGAGCATGAATTTTGTTTTATTTGACAAGCTTATATTGAAACAATCAGATGATCGTTATATGGAGATCGAATCTCAACAGCTGAGATTGTAAGGCTTTAATATCTCAATAACACTGTCGAATATAGATGTAGAGAACAGATAAAGACTTCATCTGTAAACCGCAGTTGCTTAGGATATAGGGGACCATATGCGAGGATGGAATTTATAGTTGAAGTGGTAACTTTGCTTATGTAGTCATTTATGTCTGTAATATAGATATTGTGATGAAGAAGAGGGCCTCTAGATCACATAATTTATTTGATCTTTGCGACTGAAGGAAACAGAGAAACACTAGCAAGTCCCATATGCCCTCTATTTCCTTGAATGAACATGCTGTGCCTGTACGAGATAACAACTTCATTAAATCTAAAGATATCATCTAAAGTTAAAATCCAGTTAGGTGATCCTTTTATACTTACCAAAGTATACAACACAACAACTGAGCCGTTCTCCCAAGCATATGGGGTAGGATACTTTACAAAGCATATAGATGTAAAATTGAGAGCTATGAAACTGTAAGAATCAAACATTTAATCCTTGCTGCGGCGGGATCTAAAATCACGGACTATGAAATGACTAAATAGAAAGCCTATGATAGGCAATTTTTAAGAATAAAAAAGAAAGGTTGTCATGAAGTTTATTTCAAATAATTGTCATAAAGGTGCCAAGGACCTGTGTCTTTTGGCAACAATCTTGTACTTGCAAAGATTGCTCTTTAGATGAAAGAAACTCAGAAGGATGTGATAAAGTTACTGTTTCTATAACTTGTGAAAACAATATAATCATAAATTAGATGCACATCTGTTGATGTTTAACCAGAGTCTTGAGGATTTAGAGTTGAGGACAGAAACTAATATCCTTGCTTGTTCTGTGTTAATGTAATATTCTCACTTCGAAAATTTAAGTTAAAAGTGGCAGGCATAGATTTGAATTTAGGTTCTCAAGTGAAGGCTTTGTACTCCAAAATTCTAGCATAAGCCCAATCTATCCCATAGAAGTTCACAAGTAAGATTCAAAAACAGAATGCCACAAATGTTTGGAAACTAATTTCAACTTTCATAAACTCGTCTTTACCATTTCTGGTTTAACTGTCTCGTTCTTTTGCTGTTTGCCCTAAACAACTATAGAGGATGGTCGTGTTATGAAGCTAACATCTAGCATAAAACACAACTGTATCTCTATGATATGGATTGTAGATAACAAAATGGGAAAAAATGGATTTATATAGCTGCCCTCAAAATTTTGGGATAAAGGCATGCTGTTGTTGTAGATACTTTGTATCCACCAAAAATTTCTGACTATTGTATCTCTACTACATTTTGTATCCGACATCAATCAATAACCCAAATAGCCTTTTTTTCTGTTCAGCTCTCTTGCAAGCAATCTCATGGCTAGCAATTGCGCTCCTACCCGAAATCCCCATTGCCACCCTCACCTTCTTCCTCCTCCTCAGCAACCTCGGTGCATCCATCGCCGAGGTTGCCAACGATGCCATCGTTGCTGAATCTGGAAAACAAACCCATAACTCCACTTCCACCTCTGCTTCCCTCCAATCATTCGGATGGATGTTGGGCTCCTCTGCTGGCGTCATCGGCAACCTCCTTGGCGGCTTCGTCATCAACCGCCTCTCTCCAAAAACCATGTTTCTCTTCTTCGGCCTCATTCTGTTGCTACAATTATTAATTACCATATCTATACCTGAAAAATCTCTTCATCTCCCCAAGAAACCAATCTCATCGAAAACTTCAAGCATCAAAAAACAGCTCTCAGAGTTGGCATTGGCTTTGCGAAAGCCGGAGATATCTTGTTCAATTGCTTGGTTCTCAGCGTCATATGCCATGGTTCCGGTTTTGACTGGCACCATGTTTTTCTACCAAACACAACACTTGAACCTCGATTCATCAATTATCGGCTTGTCCAAAGTCGTTGGGCAAGCCGGCCTTTTGCTCTGGAGCGTTGCCTACAACAAACACTTCAAAAAAATTGGAATGAAAAAGCTGTTATCGGCTCTTCAGGTTACGATTGCTTTGTTCATGGTTTCAGATGTGTTGTTTGTAAGGGGCTTGTATAGGGGAATGGGGATGTTGGATTCTATGTATGTAGTGACATTTTCAGGGATTTTGGAGGTTTTATTTGTTTTCAAGCTGTTGCCTTTTAGTGTATTATTGGCTCGGCTTTGCCCAGCGGGTTGTGAGGGGTCGGTGATGGCTTTTCTAATGTCAGCAATGGCATTGGCGATAATTGTGAGTGGGTATCTCGGGGTTGCTCTTACTGAGTTAGTTGGCGTATCGGGTGGAGATTTTGATGGGCTTGAGGTTGGGATAGCGATACAAGTGGTGTGCACTTTACTGCCGCTTTTTTGGGTTTCTTGGGTCGCGGATGAGGATAAAAGGGTTGAGAAAAAAGAAGAATGATTTGATAAATATTTGAAGTGTTGGTGTTCATTTCTTCATTCATGGGTTTGGTTTCAAATCTGTAAGTTACAGTTAAAGTTTGTTTTTGTACCAAAGAAGGTTTTATTGTGTAGAGTTGGAGGACATTCTTGGTAAAGAATGGTTATGTAGATTTGCGTAGAGAATTTCTGATGAATATTTGATTGCTTTGGCCTTTTTCTTTGGCATTGTAATAATCATATGTTTTGAGTGTGATATATAATCATTTTATTGTTTATGCAAAATATGTAGTGTATATGACATTGATTTGAGTGTGATATATGTACCAACCATCTGTGGCATAAAATTTTACCCCAATTATGTTTTGAAGGTTGTACAGAATGCTAGTTGTTGATTTATTACAAATGATATATGACAATTGCTCGAGATCGAACTTTTAGAAACTATAACCTATATAAGACGGTATAAATTTGTATACAGAAATAAAATAAAGCTAAGTGACAAGATTAGTCTATTATGATACAACAACTCAAGATCGAACGTTTCGAAAAGAAGGTAATGCATTTCAATGACAAGGAATCGGCTTATTACCAAGATCCGTAGAATCAAGAACCATCCATCCTAATTGATGTATCAGAGATAATAACATGAAGCACAATCTTAATAGGCCCACAATAAAATCTGAAATTTCTATTATTTCATTCTTTCCAAACACTACAAACAATATACACAACCACTTAGTGTTTATATGGATTCTTATTTGAGATCTTTAAATTTTGATGGTGACATGTAGATTAAAGTGGTGCATTGTGGAACCCGCCAGCATGCTAATGATGTTCGGACCACCCACTTACAGAAGTGCCGCTTACAAAAGAGACGTCTATGGCTCTTGGATAGAGCTCGGCAAAGAATGCATTGTCCTTTGTTACCATTCTCCATCATGGTATATGCGCAGGTATCACCTTCCCTCATTTAAGCCCCCCCAACTTGTTCTTTGTTTGTGATTGATTTGTGTTTGGACGGTGGAAAACTTTGTCAACAAATATATATGGATCAGAATCATCAGATGGTTAGATGATTGCTACCTGAAAAATCTGTGTCTTCTGTTCTTGCACCGAAGGCAATTAGCACCTCTCTTCTCATTTCCTTTGCCCCTTCTCATTTCAAATTTTATCTGATCATGTCTGTTCTTTTGATCTCAGAGTAACATGTAGCAAGTTTTGTTAGAACATAAAATATATATCCTCGAACATTTCCTATGGTATTTATGCAATCAAGGTCCGATTCTGACCGAACGCATATTAACCTTATATTTATGTAAATTAAAAACATCGCTGTGCAAAAGGCTTTTGGTCCGCAAGTCTTGGAACCTGCGAAGACGTGTTAGAATATCGTGTTAGAATATCGAATGTGTTCTTACAGCCTCCGCATAACTTCAGTGTCTTGGCGTGCAGTGGTGAAGATATTTGTTTCCACTTGAAGTCATTAGTGTTTGCCAGCTACTACAAAGTTTTCATCTGTTGTACTCATTTCCCTCCTTTGAACCAGACCAATCCCTCAGCTGTCAATTTCTGCCAGGGTGTTGATTTTGAAGTATAGCACGACCAAATTCTCTGAAGGTGAAAACTTTTCTGGCAGAAGAGTCTAGAACTTGTCCTTCACCTTCATCAATAACACATGTATAGTAACTAAGATTTGGACAACAGAGATTAAGTCCGTGAACCACAAGGCATGCAATGGTCGACCAACTTGCTTTGATTCTGTCGGAAATAGCCGGCCGTTACCTGATTGTAGATCGCCCGTCTTGCTTCACACGAAAGAGACTGCAAACTGCAAGTCCATTGCTCGATCCCGACTGTGATTCAGTATCATTCAATTCTGTAGTACGATCAGGTCCTGTCGTTATCCATAACTTTATAAGATTTTATTTCATATGATAGGTTAGCCATCCACTTGAAACCAATCATCTATTGGCCTAAACACAAAATGTACCAGGAATCGATGGTACCGATCACTTGAAGACGACAAAACTGACCCTGTAATTTACAGCCCCACCGATCACGTGGGCTCTACGGTCATTCGCCCCTCGTTGATGCCTCTCCCTTGTTGCGTTATCCGTCTCTTTATATATAGCCACTCTCCTGACCGACCTTAATCTGATCAAAGCAATCAGACCAATGGATTGCCAATTTGGCTCATTGAGCGCTACGACCGCTGGCGTTTGTGATGAAATCGAGCTCCTGTTGCCAGACAATCGCAGCTTGCTATCGCCGTCAAAGGAGAAGAAGAAGAAGAAGAGCGCGAAGCGGAGGCTGGAGAGGTTTTGTAAGGAGACGATGTGCTTGAAAGGGTTGGCTTCGCCTGTATTGTATGTTATAAAGAGGGCGAAAGAAAGCTATCGGATTTGGAAGCTTGGAGATGATCGACCTGAGGCTGCTGCTGCTGGTTCATCGGAGCACTTCAGGAACGAAGTCGTCGGCGTGGAGCCGTTCTTTTCAATTCCGGTGGTTGTGCCGGTTGCTGCTCTTGTTTAGTCTTAGGTGGTGTTCAATGCATTATGCCTGTACAATCACTAGTGGCCTACTAAATTAATGTTTTTCCCAATCTTAAGTATCAGTCTTTCTTTTTTCATTTAATCCGATTTTTTTATTTATTTTTGCCAAAAGGGCTTTGAAAAAAGGCCCATATTTTTATTTAAAATAGTTGCAAAAATTACATTTGCTGCTACGATGGCATAATACTTTGATGCACTAACAGCATCAAAATATGCAGTCATCTTGATTAAGTACTAGTAAGGGCCCCGGATAGTACTACAGTCAAGAAAAATCATATTAATTTAAAAGTTTATTTATGAATTTTATATGTAAAATATATGAAGGATTAACCTATAAGTATTTCGGCATTTTTCTTCAACTTTTCTACATTTTCTTGATATAGCATACGAAAAATCATGATTTTTTTTGAAAATCTTAAAATTTTTTTCTTTGGTTTTTTTAAAATCTTGCTTATTATAATATATGAGAATCATGAAATATACACACACAAAAAATTCTTTTGTTTTCTTGAAATTTTCAACATTTTACACGCTATGACACACGAATATACCATAATTTTAGAAATCTCAATTTTTTTGTTTTTATCGGTTTTTCAATATTTTGCTTTCACCGGTTTTTCAATATTTTACTTATACATACGATCAACATTTTATTAGCAACAATGGCAAATCTAAATCACAATCTTCCTATTGAAAATCCAACTAAAAGGCATCATCATATGCTCGTTCTTCCCTTTCATCCTCTCCTGAGCTCTCTCCTCCATCTTCCTAAACCTCTCCGGTAACCCGCACATGTGATCACGCGCCCGTCTCCCCTCTGCCGACAACCCCTGATCACTCAACTCCTCCACTCTCCATCGCTTCACAAATTAGGATCGCGACCGGCACTTGAACCACACAACGTCTAAAGGCGTAACGCAAATCAAGTAAGCCGAAAACCCAGAAATCTAAACCATGAAAAGATATAGTGATAAAACATTAGTTAAAAACATTTAAAATCTCAAGTTAAAAATCTCAAAACTTAAATTTGTTTTCTTAAAAATTTTGGCAGCACCTTCTTCGTAAAAACTAGCCCCAAACGGGTACAAATATAGAATATATAAAAGGCATCCCCAAATGGGAGCAACTCACGCCTAAAAGCGGAACACAACCACAACAGGTATATATACGACGCCGTAGCGAAGAAAAAGCAAATAAGAAGTGAAAACAGCATAATAAGAGGTAAAAAAACATCACAGCATGAAATAAAAGCCGGCTCACACGAGTACGACACCAAGAGTCATACAAAATACAATATCGAACCTCTCAGTCTCGTCTCTAAGTCAAATACATATGAGTGGTAGATGGAGAGTACTAGATACAAAATAAGATATACAATGGAATCATACGGATACTCGCAAAACCCACCTATACCAAAATCATGACCAACAGTAGCGGTATCTGCAGAAATAGATGCAATAAAGAGCCCTGCCGCGACTACACTGAGGATCAACCCTGCAAAACACTGTGGCACAACGGGGTGAGTTGCCAACTCGTGAATAGTAAATACTATCGTACAGATAATCGCAAGCATGCACGAAAAGCGATAATCCAAAACATGCAATCTGATGATATAAGTATAGCAGTATGGATATGCAACAAAATCATGATCAAGGTACACTATCATGGTACAACAACTACATGAAACATCGCATGTCATAATAAATCCTGAGTGTGGGATAAAACATAATCCTCATCAATGAATCATCATCATAGAAATCCGGTGTCCATCAATAACACTCCAAATCCCAATATCTCAGGCGCCGTCATTCTGATCGGTCCTCATATCTATCTCATCTCATTACTCCGAACGGTAACCTCCGGATATCCTTCGAGTTTCCATAAAATCACCGATAGGTAGTACCCCCCTGCCAGGCTCATTGTCTACATCTCGAGCTTCTTGCCCCGGGGTACCTTACCGGGTCCACCATGTACCCGCAGACGGCATGTCCACCTCCTCGAATCGGGTACTCGAAATAGCTCAGAATCGAGAAAACTCATGGTGGACACAATTTATCGTATCAAGGGAAAACCACACTTTTTAAATATTTCAAGTTTCAAAAGATATCTTGCGGTTTCCCAAATCCACGAAATCGAAATAAAACATCATATGAGAGTATATATATATATATATATATATATATATATATATAGCAATGTATGCATGCATGCATGCATGTATGTATGATGCAATTCATAATGCGTACTAGAACAAGAATCAATATCTAACTGTTAATAATGAATGCCGTACAATATATTTATCCATGACAAATTCTATAGTGAGCGTGTCATGGCAATTACCAACGGTGTGCATGTGGCATATAAATCAGTGCTCGTGCAACATGAACCGTTAGTAATGGTGCAGTGTCCAACTAATGTCAATGTACAACAGGTAATAGGATGCGCAATATGATAATCACGCACAATTACAATGCATATATAAGCATAAGGTTATATCACTGAATTTCCATCGGAGCTTAACACCGTACAGGAAATTCCCTCGTAGATGTTAAATCTACTCACCGGACGATCTCAAGCTAGGTGAATCCGATCATCTCTTTTCCCTTCCTAGCAGCGTCCGAAGTCCCCGCAAATGATCCTAAAATCACACAAACCATAACAAGTGAAAATTAGCAAACTTTCCGATAACACACGGAAACAACGACAAACCAACGAAACGACTCCTATAAGCTACTAAGTGTTAGCTTAGCGGGCAAACATGTGTAACGGCATCCTAACCCAAACCTACGGCTGTAAAACGTACAAAACACTTAACAAAAGTCAGATAAATCCGCATCGCACTTAGTCGAAACGTAAGAATTATTGCTAAACGGTCCCAGATTTAGTCTTCAGATTATATAGGAAAAACAAAGTATACCAAATATCCTACATGACCCACAGAGAGCTACCCACAAAAACCTAACACCCAATTCCTCTGAAAAACCGGCGGCGCTGGGCAAATTGTGATTCTCGCTGGTCGAAAGATGAAGGGTTGGGTCCGGATTTCTAGGGTATACACAAGGCTTTAACATCAATGTACTATATTGTTAGATTTAATTATAGATCAACATAACAATAGCAGATCAAGACAGAACCCTAACTAAACAAAAATACGATATTTAGCACAAAACTATAACATTAAGGTATTTAACTGAAACTAATTAACACATAAACTTTCCCTAGAGCATAACAAAGAGTTTAACATCAATACCTCACCAAGACTTGGATGAAACCCTAGCTATCAAGCTCCAAGACATCACAAGAGGGCTTAAGCAAGCTTAGTGAAGGGTTTAGTGGGATTTGATGTTGGTTTAGGCTTAGGGTTAGTGAAGAAAATCTTTTCAAGAGATGATTTTTCTTTTGTGAAGAAGAAGGAGAGAAGAATTGAGAGAGTGAGTGTTGTGAGGATAAAATGAGAGTGAGAGAGTGAGGATGAGAGATGAGAAATTAGCCATGCTCTTTCTCTCATTTCATTTAATGCCCCAAATGCTTGTCTCCCATGCCATCATGCCTCCATTTTCAACTCTTTTCCGTTTTCTCTTATTTTTAAAATAAAACCCTTTTGATAATTAAAATAGATATATATACATATATATGAGATGACATAACAATATGTTAAGGTGCCATGGCTAACAAAACATGGTTAATACACCCTTAACCCTAGATTAGCATGCACATGTGTGTGTAATTACAAAAATAATTAAATAAAATATTAATTAATAATAATAAAATATGTGAAAATAATTATTGGTTAAATTTTATTAAAACCCCGCATTATATCGCTTAATTAACTCTAATCGCATTCTAAGGTGTTACAATCTTCCCCTCTTAAAGAAATTCGGTCCCCGAATTTAAAAATCTTACTATGCGTACCTTCGAAGAGATGAGAAAATTTCTTCCGCATCTCACTCTCGGCTTCCCATGTGACCTCTTCACTACTTGGGCCACGCCACAGAACCTTCACTGACGGCAAGACCTCTGACCTAAGGTTCTTCACCTGCCGATCCAAAATAACTACCGGCTGCTCGGTGAAAGAAAGATCGCGCTCCAGCTGGATGGTCTGGTGCTGAATCATGTGAGAAGGGTCATGAAAATACTTGCGAAGTGTCGATACATGAAATACGGGGTGAACATTCAGAAAACTGGGCGGAAGTGCAAAACGATAGGCAACGGTACCAACTCGCTCAAGGATCTCAAAAGGACCCACAAATCTAGGGCTAAGGTTCCCTTTCTTCCCAAATCTCATCATACTTTTCATCGGAGAAATCCGTAGGAATACATGAGCACCCATTGCGAAATCAAGTCTGTGACGACGACGGTCGGCATAAGACTTATGCCTGCATTGGGCTGCTCTCATCCTGTCCTGAATCAACTGGATCTTCTCCGTAATCGCCTGAACTAGCTGTGATCCCAAAATTCTACTTTCGCTGAGTTTGGTCCAACAGACCAGCGATCGATACTTTCTTCCATATAAGGCATCAAAGTATGCCATTTGAATTATCTCTTGAAAACTGTTATTGTAGGAGAACTCTATCAAAGGCAAGTGACGATCCCAACTGCCACCAAAATCAAGCATGCACGTTCGAAGCATATCGCTCGAAGCATATCCTCAAGAGTCTGTATAGTCCGCTCTGACTGACCATCGGTCTGCGGATGGAAAGCGGTGCTAAAACTCAATCGGGTACCCAAAGCTTCCTGGAGTTTTTGCCAAAAACGGTTGGTAAACTGGGTGTCTCTTTCGGATACAATGCATGTAGGAACGTCGTGCAAACGCACAATCTTATCAATGTACAGCTGAGCATACTGAGCAAATCCGAAAGTGGTCTTCACTGGAAGGAAGTGAGCCGCTTTCGTTAACCGGTCAACAATCACCCAAATGGAGTTATACCCTCGACTGGATCTGGATAGACCCACAACGAAATCCATGGAGATCTGCTCCCATTTCCACTCCGGAACGGGCAAAGGCTGCAACTGTCCTGCCGGTCTCTGATGCTTAGCCTTGACCTGCTGGCAAGTCAGGCACCTCGAAACGAAGTCCGAAACATCTCTCTTCATCCCTTCCCACCAGTAGATATCTCTCAAATCACGATACATCTTGGTGTAACCTGGATGAATACTGTATGCTGACTGATGTGCCTGCTCGAGGATCTCACGTCTCAGCCTCTCAGAATCTGGTACGCATAAACGAGTCCTAAAATGTAGAACACCGTGGTCATTAATCACAAACTCTGAATATCTACCCTGTTGAACCTGCTCCAAGATCTCGGACAAACGAGAATCGTCAGGTTGCGCTTCACGGATACGATCAAATAGAAGTGGACGGACGCGGACATGAGCAAGCTGCCCTCCAGCAGAAGTGAACTCGAACTGTACTCTACTATCGTATAAGATCTGCCAATCTGTAGAAGACTTGCCAATCTATAGAAAACTTTCTCTGAGCTGCACTCAAATGGAACAAGCTACCTTCGGGCCTACGACATAAAGCATCAGCTACCACATTCGTCTTGCCCGAGTGATAAAGGATTTCACAATCATAATCCTTCATAAGCTCCATCCAACGGCGTTGTCTTAAATTCAGATTCCGCTGCTGGAAGATGTATTTCAAGCTCTTGTGGTCCGTGAAGATCTGACACGACTTTCCGTACAAGTAGTGTCTCCAAATCTTGAGCGCAAAGATCACCGCGGCCATCTCAAGATCATGAGTTGGATAGTTCTGCTCGTGCTTTTTCAACTGTCGAGAAGCATACGCGATAACTCTGTCATGCTGTATCAACACACAGTCTAGCCCCACTCGAGAAGCATCACATAAACGATATAGCCGTTTGATCCAGAAGGCAAAGATAGAACTGGTACAGTCGTCAAACGAGTCTTCAATTGCTGAAAACTCTGCTCGCATGCCTCAGTCTAAAGAAAAGGAACTCCCTTCCGGGTCAGTCCAGTCAACGGTGCATCGATACTTGAGAAATCCTGTACGAAGCGGTGATAATAACCGGTTAAGCCCAAGAAGCTGCGAACCTCTGTCACTGATACAGGTCTAGGCCAAAGTTGTACGGCCTCGATCTTCTTCGGGTCCACTCGTATATCGTCTCCCGTAACCATATGACTCAAGAAGTCAACACTATCAAGGCAGAAGGCACACATCAAGAATTTAGCAAACAGCTGATGCTCTCTCAATGTCTGCAAAGTAATCCTCAAGTGCTGCTCATGCTCCTCTCGACTTCTGGAGTAGACCAGAATGTCATCAATAAACACAATAATGAACTGGTCGAGAAACGGCCTGAAAATCTAGTTCATTAAATCCATGAACGCTGTTGGGCATTGGTGACTCCGAACGACATCACCAAGAACTCATAATGCCCGTAGCGCGTATGAAAAGCAGTTTTCGGAATATCATTATTCCAGACTCGCAACTGATGATAATCCGACCTCAAATCAATCTTGGAAAAATGTCCCGCACCCTGGTGCTGATCAAACAAATCGTCAATGCGAGGTAAAGGATACCTCTTACGCATCGTAACTCGGTTCAATTGACGATAATCAATGCACAGTCTCATACTGCCGTCCTTCTTCTTGACGAACAGAACATGAGTTCCCCAAGGCGAAACACTCGGACGAATAAGTCCCTTGTCCAGCAACTCTTGCAACTGATCTTTAAGCTCTTTAAGCTCCGTCGGGGCCGTCCGATAAGGAGGTATAGAAATAGGCCCCATGCCGGGGATCAAATCGATGTAAAACTCAATATCGCGCTTTGGCGGCAATCCAGGTAACTCATCAGGAAATACGTTGGGAAACTCTCTCACAATAGGGACCTGGTCCAACGGATCTGCTGTGGCTTTAGTATCACGAAAAAAGGCTAAGAATCCCCGACATCCTTTCCTCAAGAGCCGACTAGCGCAAAGGGCAGAAATCAAACTGTGAGGGGCGGCACTACGGTTTCCCTGCATAACAAGAACCGACTCTCCCGGAAACAGAATCTAACCGCCTTCTTACGGAAGTCCACAGACGCATAGCAAGTAGCTAACCAGTCCATGCCGAGGAGAACGTCAAAGTCCAACATATCAAGAAGGATCAAATGGACGGACGGATCTCTATCTCCAATACGAACGACACACGACCGAAACACATGTCGCGCAACAAAAGACTCACCAACGGGAGTAATCACGACAAGCGGCTGATCTAACAAGGACGAATCCCGGCCCAACCTCGGTACGAAGTGTGTGGAATCATACGAGTGCGTAGATCCTGGGTTGAACAATATGCGTGCATCAAAAGAACACACTAGAAGAGTACCTGTCACAACTGCATTCGAGGCCTGCGCATCCTGATGAGTCAACGCAAAAACTCGGGCCTGTCTTCTACCGGTATCCGGCTATCCTCTGCCTTTGCCACCTTGTCCCCTCTGAATAAAACCACTACGACCACGGCCTCTCTGAGCATAGGTCTGGCGTGAAGCAACAACGGGCGTAAGAGGCAATGCTCTCTGAGGTGGAAAATATGGTAAAGTAACATGTGGAACTGCTGCCTCGCCCTGGCGTACCTCAGTACAATCTCTGATGCGGTGATAACGACTCCCACACCGAAAACATCCCGACGACGGCTGCTGATCCTGTGGGTAAGAGCCATATAACTGGCCCCGTCTTAAGCCTTTGCTCCCACCATCACCTGGAAACAATCTTTCGCGGTGTCTACCTAACTGCCTCTGATATAATACACCGGTACGAATCCGCTTCGGTCCCAGAACGATCGAACTCTCGGAAATACGCTCCTCTACCAGTAGGGCTGCGTCCACCGCGGCTGCATACCTATCAAAGTGCTGGGCGCCAATAGAGAGGAACAACTGGGTAACAAGGCCTCGTACGAATCTCCTAACACTCTTCTCTTCAGTATCCACCAAATATGGAGCATATACGGATAGCTGGGTGAACTGAATATCATACTCTGCCACTGTCATATCCGGAGTCTGGCTCAACGACTCAAAGCTGCGAGCTCGGGCATCCCCGACGCTCTGCGGAAGAAAACGAGCAAGAAAAATTGTAGCGAACTCATCCCAGGTCATAGGAGGAAGACCTGCAGCTCGACCCCTCTCCATAAACTCGCACCAAGTCTGGGAAAGACCCTCCAGACGGAAACTAACAAGCTCAACCGATCTCGCATCGGAACATCTCAAGGAACGACCGATCCTGGCCATCCGGTCGAGGAACGACTGTGGATCCCCTGCTGCTTCAGTGCCAGTGAAAACCGGAGGCTTCAACCTCATAAACTCCGCTAAGGATACAACGATAGTCTCTGTAGCGGTAGGTACGACTGTCTGAGCAGTAGGTACAATCATGGTCCCCATAGTAGGGGGAACAACCTCTGATCTCCGTACTCGACTGTCCTCTACCAAACATCCAATCATCTGACGTAGGTCCTGAACACTGGCCTCTAGCCTAGCAATACGTCCTGGTGAAGATGGATCAATCCGCTCTTAAAGAATAGGCGTACCGCCCTGGTCAGTTCTCGTCTCCGACGAGCCTGCCCTGTCCTCAGCTCTAGTGGAAACTTTCTGTGTCCTCGTAGTCTTTGGCGGTATAGTGGCTGGAACAAGAAAACAAGATGCGATAAGGACATAGAAATCGAATCATAAGGATACATGGAATCAAGAAAGGATTACAAGCAAATATGTTCTAAGGTCACTTAGGCGGAGTACCGTGCCGTAAGTATGCCGCAGAACATATACACGCTACGTCACTCTGCTTAAGCTATCTACTCCATCATACCAAGGATCATCCTACACTCCGAAAGGTAAAACCTAACGCTCTGATACCAACTTTGTCACGACCCAAATTAGGAGCGACCGGCACTTGAGTCACGCAACGTCTAAAGGCGTAACGCAAATCAAGTAAGCTGAAAACCCAGAATCTAAATCATGAAAAGATAGAGTGATAAAATATTAGTTAAAAACATTTAAAATCTCAAGTTAAAAATCTTAAACTTAAATTTGTTTTCTTAAAAATTTCGACAGCGCCTCCTTCGTAAAAACCAGCCCCAAACGGATACAAACATAGAATATATAAAAAGCATCCCCAAACGGGAGCAACTCATGCCTAAAGGCGGAACACAACCACAACAGGTATATATACGACGCCGTAGCGAAGAAAAAGCAAATAAGAAGTGAAAACAGTATAATAAGAGGTAAAACAACATCACAGCATGAAATAAAAGCCAGCTCACATAAGCACGACACCCAGAGTCACAAAAAATACAATATCGAACCTCTCAGCCTCGTCTCCAAGTCAAATACATATGAGTGGTAGATGGAGAGTACTAGATACAAAATAAGATATACAATGGAATCATACGGATACTCGCAAAACCTACCTACACCAAAATCATGACCAATAGTAGCGGTATCCGCAGAAGTAGATGCAATAAAGAGCCCTGCCGCGACTACACTGAGGATCAACCCTGCAAAACACTGTGGCACAACAGGGGTGAGTTGCCAACTCGTGAATAGTAAATAATATCGTACAGATAATCGCAAGCATGCACGAAAAGTGATAATCCGAAATATGCAATCTGATGGCATAAGTATAGCAGTATGGATATGCAACAAAATCATGATCAAGGTACACCATCAGGGTACAACAACTACATGAAACAGTGCATGTCATAATAAATCCTGAGTGTAGGATAAAACATAATCCTCATCAATGAATCATTATCATAGAAATCTGGTGTCCATCAACGACACCCCAAATCCCAATATCTCAGGCGCCGTCACTTTGATCGTTCCTCATATCCATCTCATCTCATAACTCCGAACGGTATCTTCTGGATATCCGTCGAGTTTCCATACAATCACCGGTAGGTAGTGTTAGTTATATGTATGCCCTAGAGGCCATTATTGTACATGATTGTATATTATAGTGGATGCTTGGATATATATAGAGAGGACTTTCTTGCTCGACATGATAGTATGCTATCTGGTTGCTCTTTATCTTAACATGTATACTTGTATTATTATACTGTCTCTCCGTTATATGTTGATAAAGCCCTTAGGACATGTACTTGACTACCTGGACTATGATGGAGATCATACTAGTAGGTCCAGGGTAGTCCATAAGTTCATCATTTAATTGTTCCTAGTCGAGAGAGTATCGAGATAGGGCATCGATATTCCAGAGTAGACTAGTGTGTACGTTTTTTGACCCTGTATGGGGCGATGGTTGATCCCACAACCATTGGTGTTTGACATCAAAAATTGTACACAGGTGTTCATTGGAGAATGGGTACACCGAACAGGATTCGCCGAGAGCTCCTAGATGGTATTATACCTATCGTCAGATAGCAGTTCTCTAGTGACACTGGTACATGTTAGTCTGTAGACCCGAGATCGTCATAGAGTCTTGTGTGATTCCTACTGTGCTTGGATATCCTCCCTACCACGCTCAAGAGAGCGTGCAAACAGGTGGATTTTGGGTACAGTCCCGAGTCACATGGAGGCAATGAGCGATGGGAGGGGTTTCATCTCTCCCGGTATTGGGGGTTGATGTTGCACTATACTCGATTGGCTATAACAGGAAGTCCATGGCCAGGGCTGATGATGAGATTTACTGGTAAGTGTTATCAGTAGTTTCTCGATCCGTTATGAGCCTCATATTGGCATGACTTATCAAGTTATTGGGGTCTGACGTTTACCACCCACAGACTCGATATGCGATATATCAGACGAAACGACCGGACTGTACGGTAGTGTTACTTACTGGATTCACGGGAGTTTGGACAAGCTTGCTTGTTGATCTTCTGATCGCTCAATACCTGGGTAGCCGTTACGTCCAGCTAGTACCGCTGACGGCTTGTGGGTGATTGATGTGATCATCACCTACTGCTGGCGTATTGACGAGTCTTTAGAGTCCTACACAGAGCTTTCCTAGCTCAAGAGAAATGAAATAGGGCACATGTGTGATATGTGCGGGACCAAAATTGATACATGTATGTGATACAGTATTCTAATCTCGCGATATAGGTTATATATGATATAACCGGATTATTGAATCAAGTGTTGATTCAATAATTGGTTATATGTATATTTGATATACATATAAATGATATTAGTCGGTTGTTTGTGATATAGACGGATTATTAAATCAAGTGTTGATTTGATAATTTAATATATAATTATATATTTGATATATTAATATATATTAACTAATATTAGCTCACTTAAGAATTTCTCTTCTCTAAATACATATAAATATATATATGATATATATTAATGTATTTGTTTTTGTGTCATGCTAGATGATACATTGGACTTGGGTGTATGAGATTCATACCTAACTAAAGATAATTTGGGTGTTTAATTATTAAGAGAAAAATCAAAATTATGTGGAAATTAGCATGGCTATAGATGCTTGTGGAAGTATGTAGAAGTCTTGACTTAAGTCCACTAATTTTGTTTTACTCTAGATATTTATTAACCCAACCATTATCTTTAGCAATGGTTAAGTCTTTACAAATGATATACGAGATATTTTTACACCATGGTTCATCACTTGATCTTTACCATCTTCTTCTTTGCTTTCTAGCTTTTGAGAGAGGTGAAAAAGAAAAAGAGAAAAATAATTCTAAAGTGAGCAAAATTCTTACTTCATCAATCTAGACCAAAATAGCCATTTAGTATAGGTTGTTTGCTTCACTAATTTATCAATTAGTGAAGAGGTAGCTTGAGTTAGAGATTTTTCGACGTAGATCATCTTCGGCCTCGAAAATCCTTAAGCAAGCTCGTTCCTTTCGCCTAGTGGAGCCTAAGTAGAGTTCGGGGGACCACTAGTTTGAGCAAAGGGACTACTACACGGAGCTTTAGAAGTGAATGACCGGTCTACAAATGTTGTATTTCTATTTCACTTAGTGTAAAGTTGTTTACATACTTTAAAAACCCTAATTCTCTAATTAGATCCTTGGTTCGGGTTGCTTAGCACTCAAGATTTTTTGAAATTTCATATTTGATGCTTGCCGAAACCTAGTGAGGGTGCTAAGCGAACTCAGCAGTGGTATCAGAGCCAAGTTAGAGTATTAAGAGTCGTCTAGGCGAAGTTAAAATGTTCCATATACTTTTTGAAACCCAAAAATCCTAGTCTCTGAATTTTTTTTCAAAAGTTGGAATTTTTCAAGTTAAAAATATGCAGAAAATTGTGCAGGGTTTTTCCATGAATCCCTAAGAAAAACGATGGCCCAACTCGACCAAATGGCCGCGCAACCGTGGCCAAACCATGGGTTTAGACGTGGTTCCGCGGCGCCGTTGGTGAGGCAGAGAACGTGGCTTCTTGTTATGATCCGTATGTACTTGTAGCACATTCTGTGTATTTTTAAGTGTGACTTAAGTGTTGAGGTCTCTGGGAATTTTGGGAGTTTGATGAATCGATCGAAATGTTTAATATCGTCTAGATATCTGTGATTTGTGATACAATATTTGGAATTCACAATAATTAGTTTTGTGAAAACTAATAAGTACTTTGTAAATTTAGCAATTTAGTCTCTTTTGATCGGTTGCCACGGGGTTTTGATTCGGATCAAAATTCCGTCGCAATCTAGTATAGTACGCGAACGTTCGCCGGATAACACTACTGGATAGCCACGCCCTATAGCCCCAACCAAGTGACTGTAGGAGAACCCCGTAGCCAAAAGCATCTGTTCGGGTGCTCGCGGCTGCGGTGTTCCGTCTAAGTGCGCTTCGTCGACTCCATTGGGGTTGCGGCCGTCTACTAATGTTTCCGACGAGCATTCGATCATTTGTTGGGAATCTTGTTGAATTGCCCGACTGGATATTGAAAAGTGTTTTCAATTTAAGACTAAAATGACGGGTTTATAATGTTAGGCATGAAATTCGGAATATGTGATATTCCGGGTTTATGATGTCTAAGGAATTTATACGGTTAGGCATGAAATCCGAAATATGTGATATTTCGGGTTTACGATATCTAAGGATGTTGCGGATTCTAACTATTTTAGTTTTCATTTCTTTTCTGCGACCGTAAGTGTAATATGTGGTGTATCGCCGGTTTCGTTGCTATACGTTAACGACAATTGGGATACGCATATTTACTTACGTTGATGACATGTGATGTTATGTGTTGCTGTGATATGTTATATTGGATCGTCGTGTTTTGAATAGCCAGGGGTTTTTGCGTGAGATGAGAGTTTTTCATTTTCATTCATGTAAAAATTTGTACGTAATATTCTTTTATTGGGACACTTCCGGGTTGAGGATGATGTCACCATTGATGTATATTATTTACTTCTCCGCATTAGGATAAACACAAGACGGGGAGCACAAGTAACCGGGTTCTAGAGTCCAGTGGGAGACCATCTCGAGGAGTCGAGACCAGGTCTCCTAACTCTAGAATTGGTAGGGTTGCTTGCCGCTCTCGTAGGGGTCTAAGGATGTGGGTTTGGCTATTCATCACGACCGTGGAATCCGTGTTTTTTACTGGTTTGATTTAAAATACGGACTTCCTAGTATATCCAATATTTCATATATTGACTTCTGCTGCAATGTTCTGTGATGAGATCATATAACTGCGTGAGACAAATGCTTTATATTATATATATGATGTATAATAAACGTTGCTTATGTTTTGCATCCGCGTTAGTTCTGCCTCCGCTCTGCCGTTAGTTAACTAACATAACGGTGCATGACGGGACCTCGTGGCGAATGCGGATGGCATAAGCGTACGTTGTATTTTCGTTTCTTTATCTGTGATGCTTAGGAAGCATAAATAACAAGACTTCATTAATGAGATTAATGAAAAGGAAAGAAACCTAATGATGTTGTAGAATCAAATTTTCAAAAAGATAGTTCTAGTTCTTACTTTGCATAGTGGTATTTCTTGATGAATATTCAGCACCTCATTCGATGAGGAAAGAGCCTAGATCCCTTCACCGGGAGTGACCTCTTTAGCAAAAACGAGCATATGCTATACCCGCTCGGTTTATTTTGAAAAACTCGATTTTAAAAGCGGAGCTTAAACCACTCCTTTTCTAAATCACTCGATTCTACAACGATATCAAGTTCATTATGCAAAAAGTTTTCTTAAAAACCTGTCGTAGCCCTCCGTCATTTCAGATAAGGACTATTTAGTATTCGTGCTGTGTTTGTTGATCTTGTCAAGGCATAGTTTGCGGTAGCTGATTAGTGCTTATCTGCAACGCATATGATGCGATTGGATTAGGATAGTCGTACGGCCTTGTTGATCTTGTCAAGGGTTGTGCAAATGGGTTTAATTCAATCACGAAATGAACGGGTTGAACTTGACTTGCGGTTTATAGTTTGTTGACCTTGTCAAGGTCATAAATCGCTTGGGGCAAAACATTATCGGGATTTCAAGTGTTGAAATTTGCAATGAGATTGCATACCTTTTATGAGATAGTAGGATCCCGATACCCACTGCGAGTAAGAGTTACTCCTGGGAGAGTTTTGCACTTTACAATTAGCTAATCCAGTAGGTGTCTAGAAAGGTGTCAACGGGGTTATGCCTCTGGGCAAACGAGGTTTATTTTAATTAGGTTCATGCGAAAGCACAGGGAACCTCCCTCAAAGTACCGACATTGGCCTGACTGACCGATTAGCGAACTTGTAGAATATAATTAATCCCGCTTACCTTTTAGGGTTTGAAAGAAGATTTGATAAAAACAGTGGGAGCTTTCCTGATTAGATAAAATAATAACCAATCTAATCTTGTAAGAGTGCACGCAATGTTTTCTTCTCTCTCTCCTGGTAATGACCATGACAAGCCTTAATCAAAGATAATAATATGGATGTATTGACCGAACCCGTTTATTATACTGAGCTGGGGAACGTTGGTTCCGCACTATCTTATAATTGTTATAAGTCTGAGTAGGAAATAGGGGAATATCTGGATTCCTACGCGACCCGAATGAGGAATGAGCATGTTGATGTATCTTCTTCGGATGTGTTCGTTACCGAAAATTGTTTCTCAGTTTGCTCTACGTCCTGGGTATTAGATACCGGATTAGGATCCCACATTTATAATATATTACATAGGCTTAAGAAAGGTTGAGAACTGGGAAAAGGTGGCCATTCTTTAAAAGTAGGGAATGGTGCAAATGTTGCGACCAAAGCAGTTGGTGAATATTACCTTTTATTACCAAATGGGAATATATTGATCTTGAACGACTGTTAGTACATACCATCTATGTTGTGCAATTTAATATCAGTTTCTTTATTAAATAAAGAAGGATATAACTTTGTAGTAGAGAAAAATGTTATGAACATTTTCCTAAATCAAGTGTTGATTGGGTTTGGTACGTTATGTAACGGTTTATACGTTCTAAATCAAAATATAGTTCTTAACGTACAGAATGCACACAAGAAGAAAAGTTCAGAAATGAACGAATCCTTCTTGTGGCATCAATACGACACGACTAGCTAAGTTATATAAGGATGGATATTTGAACCCGTTATATCTTATGAAACTTGCCAGTCATGACTCAAAGGCAAAATGACCAAAACTCTGTTTACTGGACACGGAGAAAGAGCTACTGAACTCTTGGAACTGATACATAGTGATGTATGCGGTCCTATGTCTACACATGCCGGGAATGGTTCCTCGTACTTCATTACATTTACCGATGATCTCTCAAGATTTGGACATGTGTTCCTGTTGAAACACAAGTCTGAAGCTTTTGAGAAATTCAAGGAATATAAGTGCGAAGTAGAGAACCAAACGGGTAAAAGTATTAAAATCCTTCGATCTAATCGGGGAGAAGAATACTTAAGCACGGAGTTCCTGGATTATATAAAAGAGAATGAGATTCTCTCTCAGCTTACTCCTCCGTATACACCACAGCACAACGGTGTATCGGAACGGAGAAGTCGCACCTTATTAGATATGGTGTGCTCTATGATGAGTACTGCTGAGTTGCCTATTTCCTTTTGGGGTTATGCGCTTGAGAAGCCGCATACTTATTGAATAAAGTTCCAACCAAATCAGTGCCTACCACTCCATATGAGATATGGAATGGGAAGAGACCATTTCTTAAACGAGTTAAGATATGGGGTTGTCCGACCTATGTTAAAAAGCAAAATCCGGACAAGTTTGAGGCAATGTCAGTTCTATGCAAGTTTGTAGGATATCCCAAGCATTTGCAAGGGTATATCTTCTACCACACTGAGGAACAAAAGGTGTTTGTTTCTCGGAATGCCACCTTTTTAGAAAAGGAATTTCTTGTGAAATAAATTAATGGTAATGAGGTAGAACTGGAAGAAGTTCCAGCTACACAAACTACAGCTGATGATTTGGTAGAACCGGAGGATTCAATAGTCCCCGACGAACCTCAGCCACTCCGCGGATCTAGTAAGGTTCCTCATCCTCCTGAGAGATACTACGGTTTTCTCATTGACGGTGAGAGCAGGATTGCATCATGGAAGATGGTGACCATACTAATTTCGAGTAGGCCATCACGAGTGGGGACTCCGTGAAATGGCTGGATGCAATGCGATCTGAGATGGAATCTATGTACACTAGCAAAGTATGGACTTTGGAAGTTGCTGCTGAAGGGGTAAAACTCATCGGGAGCAAGTGGATCTTGAGAAGATTCTTGGTGTAGATGGAAAAGTTGAGACTTTCAAAGCTAGACTTGTAGCAAAAGTTTTTCGTCAACGACCAGGTGTGGATTATGATGATACCTTTTCTCCAGTGGCCATGCTTAAGTCCATCCACATCCTACTTGCCATCGCTGCATACCATGACTACGAAATCTGGCAGATGGATGTCAAGACCGCTTTTTTAAATGGTGATTTAGAAGAGAGCATGTACATGACACAGCCAGAGGGCTTCGTAGATAGTGGGAGCAGCGGAAAGGTGTGCAAGCTGCTTAAATCAATATACGGATTAAAGCAGGCATCGCAGAGTTGGAACATCTGTTTTGATGTGGCAGTCAAAGAGTTTAACTTCATCAAAAACGTAGATGAACCTTGTATATATAAGAAGGTTGCAGAGAGTAAGTTTGTCTTCCTTGTATTGTACATGGATGACATACTCTTGATAGGAAATGATGTTCCTATGTTACACTCGGTCAAGCTCTTCTTATCACAAAGGTTCTTCATGAAGGATTTGGGTGATGCCTCTTACATTCAGGGGAGAAACACTGGACAGCTGTGAAGAACATTCTTAAGTACTTGAGAAGGACTAAAGAAATGTTCTTGGTGTATGGTAACGGTGAACTCCATGTCGAGTTTTTTACCGATTCAAGCTTCCAAAGTGATAAGGACGACTGTAAGACAGTCCCGGGTTTTGTCTTTACCCTCAGTGGAGGGACGGTATGTTGGAAGAGTTCCAAGCTAGATACCGTAGCAGACTCGATGATGAAGGCTGAATATATCGCTACCAACGATGCTGATAAAGAGGCTGTCTGGATGTACAAGTTCATGAGATGAACTTAGTGAGGTTCCTACCATTAAGCATCCAATACTTATGTATTGTGATAACAATGGAGTTGTGTCTTTAGCCTAGGAATACAGGTCCCATCAGTGATTCAGACATATTTTTAGGCGGTATCACCTGATCAGGGAGATAGTTGATCTCCGGGAGATCGAGGATAGGAGAGTTGACATGAAGAATAACACGGCGGATCCACTCATGAAGGCCATTTAAGAGACTTTTGGGATGTTGGGTATGAGATACTACAACAATTGGCCTTAGTGCAAGTGTGAGATTGTTAGTTATATGTATGCCCTAGAGGCCATTATTGTACATGATTGTATATTATAGTGGATGCTTGGACATATATAGAGAGGACTTTCTTGCTCGACATGATAGTATGCTATCTGGTTGCTCTTTATCTTAACATGTACTTGTATCATTATACCGTCTCTCCGTTACATATTGATAAAACCCTTAGGATGCGTACTTGACTACCAAGACTATGATGGAGATCATACTAGTGGGGCCAGAGTACACAAGTTCATCCTTTAATTGTTCCTAGTCGAAGGAGTATCGAGACAGGGCATCGATATTTCAGAGTAGACTAGTTTGTACGTTTCTTGATCCTGTATGGGGCGATGGTTGATCCCACAGCCATTGGTATTTGACATCAAAAATTGTACACATGTGTTCATTGGAGAATGGGTACACCGAACATGACTCGTCGAGAACTCCTAGATGGAATTATACCTATCGTCAGATAGCAGTTCTCTGGTGATACTGGTACATGTTAGTCTGTAGATCCAAGATCATCATAGAGTCTTATGTGATTCCCACTGTGCTTTGATTTCCTTCCTACCACACTCAAGAGGGCATGCAAACAGGTGGATTTTGGATACAGTCCCGAGTCACATGGAGGCAATGAGCGATAGGAGGGGTTTCGTCTTTCCCGGTATTAAGGGTTGATATTACGCTATGCTCGATTGGCTATAACAGGAAGTCCCTAGCCAGGGCTGATGATGAGATTTACTGGTAAGTGTTATCAGTAGTTTCTCGACCCGTTATGAGCTTCACATCGGCATGACTTTTCAAATTATTGGGGTCTGACGTTTACCACCCCCAGACTCGATATGCGACATATCATACGAAGAGACCGGACTGTACGGTAGTGTTACTTACTGAATTTATGGGAGTTTGGACAAGCTTGCTTGTTGTCTTCTGATCGATCAATACCTGAGTAGCCGTTACGTCCAGCTAGTACCGCTGACGGCTTGTGGGTGTCTGATGTGATCATCACCTACTGCTGGCGTATTGACGAGTCTTTAGAGTCCTACACAGAGCTTTCCTAGCTCAAGCGAAACGAAATAGGGCACATATGTGATGTGTGCGGGACCGAGATTGATACGTATATGTGATACAATGTTCTAATCTCGCGATATAGGTTATATGTGATATAACCAGATTATTGAATCACGTGTTGATTCAATAATTTGTTATATGTATATTTGATATACATATAAATGATATTAGTCGGTTGTATGTGATATAGCCGGATTATTAAATCAAGTGTTGATTTGATAATTTAATATATAATTATATATTTGATATATTAATATGTATTAACTAATATTGGCTCACTTAAGAATTTCTCTTCTCTAAATACATACAAAATATATATAGGCTATATATTAATGTATTTGTTTTTGTGTCATGCTAGATGATACATTGGACTTAGGTGTATGAGACTCATACCTAACTAAAAATAATTTGGGTGTTTAATTATTAAGAGAAAAATCAAAATTAGGTGGAAATTAGTATGGTTAAAGATGCTTGTGGAAGCACGTAGAAGCCTTAACTTAAGTCCACCAATTTTGTTTCACTCTAGATATTTATTAACCCAACCATTATCTTTAGCCATGGTTAAGTCTCTACAAATGATATATGAGATATTTTTACACCATAGTTCATCACTTGATCTTTATCATCTTCTTCTTTGCCTTCTAGCTTTTGAGAGAGGTAAATAAGAAAAAGAGAAAAATAATTCTAAAGTGAGCAAAATTCTTATTTCATCAATCTATACCAAACTAGCCATTTAGTATAGGTTGTTTGCTTCACTAATTAATCAATTAGTGAAGAGATAGCTTGAGTTAGAGATTCTTCGACGTAGATCATTTTCGGCCTCGAAAATCCTTAAGTAAGCTCGTTCCTTTCGCCTAGTGGAGCCTAAGAAGAGTTCGGGGGACCACTACTTGGAGTAAAGAGACTACTATATGGAGCTTTAGAAATGAAGGACCGGTCTACAAATGTTGTATTCCTATTTCACTTAGTGTAAAGTTGTTTACATACTTTAAAAACTCTAATCCTCTAGTTAGATTCTTGGTTCAGGTTGCTTAGCACTCTAGATTTTTTGAAATTGCATACTTGATACTTGCCGAAACCTAGTGAGGGCGCTATGCGAACCCAGGAGGTAGTACTCCCCCTGCCAGACTCATCGTTTACATCTCGAGCTTCTTGCCTCGGGGTACCTTACCGGGTTCACCATGTACCCGCAGACGGCTTGTCCACCTCCTCGAATCGGGTACTCGAAAATGCTCAGAACCGAGAAAACTCAAGGTGGACACAATTTATCATATCAAGGGAAAACCACACTTTTTTTAAATATTTCAAGTTTCAAAAGGTATCTTGCGGTTTCCCAAATCCACGAAATCGAAATAAAACATCATATAAGAGTATATATATATATTACTATAGCAATGTATGTATGTATGCATGTATGTATGTATGCATGCATGATGCAATTCATAATGCATACTAGAACAAGAATCAATGTATAATAGTTAATAATGAATGTTGTACAATATATTTATCCATGGCAAATTTTATAGTGAACGTGTCATGGCAATTACCAACGGTGTGTTTGTGGCATATAAATCAGTGCTCGTGCAACATGAACCGTTAGTAATGGTGCAGTGTCCAATTAATACCATGTTAATATACAACAGGTAATAGGATGCGCAATATGATAATCACGCACAATCACAATGTATATATAAGTATAAGGTTATATCACTGAATCTAGCCATCGGCACTTAACGCCATACAGGCGATTCCCCGTAGGTGTTAAATCTACTCGCCGGACGATCTCAAGCTAGGTGAATCCGATCACCTCTTTTCCCTTCCTGGCAGCGTCCGAAGTCCCCGCAAATGATCCTAGCAAATGATCACAGAAACCATAACAAGTGAAAATTAGCAAACTTTCCGATAATACACGGAAACAACGACAAACCAACGAAACGACTCCCACAAGCTACCAAGTGTTAGCTTAGCGGGTAAACGTGTGCAGCGACATCCTAACCCAAACCTACGGCTGTAAAACGTACGAAACACTTAACAAAAGTCGAATAAATCCGCATCGCACTTAGTCGAAATGCAAAAATTATAGCTAAACGGTCCCAGATTTAGTCTACAGATTATATAGGAAAAACAAAGTATACCAAATATCCTACATGACCCACAGAGAGCTACCCACAAAAACTTAACACCCAATTCCTCTGAAAAACCGGCGGCGCCGGAAAAATTGCGATTCTCGCCGGTCGAAAGATGAAGGGTTGGGTCCGGGTTTCTAGGGTATACACAAGGCTCTAACATTAATCTACTGTATTGTTAGATTTAATTATAGATCAACATAACAACAGCAGATCAAGACAGACCCCTAACTAAACAAAAATACGATATTTAGCACAAAACTATAACATTAAGGTATGTAACTGAAACTAATCAACACACAAACTTTCCCTAGAGCATAACAAAGAGTTTAACATCAATATCTCACCAAGACTTGGATGAAACCCTAGCCATCAAGCTCCAAGGCATCACAAGAAGGCTTAAGCAAGCTTAGTGAAGGGTTTAGTGGGGTTTGATGTTGGTTTAAGCTTAGGGTTAGTGAAGAAAATCTTTTCAAGAGATGATTTTTATTTTGTGAAGAAGGAGAAAAGAATTGAGAGAGTGAGTGTTGTGAGGATAAAATGAGAGAGTGAGAGGGTGAGAGATGAGAGTTGAGCCATGCTCTTTCGCTCATTTCATTTAATGCCTCCATGCTTGTCGCCCATGCCATCATGCCTCCATTTTCAACTCTTTTCCCTTTTCTTTTATTTTTAAAATAAAACCCTTTTGATAATTAAAATAGATATATACACATATATATAAGATGACCTAACAATATGTTAAGATGCCATGGCTAACAAACCATGGTTAATACATCATTAACCCTATATTAGCATGCACATGTGTGTGCAAGTGCAAAAATAATTAAATAAAATATTAATTAATAATAATAAAATATGTGAAAATAATTATTGGTTAAATTTTATTAAAAACCCGCATTGTATCGCTTAATTAACTCTAATCGCATTTTATGGTGTTACATCCATCTTCTGAAACCTCTCCGGCAACCCGCACACGTGATCACGTGCCCGTCTCCCGTCCGTCAACAACCCCTGATCGCTCAACTCCTCCACTCTCCATCGCTTCATAAAAAACTCGACAAGCTCTACGTAATCCTTGGCAGTATAGACACCAATCTTTTGTGCGACCATCGAGCAATGACTGAACATGCCGTCGTCCGTTGAACATGAATTGAGCAGGCATTGTGATCATGTTCCTCATCATGTGCGCAAACACGAGCATGGTGGTGTCCGGATCGATCTCGAAGAGCTTCTCAACGATTTTGGTATAGGCCATCTCATGTCGTTTCTCGTCGGAGGCGATGAGGCCGCAGATCTTTGCGAGGGTGAGGTCTCCGTGGAGTTTGGCTTGGCGGGCTGTGTCGCCGTGGGAGACGAAGGTGGCCTTCTCTTGGAATGAGGTGTAGATTAAACCGCAGTAGGCATTGACTTCTGCACCTATATATGTGCTGCAAACAACAATTACAATTAAAGAGAGAGAATTAATTAAACGTGAACTGTTAACAACCTTTTCTCCAATGGAAATTCTTTTGATGAATTTAAACCTTAATTATTTATAACAATGATGCATGATTCAATTGAGATATATATAACACATGTAAATTAACTTCAAAGATTTTCAACAAAAAGAATATTTTTTTTCTTAATAAACATGTTCATCATCAGCTAATTAATCATTAAAATCTTTTGAAATTGTATCAAACATCACACATACCAAACATATATACGATTTTTAGTGATTAATCTTGGAGCTGTATGGGGCTGTGGACCGCAGCCAAATTGCTGGCTTGCAATAGGGAAAAATAAACACTATTATAGGGCAGGGATTTGTTCACGGTTTAAACCGTGAATGAACCGTGACTCAAACCTACGTAAGCAAATGTTGGGTCACGGTTCTGACCGTGAACAAAATGAGAAATGTTCACGGTTGGAACCGTGAACATTTCTTGGCGTGAAAAATTAAAAAGTCGGTTAGTTGGTGGGTCCAAGGTTTTTGTTCACGGTGTTAACAGTGAACAAAACCAGTTTTGATTCACGGTTACAATCGTGAACATAACTTGTAACCGTGACCTAAAACACGGACCTTCTCCAGATATCAGTATCTAGAGCAGCCTTTTGTTCACAGTTGTAAACCATGAACAAATGTCTTTAATCACGGTTGCAAACGTGAACAATGTTTTCTTTAAATAATTAAATTTTCTGTGCCCCACGCGTGTTAATTTCAATCACAACCAGCAATATATAATTTCCATTCACAAGCAGCAATATATAATTTTCATTCATGCAATATATTCAAATCTCACACAATATATGATAATCAAAGTAATAAGCTCCGAATCGCATCAAACATAAACAAATGTATGTGTCAATAAATCAAAAAATGTATGTGTCAACAAATCGTACAATATGACCAATACTCCACTAATGAACAAATGTATGTGTCTATAAATCAAAAAATAGATCTAATGTCGTTGGGACGACGATCCATCTCCATCGTCCCGTGGCCTAAAGAATGCACTCGACTCATTTCGTATGGCATGCTGGACCGAATCGGTGTGTGATCGCCTCATGTCTTGGATCTCCGCCTTAAGCTCCTGCGGCTCATGCCTCGTCTCCTGCTGGTTCTGATGCAGCTGCTCCACCTGCTCACGGAGCCAACAGATCTCCTCTTGCGATACAGCTGCCGCATCCGCCCGTGTCTGGGTCACGGCGTACTTATACGCGGTCGAACGCCTATTAAAAAATCGATCGGCCTTGGGACCAACCCTACGCTCATATCCACGGTGATGTCCGCCGGATATCGAATCCAGGCCAGGGACAATGGTGGTGATCGAGTCGCCATGACTAAGTTCCAAGACATCCGTCTGCTCCTGAAACTGGGTTTGTATAGAATACACACACACAACAGGTGCTAACTTAAAATACGCAATCAACTTAATTATATGAAACTTACTATATACGCACCTGTGCCCTTGTGTAATATGGTCCACCCCTTGGCTTTATTGTAGTTGACGAGGTCTTTCTTTTTCTGCGATGAAATTAGGATTTAATGTAATAATTAATTAACGATATAGAAAACATATGGAATTAAGCGTCGAAATACTCACCAAGTGCCACCGAGCGTTGCCCTGCCAACGCTTCCCTTGGATCGGAATAGCGCGTTCTCGTACGTCGTCGTTCTGGTTCTACTTATTTCGATCCGACATAGTCTTGCAAAAATAAAGATTATAATATATTTTAAAATATGATTTCATGTTATATTGTTAAAATCTTAAAAATTAAATTGATATCTGCACATCATCGCGCTCAAAATAGACAACAAGAAGCATCCAATTCTCTATCGGGATCTTCAATGATATGACCTCCATCAAGTGCCTCCGCTGATCCTCGGTCGTCACGGCCCAGAGAATGTAAAGTTTCACTCTTCACTTTCTAGCGGTGATGTCGCTTGATCACTTGACACTTGCTTAGGAAGTAAGGACGCGATCTATATCGAATGGCTTGTACACGACATCCTCGCCGGGTTCGCCAACGAATCTGTAATTCTTCCTGGTCTGAAATTGAAATATATTAAACAAATAATTATATGTATATGTATATAACGACAATTGAAATTTAAATATGTGAAATGATGTCATACCTCTTTCAACCCAAAAAACAACATAGCACGCTCGGTCTGGGCCTTGTTCCACCGAATATGGAACAGGTACTTATAATAAGTATGGATCTCTTCCCTAACAAAATCCTCCCACTGGGTCGCATGCTCTCCAACAGGCACACCCGTCACATCAAAGAACAGATCTCATGGCCCAGCATCCTTGGGCGGCCTGCAACAGTCGGGCCTAGTAAGACCTCTTGTCCTAACACTACTCAAGCCTGCTGTTCCCTCATAAAAAATTGCTTTTCAAATTAGTCGGACAGCGCCTCACATGTTTCTTACATGAACGCCAGCGCCAGCATTTAGTAAGATTAAAAAGTCCTATGCTGGCACCTCACGTGAAGCTCACATGAGCACTGACGTGTAAAACACGTGGTGTCTGATTCCGTAAGAATTAAATTCTTAGACGGCACTTACATGCATAGCACGTAAGCGTCAATGTCCAAATTAAAGAGAGTAGAATTAAATCTGCATGGAGAATTATTTCCTTAAAATCTGAGGGTATTCTCTGTTAAACAGAGAGTTGGATCAAAAATCCAATAATAGAATTAAATTCTAATATGGGGAAATATTTTCAAATGAGAAAGATATACTCTAGACCCTTGGATTAAAAATCCAATGGTGATTAAAAATCACTGTTTGACAGAATTAAATTCTTTATAGGAGAAAATGTTTCCTTAATCTTGCTAAAAAACAAGAATATATATATTATGTGAAACAAAAATCACTGGATCAAAAATCCAACTGTAAATAAAATCCTCCAAATAATTTTTGAGGCCAATTAAATCATTTTGTATTTCTTAAATAAGCGATTTTCTCAAACTAATTAACAATTTGTATCTCCTATATAAAGGATAAGAGACTTCAATTCTCAGATAGAGGATCGACCTCATAAGCTTCTCTACAAAAGGAAAACTGAGAATTTAATTCTTCAAAAAAAAAGAAGATTCTCGCTCTCTCAAACCCCAGGTAAAGAAAAGCAGAGATAAACATATCTCCTTTGCCTAGTATAAAATAAAAAAAACAAGGTTTTAACCCTTCACAAAAACAACTTAGTTCTTCATTTGATTTGAGATCTGCAAAGCTGATTTCCCCATAAGTTGAGAATTTAATTCTCATCGGGAAGATCCTGTTTTTCAAACTCAGAATCCAGGGGAAAAACCTATATTAAAAGAAAAATAGAGAAAAAGAACATAAGTTCTAGGAATTTAATTCTTCTAAAAACAGGGTTTAACCCTACACAAAAGAACTTAGTTCTTAGAACATAAAACTTGATCACAGATCTTTAAAACGGAGATCTTGATGATCATCAATGGCTTAAACACCATTAACAAAAATTTAATTTCTTTTCAAAGGATAAAATAGAGAATAAATCTCTAAAGAGCTCGGCGCCTCACGTGAAACACACGTGAGCGCCCAACAAAACAGAACGCTCGGCGCCTCACGTGAAACACACGTGAGCACCCAACAAAACAGAACGCTCGGCGCCTCACGTGAAACACACGTGAGCGCCCAACAAAACAGAACGCTCGGCGTCTTACGTGCTTCACACGTGAGTGCCCAACAAAACAGAACGCTCGGCGCCTTACGTGCTTCACACGTGAGCGTCCAACAAAACAGAACACTCCGCTCTTCGCGTGAAACACACGTGAGCGCTGTATAAAAGTGCTGAGCACTATAAATTTAGTCAAAATGATTAAGTGTCTAGCACTGATTGGGCAACGCTCATGTCTGAGCGCCTTACGTGGTACGCGCCAAAGCAGAAAATAAGTGCTTAGCACTTCTGAATAAAGGGAAAAAGCCCAGGACTGAGCCCAAATTGGCTAAGTCTTTGAAGTTTCTTGCAGCTGAGCCCAATTGCTTTGTTGTTAGATCTTAACTAAATTTAAGGATCCCGAAAATATATTTAAGTTGATCTTAATCTTAAATAGGACTAACGTATTCTTAGTTAAAATAAATTGAGCCCAAATGCTCATATATTTAAGTTTGATCTTAATTTAAAAACAGATTAACGGATCTTAAATAAAACAAAATATTTTTGAACTGATGGAATAAATATAACCTAAGTTCAAACCCAACAAATATACGGATTTGGACTAATTCGCACCCTACGGGCGACGACATAAAATAGTCTCCGTATACAATCCACGGGCAACCAAAAATAAACAAAAACACACACGACACGAAGTGACCTTCTGGAGCAGGAGAAAGTTATCGCAACGCGATAACGTAATTAACTGCAGGGGCTTGTCGCCTGCAGGGAAGATGGTCCCTATAATCAAAAACCCCTCATAAATGAGGGGAAATCTGATAAAGTCTGCTACATCGGTCGCATCTATCCAAATCTCCAATATACGGTGCCATAAATTAATTTGGTATCTTTGGAGATGTGGATGGATATGTTCAAATAGCATATGCCCCTAAATTCAGGCAAGACGTTCAATCCCAGTGCGTCTCTGTTTTTGGCTGTAAACACCTGCGAAAAGTAGATATACATACACAGTATTATAATATTTAGAATATGAATATAGAATTTGACAAATTTAAATTACAATCGTTATTTAAAAAGTTTAAGAAATAACGATTATACCTGACGTCCCCGGTGTGGCACTAGAACCAGCACCAGACGCCATCCCGCGAGTAGAATGTGGATCTACAAATTATAAACTGCTAGATGATTCAATATCCACTTATAGTGTAACGATGTATCAAATTTTAAATGAGTAAACTATGCACCATGCGCAGGAGTGATTGGGGTATGAGGACCCACTGACGTACTAATAGGGGCAGGGGGAGGCGGCAACGTTGCGGGTGATCTGGTGGTAGTATGGGAAGCGCTAGTAAGGATAGTAGGGACAGTCGGGGATGATGCAGTGTGTGTAGGAGGCTATGAGGGTGATGTGGCGGTAATAAGGAGAGCGCTGTTAGGGATAGGCGTTGTTGCTGCGGCTCACGTGCATGCTGAGAGTCCCGAGACAGTCTCGTCGCGGGTATGGATCAAATCAGAACGTCCTGTAGACCGCTGTCTTATGGCATTTAGTGCCTTTGCCTTCGCCCATGATCAAATTCTACATATATATATCTAAACGTTATTTTATTACTTATAATCATTGTACAATTTAGAACATTCAATTTAACTTCATTACCTAACACGTTTATGTGGTACATTATCTGAAGATTCGTTGGGTGGATTCTGAAAATCTTGATCCATGACAATCAATTGGCCGATGTCACTTCTTACAAATGTATGGATGGTCGGTGCGGAATAGTTTGGATTCCCTGGTACGTTCAATAGATGGTCTGAGACGTGTTATCGCGAGATCTTCATCGTCGCTCTCATCTTCAGAGCCGTTCAACGTCGGCACATTATAATAATCTCTCTGTTTCTAATGACAAACATCCCAGTCAATCTTCCGCAATCCCCGAGAATAATATATTTGTGTTACCATTGTGGGAAAGATAAAGCTGTCGTATTTTGGTAACATCCGTTTGGTGTTTACTAAAGTCAGATCGTATTGATCAACCTTCATACCCCAGTTAGACTTGGTATCGTACCATCTGCATTTGAATATATGAAATGGGACAGTTGTATGCTGGTATGAGACCGCTATAACTTTCTCAAGAATACCGCAGTAGGTATTTTTATCCTCGTTGACGGTGGCGATGCCGCTATTTTGCGTAGCTCTAATACGTTCCGTACTTTCTACCTCAAATTTATATCCGGATATCCCGTACCTATTGTAAAACCTAGCTGTAATCGTTGGATCGTTTAAAAGGCCGTGGACCTCTCTATCAATCCGCTCTCCACGATTCAATTGTTCTTTCACTTCTTGTATAGACCAAGCGGCGAAAGTGCACCTATGTTCTTCTTCGATTCTATCATTCGACCACGTCCTAGGATTCGATTTCTTGAGTATATCTTTGTGCACTCTGTTCGTTAATATACAGTTATATTAATTAGATTAAATTTAATTTCGAACGTTTAAAACTATGAAATAATAAACACTTTACATATTTAGCAAAACATTCGCTGTTTATTAAGATGTACGCATGTACACTGGTCGCGAGATTGTAAGACATGTTTTTTTAGCCTTCCTGCTCCAATTGGACCGTCAGGAACACTCTGCGATTTGTTCAGTTTCGTCCTGATATTGTCGTTCAAAAAACGAGCACAGAAAGACATGATTTTTTCCAGAAGATAACCTTGCGCAATTGAACCTTCAGGACGATACTTGTTACGGATATAGTTTTTTAAAGTTAACATATATCTGTTGAAAATAATAGATATTAATAATTCATGATAATTCTTTGCAATTTAAATGATGAATAATAAACGTCAATAATACCACTCGATTGGATACATCCAACGGTAAATGACCGGACCACCAATCCTGACCTCAGTTTTCAGATAGACGGACAAGTGAACGATAATGTCGAAAAAGGAAGGTAGAAAGATAGTTTCGAGCTTGCAGAGAATCAAAAGAATATTTTTTTCGAGCTCTTCCATCTCATTGACACCCACGCTTTTGAAACACAATTGGTAGAAATACGTGTAAAAGTCATTAAGCACGAGACCAACCTCTGGTTTTATCGATGCTCTGAGGTATAAATGAAGAAGATGTTGCATCAATATGTGGTAATCGTGGCTCTTGAGTTCTACGATTTTTCCGTTTTCTACCTGCACCTGTTTAGAAATGTTTGATGAGAAACCGTCAGGGACTTTCAATTCTTTCAACACACGTAAGAACCGCCGCTTCTTCACTTTGTTCATGTTGTAGATTGCCGGTAGGATCTTATAATAACCGGTTTACCAGCCACAAGCCGAGCTTGCAATTCTTTTCTAATGGACAAACTATCCAGATTCGTCAAATCACGACGCGCGTTGAGATTGTCCTTCATTTTTTCATCCTTACACATCAGAAGATTAATGATGTGCTCAGAGACGCCCTTCTCGATATGCATGACATCTAACTTGTGGCGCAGCAGTAGATCGGACCAGTACGGAAGCTGAAATAAACCACTAAGTTTCTTCCAGCCAGATGGGCATGACATTGCATCTTTGTTCTGTTTATTTCCGAATGTGATATTCTGAAAACCTCTTCATTGTTGCAGTATGTCGTTACCGGAAAATAATTCAGGTGGCATACCGGTCTCCGTCTTTCCATTGAACATTTCTTTATTCGTTCCGAATCTGTGAGTTATAGGCAAGAATCGTCGGTGACCCATAAATGACTCTTTCCCGCTAAACTACAAGCATACGCTGCTTGTATGAATATGAGAACCGGGGCAACCAAGCTTACCTTGAGTTGTCCACCTCAATAGCATGCCATAGGCAGGAAAATCATCAATTGTCTACAACAAAGCAGCACGTATCTGAAAAAAATTTTCACCATCTGCCTCATAGGTTCTCACACTAGGTTCCTACAACAACTTTAACTCATCGATCAAGAGTTAAAGGTACACGTCGATATTTTTCCCAAGAGACGAGGGACCGTCGATTAAAAGCGCCAACATAAAATAAGACTGTGTCATAGCCCTCCATGATGGCATGTTGTATATAGTCACCACAATGGGCCAAGTACTGTGAGTACACCCGGTGTGAACCATTCCAAATGGACTGAAACCGTCGCTCGCAATCCCCAACCTCACGTTACGAGGGTCAGCGCTGAATGAAGGATATTTTCATATAAAACTTTCTGCGATATCAAATCTGTAACATCTCTGTTTTCAGTGTACAGAAATTTGTTTAAAAATTAATGTACAAATAGAGTATTTACAATCCTGTGTATGCTATAAGTATTTGAATTGTTTTTGAACAGCAAGAAAGCACTTGTAGCTCATTGGTAAGGCCTTGCACTGCTGTGATGTAGCCCCTGTGATCGAATCCCCCAGCCACATATATTTTTAATTGATTTTTTTAAAAACTTTTAGAAGCTCAAAAGCTTGCACGTGCACTGCCTGTAAAATGAAAAGTCACACAGAAAACAAACATGTGCAATAGACTAGTTGAAGCGACGATTACACGTGGCGAAAATCCCAAGCCCCTTCACCAGTATTGGACCGGCGAGATAAGCTTGGAGACCGGCACCGCCAGTCCCCTCGTAGGGGATGCTTCTCGTATTTTAACCCCAGCGCCCCTTGGCCTACCCCACTACTCCTATACCGTTTGACTTCTATAAACATTTCCAGAGAATTAAAAATGGGCATTAATCCACATTTTAATGCACATTTGATTTTCATTCTTCATTATCCTAAACTCTAATTTTCCCCATAATTACCACCCCACATTTCACCCCTCCTCATTCAGAATTTCATTACAAAAACTCTCTAAAATTTCCAAGTCCCAAGTTGTACAAGTGAAGTTAGCAAAAGGCGAAGTTCCGACGACGTTTCGAGGAGAATCTGGCGATGAAACGACGCCCCGACGGTTTCAAAAGCTTCTTCCTTCTCCCCTTTTCCTTTATAACCTGTAAGTCCCCATTCCCCTCTTCCATCTCTATTCTAAAATAATCTATTTCGAAAACTCGTCCGAAGCGGAGTTATTCCGACTTCCGATTCGTTTTTCTTTAAAAACTTCATTTTTCTTTAAAAACTTCATTTTTCTTAAATAATAAAATACCATATTCTCTCATAATGTTTAACAAACATAAATAAACATATTAGAACAAGTTTCAACTCAAAATAATTAATGTTGCAAATTTTATTTCACTTTTACAGTAAAATATCATGTTACATACAACTTATAATTGTTCAATTTAACCGTATTACCTTTATATAACTTACGAGGTAATGACCTATTTCATCACAACACACATTTTTGACATAGCACGATGAATTTTGGGATTCTAGTTTTTGAGAAAATACGATTTTACGAATAAATACCTTAAACATTCAAAAACCGTTTTCTTTAAAAAGTGTGTTATTTAATTCCTTACAAATACGCCTCTACAATCCATTTTGGGGAACTCCGATCGGGATGGTGCGGGTTAACGCACATCCTCGAGCTTAGTAGAGCGAGATGCAGACCTCCGCAAGGAGCATTCGATCTCGATGAAATTTTGATGCAATTTTTAAGAAAATGAGATTTCTACAAAATAAATAAACTTTATTTTTATTATATATATATATATATAACTATTATCAAAATATCTGTTTTAAATATAATATATGAATATTCCATGTTTTCTAAAGCAAAAGAATCACAATTTCATGAAACTACCATTACAATCCAATACAAATTCCAATATTTCATTAAAGTACCATATACAATGAAAACTAAGTTCTACTCACAAGAAATTTTCACTTTTATAAAATATACATCTATAAAAACCCTAAAGACGATAATTAAATACTTGAGATGTATTTTGAAAATATATCAAAATTATTTTTACATAAAACCCCCTCAAGTTATACTAAATTACAATAAGGACCCTAGTAAATATAGGTTTAAGCGGCACCAGTTCTCTTGAGCCTCGGAGAGCCGGAGAATATAGGTGCTTGCTTATCTAAGATAGATAATCTAATAACGGTGTTATTAACATGGTAATTGTCTTGGAAAAAGACACAAATCCTGCCGTCCATGTGCAGCAGTTACCGATAACACTAAAAACTAAATCAGGACTTCAATTATGTCTAAAAGCCTGACTCAGTTGGATTCACGGTCAAATATGAAATCTATCTGACTTGAATTCAATTCAAGTATAACTACAATATAACATGAATCCGTCTATACCAGAATTCAATCTATATTGACCGAACTGAACCATGTATATACTCTGATTACATGATTATCCATTTATATCCATTCTGTTTACATGATATCATGGTTTCGGCAAGTCATCCATCTATATAACAAAACAATGCAATCAATACAAAAGACATTACGGGGTTTTTAAAGGGATAGCCTGGTACTGAATGTGTTACAAGTGGCACGAGACGGTCACTTTAATACACCTAACCTGAATATCCATTGCCGTTGTACCGTGGCTGAACGGTTCCTTATACTCCGTATATCTTAGTGTCCGGAATAGTGGGACTCCTCTCGTATACACTGGCATATTCTGTACCAAGCTACAAACAACTGTGTTAACATTATAATCAAACCATACTAGTTATATTCTCTTTTCTGTCTATTCTACTTCTCTCTCTCGTTGGGACTTACCGAGCGATTGTTCGCCGGCGACATTCATTTTCTTCTTTCTTTGGAATAATGTCAGGTGGATCCAACTCACTAGAGATCGAGCCCAGTACTGAGGACTTGGAGCAGTTTGCCATCGACCCAGAACTGTAGGCACCTGTATATACTTTTCATATCAGTTATGCCATTGTTTAGGCATTACTTTCTATTCATGTATTTACATTTCCAGTTGTACTTGTAAGGAATTGTTAAATAAATAAAAGTTGCTGTTCATTTATATTCTTGTCTCTTGTGTATATTTTATATTGTTTAGATACGCTTAGCGTGTTTACTTTTGAGTACATACGTAGCAGAGCCAGTCGCGTCCCCTTATCGTATACTGGGAAGCGGGGCGTGACAGGTTTTGTTGGCGGCCATGCAGGTCAGTTCTGCATGGACATGCAGGTCAATTCTGCATGAAGTCCTAAGCAATATAACATAAGAATCAACAACTAAAACTATTCTTTTATATTTCATATTTCTTGAATCTTACAATTTCATATACTTTAAATCTATCCTAACTTTATTTTTCTTTCAAGATTATGTTTTCTCCAAACAATACCAGCACCAATTTCAACAACACACCAACACCTCTACCGCTTACGCCTACCGTTGCTACTCTGATCAATGAGCAGACGGTACTTCTTGAGGCGATCCGCAGCCTTCTGGAAGGACAGCAGCAGCAACCTTCTATATTAATGAACCGTCCAGAAGCGGAAGCGTCCGGAGTAAAGCAATTCCGGGCATAGCACCCAAAACAATTTTCAGGAAAAGAGAGCCCTCTGGAAGCTGAAGAATAGGCTCAGAGTATTGAGGATGATCTGGCAGCAGCACAAGTGCCAGAGATCGCTTGGGTACGAGTTGCGAAGCTGCAACTCACCGACAACGCCCGAGTTTGGTGGAAGGCGGAAGAAAATCGTCTTGCCCAACTTATCAAATAGAGGACTTTTCGCGACATGTTTGACACGAAATACTTCCCAGAGACTGCCGATTTGACATGGAGCAGCAATTCATCCACCTACAACAGGGTTCCATGTGGACAAAATTTATGGATGAATATGATGCTGAGTTTAGCATGCTCAGTAGGAAAGATATGTCTCAATATTCGATTTTCTTATATCACATACTACACAGCTAACACAAGACCTTAACAGGTTCGTGGCACACTTGATACCAACTGCTGAGATCAGGTCCAGACGATTTCAGTAAGGGTTAGATCCAGAAATCCAAGCTGCCTTAGCTACAGTGGATTTCCCAACCGATGAATTGGCTCTGGAAGCTGCCCGTCGATATGAGGCAGTGGTGAGGATGAAGGGCAGACCCCAATCTGTCGGAGTGAAGCGTCCTACCACCCAGATGGCAGGAGGAGCCTCTTTAAAGCCACATTTTGTGCCCAGGAGACCGGGAGTACCAAACAACCGGCCCAGCTCAGCCTTTTGTACCTACTTCAGGAGAGATGGACATTTGGCGAAGGACTGCCGGCTTGCAAATCACCTTTGTTTGGTCTGCGGCTCAGCCACACATGATATTGGGTCTTGTCCTCGAAATCTCAATCCAAATGCTGCACCCAGACTAGCAATTACTTACCAGCAGCGCCCAGCCATCCAGGCACCTGCTCCACGACTCGCTCTCCCTGCTCCACCACCTCGTGGACCGACTGCACCTCTTCCTCGTCAGTTCCATCAAGCTCAACGGAACTTACCTCAAGGACAGAGGAACAGACAGAGCAATGCTCCTCCAGCAAGGAGGAATGTACCGAGGCGACAGGCTTTCACAATGACTGTGGAAGAAGCTGAAGCCACTGGCCAAGTTATTACTGGCAACCTTTCAATCTTACAAAGCTGTTCACTACTTGTTATATCCATATATTTTTCTATACCTAAAAACTATTCCACATAATTTAGGTACGATCTTAGTAGTCTCATTTCCTGCACTAGCACTCTTTGATACTGGAGTATCTCATTACTTTATGTCGCAACGGTTCGTCCGAACTCATGCCATTCCAGTCAAACCTCTCGTATCCAGCTGGAATGTCAGTTCAGGGAACGGCGTTCTAAAGGCAATAATGGGATACGACCTGTGTCCAGTGGTCGACTATAGAAGAGAATTCTATGCCGACTTTAAGGTGATGGACATACCGAATTTTGATGTCATTTTTGGTATGGATTAGCTCAGAACTTTTTACGCTGCTATCGACTGTTGTCAAAGGAGGGTAGTGTTCGAGATTCCAGACCATCCGGTCTTTTATTTCAAAAGTGGAGACCGTACCCTGGAGCCAAGCACATACAAAGCAAAACCGAAGAAGGCAGTGATTGCAGCACTTCAAGTGGAGGAAGGATCGAAGCCAGAGATAGTTCGAGAGTTTGACGATGTATTTCCTGAAAACATATCGGGTTTGCCTCCCGATCGAGCTCTTGAATTTAGCATTGATTTAGCACCTGGAGCACAACCGGTGATCAAAGCACCGTATCGGTTAAGCCCTGAAGGTTTGAAGGAGGTCCGTATTCAGTTGGACGAATTATTGACGAAAAGATGGATTCGTCCCAGCACTTCAAGTTGGGGATCGTCAGTTCTACTTGTGAAGAAGAAGGACGGTTCATACAGAATGTACATCGATTATAGAGCTCTGAACGAAGTAACTATAAAGAACAAGTATCCACCTCTGCACACGACAACATGTTCGATCAACTAAGCGAGTCTTCCGTTTTCTCCAAGTTAGATCTTTGTTCAGGTTATCATCAGGTGAAAGTCAAAGAATCTGATATCCATAAAACGACATTCAGGACCCGTTATGGACATTACGAATTTCTTGTGATGCCATTTGGAGTGACCAACGCACCAGCTATATTCATGAACCTAATGAATCAAGTTTTCCGAGAGTACCTACACAGGTTTGTTGTCATCTTCATCGACGACATCCTGGTGTATTCTAAGAGTTGGAAAGAACATGCCGAACACCTACGAATTGTCCTGGAGACTTTACGACAGTATCAACTCTATGCCAAGTACAGCAAGTGCGAGTTTTGGCTAGATCAAGCCGGTTTTCTCGGACATATTGTATCAGGCGATGGAATCTCTATAAATCCAGCTAAAGTATCAGCAGTAAGCGAATGGCTGACACCGAAATCAGTGAAGGACATTCGAAGTTTCTTGGGTTTAGCTGGATATTACAGAAGGTTTATTGAAGGATTTTCGAAGATTGCAATACCCCTGACCAAGCTCACACGTAAAGATGAAGAATTCGTGTGGTCAGAAGCATGCGAACGAGATTTCGTAGAACTCAAGTCAAGATTGATATCAGAACCTATTCTCGTTATACTGGACCAATCTGGAGGTTTTGAAGTGCATAGCGATGCATCCGGTAAGCGATTAGGATGTGTTCTACATCAGCACGGTAAAGTCGTAGCTTATGCATCAAGACAGCTAAAGATTCATGAGCGCAACTATCCGACGCATGATTTGGAGTTGGCGGCCGTAATCTTTGCACTCAAGATTTGTCGCCACTATCTTTTTGGTGAACGAGTGGACATATACACAGATCACAAGAGTCTAAAATATGTGTTTACTCAGAAAGAGTTGAATATGCGGCAGAGAAGATGGTTAGAATTTATGGCAGATTTTGACATCAACCTACAATATCATCCAGGGAAAGTGAATGTAGTACCTGATGCACTTAGTCGTCAACCATTAGTATTGAATCTCACCGCATAGTGGAAGCTTCAACAAGATTTACATCAGATGGAGATTGAAATGGTCATGCCAGGTAACGTTTCAAGTTTGATGAACTTACAAGTTCAATTTACCATTGTCAATCAGATCAAAGCAGTTCAAGCAAGTGATACTAAGTTGCAAAAGATCAGAGAACAAGTAGAAAATGGACTTCGAACAGACTTCATCATTCATGAAGACAGATTTTTGAGATACGGCAGCAGGTTGTATGTACCCAAAGGTTCTGTACGAGAAGAGTTAATGAAAGAAGCTCACGGCTTTCCTTATTCAGTACACCCTTGTTGGGGTCAAAATTTGCACCCCGGTTGACCAAGTCAAAGTCAAGGTCAACCTCAAGCCAGGTGGGACCAAGCCCAAGCAAGCGGGCTCATGCCCAGGTCGAGTCCGAACATGAAGCGGCCGGCCCTCCCCCATGCCAAAATGAAATCATGTAATAAATAATTTTTATGTAATTTTTTATGCATGAATGTAAACAAAATGGGCATAAAGCAATTTTTTTTTTGTAAGCCCATGGCTTATATGCAAAAAGAAATGGCACATGAACCATGCGATGGGCAAAACGCCATTTTGGAAAGCCCAAGGGGCTATATGTAAATGTGTAAGCCTATATAAGGCAATATGATGATGAATAAGAGATACACTTTTCATTCCCCCAAAAACTAGGGTTTGTGCCTCTTTCCCCTTTTCTGAAGGTTCTAAACCCTCTTCTTTCTTTTGAATTAAATCAAGAGTTTTACTCTTCTTTTTATAGAACTAAATAGTTTTTTACCACAAAACCACAAAAGGGAACTCAGATCTGCCATCAGATCTCAGAAAGGAGAGATTTTTAAAATCTCATATTTCTTGATCTTCAAGATCCGACCAACAAAGGAAGAAGGAGAACCATCTCCAGAAACCCCACTTTGGGGAAGAACTAGGGCTCAAGGGGAGCAGCCCCCTTCATCAGCTTCAAAACATCCTAGGAGTTTAACTCCTCATATATATATAAATATATATATATATATATATATATATATATATATAGAGAGAGAGAGAGAGAGAGAGAACAATAAGTGCTCCTTTTTGGGAGTACAACTCCCATTGCAGGGACCAAGTCTCTTTTGCGCTCAGAGTGCTAGCGTCCAAAGCGCTAGCGTCCACGTGCTGACACGTGGTGCGCTAGCGCTCTTGCGCTCAGAACGCTAGCGCCCAATGCGCTAGCGCCCGAGCGCCCACGTGCTGACACGTTGTGCGCTAGCGCTCAAAGCGCTAGCGCTCTTACGCTCAGAGCGCTAGCGCCCAAGACGCTAGCCCGAGCGCCCACATGCTAACACGTGGTGCGCTAGCGCTCAAAACGCTAGCGCTCTTGCGCTCAGAGCGTTAGCGCCCAAAGCGCTAGCGCCCGAGCGCCCACGTGCTGACACGTGGTGCGCTAGCGCTCAAAGCGCTAGTGCCCACGTGCTGACCCGTGGTGCGCTAGCGCTCAAAACGCCAGCCCCCAAAGCGCTCAAAGCGCGAGCGCCCAAAGCGCGAGCGCCCAAAGCGCAAGCGCTTTTCCCCACGCATCCTCTGAATGTCCTTTCCTTTTATTTTTTTTATATATATGTATATATACAGATACGCCCAAAGCTGCTAGCCCTCTTGACCCCCAGCCCGCTATCCGGGTAGCGGGACCCCCGTAAAAACTCTGCGTGGCTCCCGATATACCCAAGCCCCCTCCAAAACAAAACACACGTACACTGCACATTGAGTTCGCATGACCAGTTTAACCCGTTAATCGGAGGTTCCCTCGCTCCGAAAGAGAGGGGTAATTAACGGCAGTTTAGTCCGCGGCTGGCGAAAATTCGGATCCCCATAATCAATAAACCCCAGCCTACCCTAGGCAGGGGGAATCTGTAGTACGCCTGATAAGCGCGCATATTCCCATCTCAATGGGGTGAGGAAAAACACCCTATAGATTCCGGCACGTCCGGTAGGACCAATCTCTCCTCCCATATTTCGGGTTAAATGTTCATGCGAACTTAGTCAATATACATACCTATATTTATACTGAAATAATGCTCTTTCATGCAGGTTTTCAAGCAATCACTTCTCAACAATATCTCCAAAGATGAACTCAACTCCCATCTCATACACGATAAAAATGGACTCCAGGACGGTCCTCCCAGCAAGTCTCGGACTACAGTGGGAAGAACCGCTGCTACAATTTGGGTCTATTCTGTTTGTCTCGGCTAATGCCATCCCTGCACCTCAAGGCCCGACAACAAACAAGCCGGTCTCGAAAAGTAAAAGGCCAAATGTGGTGGTCCCGAAGATGCCCCAATTCAAACGCAAGTCGGTGTTTGAACGACTTTCCTTGGCCTCAGCTGGGGGCAAGGCCATCAACACCAGCAAAGCAACAAGGCATATCGGGCAAGCTCCAGCGGCGCTTCTGACAATTGCTCGATTGGGTGTCTTCTCAAGCCTCCCCACCACTCAGCCTATGGCGGCTTCCCGAAGAGCAGAAGCCTGCCAAGCGCTCAAGACAGAGAAGCTGAGGCAGAAGCGGCTCAGATACAGAGCCAACAAAAGGGCTAGGGCTCCTGCCATGTTAAAATTTATGAGCCCGGACCGCTCTGCGAAATCAGCCGCCAAATATAAAGAGACGGCTGGATACGCGGTCCACACTGTCTACATGGTCGGACATGAAGAAACTAACCCTCTTATGCTTCTCAACCAGGATGATGATACGGTGGACACTACCCAGCATCGGCTCGGTCTAAATGATGAGGAGCTCGCTCAGGCCGATAAGCCAAAGGAGCCCGGGGTTCCTGCGGAATTGAGCTCAGGCAATACGGATGACCCGGTTGTCATATCCGGAACTACAGAACGAGCATTATTCCGATGGCTACAGAGGCAGCTTCAGGACAGGGATGAGAAGTTAGCTAAGGTACAGTCCAAGGTCGACGAATTGGTAAACGTCGCGGCAGATCTCGCGACCCAGGTCGCCCGATTGCAATTACAGCAGAATCAAATTTTGGTTCATGAGCCAGGGATTGATACCCAGAGGCAACCAACTGATACCCCCTTCAACCTAAGAGCGGAGCGCCTTCATGAAAAATGGCCGCAATCAGCATCCAGTCCCTCCGATACATACGCCGGGGGAGGGGGAATCGCCTATGAAAGAGAAACTGGAAAAGGTCTAATCCTTCAAAAGAGACAAAGTCCACAAGATATTCAGGGACGCCCTAAGAAACGGTCTACAACTGCCAGAGTCAAAAAGACCGCAGGAAGCGAATGTGACCAACGACCCCAAATACTGCCCTTATCACAGAGTGATAGGTCATGCCATTGAGGACTGCTTCGTCTTCAAAGATTGGGTCGAAAGGCAATACAAGACGGGAGAGATAGAACTGTCTAAAGGCGTGTTAGCAAACAGTTAAGCTACGACCGCCGATTTCACACAAATGGAGACCGAAGCCTTTCGGGAATCTAATCCTCCCAGACATGTGCCATTATCTGAAAAGGGTGAACCAAAGACTGATCGGCCTCAAGAACCAGCATCAGTGAGGGCACCTACCCTAATGGAGAGAAAGAAGAAGGTGTACTCCTTCAGGAGGGATGAGGTCCGCTTGACTCCCAGCCCGCTATCCGGGTAGCGGGACCCCCGTAAAAACTCTGCGTGGCTCCCGATATACCCAAGTCCCCTCCAAAACAAAACACACGTACACTGCACATTGAGTTCACATGATCAGTTTAACCCGTTAATCGGAGGTTCCCTCGCTCCGAAGGCGAGGGGTTATTAACGGCAGCTTAGTCCGCGGCTGCCGAAGATTCGGATCCCCACAATCAATAAACCCCAGCCTACCCTAGGCAGGGGGAATCTGTAGTACGCCTGACAAGCGCATGTATTCCCATCTCAATGGAGTGACGAAAAACACCCTACAACCCTGGAGGCACAAAGATGTACAAAGATCCGCGTCAAAATTACTGGTGGCATGGAATGAAGCGTGAAGTAGCCAGAAGCGTCGCTAAATGCTTGGTGTGTCAGCAAGTAAAGGCTGAACATCACAGGACAGCTGGGTTACTTCAACCGTTACCTATTCCAGAATGGAAGTGGCAACACATCACTATGGATTTCATGACTGCACTTCCTCGCAGCACGAAAGGTAACGATGCGGTTTGAGTTATTATGGATCGAATCACAAATTCGGCTCACTTCATCCCATTTCGAGTTGGCCAATCTACCAAGACACTAACAAAGAAGTACATAGAGGTAAGAATCAAAGTAAGATTTAACTCTTCATTATGTACTATTTCTAATATCCATGATCTCATGCAGGAAATCGTGAGATTATATAGAGTACCGGGTTGCATTGTCTCCGATCGTGACACCAGATTCCGATCGCAATTTTGGCAGAGTCTGCAAGCTAGCTTGGGAACAAGTCTGAACTTTAGCACAGTTCACCATCCGCAAACAGATGGACGGTCTGAGCGAACTATTCAGATACTTGAAGATATGCTAAGAGCGTGTATGCTAGACTTCGGAGGATCGTGAGAAGATCACCTAAATCTTGTGTAGTTTTCATACAATAACAACTACCAAGTAAGTATAGGAATGTCATCATTTGTAGCTTTATATGGAAGGAAGTGTCGATCGCCATTAAGTTGGGACGATATCGGAGATAGAGAACTCTTTGGACCTGAAATGATAGTAGCAATTGTCGATATAGTTCGTACTATCATGGAAAGAATGCGCATAACCCAAGATCGACAGAAGCACTGGGCTGATGCAAAGCGTCGTCACTTGGAGTTTCAACCGGGAGATCATGTATTTTTGAAGATATCTCCAAACCGTGGAGTGATTCGTTTTGGAAGACAGGGTAAGCTCAGTCCGAGATATATTGGGCCGTTCGATATAATCGAACGAGTCGGACAAGTGTCTTATCGCTTGGCACTTCCATCTTCATTGGAAGGAGTGCACAATATATTCCACACATCCCAACTCAGAAGGTATGTGAGTGACCCCAGTCATATTCTTGATCACTCCGAGCTCACTGTACAGCCAGATTTATCCTGTGAGCAACAACCTGTTGAAATTCTGGATAGAAAAGTGAAGTCACTTCAGAACAAGGAAGTAAACTTGGTTCGAATGATGTGGAGAAAAGACTCACCAGGAGAATCAACATGGGAACGTGAGGACGACATGCATGCAAGATACCCTTAATTATTTGTAAATTAGTCCTTAAAATAATTGTAAATTTTGAGGACAAAATTTTTGTAAGGAGGGTAGAATATAACATCTCTGTTTTCAGTGTACAGAAATTTGTTTAAAAATTAATGTACAAATAGAGTATTTGCAATCCTGTGTATGCTATAAGTATTTGAATTGTTTTTGAACAGTAAGAAAGCACTTGTAGCTCATTGGTAAAGCCTTACACTGCTGTGACGTAGCCCCTGTAATCGAATCCCCCAGCTACATATATTTTTAATTGATTTTTCTTTTAAACTTTTAGAACCTCAAAAGTTTGCACGTGCACTGCCCGTAAAATGAAAAGTCATACAGAAAACAAACATGTGCAATATACTAGATGAAGCGACGGGAACACGTGGCGAAAATCCCAAGCCCCCTCACCGGTATTGGACCGGCGAGATATGCTTGGAGACCGGCACCGTCGGGCCCCTCATAGGGGATGCTTCCCATATTTTAACCCAGCACCCCTCGCCCTACCCCACTACTCCTATACTATTTGATTTCTCTGCACATTTCCAGAGAATTAAAAGTGGGCATTAACCCACATTTTAATGCACATTTTAATTCCATTCTTCATTAACCTAAACTCTAATTTTCCCTATAAATACCACACCACATTTCACCCCTCCTCATTCAGAATTTCATTACAAAAACTCTTTAAAATTTCCAAGTCACAAGTTGTACAAGTGGAGTTAGCAAGAGGCGGAGTTCCGACGACGTTTCGGGGAGAATCCGGCGACGAAACGACGCCCCGACGGTTTCGAAAGCTTCTTCCTTCTCCCCTCTTCTTTTATAACCTGTAAGTCCCCATTCCCCCCTCCATCTCTATTCTAAAATAATCTATTTCGAAAACTCGTCGGAAGCGGAGTTATTCCGACTTTCGATTCGTTTTTTGTTTAAAAACTCAATTTTTCTTAAATAATAAAATACTATATTCTCTCATAATGTTTAACAAACATAAATAAACATATTAGAACAAGTTTCATCTCAAAATAATTCATGTTGCAAATTTTATTTCACTTTTACAGTAAAATACCATCATGTTACATACAACTTATAATTGTTCAATTTAACCGTATTACTTTTAGATAACTCACGAGGTAATGACCTACCTCATCACAACACACATTTTTGACATAGCACGATAAATTTTGGGATTCTAGTTTATGGGGAAATGCGATTTTACGAATAAATACCTTAAACATTCAAAAACCGTTTTCTTTAAAAAGTGTGTTATTTAATTCCTTCCAAATACGTCGCTACAACTTATTTTGGGGAACCCCGATCGGGATGGTGCGGATTATCGCACATCCTCGAGCCTAGTAGAGCGAGATGCAGATATCCTCAAGGAGCATTCGATTTTGATGGAATTTTGATGCAATTTTTAAGAAAATGAGATTTCTACAAAGTAAATAAACTTTTTTTTATTAAATATATATATAACTATTATCAAAATATCTATTTTAAATATAATATATGAATATTCCATGTTTTCTAAAGCAAAAGAATCACAATTTCATGAAACTACCCTTACAATCCAATACAAATTCCAATATTTCATTAAAGTACCATATACAATGAAAACTAGATTCTACTCACTAAAAAATTTCACTTTTATAAATATACATTTATGAAAACCCTAAAGACGATAATTAAATACTTGGGGTGTGTAGGGTGTTTTTCGTCACCCTATTGAGATGGGAATACGCGCGCGCTTGTCAGGCGCATTATAGATCCCCCCTGCCTAGAGTAGGCTGGGGTTTATTGATTGTGGGGATCCGAATCTCCGGCAGCCGCGGACTAAGCTGCCGTTAAGCTTTTGGAGCGAAACAACCTCCGATTGACGGGTTGAACTAGTCATGCGAATTCAATGTGCAGTGTGCGTATGTTGTGTTTTTAAAAGGGATTTTGGATATATCGGGGGCCCCGCAGAGTTTTTACGGGGGTCCCGCTACCCGGATAGCGGGCTGGGGGTCAAAGAGGCTAGCAGCCCCCTTGCGGGGTGCGGGACAGCGCCCCGTTAGAATTTTTTTCTAACGAGGGAGGTATTTTTAGTGTGGAGTATACACACACACACACATAAGGGAGAAGGGCATCCAAAGGATGCGTGGGAAAAAGCGCTCGGGCACTAGCGCTTTCGGCGCTAGCGCTTTGAGCGCCATGGCGCTAGTGCCCCACGTGCCAGGCACGTGGGCGCTCGGGCGCTAGCTCTTTGAGTGTAAGAGCGCTAGCGCCCCACGTGTCAGGCACATGGGCGCTCGGGCACTAGCGCTCTGAGCGCAAGAGCGCTAACTCCCCACGTGTCAGGCACGTGGGCGCTCGGGCGCTAGCATTTTTGGCGCTAGCGCTCTGAGCGCAAGAGCGCTAGCGCCCCACGTGTCAGGCACGTGGGCGCCAGCGCTCTGAGCGCAAGGGGACTTGGTCCCTGCAGTAGGAGTTGTACTCCCAGAAAGGAACACTTATTTTTTATTTTTTTTGTGTGTGTGTGTAAGGAGTTAAACTCCTAGGCTATTTTGAAGCCGATGAAGGGGGCTTCTCCCCTCGGGCCCTGGAGCTTCCCCAAAGAGGGGTTTCTGGAGACGAGTCTCCTTCTTCTTCCTTTGTTGGCCGGATCTTGAAGATCAAGAAGTATGAGATTTTAAAAATCTCTCCTTTCTGAGATCTGATGGCAGATCTGAGTTCTCCTTTGTGGGTTTTGTGGTGAAAAACTATTTAGTTTTATAGAAGGAAGAGTAAAACTCTTGATTTAATTCAAGAGAAAGAAGAAGGTTTTAGAACCTTGAGGAAGGAGAAGATCACAGATCTTGATTTTTTTGGAGAGAAAAAAATGTTGGGATATTTTCATTATCCCTGCCTTTATAAGCTATACACTTTACATATAGCCCCTTGGGCTTTACAAAATGGCATTTTGCCCATCCCATGCCTCATGTGCTATTTCTTTTTGCACATAAGCCATAGGCTTTACAAAAATTTGGCTTTATGCCCATTTTCTTATATTTATTCATAAAATAAAAATACAAGAAATACAACAAAATTATTTATTACAAAATTTTTATTTTGGCATGGGGTAGGCCGGCCGCTTCATGTTCGGGCTCGTTCCGGGCATTGGCTCACTTGACCCGGGCTTGGGCCCACCTGGCTTGGGGTTGACTTTGATTTTGACTTGGTCAACCGGGGTGTAAATTTTTACCCCCAACAAATTGCCCCCCATCAATAAATGCACACAGCACATATGGGTCGTGTGCATGAAATTGATGGATTTTCTTTCACGTGGAGGCGACTTGATTCGATTCCCACTTTTTGGGAAGCTGGCACTGCCCTTTTTACGACATGGACGGTCGATGCTTGACGTGTCTCCGAGATGGAGTGTCTAGTTGACTTGATTCCGAGACGAAGCATTATTCCGGCGAGGAGGTCGTTGCTGCCCTTTTAGCGACGTGGATGGTCGGTGCTGCCCTTTTTGCGACATGGACGGTCGGTGCTGCCCTTTTTGCGACGTGGACGGTCGGTACTGCCCTTTTTGCGACTTGGACGGTCGGTTCTGCCCTTTTAGCGACTTGGATGGTCGATACTTCCCTTTTTGCGACTTGGACGGCCGGTGCTGCCCTTTTTGCGACTTGGACGGCCGGTTCTGCCCCTTTTGCGAATTGGACGGTCGATTCTGCTCTTTTAGCGACGTGGACGGTCGGTGCTACCCTTTTTGCGACGTGGATAGTCGATGCTGCCCTTTTAGCGACGTGGACGGTCGGTGCTGTCCTTTTTGCGACTTGGACGGTCGGTTCTGCCCTTTTAGCGACTTGGACGGTCGGTTCTGGATTTGACTTGCTCCGCTTCTTGCGGTGTCAGGGATGAAGTTGACTTTTTTTCGAGATGGAATTTGATTCGGCCACGGAGGTCATTGGTTGTTTTGCTGATTTGATGTTATTTGGATTGACATCAGCACCGCTACACTGGAATACAGTACCAGGAGCGAATCATCATTCGCCGTGAGGGAATTTCCCTCGTTCCCAGTTTAACGACTTAGGGTCATCTGTTTCCAGTTTAACGACTTAGAGGTCATCTGTTCCCGGTTTAAAGACTTAAGGGTCTATTGGATTGGATTTTGGAATTTTGATATTAGGGTAGGCATCCGCGTTGCTAACACTGAAGCACATGTGCCAGGAGCAATTCATCATTTGCCCTTTCCTGTTGGGAAGCGGTGGCTTAGGAGACAGGTTTAGGTCCCTATCACCTAAGGCTTTTCAATTTTATGAGTCGTAAGGGTCCCATAAAAGCACTTTCTCCCTACGAGTCGAAAGGATCTCGTAGGTGCACTTTCTCCTTAGGAGTCGTGAGGACTCCCAAGTGTGTTTTTCCTTTGTGAGTCGTAAGGATCCCATGAAAGTGTTTTCTTACGAGTCGTGTGGATCCCGTAAATTGGTTCTCCTCATGTATTGTGAGGACACATGAGTGGGTCTTCTAAAATGGAACATAAGTCTAAGGACGGAGACCGGCCGCTGGACTGGTGATTGCGGTGGGGTATGGGTATGATGAGAATTATTTGAGCCGGTGGATTGTATATGGTAGTCGATTTGGGGACTAACTGTAGGGCCGGAAGAATTTTGGGAAATTGGATTTTGGTTGGCATCTGTATCGCTGCACTGGAATATGATATCAGGAGCGACTCATCATTCGCCGTTTGGGGGCTTGGAATTTGGATCTTGTTTGGCATTAGTATTGCTGCACTGGAATAATGCCAGGAGCAACTCATCATTTGCCTCGGGAGGACTTGGGATTTGGTTTTTGGGTCGGCATCAGCACCGCTAACACTGAAGTGTAACGCCAGGAGCGACTCATCATTTGCCATTTCCCGTTGGGGAGCGATGGCTTAGGAGACAGGTTTAGGTCCCTGTCACCTAAAACTTTTCAATTTTATGAGCCGTAAGTGTCTCATAAAAGCATTTTCTCTCTACGAGTCGAGAGGATCTCGCAGGTATATGTTCTCCTTAGGAATCGTGAGGATTCCTAAGTGTGTTGCTCCTTTGTGAGTCGTAAGGATCTCACGCAAGGATTTTCTCCTCACAAGATCGAGAGGACTTTGCGAGTGTATTTCATCTCTTTTCACAAGTTTGCGCCCTTTCGGGTTTTCACAAACCCGCCGGTAGTCCTGCTGTTTTTACTCACGGGGTCCTTTCGGGTTTTCATCCGTGCCAGTTTTGCTTGTGACATATCGTTTTTTTGGCCCTGGTGGGACTTTAGAAGAAGTCTCACCGGCAGAACTTGGGAGAGATAGGGGTCGTTTACGCCCGTGGATTGTATACGGTTTTGCAGGATGTGATCCAGACCGTAGGGCCGGTGTGCTCAATTCGCCTGCGACTTGGAGCATTCACGCATAGTATTTCTTGAGATATCGGCCATTGATCGGTGGCATGGGCCTTTCTCCCTCGGCACTTATTAGTTGGTAGGATCCTCCGTTGAACACTTTCTCGATGACGTATGGTCCTTTCCAGTTTGGCTCGAATTTTCCCTTGACATGTCGATTGGGGATGATCGGTCTTTTGAGGTCCAACACCAATTCGCCTTTTTTGAAAGCATGGAGACGAGTCATCTTGTCATAGGCCCGTGATATTTGGGCTCGGTACAGCTCTAGATTTTGCTGTACTGCAAGCCTCTTTTCTTCGAGGGCGTCGAGCTCTTCGAGCCGAAGGAGCGCGTTTTCCTCCTCCGTCAACTCATGCTGAACGGCCATTCTTAAGCTTGGAACTTCGACTTCGAGGGGGAGGACCGCCTTCACTCCGAAGAGCAATGAGTATGGAGTGGACTGAGTTGGAGTACGGTGCGTGGTACGATATGCCCACAACGTCTCGTGAAGTTTGAGATTCCAATCTCTTTTGTTGGTTGAAGCATTTTTCCTCAGGAGCTTACATAGAGTCTTATTGAAGGTTTTGGCTAGCCCATTAGCTCTTGGATTATAGATGGAGGAATATCTCCAGTCTATCTTGTGCTGAGTAGCGAACCTTAAGACTTTGAAGCTCTTGAAAGAAGGCCCGTTGTCAGAAATGATTTTTCTTCGTGTACCGAAGCGGTATAGAATATTATGCTGGAAGAATGTCAGAATATCTTCTGTCTTGACTTCTTTTAACGAGACAGCTTCAACCCATCTGGAGAAGTAGTCTGTTACGGCCAGTATGAACCGGTGGCCTCTAGATGACGGAGGATCAATTGGGCCAACTATGTCGGTTCCCCAGACTTCGAAGGGCCACGACGCCACCGTAGGATGCAATGGATTGGGATGCTTGTGAATGAAATCACCGTGAATTTGGCAGATATAACATTTCTTTGCATGCTCTCCGCAATCCCGTATCATGGTGGGCCAGTAATACCTAAGCCGTTTAATTTGAAGTCGCATCTTGGGTCCAGATTGGTGAGCATCGTAAACGCTCGAGTGAACTTCTTTCATGACCTTTTGGGCTTCGGCCAATGACAGACACCTGAGCCAGAGTTGGTCATATGACCTGCGGTATAGCGTGTCATTTACAAACAGTATCGGAGAGCTCTCTTCTTCAGCTGAATCCTTGCAGATTTTCCTTCGAGCAGCTTGTCGTATCGGAAGTACTCTATGAAGGGTTCTCTCCAATCGGCCTCATCTTGGATGATCGAAGCTTCTTCGGCAGGATTGTTCTCTTTTTCTACGCTTTCTTCTTTGCGCAAAGAGGCCGGAGGCAGAATTTGCCGGCTTCTGACTGTGATTAGAATTTCTTCCATGTCAGGATCAGCTAGCTCTTTAGCTAGGTGAGCAAGTATGTCGGCTTTTCCGTTCAACGCTCTAGGGACTCTCATTAGTTCAATGTGAGTGAACCGTTTCATGAGTTCCACCACTCGGCTTCTGTACCGAGCTAACTCGGGTTTGTATATCTTATAGTCGCCACTTACTTGGTTGACGACAAGCTGGGAGTCACCGTAAACCCGTAGCCGAAGGATTTCCATTTCTATGGCGAGCTCCAGACCAGCTATCAGAGCTTCATACTTAGCCTCATTGTTTGTCCGAGGCTCGGTGAGAGCAAAAGAACGTCGCAGGGTTCCCATCGATGACGTGATGAACACTAATCCTATCCCTGCTTTTATCTGCGGGATGCTTGATTTGCCGGAGCTCCTCATTGATGAGGCTCCATCGAAGTAAAGCTCCCAATATGGCTCATCTTCCTCGAAGTGCAGCACTTGTTCATCGGGTAGCTCGCAATTAAGCGGTGACCCCTCTGACATGGGATGAGCAGCAAGGAAGTCTGCAAGAGCTTGCCCTTTTACTGTTTTCTGAGGAGTATAAACTATGTCAAACTCAAGCAGCATGACAGCCCATCTCGACATTCTACCGGCTAAGCTTGCTTTGGTCATTAAGTGTTTGAGCGGGTCGACCTTAGAGATCAGCATAACCCGATGAGCGAGCAGATAGTGTCTCAGCTTCTTCACTGCAAACATCAGAGCCAGGTATTGCTTTTCGATCGTGGAATAGTTGTGTTCTGCCCCGACTAAAGTTCGACTGAGGTAGTAGAGGGCATTCTCTTTTCCCTCCTCGTTGCCCTGGACAAGGAGCGTACCGAGTGACTCATCTAGCGCGGCAGTGTAGAGAATCAGCGGTTTATTTGGAATGAGAGCGGCCAACACTGGAGGGTGCAACAAGTACTGTTTGATGCTTTCGAACGCTTCTTGACATTCGGCATCCCAGACAAGAGGAGCTCCTTTCTTCATGAGCTTTGAGAAGGGCCTACATCTCCCCGATAAATTTGAGATAAACCTCCGTATATAAGCAAGCTTACCTTGAAAAGATCTTAGCTGCGTCAGACTCTTCGGAGAGGGCATCTCCATGATGGCCTTTATCTTTGATGGGTCAACTTCGATCCCTCGATGTCGGACTATGAAGCCTAGGAATTTTCCCGATGACACACCAAAAGCGCACTTCAGAGGATTCATTTTTAGATCGTACTCCCTCAGTCTGGTGAGAACAGTCCTAAGATCTTGGATGTGATCGGCCTTGGCTTTAGTCTTGACGACCAGATCATCAACATAACATTCGACGACCTTATGGATTAGGTCATCATAGATATTGGTCATTGCCCTTTGATATGTAGCACCTGTGTTCTTCAGTCCGAACGGCATCACTTTGTAGCAGTATATTCCGATCGGGTTCGAAATGCTGTGTGTTTCTCATCCTCAGGCCACATCTTTATCTGATTATATCCAGACGAGCCATTCATAAAGGTGAACAGCTCGTAATTTGAGGTGTCATCAACCATCATTCTATGACCGGTAACGGGAAGTCGTCTTTAGGACATGCCTTGTTGAGGTCCCTGAAATCGACACAAACTCGGATCTGCCCATTTTTCTTCTTCATTGGGACTATGCATGCGATCCAGTCCGCATATTTCTCTTCCCTGATGAAACCGGCATCGATGAGTTTCTTGGTTTCCTCGATGACCTTTTCTTCCAGTTCCCTTCTCATTCTTCGAGGATCTTGTTTGACTGGCTTAGCATCAGGAGATATAGCCAGCTTATGCACAACCACTTCAGGGGAGAGGCCAGGCATTTCTTTGTACGTCCACGCGAAACAGTCGACGAACTCATGCAACAGGGCGATTATCTGCTCTTTCATTTCCTCTGACAAAAGTGAGCTGATGTAGGTTAGCCTTGGATTATCGGGCGTTCCTAACTTAATTTCAGTTAGCTCGTCAAAGGTTGCTTGTCCGCCATCTTCGAGCGCTTGAGGAGCTTCTTCTGGCTCGGCTAGCTCGTCATCATCATTTGACCTTTCGCTGGCTTCACCAACATGGATCATGTAGCATACTTTGGAATCAGGTTGAACGAAGCCTATGCCCCGTCTATCTAGAATTCGTCCATCGATGAGTGCTCGGACCTGAAGCGGATGCCATAGCCCTTCATAAAACTTTGCTTCGGACTCCGTTTGATATAACCGGCATCCGCATCTTTTGAAATATTCCTGCATCTCGGGTGCATAGTATCTGGGATTGAGGACGGTTCTTATGCCTCTCTCATAGGGAAGGCACGCGACAGACAAATCGTCCGGGTGCACAACGGGGTTTGACCCATAGAACATGATGCTCTTCTGTCCACTTTTCCTCCCGGGAACGTAGAAAGTTTTCAGCTGGTCCACGGTAGAGACTGATAATGCATCGAGCTCTTTACACATCCGTTCCGGCACCCTTGTGACAGTTAGGGGCCTTTCTGCGATTTCGAAGGTCTCTCGTTGTTTTGTTTATTGCATAGGGGTCCAATCTGCACAGCTGTTGCACGGAAGGTCCTTTTCCTCCGACTCTTCAGTGTCGCTGCCAAGATGAGGGCGGACTTTGCTGCTAGATGGGGCTTCAGTAACAGATTCGTCCGTATCGCTACCGAAACAAGGGCGAGTTTTACGGAAGGACGGACTTCCAGCGTCGGACTCATCAGTGTCGCTACCGAAACGCGGGTGCACTTGGGCGTTTTTTCTTTTGAAAGTGACAGCCGACTCAGATTTGCTTTTGAGTCTTGGGGCCGCTCTATCCTCAGTCAGTTGTGGCTTAGCATTTTGGTGGTTCATAAAGTACCGAGAATTTTCATATCGGACTTCATGCACACCGAACGGCTGGATGTCTCCGTCAATGCGTCTTTCTTCGCCATTTTTAGTATACTTTATGCATTGATGGAGAGTTGACGGAACGATGCCATAATCGTGGAGCCACGGCCGTCCCAAGAGAATCTTATAAGACGTGTCGGCGTCGATCACGTATATCTTAGCTTCAGTTTGCAGATCCCCGAATTTGATTGGCAAAGCTATAGATCCCAGAACTTGCTGGCAGTTTTGATTGAAGCCTTGAATGACAATCCTTTCCCTTGACAGGTGTCGGACGTCCATTGACAAACTCTTCAGTGTCCGCAAGTTCATGATGTTCACTGAGGACCCCGGATCAATCAATATACGATTAATCCGATCTCCGTCATTGTACCCGGTCACGTAAAGCGGCCGATTATGCTCAGTCGTTCCCAGTAGCAAGTCTTCATCCTTAAACGTGACTGCGGCGGCTTGCAAAGTGTACCTAGCTTCTTTCATATTAATTTCCGCAAAGCGAGCCTGATACCGCTCAGGGTTTTGTCGAGCATGAATGAGAACATCTCTAAGCTCTTGAGATAGAACCAAGGCATCGTAGATGCTAAGGAGAGACGGAAGCTTTCGGAAGTGAGCCAAGACATTATAGTCTACTAGGGAAGGACTCAAATCTTCATGAGCAAGTTCTCTGCCATCTTCTTCATTAGTGACTTGTCTTTTCTTCCCTTTTGGGGCGTTGCCCTGATTTGGCGGTAGAGCCCTGCCGCTTCTAAGCTGGATTTGGTTGACCTTTGTGGCGAGCTCCTCGTCCTCTTCGGGAAAACAGAGCTCCTCCTCAGAGTCGCTGTCAAGATGGATGGCGTAGCAGGTCACTATTGGGATCTCTTCATTGGAGTCTTCTTCTAACTCCTCCAGAATTTCAGCCGCTCGTATAGAGAGGAACTCCTTCAATTGAATCAGAATTCTTTCCTTCTGTTCGTATTCTTCGAGGGAATCGATATATTTTTGAATGGTGGATCTCCTTGCAGACTCCTTTTCGTGCCGAGCTGCACTTTTCTTCTTCTTGAGCTTTTTGGATTTTGAGCCTGATGGAGCCGCATTAGCAGCTGGAAAGGTAGGCTTCTTCTGCCCTTCCCATTCCGTCCTGGGCTCTTTCCGAAGTTGCTTTATCATCTTCTTCGTCTTATTAGATATGTGCGTACCCCACGGAGGCCACGATGAGTCCGTTTCATTTCTCAGGACAGCGGGTTCGGCTGTCTGCTCCCAGAAGGCTTCAGCTTCTGTCTGTATAAAGTTGGTGGTTGCAATTTGATTGTTCACCAACACACTTTTGGACAGCTCGATCTCTCTAGCCTTGTACTGCTTCTCGATCCAGTCCTTGAAGATGTAGCAATCCTCGATCGCATGGCTCACTACTTGGTGGTACGGGCAATACAGGGGATTGTCGGTCATTTTTGCTTCTTGAGGTCTTTTCGACTCCGGCAGTTGCAGACCGTTGTTCAAGGCATCTTTGAATATCTTGCGGACCTTGTCCCTTCTGAATGAGTAACCTTGTTCTTTTTCTCCTCTAGGGAAGGCCCATCTCCTCCCAGCAATGGCTTTCGAGACCGGATGGTTTTAGATTAGTCCGCCCTTCGCTTTTCTTCATTGTCGGACGCATTGAAGACATTGGTACTGCTGAAACTCCCGCTTCTACGGTTGTCGTCCCACTTGCTTTTCTAAGTCTTGTCTCTCTGAGAGTCCGGCGGGGACTTGTTTCGAGCGTTTCAGCATTTAGACTTTCTTGGTTAGCTCTTGAAACGTCTTGAGGCCTGCTGTACACAAGAATGGGACCATCCAATTGCTGAGGTTCCTAATGAGAAGGCTGACGGACTGGTCCTGCTCCAGCGGCGGTTCGCATTTGACCGTGAGATTATGCCATCGGGCGATAAATTCGGTGTTGCTTTCATTCTTCCCCGGCTTGGTCCTCACAAGGTCGGCAATGGAGATTTTATCACTGACACTCGTGAACCTTTGCCGAAACAGAGACTCCATTTGGGCAAAGGTAATGACGGACTCGTCTGGTATACTCGCGTACCAGTCAAAAGCGACACCGGTCAGGCTGTTGACAAACTGACGAAGAAGGAGTGCATCATTGCCCCCTGTATTTCCGCACGATACTTTGAAGTGGGCGACGTGCTGATTTGCATTTCCCGTTCCGTCAAATCTTCCAAACTTAGGAATGACATAGCCGCTCGGGAACTCGATCAGATCGTACTGTGTGGGATATGGCCGCCTACTACTGCCAATTTCTTTCTGAGCTTCAGTTTCGGCCACCAATATTTTAACTTTGTTGGTGACCAAATCCATTATCCGATCTTGTGTTAGCGGGATAGTGCTATCTGGGGCCAAGGCGTCCCCAGAAGCGGAATGTGGTCGGCTTTCGTGCGGCTCAACCAGTCTTGGACCCAAAGGAACAGGCATTGGCTGCTTCGGATTGTCATCACCCGGCTAATGAGTAGCGACTTGTGCTTGATTGGGAGGCGCCCGAGCAATTTGAGCCGTAAGCTGCATCATAACATTCGTTAGGTCGTCAATTTTCGAATAGAGCTTGGCCATCTCTTTATCTTTGCTCTTGAGCTGTTTTCGAAGCTCTTGAAGCAGCTCTTGCTCCGCGATCCTGGGGCGGAAAGTCGGCTCTTTCTCGTTGTCCGAGCTTGACTCTTTCTGGACCGAAGGGTCTTTCTGCATATCGTCCTCTTCGAGAGGGTTTTCATCGTCCAGCGGAGGCGGCTGTTCTTGGGAAGCAGCAACCACATTCAAGCCAGATTGGGCTTGGGATGTGGTGGCCCCCTCTTTGCTTTTGCTGCGAAGGTTATCGCTGGGGCGCCCGCCCGCCATATAGATCGTATGGATAATATATCCAGCCGTCTTTTTATTATCGGCGGCTGATTTCACGGATCTTTGTCTTGACCCCCTTGTTTTGGTAACGGGCAGTCGATTGAAGGCGGATGGCCTGGCCGGATTCTTGAATGGTGCTGGCGCTTCTTTTCTGGATTTGCCCCGCTGCTTTCGCGTGGCGCAGAGTGCCTGATAGACTCTTGAAGAGACAGTGTCATACTTTTTTTGTTGGGGCCGGGACACGTCTCTTTGTAGTAACGTTCGGACCGATGTCTTCTTGATCCTGGCGGTCATGGCATTTTTCTGAACCCACTTCAGAGGCTCGAAGGAATTGCTGATTTTTACGGCCGACTCAGCCGTCGTCGCGGAGTAACCCTACTTTCGGAACCTCACAAGACTTCACTTGGCCGAAGTCCTAGCCCTCTTGTTGGCTCGATATCTGAGCCGCTTCTACCTTAACTTTTCTGCTTTAAGCACCTGGCAGACTTCGACTCTTTGGGAAGACGCCGTAGACCGGGCGATGGAGGATTTTGGAGATACACCCGATTGTGCATTTGTTGGAGTCATTGCCTGAGCTTGTCCGCAACATTTGATGTTGCCCTTTGTACCGGAAGTCTTGCCCCCAGCTGGAGCGCCAGAGAGTCGTTCAGACACCGTCTTAAGCTTCGGTTGTGGTGCCTTAGCGATTACAACATTCGGCCTCTTGCCCCTTGAGACCGGCTTGGCCACCTGTTTTGCTTGGATTTCTGCCAGATGAGCGCTTCCGGCAGGGTAGATGATGACGGAGCCAAACTGGTGGGGCGGTTCCTCCCACTATCGACTGAGGCTTGCGGGGAGAACTACACGAGCATTGACCTTGACCACGTACGGGATCGGGGTCGCGTTGGAAGCTGAATTCGTCTTGAGAGACATTGTCGTCGAAAGTAGATTGCTGCACGGAAAAAAAACATCATTTCAGTATAGGCAATCGATATGTGTATTTATTGAGTTCGCATGAACGTTTAACCCGAAATATGGGAGGAGAGAAAAGTCGTACCGGGCGTGCCAGAATCTGTAGGGTGTTTTTCGTCACCCCATTGAGATGGGAATACGCGCGCGCTTGTCAGGCGCATTACAGATTCCCCCTGCCTAGGGTAGGCTGGGGTTTATTGATTGTGGGGATCCGAATCTCCGGCAGCCGCGGACTAAGCTGCCGTTAATTACCCCTCGCCTTTGGAGCGCGGGAACCTCCGATTGACGGGTTGAACTAGTCATGCGAACTCAATGTGCCGTGTGCGTGTGTTGTGTTTTAAAAGGGGTTTTGGATATATCGGGGGCCCCGCAGAGTTTTTACGGGGGTCCCGCTATCCAGATAGCAGGCTGGGGGTCAAAGGGGCTAGCATCCCCTTTGCGGGGTGCGGGGCAGCGCCCCGTTAGAATTTTTTTCTAACGGGGAGGTATTTTTAGTGTGGAGTACACACACACACACACACACACATAAGGGAGAAGGGCATCCAAAGGATGCGTGGGAGAAAGCGCTCGGACGCTAGCGCCCCACGTGCCAGGCACGTGGGCGCTCGGGCGCTAGCGTTTTGGACGATAGCTCCCCACGTGCCAGGCACGTGGGCGCTCGGGCGCTAGCGCTTTGGGCGCTAGCTCTTTGAGCGCAAGAGCGCTAGCGCCCCACGTGTCTGGCACATGGGCGTTCGGGCGCTAACGTTCTGAGCGCAAGAGCGCTAGCGCCCCACGTGTTAGGCACGTGGGCGCTCGGGCGCTAGCGTTTTTGGCGCTCTAAGCACTTCGAGCACTAGCGCCCCATGTGTCAGGCACGTAAGCGCTAGCGCTCTGAGCGCAAGGGGACTTGGTCCCTGCAGTGGGAGTTGTACTCCCAGAAAGGAACATTTATTATTTTGTGTGTGTGTGTGTGTGTGTGTGAGGAGTTAAACTCCTAGGCTATTTTGAAGCCGATGAAGGGAGCTTCTCCCCTCGGGCCCTGGAGCTTCCCCAAAGTGGGGTTTCTGAAGATGGGTCTCCTTCTTCTTTCTTTGTTGGCCGGATCTTGAAGATCAAGAAGTATGAGATTTTAAAAATCTCTCCTTTCTGAGATCTGATGGCAGATCCGAGTTCCCCTTTATGGGATTTGTGGTGAAAAACTATTTAGTTTTATAAAAGAAAGAGTAAAACTCTTGATTTAATTCAAGAGAAAGAAGAAGATTTTAGAACCTTGAGAAAGGAGAAGATCACAGATCTTGATTTTTTTGGAGAGAGAAAAAAATGTTGGGATATTTTCATTATCCTTGCCTTTATAAGTTATACACTTTACATATAGCCCGTTGGGTTTTACAAAATGACATTTTGCCCATCCCATGCCTCATGTGCTATTTCTTTTTGCACATAAGCCATGGACTTTACAAAAATTTGGCTTTATGCCTATTTTCTTACATTTATTCATAAAATAAAAATACAAGAAATACAACAAAATTATTTATTACAAAATTTTTATTTTGGCATGGGGAAAGGCCGGTCGCTTCATGTTCGGGCTCGCTCCGGGCATTGGCCAACTTGATCTGGGCTTGTGCCTACCTGGCTTGGGGTTGACTTTGATTTTGACTTGGTCAACCGGGGTGTAAATTTTTACCTCCAACAGGGTGTATTTTGAAAATATATCAAAACTATTTTTACATAAAACCCTCTCAAGTTATACTAAATTACAATAAGGACCCTAGCGGAACCAGTTCTCTTGAGGCTCAGGGAGCCGGAGAATATGGGTGCTTTCCTATCTAAGGTAGATGATCTAATAACGGTGTTATTAACACGGTAATTGTCTTGGAAAAAAACACAAATTCTGCTATCCATGTGCAGCAGTTACCGATAACACTAAAAACTAAATCAGGACTTCAATTATGTCTAAAAGCCTGACTCAATTCGAGTCACGGTCAAATATGAAAATTTGAATTCAATTCAAGTATAACTACAATACAATATGAATCCGTCTATATCAGAATTCAATCTATATTGACTGAACCGAACCATGGATATACTCTGATTACATGACTATCCATTTATATCTATTCTATTTACATGATATCATGGTTTCGGCAAGTCATCCATTTATATAACAAAACAATGCAATCAATACAAAAGACAATACGGGGTTTTTAAAGGAGTAGACTGGTATGGAATGTGTTAGAAATGGCACGAGACGGTCACTTTAATACACCTATCTGAATATCCATTATCGTTGTACTGTGGCTGAACGGTTCCTTGTGCTTCGTATACCTTAGTCTCCGGAATAGTGAGACTCATCTCGTATACACTGGCATATTCTATACCAATCTACAAACAACAGCGTTAATATTATAATCAAACATTACTAGTTATATTCTCTTTTCTGTCTATTCTACTTCTCTCTTTCTTTGGGACTTACCGAGCGATTGTTCACTGACGACATTCATTTTCTTCTTTCTTTGGAATGTTGTCAGGTGGATCCGACTCACTAGAGATCGAGCCCAGTACTGAGGACTTGGAGCAGTTTGCCATCGACCCAGAGCTGTAGGCACCTGTATATACTTTTCATTTCAGTTATGCCATTGTTTAGGCATTGCTTTCTATTCCTGTATTTAGATTTCCAGTTGTACTTGTAAAGAATTGTTAAATAAATAAAAGTTGTTGTTCATTTATATTCTTGTTTCTTGTGTACATTTTATATTGCTTATATACGCTTAGCGTGTTTACTTCTGAGTAAATACGTAGCGGACCCAGTCGCATCCCTTTACTGTATACCGGGAAGCGGGGCGTGACAAAATCTCTAGGATGACTCATTTTTCTCTCTTCACGAGGCGTTTTATGGTGCCACTGCATTTTGGACACCGTATCCTCACACATAAATAACTGTTGCAGTCTCGGTATTAACGGAAAACGATGAAGAATTTTCACGGACACATCACTCGAACGAGAGTCTTTCTTAGGCTTGAATCGGCTTTTCCCTCACACTGGGCAGCTTTTGAGTGCGGCGTGTTCTTTCCGAAACAAAACGCAGTCATTCTCACATGCATGTATCTTGTCACATTTTAGACCGATATTTAAGATTATTTTTGATGTCTCGTACCAGTTCGGTGGCACTTCATTTCCGTCAGGAAAAACTTCCTTCAGCAAGGTTAGGAGATCGGTGAAAGACTGGTCACTCCATTTGTTCTTCTACTTGATCTGAAAGAGACGTACGAAAAAGGATAGTATCGAAAACCCTTTGCAATTTGGATATAGAGGGATTCTCGAGAAAGCCTTGTACTTCTTCAATAATGCGGGTCCAGTGTGCTTTCCGTATCATAAGAAAGTCCAGCGGTATTTATAAGCTCATCCATGTCATCGACTGGTGCGAACACAGAATCATTGTTTTCGACGGCTTCGTCCTCTTCAAACTGCCATTCCTCCTCTTCCCCATCTTTTTCTACTATCCCTTGCCACTCTTCGGTTTCTGCTTCAATGAATTTGTTTTCCGTCTCTTGCACTGGCCCTCCATCGTCCTTTTCTCTGTGAATATCCCCCTTAGTGTAATCTCTAAGGAAACTGTTTTTCATGATGTGTAACTCAACATCCGACTTCTTCTGCAATCGCGTGTTCATACACTTATAGTAAGGACAATAGATTCCGTGCTCTTTCGGTATCTCAAGACGCGTGAAGGCAAAATCGGTGAAAAAGTAAACACCGTTAAGGAAAAAATCAGTGGCTCTCGAGAAAACGTCGATGTACATCCAACTCTTGTTGTGGAGGTACATGAATGGCATATTGGAAGAAAATAAAACGTAGTAAGGTTCTTATAGATAAGATTCATGAAATTAAGATGTCGTGACAAATACGAGATAGTCGGATAATAAGAAGCATTAGTATTAGGTTTAATTGATGACTTAGTTAAGTTTGGTTTGAATTGTTAATGGATTGGGCTCTGCTCCAACTCCTACTGAGAACTTGCTCCTTCTAACTTCCTCCAACTCCTATTGAGAACTTTCTTCTTCTAATCTCAAAACTCGAGAGTTAGATTCTTCTTTCAAGAAAGATGATAATATTAAATGTTCTTTATTAGATGTTGAGGGTAGCGGCTGTAGGGGTAAGGCACCTATCTTATTAAGAATGTATAAAGCATACACCTATTCACTTTTGCTTTCATTTGTTTCGAGAAAATTTCGGCAGCACCTCCCCGCTGTTCTCCAAATACACTGTAATAGAACAGATAGTCGTTTCAATACTGTGAAATACCATTGAAATGAACATCTAATATATCATTGTATACGGAGAATCAGCGGAAAGGTACCGACGAAATATCCCGAAACAAATGAAAAATACAAGTGAAAGCAGGTGTCTATTTTATACATTCCTAACTTGTCCACACGGGACAAATCTATCGGTTATCATACGATCGAATATTAATTCACTTCACATAGACTACGCGCTGGTTATTAGAAACTGTAATACCCGGTCCTTTTATAGGCCAATAGCCGTATTTTATTAAATATGGGTCACTTACAAATTTACCTATTTGTATTTATAATTATTTTAAGTATTTAAACATCCTAATTCTTTTATTCTACCATCCCTTCTTAAATCCATTTTTTCCTAAAACTAATTCTAATACTTAAACCTTTTTATTTTTCCCTAAACTAACCCAAAACCCCATTATCTATTTCTGTTATATTTTTCCTTTCCTTAATCTTTGGTCGGCCCACTTCCAATTCATTCCTTTTACAATTAAATTGAACCACTAATTTTTCTCAGCCGGCCCACCCCATTTCCTTTCCCATACAAAATAATTTAGTTTCCCTTTTTAAATTAAAAACCCAGCCCAAACAATAAATTAAAACCAATAATATATATATTTCTCCAAGCCCATTTCTAAACTAAATATATATATTTTTAAACCCTCCTCAACCCACTTCCCTTCTTTGTAAATTTGAAACTAAATAATTTCCCAATTAAACTCCTTTCCCAGCCCTTTTCCTTTTCAAGGCCATCCCACAGCCCAACACAAATAAATTTTGATTAACATTAAAACCCCCGGCCAGCCCAAGTTCCAATCTCCCTTCAGCCCGAGCCCGCCTTCACTAACCGACCCGACCCGCTTCGTTTACCCATCTTCTCCCCCAACGTTCATTTTTCCCGCTCGTTTTTTTTGTTTTCCCCCTCGCGCACCAGCGTCGCTCGGCCCACGTCGCCCACATCTCCGCGCCCGTCGCCACGACGGCGCGCCTCGCGAGCTCCATAAGCGCAACCCCTCCTCGTCTCCCTACCTCTCCCCCTTCTCACTTTCAATCTCGCTCAAACCCACACTTCTTCTCTCTCGTTCACCCAAACCCACTGCCGAGCCCTCGCCACTCCCTCCGACGGCGACGACTGCGACTCTCCCCTTCTTTCCTTCCTCCTCCTCCATCAACAGAGCCTCTCCTCACCTTCTGCTCCACCACCGAGCTCTCTCAACCCACGCCGAGCTCACTGCACACCACCACAGCCACCCGCTGCACCTCGACGCCGGCGAGCCCCACTGCCCTGAACCACCTCGTTGACACCCCTACTTCCTCAGCATCATCATCATCACTCCAAACCTGAGCCCCACTATCTCTCTCTCTCTCTCCAAAACCCACATTTCTACCCCCACCGTGCACATCGCCGGAGCGACCACCGCCGACATCGTCGACCCCAGTACATCCCAGGAGATCGAAAGAGCAACCCACTCCGCTTCCAGGAATCGCGAGACATCCCCGGACAACTCCAACGTCGAACCCGAACGCGAGCCAAGGCCGTGAACCCTAGCAGCGCCGTTCGTCGTGTGTCCATGCCGTTGCCGCTGCCGTGCATCGCCAAAACGTCTCCAGGCAAGTACCCTACTTGCTACATGCTAGATTATTTCCGTTACAAACTAAAAGCGTATTAAATCCATGTTTACAATTCACAAAAACTCATATGACATAAGTGTTCGATGCAAGATCTAGATGAAAACCTTCATTTAATTTGACGGAACTCGATTGCATATTCTGGCCCGTGTGGCAATGAGCACTGTGTAGAAATTTTACTGGAAAATACAATTGTTACTGGCTTAAACGATCACCCCCAATTACACCCGTAAAAACTGGGAAAATCCCGCACCTGAAACTTGTTTAAATCGCAATTAATTGTGTACATATTGAAATGAGGCGTTCGAGGGCTCAAATCGAAGCCGACTCGACGACCTGTAACCCTATGCAAGTTTTTAATTGTTTCTGTACTGAAATTATGACGAGAATTGGTTCGGAGACCGGCTCTGGACTGCAGTCCAGAGCGACTCTGGTTATTGTTTTCTGTCCCGTAATGTTTACTACCTTGCTGCCTGAACTCGTATGTTGCGGAACCCTACACCTTATTGAAGATGAATCTGTTAGCTGAATAACGCAAGTGATTTCACCCTATTTTATCGTCGTTTACTATTTAAACTGCAATTTAAAAGATCGGGACGTATAGCAGTCCCAAACAGAACCAGAACTGATACTCTAGTGTTGAACAGTGCATAACTTCTGACGTAGAGACGCGATTGAGAATCCGTCTGTTGCGTTGGAAACCCTATTGAAAACCCTAAATTTCATTCAACTGTAGCGACGCTAAATTCTGATCCCAACTGGGATTGAAATGCGTTACGAAACGGACTTCCGATTCTGAAACCGGATTTCCAGCAGTGAACGCTTAAAATGAAATGGCCATATCTAGGGATCCTGAAACCCGATTGACGTGAAACCAAATTTACTGGATAGATAATCAAACATACTACTTATCCCCTGTTCATTGTTTCGTAAAATTTTACATGTATGATTTATAATAAATTATGCAAGTGGTAGGACACCGACTTATGACTTCTTAATCATGCCTGAACTAACGTATCCTCATCACATTACATATATGTCATTGCATTGGTAACCTAATGATCATGTGCATTACCCAGTGTTGGGTATTAGCGGTGATTGTGGCAAGTACGTTAGTGGTTGAGCATGATTGGATAAGTGAAAGTGACACGTACTTGTACACAATCAGTGAATCCTATTGATGTATTGCATTGTCGACGTCTGTGGGACGTGTATAAGTGTGACTATAATTGGTATGGGACAATTATGGAAGCACTTGTATGGGTGTCACAGGTAAGGCACCAAACACAGTCCATCTATCTTGGGTATTAGTCGGTACATGTTTGATGGAGACCCTGTCTTCAGTTCTCGTGTAGACTCGTCATGGACCGATTGGTATTTGAGTTTATGGTTAGCGTTTGATGTAGACCACGGGGTGTGGGGTAGTTTGAGTGTGAGTTCAACAGAATCTCAGGAGTCTCATGCCGGCACATATGGAGATATATGGAGATGTATATAGGGATATCACTGATTATTACCGTGCGTTTTTCGGGCCCGTGGTCCCTTGCCCTTGGGTCCTACCCTTGGGTGGGGGATACTCACGAGTGGTTGACTCTCACACTTGGACTGACGATAGGCTTAGTGACCTGTACAGTGAGACTTAGAAACTGATAGGGATAGTGACATTGACATGCATTGCTTACTGAATCGACACACCTGATATACTATTTTACTGCTTTACTGTGCATCTTCTCTATTAGACACCCGCATTAGCTACTTCATGTTCACATCTTTACTATCTTGGTTCACTGTTATATATCCATTATTACTGTACGAGTTACCACTTGCATCTATATATATATATATATATATAGCTATCGCGTCGCTCTGACGACCTGAGTATGCATGCTCAGAGTGAGAAGTGGGTCTAGCTTTGACGAGGACCAGACATACATCGCGGACATCGTGATCAGCCATCCAGAGCTATACTCTTTGATCTCCAACAGGTTAGTTCTTTGTATTTGTTTTGTTTCAGTTACTGCATTTCTCATTACCTATGCATTGTTTATTGATTACCACGTAAAGTTAGAAGCCGAAGTGTGACTAGGCAGGATATTTCCTTGACCGTAGGAGCATGGCTGGCCTTGCCAACCCCTCGTATTCCGTATTTTTGGAAGCGGGGCGTGACATGGTTTTGTTGGTATCAGAGCCAGGTTTTGCTATGATTGGAATTGCAGTTTCCGAGTAGAGCTTGACAATTTAAGTCGCTTTTTCGGTCCAGATTGTGAACTGTTATCTTTAACTTGAATCTTTATTATTCGTCATGCCATATTTTGATTCCGTCCGTTAGAGTTTTGGGTGACTTAGTAGAGTTACGTAGTTGTAATTATGAACTGCAGCATAGCTACAATACTGTACTCTATTGGGTAACTTGGAATTCTATATTTGTTTTTCCGCTCAATTGAGTTTCACCTCTCCTGATGTTCTTGTTTCATTGTCAATTTTATATCTTGTTCTGGTTTTTCCCCTGAATCTTATGCCGTCCTAAAATTATTATTTCAGGACCATGTCTTCCAACGACTCTTCTTCTATCTCCACTCCCCAAAATCAGACCGTAGAGATTCTGAATGCACTGCAAAGTCTGAAGGAAACCCAGGAGCGAACGAACGACCTGTTAGCTGAAGGATTAAGAAGGCAGATGACTCAGGCACCAGCGGAAGTCTCCAATCGTAAAGGGATCCTTGTTAGGCGAGGAAAAGAGGTGAAGATGAAGCGCCCACTTGTTCCCCCGCGACAGAAGCAGCAGAAGATCCAATGTTGTGGGTATTGCAAGAGGCCAGGACACCTTCAGAGGGATTGTCGCTGCGCCAAAGGGAGATGCTTGATTTGCGGATCCAGCGAACACTTTATCAATAGTTTCCCTAAAAGGAAGGAGCTACAAGGACGCGGTTCGTCCACACTCTCCACTTCTGCTAAGTGATGGTTATTTCGTAGTTCGAGCTTCGAGAATTAGTACGGACCAGCGCAGGATTCAACTCGCGTGACGAGATTGCAGCGGTCTAGAAATCCAAGAAGAGTTATCGCATTTTTTGCTTTCAAAAAAAAAATGTGTTGTCACTCCTTTGTAAATATTTCTTTTCGTTTGAAAACTTGTATCCGTCGAACTTTTAGCTGAATGCAATAAAACTTTGAGTTGTGGTGTATATATCGTTCCCTTGCTTCTCGCTTTATTTATACTGTTCGTTGCATCAGCACTCTAAAATTTGATTTTTCAGTCCTTACCTACCGCATATTTTCCTTGTACCCCGTATCCTTGATTTTCTTGATGTGTTCCACTGTCTGATCACGACCCTTTCTTTCTGGCCATGGCTCACCCTGGAGCAGCGCCGCATTTAGATGAAGACACACGGTCGTGCGTTTCCTCGGACTACATGCTGCTGAGTTCGGATGACGAGATTAACGGCCCACAGATTATTTTCGGAAACAGCGATTCCGAGGGTGAGGGATTCGCAGCCCCAGAAGTCGACATAGTCAGTGACTCTGACGACGAAGAAGAGGACCTCGAAGAAGACCCAATAGGAGAATATTCCAAGGAAGACCCGATAGAAGAAAATCCTGGAGAGGAAAACCTTAGGGAGAATCCAGTGGAAGAAAATCCTATGGAAGAGGATCCAGCAGAAGAAGATCACGTAGAATCAGACCTCGATGAAGAAGCCCCAGCCGAGGAAGAAGGGCCAGAAGAAGAAGACCCCATGGCAGAAGAACTTCCAGTGGCGATCCCTGCGAGGCGATATGGGAATGGACGCCCCTATCTGAGCGCGCGAGCTTACCGTAACCTGTTGAACCTCCACAACCGCGACTGACGTGAGTGAGCTTTCGTCTCCTCTGGCCAAATAAAATCTATGCATAGTTTAGGGCTACCTTTTATTCGTCGTGGATGCCTTGTTCGGACCTTTCTGAAATGAAATAAATTGCTGAGTTCGCTAATCTTTTGATTTTTGGTTCACATGATACTTTGACTGTTTCCCCTATACATTTATTTTCCTCCTGAGATCCCTGACTGTCCACCCCTGCACCTTGTGCTGTTTTGACCCTCGCTTAGACTAAAAAGTACCGCCCCCGATCTTTTGAATGGGCCACCCTTCATCCTTCGTATATGCCTCGTTTGAGATCCTTCTGGAGGAGAAATTGATAGTGAAATTTCCGAGTTAGCTAACCCTTCAGATTTTTGATTCACATGACGTATCGACCGTTTTCCTTCCCATACATCCCTTCCCCTCCTGTGGTTCTTTGCTGCTCACCCTTACATCCTGGGCTGAACCGACCCCGGCCTCTTCGACCTTCAGTTTAAAGTGTCACACTCCGACCTTTTGAGTGAGCTATATTCCATCGTAATCCCTACCATGGCTAGCTCAATACATCTTTGTGCTATTTCCTGTTACTCTAACTATATTTAGGGACATCGTTATTCGAAAATTTAGTTTTCATTATTTTGTGTTTATCGAAAAGTGCGTGTTATTAACTACTCCCGTTTTATATATTTTAAGTATACTATTATTCTTCCCATTTTTCGGTAGCGCAACCATATATTGCACATATTATTTTGTGCTATGCTTCTTATTTTCACCATGTGGTTTTCTAAGTTATGTTAAAATTTGTTGATTGATACGTTATTCTAAAATGTTTTAACCTACCGAAAAATCCTATACTATTTCATTATGGTTATGCCTGATACTATTATTTTTGTTGCGCTATTTTGATACACGTATGTATGCACATATTTAGGATTTCGATTTTATCTAGCATGCCTCGAATGTTATTGTTCGTTATTGCTATTTTTATTCTCTTGTATACATATAGTTTGCCCGTATAGTTGATTCTGCCTTATATTTATTTAGACCTTCGATTTTACCTTTTCATTATTAATTGTTTTAAGTAAGTCACTATGTGTTAGTGTTCGATGTGGTAACCTTTCGCTTATTATCTTGTAGCTTATCGTTTACTTTAAATTTCGAGGACGAAATTTTTGTAAGGGTGGTATGATCTAATACCCGGTCCTTTTATAGGCCAATAGCCGTATTTTATTAAATAGGGGTCACTTACAAATTTACCTATTTGTATTTATAATTCTTTTAAGTATTTAAACATCCTAATTCTTTTATTCTACCTTCCCTTCTTAAATCCATTTTTTCCTAAAACTAATTCTAATACTTAAACCCTTTTTATTTTTTCCTAAACTAACCCAAAGCCCCATTATCTATTTCTTTTATATTTTTCCTTTCCTTAATCTTTGGCCGGCCCACTTCCAATTCATTCCCTTTACAATTAAATTGAACCACTAATTTTTCTCAGCCGGCCCACCCCATTTCCTTTCCCATACAAAATAATTTAGTTTCCCTTTTTAAATTAAAAACCCAGCCCAAACAATAAATTAAAACCAATAATATATATATTTCTCCAAGCCCATTTCTAAACTAAATATATATATTTTTAAACCCTCCTCAACCCACTTCCCTTCTTTGTAAATTTGAAACTAAATAATTTCCCAATTAAACTCCTTTCCCAGCCCTTTTCCTTTTTAAGGCCATCCCACAGCCCAACACAAATAAATTTTGATTAACATTAAAAGCCCCGGCCAGCCCAAGTTCCAATCTCCCTTCAGCCCGAGCCCGCCTTCACTAACCGACCCGACCCGCTTCGTTTACCCATCTTCTCCCCCAACGTTCATTTTTCCCGCTCGTTTTTTTTGTTTTCCCCCGCGCGCACCAGCGTCACTCGACCCACGTCGCCCACATCTCCGCGCCCGTCGCCACGACCACGTGCCTCGCGAGCTCCACTAGCGCAACCCCTCCTCGTCTCCCTACCTCTCCCCTTTCTCACTTTCAATCTCGCTCAAACCCACACTTCTTCTCTCTCGTTCACCCAAACCCACTGCCGAGCCCTCGCCACTCCCTCCGACGGCGACGACTGTGACTCTCCTCTTCTTTCCTTCCTCCTCCTCCATCAACAGAGCCTCTCCTCACCTTCTCCTCCACCACCGAGTTCTCTCAACCCACGCCGAGCTCACTGCACACCACCACAGCCACCCGCTGCACCTCGACGCCGGCGAGCCCCCACTGCCCTGAACCACCTCGTCGACACCCCTACTTCCTCGGCATCATCATCATCACTCCAAACCCGAGCCCTACTATCTCTCTCTCTCTCTCTCCAAAACCCACGTCTCTACCCCCACCGTGCACATCGCCGGAGCGACCACCGCCGACATCGTCGACCCCAGCACATCCCAGGAGATCGAAAGAGCAACCTACTCCGCTTCCAGGAATCGCGAGACATCCCCGGACAACTCCAACGTTGAACACGAACGCGAGCCAAGGCCGTGAACCCTAGCCGCGCCGTTCGTCGCGTGTCCGTGCCGCTGCCGCTGCCGTGCATCACCAAAACGTCTTCAGGCAAGTACCCTACTTGCTACATGCTAGATTATTTCCGTTACAAACTAAAATCGTATTAATTCCATGTTTACAATTCACAAAAACTCATATGACATAAGTGTTCAATGCAAGATCCAGATGAAAACCTTCATTTAATTTGACGGAACTCGATTGCATATTCTGGCCCGTGTGGCAATGAGCACTGTGTAGAAATTTTACTGGAAAATACAATTGTTACTGGCTTAAACGATCACCCCCAATTACACCCGTAAAAACTGGGAAAATCCCTCACCTGAAACTTGTTTAAATCGCAATTAATTGTGTACATATTGAAATGAGGCGTTCGAGGGCTCAAATCGAAGACGACTCGACGACCTGTAACCCTATGCAAGTTTTTAATTGTTTCTGTACTGAAATTATGACGAGAATTGGTTCGGAGACCGGCTCTGGACTGCAGTCCAGAGCGACTCTGGTTATTGTTTTCTGTCCCGTAATGTTTACTACCTTGCTGCCTGAACTCGTATGTTGCGGAACCCTACACCTTATTGAAGATGAATCTGTTAGCTGAATAACGCAAGTGATTTCATCCTGTTTTATCGTCGTTTACTATTTAAACTGCAATTTAAAAGATCGGGACGTATAGCAGTCCCAAACAGAACCAGAACTGATACTCTAGTGTTGAACAGTGCATAACTTCTGACGTAGAGACGCGATTGAGAATCCGTCTATTGCGTTGGAAATCCTATTGAAAAACCTAAATTTCATTCAACTGTAGCGACGCTAAATTCTGATCCCAACTGGGATTGAAATGCGTTACGAAACGGACTTCCGATTCTGAAACCGGATTTCCAGCAGTGAACGCTTAAAATGAAATGGCCATATCTAAGGATCCTGAAACCCGATTGACGTGAAACCAAATTTACTGGATAGATAATCAAACATACTACTTATCCCCTGTTCATTGTTTCGTAAAATTTTACATGTATGATTTATAATAAATTATGCAAGTGGTAGGACACCGACTTATGACTTCTTAATCATGCCTGAACTAACGTATCTTCATCACATTACATATATGTCATTGCATTGGTAACCTAGTGATCATGTGCATTACCCAGTGTTAGGTATTAGCGGTGATTGTGGTAAGTACGTTAGTGGTTGAGCATGATTGGATAAGTGAAAGTGACACGTACTTTTACACAATCAGTGAACCCTATTGATGTATTGCATTGTCGACGTCTGTGGGACGTGTATAAGTGTGACTATAATTGGTATGGGACAATTATGGAAGTACTTGTATGGGTGTCATAGGTAAGGCACCAAACATAGTCCATCTATCTTGGGTATTAGTCGGTACATGCTTGATGGAGACCCTGTCTTCAGTTCTCGTGTAGACTCGTCATGGACCGATTGGTATTTGAGTTTATGGTTAGCGTTTGATGTAGACCACGGGGTGTGGGGTAGTTTGAGTGTGAGTTCAACAGAATCTCGGGAGTCCCATGCCGGCACATATGGAGATATATGGAGATATATATAGGGATATCACTGATTATTACCGTGCGTTTTTCGGGCCCGTGGTCCCTTGCCCTTGGGTCCTACCCTTGGGTGGGAGATACTCACGAGTGGTTGACTCTCATATTTGAACTGACGATAGGCTTAGTGACCTGTACAGTGAGACTTAGAGACTGATAGGGATAGTGACATTGACATGCATTGCTTACTGAATCGACACACCTGATATACTATTTTACTGCTTTACTGTGCACCTGCTCTATTAGACACCCGTATTGGCCACTTCATGTTCTCATCTTTACTATCTTGGTTCACTGTTATATATCCATTATTACTGTACGAGTTACCACCTGCATCTATATATATATTGCTATCACGTCGCTCAGACGACCTGAGTATGCATGCTCAGAGTGAGAAGTGGGTCTAGCTTGGACGAGAACCAGACGTACATTGCGGACATCGTGATCAGCTATCCAGAGCTATATTCTTTGATCTCCAACAGGTTAGTTCTTTGTATTTGTTTTGTTTCAGTTACTACATTTCTCATTACCTGTGCATTATTTACTGATTACCACGTAAAGCTAGAAGCCGAAGTATGGCTACGGCAGGATATTTCCTTGACCGTAGGAGCATGGCTGGCCTTGTCAACCCCTCGTATTCCGTATTTTGGGAAGCGGGGCGTGACAGAAATCGAATGATAACTTCCGGTGTTAAACAACCTTCGTGTAGTTTTATGTTACGACGAACACCGAACGTATGTTAACCGATAGACGAGAACTAAGTCACGTTTTTATTTTCACATATGATTTATTATTGATGAGAACATGAAAATTTCATATTATCATCGAAAACTATACACTTAGTTTAGGATTTTATTTCAATTAGTTTTACGTTTATGTTTCAAATACAAGATTTTGAAGTTCTAAGTTTAGGATAATGTTTTTAAAGATAGGGTTTTCTTAATCGAGTTTAAGATTTTGGATTTAGGAAAAAGATTAGGATGAGATTTGAAAACGGTTTAATGTAGAGGAGAATGATGATAAATTAGGGTTTAGCCTTGTTCATATTTGTCTGTGTTTGTATGTGTGTGTTTGTGTGTGTGTGTGTGTGTGTTTCTGTTTGTGTATATCTGAGTGTGTATATCTGGGGTTAAAGTTAGGATGGGATTTGACAAGAGTTCTATGTAGAGAAGAATAATGATGATTTAAGTTTTGGCCTTATTTGTATGTGTGTGTCTCTCTCTCTCTCTGTGCGCGCGCGTGCTTGTGTGTGTGTAAGCACGCGCGCGCGCACAAGCGCGCACACACACATTTATTAAATTACTATAAAATACCTTATAATGTTTCACTAAACTATCTTTGGATATCGTTGTTTTGTCACTAAACTACCTTAACGAGGGTCCTAAGCAACTTATTTTTTCAATTTCAGTAAAGTACACTAAAATACCTTTAATTATTATTGGTTTTTCACTAAACTACTTTAACAAATTTAAATAAACCATTCATCTTCTTGAATTAACTAAATTACTATAAATTTCACTCAAATGCCATTATTGTTGTTTTTCACTAAAATACCGTAAACTATTGTTGCTTTTCAATAAATTACCTAAAAAAATTCGCCAAATTACCTGAACCTAAACCTAACCCTAACCGTTAACCTTAATTAACCCTACCATTAACCCTAATTAACCCTAACCCTAATCATACCCCTACCCCTGCCCTAACCCCAAAACCCTAACCCTAACCCGGTCGGCCCTAATTAACCCCTAACCAAAACCCAAACCTTAACCAATATCCGGTCGGCCAACTCGAGGGGGGGCTCGGCAGCAGCAGCAGCAACAAAAACACCAGCAATACCAATAACAACATCAGCAGCAACATGCGGCAACAAAATTTTTGGGATCAATCGAGCACAACAACTAAAATTAAACAAAATTTTTTTAAAATTTAACCGTTTATATTTACCTTTAACGAATAGTGGCGAGCTCAGGGCGGTGGCAAGCTTCGAAGACCTCGAAGCTAGTTAGGGTTTCGATCCAGCAGCGGAGGCCTTCGATGAGGGCCTCAATCGACGTTGCCGGGGCTTCACTGGAACGAGGGAGGATAGGGTTTCGACGTTGCCGAGGCTTAAAGAGGGCAGGGGAGCTCAGGCGGCGAGACAGAGGCAGCGGAGAGCACTGCTAGGGCGGAAGATTTGAGGTCAAGCCACAAATATAAAAATTAAACAAAAAAATATTAAAATCAAAACCAATTAAACTTATCTCTTGACGACCATAAACCTAGGGTCTCGATCTACGACGACGACGTGCTCGATTGACCAGCAAGCGGCGATCTTCCACGAAATTAGGGTTTTGACTGCGGTCGGCTTTTGGGGCTTCGATCACTTGCGACAACGTGCTCAAGGCGATGGCCAACTGCTCCAGGCGGTGGCGACGAGCTCGACGAGGTGGCTGGAGTGGATGGGGAAAGCGATAGGCGTGCGGGAACGAAATTGGGGCGAAATTTTTTTTAAAGGGAAAGAGGAGAGCTCAGGAAAATAAGGGGGACGAGATAGGGTTTTATCACGGGGGCTTAGTGGGGGGCCACCACATATTGTAATTGGTCATGGTTTGCACCGTGACTACTTCTTTTAGAATCGTGACGTTAAAATGATCACGGTTTGAACCGTGACAACATTTTCGTTGCCTTTGGACCCTTTTGTAGTAGTGAAAAAATGTGAGGCCTTGAGTTAATTTGCTGGGACAGGACCCTACGCACAGCTGCGATCGATCTCGGCCCCAATTTTCTTTTAATGTAGAGACTAGAATATAGAGCAGACTCACCATGCCAGTTCCAATCAAGTACTGAACACTCTTCTCAATCTGCCTAACATCCACCCTACCTACCAGTTACAAATACCTGTTCAACAAATCCCCATGCCTGTTCTCCTCTGCCGTCCACCTTCTCGTCCACTTGGCCCTGTTGGGGTTAAAAATTACACTCCGATTGACCAAGTCAAAGTCAACCCTAAACTAAATGGGCCTAAACCCGAACCCAAGTCCAAACAAGTGGGCTCATACCCAAGTCGAGCCCAAGTATGAAGAGGCCGACCCTCCATACCAAAGGAATAATAGTTAAAATATAAATAGGCTTAATGTAATTCTTATGAATAAATGTAATAAAATGGTCAACAAATTCAAATTATGTAAAAGCTAATGGCTAATGTGCAAAAGAAAAAAAGCACATGGCATGGGAAAAACACACGGCATGGGAAAAACACATGTAACATTTTAAAAAGCCCAAGGGTCCATTTGTAAAATGTATAGCCTATATAAGACATCATGATGGATGATAACAAAAAAAGAGATTTTTCCCATATCAATTTAGGGTTTTGTGCCTCCTTCTTCAAGGTTCAAAGCCACCTTCTTCTTTTCTTTTCTTTTTTTGTGAATTAAATCAGGAATTTAACTCTTGTTTTCTCAAAAGTAAATAGTTTTCCACCATAAAATCTTTGAAAGGGAGCCCAAATATCCCGTCAAATTTCTAGAAGGGAAGATTTTAAATCTCCCCTTCCTTTTTCAAGATCCGAAAAAAGAGAAGGAAGAAGAAGACCCATCCCTAAAAAAAAAAAAAAAACCTCATCTTAGGGTCCAAGGCTCAAAGGAAAAAAAAGGAGCCCCTTCTCATCATCCAAGACATAGATCTTGAAGTTTTAAGAAACTCCCTTTTGATATTTTTTTCAAATAAAATTCTTTTTAAGAGTTTAACTCCAAAATAAAAATTTTTGGGAGTTTAATTTCAAATAAAATCGTTTTAGGAGTTTAACCCCATATAAAAACTTTTGGGGGTTTAACTCCAAATAAAATCGTTTTGGGAGTTTAAACCCATATAAAATATTTTGGGAGTTTAACTTCAAATAAAATTGTTTTGGAAGTTTAACTCCACAATAAAAATTCTTTTGGGAGTTCAATTCCATTTAAAATCTTTTGGAGTATAACTCCACAATAAAAGTTATTTTGAGAGTTTAACTCCAAATAAAATCTTTTGGAGTTTAACTCCGTAATAAAGATTCTTTTGGGACGTTAACTCCATTTAAATTTTTTTTGGAGTTTAACTCCGTAATACAAATTCTCTTAGGAGATCAACTCGAATTAAAATCTTTTGAAGTTTAATTCCATAATAAGGTTTTTTTCGGGAGTTTAATTCCAAAACAATTTTTTTTTTGGCGTTTAACTCCATATCCAAGGGCTTAGCCCTCTTTCCGGTCCGCACTCGTGCTCCGCGGGCACCTGCCATGCACGTGTCCCACGAGCACCCTTCGATTCTCCAGGCGAGGTGGAGGGAAGCTCCCCCTCACGTAAGGGTGGAGTTCCTTATTCTTCTTCATGTGAGGGGGAGGCTCCCTCCTTGCTCTCACATGAGTGGGAGGGGGCTTTCCTCCTTAAAATAATAAAAATAATAAAAATAAAATAAAATAATAAATAAAATAAAACTTTTTATAAAAACGTGTTAATTTGAATAAAAAATTCTCTTCTCATAAATAGGATAAATAAAAAATTGAAATAAACATGCCTTTCTCCATTGCTTTCAAACCCCGACACTTTATATTGAGTTCGTACGACTATTTTGACCCGTCAATCGGAGGTGTCTTTGCTCTAAGAGCGAGGGGTAATTAACGGCAGTTTAGTCCACGGCTGTCGGAGATTTGGATCCCCATAATCAATAAACCCCAGTCTACTCTGGGCAGGGGGAATCTGTACACACCTGACAAGCGCACGTATTCCTATCAATAGTATGACGAAAAACACTCTACAGGCCCACGGCATCGAGCTCATCTCGGTCTCGTCTTCGAACCCCCTCAAAAGTATTAGCCATGCTCTGGTACGTCGACGCAGCCTCTTTGGTTATCATGTTCCCTACTAAGTACACCAAGTACTCGTCGGGGTGCTCTTTCGCCCATGCCCTGATATCCTTGATTTCCTCCAAGAATTCTTCGTCCGGGGACAACGGTTCCGGGAGCAAGTCGTGAGGCTGCCAGAGAGAGCCGACGGGTTTCAGGAACGTCAGGATGTTGTATTCGGCCCACCGTCCGTGGGAGCTGAAGATTTCGAGCTTCTCGGGTGTCATCTTCTTCCATTTCAGCTGGGTGCTATCATCAGTTTCCCTGAGGAGAATTAAACAAAAAGATATATATATATATATATATATATATATATATATATATATATATATATATAAAGGAAACGTAGAACAAATTAGCATGGTCGTTAAGGTATATAAAAGAAAAAAATGGAGCTGCGGACGGTTGCATGACTCAGTCCGGATCGAGGTTGCATGTGCGCAGTCAATCGCAACCCCATATATCTCATATAAAGATTAACTACGTCCGCGGTAATTGACTGCGTGCATCCCCAGATCTCATGCATATAAAAAAAATGGATTAATGTTGATGAACAAGAAGCAAGTACTAGAGATGAATGAAACCTGCTGAAGTTTGATGGAAGGGTGAGGGCCATGGGAAATTTGGAAGTGCTTCTTGGTTTGGCAGCAGAATCAAAACGTGATGGAGTAAGGAAGCTGGACTGAGATGACAACAGGGAAAGGTTTAGTGCCATATTTGATCTTAATTATTTCTCAATTAAAACCAAATGAGAGGATATTGAAGTAGTGTGTGCTTGGACATAGTACATGTAGAAGATTTTTTTTTAATATAGAGAATGCCTTGGCTCATGAATCCCCACATATCCCTACCACATGGAGCTCTTAATTGATTTTTTTTTTTAATGAAATTTGAATTGTAACTGATCTTAATAGTCTATTTTTAAAGCCATAAACAAAATACAAGAAATATCAAAATTTCCAAATCTTTTTCCAGAAGACTCTAATAGTTCCGCATGGTTCTCATTTTCTTTTTAACTTCTTGAATTTCAATAGAAACTCAATATTTACCAATACATATTGAATAAGGAGAATCCTTTATCATTAAAGATTTTCGAGTTCTTTATGTTACACACGCAAATCTTTAAATTATTCTGGCATAAGTAACTGAGTATATGCTAATTTAATTACTTGTTGATGGCTTGTAGAAAATCACATCTACCTCTTTTTGATATAGAGTTGGATAGAGGAAAGATAAGGAGTTAAGTTTGGATAATCAATATATCCTTTCAAGGAATTAAATTTGTTAGGATGCACTAGGTCCCATATATAGGCTAATTAAATGGAGAGATTGACACCCATTTTATTGTTCCTTAAGAATAATAATGATAAGAGAGAAATAAAAGATGGGGTAAAAAGTAAAACTCCAATTTTTTTCTTTTCTTTTCTTTTTTCTTTTTGTTTGGAGACGCGATCTCCTTGGAAATCAAATTGGCAAGCCCTGAATTTGGAAAAAAAGTTTTATCGCATGAGCTATGCCCGATTGATAAGGAAAACTCTTTTGGATCATAAAGACAAAGTACCTTCAATTCCCATAAGCTTTGCATGGTTCTACATCAGGAAAAATAAAATATAAAAAAATTCCATGTTTCACATATACATGATGTGACATGTTCTTCAGTGAAATCTAATTAAGTAACTATATCCAATTTGGTCCCGATCCAATTTTAATCCTTCATCTAGCTCTTTATCATCTAAATGTTTATATCATAATTCTGTTAGTGTTTATAAGGTTACTAAATAAGGGATTAACTATCCTTAATAACTTCTCCTAACTTTTTCTTAAAATATTTTTTTACATGTTAAAAGTGATCCCCCAAAATTAATGTTGGAAAGTTGAGCCATAACTTTGGTCCATACTTAGTTAATTCAGCATGCTTGCCATATATACGTGCGTGCTGTTGCTATATATTGATGAGATATGGTCTCCAATATCCGAATTAATCTGCCATTATTCCAAGGTCGTGTTTATTCATGTTTATTGCAAAATAATGCTCGTTTTTTAAACAATATTAGATATTTTTTGTTTTGCTGAAAGTAATAATGCTTAAATATTGGATATATTATCTTTTAGCTGTGCCTGATTTGAATAATTTAATTTCAAATTAAATGAGGGAAAAAATCTATCATCTTTAATGAAAGTCTGAGAAAATTAATTAAAAACTGAAAGCTGTTATAATTACTAGTTAATAGACGAATCTATTTATTAGATTCCAAATTAAATGCAAAATTAAACTTCTACATGAGTTTTCTAGATCCTATTTTTGTGGGGTTAGTTTTATGGTACTTCATTTGGCAGATCTACTTTTGCAGTAAATAATTAGTAGTAAATTTGCACGTAGTTTGAAAATAAATTTCAAAATAACTAAACAATAAAAGTTTTTTTAATTTTAAAATGAAATGATTATAGTTTTAGAGATAAAAGAGAGTTGTGGTTTCTATCAGAGAATTTAGTTATAAGGTAATTTTTGTTTTTGCCTTTTTAAACATTTAATGTAATGGTTGAGTAATATTTGGACACATCAACCAATCCTATGTGGTTTAAAATTGGTGACATAAAAGAAGTTTCTAATCCCCTTCCCTCGTCATAATAGTTGATTGAGATTACTTATGGACCATTTCAACAAATATATATATATATATATATATATATATATATATATATATATATATATATATCACTGCTATAAATAAGGGTTGCCCCTACGGAGATATGCGTAGGGGCGAAAAAAGACCCCGTAGGTGCGAAGGCCGCAGGTGCAAGTTGAAGCCCTGAACTTGCCCCTACGGGCAAAATCTTGCCCCTACGGATTTCTGTGTAGGTCCTGTTGCACCTACGGAGTAGGCCGTAGGGTAAAAAAAGTTATATTATTTACGGGTTTTTTTAATATATTAAATGTACCTACGGACATAGCCATAGGGCCACGTACTACCCCCTACGGATATCTGCGTAGGTACCTATCCGTAGGGGCAAAATATCAGAAATCCTGATATTTTGTCCCTACGGATAACTCCGTAGGGGCGAAGCGATGGCCCCTACGGATATGTCCGTAGGGGCACTCCCAACACCCTGGTACTGAGATCAGGGGGGAAATATCAGTTACTGCTGATATTTTGCCCCTACGGATATAGCTGTAGGGGCAACATGTGTACCTACGGATTAATCCGTAGGTACACATTATCTGTATTTTTTTTTTAAAAAGGGCTACCTGATTTTTTCCCGTCCTGTGCACAATAATATATACATCAATCAAATATAAAATTAATCATCACACAACATATATCGCAGTATTCATAATCACATCTCACGTATATAATATATAAAAGAAACCCCAAAACTGAATATGATATAAATATAAACCAATATCAATATCGTTTCAAAATGTAGTACAATGTGTATGATATAAATAAATACATGTTTCAAAAAATAAGAACCAAAAAACTACCCTAGCTCGGTCCAGCTCCACCTCTGAATAACGATAGAATAACGCGCGCCTGCTCCTCGGTCAATAAACTCTGCAATTCGGCACGAGCGGGAGTCTGAGCGACCTGTGGAGCTGGTGATGTGGTCTGCGCAGCCGCCGTCGAGGTAGTCCCTTGCGGAGCCGCGGCTGCGGGAGTCTGAGCGGGCGGTGGAGCTATAGGAGCTGTCTGCGGAACCTCAGCCGATGTGGTAGCTTGCGGAGCCGCAGCCGAAGGAGATGCATGTGGAGGCTCGGTCGATATACCCTGTCGCGTCTGGACATAACGTGTGTAAGAAGCGTGTAAGAACTGTGTATTATTTGAATTCGTATCATTATTAAGTTATTTCGAAACCCCGTTTGGATATCTAGTTTGGAAAACCGTTGTTTATTTTAATTACATATGTATGTATGATTAATCAAACTTAAGTCTAAAACCAAATAAGCTCAAGCTACGTACTAATTATGGATATGTTGATATCTATATAATATGACATGATATTTTACTATAAAGTAGTATACATACCAGCATCTCCTTCAACTCCTGAACGGTGGCCCTCAAGCTCTCCAGTTCCTGATGGACACGTCGGTCACTGGAGACGGAGGAAGTAACCGCAGGGGTGGAGTCCAATCTCATATGGGCCCTGTTAGGGCCCAGTCCCCGGCCTCTCTCCCAACCTCTGTGGTGCCCTCCGTGTGCGGCGTCCAGAACTGGGGTCAGCAGCCTCGGATCGCTCTGTCCGGTAAAATCGATCCCCGAGGCCTGGGCCTGCTCAACCACCCGCTCCTACACCCATATTAAGCAGTAAAGTATAAGTATAAAATTTAAACTTGAACCTTCCAAAACTAAAATTTCAAATTTGGGTAGAAAAAATATTAACACTTACGCAATACTTCTGGGTAGCGACGTCGGGATATCGAAGCTCGCCCGTGGCGGGATCTGTCGAGGTGCCGTGGACGGCAAGATATGCGGACAGCACGCTCGGTGTACCACCTGACGCCACGGTCCGAGATGTCTGCAATATTAGAAAGTAACTCTTAATATTAGAAATATTAGAAAATAACTCTTAATATTGCAGAATATCACAAAGGTCGGTCTATTGTAATTTACCGATAACTCCATGACTGGAGTAATGTTCCTCGAGCCACCTGTGTAAGTGGGGCGACCCCTCTTCGCCAACTTTCTGTTCTCTGTATTCTGAGCGGTATGTTTCTGCACAACGCATTAACATTTAGTTTTCTAATTAAAGAACACAAAGAAATAAATTATATCATAAATAATGAATTACATTTAAAATACATACCTATTTGCGTTGGGAGTCGAAATAATCGCACAATAGAGGCCATGTCTCTACGTCGACTCTCGCAAACGCCGGAGTAGATAGGAGGGCCGCTCTCTCTGCCTCGGGGGTCGCCATCCACAGGGAGTAGCAATCGGCCTTCAGCTCATTCCTGTTGTATCGGACCTTGGTCTGCATGTTCTTCATCAGGCCATTATACAGAGCATGAAGGTCGAGCACCCTCCCAGGGTGATCAGGGTCGGCTACAGGCTGAAAATCGTAATCCAACTGAAAATACAAAAAAAAAACATTGTTATTAGATTGCAAGTGTTAATAATAAATATATTGGATAAATCAAATGAAAATAGGCCGTTAATACGTACCCGAGCCTGATCAAAGAAGAGGGCGAATGAGCGCCGGTGCTGCTCACCCCACTCAACGTGAAGTGGATAGTTCTTCACGAGCCGGCTCTCGTCCCCCATATACCGGCCGAACCTCTCGGCATGAGGACCGGTATAGCGATAGTCAAGGGTAAAAAAAGGGGGAATGCTGCCTCCCTCTAGCTCTGTCAGGCCTCAGCCTATGGGACTGATTCGGGCCTTGAGTCCCCCTCTGGGGATGGGGAGGCCCTGCGTCTGCACGAAATATCAAGACAATCAATATTAAGACAAAGTTGTATTAAGAAATTAAGGTTAAACGAAAATTCAAGTGTGATATATACCTCCGGTGACTATCGCACGAGCCTGGGCCCGGGCAGCAGCACGAGCGGGACGATAGTTCCTCCGGTGAGGAACAACCGGGGTTCCGGATGCGGACGCATCCCCTCCAACTAGAAAATAAACATCGACGCTAAATTTCCATGAAGTTCATATTTATTCTATAGAGCATATATAAAATGAATAAATATTTTAAATTTATTCATACTAACCTGCAGACGATGCGGAGGGTATGGAAGCGGCAGGAGTGGCCCCTGCGGAAGATGTGGACGCACCACCTATAATTAGACAATTAAAAATAGATTATATAAGTAATTGCAAAAAGAATGTGTAGATCAATAATATAACGTTCTAAATCAATATGCATGCACTATAGGATATATAAGCATACTCGCAGGTGCGGTGGTGTCACCACCTACAGCTAGACAATAATAAAAATTGCTAAGTAAGAGCAAAAGGAATGTGTGTATTTATGATATAGCATTCTAAATCAATATCTATGCACTATATGATATATAAACATACCTGGAGGAGCGGGAGTGGCCTCTGTCCCAGATGTGGACGCATTACCAACAACTAGACAATCAAACATTGACAATATAAGTAATTTTGACATAAATAGGCATGAATGTCTGTAATATTACATTCAAAATGGATATGCGTGCAGTATACGTGGAGATGTGGCAAAATCCACACGGAAGGAGGCATCCGAAGGGGTCTCCGATCTGGGTGCAAGACCGGCCCTCTGAAGCTCCCTACGGAGCTCTCCGGGCGGCAGAACCGCTCTGCCTCTGCCTCTGCCTCTGCCGCGGCTGAAGCTCCTGCCGCCCCTCGCTGCTCCCGACATCGTCATCAAATCTAGATAAACGGTTCGTGGACGCATTAGACAATCATTAAAAGTATTGACTATATAGGTATAGAGCGTAAAATGTGAAGTAATAATATAACATTACTGATAACCTTTTTTGTTTCGTGGGCGCATTATACATATCTACTTGGATTTCATCGTCGATGTCATTTCTAACCCACGTAACTTCATGATCGGTCGAAGATAACCCGTCCTTCGAAACAGACGGTCGGAGCACTTTAAGCCTTCTTTCTTCTTCGTCCTCATCGCTGTCCTCGAATTCTGGGATATCGTAGACATCTCTGGGTTTCCATCGGCATACAACACTCCATCCCGGATGCTTCAAACACTGTGAGTAGTATACTTGGAACGCTTGGTTCGGAAAGATAAACGGATCGTCCTGACCGTAAAATCGAAGTGTGTTCACACTGGTCAATCCATATTCATCTTTCCAAGTCCCAAGATTGCTTCTCCACCTGTCCGTATCGGTTCGCGGATCGTACCAAGTACACTGGAATATATAAAAGGGTTCTGATTGTCCGGGATAGTGGATGCCGAGTATACAATTTAAGTACCCATAGTAAATCACACCGTCCGATCTTACCGTCTCAATCCCACTATTCTGAGTGGTTCTAGATGTTTCTATGTCCTTAATTTCGAATTTGTATCCAAGGACACCAAATCCTTTGTAATATGCAACCTCCATACAAGGAAATTGAGCTAAACATCTTGAATCACTCTCAAATGATGCAGACATGTTCGGATCGTGGATCTAACAAAACAAATTTTACGACAAATACATAACGATACAAGTTTAGATTAAAACTGATAGCAATAAAATGTTATTCGAATAACTTACATAATCTGTGACCCAATCACAAAAATTATCCTGATGGTATTTTTCCAAACGTTCTTCGTTCCAATCAGGATGCCCCTCACGTACCTCGTTAAAATGAATTCTGTTTTCGACAAATAATTGTGACATTAATATTATATCATTTCATACACACACAAACACAGATATAACAATTAATCCAAAAGAACTTACTCTCTAATTTGTTCAAGACATGCGCAATTAAGCAAGATAAGCCGGTATATTTTGTTGATAAACATAGTGTCTACCTTCTTATACTCGGCTTTACCATATGGCTCGTCTTGAATTCTTCGTGGTCGGTTAAGCCTTGTCTCAATGCTCTCGTCCAGATAGCGGGAACAAAATATGGTTGCTTCATCAAGAAGATAACCTTACATGATAGAACCCTCTGGTCGATTTTTATTGCGTATATACTTCTTAAGAGTGTAGAGGTATCTAATGAGAATATGTTGAATAAATAAATATGGGCATACAGGACAACAATAAATTTATAAATTGCGTGAAACGAAAAATTACACGTATCTCTCGACGGGATACATCCATCGATATTGTACCGGTCCGGCTAACTTCGCCTCAGTTGCAAAATGAACCGTCAAGTGTATTATGATATCGAAGAATGACGGTGGGAAAATACGCTCAAACTTGCAAAGTATCATCGCAATAGAATTTTCTAGTTTATCCAGCGTCGCAACCTCCAGTGTTTTAGCACACAACTCCCTGAAATAACAACATAGGTCGTTGATTACTAGACCAACCGAGTCGGGGAGAGAAGTCCTGAGGGCTAATGGAAGAAGGTGCTCCACGATAACATGGTGATCATGACTTTTCAGCCCATCGATCTTGCCCTTCACAATTTTTATTTTCTTGCTGAATGATCCTGAGAAACCTGTAGGGACTTTCAAATCATGCAACACCTGTAGGAATCTTTTCTTCTCCGGTTGTGACATATGATAAGCGGCATTGGGAAATACAAACTTGCTCGGTTTACCCGCTACCGGTCTAGGGTGCAATTCACTTCTTATTCCCCACTCTTGTAGATCCATCCGAGCATTCATATTGTCTTTCGATTTCCCGTCTTTACAAAGAAGCAAGTTAAGTATGTGCTCTGATACTCTCTTCTCTATATGCATGACGTCCAGACAATGACGCACTGAATTTGTAGACCAGTACGGAAGCTCGAAGAAAATGCTTAACTTGTTCCAATATTGTGGTTTGACCTGTTTCGTCGGATCCATCCCAAAGGTCACGTTATTGTAACCATCCCATTTAGCAGTCACGTCCTCTTCGGACAATGGGGATGGAGGTCCAAGAAGCTCCTGATGACCATCAAAGTGAACCGTGTCTAATATAGGGGTGGTCTGAAGGCAGGAAACGTCGATGGCCGTAATAACAAACCTTCCTACTAAAATCCAAGAATTTTGATGTTGTGTGTTCATGGCAATGAGGACATGCTTTGTGACCATGTACGGACCAACCTGATAGCATTCCATACGCAGGAAAGTCATTAATTGTCCACATTAAAGCCGCACGCAGTATGGAGGTTGTATTTGTGTTTGAATCATATGTCTCTACACCATCAATAAACAAAGATTTCAACTCCTCGATCAAAGGTCGGAGATAGACGTCGATATTGTTCCCCGGTGAGTTTGGTCCGTCGATAAGAAGAGCCATCATAAAGTATGATTGGTCCATAGCCAACCAAGGCGACAGATTATAAATTATCATTACAACGGGCCATGTGCTGTGACTTCCAGCCATATAGTTGAATGGGCAGAAGCCATCAGTAGCCAGTCCGAGTCGGACATTGCGAGGATCGCTACTGAATATTGCGTGCCTCCTATCGAAATCCTTCCATGCCGGTGAATCTCTTGGATGGCTCATTTTTCCATTTTCGCTTGGAGGAGCACGGTGATGCCAAATCATTGCCTCGGCTGTTTTCTTGCACCTGAATAGCCTCTGTAGCCTCTGTGTTATGGGAAAGTATCGTGCTATCTTCACAGGTATATCAGGCTTCTTATCAGAATCTTTCGGCTTATACCTGGCATCTCCGCATGTTAGACACTCTTTCAAATCTGAATTCTCTTTCCGGTACAACACGCAAGGACATGCTTGAATCTTCTCGCACTTTAGACCTAAATCAGACATCATCTTCTGGGCTTCGTACCAGCTGTCGGGCACATTATTTCCCGGAGGCATAGAATCTTTCAAGAACGAAAGAAGCATTGTGAATGACTTGTGGCTCCATCCATTTAGGCACTTAATCTGGAAAAGTTGGACGAACCATGAGAGGGTGGAATACTTCGCATTCTCATAAATTGGTTTCCTAGCATCATTCATGAAATTTTCATATTTATCCGCACGCGGTCCTTGACCGGAAGGAATGTCATCTTCGGTACGAATAGATTCACCTAGGGCAGCCTCTAGCATATCCTCCATTTCTTCTGATGGAAATAAATTTCCGTCTCCTGCCGCATTATCGAATTCTTCTTCTTCTCCTGACGCATTATCGTGTTCTCCTTCTTCTTCTGCCGCAGTACTGCATTCTTCTCCTTCCCCGTGATATTTCCAAGTTGTATAAAGTCTAGTAAACCCATATTTTACAATATGAAGCTCTGCCAATTCTACTTTCTGCCAGTACTTATTGCCACATCTATCGCACGGACAGAGAATCTTCTCTATTATGATCTTATTATGTGCGCGTGCAAATTCAAGGAAAGCAGCAACTCCTGCGACAAACTTAGGTTGCATACGTTGTTTCCAATCCACATACATCCAGTCCTTAACTCTGACGTACTCATTGGCCATGTTAGACTGTATAACATATAAATTGTAGGTTATGCTGACTATATTGAGAAATATAAGAACGGGATAGTTACTGACAAAGGAGAAAATCCGTGTATATGCTTTGTGTGTGCGTTTGTCGTTGAAAAGAATAAATTATCGCACGTATGTTAACCGATAGACGGGGACTAAGTGGCGCTTTTAGTTTCATATATGAGTATCGATGAGAATATGAAGGTTTCATATTATCATATATTGGTTTTAACCCGAACATCTCGAATCGCTCTCTAATTATGCGTTTGTTGTGTATTCTTGTTGTATGTGTGTGTTCCGGCTGTCGGGGGTAGACTTCTATCCCATTAAGAATGTATAGAGCGAACGCCCATCACTTGTGCTTTCAACCGTTTCGAGTAAATTTCGGCAGCACCTCCCCGCTGTTCTCCGAGTACACTGTAATAGAATAGATAATCATTTCAAAGCTGTGAAACAACGATGAAATGAACATCTAATCTATCTTTGTACACGGAGAACCAGCGGAAAGGTACCGACGAAATATCTCGAAACGGATGAAAACACAAGTGAATGAAGGCGTTTGCTTTATACATTCTTAACTTGTCCACACGGGGCAAATCTATGGGTTACCATACGATTGAATTTTCTCGTCGCGTAGACTATACGACGGTTGTTAGTATCGAGCTATACTGTCCGATATTTAACAACCTTCGTATAGTTCTAGGTCACGACGAGCATCGCACGTATGTTAACCGATAGACGGGGACTAAGTGGCGCTTTTAGTTTCATATATGAGTATCGATGAGAATATGAAGGTTTCATATTATCATATATTGGTTTTAACCCGAACATCTCGAATCGCTCTCTAATTATGCGTTTGTTGTGTATTCTTGTTGTATGTGTGTGTTCCGGCTGTCGGGGGTAGACTTCTATCCCATTAAGAATGTATAGAGCGAACGCCCATCACTTGTGCTTTCAACCGTTTCGAGTAAATTTCGGCAGCACCTCCCCGCTGTTCTCCGAGTACACTGTAATAGAATAGATAATCATTTCAAAGCTGTGAAATAACGATGAAATGAACATCTAATCTATCTTTGTACACGGAGAACCAGCGGAAAGGTACCGACGAAATATCTCGAAACGGATGAAAACACAAGTGAATGAAGGCGTTTGCTTTATACATTCTTAACTTGTCCACACGGGGCAAATCTATGGGTTACCATACGATTGAATTTTCTCGTCGCGTAGACTATACGACGGTTGTTAGTATCGAGCTATACTGTCCGATATTTAACAACCTTCGTATAGTTCTAGGTCACGACGAGCATCGCACGTATGTTAACCGATAGACGGGGACTAAGTGGCGCTTTTAGTTTCATATATGAGTATCGATGAGAATATGAAGGTTTCATATTATCATATATTGGTTTTAACCCGAACATCTCGAATCGCTCTCTAATTATGCGTTTGTTGTGTATTCTTGTTGTATGTATGTGTTCCGGCTGTCGGGGGTAGGCTTCTATCCCATTAAGAATGTATAGAGCGAACGCCTATCACTTGTGCTTTCAACCGTTTCGAGTAAATTTTGGCAGCACCTCCCCGCTGTTCTCTGAGAACACTGTAATAGAATAGATAATCATTTCAAAGCTGTGAAACAACGTTGAAATGAACATCTAATCTATCTTTGTACACGGAAAACCAGCGGAAAGGTACCGACGAAATATCTCGAAACGAATGAAAACACAAGTGAATGAAGGCGTTTGCTTTATACATTCTTAATTTGTCCACACGGGACAAATCTATGGGTTACCATACGATTGAATTTTCTCGTCGCGTAGACTATACGACGGTTGTTAGTATCGAGCTATACTGTCCGATATTTAACAACCTTCGTATAGTTCTAGGTCACGACGAGCATCGCACGTATGTTAACCGATAGACAGGGACTAAGTGGCGCTTTTAGTTTCATATATGAGTATCGATGAGAATATGAAGGTTTCATATTATCATATATTGGTTTTAACCCGAACATCTCGAATCGCTCTCTAATTATGCGTTTGTTGTGTATTCTTGTTGTATGTGTGTGTTCCGGCTGTCGGGGGTAGGCTTCTATCCCATTAAGAATGTATAGAGCGAACGCCCATCACTTGTGCTTTCAACCGTTTCGAGTAAATTTCGGCAGCACCTCCCCGCTGTTCTCCGAGTACACTGTAATAGAATAGATAATCATTTCAAAACTGTGAAACAACGTTGAAATGAACATCTAATCTATCTTTGTACACGGAGAACCAGCGGAAAGGTACCGACGAAATATCTCGAAACGGATGAAAACACAAGTGAATGAAGGCGTTTGTTTTATACATTCTTAACTTGTCCACACGGGGCAAATCTATGGGTTACCATACGATTGAATTTTCTCGTCGCGTAGACTATACGACGGTTGTTAGTATCGAGCTATACTGTCCGATATTTAACAACCTTCGTATAGTTCTAGGTCACGACGAGCATCGCACGTATGTTAACCGATAGACGGGGACTAAGTGGCGCTTTTAGTTTCATATATGAGTATCGATGAGAATATGAAGGTTTCATATTATCATATATTGGTTTTAACCCGAACATCTCGAATCGCTCTCTAATTATGCGTTTGTTGTGTATTCTTGTTGTATGTGTGTGTTCCGGCTGTCGGGGGTAGGCTTCTATCCCATTAAGAATGTATAGAGCAAACGCCCATCACTTGTGCTTTCAACCGTTTCGAGTAAATTTTGGCAGCACCTCCCTGCTGTTCTCTGAGAATACTGTAATAGAATAGATAATCATTTCAAAGCTGTGAAACAACGTTGAAATGAACATCTAATCTATCTTTGTACACGGAGAACCAGCGGAAAGGTACCGACGAAATATCTCGAAACGGATGAAAACACAAGTGAATGAAGGCGTTTGCTTTATACATTCTTAATTTGTCCACACGGGACAAATCTATGGGTTACCATACGATTGAATTTTCTCGTCGCGTAGACTATACGACGGTTGTTAGTATCGAGCTATACTGTCCGATATTTAACAACCTTCGTATAGTTCTAGGTCACGACGAGCATCGCACGTATGTTAACCGATAGACGGGGACTAAGTGGCGCTTTTAGTTTCATATATGAGTATCGATGAGAATATGAAGGTTTCATATTATCATATATTGGTTTTAACCCGAACATCTCGAATCGCTCTCTAATTATGCGTTTGTTGTGTATTCTTGTTGTATGTGTGTGTTCCGGCTGTCGGGGGTAGACTTCTATTCCATTAAGAATGTATAGAGCGAACGCCCATCACTTGTGCTTTCAACCGTTTCGAGTAAATTTCGGCAGCACCTCCCCGCTGTTCTCCGAGTACACTGTAATAGAATAGATAATCATTTCAAAACTGTGAAACAACGTTGAAATGAACATCTAATCTATCTTTGTACACGGAGAACCAGCGGAAAGGTACCGACGAAATATCTCGAAACAGATAAAAACACAAGTGAATGAAGGCGTTTGCTTTATACATTCTTAACTTTTCCACACGGGACAAATCTATGGGTTACCATACGATTGAATTTTCTCGTCGCGTAGACTATACGATGGTTGTTAATATCGAGCTATACTGTCCGATATTTAACAACCTTCGTATAGTTCTAGGTCACGACGAGTATCGCACGTATGTTAACCGATAGACGGGGACTAAGTGGCGCTTTTAGTTTCATATATGAGTATCGATGAGAATATGAAGGTTTCATATTATCATATATTGGTTTTAACCCGAACATCTCGAATCGCTCTCTAATTATGCGTTTGTTGTGTATTCTTGTTGTATGTGTGTGTTCCGGCTGTCGGGGGTACGCTTCTATCCCATTAAGAATGTATAGAGCGAACGCCCATCACTTGTGCTTTCAACCGTTTCGAGTAAATTTCGGCAGCACCTCCCCACTGTTTTCCGAGTACACTGTAATAGAATAGATAATCATTTCAAAGCTGTGAAACAACGTTGAAATGAACATCTAATCTATCTTTGTACACGGAGAACCAGCGGAAAGGTACCGACGAAATATCTCGAAACGGATGAAAACACAAGTGAATGAAGACGTTTTCTTTATACATTCTTAACTTGTCCACACGGGACAAATCTATGGGTTACCATACGATTGAATTTTCTCGTCGCGTAGACTATACGACGGTTGTTAGTGTCGAGCTATACTGTCTGATATTTAACAACCTTCGTATAGTTCTAGGTCACGACGAGCATCGCACGTATGTTAACCGATAGACGGGGACTAAGTGGCGCTTTTAGTTTCATATATGAGTATCGATGGGAATATGAAGGTTTCATATTATCATCGAGTATCATTTATTGGTTTTAACCTGAATATCTCGAATCGCTCTCTAATTATGCGTTTGTTATGCATTCGTGTTGTATGTGTAACATGATTTTAAACCATTGAGACCAAGATTGATAGAACTGATCATCCTACATTGCAATAGTATTCATCAACCAAAAACTATTATTGCAATGGCATTCATCTATAACAATCAACAATTAAAACTACAAATGTAGGATACTGATATCATAAAGCGTTATACGCAACATATGAATTCACATGACTGAAACATGCATCAAAATATTGAAGTAAGGGGGCAGAAAAAAACCCTATTTGATTATCAAATGCATGGATTTGTATGATTTATATGTATGTATTTGAGTGTTGCAATTCCGAAATTTGCTTTAACTTGTACGTTACTTTATGTTGTTAATTTGATCATTTTTAAAATTGTAATTGGTTCTACACATAATTATTTCGTTATTGTAACAGAAAATTTTGTTTCTTTCGATATGAAACAGATACGATACACGATAAATAAAAAAATGAAACACAAACCGTATCAAGATTTAACAACTTTGATTATGTTATATACGCGGGCCGATATTTTCATATTAGCCAATAGGCAAAAATAGATTGCGATCTGGATATGGTATATTGGCAGATGTTACCTATATGCATACATGGATGTTATCTCCCCATTTTTTCATAAATTAAACCAACTTTTCTATACATGCTAGTAATTACTGGATACATTCAGGTTAAATGCATAGAGCTAGCCGTAATTTCCTCTACGGTAAACTTTCATCAATGCAACACTTTGGTTCGCCTAACTAGATCGCCATTCACGAACACAATCTATTTATATGGCATGATTTTATACACTTAATTTTACCACATTTAATGAAAATGAATCATTCATGATATGATACATGTATATACATCGATACCCAACCCCAACCTAACCCTAGCCCCAGCCCCAACCCCAGCCCAGCCCCGCCCCAACCTAACCCTAACCCCAGCCCCAGCTAAACCCCAACCCCAACCTAACCCTAGCCCCAGCCCCAGCCCAACCCCGCCCCAACCTAACCCTAACCCCAGCCCCGCTAAACCCCAACCCCAACCTAACCCTAGCCCCAGCCCCAGCCCAGCCCCGCCCCAACCTAACCCTAACCCCAGCCCCAGCTAAACCCCAACCCCAACCCTAAGCCAAACCCTAACCCCAGCCCCAGCCCCAGCCGCAGCCGAACCCCAACCCTAACCCTAACCCCAACCCCAACCCCGACCCCGACCGCAACCCCTGCCGAACCCCAACTCCAACCGCAACCCCAGACCCAGCCATGAACCCTAGCCCTAAATAATCAAAAATTTCTTTAATTTAGTTGAAGATTTACTAACCTGAACGGCGGTGGCGACGACGAGAACGGCGGTGGCGACGAGAACGGCGGTGGCGACGAGAACGGCGGTGGCGATTTGGGGATTTTGTTTCGCGCGCGATCGAAAGAGGAAGAAAGAGATAACGGGCGTAGGCGATCGATCTGTGCCTTTATTAAATCGCTATTTAGTTGCCCCTACGGATTTGTCCGTAGGTCCTTAGTTTGCGGTTCCGTAGGGGCAAACACCAAATTAAGAATTAATATTTTTATTCTTGAATGTCTTGGCCCGTAGGGGCAACCTTTTAGCCCTACGAATTAATCCGTAGGGCCAACATAAATCTGCCCCTACGGATTTCAATATCCGTAGGGTCAACCCCCTATTTTAGTAGCGTATATATATATATATATATATATAAGTATAGGGTTTTAAGTATAATGCTTATATATAAGGTTTTAAAATATTGTGGGTCTTCTTATTTCCCTAAACTACTTATGGACCACTACGTCCCTAAACTGGAACAATAGAGCTCCCAAATGCTCTTTTGTCGGATCTAAACGATCCCGTTTAAGTTGATCTTAGCCTCAAATATGGCTAACGTATCCTTAAACATTCAAACAGACTTTAGTCCCAAATTAGACTATAAGACCCCCAATCAACTTTGGTTCAAGGGTACATCCCCAAACTCCTCTGACACATGTCGTTGTAATCCTTCAACGTCGTCAGAGAGGTGACGGGTCCCGACGGCCATATATTAAATGGACCACTACGTCCTTAAACTGGAAATGGATCTAGACGATCCCGTTAAGTTGATCTTAGTCTCAAATCAGACTAACGTATCCTTAACGAACGTTTAAGTTGATCTTAGTCTCAAACATGGCTAACGTATCCTTAAACTAAAACACCAAACCCAAATCTAAGTAAATACGGATTTGGACTAATCCGCGTCCTACGGGTGACGAAATAAATAGTCTCCGTACATAATCCACGGGCAACCACAAACAAAACAAACACCCACGACACGAAGTGAAATTCTGGAGAAGTAGAAAGTTGTTACCGCGATGCGGTAGCGTAATTAACTGCAGGGGCTTGCGCCTGCAGGGAAGAGCGTCCCCACAATCAAAAACCCCTCAAGCGAGGGGGAATCTGACGAAGTCTGCTATATCGGCCGCATCCGTCTAAACCTCCGATACACGGTGCCATAAATCAACTTGGCATCTTCGGAGAGGTAGACGGATAAAACCATATAGCATCTGCCCCAAATCTCAGGCTAGACGTCCTCACGACGTCTCCGCCGGCATTCGAAGGGGAACTGATTCTGGCATGCCCGGTGGGACCTTTTCCTCTTTCCACTCCACACTTCGTGTGTCGTCTTCGCGAACGAATCGCGGTTTGTTAATGGTTGCCTTTGGGTTTCAAGTTACTAAGATTTTGTCTTTTGCCTGGCGCAGAAATCAAGCATCAATGGCCTCTAACTGCTCGAATTGCTCGAAGTGCCAATGCAACCGACGCTCTATCTCACCTAGAGGTGTAGCATATGGGCCTCAAGCGGCCTCCATCCTGGCCATGCCGGTAGAACAGGTGACCCAGGCCACCACTGGCCTATTTTTTGGGACCATGATCCCACCGGCAAGCTTCACCATGCCAATGCCCGCACCAGAAGCGAACAAGAAGTCGGTTTTCGATCGGCTCACTGCTATAACGGCCCCTGCCAACAGGTCGTCCAATATCAAATCAATAGCCTCTGTCTTTGCCAGGCTGGATCAGAACTCTGATGGGCCCGCCAGGAAGCCCATGAACTCTAAAGTGGCTGTCCCGAGGAAGGTAACAACCGCTGCTCTAAAAGTCGTCAAGGCGGCTTCTCCTATCAAAGAGTCAGTCTTTTCAAGGCTGTCTATTCCGGCTCCTGCTCCTGCTCGAAGATCTATCTTTGACAGATTGAATATCGACACTCAAAAGACAACATCAGTCTTTAAGAGGCTGACACCGGCAGCACCTCATTCAGACAGGGGGCAAAAAGAAGCTGTCTCTATCGCCGAGCCAGTCCCAACGGCTCGTCATGCTCGACGTCGCCATTGGCGACAAGTAAGGAAGGCCGGGAGCAACTCCCCTTCAGGGCTAACTCCACCTGCTCCAGTGGTGGAAGTTGATGCTGCTGTTCCAACTGGGAACAGCTTTGAACCGTTAAGGGTGGTGCGTAAGAACTCTCCAACTGCTATGCTGAAAAGATCTCCTCCACCTACGGAGAGGGTTATAGAAATAAAGCTGGAGCAGCCCCCTCAACGGCTGTCCTCCAAAATTTACAAGGTCTGGCGGAGGGTCCAAAACTCCGTAATCAACCAAGATCACTTTCGCCAACAGAAAAGGGCAAAAGTGCAAGAAGAAAAGAACCGTCCGAACAAACAGCAAAGGACGACCACCACCAGGGTGCCTGCTGCAACGGCCCCCTCAACTTCAACGGCCCATAAGAGAAGGAGGCCAGAGAAAATTCCCACGCTCGCGGCAAATGCCAAAGGCGGTGAGCCTAAACACCCTAAGTCCAGGGGCATCGTGGTCCATACCGTCTACATGGCGTCGAGGAAGGAAAACAGTCGTACATCTACAGGTTATAGACCGCTTACACGGTCAATGACCAAGGCTCATGAGCAACAGCAAAAGCTCCAAGAAATGATGAACGCGATGGCCGCACTCACTGGGCCAAAAGAAAGCCCCGAAGCGTCCTCGGATGAACGCCGGGAGCAAGAAACTGACGTTGAATTCCTTCGTTAGATATTAGAGAAGAAGGATAAAGAGGCTGCTGAACAAGCAGCCAATATAAAGAAAATGGCTCTCCTGTTCCAAGACATGGTGGGAATGATGATCCAACAAGATCCTCCAGTTGAAGATCCCCCGATCGTCCTTGAAGACGATAGGGGAGAAACGTCAAATCCTCCACCGGCTCTGTCGACAGCCAAGGCGGAGACAATCTCCAAACCTGACTTGGACGAATATATAGCCCAGCAGATCCGGGTTCATCAGGCGACTGAGGCAACTGGCCAAGTTGTCAAGACGGGGCGACCATATCCGAGCTGGTACGATCAGATTAAGTACCCGCCAGGCTATACAATACCTAAGTTCCACGTATATAAAGGGACAGGGAATCCACATCAGCATGTCGCTCAATTCAGGGCCTTATGCGGAAATACTGGAGGCGATGACAAATTGTTGCTTCGCCAATTCGTCGGCAGCTTAGCAGAAACAGCCTTTGAATGGTATTCGGAGCTACCTAACGACTCTGTCAAAACATTTACGGAAATGGAGCTACTGTTTACACAAAGATTCGCGAGTGCTAGTGGACGCACCCCGATAACAGCACTGATTAACGCCAGGATAAGGCCCGGCGAAACGTGGGTCCAATATGCAACACGATGGCGGAACCTATGGTCGAAATGCGAACAACGTATCGAAGAAGCGCCAGCGGTGGGCATGTTCGTGGGCACTCTCGATCCTCAAGCGACCATCTCTCAATTCATGATGTTCTTTAGGCCGACCACTTTCCAGGCCTTGATCGACAAATTAGCCCAAATGGACCAGATGGGCCATGGACCGTCTCCTCCAAAGCCGGACTCTCGAAATGAGAAGGGGAAAGGAAAAGCGATCGTCGTCGCCAATACTCAACAGCAGCCGAGCAACTCAAAGCCGGTCGTTCGCCAAAACGACGTGCGTCCACGCCCATCCCTCGAGGAGAGACTAGGACGTCCTTACTCGTTTCCTCAGAATAAGACGAGAAGACTGTTTGAGCTGGCAGTGTGCAACAGACTCATCAATCTTCCAAGTCCAAAACGTCTGTTGCAGCCAGGTGATCCCAATAATCCCAATTATTGCCCTTACCACCAAACGGTAAGTCACCCGATCGAGAATTGTTTCATCTTTAAGGGATGGATCAAGGATCAGTACCTACAAGGCAAGTTTGCCATGTCTGAAAAGTGGAAGGTAAACGCACCACAGCCGCACACTCCAAGGAAGACGGACGCACCGGGGGCAACTTGTCATGTGATCTCTCACTCATTAGCGGATGATAAAGAGGCTCCTTGCGCTGAGAAACCGAGAGCGGACCGTGAACCAGAAATTCCGCGGCCGTCAGACGAGTTGATCGATGCCTTCCTGAATGAGATTCGTCTGAAAGTTAAAGCCAATCAAGAGCGTGAGATGGCCATACTGGAAGGAGCCAAACACCGCCAACTAGACCAAAGAGTCGAGGCACTTTCGTCAAATCAAAAGTCATCCGCTGCGGATAAAAATAAATTCAAGACGAGGAAAAAGTTTGCTAAAGCCCTATCAGTGGGAATGAAGCTACCACCCTCTGAAGAAAATACTCTCGGTGGAGTAGAGATGCATCCCAGCTTCTGCTTATATTATCAGAAGATCATACATCCTACCGAAGACTGCGACTCCTTTAAGTGTTGGTGGCAAGGATATGTCGTTCAAAAGCAACACTTCAACAGGACAAAGCGTGAAGCTCCTAGACATCAGAAAGATGCGATAGATGAGCGCAAAAGAGCCGCCGCCGACTGTCATATAGCCGACTCCAGGGGATCGAAAATTATTACCTTTGGAAGCGACTCTGACGAAGAAGCTGCCCTCAACCCTCTCCTCAAGGAATCCATTTCAAAAATAAAAGAATTGAGAAGTTGCGAGGACGTTCAGCCGTGCAATCGCACGCTACTCGAAAAAAAATTCGGCCCCGCAAACAAAGGATCGAGCAAAAAGGATAAAGGGAAGGGAAAAACAGCCCTCGTAGCCAATACTCAACAGCAATCGAGTAGCCCTAGACCGGTTGTTTGCCGAAACAACAAGCGGCAACCCCTCCAGGAAAAGTTGAAACGTCCTTACTCGTTTCCGCAAGATAAAACAAGGGGACTGTTCGAGCTGGCAGTACGCGACAAACTCATCAGTCTGCCGAGTCCAAAACGTCCGTTGCGGCCAGGCGATGTTAATAATCCTAATTATTGCCCTTATCACCAAATAGTGGGTCACCTGATCGAGAATTGCTACGTCTTCAAAAACTGGGTTGAAGACCAATACCAACAGGGCAAGTTCGCGCTGTCTGAAAGCTGGAAGGTGAGCCCGCCACAACCGCACGCTCCGAGAAAGATGGATACGCCAGGGGCATCATGCTCAGTCATAGAGAAAGCCCCATAGACCGAAAAGTCAGTAAACTAGAGATTCGCCTCAAATACGGCGACGATGGACCGAAACGTCCTTAAACTAACGGCGGACCGCAATGTCCTAAAACTTGCAAACGACCGAAACGTCTTTAAACTACTACAGCAGCATCCTCAGGCTGACAAAAAAAACGGTATGTCCATAAGCGAAATGGGCACGGATGAAAACCCGAAAGGGCTCCGTGAGTAAAAACAGCAGGGCTACCGGCGAGCGTTCGTGAAAACCCGAAAGGGCGCGACCTCGTTAAAGAAAAAAACGGTATGTCCATAAGCGAAATGGGCACAGATGAAAACCTGAAAGGGCTCCGTGAGTAAAAACAGCAGGGCTACCGGCGAGTATTCGTGAAAACCTGAAAGGGCGCGACCTCGTTAAAAAAAAAACAAAAAAAACGGTATGTCCATAAGCGAAATGGGCACGGATGAAAACCCAAAAGGGCTCCGTGAGTAAAAACAGCAGGGCTACCGGCGAGTGTTCGTGAAAACCCGAAAGGGCGCGACCTCGTTAAAAAAAAGGACGGTATGTCCATAAGCGAAATGGGCACGGATGAAAACCCGAAAGGTCTCCGTGAGTAAAAACAGCAAGGCTACCGGCGAGTGTTTGTGAAAACCCGAAAGGGCGCAACCTCGTTGAAAGACACTTACAAGGTCCTCTCGACCTTGTAAGGAGAAACCACCCGCGTGAGATCCTTACGACTCACAAGGGAGCAACACACTTAGGGATCCTCACGATTCTTAAGGAGAAATTACACTTGCGAGATCCTCACGACTCGTAAGGAGAACCTTCTTATGGGACCCTCACGGCTCATAAGATTTGAAAGTCTTAAGCTACAGAGACCTGAACATGTTCTTAAGCAACTCCCACAACCCTCCGATACTGCCCTACAAGCGGTTCAGTATTGACCCTTGTATACAATCCACGGACGCGAATAAACATTTCCCTAACAAAGTCCCATCCGTGACTAGGGATATGTTTACACGGTGAACAGCCCTTGTAAGTCCTCTCGACTTATAAGGAGAAAGCACTCTTGTAAGATCCTTACGACTTATAAGAGGCCATGCACTTAGGAATCCTCACGACTCCTAAGGAGAAAACACACCTATGAGATCCTCATGACTTGTAGGGAGAAATACCTTTGTGAGACCCTTACGGCTCATGAAGTCAAAAGTCTTAGTCGACAGGATCCTAACCCTGTTTACTAAGCCACCTTTGTTCAACATCGACAGAGACAAATGATGATTCGCTCCTGCCAATATCCCAGTTGTAGCAATGCTGATGCCTAAACCGGTATCAAATTCCAAGCCCTTTCATAACAAATGATGATTCGCTCCTGGCAATATTCCAGTTGTAGCGATGCTGATGCTGAGATTGGCACCAGATTCCAAGTTCCACACTTGCGATAAAAAAATCAGCGAGGCATACATGCATACGAAATAGCCGAAATGATGGGGCAACTTGCAAATAAAAAAATCAGCAAGTAAAAAAATATGTATGCATGCGAAATAGCCGAAATGATTAGGCAATTCGCAATAAAGAGCAGCGAGTGAAAATAAAATAAATAGCCGAAATGATTGGGCACCGCGAGAAATAGCCGAAATGATTAGGCAATCGCGACTTTCGCGATATAAAAGCTGAAATGATAGAGCATCGCGGAAAGAAATAAAATAAATATATATATTTCTGCCCTACAGGTGATATCACAGCAATCCCTGTATACAATCTAGGGGCGCAAACATGAAAGGAAAACTCATCTTCCCTCCCTATGCTCCATCAGAAAACAGGAGTCAAGTCTCGACGGCAAGTCATATAAAGCCTGAAAGACAATCGGAGATCATCTTGCACCAGTGTGGGGTGGTCACCACCTCGATGTTCGTCTCGATACAGCAGACCAGATGTCACCCCAGCGTTTTTCTTCCAACAGGATTCAGACGCGACAAAGAAAACGAAGCGAAGGCCAAATCCCTAGCTTCAGGGTCTTAACGGCAAGTCATATAAAGCCAGAAAGACAACTGGAGATCATCTTGCACCAGTGCGGGGTGGTCACCACCTCGACGTTCATATCGATACAGCAGACGGGATGTCACCCCAGCGTTCTTCTTCCAACAGGATTCGGACGCGACAAAGAAAACGAAGCGAAGGCCAAATCCCTAACTTCAGGGTCTTAACGGCAAGTCATATAAAGCCAGAAAGACAACTGGAGATCGTCTCACACCAGTGTGGAATGGTCACCACCTCGACATTCGTCTCGACACAGCAGACGCAACATCATCAAACAAACGGAGCCACGGCAAAATCCCAGCTCCACCTTGACATTCGTCTCGATACAGCAGACGAGATGTCACCCCAGCGTTCTTCCTCTAGCAAGGATCAGACGCGACAATCAAACAAACGGAGCCACGGAAAAATCCCTAATTCCAAACCTCGACGGTTCACCAACAATCTAGAGACAACCGCGACATTCGTCTCGATACAGCAGACGTGATGCCAGCAAGACGAAGCAAAGGCCAAATTCCTAGCTTCAGGATCTTGACGGCAACTCACATAAAACCTGAAAGACTATCGGAAATCATCCCACACCAGCGCGGAGTGGTTATGACTCATTGGGGCTCGCCAAAATGAGCCTAACCTCAAGTAAAAAGCGGCATGGCAAATTCCTAACGCTTGCTCTTCCGACGGTCAAACTGCCTAGGAAGATTGCTTGAAGACGTCTTGTCCAGCCCCCAAAGGGATCAGAGACACGGCAGTCGCAGGGCTACTCGAACAGCATGATGGCCTATCGAGGAATATATCAGCTTATGCGACGGTGCGACGGCCAAAACCCTAAGTACCACAAACCCTAACGGGCTTCTATCGCAAAGAGCAGAGGTTAAATGCAACGTTAGGATGTTTTTGCGAGAAACGTTCGATTCGTCTCAACTTGTGAAGAAATTTATATCTTTGCGAGAAATTCTTGAGGCGGCTCGACTCGTGAGATAAAGCCTTAGGCAGTGGGCATAAAAGAAGCCTGTTTCCTAAGCACTGGGACCCCGCAAGTTGGCCCAAAACGGTCTCTTGCATACCATCCACGGGTCTCACTCTCCAACGTCGAACTTCGACAAGGAGGGAAACAACCGATCACAAGTCATCTCGACTCGTACGAGGGAAAATTCTCTTATAGGATCCTTACGACTTATAAAAAAAACACTTAGGAATCCTCACGATTCCTAAGGAGAAAATCCACCTACGAGATCCTCTCGATCCGTAGAAAGAAAAGTCTCTATGAGACCCTCACGGCTTATAGAGTTGAAAAGTCTTAGGCAGCAGACCTGAACCTGCGACCTAAGCTATCACTATCTCTTGAAGAAATCGAGATCCTTACTCTATTGTCTGTCAACCATATAACACGTGGATAATAAAAGAAAGAGGGAAGCGACATAAAAGACATTCGATTTGCATTTGATCAAGCGTTTGAAACACATCCATTCATGTGTGTGCAAAAGACTCAGAACGAGAAATGAGACAAGCTGAAATAATTTTTTTTCCATTCATAGTACAAAAAGGTTCTTACAAGCATAAAGACAATAAACAAAGACATTATTCAAATAATTACAACGGCAAAACCTCAGATCCTGGACAGGGATTGAGGAACTCGAAAGTGACCCTGTCCAAAACTTTCCAAGCTTGACGAACCATCCTGGTGTGCTTCCTTTCGCGAGCACGGGCGTCGGGATCCCCACTGATGTCCTCCACCCTCCGATAGGCAGCAAGAATAGCGGACTGTTGAAAGGTTTCGTGCAAGAGATCGATAAGATTGTCTCGCCGTCTCTTCGAGATTAAATTCATCAGGTACACTGAGTGCACCTTGTCCTCGGCGGCGTCCAATACTTTAAGCGGCACGCCGGTAAAGAATAGGGGAAGCGCTTCCCAGATGGCTCCCACAATAAGCTTCAACAGAGGGGAGCGCCGAGGAAGCAGTTGACCGTTATACGCGTCAAAGCGACTCATGATCTCTGCACATTCGACATTGGTAAATTCTCGATTTTGGGAACGGCCGAGTCGGCGGATGTCCCCGTAGGAGATAATCTCGTCGAGATCGTACATGTTGGCGTCCATCACTCCTATAAAAGAAGATCGACAAAATTAACAACTCGTAAGAGTTTTGCTATATGATTTAAAAAAAGAGCAAAGCTCCATCGATGAGTCAAGAAGTTGCAAATAAAATCCTCTTAGGAGAGCAGAGCTCTATTAATAGAACCATAATAGGGTTCTCCTTAGTCCTCTTTAGACCCCTTTAGAGCAAAACTCTGCTAAATGAAACCATAAATGGGTCTTCTTTAGATCAGGGATCTATTGAGAGCAAGGCTCTTAAAATTGATTTAATTTAATCCAAATTAATTTTTTACCTAAAATTCTCTAAAGTTTGAACTTTTAAAAGTGTTAAACAAGAGAGCAAGGCTCTGAGATTCTAAAAATAAAATTCGTGGAGATGATGATCATCTGTGGAGGGCCAAAGGTATTATTTATAGGCCTCCAGTGCCCTTTCAACTTCCAAAAGTTGCCGCGACGGTTGGAATTCTGCCACCGCTGCGCTCACATTTGGAGCGCCGCATAAGCGCAACGGTGGGGGGGGGCATTTGTTTACCCCAATCAGAGCAAAGCTCTGTTCAAATTCCAAGGCGGGAAACGAAGCAACGCTTCTGTTTCCCCCAATCAGAGCAAAGCTCTGCTTTGAAAATTAAAGTAAAAGTTAAAATAAATGAAGCAACGCTTCAGATTCCTTGCGCTGCGCGCAATGCGCCACGTGTCAAAATCAGACACGCCGGTGCAAGGAGCGCAGCGCCCAAGGCAGCGCGCCCACTCAGAGTAAAGCTCTGCTTTGAAAATTAAAGTAAAAATTAAAAGTTAAAATAAATGAAGCAACGCTTCAGATTTCTTGCGCTGCGCGCAACGCGCCACGTGTCAAAATCAGACATGCCAGTGCAAGGAGCACAGCGCCCAAGGCAGCGCGCCCAATCAGAGAAAGACTCTATTTAAAACAAAAACTAAAGAAGCAACGCTTCAGACGACTTGCGCTCTGCGCTGCGCGCCACGTGGCAGCGCAGTTGGGCTAGCGCAGTTGCGCTGCGCGCCACGTGACAGCGCAGTTGTGCAAGCGCAGTTGCGCTGCGCTGTGCGCTGCGCGACACGTGTCAAGCGCTGGTGCATCTGCGCCAAACAGAATTAAATTCCAGAAAGATCTTTCTGTTCTTATTAAAACAAGAATATTGTCTTCTGTAAAACAGAAGCCCTTGGATCAAAGATCCAACGGTGGGGAAAATTCCCCAAATCACTCAGAGAAAGATCTCTTTAACAAACCTAACAAATCTATGGATACTATATAAAGACCCCTAGACCCCAACTCAAAGGAGGAAGATCATCATTGAGAACTCTGAAGAATTGGAGAGAATTTCTCAAGAACAAAAAAGGTAAAAACCTTTAGAAAAAAGAGAAAATTCTCTTAAAAACAGATCATTGATCTGAGAAGAAGATCAATGATCTTCAATAAAAAGAAAAATAAGTAATAATAGTGCTTTGCACTTTGCTTATGAACCATTGGTTCTCTGAGATCGAGAAAAATAAGAAACACTTGTTTTCTTTGATCTAAATTGGATCAAGAAATCAAATAGTGCTTTGCACTTCTTTTATGAACCATTGGTTCTGGAATCTAAAAGATTCTCAAGATAATAGTGCTCTGCAATTGCAAATCTGCACTGTTGCGCTCTTGGGTTGGCGCAAGCCACCAGAAAGCGCCACGTGTCAGCATCTGAACCATTTGCGCTATGCGCTTTTGAAATAGAGCCTCGCTCTTTGAAATTGGCGCAACTCACCAGAGCGCGCCACGTGTCAGCAGCGCAAGCGTAGCGCACCAGCGCAGCGCACTGCGCTTGCATGACACGTGTCATCACCACAAGCGCTTGTGCTCTTTGATTGGCGCAAAGCGCCTGAAAAATGCAATGCATTTCTTTTGTTAAAGGGCCAGGCCCAAGTCAAAAAGACCTAGCAGACCAAAATAAATTGCAAAGCAATAAAAGGGCAGAGCCCAAATAAAATTGATGTTCTGCATCACTTATAAATGGGCAGAGCCCAAAACAAATTGATGTTCTGCATCCTTTCTGGGCAGAGCCCAGACAAAAATAAAAAGCAATGCAATGCATTATTTAAATGTGGGCAAAGCCCTAGCACAGGTCTAATAGACCAAAAATAAATAAAAACGTTGAATATTTTTCAACTGGACTTAGCCCAATTATGGCCGTAAGTCCTCAAATTAAATCGATTGAGCACAGCTGCTCTCTCTTAAATCAATTCACGACCGGTTCGAGGGTCCATCTCCGAACTCCTTTGACTCCTATCGTTGTAATCCTTCAACGATGTCAGAGAGGTGACGGGTCCCGACAACCACATCAACACGGACTGTGGGGTTCTTAAACCCGCGGACTTATGCGTCCTTAAACTAAAACACGGACTGTGGGGTCCTTAAACCCGTGGACTTATGCGTCCTTAAACTAAAAGACGGACTGTGGGGTCCTTAAACCCGCGGACTTAAGCGTCCTTAAACTACCTATGGACCACCATGTCCCTAAACTGGAATATGGACCGCAATGTCCTTAAACTACCAATAGACCACCATGTCCCTAAACTGGAATATGGACCGCAATGTCCTTAAACTACCAATGGACCGCAATGTCCCTAAACTACCTATGGACTACTACGTCCCTAAACTGGAACAATAGAGCTCCCAAATGCTCTTTTGTCGGATCTAAACGATCCCGTTTAAATTGATCTCAGCCTCAAATATGGCTAACGTATCCTTAAACATTCAAACAGACTTTAGTCCCAAATTGGACTATAAGACCCCCAATCAACTTTGGTTCAAGGGTACATCTCCGAACTCCTCTGACACATGTCGTTGTAATCGTTCAACGTCGTCAGAGAGGTGACGGGTCCCGACGACCATATATTAAATGGACCACTACGTCCTTAAACTGGAAATGGATCTAGACGATCCCGTTAAGTTGATCTTAGTCTCAAATCAGACTAACGTATCCTTAACGAACGTTTAAGTTGATCTTAGTCTCAAACATGGCTAACGTATCCTTAAACTAAAACACCAAACCCAAATCTAAGTAAATACAGATTTGGACTAATCCACGTCCTACGGACGACAAAATAAATAGTCTCCGTACACAATCCATGGGCAACCACAAACAAAACAAACACCCACGACACGAAGTGAAATTCTGGAGAAGGAGAAAGTTGTTACCGCGATGCGGTAGCGTAATTAACTGCAGGGGCTTGCGCCTGCAGGGAAGAGCGTCCCCACAATCAAAAACCCCTCAAGCGAGGGGGAATCTGACGAAGTCTGCTATATCGGCCGCATCCGTCTAAACCTCCGATACACGGTGCCATAAATCAACTTGGCATCTTCGGAGAGGTAGACGGATAAAACCATATAGTATCTGCCCCGAATCTCAGGCTAGATGTCCTCACGATGTCTCCGCCGCTATTCGGAGGGGAACAATCCTCTTTGCTGGATCGGACATTGCGTCCTCGATCAAGCATCCTTCCCTGATGGAGGTCCTTTTCGGGTCTCCGTCAGATGTTGTCTTCCATCTATCTCCCGGTGGATTTTGGAGGTGATCTCCTGTTGCGTGTGGGTCTCAATGGGTTTTGAGAAGATTGGCGGTTTGAGGAGTTCGCGCCGAGTAACTGCAAGGAAGTCCCGGGATGGTTTGGTACCACCGAGGACCCTCCGACGATCAAGTTAGCACGAGATCCAAGCAGAGCAACGGCTAAGTGGGGTGAGAAAAGCTTACTTGACCCCTCTGTGATGGGGTTTTATATAGTGGCGACAGCACGCAGCAGCAGGCACGAGAATCTCGCCGGCAATTACGCTCCCGATGTCACGCCCACGTAATGAGTGGATCGCTCGTTAATGGGGATCGTGATAGCGTGGAACATGGGATGTTGCCGGCGGAGAATCTGTGCATGGCGAGATTTGCGGAGCGGCAGTTACGCCTGTGAGTGGTGGAGTCGGTCGGTCGGAGGGAACGAGGAAGATGGCCTCGGCGGGAGAGCTCGGGAACGAGCGGGAGGGCCAAGGAGTCTTGGTCCTGTGGTAGCTCGGGGCGAGCTGAAAGGCCAAGGATGCCAATTTGCAGGAGGTCCTGAGGAGAGCCAGCTTGTACTTGCAGGTCGGGTACAGGGGTGCCCTGGTCTGCCCCTGTAGGCCCTTTCTTCTGAGTTCTGGGACACGCCATCTGCCACGTGTCCTAATCTGGAAGATCGCCAATATAGAGCATCATCATTAGCCCTCCACTCTTGTCCCGACCAGCTGGCGGGTCGGGTTAAGAGTGGACTGCCGGGCCGCCCAGGGTGAGCTCCCTCTTAAGATTTCATCGGGACGTGTCCCCGGGTTGTCAGGTGTCTTTCCTGCCAGCGAATCAGGGCGAGATCTCTGTATTTAAGGAAGGTGCGCCGGTTCGTGCATCCTGTCACCGAAGCGACGGTCCGCATGTCAAGCGTCGGTTGACCGACGCGACGTGTGCAGACCTGCGGCGCCTGATGGGATGCGGCCCAGTGTGGGAACGACAAGTGGAGCGATCGGGACCATTGGACGCGAGGAGGCATTTTGGCGGGAGATGAAGGGCGCCGTTGGATGAGGGCGATTGCAGTGATAAATAGGGATGGGGCCCACTCCAGGGCCTCTACTCCTTCATATTTCCTCGCTCTAAGTCCTGATTGCTCGGCGCTAGTCTTCTTTCTTCTGCTTTTGTTTCCCGAGGATCTCTCTTCTTCAGCTTAGATGTCTTCTTTAGCAGAATCTGTAGATACCGTAGGAGTAGGTTTTAGGGACCCTCTAGTTGAGCCTGAGTCTTTCTGGGGAGCAGGGGTCAGATCCTCTTCCCTGGATCGTGCGGCAAGGGCAGCCCCTAGGGAGGAGGCGGTAGACGCTACCCCGGCGCGTCGTGTTGGGTGATGCATGAGGACGAGCTTGCCAATGCTCGGGCTCGCTTCCACATCCACTCAGGTTATACGCTTCGTCTGGCCAAGGAGGGAGAGAGGGTAAACCAAGTATGGGGTAAGGAGATCGCCCTATATTTAGAATCTTTTTGGGGTGGAATGCGCCTGCCCTTCTCTTCCGAGGTCGTCGAAGCGCTGAACTTCTACGGGTTAGCCCCTGGCCAGCTAGTGCCGAACTCGTGGAGGATTCTCCTTGGGTTCTTGATCCGCCTGAAGCTACAGGCGGTTCCCTTCTGCCTCTCCATTCTTGATTCCTCTCTTGTTTTCAAAAATCATCCTGGAGGCCGAGCGGGCGACCCGAGGTGGGTTTACCTCTCTTTCAGAAAGCGACAGGGTGCGCCGCCGGGACAGGGGTTGTAGCCCTGCCTTCTTCCATTCACGACTGGAAGAAAAAGTTTTTCTTCGTCGCGCCGCCCGAGGGCGAGGACTGGCCCGTTCCCACCAAGTGGTCGAGGGAAAAATGCTTGCCGGGGAACCAGTCCAATGACCCCGCTGCGGTGAGGGTGGTGTCGTGGGAGCCCGTCCCCCGATTTAACGTGCTGCTGTCTGAAAGGGTCCTGAGTTGGGCCGGGCTCAGCCCCATCGAGTTCGTCGGTAAGTTAGGCTTTCTTTTTGGCTTGTATATTGCATGTGTCACTGACTTCTTTGCGTTTGGTTTTGTGCAGGACCCATGGATATGGACGAGCTCCGAGCCTCCATGCACCAGCCGAGGAAGGTCACGAAGGCTGGAGGCGCCAGCTCTTCTTGTTCGAAGACTGCCTTGGCTCCTTCGACCTCCGTCCCGGTGCCTCCGGTGGCCGCATCCCTTGAGCGTTCGGGGGCGGATCCCGCCCCGGGGCCTAGCAGAGCGCTGGGTAGGAAGCGAGCTCGAATTCTGGAGGATCTGGTGTCGGAGGAGGAGACCGGCTCTCCATCGGAACCACTCAAGAGGGGTTCCTGGAAGTCTCCTCGGGAACCGCCCTCGCCGATCATGGTGGAGGAGGGGCCTCCGGTTCGCGGTGCTCTCGGGGCTATCTGTCGCGGATAGCCTACTGCACGAAATAGAGAGGTTGGCAAGGGGCAGGGTCCTTGGGGGGACCTTCAGGGCCCAGATGGCGTCCATCGCCCAGGAGTCCGTGCAGGTAAGTGCTCGGTTGCTTGTGAGATTTTGCGCTTCCTTCGTCTTCCTGACCTCTTTCTTATTATTTTTTTAGGTCCTCCAACACGTCGCCCTGGCCTTACGCATGGAGGCCGAGGTGATAGCCCCGGTGATGAAGGCCGCGGACCAGCTTGCCTCGGTGGAAGAGAGCTCCAAGCGGGAGCTGGAGGCGGCGATGGCGAGGGTTGCCGTCTTGGAGGGCGAGGTGGAGGCCGGGAAACGGGAGGTTGCCCGGCACCGCGAGGCCGCCGTGGCTGCCGAGGTCAAGCTTGAGGACGCTCAGGCGCTCGCCGGCAACCTGAAGAAGACGGTGAGGACCCTCCGGAAGGAGCTGGGGGCGGCGGTCAAGGCGGCGGAGCAGGCTGACCTTTCGGCGGCGAAGGCGGTGGAGGGATACAAGAAGTCGAAGGACTTCTACAATGACTTAGCCGTGGCCACCACCGGCATCTGGCACGAGGCTCTCGACGCCGTTAAGGCCCGGATGCCGGAGTTCGCCGATGAAGAGCTCCGGGCCGAATACCCCCTCGTGGACGCCGATGAGCAGGGGGAAGAGATTCCTGATGAGGAGTTGGTCGAGGACCCTGCTCGACTCATGGTAGATATCGAGGACCTCGAGGTCGTGCCTGGCCCCGAGGCCTAAAGCCCCCGCCTTCGGGCAGTTTGTAAGGCCCGGGAGCCCAAAATACCCTTTGTAAAGACTTCGCTTTTGGTAGTAAAACTTTTTTGTTTCATCGGTTTGCACTTTATCTTTTGCTTGTGAAGAATGCTCGTAAAATATCTTTGCTTGCACTGTTGGGCTTCCATGTCAGGTCGGCTATCTGTCTAGCGATCGTTCGTCGAGTTGATCGATCACTTGCCAAGTGTGCCAAGCGCTGCTGAGAAGGAGGCATCTCCATGGCCCCGAAGTCGAGGGAGGATTGCTCAGACTTGGATAGACCTGATGTCCCTTGTTGGGGCCTCGGATCCACTGCACGTGATGGGCAGAGGGATGTCTGCCGTAGTTGTGCCGAGCATGAATGGGCTTAGCGGCCACGTTACGAGGGCTACAAGCCCGCAGTGTCTGTTGGGCAGGAGGACGCCTGCTGGGTATGACCGAGCAGGGAAGCTGCTCGGTTGCCTCTTGGCGAGGGCTTTGATTTCTGGCGTTGTGGGCAGGCAACCACCAACTGGGGATGGCCGAGCGAGGGTTGGTCTCGACTGCCTCTGGGAGGACTTTTCGATCCCTGGTGTTGCGAGTAGGGAAGCTACCGGCCAGGGAAGGCCGACCAGGGTAGCTGCTGAGCCGCCTCTAAGGAGGACTTTGATCCTTAGCGTTGGATTGGCCGTAGGAGGCCTGCTAAGAATAACCGGGCAGTGAAGCTGCGCGGTTGCCTCTTGGCAAGGGCTTTGATCCCTGGCGTCGCGAGTAGGGAAGCTACCGGCCGGGGATAGCCGAGCAGGGAATCCGCTCGGCTGCTGTTCCCCTCCGAATGGCGCCCAAGACATGGACGTCTTGCCTGAAATTCGGGACAGATGCTAATTGGTTTTATCCGTCCACCTCTCCGAAGATACCAAGTTGATTTATGGCACCGTGTATCGGAGGTTTAGACGGATGCGGCCGATGTAGCAGACTTCATCAGATTCCCCCTCGCTTGAGGGGGTTTTGATTGTGGGGACGCTCTTCCCTGCAGGCGCAAGCCCCTGCAGTTAATTACGTTACCGCATCGCGGTAACAATTTTCTCCTTCTCCAGAATTTCACTTCGTGTCGTGGGTGTTTGTTTTGTTTGTGATTGCCCGTGGATTGTATACGGAGACTAATTTATGTCGTCACCCGTAGGACGTGGATTAGTCCAAATCCGTATTTTCTTAGATTTGGGTTTGGGGTTTTGGTTTAAGGATACGTTAGCCATATTTGAGGCTAAGATCAACCCAAACGTTTATTAAGGATACGTTAGTCCAATTTGAGACTAAGATCAACTTAACGGGATCGTTTGGATCCGACAAAAGAGCATTTGGGGGCTCTATTATTCTAGTTTAGGGACGTAGTGGTCCATTGCCAGTTTAGGGACATGGTGGTCCATCGTTCCCATTTTGAGGATGCATATTGGTTTAAGGACGCATTAGTCCATGAGTTTAAGGACCCCACAGTCCGTATTGTTGGTTTAAGGACGCATTAGTCCATGAGTTTAAGAACCCCACAGTCTGTATTGTCAGTTTAAGGATGCATTAGTCCATGAGTTTAAGGACCCCACGGTCCGTATCGATGTGTGGTTGTCGGGACCCGTCACCTCTCTGACGACGTTGAAGGATTACAACGACAAATATCAGAGGAGTTCGGAGATGTACCCTTGAACCGGGTGTAAATTGATTTGAGAGAGCATTTGTGCTCAGTTCAATTTAATTTAAGGACTTATGGCCAGTATTGGGCTAAGTCCAGTTGAGAATATTCAACATTTTTATTTGTAGTTGGCCTGTTAGGCCTTGGCTTGGGCTCTGCCCTTCTAAACAATGCATAGCACTTATTCTGGCCTGTTAGGTCTTTTTAATTGGCTCTGTCCCTTTTTTATAATGCAGAGCATTTGGCTTTTCAATTAAATACATAGCATTTATTTTGGCCTGTTAGGCCTTTATAATTGGGCTCTGTCCCTTTATAATGCATTGCATTAAATGTTCTGACAATGCCCCACGTGGCTTGTCAGGCGCTTTGCGCCAATTGAGGAGCGCAAGGCGCAAATCCATGTGGGGGTGACACGTGTCACGCTCTGGTGAGCGCAAATCTGTTAGCGCAGTGCGCTGCGCCAGTGCGCTGCTGACACGTGGCGCGCTCTGGTGACTTGCGCCAAACCAAGAGAGCGGTGCTCTGTTTTTAGAAACGCAAGGCGCAACTGTTCTGTGTTTGACACGTGGCGCTCCCTGGTGGCTTGCGCCAATCCAAGGAGCGCAACAGTGCAAATTTCAAAAGTGCAAGGCACTGTTTAATATTTTGATCAAATTTAGATCAAAGAAAACAAGTTTTTCTTGTTTTTCAAGAACCAGTGGTTCATCAAAAGGCAATGCCTTTATACAGAAGTAAATTACTTCCTCTTTCTTCTTCTTCTTATTATTATTTTTTATCCAAGATCTTGATCTTGTTCTTAGACCATTGATCTTTTTAGAAGAAATTCTTCTTTTATTCAAAAGGTTTTACCTTTTTTCCTTTTTTCTGAATTCTTCTCAAAATTATAGAGGAATTCTCTGGTTTCTCTCTCTCTGTGTCAATGTGTCTTTTAGACTTGGAGTATAGGGGCCTTTATATAGTGCCAATTGATTTGTTAAATCAGTTAAGGAGATCTTTCTCTGATTGATTTTGGGATGTTTCCCTACCGTTGGATCTTTGATCCAAGGGCTCCTGTTTTACAGAAGAGAATCTTATTATTTTAATAAGATTAGAAAGATCTTTCCAGAATTTTTCTGTTTAAATGCTGGCACAGCTGGCGCAAGCGCACTTGCGCTTGACACGTGTCACGCAGCGCAGAGCGCAACGCAACTGCGCTAGCGCAACTGTGCTAGCGCAACTGCGCTGACACGTGTCGCGCAGCGCAGAGCGCAAGTTTCCTAAAGCGTTGCTTCTTTTATTTTTATTTTAAATAGAGTCTTGTTCTGATTGGGTGCGCTGCCTCGGGGGCAGCGCTGGCGTGTAAGCTTTTGACACGTGGCGCGTTACGCGCAGCGCAAGAAATCTGAAGCGTTGCTTCAATTTTTGAATTTTTGAAATTCAAACAGAGTTTTGCTCTGATTGGGGAAACAGCTGCCTCTAAGGAGGACTTTGATCCTTAGCGTCGGAGGGGCTGTAAGAAGCCTACTAAGGATGACCGGGCAGTGAAGCTGCACGGTTGCCTCTTGGCGAGGGCTTTGATCTCTGACGTCGTGGGTAGGCAACTACCAGCCTGGGATAACCGCACGGGGTAGCCGTTCGGATGCCTCTTGCGAGGGCTTTGATCCCTGGAGTCATGGGTAGGGAGCTACCAGCCGGAGATGACCGAGCAAGGGTCGGGCTCGGTTGCCTCTTGTGAGGGTTTTTGATCCTTCAGGACGGGGACTAAGCAGGGTTACTGCCCAGTGCCTCTTGGCGAGGGCTTTGATCCCTGTCGGTTCTGGTAGGAAGCTACCAGCCGGGGATAGCCGAGCAAGGGTCGGGCTCGACCGCCTCAAAGGAGGACTTTGGTCCTTAGCGCGGGAGGGGCTGTAAGAAGCCTACCAAGGACCCTTGGCCGAGCAAGGTTACTTCCTGGTGCCTCTTGGCGAAGGTTTTTGTCCTGAAGGATAGCCGAGCGAGGGTCGGGCTCGACTACCTCTGGGAGGTCTTTTGATCCCTATCAGTTGTGGTAGAAAGCTACCAGCCGGGGATAGCCGAGCAGGGTAGCTGCTGAGTTTCCTCTAAGGAGGACTTTGATCCTTAGCGTTGGAGGGTCCGTAGGAGGCCTGCTAAGGATAACCGGGCAGTGAAACTGCGTGGTTGCCTCTTGGCGAGGGTTTTGATCTCTGGCGTTGCGAGTAGGGAAGCTACCGGCCAGGAATAGCCGAGCAGGGTAGCTGCTGAGCTGCCTCTAAGGAGGACTTTGATCCTTAGCGTTGGAGGGGCTGTAAGAAGCCTACTAAGGATGACCGGGTAGTGAAGCTGTGCGGTTGTCTCTTAGCGAGGGCTTTGATCCCTGGCGTTGCGAGTAGGGAAGCTACCGGCCAGGGATAGCCGAGCGGGGAAGCCGCTCGGCTGCTTCTACGGAGGACTTTTGATCCTTAGCGTTGGAGGGGCCGTAGGAGACTTGCTAAGGATAACCGGGCAGTGAAGCTGCGAGGTTGCCTCTCGGCGAGGGCTTTGATCCCCGGCGTTGCGTGTAGGGAAGCTACCGGCCAGGGATGGCCGAGCATGGCAGATGCTTGGCCGATTCTTCATGAGGTTTCGCCCGACCATCTCGTGGCAGGTATGGGGAACAGGAACGGTCGCGGCGAGCTTGCGCGTAGCATGCGCATTGAATGTGTGGGGAGGCGAAGCGCCAGAGTCGCGTCATTTCGATTCTGCCAGAGAAGGCTCAATGATCGCCGCGTGGTAGCGACTTTGTGGGCGAAAACGGGCGACTGTTGGGTTCCGTTGGGGCACAGTGGGCTATATAAGGATGAGGGAGCACTGGTCCTTCCTTTCTTCGTAAACAGATCATTGAGAATGGAAGACTTCCCCTTTACCATCCCCGATATCATCCACTTCGGAGACGTATACCTCTATGACCAGAACTGCACCGAGGATACGGTGCAGTTGGTCTATGGGAGCATCGAAGACCACTTTGGCCGGCTGCTCCCCCGGCGCTCCTCTCTGCTACAGCTGCTGATGTACTCCATCTGGAGGGCGTCGCCGGGGCTTTACAACCCCTTGTCCGAGCAGCTCTACGATGAGGCCGTGGGCAACTGCGGTCTCTGAGGCACTTCGGCCTGATCTCTACGAGTCGGCTGGCTCGCTCGGTGGCGCTCTTCCGTGAGTGCTACGAACTGAGGCTCGAGGTCAACACGCGCAGGGGGAATCGAGGGCAGAGGCTGGATCTCGCGAGGCCTCGGTTGGCAGAGATCTTTACTGAGTACCATGAGCAGTGCTCTCTGCACCCCCTTCCCCCGCTGCTGTAATTTTCTTTTTCTTTTTGTATGTATAGCTGAGGAGCCCATTATACCTTTTTGAATAAATGAGACATTTCCTTCTTTTTCGCAATGTTCCATTGATCTTTATTAAATTAACAACAGACCCTAGGAAGAGTTTACATTGCCCTTAAAAAAAGTACATGCTAATAGATGACCTCGTTAGCGTGGCCCGAGCTCCCCGGAGGCTTGTTGGTCTCCGTGCTCAGCACCGGGTATGGGGCTCCCTGGGCTCCGGGTTGGTCATCTACCGAAACGAGCATGATTTGGCCAATGGTCAGCTCGGCGGGAGGAGGACACTGCTCCTGCTCGCGGTCGCCTTGCCCTTTATCCCTCAAGCAGGCGGCATGATGCCCTGATCGGATGAGCTCCTCGATGTAGTCCCAGAGTTGCTTATAATCCTCCGTGGCATGGCCCAACGTCCGGTGGAAGGCTCAGTAAGGGCCTTGGGTTCGCTTCGAGGCCTGACGTGGGATTGGAGGGAACTTGAAGAACCCCTCGCCCTGGGCCTCCTCTAGTAACACTGCGAGGGAGACGTTGAGCGGGGTGTACTCCTGGAACTTCGAGTGATAGGGCTGCTGACGCTCCGGTCTCTCTTCCCGGGCCCTCTTTTTCTGGTCGGATCTTTCTGCTCGAGGGAGGTTCACGTTCACCTCGGACTCGAGCTGGACCTCACGCTCGGTCCACGCCTTGACCTCGGCCATGGTCTTAGGCTGCGCCAATGCAAAGGAGCGCAACAACTCCTTGTGCCTAAGACCAGATCTGAACGCCGTGATGACAGTCTCGTCCCGGTGCTCGGGGACCTCGAAGAGGGCGTTGTAGAAGCGGGTGACGTAAGCTTTGAACGTCTCCTTGTCCCCGCTCTTAATTATGAAGAGGTAGTCGACCGTGGGCTTCTGCCGACGGTTCCCGACGAAGTGGCCGAGGAACTGAGTAGCCAGCTCATCAAAGGTCGAGATTGAGCGAGGCTCGAGTCCTTGGAACCAGTCCCGACCAGAGCAGATGAGGGTAGCTGGGAAGGCTCTGCACTGGGCGACGTCGGAATGGTCCTGAAAGCTCATCCCAGCGGTGAAAGCATCCAAATGGTCTTTCAGGTCGGTTTTCCCGTCGAACAGAGAGACCTTCGGGGGCTTGTTGCGCGAGGAGACGTGAACAACGAGCAATCCCTCGCTAAATGGCTTGGTGAGCGAGTCGGCGGCGTACTTAGCCCCGTCGCCCGAGAGGTGACCTTCTCGGCGTATGCTCTCGATCTTCTTCTCGAGGGCGTCGAGTCGGCCGTGGTATCCCGAGGACTTGGCGCCTTGCGATCCCTGGCCTCTGCTGTGGGAGATCTGCGTCTAGGCACAGCCCCGGTTCCTCTCAATGAGGTTTCTCAGATCCCCGGGCGAGGTGGCCCTGGAGCCACCGTGGCGATCCCCTTCTGTGCAGCCCCGTCGAGGGGGTGTCAGTCATGCCTGGGGACAGGTGAGGTGACCGACATCTCCTCAGGGGGGTGAGGGTTGCGAGGAGGCTCGAGGCGAGGTACTCTGGCGGCGGATCTTGGAGTGGAGCCGTGGGGCGCCCAGCAGGCCTCAGAGAGTATCGGCCCGTGAGATCTGTGGCCATGGGACGTAGCTTGCCGGTGGTCAGCCGTGCCGACAAGGGCAGGGTCTTCTGGAGGCGGAGGAGCGGCGATCTGGGGCCCTGGCCTGGCCGTTTAGATGCGGATGAGCCCTCCACGATGGACTGTAGTCAGTCTATTCGGCCGGCGAGGGCGTTGATGACGGTCGCCGGAAGAGGTTCATCCGCGCCTCCGGTAAAGGGGCGGCGGCGGCTGGTACCTGGATCTTCAGGGTGATCGCTTGCCATGTGGATGGATATCGGAATGCCAACTTAGTTTTTTTGCGGAGTTTCGTTTCCCACAAACGGCGCCAACTGATGGAGGTCTTTTTCGGGTCTCCGTCAGATGTTGTCTTCCGTCGATCTCCCGGTGGATTTTGGAGGTGATCTCCTGTTGCGTGTGGGTCTCAATGGGTTTTGAGGAGATTGGTGGTTTGAGGAGTTCGCGCCGAGTACCTGCAAGGAAGTCCCGGGGTGGTTTGGTACCACCGAGGACCCTCCGACGATCAAGTTAGCACGAGATCCGAGCAGAGCAACGGCTAAGTGGGGTGAAAAAAGCTTACTTGACCCCTCTGTGATTGGGGTTTATATAGTGGCGGCAGCACGCAGCAGCAGGCGCGAGAATCTCCCCGGCTGTTACGCTCCCGACGTCACGCCCGTGTAATGAGTGGATCGCCCGTTAATGGGGATCGTGATGGCGTGGAACGTGGGATATTGCCGGCGGAGAATTTGCGCATGGCGAGGTTTGCGGAGCGGCGGTTACGCCTGTAAGTGGTGGAGTTGGTCGATCGGAGGGACCGAGGAAGATGGCCTCGGCGGGGGAGCTCGGGAACGAGCGGGAGGGCCGAGGAGTCTTGGTCCTGTGGTAGCTCGAGGCGAGCTGAGAGGCCGAGGAGGCCAATTTGCAGGGGGTCCTGAGGAGAGCCAGCTTGTGCTTGCAAGTCGGGTACAGGGGTGGCCTGATCAGCCCCTGTGGGCCCTTTCTTCTGAGTTTTGGGACACGTCATCTGCCACGTGTCCTGATATGGGAGATCGCCAATATAGAGCATCATCATTCCCTGACTCCTAGTCCTCGCTCGGACATCCTTTCTTGACTCATCGTCTTCGATCGGGCATCCTATTCGCCGGACCGGACTCCGCGTTCTCAATCGGGCATCCATCCTCTTCGCCAGATCGAACTCCACATCCTCAATCAGAAATCCATCCTCTTCGCCGGATCAGACTCCATGTCCTCTATCTGGCATCTTCCCAAAAAACCATCGGATTCGACTACCTCATCGCCAAAGCCGGCCATTCCTGATCGGATCCGTTCACCGATGACTAGATCCACCTCCCACACCATCTGATATGTCTACCTTATCATCGGAACCGGCCATTTTTAATCAAATCCACTCACTGTTGAGCAGATCCATCCCCCACACCACCTGATTCGGGTCTCCCTTGACCGAATATATATGGCCACATTGTTCTCTGAATTTTCAACTCCCAATAATAAAAGGAAAAAACGAAGATGATAGAGACCCGAATATGAGGGAGATTGAGCTCCCCCACCCTAGGAGAAGCTCGGGCTTCAGCAAAGCTCTAGCAGCTACTTGTTGTTCTAGGGTTTTCTAAATTTCTTTTCCTTGGAGACATTTAGTGAAAACGTCAAATTTGATGTAAATGTTTTAAGTTGTGGATTCATTTTGGCTTCACTTTTTGGGAGCTGAGTGCAGCTGCCGCATAGGTTACAGATATTGTTGAGAAAAAAATTGTTCTATTACTTGTATTGAGTCGAACCCCTCCAAAACAATACAAATAGCCAATGAATATCACCATGTCGACCTTAAATCCTGCATAGAAATTACAACATGAGCTTCTTTGTCAATACCTTTCTCTACTCAGGATTGTATGATAGACATCCCTATGGAACAATAATACAAAAAAGCAGGAGTGTAAAAGTAAATAGAGCTCTATATAATAGCCAGCAGCATAGGCATAGGCATATAATTCGCGAATTATTCAGCGAATTCGAGAATAATTCACGAATTTTTATCAGCCGATTAAATCTCTGATTTATTCGCCGTTGCCGAACTCGCCGAATATTCGCGAATTATTCATGAATTATTCACGAATTATTGAAAAAACAGCGAATAATTCACAATAACAGCGAATAATTTACAAAATCAAAACCTAGAGTCTCATGTATAAATTTCTTGCTCTAAATCCTTCTCGAACACCTGCCGAATCTTTTCCGAACGCCTGCCGATTTTTTCCGAATAGTTCTCCGAATCCGAATTTTCGACCACGCCGAATTATACCCGAATCACGAATTTGTGACTATGGCCGGCCGGAGTAACATAACTTATGACAGGGTAATAAAAATACAGTTAATGTGAATAAATTCTAGGGTTTGTCAAAAGCCCCCGGCCTGCTTCAACCTTGTGTGATAACTCTTGGGTCTTTTGCTCTTGTTTAAAAACCCTGTACCTAATTAAAAACCCATTTATACTAGCTGCGTGTAATATTTAAGCGATTACCTATAATATCTAAACAGTTGCCTATAAAATCTAGAGAATAAAGGCCTAAATGAAATGAAGCCCGTGGGTTTTTTCACAAAGATTTTGAGCAGTAGGCTATTCTTAACAATTTCGAAAATATCAGGGTTTTTTTAGACGGCTCATGAGTGGGCCGAGGGCCTTTTAATTGTAAATTAAACTCCACTGCTGCAGAGACAGGCCAAGGTAGATGGCCAAGGCCCAAGGCTTTAATTGCCAAACGCCTAGATCAACCATTATTGCTAAGGCTAAGGAAAATGATTTTTCTACCGTCAGTCTTTGGCTAAAGAGAGCTAAATGCCTTCACAACCATATGTTAGCTAATACTAATAGCTTATAACCATGCTAATGTCGTACACCTATGATTTTTGAGGGGCATGCTCCTTTATTTTAATGCCCATAAACAGCCAATATATATGCTCCAAACTGACTGAGCCACAATCGATTTCATATGGGGAATCTTTTACGCCGTAAAAGCTCTCTACAAAACAATTGGTTCGATTCCCAAAAGGTCGCACAAAGAAAAAGGAAAAGGCTATCATGCCAAAGCCCTTAAATAATTAAGTGAAAAATTGGTTTAGGTCTTTAGGACGCAAAAGCAATAGGTTGGGCTAAAAATAACTTGTCAAAAACTCCATACTCAAATATTAAATATTCCTTTGTTTTACACTTTACTGTTAATTAACTAATGTGTTATGTCAATACTGTCCTTTCAAACAATATACCGCGTTATCTTTTAAAATACTATTTTTACCTTATACGGAACTACAATCATACCGTATCTAATATATGTATGTTAAAATACTACATTTAACTTGAACAGATACATTTATTGGTAATATAAATACAACAGAATTACCAATAGATGTAGTAGTTTTATTAGTAAATGGTAAATGTAGTAGTTTATGTAAAATTGCAAAATTGGGATAACACATTAGCTAATGTTCTGTGAGGACTAAAATAAAGAAATATAATACAGCGGATCATCTGTCAGGTTGACTTACTTCTGATTCTGATTATTAAATTAATAAGCTTCAGTTCCATAAGACCTTCAAAAGCTCTGAGATTTCTTCTTCTTGGAAAAATACTTCTCATCACATTTCTTCCTTGGATACTTAGGATAGGACTATATGATCTCTTTTTTGAGGAGCTTTTGACAAGTGTTTTTTGTTCGTGGGGACTAAACCCTGTTGCATTTACACCATAGAGATCTAAACCCATTTTTCTCAATAATTAATCATAGGAGAAAATCAGTTATTTTATTAAAATTAGAACAATACATTCCAAAACCAATAAGCAGTAGCTTAGTTGGTACGGACACTTACTCTTTTGGGGAGAGTGTGGGGTTCCGAACCCTAGGAACCCCAAAAGAGTAAATGCCACAGATTAACATTTTCGGGACAAATTCCATCCCTTCCCTAGGAGCGGTGGGCAAAGAAAAAACATTCCAAGTATTACAACAACATTCAAATTCAAATGGATAGTTTATTGCATGCCAATCAACATTTGGTAGCAATGTAGAATACAATTCCCATAATTTCAATAGAAGATACATTCATGCATACAATTAACATTCAGCAACATTGGCAAATCTAAATCGCAACCTTCCTATTGAAAATCCAACTAAAAGGCATCATCATTTGCTCACTCTTACCCTTATACTTCTCCACCCTCTCCTGAGCTCTCTCCTCCATCTTCCTAAACCTTTCCGGCAACCCGCACACGTAATCCCGCGCCCGTCTCCCCTCCGCTGACAAACCCTGATCACTCAACTCCTCCACTCTCCACCGCTTCACGAAAAACTTGACAAGCTCCGTGTAATCCTTGGTAGTATAGACACCAATCCCTTGCACGACCATCGAGTAATGACTGAACAGGTTGTCGTCCTGGCCGTCGAACATGAAAAGCGCAGGCATTGTGATCCTTTTCCTCATCATGTGAGCAAACGCGAGCACGGTGGTGTCCGGATCGATCTCAAAGAGCTTTTCGACAATTTTAGTGTAGGCCATCTCGTGGCGTTTCTCGTCGGAGGCGATGAGGCCGCAGATCTTTGCGAGGGTGAGGTCTCCGTGGAGTTTGGCGTGGCGGGCGGTGTTGCCGTGGGAGATGAAGGTGGCCTTCTCTTGGAAGGAGGTGTAGATGAAACCGCAGTAGGCGTTGCCATCGGCACCCATGTGCTGCAAAAAACGATTACAGGGGGAGCAAAAAATGAATTGTTACAGATTTTTAATTCTCTAAAAATCTTTTGATGAATTTAAACCACAGTTATAACAATGGTGCATGATTCTCCTGACATGAGAGCTAGGGTTTGTTTAGGATATATAGTGGGATATTCTACCTTCATATTGACAAGCCATTCTGTTTAATTCCTTTTCATATACGATGAATAATGTATAGATCATGGGGTTCACAATCTATATATTTCTCCTTTCATCATAATATACCGAAATGTATTGAGTAGCCCTTTACGAACAAATTCGATCTCCTTTCATCACATAAACATTTGTAGGCCGCTTTGCTTGATATGAAAGATAAATTAATGATGAATCGTCGCAATATACATCGTGAGTCTCTCTGCTAGCTTGACATGAATGATGAATGATGAATGTAGTAAACCCTCACATATTAATGTCTTGCTATATATAATTGTATCCAAGGACTCAAGCTTAATTTCTCCAATATATACTAGTTAATTTGTACGTACTAGACGACTATATATATATAATTAAGGTTATGATCCATATGGACAATTAATTTCTTAGTTATAAGGTTGGGTACATGCGAAATCTATCCCTTTCCTAATAAATATATGGTTGACCTTTTGTATTAATTTCTTGTGATTGCATGTACATTTTGAACTTGACACTTTCTTAATTGGCATACTTCTCATGTTTTATCAACTATTAATTTATCCATTGAAATCAACTTTCTATGGAGTGCTTGGTGCACAAAAAATGGAATTATAGCAACAAATGCTATACCTTATGCTTTCTATTTCATTGTTTGTATTGCTTATAAATGCAGGTTTTGATAAAAGAAGAAGAAAATGTGGTGGTAAAATTTTAAAGAAATTACATTGTTGGTCAAAAAAGAATTATATTGAGGACAAAAAGAATCAAGAAAAGAAAGTAGTATTTAATACTATAACACATTAATTAAATTGTAAATTAATTTCAAAGATCTTATTAAGAAAAACCATTTTTTTCTTAATAAACATGTTCATCATCAAGTAATTAATCATTAAATTCTTTTGAAATTGTATCAAACATGAAATACACCAAACAAATCGATATAATTAATGATTAATCTTAGAGATATAGGGGGCCGTGGATCACAACCCCATTGCTGAGCTCGTAACAAGGAAAAGAAAAGAGGTGAGGTCCTTAGGTAAGTTGGGATGGGACCTTACGCACAATAGCGTTCGATCTTAGACTCATTTTTCTCTTAATAATGTAGAGTAAACTCACCATGCCAGCTCCAATCAAGTACTGAATGGTCTTCTCAATCCGCCTAACATCCACCCTCCCACCCAAATACAAATACTTGTTCAACAAATCCCCGTGTCTGTACTCCTCCGCCGTCCACCTCCTCGTCCACTTGGCCCACGACGTCGTGCTCATCCCCGTTTTGTCCCGAGACCCCTCAAAAGTGTTAACTATGGACTGGTACGTCGGCAGAGCCTCTTCAGTTATCATGTTCCCCACTAAGCACACCAAGTACTCATCCGGGAGCTCTTTCGCACGTGCTCTGATATCTTTGATTTCCTCAAAGAATTCTTCGTCCGGGGACGAAGGATCCGGAAGGAACTCTTGAGGCTGCCAGAGAGAGTCGATGGGTTTCAGGAATGTCAGGATGTTGTGTTCGGCCCACGGTTCAAGGGAGTTGAAGATTTCGAGCTTTTCGGGGGTCATTTCCTTCCATTTCTGGGCGCTCTCAGTTTCCCTGCTGAGAAACAAGAAGATCGATCAAGAAAGATACCAAGTCCACATGTGCATGCATGGTCACAAGTAACATTTACAAACATCTTTGCCCGTTACCAACAAATATCCTATTAATATATAACTTATTGAGCATAAAGATAATTATGATGATTATATCATGAAAAACCAATAAGTTTCTTTCAGGTGTTTCATCAAATGAATATCATGGTACTGGAAATAGAAGGGTAAACAATTGGTTTAAATAATACCATTTTATTCGATCGTATTAGTTGTTGATATATCAAAAGATTCTGTATAGAATCCTAATATAATTTGGACTTTAATCCTATATATCCATCTCTCAAACCATGATTTCCTAGCTATATATATTAACATTACCTTTATAAGTGAGGACATAAAAAAAAGGTACATTATCTTAAATGATATATATTGCACCATATATATTATCATTAGAAATTAATGTAACAATGTTAAACAAACATTTGGATGATAGATTATAGCATGTTTAAGGTATAACAAATTAAGAAGAAGAAAAATGGAGCTGCAGCCGGTCATATGACTCGTCCCCCGAGGCCGCACGCGATCAATCATAATCCCATATTCTTATATAAAAATGCACCCCTATATGAGATCTCATGCATATAAAAAAAATGGATTAATGTTGATGAACAAGAAGCAAGTACTAGAGATGAATGAAACCTGCTGAAGTTTGATGGAAGGGTGAGGGCCATGGGAAATTTGGAAGTGCTTCTTGGTTTGGCAGCAGAATCAAAACGTGATGGAGTAAGGAAGCTGGACTGAGATGACAACAGGGAAAGGTTTAGTGCCATCTTTGATCTTAATTATTTCTCAATTAAAACCAAATGAGAGGATATTGATGTAGTAGTGTGTGCGCTTGAACATGGTACATGGTGGAAGCTTTTTATAGAGATTCCTTGGAACATGAATCCCATGTATATGAGAAATTATTCCATATGCCGGTAGTATTACACCGGACAGGGAGGGAGAAAAGGAGGAGAATTTTACACGGCCTTGAGCAACATATGGGGTCCACATTTCTATTTCTTTTCTCTTTTATTCGGATGTATACGGCAGTCATATGAAATAATTTTTCCATATATATACTCAGCCCCTAATTAATAAATAAGGGGTTTTGCTTTTACATGGTACACGACGATACTATACGTGTGCTTAGAAGGTTCCTAAATATAGTAAGGGATTAACTCTCCATAAATATTTCTCATATTTTTTTAATTAGGGTTAGCTGCGTATGGTGGGGGTAGGTTTCGAGCGCTTATAATCCTTGAAGTATTATAATAAGCGATTTTATCCTTTCTGATTGAAAAATGTTTTTCTAATTTCCATTATATCACTTTTCTCTTCCACTTCAAACATTAACCTTAATAAAATAAGAGGATATTGAAGTAGTGTGTGCGCGCTTGGACATGGTACATGGTGGAAGCCTTTTATAGAGATTCCTTGGAAGATGAATCTCATGTATATGAGAAATTATTCCATATGCCGGGAGTATTACACCGGACAAGGAGGGAGAAAAGGAGGAGAATTTTACACGGCCTTGAGCAACATATGGGGTCCACACTTCTATTTCTTCTCTCTCTTATTCGGATGTATACGACAGTCATGTGAAATAATTTTTCCATATACATACCCAGCCCCTAATTAATAAATAAGGGATTTTTGCTTTTACATGATACACGACGATACCATACGTGTGCTTAGAAGGTTCCTAAATATAGTAAGAGATTAACTCTCCATAAATATTTCTCATATTTTTTTAATTAGGGTTAGTTGCGGATACACAGGATTATGGTGGGGGGAGGGTTTCGAGCGCTTATAATCCTTGAAGTATTATAATAAGCGATTTTATCTTTTCTGATTGAAAAATGTTTTTCTAATTCCCATTATATCACTTTTCCCTTCCACTTCAAACATTAACCCTAATAAACTAATGAAAAGAAAATCTTAGCCAAATCAACAAAAGAAAAATAATAATAAAACAAAATTGAAAAATACTCATCTTGAATTTCTTTTCCCTTATTAAGTTTAATGAAGAGAATATGTTAAACATCAAAAAATGGAAATTATGGCTAAAATATTGGTATTTTAGGATTAAAAATAGTTCTTTTAGAGTAAAAAAGAAAAAAAAAAGGTAAAATGGGTATTAGTAAAATATTTATTAATCATATAGAGTGTATAAATGTTCAACCCAAATAGTTCAAGGATTTTAGGCAATTAACACTTTAATTATTAAATTGATGTTAATTCCCTAAAATTAATCTTGGAAATTGGGGCCATTGATTGGTTAATTCAGCATGCATGAGTATTCGAACTCCAAATTAATCTTTCCTTCCATATCAATCTCTGCAAAATATGCTAAAGCTGATGGAGGGGCCAAAAAAAAAATCAAAATTCCACATCTTTTCAGCTAATTCCCCTAAGGGCCGGTTTGTTTGTACGGAAGCAACATGGAAGTACCGAAAGGAAACTTACTTCAGGTATTTCAGGTGTTTGTTTTGCCGGAAGTAAAGCTTGAAAATTACTTCACAGTGATGAGTTGGATCCTATGCGGTATGGTCACTGCCAACATTTTCTTCTACTCATTTAGGAAGGGAAGTTAGAATGGAGCACAAATAACAAGAAAATGTATTAATTATTTAATGCATTTCTTTATTACTTCCATAAAATGTTTAAAAAATATATTTTTGTTTGTTTTCTCATGAAAGAAATATAAGAAATTGCTACATTTTAAACTTTATTCTTAAAAAACATACAAACAAACATTAGAAGCATGTGTATTTTCATACAATATTTTTGGAAGTTACTTCAATATTACTTCGTCTTCTTCCGCTAACCAACCGCGTCAATGTCCCCTAATTAAATGCACAGGTCAGCCTGCCTTCATCATATTGTGGGTCCTACCATCTGAAGTGTTTTAGGATTAGAACGGCTTTTTTTTTATCATTCACCGTTATCAAAATTGATTTTGCAAAGTTATCATATTGTGGGCCCTACCACCTAAAATGATCTAAGATTAAAAATAGAAGTTTTTGGTCTATCCACCCCTAAACAAATTTGCTTTTTGAATAATTCTTCAGTGACCACGAAATACATATACAACTCTAATGCTAATGTTAAACTTTTGCATAATCCTTCAGTGACCACATAAGTATGTATAATTTCATATCCTACTAAATGATGTTTTTTAACTTTCGCAAGTAAATCAGAAACCTTTGAAATAATTTAAATAGTCCGCTGCTACAGATATAAGATATAAGATAAACACAAACTTCCAGCTGATATAGGTTCAAATCCATCATATCTTAAAATTATAAAAAAAAAAAGGAAAATAGAATGGAAAAAAAACCATCACATCTCAACTTATTATTATTATACAGATGGCTAGAGTCCCAAATTTACCTTTAATTTAGTATTCGTGACTAAACTTTGTGCATGCATGTTCAAACATTAGCCACAATCAATCATTCCAATAAAAGTTATAAAGTTTCCAACAATCTTAACTTATGATAATATTCGAAATAGCGTATGGTTCAGCGAAGTTCATACTAGCGGTAGAAATTTCCAAACTCGATAAATTCAACAGCACTCAATTTTGAGGATGGAAAGTGAAGATTTACTTTTTCTTTATGGCATGGAAGTTGACGCATGTTTTGAAAGAGAAGAAGTCCAAACCAACACTATGACGGATATCAAGTTGTGATAGAAGCGGGAGCAAGAAGACTTCCTCTTTTTACGTAAGGGCATTTTGATAAGTAATCTTTATTTTCTTCTAAAAATAAAAATAGTTTCAACCAAGCCTCAACAAAAATATGAAATATGATTTGCATGTAAAATTTCAAAATCCATAAATTTTATATGCTCTTACTCTACTCTAACATATAGAATTCCTGTTTTGTAAACATACACTCAGCTTTTAAAACTACTCAATAAGTTTTCTAATAATTTGAGATGGGTAATTTAACTTTTAAGTCTAAGGAAGATAAAGGAAAGTGTCGATAATAAAAATAATAGAGAACATTTTTTTTCCCTTTTTTGCAATAGACCCTAGCCTTTGTGGGTTTTTTTTTCTCCCGAAGGGAGGAGGACGGCTCTAGACTCATGGAAATTTCTCCACATAATTAGTTGAAAATCCTTCTTGATACTACATGTGAGGGGTTTCAAAATCAAGACCTCCCACCAAGTGGAGCAGTGTCATTGCCGCGCGGGTAAAGGCTTTTTGGTATAGAAAATGTATTTTTAGTTAACAACCGGTACTGTGTAACTTATTATCCATCACCAACCAACTGAATCTATTTACCCATCATTTCTAATACTTATGTGGTCATTTTCTTAGCTCCAATTTAAGTCACATATGCAACAAATTCTTTGTGAAAATAGTATCTTAGACAAGTTTGATAATTATAGACCTGCAACCATTTCTGATTACTCAATCTTGAAATATATAGGATTAGGTCTAATCCAAGTAAGCTGCGCGCGGAGGAACATTTCAAGTGCTCTTCTATTTATGATTTTAGGAGAACTTTATCCCGTCCAAAACCTGATATTTACGTTTTACCCCCTCAGACTCTTAAGTTTCTTTGATCACTCCTGCTTCCTTAAATTGACTTTTTTGTGAAATATTCCATTTAGTTTTAACCGAAAAATTTAGCAATGAGTATTAAATATTCATTTTCCGCTCATCTTGGTCCTTAAATATCATCCTTAAATATGATTATTTCAAAACTTGTATATGCACGTGCGATACACGTATCATACAAAAGAATGCATATCAATCAATCAATTGGTTCATTGTCGTATAACACTATGTTGAACATATATTTTAATATTATATTGCATTGCAAATAGCATAAGTATGAAATCTGGATCGAAATTGTTCGTTTGCTATTAAATTGTTGCACTCATATAAGAAGATATATCTGAAAATATGATGGTAATGAACATTAAATATTTGTTCGTAGTGTTGATATGGAATTTTAGTGAAGAGTTTTGAAAGAAAAATTAAAGACAATACTTAAATTAACTTGACGCTATGACGCATCTAGAAATAAACCACACTGCAATGCATTATATCTATTTAAACCAACACTTTCTACTTTTGACATTGTGTATACATTATGTGTAAAAATATATACAGATTTATAATTCAAATGTTTCTAGTTGTAGTTTCTCATACATGATCCTCAAATCTACGAAAGGAAAAGAAAAAATATGTCAAATAATAATATGAAAGAAATTCGCATTACAATATACTTCATTTAATATTGTATATTTAAACGTATAATGAACACAAACATAAAGTTGAGAAGATCATTTTGTTGTAGGTCGGTTTTAAAATAAAGAACTGTTGGGGTCAAAATTTAAACTTCATTGCCAAAATTAAAAGTCAAGAGGTTAGAAAGTCAAAATCAAAATCAAAAAGTCAAAATTAACGTCCAAACAAGTGGACTCAGGTCCAACCAACCCGGACCCAAGCCCAAGCAAGTGGACCCATGCCCAAACCGCCTCAAACCCAAACGTAGCCGGCCGGCCGGCCATCGACAAAGAAAGAGGAAGAAATTTGTAATAAATGAATTTTGTATGCAAAATAAATGTAAGAATGTAATACAAATAGACAAAAGACCAAATTATATAAAGCCCATTACTCATGTGCAAAAAGATGAGCACATGACAATAGAAGAGACAAAATGCAATTATGTAAAACCTAAAGGGCATGATGCAAAAGTATAAACCTATAAAAAGGCATGACATATAAAGAAATAACGACTTTGATTCCCAAATCATCCTGGGGTTTTGAACCTCTACTCTTTCCTTCTTTTTAAGGCTTACTTCTTCTTACTCAAGAGCAAAGAGCTCTCATTTTTTTTTAAGGAAAATGGTGTTAAGCCTATAGATCCATTTAAAAGAATTTGAATTCTCCATCAAAACCAACAAAAATAGAGCTTTTGGATCCTTCTTTCCCTTTCTCATCAAGAGAGGTAAAGAAAACAGGAAGAAGAAGGAGAACACATCTCTCAAAATTCCATTTGTGAAGGATCCAAGGTATAAGAGAGGGAAAAATGATCTATTTTCCCTCATTCAAACTTCAAGTCCTAAGTTCTAAAATTCCAGAGAGTTCTTTGGACAAATTAGAGAGAAGGTTGAGGGGGACCCCACCAAAAGGAAGGCGGCTTCTCCCTTAGGGAAATCCTCAGGGATATGGATTTTGATATGTACTCCTTTTTTGAACGCCGTTCTCATCCGTGCTTCACCCAAATACATGGAAAAACATAGATTTCGTTCTATGTTTCTTCTAAATAAACGATAAAACGACAAAATCTAGAAATTATGCCGTCGAATTTTTATCGAAACCCGCACACTTAGCTTTGTTTATAAAGCCAAACAAAATATAAAGAAATAAATAATAATAATAATAATAATAATAATAATAATAATAATAATAATACATGGAAGTCGTGGAGGGATACCCGACCCTAAGGGGGAACCTGACCCCCTCCCTTTAGGAGGGGCCGGCCCCCTTTCAAGGGGGCTGCCCCGGGTTTCTCGGGACACCCGCACCTGGGTTTTCCCTTCTCGGGGCATCCAGACATCTTTTCACCTGAAAAAATAATAAATAATAAATAAACAGAAAAAATGAGTGAACATATGTGTATTTATATTCAAACACACACATTTTTACATTGAGTTCACATGATCACAAGACCCATTAATCGAAGATTCTCTTGCCTTAAAGCGAGAGATAATTAACAGCAGTTTTGTTCGCGGATACCGCAAATTAGAATCTCCACAATTAATAAACCTCTTCCCATCATCAGACGGAAGGAATCTGTATAATGCCTGACAAGCGAGCACATTCATTCCAATGGATGAAGAAAAACACTCTATAAGAACATGCAACTAAAAGGTTTCAAAAGGTTCCATCTAGCTATAATTTTTGATGTTATGTTCTATAAACCCAATTTTTTTCTAATATAAAGAGAGAGCAGAGAAAGGCACCTATTCTATCTCTTCTTTCTTTTTTCTCCTTTTTCTTTCTTCTTTTGTAGAGAACAAAAAAATATCCATATTAGATAATTAATGTAAAGAGAAAAATTGGTATATCTTAAAGTTTAAAATAATATTTATGTTCTTATTTATCCTTTCTTACTTCAGAGATACCCGATATATGATAGTCACTCTTTCCTAACTCATCAATCAGTATATTAGTATAAATTACTTATTTTTTTCCGAATGATATTAGTTATTTAGAGAAAAAAAATGTTGCAATAGACTGCAACTTGATTGCAAAATCCAAGTCTAATTTGTGAAAATCTAAATTGAAGAAAAATTATTTATGATATAGTTAACCAACATTGTTATCCTATAAATAGTTGACATATAATCAGATATAATAACTTGTATACAGAATTTGACGAAAGCAATCTGATTTCTTCTTTTGTAAACCCTGGAATCTATCTTTCTCTTTGCTCTCATTCGGTTTCAAGTTTCAACAAACCAATCACTACATGATTAAATTAGGAATTTCTCATTTATAATAATTTCGAATTTAGAGTAATTATAAATGACATTATTTTTGTACAGAAAAGCATGATAGTTTATAACTTTATATTATAACACTGTATATTAATACATACATGCCTTTAAACACGCCTTCATGCTTAAATCGGGATATTCTATTTCTGTTTCTATATTCACAAATTCCATCTTGTAATCCGGTCAAGAAAGAACCCTTATTTTGGATCTAATGTAACAATAGTTGCATTACGAATATTGATAGTTCCAACTATGTTCTGTTTCTTTGATCAACTACTATCTACTATTATAGTATATTTTTTCTACGACCAATTAATTACTTGAAATAAATCAAAGTATTCGAGAAAAAAAATTGAACTATAGAAAAGGGTTTATAGATTTTACATAAAATAGATAAGGAAAAAAAGGAAGAAAGAAGTTATGTAATATTCCATTTACACAATTTTTTCTATTTTTTCTTTTCCGTAGATTTTACCGACTTAACTAGGCCGGAGGAATGTTCCTTTCTTACAAAACCAAAGAATTTAATTAGAAACCCATAAGAAAAAAAATAAGGGTAACACTCTTCCCTTTCATGGATCATTTCCTTCGTGTAAATTGCTTTGAATGGGTAAATCAATCTTTTGATTTTGGAACAAATTCTTTTTCGTCGGTATTCTATTGAGAAAGAGGGGTGCTTTCGGGAACGCCGAGGTAAACAATGCAAGATAGAATTTAGCAATGATATAGTCATAATCTAAATTATAGAAAATAAGGACCACGTTTTTCCTAGTATTTTATATGACTTCACCTTTTATTTTTTTAAGAAACTTCTAATTTAATTTAATGTTTGAGACAATAATTTAGAGTATATTATTAAAAGATTTAGAGTGGTTATATCATTAATTTAAATTTTGAATTTTCATTTTTTAAATTGTAACTCTATAAAATTAGTGAAAACGGTTAAGAAATCGTCCCACTTAAATTTGAAAATGTTTTGTTCCATTTCTTCAATAAAAACGTTTACATTCTACGTATAAATTTTCTTTTATCTCTATATATTTAATAATTATGAAAGTGTCTATAATTTATAATTTTTAAATGGATAAATGCTTTATTTTCATAAATTATATTTAGAATAAGAGTACTATTTTTCCATTTTGTGTTTATTATTGTTTCCTATTAATGGAACCAATTATGCAGTGGCTATACAAATCATTATGGCCAATGCTTATCCAGGTATGTTTTCATAAGTATTACCACTGCAAGAAATTAATAGCTATTTCGTCGGGGATTTATTTCGTCGGTTCTAAGCCGACGAAATAGGATCAAAACCCGACGCAATTACCCCCAAATTAAAAAAGCGGGCCAGTTTGTATTTAATATTTGGAATGGGTTATTCTATGGTCTTTAGCCCGACGGAATAACCCAATATATTAAAAGGGGGGCTCGATCTCAGCAGGGCCCCCAAATTCCCAAAACAAAAAAACCTAGATCCCAAACCCCCCTCCTCTGATCCCCTCCCTCGGCAACGAAGGCCGACAACCGCCGCAGCACCGCAGCCGCCACCGGTAAGTCCCCCTCTCTTTCACCAACTCTCTCTCTCTCTCTCTCTCTCACCAGCACAGGGGCCACCGCACCCTCAATCATTGACGGATGTCGAATCACGTCAAGATGTCACCTTCCGTTGATCTGCAGTTGGCGACGATGGACGGCTGAGATTTGAGTTGGAGGCTGACTCCTGAAGCGTGTGGATCTCAATGGGTTTGAGGTTGTTGAGGCCGAGCTACCTGCAAGGAAGTCCCCGGGGTGGTTGTACCACCGAGAACCCTCCGACGATCAAGTTAGACCGGATATTCGAGCAGAGTAACGGCCTAGTGGGGAGAAAATGACTTACTTCAACCGTCTGAAGGAGGGGTTTATATAGTGGTGGCAACAGGCAGGCAGGCGCGAGAATCACGCCGGCAGTTACGCTCCCGGCGTCAGGCCCGCATGATGGGCGGGATCTCCCATTAATGACGAGACAGGCTCGTTAATGGGGGATCGTGATGGCATGGAACGTAGGACGTGGCCGGCGGATATCTCGTGTATAGCGAGATTCGCGGAGGTGAAGCCGTTGCGCCTGCGATGGGTGCCGTTGGTCGGTCGATGAGACCAAGGAATACGAGCTCGGTTGGAGGCTCGGGGACGAGCGGGAGGCCGAGGTATCTTGGTTCTGCGGTAGCCCGGAGACGAGCTGAGAGGGCGAGGAAGCTCGGCCCGAAGGAAGGCTCGGAGGAGAGCCGGATGGCCGAGGAAGCTCGGGCCTGCGATAGCTCGGAGTAGAGCAAAGGGACAGTTGGCTTGGCTGCCGAAGTGCTTGGGGGCAAGGAGTGGGGTGCAACCTCGGAGACATGGTTTGAGGGAAGCCCCCACTGTAGCACGCTGGTTCCCCCTACGTGGCCCTCAGGGGCCTGACTGGCTTACGCATGTGACACGTCATCCTCCACGTGTCATGATATAAGGAATTACCGTTATTGAGCATCATCATTAGCCCCCACACTCTCATTCCGATCTATTTGTGGGTCGGGTCGAGAGTGGACTGCTTGGTTCTTTCTGTGCGGCTTGGCGCCGGTAATTCCTCGTGGTGGATTGTTCGGGGACGACACGGCGTTCTTGTTGTCGCGCATCGAGTATGAGTCGAACGAAGGACGAGTGTGGGAAGGTCAGTATCCTCCCTTTGCCGGAGTTGAGGCGCTGATCGCGCATTGAGTATGAGTTTATTCGGCGGGTCTTGGATCCGTGTCTTTATAGGGTAAGAAGTTACCCGCTACGAATGCGCCAAGCAGGAAGCTACTCAGTGTCTGATGGGCAGAAGGATGCCTGCTTGGGATGCGCCGGGCAGGAAGAAACTCGGCGGCATCGCGGGGAGGGCTTCAGATCCTCAGTGTCTGATGGGAAGGAGGATGCCCGCAGGGGATGCGCCGAGCAGGAAGAAACTCGGCGGCCTCGCAAGGAGGGCTTCAGATCCTCAGCGTCTGATGGGCAAGAGGATGCCCGCTGGGGGTGCGCCGAGCAGGAAGAAACTCGGCGGCCTCGCGAGGAGGGCTTCAGATCCTCAGCGTCTGATGGGCAGGAGGATGCCCGCTGGGGATGCGCCGAGAAGGAAGAAACTCGGCGGCCTCGTGAGGCGAGCTTCAGATCCTCAGCGTCTGATGGGCAGGAGGATGCCCGTTGGGGATGCGCCGAGCAAGAAGAAACTCAGCGGCCTCACGATGAGGGCTTCAGATCCTTAGCGTCGGTGGGTAAGAAGTTACCCGCTAAGGATTGGCCGAGCAGGGTAGCTGCTCGGTAGCCTCTTGGCGAGGGATTTGATCATTGGCGTCGGTGGGTAGTGAACTACCATCCAGGGATAACCGAGCAAGGGCGAGCCCGGTTGCCTCTTGGTGAGGGCTTCGATCCCTGGCATTGCGGGGTAGCGAACTACCAGCCAGGAATAGCCAAGCAGGGTAGCTGCTCAGCTGCCTCCTGATGAGGGCTTCGATCCTTAGCGCGGGAGGGGCCGTAAGGGACATGCTAAGGACGGGCCAAGCAGGGTTGCTGCCCGGTGCCTCTTGGCGAGGGCTTTGATCTCTGGCGTTGCGGGGTAGCGAACTACCAGCCAGGGATAGTCAGCCAGGGTAGCTGCTCGGCTGCCTCCTGATGAGGGCTTCGATCCTTAGCGCGGGAGGGGCTGCAATAAGGACGGGCCGAGCAGGGTTGCTGCCCGGTGCCTCTTGGCGAGGGCTTTGATCTCTGGCGTTGCGGGGTAGAGAACTACCAGCCAGGGATAGCCAAGCAGGGTGGCTGCTCGGCTGCCTCCTGATGAAGGCTTCGATCCTTAGCGCGGGAGGGGCCGTAAGGGGCCTGCTACGGACGGGCCGAGCAGGGTTGCTGCCCGGTGCCTCTTGGCTAGGGCTTTGATCCTTAAGGACGGGCTGAGTAGGGTTACTGCCCGGTGCCTCTTGGTGAGGACTTTGATCTCTGGCGTTGTGGGTAAGGAGCTACCAGCCAGGGATAACTGAGCAAGGGCGGGCCCGGTTGCCTCTAGGCGAGGGCTTTTGATCCCTGGCGCTACGGGGTAGAGAACTGTTGGATATATGTATGCCCTAGAGGCCATTATATGATAGTGGATGTATTTATACATGTATATATATACTCAGTGTACATTCTTGCTCGACATGATAGTATGCTATCTGGTTCTTCTTTATCTGACATGTTGATTTGATCATGCTTTTATTCATTCACACATGTTGATAAAGCCCTGAGGATATAGGCTTGACTACTGTGATTATGATAGAGATCATACTAGTGGGACATTTGTAGTTTATAAGCATATCCTGAAATGTCCCTAGTCGTAGGTGTATCGAGACGGGGCATCGATATACCAGATTAGACTAGCGTATATGATACTAGACCCATACGATGGGCGATGGATGTTCCCACATGCATCGATGTTTGACATCGAGATCGTATACGGGTGCTCAGTGGTGACTGGGTACACTGGACGGACTCACCGAGAACTCCTATATGGAATTACATCTATCGTCGGATAGCAGTTCTCAGGTGACACTGGTGCAGGTTAGTCCGTAGACCCGAGATCATCATAGAGTCTTGTGTGTTCTCCCACTGTACTTTGATTACCACCCTCCCACGGTTCTACTGAGTCGTGCAAACAGGTGGCCGTTGGGTACAATCCCGAGACACACGAAGGCGATGAGCGATAGGAGGGGTTTCGTCTCTCCCGGTATTGGGAGTTGATGCTGTGCTGTGCTCGACTGGCTATATCAGTAAGTCCCTGACCAGGGCTGTTGAGATTTACCGATAAGTGTTATCAGTAGTTTCTCGATCTGTTATAGACCACTCATCGGCACGACTTATTGAGTTATTGAGGTCGACGTTACCATCCCTAGACTCGATATGCAGCATATCTGACGAAGAGACCGGACTGTACGGTAGTGTTGCCGGTTGGTTCGACGGGAGTTGTGACAGGTTCGCTTGTTTTCTTCTGATCGCTCAATACCCGGATGGCCGTAACATTTAGCTGACCGCTTGCGGCTTTGGGGTGCTTGATATGATCATCACCCACTGCCGGCGTATTGACGGGTCTTAGAGTCCCACAATGGAGTTACCTAGTCCAGGCGAAACGTTGTGGTGCGCATATGCGATATGCGCATGGACCCGGTTAAAATGCGCGTATGAGATACCGCATATTAATCGGGCGGTTTGCTTTTGGTCGGGTCGTATGCGATATGACCGGTTTGCTAAATCAAGTGTTGATTTATCATTGACCATTAGTTTCTCACTTGAAATCCTTTCTTGTCTTTTTGTTGTATGCATGCATGTATGCATTCATTCTTATTCATGCACATATAGATGTGCATGCACACATACATGCATACATCATTCTATCATGGTTGTTGATATAGTGGATGGTGGCAATATAAGACTCACACCCTTTATAAAATATATGGATATTATTTTTGGAAAAGAAAAATGAAAATGGAAATTGTTTCATGGTTTAATATTTTATTGTTTCATTAACCCTTTTGTTTAACCATGATTTAATTTCTATGGTCATTTTTGTTCCAAACTAAAATATCTAGATATTTTATAACCTTGGTTAAGAATGAGAGATAGAAAATATATATATTCTCTTTTCTCATTTTTATTTGAGAAGCTTATCATTATCTTGAGTTTTATAAGCCATCATCTTCTTCCTCCTTTCTCTCTTGCTCTCTAGTTTTCTCAAGTGAGCAAAAGAGTTACCAAGTTAGGATTTTGAAGTGAGAAAACCAACCACAACACCATTCTACACTAGTCTTGCCCATTAGTGTAGAGTGTTAGCTTCCATTTCTTCTCTTGATCTAGTGAAGCTTCAAGCTTGGACAAAGAGGACTCCGGGTGGATCGTCGTGGACCTAGAGGATCTCAAGCGGACCTTTTTCCAACCCTTAAGTAGCCAAGGAGTCTAGCGTAGGGAGCTACGAAGGTTGTACTCTCAAAACCCTAGCTTTTACTACTTGTGTTTGTGTTAAAGTTTAGTTGCCCTAATTTTTCTAGCATGATCCTTATGATTGTTTCTTTAGCACCATCTAAATTTTAAATATGGCATGTATGTTGCCTCCAAACCCTTGTAGTGGTGCTGTAGGAAACCCTTCATGGTATCAGAGCCAAGCTAGAGCCTTAGGCGACGTTTAGGCAAAATTAAAACTCCGATCGAACCCTGAAATACGCATTTTAACCTTTCTCTGTACATTTTTTTAAAACTGTGTTTATTCAGAATTTAAAATACTTAAAAAATTCAGCAGGCAAATCTAAGCAATACTGTAAAAAACGACGCCATGATACATACATACCGCCGCGGAACCGCGGCCATACCTCGCTTGGGCCACGGATCCGCGGCCGTACAGAAGAGATATGGCCTACTTTTTATACAGTAATGTTAGTATCTGCTTATACATATTTTTGGGTATTTTTAATCTGACTCAAGTGTTGAGTGTTCTGGGGATTTTTTTGGATTCGTTGATTCGATCGGAATATTTAATTTCGTGCTGTTTTCGGGTAATTTAGAAAGTATTAAAAAGTTCGAACGGATATCATTAACTCACTTTTTTCCGGCACGAAAAACTTTCAAGTGTTGAATTTTTCCTCGAGTTTAAATCTTTCGGAAATACGTGCAAGTAACATGGTGGACCCTCTTGAAGAACACAAACCTTAACTCGATTATGTGACCGTCTGAACTGCCTCTAAACCTTAGGGTTTGGGGCAGTACGGCGTGCCACATGTGAGGCGTTGGCTTGACCCTTCTACGGCTGGACCGCTGCTACTGTGACATGTTCCGGGATTTTTGAACTCCGCTCAAGTGTTGAGCTATTAAGGAAATCTTGGGTATTTGATTATTCGATCGGAAAGTTTAATACTGTCTATTTATCTGGAATTTGATACAATATGTGGAATTCATATAGTTAGGCATGAAATGCGAAGTATGCGATATTTCGGATTTGCGATGTCTAAAGTGATTGTGGATTCCAAATGTTGTAGTTTTACACTTTCTTTTCTGTGACCGTAAGTGTAGTATGTCACATATCGCCGGTTTCGTTGCTATACATCAACGACAATCGGGGTATGCATACTTACATACGTTGATGATATATGATATTATGTGTTGCTGAGATATGATGTGCAGGATTGTCGCGATTGAATAGCCGGGTTTTTTTTTATGTGAGATGAGAGTTTTCTTTTCATTCATGTAAAATTCAAATGTAATGTAATATTCTTTTATTTGGGGCACTTCCGGGTTGAGGTTGATGTCACCAGTGTTGTGTATTATTTACTTTTCCGCATTAGGATAGACCCAAGGAGGGGAGCACAAGTGACCGGGTTCTGGGGTTCAGTGGGAGGCCATCCCGAGGAGTCGAGACCGGGTCTCCTAAACTCCAGAATTGGTAGGGTCGCTTGCCGCTCTCGTAGGGGTCTAGGGGTGTGGGCTTGGCTATTCATCGCGACCGTGGAATCCGTATTTTCTATTGATTGGCTAAATACTAAATACGGACGTCCTAGTATATCCTGTATTATCATTTGTGTGTTTCTGCTGCCTGTATTCTGTGATGTGATATCTGAGACGAATGATATATTATATATATAATATATAGTAGAAGTTGCTTATGTTTTACACCCGCGCTAGTCTCGTCCTGGTATGCCGTTAGTTAAGTAACCTAACGGTGCATAACGGAACATTGCAGCGAATGCAGATGGCATAAGCGTACGTTGTATTTTCGTTTCTTTTCTGTGATTGGCTTAAGGACTTAAATGATGGGGATACATTAATATGATTAATGTAAATAAAATAAACCTAAAAGATGTTGTAGAATTGGATTTGAAAACCACTCGGCTCTTTATGAAAAAGCTACATTTCAAAACTGCGGAGCTCAAGCCACTCCTTTTGAAAACCATTTGATTCTACGACGATATCAAGTTCAAATCGTTAAAGATTTTCTTAAAAATCATCCGCAACCCTCCGTCATTTTAGGAAGTAGAGTACTTGGTATTCGTGCTACGTTTGTTGACTATAGTTAAGGCGTAGTGTACGGTAGCTAAGTGATGTCTTCCTACACTGCATATGGTGCAGATTAATTAGAACATTCATATGACTTTATTGACCATAGTTAAGGGTCATGTGGGTGGGTCTAATTAATCAAGAAATGACGGGTAGAACTTGACTAGTACTTATGATTTGTTGACCATAGTTAAGGTCATAGGTACTAGGGGTAAAAACCACATCGGGAATTTCAAGTGTTGCGATTTGCAATGAGATTGCATACCTTCCATATGATGGTTGGATCCCGATCCCACTGTGGGCAATAGTTGCTCCCAGGAGAGTTTTGCAGTTTACAATTAGCTAACCCATTAGGTGTCTAGAAAGGTGTTAACGGGGCTACGCCTCTGGGAAGACGAGGTTTACTTTAATTAGGTCCGTGCGAAAGCACGGGGAACCTCCCTCAAGTACCAACACTGGCCTGGCTGAACGGTTAGTGAAGTTGTAGACTGTAATTAATCCTTGCTAGTTTTCTTTTTAAGGTTTGAAAGAAAAACTTGATTAAAGCAGTGGGAGACATCGATTAGACAAGATAATAACCAATCTGATCTTTGCAAGAGCTTTCGCTGGGTGTATTATTTTCTCTCTCTTAATGGCAGATACCCATGACAGGACTCAAGCTTCTACTAGATAAAAATAAACTGAATGGGACCAATTATAAAGACTGGCTGAGGAATCTGAACATTGCCTTAACTTATGATAAAGTATCATATGTCCTCACGGCTCCAGCCCCGCCCGTCCCAGGTCCAAAATCCTCAGTTGCGGATATTGAAGTCCGCAAGACATGGGACGCTGACTGTGCCACGGCCAAATGCCTCGCGCTTGCATCGATGGATAACACACATCAAAAGCAGCACGAGAATATGGACATTCACGCCATATTCCTCCATACAAAGGAGTTGTATGGAGAGCAATCCCGCGTATTACGATACGAAGCATCAAAGAAATTGTTTCAGATGCGAATGGCCCCTGGCACACCAGAAGGAGACCATGTTCTGAAGATGATAGCTCTCATAGAAGAGCTTGAGGACCTTGGTTGGACGATGGACAATGAACAATATACGGATATTATTCTGCAGTCCCTCCCCTCCACCTTTGGTCAATTTATAGTTAACTTCAACATGCACAACATGGAGAAGGAACTACCTGGACTCCTTAATATGTTAAGGAGTGTAGAGAGCACACTGAAATCAGTGAAAACTCTCGTTTTGAGTGTTGGGCAATCTTCTTCTTCTCGCCCAAAGGCTAAGGCCAAGGGAAAGATGAAGAAGAAGCCCACCAAGCCTAGGGGTGGAGTTAAAAAGGTTAAGGGGAAGGACAAGTCCAAAGCTGGAGAATCGGGGAAAGGGGAATGTTTTCATTGCCACAAAACAGGACATTGGAAGCGCAACTGCATGGAGTACTTAAATCTCAAGAAGAAGCATGGGGATGCTTCCGCTTCAGGTGTGTTTATGACAGAAAACTGTTTTTCAATAAACTCTGCTTCCTGGGTATTAGATACCGGTTCAGGTTCTCACATTTGCAATTCCATGCAGGGGCTGAGAAATAGCAAGGTTTTGAAGACAGGTGACCATACTCTCCGCGTTGGAAATGGTTTCAATGTACATACAGTCGCGGTGGGAGAGTATCATTTGGGGTTGCCGTCTGGGTGTATATTGGTTTTGAACCCATGTTATTTTGTACCAAGTATACTTTGTAATATAATATCTGTTTCTTTGTTAGACAATGAAGGATATAATTTTGTATTGCAGAACAATGTTATGAACATTCATCTGGTTGGGTATGGTACACTTAATAACGGGATATACGTCCTAAATCAACACACAGTTTTCAGCATACAACACACTAATAAAAGAAAACTTTCAGAAATAAATGAAACTTTTCTTTGGCACTGTAGACTTGGTCATATTAACGAAACAAGACTAAACAAGTTACACAAAGATGGATATTTAAACCCTTTTGAATATAAATCTTATGCGACTTGCCAGTCTTGTATCAAGGGTAAAATGACCAAAACTCCGTTTACCGGACACGGAGAAAGAGCTACTGAGCTCCTAGGCCTCATACATAGTGATGTATGAGGCAGTTTTTCATACTTCATTACTTTCACTGACGATTTCTCAAGATTCGGTCATGTATTTTTATTAAAGCACAAATCCGAAGCTTTCGAAAAATTCACTGAATATAAACTCGAAGTAGAAAAACAAACCGACTTGAGTATCAAAATGCTTCGATCAGATCGAGGTGGGGAGTACCTCAGTACAGAGTTTGCAAACTTCCTAAAAGAGAATGGGATTCTCTCTCAGCTCACTCCTCCTTACACACCACAGCACAATGGTGTGTCTGAACGACGGAATCGGACCCTATTAGATATGGTCCGATCCATGATGAGTGATGCTGAGTTACCCGTCTCATTTTGGGGGCATGCATTGGAGACTGCAGCGTTTCTACTGAACAGGGTCCCAACCAAAACCGTGTCTACCACGCCATATGAGATATGGCATGGGAAGAGACCATCTCTTAAGAGATTTAAGATTTGGGGTTGCCCGGCCTATGTTAAAAAGCAGAATCCGGACAAACTCGAGACACGATCGGTCATGTGTAATTTTGTAGGGTATCCAAAGAATTCTTATGGATATCTATTCTACCACAAGGAGGAACAAAAAGTGTTTGTTTCTCAGTATGCCACATTCTTGGAAAAAGAGTTTTTCACAGATAAAGCTGATGGCAATGTGGTGGATCTAGAAGAGATTCTAGAAACACAAACTACAAACGACGACTTAGTTGAACCGGCTGTGCAATAGAAACTGAGGAACCTCGACCAGTCCGTAGGTCTGGTAGGACTTCTTGCCCACCTGAGAGGTACTACGGTTTCCTCATTGATGGTGATAGAGAAGACTGCATCATGGAGGAGGATGATCCTACCAGCTTTCAGCAAGCAATCACGAGTGGAGACTCTGTAAAGTGGCTGGATGCCATGAGATCCGAAATAGAGTCTATGCACACCAACAAAGTATGGACTTTGGACGTTGTACCCCCTGGGGTAAAACCTGTGGGATGCAAATGGATCTTTAAAAGAAAGATTGGTATAGATGGGCAGGTAGAGACCTATAAAGCAAGACTTGTGGCGAAGGGTTTTCGTCAAAGAGCAGGTTTGGACTATGACGAGACTTTTTCTCCCGTAGCCATGCTTAAATCCATTCGGATCCTACTTGCTATTGCTGCTCACTACGACTATGAAATCTGGCAGATGGACGTTAAAACGGCATTTCTAAATGGAGATTTAGAAGAATACGTTTATATGGATCAGCCAGAGGGCTTCATTGACAGTGGGAGCAGCGGGAAAGCATGTAGATTGCTTAAATCCATATATGGGTTAAAGCAGGCATCACGGAGTTGGAACATCTGTTTCGATGATGTTATCAAAGAGTTTGATTTCATCAAAAATCCAGATGAACCTTGTGTTTATAAAAAGGCTGTAGGGAGAGCTGTCACATTCCTCGTATTGTATGTGGATGACATTCTTCTGATAGAAAATGATATTCCTATGCTACAGTCGGTCAAATCTTTCTTATCACTAAGGTTCTCCATGAAGGACCTGGGTGATGCCACATACATTCTGGGCATTAGGATCTATAGGGATAGATCCAAGAGGTTATTGGGATTGTCCCAAACCAGGTACATCAACACCATCCTAAAAAGGTTTAGTATGGAAGACTCCAAGCGGGGTGCCTTACCCGCTTGCCATGGGGTCACTCTCTCCAAGGACTCTTGCCCAAAGACCGATGAAGAGAGAGCTCGCATGAGTATTATACCCTATGCTTCGGCAGTAGGATCTATAATGTATGCGATGTTATGTACACGCCCAGATGTAGTTTATGCACTTAGTGTTGTGAGCAGGTATCAATCCAACCCAGGGGAGAATCACTGGATAGCTGTGAAGAACATTCTTAAGTACTTGCGAAGGACTAAAGAATTGTTCTTAGTGTATGGTAATGGAGATCTCCAAATGGAGGCCTTTACCGATTCAAGCTTCCAAAGCGATAAGGACGACAGCAAATCTATCTCTGGGTTTGTATTTACCCTCAATGGAGGGGCGGTAAGTTGGAAGAGTTCCAAACAGGATACCGTTGCAGACTCTACGATGGAGGCTGAGTACATTGCTGCGAATGATGCCGCCAAGGAAGCCGTCTGGATGAGGAAGTTCGTCTCGGAGCTAGGAGTAGTTCCAACCATTATTGACCCAATACCATTGTATTGTGATAATAATGGGGCTATGGCGTTAGCCAAGAAGCCCAGGTCCCATTAGCGGTCCAGACACATCCTGAGGCGTTTTCATTTGATCCGGGAGATTGTAGATCGCCGCGAGATCGAGATTAGGAGAGTAGACACAAAGAATAACACCGCGGATCCATTCACCAAGGCCCTCCCTCAGCCGCAGCATGAGCGACTTTTTGAGATGTTGGGTATGAGATACGCCAATAACTGGCCTTAGTGCAAGTGGGAGATTGTTGGATATATGTATGCCCTAGAGGCCATTATATGATAGTGGATGTATTTATACATGTATATATATACTCAGTGTACATTCTTGCTCGACATGATAGTATGCTATCTGGTTCTTCTTTATCTGACATGTTGATTTTATCATGCTTTTATTCATTCACACATGTTGATAAAGCCCTGAGGATATAGGCTTGACTACTGTGATTATGATAGAGATCATACTAGTGGGACATCTGTAGTTTATAAGCATATCCTGGAATGTCCCTAGTCGTAGGTGTATCGAGATGGGGCATCGATATACCAGAGTAGACTAGCGTATATGATACTAGACCCATACGATGGGCGATGGATATTCCCACATTCATCGATGTTTGACATCGAGATCGTATACGGGTGCTCAATGGTGACTGGGTACACTGGACGGATTCACCGAGAACTCCTATATGGAATTATATCTATCGTCGGATAGCAGTTCTCAGGTGACACTGGTGCAGGTTAGTCTGTAGACCCGAGATCGTCATAGAGTCTTGTGTGTTCTCCCACTGTACTTTGATTACCACCCTACCACGGCTCTACTGAGTCGTGCAAACAGATGGCCGTTGGGTACAGTCCCGAGACACACGAAGGCGATGAGTGATAGGAGGGGTTTCGTCTCTCCCGGTATTGGGAGTTGATGCTGTGCTGTGCTCGACTGGCTATATCAGTAAGTCTCTGGCCAGGGCTGTTGAGATTTACCGATAAGTGTTATCAGTAGTTTCTCGATCTGTTATAGACCACTCATCGGCATGACTTATTGAGTTATTGAGGTCGACGTTACCATCCCTAGACTCGATATGCAGCATATCTGACGACGAGACCGGACTGTACGGTAGTGTTGCCGGTTGGCTCGACGGGAGTTGTGACAGGTTCGCTTGTTTTCTTCTGATCGCTCAATACCCGGGTGGCCGTTACGTTTAGCTGACCGCTTGCGGCTTGGGAGTGCTTGATATGATCATCACCCACTGCCGGCGTATTGACGAGTCTTAGAATCCCACAATGGAGTTACCTAGTCCAGGCGAAACGTTGTGGTGCGCATATGCGATATGCGCATGGACCCGGTTAAAATGCGCGTATGAGATACCGCATATTAATCGGGCGGTTTGCTTTTGGTCGGGTCGTATGCGATATAACCGGTTTGTTAAATCAAGTGTTGATTTATCATTGACCATTAGTTTCTCACTTGAAATCCTTTCTTGTCTTTTTATTGTATGCATGCATGTATGCATTCATTCTTATTCATGCACATATGGATGTGCATACACACATACATGCATACATCATTCTATCATGGTTGTTGATATAGTGGATGGTGGCAATATAAGACTCACACCCTTTATAAAATATATGGATATTATTTTTGGAAAAGAAAAATGAAAATGGAAATTGTTTCATGGTTTAATATTTTATTCTTTCATTAACCCTTTTGTTTAACCATGATTTAATTTCTATGGTCATTTTTGTTCCAAACTAAAATATCTAGATATTTTATAACCTTGGTTAAGAATGAGAGATAAAAAATATATATATTCTCTTTTCTCATTTTTATTTGAGAAGTTTATCATTATCTTGAGTTTTATAAACCATCATCTTCTTCCTCCTTTCTCTCTTGCTCTCTAGTTTTCTCAAGTGAGCAAAAAAGTTACCAAGTTAGGATTTTGAAGTGAGAAAACCAACCACAACACCATTCTACACTAGTCTTGCCCATTAGTGTAGAGTGTTAGCTTCCATTTCTTCTCTTGATCTAGTGAAGCTTCAAGTTTGGACAAAGAGGACTCCAGGTGGATCGTCGTGAACCTAGAGGATCTCAAGGGGACCTTTTTCCAACTCTCAAGTAGCCAAGGAGTCTAGCGTAGGGAACTACAAAGGTTGTACTCTCAAAACCCTAGCTTTTACTACTTGTGTTTGTGTTAAAGTTTAGTTGCCCTAATTTTTCTAGCATGATCCTTATGATTGTTTCTTTAGCACCATCTAAATTTTAAATATGGCATGTGTGTTGCCTCCAAACCCTTGTATGGTGATGTAGGAAACCCTTCAAGAACTACCAGCCAGAGATAGCCAAGCAAGGTAGCTGCTCGGCTGCCTCCTGATGAGGGCTTCAATCCTTAGCACGGGAGGGGCCGTAAGGGGTGTGCTAAGGACGGGCCGAGCAGGGTTGCTGCCCGGTGCCTCTTGTCGAGGGTTTTGATCCTTAAGGACGGGCCGAGCAGGGTTACTGCCCGGTACCTCTTGGCGAGGACTTTGATCTCTGGCGTTGTGGGTAAGGAGCTAGCATCCAGGGATAACCGAGCAAGGGCGGTCCCGGTTGCTTCTTGGAGAGGGCTTTTGATCCTTAGCGCGGGAGGGGTCGTAATAAGCTTACTAAGGACGGGCCGAGCAGGGTTGCTGCCTGGTGCCTATTGGCGAGGGCTTTGATCCTTAAGGACGGGCCGAGCAGGGTTACTGCCCGGTGCCTCTTGGCGAGGACTTTGATCTCTGGCATTGTGGATAGGGAGCTACCAACCAGGGATAACCGAGCAAGGGCGGACCTGGTTGCCTCTTGGCGAGGGCTTTTGATCCTTAGCGCGGGAGGGGCCGTAATAGGCCTACTAAGGACAGGCCGAGCAGGGTTGCTGCCCGGTGCCTCTTGGCGAGGGTTTTGATCCTTAAGGAAGGGCCGAGCAGGGTTATTGCCCGGTGCCACTTGGCGAGGACTTTGATCTCTGGCGTTGTAGGTATGGAGCTACCATCCAGGGATAACCGAGCAAGGGCGGGCCCGGTTGCCTCTTGGCGAGGGCTTTTGATCCCTGGCGTTGCGGTGTAGCGAACTACCAGCCAAGCATAGCCAAGAAGGGTAGCTGCTCGGCTGCCTCCTAATGAGGGCTTCGATCCTTAGCGCGGGAGGGGCCGTAAGGGGCCTGCTAAGGACGGGCCGAGCAGGGTTGCTGCCCGGTGCCTCTTAGCGAGGGCTTTGATCCTTAAGGACGGGCCGAGCAGGGTTACCGCCCGGTGTCTCTTGGCGAGGAATTTGATCTCTGGCGTTGTGGGTAGGGAACTGATTGTTGAGACGTTTATGCGCGCTTTCGCTTTTGAAAGATGGATCGAAGAATATTAACCGCAATCAAGAACGGCGTCGCTTGGTAGTTAGCCGGTTGAGTACGGGTCGGCCCACATGAATTTTGTGTATTTTCTATTTGTTCTAACGAGTTAATTCTAATTGTGGTAGGATTGATTATCACTAAAACTGAAATGAGTTTGATTAGAATTAAAACCTTGCTAGGGTTAGGTTTAGATTAAGTTTGGAAATTCAATATTTCTCACTGCTTTCTATGCCCTAATTAAGATCTTTTAGGTGTTAAGGTAATAATTAACAAAGGGGATTTGCACAATCGGGAAGAAACTAGGTTTCTTCCTCTAGGTCCTTGTCCGTCCTTTCTTAACTCTTACCCTAACCTCCATGGAAAACATACACAACAGGTCTTTAACTACGGTATCACCGCTACCTCGTGGGATAGGGTGCCGTAGTGAGCGGTGTGTGTATGTATGCATAGAGTCCTATTTAAAATGTATGATGGGCAAGAAAGGGGTGAGAGATTTTCATCTCTCAAACCTTTCCCATTCCTAACCCTAACAAGTGAGAAACTACTCACTCATTAGGGAATTGATAAAAAGAGACATTTTTATGATTTTAATTCAATAACCTAATTAACAAACTACGGTAGGTAAATAAAATTGCTATCTAATTAACTAAGGCAGATAAATAAAATTTATACTAGGGCAGAAAAGAAATTAAACTAAGGCATAGAAAAGAAAAAGACTTATTTTTTATTTGATGCACTCTTCAAACATTACAAGAATTAAAATTCTGAATTTAGGAATTAAAAAAGAGGCACAGGAAGAGGCATGCTCCAAAAAGAGCTGTAGGGTTCCTATTTAAAGATTATAGAAACCCTAGGGTTTACATCTGATCCCTATCTATATTTACAAAACTACCCTGAGAAGCCTAGTCAACGCACCGCCACCCACCGACTTTTTGCACCGACACGTGCTTAGCACGGCCGCGGATCCGCGGCCATATGCCCTGTTTGGCCGTGGATCCGCGGCCATATTGTGGGGTCTTTGGCTGAAATTTTCAGTGTAGCTTCAAGTTGCATTTTCCTTCTACATTCCTCACTTGGTTCTTCAGAATGTTTTCTAGTTTCTTCCAGATTTCCACAGTGTAGAATGTTGTGAACTTTTACCGTTTGCTTCGTATTGAAGTCTTGAACTTGCGCTGCCTTTATACTTTGTGAAATTGTTCATTGATCTTCGTTTGTCCCTCAAACTGTAGGCATGATCAAGATTCTTCTATTTGTTGGTCGTAGTTTCACTTTTGTATCTTTTCATCATTTTCACTGTTTTGTTCTGAGAATCTGTAACCTGCAACTATATAGCAGACATGGATCAAAATCACCTATTTATTTGTAAAATGAATAAGAATGGAGAATATAATAATGCAAAATTATGATATGAATAAATACCCCCAAACTTATCTTTTGCTCGTCCGCGAGCGAAACTAGTATATTCTCGAAAAAACCTAACCTCACTTTCGCAGGGAAACGCGATTGCACTGAGCTTGTGCAACAAGCCGTTAAAGCTCTAGGTGTCCCTAGTAGGAGGAGTGTTGTCTCCTGAGGGTTTTCAGCGGATACTACCCACAAAATCCTATCAATTCGGCCTATTGACTTTTATTCTCCAGTTCGGTTTTCTAGCAAGAAATTCTATTATCTTCAACTCAGAAATTATCAACCCGTATTTTTCACGCTTCCTTATCATTTAACTTAAGATTGTATATGTTCTGTAAATTTATTTAGCTTTTAACATTTTTTGTGTTTTCCTTCTAAGATTCCATCTCAACTTAGGAATTTTATCATCTCTACTAAAAATATAAGTCATATTTTTCATTCCTGTCTCTCATCCAAACCCCAATCATATACCCTACGTGTGTGTATATATCACCCCTACACTTGGAAATTCAATTCAAGCTCTTATACTCTTGTCCATCGTCCAAAGTACTTTTAGTTGGTGAATTTTTAGATGACATTGCTCACACATCTTTCATGGGACCGTTAATACTTCTTGAGGTACTAACGACCGATTACAAAACGTGTTTGCACATTAAGGCATAATTCCTAGTCTTGTAACACCTAAGGTTTTAGCAGTGGCTTCCAAACCAGTTGGTCTAAGGCACTAGGTGATAAAGCACCCTCGCTAAATATTTTTTCTATTTATGCAGCCTTAAGCAATTGCAAAACCAGTGTTCATTTTTTTTATCTTTTTATTCACACTTGTATTTTTATTTTATTTTCCTTCATACTAAGAACTTTAGACAAGAGCATTTCAAGGTCTCCTCTCCTATTCCAAGTTTCAAGGTTCGTGTTTGTGCAAGTTGTAGGGTATATATTTTCAGAATTTAGACTTAAGCTTAGGGATTATTTTTCAGACTTACACTTTAATAAAAATTTCAATACTCTTCCTTTATTTTGACTTAGCCCAAAAAGTAAACTCAAAATTTGCCTATTTCTAAGTAAACTACAAAGACATATATTTTCTACCGTTAAATTTTTAAAAAGGTTATATTCAGGGTTTTTAATTTACTAAGTCTAGGATCTAGTTTTTCCTAGCTAGTTAACCGTCTTGTCAAACTCAAGTCAATTATGGCCAAAATTGAATTTTTCAATTTTTATAATTTTTAAAAATTTTCAGTTTTTATTTGATTTTAAAATAAGTATGCAAATGCAAAAATATACATATGAATGTGAAGCAAGAAACCTTACCGAGCACACCACCAAACTTAAACTTGACAGTGTCCTCACTGTCAGGCTACACCAAGAAGGTCAAAATTGTCGGCACTCCCCTGTTTATTTTTTTTAATATTTTTTTTATTGTTAAAAGAAAAACAAAATATATTATACAAAAAGGTCCCCCCCCAAACTTAAATGAAACAGTGTTTCCACTGTTGAAGCATTAAAGTTCACAGTCATGGAGGAGAAAACACAGTATCAAGCTATACAAGGCCTTACACAGTCCAAAGGTTAGCACCAACCATTAAAAAAATTTATCGTTATAATGGTGTGGTTGTGAAAGAATGGAGTGTAGAGAAAAGAAATGAGAAACACACGAGACCGTATGGGAAGAAAGGTGGAATATGGTCTCGGTATGTTAGGAGAAGAATGGCGGAAAAAAGAAAGAAGTGTAGTACGAACTTGAGGGTGTAAATTGAGTGAATAAATTAGCACAAATTGTGATGACCGATGTGTTAAAAGTGATTGTGCTAATTTATCAACCCGTCGAGAAATGGGGTCAAATCCCTCAAGATTCGCGAGAAAATATGGGTACGTTGAACTTGGTAAACCAGACATTGAAAATGGAAGCATGACGGATTCTTGTGCGGTCGAAACGATGGAAAGGACGAAGGGGGTGATTTAGGAAGGGTCACAGTTAAAGGTTCAGGAGGATGAATTGGAAAATCCGACTCATCAAACAAAACTAGTTCATCCTCAATACTATCCTCAACACCCTCCTCAATACTATCCTCATAATTCTCCTCAAAAGTTATCTCATCCATGCAATTATCATCAAAATCAAGACGCATATGAAGTTCGGGAGAAACATTTAATGACTCAGGATGATGAATTGGAGAGAAAAATTCAGTCAAATTTGGTTCATCGTCCAAATTATTCCCTGTGTCAATATTCTCAATCAAGTGAAAATCAATTTTTTTGGACACCTCATCAAAAGTATGGATATTTATCAATTCAGGTTCTAGATTGGAGGTGTAGAGATCGAAAGGATTGGTGATGGTTTCACTCAAAAGGGACCCTTCACAATCTGGCAAATCAAGCACTACAAAGTCGCACAACTCATTAAACGTTTTATTTTCAACTGGTGAATCATTTAGGACACTTGATAGACATTCAAAACCGGAGTTGTGAGATTCAATTGGTGATAGGTAGGTTTGATTTGGAAGGATGCACAGCTCACTCTCTCCACTCAAATTCTCAATCTGTCCAACCGCCTCATCATACATTGGAATTTTTGGAGCTAGTTGGAAACCAGCTACCGGGTCACTAGGTTGCATAAGGGCGGCAATGGACGCATCCAAATTCCACATCTGTTGGTTTGTCGCTACAATATAAGCTTCCAACGACTGTTCCAGACCAGACATGGGTTGTGAAGGGGTTTCAGTAAAAGATTCAAAGTTGTTTGGATACGTGAAACTCCTAAATGGTTGTGTAGAAGCAATGTCTAGGGAAGGTGCGAAAGTCGGGTAGGACTGGTAGGAATTGAATGGTTGGACAGGAGTAGGATCAACATTTGGATAAAAAGTGAATGGACTTATTGATCCCAAGAACTGGAAGTGTTGAAAGGAATGAAAGATCGGTTACGAGATTGTTCAATATGTTCAGCAATAGACATGCGTTTCGGAGTTACAACGGAACTCGAAAAAGGAGTATCAACGTAAGAAGGTGGTGAAGGTTGAAATGGTTGATACAAAATGGATTGCGGGGTCGAACTGGTTCTCCTAGACGCTTCTATTCGATCTTTCAAAGAAATTTTGGGCATGGAGGGGTTGTCCGTAATTCGACCAAAACAATTCGCGTAGGAAGCAATATTTGGATTAGGGTACCAAAGTTCGGCAAGAGTTTTGTGAGGTGGGGTCCCCATGATGTAAGAAGGAGAAGAAAAAGAATGTGGGTGCAAGTGGGGTGCAATGGATTTCTAGCGACAAAATTGGCAAGTCTTTGTAAAAAAATTCTGTGCGCTTTCGCTTTTAAAAGATGAATCAAAGAATATTAACCGCAATCAAGAACGGTGTCGCTTGGTAGCTAGCCGGTTGAGTACAGGTCGGTCCATAGAGATTTTGTGTATTTTCTATTTGTTCTGACGAGTTAATTCCAATTGTGGTAGGATTGATTATCACTAAAACTGAAATGAGTTTGATTAAAACCTTGCCAGGGTTAGGTTTAGGTTAAGTTTGGAAATTTAATATTTCTTACCGCTTTCTATACCCTAATTAAGATCTATTTAGGTGTTAAGGTAATAGGTAACAAAGTGGATTAGCACGAACGGAAAGAAACTGGGTTTCTTCCTTTTGGTCCTTGTCCGTCCTTTCTTAACTCTTATCCCTAACCTCTATGGAAAACAATCACAACCGGTCTTTTAAACTACGGTATCACCGCTACCTCTTGGGATAGGGTGCCGTAGTGAGCGGTGTGTGTATGTGCGCATGGAGTTCTCTATAAAAAAAATGTATGATGGGCAAGAAAGGGGTGAGAGATTTTCATCTCTCAAACCTTCCATATTCCTAACCCTAACAAGTGAGGAACTACTCACTCATTAGGGAATTGATAAAAAGAGACATTTTCTTGTTTGTTTTTAATAACCTAATTATCTAATTTACGGCGGATAAATAAAAGTGCTAAACTAGGACAGATAAATAAAATTAACTAGGGCAGAAAGGAAAATTAACTAGGGCATAGAAAAGAAGGACTTACTTTATTTGATGCACTATTCAAACATTTACAACGAATAAAAATTCTGAAATTGATAATTAAAAAGAGGCATAAGAAGAGGCATGCTCCAAAAAGAGCTTTAGAGTTCCTATTTATAGATTATAGAAACCCTAGGGTTTATATCTGATCCCTATCTACATTTACAAAACTACCCTGAGAAGCCTGGTCAACGCACAACCATCACCGACAAGATTTGCACCGACACGTGCTTATCATGGCCGTGGAACCGCGGCCAAAAGCCATGTTTGGCCACGGATCCCGGCCATATAGAGGGGTCTTTGGCTCTGTTTCTCAAGTATATTTCATGTTGCTTTTTCCTTTACTTTTCTTCACTTGGTTCTTCAGAATGTCTTCTAGTTTCTTCCAGATTTCCACAGTGCATAATGTTGTGAACTTTTACCGTTTGCTTCGTGTTGAAGTCTTGAATCTTGCGCTGCCTTTGTATTTTGTGAAATTGTTCATTGATCTTCGTTTGTCCCTCAAACTGTAGGCATGATCAAGATTCTTCTATTTGTTGGTCGTAGTCTCACTTTTGTAACGTCTTTTCATCATTTTCACTGTTTTGTTCCGAGAACCTATAACCTGCAACTATGTAGCATACATGGATCAAAAGCACCTATTTATTTGTAAAATGAATAAGAATGGGGAATATAATAATGCAAAATTATGATATGAACAAATACCCCCAAACTTATCTTTTGCTCGTCCTCGAGCAAAACTAGTTTATTCTCGAAAAAGCCTAACCTCACTTTCGCAGGGAAACGCGATTGCACTAAGCTCGTGCAACAAGCCGTTAAACCTCTAGGTGTCCCTAGTAGGAGGAGTGTTGTCTCCTCAGGGTTTTCAGTGGATACTACCCACAAAATCCTATCAATTCGGCCTATTGACTTCTCCAATTAGGTTTTCTAGCAAGAAATTCTATTATCCTCAACTCAGAAATTATCAACCCATATTTTTCACGCTTCCTTATCATTTAACTTAAGATTGTATATGTTCTGTAAATTTACTTAGCTTTTAGCATCTTTTGAGTTTTCCTTCTAAGCTTTCATCTCAACTTAGGAATTTTTATTATCTCTACTAAAAATATAAGTCCTATTTTTCATTCCTATCTTTCATCTAAACCCCAATCATATACCCCTACGTGTGTGTATGAATCACCCCTACACTTAGAAATTCAATTCAAGCTCTTATATTCTTGTCCATCATCCAAAGTACTTTTAGTTGGTGAATTTTTAGATGAAATCGCTCACACATTCTTCATGCGACCGTTAATACTTCTTGAGGTACTAACGACCGATTACAAATTGTGTTTGCAAATTAAGGCGTAATTCCTAGTCTTGTAACACCTAAGACTTTAGCAGTGACTCCCAAACCAGTTGGTCTAAGGCACTAGATGATAAAGCACCCTAGCTATATTTTTTTTATTTTCCGCAGCCTTAAGTAATTACAAAACCAGTGTTCATTTTTTTTTATATCTCTTTATTCACACTTATAATTTTATTTTCCTTCATACTAAGGACTTTAGACAAAAGCATTTCAAGGTCTCTTCTACTATTCCAAGTTTCAAGGTTCGTATTTGTGCAAGTTGTAAGATATATATTTTCAGAATTTAGACTTAAGCTTAGGAATTATTTTTCAGAGTTACACTTTAATAAAAATATCAATAATCTTCCCTTATTTTGACTTAGCCCAAGAAGTGAACTCAAAAATTGCCTATTTCTAAGTAAACCACAAAGACATATATTTTCTACGGTTAAACTTTAAGAAAGGTTATTTTTAGGGTTTTTAATTTACTAAGTCTAGGATCTAGTTTTTCCCAGCTAGTTAACCTTCTTGTCAAATTAAAGTCAATTATGGCCAAAATTAAATTTTTCAAATTTTTCAGTTTTTATGGGGTTTAAAATAAGTATGCAAATGCAAAAATGTACATATGAATGCGAAGGAAGAAACCTTACCGAGCACACCCCCAAACTTAAACTTGACAGTGTCCTCACTGTCATGCCACACCAAGAGGGTCAAAAAATGTCGGCACTGCCCTGTTTAATTTTTTTATTATTTTTTTATTGTTAACAGAAAAACAAAACAAAATATATATACAAAAGGTCCCCCCAAACTTAAGTGAAAAAGTGTTTCCACTGATTAAGCGTTAAAGTTCAAAGTTAGGGAGGAGAAAAACACAGTATCAAGCTATACAAAGCTTTACACAAGCCAAAGGTTAGCACCAACCATTCAAAAAATTTATCGTTATAATGGTGTGGTTGGTGAAAGAATGGAGTGTAGAGAAAAGAAATGAGAAACACACGAGACCGTATGGGAAGAAAGATGGAATATGGTCTCGGTATATTAGGAGAAGAATGACGGAAAAGAGAAAGAAGTGTAGTACGAACTTGAGGGTGTAAATTGAGTGAATAAATTAGCATAAATTGTGATGACCGATGTGTTAAAAGCGATTGTGCTAATTTATCAACCCGTCGAGAAATGGGGTCAAATCCCTCAAGATTCGCGAGAAAACATAGGTACGTTGAACTTGGTAAACCAGACATTGAAAATGGAAGCGTGACGGATTCTTGCGCGGTCGAAACGATGGAAAGGACGAAGGGGAGTGATTTAGGAAGGGTCACAGTTAAAGGTTCAGGAGGATGAATTGGAAAATCCGACTCATCAAACAAAACTAGTTCATCCTCAATACTATCCTCAACACTCTCCTCAATACTATCCTCATAATTCTCCTCAAAAGTTATCTCATCCATGCAATTATCATCAAAATCAAGACGCATATGAAGTTCGGGAGAAACTCTGTCGCAATTGCGTGTTGTACACGATCACTTAGTTGGGAATCTTGTTGAATTATCCGACAGTTTATTGAAAAGAGTTTTCAATTTGAGACTAAAATGCAAGGTTTATAAATTAGGCATGAAATCCGGAATATAAGATATTCCAGGATTATAATGTCTAAGGATATACAGATTCTAATTATTGTAGTTTTACATTTCTTTTCTGCGACTGTAAGTGTAATATGTGGGGTATCCCGATCTGGTTGCTATATGTCAACGAGTTTCAGGATACGCATATTTACTTACGTTGATGACATGGGATGTTATGTGATGCTATTGATATGATTTATTGGATCATCGTGTAGGAATAGCCGGAGGGTTTTATGTGAAATGAGAGTTTTTATTTTCATTCATGTAAAATCTGTATGTAATATTCTTTTATTGGGGCACTTCCGGGTTGAGGATGATGTCACCATTGATGTATATTATTTACTTTTCCGCATTAAGATAGACCCAAGGTGGGGAGCACAAGTAACCGGGTTCTAGAGTCCAATGAGAGACCATCTCAAGGAGTTGAGACCGGGTCTCCTAACTCTAGTATTGATAGGGTTACTTGCCGCTCTCATAGGGGTCTAGGGATGTGGGTTTGGCTATTCTTCACGACCGTGGAATCCGTGTTTTACATTACTGGCTAAATTTAAAATACGGAAATCCTAGTATATCCAATATTTCATATATTGCTTCTGCTTCTTGGTTCTGTGATGTGACCATATAACTGCGTGAGACGAATGTTATATTATATATATGATATATAATAAACGTTGCTTATGTTTTGTACCCGCACTAGTCCAGCCCCCGCTCTGCCGGTAGTTAAGTAACCTAACGGTGTATGACGGAGCCCCGTGGCGAATGCGGATGGTATAAGCGTATGTTCTATTTTCATTTCATTTTTCTGTAATGTTTAGGAAACATTAAATGATGGGACTTCATTAATGAGATTAATGAAAAGAAAGAAACCTAAAGACGTTGTAGAATCAAAAAAAATTCAAAAAGGTAGCTCTGGTTATTGCTTTGCATAGTGATATTCCTTGATGGATATCCAGTACCTCATTCGATGAGGAAAGAGCCGAGATCCCTTCACCGGGAGTGACCTCTTTAGCAAAAACTTGCAAATGATACAACCCACTTGGTTTTAATTTGATAGCTTCTCTAGTTCTTGCTTTGCATAGTGGTATTCCTTGATGGATATCCAACACGTCATTCGATGAGGAAAGAGCCGAGATCCCTTCACCGGGAGTGACCTCTTTAGCAAAACCTAGCGGATGCTATTAGGTTTGTTTTTTGAAAACTACTCGATTTTAAAAGCAGGGCTTAAACCACTCTTTTTTAAAAACTAATAGATTCTACAACGATATCAAGTTCATTACGCTCATGGTTTTCTTAAAAACCTGCGTAGCCCTCCGTAATTTCAGATAAATACTATTTAGTATTCGTGCTGCGTTTGTTGACCTCCGTCAAGGCGTAGTGTGCGGTAGCTAATTAGTGCTTATCTGCCGCATGTGATGCGATTGAATTAGGGTAGTCGTACGGCCTTGTTGACTTCCGTCAAGGGTCGTGCGGGTGGTTTAATTCAATCAAGAAATGAACGGGTTGAACTTGACTAGCGGCCTATGATTTTTTGACCTCCATCAAGGTCATAGGAAGCTAGGGGTAAAAACCATTATGGGAATTTCAAGTGTTGAAATTTGCAATGAGATTGCATACCTTCTATATGATAGTTGGATCCTAATATCCACTGCGAGTAAGACTTACTCCTGGGAGAGTTGCACTTTACAATTAGTTAATCCAGTAGATGTCTAAAAAGGTGTCAACGGGGTTATGCCTCTAGAGAAACGAGGTTTATTTTAATTAGGTCCGTGCGAAAGTGCGGGGGACCCCCCTCGGAGTACCGACACTGGCCTGGCTGACCGGTTAGCGAACTTATAGAATGTAATTAATCCAGGCCAATCTTACCTTTTAGGGTTTGAAGGAAGATTTGATAAAAACAGTGGGAGGTATCCTGATTAGATAAGATAATAACCAATCTAATCTTGTAAGAGTGCACGCTAAAGTGTTTCTTCTCTCTCTCCAGGTAGCGACCAATGACACGCTTTAATCAAGATAATAATATTGATGTATTGACCAAACCCGCCTTTTATACAGGGCTAGAGAACGTTGGTCCCACTCTATCTTATGACTGTCATAAGTCTGAGTAAGGGATAAGGGAATATCAGGATTCCCATGCCACCCTGGCGAAGAATAAGTATGTTGATGCATCGACTTTGGGTGTGTTCGTAACCGAGAACTGTTTATCTGTTTGCTCTACGTCCTGGGTATTGGATACCGGATCAGGATCCCACGTATGTAATTTGTTACGTGGGCTAAAGAGAGGTAGAGAACTGGGAAAATGTGATAAATCTCTAACAGTAGGGAATGGTGCAATTGTTGCAGCCAAAACAGTTGGCGAATATCACCTTGTATTACCAACTGGTAATACATTGGTTCTGAACGAATGTTACTACGTACCAAAAATAATGTGCAACATTATATCGGTTCTTTGCTAACTAAAGAAGGATATAATCTCACATTAGAGGATAATGTTATGAACATTTTCCAAAATCAAGTGTTGATTGGGTTTAGTACATTGTGTAATGGTATATACGTTCTGAACTAAAGTACAGTTCTTAACATACAGAACACACACAAGAGGAAAAGTTCAAAAATGAACGAAGCCTTCTTGTGGCACTGTAGACTAGGTCATATCAATGCGACAAGACTAGCTAAGTTGAATAAAGATAGATATTTGAATCGGTTCGAATTTTCATCTTATGAAACTTGCCAGTCATGTCTCAAAAGCAAGATGACCAAAACTCTGTTTACTGGGCACGGAGAAAGAGCTACTGAACTCTTGGGACTGATACATAGTGATGTATGCGGTCCTATATCTACACATGCCAAAAATGGTTTCTCGTACTTTATAACATTCAACGATGATCTCTCAAGATTCGGACATGTGTTCCTATTGAAACACAAGTCTAAAGCTTTTGAGAAATTCAAGGAATATAAGTGCGAAGTTGAAAACCAGACGGGCAAAAGTATTAAAATCCTTCGATCTGATCGGGAAGGAGAATACTTGAGCACGGGATTCCGTGATTATCTAAAAGAGAATGAGATTCTCTCTCAGCTTACTCCTCCGTATACACCACAGCACAACGGTGTATCGGAGCGGAGGAATCGCACCCTATTAGATATGGTGCACTCTATGATGAGTACTGCTGAGTTACCTATTTCTTTTTGGGGATATGCGCTTGAGACAGCTGCATACCTATTGAATAAAGTTCCGACCAAATCTGTGCCTACCACTCCATATGAGATATGAAATGGGAAGAGAGCAAGTCTTAATTTTATTAAGATATAGGGTTGTCCGGCCTATGTAAAAAGGAAAAATCCGGACAAGCTCGAGACAAGGTCAGTTCTGTGCAAGTTTGTAGGATATCCCAAACATTCACGAGGGTATATCTTCTACCACACAGAGGAAAAAAATGTGTTTGTTGCTCAACATGCCACCTTTTTAGAAAAGAAATTTCTTGTAAAAGAAATTAATGGAAATGAGGTAGAACTGGAAGAAGTTCCAGCAGAACAAACTACGATTGACAATTTGGTGGAACCGGAGGATCCAATAGTACCCAACGAACCCCAGCCACTCCGCAGATCTAGTAGGGTTCTTCATCCACCTGAGAGATACTACGGTTTTCTCGTAGATGGTGAGAGCGAGGATTGCATCATGGAAGATGATGACCCTACTAGTTTCGAACAGGCCATCACAAGTGGGGACTCTGTGAAATGGTTGGATGCTATGCGATCCGAGATGGAATCCATATACACCAACAAAGTATGGACTTTGGATGTAGCTCCTGAAGGGGTAAAACCAATTGGGAGCAAGTGGATCTTCAAAAAGAAGATTGTGTAGATGGAAAAGTTGAGACTTTCAAAACTAGACTTGTAGCAAAAGGTTTTCGTCAACGACCTGGTGTCGATTATGATGAAACCTTTTCTCCTGTCGCTATGCTTAAGTCCATCAGGATCCTACTTTCCATTGCTGCATATCATGACTACAAAATCTGGCAGATGGACGTCAAGACCGCTTTTCTAAATTGTAATTTAGAAGAGAGTGTGTACATGACACAGCCAGAGGGCTTCGTAGATAGTAGGAGCAGCGGAAAGGTGTGCAAGCTGCTTAAATCTATCTACGGATTAAAGCAGGCGTCGCGGAGTTGGAACATCTGTTTTGATGAAGCTGTCAAAGAGTTTGACTTCATCAAAAATGTAGATGAACCGTGTATATACAAGAAGGTTGTAGAGAGTGAGATTGTCTTCCTCGTATTGTACGTAGATGACATACTCTTGATAGGAAACGATGTTCCTATACTACACTCGGTCAAGCTCTTCTTATCACACAAGTTCTCCATGAAGGATCTTGGTAATGCCTCCTAAATCCTGGGGATTAAGATCTATAGAGATGGATCTAAAAAGATATTGGGATTGTCCCATTCCAGGTACATAGACACCATACTAAAGAGGTTTAGTATGGAAGATTCCAAGCGTGGTAATTTACCCGCTTGCTCAGGAATCACTCTCTCTAAAGAGATGTCTCTTAAGACCGATTTGAAGAGAGCTTGCATCCAAGGGATACCCTATGCTTTGTCGGTAGGCTCTATCATGTATGCGATGTTATGTACCAGACCGGATGTAGCTTACTCACTAGATGTAGTGAGCAGGTATCAATCTGATCCTGGGGAACAACACTGGACAGCTATGAAGAACATTCTTAAGTACTTGAGAAGGACTAAAGAAATGTTCTTGGTGTATGATAACGGTGAACTCCAGGTGGATTCCTTTACCGATTCGAGCTTCTAGAGTGATAAGGACGACAGTAAGTCGGTCTCGGGTTTTGTCTTTACTCTCAATGGAGGGACGGTGTGTTGAAAGAGTTCCAAGTAAGACACCGTAGCAGACTCGACGATGGAGGTTGAATATATCGCTGCCAACGATGCTGCCAAAGAGGCTGTCTGGATGAAGAAGTTCATAGCTGAACTTAGTGTGGTTCCATCCATTGAGCATCCAATACCTGTGTATTGTGATAACAATGGAGTTGTGGCTTTGGCCAAGGAACCCCGGTCCCATCAGTGATCCAGACATATTCTTAGGCGGTATCACCTGATCCGGGAGATAGTAGATCGCTGGGAGATCGAGGTCATCGAGGTCAGGAAAGTTGATACGAAGGACAACGTAGCGGATCCACTCACGAAGGCCCTCCCCCAGACGCAGTTTGAGAGACATTTTGGGATGTTGGGTATGAGATACTACAACACATAGCCTTAGTGCAAGTGGAAGATTGTTAGAAATATGTATGCCCTAGAGGCCATTATTGTACATTGATATATATTATAGTGGATGCTTGGACATATATATAGAGTACTTTCTTGCTCGACATGATAGTATGCTATCCGGTTACTTTTTATCTTAACATGTTGACTGGTATTTTTTACTGTCTTTCTCTCACGTGTTGATAAAGCCTTTAAGATATGTACTTGACTACCAGGATTATGATGAGATCATACTAGTGGGGCTAGGGTGGTCCAAAAGTACATCCTTTAATCAGTTCCTAGTCGAGGGAATATCGAGACCAGAGCATCGATATTCCAGAGTAGACTAGTGTGTGCATTTCTTGTCCCTTTGAGGGAGATGGTTGATCCCACAACCATTGGTGTGTGACATCAAAGATTGTACACTAGTGTTCATTGGAGAATGGGTACACCGAACAGGACTCGCCGAGAACTCCTGGATGGATATATACCTATCGTCAGATAGCAATTCTCTGGTGACACTGGTACAGATCAGTCTGTAAACCCGAGATCGTCATAGAGTCTTGTGTGGCTCCCACTGTGCTTTGATTTCCTCCATACCACGGCTCAAAGGAGTCGTGCAAACAGGTGGATTTTGGGTACAGTCCCGAGTCGCATGGAGGCAATGAGCGATAGGAGGGGTTTCGTCTCTCCCGGTATAGGGAGTTGATGTCGGGCTATGCTTGATCGGCCATAACAGCAAATCCCTGGTCAGGGTTGTCGAGATTTACATATAAGAGTATCAGTAGTTTCTCGAACCGTTATGAACCATACATCAGCATGACTTATAAAGTTATTGGGGTCTGACGTTCACCATCCCTAGATTTCATATGCGACGTATCAGACGAAGAGACCGGACTATACGGTAGTGTTGCCGATAGGCTTCATGGAGAGTATGGACAAGCTTGCTTGTTGATCCTCATATCGTTCAATACCTGGGTAGCCGTTACGTCCAGCTAGTACCGCTGACGGCTTGTGGGTGACTGATGTGATCATCACCTACTGTTGGCGTATTGACGAGTCTTTAGAATCCCACATAGAAGTTTCCTGGTTCAAGCGAAACGAAGTAGGGCACATATGCTGATATGTGCAGGGGGGCTGATTAAATACATGTATGTGATACCGTATTGTAATCTGACAGTTATCTGATGTCGGTCGGGTTATATGTGATATAACCAGATTGTCGAATCAAGTGTTGGTTTGATAATGTGATCTTCAGATAAATGATATTAGTCGGTTAAATGTGATATAACCGGATTATTAAATCAAGTGTTGATTTAATAATGTGATATATATTATATATGATATAATTATATCTTGACTAATATTATTAGCTCACTAATTATGTTTCTTAATATATATTAATATATGTATATTTGATATGTGTGTGTGTATTATATGAAGCATGGCATCTATTTTCTATTTTTAGAAAATAGAAAATGAAGTGTAAATTATGGAGATATTTGTGGAATGGGCATAGCATGGGTTTTATTATTTGTATATTACTCTTGACTCACTATTCAAGCATGGTTGCAATTTATAATTGCAATTTATTTCATGCTTGAATAAGTGAGGAAAGAGAGAGCCCTTTAGTTCACTCTCATTCATTTTTCTTTGCTTCATGCCTTAGCCATTTCAAGGGCTTATGCTCTCTTGCTCTCCTCAATTTTCTTCAACTCACCTCCAAGCTCAAAACCCTCACATGTGATGTGAATCATTGAGCTTGTGGGAATCCTAGTGAGCTTTCTAACCCTTACTTCACCATCCCACACCAAACTAGTAATTTGGTATGGTGTGTTTCCTACATTAAAGGAGTTTAGTGTAGAGGTAGCTTGAGCTAGAGGGAATTCAGGTGGATCGTCTTCGGCACGAAGATCTACGAGGAAGCTTGCATCATCTCGAAGAGGAGCCTAGTAGAATCACGTGGACTTCAACCCGGAGTTTAAGAAGAGAAGGACTTGATCTATAGGGTATAACCTTCTTACCTTCTCTTTAGTTTGATATCATCATAGATAAAACCCTAATAATCTAGTTTGATCCTAGGTTAGTGTTAATTAGCACTATGAAAATTTTAAAATTGCATGTGTGATGCCCGTTTAAACCAAGTCGATGTGCCAATAAACACTTTCACCTATTAGGTGTCTAGAAAGTGTTAATAAGATTACGCCTTTACGGAAACAGGGTTATTTAATTGGGTCCGTGCGAAAGCACGGAGGACCTCCCTCGGAATACCAACACTGGCCTGGCTGAACGGTTAGCGAACTTGTAAAGTGTATATAATCCCGACTAGTTCTCCTTTTAGGGTTTGAAGGAGAATTCGAGAAAACAGTGGGAGCCATCCTTATTAGATAAAGTGATAACCAATCTAATCTTGATAGAGCACACGCTGAGTATTTCTTTTCTCTCTCTCTCTCTATGGTACAGCAACCCATAACTTACCTTAAACTAAAACTCTTTAACCAAGTTGACCGAACCATTTTATAGACTTTGGCTTTGGGTTGTCTTGATTCACGACAAAGTCGCATATGTCCCTGCTACTCCTACTTTCCCCTTTGCATTTCTTCAGAACACTTCGTATTACTATGATGATCCATATTGTTTGGAACGACCATCGTATAATTACATACGAACTCGAAGAAATTATTTCAATCGAGGATGGCCACATATTCTGAAGAAATTAAATAGAATTATTCGGTTGGCTCTTCCCTTTACCTTCTCTTAGATTGCGAGAGCTTCTTGTATTAAGAGAGTACATCTATTACGCTTATTGGATAGTCTTCTTCCAAATCTTAGGCAGGCGCCGAAAGGTAGGTAAAGAAGAAAACAAGTTAGCGTAAGTGCGGTGTACAGAAGGTAAGATGTAGAGACATATAAAAGGATTGAAGTGAGGACAAAGGAAATTGCGACTACTGTCATGAATCTGGGTAATGAAAAAGGAATTACTAGGAATACCTGGCCACCCCCTTTGAAACATTTATGTTTCAAATTTTCATTGTACTTGTTACCGAGAATTGTTTTCCTAATCAATTCTAACTCCATGGTATGTATTTACCGGATTTAGATCTCACATCTGTACGGTGTTACAAATGCTGAGTAGGAGTAGAATATTGGGAAATAGGCGATTGGATCCTCAATATCAGAATTCGTTGCAATTAGTGATATTGGATTAAATCGCTTGGTTTTGCTTAATGGCAAATATTTGATTTCGAATAGCCGTTGTTATGCACCAAATTTTAAAATGAAATATTTATACCTTTATTTTATAAAATGAGATATACATTTTGAAAATTATGTTATAAACATTTACCATTATCAGTTTAGGATAGGGTAAGGTGTATTGAATAATGGTGTAAGATATTCTTAACCAAGATACAGTTTTCAACTTACAATACATGGAATTTGAGTTAGTATACTCTTGGGACTTATATATGAAAATGTATGTTGTCCGGTGTCTTTCAGGACAAGAGGTTGGTACTCTTATTTCATTCAGGTTTACCTATGAGTTCTCTGGTATTAGACATGCATTCGTTATAATGCAGGGTCCAAAGATTTTGAGAAGTTTATAGGTATAAGAATAAAGTAGAGAATCATACGTTGGAAGTATCAGGATTTTTTGAGGTGGTCGAAGATGTAGATACTTATACTAGCTATTCCGTTATAGTAATATTGAGAACTTGATTCTCTTGCAGGTTGCTCATCCGTGGGTACGCTCCTTGATGAGTAATGATTTATTGGCCTTTTTCCATTTAGGGATATGCACTGGAAACAGCTGCATAACATTTGAATCTGGTTCTATCTAAATTAGTACCTTGGTTCTATATGGACATAGAATGGTTGTATATCTTGAACTTGTTGAGATATGAAGTTATCCGGTTTCTGTTTAAAAGCAGAATCCGGACAAACTCAAGGTATGCTTTGGTAATGGTGTTTTTTGGATTATCCCAAACATTCGCTAGGATTTTATTTCTACCATTTTCAAGATCAATAGTTATATTGTTCTTGACTCGCCATTTTTTATAAAAGGAATCTTTTTGCAAAAGAAACTAGTGGGAGTATGGTAGAATTGGAAGTGATTCTAGAACCACAAACGGTTGCCAAAAATTTGGTAGAACCTAAGGATTCAATTGGACTTGACAAACCAATAACCACTCCGCAGATTAAGTAGGTGATCTCAACCACCCGAGAGGTACTTCGGTTTTCTCATAGACGGTGACAGGAAGATTAGCATCATGGTGATGATGGCCCTACTAGTTATCAGCAAGTCATACGAAATGGTAACTTCCAGATGACCATATGCTTCATATCCAAGATGGACTCCACGCACTTCAGCAAATTATGGATTTTGGACTTTGTTGGGTGCTCCTGAAAGAGTAAAACCCATTAGGAGCAAGTAAATCTTTCAATATCTGTGCAGGTGGAAAGATACTAACCTAATAAAGCTAGACTTGTTGTAAAGAGTTTTCATCAAATACCCATTGTAGATTGTGATAAGACTTTTACTTCAGTTTCTATGCTAAAGTCCATATGGATATGACTTGGCACTGCTGTCCTTGATTATGATATCTGGCAGGTGGATGACTATAACGTCTTTCCAAATGGGAATTTGAAAGTATACGTGTATATTACTCTGCCAGAGGGTTATCGTAGTCGGTGGGAGCAGCAGAAGGTGTGCAAGTTACTTATGTTTATTCGTAGACTAAAGTATGAATAGTCGAGACAGATCATCTGTTTTGATGTGACGGTCACGGTGATTGACTTCATCAAAACAATAGATGAACCTAATAAGAAGGATGTAGGGAGTACTGTCCTAAAATTTGGATAACATACTCTAGATAGGAAGTGATGTTCCTATACTACAATCGGTCAAAATTTGGCTGTCACATAGTGTTTTCTCCACGTTGGATATGAATAATATATCAGGAATTCTGGTGACTAGATCTATAATTTTATATCTAGATTTGGGAAGTGTCCCAATCCGGGTACTTGGACAGCATTCTAAAAGTATTTTAGAATGGACGACTCCTGGCGTGGTAGTGTACTCGCAGGTGATAGAGTCACCCTCTCTAAAAAGATATCTTCTAAATTGATGAGGAGAGGGACTGGTATGAATGACACATCATTTTCTTAGGCAATTAAGTCAATCATGCAATGTCTTATACAAAACCAGATGTTGCTTATACACTTGCTGTAGCAAGCAGATATTAATCCAATCCTGGAGAAAAAATGAAGCTATTATGAATATAAGAGGATATTCTTGGTATAAGGTAACGGCAGCCTCCTCTAAGAGGCGGTTATCGGTTCAGGCTTCCAAGGTGATCTAAATAACAGAGATGCTGTCAGAGTTTTGAGTTTAGCTTCTTATGAGGATCAATATATTGGATAGTGTTCAAATAGGGATATTGAGATAATTATAGTGTAGGATGCTGGTTATGACTCAATCGAGGATACAGCCCAAGAAGTTTGTTGGATAGAGTTGTTCATTTATGAACTTGGTCCCATTAAATATCCAGAAAAATTCTTGAGGCGGGGTATCGCTCAGTTTGGGAGATTGTTAATCTCCACAAAGTTGAGATATAAAGAGATGAAATTGGAACATTGTAGCGGATCCACTCACTGAGGCTATTTCTCGAACACATTAAGTTTTACAAACATAATTTGTGAAACTGATTAGTAGAGAAATTGGGTATTCAGTAGCACACTAGCTGTGGGTATGTGATACCGCAATAATTGGCCTTAAGTATAAATGGGAGATTGTTGGATTTAGTGCTCCCAAGGCAATTATTATGATTCCAGGTAGGTGATTATGATAATTGAGGGAGGGCCTATACAGGTAGAACAGTCTTGCTCGAAATGATAGTATGCTATCTAGTTTGTCTTCATTATTGATGAAGCCCGTAGGATTCTTGCTTGACTATCAGCATTATGATGATAATCATATACGTGGGAGCTGGGTTGTCCATAAACACATCCTTAAATGTCCCTAGTTGTAGGAGTATCGAGACTGGGCATCGATATTCCGGAGTAGACTAGTGTATATGTTTCTCGACCCCGACGAGAGGCGGTAGCCGGTCTCACAAGCCATTGGTGTTGTGTCACCTAAGATAGTATATAGGTGCTCATTGGAGGTGAGTACACCAGACGGACTCGCCGAGAACTTCTAGATGGTATTATATCTATCGTCAGATAGAAGTTCTCATGTGGCATTAGTATAAGTTAGTCTTTTGACCTGAGATCGTCATTTGTCTCGTGTGAGTTCCCACTGTACTTTGATTGCTACCCTACCACGGCTCAAAAGAGTCGTGCAAATAGATTTTAGTTGGGTATAGTCCCGAACAACATGGAGGCAGTGATCGATTGTCAGGGATTCGACTCTCCTGGTATTAGGAGTCGATATCGCGCTGTGTTCGGTTGGCCATCACCCTAAATCCGTGACCACGGTGGATGAGATTTACCGATAATTGATCAGTAGTATCTCTGTTGGTGATGAACTTGACTCTGACACGACTTATCGGGTTATTAGGGGTCCGACGTTATCCACCCCCTAGGCCCGATATGCGATACTCTTAGACGAAGAGACCGGGTTGTACAAAGATTGTCACATTCATGCTAAGTAGGGTAAGGACATACTTGATTGTCGACCCCCCTTTTCGGGAAGTACCTGGGTAGCCGTTACGTACAGCTAATGCCACTAACGTGCTTGTGGTTAAACCCACTGCCAGCGTATTGTCAAGTCTTTAGAGTCTCACACAGAGGGTTTTCCCGGTTCAGGCGATAGATGTAGGGGCCGTACGTTGGTAAGTGCAGAGGTCCGATTAAATACATGTACGGAATACACGGACTTTAATTGGACGGTTGATAATACTGGACAACTTAGGATTAAGCCGGATTATTAAATTAGGTTTTGATTTAATTATATATATATATATATATTGATATATATATTTTAGTATTATTATTCACTAGTCATTTCTCTCTTTGATGCTATCTGTATTTTTATACAGATATGCATATATGTAGCAATACATATACTGGGTGAAGTATTCCGTATTTATACAGGAATGCTTCTAGAAGAAGGATACCTCATATTTGATTTTCCATTTAGAAAATCAAATGGAAATGAGGTGGAGGGTGAGGTGGCATGAGGCATTGTAACAACTCCAATTTCTATATACATAAAATTCATTTAAAGTTAGTGTATAATTGGGGTATTTACAATTCCTGTGAAGCCTATAAGTATTTGATTCAATTTTGAACAGCAAGAAAGTGCTTGTAGCTCACTGGTAAAGCCTTGCACTGCTGTTACAAAGCGCCAGAGTTCAAATCCCATCAACCACATATTCTTTTTATTTTAAATTCTTTTAACCTTTTAGAAGCCCAAGAGTCTACACGTACAACACACGTAATAGGGTAAGTTACAGAATAAACAAACATAAACACGAGGGAAGTTGAAGCGACAGGGACACGTGGCCCAAGAACCAACACTTCCCGTCGGAATTGGGCCGGCGTCATGGGCAATAAAACCGGCGACGTCGGTCTCCCCCGTCCCAAATGCTCCCAAACTTTACCCCCTGCACCTCTTCAGCTACCCCCACTACTCCCTTATTGCTTGTTTACTCTGAATTAAACCAGAGAGTAATAAAATGCCCATTTAACCTCATTTTAATGCATATTTCAATCCATTCTTTATACACCCTAAACCCTAATTTTTCCTATAAATACCACTCCATTTCACACCCCTCCTCACTCACAAATCTCTGCCAAAACTCTCAAGAAAATTCCAAGTTCCTATAGTGTGCAAGTGGAGTTAACAAAGGATGAAACTCCGACGAACTTCCGGCGACAACAAAAGGAGTTTCCGGCGATGAAACGACGCATCGGCGCTTCCCCACTCTTCCTCTTTCTCTCCTTTAGCCAAACAACCAGTAAGTCCCCCTTCTTTCTCTCTTTTTCTATTCCCAAACCCTTCATTCTTAAAATGTGTCGGAAGCGGAGTTATCCGGCTTCCGATTATCTTTTCTTTTAAAAAAATACAACTTTTTCTTAATAACAAATCTACAACTTTTGATATATTTTTTAGTAATCATTAACAAAGACAATAGAACAAGTTTGACATCAAAATAATAACCGTAGCAAGTTTTATTCCGCTTTTACATTAAAATACCTTCATGTTTCATTTCGACATGCTTAAACTTTTTAAATCGTATTACCTTAGAAAACTCACGAGGTAATGACCTACCTCCTCACAACACACATATCTAATATAGCACGATGGAATTTGGGAACATAGATTTGGGAAAAATACGACTTTACATATAACTATTCTCAACTTATAAAACATTTTTTTACAAAAAGTGTATTTAACAAATCTTTGCAATTGTGCCTTTACAACCCATTTTGGGGAACTCGTTTGGGATGGTGCGGATTATCGCACATCCTCGGGTCTAGTAGAGTGAGATGCAGACTTCTGCAAGGAGCATATGATCTCGAAAAAAATTTTAAAACATTTTTCTTTAGAAAATGTGATTTCTATTATAAATAAAACTTATATTTTTAATAAATAAACATATATGTAATTAATATCAAAATATCTATTTTTAATATTTATAATATTCCACATTTCCAAAATTCAAGAAAAACATTCCATTTACAAGAAAATACCGTACAATTCCAATATTTCAAATAAATACCTTATACTTTAAAACTAGGTCATATTCACTAGAAATTTCACATTTAATAAAAGAAATATCTATGAAAACTCTAAAGACGATAATTAAATACTTTAGGTATATTTTGAAAGTATAACAAAAACTATTTTACATAAAACCCTCTCAAGTTATATTAAATTACAATAAAGACCCTAGTAAACATAGGTTTAAGCGGGACCGGTCTCTTGAGCCTCAGAGAGCCGGAGATATGGGTGCTTGCCTATTTAAGATAGACAAGTTGACAAAACGGTGTTATCAACACGGTAATTGTCTTTGAAAAACACACAAATCCTGCCGTCCATGTGCAGCAGTTACCGATAACACCAAAACATAATTCAGGACTTCAATTTCTTTTCTAATTGTCTGACTCAAACTGAATCTCAATATAATCAATCTGACTTGAATGTGATTCAAGTACAAACAACAATACAACATGATTCAATATGAATCCATCTATTAAATCTATATCAATCTGTATTGACTGAACCGAACCGTGGATATATTCCATTTACAAGTTCATCCATTATATCCGTTCCATTACTGATATCATGGTTTCGGTAAGTCATCCATCTATGTACAATATACAATTCAAACAATACAAACAATGCAATCAAGACATCGCGGGGTTTATAAGGGGTAGATTGGTACGGAAGGTGTTAGAAGTGGCACGAGACTGCAACCATAAGACACCTAACCTGAATCTCCATTGCCGTTATACCGTGGCTGAACGGTTCCTTGTACTCCGTATACCGTAGTCTCTGGTATAGTGAGACTCCTCTCGTATACACTGGCCTCTTCTGTACCAAGCTACAAACAACAGCGTTAACACTAAATACAACATTATAACAATATACTCTCTTTTCTGTCTATTCTATTCTTGTCTATTTACGGGACTTACCGAGCGATCTGTTCACAGACGACATTCTCTTTCTTCTTCTTTGGAATGTCGTCAGGTGTTTCGGACTCACTGGAGATCGAGCCCAGCAGCGAGGACTTGGACCAGTTTGCTGAAGATCCAGAGCTCCAGTTCACTTGTACATTACATTTCCTTCACATTTCTGTTATGCCACTGTTTAGGCATTGCTTTCATTCCATATATTTACCTTTCCAGATGTATTGTAAAAAGAATGTTAATAAATAAATTTGCTGTTTATTTACATCTTGTCTCTTGTGTACATTTTATTTTATATTGCTTAGATACGCTTAGCGTGTTTACTTCTGAGTAAATACGTAGCGGCCTCGTCACGTCCTCTGCCCGTATACTGAGAAGCGGGGCATGACAGGCATGGTTGTAGACATGCAGAGAGGTATGGCTTTAGTTTTTAATATTAATAAAATTATTTGGGTGCACTATTTTTCCATAGTTGTAAAAATAGAAGCCATTCTTTTCTACACTTGAAGGATTTTTTTCTACATTCTAGTTTTTGCTTCATTGATGGAAACACTTAGCCACTTTCCTCACCTTCTTCTCCTTCTTCTTCTTGCTCTCTTGAGCATGGATATTGAGAGGAAAAATTAGTAACAAAATTTCTACATCACCCACAATCCATCCTTAGCAAGTTTGGAGCGTTGGTCGAAACATTTATCGGTTTTCCTCGGGTGGATCTTCTTCGGCAAGGGTGGCCGCCTTTCAAGCGCGTTCCCGACGTCTATGATCTTGGAGGAGTCTTCCACAATTAGGTGGACGCGCGTCGAAGGTTGTGATTTTCTAAACTCTTGCATACTTGGTTTGCTAGTTTAGGTGTTTGGTATGAATCCTAGGGTATGTGTGTTTTGTGCTTACATAAAATTATTGTTTTCGCTTCCGTCTTGGCCGCGGTTTCCGCGGCGTGAGCACTACACCACAACAAAAATTATCAATCAAATACCCCTATACTTAACTTTTGCTAATACTCAAGTAAACCTAAGACTCTGAAAACTAAAACGAAAAATTCTAAAACTAAAACTACTACTATACTTCTTTTCACAGACGATGCGACTGCACTTAGCACGTGCAACATGCCGTTAAACTCCAAGATTATCCTAGTGGACGGGTGTTGTCTCATGAGGGTTTTCAGCGGATACTACCCATAAAATCCCTAAAAAGGAAAATAAAGAGAGAAGGGAAAAAAGGAGAAAGAAAGAAAAAGAAAAACTAAAAACCAAAAAATAAGAAATAAAAGAAAAGTGAACATAATAAAACGTAGAATCTTTCTAGTTTTTCGATTTTCAAGAATTATCATCCTAATGTATTGTTTCAAATTCAGAATTTCTATCTCCTCTCAATAGAACTCGATCTTATTCTTCACGCCTCTATCCTTCAAATATAGATCATACATCCCTACGTGTGTATATAATGCATATTTTTCTCTTGAGATTTCAATTCAAATTATAATATCCTTATTTCATATCTCCATATTTTTTAATATTTTTTTTATATATACCTACCCACAACACCTTTCTATGCAACCATTAATGCTTCATGAGACAACAACCAACCGATTACTCAGTATGTGAGTTTTATTATGCCTAGTTTGCTAAACTACCTAGAACTCCCATGTATAGAAATTTCAACTGATGACTCCCTAATCAGATGGTTTGAGGGCACTAAGTGAGAAAACACTCTAAAATACTTAATCACTCAAGTACCCTAGGCAATCATAAAACTAAATTTATTTAATTAATAATATTTTTTTGGTCACTTTTCGATATGAGCATCCAATACTTTTTGAGGCACGAATTCCTTTTTTTAACAAATATATTTCAACAAAGACATTTCTAGTTATCCTTTACATCTCAAAATTAAAGACACGTGCGCGTGTAACTAGTCGGGTGTATATTCACTATATCTAATTTCGAGATGGGGTTATTTTTCAGATTCCATTCTATCCTCAGATTCAATAATTTTCCTTTATATCACTTAACTTTCGGATTTCAAATTCAAGTCAACCTATTCACTAACTTAAACCAAAACTTTTGTTTTAAAAAAAAGAAAAATAAGAAAAGTGAACCTAGAAAGAGAAAAAAATTGAAAAAGATAACCTAAGAAAATGGAAAACTGTGCAACCCCCCACCCCACCCCACCCCCACCCACACACACACACTTATTTTTTACATTGTACTCAATGACTCCCCACTCATCTCCCTAGCCCTATTCATAATTCAGTAAAAAAAGTCACTACAAAATTCCATGCTATACAGATATATAAAATAATATAGTGAAATTAATTCAGACAGAGATAAACCATTAAGATTGATAAAAAGAATTATAGAAGAACGAACTTACAGAGCCCAAAAAATTAGGAGATTCTTTTCTCATCAAACCGCTAACTGGCAGTGATCGGACGCTGATATACAATCTGATAATAGATTTCTACTTCCTGCTTTGTACTGCATGCCCTGCAACTTATTTCTTATTTTTATGCTAAGTTTTGGAGTCAAATAAAAGCGTTTAAATAAGTGGAGGGATAGGATGGGTTTTTTTTATGAGTAAAAACTTAAATAAAAAATAAATAAAAGAAAAAAAGGAAAAGGAAATTAAATTTAAACAACGCTTTGGCTAATCCAAACGTCAATATTAACTACTCAAAAAAATTGTCTATGATCATGCAAAAGTAGTAAAACAAGTTGTAATAACAAGTATCAATTAACACCCTAAATTTGATATGCATAGAATTAATATCGTGTTTATATGTGGGTGAGAAAAATCGTGATCCAAGTTTTGCCGAGGAGACTATTGCGGTAATAAATGATTGAAATCTAAAAGAAGTATGCAGCCGCACTAACTTGGTAATGTATTGACTAATTGGATCAAAATCTTCAAGATGAACACCCGGGATATAAATCAAAGATACGGTTATATAAGTCAATAGTACAACTTCTTCTTGCTCTTCGATAATATTGGTTTCAGTGATGACTGGAAGTATTTGAGAATTAGGTTCAACTGTTAATGGCTCAAGAGAATGTTCCCTATTTACATTTTGAACTTGATGATTTGATGAGTCTAACCCATCCAAAAGGTTGAGTTCATCCTTAAAAAATTTCTCGAAACTTTGATCAAAATAGCCTTCAACAAAGATAACCAACTCCTCCTCGGACACTTCTATTATGATCAAGGACTCTTTTTCAAAAGATTCGTCACACCCTCATCTCTAAATTCTATTACCTCCTCCTCAAATTGACTCTTGGATAGGGTCATTTCCGCCACAGATGTGGTTTCTCTATCTAAGAGCTTCTCAATAATTTTATCTGCCGCTGGAGGTTCTTCATCAACATCTTCCTCAAACATTCTAGTCAAGTCACAGCCATCAAAATTACTAGTATCCTTCTCAAAAATCTTCTCGCTACAGTCAATCAAATCAAACTTCTTGAACTCGAACATTTCGTCGATTATAATACCATCAATTAGTTGATTGTGTAGCTTACTTGATTGGCTTTCTAAATCGAGGTAATTAAGATTAATTTCGGTTATACTACGAAGGATCCCTTGTGTTTTCTCACTACTCATGGCAGCAAATTGTGCTTCAAACAAATTAATCCTTTTCATTGTTTCCTCACTGACTCTAAGTGATTGTTCAAACATTTGTATGCATGCAGCTATTGAGGATGTAAAATTTGTCAACCCTTTTTTCTAAGTCAGACGTGGTATGTGAAAGATTTTCAAATGAAGATTCAAATTCGGATTGCAACGTTGAACTCTTATTTTATATTCATTACCAACGTCTAAATAATGTGTGAAGGTTGGGTAGGATGGGATTTGATCGTAAGGAGTGCCAACATCATAATATGGGTATAATGGGAATTGTTGGCCTGTGAAATTTAAAGAAGTGAATGTTGTTTCGGTTTGAATTGGATTGGATGGAAAACCTACATCATAGTAAGAGTTTGGATAGAATTTTTGGCCTAAATTGTAGTTAGGAACTTCAGAATACATGCCTTAATTCCAACAATAATTTTGTTGGTTTCTCCAATAAACAAATGGACACTCCTCATAAGAATGAAAAGGATCTTGACAATTAGTACAAAAAGATTGAAAAGGTGGATTATTAGGAACACAATTTTTTTCGCAAGAGTCTCTATCCTATGCATAATAGCCCCTAACATAGTATCATTGGCGGATATGGATGTGTCAAGTGAATTAAAACCGCACTTATACATATTTGTTTTAATGCAAAGTTGAAGTGATGGATTAACTGGATAACATAAATCATATAAACTTGGTTTTACATGTTCGTCAACCATATTTAAATATTTTTTTATTTTTTATTTATTTTATTATTATTATTATTTAAACTAAATTGCAGAAAAGAAAAGACTAAAATAGAATTAAACTAATAAAAGCAGGAAACTAAACTTGCAATTTAAAAACTAGGAAATAACAGAGAATTAAAAACTTAACAGATACCAAAAAGTATCAAAACGAAAAGTGTTGACGTGGCCGCGATTTCGTGGGTGGGCCCGGTAGATCCACCGAAAAATCTTTGCCTTCCTGCTTTTGTCTTCTGCTCTGTCTCTGTTTGTTTCCATTTAGCTCTCTGCAACTTCAGATTTCCTGAAATAAAAATCAAATAAAATGAAGTAAAATAGAACTAAAAATAATAAAAATAAAAATAAACAAAATCTTAATTCTAAAATTTTAAACTAATATTTAAACTGACTTTCCCGGCAACGGGCCAAAAACTTGTTGAGTTATTTTAAAGTTCTAATTATACCGCATGTGTATAGTTTATCGGTCGTAGCACTTGCACTACTACAAATAAGGGTTGCCCCTACGGATTTATCGGTAGGGGCAACCCACTGCCCCTACGGATATATACGTAGGGGCGAAAAAAGACCCCGTAGGTGCAAAGGCCGCAGGTGCAAGTTGAGGCCCTGAACGTGCCCATACGGACAAATTTAAGCCCCTACGGATATATCGGTAGGTGTTATAGCCCCTACGGAGTACCCCGTAGGGGTAATAAAATCATATATGTAATTTTTTTTTTTGAATATATTGTTTATACCTACGGATATACCCGTAGGTCCCTTTTATATCCCTACGGCTATATCCGTAGGGGATATAAAGTAGTTCCTACGGTTAAGTCCGTAGGGGCTACTCCCAACACCCTGGACTGATATCAGGTGGGAAAATATCAGGAAACCTGATATTTTCCCCTACGGATAAATTCGTAGGGGATAAACACTGGCCCCTACGGACATATCCGTAGGGACAACCCCAACACCCTGCACTGATATCAGGTGGGAAAATATCAGGTTTCCTGATAGTTTGCCCCTACGGATATACCCGTAGGGTTAGTGTATGTACCTGCGGCTTAATCCGTAGGTACATATTGTCTGTATTTTTTTTTTAAAAATGGGCTGCTAGATTTTTTGCCGCCCTGTGCACAATACTATATACATCAATCAAATCATATATTGCAGTATTCATAATCACATCTCACGCATATATATAATATACAAAAGAAACCCAAAAACTGAATATGATATAAATACAAACCAATATCAATATCGTTTCAAAATGTAGTACAATGTGATATAAATAAATACATGTTTCAAAAAATAAGAACCAAAAAGCTACCCTAGTTCGGTCCAGCTCCACCTCCGAATAACGTTCGAATAACGCGCGCCTGCTCCTCGGTAAACACACTCTCCAATGCTACATATAAGGGAGTCTGAGCGGCATGTGGAGCTGGCGATGTGGTCTGCGCAGCCGCCGTCGAGGTAGTCGCTTGCGGAGCCGCGGCTGCGGGAGTCTGAGTGGGCGGTGGAGCTACAGGAGCTGTCTGCGGAACCGCAGCCGATGTAGTGGCTTGCGGAGCCGCAGCCGAAGGAGATGCATGTGGAGGCTCGGCCGATCTACCCTGTCGCGTCTGGACATAACGTGTGTAAGAAGCGTGTAAGAACTGTGTATTATTCGAATTCGTTTCATTATTAAGTTATTTCGAAACCCTGTTTGGATATCTAGTTTGGAAAAGAGTTGTTTATTTTAATTACATATGTATGTATGATTAATCAGACTTAAGTCTAAAACCAAATAAGCTCAACCTACGTACTAATTATGGATATGTTGATATGTATATAATATGAAATGATATTTTACTATAAAGTAGTATACATACCAGCATCTCCTTCAACTCCTGAACGGTGGCCCTCAAGCTATCCAGTTCCTGATGGACATGCCGGCCACTGGAGACGGAGGAAGTAACCGCCGGGGTGGAGTCCAACCTCATATGGGCCCTGCTAGGGCCCAATCCCCGGCCTCTCTCCCAACCTCCGTGGTGCCCTCCGTGTGCGGCGTCCAGAACTGGGGTCAGCAGCCTCGGATCGTTCTGTCCGGTAAAATCGATCCCCGAGGCCTGGGCCTGCTCAACCACCCGCTCCTACACCCACATTAAGCAGTAAAGTATAAGTATAAAATTTAAACTTGAACCTTCCAAAACTAAAATTTCAAATTTGGGTAGAAAAAATATTAACACTTACGCAGTACTCCTGGGTAGCGACGTCGGGACATCGAAGCTCGCCCGTGGCGGGATCTGTCGAGGTGCCGTGGACGGCAAGATATGCGGACAGCACGCTCGGTGTACCACCTGACGCCACGGTCCAAGATGTCTGCAATATTAGAAAGTAACTCTTAATATTAGAAATATTAGAGAATAACTCTTAATATTGCAGAATATTAGAGAATAACTCTTAATTTACCGATAACTCCATGGCTCGAGTAATGTTCCTCGAGCCACCTGTGTAAGTGGGGCGACCCCTCTTCGCCGACTTCCTGTTCTCCGTATTCTGAGCGGCCTGTTTCTGCACAACGCATTAACATTTAGTTTTCTAATTAAGAAACACAAAGAAATAAATTATATCATAAATAATGAATTAAATTTAAAATACATACTTGTTTGCGTTCGGAGTCGAAATAAGCGCACAATAGAGGCCATGTCTCTACGTCGACTCTCGCAAACGCCGGAGTAGATAGGAGGGCCGCTCTCTCTGCCTCGGGGGTCGCTATCCACAGGGAGTAGCAGTCGGCCTTCAGCTCATTCCTGTTGTATCGGACCTTGGCCTGCATGTTCTTCATCAGGCCATTGTACAGAGCATGAAGGTCGAGCACCCTCCCCGAGTGATCAGGGTCGGCTACAGGCTGAAAATCGTAATCCAACTGAAAATACAAAAAAAAACATTGTTATTAGATTGCAAGTGTTAATAATAAATATATTGGATAGATCAAATGAAAATATATATTAATACATACCCGAGCCTGTTCAAAGAAGAGGGCGAATGAGCGCTGGTGCTGCTCGCCCCACTCAACGTGAAGTGGATAGTTCTTCACGATCCGGCTCTCGTCCCCCAAATACCGGCCGAACCTCTCGGCATGAGGACCGGTATAGCGATAGTCAAGGGTAAAAAATAGGGGGAATGCTGCCTCCCCCCTAGCTCTATTAGGCCTCAGCCTATGGGACTGATTCGGGCCTCGAGTCCCCCTCTGGGGATGGAGAGGCCCTGCGTCTGCACGAAATATCAAGACAATCAATAATAAGACAAAGTTGTATTAAGAAATCAAGGTTAAACAAAAATTCAAGTGTGATATATACCTCCGGTGAATAACGCACGAGCCTGGGCCCGAGCAGCAGCACGAGCGGGACGATAGTTCCTCCGGTGAGGAACAACCGGGGTCCCGGACCCGGACGCATCCCCTCCAACTATAAAATAAACATCGACGCTAAATCTCCATGAAGTTCATATTTATTCTATAGAGCATATGTAAAATAAATAAATATTTTAAATTTATTCATACTAACCTGCAGACGATGCGGAGGGTACGGAAGCGGCAGGAGTGGCCCCTGTGGAAGGTGTGGACGCAGCACCTATAATTAGATAATTAAAAATAGATTTTATAAGTAATTGCAAAAAGAATGTGTAGATCAATAATATAACGTTCTAAATCAATATGCATGAACTATAGGACATATAAACATATCCGCAGGTGCGGTGGTTTCACCACCTACAGCTAGAAAATAATAAAAATTGCTAAGTAAGAGCAAAAGGAATGTGTATATTTATGATATAGCATTCTAAATCAATATACATACACTATATGATATATAAATATACCTGGAGGAGCGGGGGTGGCCTCTGTCCCAGATGTGGACGCAGGACCAACAACTAGACAATTAAAAATAGATTTGATAAGTAATTGCAAAAAGAATGTGTAGATCAATAATATAACGTTCTAAATCAATATGCATGCACTATAGGACATATAAACATACCCGCAGGTGCGGTGGTGTCACCACCTACAGCTAGACAATAATAAAAATTGCTAAGTAAGAGCAAAAGGAATGTGTATATTTATGATATAGCATTCTAAATCAATATACATACACTATATGATATATAAACATACCTGGAGGAGCGGGGGTGGCCTCTGTCCCAGATGTGGACGCAGGACCAACAACTAGACAATCAAACATTGACAATATAAGTAATTTTGACATAAACAGGCATGAATATCTGTAATATTAAATTGAAAATGGATATGCGTGCAGTATACCTGGAGGTGTGGCAAAATCCACACGGAAGGAGGCATCCGAAGGGGTCTCCGATCTGGGTGCAAGACCGGCCCTCTGAAGCTCCCTACGGAGCTCTCCGGGCGGCAGAACCGCTCTGCCTCTGCCTCTGCCGCGGCTGGAGCTCCTGCCGCCCCTCGCTGCTCCCGACATCGTCATCCAATCTAGATAAACGGTTCGTGGACGCATTAGACAATCATTAAAAGTATTGACTATATATGATCTAGAGCGTAAAATGTGAAGTAATAATATAACATTACTGATAACCTTTTTCGTTTCGTGGGCGCATCATACATATCTACTTGGATTTCATCGTCGATGTCATTTCTAACCCACGTAACTTCATGATCGGTCGAAGACAACCCGTCCTTCGAAACAGACGGTCGGAGCACTTTAAGCCTTCTTTCTTCTTCGTCCTCATCGCTGTCCTCGTATTCTGGGACATCGTAGACATCTCTAGGTTTCCATCGGCATACAACACTCCACCCCGGATGCTTCAAACACTGTGAATAGTATACTTGGAACGCTTGGTTCGGAAAGATAAACGGATCGTCTTGACCGTAAAATCGAAGTGTGTTCACACTGGTCAATCCATATTCATCTTTCCAAGTCCCAAGACTGCTTCTCCACCTGTCTGTATCGGTTCGCGGATCGTACCAAGTACAGTGGAATATATAAAAGGGTTCTGATCGTCCGGGATAGTGGATGCTGAGTATACAATTTAAGTACCCATAGTAAATCACACCGTCCGATCCTACCGTCGCAATACCACTATTCTGAGTGATTCTAGATGTTTCTATGTCCTTAACTTCGAATTTGTATCCAAGGACACCAAATCCTTTGTAATGTGCAACCTCCATACTAAGAAATTGAGCTAAACATCTTGAATCACTCTCAAATGATGCAGACAAGTTCGGATCGTGGATCTAACAAAACAAATTTTACGATAAATACATAACGATACAAGTTTAGATTAAAACTGATAGCAATAAAATGTAATTCGAATAACTTACATGCTCTGTGACCCAATCACAAAAATTATCCTGATGGTATTTTTCCAAACGCTCTTCGTTCCAATCAGGATGCCCCTCACGTACCTCGTTAAAATGAGTTCTGTTTTCGACAAATAATTGTGACATTAATATTATGTCATTTCATACACACACAAACACAGATATAACAATTAATCCAAAAGAACTTACTCTCTAATTTGTTCAAGACATTCGCTATTAAGCAAGATAAACCGGTATATCTTGTTGATAAACATAGTGTCTACCCTCTTATACTCGGCTTTACCATATGGCCCGTCTTGAATTCTTCGTGGTCGGTTAAGCCTTGTCTCAATGTTCTCGTCCAGATAGCGGGAACAAAATGTGGTTGCTTCATCAAGAAGATAACCTTGCATGATAGAACCCTCTGGTCGATTTTTATTGCGTATATACTTCTTAAGAGTGTAAAGGTACCTAATGAGAATATGTTGAATAAATAAACACGGGCATACATGACAAAAATAAATTTATAAATTGCGCGAAACGAAAAATTACACGTACCTCTCGACGGGATACATCCATCGATATTGTACCGGTCCGGCTAACTTCGCCTCAGTTGCAAGATGAACCGTCAAGTGTATTATGATATCGAAGAATGACGGTGGGAAAATACGCTCAAACTTGCAAAGTATCAACGCAATAGAATTTTCTAGTTTATCCAGCGTCGCAACCTCCAGCGTTTTAGCACACAACTCCCTGAAAAAACAACATAGGTCGTTGATTACTAGACCAACCGAGTCGGGGAGAGAAGTCCTGAGGGCTAATGGAAGAAGGTGCTCCACGATAACATGGTGGTCATGACTTTTCAGCCCATCGATCTTGCCCTTCACAATTTTTATTTTCTTGCTGAATGATCCTGAGAAACCTGTGGGGACTTTCAAATCATGCAACACTTGCAGGAATCTTTTCTTCTCCGGTTGTGACATATGATAAGCGGCATTGGGAAGTACAAACTTGCCCGGTTTACCCGCTACCGGTTTAGGGTGCAGTTCACTTCTTATTCCCCACTCTTGTAGATCCATCCGGGCATTCATGTTGTCTTTCGATTTCCCGTCTTTACACAGAAGCAAGTTAAGTATGTGCTCTGATACTCCCTTCTCTATATGCATGACGTCCAGACAATGACGCACTGAATTTGTAGACCAGTACGGAAGCTCGAAGAAAATGCTTAACTTGTTCCAATATTGTGGTTTGACCTGTCTCGTCGGATCCATCCCGAAGGTCATGTTATTGTAACCATCCCATTTAGCAGTCACGTCCTCTCCGGACAATGGGGATGGAGGCCCAAGAAGCTCCTGATGACCATCAAAGTGAACCGTGTCTAACCTGTAGGGGTGGTCTGGAGGCAGAAAACGTCGATGGCCGCAATAACAAACCTTCCTGCTAAAATTCAAAAATTTTGATGTTGTGTGTTCATGGAAATGAGGACATGCTTTGTGACCATGTACGGACCAACCTGAAAGCATTCCATATGCAGGAAAGTCATTAATTGTCCACATTAAAGCCGCACGCAGTATGAAGGTTGTATTTGTGTTTGAATCATATGTCTCTACACCATCAATAAACAAAGTTTTCAGCTCCTCAATCAGAGGTCGGAGATAGACGTCGATATTGTTCCCCGGTGAGTTTGGTCCGTCGATAAGAAGAGGCATCATAAAGTATGATTGGTCCATAGCCAACCAAGGCGACAGATTATAAATTATCATTACAACGGGCCATGTACTGTGACTTCCAGCCATATAGTTGAATGGGCAGAAGCCATCGGCAGCCAGTCCGAGCCGGACATTGCGGGGATCGCTACTGAATATTGCGTGCCTCCTATCGAAATCCTTCCATACCGGTGAATCTCTTGGATGGCTCATTTTTCCATTTTCGCTTGGAGGAGCACGATGATGCCAAATCATTGCCTCGGCTGTTTTCTTGCACCTGAATAGCCTCTGTAGCCTCTGTGTTATGGGAAAATATCGTGCTATCTTCACAGGTATATCAGGCTTCTTATCAGAATCTTTCGGCTTATACCTGGCCTCTCCGCATGTTGGACACTCTTTCAAATCTGAATTCTCTTTCCGGTACAACACGCAATTTTTAGGACATGCTTGAATCTTCTCGCACTTTAGACCCAAATCAGACATCATTTTCTGGGCTTCGTACCAGCTTTCGGGCACATTATTTCCCGGAGGCATAGAATCTTTCAAGAACGAAAGAAGCATTGTGAATGACTTGTTGCTCCATCCATTTAGGCACTTAATTTGGAAAAGTTGGACGAACCATGAGAGGGTGGAATACTTCGCATTCTCATAAATTGGTTTCCTAGCATCATTCATGAAATTTTCATATTTATCCGCACGCGGTCCTTGACCGGAAGGAATGTCATCTTCGGTACGAATAGATTCACCTAGGGCAGCCTCTACCATATCCTCCATTTCTTCTGATGGAAATAAATTTCCGTATCCTGCCGTATTACCGAATTCTTCTTCTTCTCCTGCCGCATTATCGTGTTCTCCTTCTTCTACCGCAGTACTGCATTCTTCTCCTTTCCCGTGATATTTCCAAATTGAATAAAGTCTAGTAAACCCATGTTTTACAATATGAAGCTCTGCCAATTCTACCTTCTGCCAGTACTTATTACCACATCTATCGCACGGACAGAGAATCTTCTCTATTATGATCTTATTATGTGCTCGTGCAAATTCAAGGAAAGCAGCAACCCCTGCGACAAACTTAGGTTGCATACGTTGTTTCCAATCCACATACATCCAGTCCTTAACTCTGACGTACTCATGGGCCATGTTAGACTGAATAACATATAAATTGTAGGTTATGCTGACTATATTGAGAAATATAAGAACGGGATAGTTACTGACAAAGGAGAAAATCCATGTATATGCTTTGTGTGTGCGTTTGTCGTTGAAAAGAATAAATTATCGCACGTTATGTTGACCGATAGACGGGGACTAAGTGGCGCTTTTAATTAGTTTCATATATGGGTATCGATGGGAATATGAAGGTTTCATATTATCATATATTGGTTTTAACCCGAACATCTCGAGTCGCTCTCTGATTATGCGTTTGTATGTATGTGTTCCGGCTGTCGGGGGTAGGCTTCTATCCCATTAAGAATGTATAGAGCGAACGCCCATCACTTGTGCTTTCAACCGTTTCGAGTAAATTTCGGCAGCACCTCCCCGCTGTTCTCCAAGTACACTGTAATAGAATAGATAATCATTTCAAAGCTGTGAAACAACGTTGAAATGAACATCTAATCTATCTTTGTACACGGAGAACCAGCGGAAAGGTACCGATGAAATATCTCGAAACGGATGAAAACACAAGTGAATGAAGGCGTTTGCTTTATACATTCTTAACTTGTCCACACGGGACAAATCTATGGGTTACCATACGATTGAATTTTCTCGTCGCGCAGACTATACGACGGTTGTTAGTATCGAGCTATACTGTCCGATATTTAACAACCTTCGTATAGTTCTAGGTCACGACGAGCATCGCACGTATGTTAACCGATAGACGGGGACTAAGTGGCGCTTTAGTTTCATATACGGGTATCGATGGGAATATGAAGGTTTCATATCATCATCGAGTATCATATATTGGTTTTAACCCGAACATCTCGAGTCGCTCTCTGATTATGCGTTTGTATGTATGTGTTCCGGCTGTCGGGGGTAGGCTTCTATCCCATTAAGAATGTATAGAGCGAACGCCCATCACTTGTGCTTTCAACCGTTTCGAGTAAATTTCGGCAGCACCTCCCCGCTGTTCTCCGAGTACACTGTAATAGAATAGATAATCATTTCAAAGCTGTGAAACAACGTTGAAATGAACATCTAATCTATCTTTGTACACGGAGAACCAGCGGAAAGGTACCGACGAAATATCTCGAAACGGATGAAAACACAAGTGAATGAAGGCGTTTGCTTTATACATTCTTAACTTGTCCACACGGGACAAATCTATGGGTTACCATACGATTGAATTTTCTCGTCGCGCAGACTATACGACGGTTGTTAGTATCGAGCTATACTGTCCGATATTTAACAACCTTCGTATAGTTCTAGGTCACGACGAGCATCGCACGTATGTTAACCGATAGACGGGGACTAAGTGGCGCTTTAGTTTCATATACGGGTATCGATGGGAATATGAAGGTTTCATATCATCATCGAGTATCATATATTGGTTTTAACCCGAACATCTCGAGTCGCTCTCTAATTATGCGTTTGTATGTATGTGTTCCGGCTGTCGGGGGTAGGATTCTATCCCATTAAGAAAAAATGGAGTGTATTTCGCTGTGAGAGACTCTTCAAAGAAATGGAGGAAGAAGCACTAAAGAAAAAAGAGAGAAAAATAAGAATATAAAGTTGAAACTAAACTTGAGCTATCCGCTGAAATCATAAAGCATAGGAAAGTTGATTGAGTCTTGATCTATTGCTCTTTCTTTGCATTATCTCGTATGTCCATTTATAGATTTTAATGCCACATGAGATGTAATCAGTCAGCTCCCTATGGTTGTATTAATGTCAGCTCTTACACAATATGGGTATCTGCCTTACCATTAAGACAACTATGGAATATGTTAATTTAAAATGTAAGGCTAGCTTTCTATGTATTCTGAGGGACTGCTTGCATAGAACTTAGCTTGATCCTCTCAATTATTACACATAAATATGCTGACATGCCTCTCATAACCCTAACCCCAGCCCCACAGTAACCCTAACCCTAGCCCCAACCCTAACCCCAGCCCACCGTAACCCTACCCCAGCCCCACAGTAACCCTAACCCTAGCCCCAACCCTAACCCCAGCCCACCGTAACCCTACCCCAGCCCCACAGTAACCCTAACCCTAGCCCCAACCCTAACCCCAGCCCACCGTAACCCTACCCCAGCCCCACAGTAACCCTAACCCCAGCCCCACCGTAACCCTAACCCCAGCCCCACCCCAGCAGCAGCCGAACCCCAACCCTAACCCTACCCCGACCCCGACCCCGACCCCGACCGCCACCGCGCCCCTGCCCAAACCCAACTCTCGCGCGCGCAACCCAGACCCAGCCATGAATAATCCAAAAATGCTTTAATTTACCTCGAGATTTATACCTGAACGGGTGCGCTAGTTACTTGGAGCGACGACGGCGTCGAATCGGCGAAGAAACCGGCGGTGGCGACGACGGTGGCGACGAAACCGGCGGTGGCGACGAGGGTGGCGACGAAATCGACGGTGGCGACGACGGTGGCGACTCTGCCCAACGACGGTGGCGACGCGACGGTGGCGATTTAGGGTTTTTCGCGCGCGTTTGAGGGAGAGAGAGAAAATGAGCGTAGGCTTTTCGATCTGGCTTTGTTTTAAATCGATATTTACTTGCCCCTACGGATATATCCGTAGGTCCTTTGTTTGCGCCACCGTAGGGGCAAACACCAAATTAAGAATTAATTTTTTTATTCTTGGACGTCAGTGCCCGTAGGGGCAACCCTTTAGCCCTACGGAGTAATCCGTAGGGCCAAGTAAAATCTGCCCCAACGGATAATTCCATCCGTAGGGGCAACCCCCTATTTTACTAGTGTTGTGGAAATAAAAATCAAATAAAATGAAGTAAAATAGAACTAAAAATAATAAAAATAAAAATAAACAAAATCTTAATTCTAAAATTTTAAACTAATATTTAAACTGACTTCCCCGGCAACGGGCCAAAAACTTGTTGAGTTATTTTAAAGTTCTAATTAAACCGCAAATGTATAGTTTATCGGTCGTAGCACTTGTGGATCGATCCACGAAGAAGAGGACAACTTTTAGTTAAATATAACGAATTTAAAAATAGGTTTTTGAAAAGATTTATTAACTATTAATAATTTAAATGCAAAAGTTAAAATAAAATAAAGTGAAATGCAATGAATAAAGGCAAGCAATTTTAAATGCAATAAATTTAAATGTGGTAATTAAAAAGCAGTAATTAAAAGCAAATAAAAATAAAAAATTTAAGTAAATTCGATAAAAGCAAACATCTAGGGATTTGAATCCACTAGATTTGTTCACAGTGATTTCAAATAACCTATTTCCTTTTCTTTAATTTCATCTTTAAAACAAAAATCTAATCAAAAGAAAAGATGTCTATTCTAAAAATTAATTGCTAATTAATTAAGAAATAAGTTGATATAAATCTTCTACTATGTAGAACTAATGGTTGTCAGACATTTATCTACACAACTTTATCGATTAGCCAAAATAAACCTTAATTAATTAGGTCGAGTATAAACAATAAAAATACAATATTTACTTTCCCTAGATAAATCTAAAGGTTGTCAATCTCTTATTGATCTACCTAGTTTATCATAAATGCAAACCATTTCCCTAAATAAATCTCAAGGTCGTCAATATATCGTTGATCTACCTAATTTATCAGAATTGCATAAAAAGAATCTATTTTTATCATTTTAATACTCACCATTAAAACATGAAAAGAAAATTAAAACTTAGCAATTCATCGTCATACACAAACCTAGTTTCATCTAACCCTAGACTAAAAACTCAGTTATGCATAATAATAGAACAACTTAAGCAATAATTAAATAAAAACATAATTCAAACTGACACAGCTTTCACTTCTTCTAATTTCATAAACCAACAACAATTCCCAACATACTCATATTATGATGGTGTCCCTCCTTATGACCATACCCAATCAAATTTTTATCAACCATACCAAACTTTCACACCTTTTTTAGATGTTGCTAATGATGAAGATGCGAGACTTGATTATGTTGAACAGCAGTTGGCTATAATTCTGCAAGATGAAGTTATGCCAATAAAACAATCAATGACTAATATTAAAATTCTCCTTGACCAGAATTGCTGCAATCGCTAATAGGAAAGAGCAAGTGACCATCCCAATGCAAACTCACACAAACCCAATTGTTCCCAACACCTTAGAAAATCATGATCAACCTATTAAGGACGTGTTTGAGAATAACCATTGTTTAGAATGTATAAATGAGAAAAGTGAGGATAAGTCCATTTCAAGCCAGTTTGAAACCCACCCTAAGAATTTTGAATTTCCAATTTGGCCTCCAACATCAAATTTATATGAAGATGATTTAAATGATGATATGCTTAGGATTGAGATGTTTGATTTAACTGATTGTAAAAATTTTGAGGATGATGTTTTTGACGAAATAACAGTAGCGGATATAAATTTTGAGAAAATATTTGATATTGAAACCGTATCTGTAAAGCAATCTTGTGATTTTAATGAGGTTGATTTTGATAGAAAATTTGAAAAAACTATTGATATGGAGCCCACAATTTCAGTAGGAACGTCTAATGAAATTATTGAAGAAAAATTAGTGGGACCCACATTTTTAAAAGATAAAAATTTACCCATGAGTCAGTTTAAAGAGGAGGAAAAAGAATTGCTGGATGAGAGATGCGATGGCATTTTTGAAGAGAATTCAACTATTATAATAGAAAAAGTGTATAAGGAGGAGGCGATTAATTTTAATGAAAGATATTTTGATCAAAGTTCTGAGGAGATATTCAAGGATGAACCTCTGATATTAGATGAACCTTTAACAGTTAAACCAAACTCTCTACAACTTTCGATTATTATTAAAACCAATTCTATTCAAAAGCAAGATGAAGTTGTGCCTGTAAGTCATATAACTGGATCTTTTATTTATGTTCTGCATGTTCATGTTGAAAATTTCGATCCATTTAGTCAATACATTGAAAAGATGGCGTAATTGCATAAATCTTTTAGACTTAAGTCTTTTATTGTTGCATTAGTTTATTCGGCTAAACATGGGTCACAATTTTGTACACCCATTTATAAACACCATATTAATATTATTCATATCAATTTTTGGGTGTTTATTGATGCTTATCGCTATAATTTGTTTTACTACTCCATTAAAGACAAAAAAATTTAGTGGTTGATATTAACATTTGGATTAGCCAAAGTACCGTGTACATTATTTTTCCTTTTTTTCCTTTCCTAAATTTTGTTTTTTTAACGTTTATTTGCTAATTTTGATTTTTTGAAGGAACTTTGTGCAAACTTACGTAACCAAGAGCAGTTTGGAGACCCTTAAAATTTAAAGGCAAACAAATCCCTTCAGATTTCTGGAAATCTGAAGGGGTAAATCTTTCTTTCTCCTTTCTCATTCGAGTATTTATTTTGGGTAAATTGCTTCGATGATCATAGATATACCTAAGTGAGTGTATCAAACGTAATTTCATGAATTCAATGAATTCGGGATAGGGAACAATAAGGACGCTGTCTAAAATAAGTAGGGATGGTTTGGTTTTGTACAAAAAAAAATTCTTTTTAGGTTTTTGTAGTTTCTTTTAATTTTCTTTTTAGATTTTCTTTAGAAAAAAAATTAGAAAATTTTGAAAATGGAAATTAAAGAGTGAAAAATGTAAAAGAGAGAGAGAGATTTAAGAAGAACAAGAAAAGGAGATGTTTTAAATATGCTAGTAATAGGTGGTCATGAACTTGATTCCCAAGAGTTGAGTGAGATAAAGAAGTTATTGAATCTGGGGATAGAAATAAGTCTGAAAAATAGTTATTATTCTTGAGTTCAGATTTTGAGAGTATATACCCAACAAATTGCACATACACACTTCTTGAAACTTGGGATATTAGAGGATACATTGAAATACTCTTACTTGAAAGCCTAAATATGAAAGAAAAAATTGTAATTGAAGCTAGCCACAGGAAATATATATATATATATATATATATATATATATATATATATATATATATGAGATTAATGGAGGAAAGAGGACATAGGAGGGGATTTCCTCCTATGGCGTGGAAAAAATACAACCTCCACCAATTTTTCCGACGATCGGCCCCCATCATCTTCATCGTTATCATCTAAAATGTGCGTACACCAAATTTCATGTGATTCCACAACTTTTTCACCGTTGATTTAGTGGGTTCAAAATTAACGGTTTACCGACAATAGAACTTTTTACATTGCTAAATCAACGGTGAAAAAGTTGTAGAATCACATGAAATTTGGTGTACCCACATCTTAGATGATAACGATGAAGATGATGGGGGCCGATCGTCGAAAAAATTGGTGGAGGTTGTATTTTTTCCATGCCATAGGAGGAAATTTCCTCCTATGGCCTCTTTTCTCCATTATTCTCTCTCTCTATATATATATAGAGAGAGAGAGGTTGTAACTTACTTAAGATTATGAAAAAAATTAGAAAAAATATACAGCGTGTACTGAGCCCGAGGTAGTTACAAGATTAGGCTACACATGCACGAGCGCGCACGCCTTAATAAATGATCACGGTAATCGGTTGGTTAGTGTCTCAAGAAGTATCAACGGTCGCATAAAAGGTGTGTGAGCGAAATCGATCCATCCTTAATAAAAAAAAGTAGTACTAAAGTATTAGGATAAGGGTATGATAACTTGAATTAAATTCTCGAGTGTAGGGATGACTTTACATACACGTAGAGATATATGATCGATATTTGGAGAAGAGATAGGGATGAAGAATAGGATGATATTTTATTGAGGCGGGTGTAATTTCCGGATTTGATTAAGACTATTAAGAGAAAGTTCATGAAAACTAAATAGCTAGTGGAAGTCGAAACTCTTATTTTTCAAGTATTTTCTTTTATTATTTCATATCTTTGTATGTAGATTTCATTTTCCTATTTTTGTTTCCTTTAGTTATTTTTATCCTTTTTAGGGATTTTATGAGTAGTTTCCGCTAAAAACCCTCAGGAAACGTAACTCCTTCTACTATGGACACCTAGAGGTTGAAAAGCTTGTTGTATACGCTCAATGCAATCGCACGCCCGCGAAAGGAGCATAAGAGTAGGAGCAGTTTAGTTAGACTTTAGTTGATAGAGTTAGATTTTTATTTTTAGTTGTTAATTGAGAGTTTGAAACCCTAAAATTACTTGAGGACCAGCAAAAGATAAATGTGGGGGTATTTGATTGGTGTATTTTAATGCATATTGTATAACTTTATTTATCTTTATTATGTCACATTTAATATTGCACGTAAGTATTTTATGATATTTGCAGGTGATGGGGACTAAAGTGCAAAAAGAGAAGAAAAATGATTAATACGTGCGTTTTATGTGCAAAACAAGTTCATATGGAGCAGAAGCACAAAAGATATCAAATTATACAAAATATATTTGAATGGATTCAAAATAATATAAAAAATCCAAGCTCAATTCAGCATAAAGGCCCGATATCATAGCAAACTTAAAACGATCATATCTCGAAGACCGTAACTCTGATTTCAATTTGGCACGTACCGTTGGAAATATCTTGACGAGACAAATCTTCACACAAAATTTGAGGCCCAAACTCCACAAACTTTCGACCAAAATTGGCAGAATAAACGATTCATCCGAAATTTTAAAGGATCTGGAGTCGAGATTTTTTGTGGAAATTTGAGATTGTATATATATTTTAGGAAGTTTGCTCCAATTATCCAAAAGTCCTATAAATACTCTATATAGTGCATTAGGATTTCATATCTCTCTCTTAGCTTGGATTAGGGTTTTTTTTTGAGAGAGAGAGATCAAATAAATTGTAAGTTTCTATTTCATTAATAAAGACTTTTATTTTCTTTTATATTATCTCTTCAATTATGAATAGCTAACTTTTTATTTTAGGGCTTGAGTTGCTTGATAATATGATTGGTTGTTTTTAATTTTACTTTCTTTCCTTATTTTTAATATGAATTTCCTTTGAGATAAAGATTGTCTCTTTTTGTTTTTTAATCTTAAAAAACTAATTTTTATAATGAAAGTTGGCCCCTTGAATAAGATTAGGGATAAATGATAGCAACTAGAAACTAATTAGGTTCATGATAGATCGACAACCTAGAAATCTAATTAGAGAAGCTAAGAGATGATTAAAAATTAATGATATTCAATCTAGATAGTTAAGATGATCTAGGTTAACCTATAATATTGTAGTTGTAGATTGATCACCTAGAAATATCAATCAACGGTTAAACTTAGATTATTTTTAATGAACCGAAACTAATGTTTTAATTAATTCTAAATGTTTTCATATATTTGATAGAATAATATTAATTACATTAATTTACAATATTCTTTTATATGATTAATAGATCATTAACTAAAACTAAGAAAAAGAATAAATTAAAGTATAATCATATAAACCAACCAACAACGTTAGAAAAGCAATTCAAAACTCCAGAATTCACTTTCTAATTATTCAACCAAACTTTTAAATTATTTGCGCTTTATTTTATTTTTCGAATCAAATCTTTTCATTACTTATTTTTAGAATTGGTTAAAATTTGCATCTCCCTGTGGATCGATCCATAAGTACTGCTGCGATATAACTGTGCACTTGCGGTTAAAGTTGATAGATTAATAAATCTTAATCAGGACAACTACAAAAGTCAATTTTTATAATGTTTTATGTATAAATGCCCCTACAGTAAAAACCTTATGGACACTGTTTTCCCTAAGGGTTCCACCGCAGGGGAAAAGTAAAATTGCCCCTATGGTTTTTTCCAGCCGTAGGAACAAGTCATCTTTGTACCGTTGTGTAGGATCTTGAAAGATGCATATAAACAAATATGTAAAAACTTTTAGCATCCAAGTAAGCTGCACATGTTTTGAAAAAATTTAGCTAAAAAGGACATTATGCACACATAAAGTCGAACTAAATGTAGATAGAAGTCTAAATATAATAATGGGTTTTACTTTTCCCCGCTTGCATCATTTACTTTCCCAGGCTTGCATCAAACCACAGGAAGAGGTGTGCTCAGCATTAATTGCTTATTCACATTCATTGAAACCCAATTAGTAAGAGGCTATTCTTGTCATGAAAGCAATGACAATTTAATTCATGCAGTCTCGCAACCATATTCCTGACACTTGATGGATGAATGAATGACCAACAGTACATAGGTATAAATTTCATTTATTGCCTTAAGTCAGGAAACGTGATTATGCACTTATGAAGACGACAGAGCAATTGCAATTATTTGATACAGTGAGTTGATGCATATCATGATAGGAGAGAGAAAGAGTAGATTTCCCACATGCTTTTTCGACACCTTTATGGGACCGAGACTTCTAATTCTTTCACCGGACATATGCATCTGGTGATTTTTCAAGATGACTAAACAAATCAAGTAATGATAAATTTACAATCCTATGATGCTATATTGCTAAAATATCCGTAGACCCTCAGCTTCACATGCATAAGCTTCAACGCTTATGGTTGAAACCACGAGAGAATAGCAATCAATTATTTGCTAAAAACATGGGCTAAATGCAAGTCTAAGATTTTACCGTGAACCAAAATTATAACAGGAAATATTTCTTGCCTCTTTTGGTTTCGAATACATCTCGTGCATTGGAAATGATTATTTTAGGGGTAGAATCAAGTCACATTTAGCTTGCAAATTTCCTGGGCATTGCCCATGTTTCCAGGTAAACAACAAATCTCTCCTCTATTTAAGGATGAAATAATGTTATTCGCAACACAGAATGAAAACGAAAATGCCAAATGCCATTTGTTATGGAACGTAGTACGATAGGAGTAGACTTCTCGGATATGTTTATACAGTACGCAACGGTAGTGTTTTGCGATTGGGAAAGACGGTTCCAAACCACAAATCGCTAACAGTTTAGCGAATTATGGCAACACATTGAAATTACAGCAAGAATGGCACAATTACTATGCCATATGAGGTTAATTTGTGTTGTGGTACATCAAGTTATTGTGTGCTTAGATATCATAGATATTGTTGCAGAGCTTTCAGGGATGTTTGCTTAACAGCTAATAATAAGATGGAAATGCATTGATTTTGAACTGTAACCGTCCTTTTTCTCCTTTTTCCTTGCCAACTTGCCATTTCAATGCCACACAGTCACACACCCACAATGCTGAATTTGTTTGCACAACCAAAACATCTGAAATCATCCTGGAATTTGACACAAAGGCCAGTAAGGTAGTCATTTAAAATTTAACGGGGTAAAGGTCGGGTTGCAACCATAGACCCGGCCACCGAGTGCATCCGACCTCAATTAAGCAGGACCCATCCCTCCTGTTTTCCTCTTGGCAGCAAAACCAAGGCGAAATATCTCTCTTCTTCTATTATACTTTTTAAAGCATTGTGAGAAGAAAAGATGTAGCACAAAATGTTTTTCCATCTTTCTTGATTGGGACATTTCTTTGTAAATAAACAAAAAGAAATGAGGATAGCAATTTCATACCCATATGTGAAACAAAAATAGAATGCAAAGCGCAGCGCATTCTGATTGATAAAAGCATCAGAATTATCATCGCCGTCTCATTTTCAACATCAGTTATAGGAAATAATGTATACTTGAGAACTTAAAGATATCGCGTGGTTGCTCAATACCATTTTATACTGTAAGTACATATGGAAATGTTTTATTAATATTTCTAGAATAATTCATACTTTCTGTGCCTTTTGTTCTCAGTAAATGAATAAATATTCAAGCCTTGGCACCAAGTTACAAGGAGCCTAATCGTTCAATTAAATTTTAGATTTAAAAAATGGGTAAGATTTTACCTCAGAAGATGGTTGCTGATGGAAATATCTCACCCCTGGTAAAAAATTTGTGCATCCCAAAAGTTGGCTGTGTAAATATATCACTTAAGATGGAATTGTGTGTTACCAAAATCAAATGGTGTAATCTTTCTGTCCTTCAATTTTCAACCCAGCGAAATTGGCTGCAAGCTCTTCAATCTTGAGAACCTCGAAATCACCGCCGATGGGGAGATGATCGCTGGGGTGATATAAATTCGGAAGCCCGCCTACAACGTCCATAGATTCTGGTCCTGGGAGCTGAAGTAAACTGATTGGTTTCGTCTCGCCTGTACTTGATAAGAATATGTAGTCTAAAGTTCCAGTGAAGCCCGGGGTACAATTTGTGAATGGTGGCTCTCCTCCATTTGTCCCGTAAAGACTGCACAATCGATTTGGGGATCCTGATGACTCTGATGCAGTGTCTGCAGTTGTAAGATATTGGTAAACCTGAAAGGGGTAAAAAAGATTTGGAACGGAATCATCAAGACTAAAATCAAGTGAAACTTAAACAGAGCTTCACCAAAATAACATGGTCTTTCCATGGTTAACAGCAGAATATGTGCTAAAGTGTTTGTGAACCCCTACCCACCCAACCCCCAACCACAACCCCCAACCCCCAAACACGAGTGTCAGGATTATCCCATAAAATGTATCATGATGAATGGTGTAATTATGAGATTTGCTCCTAAATTAGTATTAATTAGACTTAGAGAATACCACCGACAAAACGCACAAACCATGAGATGGTTAATAACAACAATCAACAAATAGTACCAGAACAATCCCCTACCCCCACACCCCAAACAAAAAGAACACCAAAGCATCCAGAAACAGTCATTAACTGAAGAGAAATAGTATCACAAAAAAAGTTATCGACATTTGTTAGGGGGTGGAGCCCACACGTTTCTAAAAATGCGGGTCACAACCCAACAACATTAAGAAAAGGGAATTCTGAACAGACAAACGAAGAAACAGCCATGAGCAGCCACTAGCCAGAACAGAAACTTCCAAGATAGAAGATATTTCCTCTCTAAGATGAAAATATAATTTGAAAATAGTGATGTTTAAGCAAGCAATTTTATGATTTTTATGTAATTCAATATCGATGTTGTGTGCATGGCTATATAAAATACACAAATATAAATGCAGGGGATAAATGTCATGAGCAAACTTGAAGAATAAAATTCAACAATTATAAAACAAAAGCAGCAAGCCGAACGAGATGCTAAATGAAAACAAATCATTAATGCAAGAAAACCCATGGAGAAAATGAACTACACCCTAGCCTTGGTATAACAATGAAATGCAACTTGGAATAAAATAATATTTTATTAAATGTATGGTCACAAGTTCAGTACATGCAACAAAGGAGAGGAGGTCTACCCATTCAATAAGGATGGAGCACTACAGCTAAGAAAACGTATATTACACCAATCTATCTATCTATATTATATATAAGAAAGCTATATGAGAGAATATTTCAAAGAATATTCCCTAATCTGGCTTGGACATATGTGGCTACAAATTTGTCTTAGCCTCTCAAATTTTCAGAAATTACATATTGCACCTTGCTATCTATATTTCCATATTTAGCTCAGGCATAAGTCGCCACAAATTTAATCTTGGCTCTTCAATTTTCCAGAAATTAAAAATTCTGAAAGTTTTAAGATTTTGGAAACTTTCATGATTTTTCTGTGCTATAGCATGCAAAATATCTTTTAAAAAGAGAAGAAAACGGAAAATTTTGCGATTTTCCTATGCAAGAAAAATTATGGAAACGCCGTAAAAATAGAAAAATTTTGAGATTTTTGAAAATTTCTGATTTTTTTTGTGCTATATATAGCAAGCAAAATATTGAAAACAGAACAAAGCGGATTTTTGAAATTCTTTGATTTTCGTGTGTTATAACATGCAAAAAAAATGAAAAATGGTCGAAAACAGGATAATTTCAGATTCCTGAAAATTTCACTATTTTTGTGAGTCTATAGCATGCAAAATATTGACAAGACAAAGGAATCAAAAAATGTTCGAGAATTTAGTGACTTTTGTTTCCTATATAGCAAGGAAAATATTGAATAAGCGAAGAAAACACAAAATTTTGAAATTTTCGCAATTTTTGTGTGCTACGGCATACATATTGATAATTTTAAAGAAACTATCGCAGTTCTTCATGCGCAAGCAAACAAAATATTGAAAAACCGCTTTAAAAATTCTGCGATTTTCGTTTGGTATTGCAAAAAAAATAGAAATACTAAAGAAAACAAAAAACTGTTTTCATGTTACCGTGTAAAATATTAAAATTTTGGGGGAAACAAAAAAATTTAAGATTTTTTAAAATTTCATGTTTTTCGTGAGTTATATAGCATGCATAATATTGAAAAAGAAAAGAAAAAGGAAATTTTGAAGATTTTTAAAAATTTTACGATTTTCTTGTGTTAAAGCATGTAAAATATAGAAAAACGGAAGAAAACAGAAAATATTGACTTTTGAAAATTTTATGATTTTGTGTGATATAGCAGACAAATATTGAAAAACGAAAAATATAAAAAAATTTGAGATTTTTTAAGATTTTGCGATTTGTGCGTGCTATAACAAACAAAATATAGAAACCCCAAAGAAAACAGAAAATTTTGATACGTTCAAAATTTCATGTGCTACTACGCATGCAAAATATTGAAAATTTAGAGAGAACATAAACTTTTGGGATTTTTTCAAATTAAATGATTTTCGTGTATTATTTCAGATTACGTGATTAGTCACTCAAACCAAATTTCTTTTCTTTATTCTGTTAGGTTTTTAGTAACAATCGGCGACCTTCCTTTCTTTTATTTCACATAGCTTTTTGTCTCCTTGATATCCGAAAGTTCTCCAATAGAATGAGCAAATAAAATATTGGACAACTGAATAAAACAGAAAATTCTGAAATTTTAAAATTTCATGATTTTCATTTGCTAGCATATAACATAACAAAAAAGAAGAGAACAGATTTTTTTTTGAGATTTTCAAAAATTTTGCAATTTTCATATGCTAAACCATGTAAGATATTGAAAAGGTGAAGAAACCAAAAAAAAGTTCTGAGATTTCGGAAATTTTTGCTATTTTCTGTTGTTATAGGCTATAGCAAGCGAAATGTTGGAAAACTAAAGAAAACGTAAAACTTTCATATGTTTAAAAATATTGCAATTTTCACTCTATATAGCAAGCAAAAAACAAAAATCCGAAGACAATAGAAAATTTCACGATTTTCATGTGCTATCATAGCATACAAAAAGTTGTAAAACCGAAGAAAACAAAAAAAATAAGGACTTTCTAAAATTTGGCTATTTTCATATGCTAAGAAGCAAAATATTGAAAAACCAAACAAAACAGAAAATATTGAGGTTCTTGAAAATATTGGCTATTTTCATGTGATATAAAATGCAAAATATTGAAAATTTGAAGAAAACAAAAAAAATGAATTTTTAAAAATTCGCGATTTTCGTATAGTAGCATGCAAAATATTGAAAATTTGAACAAAAAATTTTGGGATTTTTGAAGATATCACGGTTTTCATAACGTGCAAGCATAATATTGAAAACCCGAAGAACAAAGAAAATTTTGCGATATTCATGTGCAGCATGCAAAATATTGAAAAATCGAACAAAACTAAAATTTTGGTTTACGTGACAAGCAAAATATTGTGAAACCGAGGAAAACAGAAAAGAAAACTACACAATTTTCGTGTGATAGCGTGCAGAATATTGTAAATTTGAGAAAAACAAGTAATTTTGGGATTTTTTGAATTTTGCCAATGTCATGTGACAGAGCATGCAAAATATATTTTAAAAAACTGAAAACAATAGAAAAAATTAAGATTTTTAAAATTTTGTAATACTCATGTGCCATGGCGCGCAAAATGTTGAAAATTTGAAGAAAACAAAAAAATTGCAGTTTTTGTACATTTCGTGATTCTCGTGTACTATATAGCAAGTAAAATATTGAAAAACCGAAGAAAAAATAAAATTTACAGTTTTTAAAAATTTCACGGTTTCCGTATGCTGTAGCTAGAAACTTGTTGAAAAGATGAGAAAATTCTGAAATATTTGCAAGTTCATTCTTCATATATTTTCCACATGAAGTGCATAAATATGAGATATTAAACTTACAAATTATATAACAAAAACATTTAAATTAATCTGATTTCTCTTGACTTTGGACTTCATACCCGCGCATTGCGCGGGGACCCTTGCTAGTAGAAATAAAATCAATAGTTGCTTCTCTAATAAATATTAATTTGTTTCATATTGCAATGGGACCCCGCTGCAAAGGTGGTGTTAGAATTTTAATAGAAAAGAAAAGACACAAGAAAATAGAGGCCAACAAACCTCATCCCCGGGAGTAGAATTGAAATCACCAGCGACAATCACAGAAGGAATGCAATTGTATGTATCTGAAACCAGTTCCTTGAACTGAGTCAGTCGCAGTAAAAGATACTTCACTTGAGCAAGCTTTACATCGACCCATTCTGGATCCCTGCAACAACGTGAAATAAATACATTGATTAAGGACAACAAGTGAATCTCAGCTGCTCAAGAACCAATTAATTTCACAAAGGAAAAGATGAAAATAACCAAACATATGAGTAAGAATCGTTCTTCTTATAATTTCATAATTTAACAAATTTAGATAGATGCCTGCCATTGCAAGTCGCTTAAAAACAGTTGGCTAAACATAGGTTTTTACATACCAAAAAAAAACTTTTCAATTCTAGAAAGAAAAAGACAAGAACACTTGTTACCAGTAAATGTGTGTATTTGCCACGATAACCAGATGCTGAGACGGATTAATAAGCTTAAATGCTGCCAGTATACCCACACAATCACGTTTCAATCTCACACGAGGATCATTAGGATTTCCATGTTCACCATTACCTGTTGTTTTCACCAATTCTAATAGAATTACGGAAATTTATAAACATAAAAACACTAAAAATGTTGATTTAATTGGAATATGTACTTTGTAAGCCATCAGAGAACTAAGATAAACCACTATAGCACTTAGATTGCCTCTCTACCGAGCTATATTTATATCCAAATCTATTACAGCATCAAAAGCATTAATCCCAACTCTTGGGGTCGACCGCATAAATCATTTTCTTTCTTACAGTTGGTTAATGGCCATCCCTTAACAACCATCACATGTTATAACTCTCTTTTATGCTGGATTTTCTAAAAGAATGTTGGAGGTTTAGGAAGTTAATGGAGTCGATCTAAATGTAAATTTATGTGATTGCTTAATAATGAATAACATGTATGCCGAGGAAAAGAAAAGGAAAAGAAAGGAAAAGGATCAAAATACTATGAAATATACCTTCTGTTGATGTTCCTTGGGTTGTTTTGATGTCCTCTGTATTATTGTTCTCGGTTTCAGTCGAACAATTCTCATGATCAATAGAGGGCACGAGATCATTATAATGTAATTCTTCATGTAAGACCAGTTCTGCACTGAAAGAAAAGGATGACGGTCACAAAAGAAAGTTAAACATTATTTAAAAGAAAATTATAAATCTCAGACAAATGAAATTGGAATATGCCTAAACTTTGGTTACAAACCCAATTGAAGGGATATAAATCTTTAGTCACGGTTAAGTTTTGGATGGAAAAAAGAACAAAAAAATGAAACAGCAATGTGGCAGAATAAGGTAGAAATCATTTGGTTAAATTCCAGTTTTCCAACAGACACTTTGTGAATCAAATAATACTTTGTAAATAAATGAAATAGCATTCTGGAATTGGCCAAAATCAACATTTTAAATTTTTTTCATGAATTGATTAATTTGTGGCCACTTGATGCATGAATATAACATGTCAAATGATTTATTCATGTAGTAGCTCGCATCCAATAGTGTGGATTTCCAATTTTTAAGGAAGGTCGTTAACTCTCACACACACATACACACAAACAAATTAATATATCTCATTAGGACAAAAACATTGCATGCAATAAACACGCAGCAATATTTCTATATTGTTAAAGGTAGATCACATATCTTTGACCAATTAATTACGTTGATGTCAAAAAGAAATATTGTAAACAGCAGAGATTTATAGGGAGAATGTATAGGTAAACAAAAATTAGAGAGGAATAGATATTGGGAGGCTGAGATCGGGTGGTTTACTTTAAGAATGAAATTAGATAAGGTTTTTTTTCCAAATATATGAAAAAAGAAACAAAGAAACTTAATGTTAGGTTTTAATCAAATTAAGTAAATAATTATCTCTCTGGTCACATACGCCTTATTATAAGGAATTCCAAAATAACCAACCATACAGTGAAATACCCAAATCTCAAATAAAAATCCAATCACATCTAAGATAACTGAAAACGTCCTTAGAAGAGAGGTGAATAAGTCTTTATGGCAAACTCGGTGCAATTGTACTAATTTGAAAAACTTTACATCGGAATGTAAATCAGAGTCTAATACTAATAACAATTTCACAACACAGAAAGCACAGAAAGTAAATGACATGGATTTGTTTACTAGGGTTCACCAACTCTGTGGCTAATCCCTACCTGAGAACTCATAATCAGGAAACTCACTATCCAAATGACTCCTTACAGGTGGAGAAACTCAGATCTTTTATGAGGCTCAGATCTTAGAATCTTTACACTTGCAGGCGATGAACACCTAGACTTTTTCCCTAAGGCTCAAATCCGAAACCCTTTATAACGTGAAGATCACAGACCTTCACTAGGTCGTACAAATCAGATTTTTAACAAATCTTTACAAAACCAACGTTACGACCCTAATGATCTCAATAGATAAATCAAGTTTCAAATCAAAAAGATAATGGATTTTGTTTTTGGAGATAACAAAACTTTTAAGAACGATTCAAAGAAGTTTTCAAAAAAGTTTAAGAAAAGTCTAAACAAAACTTCTTCGACAACTAAAGATTTTTCATTTCTAATGACTAGAAATTCTAAAACTCTGAAAAATCTCTTCTCTCAAAAGAGTATTAAAAATTTAAGAACAAAAGTGACCGAGTTTTCACAAAAATATTAAAGAATAATGAAAGTTTGAAACGTTAAAGTGGTGAGTTAAAAAATTGATGAAAACTCTTTGAAATAGGATCCTTTATATAGAATTTTGATATGGACGGTTAGAATAACCGTTCCCACAATTTTGGACCATTAAAGGCAGTTAATAGCCGTTAGGATTTGAAATTCATATCGAAAATGAAAATTTGAAAATGGCCATAAGACATTTATATTGATATTTAATTTGAAAATGGCTATAGACGTCTTGAATTTGAAAATGAAAATTTGAAAATGAAAATGAAAGAGGCTATGAGGCAGTTAATGGCTATTTGAAAATGGCTAAAGACGTCTTGAATTTGAAAATGAAAATTTGAATTTGAAAATGAAAATTTGAAAATGAAAATGGCTATTTACATTTATATAGAATTTGAAAATGAAAATTTGAAAATGGCCATGAGGCGGTTAATAGCCGTTAAGATTTGAATAAGGCTATAGACGTCTATAGTCTGCTATTTTTAGACACAGATGTCTCCCAAGACATTTATATTGATATTTAAAGTATATTTTTAAAGAAGATGTTTGAATACTCATTGAATAATTTAGATATCTCTTTAAGTAAAGAGGTATCTAATATACAAAATTAAGATCAGAAGGAAATTCAACCCATTGAGATCAACTCTAGACTTAAAAAAATAAAAAGTCTTCAATATGTCCGTTGTTCGACTTCTTTGTTATTTTTGAGTTTCAGAGTCTCTTGATATTACTGTTGAGATGTCAGTTGCATTGTTGATTATTCTCTTACTTGAATAATTCTATTGCTTTAGCACTTTAGCTTATCTGACATGTTTAGTAACATTTGATATTTTTGAAATATGGTTTTTGTAAAATAATCAAAACTAAAAAGAATGAGACTCATAGGTCAACAATAACCCCATTTTTTATATTTTACAAAACTTAATTAATAATATTTAAGATATACATAATTTCAAAAGGATATATATAATTTTAAAAAAAGATATTATTCAAATGCTCCCCCTGAATATGTGCATAATTAATTCTTCCCTTTTTTGGAAATATCAAAAAGTGTTGGCATGAAGGAATAATAAAGAAATTAAGGAGCAAATGAAATGAACATATTAAGCACTAATGAAATAATAAGATGCAAACAAATATAACTAAGCATGAAGTTTACAAATAATTACATAAGCAAGCAAGCAAATACATAACCATCAAGGTTTAAGCAACTACATAGTTACCAATCTAACACAATCAAGTTCTAAACCACATAAGTCTGAGATATTACATAACTTAATAACTAACAACGAATAATGCGTCGTTGTCGAGCTGAGGCAGATCGAAATCCTTCAGAGTGTGGTACTGAAACGATAGTGGTGGAGGATAAGGGGATTGACCATACATGTAATTCATGTGATACTCGAAGCGGGCATTAAATTCATCAAATCGGTCATTACATTTGCCATTTGTAGTCGTTAAGCGAGTGGAGTGAGTTGAGGCTCTTCAAGCCCCCTTTAATCACTTTGAACGGTTCAGTATTCAATATCAAATACCGGGTGGAGTTCTTCTTACTGAGTTAAGTGGGGCGCAATTAAGTAAAGTAGTGAGGGAGACAACCGATAACAACTATTGCATGCCTCTTTTTCTTCTGGTCAAGAAGCGATTGTTCTATGGCTCCTCTCGTGCTTTACTCAAATGGTGGAAGTGGTGCCCGGTTTATTTCTGTACTTACAAAGTTGGTGTGCCTTCTTTACCAAGTCACTCTGCTTCTTTGTATCTCTAATGTGGCGCAGTTTTGAGCCGATGATAGAAAGATGCATAGCGTCCTGACGCTCAGAGAGATGATGTTTAAAGCCTTGAAAGTTATAAGGAATAGGTTGGTATTGGATTTCAAATCATTAGGTGGAGGATATGGTGGAGATTGATTTGGAGGAAGTTGTTCTTGGACAGGAGGATTTTCTAAAACATGAGACGGATGTTGTAAAAACCGAAATGTTTGTCTTCACGTTGAATGGAGATGTCAATAAAGGGATCAATACCGGCATCTTCAATGATTTTGATGACCACTTTGTCGCAGTAAAAATTCGAAATGGATGTAGGTAAATTCCAAATTGTATTGATAAAGAATAATGGAAAATTAACTTTAATGTGAGCCAACACACAATAAGTCAATAGTTTGTGTGTGAGGGTAATGCAATCTCTACCACCCGATTTAGGATAAATGGTGTGATCTAGTAAGCAAGCTAAAACACAGGCTTGAGGAGCGAGGGTTTGGGTGAACAGATCATTGTATAAGTGTGGATATTCATCACCGTGAAGGAGCCTGGAAGCATCCATCTTGGTGACATTGGATGGATAGTGTGCAAAATTAGACAAATTTAGTTTATAAATATCAACTCTCGTTTGGAATTTAGAGAATCCCAGCAAGAGACGCGGGTGAAATGATAATGGATCGCTTTTATAGCGTGGGCTTGAGAATGGTTGCATCATCTTGATTACTAACAAGATTGGCATAGAAAAGATAGACGAAATTTGTATGGGTGGGACAATCTAGTGTAAGAAAATTGATCCAACCTTGATATTGAAGAAGTGGAGTGAGAAAGAAATTTTCGATCTCATTCAAGCGAATGGAGGAGTCGGTCGTGATTTTCTTCTTCACAATACGCTCATATAGCTTGACAACTTTGTCGGAGATGAATACAAACACGACGTCTTCTTCTTCGCTATCGCTTGGTCTTGCGTCGCTTCTTCAGTTTCTTCGACGTAAGTTTCGTCATCTTCATCATCTTCACTCTCCGATTCATCAATAGGTTGTGGAGGAGCACGTCGACGGCGTTTGGAGGTCGATGATTCGCCAAATTCTACGTTTTTAGTTTTAACCATTTTTGGAGAAATTTGGAGACGGAAAAAATAGGGTTTGTAGTTTGATTTGGTGGAGGAAGAGAGAAAAGAAGTGAGGACATGAGAGTTCTAGAGAAGGTGTGGGAATTTATAAAAGGTGAATGGACGTTTATGATCAAGGAGTACAAGATGAAACGGTCACGACGTTTCAAATTGAAACGTCGCTACTGGAAAATTCGGCGTATAGACGTCTACAAGGACATCTATAGGTCAATAGACATCATAATGGACGTCTATGGAGACGTCCCTGTAACCATTTTTATGGTATGCAGAGTTATTGTAAAGTGGATTTAGTAAAGATTTAAGATTTAAATTTTAGGATATATATTTTAGTTGGAATATAAGTAGATTTTAATTTTTAATTTGCACACGAATATGGATTAAAAATATAAGAAATAACTTATTATTCATAATACGAGCATTACATAATAAAGATACAAACATAAAAAAAATTTAAAAACATAATTCAAACATGACATACTACGAAACTAAAATAACAATTAAAACATACAAACACACTAAGAAACTAAAGCAACCTACGACAAACGACATAATGGATTCCTAGATACTAAGGAGATAATTCTAGTACTCCGTTGTCTTCGTTTCCCTTTCCTTGACGAAACCCCTTTGATCCGGTCAAATATCTGGGTATGAACGTCATTCACTTCATATCGAGTAATGAACATGAATCGTGATTAAAAGGTGGATGGGCATAAAAAGGATCATCAGCGCCTGTTCCATGTCCTGTGGGTTCAAAGTGAAACCGAGTATTATTAGGATCGTTTGGTGGTGGTCTTTGATCAAGTGGATCGGTAGCAGATGGATTTTCCGTAGGTATTTCGTCCGCCTAAGGTGCATGAAAGATATACTCTTCAAAGGGCTCTTCTGACGGGTCCTCCGAAGGATCCTCAGTAGAAAAAGTCGAATTGGAGTGAGGAAGGGTAAATGCCAGAATCCTAGAGGGGTTCAGTGTCAGTCGAATTAGAGAAAGAGGCTCCTCTTTGATCATGACATCGAGTTTCTTGATGGATGGGGACCCTTTCTCGACTACAGGGATGCTCCTAGTTGAAATGGTTAGCTTTGACATTGTAAAGATAAGTGTATGTTTTGGTGTAGGATTTGGGAAGAAGAGGATGGAAAAAGTGAATTTTGAAAGAAGAATTCACTTAAATTTATATAAGGAAGAGGTTACAACTGAAGCAAGTTTTAACAACAAAAACTTAGTTATTAAAACAATCAGAAACTTTGAAATTTCAAAAACTGATAAGGAAGTTCACAAAACTGTCGTCGGTTTTATGAGCAAACGTCCATAGAGACATCTGTGTGGACGTCTACAATGGGTTGTGGACGTCGGAGATACAAAGCGAGTGCACCGGAAAAGAACGGGCAAGGAATTTAGGTTTTATAAAAAAATTCTAAAATTTTGTTAATAAAGGTTTTTAGTATTTAATTCCTAGTTCAAGCATGTTGAGTTCACCCCTTATTTGTGCAAAGCGGGTTCTATCTAAAGGTTTTGTGAATATGTCAGCCAGCTGTGATTCAGTTGGTATATATCCAAAAAATATATCACCTTTATAATAGTGATCTCATAAAAAATGATATCTAACATCTATATGTTTAGTTCTTAAATGTTGATCAGTGTTTTTGGTCATTTTGACCGTGCTGATATTATCACCGAGTACTGGAATTTTGGAGACTGTTTCCTTATAGTCTTCTAAAGTGTACTTTATCCAAAAACTCTGTGCACAGCAAACACCAGCGGCGATATATTATGTTTCAGCAGTAGACAACTACTGATGCTTATTTCTTGAAGGCAGTTACCTAAGAAATGACACGTGTTGCTAATACTCTTCCTATCTGTTTGACTTTCAGCATATTCAGCATCCGAATAACTTGTTAAATGAAACACATTATTCTTTGGATGCAATAATCTTAGATCGATAGTGCCCTTAAGATATCTAAAGAATCTCTTAACGGCTACTAAATGGGATTCTCTAGGATCTGCCTGGTATCTAGCACATAGATAAACTCTATACATGATATCATATCTACTTATAGTTAAATACAGTAAACTACCAATCATACCTCGGTAAAGTCGTATATCTACCACTTTTCCAGTTTCGTCCTTGGTAAGCTTAGTCGTCGTTGCCATTAGAGTTTCGCATGTCTTTGCATTCTCTAAGCCGAACTTCTTGATATGTTCCTTAGTATACTTGGCTTGGGTGATGAATAGTTTTTCTTAACTTTATTTGATTTGAAGTCCAAGGAAGAAATTCAATTCTCCCATCATACTCATTTCAAACTCAATCTGCATAGACTTTAAGAACTCTTAGCAGAGCTGCTCATTGGTAGAACCAATATCAACAAAAATTTGGACTACCATTATATCATTTCCATACACTTTTGTAAATAAGGTTTTATCAACTATACCTTTTTGATGTCCCATTTTTATTATGAACGTACTTAATCTCTCATACCAAACTCTAGGAGCTTATTTGAGACGGCACAAAGCTTTTTCTAGTTTAAATACGTGTTCTGGGTATTTATGATTTATAAAGCCTGATGGTTGTGCTACGTATACTTCATATATTCTACCATTCAAGAATGCGCTTTTAACGTCCATTTGAAAGACTTTAAAGTTTTTGAAACAAGCATGGGCTAATAATATCTTAATAGCCTCGATTCCAGCGACGGGCGCGTAAGTTTTGTCATAATCAATTCTTTCGACTTGATTACAACCTTGAGCAACTAAACGTGTTTTATTTCTTATTTTATTCCTTCACTCGTGTAACTTGTTTCTAAAAACCCACTTAGTGCCAATTATTGGTCTATCATTGGGTTTTGAAACTAATTTCCAAACTTTATTTCTTTCAAACTGATTTAACTCATCCTGCATTGCGTCTATCAAATGCTCATCATTTTCAACTTCCTTAAAAATCTTTTGTTCTATAACCGAAATAAAAGTTGATTGATGCCTTAATTAAACGTTGATGAACTAGTAACTACTCCTTTATCTATTTTTCCTATTATTAGATCTTTAGGGTGATCTTTGTTGAATTATCAATCTTCTGAATAGCATCAATTACTTGCTCTTATTGTTCCAATTGATTAGTTTCAACATTTTTTACTATTGATAAATAATTTAAACCTTTTGACAAGTTAGAATCATCATCTATTATATTCCCAGAATTAAAGGAGTTAGTTTCATCAAATTGAACATGCATGCTTTTTTGAATAGTTAAAGTTCGTTTATTATAAACGCGATAGGATTTACTGGTCATAAAATAACCAACCAATATTCCTTCTTCACATTTTGAATCGAACATTCCTAAGTTGTCTAAAATATTTAATGTTGGATACAGGTGCCCTAAAGGCAATTATCGTACTTACAAGCATGCAATTGTTGAATTCAAGGAGCACATATACGGAGAACAATCTTACTCGAGATTATAGTATGCTATTTTGGTTTGTCTTTATGTTACATGTGTATATGTTTTATTAGTAATCACGATACATGAAATAAAGCCCTTAGGATATTTGCTTGACTACGAGGATTGATGATAGAGATCATACTAGTAGGGCTTGAGTAATCTATAAGCACATTCTAAAATGTTCCTAGTCGTAAGAGTATTAAGACTGGACATCGGTGCTCCAGTTTAGACTAGTGTGTACGTTTCCAGATCCAGTTGGAGGGCGATAGCTGATCCTACAGGTATTGGTGTTTGACACCGAGGATTGTATGCAGATGCTCATTAGATGAGTTACACTAGACGGACTCACCGATAACTCCTAGTTAGTATTATACCAATGTCAGATAGCAGATCTCTGGTGATATAAATACAAGATAGTCTCTTGACTTGAGATCGTCATTTGTCTCATGTGTGTTCCAACCATACTTTGATTACTGTCCTACCACGGCTCAAAAGAGTCGTGCAAACAGGATTTAGTTCGGTATATTCCCAAAGCACATGGAGGCAATGAGCAGTCGAGGGGATTCGTCTCTCCCGGTATATGGAGTTGATGTTGAACTGTGCAGAACACAACTATAACCAGAAGTTATTGGCCACCATAGTGGAGATAAACTGATAAATGCTATCAGTTGTATCTCCGGTGGTTATGAGTTCTCTGTCGCACGACTTATCTGGTTATTGGGGGCTGACAAACTCCACCCCCAAACCCGGTATGCGATACTCTCAGACGAAGAGACCGGACTATACGGTGACTGTCGCTGATAGACTTTGTCGGGTCCGGATGAATTTGCTCGTCGACCTGTCTTTATCTTGATCGCACCTGGATAGTCATTACGTACAGCTAGTACCGCTGACGAGCTTGTGGGTTAACCCGTGAGGAGATCGAATCTGAAAGTGTGTCGGATATGATCTTGTTTAACCTACTGCCAGCGTATCGACAGGTCTTTAGAGTCCCGCAACGAAAATGCCTATCCGGGCAAAATGTGTGTAGCGTATGTATTGGATACGTATGGGAGTTCGATTAAATGGTTGATTTAATCAAATGTCCGGATATACTAGTCAGTTTAAAAACTGGAATATCAAGTCAAGTGTTGACTTGATAACCATATTTTGATGCGGTTTCTAGTACAGTGTATATGATACACGCACTTTCTACCGTATATGATACTGAGAAGATATTGATGGCCATTCATGTATTTGATACATGACATGTATGTGTATAGGATACATATACTTTATCTCTTTATACGTGTGTGTGTGTATTCCACTATCATTTTATTATTATAAACATATGTAGATATATATATATATATATAAGTATATATTATATATGACATGATACTATAAGTGGGTGGGGCCTTCCCTCTCTCTTTGTGTGACAACAAAGAGGAGAGAAAGGGAAGAGATAAGTCTTGTATATGACAAATGAGATGATAATATGAATTAGCTGACTCATTTTATAAGCCATCATATTTCTTCTTCCTTAGCTCTTGAAGCTTTGATCTCCTCTCTAATGGCAAGTGTTGCAATAGTGATAAAAATGGAAAAGGAGAGAGTACTCATTGTCCATACCACCTCCCTCTACACCTAGCAAGTCTCTAAAGAGAGTTTCTCCGCTTGAAGACGGAGATGGAGTTTCGGGCGGCCTCCTTTCACCGCGGATCATCTACGGCGAGGCGGTCAGCTTGTACACTCTCCATAAGCTCACGAAGTCTGGCTTGGGTCTTCCAATGGAGATCGGACACACTACAAAGATTGTAGCCTCTAGACTTTGCTCTCTTGATGGGCCCCATGGGTCATGCCCGAAGTCCCCACTAGGGTCTCGGCGGTTTTCGGATCCTCCCGGGATTCGTTTCATGCAAGAAATGAGTTGGTGTTTTGAGGCGAGCTGATATTGAGATTCAATTTTTGGGATTTCAAGTGTTCGGCTTCGCGGGTTACGGATTTATTTGGCCATGGCTCCGTATTAATGTGATCAAAGTGTTTGATCGTGTTGATTCGGCTGCATATGTCTATATATGGTGTTTAACGTCGACGAATTGATGTGTGATCAATTCAACGAGGTTGCATAAGTGAGTCTGAAATTGGTTTGCTTGGTTTGGTTCGGATTGTCGCAAAATGAATAGCCCCGTGCGTGTTTGCGTGTGATGCTATATGTAGTATTTCGATTCATGTTGTGGCCAAATGTATATTCTATTATTCAGGATGAGCGAACGACATGTGGCCGTCGTTTCCGCTTGTTGTATTATTATTTATCGGGACACAACCAGGATGCGGTCGTGTTGTAATTAATACAGGTTATAGGATAGACCCGCAGAGGAGTGCTCGAGTAGCCGGGTTCTAGAAGACAGCGGGTGGCTATCTTAAGGAGTTAAGACCGGTCCGCCTTGTTCTAGAATTGACGAGTTGCTAGCCGCACTCGTAGAGGTCTTGTTTTGGCTAGCACGGGTTAGTCACGCTACCGGGGAATTTCGTGTATCGTTTGTGGCTCGGACGAAAAGCGGGATTTCTAGATAATCCGACTATTCCATTTCTGTGTTGATTCATTACATGTCTGTGATATGATTATATGCGTGTAATGATTCTTTTTCTGCATGCTTGTGATTTGATTATATTTCTGCGATGACATATTTATATGATATATCTGTATATAGAAGATGCTAGATAATATGAGATTATCTAATTGATGGGATTGAATTAATTCAGATTAATGCAAAGTAAAACAAACCTATAAGTTGTAGGAATCGAATATTTCTAAAATGGTGTTATAGTCGATTCTTTTGTTTTGCATAGAGGTTTTCAGTTAGGAATATTCTGCACCTTATTCGATGAGATGAGAGCCTTGATCCCTTCACTGGAAGTTCGTTCTTAAGAAAAAGTTTGTTACTATAAATTTGCAAATTGTATAACCGTATTCTTTTGTTTTGCACAGCGGTATTCGATTAGGAATATCATGCACCTCATCCGATGAGGCAAGCCATGATCCCTTAACGGGGAATCCGCACTTAAGCAAAAGCCTATGTAACTATAAATTTGCAAAGCCATTCGGTTCCTACAATGAGATCAAGTTCATTACGTTAAGGGTTTTATTCAAAACCGTCTATAGTCCTCTGTCATTTCAGAAAGTAGAGTGCTTAGTATTCGTGTTGCGTTTGTTAACCTTGTCAAGACGTAGTGTACGGTAACTAAATGATGTCTTCCTGCTTGCATGTTGATGTGATTAACCGAGACAGTCGCATAACCTTGTTGACCTTGTTAAGGACTTATGCGGATGGGTTGAAGTTAATCACGAAATGACGGGTTGAACTTAACTAACGACTTATGGTTTGTTGACCTTGTCAAGGTCACAAGTCGTTGGGGGTAAAAACCGATATTAGGAGTTTCAAGCGTTGAAACTTATAATGAAATTGCATACCTTCTATGGAGAGATGACTTGTTAGCCTTGTCAAGGTTACCATACTATGATAATTTGGGTATCGACTCCCACTGTGGGTAATAGTTACTCTCAGAAGATTTTCTATATGAATCCCGGTTAATTCTCTTTTTAGGGTTTGAAAGAGAATTCGACAGAACAGTGGGAGTTATCCTGATTAGATGAAAATATTAACCAATCTAATCTAGTTAGAGTGCACGCTAAGTGTTTTTCTCTCTCTCTGGTAGCGACCCCGAACTTACCCTAAACTAAAACTCATAACCAAGTTAACCGAACATTTTACGACCATAGGCTTTGGAATGTCATATTTCCCCGATTCAGGACAAAGTCGCATAATTCCTTGTCGATTCTACTTCCCTTTCAGCTTATTCCAAAACCCTCCGTATCCGGTACCGAGATCCATATTGCTTGGAAGGTCATCGTATGGTTAGATACGAACTCAAAAAAATTGTTTCGGTCCAAGAATGGCTACTGGTTCTGGAATAGATGAATTGTTCATTAGTCTCTCCACTCCATCTTATCTCAAGTATGAGAGATCCTTAAAGAAGGAGAATACACATGTTACGTTTATTGGATAGTTTTCTTCCAAACCTAAGGCTGGAGCTAAAAAATCGGATAAGAAGAAAACCAATTAGCATAAGTTTGGTGTACACAAGATAAGTCGGAGAGACAACAAAAAGGGTTGTAGTGAGCGGAAGGAAAATTGCTGCTATGGTCATGAACCTGGGCTGTTGAAGAGGCATTGCATGGAATACCCATCCACCCCTTGAAGCACTTTGATGTTTCAGTTTTCCCGTGTGTGTTTGTAATTAAAACTTTTCTCAATTGATTATGCTTCCTGGGTATGCGATACCGGATCTTGGATCCCATATTTGTAAGTGGTTACAGATACTAAGAAGGAGCACAGTATTGGAAAATGGATAATTTGATCCTCAAACTCGGTGTTCGGAGCAATTGTTGCTATTGAGGAAAATCACCTGGTCTTGCCTGTTGGAAAATTTTTGGGTTTTAAACGGCCATTATTATGCACCAACTTTTAAAACTCTAATATGCGTCTCTTTATTGAATAAAGTGGGATATGTCTTTGAAAACTATGTCATTGACATTTATATTGATCAAGTGTTGATTGGGTAAGACGCAAAGAATAAACGATATAGACATTCTTAACCAAGATGCAGTTTTCAACTTGCCACACAAATTTTGAGTTAGTAAACTCATGGGACTTTTACATATTGATGTATATGGTCCGTTGTCCATCGGGTCAAGAGGATGGTACTCGTACTTCATTCTGTCTACTTTTGAAGTACTCTAGTTTTAGACACGTGTTCATGTTGAAGCACAAAGTCCGAAGCTATCGAGAACTTCATATAGTATAAGAATAAAGTAGAGAACCAGATGGTTGAAGTATCGAGATTTTTCGAAATGTTCGAAAATGTGGATACTCAAGCAGCTTAGTATTCCGTATTAAGAATTTGATTCTCTCATATTACTCCTCTGTGTGTGCGCTCCATGATGAGTGGTCTCTATTAATCTTGACAAACCTTAACCACTCCGCAGATTTAGTAAGTGACCTCAACCATCCAACAGATGCTTCGGTTTTCTCGTAGACAGTGATAAGGAGGCTTGCATCATGTTATGATGACCCTACTAGTTATCAGCATGCCATGAGAAGTGGTGACTTCCGACTGATGGTTGGATACCAAGTTCTCCAAGTTGGACTCCATACACTGCAACAAAGTATGGACTTTGTTGGGTGCTCCTGAAAAGGTAAAACTCGTCAGGAGCAAGTAGATCTTTTGAGAGCGGTGCAAATGGAAAGGTAAAAACCTAATAAGGCTAGACTTGTGGTTAAAAGTTTTCATCAAATCTGTGGATTGTGATGAAAGTTTTACTTGAGTGTCTGTGCTGAACTCCATATGAATATAACTTGTCGCTGCTGTTTTCATAACTATGATATCTAGCATGAGGATGACTATAACGTCTTTCTAAATGGTGATTTAGAAGTGCACGTGTATATGACTCTGCCAGAGAGTTATTGTAGTCAATGAGAGCAGCGGATAGTGTGCAAACTGCTTAAATCTATTTATAGACTAAAACAGGTATAGCGGAGATGGATCATCTGTTTTGATATACGGTCAAAGTGTTTGACTTCATCAAAATAGAAGATGAACATGGTATTTGTAAGAAGGCAGTAGGGTGGAATGTCAAAGACCTCATATTGGATATGGATGACATTCTTCTGATAGGAAATGAAGTTCATATGCTACAAATTGGTTAAGCTATAGTTGTCACATTGTTTCTCCATATAGGTTTTGGATGCTATATCAGTGATTCTAATAACCAGGTCTATAGATATATCTAGTAGGGTTTGGGATTGTCCGAATTCAGGTAAGATGACACCATTCTAAAGGGGTTTTAGAATGGATGACTCCTAGCAAGATAGTGTACCCACAAATAATCGAGTTGCCTTCTCTAAAAAGATGTCTTCATGACTGATGAAAAGAGGGACTCGCATGAATGACATTCGACATGGTTCGGCAGTGAAGTCAATCATGTGATATCATGTACCAGAGCAGACAATACTTATACACTTGTTATGGTAAACGAATATTAATCCAATCCTGGAGAAACAGAAGCAGTGAAGAACATATGAAATGTTCTTGGTGTATGGTAATGGCAGCCTCCTACTGGAGGTGGTTACCGATTCCACCATCCGAGGTGATATGGAAGACAGAGTGGCTGTCGCGAGTAGTTAATTAACCCTCTTGTGAGGAGCAGTATACTGAAAAGAGTTCCAAGCAAGATACTTGGATAGTCGTGACGCTAGGTGCAGATTATGACTCAGCAAAGGATACAGCCCAAAAATTTGTAGATAAAATAGTTCATTTATGACCTTAGTCCCATCATCTATCCAGGTAAATTCTAAGGCTGGTATCGCTCAGTTCGGGAGATAATTAATCTTCATGAAGTTGAGCGACAGAGAGATAAAGATAGATTCATTGTAAACGGATCCACTCACTGGGCTATTTCTCGAATACAGTTTGCGAAACTGTTAGTACAGAAGTTGGGTGTGTTGTAGCACATGAGAATGTGGATATGTGATACCGTCCTTAAGTGCAAGTGGGAGATTATTGGATATAGGTACCCTAAAGCAATTATCGTAATTGCAAGCATGCAATTGCTGAATTCAAGGAGGACCTATGGAGAACAATCTTACTCGAGATGTTAGTATACTATCTGCTTTGTCTTTATCTTACATATGTATGCGTTTTACTAGTTATCACGTATCATTGATACATGAGATAAAGCCCTTACGATCTTTTGCTTGACTACCGGGATTTGATGATAGAGATCATAATAATGGGGCATGGGTAGTCTATAAGCACATCCTAAAATATCCATAACCGTAGAAGTATCGAGACTAGGTATTAGTACTCCAGTTTAGACTAGTGTGTATGTTTCCTGACACGGTCGGAGGGCGATAGCTGAACCCACGGCTATTGGTGTTTGACACCGAGGATTGTATACAAATGCTCATTAGATGAGTTACACTGAACAGACTCACCGAGAACTCCTAGTTGGTATTATACTAATGTCAAATAACAGTTCTCTGCAAGGTTCAATAACTCGGTATCGGTTTCGGTCTCTCATAATTTTATTAGTCTCGCTGGGTTTCGGCTAGTTTCGCTAATCTCTGTTCGGGTTTTAGTTTCGACGGTAATACAATATACATAAGTGTAGATATATTAAATACTTAAATTTATGGTTCTATATTACAAGACAATAATTCTAGTGTTCAAAAATCCAGCCCTCATGCAAAATATATAGAAAAGTGTATTTAGACAAATATTAATATAGGGTTTGGGCTCACTTTTTTGCGGTTTTCTAACGAAGGCCTACAATGATCATAATGACAGTAAAAATGGAATTAAAAATAATTTTTTTAAGGTTTCAGCCGAAACGATATTGTATGGTTGGTTTCGTATCGGTTTCGGGTTTCAAACCGGTCTCCACCAAAACCGATACGAAACCACCGCGTATCAGTGGTTTCGGCCGAAACCTCGAACCTTGGTTCTCTGGTGACATGAGTATAGGGTAGTCCCTTGACCTGAGATCGTCATTTGTTTCATGTGTATTCCCTCTATACTTTGATTACTATCTTACCACGGCTCAAAAAAGTCATGCAAACAGGTTTTAATTGGGTATACTTTCGAAGCACATGAAGGCAATGAGCGGTCGAGTGGATTCGTTTATCCCGGTATAGAGAGTTAATGTCGCACTGTACAAAACACGACTATAACCAGAAGTCGGTGGCCACCGCGGTGGAGATCAACTGATAAGTGTTATCAGTTGTATTTTCGGTGGTTATGAATCCTCTGTCGCATGACTTATCGGGTTATTGGGGGTCTGACAGACTCCACCCCAAGACCCAGTATGCTATATTCTCATATGAAGAGACCGGGCTGTACGATGACTGTCGCTGCTATACTTTGTCGGGTCCGGATGAGTTCGCTCATCGACCTGTCTTTATATTGATCGCACATGGGTAGCTGTTACGTACAGCTAATACCGCTGACGAGCTTGTGGATTAACCCATGAGAGGATCGAATCTGAAAGTATTTCAGACTCAATCGGATATGATCATGTTTAACCTACTGCCAACGTATTGACAGGTCATTAGAGTCATGCAACGAAAGTACCTGCCCGGGCAAAATGTGATGTGGTGTGCGTATTGGATACATGCGGGAATTCGATTAAATAGTTGATTTAATCGAACGTCCGGATATATTAGCCAGTTTAAAAGCCGGAATATCAAGTCAAGTGTTGACTTGATAACCGTATTTTGATGTGTTTCTAGTATAGTGTAATATGATACACGTACTCTCTACAGTATATGATACTGAGAAGATATTGATGGTCGTTCGTGTATTTGATACATGATATGTATGTATATAGGATACATATACTTTATCTCTTTATATGTATATATGATATATATATATATATATTCCACTATCTTTTTGTTATTATAAACATATGCAGATATATATTTATATTTATATATAAGTATATATTATATATGACATGATAACATAAGTGCGTGGGGCTTTCCCTCTCTTTGTGACAACAAAGAGGAGAGAGAAAAGGAAGAGATAAGTCTCATATATGACAAATGAGATGATAATATAAATTATCTAATTCATTTTATAAGCCATCATATTTCTTCTTCCTACTTAGCTCTTGAAGCTTGACCTCCTCTCTAATGGCAAGTATTGCAATAGTGATGAGAATGAAAAGGGAGTACTCATTATCCACACCACCTCCCTCTACACCTAGCAAGTCCCTAGATAGAGTTTCTCCGCTTGAAGACGGAGATAGAGCTTCGGGCGGTCTTCTTTCGCTGCGGATTATCTACGGCGAGGTGGTCGGCTTGTACACTCTCCAGAAGCTCATGAAGTCTAGCTTGGGTCTTCCGATGGAGATCGGACATACTACAAAGGTTGTAATCTCTAGACTTTGCTCTCTTGAATTTTGTTTTTGGTAATTGTAGTGCATGAATGATCTTGTGGTCGTAAAATTTTGATTTTACATTTCCGCCGTGGTCACAAATGTTGTGATCCTAGTATCGACGTCCATTCATTTAATATGTAGCATTTACAACCAAAAACTTCAAAGTATTTAATGTTAGGGGTTTTACCATAAAATAATTTATATGGAGTTTTATTTAAATGTTTTCTAATTATTACTCTTTTGATTATATAGCATGAAGTGTTAATAACTTCAGCCCAAAAGTATCAAGGTAAATTATTTTTATTGAGCATGGTGCGTGCCATTTTTTATAAAGAACGATTTTTCCTTTCAACAACTCCATTTTGTTGTGGAATTTTGGCACAGGAGAATTCATGTTTGAAACCTTTCTTATTACAATATTCGAATATTGAGTTTTCAAACTCTCCACCATTGTCACTTCAAATTTTAGATATATTTAAATTCATTTCGTTTTGAATTTGTTTAGAAAATATTTTGAAAATACCATAGGATTCTTCTTTGGTTTTTAAGAAAAATACCCAAGTAAATTTTGAAAATCGTCTATAATAACATAGGCATAATAATTACCTCCTAAATTTGCATTACGACTGGGACCAAAAAGGTCCGTATGAAGCGGTTGCAAGTGGGTATTAGTTGACACATTAGATTTACTTTTAGGTGTAAAAGATGACTTAGTTTGTTTACCTCTTTGGCAGGCATCACACAACCTATATTTTCTAATTTTATTTTAGGGATGCTTTTGACAAAGGTTATTCCTTAAGATTTTGGATAAAATGTCCACATTGAGGAATGACCTAGTCTCTTATGCCAAAGTAACGCATATGTGTCATTATTTACTATTAAACACTTAATATCTGGATTTTTAAAATCTTGAGTGTAAATAATGTATGTATATGATATCTTTTACCAGTTAAAACTACTTTGTTATCATATAGGATTTTGCAAAATTCTTTTTCAAAGATTACGTTATAACCTTTATCGCAAAACTGGCCTACACTAAATAAGTTATGTTTTAGATTTTCTACACATAATGCGTCTTTATAGTAGTATTAGATGCATTATTAAAGGAAATATCACCTTTACCGATGATTTTACCCTTGTTATATCCAAAAGTGACAGTCACTTTCTTCTCTTAATAGCGTTTCGAAGTTTTGAATGTTTCCGGTCATATGTCTCGAGCATCCGCTATCAAGGATCTAACAACTGCTACGTCTTTAGAGCTCCTGTAAAACAGGAAGAAGAAAGTGACTTTCGGAACCCATATCATTCTTAGTCCACTTGGGTCGGTCTTTAGAGAAAATGATATTTATAAGATGAGTTATTTTTAATTGTACAATATTGTAATATATGTCCTAATGTGCAACAATACTTACATGTAAAATTAGCATACTTGTTTCCATATCTATAATAGTATTTATTTCTAAAAGGTTTAGATTTTAAGGCTAATTGAAAATATTTATCAAACCCGACACCTTTTTTCTTACAATATTTGATTGACAAATCTAACATTACATCTAAATTATCTTTACTATTTGTAAATTTTAAAAGCATTTTATCTTTTAAATCTACATTTCTCTTTAAGTCAAAAATTTCAAAATTTATTCTTCTGCTTCTGAGTCGCTAGAATCAGTATTATCCCAAATTGCTTGAAACGAACGTTTTTCTGATTCCTTCTTTGACTTCCACTTATCCTTATTTAACGTAAGACGCTCCAATTTGGTATGGCCTTCCTTATTGTATTTAAAACAACGAAGAGTTTTATTAGAATTAAAAATTTAATTTAAACGTACCTTTCTTCGAGGGGAATTTTATGGACTTCAGATGCTTCTTGAAGTATCTTGTAATGTTGGTCATTTCTTCATCGCATTCCTCATCACTAGATGTTTCCTTAGGCTTAGACTTGCTTGTAGATGCTTTTAGCGCGATATTTTCCTTTGAGTGTCATTTTCTTGCTTTTGCTTTAGATCGTCTAGTTGTATTTCGTACGTCTTCAATATTTCTACCAGGGAGTCGACTGTCAACGTTGTCATATCATTCGCTTCTTCGATCACAGTGAACTTTGATTGCCACGAGATCGTAAGGGATCTTAGCAACATATAACACTTCATTTTCTCATCGAATTTCTTTCCTAAGTTAAAGAGTTCTGTAATGACATTGTTGAATCTAGAATACATAGAGTCAAATGGTCTCATCGTCTCTCATTTAGAACATCTCATACTCGTGCATGAAACGATTGATCTTACTCTTTTTGACTTGACCGGTTTCATTATGGGCAGTCTGAAGAGTATTCCAAATCTCATTGGCCGTTTAACACATAGAGATTCTATTGAATTCTTCTGAATTCAAAAAGAAATGAAGTGAATTCATTGCCTTGACATTTAATATCATTGATCTCTTGTCGGCCTCAGATAATGGATTTGTGGTAGGAATGACAAAGGGCTGACTAATGATGTCTAAGATTTCTAGATTTATACACTGAAGGAAAACTTTACGCTTAGTTTTCCAGAATTGATAGTTGATGCCATTGAATAGAGGACAATTAGTGGATTGTCCTTCCATATGGTTTGTCATAGGATCAGATACTCAAGAAGTTAATCTTTAAAAAACAGAGTAATCTCGCTCTGATACCAAATTGAAAACAGCCTCAGAGGGGTGTGAATAAGGTTTTATGGTAAACTCAGCGCAATTGTCCAAATTTGAAAAGCTTTGCAGCGGAATGTAAATCAGAGTCTAATAGTAATAATAATTTCACAACGCAGAAAACACAGAAAGTAAATAACACTGAGATTTGTTTACTAGAGTTGACCAACTCTGTGGCTAATCCCCGCCTGAGAACTCCTGCTCAGGAAACTCACTATCCAAGTGACTCTTCACGGGTGGAGAAACCCAGATCTTTTGTTAGGCTCAGATCTTAGAACCTTTACACTTGCAGGCGGTGAACACCTAGACTGTTTCCCTAAAGCTCAAGTCCGAAACCCTTTACAACGTGAAGAGCATAGACCTTGTTCACTAGGTCGTACAAATCAGATTTTAAACAAATCTTTACAAAACCAACTTTACAACCCTAATGATCTCAATAGATAAATCGAGTTTCAAATTAAGAAGATAATGGATTGTGTTTTTGGACATAATAAAACTTTTAAGAACGATTCAAAGAAGTTTTCAAAAAGGATTAAGAAAAGTTTAAACAAAACTTCTTCGACAGCTAGAGATCTTTTGTTTCTAATGACTAGAAAGTTCTAAAATCCTGAAAGATCTCTTCTCGCAAAAGAGTAATAAAAATTTAAGAACGAGAGTGACGGAATTTTCACAAAAAGATTAAAGAATAATGAAAGTTTGAAAACGTGAAAGTGATGAGTAAAAAAGTTGATAAAAACTCTTTGAAATAGGGTCCCTTATATAAAATTTTGATGTGGACAATTAGAATTACCGTTCCTACAGTTTTGGACCGTTGGAGGCAGTTAATAGCCGTTAGGATTTGAAATTCAAATAGAAAATGAAAATTTGAAAATGGCTATAAGGTTATAGACGTCCCTATAGACGTCAATAAGGCTATAGACGTCCCTATCGATGTCTGTAGTCTGATATTACAAACTCAGATGTCTCCCAAGACATCTATATTGATATTTAAAATATATTTTTAAAGAAGATGATGTTTGAATACCCAAATTGAATAATTTAGACATCTCTTCAAGTAAAGAGGTATCTAATATAGAAAATTCAGATCAAAATGAGATTCAAACCAATGAGATCGACTCTAGACTCAAAAAAAAAAAAGTATTCAATATGTTCGTTGTTCGACTTATTCATTATTTACTTTGAACTGCATTTTGATTTTCGGAGTCTCTTGATGTTACTGTTGAGATGTCGGTTGCATTGTTAATTGTTCTCTTGCATTGTTAATTATTCTCTTGCTTGAATAATTCTATTGCTTTAACACTTTTAACTTATCTGACATGGTTAGTAACATTTGATATTTTTGAAATATGGTTTCTGTGAAATAATCAAAACTAAAGAGAATGAGACTCGTATGTCAACAATAACTAGTTATTCCAAAAACAGATCATATAAAATAGGTAAAATCTGTCACAATTCATCTATGCCACATCTAGTGATCAATGAAATCACAAAATATTGGATTGTTCATAAACCTCTAAGCACTAGTTCAGAACACCCTTTGCTTCCTTCACCATTTTGATAGTGAGCATATATTTGAGTTAAGTATCCCTAATCATGTACATGGGCATTACAGAACACCACCAAAAAAAAGGTCCATAAGCAAAGCTTATGCCAGGAAGCATAAATGTACAGAATATGAAATTCAAAGTATTTAAAATATATTTTAATAGATGGCTAACAATGAAGCAAACAATGCATGCCATATTATGTAAGAAAAAAATCATGATGATCAGCAATCTTTAAGTTCAGCTTCATTCCCTTTCACAAGCGTAAAAGAAGAAAGTTCTTGTACCTTTTGTTCTTGTAAAAGATCCCACATCCGTCGCGTTTTTGTCTAGTTCTTTGAACATAAATACATGAGTACCCCTGGCTCTCCATGCTGCTTTTGTAAAAGCCATCATATTCATCCAATTCCTAAAACATAAAATGGTAGATGACAAATATCAACTACAGAACCTTCTTCAGAAATAGATGGCACAAAAATAGCAGGTAATACTCAAGGTAAGTGGAAAGTTAAGATGGCGACCAATCATAGTTTTGTTTTTTTTTGTTTTTTTAAAGCGTAAATGCAACTATATATATTATTTTGTCAAAGAGAGTGGAAATACTATCATGCCAACCTAAAAATAGAAAAAGAAAGGACATATATCCACCAATCCTGCAATAGGGTGTCCACAAAATACTAATTGGAAGTTCCAACTTTTCCCTCGTCTATTCATAGCCAGCTTGTATTCTTATTTCCAATGAATATCAAACCATGGGTGGCATGGTAATTAGGTAAAGATGATAAAAGAAAAAAATCAAGGGATTTGACTAGACCGATCCATGAAACAGCCTATTTATTTATTTATTGTTTGATAAAAACAATTTCTCCATTTACTTGAAATTATAAGTTGAGCTCCGCTTTGACAGCAGTTAAGGGAAAAAATAGCTGGTCAGTAGCACTGAGTTTCGTAAACAACTGCTCACATTTACATTGTATTATAATTTATAACATTGTAAGTTAAGGCCTTAAGGGTTTTTTTCTGAGTCACAAAATTGGAAGTTGGAACCATGCAGTCCTCACCCTCTCCCCCTAAATAAATAGATTTTTTCTCGTCTTCAACTGTCTTTTCTTTCTTTCTTCCTTTTTTGGTGAGTATTTTAGGTGGTGGGCTCCTCTTTTTCCTTCCTTCTTTGGGTTTGAGTGGTGGTTATCAAACGCAATACTTGCAAAACATTGGTCAAGCACACTTCTTTAATTAACATTTAACAGATGAATGAAATTGGTGGGTAGCACAGTTTAAACTTAACCATCAACTTTCGTATGCAATGGTATAACACTGAAGGTTAAGGATTCTTTCAGCTAGTGATTGAGCATTATAATTCCATTATCGCAATCAGCCTCAACATTATCAGCTTTCATTCCCTCTACTTTTTTGGAACTGTTGCTAGTGGTGGGTTTCTTTCCTTTACTCTTTGTTTGGGGAGTGATGCATGAGGTATCATTACCTTTTTCTTTCTGTTTGGTACTTTCATTTTTAACATGACTACATGTCCTATACATTGAGTTGCTCATGCATTATCAGTAATAGTGAATTATGGTGATCGTTCATTATACGTGGCACTTGAGAGAAAATATGTAAACGAGATAAACCTAATATAACAATATATAGCTTATAGCTGTTTGAGAGAATAGTGGCAGATAACATACCTGAATGCAGAGGAAGTCGGCATTTAAATTTTTAAGGTCTGTCAAAACTGCTTGGGAACGAGCTTTCCACCTATGATATCAAATTGGAGGTCACATGTCGGTGGATACAAGTAGATCAAAAATATATCAAGGCAAAAGAAATATAAACAATGAAAAGAAAATAATAGCATTCAGAAGTCTTCCTGGCAAGGTTCGAGAACTCGGTTTTGGATTCGGTTTCGTTCTCTCAAAATTTTATTAGTTTCGGTGGGTTTCGGTTGGTTTCGCTTATCTCGGTTCAGCTTTCGGTTTCGGTTTTGACGGTAATACATACATACATACATATAGATATATTAAATTTATAGTGGTATATCACAAGGCAATGATCTTAGTGTTAAAAATTCAGTCAAGACAAGACCTACTGCAAAATTCATTGAAAAATGTACTTAGATAAGTATTAATATAGAGTTTAGGTTGACTTTTGACCTTCTTAAGATAAAAATAACCTGACTAGGTGTCCCACAAATGAAAATTATGGTCTCCATCTTGGTTCTGCACTTGATCCACAAAAAATAATTAGGCAGCCCTGAAAACTAAAAAATAAGTATGACCAGTCGTTTTTCAATCCCCTCTCTCTTACATCCCCTCTATCTATATCAGCTAGATGGATTTTCTTTTTTCTTATAACTTTCTCAATAGTCAAAATCAACCGTATTTGGCGAGTAAGTAGCGACTACTCACCATGAAAACACCTCAGATCTAATGATGAAAGTCTACAGTGATCACGACTATAACAAAAACGGCAAAAAATAGTTATTTGCTGAAACCTGGTTGTATGGTTGGTTTCGTATCGGTCTCCACCAAAGCCTATACAAAACGATCGTGTATCGGTGGTTTCGGACGAAACCTCGAACCTTGTATATGGAACAGTGACAGGATACATGATCCATCTTCAAAAGGGTTAGTACATTAAGGTTTACACACTAGTAATTATCTAGAAAATGCAACAGGACGAGCATAACCATTCCTCACAGTATTTTGGTCGGCTAATGGCCATATGATTGACAATCATTTTTCTTGACTTTGTTAATACGATGGCTAAACTTGACATCAACTAGCTGAGCATCCTATACCAAATAACAATGTACGGACTACAATTGAACATGTACATAACAGCATAAGAACTATAATTCTGCATATATGTGAGGTTTGTAGGATGTACTAAAGCATTTGGACAATTGGTAAGGAAAAAACCTGTATAATACTAAAGGAAATAGTTCCAAATAGATATGAATGAGGTCGCAAGGATGGCTTTAATGAAAAAGACTAAAGTTCCCGATTAATTCAAACATATGGCACTTTTATGCTCAAAGGTGTCATGCTAGAAGATGCATATAATATTTAGATACACTTGCACGCAGTAACAGATTGCTAGGGTGTTAGAAAGTCAGAAGAGAAACACGTAGCCAGATCAGAAATCTTAACGATGTAACCATGCTTCCTTCCTCCACCACATCTAGCTTGCCAAGATTGTATAACTAAGTGATGCATCAAGCAGCACACTGATAGGAAGGCATAGTTTTAAATTTTTTAAATTAAAAAAGAAAAACAAACATAACCCAGTATACAATGGAAAAGAAAGATTAGATATTGATATACCCCCTCAAGAACCATGGTAAGTTATTTACCAAACCCTCAACCCACACCCTTCTCAGCAAAGTCTTAGATCGGGTATGATTAGGGAATATTCCCTTATTAGGTTTTTAGACAGGTAACATTCCTAAAAGGTGGGAGAATTGGCAGGTCAAGGGATTGTGACAAGGTCACAAGTTCAAGGCATGCAATCAATACAAGGGGAAAGCCAACCCTATTTTTTTAAGGGAGAGAATGGATCCGATTTTATAACTCAAAAAATACCATATTCTACCCCTTTTCTTTTAACCACTCCTCGTTTCTCCATATTTAGTATTACTGGAATACAACATGTGGGGTTGCCTTAGTTAAAATTGTCAAGGGGATGCAATTAATTTAGTCCCCAGCCTTCAGATTCAAAGGGTAAATAAGGAATGGGGTGAAGTTTGAAATAACATAAGATTTTCAAGACAGTATGTCGATATATGACCACCTGAGGAGCGTACAACAATATACGGAGACAGTGAAGTGCATCTGAAATTCATTTTCTATCTAATATATGCACAAGGGGGAAAAATCAAATCGAGAACAGCAAATCATTATGCTCAGGGGGGGGGGGGACAAATTATAACTCTAAAACAAGACTTGATACATACTTCAACAAAAAGTTAAACTAAACTAGTCAAACATTTACTTGAGACAAGAAGATGGTGAGTGTGGAAAGTAAGAGCTCTTCACATACACCTGCATATTTTCAATGACACAAGCGTGTGTTATCAACATAGAGATATAGATAATTAATGTTGAAATTTCAGAAGGCCAAACAAAAATGAGAGATACGATATACGTAATAAATTGATCAGCATATCAGCGCAAATGTGATTATCATGCCCTAATGGTTCGGTACTGAAATATAGTTATAATCCTATGTCACCAAGTTCCGAAGAATGTAATCATTATGTCAAGCTTTTTACCATCAAAAGAGGACCTGGGACCAACTATAGAGGACAGGTGTGTCTTAAGAAGCTCATTCATAGCTAGAAAGCCTCTAGGAGAAGGGGAAGATAATAAGCTTTGTTGTAAACTTCAAAGGAGAAAACACTTGAGTTCAGTAAATTCATGGTAGCGACACTTGCACACTGAAGAGGATCTCAAGTATCTCATCAATCTTTAAAAGACAAGTATAAATTATACCCTTAGAAACTCTAGCAAGTCGGATCATACACGGACCAAAGAGAATTATTAGATACTCTTTGTAAGATTTGTATAGAGTTGAGATTATTTGCCTAACAATGCTTGGCAAATTCATTCACATTCCCATAAAGCCTCATCATTTAGCAGGGGTTTGGAATTTAATATTCAAACAGGCAATTATATTGCAGGAAAGTAAGTACTACCTGCAGTGTTTGCAGAAATATTAGTTGAAGCGTCTACAGAAGTTACCTTGTTTAAGTTACGTATAAAAATAAATGGTAATATTTCTATGTAACAAATAGCAATGCCAATGGACATGGACATGTTTCATTTTCCATTTTATATGTCATTCAAAAATATAAAACAGAAAGTTGTAACCCATGTCCAGTTGAGGGCGATGAGAGGTGATAGCGCATGTCACGACTTCAAAAACGCAGCCAACAAAAATGAGGAGAGGAGACACACCCTACTTTGGGGGGGCCTCATGGATCACTCCTTATAACTCAAAATTTATATTCATTTATCCCTATATTATCTAGGAATGATGTAAATACGAAAACATTAATGAAGATAGATGTGGCCGAATTTCTGCAAGAGGAAGCAAATGTGAGCTGAATGGCATACCTGGGCCAAAATATTATAAGAGACAACACGGAATCTTGAACCTGAAACATCATTCAACCATCAATTTAAGTCATGTATAAACGTAAGAAAGAAAGCTTCCTGAAACAAAAAGGATCATGTCTCTATTTGGCAGTGTTTTACAGGCAAAGCGCCAAGGTGCCTCAGGCGCCTTAGGTGGCCAGGCGAGGTGATCTAAGCCAAGTCTCAAGCACCCACGAGCTTTCCTCAAGAGATAGAGATGTTGAGGCGAGAACCCGTGTGATATATTTTCAAAAAACAAATATAATACCATTTTTACTCTCCGTTTTTTTTGTATGTATTTACTCTCGCGAGAGAAGTCATTTAGGCGCATAGAATTAACTCAAATAGGATAAAAATAAACTAAAGTTTGTATTCCAAATCAAAGAAAAGTTTATATATAAAACTGTCTCCCTAATCCCCAGATCGATGCAGCAAAATCCTTTAGTCACCGCTGCCTGGAACTTCTCCAATCACCGTTGTTGACGTCTCCTTCATCAATCGCCCCTACTCCTGCCCCTTCCTCCAGCCATCACTTCTCTTTTACTTTTCTCAAAGATCAAGGATGAAGTTTCCCCCTTTTCGAATTTGATTATTATGACATCATTGATCATCTATTGTTTATGTGATTGAATGCTATATTCGCGCTCAATATTTTTCGATATAATCTAGCATCATTTGTTGATGGAATGTACTATACAAACATTATTGAGAAAAAATGGGATGTGAATGTTCACAGCCCCCATCTGAACCCCCCAAATTAGAAAGCGGGGACTCGGGGACTGTGAGTGCGTTCACGGCTAATGGGGTTGTGAAAGTTCACAGCCCTATTAACCTCTATTAAATTACACGTCATATATGAATATTTTATATCAAATATTGTTGCCTCGCTTCGCCTAGGCGGTCACCTTTTAGCACATGTTGCCTCAGGTGAGAGGCGGGTTTCGCCGCCTTTCGCTTTTAAAACACTGCTATCCCGCATTAACTATTATTAGAACTTATACTCAAAGGGAAAGTCGCCATCTTATTCAAAAATTGCGGTAGTATTTGTTTCAACAAGCTAAATCCAAAACAATGATTCATGTTACATAATGCTAAGACAAAAGTTTTTTACCAAACTAATAGTTAGTTAGCAATTTAATGGGCAAGATTCCTATATAATTCATATTTTACATTTTCCGGCAGAGCTACCGAGACACCAAATCCTATTTCTAAGAATACACTTTCTCCCTTACCAAATTTTAACCGCCCATGGTGTGCTGCGCCATGGACAACGGATAATCCGCTTCTACCAAAATCATCAATCAGAATTCTAGAGGATCTAATTTGAAACACATTGAAATGAAGATTTGCTAAAGATTTAAATTACCATTAATAATCTCTCTCGTAGGACCTTCTCCAACATCTTCCAAAGCAGCAAACTTTGGACACATGGGTCCAGGTTTTGCACTCATCTTGCACCTGAAAATCCTGCGCAAAACTCGCTACTAAAACAGTGCGGCTGTGTCTACTAACATACTAGCAATGTAATAAATCAAGAGAATCATACAAGAAAATTTATCCTGTCTCAGTTCAAATTGATCCAAAAGAACACAGAATTTGAACAGAAACCCTAGAATTTTGCGAATAAAATATATAGGATACCTTGAATTGGGAATCGAAGGGGGAAGACGATGAAGGAGTGTGATTCCTCTCAGCATTCTCGATTAAAAGAAGGACCTTTCATGGCGGCGACTTCCAATTTGGGAACATTTTATGATACCGGGTCGGGTCCATGTAATTATGCCTGCATGGACCTATGTAGGCTTGCTACTGTTTTGGGCTAAATTTCAGAACAGGCCCCTCCGTTTAACACAGTTTCTTAACGAGACGTCGAGAATATAGATAAAGGCAGATGGATTTTAATAAAATTGACGTAAAGTATTAAATTGAAAGTTCTGGTTATTTATTTGCATTTTGGGTTTTACAAGCAAACAAGACAAGATATTTTATTTGAACCGTGTTTGAAAATTTAATGCCTTTCAAGAAATTTAGGTTTTTTTTATATGGGGTTTGGGCGGGATCGAACCCTTGTTTCTTGATAACTTAGAATGTTATAAATGGTGACATATTAGATTTATTGTTTCTAAACTAAACTTAAAATGCCTTATCTACAAAAAGGAAACCTAAACAAAATTATAATGCAAATTAAACGAGCTATAAATTGAATGAAACTATAACCAGAAAGCATTTTGGTAAAGATGGAAAGTCATAACAAAATATGCATTTTTTATGAAAGCCATAACAAAGACGTGATTTTTAAGGCATGCGCAGTGCACTGTTGATATATGCATGTGTGCATGCGCTGAAACATTAGCGTCTGACGCGGGTGGAATCGCGTTAAGATATTACCTTCCGTTGATCTGCTGTTGGCGATGATGGACGGCCGTGATTTGAGTTGGAGGATAGCTCCTGAAGTGTGTGGATCTCAATGGTTTTGAGGTTGTTGGGGCCGAACTACCTGCAAGAAAGTCCCGGGATGGTTGTACCACTGAAGACCCTCCGACGATCAAGTTAGACAGGAAATTCGAGCAAAGTAACGGCCTAGTGAGTGGAAAATGACTTACTTGAACAGTCTGAAAGAGGGGTTTATGTAGCAGTGGCAACAGGCAGACAGGTGCGAGAATCACGCCGGCCGTTACGCCCCCGACGTCACGCCCGCGTGATAGGCGGGATCTCCCATTAATGGCGAGACAGGCTCGTTAACGGGGATCGTGATGGCGTGGAACGCGGGATCGTGGGCAGCGGATATCTCGCGCATGGCGAGATCCCCTGATGCGAGGCGGAAGCACCTGCGAATGATACCGTTGGTCGGTCGAAGGGGCCGAGGAAGATGAGCTCGGCGGGGGCTCGAGAACGAGCGGAAGGCCGAGTTGTCTTGGTTCTGTGGTAGCCCGGAGGCGAGCTGAGAGGGCCGAGGAGGCCAAATGTGCAGGAGGCTCGGAGGCGAACCAACGATTGTTTGCAAGGCGGGCATAGGAGTGGTGTGGACGGCCCAGAAGGTCGGCCACATCCATAGGTTGCAGGCCCGGGTGTTCCTCCGACATGCTGTCCTTCGTCCTTCCTTGCGGGCTTCGGGACACATCATCAGCCACGTGTCACGATCTAGGAGATCACCGATATCGAGCATCATCATTAGCCTCCCACTCTCGTCCCGACCTGTTCACGGGTCGGGTCGAGGGTGGTCTGCCAGGTCACCCGAGGTGAGCTCCTCGTCGTAGATATCGTGAGCGTGTGTTCCCAGGCAATCAACTGTATCTTCTTAGTAATGTCAGCGGATCAGGGGCCAGATCTCGCATTAAAGAGGATGCGCCAGACGTGCGTACGTTCACCGAAGCGACAGCCCACGTGCCGGGCGCTGGTTGGCTGACGCAACGGGCCGCGGGCTTCTAGCGTCTGATGAGATACGGCCAATATGCGTGTGACAGGTGCGACGATCATGGCCGTCGAATGCACTGAGCCGTTTCGGTGGGAGATGACTGTCGCCGTAGGATGTATACGCCGGCAACTATAAATAGAGGTGAGGTCACCATCAAGGCCCATACCTCTACAAATTTTCCTAGTCTTGAGTTTCGTTAGCTCGGCGCTCTCCTTTTTAGGTCGGATCTCTGCGTTTTCCCTTCCGAGGACCCATCCTCTTAATCAGGTTAGATGTCTTCTTCTGAAGAGTTTGTAGAAATAGTTCGGGTAGAGTCTAGAGAGCACCCCGTAAATTCTTCCTTTTCTTTCTTTTGCTTCTTCTCCTTCTGAGTCGAGCCTGCCTCTCCCTTTGGCAGGACAAATGGATCGATCCAGAACTCTTGGTGCCCTCGGTGCTCTGTCCCGGAGGGGGGCCGGCGGTGCGGCCGTGCCTCCGGCTGACCCGAGCCCCGCACCAAATGTGCCGCCGGCGGCGGGGCCATCTGCCTCGTCATGAGCAACCGATGATTGCCCCGGCGGAAGCCAAAGGTGTCCATGGGTTCCCGAGCCCCAAACGAGGGATGCAGGAGAGGATGAAGACGGGGTTCCTCTTAAGAGGAAGAGGACGGTCTCTCGTGCGCCATCGACGGAGATTCCTGAGGGGATTCCTGTGCGGGAGGGGGACGTCCGTTTCGTAGCCCCGTCCGGGCTTTCCGTTGCTGCCAGCTTGCTTGCTGGTATGGAGGAGTCGGCCGGGGGCAAGATTCTACAGGGGACCCTGAGGGCGCAAATGGCGGCTATAGCTCAGGAGGCGATGCAGGTATGTACTCCCTCATGTGTTATTTCGAGCGCCCTTTCTTTAGTTCGAGTGTCTCTAAGTCTCTTTGTTGTTTTTCGTCAGGTCCTTCAGCACTGCGCCCTCGTTACTCGCATGGAGGACGAGGGGGCTATCCATGCTATGAGGCCGGCGGGAGAGTCTTCCTCGGAGGCCAAGGATATGCGACTTGAGCTGCGTCTGGAGAGGGAGAGGATGGCCGTCCTTGAAGCCCGATCGGCCACCGCGGAGCTCGCCGTCTCAAAGTGTCGGGAGTCCTATCACCGCCTAAATGAGTTCCACCAAGTCATCAAGGCGAAGTTGATGGAACTAGCCGATCGCTTTGCAGCCATGAAGAGGGCGAGGGATGCCAGCAGGCGGGATGCCGAGGCGGCGCTTCAGGCGGCGGAGGTTGTCGAGATTCGGGCTAGAAAGGTGGTGGCTGATTACAAAGGGTCGGACCAGTTTTACGTCGACCTTGGCGAGGCCTCCGTCATTGCATGGAACAAAGCTCTTGATGCCATCAAGGATCAGTTTCCGAAGTTTGCCGACGGTGAGCTCCGTGCTCGGGTCCCACTTTTGGTGGTCATGCCTCCGGCCGATGGTGATGAGCGAGGTGAGGTCTAGGCGGGGCTTGCGGCCCGAACTTTTTGGCTTTTCCTCCTCTCTTTTTTGTAAGCCTCCGAGTAATTTGATAAGGCTGGGGAGCCCACAATACCCTTGTAAAGACTTTTGGCTTTGTGAATAAAAACTTTTTGCAGAGTATTTGCGCGTGTATTTTCCTTTGTCGGTAAACACTTGTATTTGTACAGTACTGCCTTCGTGTTAGGTATGTTTTTCGTCTAGCGATCACACGTCGAATTGAATATGTTCATTTGCCAAGTGTGCAAAGACCGGTGGGGAGACGGTATCTCCATGGCCTCGAAGTCGAGGTGGAGATTGCTCAGACGTAGATAGGCCGGATGCCTCTTGGTGAGGGCTTTGTTCCTTAGTCGCAGGTGGCACGGTGAGGTATGCTAAGGACGGGCCGAGCAGGGTAGGTGCCCGGTGCCTCATGATGAGGGCTTAGATCCCTGGTATTATGGGGTAGGGAGCTACCAGCCAGGGATAACCGAGCAAGGGCGGGGCCCGGTTGCCTCTTGGCGAGGGCTTTGATCCCTGGCGTTGTGAGGTAGAGAGCCACCAGCCAGGGATAATCGAGCAAGGGTGGGCCCGGTTGCCTCTTGGCGAGGGCTTTTGATCCTTAGCGCGGGAGGGGATGTAAGAGGCCTACTAAGGACGGGTCGTGCAGGGTTACTGCCCGGTGCCTCTTGGCGAGGGCTTTGATCCTTAAGGACGGGCCGAGCAAGGTTACTGCCCGGTGGCTCTTGGTGAGGGCTTTGATCTCTGGCGTTGTAGGGTAGGAAACTACCAGTCAGGGATAACCGAGCAAGGGCAGGCCCGATTGCCTCTTGATGAGGGCTTTTGATCTTTAGCGCGGGAGGGACCGTAAGAGGCCTACTAAGGACGGCCCGAGAAGGGTTATTGCCTGGTGCCTCTTGGCGAGGGCTTTGATCCTTAAGGACGGGCCGAGAAGGGTTACTGCCCAGTGGCTCTTGGCGAGGGCTTTTGATCCCTGGCGTCGTGGGGTAGGGAACTACCAACCAGGGATAGCCGAGCAGGGTAGCCGCTCGACTGCCTCTTGGTGAGGGCTTTGATCCCTGGCACTATGGCAGGGAACTACCAACCAGGGATAGCCGAGCAGGGTAGCTGCTCGGCTACCTCTTGGTGAGGGCTTTGATCCCTAGCGTCGTGGGGTAGGGAACTGCCAGCCAGGGATAGCCGAGCAGGGTAGCCGCTCGGCTGCCTCTTGGTGAGGGCTTTGATCCCTGGCGTCGTGGGGTAGGGAACTACCAGCCAGGGATAGCAGAGCAGGGTAGCCGCTCGGCTGCCTCTTGATGAGGGCTTCGATCCTTAGCGCGGAGGGGCCGTAAGTGGCCTGCTAAGGATGGTCCGAGCAGTGAAGCTGCTAGGTTGCCTCTTGGCGAGGGCTTCGATCCCTGACGCTGTGTGGCAGTGAACTACCAGTTAGGGATAGCCGAGCTGGGTAGCCGCTCGCCTACCTCTTGGTGAGGGCTTTGATCCCTGGCGTCGTGGGGTAAGGAACTACCAGCCAGGGATAGCCGAGCAGGGTAGCCGCTCGGCTGCCTCTTGGTGAGGTTCTTCCGTGGTGTTTCGGGTCTGCGTGCAGCGTCGGCAGGAGCGGGCTGCAACGGCTAAAGCCCGGCTGACTAAAATCTACTCTGAGTATCACCAGAAGTACTTCCTTGATCCTGTTCCACCTCTGTTGTAACCTCTTTTTTGTAAGGCTGAGGAGCCGATAGTACCTTTTTGAATGAATAAAATTCTTCTTTTCGCAACGTTCTAGCGTTCCCTTCGTATTATTAAATAGAAAGGACTTTAGAAGTGTTTACATTGTTCTTGTGAAAGAAGAAATACACACTCATGGATATTCCCTTCACTGGTATAGCTTGAGTTTCTCAGCGTTGTAAGGCCGTGGAAACTTGCGTCCATCCGCGTCTTGTAATTGGTAGGCTCCGTCGAGAAGGACGTCAGAGACGAGGAAGGGGTCATCCCATTTAGGGGAAAACTTATGCAGCCTGCTTTGATCGACGAACTCGTTTCGCCTTAGGACTAGGTCTTCGGTCTTGAAGAAGCGGCGCTTGACTCGCGCGTTGTAGTATCGGGCGGTTTACTGCTGATAAGCGGCAGCCCTGACCTGAGCCCGGTCTCGTTTCTCCAACAAGATATCTTGGTTGGTCCAGAGGGCCGTGGTGTTGGCTTCGTCGTCTAAGCGTTTGACCTGATGACTGGGTAGCCCGATCTCCGCTGGGACCATTGCTTCAGTCCCGTAGCAGAGGCTGAAAGGGGTTTTCCTGGTGGGGGTCTTCTTTGACGTGCGCAGGGCCCATAAGACCCGGGGTAATTCCTCGACCCAACTATTTTTGCGTCATTCTAAGCGGGTCCGGAGACCTCGGAGGACGTCCCGATTAGCGGCTTCGGCTTGCCTGTTGCATTGGGGATGCGCAACCGCGGCGAACTTCATGAGAATGTGATACTCATTGCAGAATTCCTTCACTTTCTCGTTCTCGAAGTTTGTTCCGTGGTCGGTGATGATACACCTCGGGATGCCGAACCAGAGTATCACGTTGTTCTGCAGGAACTTGATGGTCGTGATGGCATCCGGTTTCCTGATGGGGACGGCCTTAATCCATTTCGTGAAGTAATCCACCGCGACGAGGACATACTTGTGCCCGCCCATACCGGCAGGGAACTAACATATCATGTCCAATCCCCACTAGGCGAACGGCCATGGGGAGGTAAGGTCGGTCAGCTCGGTAGCCGGAAGGCGAGGTATCTTCCATGGAGTTAGCAACTTTTGCATCTTCTGACGAGCTTCTGGGTATCTTGGTGAATAGTTGGCCAGTAGTACCCCTGGAGCAATACCTTCTGGATTAAGGTGCGGGCCCCTTGGTGTACACCGCCGACTCCTTCGTGGATTTCACGGAGGATGTAGTCGGCTTCTCGGGGGTCGACGCACCGGAGCAGGGGTTGAGTGAAAGACTTCTTGTAAAGGTTCCCATTGCTCCAGACGAAGTAACGGGCTTTGGCTCAGAGACGGCGGGCTGCTTTCCGATCTTCTGGGAGCGTGCCTTCCCTTAAGAATTCCACGAGGGGCTTCCTCCAGTCTCGGTCCTCTTCCTGGGCTGTGTACACATGAAGCATTGTCGTCCCGTCTTCCACGCTGGGTCGTGGCAGGTTCTCGAAGAGGATAGATCACTTGTTGTTGGCCGAGTAGGATGAAGCCAGCTTACTCAGGGCGTCAGCTTGGGCATTGAGCTGTTTGGGTATTTGCTCTACCTGGACCTCGTCGAAGTTCTTCCGAAGTCTTCTTACCTCGGCGAGATACTTCACCCTTAGAGGTTCCCGGGCTTCGAAATGGCCGGTCACTTGGACAACGACGAGGTCTGAGTCACTGCGGATCCGAATTGTTTTTAGCCCCAGCCCGGAGGCCATGCAAAGTCCAGCCAGTAGGGCCTCGTATTCTGCCGCGTTGTTTGAGGCCTTGAACCCGAGCTTCAGAGAATACTCCATTTCTGCCTCGTTCGGGCCTCGAATGATGAAGCCGGCTCTACAGCCTTCCTCGGTCGAGGACCCATCGACGTAAATAATCTACTCAGGGACTGAGTCAGGCCCCCCCTCGATCGAGGGTTGAGCCGCGAGGGTCGGCGTGGACTTCGGCTCCTTACTGGGGATGGTGCATTCGACGATAAAATCGACCAGGGCATGTGCTTTGATGGCCTGCCTCGAGCGGTATTTTATGTCAAATTGGGACAGTTCCCACCTCCACTTCTCTAAGCGGCCCGAGAATTCAGGTGACACGAGGATAGCTCCCAGCGGGCGCTTGGTAAGAACGAGGATGGTGTGCGTCTGGAAGTAGTGTCGTAGCTTCCTTGAGGCCACAACGAGCGCCAGAACGATCTTCTCTATGGCTGGGTACCTCGTTTCAGCGTCTTTGAAGACATGGCTCACGTAGTACACCGGCTTCTGCACTCCGTCGACCTCTCGGACGAGAACTGAGCCTGTTGCTTGGTCATATACCGCCAGATACAGTGATAGCTCGTCTTCTTCAACTGGTCGGGTGAGCAGCGGCAGCGTCGCAAGGTGCCTCTTTAATTGGTCAAAGGCGGTCTGGCACTCCTCTGACCACTCGAACCTCGGGATCTTCCTTAGAGCTTTGAAGAATGGGAGGCACTTCTCCCCAGACATCGACATGAAACGACCCAGAGCGGCTACCCGCCCTATTAGTCGCATGATCTCGACGTTGGTCCTGGGCGCGGTCATGTTGAGGATAGCGTCGATTTTTTCTGGGTTAGCTTCGATTCCACCGTGGGTGACCATGAAACTGAGGAACTTTCTCTCGGTGACCCCGAATGCGCACTTTGCGGGGGTCAGTTTCATCTTGAACTTGCGGAGTACTCCGAAGGCCTCACCCAGGTCCTTGGCGTGGTTGGTCGACGAGACTGATTTGACGAGCATATCGTCGACGTAAACTTCCATGTTCCTGCCGATCTGTGGCTTGAACATGCGGTTGACCAATCGTTGGTACGTAGCTCCGGCATTCTTGAGGTCGAAGGGCATCACCTTGTAGCAGTATACCCCCCGGTCCATCGTGAATGCGGTAAGATCTTCGTCTGCCGGAGTCATACGGATCTGATTATAGCCGGAGAAGGCATCCACGAAGCTCAATAGCTCGTGGCCAGCCGAGCTGTCGACAAGCCGATCTATTCGAGGGAGGAGATAGTTGTCTTTGGGGCAGGCCTTATTGAGGTCGGTGAAGTCGACGCACATGCGCCACTTCCCTCTTGACTTTTTGACCAGAACTACGTTCGCCAGCCACTCCGAATAGGGTACATTCCAAATGAAGTTGGCGGCGAGGAGCCGATCCACCTTGTCTTCGATAGCCTTCTGTTTGACCGGGGCGAAGCTTCGCTTTTTCTGCCCGACGGGTCGGGCCGTAGGATCAACCTCGAGCTTGTGAGATATGATTTTGGGGTCGATCCCAGGCATGTCAGCAGGTGCCCAGGCGAAAACGTCGGAGTTGTTCCTGAGGAAATTAACCAGGTCGTCTCGCTGAGTTCCTGTCAGAAGCGATCCAATCTGGACGATCTTTTCGTCGTCCCCTTCTATCAGGGGGACCTCTGTCAGCGGTTTGACCGGGGTTCCTCGGACCTCTTTTTGCTCGTATCGAGTGTCCAGAAAAACCCTGATGTCGCCTTCACCCTCGACGTCGTCGGCTGGCTCCTCAAACGAAGATGTTGCGGTGAAGCATACCTTTGCAATCCGCTGGTCTCCATAGACCCGAACTATCCCGTCCTGATCGAGAGGGAACTTCATCGCCAGGTGTTAGGTCGATATCTGGGCCCAGAGGGAGTTCAGCATTAGGCGGCCAAGGAGGATGTTGTAGGCCGATGGGTTCTTGCTACGATGAATTCCACGGGCAATGTTTGTTAGTTATATGTATGCCCTAGAGGCCATTACTGTACATTGGATGTATATTGTAGTCGATGCTTGGACATATATAGGGAGGACTTTCTTACTCGACATGATAGTATGCTATCTGGTTGCTCTTTATCTTAACGTTATACTGATTGTCTCTCTGTTACATGTTGGTAAAGCCCTTAGGATGTGTATTTGACTACCTGGACTTTGATGCGGATCATACTAGTGGGGACATGGTAGTCCATAAGTACATCTTTCAAGGTCCCTAGTCGTGGGTGTATCGAGACAGGGCATCGATATACCAGAGTAGACTAGCGTATACCTTCTCGATCCATACAGATGGGCGATGGATGATCCCATATCCATTGGTGTTTGACATCAGAGATGATATACGGGTGCTCAGTGGAGACTGGGTACACTGGACGGACTCGCCGAGAACTACCAGATGGTATTATACCTTACGTCAGATGGCAGTTATCTGGTGACACTGGTACAGAGTAGTCTGTTGACCCGAGATCGTCATAGAGTCTTGTGTGATTCCCACTGTGCTTTGATTTCCACCTTACCACGTCTAAGAGGGCGTGCAAAACGGTGGCTTTTGGGTACAGTCCCGAATCACATGGAGGCAATGAGCGATTGGAGGGGATTCGTCTCTCCCGGTATAGGGAGTTAATGTTGCGCTGTGTTTGATTGGCTATAACCGGAAATCCCTGGCCAGGGTTACTGAGATTTACTGGTAAGTGTTACCAGTAGTTTCTCGAACTGTTATAGACCTCATATCGACACGACTTATCAAGCTACTGGAGTCTGACGTTTACCACCCCTAGACGAGATATGCGACATATCAGACGAACAGACCGGACTGTACGGTAAGTGTTGCTGGTTGGATTCACAGGAGTGTGAGCGGGCTTGCTTGTTGATCTTCTGATCGCTCAATACCCGGGTAGCCGTTACGTTTGGCAGACCGCTTGCGGCTTGTGGGTGTTTGACATGATCATCACCTGCTGCAGGCGTATTGACGAGTCTTTACAGTCATACACAGAGGTTTCCTGGCTCAAGCGAAACGAAATAGAAGCGCATATGAGATATGTGCGGGACCGAGAATAATACCAGTATGTGATACTGTATTCTATTCTCGCGATATGTATCATTGAACGGTTATATGAGATATAGCCGGGTTACCGAATCAAGTGTTGATTCGATACATTGATACACTTGATATTAGTCGGTTATATGCAGTATGACCGGATCATTAAATCAAGTGTTGATTTAATGATTTAATGTATAATTATATATTTGATATATTACTTTACATTAATTAGTATTGGTTCACTTAAGATTATTTTCTCACTAGAATGTGCACATTGTATATATGATATATATTTGTGCACTTGATTGTATTATGTTTGATGATGCATGCAAACTTGGGTGTGTGTTTACTTTAAACCATATGTTTAGGTTAATGGTTAGGGTTTTAAATTATTTACTTATTCATTTTATTTATTTATTTGGCAAAAACAAAATGGTTTCTTTCTTTGCTTCATGAAACTTCATAGCATCTTTGAAAGTCTTGACCATTTTGTTTTTTCCTTAACCCAACCATTACATCCTAACCATAGTTTATTCTTTACACATGTTACACTCACCCATGGTTGCTAGATGATAAGTCTCCACTTGAATTTTCTTTTTGAAGATAATTCATTCTTTTTCTTTCTTCTTCTTCTTCTTCAAGAGGAAAGAAAACCATTGCTAGAAAATTTTCAAGTGTTGAAACCTAGTGAGAAATCCAAATCCAAAGTGAACCCACTTCCTATTTTTTCATCCTCTACCACTTTCCATGTTGTATAGGGTGTTTTCTTCACAAGTTTCATGAGTTAGTGAAGATGGAGCTTGAGTTAGAGTTGCCTCGACGTGGATCATCTTCGGCATCGAAGTCAACGACCTAGCCCGCTCATTTCTCCGACGAAACCATCGCTAGAGTCTGGGATCCCGGTGATCGCAGCGAAGGGACGTTATCACGGAGCTAAAGAAGTGGAGGACCGGATCTACAAAGGTTGTATTTCCATTCACTTAGCAATAAAGTTGTTTACTTGCTTGTACTTTCGCCTATCCTCTAGTTAACGATCGCATTAGGGTTTTTTAGGCACCGGAAAATTTTGAATTTGGCATGGTCGATGCCTTGTGGAATCTCTTGAGTGTGCCTAGGAACCCTACAGTGGTATCAGAGCCTAGCTAGTGCCTTAGGCGAAGTGTAGACAATGTTAGAAATCCGATCGAGTCACGAAACCCTAACCAAGACCGCTCTCTGTACATTTTCTAAAAATGTGGATTTTTCCAAATTAAAAATAGCCAAAAAATTCAGCAGGGTTTTCTAGGAATTACTGTGAAACACGTGGGCCTAACTCCATTAAACCGCCGCGGAACCGCGACCATACCCTAGCTTGGGCGGCGGTTCCACGGCCATATTGATGAATATTAACACGTGGTTTGCACAGTAATATCTATCTATTGTTGCTATATTTTATGAGAATTTTTAATCTATACTATACAGTTGAGTTTTCTGGGTTGTATTGGGAGTTCGTTGTTTCGATCGAATGTTTAACTTTGTCTATGTGTTTTTCCGGATATTTTTAGAATATGTTAAAAAGTTCGACCGGATATAGATACCCACTTTTTCCCCTGCCGGGAAATTTCCAAGTGTTGGATTTTTCCGTAGTTTGATAACGTTCTAAGTAGTGCAAGTAACGCGATGGTCCCTCTAGAAGACAACAAACCTTAACTCGATTATGTGACCGTCTTGAACTGCCCTTTGAATCTTAGGGTTTGGGGCAGTACGGCGTGCCACATGTGAGGCGTTGGCTTGACCCTACTACGGCTGGACCATTGGTACTGTGGCATGAAGTGAATGTTTTTAAACTTATTTCATGTGTTGAGCTGTTTCGGGAAAACTTGGGTGTTTGACTGTTCGATCGGAAAGTTTAACATTTTCTGTTTATCTGGAATGTGATACAATATTTGGAATCCACAAGTAGTTATGAGATAACTGATTTGGATGTTATAAACATAGCACTTTAGTCTCATTTGATCGGTTGCCACGGAATTTTGATGTGATCAAACGTTCGTCGCAATCACTTAGCGTACGCGGATACTCGCCGGGTAAACTTAATAGACATCCATGCCCCAAAGCCCCGACCAAGTGACTGTAGGAGAACCCCGTCGCCAAAAGCATCCGTTCGGGTGCTCGCGGCAACGGTGTTCCGCCTTAGTGCACTTCGTCGACGACATCCGGGGGTGCGGCCGTCTACTAAAGTTTGCGACGAGCATTCGATCAGTTTGTCGGGAATCTTGTTGAATTGCCCGACTAGATATTGAAAAGTGTTTTCGATAATGAGACTAAAATACGGGGTTTATAATTGTTAGGCATGCGATATCTAAGGAATCCATTTGGTTAGGCATGCGATATCTAAAGAGGTTGCGGATTCCAACTGTTGTAGTTTTACACTTTCTTTTCTGTGACCGTAAGTGTAATATGTGATATCGCCGTTTTCGTTGTTATATGTCAACGACAATTGGGATGCGCATATTTACTTACGTTGATGAATGTGATGTTATGTGTTGCTGGATATGTTATATTGGATCGTCGTGTTTGAATAGCCGGGGGTTTTTTATATGTGAGATGAATGTTTTTCATTTTCATTCATGTAAAAAAAAATAAAACTTGTATGTAATATTCTTTTATTGGGGCACTTCCAGGTTGCGGAAGATGTCACCCATTGTATATTATTTACTTTTCCGCACTAGCATAGACCCAAGGAGGGGAGCACAAGTAACCGGGTTCTGGAGTCCAGTGGGAGACCAACTCGAGGAGTCGAGTCCGGATCTCCTAACTCTAGAATTGGTAGGGTTGCTTGCCGCTCTCATAGGGGTCTAGGGGTGTGGGTTTGGCTATTCATCGCGACCGTAGAATCCGTGTTTTATACTGGCTCGTATTAAAAACACGGACGTCCTAATATATTCAATGTTTCATATGTTTCTTCTGCTGCGATATCTGTGATGTGATCATTTGATGTTCTGTGATAAATACTGTATATAATATATATATGATATATTATATAGGCGTTACTTATGTTTTACACCCGCGCTAGCCCTGCCCCGCTCTACCGTTAGTTACCTAACCTAACGGTGCACGAGGGGACATCGAGACGAATGCGGATGGCATAAGTGTACGTTGTATTTATCTGTGATGTTTAGGTAACTTAAATGATGGGACTTCATTAATATGATTAATGAAAGAAAAGAAACCTAAGATGTTGTAGAATCGAATTTTCAAAAACAGGTAGCTACAGTTCTTGCTTTGCATCGCGGTGTTCCTTGTAGAACATCCTGTACCTTATTCGATAAGGAAAGGGCCGAGATCCCTTCACCGGGAGTGACCCCTTTAGCAATAACTGGCAGATGCTACAACCCTCGGTTTGTCTTTTGATTGCCTCTATAGTTTTTGCTTTGCACAGCGGTATATATGATATATCCTGCACCTTATTCGATGAGGAAAGGGCCGACGATCCCTTCACCGGGAGTGACCCCTTTAGCAAAACTAGAAAAGCCTAAAAAACGCTCCATTTCAAAATCATTTGATTCTACAACGATATCAAGTTCATCACGCAATAGGTTTTCAGAAAAACCTGTCGTAGCCCTACATCATTTCAGATAAGTCATGCTTAGTATTCGTGCTGTGTTTGTTGACCTTGTCAAGGCGCAGTGTGCGGTAGCTAACCAGTATTTATCTGCTTATGCATATGATGCAGATTGGGTTAGGGTAGTCGTACGGCCTTGTTGACCTTGTCAAGGGTCGTGCGGGTGGGTTTGATTCAATCAAGAAATGACGGGTTGAACTTGACTTACGGTCTATGGTTTGTTAACCTTGTCAAGGTCATAGATCGTTTGGGGCAAAATATTATCGGGAATTTCAAGCGTTGAAATTTGCAATGAGATTGCATACCTTCTATGAGATAGTTAGATCCCGATACCCGCTGCGAGTAATTGTTACTCCTGTGAGAGTTTTGCACTTTATAACTAGCCGATCAAGTAGGTGTCTAGAAAGATGTCAACGGGTTTACGCCTCTGGGAAAACGAAGTTTACTTTAATTAGGTTCGTGCGAAAGCACGGGGAACCTCCCTCAAAGTACCGACACTGGCCTGGCTGAAAGATTGGCAAATTTGTAAAGTGTAATTAATCCCGGCTAGTCTTTCCTTTTAGGGTTTGAAAGAAGATTTGATAAAAACAGTGGGAGCCATCCTGATTAGATAAAATATATAACCAATCTAATCTTGCAAGAGCGCACGCAGAGTGTTTTCTTTTCTCTCTCTCTAGGTAGCGACCATATCACGCCTTAATCAAGATAATAATATAGATGTATTGACCGAACCCGCTTGTTATACTGAGCTGGGGAACGTTGGTCCCGCTCCAACTTATAATTGTTATAAGACCGAGCAGGAAATAGGGGAATATCAGAATTCCTATGCCGTCCAAATGAAGAAAGTGCATATAATGCATCTCCTTCGGGTATGTTCATTACAAAGAACTGTTTCTCTGTATTCTCTACGTCCTGGGTATTTAATGCCGGATCAGGATCCCAGATATGTAATCTGTTACATAGGGCTACAGAAAGGTAGAGAACTGAGAACGGGTGATAAATTTCATGAGACAGAAAACGGTGCAAGTGTTACAGCCAAGTCTGTTGGTCACTGTCACCCTGTATTCCAAATACATTGATTCTGAACGAATGTTATTAGATACCGAACCTGATATACAAAATCATATCAGTCTCTTTATTAGTAAAGAAATGATAAAATTTTATATTGTTGGATAATATTTTGAACATTTCCTATATCAAAAGTTGATCGGTTCAGGCACGTTATCTAAAAGCATTGATGTTCTAAATCAAACTACAGTTCTTAGTATACGAAACACACACAAGAGGAAGAGTTCAGAATTGAATGATTCCTTCTTGAGGTATTGTAGACTAGGTCATATCAATGTGACCCGACTAGCTTAAGTTACATATTAGATGCATATTTAAATTAGTTTGAATTTACATCTTGTGAAACTTGCCAGTCATGTCACAAAGATAAGATGATCATAGCTCCGTTTACCGAAAACAGAGAAAGAGTTAGTGAACTCTTGCGTTGATACATGTTGATGTATGTAGGTCCCCTGTCTACACATGCCAAGACCGGTTCTTTGTATTTCATTACATTCTCTGATAATCTCTCAAGATTCAGACATATGTTCCTGTTGAAACTTAAGTCCGAACCTTTTGAGATATTCACAGAATATAAGTTAGAAGTAGAAAACCAAAAACGGGTATAAGTATTATGTCCTTTGATGAGATCAAGGAGGAAAATACTTGAGCACGGAATTCCTGGACTATTCTAAAGGAGAATGAGATTCTCTCTCAGCATTACTCCTCCGTATACACCATAGCACGATGGTATATCGGGGAGGAGCAATAGCACCCTATTTGATATGGTGTGCTCTATGATGAGTACTACTGAGTTTCCTATTTCCTTTTGGGAGTTATGCACTTGAGAAGCTGCATACCTATTGAATAGGGTTCAAATCAAATCAGTTTCCTACCACTTCATATGTGATATGGAAAGGGAAGAGCCCATATCTTAAGTTGGTTAAGATTTGTGGTTGTCCGGACTATGTCTAAAAGCAAAATCCGGACAAGCTCGAGGCAAGGTCTGTTATGTAGAACTGGAAAGGGTCCAGCTATACAAACTACAGCAGATGATTTGGTAGAACCGAAGGATTCAATAGTAACCAGCGAACCTCAGCCTCTCCGCCGATCTAGCAGGGTTCCTCACCCACCTGAGAGATACTTCGATTTCTCTATGACAGTAGGAGCGAGGATTGCATCATGAGATGATGACCCAACTAGTTTCGAGCTGGCCATCAGGAGTGGGACTCTGTAAGAATGGCTGGATGCTTAGCAATCTGAGATGGAATCCATGAACACCAACAAAGTATGGACTTTGGATGCTATATCTGAAGGGTTAAATCCCCATCAGGAACAAGTATATCTTGAGAAGATTACTTGGTGTACATGGAAAAGTTGAGACTTTCAAAACTAGACTTGTTAAAGGTTTGCATCATTGACCGGCTATGGATTGTGATGAAACCTTTTCTAAGTACCTATGCTTAAGTCTATTCAGATCCTACTTGCCACGGCTACATACCATGACTACGATATCTGGCAGTTGGGTGTCATGACTGCTTTTCTAAAATGATGTTTTAGAAGAGAGCGTTTGTAAGTACACAGCCAGAGGGCCTCGTAGACAGTGGGAGCAGCGGAAACGTGTGCAAGATATTTTATGTGATAAAGCAGGTATCGCGTAGTTGGAACGTCTGTTTTGATGTATTAGTCAAAGAGTTTAACATCATCAAAATGGTAGAAGAACCTTGTATAAAAAAAAGGTAGTAGGGAGTATGGTAGTGATCCTCGTAGAGTACGTGGATGACATACTCTTGATAAGAAAGGAGTTTCCTATGCTACGCTCGGTCAATCTCCGCTTATCACAATGATTCTCCATATAGGATCAAAGTGATACCTCCTAAATCCTGGGTTTAGGATCTATGAGATAGATCTAATTGGATGTTAGGATACTCACTAAATGTAGTGAGATGGTATCAATCGATCCTGGGGAGAATCACTGGAAGTGTTCCAGAGTGATAAGGACGACTGAAAGTCAGTCACAGGCATTGTTTTTACCCTCGGTAAAGGGACGGTATGTTGGAAGAGTTCCAAGCTATATACCGTGGCATACTAGACGATAAAGGCTGGATACATCGCTACTTAAGATGGTACCAAAGAGGCAGTCTGGATGTATATTTGTTCATGAGATGAACTTAGTTCCTCCCATTGTGTGACAATGGAGTTGTAGCTTATGCCAAGGAACGTCCTTCCCATCAGTGATCCAGACATATTCTAAGGCAGTATCACCTGATCATGGAGATGGAGGTTAGTAGAGTAGACTCAGAGGACAACACGGCGGATCCACTCACAAAGGCCTTTTCCCAGAGAAAGGCTTTTATGGGATGGTTGAGTATGAGATACTGTAACCACTGCTACAGATGGCCCTAGTGCAAGTGGGAGATTGTTAATTATATGTATGCCCTAGAGGCCATTACTGTACATTGGATGTATATTGTAGTGGATGCTTGGACATATATAGAGAGGACTTTCTTGCTCGACATGATAGTATGCTATCTGGTTGCTCTTTATCTTAACGTGTATGCTGATTGTCTCTCTGTTACATGTTGGTAACGCCCTTAGGATGTGTACTTGACTACCTGGACTATGATGCGGATCATACTAGTGGGGACATGGTAGTCCATAAGTACATCCTTCAAGGTCCCTAGTCGTGGGTGTATCGAGACAGGGCATCGATATACCAAAGTAGACTAGCGTATACCTTCTCGACCCATACAGATGGGCGATGGATTATCCCATATCCATTGGTGTTTGACATCAGAGATGATATACGGGTGATCAGTGGAGACTGGGTACACTGGACGGACTCGCCGAGAACTCCCAGATGGTATTATACCTTACGTCAGATGGCAGTTATCTGGTGACACTGGTACAGAGTAGTCTGTTGACCCGAGATCGTCATAGAGTCTTGTGTGATTCCCACCGTGCTTTGATTTCCACCTTACTACGTCCAAGAGGGCGTGCAAAACGGTGGCTTTTGGGTACAGTCCCGAATCACATGGAGGCAATGAGCGATAGGAGGGGATTCGTCTCTCCCGGTATAGAGAGTTGATGTTGCGCTGTGTTCGATTGGCTATAACCGGAAATCCCTGGCCAGGATTACTGAGATTTACTGGTAAGTGTTACCAGTAGTTTCTCGAACTGTTATAGACCTCATATCGACACGACTTATCAAGCTACTGGAGTCTGACGTTTACCACCCCTAGGCGAGATATGCGACATATCAGACGAACAGACCGGACTGTACGGTAAGTGTTGCTGGTTGGATTCACAGGAGTGTGAGCGGGCTTGCTCGTTGATCTTCTGATCGCTCAATACCCGGATGGCCGTTACGTTTGGCAGACCGCTTGCGGCTTGTGGGTGTTTGATATGATCATCACCTGCTGCCGGCGTATTGACGAGTCTTTAGAGTCATACACAGAGGTTTCCTGGCTCAAGCGAAACGAAATAGAAGCGCATATGAGATATGTGCGGGACCGAGAATAATACCAGTATGTGATACTGTATTCTATTCTCGCGATATGTATCATTGAACGGTTATATGAGATATAGCCGGGTTACCGAATCAAGTGTTGATTCGATACATTGATACACTTGATATTAGTCGGTTATATGCAGTATGACCGGATCATTAAATCAAGTGGTGATTTAATGATTTAATGTATAATTATATATTTGATATATTACTTTACATTAACTAGTATTGGTTCACTTAAGATTATTTTCTCACTAGAATGTGCACATTGTATATATGATATATATTTGTGCACTTGATTGTATCATGTTTGATGATGCATGCAAACTTGGGTGTGTGTTTACTTTAAACCATGTTTAGGTTAATGGTTAGGGTTTTAAATTAATTACTTATTCATTTTATTTATTTTTTTGGCAAAAACAAAATGGTTTCTTTCTTTGCTTCATGAAACTTCATAGCATCTTTGAAAGTCTTGACCATTTTGTTTTTTTCTTAACCCAACCATTACGTCCTAACCATAGTTTATTCTCTACATATGTTACACCCACCCATGGTTGCTATATGATAAGTCTCCACTTGAATTTTCTTTTTGAAGATAATTCATTCTTTTTCTTTCTTCTTCTTCTTCTTCAAGAGGAAAGAAAACCATTGCTAGAAAATTTTCAAGTATTGAAACCTAGTGAGAAATCCAAATCCAAAGTGAACCCACTTCCTATTTCTTCATCCTCTACCACTTTCCATGTTGTATAGGGTGTTTTCTTCACAAGTTTCATGAGCTAGTGAAGATGGAGCTTGAGTTAGAGTTGCCTCGACGTAGATCATCTTCAGTATCGAAGTCAACGACCTAGCCCGCTCATTTCTCCGACGAAACCATCACTAGAGTCCGGGATCCCGGTGATCGCAGCGAAGGGACGTCATCACGGAGCTAAAGAAGTGGAGGACCGGATCTACAAAGGTTGTATTTCCATTCACTTAGCAATAAAGTTGTTTGCTTGCTTGTACTTTCGTCTATCCTCTAGTTAACGATCGCATTAGGGTTTCTTAGGCACCGGAAAATTTTGGTCGATGCCTTGTGGAACCTCTTGAGTGTGCCTAGGAGCCCTACAATGTTCGCATGCGGCCGGCCTCCCCGACGTTAAACTGCAGAGTGAGTACCCCTTCCGCCGGGATTAAGTGGTTGGTGAATCGTGAAAGGACGTGAGAGGTCGGCCTTAGGTCTGCTGGGGTGAGCCCCATGCGCAGAAAGCAGTCGTAGAAGAGAATATCCGCCGAGCTACCCGAGTCGACCAGTATCATGTGCGCCTCATATTGGTGGGCTCGAGCCGTGATCACCAAAGCGTTGTTGTGGATCAGGGATATGTCGTGGAAGTCCCCGTCATAAAAAATGATTGGCTCGTTATCCCTGGCCTTCTTCCTCGGGCGGCTGTCGGCCTCCACTGCCGGCGCGGGGTGCTGAGTCTCGTAGGTGCTCGACGGACCCCCTGCTGACATGACCATGATTTTTGATGAGCCTCGGTTCCTTTCGGAGAGGTCCCTTAGGTCTCCTGACGAGGTCGTTTTTGAGCTGCTTTGGCGAGTCTCGCGTGCGCGACCCCGTCGAGGGAGGGGGTGCCGGTCATACCTGGGAGCAGGCGAGCTAACCGCCACCGCCTCGGGGGGGACAGGGGTGCGACGAGACTCGGGGCGAAGCTCTCTGACGTGAGACTTCGAGGTCAAATAGGTCGGCCCGAGGGACCTGCGACCGTTGGAGACGGTGGGGCGATGACTGGTCGTGCCGACGCGAGCATAGTCTTCTCTCCCTTTGTAAGGGTCCCGTTCCCGAGATGGGGGAGCGCCGACCTGGGGAGCTTGCCCCGCCGTTTGGACACGGACGAGTGCGTCCACGACGGACGTGGTCGATCTATCCAGGCGGCTAGGGCGTTGATGGCGTTCGGGGGAGGAGATTCATCCGCGCTTCCGTTGTGGGGGAGGCGACGGCTAGCGCTTGGAGCGTCGTAGTGACCGCTCGCCATTGGGTTGAGATCGGAAGATGAATTTTGTTGAGTGGAATCAAGATTTCTCACAGACGGCGCCAGCTGACGCGGGTGGAATCGCGTCAAGATGTTACCTTTCGTTGATCTGCTGTTTGGCGATGATGGACGGCCGAGATTTGAGTTGGAGGATAGCTCCTGAAGTGTGTGCATCTCAATGGGTTTGAGGTTGTTGGGGCCGAGCTACCTGCAAGAAAGTTTCGGGGTGGTTGTATTACCGAGGACCCTCCGACAATCAAGTTAGACAGGAAATCCGAGAAGAGTAACGGCCTAGTGAGTGGAAAATGACTTACTTGAACCGTCTGAAAGAGGGGTTTATGTAGTAGTGGCAATAAGCAGGCGGGTGCGAGAATCACGCCGGCCGTTACGCCCCCGACGTCACGCCCGCGTGATAGACGGGATCTCCCATTAATGGCGAGACAGGCTCGTTAATGGGGATCGTGATGGCGTGGAACACGGGATCGTGGGTAGCGGATATCTCGCGTATGGCGAGATTCGCGGAGGCGAGGCGGAAGCACCTGCGAATGATGTCGTTGGTCGGTCGAAGGGACCGAAAAAGATGAGCTCGGCGAGGGCTCAGGACCGAGCGGAAGGCCGAGCTATCTTGGTTCTGTGGTAGCCCGGAGGCGAGCTGAGAGGGCCGAGAAGGCCAAATGTGCAAGAGGCTCGGAGGCGAGCCAACGGTTGTTTGCAAGGCGGGCATAGGAGTGGTGTGGACGGCCCAGAAGGTCGGCTGCGTCCATGGGTCGCAGACCCGGATGTTCCTCCGACGTGCTGTCCTTGGTCCTTCCTTACGGGCTTCGGGACACGTCATCAGCCACGTGTCACGATCTGGGAGATCACCGATATCGAGCATCATCGGCGTCCTCTATAAACACACGCTCGTGTGATTTTAGATTTTTAAAATCCTTAAATTATAATTTATCTGGAGGATAAAACCAGCTATAAGTTATTTTTCTTTCAGATTGAAGGTACTTGATTTAATAAGAAACAATTGCACCATGAGGAAGCCTTTTGATACGATTTTATGAATTAAACCGCAAATGTCCTGATAGGTTTTGCAAATGTGACATGTAAGGCAATCAATTTCCAAAAAATATTCTTCGCTCTTTTGCTCTGATCGAGCAAAGGCACATCTAAACTTTATACGATACAACTGTAAATCCAATATTATTTTTTTACTAACGTAATATTCTGTAACGAACTCATTAATTATTTTGTCTGTTATAATCTAACAAAACAAAACCCCAGAATGATGAAAGAGGTGGTAAAGGGCATATTCACAAATTCCTGATTCGGCAATAATTCGACGAGGTCGAAAATTCGGATTCGGAGAACTATTCGGAAAAAATCGGCAGGTATTCGGGAAAGATTCGGTAAGTGTTCGGGAAATGTTCGGGAAGAATTTCAGCAAAAAATTAATATAAAATTAATATATGAGACGCTAGATTTTGATTTCGTGAATTATTTGCTGTTTTTTGAATAATTCGTTTTTTTTGAATAAATCGCGAATAATTCGGGAATTATTCGCGAATAATTCGGGAATTATTCGCGAATAATTCGGGAATTATTCGCGAATAATTCGGGAATTATTCGCGAATAATTCGGCAATAATTCGGCGCGTTTGGTGTTGGCGAATAATTCGCAGTTTTAATCGGCAGTCACATAATTCGCGAATTTAACCTCGCTGCATTAAAATAAGGAATTTTTTAGTGCCACTTGCTAAACTTTTCGTAATTTTATCTGGCAAATATGTTAAATAGGCAAAAGGCTTGTTCCATACCTCGTTTTTTTTCTCTTGATTTTATTCCGTTTAGTTTGTTAAATATCAAAAAACTTGCTCCATCCATAAATTTTAGAACAAGATAAAGGGAGATAGCTGCTGTTTATTGTTATTCATGAATCATGATCAAGATTTAGTTCGGGCCCAGCTTGCTTACACCAGTTTTTAAATAAAATTGAAAATCGATAGCTTTGCTTAAGTTAAACTGCAACACGAGTCCTTAAGCATCGGGAAAACTCGTTTCTTTATAGGTTTATTGAACAATAACCTCATTATTTTCATGTAACATGCAAAATCTTTTAGCAGGATTCGTCTGAAGTAATTTTAAATTTGAGAATTTAGAAACAGATGACCATTATTTCAATAAAATTATTTTTATTTCAAAATCCTAGTCATATGATTTCTATGTCCAAGGGTTATTTAGAACGATACTACGAGCGTTAGAGAAATGGACAAACGATGGTGGCGATGTCGGATCGCTGATAAGCCACCAGTGTTTTGGTCGGCGATGCCCGAGAAGTGGAGACGGCGGCGTCCCACCGGCGATACCGGATCATCGGAAGGCCAATAGTGTTTTGGTGGCTAATGCATGAGCGGTGAACATGACGGCGTCTGACCGGTGATACTGGGTCGCCGGCAGGCCAACAGCAGTTGCTGGGTAGGATGGTGGTGCCTAAGCATCGAGCGGCGGTGGCGTCACCCAATCGACTTGCGGCGGGTCAGTGAGCACCATCGATAGCGGCTAGAATGGGTTGCGTAGAGGCAATTTCTCGGTCAGTCAACGGGTTGCAGAGGGGTGGTGACAATCGGGAAACAGCGGCAAAGGATGGGCGAGCGTTCAGCAGGTGTATGTTGTTATGGCTGCGGCAATGCATCGGCCGAAGTTGGCGGCGGCTCTGGTGCTAGGTCGCCAATCATCCGACAGCGATCAATTGGCTGGGATGATCGATTCCAATTTTGATTGATTATATTCATGTATTGTAGAAATTCTAATGGTATGCTGTGATTTTGAGAGTAATTGATGTGCTCGTTTATGTATAGTGTAAATCAATAGCGGTATGTTGTGATTTGCTGAGTGGCTGATTTTGCTCGTTTTTTGTACCCTAACTTGAATGGTGTGGCTTAAAGCTTTTACCCTAGCATTGTAAAATACTTGTTTCTGCTGACATTACACAACTACCGGTTTGAAACGAATTATGGAACTAACACAGATCTTATAAATTTAATTCCCAAAGGGACTGATCTAAAAGGAAAAGAAAAGAAAACACAAACTTTGAATTTCAGAATTGAATTTTGAAATGACTCGAGACTAACTAAATTCAGTTTGGGTATTCAAATTTAAATTGAAAAAGTCAAATAATAATTTCACGGTTGCAATGAATGAAACCGCGTTGGATCCATGTATTATTTACTACTCAAAAATAATTGGAATGCGATGAGACAGAAGTCTCATGACAAAAGACCTCGGTATCCATTGATGTCTCAAATACCCACATGGCCAGCAATCCCAACACTTATCTTCTGACCAACGACCATCTCCAATTTTTTTTCAATTTTTTTAAAAATAAAATATAAGAGAAAATTATTTCTATATCCGATTTCTGAACTTGCTTTGTTTTCAAAACCAAGAAGTTCTAAAATCATAAGTACACATAAAAATATGAAAAATGCTTAACCTATCGGGCTTGAAATCCATTATAATCCATCCAAGCGACAAAAAACATGGGCCCACTTGTTTGACACTAGTATTTAGGTGATGATGCTCGGTATCGGTGATCTCCCAAACCATGACACGTGGCAGATGACGTGTCCCAAATCTCGCGAGAAATGACCTACAGTGGCCGACCAGTGACCGACCAGGACACTCCTGTGCCCATCCCACAAACAAACACTGGCTCGCCACCGAGCCCCCTGCACAATTGGCCTCCTCGGCCTCACAGCTCGTCTCCGGGCTACCATAGAACCAAGATACATTGGCTCTCCCGCTCATCCGCTAGCTCTCCCGCCGAGGTCATCTTCCTCGGTCTCATCGACCGACCAACGACACCGCTCACAGGCGCAACCGCCATCCTGCGAACCTCGCCATGCACGAGATTTCCATCGGCCACATCCTACGTTCCACGCCATCACGATCCCCCATTAACGAGCCTGTCTCGCCATTAATGGGAGATCCCGCTCATCACGCGGGCGTGACGTCGGGAGCGTAACGACCGCCGTGATTCTCGCGTCTGCCCTGTCTGCTGGCACCACTATATAAACTCCTCTTCCAGACGGTTCAAGTAAGCCATTCTTTACTCCACTAAGCCGTTACTCTGCTCGGATTTCCTCTTTAACTTGACCGTCGAAGGGTCCTCGGTGGTACAACCACCCCTGGACTTCCTTGCAGGTAGCTCGGTGCGAACAACCTCAAACCCATTGAGATCCACCCGCTTCGGGAGACAGCCTCTAGATCAAATCTCAGCCGTCCATTGCCGCCGTCGTCAGATCAACCGAAGGTAACATCTTGACGTGCGGATCCGCCCCGCATCAGCTGGCACCGTCTGTGGGAAATCCTTGATTCCACAAAAAACAAAAGTTCACTTTCCGATCTCAATCCAATGGCGAGCGATCATCATGAAGATCCAAGCACTAGCCGCTGCCTCCTCCTCAACGGAGGCGCGGACGAACCTCCTCCGCCTAATGCCATTAGCGCCCTTGCTGGCCGAATAGACCGGCTCACGTCCTTCTTGGAGGCGCTCATCCGCGTCCAAACGGCAGGGCAAGATCCCCAGGTCGCCGCTCCCCCGCCCCGGGACTGGGACCCGGACCCCTACAGGGGGAGAGAAGACTCCGTCCGCGTCAGCACTGCCGACCACCACCCCGCTACCTCCCACCGCCGCAGATCTCCCGAGCCAATACGTTCTGAGACCCGCTAGGCGCCTCACAGTTCAACGCCGAGGTCCGTCGCCAGAGCGCCTCGTCCCGAGATCCTTCACGCACCTGTCCCTCCCGAGGAGATGTCTGTCAGCTCGCCTGTTATCAGGCATGACCGACACCCCCTCCCTCGACGGGGTCGCGCGGACGAGACTCGCCACGGCGGCTCGAAGACCACCTCGCCGGAGGATCTAAGGAACCTCATTGAGAGGAACCGGGGCCGAGGCCAGACGCAGGCCTTCAACAGCAGAGGCCTGGGATCAGAATGTGCCTAGTCATCGGGGTACCGCGGCCGACTCGATGCCCTCGAGAAGAAGATCGAGGGTATGCATCGGGAAGGTCACCGTTCAAGCGACGGGGCTAAGTACGCCACCGACTCGCTCACTAAACCATTCACCGAGGAGCTGCTCGCTGTCCACGTTTCCTCTTGCAACAAGCCCCCAAAGGTCTCCCTCTTCGACGGCAAATCTGACCCGAAGAACCATTTGGATGCGTTCACCGCAGGGATGGGCTTCCAAGACAACTCCGACGCCGCCCAATGTCGAGCTTTCCCGGCCACTCTCATCTGCTCCGGACGAGACTGGTTCCGAGGACTTGAGCCGCGCTCGATCTCAACTTTCGACGAGTTGGCCACCCAATTCCTCGGCCACTTCGTCGGGAACAGGCGGAAAAAACGCACAGTTGACCACCTCTTCACGATCAAGAGCGGGGATAAAGAGACGTTCAAAGCATACGTCACTCGCTTCTACAACGCCCTTCTCGAGGTCCCAGAGCACCGGGACGAGACGGTCATCACGGCACTGAGGTTCGGTCTTAGGCACAAGGAGTGGTTACGCTCCTTTGCATTAGCGCAACCTAAGACCATGGCCGAGGTAAAGGCCTGGACCGAGCGCGAGGTCCAGCTCGAGTCCGAGGTGAACGCATATGTCACGCCCCGCTTCCCGGTATACGGCGAAGGGGACGGGACCGGTCCGCTACGTATTTACTGTGAAGTAAATACGCTAAGCGTATCTAAGCAATATAAAGGTAAATCACAAGAGACAAGAGATATAAAAATAATAACAACTTTATCTCTTAACATTCTTTTGTACAATGCATGAAAAATAAATACATCTGGAATAAAAGCGATTCCTAAACAATGGCATAACAGGAAATGAAAATACTGAATAGAAAAAAGGTACAATGTCTAGAGCTCGGGGTCTTCGAGGAACTGATCCAAGTTTTCATTGGTGGGCTCGATCTCTACTGTGTCCAGATTACCTGACGACATTCAAAGAAGGAAGAAACAGAATGTCGTCAGCGAACAGGTCGCTCGGTAAGTCCTAAAGATAAGGGAGGATTAGAAAAGACAGAATAAGAGATATCTTCTAAAGTTGTAGAATATTGTAGAATATTGTGTTTACGCTGTTGTTTGTAGCTTGGTACGGAAGGATGTCAGTGTATACGAGAGTGGTCTCAGTATGCCAGAGACCAGGGCAAACGGAATGTACAAGGAACCGTTAAGCCACGGTACAACAGCAACGGAATATAGGTTAGGTGTCTTAATCTTACCGTTTCGTACCACTTCTAACACCTTCCGCACCAATCTATCCCTTAAACCCCGTAGTGTTTTGATTGTATTGTATTGTATAAGTTGGATGACTGACCAAAACCATAATATCAGTAAACAGATTGTAACTGCATAATCATGTAGACGGAATAACTGGATAATGGATGTATATCCATGGTTTGATTCAGTCAAGTTGTATAGATTGATAACTGGATTCATGAATTCATGTGTTCATATTGAATTGGAATATTATAGGTTGTAGATTGACTTGAATCATGTTTAAGTCAGATATACTCAGACTCAAACCCGAGTCAGACAATAGATATGTAAATCGAAGTCCTATATTTACTAGGGTCCTTAGGGTAATTTATAAAACTTGAGGGGGTTTTATGTAAAAATACTTTTATATACTTTTCAGAATATACCCCAAGCATTTATTATTTGTCTTTAGGGTTGTAATGAATGTGGATTTTATATTGTAATATTTCTAGTGAAAATATCCTAATTTTATAAATAAAGGTATTTATCTGTAATATTGATTTATTTGAAATTCATGGTATTTTAATGTAAAATTTATTCTTGTGATTTTTAGAAAAATGGTGGAATATTTATATCATAACAAAATAGATATTTTAATGATAAATATACATATATTTATACAAAAATAATTTCAATAAATATTTTATCTTCTAAAAATCTTATTTTCTTAAGATGTCGTATTTTAAATCTTTCGAGACCGAATGCTCCTTGTGGAGGTCTGAATCTCACACTACTAAGCCCGAGGGTGCACGATAAACCGTACTATCCTGAACGGGTTCCCCAAAAATGGGTTGTAGCGGCGCTTTGCAAAGATTGTAAATTACTAAATCCTTTAGAAAACGGTTTTATAAAGTAAATGGTATTTATTTGTAAAAAGTCAATTTTCCGTATTTTAGGTTCTAGGGTTTTCTAATTCAACTATACTATTTCTAAATGGTCTAAACAACAAGTTGTTAGATGTTTCAAATCGCCTCTTCACCGCCAATTGTGGCCAGGTAAGTACAAGTGAAGAAATGAGGGTTCCGCTCACGAATCATCGTGAGACGGGCCTTTTAAAGTTACCTTTCTCACTTACCTAGCTTAGACACCACAAAGTCAGGTTTAGATAAACGACCGATATCCACAACTTATCGTATTTTCATATTAAGAGGTATTTATTTTAAAAGTGTAACAAGCTAAAACTTTTAGAAATGGTTTTATTAAGAATATGGTATTTAAATGAAAATATTGTTTTATCGTATTCTAAGTTTTTCAATGGTATCGTGTTAGGTTGTATGCAAGTGTGTGAGGAGGTAGGTCGTTACCTCGTGATCTACTTTAAAGGTATAGCAAGTTAATGTGATTAAATGTGAAATCGAAATATTGTGGTATTTAAGTGAAAAATACGATAATTTGGGGACGCTATCATTTCATGTGATGAAACTTATTCAAATTGTTTGTTAAATATTTAATAGTCAACATAAAGATATTTAAGTATGAATGTATTGGTGAGAAGTGAAATTTTATAGAAAACCGAATCGGAAATCGGATTTGTTCCGATTCCGTCGGGTTTTGTAATTTCGTAATTTTTTTTTAGAAAAAGAGAGAGAGAGGTTAGAATGGGACTTACGGGTTTGGACAACACGAGAGTGATAAGGAAGAATAGGGTTCGCCGGTACGTCGATTCGTCGCCGCGAGTTCCTAGCACGATCACCGGAAGTTCGCCGTAGATTTCGTCGGAGCTTCGCCTTTCGCTCGTTTTCAAAGTACACAAGATCTCTTGGAATTTTGAGAGAGTGAGCTCAGAAATTTGGGATGAGAGGGTAGAGAGTAGGGGGTGTATTTATAGGGTTAGGTTAGGGTTAGGATAGGTGTAGGGTTTTTAATTAAAAAAATGAAAAAAATATATAAAAATCATTAAAAAATGGAGTAAATGGGGGTTAATAGGCTCTCTGTAACCGATTTGACTATTTAAAGTATGCAGGAGAGTTGACGAGGAAAAGATACCCAACATCTATGTTGGGGACTCGGCTGTCCGGCCGACTCGGTCGAGTCGGGCCGAGTCGGAGGGTCGGTGGGTGGGAGGTCTCCTGGGGTGCTTACTGGTGCATTTACATTTTCATGTGTAATAGGAAATTTGTGAGAAACGCACGTGTAACTGTTGGTATTCTAAAAAAAATCAAAAACAAAATAATATTAAAAATAATGTGGGGCATGAGATTTGAGCTCTGGTGGCTTGGTTCAGCAATGCAAGATATTACCAATGAGCTACAAGCTCCTTCTTGTAATTATGGAGTGAAATAAATACTTAAAGAGATATCGGCAACATTAAATACTCCAAGTATACATTGAATTTAAATCAATTCTTTGTACATTAAAAATGGAGTTGTTACAGTAAATCTCCCCCGGGCAGAGCAAACCGACCAAAAGAAGAGGGCAAGAGAAGAGAGAAGGGGACCTGAGCGGCAAAAGCCCTATCTCCCAAAGTTCCAGGAGTACACACCGCTCAACGTCTCCCAGACAGTGCTACTAGAAGAGGCTAAGGGCGAGGGGTTTTTCAAGCTCCCCCTGATCTCACGAATGGCCTCAAAGCGAACCCGGGGCCCCTACTGTGGGTTCCACAGGTCGCTGGGCCACTCCACAGAGAGCTGTAAGCAGCTTCGAGACTACATCGAGGAGCTCATCCGTTCGGAGCACCTCGCAGCGTACCTGAGGGACAAGCGGCAAGCTGACCGCGAGCAGGAGCAGCGTCCCCCTCCCGCCGATCTGACCATCTGCCAAATCATGGTAGTGTCAGCGGAGGATACGTCTGGTGCCCACGAAGCTCGGTACCCTATGCCGGGCATGGATGCCAACAGACATCCGGGGGCCTCAAGCTGCACGAATAAGAACATCTACTAGCATGTATTTTCTTTTCAGAGCAATGCACATCTTTCTTGAGATCTTTTGTTTTTATAGACCAATAAAGCATTGCAGAAAAGAAAAAGAATCTTATTCATTCAAAAGGTGCTATAGGCTCTTCAGCCGTACAAAAACAATTATTACAACAGCAGGAGGATAGGGTGCAGAGAGCACTGCTTGTGGTACTCTGAGGATATTTCCGCCAGTCGAGCCCTCGCGGCGTCTAACCTCTCCCTTCGATTCCCCCCCGCTAGCGTCGGCATCGAGCCTCAATTGGTAGCACTCAAAGATGAGCGCCTCCGAGCGGTTTAGCCGGCTCGCAGAGATCAGGCCGAAACGCCTCAGAGACCTTAGCTTGCCAACGGCCTCGTCTTTCAGCTGCTCGGATAAGGGGTTGTAAATCCCCGGCGATGCCCTCCAGATTGAGTACATCAACAACTGAAGTAGTGGGGAGCGTTGGGGGAGCAATCGGCCGAAATGATCCTTGATTCAGCCTATCACCAACTGCGCCGTGTCATCAGAACAGTACTGATCGTAGAGGTACACGTCCTCGAAGTTTATGATATCGGGGATGGTGAAAGGGAAGTCCTCCAATTTTGCGTTTTGGGTGTGAGGAAAGGAGTCATCAACAGTCTCTCCATTTTATAGCCCACAACGCCTCCGGAGTTCCACGGTCGCCTGTTTCACCCGCAACTGTGCCGCCACGCGGAGAACATCACGCCGCTCGATGCGAAATTGAAACGACGTGGCTCTAGCGCTTCGCCTCCTCCGCACGTTCATGGCATGTGTCACTCGCGACTGTCCATCTTCCCAAAGCCCTCGCCAAGAGGCAACTGAGCAGCTTCCCTGCTCGGCCAATCCTTAGCAGGCCTCCCACGGCCCCTCCAGCGCTAAGGATCTAAGGCCTCACCAAGAGGCAGCTGAGCGGCTACCCTGCTCTGTCAATCCTTAGCAGGCCTCCCATGGCCCCTCCAGCGCTAAGCATCTAAGCCCTTACCAAGAGGCAGCCGAGCGGCTACCCTGCTCGGCTATCCCTGGCCGGTAGCTCCCCTACCCCACAACGTCAGGGATCTAAGCCCTCGCCAAGAGGCAACTGAGCAGCTTCACTGCTCGGTCAATCCTTAGCAGGCCTCCCATGGCCCCTCCAGCGCTAAGGATTTAAGCCCTCACCAAAAGGTGGCCGAGCGGCTACCCTGCTCGGCTATCCCTGGCCGGTAGCTCCCCTACTCCACAACGCCAGGGATCAAAGCCCTCTCCAAGAGGCAACTGTGCAGCTTCACTGCTCGGCAATCCTTAGCAAGGCTCCCATGGCCCCTCCAACGCTAAAGATCTAAGCTCTCACTAAGAGGCGGCCGAGCAGCTTCCCTGCTCGGCTATCCTTGGCTGGTAGCTCCCCTACCCCACAACGCCAGGGATCAAAGCCCTCACCAAGAGGCAGCCGAACGGCTACCCTGCTCGGCTATCCCTGGCTGGTATCTCCCCTACCCCCACAACGCCAGGGATCAAAGCCCTCACCAAGAGGTAGCCGAGCGGCTACCCTGCTCGGCTACCCTGGCTGGTAGCTCCTCTACCCCACAACGCCAGGGATCAAAGCCCTCACCAAGAGGCAGCCGAGCGGCTACCCTGCTCGGCTATCCCTGACTGGTAGTCCCCTACCCCACAACGCCAGAGATCAAAGCCCTCACCAAGAGGCAGCCAATTGGCTACCCTGCTCGGCCATCCCTGCCTGGTAGCTCCCCTACCCCACAACGCCAGGGATCAAAGCCTTCACCAAGAGGCAGCCGAGCGGCTACCCTGCTCGGCTATCTCTGGCTGGTAGCTCCCCTACCTCACAACGCCAGGGATCAAAGCCCTCATTAAGAGACAGCCGAGTGGCTACCCTGCTCGGATATCCTTGGCTGGTAGCTCCCCTACCCCACAACGCCAGGGATCAAAGCTCTCGCCAAGAGGCACCGGGCAGCAACCCTGCTCGGCCATCCTTAAGGATCAAAAACCCTCACCAAGAGGCACCGGGCAGCAACCCTGCTCGGCCATCCTTAGTAGGCCTCTTACGGCCCCTCCTGTGCTAAGGATAAAAAGCCATCGAAAGAGGCAAACGGGCCCGCCCTTGCTCGGTTATCCCTGGCTGGTAGCTTCCTACCCCAACACACCAGGGATCAAAGCCCTCGCCAAGAGGCACCGGGCAGCAACCCTGCTCGGCCATCCTTAAGGATCAAAGCCTTCACCAAGAGGCACTGGGCAGCAACCTTGCTCGGCCATCCTTAGTAGGCCTCTTACGGCCCCTCCCGCGCTAAGGATAAAAAGCCCTCGAAAGAGGCAACCTAGCCCGCCCTTACTCGGTTATCCCTGAATGGTATCTCCTTATCCCAACACACCAGGGATCAAAGCCCTCGCCAAGAGGCAACTGAGTAACTTCACTGCTCGGTCAATCCTTAGCAGACTTCCTATGGCCCCTCCAGCGCTAAGGATCTAAGCTCTCACGAAGAGGCAGCCGAGCGGCTCCCCTGCTCGGCTATCCCTGGCTGGTAGCTCCCTACCCCTACAACGTCAGGGATTTAAGCCCTCACCAAGAGGCAACTGAGCAGCTTCACTGTCCGGTCAATCCTTAGTAGGCCCCTAACGGCCCCTCCCGTGCTAAGGATAAAAAGCCCTCGAAAGAGGCAACCGGGCCCGCCCTTGCTCGGTTATCCCTGGCTGGTAGCTCCCTACCCCAACACACCAGGGATCAAAGCCCTCGCCAAGAGGCACCGGGCAGTAACCCTGCCCAGCCCATACTCAAGGATCAAAAGCCCTCGAAAGAGGCAACCGGACCCGCCTTTGCTCGGTTATCCCTGGCTGGTAGCTCCCTACCCCAACACACCGGGGATCAAAGCCCTCACCCAGAGGCAACCGAGTAGCTTCATTGCTCGTTCCATCATTAGCAGGCCTTGTACGGCCCCTCCCGCACTAAATATCATGACCTCACCAAGAGGGATCTGAGCGGCTACCCTGCTCGGTTATCCGCCGCTGCCAATTCACTACCTTACAACTCCAGGGATCGAAGCCTTCGCCTAGAGGCACCGGGCAGCTACCCTGCTCGGTCTATCATCAACATACCTCTCCGAGCCTTCCACGCTAAGGAATATGACCTCACTAAGAGGCATCCGGTTCTACGTCTAAGCGATCTCTACCTCGGCTTCGAGGCCATAGAGATACCGTCTTCCAACCGGTCTTTGCACACTTGGCAAATGATCAGATTCAGTCCGACGCGTAATCGCTAGACGAAGAACCGACACAACATGAAGGCAGAACTTTGCAAATACAAGTGTTTACCGACAAAAGAAAATACGCGCATAAATACTGCTGCAAAAACCAAAATCTTTATTCACAAAGTCAAAGCTTTTATAAGGGTATTGTGGGCTCCCCCGCCTTACAAAATGACCGGAGGCCTGCAAAATACCCGATGCAACAAAAAGAAGGAAAAAAAAAGAAGACAAGGGGTTTCAGGCCTCAGGGCCAGGCGCAACCCCGGGAAGCTCAACGCCCACCATAGGAGCCTCGGCGTCGCCCTCGCCGGGTATCTTTTGCCCGACCTCGTCCCCGGGGCCGTCCTCCAGCTCGTTATCCCCGCGAGGATATTCGGCTCGGAGCTCTTCGTCAGCGAACTCCGGCATTCGAGCCTTGACGGCGTCAAGGGCCTCGTGCCATATGGCGGTGGTGGCCAAGGCTAGGACGGTGTAGAACTGTTCCGACTTTTAGAAATTCTCCACCGCCTTCGCCGCTCTGAGGTCGGTTCGCTTCGCCGCCTCTACCTCAGCCTCCAACTCCTTCCGGAAGGTGCATGTCAACTTCTTCATGGTGCCGACGAGCACCTTGGAGTCCTGAAGCTTAGCCTCGGCGTCCTCACGGAACCTGGCAACCTCCTGCTTCGCGGCCGCCGCCTCCTGCTTTGCGGCCGCCGCCTCCTGCTTCCCGGCCGCCACCTCGCCCTTAAGGGCAGCGACCCTCGCCATTGCCACCTCCAGTTCATGCTTCGAGCTCTTTTCCAGCGAGGAGAGCTCGCCCGCGGCTCGCATCGCTGGGGCTATTTCCTCCTCCTCCATCCGGACGACGAGAGCGACATGCTGGAGGACCTGAAGAAATCAGAGGGGGTCAGAAAGAAAAAGGAGCGCCAAATCTAGCGAATGATGAGACGTTGAGTGAAAAATCGAGTGAGGTACGAGCACTAACCTGCACGACCTCTTGGGCGATGGACGCCATTTGCGTCTTCAGAGTCCCCCCAGGGACCTTGCCCCCGGCCAACCTCTCCATATCAGACAGCAAGCTGTCAGCGACGGAGAGCCCCGAGGGCACCTCAAAGCGGAGCTCCCCCTCGTCCACCAAGATCGGGGAGGCCGGGGTCCGCGGAACTGTTCGGAGGACCCGCTTGAGAGGCGACGGCGGAGAGCCGACTTCCATCTGTGAAGCCTACGCCCCATGTCCCCGAACTCGCATCCGACTCGGAGCTTTGCTGGCTTCCGGGGCATAATCCGCGCTCGAGCGCTGGGATGCGACGACTGACGGGGGACCCGGGGCCAACGTCGGACGGGAAGAGCTGGCCCCTCCAGCCTTCGACCCCTTCTTCGGCTTGCGCATGGCCGCTCGGAGGAGGCTCAAGTTCATGGGTTCTGCACAAGTCCTTGGGTTCTGCACAAGACAAGATACAATAGAGTTAGCAACATAAACAAAAATGAAAATAAACGCAAGCCTGGCAAAACACCTACAAACTCCTAACTTACCGACGAACTGGGTGGGGCTGAGCCCAGCCCAACTTAAGGCCCGCTTAGAAAGCAGCACGTCAGCCCGGGGAATGGGCTCCCACTCCGCTACTCTCACCGCGTCGGGATCGTTAGACAGGCTCCCCCGACAGCACCTATCCCTAGACCACTGAGTGGGCACGGGCCAGTCCTCACCCTCTGGTGGCCCAACCCGGGTGCACTCCTCCGTCGTTTCCTAAAGGAAAGGTAAACCTATCTCGGGTCATCCGCGCAAATGCCGGGGTGGCCTTTGTAAATGAGAGAGGAGGCAAGGATGGACAGACCGAAAGGTACCATCTGTAACTTCAAACGGACCAGGAACCCAAGGAGAATCCTCCATGAGTTCGGCACTAGCTGGTCCGAGGCTAACCCAAAGTAATTTAGCATGCTAACAACCTCGGGAGAGAAGGGCAGGCGCATTCGGGCCCAAAAAGATTCCAGGTACAAGGTTATCTCTTTACCCCGTACCTGATCTGCCCTCTCTCCTTCCTCGGCCAAACGAAGAGTGTAGCCGGACGGGATATGGAAACGGGCCTGAGCGGTGGCGAGCTCGTTCTCGTACCTCACCAAGGATGGAACTCCAGGGGTGTCCGTCACCTCCGCTCTGGGATCCGCCCCTGACGCGCGACTATGGGAAGAACTCTCCGGGAAGACTCCGAATCAGTAGAAGAACCCCTAGAATCTACCCCGACGACACCTACAGACTCCTCAAAGGAAGACATCTAACTTGATGGAGAAGTCCTCGGGAACGCAGAGATCCGACCTGAAGAGGAGAGCGCCGAGCTAACAAGATCAAGAACGAGGCAAATATGATGGGAGATGGGCCCTAAAGCGGACCACACCTCTATTTATAGCCACCGACGTCCTCATCCAGCGGCGACGGTCGATGTCACGCCCTGCTTCCCAAAATACGGAATATAAGGGTGACAAGGCCAGCCATGCTCCTACGATCAAGGAAAAATCCTGTCGTAGTCACATTTCGGTTTCTAGCATTATATGGTAATCAGTAAAATACAATACGGGTAAAGAGAATGCAATCACTAAAACTATCGAATATAAAGAAATCTGAGCTCAATGGAAGTAAGCAAAAGGGCAACTAACCAGGAATATCAATGGAGAAATGTAACTGGTTCACTGGTCTGGATCTTCACAGTCTTCTCGAGATCAGATGAATCCACCTCTATCACTGAGCATGCATACTCAGGTCGTCAGGGCGACACAATAGCAATATTATAATAATAATAAAGAGACAAGGAAATAAAATTATAACGGTGGAGATGATAAATGCAGGCAATCAATATGTCAATAACAGATGCAATGTATGATCTGTGTCCCTATCGGTCTCTAGTCACTTTTGAAATCGAGATGTGTAAAGGAGTGATCATGTTTAAAGAGGGTCTCGTACGTATCCGAGACTATAGCCCGCTATTGCCCGGGACATAACCATGTCACCCGGACCGCTAGGTCCAACCTAATATATAAGAGTCGCTGTTCGAATGATCATCCTCTAAAATCACTGACCTCGCTAAATACAATTTCCTTTCCACTTCGATTTCCCTATTTTCCTCAGATTTCACTATTTATGAGTATGGGCTAGTTGTGTAGAAGTACGCACCAATAACACAGTTTTATTCACTGTTCACTGTATTGTCACTATCACGAACCATTCACTTTTCACTGGCGTACTTGACACTCCTAAACCGATATCATTCACGCTCGATAATGCATTGTACACTGAAACTTAATAATGACGCGCACTATCGCCAGAGGTATTACGGTCGGGTATAATATGTGCATTTATGCCGCTAAACAAATCATGTGCAATGCAAGTTATTATACGTCTTATGAACTTATAAAAATCGCATTAAATCATACGTTCAGAATTAAGTAAAATAATACAAAAGCGGTAACAAGTAAACTCAGTAGGTAGTTCAAAGAAATTAGTTTCAAGTCAATCAGGTTTCGGGTTCGCAAATTACAGTCGTTTCATTTTAAGTGTTCGCTGCTGGAAATTCAGTTCCTGAACTGAAAGTCCATTTCATAACACAGTTTTTATCCCACTGGGATCAAAATTAGGCGACATTATAGTTGAACAATATTTAGGGTTATCAGTTAGGTTTCCAAATCAATTGGCAGATCAGTAATATCCTATATTAAAAGGGAGTTATGGTCAGGTTAAGTTCGATGTGTAAAATCTGTCACTGCAGAATTCAGCTAGACACGTCGACATTATAAAATGTGTTAAAAATATCATACAGAAAAGGAATCCAGTGAAACCAGTGGAGTAAGAAATATAACTCAATTTTATATGTAACGATATAGAGTTCCGCACATTTTCGCATTTGAGAAAGGATATACAGTGATTTACAAACAAGGGTTAACTAGGATTACTGCTCTAGACCGCAGTCCAGAATCGTAATTCTCCTCAGTTTTCTCTATCATAACTTGTTAAAATTTAGAGATCAACTATAGAGTACTGTAGGTTAATCTGTTAGCTTCAATATAAGCCATGGAATGCTAAAATCTGATTTGTAAAAGATTTATTATGAATTTAACGGTCTAGCGTGTTCAGGAAAATTCTGATTTCGCAATGATTATCGGGGGTAATATTTTATAGGTGAAACGATATTTATTTGTAACCAAATTTCCGCAGCACCACTGTGAATAGTAAACGGGTTTAACAATCACAAATTCTAACATTTAAAGATGGGTTTTCAATTAAAATTTAGCATCGAATACTTATAATAATATTGAATCGCAATCGAAATGATGATATAATAGTATGAAGCAAGTATGTAAAACTTGCCTGACGACGTATTGATGACGATACGGCAGCGACGCGGCACAGTGGTGTACTACGGTTACGGCAGCGGAAACGGCGTGATCACGACGCGAGCACGGCTAGGCCCGATACGGCAAACTCAGTCTCGGCTCAAACTTGGGTTCGACGGCTCGGCAGCGATGGCTGCGGGTATGCTGGGCGAGGCGGCTGCGGTCGATGGTGAGGGCACTGGATAGAGGCAGCCAGTGGTGGCTGAGGTGGTCGTCGACGAAGGGACTTGGGCGCGGCTTGAGAGCAGGAGAGAGAGGAGGCGGGGGTAAGGCGCTCAAGATGCTGGTGGTTGTAGTGTTGAAGGCCGGCGGTGAGTGGGTTGGCCGGAGCAGGCGAAAGTGATGAGGCTCTCGGCTATGGGTGGCAGTGGTGATGGCCGACGATGGAGCAGGAGCTCGGGGGAGGCGATGGTGATGGGTTTTCTTGGGTTGGTTGCGGGGAAGATGGGTTGTAGAGTTGTAGGGGGTGAGGTTGAGGAGGAGGTGGTTGTGGTGTGGCGACGGGGGTGGTCGAGGTTGATGGTGTAAGGTCGGCGAATGGAGGCGATGGAGTTCTGGCGATGGGTTCGCACAGGGGGTGCTCGGGAGCGTGGGTTGTGCAGTTGGGGAAAGAAGGGGAGGAGAGAAGAGCTGATCGAGGGATGATCGACGACGACGAGGAGGGGGCGATGTTTGCGGGCGTGCGGGTTGGAGTCGCGGTGGTGGTTGTGGTGTTGTGAGGAGGGGTGGTAAAGAAGAAGGGGGTGGCGACGGGGATGCAGTGAGGTTGAGGGTCGGCGAGGTGAAGGTAGAGGTGCGCTCGGGGGAGGAAGGCTCGAGCTCGGGGAAGGAAGGAGAGGGATGGGCGATGCGGGAGAAGAAGAAGAAAGAGAAGGAGAGAGAACGTGAGGGAGCGAGCGAGAGAGAGAGAACGTGGGATCGAGAGGAGAGAGAGGGAGTGAACAGGGGGAGAGAGAGAGTGAGAGTGAGCTTGATGACAGAGAGAAAGAGAATGAGGGGATTTAATCTAAAATAATTAATTGAAAATTTTATGAAGAGAGAGAGTAAGACGTGGTGATTAAAAGGATTAAATGGGATTTATCGGGGAATAATAATGGTGATTAATATAAGATTTTATGGGGATTTAGTGTAGAATAATTCGGTTTAAGTAGGGAGTTAAGGAGATGGATTAGATAGGATTTGAATATATTTATTTTGAATTTTGAAATTTGAGAAGGTGTCTGTTGGGTAAAAAGGAGTGAAGGATCATTGGGCTTGTTGGGCTTGGGCTCAAGAAAATTTAGAAAGAAAAGAGTGTGATTAAATATGGACTTGGGCTTATGCTTTTAAGCCTTAAGTTTGGTAGCAAAAGAGTTAGGGAAAATATTTATTTAAATAAGGATTTAAAATACAAAGTGAGACCGGTTATTACAGTCGACTCCCGCCAAAAACAACTCTTCGCATGCGACGACCATAATCGCTCCACCTGTCGCACGCATGATGGCCGGATCCCATTAGACGCCAGAGGTCTGCGGCCCGTTGCGTCAGCCAACCAGCGCCCGACACGTGGTCTGTCGCTTCAGCAAAAGTACGCACGATCCGGCGCACCCTCTTTAATGCAAAGATCTCGCCCTGATTCGCTGGCATCATCCAGAAAATACAACAGATTACTCAGGGATACGCCTGACGATACCTTAGAAAAGGAGTTCATGTCGGGTGACCCGACAGACCACTCTCGACCCGACCCGTCAGATGGTCGGGACGAGTGTGGGGGGCTAATGATGATGCTCGGTATCGGTGATCTCCCAGACCATGCCACGTGGCAGATGACGTGTCCCAAAGCTCACGAGAAAAGACCTACAGTGGCCGACTAATGGCCGACCAGGACACTCTTGTGCCCATCCCACAAACAAAAACTGGCTCACCACCGAGCCCCCTGCACAATTGGCTTCCTCGGCTTCACAGCTCATCTCCGGGCTACCACAGAACCAAGATACCTCGGCTCTCCCGCTCATCCGCTCGCTTTCCCGCCGAGGTCATCTTCCTCGGTCTCATCGACCGACCAACGACACCACTCACAGGAGCAACCGCCATCTCGCGAATCTCGCCATGCACGAGATTTCCGTCGGCCACATCCTATGTTCCACGCCATCATGATCCCCCATTAACGAGCATGTCTCGCCATTAATGGGAGATCCCGCTCATCACGCGGGCGTGACGTCGGGAGCGTAACGACCGGCGTGATTCTCGCGCCTACCCTGCTTGCTGCCACCACTATATAAACCCCTTTTCCAGACGGTTCAAGTAAGCCATTCTTTACTCCACTAAGCCGTTACTCTGCTCGGATTTCCTCTCTAACTTGACCGTCGGAAGATCCTCGGTGGTACAACCACCCCGGGACTTCCTTACAGGTAGCTCGGTGCGAACAACCTCAAATCCATTGAGATCCACACGCTTCGGAAGCCAGCCTCCATGTAACAACCGAGTCCAGTTCTACTAATTTCAGTTACCGTATGAACGGAGTGTGGCACTTATTTCATTTATCTTGCTTAATTGTGACTTATTGTAATTTTACCCCGTCAATTCTATTCTGCATATAACAATTTAAAACATCTAAAATAAAATTAAATAGCCTGCTCGACACCCCTAACCCCGTGGTAGCATCCTTACATCGTGTTCTCGTCCCGTTCAGTGAAACGGACGTATTTGGACGGCTACGCGCATGTATGTGTGTTCGTTTTGGGGGTATGCTTTTTGATTGTAAAATACTTCATTTCAAATTTTGGATCCCGCATAAAATTTTCAATTTCAAATTTTTGGATCCGACCCGGGCGCAATTCGGAAATATTTTACATTGGCGCCAAATCCTATTTTTCTAATAATTTTAAACCAACAAAATACTTTAACACCAGAAAGATTTTTCCTTCTTTCTTTAAAATCCAAGTTCCTTACTGTTCCAACTAAACAAATCTTTTTCTTTCTTTAGTTTGGCCACGAGCCAATCAGAATTCACTTAACCCCGTGGGGCCCCACCAACTCTCATCTCTCTCTTCCTTCTTCAGCCAAATTTAACTCTTGGGATTTTTACTGAAATCTTTAATAAAAATTTTCTTAACCAACTCAAATCTTGGTTAACCAATCAAAACCTTGGTTTTTTTTCCTGGGCCCCACGTCCTCCCCTCTCACTTTCTCTTTCTCTTTCTCTCTCTACCCGAGCGCTTCTCTCTCTCTCTCCCTTCTCTTTCTCTCTCTTCTCGCGCTCTCTCTCTCACCTCTCGCGTTCACTGTTGATTTCTCGAGTCGGGTCACCGCCGAAGGATCCGATCACATCCCTCCTTCACATTTCTTCTTCTCTCCTTTATAAACCCCGAGCTCTCGTCCTCGCCATGAGAAAATAAAACCCACTCAACCTCCTCTTCGACCCTAACCCTAAAAGCTCCAGCACCTCCTCACCTCAATCGAGCCTCCTCCTCCTCCTCGTCACCCTCTCCTCGCCATCTTCTTCTTCTTCTTTCGTTTTCCCGAGCTCACACCTGCACCCTCAAACCCCAACTGAACCCATCGCCGGCGATCTCTCGTCGTCGCCATCCGCACCACCATCACCCTTCTTATCCCCCTCACACTCCAACACCCCAACCATCTCCTCTTCCTCTCCTTTTCTCCATTCCCTGCACCAACAATTCCTACCCGAGCCCAAACCCTAAACCTGCAAAAACCTCTTCGCCGGCGCCTTCACCGCCGTCGATCTCACCACCAACACACCCTCTGCAACCCTGTAAGCAGTCTCTCATTCGTCTTCTTCTTCCTTCTCTTCCTCCTCTGTCTCTTCTTTTCATTCTTTTTCTTCTTCTCTGTTAAAATTTATGGGCCCTCTGTAGGTCGCCAGAGCTCCGTTGACGACGCACCGATGACGCTGCCATTCCCTAAAATCCAGTGGCGAGGAACCCTGACCCGTGTGGCTCTATCGTTCGTCGTTTGGGTCCATTCCGTGCACAGTGCGCGCGTCGCGACCTTTCACCCGCCAACGCGTGGCGTTCCGTTTTCTGTTTCACAACCCGTCGAGGCAAGTACACCTTGCTACATGCTAAGTAATATATATACATATTCATTGATAGCACCCTAACCTGTAGGTTAACTTAGTACCATAATTTTTCCCTTTTCGTATTCAATATCGTGTTATATCATTTTAGCTTCCAAGCTTGAAACCTACCGGTTGCATTTACTTTATTAAACCTAATAATCACATTTGTATGTTCTAATCACATTTTCACTATTGACATAGCCAATGTCTTTATCTCTATAGTTTTACTCCATTCGGACACCCGTGTGCATTTAACCTGTATTAGCCGTGATTTCGTCATTTGAACCTATATATAAATCATTGCATCCATAAAAGTATTAAAACTTGTTAACATGATTTAACGGCCAAAATTGTCATTCTGTATTCTTATAATGTTGAAACCATATCTGAAACACAACTGATAACTGTACTGCTAATTAATTGAAGCTGCCTTATTGTTTAATGCATTGCTTAGATTTATGTGTTGATATCCATGCTTGAGTATGTAACTGATTATGAGCACACCCATGATATCATTTACATCTCGACCTGACTTGCTACATACATATTGATCGACCCGACATGGTACCATATACTGCTTGACTTGATCTGATGTACCATGACCCGACCCGTTACCTGATCTGGTGTCTAATGCCAACAAACCTGACATGTAGTCCTCACGGACCGTTCCTGTTGTCTATCCAGACAAACCTACTTACCTGATCCTGTGTTGGCATTAGTCCTTGATTACTGAATACCTGACTTGACATACACGTATAACTTGGGGGTATGGGGAAATCAAAGGTGAAACCTGACTTGTAACTCAACAGTTCACTACTTGTTTTGATCAGTTTTAGAGGCTGGGCCAGCCTTGCAATGATGCTGCTGACATCATTCATCTGTACACATTCCTGTTTTAGTGCCTAGCGGCATGTCTCGGTTTCAGCCCGAGAATCTGGACCGTGGTCCCGGGTATGCACGGGATACTATTGAGTTATATCGATGATTCATCAATTTGATTTCAAAGACTTTAGAACAGAAAACCTGATAGAACAGTTTAGTTACCCACTACACGCTACCCTGCGCTGCCCTGATTTATATTACTGTTACCCTTGCTTTATCCATGTTTATATTGCATTACCTGTTACCCTGTTTATATTTAATTACTTGATGACACGACGCGCTGACGTTTGAATTTTGCATGGCCCAGATTCTGTACCGCTGTTGCAGTCCGAGCAGGAGTACTTCAGCCAGCAGGCTGAGCTGTGAGGTGTCATAATTAGTTAGTTCTTTATTTCCTGCATTTTATTTCCTGATGTGAGCCTGCATTATGGGACGTACATTCTAGTTACTTGTATTGGATCTTTTGCTTCCGCATTTTAGTATTATTGACTCATGTTATCTTGGCTTATGGACATGTTTAGATAGTTTCATCTTGTTCTTGATATCTCTACAGCCGTAATGTGACTGTGGATGGTTACTTCCTAACCACAGGTAGCATGGTTGGCTATGTCACGTGCCCAATCTAGCGTACTCTGGGAAGCGGGGCGTGACACTCCAGATCAAATCTCAGCCGTCCATCGCCGCCGCCGTCGGATCAACGGAAGGTAACATCTTGATGCGCGGATCCTCCCCGCGTCATTAGGTGTTGTGGGTTCCACCATTTTGTCTTTTAGGTGGATTGTCGTAGGATTTCACGCTCGGTAGATAAAGCATTACTCAAAAAGCTTATAATGAATTTCTTTTGAAACCAGACCTTGATATATTTACGTGTTCTTAATAATTCCTTATTAAGATTCATAGGATGCGTTTTAATAAACAAAGTTATATAAAGTTAAATAATGTCATGGTTTGATAATTATTGTTATAAGCGATAAATAAAGTTACTAAAATTAGAATGCATGAGACGGCATGTTTGGAAAAAATGCACGTTACAAGCTTGAAATATTCATACTTTTTAAGTATTGGGGTATTTAACAATTGAGAATACGACTGAGAATACATAGAGTTTAAAAATAAGAAACAAACACTTCTTAATAACCGGGCCCAGAAATAATTTCCCCAAGCTAAAATAAAACCCAATCTATGTACTAAAGTAGAGACGAGGTTAGAGAAAAAAGTGAACTTTAAATCCAATTCTAACTTTGTCCCAATTCTATAAAGTTGGCATATTGGAAATAAGCAAGGGTTTCATAGGATCCGTCTAGTTTCTTGGAACATAGGCTCGCTTACGGGTATGCTAACAGAATTAGTGGAGGTGGTGATCAGGAGAGTTAGTATCATGTGTTTGCAAGAAACTATGTGGGTAGGTGAAAAGGGCAGAGTCATAGGGCCTTAGGGCTATAAGTTTTGGTATACGGGTAGAGATAAAATCGTAATGGGATAAACATAATCATAAATAGACGGTTGCTTGAGAATGTAGTTGAGATTAGGGGAAAGGGCGCTAGAATTTTACTGGTCAAGCTTATTCTGGGTAGGGAGATTCTTAATATTATCAGTACTTATGCACCACAGATAGGTCTTGATGATGCCGGTAAGCGTCTATTCTAAGTGGATTTAGACGAGATGGTGCAAAGAATACCTAGTGGAGAGAAGTTATTTATTGGTGGTGATCTCAATGGACATGTATGTACTAGTCGTAGTGGGTTTGATACTATCCATGGAGGTTTTGGTTTTGGACAAAGGAATGAAGCAGGTAGCATGATTCTGGATTTTGCCTTGTCATATAACTTGATCTTAATAAACACTTGGTTTAGGAAAAGAGAGCCTCACCTTATCACCTTTAGGAGCGGACCAAAGTGCAAGTCAAATAGACTTTTTTCTCACGAGAATGATAAATAGAGGTTGTTGCATCGACTGCAAAGTAGTGCTAGGTGAGAGTGTAACCATTCGATATAGACTTTTAGTTCTAGATTTTCGATTTAGAAGAGAGTCTAGAAAGATTAGACGTAAGGTAGAACCTAGAATTAAGTGGTGACGACTGAAAGAAGGTAACCAAAAGACTTTTACAGATCGTGTAGTTCAAGAGGCGGATTGACAGCCTGAAAATGATTCAGATAGAATATGGAATAAGATGGCTAGTCGTATCAAGAGAGTAACTAGAGATCTACTTAGCGAGTCGAGAGGTGGTGCTCCACCATCTAAGGACACATTATGGTGGAACGAAGAAGTAAAGCCTGCAATTAAAATAAAGAGAGATTCTTATAAAAATTTGAAGAAAAGCAGAGATGCGGAGAGATTTGAGAAGTATAAAATGGGTAAAAAGGAAGTTAAGAAAACTGTTCGGGAAACTAAAACTAAGGTCTATAAGGAGGTGTACGAGAAATTGGACACTAAGGAGGCTGAAAACGATATATACTGGATTGCTCGGATGCAGGAAAAGAAGACCAGAGACTTATGTGCAGTGAAGTGTGTAAAAAATGAAGATCAGAAGGTTTTAGTTCAAGATAAGAATATCAAGGAAATATGGAGAGATTATTTTGACAAATTGTTCAATGAGAGCTTTATTAAGAATTTGGATGAGCTTGTCATTCAATCTCAAGATATAAACCGTAATTTCATACGTAAAATAAGAATACCAGATGTTAAAGAGGCATTGAAGAGAATGAGATCAAGAAAAACGGTTGGTCCAGATGGGATTTCTATCGAGATTTGGAGATGTTTAAGAAAAATAAGCGTTAAATGGCCGACAGATCTGTTTAATAAGATTTGGCAGACCAAAAATATGCCAAATAAGTGGAGAAAAAGTACCTTTGTACCTATCTATAAGAACAATGGTGACATTCAAAATTGCTCAAATTACCGTAGAATTAAACTTATGTGTCACACCATAAAGTTTTGAAAGAGAGTGACTGAACAGAGGCTAAGAAATGATGTTAAAATAATAAAGAACTAGTTTGGGTTCATACCTGGATGATCGACGACATGGACTATTCATTTGCTTCGTCAACTTGTCGAGCGTTTTCGAGAGAGAAGAAAGAGATTTACAAAGGATATTTATTGATTTAGAAAAAACGTACGACAAGATACCTAGAGAGGTATTATGGGGGACAATGATGAAGAACGGGGTACCCATCAAGTACATTGATATAATCAAGGATATGTATGATGGAGTAGTGACAAGTGTCAGAACTTGCGGCGGTCTAACGAATGATTTTCCGATTACAATTGGTTTACATTAAGCATCTGCATTAAGTCCATTCATGTTTACCATCGTGATGGATGGGCTTACCATAACTATCCAAGATGAGCTACTTTGGTGTATTCTATTCGTTGATGATATTGTTCTAGTAAACGAGACGAAAATAGGGGTTGATGCAAAATTGGAGTTATGGAGGCAAACGTTGGAAACTCAGGGCTTCAGATTGAGCAGGTACAAGACAACATATATGCATTGCAAATTTAGCAAATAGAAAAGTCGAGACCACATTGGTATAACACTGGAAGGACAAAAGATATCACCGAGTGATCAGTTTAGATATCTAGGTTCCATCATCCAAAAGGATGGGGAGATCGATAGCGATGTTAATCAAAGGATCCAAGCTGGTTGGTTGAAATGGAGGAGTGCAACAGCGATGTTGTGCGATCGTAACTTTCTGTTAAGGTTAAAAGGGAAGTTTTATTGGAGCGCTATTCGGCCTACCTTATTATATGGTACAGAATGTAGGGCTTTTAAGAAGCATCATACACAGAAGATGCACATAGCGGAGATGCGAATGCTTCGTTGCATGTGTGGTAACACTAGAAAAGATAAGGTGCGAAATGAGGATATTCATGCAAAAGTTGGTGTAGCACCCGTGGAGGAGAAGATACGGGAAAACCGGCTAAGATAGTTTGGTCATATGCGACGCTGATCAATGGAAGCACCGGTTCGACGAATGGATACTATCGATATAGGCAATGTCAAAAGGGCGAAGGGGAGACCGAAGAAAACATGGATGGACGTGATACAAAAAGATATGGTTGCCGTCACACCCCACTTCCCAAAAGAGCAGTAACGACACGTGACGATGCCCGCGACGTATTTATTCCGAGAAGGTCATTTCTCGAAATAAATACGCTAAGTGTCTATAAGCAACATAAAGTAACAAGAATAAACAAAAGTATGAAATCCAACTTTTATTTATTGCATTCAAGATTCATAATTTACAAAATATCTGAATACAAGATACGATGACATGATAAGCCTTAACAAGGAGACATAAATAAGCAGAAATGAAATGAAAAACTGAATGAAACTAGACGTCCGGTTGTAATGCGAACTGGTTGTACTCCTCTTCGACTGCTTCGATCTGCTCTGTCTCAATAGCACCTGACGAACATTCCAAGAAACAAAGAAAGATGGGTGGAATGCCCATCAGCGAACTAACGCTCGGTAAATCCTCAAAAGGATGGTGTGATGTATATAATTGAAATGTAAGGTCTAATGTGATATATGGTATAACATGGATATAAATCATGAATATGTAAACAAGTATATTATCGTGCATGGTAATGTATATGTCAACTATATCAGCATGTCAAACAAGTATAACATGGTCATAGAATATAGGTATAATGAACATGAAGTGGATGTCCGTGTCCTAAGAGATCTCTACAAGGTAATTGTTCCCCGCCGAAACACGGGACCGGGACGTTGGTGTTGGGGTAAAAATTTACACCCCGGTTGACCAAGTCAAAATCCAAGTCAACCCCAAGCCAAGTGGACCCGAGCCCAGACCGAGTGGGCCCATGCCCGGGTCGAGCCCGAACATGAAGCGGCCGGCTTCCCCCCACGCCAAGATAAAAATTTTGTAATAAACAATTTTGTTGTATTTATTTTATTTTTGGATAAACGTAAGAAAAACAGGCATAAAGCCAAATTTTTGTAAAGCCCATGGCTTATGTGCAAAAAGAAATGGCACATGAGCCATGGGATAGGCAAAATGCCATTTTGTGAAGCCCAAGGGGCTATGTGTAAAATGTATGGCCTATAAAGGCAAAGATAATGAAAATATCTCATAACTTTTTCTCTCTCCAGAAACTTCCTAGATCTGAGATCTCTTCCTCCTTCCTCAAGGTTCTAAAACCTCCTTTTTCCCTTTGAATTAAATCAAGAGTTTAACTCTTCCTTTTCTAAAAATAAGTAGATTTCCACCACAAAACCTACGAAGGGGAGCTCGGATCTCCAATCAGATCTCGAAAAGGGGAGGCTTTTAAGACTCATCCCCTTTTCTCCAAGATCCCGCCGGTCAAGAGCAAGAAGAAGGAGACCCATCTCCAAAAATCTAACTTTGGACAGGCCCAAGGCTCAAAAGAAGAGCAATAAATCTCCAGGAGTTTAACTCCTTTCTAAAGTTGCTGGAGTTTAACTCTATAAATTAATTTCTGTTGGAGTTTAACTCCATAAATTTGTTTCTGTTAGGAGTTCAACTCTAAAAGTTCCCTTGGGAGTTCAACTCCCCAGCCTAGGGGCTAGGCTTCCCCTTCCGCGGGTTTTTCCCGCGGTCACGTGTGCCCACGTGACCCCAGGGCGCTAAGGCGTCCATCGGTCACGTGTGCGCACGTGACCCTGGGGCGCTAAGGCGCCCATCGGTCACGTGTGCGCACGTGACCCCCGGGGCGCCAAGGCGCCCATCGGTCACGTGTGCGCACGTGACCCTTGGGGCGCCAAGGCGCCCATCGGTCACGTGTGCCCACGTGACCCCGGGGCGCCAAGGCGCCCATCGGTTACGTGTGCCCACGTGACCCCGGGGCGCCAAGATGCCCATCGGTCACATGCGCGCACGTGACCCCGGGCATTAAGGCGCCCACCTGCCGTGCGAGCGTCCTTTAGACGCCATTTTGTTTTCTTTTCCCCTCGTTTTACGTGCACTCCCCAATAAAATCCCTTCTGGAATTTAAACCTTTTTAAAATATATACATATATATATTCTTTGGAGTTTAACTCCCTAATAAAGTTCTATTTTAGGAATTTAATTCCGCATAAAATTCTTTTAGGAGTTTAATTCCATCTAAAATTCTTTGGAGTTTAACTCCACAATAAAATCCCTTTTGAAATTAAGCTCCACTTTTTAAAAAAAAAAAAAAAGGGAGGGGGAAGGAAAACATACACAGACTCCACGACACTATCTTCCGTTAGAAAAAATTTCTAACGGGGCGCTGTCCCGCACCCCGCAAGGGGGCTGCTAACCCCCTTGACCCCCAGCCCGCTATCCGGGTAGCGGGACCCCCGTAAAAACTCTGCGGGGCCCCCCGATATTTCCAAAACCCCTTCAAAACACGATACTGCACATTGAGTTCGCATGACCAGTTTAACCCGTTAATCGGAGGTTCCTTCGCTCCAAATGCGAGGGGTAATTAACGGCAGCTTAGTCCGCGGTTGCCGGAGATTCGGATCCCCACAATCAATAAACCCCGGCCTACCCTAGGCAGGGGGAATCTGTAATGCGCCTGACAAGCGCGCGCGTATTCCCATCTCAATGGGGTGACGAAAAACACCCTACAGATTCTGGCACGCCCGGTGGGACCATCTCTCCTCCCATATCTCGGGTTAAGCGTTCATGCGAACTCATTTAACATATACGCCGATATTTGTACTGAAATAATTTCTTTCTTTCGTGCAGGAATCAACTTTCAATGACGATGTCTCCCAAGACGAATTCGGCTTACGACGCGACCCCCATCTCGTACGTAGTCAAGATCAATGCCCGCGTGGTTCTCCCCGCAAGCCTCAGTCGACAGTGGGAGGAACCGCCCCGCCAGTTTGGCTCCGTCATCATCTACCCTGCCGGAAGCGCTCATCTGGCGGAGACCCCGGCGGAACAGGTGGCCAAGCCGGTCTCAAGGGGTAAGAGGCCAAATGTTGTGATCGCCAAAGCACCACAACCGAAACTTGAGACGGTATCTGAACGATTCTCTGGTGCTCCAGCGGGGGGGAAGAACTTCGGTACAAAGGGCAACATCAAATGTTGCGGACGAGCTCAGGAGATGACTCCAACAAATGCACAATCGAGCGTATCTCCAAGGCCTTTCATCGCCCGGTCTGCGGCGTCTTCCCAAAGAGCCGAAGTCTGCTAGGTGCTTAGAACAGAAAAGTTAAGGCAGAAGCGTCTCAGGTATCGAGCCAACAAGAGGGCCAAGGCTTCGGCCAAATGGAATCATGTGAAGTTCCAAGTGCAGGGTTGCCCCGCGACGACAGCTGAGTCGAACGTAAGAATCAGCAATTCCTTCGAGCCTCTGAAGTGGGTTCAGAAAAATGCCATGACCGCCAGAATCAAGAAGACAGCGGTCCGAATAGTGCCACAAAGAGACGTGTCCCGGCCCCAATAGAAGAAGTATGACACTGTCTCTTCAAGAGTCTATCAAGCACTCCGTGCCGCACGAAAACAGTGGGGCAAACCCAGAAAAGAAGCGCCAGCACCATTCAAGAACCTGGTTAGGCCAGCCGCCTTCAATCGACTACCAGCTACCGAAGCAAGGGGGTCAAGACAGCGGTCCGTGAAATCAGCTTCCAATGATAGAAAGACGGCCGAATACATCATCCATACGGTCTATATGGCGGGCGGACGCCCCAGCGACAACCTTCGCAGCAAAAGCAAGGATGGGGCCACCACATCCCAAGCCCAATCTAGCCTGAATGTGGTCGCCGCCGCTCAAGAACAGCCGCCCCCGCTGGATGAAGAAAACCCTCTCGATGAGGATGATAGGCAGAAAGACCCCTCGGTCCACACAGAGTCAAGCTCGGACAGCGAGGAAGAGCCGACTTTCCGCCCCAGGACTGCGGAGCAAGAGCTGCTTCAAGAGCTTCGAAAACAGCTCAGGAGCAAAGATAGAGAGATGGCCAAGCTCTATTCGAAGATTGACGACTTAACGAGCGTGGTGATGCAGCTTACGTCTCAAATTGCTCGAGCGCCTCCCAATCAAGCACATCCGCTACTAATCAGCCGGGTGATGACAATCCGAGGCAGCCAATGCCTGTTCCTTCGGGTCCAAGACTGGTCGAGCCACATGAGAGCCGTCCACACTCCGCTTCTGGGGACGCCTTGGCCCCAGATAATACTATCCCGCTAACACAGGATCGGATAATGGATTTGGTCACCAGCAAGGTTAAAACATTGGTGGCCGAAGCTGAAGCTCAGAAAGAAATCGGCAGCAGCGGGCGGCCATATCCCGCGCAGTACGATCTGATTGAGTTCCCAAGCGGCTACGTTATTCCTAAGTTCGGAAGATTTGATGGAACGGGGAATGCAAATCAGCACGTCGCCCACTTCAAAGCATCGTGCGGAAATACAGGGGGCAATGACGCGCTCCTTCTTCGTCAGTTTGTCAATAGCCTGACCGGCGTCGCCTTCGACTGGTATGCGAGTATACCGGACGGGTCCGTCATTACCTTTGCCCAAATGGAGTCCCTGTTTCGGCAAAGGTTCATGAGTGTCAGTGATAAAATCTCCATTGCCGACCTTGTGAGGACCAAGCCGGGGAAGAATGAAAGCAACACCGACTTTATCGCTCGATGGCGTAATCTCACAGTCAAGTGCGAACCGCCGCTGGAGCAGGACCAGTCCGTCAGCCTTCTCATCGGGAACCTCAGCAATTGGATGGTCCCATTCTTGTGTACAGCGGGCCTTAAGACATTTCAGGAGCTAACCAAGAAAGTCCAAATGCTGGAACGCTCGAAGCAGGAGTCCCCGTTGGATCCTCAGAGAGACAAAACTTGGAAAAGCAAGCGGGACGACAACCGTAGAAGCGGGAGTTCCAGCAGTACCAATGTCTTCAATGCGTCCGACAATGAAGAAAAGCGAAGGGCGGCCGAATCCAAAACTAACCGGTCTCAAAAGCCATTGTTGGGAGGAGATGGGCCTTCCCTAGAGGAGAAAAAGAACAAGGTTTACTCTTTCAGGAGGGACAAGGTCCGCAAGATATTTAAAGATGCATTGAACAACGGCCTACAATTGCTGGAGTCGAAAAGACCCCAAGAAGCAAAAATGACCGACAATCCCCTGTATTGCCTGTACCACCGAGTAGTGAGCCATGCGATCGAGGATTGCTATATCTTCAAGGACTGGGTCGAGAAGCAGTACAAAGCTGGAGAGATCGAGCTATCCAAAAGCGTGTTGGTAAACAATCAAGTTGCAACCGCCAACTTTATACAGACAGAAGCTGAAGCCTTCTGGGAGCAGACAGCCGAGCCCGCTGCCCTGACAAACGAAACCGAATCATCGCGGCCTCCGTGGAGTACGCACATATCTAATAAGACGAAGAAGATGCTAAAGATGCTTCAGAAAGAGCCCAGGATGGAATGGGAAGGACAGAAGAGGCCTACCAGTCCAGCTGCCAATACGGCTCCATCAGGCTCAAAATCCAAGAAGCTCAAGAAGAAGAAAAGTGCAGCTCGGCACGAAAAAGAGTCTGCAGGGAGATCGACCATTCAAAAATATATCGATTCCCTTGAAGAATATGAACAAAAGGAAAGAACATTGATTCAATTGAATGAGTTCTTCCCTGTACAAGCGGCTGAGATTCTGGAGGAGTTAGAAGAAGACTCTAATGAAGAGATCCCAGTAGTGACCTGCTACGCCATCCATCTTGGCAGCGACTCGGAAGAGGAGCTTTGTTTTCCCGAAGAGGATGAGGAGCTCGCCACAACGACCAATCAAATCCAGCTCAGAAGCGGCAGGGCTCTACCGCCAAATCAAGGCAACGCCCCAAAAGGGAAAGAAAAACAAGTCGCTAATGAAGAAGATGGCAGAGAACCGGCTGATAAAAACATAAGTCCTTCCTCGGTGGACTATAATGTCTTGGCACATCTCCGGAAGCTTCCGTCTCTCCTGAGCATCTACGACGCCTTGGTCCTATCTAAGGAGCTTAGAGATGTTCTCATTCACGCTCTACAAAACCCCGAGCGGTATCAGGCTCACTTTGCGGAAATTAATATGAAAGAAGCCCAGCACACTTTGCATGCCGCCGCAGTCACATTTAAGGATGAAGACTTGCTACTGGGAACGGCTGAGCATAATCGGCCGCTTTACGTGACCGGGTACAGCGACGGAGATCGAATTAATCGTATATTGATTGATCCGGGGTTCTCAGTGAACATCATGAACTTGCGAACTCTGAAGAGTTTGTCAGTGGACGTCCGACACCTGTCAAGGGAAAGGATTGTCATTCAAGGCTTCAACCAAAATTGCCAGCAAGTTCTGGGGTCTATAGCTTTGCCAATCAAATTCGGGGAGCTGCAAACTGAAGCTAAGATATACGTGATCGACGCCGACACGTCTTATAAGATTCTCTTGGGGCGGCCGTGGCTCCACGATTACGGCATCGTTCCGTCAACTCTCCATCAATGCATGAAGTATACTAAAAATGGCGAAGAAAGACGCATTGACGGAGACATCCAGCCGTTCGGCGTGCATGAAGTCCGGTATGAAGATTCTCGGTACTTTATGAACCACCAAAATGCTAAGCCACCATCGACTGAGGATAGACCTGCCCCAAGACTCAAAAGCAAATCTGCGCCGGCTGTCACTTTCAAAAGCAAAAATACCCAAGTGCGCCCGCATTTTGGCAGCGACACTGATGAGTCCGATGCTGGAAGCCCGTCCTTCCGCAAAACTCGCCCTCATTTTGGCAGCGATACGGACGAATCTGTTACTGAAGATCCACCTAGCGGCAAAGCCCGCCCTCATCTTGGCAGTGACACTGAAGAGTCGGAAGAAGAGGACCTGCCATGCAACAGCTGTGCAGATTGGCCCCCCATGCAGCAAGCGAAACTACGAGAGACCTTCGAAGTCGCAGAAGGGTCCCTGGCCATCACAAGGGTGCCGAAACAGATGTGCAAAGAGCTTGACGCATTGTCAGTCTCTACCGTGGACCAGCTGAAAACTTTCTACGTGCCCGGGAGGAAAAATGGACAAAAGGGCATCCTGTTTTACAGGTCAAACCCCGTTGTGCACCCGGACGACCTTTCTGTCGTGTGCCTTCCCTATGAGAGAGGCATAAGAGCCGTCCTCAATCCCAGATACTATGCGCCCGAGATGCGGGAATACTTTAAGAAGTGCGGATGCCGGTTATATCAAACGGAGTCCGAAGCAAAGTTTTACGAAGGGCTATGGTATCCGCCCCAGGTCCGAGCACTCATCAATGGACGAATTCCAGATAGACGGGGCATAGGCTACATTCAACCTGATTCCAAAGCGTGCTACATGATCCATGTTGGTGAGGCCAGCGAAAGATCAAATGATGATGACGAGATAGCCGAGCCAGAAGAAGCTCCTCAAGAGCTCGAAGATGGCGGACAAGCAACCTTTGACGAGCTAGCCGAGATTGACTTAGGAACGCCCGATAATCCAAGGCCGACCTACATCAGCTCACTCTTGTCGGAGAAAATGAAAGAGCAGATAATTGCCCTATTGCGTGAGTTCGTCGACTGCTTCGCGTGGACGTACAAAGAAATGCCTGGCCTTTCCCCTGAGGTAGCCGTGCATAAGCTGGCTATATCTCCTGATGCTAAGCCAGTCAAACAAGCTCCTCGAAGAATGAGAAGGGAGTTGGAAGCAAAGGTCATTGAGGAAACCAAGAAACTCATCGATGCCGGCTTCATCAGGGAAGAGAAATATGCAGACTGGATCGCATGCATAGTCCCAGTGAAGAAGAAAAATGGGCAGATCCGAGTCTGTGTCGATTTCAGGGACCTCAATAAGGCATGCCCTAAAGACGACTTCCCGCTACCGGTCATGGAAATGATGGTCGATGACACCTTAAATTACGAACTGTTCACCTTTATGGATGGCTCGTCTGGATATAATCAGATCAAGATGTCGCCTGAGGATGAGAAGCACACAGCATTTCGAACCCCGATCGGAATATATTGCTACAAGGTAATGCCATTCGGACTGAAGAACGCAGGTGCTACATATCAAAAGGCAATGACTAATATCTTTGATGACCTAATCCATAAAGTCGTCGAATGCTATGTTGATGATCTGGTCGTCAAGACTAAAGCCAAGGCCGATCATATCCAAGATCTCAGGACCGTTCTCACCAGACTGAGGGAATACGATCTGAAGATGAATCCTCTGAAGTGCGCTTTCGGCGTGTCATCGGGAAAATTCCTGGGCTTCATAGTCCGACATCGAGGGATCGAAGTTGACCCATCAAAGATAAAGGCCATCATAGAGATGCCCACTCCGAAGAGTCTGACGCAGCTAAGATCTTTTCAAGGCAAGCTTGCTTATATACGGAGGTTTATCTCAAATTTATCGGGGAGATGTAGGCCCTTCTCAAAGCTCATAAAGAAAGGAGCTCCTTTTATCTGGGATGCCGAATGTCAAGCAGCGTTCGAAAGCATCAAAGAATAGTTGTTGCACCCTCCAGTGCTGGCCGCTCCCATTCCAAATAAACCGCTGATTCTCTACACTGCCGCGCTGGACGAGTCACTCGGTGCGCTCCTTGCCCAGAATAACGAGGAAGGAAAAGAAAATGCCCTCTACTACCTCAGTCGAACTCTAGTCGGGGCGGAACACAACTACTCCCCAATCGAAAAGGAATGCCTGGCTCTAATATTTGCTGTGAAGAAGCTGAGGCACTATTTGCTCGCTCATCGGGTTATGCTGATCTCCAAGGTCAACCCGCTCAAACACTTGATGACCAAAGCAAGCCTAGCCGGCAGAATGGCAAGATGGGCTGTCATGCTACTTGAGTTTGACATAGTTTATACCCCTCAGAAAGCGGTAAAAGGGCAAGCTATTGCAGACTTTCTCGCCGCTCATCCCATACCAGAAGGGTCGCCGCTAAATTGTGAGTTACCCGATGAACAAGTGCTGCACCTCGAGGAAGATGAGCCATGTTGGGAGCTCTACTTCGATGGAGCCTCGTCAATAAGGACCTCCAGTAAATCAAGCGTCCCGGAGATAAAAGCAGGGATAGGATTGGTGTTCATCACACCATCAATGGGAACCCTACGGCGTTCTTTTGCTCTCACCGAGCCTCGGACAAACAATGAAGCTGAGTATGAAGCTCTGATAGCTGGTTTGGAGCTTGCCGTAGAAATGGAAATCCGTCGGCTACGAGTCTACGGTGACTCCCAGCTTGTCGTCAACCAAGTAAGCGGTGACTATAAGATATACAAACCCGAGTTAGCTCGGTACAGAGGTCGAGTGGTGGAGCTCATGAAACGGTTCACTTATATTGAACTAACGAGAGTCCCTAGAGCGTTGAACGGAAAGGCTGATGTACTCGCTCGCTTGGCCAAGGAGCTGGCTGAGCCTGACATGGACGAAATTCTGATCACAGTCAGGAGCCGGCAAATTCTACCCCCAGTCTCTCTACGAGAAGAGGAAAGCGCGGAACAGAAGAGCAGTCCTGCGGAAGAAGCTTCGATCATCCAAGACGAGCCCGATTGGAGAAAACCCTTCATAGAGTACCTCCGATACGACAAGCTGCCCGAAGAAAAATCTGCGAGGATTCAGCTGAAGAAAAGAGCTCTCCGATACGTGTTTGTAAATGACACGTTATACCGCAGGTCATATGACCAACTCTGGCTCAGGTGTCTGTCATTGGCCGAAGCCCAAAAGGTCATGAAAGATGTCCACTCGGGCGTTTGCGGTGCTCACCAATCTGGCCCCAAGATGCGACTTCAAATCAAACGGCTTGGGTATTACTGGCCCACCATGATACGAGATTGCGGAGAGCATGCAAAGAAATGTTATATCTGCCAAATTCACGGTGATTTTATTCACAAGCATCCCAATCCATTGCATCCTACGGTGGCATCGTGGCCCTTCGAAGTTTGGGGCACCGACATTGTTGGCCCAATTGATCCTCCGTCATCTAAAGGCCACCGGTTTATACTGGCCGCGATAGACTACTTCTCCAGATGGGCTGAAGCTGTCCCGCTAAAAGAAGTTAAGACAAAGGATATTCTGACATTCTTCCAGCATAATATTCTATACCGCTTCGGTACTCCGAGAAGAATCATTTCTGACAACGGGCCTTCTTTCAAGAGCTTCAATGTCTCAAGGTTCGCTACTCAGCACAAGATAGACTGGAGATATTCCTCCATCTATAATCCAAGAGCCAATGGGCTAGCCGAAGCCTTCAATAAGACTCTATGCAAGCTCCTGAGGAAAAATGCTTCAGCCAACAAGAGAGACTGGAATCTCAAGCTTCACGAGGCATTGTGGGCATATCGTACCATGCACCGTACTCCAACTCAGTCCACTCCATACTCATTGCTCTTCGGAGTGGAGGCGGTCCTCCCCCTCGAAGTCGAAGTTCCAAGCTTAAGAATGGCCGTTCAGCATGAGTTGACAGAAGAGGAAAACGTGCTCCTTCGACTTGAAGAACTCGATGCCCTCGAAGAAAAGAGGCTCGCGGTGCAGCAAAATCTAGAGCTATACCGAGCCCAAATGTCACGGGCCTATGACAAGATAACTCATCTCCGCGCTTTCAAGAAAGGTGAATTGGTGTTGGTCCTCAAAAGACCGATCATCTCCAATCGACATGCCAAGGGAAAATTCGAGCCGAACTGGGAAGGACCATACGTCATCGAGAAAGTGTTTGACGGAGGAGCCTACCAACTAATAAGCGCCGAGGGAGAAAGGCCCATGCCACCCATCAATGGCCGATATCTCAAGAAATACTACGTGTGAATGCTCCAAGTCGCAGGCGAATTGAGCACATCAGCCCTACGGTCTGGATCATACATCCTGCAAAACCGTATACAATCCACGGGCGTAAATGACCCCTATTTCTCCCAAATCCTGCCGGTGAGACTACTTTAAAGTCCCACCAGTGGCGAGAAAAAAAAAACGGTATGTCCACAAGCAAAATGGGCACGGATGAAAACCCGAAAGGGCTCCGTGAGTAAAAACAGCAGGACTACCGGCGAGTCTGTGAAAACCCGAAAGGGCGCAAACTCGTGAAAAGAGATGAAATACACTCGCAAAGTCCTCTCGACTTTGTGGGGAGAAACCCCCTGCGTGAGATCCTTACGACTCACAAAGGAGCAACACACTTAGGAATCCTCACGATTCCCAAGGAGAAAATACACCTGCGGGATCCTTACGACTCGTAGGGAGAAAATGCTTTTATGGGACCCTCACGGCCCATAAAATTGAAAAGCCTTAAGTGATAGGGACCCAAACCTGTCTCCTAAGCCATCGTTCCCCAACGGGCAACGGCAAATGATGAGTCGCTCCTGGCATTTTGCTTCAGTGTTAGCGGTGCTGATGCCGACCAAAAACCCAAATCCCAACTCCTCCCAAGGCAAATGATGAGTTGCTACTGGCATTATTCCAGTGCAGCAATGCTGATGCAAAAAAAAAAAAGGATTCAAATCCCAAGTCCCCAAAGGGCGAATGATGAGTCGCTCCTGGTACTATATTCCAGTGCAGCGATGCAGACGCCAACCAAATTCCAAATCCCATACCCCAACGGCGAATGATGAGTCGCTCCTGGTACCATGTTCCAGTGCAGCGATGCAGACGCCGACAAAGTCCCGAAATGTTTCTGGCCCTACGGTCTGGATCATACATCCTGCAAAACCGTATACAATCCACGGGCGTGAAACAATCCCAATTTCTCCCAAATCCTCTCGGGGCAAATGATGAGTTGCTCCTGGCATTATTCCAGTGCAGCAATGCAGATGCCAAACAAAAACCAAAATCCTAAAATCCTCTCTATGACAGACGATGATTCGCTCCTGGTACCATATTCCAGTATAGCGATGCTGATGTCAACCCAAATCAAAATCAACAAGTCAACTTCCACTCGACACCGCAAGAAGCGGAGCAAGTCAAGTCTACCCCTGACACTGCAAGAAGCAGAGCAAGTCAAATCAAGCACCGACCGTCCAAGTCGCTAAAAGGGCAGAACCGACCGTCCACGTCGCTAAAATGGCAGCACCGACCGTCCAAGTCGCTAAAAGGGCAGCATCGACCGTCCACGTCGCTAAAATGGCAGCACCGACCGTCCACGTCGCTAAAAGCGCAGCACCGACCGTCCAAGTCGCAAAAAGGGCAGAACCGACCGTCCACGTCGCAAAAAGGGCAGCATCGACCGTCCAAGTCGCAAAAAGGGCAGCACCGACCGTCCACGTCGCTAAAAGGGCAGCACCGACCGTCCACGTCGCAAAAAGGGCAGCATCGACCGTCCAAGTCGCAAAAAGGGCAGAACCGACCGTTTACGTCGCTAAAAGGGCAGCACCGACCGTCCACGTCGCTAAAATGGCAGCACCGACCGTCCAAGTCGGAAAAAGGGCAGCACCGACCGTCCACGTCGCTAAAAGGGTAGCACCGACCGTCCACGTCGCAAAAAGGGCAGCATCGACCGTCCAAGTCGCAAAAAGGGCAGCACCGACCGTCCACGTCGCTAAAAGGGCAGCACCGACCGTCCACGTCGCAAAAAGGGCAGCATCGACCGTCCAAGTCGCAAAAAGGGCAGCACCGACCGTCCACGTCGCAAAAAGGGCAGCATCGACCGTCCAAGTCGTAAAAAGGGCAGAACCGACCGTCCACGTCGCTAAAAGGGCAGCACCGACCGTCCACGTCGCTAAAATGGCAGCACCGACCGTCCAAGTCGGAAAAAGGGCAGCACCGACCGTCCAAGTCGCAAAAAGGGCAGAACCGACCGTCCAAGTCGCAAAAAGGGCAGCGCAGGATTTCTACAAAGCGGGAACCAAATCAGGTCGCCTCCAAGTAAAAGAAGATCCATCAATCTCATGCACACGACCCACATGTGTGGTGTGCATTTATTGATGGGGGGCAATTTGTTGGGGTAAAAATTTACACCCCGGTTGACCAAGTCAAAATCCAAGTCAACCCCAAGCCAAGTGGACCCGAGCCCAGACCGAGTGGGCCCATGCCCGGGTCGAGCCCGAACATGAAGCGGCCGGCCTCCCCCCACGCCAAGATAAAAATTTTGTAATAAACAATTTTGTTGTATTTATTTTATTTTTGGATAAACGTAAGAAAAACAGGCATAAAGCCAAATTTTTGTAAAGCCCATGGCTTATGTGCAAAAAGAAATGGCACATGAGCCATGGGATAGGCAAAATGCCATTTTGTGAAGCCCAAGGGGCTATGTGTAAAATGTATGGCCTATAAAGGCAAAGATAATGAAAATATCTCATAACTTTTTCTCTCTCCAGAAACTTCCTAGATCTGAGATCTCTTCCTCCTTCCTCAAGGTTCTAAAACCTCCTTTTTCCCTTTGAATTAAATCAAGAGTTTAACTCTTCCTTTTCTAAAAATAAGTAGATTTCCACCACAAAACCTACGAAGGGGAGCTCGGATCTCCAATCAGATCTCGAAAAGGGGAGGCTTTTAAGACTCATCCCCTTTTCTCCAAGATCCCGCCGGTCAAGAGCAAGAAGAAGGAGACCCATCTCCAAAAATCTAACTTTGGACAGGCCCAAGGCTCAAAAGAAGAGCAATAAATCTCCAGGAGTTTAACTCCTTTCTAAAGTTGCTGGAGTTTAACTCCATAAATTAATTTCTGTTGGAGTTTAACTCCATAAATTTGTTTCTGTTAGGAGTTCAACTCCAAAAGTTCCCTTGGGAGTTCAACTCCCCAGCCTAGGGGCTAGGCTTCCCCTTCCGTGGGTTTTTCCCGCGGTCACGTGTGCCCACGTGACCCCAGGGCGCTAAGGCGTCCATCGGTCACGTGTGCGCACGTGACCCCCGGGGCGCCAAAGCGCCCATCGGTCACGTGTGCGCACGTGACCCTTGGGGCGCCAAGACGCCCATCGGTCACGTGTGCCCACGTGACCCCTGGGGCGCCAAGGCGCCCATCGGTCACGTGTGCCCACGTGACCCCGGGGCGCCAAGGCGCCCATCGGTCACGTGCGCGCACGTGACCCCGGGCATTAAGGCGCCCACCTACCGTGCGAGCGTCCTTTAGACGCCATTTTGTTTTCTTTTCCCCTCGTTTTACGTGCACTCCCCAATAAAATCCCTTCTGGAATTTAAACCTTTTTAAAATATATACATATATATATTCTTTGGAGTTTAACTCCCTAATAAAGTTCTATTTTAGGAATTTAATTCCGCATAAAATTCTTTTAGGAGTTTAACTCCATCTAAAATTCTTTGGAGTTTAACTCCACAATAAAATCCCTTTTGAAATTAAGCTCCACTTTTATAAAAAAAAAAAAAAGGGAGGGGGAAGGAAAACATACACAGACTCCACGACACTGTCTTCCGTTAGAAAAAATTTCTAACGGGGCGCTGCCCCGCACCCCGCAAGGGGGCTGCTAGCCCCCTTGACCCCCAGCCCGCTATCCGAGTAGCGGGACCCCCGTAAAAACTCTGCGGGGCCCCCCGATATTTCCAAAACCCCTTCAAAACACGATACTGCACATTGAGTTCGCATGACCAGTTTAACCCGTTAATCGGAGGTTCCTTCGCTCCAAATGCGAGGGGTAATTAACGGCAGCTTAGTCCGCGGTTGCCGGAGATTCGGATCCCCACAATCAATAAACCCAGGCCTACCCTAGGCAGGGGGAATCTGTAATGCGCCTGAAAAGCGCGCGCGTATTCCCATCTCAATGGGGTGACGAAAAACACCCTACAGTTGGGACGTCCGGGTTTGAATTCCGAGGGCAGATGCTAATTGGTGCTATCTCTCCACCTCTCCGAAGATGCCAAGTTAATTTATGGCACCGTGTATCGAAGGTTTAAACGGATGCGGCCGATGTAGCAGACTTTGTCAGATTCCCCCCCATTTGAGGGGTTTTTGATTGTGGGGATTGTTCATTTCATAATATTGCATTATTATATTTCCCATTCTTATTATTTTTACAAATAAACAGGTGCTTTTGACGCATGTATGCTACATAGTACATGTTACAGGTTCTTGGATCTAAAACAATGAAAAAGATAAAAGACAATGGAAAAATGGACTTTTGACCAACAAATAGAAGGATCTTGGTCAAGCCTATACGAAGAACAGTTCACAATTAACAAGGCAATGCAAGGTCCAAGATGTCAAAGCGAACGGTTAAAAGTCCACTGCAAATTGTTCACTGAAGATCTGGAACCAACGTAGAAGCTATTTTGATAGAAGAACCAAAGAATATGGAAGCCCAGAAAGCCCAGAACAAGACCAGAAATTTTCAACATTCAAGCCAACCAATGGGCCGCGGAACTGCGGCCCAACCCCTACCCAGGCCGCGGATCCGCGGCCATTAAGAGCCCACAGATGAAGATTTTTTAACCATATTTTTTGTATGGCGCTGACTAGTCAACCTAGGGGTATTTTTGTAAATGCAGACGTGCGAATCAATTGTAACCTAGGGTTTCCTATCCTCTATAAATAGGAACTCTAAAGCTTGTATTAGGTCATGCCTCCCTATGCCTCTTTTTATGAATAAAATTTAGAATTCTTTTGGAGAGCATCGATGCCTCTTTTCATATCATCTATTCAGATCTGACAACCCTGCGTTGATGTTTGGAGAGAGCCATCTGTAAAGTAAGTAGGTAATTTTAATTCTTGCCCTAGGTAATTTCAATTCTTGCCCAAGATAAATGTCTTTCAATTCCCTAATGAGCGAGTAGTCTCCTCGCTTGTTAGGGTTAGCTTTGGGGAAGGCTTTTGAGAGATTAGATCTCTCATCCCTTTCTTGCCCGTTATATATTTTTCATAGGACTCCATGCATACATGCAAATACCGCTCCCTACGGCACCCTATCCCTCGAGGTAGCGGTGATACCGTAGTATAAAGGCCCGGTTGTGATGTTTTCCATGGAGGTTAGGGTAAGGATTGATAAAGGAAGGACAAGAAACTAGAGGAAGAAAACATCTTCCCGATGATTCTAATCCCTTTTGTTAATAATTACCATAACTCCTACGAGATCCTAATTTGGGTATAGAAAGCATTGAGATTTATTTACATTTCCAAACCATTCCTAAACCTAACCCGAGCAAGACTTAGATCTAGATAATCTTAGTATAGAATAATTTAGTTTTTAGATTTAATAATCAATCCGGCTCCCATCGGAATTAACTCGTTAGAGCGATTAGGAAATTCACAAAATCCCTGTGGACCGACCCGTACTCACCAGCTAGCTACAAGCGACGCCGTTCTTGATTGCGGTTAATAGATAATTTTTGAGATCAAATCAGTGACGCTCTTCCCTGCAGGTGCAAGCCCCTGCAGTTAATTACGCTACCGCATCACGGTAACCACTTTCTCCTTCTCCAGATGGTCGCTTCGTATCGTGTGTGTTTGTTTTGTTTTTGGTTGCCCGTAGATTGTATACAGAGACTAATTTATGTTGTCGCCCGTAGGGCGTGGATTAGTCCAAATCCGTATTTTCTTAAATTTAGGTTTGGGGGGTTGGGTTTAAGGATACGTTAGTCTTATTTGAGGCTAAGATCAACTTAAACATTTGTTAAGGATACGTTAGTCTAATTTTAGACTAAGATCAACTTAACAGGATCATTTAGATCCAACAAAAGAGCATTTGGGCTCTATTGTTTAGTTTAGGGACTTTGCGGTCCATTAGTTTAAGGACATTACGGTCCAATGTTAGTTTAAGGACATCTCGGTCCAATGTTAGTTTAAGGACATCTCGGTCCAAGGTTAAGGACATCATAGTCCATGGGTTTTAAAGGACCCCACAGTCCGAGGTTAAGGACATCATAGTCCATGGGTTTTGAAGGACCCCACAGTCAGAGGTTAAGGACATCATAGTCCATGGGCTTAAGGACCCCACGGTCCAGTTTAAAGACGTCATAGTCTGTGAAATGTATGGTTGTCGGGACCCGTCACCTCTCTGAAGACGTTGAAAGATTACAACGACATATATCAGAGTGGTTCAGAGATGTACCCTTGAACTAATTTTGGTTGAAAGATCTGTGGTCCAATTTGGAACTAAGATCTGTTAAAAGATTTATGAGCATGTGGGCTCAATTAATCTGAATTTGAGGACTTATAGCCAATCTTGAGCTAAGTCCAATCAAATTAAAAATGTTTTAACATTTATTTTGGGCTGTTGGAGCCTTTATTTAGGCTTGGCCCTTTTAACAATGCTGAGCATTGAATTGCATTCTGACAATGTTTTGTCTTTTATTGAATGTTGAGCATTCATCACAGCTCTAGGCTTATTAAAGAACAATTTATGTTCTGTCAGCGCAACACATGGTGCGCTTGGCCCTTTGCGCCAGTCAAGGAGCACGGTGCGCTTCTGCCACGTGGCGCATATGTGAAGGACACGTGTCGCGCTTGGCGCTAAGCGCCAGATGATGGGCGCATTGCGCCAGTTTATGAGCGCAGAGCGCTAGTTCATGAGCGCATTGCGCTTTCAGTTTAGTGGCGCACACGTGAGTGACACGTGGTGCGCTTGGCGCTTTCAAAAGCGCAAGACGCTAGTTGTTAAGCAGTACATGCGCGATTGACACGTGGTGCATTTGGCACTGAGCGCCAGTCCAGAGAGCGCAGAAGCGCAGTTCAAGAGCGCAAAGCGCATCTGATCAATTTTATGATCTGAGAAACAATTTATGTTCTTTTAAAAGAGACTTTGTTTCAGGATCTAAGAACAATCGTTCTTATTTTGTTTCAATCTCTTATATTGATGAAAGACTTTGCCTTTATGGATCTATGATCCTTAAGAGAATTGAATTATTCTTCCCTCCTTTTTATAATGAGATGTTCATGATCTCTTTGAGCAAGACTTTAGTCTTATAGATCTATAATCTGTGAGAAGTAAGTTCTTCTTTTATTTTATGATGAGATTTTTTGATCTCTTTGTGAAAGACTTTTTGTCTTTGTAGATTTATGATCTTTTTAAAGAAATGAATTCTTCTTTCTTAATCATAAGATGATTTTATCTCTGTGTTCATCACCATTCATTCTTACCTTGAAGAAAAATCTTCTTGTAAGAGCTTGCTCTTTTGAATTTCTCTAAGTTTTTTGGGGAGCTTTTTTTCTCTCTTTTTGTATATCTGAGATTTGAAGTCTAGGGGCCTTTTTATAGGATAGGCTGATTTGTTGAATCAGTTAAAGAGATCTTTCTCTGATTGATTTGGGGATGTTTCCCCACCATTGGAGCTTTGATCCTAGGGCTTCTGTTTTACAGAAGACAATTTTCTTGTTTTTAACAAGATTGATAAATCTTTCCATACAGAATTTATTCTGTCTTTTGGTAATTTTTATTTCCCCAAATTCCTCAAGTACTTGCTGCATTTCCTGAGTTGGATCATTGATCCAACGGTGCTATGATTTACAGAGCACAATCTTGTTATTTGGAAAGATTTTGAGGAATCTTTCCTTAACAGAATTTAATTCTGATTAATTAATGATTTATCATTATTATTAGATCTTTGATCTAACGGTGGGGAGATTTTAGTTCCAGCGCTAGCGCACCCGTGCTTTACACGTGGTGTGCTGCTTAAAGGGCAGCGCACATTGCGCTAGCGCACCCGTGCTTAACACATGGTGCGCTGTATATTGCGCTAGTGCACCCGTGCTTGACACGTAGTACGCTGCTTGGAGCGCAGCGCACCTAGCGCTAGCGCACACATGGTGTGCTATTTAGAGCGCAGCGCACCGAGCGCTAGCGCCCACGCGCTTTGCATGTAATGCGCTACTTAGGGCGCAGCGCACTTGGCGCTGCATCTGAAGAGTTGATTCATTTAAAAATTTGAATTTTGAACAGAGCTTTGCTCTGATTGGGGGAAACAAATGCCCCCCCACTGTTGCACTCACGTGGCCCACATGTGAGTGCAGCGGTGGCAGTATCTGCGCCCTCGGATCAACTGAGAAGTTGAAACGGCACTCAGTGCCTATAAATAGGACTTTTGGTCCTTAGGATGATTTCTATTCATCTTCTTCTGGTTTTTCTGAGAATTTTTATTCTCCCACAGAGCATAGCTCATCATTTTAAGAGTCAAAACACTGCCAAAATTTAAGTAAAGATTAAATTTTTTAACGATTTAGGGTTTTACCCATTAACAGAGCCTTGCTTTTCATAGATCTTTGATCTAAAGAAAACCCTTTTAGGGTTTCATTAATAGAGCTTTGCTCTCTCGAAACCATAGATCTAAAGAGATCTTTTTTTAGGGTTTCTTAACCCATGAACAGAGCTTTGCTCATAAAGAACTCTTAGAGTTTGTTTATAGATCTTGAAGATTTCAGAATTTTTCATTCATGTATAAAAATTGGTTTCAATTTTCCTGATGGATTATTCCATCATTTTCTCCAGAGCAAGGCTCTTGAGAAATTTTTATTCCTTCATGATTAGAGTTTGACAAGTGTCACTCTGTCACAGAGCACTGCTCTCAAGGGGAGATTTACTTCTTAGCCCGAGGGATTTCTCATTAAATGAGAATCACTTGAGGATTTCCTCATTTAAGTAACAGTCTCATCAAATGATGAAGCTGTTTTATTAATTGATGATCTGTCATCTAGATTTTGTGGGCCCCCTTTAGTCCCTCTCTACTGCATTGCAGTGCGGTACGAATTTTAAAGTACCAAGTGTCAGCATTTAAATTATAGCACTGACAATTGACTTTTGTTCTTTTTGGCGCAGATGACATGTCATTCGACACTTCTTTTCCGTTCATCCGCTCAGAAGGCGGATTTCTTGAGGCGCCCGTAGACCGGGAGGTTATTGTGCTGATCAAAGACCATGACCCAGAACACAAGAATCTTCATTTGTGGGGAACATGGTATAACCAGATCATCATGGGTCGACGCAGCTTCTCTTGCGCAACACCTTCAGAGGCTATATCGGCAACCCACTATGCCGACGCACCCCCGGTGAACTATGCTGTGGAGGTGGTTAATTGGACTTCGGAGGGTTGTCTTCAGCCCTCTATGGCTGCAATACCTGTACAACCGTCGATGGCTTTGGACATTCTAGGGCGGCGTATATGCCAAGGTGAGTCGCGCCCTTGGGGACAGCCCTACAATATAGGTCTGACTCCCCGTCACTCGGCTGGGTACCTGCAGTGGGCCCGATATATCCTATCGGCAAAGAAGTCAGAACTGCTGAAGCTTGGGTTGTATCCTGCGATTTATGCTTCTCGGTTCCAGTACTCCACACCTCCCGCATGGTGGGTTAAAACCTTCTTGGAACAATGGAACGTTCCAACTCATACTTTCCTTATGCTAGATCGGGAAGTTTCCATCTTTCTGGAAGAGTTTGCGGACATCTCCGGCTTGTCTGTCAGAGGGGAGCATTATGAGGAGATCTTGCCCCCTGATGAATATGTTTTCGCTACTCGACTGGTGATGACGGGTTTAAAACCAGAGAATGTCATTCGGCATCGATTCCCTAGCTTAATCAAGGTGCTAAACATTTATGAAGGCCTATTTCTTGAATCTGGAAGCCATGGGGTTAGCTTTGCGGATTTCATCGCCCGTTTTCTTCGCTTAGAAGTTCTATCGAGACAAGGCGAAAAGTTTGCCACACTCGATGATCCCTTCGGCTTTGGATTGGATCGCCGACCAATACTAGAAGCTGATCAAAAGGGATTCTTTTTTCCAAACGTCGCGATCGTCCCTTTTTCAAAAATTGCTGCTCCGGGCATTGATGAGGAAGCATTCTTTTTAGGGTTCCTTGGTTTGTGGTTAAGCTGGTTCGCTCTTCCCATGCACCCTCGCTACATGAGGCCGTCAGTCTTCTACCCAGCTCATCGGATGGTTGAAGGGAGACAAGTTGCCATTGGTATTGCCGGGCTGGCTCATTTGTATCACGGCCTTAGTTTGGCGGCCGATACCGCTTAGCCGGGGGTGCAACCCGTGAACTTCCCGATGCATTATTTTACCTCATGGCTTGAATTGCATGTGCTCGGTGCCTTTGGAATGCACAAGCGACCTCATTTCTGAAACTTGCAATTTTCCCCGGATCATGCGGCTGGTCAACGCTTCCATTGTGGAGCCAAGTCAGCGAGAGGCTCGAGGTGTAATCCTTCGCCCACGTACCGTCGGGAATGACATGACCTTTGTTGATAAGGTCATGACCATTGGTAAGGAGTCTGCTAAGACGGTGCAGCCGTTGCGGGACACTTTTAAGGATGGAGCTTCTACCCTGAAAGCTCGGGAAATTCTCCATCTATATTCCATCAGGCCGGGGTATTTGATGTTCAGGCAGAACGATTCAGCTCTGTTCATGAGATACAATCCCCACCGTTTTGCTCAGCAATCAAGTTATAATCAAGACGTCCCGCTCGAGTCATTCCTGGCGGAACCAGTTTATACCGAGGAGGGTATCCGGAGCGCTTTGCACCACTTCATGCGACTAAACATAGGGTCCAATTTCTTTATTAGCGAACCAAGTTGTGTTCCTAGGGCCCTAAACGTATATGTGGCGTGGTATCAACACGCAATGGGTGCCGTCATCAGGGAAGAAAAGAGATTGTTGCTCGATCACAAGGGTGCACCCTCTGCCGGTGATCCAAACGTCCCTCTGAAGCGACGGACGATTGTCTAACCTCCCTTAAGAGAAGCTGCCGCAATTGAAGTCCCGCATGACAGGCCTGAGCTGCCGATACCCCGTGCTCCAGTGAAAGCGGTGACCGTAGCATCTCCCGAGTCTGGCGTGGGTTCAGATATCGGGACTCGTCATCCTAAGGTGCCCACCAAGCGTAAGCTTGTGCTAGCGGCGACCGGCGCTCGCTCGCAGAAGAGGAAGAAGAAGTCGATTCTCTCTGCCGACATTGTATTTGGTCAAGAGCCCCATGCTCCTTATAATGAGGGCTTGGGCGAATATGGGACCAACGAGGGCCTATTCGTAGTGCCGGATGATACGGATCTGGAGGCTGCTATTGCAGCTTCTGTACGATCAGCAAGCCACAAAGCAGGAATGATCATCCTTGCTGAGTCAGGTAATCTTTAGTTGCATCTTTTTTGCTGTTACATATTTTTCTATTATCATGCCTTGACTAACACCTCATCTTTAACAGGCATTTCCACTGAAGAGGCTCTAGCGGCTTCCCTCAAGACTTTCGAGGAGGAGGAGAGGATTCGCGCTTCGCTGGGCGTTGGTATATTTTGGCTTATTGCGCCTTTATTCGCCTTTATTATGGACAATCTGACCCCTTCTTATCTTATCGCAGGGACTACAATGCCAATCCCGCAGGGTGATGCGGAGATGCTTCCAGGGCCAGCCATCGAAGTCCCGGCCTCCTCAGCACTGTCGAAAGAGGCTTTACTCAAACGACCGATGACGGATGCCATAACGGCTCCAGAGTTAACTATTGGCGCGGACGATGACGTCCCGTTGATGGAGGTCTTGAGAAGATCTGCCCTCACGGCCTGGGCAGAAAGGAAGCGTAGAATGCGCGTGGTAAGGGAGCGTAACGCCGCCTTGGCCGCGGGAGCAGGTTCAAGCACTGCCACCCCTGCCCCTACTCCTTCAGAGGATGTTTCGGTTGCCTTGTCTACCGTCCATAGACAGGCAGCACGTGCAGCTCGGGAAGCAGTCGAAAAATTGACCCAAGGTAACGTGACATTGGGTTCTTTTTGTCAAAGTTTTAATTTTCAGATTTTCATATATCCTATCCTGCAGGGCCGAGTCTTGATGAGGTAGCGGTAGGTGAGGTGGCTGCAATCGCCGAGCCTGAGGTAGCGGTAAATGAGGTGGCTGCAATCGCCGAGCCTGAGGTAGAGGTAGGCGAGATGGCTGTAATCGTCTAGCGTGAGGTAGCCACTCTTTCTCAGGAGTCTGGCACTTCCCCAATCGCCATTCTTTCCGCCTGCGGTTCTCCGCCATCTCCTAGTGTCACGAGCGTTACGACGGCTCTCGTAGAGTCAGGGGATGAGGCGACAGGAGGCGAGACCATTCCGTTGGAGGAGGGTGATGCCTTCGCTGCATCCAGTGATGCCTTTGTTGCGGTCTCGACCGGCGACCTACCAGGTAGATTTTGGGTTGTTGCTTTCCTTTTCGTTTTGCAATCCCTTTCGATCTCTCCTGACAGTATTTCTTTCGCTTCTAATACAGGCGTGGCGAGCGTTGAGATTGTGCCACCCGAGGAAGTATCGCTAGTTGCTACTTTGACGGTGGTCGCCCCTTTGCCTTCTCTTGTATCCTCTCAAATGCTGGAAGGTACGGACTTTTGACTTATCGGTTTCATTGCGGGCAATATACTTTATGCACTGACATCGCATTACTACATCCTTGCAGGAGTCCTTTTTGATCACCTGTATCAGGTGCTACACCCACACTTCTCCTTTCAGTCAGAGATTGCCTCTTCTACCGGAGCTGGTGAGTACAGCCTTTAGCTAACGTCTCTTCTTTTATTTTACGGTTAGTCAAATGTTTCTAATTCTTCTTTGTTTTAATTGCAGCCCTACAGATCGAAGGAGGAGACGAAAGAACAGTTGCACCACCGGTACTCCCGGTCTTGCCACCTGCTGCAGCCGGTATAGTAAACTCCGTTGTTCATGAACCTCCTTTATTTCCTGAATCGTTATTTGACTATGATTTGCTTTGCAGCTGTAACACCGACTTCAGCTTTATTCGAGTCTAGAATCCTAATGCCAGCGGGCCCTTTTTCTAGACGTCTATCTTCAAAAGGCGCTGTGAATAATCTGCGTATGCTAAGTGATCATCTCGAGGAGCTTGACGCGGAGACTCCTGCCCTTGCCGCAGATTTTGCTGCTGAGGTTAATCCCATGCTGGCGACGCTCGTGCACTTTCACAGCGAGGGCATCGTTGAGTCTTGGGTTAATCACTATAGGAAAATTGAGGTTTGTCTACATGAGCTCGAGGTCGGTCGTTCTGCTCCCGAGGTCCTGGCTATGAACTCTCAACAGGCTGCATGGGTCGAGGAGAGCACTCCCTACTTCCGCCATCTTGAACAGGAAGCGGCCTTAAAGCGTAAGGAGTGCGAAGAAGCTTCAAGCAAATCTGCTCGATTGCATGCTCAAGTTGACGCAAACGTTGCACAGCTGAAAGTTATCTTCGAAAGCCTTCTACGATGTATTTCTGATGGGCTGACGCTGAGGTAGAAGTTCGACCTCATCGAGCGAGATGCACAGAATCGTGGGGTAGCTCAGCGGGTCGTCGAAGAGCAACTTTCATCCTATTTGCAGCAACGAGCTCAGGTTGAAGCAGAGTTGGTCACGGCAGCTGACCGTGAGAAGAGGCTGAGGGGAGTGCGGGAGCGGCTGATTGGTCTATTGAAAACGCTTCCCTCCCAATAGTTGTTTTTGCACTACTTGTAACTTTTGAATAAAATGTATCCCCCCCTTTTTTTTATCCTTTCATATGGTGTAAATTGTACTCAATTGAATTTATGAATAAAAGATACATTTCTTTCGTACTATCTTGTGTCATTTCTTGCTTTCTTCTTTTCTTTATTATCGGCATGTCACTTTAGTAAGCGTATCCTGTAGATGATAGAGAGAGCATTCCGTTTTGAATTCTTCGAGAGGTAGTGATGGCTTAGGAAGCAGGTTCAGATTTGTTGCCTAAGGCTTTCCAACTTCATGAGCCGTGAGGATCTCATAAAGATTTTTCTCCTTACGAGTCGAGAGGATCTTGTAGATGTATTTTCTCCTTAGGAATCGTGAGGATTCCTAAGTGTGTTTTTCTCTTATAAGTCGTAAGGATCTCACAAGAGAATTTTCCCTCTTACAAGTCGAGAGGACTCGTAAGTGGTTGTTTCACTCTTTGTCGAGATTCGACTTTGGAGAGTGTGTCCCGTGAATAGTATGCAAGAGTCCATTTTGGACCGACTTGTAGGGCCCCGGTGCTTAGGAAACAGGTTTTTTAATCCCTGCATCCTAAGGCTTTTCCTTATGAGTCGAAACGATTTGAGAAGTTCTCGCAAAGACACTAATTTCCTCATGAGTCGAGGCGAATCGAGCAGTTTTCGCAAGAATGTCCTAACGTCACAGTTAACCTCTGCTCTTTACGACAGTGGTCCGTTAGGGTCTGTGGTACTAGGGTTTTTTCCGTCGTACCGTCGCGTTGGCTGATGTATTCCTCGATAGGCAATCTTGCTGTTTGAGTAGCCTTGCGATTGTCGTGTCTCTGATCCCTTTGGGGGCTGGACAAGACGTCTTCAAGCAATCCTCCTAGACAGTTTGACCGTCGGAAGAGCAAGCGTTAGGAATTTTGCCATGCCGCTTTTTACTTGAGGTTAGGCTCATTTTGGGGAGCCTCGATGAGTCATAACCACTCCGCGCTGGTGTGGGATGATCTCTGATAGTCTTTCAGGTTTTATATGAGTTGCCGTCAAGACCCTGAAGCTAGGAATTTGGCCTTTGTTTCGTTTGCTGGCATTGCGTCTACTGTATCGAGACGAATGTCGCGGTTGTCTCTAGGTTGTTGCTGAACCGTCAAGGTTTGGAACTAAGGATTTTGCCGTGGCTCCGTTGTTTGATTGTTGCGTCTGAATCCTGCTGGAGGAAGTATGCTGTGGTGATATCTCGTCTGCTGTATCGAGGCGAACGTCGAGATGGTGACCACTCCATGCGGGATGATCTCCGGTAGTCTTTCAGGTTTTATATGAGTTACCATTAAGACCCTGAAACTAGGAATTTGGCCTTCGCTTCGTTTGCTTTGGCGTGTCCGAATCCTGTTGGAGGAAGGACGTTGTAGTGACATCTCGTCTGCTGTATCGAGACGAACGTCGAGGTGGTGACCACTCCGCACTGGTGTGGGATGATTTCCGGTAGTCTTTCAGGTTTTATATGAGTCACCGTCAAGACCCTGAAGCTAGGAATTTAGCTTTCACTTCGTTTGCTTTGGCGTGTCCGAATCCTGTTGGAGGAAAGACGTTGTAGTGACATCTCGTCTGCTGTATCGAGACAAACGTCGAGGTGGTGACCACTCCACGCTGGTATGGGATGATCTCCGATAGTCTTTTAGATTTTATATGAGTTGTCATCGACCCTGAAGCTAGGAATTTGGCCTTCGCTTCGTTTGCTTTGGCGTGTCCGAATCCTGTTGGAGGAAGGACACTGTAGTGATATTTTGTATGCTGTATCGAAATGAACGTCGTGGTGGTGACCACTCCATGTGGGAAGATCTCCGGTAGTCTTTCAGGTTTTATATGAGTTACCGTCAAGACCCTGAAGCTAGGAATTTGGCATTCGCTTCGTTTACTTTGGCATGTCCGAATCCTGTTGGAGGAAGGACGGTGTAGTGACATCTCGTCTGCTGTATCGAGACGAACGTCGAGGTGGTGACCACTCCGGTGTGGGATGATCTCCGATAGTCTTTCAGGTTTTATATGAGTTACCGTCAAGACCCTGAAGCTAGGAATATTGCCTTTGCTTCGTTGTTTTGGCGCATCCGAATCTTGTTGGAGGAAGAACGCTAGGGTGACATCGCATCTGCTGTATCGAGACGAACGTCGAGGTGGTGACCACTCCGCACTGGTGACGTTGCGTCCGAGTCCTGTTGGAATAAGGAAGATCACCGTTGCTGATTCTTAGGCTGTAGATATTGCCGTTAAGGTTTAGAACTAGGGACTATGTCGTGGCTCCGTTTCGTTGTGTCGCTTCCGTGCCTTTCTGGCATAAGGAGGAACGCTGTTGTTGGCCTTCTGGGATGCAGATTGACCGTCGAGACTTGGCTCTCTTTCTGATGGAGCCTGGTGGGATTATATGGTTCCCTCTTTGTTTGCGCCCCTGGAATGTATACAGGGATCGATGTGATCTCGCCTGTAGGGCAAGAGTTTCATTTCATTTCATTTTTTTTATTTCTTCCCGCGATACTTTATCATTTCAACTTTTATATCGTGAAAGTTGCGATTGCCCAATCATTTCGGCTATTTTTTCGCGGTGCCCAATCATTTCGGTTATTTGTTTTATTTACTCACTGCTTTTTATTGCGAGTTGTCCAATTATTTCGGCTATTTTGCATGCATACATTTTTACTTGCTGATTTGCAAGTTGCCCAATCATTTCGGCTATTTCATATGCATTTGTGGCTCGCTGACTTTTCGTTGCGAGTCTGGGATTTAATACCGATTTAGGCATCAGTATCGCTACAACCGGGATATTGCCAGGAGCGAATCATCATTTGCCTCTGTCGATGCTAAACAAAGGTGGCTTAGAAAACAGGGTTAAGATCCTATTGACTAAGGCTTTTAACTTCATGAGCCGTAAGGGTCTCATGAAAGTTTTTCTTCCTACGAGTCATGAGGATCTCGTAAGTGCGTTTTCTCCTTAAGAATCGTGAGGAGTTTTAAGTGTATGGTCTCTTATAAGTCGTAAGGATCTTACAAGAGCGATTTCTCCTTATAAGTCGAGAGGGCTTACAAGGGCTATTCACCGTGTCAACATATCCCTAGTCATGGGTAGGACTTTGTTAGGGAAATATTTTTTCGCGCCCGTGGATTGTATACAAGGGTCAATATTGAACCGCTTGTAGGGCAAAACTGGAGGTTGTGATGGCTTAAGAACAGGTTCAGATCCCTGTAGCTTAAGGCTTTTGAATCTTATGAGCCATGAGAGTCTCATAAGAGGGTTCTCCTTACGAGTCATGAGGATCTCGCAAGTGTAATTTTTCCTTAGGAATCGTGGGGATCCCTAAGTGTGTTGCTCCCTTGTGAGTCGTAAAGATCTCACGCAGGTATTTTCTCCTCACAAAGTCGAGAGGACCTTTCAAGTGTCTTTTAATGAGATTGCGCCCTTTCGGGTTTTCACAACACTCACCGGTAGCCCTGCTGTTTTTACTCAAGGAGCTCTTTCAGGTTTTCATTCGTGCCTATTTTGCTTATGGACATACCGTTTTTTTTCTCTAACACCACGTCAGCCTGACGATGCCGCGGGTTGGTATTAGTTTAATGACGTTTCGGTCATTTGCAAGTTTTAGGACATTGCGGTCCATCGTTAGTTTAAGCACGTTTCGGCCCGATGCCAGTTTTAGGACATAGTGGTCCATAGTTAGTTTAAGGACATTTCGGTCCGTTGTTAGTTTTAGAACATTTCGGTCCGTTGTTAGTTTTAGGACATCTCGGTCCGCCGTTGCCGTATTTGAGGCGAATTTCTAGTTTACGGACTTTTCGGTCCATGGGGCTTTCTCTATGAATGAGCACGATACCCCCGGCATGTCCACCTTTTTAGGGGCATGAGGCTGTGGCGGGTTCACCTTCCAGTTTTCGGATAATGCGAACTTGCCTTGTTGGTATTGGTTCTCAATCCATCCTTTGAAGACGAAGCAATCTTCGATTGGATGGCTTACTGCTTAGTGGTAAGGGCAGTAATTAGGATTATTGACATCGCCTGGCTGCAACGGACGTTTTGGATCCGGCAGATTGATGAGTCTGTTGCGCACTGCCAGCTCGAATAGTCTCCTCATTTTATCTTGGGGAAACGAGTAAGGACATCCCGGTCTCTCCTCGAGGGATGGGCGTGCACGCATATTGTTTTGGCGAACAACCGGCTTTAACTTGCTCGGTTGTTGTTGAGTATTGGCGACGAAAGTTGCTTTTCCTTTCCCTTTTTCATTTCGAGAGTCCGTCTTTGGAGGAGATGGTCTATGGCCCATCTGATCCATTTGGGCCAGCTTGTCAATCAAGGCCTGGAAAGTAGTTGGTTTGAAGAACATCATGAATTGCGAGATGGTCAATTGAGGGTCAAGAGTGCCCACGAACATGCCCACTGCCGGCGCTTCTTCAATGCGCTGCTCGCACTTCGACCATAAATTCCGCCACCGTATCGCGTATTGGACCCAAGTTTCTCCCGGCTTTACCCTGGTATTGATCAATGCCATGACTGGGGTACATTCGCTGGCGCTCGCAAAACGCTGGGTGAATAGTAGCTCCATCTCCGTAAAAGTTTTGATGGAATCGTTGAGAAGCTCTGAATACCATTCGAACGCTCTCTCCGCCAAGCTGCCGACGAATTGGCGAAGCAGTAGCTTATAATCCCCTCCAGTATTACCGCAGAAAGCCCTGAACTGAGCAACATGCTGATGTGGATTCCCCGTTCCCTTATATACGTGGAATTTAGGGATAGTATATCCCGGCAGGTACCTTATTTGGTCATACCAGCCTGGATAAGGTCATCCAGTCTTAACGACCTGCCCAGCCGCTTCATTCGCCTGGTGAACTCGTATTTGCTGAGCAATGTAATCATCTAGAGCGGCTTTGGAGATGGCCTCCTCTTTGGCTATTGAAAGAGCCGGAGGGGGTTCGATGTCTCCCCTCTGTCGTCTTCAATGATGATCGGGGGGTCTTCAGCTGGAGGTTCCGGCTGTAACATCATCCCGGACATGTCTTGGAACAAAAGAGCCATTCGTTTGATGTTGGCTGCCTGTTCCGCGGCCTCTTTTTCTTTCCTCTCGAGCATTCTTCGGAGGAACTCGGTATCAATTTCTTGTTCCCGACGCTGCTCCGAGGTCTCTGGATTTTCTCTTGGTCCAGTGAGTGCGGCCATTGCAGTCAGCATCTCCTGCAGTTTCTGCAGTTGTTGTTCCTGAGCCTTCGTTATCGATCGGGTAAGCGGTCGATGACCGGTGGAAGCACGGTTTTCTTCTTTTCTGGAAGCCATATAAACGGTATATATTATCATGCCCCTATACTTGGGGCATTTAGATTCAGCGCTTTTGCGGTTCACCGCGGTCACAGGGGCTTTCTCCGGCCTCCTTCTCTTTTGAGCGGTTGACGTTGAGGGAGCCGTTGCAGCGGGCACCCAGACGGATGACATCTTCTTTGGTACCTCGAGATGGCTCTTTTCTTGCTGAGCTTTGAGCTTCTTTGGCCGGCGATAGTTGTCCTGGTTAATCACCAATTCCTGGACCTGTCGCCAGACTTTATAAATTTTGGAGGATAGCCGCTGAGGGGTCCACTCCAGCTTCTTTTCTGTAGTAATCTCCATAGGTGGAGGAGATCTCTTCAGCACGGCAGTTGGAGAGTTCTTGCGAACCCTCCTAAGCGGTTCAAAGATGTTCCCAGTTGGAACAGCAGCATTGATTTCCACCATGGGAGTTGGCGGAGTTAGTCCAGAAGGGGAGCTGCTCCCGGCCTTCCTTACTCGGCGCCAGTGACGACGGCGAGTATGTCGTGCGGATGGAGTTGGTTCAGCTATGGGGACGGCTTTGTCATGCCCCTTGTCTTGGCGGAGGATTGTCGCTGGTGTCAGCCTTTTAAAGACCGACGTTCGCCGAGAAGTAATGTCCAACCTATCGAAGGCAGACTTCCGAGTAGGGGAAGCAACCTAGACTATTTCGTCTGGAATAGGAGCTGAAATAGTCAGTCTTGTGATGACCGACCCTTTGGCAGGAGAAGCCGCCTTGACGACTTCGGGAGCAGGGATGGCTATCCTTTTTGGGATAACCCTTTCTGGTATCGCGGGCTTCTTCATAGGCCCAACTGAGCTTTGGCCTAGTCTTTCAATGACTGAGGCGTTGGAGCTGGACGACCCGTTGAGAGGAAATGCAGTAGTTGTAAGCCGATCAAAGACCGACTTCTTATGAGCTTCATGTATTGGTATAGGAGCGCTGAAGCTTGTTGGCGGAAGCATGGTCCCGAAGAACAATCCAGTGGTAGCCTGAGTGACCTGTTTCACCAGCATAAAGAAGATGGAGGCCACTTGGGGCCCGTAAGTCACTCCTCCGGGCGGGACGGAGCGAGAGTTGCAGTTGCAGTTAGTGCAGGTTGAAGCCATTGATTTTCTGTTTTCTGCATGGAGCAAGACACCAAATCTTAGTATCTCGAACCTAAGGGCAACCATGTCAAACCGCGATTCGTTCGCGAATACGACACACGAAATGTGGAGTGGAAAGAGGAAAAGGTCCCACCGGGCGTGCCAGAATCTGTTCCCCGCCGAAACACGGGAACGGGACGTTGGGACGTCCGGGCCTGAATTCCGAGGGCAGATGCTAATTGGTGCTATCCGTCCACCTTTCCGAAGATGCCAAGTTGATTTATGACACCGTATATCAAAGGTTTAAATGGATGCGGCCGATATACCAGACTTCGTCAGATTCCCCCTCATTTGAGGGGTTTTTGATTGTGGGGACGCTCTTCCCTGCAGGCGCAAGCCCCTGCAGTTAATTACGCTACCGCATCGCGGTAACCACTTTCTCCTTCTCCAGATGGTCGCTTCGTGTCGTGTGTGTTTGTTTTGTTTTTGGTTGCCCGTGGATTGTATACGGAGACTAATTTATGTTGTCGCCCGTAGGGCGTGGATTAGTCCAAATCCGTATTTTCTTAGATTTGGATTTGGGGGGTTGGGTTTAAGGATACGTTAGTCTCATTTGAGGCTGTCACGCCCCGCTTCCCAGTATACGGGCGGAGGCCGCGATGAGGCCGCGACGTATTTACTGTGAAGTAAATACGCTAAGCGTATCTAAGCAATATAAAGGTAAATACACAAGAGACAAGAGATATAAACTGAACATCAATTTTATTTATTAACATTTTTTTGTACAATACATGAAAAGTAAATACAACTGAATAAAAAGCAATGCCTAAACAATGGCATAACAGGAACTGAAAAGTACTGAATGGAAAGTGTACAATGACTAGAGCTCGGGGTCTTCACTGAATTGGTCCAAGTCTTCAGCAGTTGGCTCGATCTCTGACGGGTCTAAATCACCTGACGACATTCAAAGAAGAAGAAATAGAATGTCGTCAGCGAACAGGTCGCTCGGTAAGTCCCAAAGATAAGAGGAGAAATAGAATAGACAGAGAGTAAGAGAGAGAGAGAGAGAGTAGCTTTTACAGTTGTATTATATTGTTGTATTTAGTGTTAACGCTGTTGTTTATAGCTTGATACAGAAGGATGCCAGTGTATACGAGAGGAGTCTCACTTGCCCCGGAGACTAAGGTAAATGTAAGTACAAGGCTCCGTTGGAAGGCCCGGAACAACGGCAATTGGATTCATGTTAGATGTCTTAATCTTACCGTCTCGTGCCACTTTTAACACCTTCCGTACCAATCTACCCTTTAAACCCCGCGATGTCTTGTTTGTATTGTTTGTCTTATAAATTGTATTGATTGTATAATTGATTGACTGACCGAAACCATGATATCAGTAAACGGATGCAACCGTAGAATCATGTAAATGGAATAACTGGAGAACCATGTAAATGGAATGTATATCCATGGTTCGGTTCGGTCAAGTTGTATAGATTGATAATTGGATTCATGGATTCATGTTGAATGATAATATTGAAGATTGTAGATTGTACTTGAATCATATTCAAGTCAGATTATACAGAGACTGAAACCAAGTCAAACAATTATCAAAGTAAATTGAAGTCCTGATTGTTTTTATTAATTTGTCTACCTTAGATAGGCAAGCACCCACTTCTCCGGCACCCTGGGGCTCAAGAGATTGGTTCTGCTTAAACCTATGTTTACTAGGGTCCTTAGGGTGATTTATAGAATTTGAGGGGGTTTTATGTAAAAATACTTTTATATACTTTTCAAAATACACCTTAAGTATTTATTATTCTTCTTTAGAGTTATAATGAATGTGGATTTTAAATTGTGATATTTCTATTGAAAATATCCTAGTTTCATAAATAAAGGTATTTATTTGTAATATTGATTTATTTGGAATTCATGGTATTTTAGTGTAAAATTTATTCTTGTGATTTTTAGAAAAAAGTGGAATATTTATATCATAACAAAATAGGTATTTTAATGATAAATATACATGTATTTATACAAAATAATTTTAATATATTTATTATATTAAAAAAACCTCATTTTCTTAAGATGTCGTACTTTAAATCTTTCGAGACCGAATGCTCCTTGCGGATGTCTGAATCTCGCACTACTAAGCCCGAGGATGTGCGATGATCCGCACCATCCCAAACAGGTTCCCCAAAATGGGTTGTAGCGGCGCTTTGCAAAGATTGTAAAATACTAAATCCTTTAGAAAACGGTTTTATGAAGTAAATGGTATTTATTTGTAAAGATGTCAATTTACCGTATTCTATATTTTAGGGTCTCCTAAGTCAACTAGACTATTCCTAACTGGTCCAAACGACAAGTTTTCAGATGCCTTAAATCGTCTCTTCACCGCCAATTGTGGCCAGGTAAGTACAAGTGAGGAAAGGAGGGATCCGCTCACGAATCACCGTGAGACGTGCCTTTTAAAGTTACCTTTCTCACTTGCCTAGCCTAGACACCACAAAGTCAGGTTTAGATAAACGACCGATGTGCACAACTTATCGTATTTTTCCTAATAAGAGGTATTTATTTAAAAAGTGTATCAATACTAAATCTTTTAGTAATGGTTTTATTAAGTCAAGGGTATTTAAATGAAAATATTGTTTTCTCGTATTCTAAGTTTTTGATGGTATCGTGTTAGGTTGTTTATGAGTGTGTGAGGAGGTAGGTCGTTACCTCGTGATTCACTTAAGGTATAGCAAGGTTAATGGGATTAAATGTGGAATCGAAACTTTGTGGTATTTAAGTGAAAAATACGATAAAATGAAATAGCTATCATTTCATGTGATGAAACTTGATCAAATTGTTTGATTAGTGTTTAATAGTCAACATGAGGAAGTTTAAGTATGATTTTATTAGTGAGAATTGAAATTTTATAAGAAACCGAATCGGAAATCGGATTTATTTCGATTCCATCGGGTTTTGTAAATTCGTATTTTTAGAATAGAAAAGAGAGAGAAAAGGTGTTTCCCCCAATCAGAGCAAAGCTCTGTTTTGAAATTCAAAACTTAAAAATTGAAGCAACGCTTCAGATCCAGCGCTCTGTGCTGTGCGCAATGTGTCAAACACAGATGGGCTAGCGCCAGGTGCGCTGCGCCCTAGACAGCGCACCCCAAATCAGAGCAAAACTCTGTTTTAAAATTCAAAATTCAAAATTCAAAAAAATTGAAGCAACGCTTCAGATCCAGCGCTCTGCGCTGCGCGCTACGTGTCAAACACAGGTGCGCTAGCGCAGGCTGCGTTGCGCGCCACGTGTCCAACACAGGTGCGTTAGCGCAACGTGCGCTGCGTCCTGCACTGTGCGCCATGTGGCAAACGTAGGTGCGCCAGCGCTGGAATTAAGAATTCCCCACCGTTAGATCAAAAGATCTAAGAATAAATTATTAATTAATCAGAAGTAAAATTCTGTTATGGAAAGATCTTTCCAATCTTATTAAAAACAAGAAGATTATCTTCTGCAAAACAGAAGCCTTAGGATCAAAGATCCAACGGTGGGAAACATCCCCAAATCAATCAGAGAAAGATCTCTTCAACTGATTTAACAAATCAATTTGCCCTATATAAAGGTCCCAAGACTTCAAGTCTGAGAGGGAGAAACCCCCCTACAAACTTTGAGAAAACTCAAAAAAAGAAGAGCAAGCTCATAGTAAAAAAAGATTATTTCTTCAAGGTAAAGAATGATTCTTGAACAAAGAGATGAAGTCATCTAATAAAAACAGAAGAATTATCTTCTTAAGAGATCATAGATTTATAAATACCAAGGTCTTTCAAAAAAGATCAAAAGATCTAATCATAAAAACAAAAGAAGTATTTACTTCATTCACAGATCATTGAACTACAAAGGCAAAGTCCTTTCAAAAATAAGAACCGTTGTTCTTGAATCTTGAGGCAAAGCCTCCTTTAAAAAGAACATAAATTTGTTCAGATCATAAATTTGATCAAATGCGCTTTGTGCTATTAAAAAGTGCCTTGCACTCTTGAACTGCGCTTCTGCGCTCCTTGGACCGGCGCTCAGCGCCAAAACATGCCACGTGTCAACCACGTATGCAACTTGCGCTTTGCGCTTCTGAAATAGCGCACTGCGCTCATGGGATGGCGCTTAGCGCCAAGCGCGCCACGTGTCACTCACTGGGGCGCCACTGAACTAGCACAACGCGCTTACAAATTGAAAGCGCAATGCGCTCAAAAATTGGTGCTTAGTGCCTAGCACGACACGTGTCCTTTTCGTGTGCGCTACTTGTTAGAAGCGTAATGCGCTATTTAATTGGCGTAAAGCGCCTGGCGCGCCACATGGTGCACTGTCAGAACACACATTGTTCTGATGAATGCTATGCATTCAATACAAGACAAAAAATGTCAGGATCTAATGCTCAGCTTTATTAAAAGGGACAAGCCCAAATAAAGGCTCAATAGCTCAGAACAATAAAATGTTAAACATTTTAATTTTATTGGACTTAGCCCAATATTGGCCATAAGTCCTCAACTTATATTGAACTGAGCCCATCTGCTCATGAATATTTAACAGATCTCAGTCCCAAACTGGGCTACAAATCCTTCAACCAACTCACACCGGTTCGAGGGTACATCTTTTTACTCCTATGATATCTGTCGTTGTAATCCTTCAACGTCTTCAGAGAGGTGACGGGTCCCGACAACCACACATTTCTACGGACTGTGGGGTCCTTAAACTCATGGACTATGATGTCTTTAAACCTTATAGACTACGATGTCTCTAAACTGGACTGTGGGGTCCTTAAACTCATGGACTACGATGTCCTTAAACCTTATAGACTACGATGTCTCTAAACCGGACTGTGGGGTCCTTAAACTCATGGACTACGATTTCCTTAAACCTTATAGACTACGATATCTCTAAACTGGACTGTGGGGTCCTTAAACTCATGGACTATGATATCCTTAAACCTTATAGACTGCGATGTCTCTAAACCGGACTGTGAGGTTCTTAAACTCATGGACTACGATGTCCTTAAACCTTATAGACTACGATGTCTCTAAACCGGACTGTGGGGTCCTTAAACTCATGGACTACGATGTCCTTAACCTGGACCGTAATGTCTTTAAACTAACACTGGACCGAGATGTCCTTAAACTAACATTGGACCACCATATCCTTAAACTAACATTGGACCACCATATTCTTAAACTGGTAATCGACCGTAATATCCCTAAACTAAACAACAGAGGCCAAATGCTTTCTTGTTGGATCTAAATGATCCTATTAAGTTGATCTTAGTCTAAAAATTGGACTAATGTATCCTTAATATACGTTTAAGTTGATTTTAGTCTCGAATGAGGCTAACGTATCCTTAAACCCAAACCCCAAACCCAAATCTAAGAAGATATGGATTTGGACTAATCCACGCCCTACGGGCGACAACATACATTAGTCTCCGTATACAATCCACGGGCAACCACAAACAAAACAAACACCCACGACACGAAGTGACCATCTGGAGAAGGAGAAAGTTGTTACCGCGACGCGGTAGCGTAATTAACTGCAGGGGCTTGCGCCTGCAGGGAAGAGCATCCCCACAATCAAAAACCCCTCAAACGAGGGGGATTCTGACGAAGTCCGCTACATCGGCCGCATCCGTTTAAACCTTCGATATATGGTGCCATAAATCAACTTGGCATCTTCGAAGAGGTGGACGGATAGCACCAATTAGCATCTGCCCCCAGATTCAGGTAAGACGTTTGTCTTCCCGGTTTCCGGCGGTAAACAGATTCTGGCACGCCCTGTGGGACCTTTTTCTCTTTCCACTCCACACTTCGTGTGTCGTGTTCGCGAACGAATCGCGGTTTGATATGGTTGCCCTTGGGTTCGAGGTACTAAGATTTGGTGTTTTGCTGGGTGCAGAAAACAATGGCGTCTACTTGCATGAAGTGTTCCAACTGCAATTGCAACTCACGCTCCGCCTCATCTGGAGGCATAGCTTACGGGCCCCAAGCAGCCTTCCTGTTCACGATACCGGTGGAACAGGTCACTCAGGCCACCACTGGATTGTTTTTCGGGACCATGCTCCCGCCAATGAGCTTCAGCGCTCCTATACCAACACAAGAAACTCCGAAGAAGTCGGTCTTTGATTGGTTTACAGCTACCGCGGCCCCTCTCAACGGGTCGTCCAGCTCCAGCGCCTCGGTCTTCGCCAGATTGGGCCAAAGTTCATGTGGGCCCATGATTAAGCCTGCAATTCCAGAACAGGTTATCCCGAAGAGGATAGCTATCCCTGCTCCCGAAGTCTTCAAGACGGCTTCTCCAGCCAAAGCGTCGGTCTTTATAAGACTGACTGGTTCGGCTCCCACTCCGGCTCCCGTTCCTGCTCAAAAGTCTGTCTTTGACAGATTGGATACCGCTACTCAACGGACGTCGGTCTTCAAGAGGCTGGTACCGGCAGCGCCTCACCTGAACAGGGGGCAAGACGAAGTCACCCCTCAAGTTGAAACCATCTCAATAGCTCGACATGCTCGACGTCGCTACTGGCGACGAGTATGAAAGGCTGGGGACAACTCCCCCTCTGGGCTAACTCCACCAGCCCCAACGGTGGAAGTCAATACTGCTGTTCCAACCGAGAACAGATTTGAACTGCTAAACAAGGTGCGCAGGAACTCTCCTACCGCCGTACTGAAAAGATCTCCTCCACCCGTGGAGAATGTTACAGGAACAAAGCCGGATCAGCCCCTTCAACGGCTGTCCTCCAAAGTTTATAAAGTCTGGCGACGGGTCCAAGAGTCGGTGATTGATCAAGATTATCCCCGTCGATAGAAGAAGCTGAAGGTTCAGCAGGAAGAGAACCGTCCTGCAAGCCACAAAGGACGACAACCACCTGGGTGCCTGCAGCAATGGCCCCCTCAACGTCAACTGCTCAAAAGAGAAGGAGGCCAGAGAAAGCCCCTATGAACGTGGCGGGCCATAAAGACGCTGAGCCCAAATGCCCCAAGTCTAGGGGTATAATGGTGCATACTGTTTACATGGCTTCCGGAAAAGAGGAAAGCCGCGCTTCGACGGGCCACCGACCGCTCACCCGATCCGTGACAAAAGCTCAAGAGCAGCAACAGAAGCTTCAAGAAATGCTGACGCAAATGGCCGCACTCACCTGGCCAAAAGAAAGCCCTGAGGCGTCATCGAAGCAGCGTCATGAACAAGAAACCGATGCCGACTTCCTCCGCAGTCCTCGAAAAGAAGGATAGAGAAGCAGCATAACAAGCGGCTAATATAAAAAGAATGGCGCTTCTCTTCCAAGACATAGTCGGGATGATGGTACAACCAGAACCTCCAGCTGAAGACCCTCCTATCATCATTGAAGACGACAGAGGGGAGACATCAAATCCTCCTCCGGCTCTTTCAACAGCCAAAGAGGAAACTATTTCCAAGACCGCTCTAGATGACTATATTGCTCAGCAAATACGAGCTCACCAGGCGAATGAAGCAGCCGGCCAAGTCGTTAAAACTGGACGACCATACCCAGGCTGGTATGATCAAATAAAGTATCCGCCGGGATATACGATCCCCAAATTCCATGTGTACAAGGGGACATGCAATCCCCACCAGCATGTCGCTCAGTTCAGAGCTCTTTGCGGCAACACCGGGGGCGATGATAAGCTTTTGCTCCGTCAATTCGTCGGCAGCCTGTCGGAGACGGCCTTCGAATGGTACTCCGAACTTCCAAACGACTCCGTCAAGACATTTGCGGAATGGAGCTGTTATTCACCCAGCGATTCGCGAGTGCTAGTGAACGCACCCCGATAATGGCATTGATCAATGCCAGGGTGAAGCCAGGTGAGACGTGGGTCCAATACGCCATACGATGGCGGAATCTGTGGTCGAAGTGCGAACGGCGCATCGAAGAAGCACCGGCTGTGGGTATGTTCGTGGGCACTCTGGACCCTCATGCAACCATCTCCCAGTTCATGATGTTCTTCAAGCCGACCACTTTCCAGGCCTTGATCGACAAACTGGCCCAAATGGACCAGATGGGACATAGACCGTCTCCTCCAAAACCGGACTCTCGAAACGAGAAGGGAAAGGGGAAAGCGATCGTCGTCGCCAATGCTCAACAGCAGCCCGGTGGCCCAAGACCAGTTGATCGCCAAAATAACAGAATCGATCTCTTGAAGATAAAATGAGTCGCCCTTACTCGTTCCCTAGAGACAAGACGAAGAGGTTATTCGAGCTTGCACTGCGCAACAGGCTCATCAATCTGCCAGAGCCAAGACACCCAGCGCAACCCGGCGACATTACCAATCCTAACTACTGCCCTTATCAACGAATGTTGGGCTATCCGATCGAGAATTGTTACATCTTCAAAAGCTGGATAGAAGATCAATACCAACAGGGAAAATTCGTATTATCTGAGAATTGGAAGGTGAACCCGCCTCAAAACAGATACACCGGGGGCATCATGCTCTTTCGTAGAAGAAGCTCCATGGGAGGTCGCTCTTTCAGCCAAGACAAAAAGAATGCTGAAGGATCTCCACACATGTCCGGCGATCAGGTGGAAAAATCCACTGGAACCTGAGATCATCGAGGGAATGCTGAAACCACGCCCGACTCCAAAAATTGGTGGTGATAGTTAAAGCGCTCATACCCAGCCGTCAAAATCTTCGAAGAAGAAAAAGAAATCCAAGAAGCCCGTGAAGCCTGGCGACAAGCGCACGGACCTACAAAAGCAAATTGACGCCCTGGAAGAGTATAACCAGAAGGCGCGGACTCTAATCATGCTTCAAGAGTTCCTCGGCCACGTCCTTGAGGACGGAGATGAGGGAGAAGACTCGTCAGATGAATCTGAAGATTACGTGGCGAGTTGCCATGTGATCTCTCACTCGTCGATAGACGATGAAGAAGCTCCTTACACCGAGAAACTGGGGGCGAATCCTGAACCGGAACTTCCAGGGCCATCAGACGAAATGATCGATGCATTCCTGAACACAGCCTTTCTTAAAAGCAAAGCTGACCGGAAGCATGAGATGGCCATATTTGAAAAGGCCAAACGCCGGCGATTGGACGAAAGGGCTGAAATATTCCTGCCAGATCAAAATACCTCCGTTGCAAATAAAAACAGGTTCAAGACGAGGAAGAGGTCCGCTAAAGCCATATCGATGGGAATGAAGCTACCACCCTCCGAAGGAAACGTTCTTGGTGAAGCGGAAATGCATCCTAGCTACTGCTTATATCATCAAAAGATCGCGCACCCTACCGAAGAGTGCAACGCTTTTAAAAGATGGTGGTAAGGATATGTTGCTCACCGGCAAAATTTCAAGCGGATGAAACACAAAACTCGTTGGGAGCAAAGAAATACGACCGAGAAGCATAAAAGAACTACCGGCAACTGTCGCATGGTCAACGCCGGGGGATCGCAAGTTCTCACTTTCGGGAGTGACTCTGACGAAGAAATGGCTCTTGGCCCTCTCTTTAAAGAATCCATCTTGGGAAAAGAGGAAGAACCAAGGACCTGTGAAAACATTCAGCTACGCAATCGTACGCTGCCCGAAAAGAATCTTGGGCCCTCGAACAGTGGGTCAAATAGAAAAGATAAGGGGAAAGAAAAGGTCTCTGAGGATATTATCCTTGATGACCAAGCCGTCGAAAAACTGACAGCTAAGGACCCGCCAAAGAAAAGTAAGGTGGACTACAACGTTCTGGTACACTTGAGGAAGATACCCTCGCAGCTCAGCATTCTCAACGCCCTTCTGCTATCCAAAGAGGCGAGAGATTCTTTAATCAAGGCACTGCAACAGCCCGAACAATTTCAAGCTTTCCTCGCCGAAGAAAAGATGAAGGACGAGCTGGAAGAAGTACATACGACCGATATCACCTTCGGCGATGAATACCTCCTCCTTGGGACATGCGAGCACAACCGTCCCTTATATGTCTCCGGATACTGTCATGACATCAAGATAGGTAAAATCCTGGTCGACAATGGGTCCTCCGTCAATCTTCTCAACGTAAGGATGCTAAAGGAGATCTGCATGAGTGTTCAACACCTCTCTCGGGATAAGATTACTATCTCTGGGTTTGAATCCCAATCATCACGGATGCTCGGGTCTGTGATACCGACGTTGCGCTTCGGGCTACTCATCACGGATATTAAGTTTCATGTCATTGACGCCAAAACATGCTACAATACTTTGCTCGGCAGGCCTTGGTTACACGAGTACAACATTATCCCTTCTACACAACATCAGTGTATGAAGTATTTAAAGGATGGTCTTGAGTATTCCGTAACAGGGGAGTTGAACCCATTCTTCGTGAATGAAGTTCGAAAGTACGAAGATGCAAAATACTTCTTACCGGATTTCGAGGACACGGAAAGATGTCACAAACCGAAGAACAAAGCTATCACCACTATTCCGGTCTTCGGGAGTGATACCGAGGAGGAAGAGGAGATAGTTTACTCAGGTCCGCCCCAGTGCAACAAGCTGGGACCGTCCGCTCCTATGTTGATCTTCGGCAGCGACTCGGAAGATGAGGTCAATGCCATATTCTCTGCTCGGCCATCCATACAAACCTTCGTTGATGAAGATCAAAGTTTGCAAGTTGCCATGGTTCCACCAAAGCATCATAAAGAGCTAGACGCGCTTGATACTTACAATGTGGATGAACTGCAGACATTCTACGTCCCTCCCAGGCGAAAAGGTGAAAAGGCGATCCTATTCTACCGATCCGGGGAAACCAAAGTGGAGAAATAAATCTGGCATGGTACGGATTCTACACTTGACAGGCTCCAGCCCATCCGTTTGCCCAGATATTACACGGACGGACTAAAGAGACTCTTGAGATGCCAAAGTGTACCCCTTAAGCAAACTGCGCAACAAGCACGGTTCTATAACAGGATCTAGAACGTTCCCGAAACTCAAAGAAAGTTGCCCAATGGGACAATGGAAACGACCGGACTTGGGTATGTTCGATCCAAGAAACGGGAGCTATTCCGCGACTGCTACGTCATACATGACTTTGATGAAGAAGGAGATACTCTATGGGAAGATGCTAACCCTGAACCAGAAAGAGCCCCATCCTGAAAATGCCAAGCCCGTCGTTCGAAGAACAAATGGACAAGCTTATAAGGGAAGCAGGTCAAAAGGTTCGAGATGACTATAATCGTGAAATGGCCATCTATGAGAAAGCCAGGACGCAACGCCTCCTTCGGCAGGCTGCGAAAAATGAAAATGCTCCTCCTTGTCAACCCGTTGTACATAAAGCCCAACGCAGAGGCAAAAATAAACCAAAGAACGGGAAAGGCGTTCGACAGCAACAAAGCGGGTCCAAGAAGCCACGCGATCAGGAATCGAGCAGCCCGGATTCATCTCTTATAAAAAAGATGAGTCGAGAATACTCTTTTCCTCAAGACAAGACAAGGAAGATATTCGATCTTGTCATGAAACACCAGATGATGACACTCCCGGAGTCCAAGCACCCTGAGAAAGCATGCGAAGTCTCCCACCCGGACTATTGCTCCTATCACAGGGCAATAGGACATCCTCTCGAAGACTGCTTCACATTTAAAGACTGGGTAGAAAACCAGTATCAGTAAGGCATGTGGCTCTATGCAGCAGCTGGAGGGTAACCCCGCCGCAGAAGCATGAACCCAAATCTACGAGGGTAGAACCAGATCCACATCGGTCTTGGAAGAGAGCTCATACCTGTCATGTGATAACGCTGTCAGAAGAAGAGCCCGAGAATGTGGATGACCTCTCCTGGTGTTTCGAATACGATGATGGCGAGGCCATCTCAGAATTTCCACCGGCGCCAAAAGAGCTGGAAGACGGAATACATACCACTGCAGATAACCTCAAGAAAATTGATTTGGGGACGGTAAGTGACCCGCGGCTGACATTCGTCAGCGAGCTGCTGTCTGAAGAAAGGGTGGCTACACTAAAAGACGTGCTTATGCAGCATAGAGACTGTTTCACATGGAACTATTCCGAGATGCCAGGACTAGATCCAGAGATTGCTGTACACAAATTGGCGATATCCCCGGACGTCAAGCCGATCAAACAGGCACCGAGGAGAATGCGGCTCGAGCTTGAGATGAGCATTAACGCCGAAGTCAAGAAGCTAATCGACTCCGGTTTCATCCAAGAGGTTCAATATCCTGATTGGATCGCCAACATAGTCCCGGCGATGAAGAAGAATGGGACGGTGCGCATCTGCGTGGACTTTCGGGACCTCAATAAAGCTTGCCGGAAGGATGATTTTCCCGTACCAGTCACTGAGCTGATGATAGATAACACGTCCACTCACGAAGTTTTCTCCTTCATGGACGGCTCATCAGGATACAATCAGATAAAGATGCACCCTGAGGACTAGAAACATACCGCTTTCCGGACCCCTTTGGGCATATTCTGCTACAAGGTGATGCCTTTCGGTCTAAAGAACACCGGCGCCACCTATCAGAGGGCCATGACAAAGATCTTCGATGACCTCATACATGAAATCGTCGAATTCTATATCGACGACCTCATAGTAAAAAGCAAATCATACGAGGAACATTTAGAGCATCTGAAAACCGTATTTCAACGCCTTCGGCAATACAACTTGAAGATGAATCCTCTCAAATGCGCGTTCGGAGTCTCCTCGGGCAAATTCCTAGGATTCATCATCCGACACCGAGGCATCGAGATAGATCCGTCGAGATCAAGGCGATCATGGAAATGCCCCCGCCAAGAACTCTCAAACAGCTACGGTCTCTCCAAGGAAAGCTTGCATATATCCGGCGATTTATAGCCAATTTCTCTGGCAAATGCCGTCCCTACAGTCACTTGATGAAAAAGGGAACCCCGTTCGTCTGGGATCACAAATGCCGAAGCTCACTGGACGAAATCAAGCAATACCTGCAGAATCCACCGGTACTGGCCGCACCCGTTAAAGGAAAGCCTCTTATTCTGTATACAACCGCCCTTGAAGGTTCCTTAGGCGTATTATGGGCACAAGAGAACGACCAAGGGAAGGAGAGAGCCCTCTACTATCTGAGTCGAGTTCTTCTGGGGGCAGAAAGCAATTACTCCCTGTTCAGTTGATAAAACTGCACATTTGTATTACATTTTTCCTACCATTTTCATATTAAAAAAGGACCTTATTATAATATATTATACATATGAGGGTTTATGTGTAAAAATACAATTTTCCATGTGTTAATATATTTTAATTAGTATTTGGTAGAAAAATATATGCAAATAAATTCATTGACCTAATCCTAGTAGAACTAAGTCTACTAAATATTATTTGAGTTGTTGTGCAAAAGATTTCCAAATGTGCAGAATTTTTCAAAGACTAGAATCAAGCAAATCAAGTTGTTGAAGAAGACTTGCCTAATTAAGAAGCAAAACTTGGAGACCAAGTCTGGAAGCAACCGAGAAAAGATTTCCAAATTCTAAAGGTGCCAAGGATCGCCACATGTCACAGGGAGCAAGCCCTAAAAGTTTGATCAATTGATCTCGACCATTGGCCGCGGATCCGCGGCCAAAACCCCACTTAGGCCGCGGATCCGCGGCAGGATATTGGAGATAGAGGTTGAGGATTTTTGGGGTGAATCTCTTCTATATTTTACCAACTTTTGAAGCAAATGATTTTGGCTTTGCACTATAAAAAGGCACCGAGAGCCTCTTGGAAATTCATCAAGCCGACGCGATCACGAAGTCCAAGACGGCTCACGCATCCAGGCTGATCATCAACTGTTCGTCTACCTCCTTAGGAAAGATCGAGAAGCAACTAGTTTTGTAATCATTTTCTACGGAATAAAAGTGTAGATTGTTCAAGTTGATTAATAAAGGTAGTTATTTTATTTAATTCTTTTTGCATTTTACATTATGTTTTCCCTCTCTGTCTTTTCATCTTCTTCTCCCAACATGCACGAGTAATTCTCCGCTTGTTAGGGTTCGTAGGATTAGGGTAGGCTAATGGACGATAAAAATCCCTAAACCCTTTTTAAGTCCTATAAAGTTTATGAACTTTATCAAAAGAATTATTAACATCCTAATCCGGCGCGCTAACAATTCTTTGCTAGTTCCGACCGCGATTAGAGTTTAGATTAATAATTGTTTTGGTAAAGGCTAGATATGAACGGAGTTCTGTGTCGAGATAAAGGTTAAGAGTGGGATTCCTTTTCCCTCCAGAAACCCTAATCTACACGCATCACCGTCGTTCTAGTTTTAAATCTATTAATGGATAAAAAGGGTAACTTTTAATTAATCGTCCATAGCTACTAAATCCTAACGAACCCTACAAGCCCTCTTATTATATTATCTACATCTCTAAAATAACCTAGATCTATATTTTACATTCTTGTTTAACGTAGATCTAGAAACCATTCTATAAAATTTCTTTATCCCTCCTCTCTTTCTCAACATATCTAAAGTAAAAATAAAAAGTTCCACGTTTCCCAGAGGACGACCTGTACTCATCTCGGTCTAGCTACGTGCGACACCGTTCTGATTGCGGTTACACTACAAACAAACACACTTTTTTGAACCAATCAAATGGCGCCGTTGCCGGGGATACGTGCGTAATTTTTTACTTTTACTATTTGTGTTGATTTCTTAGACGAGTCATATCATTATTAACACAAAACTGCAAATTGCATATTTAACGATTTGTGCGTGAATTTTTGCAAGGAAATCTGGAGTCACAGAATTGGGGAAAACAGAAGACAGAGACATTCATCGAGATCCAGAGGAGCAAAGGAGGCCACAGAAAAATTTTCATCGACTGTTCTCTCCACCCCGCGGCGGAACCGCGGCACAAAGAAGCATCTGCGGCGGAATCGCGGCAGGTTAAGGGGATCTAGGGTTCAAACTCCACTGGTATCTTTCTCTACTCTTTCTCTATCCCCTCAAATCCAATAAAATCTATTTTCTGCAGGATTCTTTGCAAAATTGCGCCGCTCAAAAATCTTTTTGCAAAAGTTTTGTGATTGGTTTTGTTTTGCATATTTAATACGGACTTTAAGGGGTAAAGACCAAATCAAGATTAGGTGGGGATTTCATCACCCTTCCTAAGCCCCACAAATCACAAACTGAGCATATAGATCAACCCTTCATTAATTTAAAAAATATCTAGACCAGACTCTAAGGACTGTCGCGCTCAATAAGGACAGAGGAAGGTCGTGGGTAATCTATCGTTTATCCGCATTACTTTTGTAGTGCCTAGGCAAGTGTGACAAAGGCTAGTGGTTTTTAATTAGGCCCACGACGTGGTTCCTTCCCACTTACCTGGCACTTATCTGGCTACAAGGGTAGTACGGAGGCGGTAGAGGATTGATCCTGCGGCTTGTCCTTTGGAAGTCTAGGAGCGGTCTAGAGACTGGACCTAGATGACCTTAGTTCTAGGGTTGCTTATGCATCTTAGGGAGATTTGTCTTGAGTCCCACTTTTTCAAAAACAAGCCAATTTTAAAATCACATACACGCTGCCACTTGCACTAAACCCTCTTAGTGCTTGCTCGGCTGGACACGGGATCCTAGTGCCCGTCTTGTCCGCGTTCCTGCTATCGACGCCGAAGTCGGTACTTCTTCATCTTCTTTTCCCCCACCACACACCACATCGACCGTGATGGACGGCACTCCATCTAATTATAACACCACGCTGCCACCGTCCGGAGGTGCGTAGAATCCACCGCGCATCTCTTTCCAAGAGAGATGCTATCCTATTCGTGGTCCTCTTCCTACTTGTCTATCTCTTCCACCACCTAACGGGGATAATTTCGAAATTAAACCCCACTACATCAACTTGCTGCCCAAATTTCACGGGCTTGAGTCGGAAGACGTGTACGTTTTCATCACCAAATTCGAAAACGTATGCGCAATGATGGGTACTTCACAATTGACTTTAGATGCTATGCGCTTACGTCTTCTCCCATTCACACTGTGCGACTTGGCAGAAAAATGGCTTTATAATACTGCCGCACACTCTATCACTAATTGGGATGAATTCGTCGTAGCATTTCTTAAGAAGTTTTACCCAAATCATAAGACTGCACATATTAGGAGCGAGATCAACCAGTTCACCCAGCTTCCCAATGAACCATTTTGGAAGTGCTTTGAACGTTTCAAAGATCTGCTTGTCCAATGCCCCCATCACGGAATACAAAGATGGGATTTATGTCGGATTATATATGAGGGCATTAATCCAGCGACAAAGCAGATGCTTGAAACAATGTGTCAATGCAATTTCATGTCTAAAGATGATGGTGAAGCATGGAAATATCTGGAAGATCTTGCTGAACACACATTGCAGTGGGAAAGCGTAAGACCACCTACAACTAAGGGAGGTATTCACCAGCTCGACGTTTCCATCGCAGTGAAAGCCGAAATGGCAGCGATACAAAAGAAACTCGACGCTATTGAAAACATGTTCTCATCTTTCTCCCTAAATCAGGTCACGCTTCCTAAGACCGTCTGTGGTTGCTGTTCGGATCCTTCACACTTAACGGAAGAATGTCCTATGAATGCATCGTTTCAAGCTAATGCTGCTTTTCAGCAGCGACCTAGAAACGACCCTTATTCTTCCACGTACAATCAAGGATGGAGGAATCATCCTAACTTTGCTTGGAATCAAAACCAACAAAGCAATTATCAAAGACCTCCTCCACAGCAACCACAACCACAGAATCAGCCCCCCTTTCAGTCACAGAATTTCCAAAATCCGGCCAACATTTCTACACCACAAGTGGCCGGTATTGACAACTCACTTGCACAAACTTTGGATATGTTCATGAAACAATCCATGCAAAATTCGGCTGAGATGAGGTCTTCTATTGATGCCCTAACGAAAAACTCCGCCTCCCATGGTGAGAGTATTAAATCAATAGAAAACCAAATCTTACAGTTAAACGCCGCAATGAGTGCGAGAGAGAAAGGGAAACTCCCATCTCAACCCATACCTAATCCTGGCCACTCACAAAGTAATAATGTGAGTGCTGCTACTACGTTGAGATCGGGGAGAGTGCTGAATAACCGAGAGGGTGAGCAAATTGATGTTAGTGAAACATTTGATACCCCAGCTTCTTCTTCTTCTTCCCCTAATTCGTCTAGTTTCCCATCTTCACCCGAGCCTATTCTCCATTTTCCCCAAGGCTCGAACCCTTCGCCCATTTCGCCAAATCTATCTAAATCGATTCCAGCTCCAGTTTTGGGATCGAATCCGTCCCCACAATCCTCTCCAAAGTTGGACCAAACCCTTATTGATAAAGCACCTTATCCAAACAGGTTAAGGGGCAACAGACCAAGTCCACAAATGGAGAAAATTGTGGAAATTTTTAAGCAAGTTAACATAAACATTCCTCTCCTAGATGCTATTCAACAAGTTCCGTCATATGCGAAAATCCTAAAGGACTTGTGCACTAGGAAGAGAAAAGTTCAAGTACCTAAAAAAGTTTTCCTTGCGAGTAATGTGAGCACTGCTTTTACACAACAACTACCCAAGAAACGAAAGGACCCCGGAAGTCCTACAATTTCTATTTCTATTGGGGGTAAAAATATCAATCGTGCTCTACTCGATCTAGGTGCTAGTGTTAACTTGCTTCTGTATTCTGTTTATGAGCAATTAGGGATCGGAGAGTTAAAACCTGCGCATTGCACTCTTCAGATGGCCGATCGATCTATCACCCAACCAAGGGGTGAGCTAGAGGATGTGTTAATTAAAGTCGGGGAATTCATATTCCCTGTGGACTTTATCGTTATAGATACACAACCTGTAGCAAACCCACGCAATCAAATCCCGGTGATACTCGGTCGACCCTTTTTGGCCACTTCCAACGCAGTAATCAATTGTAGAAACGGCTCTATGACCCTATCCTTTGGAAAGAAGTCAATTGAGCTTAACATTTACAAGTTGGGAAGTGAACCCTCCGAACCCTATGCTCATGTGTGTTCTGTCGAATTAATGGATGTCGACAGCAGCGAATTTGATCAACCTCATGATACTGACTCTTTTCATATGTTGTTGTTTGACCCAACCATGTACTCTTCCACCGATTTGTCCGGGTCAACATCCAACACTGATGAGGAACTTTTTATAGAGTCTGACGATCACCCTATTTTTTCTGATGACATTATTCTTCGGGGTATCGATGAAAGCTTTGAGGAAATTTTCGCTGATGAACTCGCATTTTTAAAAGATACGGGTGTTGAGATAAATCAACTCCATGATGAAGAAATTGGACCTCCACCCCCTCTTTTGGACAATCATGATAATGCGAGTAATCCATCATTACTATCACTGTGCCGTCTCTCCAAATTGAGACGCAATCCTTTTCCATTACACCTCTTGTCACCTCCCCACTTCTTCACGTCAATAGGTGACATGTTCTTCCACCAACCTTGGTGCTTCATCGATAAAATTTTTGAATGGTTGGTGTTGACCTTCGGTCTTTGCAAAGCTTGGCATTGACCAATAACCTTGACTCCCTCATGTGATTTTAAAAGATTAGAATTGTTTAACTCAAGTTTGGCGGGGTGGTATATTTTGGCTCTTGAAAGAAAATGATTTTTACAAAATTGTGAGCCTAAAATAAGTTTGGGGGAGGATTTTCACTTTCATATATTCTTGCCCCCATTAATAATTTCCTCCCAAGTCTACAGGTTTTTGAGTTTAACGGATGACATCAGTGATGACACTGCTGTAAACAGGTTTGGGGGAGGTTTGTGCTTATTTACTCATCAATTTGCATCATATTTTGCATAAGCACAACATTTTCAAAAAATTAAAAAAAAAATTTATAACAAAAGAGTAGAAAGTGAAAAATTACATCCAAAAGATAGGAATAGTTTAAGAAAACCAAGAAAATTAGAAGTTTTCTTAAACGAATTAGTAATAAGTAGTTATGAGCTGTTGTCCCAAGGGTTAGTAAAATGAAAGAAGTCACTAATCTGAGGATAAAAATAAGTCTGAAAAATAGTTTCTATTCTGGAAGCCAAACATTTGAACGTTGATACCCTACTATATGCACTTACACACATCTTGAAACTCGGGATAGTAGAGGATACCTTGAAATGCTCTTGTCTAAAAGCCAAACTATGAAGGAAATAAAGAAAAATGAAGAAAATATAAAAAGGGTGAAAAGAAAAAAAATGAACACTGGTTTTGTTATCGCCAAGGCAGCAATAAAAAAATATAGCAAGGGTGCCTCTTCACCTAGTGCCCTAAGGCCAACTGGTCTGGGAGTCACTGCTAAGCCTTAGGTGGTGCAAGACGAGGAAAATATTATCACCTAATCAGCAAGCACATGAGTAATCGGTCTGTTAGTACCTCAAGAAGTATTAACGGTCGCATGAAAATGTGTGAGCAAACCTAAGTATTCATCAAATTAAAAAGTACTAAGGTAGATGGACAAGAGTATGATAGCTTGAATTGAATTCTCCGAGTGTAGGGATGTTCTATACACACACGTAGGGGTATATGATCAATGTTTGGATGAAAGGTAGGAATGAAGAATAAAGACGATGTTTTATTGAGGGATGATGTGATTTCTAACATTTTTTCATGACTATTAAGATAGGGCTCATGACAACTGAAAAGCTAGTATAGTTGGAAACTCTAAATTTTCAAAGTATTTCTTTTATGGTTCTTATCTTTATATGTAAAATTTCACCATCTCTCTTTTGTTATAGGATTTTGTGGGTGTAATCCGCTGAAAACCCTCAGGAGACAACACTCCTCCTACTAGGGACACCTAGAGGTTTAACGGCTTGTTGCACGTGCTCAGTGCAATCGTGTCTACCTACGAAAGTGTGCTTAGTTTTCTCCTTTCTTTTTTCTTCTTCTCTTGAATAAACTAGTTTGCTCGGGACGATCAAAGATAAGTTTGGGGGTTCTTCTGGGGGCAGAAAGCAATTACTCCCCCATCGAAAAACACTGCCTGGTGTTGATCTTCGCAATAACGAAGCTCAAACACTATGCGTTGGCACATGAGGTCCATCTCATTTCGAAGGTGGATCCTCTCAAATATTTGATGTCGAAGGCCATATTAACGGGACGACTCGCTAAGTGGGTTTTACTCTTGATGGAGTTCTCGATAGCTTATCAGCCTCTTAAGGCAGTGAAAGGCCAGGCCATCGCCAACTTCCTCGCTGAGCATCCGATACCTACCAATTCTCTTTTGAATTGCGAACTGCCAAACGAACATACGTTTGACACAATCGATGGTGGTGATACCCGGTGGGAACTTTATTTTGATGGAGCATCTTCCATGAAGAAGCGTAAACAAAGCACCTCTATAATCAAAGCAGGGGTAGGCCTCATCTTCGTGACTCCACAAGGAAGGATAATGCGTTTTGCCTTCTCCTTAACAGAGCCGAGGATGAACAACGAAGCCGAGTATGAAGCTTTGATAGCAGGTCTCGAGATCGCCATCGACATGGGAATTGAAAACCTTTTCATATACGGAAACTCCCAACTGATCGTCAGTCAAGTAAACGGTGACTATCAGACGTGCAAACCTGAGTTGGTGAAATACGGCGAGAGAATACAACGACTACTCACTCAAATTCCCTCATACACCCTGGAAAGTATACCGCGCGCGGAAAATAGCAAGGTAGATGCATTAGCCAAGCTCGCTAAAGAACTGGCCGACGAGAACCTCGATGACGTAAGGATCGTTGTACAAAGCCGTCGGGTTCTCAGACCGGCAGAAATATCTCCGGAGTCGTCCGAAGAAAAGGAAGCGACCGAACAAATAGCTCTGCAAGCAAAAGACCAGGAAAAGGTTACCGATTGGAGAGATGTCTTTATAGACTACTTCAAATCCCGTCGAACACCTGAAGATGCGTCCTCGAAACATCAACTTATGAAACGAGCTTTCGCTTTCGTTAATGATACTCTGTATAAAAGATCATTTAATTCTCTGTGGCTAAGATGCTTGGGACCTGAAGAGACGAAGAAAGTCATTCAGGAAACTCATGACGGACTCTGTGGTTCTTACCAAGCCGGCCCTAAGATGAAGCTGAAGATTAAAAGGATGGGCTACTATTGGCCCACGATGCTTCAGGACTGCCTCGAATATGCGAAGCAGTGCTACTCGTGCCAGATTCACGGGGACTTTATCCATCAACATCCAAATCCACTACATTCAACAGTGGCTAGCTGGCCGTTCGAAATGTGGGGAACTGACATAATCGGCCCCATCGAACCAGCATCATCTAGAGGACATCGATTCATTTTGGCGACAACTGATTACTTCTCCAAATGGGCAGAAGCAGTACCGCTGAGGGCAGTAAAGATGGAGAATATCCTCTATTTCTTCAAGACGCACGTCATTTATCGGTTTGGAACTCCATGACGGATTATCTCCAATAACGGGCCAGCCTACAGAAGCCACAAGATCAACCGCTTCGCACAACAGCATAACATAGACTAAAGATACTCCTCAGTTTATAATCCCCGAGCTAACGGTTTAGCTGAGGCTTTTAACAAGACCTTGACGAAGATTGTGAAAAAGATGGTATCTCGAAATAAGAAGGACTGGCATGGGAGACTGCATGAAGCTCTCTAGGCGTATTGAACTACATTCAAAACAGCCACTAACACAACGCCGTACGCGTTGGTATTTGGTACGGACGCGGTACCCTCCCTCGAAATAGAGCTACCCTCTCTACGAGTAGCAGTTCATTTTGAGCTAACGGACGAAGAGAATGCTCACCTTCGGCTTGAGGAGCTCGATGCCCTTGATGAAACATGGCTCACAGCGCAACAAAGTCTGGAGGCTTATAAAGGAAAGATGATGCGCTCATACGAAAGATTGACTGGGCCGAGAACATTCCGCCAAGGCGAACTCGTGCTAGTGGTAAAAAGACCTATGATCCCCAATCATGCTAAACGGGGGATTCGAGCCGAACTATGAAGGCCCATATATCATAGACAAGGTCTACCAGGGTAGGGCCTATCTACTCATGGACATGTATGGTGAAAGACCCTTCAGGCCAATAAACGGTCGCTTCCTGAAGAAGTACTACGCCTGACGAGTCATGGCCTAGGTCAATGATAGATGACGACGACTATGTCCGCTCGCTATCTTCCTAAGCCCAAACTCTATAAGTGGTAGCCAACAGCGGACCGAAACGTTCTTAAACTAACAGCGGACCGAAACGTCCTTAAACTAAAGATGGACCGAAACGTCTTTAAACTAACAACGGACCGAAACGTCCTTAAACTAACAATGGACCACTATGTCCTAAAACTAGCTGTTGACCGAGATGACGATAAACTACGGTGGATTGCAGCGTCCCAAAGCTGATAGAAAAAAAAGAAGAGAAAAAGAAGAGAAAAAAGAAAACGGTATGTCTATAAGCAAAATGGGCACGGATGAAAACCCGAAAGGGCTCCGTGAGTAAAAACAGCAGGGCTACCGGCGAGTTTTGTGAAAACCCGAAAGGGCGCAACCTCGTTAAAACAAAAAAAAGAATAGAAAAAAAGAAAAAAAAACAGTATGTCCATAAGCAAAATGGGCACGGATGAAAACCCGAAAGGGCTCTGTGAGTAAAAACAGCAGGGCTACTGGCGAGTTTTGTGAAAACCCGAAAGGGCGCAACCTCGTTAAAACAAAAAAAACGGTATGTCCACAAGCAAAATGGGCACGGATGAAAACCCGAAAGGGCTCCATGAGTAAAAACAGCAGGGCTACCGGCGAGTTTTGTAAAAACCCGAAAGGGCGCAATCTCGTTAAAAGACACTTGCAAGGTCTTCTCGATTTTGTAAGGAGAAACCACCTGCGTGAGATCCTTACGACTCACAAGGGAGCAACACACTTAGGGATCCCCCACGATTCCTAGGGAGAAATTACACTTGCGAGATCCTCACGACTCGTAAGGAGAACCCCCTTATGAGACCTTCACGGCTTATAAGATTCAAAAGTCTTAAGCTACAGGGATCTAAACCTGTTCTTAAGCAGCCACCACAACTTCCGACATTTCCCTACAAGCGGTTCAGTATTGACCCTTGTATACAATCCACGGGCGCGAATAAACATTTCCCTAATAAAGTCCCATCCGTGACTAGGGATATGTTTGCACGGTGAACCCCCTTGTAAGCCCTCTCGACTTATGAGGAGAAAATACTCTTGTAAGATCCTTACGACTTACGAGAAGCCATACACTTAGGAGTCCTCACGATTCCTAAGGAGAAAACGCACCTACGAGATTCTCACGACTCATAGGGAGAAAAACCTTTATGAGACCCTTACGGCTCATGAAGTCAAAAGCCTTAGTCGACAGGATCCTAACCCTGTCTACTAAGCCACCTTTGTTCGACATCGACAGAGGCAAATGATGATTCGCTCCTGGCAATATCCCAGTTGTAGCGGTGCTGATGCCGAAATCGGTGTCTAATTCCAAGTTTGCAGCAAGAAGCTAGCAAGCCACACATGCATACGAAACAGCCGAAATGATGGGGCAACTTGCAACAAAATCAGCAGGTAAAAAAATGTATGCATGAAAAATAGCCGAAATGATTGGGTAACTCTCAATAAAAAGCAGCGAGTAAAAATAAATAAATAGCCGAAATGATTGGGCAATCGCGACCTTCGCGATATAAAAGCTGAAATGATAGAGCATCGCGGAAAGAAATAAAATAAAATGAAATTTATGCCCTACAGGTGATGTCACATCAATCCCTGTATACAATCCAGGGGCACAAATAAAGAAGGAATCACACCTTCTCTCCCCAGGCTCTATCAGAAAACGAAGCCAAATCTTGACGGTTCAGGGATAGCCTAGAGATCATCAACAGCGTTCTTCCCCATTCCAGTAGGATTCAGACGCTGCAATCAACCCTGGAGCTATGGCAAAGCCTCTACTCCAAATCTCGATGGTTCCCAGACAACCTGGAGACCACTTCGATATTCGTCTCATTACAACAGATGCAACGTCATCCACATGACCCCGCTCGGAAATACGTCATCCACATGACCCCATTCGGAAATACGTCATTTACATGACCTCATTCGGAAATACGTCATCCACATGACCCCGTTCGGAAATACGTCATCCACATGACCCCGCTCGGAAATACGTCATCCACATGACCCCGTCGCGGAAATACGTCATCCACATGACCCCGTCGCGGAAATACGTCATCAAAATGGCCCCGTCGCGGAAATACGTCATCCATATGACCCCGCTCGGAAATACGTCATCCACATGACCCCGTTGCAGAAATACGTCATCTATATGACCCCGTCACGGAAATACGTCATCTATATGTCCCCGTTCGGAAATACGTCATCCACATGACCCCGTTCGGAAATACGTCATCCACATGACCCCGCTCGGAAATACGTTTATCCACGTGACCCCGTCACAGAAATACGTCATCCACATAACCCCGTGGCGGAAATACATCATCCAAATGACCCCGTCGCGGAAATACGTCATCAAAATGGCCCCGTCGCGGAAATACGCCATCCATATGACTCCGCTCGGAAATACGTCATCCACATGACCCCGTCACGGAAATACGTCATCTATATGACCCCGTCGCGGAAATACGTCATCTATATGACCCCGTTTGGAAATACGTCATCCATATGACCCCGTTCGGAAATACGCCATCTACATGACCCCGTTCGGAAATACGTCATCCACATGACCCCGTCGCGGAAATACGTCATCTATATGACCCCGTTCGGAAATACGTCATCCACATGACCCCGTTTGGAAATACGTCATCCACATGACCCCGTTCGGAAATACGTCATCGACATGACCCCGTTCGGAAATACGTCATCCATATGACCCCGTTCGGAAATACGTCATCCACATGACCCACGTCATCCACATGACCCCGTTCGGAAATACGTCATCCACATGACCCCGCTCGGAAATGCGTTTATCCACGTGACCCCGTCACAGAAATACGTCATCCACATAACCCCGTGGCGGAAATACATCATCCAAATGACCCCGTCGCGGAAATACGTCATCAAAATGGCCCCGTCGCAGAAATACGTCATCCATATGACTCCGCTCGGAAATACGTCATCCACATGACCCCGTCACGGAAATACGCCATCTATATGACCCCGTCACGGAAATACGTCATCTATATGACCCCGTTTGGAAATACGTCATCCATATGACCCCGTTCGGAAATACGCCATCTACATGACCCCGTTCGGAAATACGTCATCCACATGACCCCGTCGCGGAAATACGTCATCTATATGACCCCGTTCGGAAATACGTCATCCACATGACCCCGTTTGGAAATACGTCATCGACATGACCCCGTTCGGAAATACGTCATCCATATGCCCCGTTCGGAAATACGTCATCCACATGACCCACGTCATCCACATGACCCCGTTCGGAAATACGTCATCCACATGACCCCGCTCGGAAATACGTCATCCACATGACCCCGTTCGGAAATAAGTCATCCACATGACCCCGTTCGGAAATACGTCATCCACATGACCCCGTTCGGAAATACGTCATTCACATGACCCCGCTGGGAAATACGTCATCCACATGACCCCGTACGGAAATACGTCATCCACATGACCCCGTCGCGGAAATACGTCATCTATATGACCCCGTTCGGAAATACGTCATCCATATGACCCCGTTGGGAAATACGTCATCCATATGACCCCGCTCGGAAATACGTCATCCACATGACCCCGTTCGGAAATAAGTCATCCATATGACCCTTGTTTCCTGATTTAAAATCAGGAAAGCCTACGGAAGAGGCATCACGTGCTAACACGTGACCAGCAGTCACGTGTTGGCACGTGACATTTAAAATCAGCTTCAAAGGCACATCAGTTCCCTGATCAAATCAAGGAAAAGGCTTCAGAAGAGGTCATGTGCTCACACGTGACCAGGGGTCACGTGTTGGCACGTGACATTTAAAAGCAGCTTCAAAGGCACATCAGTTCCCTGATCAAATCAAGGAAATGGCTTCAGAAGAGGTCACGTGCTCACACGTGACCAGGGGTCACGTGTTGGCACGTGACATTTAAAAGCAGCTTCAAAGGCACATCAGTTCCCTGATCAAATCAAGGAAAAGGCTTCAGAAGAGGTCACGTGCTCACACGTGACCAGGGGTCACGTGTTGGCACGTGACATTTAAAAGCAGCGGACTCATTCTCTGATTAAATCAAGAAAAAAAGGCTCCAGACGAGGGTCACGTGCTCATACGTGACCAGGGGTCATGTGGTGGCACGTGACAGCTAAGCAGCGGCCAGAAGGCAGAGCACAAAAAGAAGAAGAGGGCTCGTTCCAAGGGGTCACGTGCCCACACGTGACCAGAGTGTTAGGTCCACGTTACCTCTCCCGGTACTTACGGGGTTGCGGAAACGGTAAATCAAAATTTTTTCTAAACTTTGTAACATGGACCGTAAAAGCCGGATCTTTGCTAAACTAAAACTAGTATTCTAGCTAAAGAGAGTTAGCTACTATGTTGATGGTTATACCTAAACTTGAACTCCTTCTCTTCTTGTTGTTTTTCTTCTTTCTTGTTCTTTGTAGAAGCTTGAATGGTCCTCTTCTCGTCGCCTTCTTCTTGCCGAAGATAGATCCACCTCGAAGGTTCGACTTTGGGCTCTTCCTCGATCTTTGAGTGAACTAGGGTTTCCGGCTTGCTAAACCTTCATCCTAGAATGAGTAGAGAGTGATTAGGGTTTGCTTTTCCTTTTAAAGAGAATGATTCTCAACACATGAGAAGGTTTCTCTTTGCTAGAGGAAGAAGAAGATGAAAATGAGGAGAGAGAGAGGTTATGAAAGAAATGAGCTCTCTTTTTCTTTTTGCAACCATAATGCAAAAGAAAAAGTATTATCTAAATGATAATAATTGAAATAAGAATAGTTGATGGTAATTTTGGAATGACCACTATCATGCTTCTTTAAATGAAGTGTAAGCATGAATCAAGGAAGACTTTCAAGGCATGAAAGTGGTCAATGGTCAACAAGTCAACCAAGGTCAACAAGTCAACAAAAAAATCAACCATAACATAATTCTCATTTAATTACTATTATTAATAGATAATATATAAATCCATTAGGGTTTGGAAAATGAAGACTGTCAACTGTGCATACGCACCCGTTCCGAAACCCTAATGAAAAACCTCATTCTCCGCCTCAAGCAACTGTGCATACACACCTGCATTCTCGTTCCGAGGAACAAGAATACCAAGATATAAAAGCAACCCCCAAAACATATACCAGTATCTGGCTCAAACCAGAGCCTGCCAGTATAATCCGTCCGGACTCCAAACGTGCACAAGTGCGCGGATGAGAACGAACCCTGTCGCAAAACCATGCGACCTCTACTCTGTTTTGCCCAGAGGCGAATACCCTCTGTGTGGGACTCTAAAGACTCGACACTACGCTGGCAGTGGGTTTAACCACAGACCGCAAGCGGCACTAGCTGTGCGTAACGATCCCCAGGTAGATGCCGACAAGAAGGCTGACGAGGTGAAACCCCATCTGAACTCCTACTGAGTCTGAATGTGACATTCTCCGTACAGTCCGGTCTGTTCGTCTGATACATCGCATGGCGGGCCTAGGGGGGCGGTAAACGTTAGTCCCCTAATAGCGGTACAAGTCGTGTCGGAGTGAAGCCCAATACACCCTGAGATAACACTGGAACCTACCAGTACATCTCGCTTGCCCTGGCCAGGGACTACTTGTGTAATGGCTCTCCTAGACACAGCGCGATGTCAACCCCCAATACCGGGAGAGACGAATCCTGTCTAACCGTCACTGCCTCCAAGTGCTTCGGGACTGCTCCCAACTACTACCTGTTTGCACGACTCAGTAGAGCCGTGGTAGGGTAGTAATCAAAGAACAGTGGGAACACACTCGAGGCGAAGTGACAGTGTCAAGTCAGCGGACTAAGCTGTACTCATGTCACCTGGGAACTGATAACTGACGATAGGTATAATACCAACCATCAGTTCCCGACGAGTCCTGTCCAGTGTACTCGTAACCCAACGAGCACCCGCATACTATCTCAAGTACGACGTACTGACGGCTGTGGGACAGACCGTCTCCCGTGCTGGGATGAGAAGCGCATACGCTAGTCTACTCCGGAGTATCGATGCCCTATCTCGGTACTCCCACGACTAGGGACGTGTATAAGGATGTGCTTGTAGATTACCCAGCCCCCACTAGTGTGATCGCCATCACAACGCCGGTAATCAAGCAAAGATCCTAAGGGCTCTACTAATGCGTATAGGTGATATAATAAATAAACACACATGTACACATTAAAGCAGAGACAAACCAAGTAGCATACTACTATATTGAGCAAGATTGTCTGTACAACTGTGAATATCCCAAGCTTCCATCAAGTAATATACATACTAGTATGATACAGTAATGGCCTCTAGGGCATATACACTAACACAGAGGTCACGTGCCCACACGTGACCAGGGGTCACGTGCCCACACGTGACCGACTTTCAAAGCCTATTTATTTAACAGAATCAAATTCTGAAGAGATCACTCAAATCTTTCCAAAGGAAAATGAATTATCTGGAACCTTTGGATTAAAAATCCAAAGGTGATTAAATATCACCTATCTATGGAAAAATCTTGAACTTAGAAAGATTTCCCCATAAAATCTAACCGAAATAACAAAGGAAAATCTTTGGATTTAAAATCCAATGGTGAATAAAATTCACCTAATAATCCAAAGGTCCAAACGAATGGTGAATACAAATCAGATCCCTCAATGAATGATTCATCGAAACTAATTGATTCTGCTCCTTCTCCTATAAATAGGAGCCAAGGGAAACAGAGATAAAAAAAAGAGAGATCGATATAGAGGAGGATCGATAAAAAGAGAGAGAGAAAAATAGAGCCTTGATACTTTGGAGGAATTTGGATCTTCTGCAAAAGAAAATCCTAGGTAAGAAAGGGAAGGCCTTAAAAGAGAATTTAATTCTCAACAGAGTTTAACTCTGATATTAAACAGAAGAACATAGTTCTCTCTTTAGTGGAGGATCTGTAAAGTGCACATCTCCCCTTGAATCGAGAATTTAATTCTCATTGGGTTGAGATCCTGCCATGCAGATCCAAAGCATAGAGAGGGAAGGGAAGCTTGAGAATTTAATTCTCATAGAACTATAGGAATTTAATTCCTTTAAAATAAAATTAGGGTTTAACCCTATGTTATGGGAATTTAATTCCTTCAGAATGAGCAGAATCAGGGTTTAACCCTGGTTAAGAACTTAGTTCTGTTAAAATAACAGGAATTTAATTCCCTTAAGAAAGAAGAAATTAGGGTTTCACCCTATGACAGAATCTCATTCCTCAGAATAATTCTCTAAAAGAGAATGGGAACTTAATTCCTTAAAGCTGTTATTAGGGTTTAACCCTATGATAGAATGCAGTTCTTCACATATATGAGGAATTTAATTCCTACAGAAAATTCAGAGTTCAACTCTGTCCCAGAATATAAATCTTCAGAAGGAAATATGAATTTAATTCCTCAAAAAATTATTGTTAGGGGTTCAACCCTGCGAAGAATTTAATTCTTAAAGGGATTAACAGATCTTCTAAAAAACATACAAAGAGGCAGGGTCACGTGCTACCACGTGACCCCCGAAAAGATCCACAGAAAAGGCCCTTTGAGGCAATACCTCACGTGACTCACGTGACTCTTGGCAGAAGCTTTAACATACAAGCATTGAAATGCCCATCATGTGACAGCACGTGATACTCCAAAGTATTCAATATTCTCAGCAGAACAAATAAAGGGAGGGCGCCCTCACGTGCTACCACGTGACCCCTCTTGCCTTAGTGTTTAACACTAAATTGGAACCCCTGAATCCAGTGTTTAACACTGTTTTGCCTTAGTGTTCAACATTAACTAAAGAGCCTTTCTTGCAGTGTTTAACACTGAATTTGGTGTTTAACACTAAATTAAATCTCTGTTAACAGAGTTTAACATTAATTTTCTTGGTGTTCGACACCAAATTAAAATCTCCGTCACCATTGTTTAACACTGATTATCTTAGTGTTTAACACTAATTTGATATCTCTGTTGCTAGTGTCTAACACTGATTTGTTTTAGTGTTTAACACTAATTTGAACCCCCTGTTGCTAGTGTTTAACACTAACTTCAGCCCAATTGGCTAAATATCCAGAGGCAAAGCCTCTCCTCTAATGGACCAACAGAGGGCCAATATCCTAAACATGATTGGACTTAGCCCAAACTGGCCATAAGTCCTCAATTCAAATTCAACTGGGCCAATGGGCTCATAATATAATTAATTGGTCTTGGTTCCAAATTGGGCCAAAGATTATTTAATCTACCTCGGTTTATGGGTACATCTCTTCACTCCTTTGATACGTGGCGTTGTAATTCCTCAACGTCTTCAAAGAGGTGATGGGTCCCGATGACCACATATTGATACGGACTGTGGGGTCCTTAAACTCATGGACTATAAGGTCCTTAACCTTGACCGGGATGTCTTAAAACTAACGACGGACTGTGGGGTCCCTAAATCCACGGACTATGAGGTCCTTAACCTTGACCGGGATGTCTTAAAACTAACTACGGACTGTGGAGTCCTTAAATCCACGGACTATGAGGTCCTTAACCTTGACCGGGATGTCTTAAAACTAACTACGGACTGTGGAGTCCTTAAATCCACGGACTATGAGGTCCTTAACCTTGACCGGGATGTCTTAAAACTAACTACGGACTGTGGAGTCCTTAAATCCACGGACTATGAGGTCCTTAACCTTGACCGCAACGTCTTAAAACTAACATTGGACCGCAATGTCCTTAAACTACCCATGGACCGCAATGTCCTTAAACTACCGATTGACCGCAATGTCACTAAACTAAACAACAGAGCCCCCCTTTTATTGCTCTCTTGTTGGATCTAAACGATCCCGTTAAGTTGATCTTAGTCTAAAAACTAGACTAACGTATCCTTAACAAACGTTTAAGTCGATCTTAGTCTCAAATGAGGCTAACGTATCCTTAAAGGCAACCCCCAAACCCAAATCTAAGATAATACGGATTTGGACTAGTCTACGCCCTACGGGCGACGACATAACTCAGTCTCCGTACACAATCCACGGGCAACCAAACACAAGATAAACACACACGATACGAAGTGATCATCTGGAGAAGGAGAAAGTTGTTACCGCAATGCGGTAGCGTAATTAACTGCAGGGGCTTGCGCCTGCAGGGAAGAGCGTCCCCACAATCAAAAAACCCTCAAGCGAGGGGGAATCTGATGAAGTCTGCTACATCGGACGCATCCGTTTAAACCTTCGATACATGGTGCTATAAATCAACTTGGTATCTTCGGAGAGGTAGACGGATAGCACCAATTAGCATTTGCCCCGAATCTCAGGCGAGACAGTCCATGTCTCGGCCACCATTCGGAGGGGAACAGATTCTGGCACGCCCGGTGGGACCTTTTCCTCTTTCCACTCCACACTTCGTGTGTCGTGATTCGCGAACCAATCGCGGTTCGCTAATGGTTGCCCTTGGGTTTCGAAGTACTAAGATTTGGTGTTTCGTTTGCTGCAGAAAGCAAAGAATCAATGGCCTCCACTTGTGCGACATGCTCGGACTGCAATTGCAACCAACGCTCTGCCTCGCCAGGAGGTATAGCCTACGGACCCCAAGCTGCTTCGCTATTCACAATGCCCGTGGAACAGGTCACTCGAGCCACCACAGGATTGTTTTTTTGGGACCATGCTCCCACCGACAAGCTTCACCGCTCCGGTGCTGACAACGGAAGCTCCCAAGAAGTCGGTCTTTGATCGTCTTACCCCTGCCGCGGCCCCTCTCAACGGGTCGCCCAACACCAGTGCCTCGGTCTTCTCCAGACTGGGCCAGAGCTCCTGTGGAACCGCAATGGGGCCTGCAATCCCAGAGAAGGCTGCTCCTAAGAAAATAACCAGTCTCGCTCCTGAAGTCGTCAAGGCGGCTTCTCCTCCCAAAAAGTCGGTCCTTACAAGATTGACTGTTCCAGCTCTCACTCCTGCTACCCAAAGGACATTAGTCTTTAACAGGCTAGCACCAGCAACGACCCCCTACCTACACAGGGGGCAAGACGCGACTATCGCCCTCACCAAGCCGGTTCCATCAGCACGACGCGCTCGACGTCGTTACTGGCGCCGAGTGAGGAAGGCCGGAGGCAACTCCCTTTCTGGGCTAACTCCCCCAGCCCCGATGGCAGAAGTTAATGCTGCTGTTCCAACCGGGAACAGCTTTGAGATGCTAAATAAGGTGTGTAGGGACTCTCCTACCGCGGCGCTAAAGAAGTCTCCCCATCCGCTGAAAAGAGCTATAGAAGTAAAGCCAGAACAGCCCCAATCTCTTCAACGGCAGTCCTCCCGAATCTATAAAGTCTGGCGGCAGGCCCGAGACTCGATGATCGATCCAAATTTCTCCCGCCTGCACAAGAAGCTGAAAATCCAACAGGAAGCCAGTCACCAGGCTAAGCTACGAAAAGCTGTCTGGGTGCCCACCTCAACGGCCCCTTCAACTTCCACTGCTCATAAAAAGAGGAGGCCGGAGAAGATCCCCGGGCCTGCAACGAGAGCTAAAAGCGCTGAACCCAGACGCCCTAAGGCTGGGGGCAGGATGGTCCACACTGTATACATGGCGTCGGGGAAAGAAGACAGCCGTGCGTCTACAGGTCATAGACCGCTTACACGGTCAGTAACCAAAGCTCAGGAGCAACAGCAAAAGCTCCAGGAAATGATGAACGCAATGGTCGCGCTTACTGGACCGAAAGAAAGCCCCGAGGTGTCCTCGGATTAGCAACAAGAACAGGAAACCGACGACGAGTTCCTCCGGAGGATACTGGAAAAAAAAAGATAAGGAGGTTGCGGAACAAGTGGCCAATATAAAGAAAATAGCCCACTTATTCCAGGACATGGTGGGAATGATGATCCAACAAGACCCACCTGCTGAAGATCCCCCGATCGTCCTCGAAGATGATAAGGGAGAAACGTCAAATCCTCCACCGGCTCTCTCAACGGCCAAGGAGGAGACAATCTCTAAGGCTGACTTTGACGACTATATAGCCCAGCAAATCCGGGTTCATCATGCAACTGAGACAGCTAGTCAAGTCGTAAAAATGGGGCGGTCGTATCCAAGCTGGTACGACCAAATCAAATATCCGCCGGGTTATACAATACCAAAATTCCATGTGTATAAGGGGACCGGCAATCCCCACCAACATGTTGCCCAATTCAGGGCCCTTTGCGGTAACACTGACGGTGATGATAAACTGTTGCTTCGCCAGTTCGTGGGCAGCTTATCAGAAACAGCGTTCGAATGGTATTCGGAACTCCCGAACGATTCTATCAAGACGTTCGCTGAAATGGAGTTGCTATTCACTCAGCGATTCGTAAGCGCCAGCGAACGCACTCCAATAACGGCATTAATTAATGTCAGGGTGAAACCAGGCGAAACGTGGGTCCAGTATGCTATACGCTGGCGAAATTTATGGTCGAAATGCGAGCAACGCATTGAGGAAGCGCCCGCGATGGGCATGTTCGTGGGTACCCTAGACCCTCATGCAACTATCTCCCAGTTTATGATGTTCTTTAAGTCGACCACGTTTCAGGCTTTGATCGACAAGTTGGCCCAGATGGATCAGATGGGTCATAGGCCGTCTCCCCCGAAGCCCGAGCCTCGGGGTGACAAGGGTAAAGGAAAGGCAACCTTCGTTGCGAACGCACAGCAACAACCAAGTGCCCCAAAGCTGGCAGATCAGCTGGAAGAAAAGCGGCGGTATTACAACGAGAAGATGAAGCGCCCCTACTCGTTCTCGCGGGATAAGACGAAACGGTTATTCGAGTTGGCAGTACGTAGCAGACTTATAAACCTGCCAAATCCAAGACGATCGCCACAACCCATTGAGATGAACAACCCCAACTATTGCTCCTACCATCAAACGGTAAGCCATCCGATCGAGGATTGCTTCGTTTTTAAAGGATGGATTGAAGATCAATACCTCCAGGGGAAGTTTGCACTATCCGAAAAGTGGAAGGTGAACCCACCACAGCCGCATACTCCTAAGAAAGCAGATACACCGGGGGCAACCTGTTCCTTTATTGAAGAAGCTCCATGGGACGTCGTGCTGTCAACTAAAACCAAGAGAATGCTGAGGGACCTTCATGCGTGCCCGGTGGTCGAATGGAAGGACCCGCTTGAACCTCAAATCATCGAAGGAATGTTGAAGCCGCGCCCAACTACGAAGACTCGTGGTGATGGCCCAAATACTCACACCCAACCGTCATAATCTTCGAAGAAAAAGAAGAAGAAATCCAAAAAGCCCGTGAAGCCTAGAGACGAGCGCACGGATTTACAGAAACAGATTGACGCGCTGGAGGAGTAAAATCAAAAGGCGTGGACTCCCGTCACGCTGCAAGAGTTCCTCAACCACGTCTTTCAGGAGGAAGATGGTGGAGAGAGCTCATCGGATGAATCCGAGGGATATGTGGCGAGTTGTCATGTGATTTCCCACTCGGAAGAAAGAACTCCTGGCACTGAGAAACTGGGGGCACGACCTGAGCCAAAACTTGTATGTCCAACAGATGCAATGATCGACGCCTTTCTAGACGAGATTCGTTTGAAGAGTAAAGCCGATCAGGAGCGTGAGATGGCTGCATCGGAAGGAGCCAAGCGCAGGCGACTAAACGAAAGAGTTGAAGTACTCCCGCCAGATCGAAAGGCATCCGACACAGACAAAAAGATATTCAAGACGAGGAAACGGTTTGCCAAGGCCGTGTCAATGGGAATGAAACTACCACCCTCGGAGGAAAACACGCTCGATGGGGCGGAGATGTATCCTAATTACTGCTCATATCATCGGAAGATTTCACACCCCACAGAGGAGTGCGACGCTTTTAAGATGTGGTAGCAAGGATATGTTGCTCACCGGCAACACTTTAAATGCATGAAACGCAAGACTCGTCGGGAACGAAGAAGTACAACCGACGGGCACAACAGAACTGCTGGCAACTGTTACATGGTCGACGCAGGAGGATCGCAAGTTCTAACCTTTGGAAGCGACTCTGATGAAGAAATGGCTTTGGGCCCTCTCTTTAAAGAATCCGTTTTAGGGAAAGAAGAATCGGAAGCTTGCGAAAACATTCAGCTGCGCAATCGCACGCTCCCGGAAAAGAATCTCGGGCCCGCAAATAGAAAAGATAAGGGAAAGGAGAAGGTCACTGGGGATATCGCCTTAGATGATCAAGTCATGAAAGAGCTGATTGCCAAGGACCCTCCCAGGAAGGGTAAGGTGGACTACAACATTCTAGCACACCTAAGAAAACTACCTTCTCATCTCAGCATTCTCGACGCCCTCCTATTATCAAAAGAAGCGCGAGATTCATTAATCAAGGCGTTACAAGAACCCGAGCAATTCCAAGCTTTCCTCGCCGAAGAAAGGATGAAGAATGAACTGGAAGAAGTGCATACGGCCGACATCACTTTCGGTGACGAAGACCTCCTTCTCGGGACGTGCGACCACAACCGTCCCCTATATGTTTCTGGATACTGCCATGATATCAAGATAGGCAAGATCCTGGTGGATAATGGATCCTCAGTCAATCTCCTTAATGTTCGGGTGTTGGAGGAAATCTGCATGAGCGTACAGCACCTCGCTCGTGACAAAATTACCATCTCCGGTTTCGACTCCCAGTCGTCACGGACTCTCGGATCCATAATATTAACATTACGCTTTGGACTACTCGTCACGGATATCAAATTTCACGTCATTGACGCCAAGACCTGCTACAACGCCTTGCTCGGTCGTCCTTGGTTACATGAGTACAACATCATCCCTTCTACACAGCATCAGTGTATAAAATACTTTAAGGATGGCTTCGAATATACCGTAACAGGTGAGATGAACCCATTTTCCGTGAACGAAGTCCGCAAGTATGAAGATGCGAAGTACTTTTTGCCAGATTTCGAGGATACAGAAAGGTGTCGCAGGCCGGAGAACAAAGCCGCCGCCACCATCCCTGTTTTCGGGAGCGATACCGAAGAAGGAGAAGAGATAGTTTACGCGGGTCCGTCCCGACGCAACAACCCGGGACCGTCCGCCCCCATGTTGGTCTTCGGAAGTGACTCGGAAGATGAAGTTAATGCCGTGTTCTCCAATCGGCCGTCAATACAAGCATCCCCCGGCGATGATCAGAGTTTACAGGTCACCATGGTGCCGCAAAAACACTACAAGGATCTCGACGCATTTCAAGCTCACAATGTGCAGGACCTGCAGACGTTTTACGTCCCTCCCAGGCGAAAGGGTGAAAAGGCGATCCTATTCTACCAATCCACAGAGACGAGAGTGGAGAAAGAGATATGGCATGGTGCGGATGCTACACTCGACAGACTCCAACCCATCCGTTTGCCCAGATATTACACAAATGGACTAAAAAGGCTATTGAAGCGCCAAGGAATACCCTTAAAACAGACTGTTCGACAAGCTCGGTTCTACAACAGGATTTGGAATGTCCCTGGGACTCAGCGCAAATTGCCCAACGGGAGAATGGAAACGCTTGGGCATGGATATGTGAGATCCGGGAAATGGGAGCGAGTCCACGGCAGCTACGCCATATATAACTTCGATGGGGAGGAGGACACCTCGTCGGAGAATGCTAACCCCTCGTCAAAATTGGATCCCGCGAGTGAAGTGCCGAGTCCGTCATTTGAAGAACAAGTGGACAAGCTTATCAGGAAAGCAGGTCAAAAGGCTCGGGAAGACCACAACCGCAAGATGGCCATCTACGAGAAGGCCAGGACGCAACGTCTGTTTCAACAGGCTGCAAAAGACAAAGATGCTCCTCCCTGTCAACCCGTTGTGCAAAAGGCCCGACGCAGAGGCAGAAGTAAGTCAAGGAGCGGAAAGAGGAGCCGACAACAACAACGCAGGATTAGAGAGTCGTGTGATTGGGCATCGCGCGGTCCGGATTTGTCCCTCATGAAGAAGATGAGTCAAGCGTATTCCTTCCCTCGAAACAAGACGAAGAAGCTACTCGAGCTCCTCTTTCCGCTCATGGACATGCACGGTGAAAGGCCTTTCAGGCCAATAAACGGCCGCTTCCTAAAGAAATACTACGCTTAATGAGCCACAGCCTACGTCAATGATAGATGACGACGACTATGTCCGCTCGCTATCTTCCTAAAGCTCAAAGCTCTATAAGTAGTAGCCGGCCCTCTCCTCAACGGATCGAAATGTCCTTAAACTAACGACGGACCGAAATGTCCTTAAACTAACGACGGACCGAAATGTCCTTAAACAAACGACGGACCGAAACGTCCTTAAACTAACGACGGACCGAAACGTCCCTAAACTACTACCGCAGCATCCTTAGGCTGACGAGATAAAAAAAAATATAATAAATAAAAACGGTATGTCCATCAGCAAAAAGGGCATGGATGAAAACTCGAAAGGGCTCCGTGAGTAAAAACAGCAGGGCTACCAGCGAGTGTTCGTGAAAACCCGAAAGGACGCGACCTCGTAAAAAAAAATAATAAGAATAAAATAAAAAGAATAAAAAAAGCGGTATGTCCATAAGCAAGAAGGGCACGGATGAAAACCCGAAAGGGCTCCGTGAGTAAAAACAGCAGGGCTACTGGCGAGTGTTTGTGAAAACCCGAAAGGGCGCAACCTCGTTAAAGGACACTTGCAGGATCCTCACGACCTTGCAAGGAGAAACCACCCGCGTGAGATCCTTACGACTCACAAGGGAGCAACACACTTAGGAATTCTCACAATTCCTAAGGAGAAAATACACTTGCGAGATCCCCACGACTCGTAAGGAGAATTCTCTTATGGGACCCTCACGGCTCATAAGATTTGAAAGTCTTAAGTCACAGAGACCTAAACCTGTGCTTAAGAAAAATCCCCCATACCCTTCGACATTGCCCTACAAGTGGCTCAATACTGACCCTTGTATACAATCCATGGGCGCGAATAAACATTTCCCCAGTAAAGTCCCACCCGTGACTAGGGATATGTCCATATGGTAAGCAACCCTTGTAAGTCCTCTCGACTTATGAGGAGAAGACCCTTTTGTAAGATCCTTACGACTTGCAAGAGTACATGCACTTGGGAATCCTCACGATTCCCAAGGAGAAAACACACCTACAAGATCCTCACGACTTGCAGGGAGAAATATCTTTGTGAGACCCTTACGGCTCATGAAGTCAAAAGCCTTGGTCGACAGGACCCTTAACCCTGTTTACTAAGCCACCTTTGTTCAACATCGACATAGGTAAATGATGATTCGCTCTTGGCAACACCCCAGTTGTAGCGATGCTGATGCCGAAAGAGGCGTCTAAAACCCAAGCTTGCAGCAAAAAGGCTAGCAAACCACACATGCCTACGAAATAGCCGAAATGATGGGGCAACTTGCAATAAAAAGCAGCAAGTAAAAATGTATGCAGGAAAAATAGCCGAAATGATGGGGCAACTCGTAATAAAAAGCAGCGAGTAGAAAATAAATAAGTAGCCGAAATGATTGGGCACCGCGAAAAATAGCCGAAATGATGGGGCAATCGCAACCTTCGCGATATAAAAGCTGAAATGATAGAGCATCGCGGAAAGAGAAATAAAATAAAAAAAAACGTTTAATTTATGCCCTACAGGTGATGTTCCATCACACCCTGTACACAATCCAAGGGCGTAAACAAAAAAGGGACCATACTTCTCCCCCAGGTTTCATCAGAAGAAGAAGCCAAATCTCGACGGGCCAAAGGAGACCTGGAGATCGTCTCAACACTCGTCTCGTAACAACGGACACAACTCTAAGCTAAACAGAACAGCGACAACTCCCAGTTCCATGGCTCGGCGATATACATATCACCAACAGTCAAACCTCCATTCCGTGAAATACGGATACAATCAGCAAAATTCCTAGTTACGCGGAACGCGGATAACGTCACTCTTTGACCCCGTGGAAAACGTCCAGAGCGGATCCTGGTCCTCGCAGAGCACGGCAGTGAACTCGTGTGAAGCATCCTGAGCGGAGCCTAGTCCTCGCCGAGCACGGCAGTGAACCCGTGTGAAGCATCTAGTGCAAAATTCCTGGTTACGTGGAACGCGGATATCGTCACTCTTTGACCCCGTGGAAAACGTCCAGAGCGGATCCTGGTCCTCGCAGAGCACGGCAGTGAACCCGTGTGAAGCATCCAGAGCGGAGCCTGGTCCTCGCCGAGCACGGCAGTGAACCCGTGTGAAGCATCTAGTGCAAAATTCCTGGTTACGTGGAACGCGGATAACGTCACTCTTTGACCCCGTGGAAAACGTCCAGAGCGAATCCTGGTCCTCGCAGAGCACGGCAGTGAACCCGTGTGAAGCATCCAGAGCGGAGCCTAGTCCTCGCCGAGCACGGCAGTGAACCCGTGTGAAGCATCTAGTGCAAAATTCATGGTTACGTGGAACGCGGATAACGTCACTCTTTGACCCCGTGGAAAACGTCCAGAGCGGATCCTGGTCCTCGCAGAGCACGGCAGTGAACCCATGTGAAGCATCTAGAGCGGAGCCTAGTCCTCGCCGAGCACGGTAGTGAACCCGTGTGAAGCATCTAGTGCAAAATTCCTGGTTACGTGGAACGCGGATAACGTCACTCTTTGACCCCGCGGAAAACGCCCAGAGTGGAGCCTGGTCCTCGCCAAGCATGGCAGTGAACCCGTGTGAAGCATCCAGAGCAAACACCGGACTGTGGAGTCCTTAAAATCCACGGACTATGATGTCCTTAACCTCGACTGTAATGTCTTAAAACTAACGATCAACCACCCCGATTCCCTACGGATTCTGCTTTGGTTTAAGGGTACATCTCTTCATTCCTTTGATACCTGACGTTGTAATTCCTCAACGTCTTCAAAGAGGTGACGGGTCCCTGCAACCAAACATCGGACTGTGGAGTCCCTAAATCCACGGACTATGAGGTCCTTAACCTTGACCGTGATGTCTTAAAACTAACATCGGACTGTGGAGTCCTTAAATCCACGGACTATGAGGTCCTTAACCTTGACCGAGATGTCTTAAAACTAACATCGGACTGTGGAGTCCCTAAATCCACGGACTATGAGGTCCTTAACCTTGACCGAGATGTCTTAAAACTAACATCGGACTGTGGGGTCCTTAAATCCACGGACTATGAGGTCCTTAACCTTAACCGTGATGTCTTAAAACTAACATCGGACTGTGGAGTCCCTAAATCCACGAACTATGAGGTCCTTAACCTTGACCGAGATGTCTTAAAACTAACATCGGACTGTGGAGTCCCTAAATCCACGGACTATGAGGTCCTTAACCTTGACCGTGATGTCTTAAAACTAACATCGGACTGTGGAGTCCCTAAATCCACGGACTATGAGGTCCTTAACCTTGACCGAGATGTCTTAAAACTAACATCGGACTGTGGAGTCCTTAAATCCACGGACTATGATGTCCTTAACCTTGACCGCGACGTCTTTAAACTACGATGCCTTGAGCAACCCCCGACCCCATGAAACACGAATAAGGGTGACCACATCCAGCACTTGCAGATCCTCACGACCTGTAAGGAAGAAAAACTCTTTGATGAGATCCTTACGACTCTTAAGGGAAAACCCGCCTAAGAATCCTCACGATTCTTAAGAAGAATTTACACCTATGGGATCCTTTTGACCCATGGGGAGAAAAACTCTTTATAAGACCCTCGTGGCTCATAAAGTGCAAAAGTCTTAGGAAGCAGATCTTAACCCTGAATCCTAAGCCATCGTTGTCCTGCAAGGAGATCAAGATAAATTGTCCGCAAAACACATTCAACAAAAAGGAGACACGCCATTGAGAAGAAAAATGTATCTTTTATTCATAAACCAAAATGGATACAAACTACAATTCATGAAAGAACAAAAGAAGATACTCTCATCTATGAGTATATACAAGAAGGAAGGAAAAGATACAAATGTTTCAAGCCGGTGGGCGATTTAGCAGCTCGGTCAGCTCATCCTGCTTTTGTTGGGCCACGGCCTCATGATTTAAGATCGCCAGAAGACGGGCCTCCGCCTGAGCCTGCTGGGCTTGATACGGAGCGAGCCGGCCTTCGAGCTCTTTCTCGGTGGCCTTATGAGCCTCGACCCTTTCACGAGTGAACGTAGCAGCTTTATCAAGAGTCACCACCTCCCTGATAGACTCTTGAAGCACCCTCCAGAGTTCATACGCTTTGTTGGCCTTGGCAGTAAGACTCGCCTGAAGCTCGCTCAACGCTTTAGAAGCCAGCTCCCTCTCTGAGAATCTGCGGCTAAGCCTTTTCTTGCACGATGTCATGTTTGCCGCGCACCGCGCTATCAGCCCCCGCAAGTCCGCCTTTGCAGCTACGACCTCCGAGGAAAGATGGGAACATTCAAGTGCGTGCAAGCAAGCCTCCACCTGCCGACAGAACTCCACCCAGACTCGCACCACCTCTTCGCTATGGTAGGTGGCAAGAAAAGGAAGAGAACCGTTAGCCTCGGCAGCAAATGCTTCAGCTGTGGTCGCACTGCCAGCACGAAGCTCCTCGATCAAAGACGACAGGGAGACAAGGCTTAATTGGGCCAAGCGTTCTGAAGCCCGCAAAGCATAAGGGCCGGGCGGCATCATGATGCGCGATTCCAACGCCATGGAGACTGGCAGGGCTGTTCAAATTTGAAAGATGTAAATAAAATTCTTAAGCACAGAACAAACAGGATTATGATGAAATGTCGCTTACCGACAGTCATGCAAGTAGGAGCTGAAGGTTCCCCTGGCCCTTCAACGACCTCGACCTCGTCGTCAGCTTCCAAAACTATATAAGAGACATCAACGTCATTTCGCAAAATAAAAAAAATGGCGACAATGCTATAATATAAAAAAATGGCGAATGACGCTAACCCTGCCTAGAGGAAAGGACAATGCACTGAGGGGAGATCGCCTGCGGAGCTGCCATCTTCAGTAAACGCTGAAATGACTGTCGAGGCGACAGATCAGCGAAAGTGGATGCCAAACCGCGCAATTCTGGGAAAGATAGAAGAGCTTAGACCATGGAAGGGTTGCTAATTTAAAATGCAGAGGGTTACTTTCAACACTTCTCCCGTTCTGAGTCGGGGGGATAGCGGCTTCGACAGCCTCTGCCGGAACCTCGGGCTCCAACAGAGGGATGGTAGTCCCCACCATCTCCATCTCAGCCTCTAGGCCGCTTTCGGGAAGAGCCGTTGGAGCAGCAACCTCCAAAGGAGCCTCCCCCAAAGGGGCAAGCACTCCCTGATCAAGAACCGCTGCTGGAGGCTCTACCATCAAGCGAGGCTTCATCGAGAATTTCGGCAGGCTTTAGCTTTAATGAGCCCGTAGGGAGCTCCCCCAGCGTCGAAGATTCTGCACGATTCAAATAAGAATAAGGATACATATGCACGGGCATAAATAATCTGAAGAACTACAAAAAGAACCACAACGTACCGATGCGCAAAGAAGCCCTCAATATGGCTTCTTCAAGCCGCTACTCCTTCTCAAGGAGGTGGGCTTGCCGGGGTTCAAGGGTAGACTCATGGCCGCCGGTCCATAAAGAAAGTGCGTCTGCTGCATCTTCTGAAGCGGCCTGCTTCAGAGCCCTTTCCCCCCATTCCTCCAAAGGACCAATAAATCGCCGCCGAATCCACGAAGGGTCTTCGTAAAAAATTACAGCGGGATAGGACTTCTTCGGAACCCTGGCGTTATGAGACACGTCTTTGGAACGCCGTATGGCCTCAGCCAACTGTGCGGCCTCCTCATCGGCCGAACTCGGGAAGAGAAGTCCATCGTCTGACTCTTGCAGGGCCAACGGTTCGTCTTCAAGAATAGGCTCAGACTCCGCCAAAGAATCGAGCAGATTGGTGGCCGTTTTCCTTCACCGCTTAGACCCAGAGCTGGTCGCCGAGGATGACCGCTTCCTCCCCCGCGAAGCCTTAGGGCGGCGCCGACCCACATCGCCCTCGACACACTCATCCCTATTACTCTCGCTCAGTGCCACAACTGAGGATGACATCGCCATTGTCGACGCCACGGAAGGCAGTGCTGCCACCGGTGGTGGTGCTACTACTGGGGCCCGTTTACCCCGCGATCGGGAACCCAAGGGCATACCAGCTGTTGGAGTAAAGTCTACCCCTGACTCCCCCGGAATGAGCGCGGTGCCAATCTCTCTCTGAGGGAAGCGGACCGGAGCCCTCGGTCGCAGCTTAGCTCCCAGAGCCTGAGGAGGGGCATCATGACCAAGAATCGCCTTTCTTTCCTCAAGAATAATCGGGTTCACCCGATGGAGATACTATCCCGTAAACGCCCCCACGCACCGGGGCGTATGCTCAGCTTCAGGGATCATAAAATTGGAGTCGGTGTTCAACCTCACAAAATGATGTGCGGCATCGCGAACGGCATCAAGTGAAGGGACCGACGCAACGATGAAAGCTTCAAAGGGAACACCCTGGTCGTATCCAAGCTGTCGGGCGAATCGATGCGGGTTGTACCGCATGAAAAGGGCTGCACTGTCCTGGCGAAACACCAAGTAGCCCGGTCTAATTGTATACAAGTGCGCGGCCTCTCGGGGCTTCAAAGAAGGTGCGTTGTCTTTTGACTGGTCCCAGAGTTGTTGAACTGGACCTGAAGGAGTAGACAAGACCCGATCATTAAAAACCAGCTCGCCAGCGGCAGCGTAAGGAGAAATCAGCACCCGAATAGCCCCAAATTGGGTCGGGTCGGCGGCAGAAGCATCCACTAATCGCATAAGTCATGGGAAGGGGTAGGCATCATAAAATGAGGGCCTCTGATGCATAGCAAAAGCCCCCAACACGTGCATTTCGATCCAGGATGTGAAGTAATGAAGCGAAAAATTCACCACGTCTACGCCAGGGTTGGAAGTGTTGGCCGCAGCGCCCAACCCGTGGTAAAGATGCGCCAGCGCCGGGATGCCGATAGCCAATCGCGTCCCCTCAGCAATACGATGAGCCGGGTAGATAACCGAGGCTCTCATGAAGCGGCGATGCATGGGGATAATGAACAAACTGAGCCAGACACTGACAAACCCCACGAAGAACGTCTCCTCATCCATACCGGGTGCTGCAATGGACTCAAAATACATTGGCGGCATGATGGGGATATAGTATTGAGGTAGATCCGATTCAGTGGTCGGCAGCTTCTTCGGACCAAACCCAAATGGGTCTCTAATGTTGGCGAACTTCGGAGCTGTCTTCGACACGACGTCCTCACGAAGGAAACAAGCAATGAAGCTCTTGAAAGTAACACCCTGCTCTTCGGATTCGGTGAACAATCGGTCGAAGATACCTAGCGCCTTGATCAAACTGGGACGCTTGTGGCGAACGGCGTTCTCAACAGACAAGCCGTCAACCGGTGCAGGCTCGGGCTCGAAGACATACTCGTCAGGAGGCAACAACTCCTCATACAGTGCACCCCTGATTGGCAATCCCGAGATTTCATAAAATTCTGCCAGAAAAATCGAAACCTCGCGATCTCCTAAAATAAAAGTGTTGGTGGGGAGATTCCATTGATTCAAGAACGCCCTAACCCTCCAGACATGCGGGGACTTATAATGGAAGAGTGACGCCTATATTGCCTGATAAAGCCCGACCTTCTGTAGTCGCGCACGATGGGCAGAAAGGATGTAGCGAGCCCAGAAAAGGTAGCCCGTAGGGTGTCGAGGAGTGAGCCCTATCTTATAAATTTGCCCCCACGGGTGGGCCTCACCCTGGTAAATACGCCGCCCCAAGATATCTATAGCCGGGATCGGATGGTTTGGGATACCGGTCGTCGAAGGCTCGAGCCTCCCCGTTGGAGTCCAGTTGGGCATCTCCACAGCAAAAACCGTTCTCGGAGGGTCCATCGGTAAGAATGGGAAAGAAGGCTCTGTTGGTACTGCACAGAGGAAACTCCGGCGACCCCGGATAATATGGCTGTACCAAGTTCCCCATAGAAGCAAGTTGGTGCAGTTTGGGTCATGAGCCCGGATCATGCCATCGCTTCCTCGTCAGATGGTGATTGAGGAAAAGCGGCCTCCGAACGAGTAAAAGGAAAACACGGAACAGAAGCCATCGCACCTGAAATCGAATAAAAGAAGACTGTCAAAAGCAAAGTCAACAGTATATACACATGCATGAACATGAAGACTAGTTAAAGAAAGCAACAGCAGACTCTTTTATGGAGCCATTGGGCCCCACAGAATCAGGATGACGGCTTGTTAATAATGAGGCCAAGCAGTTACAATAAGACAAAGGGGATATCCTCATTAAATGAGGAGTGGGTTTCAAGTGACCCTGTACATCTCTTGGAAGATAAATCTTCCTCGGGCTCCACAACAAATCATACCGGATCAGGAGAATTAAATTCCCACAAAAGACATCATTGCAACCGTCTTCTTCGCTGATCACCGAAGGAAACCCCAAGAAGCCTCTATGGGGAAGAACTTAGTTCTTCATAGGAATTGAATTCCTTTTGGGAAGGGGAATTAAAGCCCCAGAATTTTTTTTCTGTGAACGGAGTTAAACTCCATGGATTTGAACTGTCATCATCATCTCCTTGGAGGATCAGATGAACCCTAAAAAAGATTTACTGCTGAAGATTAATTGGTTTCATGGGTTTATGTTTAAAGGGTAAAAACCCTTGTTTTGGATTTAAAATCCATAGAGACAAGAGAGTTCATCGTTCATGCAAGAGCATTACCTGAAGAAAAGAATTCTTTTCGGGCAGAGTTAAACTCTGAAAATTGTTCAAGGCAGAGAACTAAGCTCTGGAGTGGAGAATTAAATTCTCAGAAAGAAAAGTATGCAAGGAAGAAGATGAGCAAAGTGGAGGCGTCTCTGAAATGACCCTAATATTTTTAGGAGGTGATGGAAACGCTTTATCTCCCCAAATCCCTAGAGGAATCCAACGGTCACAAGAGGTGACAGCGTTGCACTCACGTGCAGACACGTGTGGGGGCATTTGTTTCCTGATTTAAAATCAGGAAAGCCTACGGAAGAGGCATCACGTGCTAACACGTGACCAGCAGTCACGTGTTGGCACGTGACATTTAAAAGCAGCTTCAAAGGCACATCAGTTCCCTGATAAAATCAAGGAAAAGGCTTCAGAAGAGGTCACGTGCTCACACGTGACCAGGGGTCATATGTTGGCACGTGACATTTAAAAGCAGCTTCAAAGGCACATCAGTTCCCTGATCAAATCAAGGAAAAGGCTTCAGAAGAGGTCACGTGCTCATACGTGACCAGGGATCACGTGTTGGCACGTGACATTTAAAAGCAGCTTCAAAGGCACATCAGTTCCCTGATCAAATCAAGGAAAAGGCTTCAGAAGAGGTCACGTGCTCACACATGACCAGGGGTCACATGTTGGCACGTGACATTTAAAAGCAGCGGACTCATTCTCTGATTAAATCAAGAAAAAAAGGCTCCAGACGAGGGTCACGTGCTCACACGTGACCAGGGGTCACGTGGTGGCACGTGACGGCTAAGCAGCGGCCAGAAGGCAGAGCGCAAAAAGAAGAAGAGGGCTCATTCCAAGGGGTCACGTGCCCACACGTGACCAGGGGTCACGTGGCCACACGTGACCGGCTTTTAAAGCCTATTTATTTAACAGAATCAAATTCTGAAGAGATCACTCAAATCTTTCCAAAGGAAAAAGAATTATCTGGAACCGTTGGATTAAAAATCCAAAGGTGATTAAATATCACCTATCTATGGAAAAATCTTGAACTTGGAAAGATTTTCCCTTAAAATCTAACCGAAATAACAAAGGAAAATCTCTGGATTTAAAATCCAATGGTGAATAAAATTCACCTAATAATCCAAAGGTCCAAACGAATGGTGAATACAAATCAAATCCCTCAATGAATGATTCATCGAAACTAATTGATTCTGCTCCTTCTCCTATAAATAGGAGCCAAGGGAAACAGAGATAAAAAAAAGAGAGATCGATATAGAGGAGGATCGATAAAAAGAGAGAGAGAAAAATAGAGCCTTGATACTTTGGAGGAATTTGGATCTTCTGCAAAAGAAAATCCTAGGTAAGAAAGGGAAGGCCTTAAAAGAGAATTTAATTCTCAACAGAGTTTAACTCTGATATTAAACAGAAGAACATAGTTCTCTCTTTAGTGGAGGATCTGTAAAGTGCACATCTCCCCTTGAATTGAGAATTTAATTCTCATTGGGTTGAGATCCTGCCATGCAGATCCAAAGCATAGAGAGGGAAGGGAAGCTTGAGAATTTAATTCTCACAGAACTATAGGAATTTAATTCCTTTAAAATAAAATTAGGATTTAACCCTATGTTATGGGAATTTAATTCCTTCAGAATGAGCAGAATTAGGGTTTAACCCTGGTTAAGAACTTAGTTCTGTTAAAATAACAGGAATTTAATTCCCTTAAGAAAGAAGAAATTAAGGTTTCACCCTATGACAGAATCTCATTCCTCAGAATAATTCTCTAAAAGAGAATGGGAACTTAATTCCTTAAAGCTGTTATTAGGGTTTAACCCTATGATAGAATGCAGTTCTTCACATATATGAGGAATTTAATTCCTACAGAAAATTCAGAATTCAACTCTGTCCCAGAATATAAATCTTCAGAAGGAAATAGGAATTTAATTCCTCAAAAAATTATTGTTAGGGGTTCAACCCTGCGAAGAATTTAATTCTTAAAGGGATTAACAGATCTTCTAAAAAACATACAAAGAGGCAGGGTCACGTGCTACCACGTGACCTCCGAAAAGATCCACAGAAAAGGCCCTTTGAGGCAGTGCCTCACGTGACCCACGTGACTCTTGGCAGAAGCTTTAACATACAAGCATTGAAATGCCCATCACGTGACAGCACGTGATACTCCAAAGTATTCAATATTCTCAGCAGAACAAATAAAGGGAGGGCGCCCTCACGTGCTACCACGTGACCCCTCTTGCCTTAGTGTTTAACACTAAATTGGAACCCCTGAATCCAGTGTTTAACACTGTTTTGCCTTAGTGTTCAACATTAACTAAAGAGCCTTTCTTGCAGTGTTTAACACTGAATTTCTTAGTGTTTAACACTAAATTAAATCTCTGTTAACAAAGTTTAACATTAATTTTCTTGGTGTTCGACACCAAATTATCTTAGTGTTTAACACTGATTATCTTAGTGTTTAACACTAATTTGAGATCTCTGTTGCTAGTGTCTAACACTGATTTGTTTTAGTGTTTAGCACTAATTTGAACCCCCTGTTGCTAGTGTTTAACACTAATTTTAGCCCAATTGGCTAAATATCCAGAGGCAAAGCCTCTCCTCTAATGGACCAACAGAGGGCCAATATCCTAAACATGATTGGACTTAGCCCAAGCTGGCCATAAGTCCTCAATTCAAATTCAACTGAGCCAATGGGCTCATAATATAATTAATTGGTCTTGGTTCCAAATTAGGCCAAAGATTATTTAATCTACCTCGGTTTAAGGGTACACCTCTTCACTCCTTTGATACGTGGCGTTGTAATTCCTCAACGTCTTCTAAGAGGTGACGGGTCCCAATGACCACATATTGATACGGACTGTGGGGTCCTTAAACTCATGGACTGTGGGGTCCTTAACCTTGACCGGGATGTCTTAAAACTAATGACGGACTGTGGGGTCCCTAAATCCACGGACTATGAGGTCCTTAACCTTGACCGGGATGTCTTAAAACTAACTACGGACTGTGGAGTCCTTAAATCCACGGACTATGAGGTCCTTAACCTTGACCAGGATGTCTTAAAACTAACTACGGACCGTGGAGTCCTTAAATCCATGGACTATGAGGTACTTAACCTTGACCGCAACGTCTTAAAACTAACATTGGACCGCAATGTCCTTAAACTACCCATGGACCGCAATGTCCTTAAACTACCGATTGACCGCAATGTCACTAAACTAAACAACAGAGCCCCCCTTTTATTGCTCTCTTGTTGGATCTAAACGATCCCGTTAAGTTGATCTTAGTCTAAAAACTAGACTAACGTATCCTTAACAAACGTTTAAGTCGATCTTAGTCTCAAATGAGGCTAACGTATCCTTAAACACAACCCCTAAACCCAAATCTAAGATAATACAGATTTGGACTAGTCCACGCCCTACGGGCGACGGCATAACTCAGTCTCCGTACACAATCCATGGGCAACCAAACACAAGATAAACACACACGACACGAAGTGATCATCTGGAGAAGGAGAAAGTTGTTACCGCAATGTGGTAGCGTAATTAACTGCAGGGGCTTGCGCCTGCAGGGAAGAGCGTCCCCACAATCAAAAAACCCCTCAAGCGAGGGAGAATCTGATGAAGTCTGCTACATCGGACGCATCCGTTTAAACCTTCGATACATGGTGCCATAAATCAACTTGGCATCTTCGGAGAGGTAGACGGATAGCACCAATTAGCATCTGCCCCGAATCTCAGGCAAGACAGTCCATATCTCGGCCGCCATTCGGAGGGGAACAACCCTGTTCGGAAATACGTCATCCACATGACCCCGCTCGGAAAAACGTCATCCACATGACCCCGTTCGGAAATACGTCATCCATATGACCCCGCTCGGAAATACGTCATCCACATGACCCCGTCGCGGAAATACGTCATCCATATGACCTCGTTCGGAAATACGTCATCCTTATGACCCCGTTCGGAAATACGTCATCCACATGACCCCGTTCGGAAATACGTCATTCGCATGACCCCGTCTCGGAAATACGTCATCCACATGATCCCGTTTCGGAAATACGTCATCTACAGGTCAATCCCACTAAACACTTACGGATCCTCTCGATTCGTAAGGAGGAAAATTCTCTTATAAGATCCTTACGACTTATAAGGGAAAACGCACTTAGGAATCCTCACGATTCCTAAGGAGAAAATACACCTACGAGATCCTCACGACTCGTAGGGAGAAAAATCATTATGAGACCCTCACGGCTCATAAAATTGAAAAGTTTTAGGTGATAGATCCTAACCCTGTTTCCTAAGCCATCACACCACCCTACAAAGAGTCCAAGATGGACAGCTATATACCATCTATAGGCTACACTTACTAAAATCACATGGCAACAACATAACAAGGAGAAGAAAGCAACAGTAGAACAAAAAAATGTGTATCTTTTATTCATGAATTCAATTGAGTACAAGGCAAATCATATAAAAGAATAAAACTGGATACATGTTATTCAAAGATTACAAGTGTTCGATCTATACAAAAACAGCTATTGGGAGGGAGGCTTTTTCAATAAATTAGCCAGCTGCTCGCACATTCCTCTCAACTCCTTCTCACGATCAGCCACCGCCGCCAATTCTTCTTCAATTTAGGCCCGTTGCTGCAGACAGGATGAAAGTTTCTGATCAATTTCCTGCTGAGCAGCTTCTTGACTCTGCGCAACCCGCTCACTAAGATCAAGCTTCTTCCTCAACACCAGCCCGTCAGAGATACATCGTTGAAGGTTTTCAAAAATGGAGTTCAGCTGGACAGCGTTTGCTGCAACCTCAACGCGCAGTTGAACAGATTCAGCGAAAGTCGCCTCACGTTCCTTTCGCTTAAGGGTTGCCTCTCGTTCGAAATGGCGAAGGAACGGAACGCTCTGCTCAACCCATGCGGCCCGCAGGGAGTTCAAAGCCCGAGTCTCAGGGGCAAGACGCATAAGCTCAAGCTCGTGCAGGCAAGCCTCAATCTTCCGGCAGTAGTTAACCTAGGACTCGACAACGCTTTCATTATGGAAGTTCATAAGCATCGCCAGCATTATATTAACCTCCGCAGCAAAGTCCGTAGCAAATGTGGGAGTCTCTACGTCAAGCTCCTCAATATAGTCGCTTAACATGCGCAGACTATTTGCGGCACCCTTCGAGAATGGACGTCTGGAAAAGGGATCGGTCGGCATTATGATGCGAGACTCGAACGGGGTTGGAGTCGATGTGACCGCTGCAAAACAGATCACAATCATATCACGGCTCGAGAAATAAAAAATACACAAATAAAGTCTACTATACCGGCTGCAACAGGAGGCAGAGCTGGGAGTACTGGTGGCGCAACGATAGCCGCGTCCCCGCCTTCGATTTGTAGGGCTACAAGCAGTACAAAGAGGGATTAGCGATAATGTGACTGCCCGTTAAAGAGAGGACGTCGTTTGGAAAAGATACTCACTGACACCAACTGGCAGACTAATCTCTGACAGGAAGGAGAAGTGTGGATGTAGCACCTGATACAGGTGGTCAAAAAGGACTCCTGCAAAGACGTGGTAATGCAATGTCAGTGCGTAAATCATACAGCCTAGAAGTAAGATTGATGGGTCACAAATCTGTATCTTCCAACGTCTGAGACGGTGTGAGAGAAGATAGAGGAGGAGTCACCGTCAAAATGGTAGCTGATGGCGTTGCCTCAGGTAGCACGACCTCAGCGCTCGCCACATCTGCATTAGAAACAAGATAAATACTGTCAGGAAAGATTGAAAAGGATTGCAGAATGAAAAGAAAAGCAATGACCCAAAATCTACCTGATGAGTTGTCGTTCGGAACCATGGCGAGGGCGTCACTTGATACAGCGACGACTTCTCCCTCCTCCATCGGGATGGTCTCACCTCCCGTCGCCTCATCCCCTGACTCTACGAGAGCCGTCGTAACGCTTGTGATGCCAGGAGATGGCAAAGAACCGTAGGCGGGAAGAGCGATGATTGGGGCGGTGCCCGACTCTTGAGAGAGAGCGGCCACCTCGAGCTCAGCGATTGTAGCTGTCTCACCCGCCGCCACCTCGGACTCAGCAATTGTAGCCGTCTCATCCGCCGCTACCTCGGGCTCGGCAAGGGTGGTCATCTCACCTACCGCCATCTTAGGCTCAGCGATGGTGGTCGTCTCACCTACCGCCATCTCATGCTCGGCGATCGTGACTGTCTCATCCACCATTACCTCGAGCTCGGCGATCGCATCCATCTCACCTACCGCCGCCTTGGGTGCGGCAATCACGGCTACCTCCTCTATCGCTACCATAGGCTCAGCGGTCGCCGCCGCTTCTTCGGTAGGACTCGGCCCTGCAAGATAAGATATGTGAGAACTAGTAATTTAAAACCTAGACAACGGAACCCCATGTCACGTTACCTTGAGTTGATCTTCCGTTTGCTTCCCAAGCCGCACGTGCTGCCCGTCTGTAGGCAGTGGATAAGGCAACTGGAGATTCCTCTGAGGGAGTAGGGGCAGGGGTAGCGGTGCTCGAACCCGTACCCGCGGCTAAGGCAGCACTACGCTCCCTTGCTGCACGCATTCTGTGCTTCCTTTCCGCCCGAGCCGTGAGAGCCGATCTTCTCAAGACCTCCATCAATGGGACGTCATCATCTATGCCAGGAGCTACCTCTGGAGCCGTTACGGCGTCCGTCATCGGTTGCTTGAATAAAGCCTCTTTTGGCAATCTAAGGAGGCCGGGACTTCGGTGGCTGGCCCGGGAAGAATCTCTACATCAGCTTGCGGGATCGGCATTGTGGTCCCTGTGATAAGATAAAGCGGGGTCAAATCACCTATAAAAAAACGGGAGCGGAGACACGATAAATCGAAGCATACCGATGCCTAAGGATGCTCGAAGTCTTTCCTCTTCCTCAAAATTCTTGAGAGAAGCTGCGAGAGCTTCTTCAGTGGAAATGCCTGTTAAAGAAGGAAAAATGTCAGTCAAAACACGATCCTAGAAGTACGATGCAATGGCAAAAAATACAGCTAATGATTACCTGATCGTGCGAGGATAGCCAACCCCTCTTCGCGGCTTGCCAATCGCTCAGAAGCTGCAATGGCAGCCGCCAGATCAGTATCATCTGGCGGTATGAATAAGCCCTCATTTGTCCCATACTCGCTCAAGCCCTCACTATAAGGAGCATGGGGCTCATGACCAAATACGACATCAGCAAAGAAGAGCGACTTCTTCTTCCTCTTCTGCGAGCGAGCACCGGTTGCCGCTAACACCAGTTTATGCTTGGTGGGCACCTTGGGGAGACGAGTCCCGATATCTGAGCCCACGCCAAATTCGGGGGAAGCTACATTTACCGTCTCCATAGGAGCACAGGGCAACCCGCGCGTAGGGATTAGCACACGTGGAGGCTCAACTACAGCGACCTCTCTTAGTGGAGGGGGGACAGTGGTCCGTCGCTTCAAAGGGACGTTGCGATCGCTAGCAGGGGGTGCACTCTTGCGATCGAGCAGCAGCCGCCTCTCTTCTTTGATAACAGCGCCCACTGCGTATTGATACCAGGCTACGTATACGTTGAGGGCCCTCGGGACACAACTCAGCCCACTGATAAAGAAGTGAGAGCCCATATTCAAGCGCATGAAATGATGCAGCACACCTCGCATTCCCTCTCTGGTGGCAGCGGGTTCTACCAAGAAAGCCTCCAGCGAGACCCCCTGATTATAACTCAGCTGCTGGGCAAAATGATGGGGGTTGTATCTCATGAATAGCGCTGCATCATTTTGCTTGAATACGAGAAAGCCCGGCCTGATGGAGTATAAATGGAGAATCTCCCGGGCTTTCAACACGGAGGCCCCGTTCTTAAAAACGTCGCACAATGCCTTCACCGTCTTGGAAGTTTCCTGGCCGATCGTCAGGACTTTGTCCGTGAAATACATACCATCTCCGACCGTGCGCGGATGAAGGAGCAAGCCCCTAGCTTCCCGCTGTGACAGACTCACGATGGAGGCGTCAACCAGCCGCATAATCCGAGGGATCTTGCATCTCTCGTAAAACGAAGATCTCTTGTGAATGATAAAGATCCCGAGCTCGTGCATCTCCATCCATGACGTGAAGTAATGCATCGGGAAGTTGGCAGGATGCACCCCCGGTTCAGTGGTATCCGCCGCTACGCTAAGCCCGTGGTATAGGTGAGCTAACCCGGCGATCCCGATGGCCACTTGTTGTCACGCCCCGCTTCCCAGTGTACGGCGAAGGGGACGCGACGAAGTCCGCTTCGTATATACTCAGAAGAACATACGCTAAGCGTATCTAAGCAATATAAATAAATACACAAGAGACAAGAAATGAACAGAACAACAACTTTCATTTATTAACATTCTTTGTACAATGCATGAAAGGAAATACAACTGAAATAAAAAGATGCCTAAACAGTGGCATAACAGGAAATGAAAAGTACAGAAAGGAAAAGTGTACAATGAAACTACAGTGCAGGGTCTTCAGTAAACTGCTCCAAGTCTTTTTGCGATGGCTCAACCTCTGCCGGGTCCAAATCACCTGACGACATTCAAAGAAGAAAGAAACAGAATGTCGTCAGCGAACAGGTCGCTCGGTAAGTCCGAAAGGTAAGAGGGAAGTAGAAAAAGACAGAATAAGAAAATACATTTTAAAATTTGTATACTATTGTTGTAATGTTATGTCAACGCTGTTGTTTATAGCTTGGTACAGATGGATGCCAGTGTATACGAGGGGAGTCTCTATATGCCAGAGACTAGAGGCACGTATAGTACAAGGAACCGTTTATGCCACGGTACAACAGCAACTGGATTCATGTTAGGTGTATTAAATCTGACCACCTCGTGCCACCTTTAACACCTTCCGTACCAATCTACCCCTTAAACCCCGTGATGTCTTGTTTGTATTGTTATCTTGTAAATTGTGTTGGTTGTATGATTGATTGACTGACTGACCGAAACCATGATATCAGGAAACGGTTATAACCGTAGAGTCATGTAAATAGAATACTGAGAATCATGTAAAAGGAATTGTTCCCCTCCGAATGGCGGCCGACGACGCGAGGACGTCTTGCCTGAGATTCGGGGCAAATGCTATATGGTTTTATCCGTCTACCTCTCCGAAGATGCCAAGTTGATTTATGGCACCGTGTATCGGAGGTTTAGACGGATGCGGCCGATGTAGCAGATTTCGTCAGATTCCGAGGGGTTTTTGATTGTGGGGATGCTCTTCCCTGCAGGCGCAAGCCCCTGCAGTTAATTACGCTACCGCATCGCGGTAGCCACTTTTTCCTTCTCCAGAATTTCACTTCGTGTCGTGTGTGTTTGTTTTGTTTGTGATTGCGCGTGGATTGTATACGGAGACTAGGTAATGCCGTCGCCCGTAGGACGTGGATTAGTCCAAATCCGTATTTACTTAGATTTGGGTTTGATATTTTTAGTTTAAGGATACGTTAGCCGTATTGAGGCTAAGATTAACTTAAACGTCCGTTAAGGATACATTAGTCCTGTTTTAGACTAAGATCGACTTAACGTGGTGATCCATTTAATATATGGTCGTCAGGACTCATCACCTCTCTAACATCGTTGAAGGATTACAACGATAGGTGTCAGAGGAGTTCAGAGATGTACCCTTGAACCAAAGTTGATTTGGAGTTTTATCGTTCATTTAAATGTTTAAGGATACGTTAGCCGTATTTGGGGTTAAGATCAACTTAAACGGGACCGTTTTGATCCAACAAAAGAGTATTTGGAGGCTCTATTATTCCAGTTTAGGGTCGTAGTGGTCCATGTTCCAGTTTAGGGACGTGGTGGTCCACCATTAGTTTAAGGACGTTTCGGTCCGATGTTAGTTTAAGGACGTTTCGGTCCAATATTAGTTTAAGGACGTTTCGGTCCACGAGTTTAAGGACCCCGCAGTCCATATTCATATGTGGTCGTCGGGACCCGTCACCTCTCTGACGTCGTTGAAGGATTACAACGATAGGTGTCAGAGGAGTTCAGAAATGTACCCTTGAATCGGATGTAAATTGATTCAGGGAGCAGCCGTGCTCAGTCAATTTAATTTGAGGACTTATGGCCATGACTGGGCTAAGTCCAGTTGAATGTTCAACATTTTTATTTGTCTTTGGCCTATTAGGCATGTGCTAGGGCTTTGCCCCTTTTTAAATAATGCACTGCATTATTTTGTTTTGTTTGGGCTCTGCCCTTTTATAAATGATGCAGAGCATCTATTTTGTTTGGGCTCTGCCCTTTTTATTGCACTGCAATTTAATTAGGCCTACTAGGTCTTTTTGATTTGGGCCTGGCCCTTTAACAAAAGAAATGCAATGCATTTTCCATGCGCTTTGCGCCAATCAAAGAGCGCAAGCGCTTGTGATGATGACACGTGTCATGCAGCGCGGTGCGCTGTGCTAGTGCGCTACGCTTGCGCTGCTGACACGTGGCGCGCTCTGGTGAGTTGCGCCAATTTCAGAGAGCAAGGCTCTATTTCAAAAGCGCATAGCGCAGATAGTTCAGATGCTGACACGTGGCGCTCTCTGGTGGCTTGCGCCAGCCCAAGAGCGTAACAGTGCTGATTTATAAGTGTAAAGCACTATTAATTTGAGGATCTTTTAGATTCAAGAACCAATGGTTCATAAAAGAAGTGCAAAACACTATTTGTTTTCTTCGATCTAATGAGATTCAAAGAAAACAAGTATTTCTTGTTTTTTCTTATTTAAAGAACCAGTGGTTCATAAAAAGTGCAAAGCACTATTTTTATTTTGTTTTTTTATTAAAGATCATTGATCTTGTTTTTTAGATCAATGATCTGTTCATAAGAGAATTTTCTCTTTTTCTGAAGGCTTTTTACCTTTTTTTTCTTGAGGATTTCTCTTCAATTCTTCAGAGTTCTCTCTGTTTAATTTCTCACAAAATGTTGATGCCTTTGAATTGAGGTCTAGGGTACTTTTTATAGTGTCCATAAATTAGTTAAATTTGTTAAAGAGATCTTTCTCTGAGTGATTTAGGGAATTTTCCCCACCGTTGGATTTTTGATCCAAGGGCTTCTGTTTTACAGAAGAAAATCTTCTTGTTTTAACAAGAACAGAAAGATTTCTTTAGAATCTTCATTCTGTTTGGCGCAAATGTCCCAGCGCGTGACACGTGTCACGCAGCGCACAGCGCAGCGCAACTGCGCTGACACGTGTCGCGCAGCGCAAAGCGCAGCGCATCTGCGCTGACATGTGTCGCGCAGCGCAGCGCTTGCGCAACTGAAGTGTTGTTTCCTTTGATTTTGCTTTAAATAGAGCTTTGCTCTGATTGGGTGCGCTGCCTTGGGCGCTGCGCTGATGCATCTGCGCCTGACACGTGGCGCGTTGCGCACAGTGCAAAGAATCTGAAGCGTTGCTTCATTTATTAAAGTTTGAATTTTCAAATTAGAGCTTTGCTCTGATTGGAGGAAGATGAAGCGTTGCTTCGTCTCCCGCCTTGGAATTTGAACAGAGCTTTGCTCTGATTGGGGTAAACAGATGCCCCCCACCGTTGCGCTTACGTAGCCCCAAACGCGAGCGCAACGGTGGCAGAATTCCAACCGTTGCGGGAACTTTTGGAAGTTGAAAGGGCACTTGATGCCTATAAATAGGACCTTTGGTCCTATACAGATGATTATCATCTTTAAGATTTTTCATTTCTCAGAACTTCAGAGCTTTCCTCTTGCTTTCAAGAACTTAAGAGTTAAACTCTAGAAAACTTTTTAGGTAAACTTAACTTAAATTAAATTAACTTAATTTTAAATAATAGAGCCTTGCTCTCATAATTCTTTGATCTAAAGAAAACCCATTTAGGGTTTTATTAATAGAGTTTTGCTCGCCTTAGATCATGATTTTTTTCTTGGGACTTCTTAGCCCATGAATCAAAGCTCTGCTTTCTTGATATAAGTAGAATTTTAATCTTCTGCGAAGAACTCTTTAGAGTTTAGTCATAAATAATGAAGATCAAAAATAGGGTTTTATCATTGATGGATTTTATCATCTTTTCATAGCAAGGCTCTCAGCGTTCTCAAGGAATTTCTTTAAATTCCTCTCATTACTGAATTTGACAGGTGTCACTCCTGTTTGCAGAGCATTGCTCTTGAGGAGTTTAACTTCCTGTGCCTGTTTTTTTAATAAGAATTCACTTAATCAGTCTGTCTGCTAATTCTGTTAAATTCCTCTTGCAGGAGCAATGGACGCCCACATGTACGATCTTGATGAAATCATCTCTTACGGGGACATCCGCCGACTCGGCCATTCCCAAAATCGAGAATTCACGAATGCGGAGTGTGCCGAGATCATGAGCCGCTTCGACGCATATAATGGTCAACTTCTTCCCCGACGTTCCTCCCTCCTGAAGCTTATCGTGGGAGCCATCTGGGAAGCGCTTCCCCTTTTCTGTTCCGGTGTGCCGCTTGGAGCGTTGGATGCCGCTGAGGATAAGGTGCATTCGATGTATCTGATGCACCTCATCTCAAAGAGACGGCGAGACAATATTATCGATCTCCTACACCATGCTTTCCAACAGTCTGCCATACTTGGTGCTTATTGGAGGGTGGAAGACATCAGGGGGGACCCTGACGCCTGTGCTTGCGAAACGAAGCACACTAGGATGGTCCGCGAGGCTTGGAAAGTCATAGATAGGGTCACTTTTGAGTTCCTCAATCCATGTACTGGGTTCGAGGTTATACCTTTGTAAACATTTTAATAATGTTATTATTTACTTCTCTGTGATTGTAAGAACCCCTTTTTATGATATGAATAGAAAATTTCTATTTCAGCTTGTCTTATTCCTCGTTCTGAATCTTTTGCACATGCATGAATGAGTATGTCTCGAACGCTTGATCAAATGTAAATCGGATGTTCTTTCTGTCACTCTCTTATTATCAGCATGCTGTCTTGATAAACTTAATTTCTCCAAGAGATAGCGATGGCTTAGGCCGCAGGTTCAGATCTGCCGCCTAAGACTTTCCAACTCTATGAGCCGTGAGGGTCTCATATAGACTTTTCTCCCTACGGATCGAGAGGATCTCGTAGGTGGGTTTTCTCCTTAGGAATCGTGAGGATTCCTAAGTGTGTTTTCTCTTATAAGTCGTAAGGATCCTATAAGAGAATTTTCCCTCTTACGCGTCGAAGGGACCCGTAAGCGGTTGTTTCCCTCCTTGTCGAAACTCGACTTTGGAGAGTGAGACCCATGAATAGTATGCAAGAGACCGTTTTAGATCGACTTGTAGGGTCCCATTGTTCAGGAAGCAAGTTTTTTTAATCCCTGCTGCTTGAGGCTTCATCTTGCAAGTTGAGACGAATCGGGAATCTCCTGCGGAGACACTGGTTTCTCTGCGAGCCGACGCGAATTAAGAGGCTCTCGTCAAGGACGCTGGTTTCCCTGAGTTGAGGTATTTGCCAGGGATTATTTGTGTCCCTGGTGTTGAAACGAATCGAGAATTTCCTACGGAGACACTGGTTTCTCTGCGAGTCGATACGAATCAGGAGGCTCTCGTCAAGGATTGTTTGTTTCCCTGGGTTGAGGTATTTGCTAAGGATTATTTGTTTCCCTAGCGTCAAGGATTATTTGTTTCCCTGGTGTTGAAACGGATCGAGAATTTCCCACGGAGACACTGGTTGCTCTGCGAGTCGACGCGGATCAGGAGGCTCTCGTCAAGGATTGTTTGTTTCCCTGAGTTGAGGTATTTGCTAAGGATTATTTGTTTCCCTAGCGCCAAGGATTATTTGTTTCCCTGGTGTTGAAACGGATCGAGAATTTCCCACGGAGACACTGGTTGCTCTGCGAGTTGACGCGGATCAGGAGGCTCTCGTCAAGGATTGTCTGTTTCCCTGAGTTGAGGTATTTTCCAAGGATTATTTGTTTCCCTGGTGTTGAAACGGGTCGAGAATTTCCCACGGAGGCACTGGTTGATCTGCGAGTCGACGCAGATCAGGAGGCTCTCGTCAAGGATTGTTTGTTTCCCTGAGTTGAGATATTTGCTAAGGATTATTTATTTCCCTAGCGCCAAGGATTATTTGTTTCCCTGGTGTTGAAACGGGTCGAGAATTTCCCACGGAGGCACTGGTTGCTCTGCGAGTCGACGCGGATCAGGAGGCTCTCGTCAAGGATTGTTTGTTTCCTTGAGTTGAGGTATTTGCTAAGGATTATTTGTTTCCCTAGAGCCAAGGATTATTTGTTTCCCTGGTGTTGAAACGGGTCGAGAATTTCCCACGGAGGCACTGGTTGCTCTGCGAGTCAACGCGGATCAGGAGGCTCTCGTCAAGGATTGTTTGTTTCCCTGAGTTGAGATATTTGCTAAGGATTATTTGTTTCCCTAGCGCCAAGGATTATTTGTTTCCCTGGTGTTGAAACGGGTCGAGAATTTCCCACGGAGGCACTGGTTTCTCTGCGAGTCGACGCGGATCAGGAGGCTCTCGTCAAGGATTGTTTGTTTCCCTGAGTTGAGGTATTTGCTAAGGATTATTTGTTTCTCTAGCGCCAAGGATTATTTGTTTCCCTGGTATTGAAACGAATCGAGAATTTCCCACGGAGGCACTGGTTGCTCTGCGAGTCGACACGGATCAGGAGGCTCTCGTCAAGGATTGTTTGTTTCCCTGAGTTGAGGTATTTGCTAAGGATTATTTGTTTCCCTAGCGCCAAGGATTATTGTTTCCCTGGTGTTGAAACGGGTCAAGAATTTCCTACGGAGGCACTGGTTGCTCTGCGAGTCGACGCGGATCAGGAGGCTCTCGTCAAGGATTGTTTGTTTCCTTGAGTTGAGGTATTTGCTAAAGATTATTTGTTTCCCTAGCGCCAAGGATTATTTGTTTCCCTAGTGTTGAAACAGGTCGAGAATTTCCCACGGAGGCACTGGTTGCTCTGCGAGTCGACGCGAATCAGGTTTTTCTTCGTTAAGGACACTTTTTTTGAGTCGAAGGATTTGTCGAAGACACTGGTTTCTTCGGGGTTGGGATGAACCGTCGAGATTTGGCTTCGTTTTCTGGCGGAGCCTGTTGGGAAAGTATGGTTCCCTCTTCATTTGCGCCCTCGGATTGTGTATAGGGATCGATGTGATCTCAACTGTAGGGCCAACGTTTTATCATCATTTTTTTATTTTTTTTATTTCCGCGATGCTCTATCATTTCAGCGTTTATATCGCGAAGGTCGCGATTGCCCAATCATTTCGGCTATTTTTCGCGGTGCCCAATCATTTCGGCTGTTTATTTTATTTTTACTCGCTGCTTTTTATTGCGAGTTGCCCAATCATTTCGGCTATTTTCCATGCATACATTTTCTTTACTTGCTGCTTTTTATTGCAAGCTGCCCCATCATTTTGGCTATTTCGTATGCATGTGCGGCCTACCGGCTTTTCACCGTAAACCTGAAATTAGACACCGATTTTGGCATCAGCACCGCTACAACTGGGATATTGCCAGGAGCGAATCATCATTTGCCTCTGTCGATGTCGAACAAAGGTAGCTTAGCGAACAGGGTTAAGGTCCTGTCGGCTAAGGCTTTTGACTTCATGAGCCGTAGGGGTCTCACAAAGGTATTTCTCCCCACAAGTCGTGAGGATCTCGTAGGTGTATTTTCTCCTTAGGAGTCGTGAGGATTCCTAAGTGTATGTTCCTCTGTAAGTCGTAAGGATCCTACAAGAGGGTTTTCTCCTTGTAAGTCGAGAGGACTTATAAGGGTTGTTCATCATGCGTACATATCCCCAGTCACGGATGGGATTTGGTTAGGGAAATGTTTATTCGCGCCCATGGATTGTATACAAGGGTCAGTATTGAGCCACTTGTAGGGCATTATCGAAGATTGTGGGGGGTTGCTTAAGCACAGGTTTAGGTCTCTGTAACTTAAGACTTTCAAATCCTATGAGCCGTGAGGGTCCTATAAGAAAGTTCTCCTTACGAGTCGTGAGGATCTTGCAAGTGTATTTTCTTCTTAGGAATCGTGGGGATCCCTAAGTGTGCTGCTCCCTTTTGAGTCGTAAGGATCTCACGCGGGTGGTTTCTCCTTACAAGGTCGAGAGGACCCTATAAGTGTCTTTTAACGAGGTTCCGCCCTTTCGGGTTTTCACAAACACTCGCCGGTAGTCCTGCTGTTTTTACTCACGGAGCCCTTTCGGGTTTTCATCCGTGCCCATTTTGCTTATGGACATACCGTTTTTTTATTCTTTTTTTATTCTTTTTTTTTACGAGGTCGCGCCTTTTCGGGTTTTCACGAACACTCGCCGGTAGCCCTGCTGTTTTTACTCACGGAGCCCTTTCGGGTTTTCATCCGTACCCTTTTTGCTTATGGACATACCGTTTTTATTTATTATTATTTTTTTATTATTTATTTTTTTTTTAATTTTTTTTTCTCGTCAGCCTAAGGATGCTGCGGTATTAGTTTAAGGACGTTTCGGTCCGCTATTAGTTTAAGGACGTTTCGGTCCGTCATGAAGAAGGCTGGCTACTGCTTATAGAGTTTAAGCTTGGGAAGACAGCGAGCGGACATAGTCATCGTCATCTATCATTGACCTAGGCTGTGGTTCATTAAGCGTAGTATTTCTTTAGGAAGCGACCGTTTATTGGCCTGTAAGTCCTTTCACCGTGCATATCCATGAGTAGATAGGCTCCACCTTGGTAAACCTTGTCTATGATGTACGGGCCTTCATAGTTTGGCTCGAATTTTCCCCGCTTGGCGCGATTGGGGATCATAGGCCTTTTGACCACTAGCACGAGTTCGCCTTGGCGGAATGTCCTCGGTCGGGTCAATCTTTCATATGAGTACGTCATCTTTGCTTTATAGGCTTCCAGATTTTGCTGCGCTATGAGCCGTGTTTCTTCAAGGGCATCAAGCTCCTCAAGCCGAAGGTGAGCATTTTCCTCGTTCGTCAGCTCATAGTGGACTGCCATTCGTAGAGAGGGTAACTCTATCTCGAAGGGGAGTACCGCTTCTGTACCGAATACCAACGCATATAGCATTGTGTTCATGGCTGTCTTGAACGTAGTTCGATACACCCAGAGAGCTTCATGCAGTCTCTCGTGCCAGTCTTTCTTATTTCGGGACACCGTCTTTTTCATGATCTTCATCAAGGTCTTGTTGAAGGCCTTGACTAGACCATTAGCTCGCAGATTGTAAACTGAAGAATATCTCCAGTCTATATTATGCTGCTGTGCGAAGCGACTGATCTTATGGCTTCTGTAGGCTGGCCCGTTATCGGAGATGATCCGTCTTGGCATTCTAAACCGATATATGACGTGTGTCTTGAAGAAATGGAGGATATTCTCCATCTTCACTTCCCTCAACGGTACTGCTTCTGCCCATTTGGAGAAGTAATCAGTCGTCGCCAGGATAAAACGATGTCCTCTAGACGATGCTGGTTCGATGGGGCCGACTATGTCAGTTCCCCACATCTTGAACGGCCAGCTAGCCACCGTTGAATGTAGTGGATTTGGATGTTGGTGGATGAAGTCCCCATGGATTTGGCATGAGTGTCATTGCTTCGCATATTCGAGGCAATCCTGAATCATCGTGGGCCAGTAGTAGCCCATTCGTTTGATCTTCAACTTCATCTTCGGGCCTGCTTGATGATAACCACAGATTCCATCATGAACTTCCTGAACGACTCTTTCTGCTTCGTCAGGTCCTAAGCATCTTAGCCACAGAGAATCGAATGACCTATTGTACAGAGTATCATTGACGAAGGTGAAAAACAGAGCTCGTTTCATGAGCTGATGTCTTGTGGACGCTTCTTCGGGCATTCGGTGGGACTTAAAGTAGTCTATGAAGACTTCCCTCCAATTCTCAGCCTTTTCTCGTTCTTTTATTTGTAAGGTCGTCCGTTTATTCGCTTCCTTTTCTTCGGATAATTCCGGAGGTATTTCTGCTGGGGCAAGCACCCGACGGCTTTGTACCACGATTCTAACGTCATCGAGGTTCTCATCAGCCAGTTCCTTAGCGAGCTTGGCCATCGCGTCTGCTTTGTTGTTTTCCGCACGCGGTATGCTTTCCAAAGTGTAGGAGGGAATTTGGGTCAACAGCTGTTGCACCTTTTCTCCATACTTCACCAATTCCGGTTTGCACGTTTGGTAGTCGCCGTTTACTTGACTAACGACCAGTTGAGAATCTCCGTATATGAGGAGGTTTTCAATTCCCATGTCGATGGCGATCTCTAGGCCTGCTATCAAAGCTTCGTATTCAGCTTCATTGTTCATCCTCGGCTCTGTTAAGGAGAAAGCAAAGCGCATTATCCCCCCTTGTGGAGTTATGAAAATGAGGCCAACCCCCGATTTGATTATAGGGGTGCTTTGTTTGCGCTTCTTCATAGAAGACGCTCCGTCAAAATAGAGTTCCCATAGAGTATCACTACCGTCGATCGCGTCAAACGCATGTTCTTCTGGCAGTTCGCAATTCAAAGGGGAATCGGCCGGTATTGGATGTTCAGCGAGGAAGTCGGCGATGGCCTGGCCTTTCACTGCCTTAAGAGGTTGATAGGTTATTGAGAACTCCATCAAGAGCAGGGCCCATTTAGCGAGTCGTCCCGTCAATATGGCCTTTGACATTAAATACTTAAGAGGGTCCATCTTCGAAATGAGATGGACCTCATGCGCCAACGCATAGTGCCTAAGCTTTGTTATCGCGAAGATCAACTCCATGCAGTGTTTTTCAATGGGAGAGTAGTTGCTTTCTGCCCCCAGAAGCACTCGACTCAGGTAATAGAGAGCTCTTTCTTTCCCCTGATCATTCTCTTGCGCCCATATTGCGCCTAAAGAACCTTCGAGGGCGGTTGTATAAAGAATGAGGGGCTTTCCTTTGACCGGAGCAGCCAACACTGGCGGGTTCTGCAGGTACTGTTTAATTTCGTCCAGCGCGCCTTGGCATTTTTGATCCCAGACGAATGGGGTTCCCTTCTTCATCAGGTGACTGTAAGGGCGGCACTTGCCAGAGAGGTTGGCTATAAATCGCCGTATATACGCGAGTTTCCCTTGGAGAGACCGCAACTGTTTGAGGGTTCTCGGCGGAGGCATTTCCATGATCACCTTGATCTTAGATGGATCTATTTCAATACCTCGGTGCCGGACGATGAATCCCAGGAATTTGCCCGAGGAAACTCCGAATGCACACTTGAGCGGGTTCATCTTCAAGTTGTATTGTCGAAGGCGTTGAAACACGGTCTTCAAATGCTCAAGATGTTCCTCGTATGATTTGCTCTTAACTACGAGGTCGTCGATATAGCATTCGACGATTTCGTGTATAAGGTCATCGAAGATCTTCGTCATGGCCCTCTGATAGGTGGCATCGGCGTTCTTTAAACCGAAGGGCATTACCTTGTAACAAAATATTACCAAAGGGGTCCGGAAAGCGGTATGCTTTTGGTCTTCGGGATGCATCTTTATCTGATTATACCCTGATGAACCGTCCATGAAGGAGAAAACCTCATGAGTGGACGTATTGTCTAACATCAGTTCGGTGACTGGCACCAGGAAATCATCCTTCGGGCAGGCTTTATTGAGATCCCGAAAGTCCACGCATATACGCACCGTCCCATTTTTCTTCATTACCGGGACGATGTTGGCGATCCACTCGGGATACTGGACTTCCTGGATAAAGCTAGAGTCGATTAACTTCTTAACCTCAGCGTTGATGCTCATCTCAAGCTCGAGCCGCATTCTCCTTGGCGCCTGTTTGACTGGCTTGACGTCTGGGGATATTGCCAATTTGTGCACAGCAATTTCTGGATCTAGTCCCAGCATTTCGGAATAGTTCTATGCGAAGCAATATTTGTGCTGCATAAGCAGGTCTTTTAATGAAGCCACCTTCTCTTTAGACAACAGTTCACTAATAAATGTCGGTCGCGGGTCGCTCGCCGTTCCCAACTCAATTTTCTTGAGGTTATCTGCAGTGGTATGGATTCCATCTTCCAACTCTTTCGGCCCTGGTGGAAATTCCGAGATTACCTCATCGTCGCTGTTTTCAAAGCACCAGGGACGGTCATCCATGTTCTCGGGCTCTTTTTTTAATATTGTTATCATGTGACAAGTACGAATTCGCTTCCAAGCCTAATGTAGAACTGGTTCTTCTTTCGTGGCCTTAGGTTCGTGCTTCTGTGGCGGCGTTATCCTCCAGCTGTCAGACATAGCGAACTTGCCAAGCTGATACCGATCTTCGACCCAATTCTTGAAGGTGAAGCAGTCTTCGAGAGGATGCCCTATTACTCGATGGTAAGAGCAATAATTTGGGTCAGAGGCTTCGCCTGCTTGTTCGGGGTTCTTGGACTCCAGCAGTGTAAGCATTTGATGTTTTAGAGCAAGATCAAGTATCTTCTTCGTCTTGTCCCGAGGAAATGAGTACGCTCGACCCATTTTCTTCATGAGGGATAGATCAATAACGCTCGACTCCCGTTTGCGTAGCTTCTTAGCCCTGCTTTGTTGCTGTTGAGCGCCTTTTTGGCCTTTCGACTTGTTTCTGCCTCTGCGTCAAGCCTTTTTTATAACAGGTTGACAGGGGGCGGCACTTTCATCTTTGACGGCCTGTAGAAGGAGGCGTTGCATTTTGGCTTTCTCGTAGATGGCCATTTCGCGGTTGTGATCATCTCGGACTTTTTGACCAGCTTCCCTTATAAGCCTGTCCATTTGTTCTTCAAACGATGGACTGGGCACTTTTGCATCAGGAACTTTTACTGGTTCAGGATTAGTGTCCTCCCGTTGAGCATCTGCTTCTTCATTGAAGTCATGCACGACGTAACAGTCGCGGAGCAGCTCTCGTTTCTTGGAGCGAATGTATCCGAGCCCGATTGTCTCCATCCTCCCACTAGGCAGCTTGTGCTGAGTTCCGAGGACGTTCCAGACCCTGTCATAGAATTTGGCCTTTCTAACGGTCTGTTTGAAGGGTATCCTTTGGCGCTTCAACAGCCTCTTCAAGCCTTCTGTATAATATCTGGGGAGGCGAATGGGCTGAAGCCTGTCCAGCGTAGGATCCGCCCCGTGCCAAATTTCTTTCTCCACTTTGTTTTCTTCAGAGCGGTAGAATAAAATTGCCTTTTCGTCTTCTCGCCTGGGAGAGATATAGAATGTTTGCAGCTCTTCTACATTGTAAATATCAAGTGCATCCAGTTCTTTACGGTGTTTAAGCGGCACCATGGCGATTTGCAGACTTTGCTCTTCGTCAGCGGGAGCTCGTATTGAAGGTCGAGCAGAGAATACAGCATGGACCTTGTCTTCTGAGTCGCTACCAAAGATCAACGTAGGAGCGGACGGTCCTACCTGGTTGTGCTGGGGTGGACCCGAATAAACTATCTCCTCTTCCTCCTCGGTATCACTACCGAAGACAGGGATGGTAGTGTTAGTTTTATTCTCCGGCTTGTGACACCTTTCCGTGTCTTCAAAATTCGGTAAGAAGTATTTGGCATCTTCATATTTGCGAACTTCGTTCATGGAAAATGGGTTCAGTTCTCCTGTTACGGTATACTCGAGACCATCCCTAAAATATTTTATACACTGATGCTGTGTAGAAGGGATGATGTTGTACTCGTGTAACCATGGTCAGCCGAGCAGAGCGTTGTAGCATGTCTTGGCGTCTATGACGTGGAATTTAATGTCCGTGACGAGCAGCCCAAAGCGTAGCGTCAGTATCACAGATCCAAGAGTCTTTGATGATTGGGAATCGAACCCGGAGATGGTGATCTTGTCTCGAACGAGGTGTTGGACGCACATGCAGATTTCCTTTAACACCCGCACATTGAGTAGTTTAACAGACGATCCGTTATCGACCAGGATTTTGCCTATCTTTATATCATGGCAGTATCCTGAGACATAGAGGGGGCGATTGTGTTCGCACGTCCCAAGGAGAAGGTCTTCATCGCCAAAAGTGGCATCTGCCGTGTGCACTTCCTCCAATTCATCCTTCATCTTTTCTTCAGCCAGGAAATCTTGGAATTGCTCCGGCTCCTGTAGTGCCTTAATTAACGAATTTCTCGCCTCCTTTGATAGTAAAAGGGCGTCAAGAATGCTGAGCTGCGAGGGTAGCTTCCTTAGATGCGCTAAGACGTAATCCACCTTATTTTTCTTCGGCGGGTTTTTGACAATTAGCTCTTCTATGACTTGGTCATCTAGGGCGATATCCTCAGAGACCTTTTCTTTCCCTTTATCTTTTTTGTTTGAGGGTCCGAGATTCTTTTCAGGTAGCGTCCGATTACGCAGTCAGATATTTTCGCAAATCTTCGGCTCTTCTTCTTTTCCCGAAGTGGACTCTTTAAAGAGGAGGGCTAAGAGCCAGCTCCTCGTCGGAATCGCTCCCAAATGTGAGCACTTGCGATCCCCCGGCGTTAACCATGCAACAATCGCCAGTAGTTCTTTTACGCCCTTCGGTCGTATTTCTTCGCTCCCGACGGGTTTTGCGCTTTTCCCCCTTAAAATGCTGCCGGTGAGCAACATATCCTTGCCACCATCTATCGATAGTTTTGCACTCTTCAGTGGGGTGCGAAATCTTCCGATGATACAGGCAATAGGAGGGGTGCATTTCCACTTCACCAGTAACGCTTCCCTCAGAGGATGGTAGTTTCATACCCATTGACACGGCTTTAGCAAACATCTTCCTCACTTTGAATTTGATTTTATCCGCAGTGGGTGTGCTTTGCTCCAACGGGAGTATCTCAATTTTTTCGTCAAGGCGTTGGCGTTTGGCCTTTTCGAATATAACCGCCTCGCGCTCCCGATCAGCTTTACTTTTTAAGAGAGCTTCATTAAGGAATCCGTCAATTACTTCATCCGATGGCCTCGAAATTTTTGGTTCAGGATCTGCCCCCAGCGTTTCAGTACAAGGAGTCTCCTCATCGTCCATGAACGAATGGGAAATCACAAGACAGCTCGCCATGTATTCTTCAGATTCATCAGATGAACTTTCTCCTCATCTTCCTCTTGAAAGACGTGATTGAGGAATTCTTGGAATGTAATGGGAGTCTGTGCCTTCTGGTTGTATCCTTCCAGCGCGTCAATTTGTTTTTGCAAGTCCGTGCGCTTGTCGCCAGGCTTCACGGGCTTCTTTGATTTCTTTTTCTTCTTCTTTGAAGATTTCGACGGCTGGTTATGAATGCTTGGGCCACCTCCATCGATCTTTTGAGTTGGACGAGGCTTCAACATCCCTTCCATGATATGCGGCTCCAACGGGTTCTTCCACTTGATCGCTGGGCATGTTTGAAGATCATTTAGCATTCTCTTTGTCTTAGCTGATAATACAACCTCCCAAGGAGCTTCTTCAACGACAGAGCATGTTGCCCCCGGCGTATTCATTCCCTTAGAGGTGTGGGGCTGCGGTGGATTCACCTTCCATTTGTCGGACAATGCAAACTTACCCTGTCGGTACTGGTCTTCAAGCCAATTTTTGAAGACGTAGCAATCCTCGATCGGATGACCCAGTACTCAATGATAAGGACAGTAGTTGGGCTTATTGACATCACTTGGTTGCGACGGACGTTTTGGATCCGGCAGATTTATGAGTCGGTTGCGCAACGCCAGCTCGAATAACCTTCTTGTTTTATCTCGGGGAAACGAGTAAGGACGTCCCATCCTATCCTCAAGAGGTACGTACGGGCGCATATTATTTTGACGAACGACCGGCTTCGGGTTGTTCGGCTGTTGCTGAGCATTAGCGATAACGATCGCTTTCCCCTTTCCCTTCTCATTTCGGGAGTCCGGCTTTGGAAGATGAGGTTTATGGTCCATTTGATCCATTTGCGCCAGCTTGTCGATTAGTGCCTGGAAGGTGGTTGGCTTGAAGAACATCATAAATTGCGAGATGGTTGCTTGTGGATCGAGGGTTCCCACAAACATTCCCACTGCAGGAGCTTCTTCTATGCGCTGCTCGCATTTTGACCATAAATTACGCCACCGTATAGCATATTGGACCCATGTCTCGCCCGGATTCACCCTGGCATTAATCAATGCCGTTATCGGGGTACGCTCGCTGGCACTCGCGAAACACTGGGTAAACAGCAGCTCCATCTCAGCAAAGGTCTTGATAGAGTCGTTCAGGAGCTTGGAATACCATTCGAACGCTGTATCTGACAAACTACCAACGAACTGGTGGAGCAACAATTTATCATCACCGCCTGTGTTGCCACAAAGCGCCCTAAACTGGGCGACATGCTGGTGGGGATTGCCAGTCCCCTTATACACATAGAATTTTGGTATTGTATAACCTGGCGGGTACTTGATCTGGTCGTACCAGCCTGGATACGGTCGTCCTGTTTTTACAACCTGACCCGCTGCTTTCGTCGCTTGATGGACCCGGATCTGCTGAGCTATATATTCGTCCAGGTCGGCTTTGGAGATTGCCTCCACCTTGGCTGTTGACAGAGCCGGAGGAGGATTCGACGTTTCTCCCCTATTATCTTCAAGGATGATCGGGGGATCTTTGATTGATCTCAAAAACTATCTAATAACCGCAATCAAGAACGGCGTCGCTTGGTAGCTAGCCGGTAAATACGGGTATGTCCACAGGGATGTTGTAAATCTCCTTTAAATTCTTACGAGTTAATTCCAAATGGTGTTTGGAATTATAATTAAACCTACAAATTGAAGTTGTGTGATACTAGGATTAGAAACATGCTAGGATTAGGTTTAGGAAAAATTTGGTAAACAAAGATCTACATCTCTTTCCATTGCCTTTAATTAAATATATCATATTGGTGTTATGGTAAATATTTATAAAGGGGATTAGGATGATTGGGAAGATTGATTCTTCCTCTAGATCTTTGTCCTTCCTTTATTAATCTTTACCCTAACCTCTATGGAAAACCTTAAAATCCAGGCCTTTAGACTACGGAATCACCGTTACCTCGAGGGTAGAGTGCTGTAGGGAGCGGAATAAGAAGGTATGCATGGAGTTCTAATGTTCATAAAAGATTGGCAAAGAAAAAAGATGAGAGATCTTCATCTCTCAAATCCTTCCCTATTCCTAACCCTAACAAGCGAGGAAACTACTCGCTCATTGAGGGGATTAAGAAAGACATGATTTTTGTTTTGCTTTTATTAAAGAGAAGAAACATCTATTGCAAGTTAATAAAATTCTAAACTAAATTAAACTAAGGCAAGAAAATAATTTACCTAGGGCAGATATAAAAAAACTAGAACTAGGGCAAGGAAAATAACCTACTTACGATTGATGCGCTCTAACTTCAAGAAAACAGAATTTTATTCAGGAATAGAGGCATGAGAAAATACAAGGGTTTGGGTTCTATTTATAGGACATAGAAACCTTAGGGCTACAGCTGATCCGCATGTCTACAATTACAAATATACCCCTAGAAAATCTTTCCAAAGCCGCCAGAACATTATGGTAAAAAATTCTCTGAGTGAGGGCTTCATATGGCCGCGGAACCGCGGCAATGGCGGGCTTGGGCCGCGGTTCCGCGGCCCTTTGATAAGTTCAGAGGATGATTTCTTCTATGCTGCTTCAGTGTCTTTTGGGCTTTTCATTTCTTTGGTTTTTTTCTCCATTTGGACTTCTATATTGGTTCCAGATCTTCAGTGAACAATTTGCAATGGCTTTTTAACCGTTTGCCTTGACATTTTGGATCTTGCGTTGCCTTGTTGATTATGAACTGTTCTTCGTCTAGGCTTGACTAAGATCCTCCTATTTGTTGGTCAGAAATCCTTCTTTTGTGTCGTCTTTTGTATTTTTCACTGTTTTTGCTCCAAGAACCTGTAACCTATAACATGTAGTAGACATGGGTCAAAAGCACCTGTTTTTATTCTAAAATGCATAAGAATAGGGAGTATAAAAGGCAATATTATGATATGAACAAATACCCCCAAACTTATCTTTTGCTCGTCCTCGAGCAAACTTATTTTTTATTCTTGATAAAAATCTAACCTAGCCGCACTTTCGCAGGGAAACACGATTGCACTGAGCACGTGCAACAAGCCGTTAAACCTCTAGGTGTCCCTAGTATGAGGAGTGTTGTCTCCTGAGGGTTTTCAGCGGATACTACCCACAAAATCCTATCAATTTGGCTTTTCGACTTCTGTTTTCCAATTAGGTTTTCTAACAAGGAAGTCTATTATCGTCAACCTGTAAATTATCCACTCATATTCTTCATATTTCCTCATCATTTAACTTAAGATTATATATGTTCTATAGACTTACTTAGCTTTCGGCATTTCTTAAGTTTTCCTTCTAGGGTTCCATCTCCACTGAGGAATTTTTATCAACTATACTAAAGATACAAGTTTTATTCTTCATTCCTTTCTCTCATCTAAACTCCAATCACATATCCCTACGTGTGTGTATAGATCACCCCTACACTTGGAAATTCAAATCAAGCAATCATACTCTCGTTCGTTGTCCAAAGCACTTCTTAATTGGTGAATTTTTAATTGAATTTTGCTTACACATCCTTCATACGACCGTTAATACTTCTTGAGGTACCAACGACCGATTACAAAATGTGTTTGCACATTTAAGCATAATTCCTAGTCTTGCAACACCCAAGGCTTTTAGCAGTGACTACCAAACCAGTTGGTCTAAGGCACTAGGTGATGAAGCACCCTCGCTAAATATTTTTCTATTTTTGCAGCCTTAAGTAATCACAAAAACCAGTGTTCATTTTTTTATTCTTTATTCAATTTTTTTTCCTTTTATTTTCATTGTACTAAGGACTTTAGACAAGAGCATTTCAATGTCTCTTCTACTATTCCAAGTTTCAAGGTGCGTGATTGTGCAAATTGTAGGCTATACATTTTCAGAATCTAGACTTAAGGTAGGAACTATTTTTCAAACTTATATTCTAATAAGAACATCAATACTTTTCCTTCGTTTCGACTTAGCCCAAGAAGTGAACTCAAAATTTGCCTATTTCTAAATAAACTACAAAGACATATACTTTCTACCGTTAAACTTTAAGGAAGGTTATTTTTAGGGTTTTTAATTTACTAAGTCTAAGATCTAGTTGTTCCTAGCTAGTTAACCTATCTGTCAAACTCTAGTCAAATAAGCCAAAATTGAATACAATAATTTTTATAATTTTTCAAAATTTTCAATTTTTATGGGTTTTAAAATAAGTATGCAAATACAAAAATATGTACAAATGAATGCGAAGAAAGAAGACGTACCGAGCATACCCCCAAACTTAAACTTGACAGTGTCCTCACTGTCATGCTGCACCAAGTGGGTCAAAATGTCGGCACTCCCCTGTTTATTTATTTATAATTTTTTTTATTTTATTGTTAAAAGAAAAACAAAAATATGTACAGAAAGGCCCCCCCAAACTTCAGTGAAACAATATTAGACATTACTGCCAGACTTTGCACAGACCAAACATCAACACCAACCAGTCGAAAAATTTATCTGTAAAGAGTGTCGGTTGGTGGAAGAACATGTTGTACCGATCCAAAAAAACTTGGGAAAGATAGAAGTGGTGGTGGGGCAAGTATGGAAGTGAATAGATATGATGTGGTGATGAATCAAAACGAGAATGAGAATGATCAGCAGTCAGTGGAATATTGGCATTCTCATAGCTTATTAAAAGAAATGGGGGTGGTTCAACTTCTAAAGGAGGAGGTTGACTCACCACAATACCCCCAAAATGTTTCTGTGGGTCCTTTATTGACTTGGCATCATCCATCAATTGCATATGAAATTCAATTATGAGGGAACTAATCTTCTCGATGTCCGCCATAATCCAACCGAAAACTTGCCGTCTATCTTGTAAGACCTTTAAAATAGCGTTCTCTTGCTTGAAGGCTAGAGAGGCTGATATTATAATGGGAAAGGTCTCATTCTCACCTATGTAAGCATATTTAAGGTGAGACGGCAAGGACATGAATTCGAGTTTCGGAGGCGAAAGAATCATTGGGGAATCTACCTCAAACTCAAAGGACTCCAACACAGGTTCGAAATCACCGCAAACAACCGATTTGGATGGTTCAACTAACTCATCCAAAAATTCAAACGACTCATATTCGGGCTGTGAGTCGTCGTCATCCGAAAAAGTGAAACTTTCATAATCAATATCGGTTGTGTCAACCGTGGTAGGCTTAAGGAGGGACGCACTAGTGGCGTCAAAACTATTCTCATCAAACAAAAATCTTTCAAACTCGCAGTCCTCCTGCGTGATTTCGTGAATAGAGCAAACTTCTCGTGTACTAGCATTAGGCACGGGGGGCATACTTCCTAACTTGTAAATATTGAACTCACTAGACGTCTTCCCGAAGGATAGAGTCATGGAGCCATTGCGACAGTTTATTAAGGCGTTGGAAGTGGCCAAAAATGGTCGACCGAGGATCACCGGAATTTGGTTTCGTGAGTTAGCAACAGGTTGTGTGTCCATAACAATAAAATCAACTGGGAATATGAACTCCCCAACTTTGATCAACACGTCCTCTAGCTCACCCCTTGGATGGGTGATTGATCGATCAGCCATTTGGAGAGTACAGTGAGTGGGCTTAAGCTCTCCAACGCCTAATTGTTCGTACACCGAATAAGGTAGCAAATTGACACTAGCACCAAGATCTAATAGTGCTCTATTGATGTTTTTGTCCCCAATTGTTATCGAAATAGTAGGACAACCGGGGTCCTTGTGCTTTGGGAGTAAAGAATTGACAAGAGCATCACTAACAGCACTAGCCACGAAAACTTTCTTTGGTACTTGTGACTTCCTCTTTTTGGTGCATAAGTCCTTTAAGATTTTTGCATATGAAGGAACTTGTTGGATTGCATCCAAAAGAGGGATATTTATGCTAACCTGTTTGAACAACTCTACAATCTTCTCCATCTGTGGAGTTGGTTTATTAGATCTCAACCGATTTGGAAAAGGAACATTTTGAAAAGTCGTTGAGTCCAATTTTTGCGGATCAGATTGTTGAGTTGGAATGGAACCCCGTGTAAATGTGTTCGTGTTGTGAGAAGAGGGTCCGTTCGAGCTAGAAGAAGTAGAGCCGTGTGAAGGATGGAGAATAGGCTCTAACAACGAAGAAGAAGAAGAAGAAGGTGAAGAAGATGAAGAAGGACCACCGGCAGGGGTGTCATGGTTAATATCCATATTGTTTTGCAACACTTTTCCGGATCTCAACGTGGTCACAGCATTTACGTTATGATTCTGCTGTTCATACGCAACATGTGCGTGACCGGGATTTGGCAATGGTTGAGACGGAAGCTTTCCTTTCTCTCGCTCTTTCAACGCAGCGTTGAGTTGTGCAATTTGTGCCTCAATAGATTTGATGCTTTGATCGTGTGAGGCACTGTTTTGCACCAAAAATTGAATAGAAGTCTCTAATCTTGCTGTAGATTGTGTAGATTGCTTTAGGAAAGCCTCTAGACTTCTTTCGAGCGAGCTAACCTTGTCATTATTAGGTTGAACAAAATTGTTTGGCGGGTAAGAAGTGTTAGGCACAAAATTGTTCACTTGATTAGGGTAAGGTTGCTGTTGGAAAGGTTGTTGATATTGAGTTTGTGGAGGTGCTTGTTGTTGTGGAGGAGGAGGCCTTTGAAAATTGTTATTTCCTTGGAATTGTTTATTTTGGTTCCAAGCGAAATTTGGGTGGCTCTTCCAACCCGGATTGTATGTTGAAGAGTATGGATCGTTTCTTTGTCGTTGCTGAAAGGCAGCATTGACTTGATCCTGTCCTTGAGTAGATGCAGTGTAAGGACACTCTTCTGTGAGATGTGATGGATCCGAACAACAAGCACAAACAGTTCGTGGAGGTACAACAGGGGCAGGAGAAGGCGCTGAGATTTTGGTCTCAAGTGCTTCTAGCTTTTTCGTAAGAGCGGCCACCTCGGCCTTCATAGCAATCGACATCTCTACTTGATGTATGCCTGCCCTAGATTGACCAATAGAAGAAGATGATGATGTGGTCTTGGTGCTCTCCCACTGAATTGTTTGTTCACTAAGATCCTCAAGAAACTGCCACGCTTCCTCACTAGACTTGGATAGAAAGTGACCTTGACAAATGGTTTCTAGCTACTCCTTTTGAGGTAACCTTTTCTGGGACTGCAAGCTTCATTGCGGGTCCGTGCGAGTTTTGGCCCAATCTGGAGAAGACCGAGGCACTGGTGTTGGGCATCCCGTTGAGAGGGGCCGCAGTAACTGAAAGTCGATCGAAGACCGACTTCTTAGGAGCTTCTTGTACGGGCACAGGGGTGCTGAAGCCTGTTGGCGGAAGCATAGTTCCGAAAAACAACCCCATGGTGGCTTGAGTAATCTGCTCCACGGGCATGGTGAATAGAGAGGCCGCTTGGGGCCCGTAGGTTATGCCCCCAGTTGAGGCCGGACGCGAGCTGCAGCTGCAGTTTGAGCACTTCGAACAGGTAGAGGCCATCGATGCTTGATTTCTTTTCTGCGCCAAGCAAGAGACCAAATCTTAGTAAACTTGAAATCAAAAGGCAACCGTTAACAAACCGCGATTGGTTCGCGAAGACGACACACGAAGTGTGGAGTGGAAAGAGGAAAAGGTCCCACCGGGCGTGCCAGAATCTGTTCCCCTTCGAATGGCGGCCAACGACGCGAGGACGTCTTGCCTGAGATTCGGGGCAGATGCTATATGGTTTTATCCGTCTACCTCTCCGAAGATGCCAAGTTGATTTATGGCACCGTGTATCGGAGGTTTAGACGGATGCGGCCGATGTAGCAGATTTCGTCAGATTCCCCCTCGCTGGAGGGTTTTTTGATTGTGGGGACGCTCTTCCCTGCAGGCGCAAGCCCCTGCAGTTAATTACGCTACCGCATCGCGGTAGCCACTTTTTCCTTCTCCAGAATTTCACTTCGTGTCGTGTGTGTTTGTTTTGTTTGTGATTGCCCGTGGATTGTATACGGAGACTAAGTAATGCCGTCGCCCGTAGGACGTGGATTAGTCCAAATCCGTATTTACTTAGATTTGGGTTTGGTGTTTTTAGTTTAAGGATACGTTAGCCGTATTGAGGCTAAGATCAACTTAAACGTCCGTTAAGGATACATTAGTCCTGTTTTAGACTAAGATCGACTTAACGTGGTGATCCATTTAATATATGGCTGTCAGGACTCATCACCTCTCTGACATCGTTGAAGGATTACAACGATAGGTGTCAGAGGAGTTCAGAGATGTACCTTTGAACCAAAGTTGATTTAGAGTTTTATCGTTCATTTAAATGTTTAAGGATACGTTAGCCGTATTTGGGGCTAAGATCAACTTAAACAGGACCGTTTAGATCCAACAAAAGAGCATTTGGAGGCTCTATTGTTCCAGTTTAGGGACGTAGTTGTCCATGTTCCAGTTTAGGGACGTAGTGGTCCACCATTAGTTTTCAGAATCTGTTCCCCTCCGATTGGCGGCCAAGATGACGTGAGGGCGTCTAGCCTGAGATTCGGGGCAGATGCTATATGGTTTTATCCGTCTACCTCTCCGAAGATGCCAAGTTGATTTATGGCCCCGTGTATCGGAGGTTTAGACGGATGCGGCCGATGTAGCAGACTTCGTCAGATTCCCCCTAGCTTGAGGGGTTTTTGATTGTGGGGACGCTCTTCCCTGCAGGCGCAAGCCCCTGCAGTTAATTACGCTACCGCATCGCGGTAGCCACTTTCTCCTTCTCCAGAATTTCACTTCGTGTCATGTGTGTTTGTTTTATTTGTGGTTGCCCGTGGATTGTATACGGAGACTGAGTAATGTCGTCGCCCGTAGGACGTGGATTAGTCCAAATCCGTATTTACTTAGATTTGGGTTTGGTGTTTTTAGTTTAAGGATACATTAGCCATATTGAGGCTAAGATCAACTTAAACATCCGTTAAGGATACGTTAGTCCTGTTTTAGACTAAGATCGACTTAACATGGTGATCCATTTAATATATGGCCGTCGGGACTCGTCACCTCTCTGACGACGTTGAAGGATTACAACGACAAGTGTCAGAGGAGTTCGGAGATGTACCCTTGAACCAAAGTCGATTTGGAGTTTTATAGTCCATTTGAATATTTAAGGATACGTTAGCCATGTTTGGGGCCAAGATCAACTTAAACGGGACCGTTAAGATCCGGCAAAAGAGCATTTGGAGGCTCTATTGTTCCAGTTTAGGGACGTAGTGGTCCATGTTCCAGTTTAGGGACGTGGTGGTCCACCATTTGTTTAAGGACGTTTCGGTCCGATAATAGTTTAAGGACGTTTCGGTCCAACATTAGTTTAAGGACGTTTCGGTCCACGAGTTTAAGGACGCCGCAGTCCATATACGTATGTGGTCGTCGGGACCCGTCACCTCTCTGACGTCGTTGAAGGATTACAACGAGAGGTGTCAGAGGAGTTCGGAGATGCACCCTCGAACCGGCGGTAAATTGACTTAAGAGAGCAATCATGCTCAATCAATTTAATTTGAGGACTTACGGCCAAAATTGGGTTAAGTCCAGTTGAAAATGTTCAACATTTTATTTACTTTTGCATTGCATTTCTTTTTATTTTTATTTGGGCTCTACCCATAAAGGATGCAGAGCATCAATTTGTTTTGGGCTCTGCCCATTTATAAATGATGCAGAGCATCAATTTTACTTGGGCTCTGCCCTTTTTTATTGCTTTGCAATTTATTTTGGCCTGCTAGATCTTTTTGACTTGGGCCTGGCCCTTTAACAAAAGAAATGCATTGCATTTTCCAGGTGCTTTGCGCCAATCAAAGAGCGCAAGCGCTTGTGATGATGGCACGTGTCATGCAGCGCGGTGCGCTGCGCTAGTGTGCTACGCTTGCGCTGCTGACACGTGGCGCGCTCTGGTGAGTTGCGCCAATTTCAGAGAGCAAGGCTCTACTTCAAAAGCGCATAGCGCAGATAGTTCAGATGCTGACACGTGGCGCTCTCTGGTGGTTTGCGCCAGCCCAAGAGCGCAACAGTGCAGATTTATAAGTGCAAAGCACTATTAATTTGAGAATCTTTTAGATTCAAGAACCAATGATTCATAAAAGAAGTGCAAAGCACTATTTGTTTTCTTCAATCTAATGAGAGTCAAAGAAAACAAGTATTTCTTATTTTTCTTATTTAAAGAACCAGTGGTTCATAAAAAGTGCAAAGCACTATTTTTATTTTGTTTTTTATTAAAGATCGTTGATCTTGTTTTTTAGATCAATGATCTGTTCATAAGAGAATTTTCTCTTTTTCTGAAGGCTTTTTACCTTTTTTTTCCTTGAGGATTTCTCTCCAATTCTTCAGAGTTCTCTCTGTTTAATTTCTCACAAAATGTTGATGCCTTTGAATTGAGGTCTAGGGTCCTTTTTATAGTGCCCATAAATTAGTTAAATTTGTTAAAGAGATCTTTCTCTGAGTGATTTGGGGAATTTTCCCCACCATTGGATCTTTGATCCAAGGGCTTCTGTTTTACAGAAGAAAATCTTCTTATTTTAACAAGAACAGAAAGATTTCTTTAGAATCTTCATTCTATTTGGCGCAAATGCCCCAGCCCGTGACACGTGTCACGCAGCGCACAGCGCAGCGCATCTGTGCTGACACGTGTCGCAGAGCGCAAAGCGCAGCGCATCTGCGCTAGCGCATCTGCGCTGACACGTGTCGCGCAGCGCAAAGCGCAGCGCAACTGCGCTGACACGTGTCGCGCAGCGCAGCACTTGCGCAACTGAAGCGTTGCTTCCTTTGATTTTTCTTTAAACAGAGCTTTACTCTGATTGGGTGCGCTGCCTTGGGCGCTTCGCTGATGCATCTGCGCTTGACACGTTGCGCGTTGCGCACAGTGCAAAGAATCTGAAGCGTTGCTTCATTTATTAAAGTTTGAATTTTCAAAGTAGAGGTTTGCTCTGATTGGGGGAAGATTGCTTCATCTTCGGCCTTGGAATTTGAACAGAGCTTTGCTCTGATTGGGGTAAACATGAATATATATTCAGGGTTCGGTTCAGTCAAATTATGCAAATTGATAATTGTATTCATGGATTCATGTGTTCATATTGACTTGGAAACTTGTAGATTATAAATAAACTTGAATCATATTCAAGTTAGATTAATCAGACTCAAACCCGAGTCAGACAATCAGAAATGTGAATCGAAGCCTTATAATTTCTAGGGTCCTTAGGGTAATTTATAAAACTTGAGGGGTTTTATGTAAAAATACTTTTATATACTTTTCAAAATACACCTTAAGTATTTATTATTCGTCTTTAGGGTTGTAATGAGAGTGGATTTTATATTGTGACATTTCTAGTGAGAATATCCTAGTTTTAGGTATTTATCTGTAATATTGATTATTTGAAGTTCATGGTATTTTAGTGTAAAATTAAGTATTGTGATTTTTAGGAAAATGAGGAAAATTTATATTATAATAAAATAGATATTTAAATGATAAATATACATATGTTTGTACAAAAATAATTTTAATAAATATTTTATATTCCAAAAATCTCATTTTTCTTAAGATGTCGTATTTTAAACCTTTCGAGACCAAATGCCCCTTGCGGAGGTCTGAATCTCGCACTACTAAGCCCGAGGGTGCACGATAAACCGTACTATCCCTAACGGGTTCCCCAAATATGGGTTGTAGCGGCGCTTTGTAAAGGTTGTAAAATACCAATCCTTTAGAAAACAGTTTTATAAAGAAAAAGGTATTTCTTTGCAAAAATGTAATTTTCCGTATTTTAGATTCTAGGGTTTCCTAAGCCAACTAGCCTATTTCTAAACGGTCTAAACGACAAGTCGTTAGAAGCCTCAAATTGCCTCTTCACCGCCAATTGTGGCCTGGTAAGTACAAGTGAGGAAGGAGGGATCCGCTCACGAATCGTGAGACGGGCCTTTTAAAGTTACCTAAGCTCACTTGCCTAGCCTAGACACCACAAAGTCAGGTTTAGATAAACGATCGATGTCCACAACTTATCGTATTTTCCTAATATGAGGTATTTGTTTAACATTGTATCAAATCTAAAACTTATAAGAATGGTTTTATTAAGAATATGGTATTTTAATGAAAGTTTCGTTTTATCGTATTCTAAGTTCTTTGATGATTTCGTTTAGGTTTGTATTTGCGTGTGTATGGAGGTAGGTCATTACCTCGTACTCTACTTTAAATGTATAGCAAGTTCAGGGGTTAAATGTGAAATTCAAACATGATGGTATTAAAGTGAAAAAATACGGTAAATTGGAAAGGTTATCATTTCATATGAGAAAACTTGTTCAAATTGATTTTTACAAATTTAATAGTCAAGATATAGATGTTTAGACATGAATGTATTGGTTAGAAGTGAGATTTTATAGAAAACCGAGTCGAAAATCGGATTTGTTCCGATTCCGTCGGGTTTCGTAATTTCGTATTTTTGAGAAATAGAAAAGGAGATAGAATGGGATTTACGGGTTTCGATCTATACTAAGGAGTGTAAGGGAACTAAAGAAGTTGCCGAGGTGTTGCTTCGTCGCCGGTTGTTCCTCAAATCGTCGTCGGAATTCCCCCCGGAATTTCGTCAAAGCTTCGCCGTGAACTTGTTTTCAAAGTACATCCTTCTTGGAACAATTTTGAGAGAGTCAGCCTAGGGTTTTGGGATGAGAGGGTAGAGAGTAGGGGGTGTATTTATAAGGTAGGCTAGGGTAGGGTAGGTGAAAGGTTTTTTATTTAAAAAATTGTAAAAATTAAAGAAAAAACATTAAAATTTGTAGTAAATAGGGTGTATTTAACACTTGGAAACCGATCCAATAAAATGGTGTATACAGGGGGTTAGAGAAATCGAAGAGCCCCAACTTTCGTGTTGGGGACTCGGCCGTCCGGCCGAGTCCGGCTGGCGGCGCCGGATCAAGTTGGCCGGTCCGCCGGCCGACTCGGCCGACTCGGGGGTCCAATCGGTGGGGGGTCTCGTGAGGTACACTCTGGTATTTTTACATTTTAGGGTTCAGTTCAACTTTTGGGAGTTATGGCCTGTGGACTGTTGGGCTTCCAAGAAATTTAAAACAAAAATAACATAAAAATAATGTGGGGTAGGGGATTTGAACTCTGGTGGCTTGGTTCAGCAGTGCAAGATATTACCAATGAGCTACAAGCTCCTTCTTGTAATTATTGTGGGAAAATAATTACTTAAAGTGGTAACAACAACATTAAATACCCCAAGTATACTTCAATTTAAATGAATTTTATGTATACAAAAATTGGAGTTGTTACAATCTACCCTCCTTACAAAAATTTCGTCCTCGAAATTTACAACTTTTATTTGAGGAATAGTTTACAAAGAGGTGAGGATATCTTGCACGCATTTCATCTTCCCTTTGCCAAGTGGATTCTCCTGGAGTGTCTTTTCTCCATATTACCCGGACCAAGTTAACTTCCTTGTTCCGAAGTGTCTTCACTTTCCTGTCTAGGATCTCCACAGGCTGTTGCTCACAAGACAAGTCGGGCTGTATAGTAAGCTCGGAATGATCAAGAACATGGCTGGGGTCACTCACATACTTTCTGAGTTGGGATATGTGGAACACGTTATGCACTCCTTCCAATGAGGGTGGAAGCGCTATGCGGTATGCCACTTCACCGACTCATTCGAGTATGTCGAACGGTCCAATATATCTCGGACTCAATTTACCCCGTCTTCCAAATTGGATCACTCCGCGGTTCGGAGATATCTTCAAGAATACATGGTCTCCTGGCTGGAACTCCAAGTATCGTCTCTTCGCATCAGCCCAGTGTTTCTGTCGATCTTGGGCTATGCGCATTCTTTCCCTGATAGTACGAACCACATCAACGATTGCTACTATCATCTCTGGTCCAAGAAGTTCCCTATCTCCGATGTCGTCCCAACTTAATGGTGATCGACACTTCCTTCCATACAATGCTGCAAAAGGTGCTATTCCTATACTTGCTTGGTAGCTATTATTGTACGCGAACTCCACAAGATGCAGGTGATCTTCCCACGATCCTTCGAAGTCTAGCATACATGCTCTGAGCATATCCTCCAAGATCTGAATAGTTCGTTCCGACTGACCATCTGTTTGTGGATGATAAGCCATGCTGAAATTCAGACTTGTTCCTAAGCTTGCTTGCAGACTCTGCCAAAATTGCGATCGGAACCTGGTGTCACGATCGGAGACAATGCAGACCGGTACTCCATGAAGTCTCACAATTTCCTGTATGAGTTCATGGGTATCAGAGATAGTACATTATGAAGAGTTTAAATCTTAAATAGATTATTACCTCCATGTACTTGTTCGCTAGTGTCTCAGTTGATTGGCCAACTCGGAATGGGATGAAGTGAGCCGACTTTGTGAGTCGATCCAGAACGACCCATATAGCGTCGTTACCCTTTGTGCTGCGAGGAAGAGCAGTCACAAAGTCCATCGTGATGTGCTGCCACTTCCATTCTGGGATTGGTAACGGTTGAAGTAGTCCGGCTGTCCTGTGATGTTCAGCCTTTACTTGCTGACACACCAAACATTTTGCGACGCTTCTGGCTACTTCACGCTTCATTCCATGCCACCAATAATTTTAACGTAGATCTTTGTACAATTTGGTACCTCCAGGATGTACTGAGTAGAGAGAGATGTGAGCGTCTTTCATTAACTCTTCCCGAACAGGACCATTTGGTACACACAATCTGCTGCCGTATCTCAAAGATCCGTCTTCATGGATGATGAAGTCTGTTCTGAGTCCATTCTCCACTTATTATCTGATCCTTTGCAACTTAGCATCACTTGCTTGAGCTGCTTTTGTAAGTCCATGGTAACGCCCCGGCCGTCTAACAGACGCCAAATGCGGAACAAAAACTTTTTACAACTGGCGCTATCGCGTACTATAACCCGGATCTGCCATTAAAGCTAAACTAACAAAATACAAAGAGGGTAGAATTGTTATACCAAATGATCCGAGTCCTTCGGTCTTCAACCATCATCCCACGCTTTGTTGCGGCTGCTCCGATCTCCTGAATCTCCAGTCTCGTCGTCCAGGTGGCACCACGTCGACGGATCTTTAAACGGGCTCCCGCCTCTGAACCGAGGCAACTCAGTCGTCATGTTTGCTAAAAGAGACGACCAAGATGAAGTAGAGAATGAGTAGAACACTTTGTCTCGTTACGTCCAAGGCTATGGACGAACGGTTAATGAAGTTGCCTTTTGGATCGAATGGAAATGAGAAATCGATCACATCTAATTTCTATGCACCAAAACTTATATCTTTTTTCAATCAACAACCATAACTCTCACATGAGAGGGGGCCGTCCACTTATAGATGAGGGGGAGGTGAGTGTAGGAGGGGGAAGGTGACCACAAGGAATAAAAGATCAAGTAGAATTATCTTAGCACAAACAAAACTCCATTAATGTAAATGACACCTTGCAAAGAACATTAAATGCACCATTAAAGCTCAAATGACTCACTAGCCTCATCACCACTTCTAGAACCTTCTAGAAGCATGACTCACCCTCATCAAGAAAAGATAAATCCGTATTTAACCGAATGTTAAATACGGCCGATAGAAAACTGGAAACTGGCAACTTCCAAAAGTGATCCTGAAACGAATTTCAGGATAACCCGTATCCGTATAAACATACCCGCATTTGTATTACGACCGAAGACAAATGCATCTGAGACAAAGATATTATATCTACACAGTATAATACTGGGTTCCAGCTTAAACCAAAGCCTACAAGTATTATCTGCCCGAAAATGGACACGTGCAAAAATGCACGTGCATTTTCCGAACCTTGCCATATCACCATACGGCCTCTACAACGTTTCGCCCGAACTTGGGAAAGTGTCTGTGGGGGACTCTAATGACTCATCAATACACTGGCACTGGGTATAACCACTAGCACGTCAGAGGTACAAGCTGTACGTAACGTTTTGCCTATGTATTGATTGGAAGGGAAGCTGATGAGCGAACTCATCTATAAACCCTACTGAGCTTAACAATGACAATATACATACAGTCCGGTCCATTCGTCTATGAGTATCGCATATCTTCCTAGGGGCTGGTAACGTCAAACCCCTAATAGCAGTATAAGTCGCGTCAGAGAGTGGCCCAGAACACCCTGAGATACTACTGGAGTACCTACCAGTAAATCTCCTGCCTCGGCCGAGGGCTTTGTGTAATGGCGCTCCTAGACACAGCGCGATCTCACCCCCAATACCGGGAGAGACGAATCCCCTGCCGATCCGCTCACTTGCCTCCATGTGGCTCGGGACTGTACCCAAAAAAGACCTGTTTGCACGACCCCTTTGAGCCGTGGTAGGGTAGAAATCAAAGCACAGTGGGAACTCACACGAGACAAATGACGGCCTCAGGTCGATGAACTAACCTGTACAAATGTCACCAGGGAATTGCTATCTGACGTTAGGTATAATACCAACTAGCAGATTCCCGGAGAGTCTTGTCCGGTGTACTCATAACCAAATGAGCACCTGTATACATCTTAGGTGAACCAACTAACACCAATGGCTTGTGAGACCGGCCACCGCCCCTCGTCGGGGTCTCGACTGTATACACTAGTCTACTCTGGAGTATCGATGCCCTGTCTCGAAACTCCTACGACTAGAGATACTTTAAGGATGTGCTTACAGACCCCAGCTCCCACGTATATGATCGCCATCATACTGCTGGTAGTCAAGCAAGAATCCTATGGGCTCTATCATCATTCAATAGTGAACTAAAGTATGTATACGATGATAAAGACAAACCAGACAGCAAACTATCATCTCGAGCAAGACTGTCATATCGGTATAGGTCCTGCCTCAATCATTGCAATCACGTACCTGCGATCCAATAATTGACTTTGAGGGCACTATCTCCAATAATCTCCCACTTGCACTCAAGGCTAATTATTGCGATGTCGCATACACACAGCCCGTGTGATACCGAACATCCAACTCCTCTACTAATCAGTTTCACAAAGCTAGTTTGTAAAACTCTTGTGTTCAAGAAATAGCCTCAGTGAGTGGATCCGCCCTGATGTTTCTTTCTATGTCTCTCTTAATCTTAAGTTCGCGGAGAAAGCCATCTCCCGAATCGAGTAATACCTGTCTTAGAATATGTCTGAATATCTGATGGGACCTAGTTCATAAATGAACTCCAAATCCAAACTTCTTAGACTGTATCGATAACTGAACCTAATCAGTATCCAGCACCATACCTCCCATAGTATCCTCTTGGACCACTTGTCCATAATACTGTCCCTCGTCAGAGGGAAAACTATAACTCTGGCAATCACTCTGTCATCCATGTCATCTTGGAAGCCTGGAATGATAACCGTCTCTCGAAGGAGGCTGCCGTCATTAAATCCGTAGAACAAGCACTTATGTTTTAAAACTGCTTCTTTATGTTTCTTCAGGATTGGATTAATATAAACTTATCGCATCTAGTGCAAAAACAACATCTGGTGTGGTACTTGACATCTCATGATTGACTCAATTGCCTAAGCAAGTGATCTGCCAATCATGCACATCCCTCTCTCCTTTAGTCTCTAAGACACCTTTAGAGAGGGTGACTCCATCACCTGCAGGTACACCACCATGCCAAGAGTCATCTATTCTAAAATACTATTAGAATATTGTCAAAGTACCCACATTGGGAAACTATCCAAATCTTGATCTAAAACCATAGATCTAGAAACCAGAATGTCTGATATTATATCCATATCCTTTGTGGAGAAACAACTGTGTGACGACCAAAGTACAACCGATCGTAGTATAGGAATTTTACTTCCTACTCTGTGTATGTCATCCAAATACCAGGACATTCCATCCTATTACCTTCTTAACAGATCCATCCCTTATTCTGATGAAGTCAAAGCCATGACTGTTACATCAAAAATAGATGATCTTATCTCCGCTATATTTGCTCAAGCTTATAAATAGACATAAGCAATTTGCCCACTATGCTTCCGCTGCTCCCACTGACTACGACAACCCTCTGGCAGAATAATATATACGTATACTTCTAAAGCTAGTTTAGAACGACGCTATACTTATCCTCCTGCCGGGTCTCATAGTCTGGAACAACAGTAGTGTGTCAAGTCTGGGTAAACAAGAACCTCCCTGTCACCGTCCTTGAGGGTACCGGAGTACCTCTCGGGTGTTTGAGGTTACCCACCATATCTGTGGAATGGCTATTGGAATGTCAAAACCTGATTGATTATATAGGTCCTATTAAATTTTTCGTAATCGTTTGCGGTTCTGGAATCACTTCCAGTTCTACCATACTCCCACTACTGTTTTCTGAAAAAGTCCATTTTAATAAAACTGTGGCAAGTCAAGAACAATATCACTATTGATCTTCCAGATGGTATAAATGTTAACCTTCGTCAAAACCAAGGTCAACCCACAAACTGCCATTACAGAAACGTGCCTTGAGTTATCCAGTGTCTGGTTTTAAGCATAAGCTGAACAACTCCCCGTATCTTAACATCGTTAAGATATGAACCATTCTATATACAATATAGAAATAGAGGCACTAATTTAATTGGAACCAGATTCAAATCATGCAGCTGTCTCTAGTGCATAACAACTTAATGGAAAAAGGCTAATCAGCATTTACTCAACTTAGGAATCCATCCAATTATGAGTAACCTGAAAGAGAAACAAGTTTCTCAAAACCATTACTATCAACTGAATACCAATCACAAGAATCTACATCTTCGATTTCTTTGAAAAATCCCGATACTTGCGATACCTGGTTCTCTACCTCATTCTTATACCCACAACTTCTCAAAACTTAGACATTGTATTTCTACGAAACACTTGTCTAAAAACTAGAGAAGTCACAAGTAAACAGAACATAGTACGAGGACCTACCCCTTTGTCCTGACAGATACTGGACAACATACAATACTCTGTATAAGTCCGCTGAGTTGAATAACTCAAAACCTGTGCAACATAGGTTGAAAACTGTACCCAGGTGATTTCCTCAAATATCACCAATTACAACGAATTCCGATATAATGAGGATGATCTCCTAATTCCCAATAACTTACTCCCACTCATCATCTGTAAAACCATACAGATATGAGAATGGTAAATACATACCCTGGAGTAAGTATCTAATCGGGAAATCAGTTTACAATTAACAATGCATAGTAAAACTGAAATATGAAAATGTTTCGTAGGGGTATTCTGGTATTCATAGTAATGCCTCTTCCATAATCCAATTTATGACTTTAACCGTATATCTCTTTGCCATCTCTCCAAATCCCTTTATTTGTCTTTAGTCTTTACCTTCTGTACACCATCGTTAGGCTAAATGGTTTTCTTCCTTCCCTACCGTTCGGCACCAGCCTACGGTTTGGAAGAAGACTAACCAGTAAGCATAACAGGTGTATCCTCCTAATCCTAGGAGTACTCGCATCCTGAGAGAAGGTGATGATAAAAAACAACTGAATAATACTTTATTCTATTTCTCCCGAACTGGGAAAAAGCAAAGGTGAAATAGGAGTGGCGATGAAGCACGCGGTTTGGTCGTGAATGATAACAGTCGCAATTTACTTTGCCCTCTTTCTAATCCCTTTATTTTGTCTTTACATATTACCTTCTGCACACCCTACTTAGGCTTATTGGTTTTCTTCATTCCCTACCTTTCGGCACCTGCCTATGGTTTGGAATAAGACTATCCAATAAGCGTAATAGGTGTACTCTCCTAAACTAAGGAGCCCTCGCAACCTGAGAGAAGGTGATAATAAAAGATAACTGAATAAACCAATTCTATTTCTCCTAAACCTGGATCCATCCTCGAAGAAGTCCCTTCGAGTTCGTATATAACCATACGATGGATCTATCCAATGGAAGTGGATATCCGTAGTAATACGGGGTGTTCTGAGAAATGCAAAAGGTAAAAAAAGGAGCGGCAATGATTTATGCAACTCGGACAATCCAATAGCCAGTATTATAAGAAGGTTCGGTCAAATTGGTCACCGAGTCATAGTCTAGGGTCGGTCAAAGGTCGCTGCCAAAGAGAGAGAGAAAAGAAACACTCTGCGTGCACTCTAACCTAGATCAGAATGGTTATCACTTTATCTAATCAGGAAACCTCCCACTGTAATCTCAAATTCTCCTCCAAACATGAAAGAAGAGTTAGTCGGGATCACCTGAAGAGTAAACCAACTCATCAGTGAGAATCGAGATCCAACTATCATCGCATGATAACTTGATGGAAGCCACTCAAGTAATCACACTCCAGAAGGTATGCGCATGCCTGGCAAGTTTCCTGTATGTTTGAAACTCCCGATGTGATTTTGGCCCCATGCTCTTATGACCTTGACTAAGGGCCAACAAATCATAAGTCACATGTCAAGTTCTTCTCGTCATTGTCCTGGTTGATTTGAACCCACCTGTACATACTCTTGACTAAGGGCCAACAAAGTAATACGACTGTCCCAAACCAACGCATTTATCTATGCTACAAATGAATACCCAGCAGCTACCAAACACTATGCCTTGACTAAGGGCCAACAAACATAGCTTGAATACTACCGACCATCCATAAGAAATGACGGAGGGATACGGCTGGTTTTTGGCGAAAAACCTTTAACGTAATGAACTTGATCTCGTTGAAGGAACCTGATAGCTTTTTATAAAAATATAGCGACGAAAACCTTTTGCTAAAGAGGTCACTCCCGGTGAAGGGATCTCGGCTCTTTCCTCGTGGAATGAGGTGCAGGATATTCCAACTGAATACCACGATGCAAAGCAACTTGTAATCGACTATAGTAAAGTTATCACCCTGACGCAAACTTCTGCCCAAGGGGTCACTCCCGATGAAGGGATCTCGGTCCTTGCCTCGTCGAATGAGGTATAGGATATTCTAAACTGAATATCACTATGCAAAACAAAAGGAAACGTCTTTGTAATAACACTTTAAAATTTATTCCAACAAAATCAAATATAGGTTTTTTTTTATCTTTGCATTGATAAGAATCAATGCAGTCCCATCAATCAATCACACCAGAAAAGAACGAAAATAAAATGTACGTATATGCCATCCGCATTCGCCACTGGGTCCCGTCATCACCCGTTAGGTTACTTAACTAACGACAGAGCGGGGGCGGGACTAGCGCGGGTGTAAAACATATACAACATCTAATAGTATATATACCAATATATAATAATCACTCCAGGCGTGATAAAATGCAACATTACAGAAAAGTAATAAGCATCACAGAACAATACAGATAATCTGGGATCCCCGGGTTTCACAGAGCTGCTGCTGAAACCTGACGTTCCCCTGGTCGTGTGGATAGCCTGTGCAATGAAACCTAGACCCCTACGGGTGCGGCAAGTTACCTGCCAAAACCTGAAGCGAGGTAGTCCCCACAACATAGTGAATGGAACACCCGGCACTTCACGGAATCCGGTAAATTGAGCACCCCTCCTTGGGTCAACCTGTACCCCCTACGAGTGCGGCGAATAGTCTGCCAATTCTAGAGTGAGGACCCTTTGCCTCTCAAAGCCATGAGATACGGACCCGTTGCCCTCCAGAACCCGGCTATCCATGCACTCCTTCGCGGGATAAACCTAGTACAGAAAATAAAATATGTACAACGGGTACATCGACCTCAACCCGGTCGTGCCCCAAAAGAATATTATACAACAGGCAGTGACGGCAGTCCACATGTTGGACGCTCGCCCCGCAATATCAAATGTACAAATAAATCCAAACTGCACTATCATTGCACCCTGCTATCCACCACGATATATCCGCAACATCACAGCACAACACAGAAGATCAACGCGAATGTCACGTTCGCAAACCCGTCTAAAAGAACTATACCAATTAAACGCGGTTTACCGATCAAATGACATTCCCGGTCGGAGATATAATGTAAATACTGTAAACTAACAAGTTTAAAATTTCGATCGACTAAATTTCCCGAAGTGGGCCCCACGTACATCTGCTGTACAGTAACAAAATCTGGGCCCAAAAGAACAGTACCAAATACCACAATTTCCAGTTTAGAAATAACAGAAGAAAAATTGCCAACTAAGTCACTAAAACCGCCACGGTTCCGCGGTCAAAGTCAGGCTTTGACTGCGTTTCCGCGGCCGTACGGTCGACTTAGTTGGTCGTTTTTCTCCATTTTTCTATAAAAGCCCTGCTTGATTTTCTGGCATATGTAAAAATATTTTTAGACATCATTTAAAATTAACAGAAACTGTGAACATGGAATTTACGGGTTTTGAAAATCCGTTCGATCGATATTTTAAACGCATTAGCACAAGTTAGTATAGCTTAATGGTGAGGCTCTGATACCACTGTAAATCCACGGTAGCGCCCCGGCCGTCTAACAGACGCCAAATGCGGAACAAAAACTTTTTACAACTGGCGCTATCGCGTACTATAACCCGGATCTGCCATTAAAGCTAAACTAACAAAATACAAAGAGGGTAGAATTGTTATACCGAATGATCCGAGTCCTTCGGTCTTCAACCATCATCCCACACTTTGTTGTGGTTGCTCCAATCTCCTGAATCTCCAGTCTCGTCGTCCAGGTGGCACCACGTCGACGGATCTTTAAACGGGCTTCCGCCTCTGAACCGAGGCAACTCGGTCGTCATGTTTGCTAAAAGAGACGACCAAGATGAAGTAGAGAATGAGTAGAACACTTTGTCTCGTTACGTCCAAGGCTATGGACGAACGGTTAATGAAGTTGCCTTTTGGATCGAATGGAAATGAGAAATCGATCACATCTAATTTCTATGCACCAAAACTTATATCTTTTTTCAATCAACAACCATAACTCTCACATGAGAGGGGGCCGGCCATTTATAGATGAGGGGGAGGTGAGTGTAGGAGGGGGAAGGTGACCACAAGGAATAAAAAATCAAGTAGAAATATCTTAGCACAAACAAAACTCCATTAATGTAAATGACACCTTGCAAAGAACATTAAATGCACCATTAAAGCTCAAATGACTCACTAGCCTCATCACCACTTCTAGAACCTTCTAGAAGCATGACTCATCCTCATCAAGAAAAGATAAATCCGTATTTAACCGAATGTTAAATACGGCCGATAGAAAACTGGAAACTGGCAACTTCCAAAAGTGATCCTGAAACGAATTTCAGGATAACCCGTATCCGTATAAACATACCCGCATTTGTATTACGACCGAAGACAAATGCATCTGAGACAAAGATATTATATCTACACAGTATAATACTGGGTTCCAGCTTAAACCAAAGCCTACAAGTATTATCTGCCCGAAAATGGACACGTGCAAAAATGCACGTGCATTTTCCGAACCTTGCCATATCACCATACGGCCTCTACAACGTTTCGCCCGAACTTGGGAAAGTGTCTGCGGGGGACTCTAAAGACTCATCAATACACTGGCACTGGGTATAACCACTAGCACGTCAGAGGTACGAGCTGTACGTAACGTTTTGCCTATGTATTGATTGGAAGGGAAGCTGACGAGCGAACTCATCTATAAACCCTACTGAGCCTAACAATGACAATATACATACAGTCCGGTCCGTTCGTCTATGAGTATCGCATATCGTCCTAAGGGCTGGTAACGTCAAACCCCTAATAGCAGTATAAGTCGTGTCAGAGAATGGCCCAGAATACCCTGAGATACTACTGGAGTACCTACCAGTAAATCTCCTGCCTCGGCCGAGGGCTTTGTGTAATGGCGCTCCTAGACACAGCGCGATCTCACCCCCAATACCGAGAGAGACGAATCCCCTGCCGATCCGCTCACTTGCCTCCATGTGGCTCGGGACTGTACCCAAAAAAGACCTGTTTGCACGACCCCTTTGAGCCGTGGTAGGGTAGAAATCAAAGCACAGTGGGAACTCACACGAGACAAATGACGACCTCAGGTCGATGAACTAACCTGTACACATGTCACCAGGGAATTGCTATCTGACGTTAGGTATAATACCAACTAGCAGATTCCCGGCGAGTCTTGTCCGGTGTACTCATAACCCAATGAGCACCTGTATACATCTTAGGTGAACCAACTAACACCAATGGCTTGTGAGACCGGCCACCGCCCCTCGTCGGGGTCTCGACTGTATACACTAGTCTACTCTGGAGTATCGATGCCCTGTCTCGAAACTCCTACGACTAGAGATACTTTAAGGATGTGATTACAGACCCCAGCTCCCACGTATATGATCGCCATCATACTGCTGGTAGTCAAGCAAGAATCCTATGGGCTCTATCATCATGCAATAGTGAACTAAAGTATGTATACGATGATAAAGACAAACCAGATAGCAAACTATCATCTCGAGCAAGACTGTCATATCGGTATAGGTCCTGCCTCAATCATTGTAATCACGTACCTGCGATCCAATAATTGACTTTGAGGGCACTATCTCCAACAATCTCCCACTTGCACTCAAGGCTAATTATTGCGATGTCGCATACACACAGCCCGTGTGATACCGAACATCCAACTCCTCTAGTAATCAGTTTCATAAAGCTAGTTTGTAAAACTCTTGTGTTCAAGAAATAGCCTCAGTGAGTGGATCCGCCCTGATGTTTCTTTCTATGTCTCTCTTAATCTCAAGTTCGCGGAGAAAGCCATCTCCCGAATCGAGTAATACCTGTCTTAGAATATGTCTGAATATCTGATGGGACCTAGTTCATAAATGAACTCCAAATCCAAACTTCTTAGACTGTATCGATAACTGAACCTAATCAATATCCAGCACCATGCCTCCCATAGTATCCTCTTGGACCACCTGTCCATAATACTGTCCCTCGTCAGAGGGAAAACTATAACTCTGACAATCACTCTGTCATCCATGTCATCTTGGAAGCCTGGAATGATAACCGTCTCCCGAAGGAGGCTGCCGTCATTAAATCCGTAGAACAAGCACTTATGTTTTAAAACTGCTTCTTTATGTTTCTTCAGGATTGGATTAATATAAACTTATCGCATCTAGTGCAAAAACAACATCTGGTGTGGTACTTGACATCTCATGATTGACTCAATTGCCTAAGCAAGTGATCTGCCAATCATGCACATCCCTCTCTCCTTTAGTCTCTAAGACACCTTTAGAGAGGGTGACTCCATCACCTGCAGGTACACCACCATGCCAAGAGTCATCTATTCTAAAATACTATTAGAATATTGTCAAAGTACCCACATTGGGAAACTATCCAAATCTTGATCTAAAACCATAGATCTAGAAACCAGAATGTCTGATATTATATCCATATCCTTTGTGGAGAAACAACTGTGTGACGACCAAAGTACAACCGATCGTAGTATAGGAATTTTACTTCCTACTCTGTGTATGTCATCCAAATACCAGGACATTCCATCCTATTACCTTCTTAACAGATCCATCCCTTATTCTGATGAAGTCAAAGCCATGCCTGTTACATCAAAAATAGATGATCTTATCTCCGCTATATTTGCTCAAGCCTATAAATAGACATAAGCAATTTGCCCACTATGCTTCCGCTGCTCCCACTGACTACGACAACCCTCTGGCAGAATAATATATGCGTATACTTCTAAAGCTAGTTTAGAACGACGCTATACTTATCCTCCTGCCGGGTCTCATAGTCTGGAACAACAATAGTGTCAAGTCTGGGTAAACAAGAACCTCCCTGTCACCGTCCTTGAGGGTACCGGAGTACCTCTCGGGTGTCTGAGATTACCCACCATATCTGTGGAGCGGCTATTGGAATGTCAAAACCTGATTGAATATATAGGTCCTATTAAATTTTCCGTAATCGTTTGCGGTTCTGGAATCACTTCCAGTTCTACCATACTCCCACTACTGTTTTCTGAAAAAGTCCATTTTAATAAAACTATGGCAAGTCAAGAACAATATCACTATTGATCTTCCAGATGGTATAAATGTCAACCTTCGTCAAAGCCAAGGTCAACCCACAAACTGCCATTACAGAAACGTGCCTTGAGTTATCCAGTGTCTGGTTTTAAGCATAAGCTGAACAACTCCCCGTATCTTAACATCGTTAAGATATGAACCATTCTATATACAATATAGAAATAGAGGCACTAATTTAATTGGAACCAGATTCAAATCATGCAGCTGTCTCCAGTGCATAACAAATTAATGGAAAAAGGCTAATCAGCATTTACTCAACTTAGGAATCCATCCAATTATGAGTAACCTGAAAGAGAAACAAGTTTCTCAAAACCATTACTATCAACTGAATACCAATCACAAGAATCTACATCTTCGATTTCTTTGAAAAATCCCGATACTTGCGATACCTGGTTCTCTACCTCATTCTTATACCCCACAACTTCTCAAAACTTAGACATTGTATTTCTACGAAACACTTGTCTAAAAACTAGAGAAGTCACAAGTAAACAGAACATAGTACGAGGACCTACCCCTTTGTCCTGACGGATACTGGACAACATACAATACTCTGTATAAGTCCGCTGAGTTGAATAACTCAAAACCTGTGCAACGTAGGTTGAAAACTGTACCCAGGTGATTTCCTCAAATATCGCAAATTACAACGAATTCCGATATAATGAGGATGATCTCCTAATTCCCAATAACTTATTCCCACTCATCATCTATAAAACCATACAGATATGAGAATGGTAAATACATACCCTGGAGTAAGTATCTAATCGGGAAATTAGTTTACAATTAACAATGCATAGTAAAACTGAAACATGAAAATGTTTCGTAGGGGTATTCTGGTATTCATAGTAATGCCTCTTCCATAATCCAATTTATGACTTTAACCGTATATCTCTTTGCCATCTCTCCAAATCCCTTTATTTGTCTTTAGTCTTTACCTTCTGTACACCATCGTTAGGCTAAATGGTTTTCTTCCTTCCCTACCGTTCGGCACCAGCCTACGGTTTGGAAGAAGACTAACCAGTAAGCATAACAGGTGTATCCTCCTAATCCTAGGAGTACTCGCATCCTGAGAGAAGGTGATGATAAAAGACAACTGAATAATACTTTATTCTATTTCTCCCGAACTGGGAAAAAGCAAAGGTGAAATAGGAGTGGCGATGAAGCACGCGGTTTGGTCGTGAATGATAACAGTCGCAATTTACTTTCCCTCTTTCTAATCCCTTTATTTTGTCTTTACATATTATCTTCTGCACACCCTACTTAGGCTAATTGGTTTTCTTCATTTCCTACCTTTCGGCACCTGCTTATGGTTTGGAATAAGACTATCCAATAAGCGTAATAGGTGTACTCTCCTAAACTAAGGAGCCCTCGCAACCTGAGAGAAGGTGATAATGAAAGATAACTGAATAAACCAATTCTATTTCTCCTAAACCTGGATCCATCCTCAAATGACTCACTAGCCTCATCACCACTTCTAGAACCTTCTAGAAGCATGACTCACCCTCATCAAAAAAAGATAAATCCGTATTTAACCGAATGTTAAATACGGCCGATAGAAAACTGGAAACTGGCAACTTCCAAAAGTGATCCTGAAACGAATTTCAGGATAACACCGTATCAGTATAAACATACCCGCATTTATATTACGACCGAATACAAATGCATCTGAGACAAAGATATTATATCTACATAGTATAATACTGGGTTCCGGCTTAAACCAATGCCTACCAGTATTATCTGCCCGAAAATGGACACGTGCGAAAATGCAAGTGCATTTTCCGAACCTTGCCATATCACCATACGGCCTCTACAACGTTTCGCCCGAACTTGGGAAAGTGTCTGTGGGGGACTCTAATGACTCATCAATACACTAACACTGGGTATAACCACTAGCACGTCAGAGGTACGAGCTGTACGTAACGTTTTGCCTATGTATTGATTAGAAGGGAAGCTGACAAGCGAACTCATCTATAAACCCTATTGAGCCTAACAGTGACAATATACATACAGTCCGGTCCGTTCGTCTATGAGTATCGCATATCGGCCTAGGGGATGGTAACGTCAGACCCCTAATAGAAGTATAAATCGTGTCAGAGAGTGGCCCAGAACACCCTGAGATACTACTGGAGTGCCTACCAGTAAATCTCCTGCCTCGGCCGATGGCTTTGTGTAATGGCTCTCCTAGACACAGCGCGATCTCACCCCCAATACCGGGAGAGACGAATCCCCTGCCGATCCACTCACTTGCTTCCATGTGGCTCGGGACTGTACCCAAAAAAGACCTGTTTGCACGACTCCTTTGAGCCGTGGTAGGGTAGAAATCAAAGCACAGTGGGAACTCACACGAGATAAATAACGACCTCAGGTCGATGAACTAACCTGTACACATGTCACCAGGGAATTGCTATCTGACGTTAGGTATAATACCAACTAGCAGATTCCCGGCGAGTCCTGTCCGGTGTACTCATAACCCAATGAACACCTGTATACATCTTAGGTAAACCAACTAACACCAATGGCTTGTGAGACCGGCCACCGCCCCTCGTCGGGGTCTTGACTGTATACACTAGTCTACTCTGGAGTATCGATACCCTGTCTCGAAACTCCTACGACTAGGGATACTTTAAGGATGTGCTTACAGACCCCAGCTCCCACGTATATGATCGCCATCATACTGCTGGTAGTCAAGCAAGAATCCTATGGGCTCTATCATCATGCAATAGTGAACTAAAGCATGTATACGATGATAAAGACAAACCAAATAGCAAACTATCATCTCGAGCAAGACTGTCATATCGGTATAGGTCCTGCCTCAATCATTGCAATCACGTACCTGCGATCCAATAATTGACATTGAGGGCACTATCTCCAACAGTTTTGATCTGATTGACAATGGTTGATTGAACTTGTAGATTCATCAAACTTGAAGAATTATCTGGCATGACTACTTCAATCTCCATCTGATGCAAGTCTTGCTGAAGCTTCCACTGAGCGGTGAGATTCATCGATAATGGTTGACGACTAAGAGCATCAGGTACTACGTTCACCTTTCCTGTGTGATATTGCAAGTTGATGTCAAAGTCCGCCATGAGTTCTAACCATCTTCTCTGCCGCATATTCAACTCCTTCTGAGTAAACACGTACTTCAGAATTTTATGATCTGTGTAGATGTTCACTCGTTCACCAAGTAAATAATGGCGCCAAATCTTGAGAGCAAAGATGACGGCTGCCAACTCCAGATCATGCGTTGGATAATTGCGCTCATGAGTCTTCAGTTGTCTTGAAGCATAAGCCACAACCTTATCATGCTGATGTGGAACACATCCTAATCCCTTACCGGATGCATCACAATGCACTTCGAATCCTCCAGATTGATCCGGTATTACGAGAATAGATGCAGATGTCAATCTTGACTTGAGTTCTACGAAAGCTTGTTCGCATGCTTCTGACCACACAAATTCTTTATCTTTTTGTATGAGCTTGGTCAGGGGTGTTGCTATCTTTGAGAATCCTTCAATGAACCTTCTGTAATGTCCAGCTAAACCCAAGAAACTCCGAATGTCCTTCACTGACTTTGGTGTAGGCCATTCGCTAACTGCTAAAACTTTGGCTGGATCCACAGAAATTCCTTCTCCTGATACGATATGTCCAAGAAAACCAACTTGATTTAGCCAAAATTCACACTTGCTGTACTTGGCATAAAGCTTTTGTTGTCGAAGAGTTTCTAGGACAATTCCTAGGTGCTCTGCATGCTCTTTCCGACTCTTAGAATATACCAGGATGTCATCGATGAAGATGACAACAAACCTGTCTAAATACTCCCGGAAAACTTGATTCATTAGGTTCATGAATATTGCTGGTGCATTGGTCACTCCAAATGGCATCACTAGAAATTCGTAATGTTCATAGTGAGTTCTGAAAGCTGTTTTATGAATATCAGCTTCCTTGACCTTCACTTGATGATAACCTGAACGAAGATCCAATTTAGAGAAAACACAAGATCCACTTAGCTGATCGAATAAATCATCGATGCGCGGTAGTGGATACTTATTCTTGATAGTGACTTCGTTCAAGGCTTTATAATCGATGCATATTCTGTATGAACCTTCCTTCTTCTTCACCAGTAGTACAGGTGCTCCCCAACTTGAAGTGTTGGGACGAATCCATCCTTTCGCCAATAATTCGTCCAACTGTGTTCGGACTTCCTTCAAACCTTCCGGACTCAGTCTATACGGTGCTTGGATCACCGGTTGTGCTCCTGGTACTAAATCAATACTAAATTCAAGAGCTCAATCGGGAGGCAAACCCGATATATCGTCAGGAAATACATCGTCGAACTCTCGAACTACCTCTGGTCTTAATTCTTCTTCTGCTTGAGCTGCTGCAACTACTGCTTCGCTTTGTAGGTACTTGGCTCCAGGGTACGGTCTCCGCTCTTGAAATAGAAGACCGGATGGTCTGGAATCTCGAATACTACCCTCCTTTGACGACAGTCAATGGTAGCATAAAAAGGTCCAAGCCAATCCATTCCTAGAACCACATCGAAGTTCGGTATGTCCAGTACTTTGAAGTCAGCATAAAACGCTCGGCTGCAGACGACAACTGGACACAAGCTGTATCCCATTGTTGCCTTTAGAACGCCATTTCCGGAACTGACATTCCAGCTGGATACAAGCGGTGAGACTGGAATCGCATGGGTTCGGACAAACCGTTGCGACATAAAGCAGTGGGATACTCCAGTATCGAACAGTGCAAGTGCAGGTAGTGAGGCTACTAGAATTGTACCTAAGGTATATGGGATATGTTTTAGGTATAGGGAAAGTGTGTAGGTAACAAGACTAAAAGATAAGTTTGAGAAGGAAAGTTTACCAGTAATGACTTGGCCAGTGGCCTCAGCTTCTTCCACAGATATCGTGAAAGCCTGGCGCTTGGGTACATTCCTCCTGGCCTGAGGAGCATTCCTCGGAACATTCCTTTGAGCTTGATGGAACTGACGAGGAGGTGGTGCAGCTTGCGGTCCTCTGGGTGGTGCAGGTAGTGCAAGTCTTGGAGTAGGGGTTTGGATGGCTGGACGCTGTGGATAATTGTTTGCTGCCTGGGTGCAGCAACTGGATTTTGTTTATGAGGACAAGCCCCAATACCATGAGTAGCTGAGCCGCAGATCAAGCAAAGGTTGTTCGCACGCCGGCAATCTCTCACCAGATGCCCATTTCTCTTGCAGTAGTTACAAAAGGCTGGGCTGGGCCTGTTGATTGGTGCTCCAGGACGTCTTGGCACAAAAGGTGGTCTGGACGAGGCTCCACCTGCCATCTGGTTGGCAGGGCGCTTGATTTCTGCAGACTGAGGTCTGCCCCTTGCTTTTATCACTGCCTCATAACTGCGGGCAGCTTCCAGAGCATCCTCATGAGTCAAAAAATTTCCTGTGGCTAAAGCAGCCTGAATCTCCGTGTCCAGTCCTTGTTGAAAGCGACGGGCTCAGATCTCGTCCGTCGGTATCAAGTGTGCCGCGAATCTGTTTAAGGATAGTGTTAGCTGTGTAGTATGTGATATTTTAAAATTGAACTATTGCGACATATCTTACCGGCTTAACATGGTGAATTCAGCGTTGTATTCATCTACTGATTTGTCCCACATCGATCCTTATTGTAGATGAATGAACTGCTGCTCCATGGCAAACCTGGCAGTCACAGGGAAGTGTTTTGCGTCGAACTTCTCGCGAAAAGTCTTCCATTCAATAGGCTGTGCAAGACGGCTTTCTTCCGCCTTCCACTAGTTGCGAGCATTGTCCGTGAGCTGTAGTTTAGCCACACGGACCTAAGCTATGTCTGGCACTTGTGCTGCAGCCAGATCAACCTCGATATTTTGAGCCCATTCCTCAGCTTCCAGTGGGCTCCCCTTTCCTGAGAACTGCTTCGGATGTAAAGCCCTGAATTGCTTTACTCCAGGAGCATCAGTCTCGGGACGGTTCAAGAGTTGTTGATGTCCCTCGAGAAGGCTGCGGATCGCCTCAAGTAGCACTGTCTTCTCGGTAGGTGGCACCGGAACAGCTGGTATGAGAGGTAGTGCTGGAGGTGTGTTGTTGACGTTAGTGCTGGTGTTGTTCGGAGAATCCATAACCCTGAAGAAAAATTTGGGTTATGACAGATTCAAGTACATGAAATGATAAGATTCAAGGAATATGAAATTGCAAGATTCAAGGAATATGAATTGTAAAGAATGTTTTAGTTGCTGGTTCTTGTGTTATATTGCTTAGGTTGTTCACGCAGAACAGAACTGCATGATAGGGTTTCATACAGCTCTGACCTTCATGGGCCACCAACAAAACCTGTCACGCCCCGTTTCCCAGTGTACGACGAAGGGGACGCGACGAGGTTCGCTACGTATATACTCAGAAGTACATACGCTAAGCGTATCTAAGCAATATAAATAAACACACAAGAGACAAGAAATGAACAGAACAGCAACTTTTATTTATTAACATTCTTTGTACAATGCATGAAAGGAAATACAACTGAAATAAAAAGATGCCTAAACAGTGGCATAATAGAAAATGAAAAGTACAGAAAGGAAAAGTGTACAATGAAACTACAGTGCAGGGTCTTCAGTTAACTGCTCCAAGTCTTCTTGCGATGGCTCAACCTCTGCCGGGTTCAAATCACCTGACGACATTCAAAGAAGAGAGAAACAGAATGTCGTCAGCGAACAGGTCGCTCGGTAAGTCCCAAAGGTAAGAGGGAAGTAGAAAAAGACAGAATAAAAAGATACATTTTAAAATTTGTATACTATTATTGTAATGTTATGTCAACGCTGTTGTTTGTAGCTTGGTACAGAAGGATGCCAGTGTATACGAGGGGAGTCTCTATATGCCAGAGACTAGGGGCACGTATAGTACAAGGAACCGTTTATGCCACGGTACAACAGCAACTGGATTCATGTTAGGTGTATTAAATCTGACCACCTCGTGCCACCTTTAACACCTTCCGTAACAATCTACCCCTTAAACCCCGCGATATCTTGTTTGTATTGTTATCTTGTAAATTATGTTGGTTGTATGATTGATTGACTGACTGACTGACCGAAACCATGATATCAGGAAACGGTTATAACCGTAGAGTCATGTAAATGGAATACTGAGAATCATGTAAAAGGAATATATATCCATGGTTCGGTTCAGTCAAGTTGTGTAAATTGATAATTGTATTCATGGATTCATGTGTTCATATTGACTTAGAAACTTGTAGATTATAGATTGACTTGAATCATATTCAAGTCAGATTAATCAGACTCAAACCCGAGTCAGACAATCAGAAATGTGAATCGAAGTCTTATAATTTCCAGGGTCCTTAGGGTATTTTATAAAACTTGAGGGGTTTTATGTAAAAATACTTTTATATACTTTTCAAAATACACCTCAAGTATTTATTATTCATCTTTAGGGTTGTAATGAGGGTGGATTTTATATTGTGACATTTCTAGTGAGAATATCCTAGTTTTAGGTATTTATCTGTAATATTGATTATTTGAAGTTCATGGTATTTTAGTGTAAAATTAAGTATTGTGATTGTTAGAAAAAGGTGGAAAATTTATATTATAATAAAATAGATATTTAAATGATAAATATACATATGTTTGTACAAAAATAATTTTAATAAATATTTTATATTCCAAAAATCTCATTTTTCTTAAGATGTCGTATTTTAAACCTTTCGAGACCAAATGCCCCTTGCGGAGGTCTGAATCTCGCACTACTAAGCCCGAGGGTGCACGATAAACCGTACTATCCCTAACGGGTTCCCCAAAGGTGGGTTGTAGTGGCGCTTTGCAAAGGTTGTAAAATACCAATCCTTTAGAAAACGGTTTTATAACGAAAAAGGTATTTATTTGCAAAAGTGTAATTTTCTGTATTTTAGATTCTAGAGTTTCCTAAACCAACTAGCCTATTTCTAAATAGTCTAAACGATAAGTCGTTAGAAGCCTCAAATCGCATCTTTACCGCCAATTGTGACCAGGTAAGTACAAGTGAGGAAGGATGGATCCGCTCACGAATCGTGAGACGGGTCTTTTAAAGTTACCTAAGCTCACTTGCCTAGCCTAGACACCACAAAGTCATGTTTAGATAAACAATCGATGTCCACAACTTATCGTATTTTCCTAATATGAGGTATTTGTTTAACATTGTATCAAATCTAAAACTTATAAGAATGGTTTTATTAAGAATATGGTATTTTAATGAAAGTTTCGTCTTATCGTATTCAAAGTTCTTTGATGATTTCGTTTAAGTTTGTATTTGCGTGTGTGTGGAGGTAGGTCATTACCTCGTGCTCTACTTTAAATGTATAGCAAGTTCAGGGGTTAAATATGAAATTGAAACATGATGGTATTAAAGTGAAAAAATACGGTAAATTGGAAAGGTTATCATTTCATGTGAGAAAACTTGTTCAAATTGATTTTTATAAGTTTAATGGTCAAGATAAAGATGTTTAGATATGAATGTATTGGTTAGAAGTGAGATTTTATAGAAAACCGAGTCGAAAATCGAATTTGTTCCGATTCCGTCGGGTTTCGTAATTTCGTATTTTTGAGAAATAGAAAAGGAGATAGTATTAGACTTACGGGTTTCAATCTATACTAAGGAGTGTAGGGGAACTAAAGAAGTTGCCGAGGCATTGCTTCGTCGCCGGTTGTTCCTCAAATCGTCGTCGGAATTCCCGCCGGAATTTTTTCAGAGCTTCGCCGTGAACTTGTTTTCAAAGTACACCCTTCTTGGAACAATTTTGAGAGAGTAAGCCTAGGGTTTTGGGATGAGAGGGTAGAGGGTAGGGGGTGTATTTATATGGTAGGCTAGGGTAGGGTAGGTGAAAGGTTTTTTATTTAAAAAGTTGTAAAAATTAAAGAAAAAACATTAAAATTTATAGTAAATAGGGTGTATTTAACACTCGGAAACCGATCCAATAAAATGGTGTATACAGGGGGTTAGAGAAGTCGAATAGTCCCAACTTTCATGTTGGGGACTCGGCCGTCCGGCCGAGTCCGGCTGGCGGCGCCGGACCGAGTCGGCCGGTCCGCCGGTCGACTCGGCCGATCCCGGCCGAGTCGAGGGTCCAATCGGTTGGGGGTCTCGTGAGGTACACTCTGGTATTTTTACATTTTAGGGTTCAGTTCAACTTTTGAGAGTTATGGCCTGTGGACTGTTGGGCTTCCAAGAAATTTAAAACAAAAATAATATAAAAATAATGTGGGGCAGTGGATTTGAACTCTGGTGGCTTGGTTCAGCAGTGCGAGGTATTACCAATAAGCTACAAGCTCTTTTTTGTAATTATTGTGGGAAAATAATTACTTAAAGTGGTAACAGCAATATTAAATACCCCAAGTATACTTCAAATTTAAATGAATTTTATGTATACAAAAATTGGAGTTGTTACACTTGTATTCCGACAACCATGCGATGCGCGGGGTACAAGACGGAGGGCCTCATATAACGAGGATGCATAGGGAGCGCGAACCAACTCAACCATAGCCCAAGAAATCTAAGAAAAAACGCCTCCTCATCAATGCCCGGGGCGGCGATTTCTGACAGAGGGATGACTGCAGCGTCAGGAAGAAAGAAGCCCTTCTGATCAGTTTCCAGTACCGGCTGACGGTCCAAGCCAAAGCCGAAGGGATCATCGAGCTTGGCAAACTTTTCGCCTCGTTGCGACAAAATCTCCGGGCGAAGAAACCGGGCAATGAAGTCCGCAAAACTGACCCCGCGACCTCCAGATTCCAGGAAGAAGCTCTCGTACATGTTCAGCACCTTTATCAGACTGGAGAACTGGTGCTGAATAGCGTTCTCTGGCGTGAGGCCCATCACCATCGGCTTGATGGCAAAAACGTATTCATCCGGAGGAAGAAGCTCCTCGTAGTGCTCCCCCCTGACCGGTAGACCAGAAACCTCGGCGAATTCCTCCAAGAAAATGGAGACCTCTCTGTCCAGTAGAAGGAAGGTATGGGTAGGGATATTCCACTGCTCCAAGAAAGCCTTAATCCACCATGTGGGAGGTGCAGAATATTGGAACAACGAAGCGTAAACCGCAGGGTATAGGCCGAGCTTTAGCAGCTGCGATTTCCTCGCCGACAAGATGTACCGGGCCCACTGCAAGTACCCGGCCGGATGACGGGGAGTTAGCCCGATGTTGTAGGGCTGTCCCCAAGGGCGCAACTCGTCCTGGCATATGCGCCGTCCCAGAGTATCCAAAGCCGCTGGCGGCTGTATGGGTACGGCGGCAATCGAAGGTTGAAGAAGACCCTCCGAAGTCCAATTGATAACCTCCACGGCATTGTTCACCGGGGGTGCATCTGCGTACAGAATCACCGAGATAGGCTCCGACGGCGTCGCACAAGAGAAGCTTTGACGACCTCTGATAATCTGGTCATACCATCTACCCCACAAGTGAAGATTTTTGTGTTCCGGGCCACGGTCTTTGATGAGCGCGAGAACCTCCCGGGACACAGGTACCTCATGGAATCCTCCCTCTGAACAAATAAACGGAAACGAAGCGTTGAAAGACATGTTGCCTGCAAAAAGAGGGACAGAAGTCAACTATCAGTACTATAATTTAATTTTAACGGTACTTTAAAATTTGTACTACACTGCAATGCAGTGGAAAGGGGACCAAGGGGGACCCACAAAATCTAGATGACAATTCATCAATTGATAATTAATAAAGCAGCCTCATCATTGGATGAGACTGTTAATTAATGAGGAAATTCTCAAGAAAATTCTCATTGAATGAGAGATCCCTCGGGAAAAGGAGAAAATCTCCCTGTGAGAGCAAAGCTCTATGACAGAGTGACACTTGTCAAACTCTGATCATGAAGGAATAAAATTTCTTAAAGAGCCTGGCTCTGTAATGATGATGGAAAAACCCATCAGAAAAGAAAATTAAAAATTAATTAATTTTTATGAATAAAAAATTCTGGGATCTTCAAGATCCATGAAAAGACTCTTAAGAGTTCTTCATAAAAAATTATGAAATCTAAAGAGCAAGGCTCTGTTTATGGGCTAAGAAACCCAAGAAAAGATCTCTTTAGATCTATGGGTTCATGAGAGCAAAGCTCTGTTAATGAAACCCTAAATGGGTTTTCTGTAGATCAAAGATCTATAAAGAGCAAGGCTCTGTTAAAAGGGTAAAACCCTAGATTATCTAAAAAGTTTTTACCTAAAATTTTGGCAGAATTTCGGTTCTTAAAATTCTTAAGATAGAGAGCTATGCTCTGTGAGAGAATAAAATTCTCAGAAAATCAAATAAGAAGATGAACAGAATCATGGACCAAAGTTCCTATTTATAGGCATTGAACCGCCTCTTCAACTTCTGAGTTGATCCAAGGGCTCAGATGTTGCCACCGCTGCACTCACGTGTGTGCCACGTGAGCGCAACGGTGGGGGGGCATTTGTTTCCCCCAATCAGAGAAAATCTCTGTTTTGAAATTCAAAATTCAAAAATTGAAACAACGCTTCAGATCCAGCGCTCTGCGCTGTGCGCCACGTGTCAAACATAGATGGGCTAGCGCCAGGTGCGCTGCGCCCTAGACAGCGGACCCCCAATCAGAGCAAAGCTCTGTTTTAAAATTCAAAATTCAAAAAAATTGAAGCAACGCTTCAAATCCAGCGCTCTGCGCTGCGCGCCACGTGTCAAACACAGGTGCGCTAGCGCAGGCTGTGCTGCGCTCTGCGCTACGTGCCACATGTCAAATGCAGGTGCGCTAGCGCAAGGTGCGCTGCGCCCTGCGCTGTGCGCCACGTGGCAAATATAGGTGCGCCAGCGCTGGAATTAAGAATTCCCCACCGTTAGATCAAAGGATCTAAGAATAAATTGTTAATTAATCTGAAGTAAAATTCTGTTATGGAAAGATCTTTCCAATCTTGTTAAAAAAAAGAAGATTATCTTCTGCAAAACAGAAGCCTTAGGATCAAAGATCCAACGGTGGGAAACATCCCCAAATCAATCAGAGAAAGATCTTTTCAACTGATTTAACAAATCAATTTGCCCTATATAAAGGCCCCAAGACTTCAAATCTGAAACAGAGAAACCCCCCTACAAATTTTGAGAAAACTCAAAGAAAGAAGAACAAGCTCTTAGCAAAAGAAGATTATTTCTTCAAGGTAAAGAATGATTCTTGAACAAAGAGATGAAATCATCTCATAAAAACAGAAGAGTTGTCTTCTTAAGAAATCATAGATCTATAAATACCAATGTCTTTCATAAAAGATCAAAAGATCTAATCATAAAAACAAAAGAAGTATTTACTTCATTCATAGATCATTGATCTACAAAGGCAAATCCCTTTCAAAACTAAGAACCGTTGTTCTTGAATCTTGAGGCAAAGCCTCCTTTAAAAAGAACATAAATTTGTTCACAGATCATAAATTTGATCAAATGCGCTTTGCGCTATTGAAAAGTGCCTTGCACTCTTGAACTGCGATTCTGCGCTCCTTGGACCGGCGCTCAGCGCCAAAACATGCCACGTATCAACCACATATGCAAGTTGCGCTTTGCGCTTCTGAAATAGTGCACTGCGCTCATCGGCTGGCGCTTAGCGCCAAGCGCGCCACGTGTCACTCACTGGGGCGCCACTGAACTAGCGCAACGCGCTTACAAATTGAAAGCGCAATGCGCTCATAAACTGGCGCTTAGCGCCTAGCACAACACATGTCCTTTTCGTGTGCGCTACTTGTTAGAAGCGCAATGCGCTCTTTAATTGGCGCAAAGCGCCTGGCGCGCCACGTGGCGCACTATCAGAACACACATTGTTCTGATGAATGCTATGCATTCAATACAAGACAAAAAATGTCAGGATCTAATGCTCAACATTATTAAAAAGGCCAAGCCCAAATAAAGGCTCAATAGCTCAGAACAATAAAATGTTAAACATTTTAATCTTATTGGACTTAGCCCAATATTGGCCATAAGTCCTCAACTTATATTGAACTGAGCCCATCTGCTCATGAATATTTAACAGATCTCAGTCCCAAACTGGGCTACAGATCCTTCAACCAACTCACACCGGTTCGAGGGTACATCTCTTTACTCATCTGATATCTGCCGTTGTAATCCTTCAACGTCTTCAGAGAGGTGACGGGTCCCGACAACCACACATTTCTACGGACTGTGGGGTCCTTAAACTCATGGACTACGATGTCCTTAAACCTTATAGACTACGATGTCTCTAAACCGGACTGTGGGGTCCTTAAACTCATGGACTACGATGTCCTTAAACCTTATAGACTACGATGTCTCTAAACCGGACTGTGGGGTCTTTAACTCATGGACTACGATGTCCTTAAACCTCATAGACTACGATGTCTCTAAACCGGACTGTGGGGTCCTTAAACTCATGGACTACGATGTCCTTAAGCCTTATAGACTACGATGTCTCTAAACCGGACTGTGGGGTCCTTAAACTCATGGACTACGATGTCCTTAACCTGGGCCGTAATGTCTTTAAACTAACACTGGACCGAGATGTCCTTAAACTAATATTGGACCACCATGTCCTTAAACTGGTAATCGACCGCAATATCCCTAAACTAAACAACAGAGGCTAAATGCTTTCTTGTTGGATCTAAATGATCCTGTTAAGTTGATCTTAGTCTAAAAATTGGACTAACGTATCCTTAATATATGTTTAAGTTGATCTTAGTCTCAAATGAGGCCAACGTATCCTTAAACCCAAACTCCAAACCCAAATCTAAGAAGATACGGATTTAGACTAATCCACATCCTACCGGCGACAACATACATTAGTCTCCATATACAATCCATGGGCAACCACAAACAAAACAAACACCCATGGCATGAAGTGACCATCTGGAGAAGGAGAAAGTTGTTACCGCGACGCGGTAATGTAATTAACTGCAGGGTCTTGCGCCTGCAGGGAAGAGCGTCCCCACAATCAAAAACCCCTCAAACGAGGGAGAATCTGACGAAGTCTGCTACATCGGCCGCATCCATTTGAACTTTCGATACATGGTGCCATAAATCAACTTGACATCTTCGGAGAGGTGGACGGATAGCACCAATTAGCATCTGCCCCCAGATTCAGGCAAGACGTTTGTCTTCCCGGTTTCCGGCGGTAAACAAAAGGGACTTACGGGTTTTAGATCACAAAAGAGAGTGAGAGGAAAGTAGAGGAATCGCCGATGTGTTGCGTCGTCGTCGGTAGATCCTAAAACGATCGCCGGAAGTTCCGCCGGGAATTCGTCGGAGTTTTGCCTCGAGCTCGTTTTCAAAGTGCATAAGATCTCTTGAGAATTTTAGAGAGTTGGCTCAGAAATTTGAGTGAGAGGGTAGAGGGTAGAGTGGTATTTATAGGGTTAGGGTAGATGAAGGGTTTAAAATAAAAAAATTGTAAAAATGTATAAAAATGTATAAAAATTGGAGTACATAGGGTATTTCAAAGGTCTATGATACCGATCTAAATAAATAGAGTATACAGGGGGTAGGGGAGGCCAAGAGTCACCTTTTTGGTGTTGACGACTCGGTCGTCTGGCTGAGTCCGGCTGGCGGCGCAGGCCCGAGTCGGCCGGTCCGCCAGCCGACTCGGCCGAGTCGGGGGTCAAGAAGATGGGGGGTCTCGAGGTGTAGGCACTGGTATATTTAGTTTTTCAGGTTTAGTTCAAGTTTTGGGAGTTATCTCAGGTGGACTGTTGGGCTTCCATAAAATTTAAAACAAAATAAATATTAAAAATAGTGTGGGGCATGGGATTTGAACTCTGGTGGTTTGGTTCAGCAATGCAAGATATTACCAATGAGTTACAAGCTCCTTCTTGTAATTAAATTGCTAATTAATTACTTAAGTCTTGTGCCCAGGCAATAAATACCCCTTTATGGATTTTTGAAAAGAAAATTGTAAAAAAAGTTGTATGGAAAAATTAGGGTTGTTACATTCTACCCTCCTTATAAAAATTTCGTCCTCGAAATTTGTAAAAAGAAAGTGTAACAAATCCAAGAAAAGTTTGGTGCTGGTGTACTGACAGTATGTGAAAAATAACAAGATGGTGCAAGGGTTTTAAAAATGTGAAGAATGTGTGAAGGAATGAAAGAATGCGGAGATTTTGGTAAAATTATAAAAGAGGTGAGGCAATTTTGGGATATGACAGATTCAAAGTATATGATTCAAAGAATAAGAAATGATAGGATTCAAGAAACATGATTGTAAAGAATGTTTTAGTTGCTGGTTCTTATGTTTTATATTGCTTAGGGTTCCATACATGTCACGCCCCGCTTCCCAGAGTGCGCTAAGATCGGCACGTGACAGAGCCAACCATGCTACCTGTGGCTAGGAAACATCCCTCCACAGTCACATTACGGCTGTCTATTAGATATCAAGAACAGTAAAATAAAATAAACTATCTAGTACATGTCCATATGCCAGAATAAACGAGTCAAGACATAATATGCGGAAACAATAGATCCAATAAACAATAACATCTGGAAATACATCCCAAATACGGGCTCACATCAGGAAATAAAAGTACGGAAAGAAAACTAAACTAAACTAAACACTAACAAGATCCTCACTGCTCGGCCTGGCAGCTGAAATACTCCTGATCAGCCTGCGAAAGAGATAAAGGATCTGGGCCATGCAAAACCCAGACGTCAGTGCGTCATAATATCAAATAATAGAATATAATCAGGAGGTAACAAGATATGCAGGCATGAGTATGAACAATAATATGGGTATAACAAGTAACACAGATATGGAACAGTGAAGAGTATAAGTATATGTGACGTGCAATGAGTAATCTGAACTAAACTACCGGGTTATCTATTCTACAGTTTGTGAAATCAATTTAATGGAATTGTCGATGTAACTCAATAGTATCCCGTGCGTGCCCGGGACTACGGTCCAGATTCTCGGGCTGAAACCGAGACATGCCGCTAGGCAATAAACAGGAATATGTACAGATGAATAATGTCAGCAGCATCATCCCGGGGCTGGCCTAGCCCGTAAAACTGATCAGTATAAGCGTCGAACTGTTGAGTTACAAATCAGGTTTCATCATTGATTTCCCCTTACCCCCAAGGTTATGTGTTTAAGTCAGGTATTGATACATCTGGAGCTAATGCCAATACAGGATCAAGCAGGTACATGTTTTGTCTGAATAGACAACAGGATATATCCGTCGGGACAGCAAGTCAGGATTGTCGGCATTAGAAACAATATCAGGTATCAAGTCAAGCAGTGGTGTATCAGGTCATGTCAAGTAGTGCATATGTATCACACGGGTGCCTAAAGTAAAACTGTAGTAAGTGTCGAGTCACGGTAAAAGCACGGATGCACGAGTAATAAGCAGTGATATCATAACATAGTCAATGAGTCATGATGTACATTATCAAGCACGGGGTACTAATATAATGGTAACATGATATAATATGACATGACATGTAACTAGACATATAATATGTGATACGGATACGAACGGCTATCGGAAAACGGTAAAATTGTGACAGGAATGCACGATACAGTAAACATGTGGTATTTTATTCATAGGAATATACATGTATTAGAATAGCATGTAGCAAGATAAACTTGCCTGAACGGATCGCACGATGGATGCGTACGGCGGCGAGGGTGACAGCTCTGGCGTGGGTTCGTGCTCAAAAGAGGCAGGAAAGAAATGAAAAGAAGAGGAGGGAGAAAGGGTGCGAAAGGAGAGAGAGAAAGAAGAGAAAGAGAGAGACGGAGCGTAGAGAGAAAGGGAGAAAAGAACGAAAGGAGAGAGAACGGGAGAGAGGGGGGATCTGTGCAGGGGGTTAATTAATATGTATATATAATATATAGTTGGAGAGAGACATGAGGGGGTTTATAAAAAAATTTAAAAAAATAAATTAATATAAAGAGAGGAGAGAGACAGGCGAGATTGTCGGCGGGATTTGGATAAAGAGAGAGAGTGATTTACAGAGTGGGTTGGTGGAAGAAAAGAGAGGAGAAAGACGTGGGGAAAGAATATGTATATAGGTTATAAATTAATATATAAATAATATATAAGAGAAAGGAAGAGAGAGAGTAACGTGAGAGAGGAAGAGTATGATATAATATATATATATTATAATAATAATATATAATATAATATAATATATATATTATAATATAATATATATTTATACGTGAGTGAACAGTAATGAATTGTAATAAACAGTAAAATTAGTTTAGAAATATAATAATATATAAACTTGGGTTTTTAGGCTAAAACAAAAGTACTCCAAAAAATTCCCGGGTTGTGTCTAAAAGTCTAGTTTTAAAATATAAAGGATATACGGATAAGTTAAAACTATAATGCGATATTCTGTTGATAAAAATGTATACCCCCAAGAACGGATGCACGTAAAATGCACGTAGCGATCCAGACGAGTCCGTTTCAATAAACGGAATGAGAACACGATGTACTAATGGAACCACAGGGTCAGGGGTATGATACAGGTCATGCTAGGTATTTTTAAAATATATTATTTGATTATATTTGTATTATTAAAACAATGTAGATGCCCAATATATGATACGGATAAACAAGATATAGAACAAGAAGGTGTACGGATTCTTATAACTAGCCGCGATAAATTATAAACAGGAATCAAGATGGGTTTCCATTAAGCGGGTCGGGTCGGATACAAATATAGATACCAATTACACTATTCACACCCATAACAACAATAAATCAAGAAATAGCCATCCACTATATTAATTAATCAAATCAAGTAATGGTATAACGAACTAGGGTGTTACAATACAGCTCTGACCTGCATGGGCCGCCAACAAAACCTGTCACGCCCCGCTTCCCAGTATATGGGCGGAGGCTGCGACGAGGCCGCGACGTATTTACTGTGAAGTAAATACGCTAAGCATATCTAAGCAATATAAAAGTAAATACACAAGAGACAAGAGATATAAACTGAACAACAACTTTATTTATTAACATTCTTTTGTACAATGCATGAAAAGTAAATACAACTGAATAAAAAGCAACGCCTAAACAATGGCATAACAGGAACTGAAAAGTACTGAATGAAAAGTGTACAATGACTAGAGCTCGGGGTCTTCACTGAATTGGTCCAAGTCTTCAGCAGTTGGCTCGATCTCTGATGGGTCTAAATCACCTGACGACATTCAAAGAAGAAGGAATAGAATGTCGTCAGCGAACAGGTCGCTCGGTAAGTCCCAAAGATAAGAGGAGAATAGAATAGACAGAGAGTAAGAGAGAGAGAGAGAGAGAGTAGCTTTTACAGTTGTATTTAGTGTTAACGCTGTTGTTTGTAGCTGTTCCCCTCCGAACGGCGGCCGAGACATGGGCACGTCCATGCCTGAGGTTCGGGGCAGATGCTAATAGGTGCTATCCGTCCACCTCTCCGAAGATGCCAAGTTGATTTATGGCACCGTGTATCGAAGGTTTAAACGGATGCGTCCGATGTAGCAGACTTCGTCAGATTCCCCCTCGTCTGAGGGGTTTTTGATTGTGGGGATGCTCTTCCCTGCAGGCGCAAGCCCCTGCAGTTAATTACGCTACCGCATCGCGGTAACAACTTTCTCCTTCTCCAGCTGGTCACTTCGTGTCATGGGTGTTTGTTTTGTTTGTGGTTGCCCGTGGATTGTATACGGAGACCAATTTATGTCGTCGCCCGTAGGACGTGGATTAGTCCAAATCCGTGTTTTCTTAGATTTGGGTTTGGGGTTTTGGTTTGAGGATACGTTAGCCATATTTGAGGCTAAGATCAACTCAAACGTTTGTTAAGGATACGTTAGTCCAGTTTGAGACTAAGATCAACTTAACGGGATCGTTTAGATCCGACAAAAGAGCAATTGGCTCTATTGTTCCAGTTTAGGGACATAGTGGTCCATTAAATGTATGGCCGTCGGGACCCATCACCTCTCTGACGACGTTGAAGGATTACAACGACAGATGTCAGAGGAGTTCAGAGATGTACCCTTGAACCAAAGTTGATTGGGGGGTTTATAGTCCAATTTGGGACTAAAGTCTGTTTGAAGGTTTAAGGATACGTTAGCCATATTTGAGGCTAAGATCAACTTAAACGGTTGTTAAGGATACGTTAGTCCAGTTTGGGACTAAGATCGACTTAACGGTTGTTAAGGATACGTTAGTCCAGTTTGGGACTAAGATCGACTTAACGGGATCGTTTAGATCCGACAAAAGAGCATTTGGGCTCTATTGTTCCAATTTAGGGACATAGTGGTCCAATGCCAGTTTAGGGACATGGTGGTCCATTACCAGTTTAGGGACATAGTGGTCCATTGGTAGTTTAAGGACGCATAAGTCCATGGGTTTAAGGACCCCACAGTCCATATGGGTGTGTTTAAGGACGCATTAGTCCGTTAGTTTAAGGACGCATAAGTCCGCGGGTTTAAGGACCCCACAGTCCGTATCTTGGTTTAGGGACGCATAAGTCCATGAGTTTAAGGACCCCACAGTCCGTGTTGATGTGTGGTTGTCGGGACCCGTCACCTCTCTGAAGACGTTGAAGGATTACAACGACAAATATCAGAGGAGTTCAGAGATGTACCCTTAAACCAATGAGTTAGTTGAAAAAGCAGATGTGCTCAGTTCAAGATGATTTGAGGACTTATGGCCAGTTTGGGCTAAGTCCAATTATGTTTGAAATATTGGCCCTTTGTTGGCTCATTGAAAGAGAGGCTTTGCCTCTAGAAACTTAGCCAATTGGGCTAAAGCTAGTGTTAAACACTAGAAACCAACAGTGTTGAACACTGGAATTATGATTAGCAAGTTAGTGTTTAACACTAAAAGATAATTAGTGTTAAACAATGGGAACAGTGTTTTCAAATTAGTGTTAAACACTAAGCAAATCAGTGTTAAACACTGCAAATAGAGTTTTCCAAATTAGTGTTAAACACTAAGAAAATCAGTGTTAATCACTGAGGACAAAGTCTTCGGATTAGTGTTAAACACTAAGGGGAGAGGGGTCACGTGTGGACACGTGAGAGCGCCCTGATTTCCCTTATCTTATTCTGCAGATCAGTGTTTTAACTCTTTTAATTCTGACGGCCATCACGTGTGAGCACGTGATGGAGGCCCCCGCTCTGGTCTGTTGGAATGCTCATTAGGGGTCACGTGGTGACACGTGAGGGCGCCCTAAATGCGGAGCCACATCTCCTTTGTTTTATCCTCAAATCTGTGAATAAGTGTTAAACACTTTTCCTTTTTATTTCGAGCATCACGTGTTGACACGTGATGGGGATTTATGCGCTGACTGTTAGAACGTTTGCTAAGGGGTCACGTGGTAAACACGTGAGAGCGCCCAAAGCCTTCATTTCCATTGATCTTTCTTTCTGCGTTTTGGGAGTCACGTGGGAGCACGTGATGGTATCAAAAAGTGGGGCCAGATCCCCTTTATTTTGTTCTGCAAACAAGTGTTAAACACTTTTATTTTTATTTTAGAGCATCACGTGTTGGCACGTGATAGGGATCTGTGCGCCAATTGTTAAAGCATTTGCTGAGGGGTCACGTGATAACACGTGAGAGCGCCCAAAGCTTTCATTCCCTTTGCTTTTTCTTTCTGCATTCTGGGAGTCACGTGGGAGCACGTGGGGTGATGCTTCAAAGTTCTTTGCAGGGGATCTTTTCAAGGGTCACGTGGGGGCACGTGACCCTAGTTCTTTTCATGAACAGAGATCTTTTAAGAATTGAATTCTTTATAAGGTTAAACCCTAATTATGATTTTGAAGGAATTGAATTCCTATCGTGAAAGAATTAAATTCTTATTTAGGATAAAACCCTGATTTCTTTTCAAAGGAATTAAATTCCCAGATATGTAAAAGAATTAAATTCTTGATTAGGGTTAAACCCTAGTTTTGTTTTAGGAGAATTAATTCTCAAAACTCAATTCCCCTTCTAAGTTTAGGATCTGCATGGCAGGATCTCGACCCGATGAGAATTAAATTCTCAAGTTATGGGGAGATGTGCTCTGTGCAGATCTTCAACCAGAAGAAGAACTAAGTTCTTTTTGTATAAGAGTTAAACTCTTGGATTTTGAGAATTAAATTCTCTGTTTGAAGTTTATCTTTTTCTCTTTTCTTACCTAAGGTTTTCCTTGTTGAGAATTAAATTCTCCTTTCTTTTCTTCCCTCTTGAGAATTAAATTCTCCTCTCTCTGTTTTTCTCTCAAAAAAGTAGATCCCCCTTCTCTTCTCTTGGCTCCTATTTATAGGAGGAGGAAGAGAATAAATTTGTTTAACAAATCTCTCATTAAGAGATTTGATTTGTATGTTGAGAGATTTGATTTGCATTCATCATTAATCTGGGCCTTTAGATTGTTAAGTGAATTTTATTCACCATTGGATTTTAAATCCAAAGATATTCTATTTGTTATCTCGGTCAGATTTAGGGGGGAAATCTTTCCAAGTCCAAGATTTTTCCATAAATTGGTGATTTTTAATCACCCTTGGATTTTTAATCCAACGGTTCCCCATGACCCTTTTCCATTTGGAAAGATTCAGAAACTTTTAGAATTTAATTCTATTAAATTATAATGCTTTTAAACCCAGTCACGTGCTGGCACGTGACCTTTGGTCACGTGTGAGCACGTGACCCCCAATTGGGTTCCTTTCTCAGCCGCTTATTTATATTTCAGTTTTAACCATCACGTGTCAACACGTGACCATTGGTCACGTGTAAGCACGTGATACCTCGTTGAGGTATTCTCTGACTTTTAGAATTAAATTCTATTCATTATTTTAGAGGCTTTAAAAGCCCATCACGTGTCTGCACGTGACCCATGGTCACGTGTGAGCACGTGAGGCCCCATTGGGGTCTTTTCTGAGTTTTTATTGTATCTTTTAACTCCTCCAGCGGGTTCCTAAAAGCCCATCACGTGTGGACACGTAATTCCTCATAACTTTTGATCCCGGATGAATTACGAGGCCCATAATATATCAAATCGAAGGGTTTTTCGAGCCGCTTTCGATACCATCAGAATTTATCTGTTTATCATTCGGGTGTTTGTCAAAAAACAGCCCGGAAGATACTGGTTCTCATTTTCTTAAGCGTATCGCCGCCATTTGATACCTTGGGCTCTTTTGCGCAGAAATTTTTGGCGGGAACAGTAGCTTGGTACAGAAAGATGCCAGTGTATACGAGAGGAGTCTCACTTGCCCCGGAGACTAAGGTAAATGTAAGTACATGGCTCCGTTGGAAGGCCCGGAACAACGGCAATTGGATTTATGTTAGGTGTCTTAATCTTACCGTCTCGTGCCACTTTTAACACCTTCCGTACCAATCTATCCCTTAAACCCCGCGATATCTTATTTGTATTGTTTGTCTTATAAATTGTATTGATTGTATAATTGATTGACTGACCGAAACCATGATATCAGTAAACGGATGCAACCGTAGAATCATGTAAATGGAATAACTGGAGAACCATGTAAATAGAATGTATATCCATGGTTCGGTTCAGTCAAGTTGTATAAATTGATAATTGGATTCATGGATTCATGTTGAATGATAATATTGAAAATTGTAGATTGTAAATTGTAGTTGAATCATATTCAAGTTATATTATACAGAGACTCAAACTGAGTCAGACAATTAGCAAAGTAAATTGAAGTCCTGATTATTTTTATTAATTTGTCTACCTTAGATAGGCAAGCACCCACTTCTCCGGCTCCCTGGGGCTCAAGAGATTGGTTCTGCTTAAACCTATGTTTACTAGGGTCCTTAGAGTGATTTATAGAACTTGAGGGGGTTTTATGTAAAAATATTTTTATATACTTTTCAAAATACACCTCAACTATTTATTATTCTTCTTTAGAGTTGTAATGAATGTGGATTTTATATTGTGATATTTCTAGTGAAAATATCCTAGTTTCATAAATAAAGGTATTTATTTGTAATATTAATTTATTTGGAATTCATGGTATTTTAGTGTAAAATTTATTCTTGTGATTTTTAGAAAAAGTGGAATATTTATATCATAACAAAATATGTATTTTAATGATAAATATACATGTATTTATACAAAAATAATTTTAATATATTTATTATATTCTAAAAATCTCATTTTCTTAATATGTCGTAGTTTAAATCTTACGAGACCGAATGCTCCTTGCGGAGGTTTGAATCTCGCGCTACTAAGCCCGAGGATGTGCGATGATCCGCACCATTCCAAACGGGTTCCCCAAAATGGGTTGTAGCGGCGCTTTGCAAAGATTGTAAAATACTAAATCCTTTAGAAAACGGTTTTATGAAGTATATGGTATTTATTTGTAAAGACATCAATTTTTCGTATTCTATATTTTAGGGACTTCTAAATCAACTAGACTATTTCTAACTGGTCCAAACGACAAGTTGTGAGATACCTCAAATCGCCTCTCCACCGCCAATTATGGCCAGGTAAGTACAAGTGAGGAAAGGAGGGATCCGCTCACGAATCACCGTGAGACGGACCTTTTAAAGTTACATTTCTCACTTGCCTAGCCTAGACACCACAAAGTCAAGTTTAGATAAACGACTGATGTCCACAACTTATCGTATTTTTCCTAATAAGAGGTATTTATTTAAAAAGTGTATCAATACTAAATCTTTTAGTAATGGTTTAATTAAGTCAAGGGTATTTAAATGAAAATATTGTTTTCTCGTATTCTAAGTTTTCGATGGTATCATGTTAGGTTGTTTATGAGTGTGTGAGGAGGTAGGTCGTTACCTCGCGATTCACTTAAGGTATAGCAAGGTTAATGGAATTAAATGTGGAATCGAAACATTGTGGTAGTTAAGTGAAAAAATACGATAAATTGAAATAGCTATCATTTCATGTGATGAAACTTGATCAAATTGTTTGATTAGTGTTTAATAGTCAAGATGAGGAAGTTTAAGTATGATTTGATTAGTGAGAAGTGGAATTTTATAAGAAACTGAGTCGGAAATCGGATTTGTTCCGATTCCGTCGGGTTTTGTAAATTCGTATTTTTAGAATAGAAAAGAAAGATAGAAAAGGGACTTACGGGTTTTAGATCACAAAAGAGAGTGAGAGGGAAGTAGAGGGATCGTCGATGTGTTGCGTCGTCGCCGGAGTTCCAAAAACGATTGCCGGAAGTTCCGCCGGGAATTCGTCGGAGTTTCGCCTCGAGCTCGTTTTCAAAGTGCACAAGATCTCTTGAGAATTTTAGAGAGTTAGCTCAGAAATGTGAGTGAGAGGGTAGAAGGTAGGGTGGTATTTATAGGGTTAGGCTAGGGTTAGGGTAGATGAAGGGTTTAAAATAAAAAAAATTGTAAAAATGTATAAAAATTATTAAAAATTGGAGTAAATAGGGTATTTCAAAGCTCTATGAAACCAATCTAAATAAATAGAGTATACAGGGGGTAGGGGAAGCCAAGAGCCACCTTTTTGGTGTTGACGACTCGGCCGTACGGCCAAGTCCGGGCGGCGGCGCCGGCCCGAGTCGTGCGTGCCGAGTCGGGGGTCTCGAGGTGTAGGCACTGGTATATTTAGTTTTTCAGGTTCAATTCAAGTTTTGGGAGTTATCTCAGGTGGACTGTTGGGCTTCCATAAAATTTAAAACAAAATAAATATTAAAAATAATGTGAGGCATGGGATTTGAACTCTGGTGGCTTGGTTCAGCAATGTAAGGTATTACCAATGAGCTACAAGCTCCTTCTTGTAATTAAATTGCTAATTAATTACTTAAGTCTTGTTCTCAGGCAATAAATACCCCTTTATGGATTTTCGAAAAAAAATTTGTAAAGAAAGTTGTATAGGAAAATTAGGGTTGTTACAGAGGCTAAGATCAACTTAAACGTTTGTTAAGGATACGTTAGTCTAATTTTAGACTAAGATCAACTTAACAGGATCATTTAGATCCAACAAAAGAACATTTGGGCTCTATTGTTTAGTTTGGGGACTTTGCGGTCCATTGGTTTAAGGACATTACGGTCCAATGTTAGTTTAAGGACATCTCGGTCCAATGTTAGTTTAAGGACATCTCGGTCCAAGATTAAGGACATCATAGTCCATGGGTTTTGAAGGACCCCACAGTCCGAGGTTAAGAACATCATAGTCCATGGGCTTAAGGACCCCACAGTTCAGTTTAAAGACGTCATAGTCTGTGAAATGTATGGTTGTCGGGACCCGTCACCTCTCTTAAGACGTTGAAGGATTACGACATATATCAGAGGGGTTCATAGATGTACCCTTGAACCAATTTTAGTTGAAAGATCTGTGGTCCAATTTGGAACTAAGATCTGTTAAAAGATTTATGAGCATGTGGGCTCAATTAATCTGAATTTGAGGGCTTATGGCCAATTTTGGGCTAAGTCAAATCAAGTTAAAAATGTTTTAACAATTATTTTGGGCTGTTGGAGCCTTTATTTGGGCTTGGCCCTTTTAACAATGCTGAGCATTGAATTGCATTCTGACAATGTTTTGTCTTTTATTGAATGTTGAGCATTCATCACAGCTCTGGGCTTATTAAAGAACAATTTATGTTCTGTCAGCGCAACACATGGTGCGCTTGGCGCTTTGCGCCAGTCAAGGAGCGCAGTGCGCTTCTTCCACGTGGCGCATACATGAAGGACACGTGTCGCGCTTGGCGCTAAACGCCAGATGATGGGCGTATTGTGCCAGTTTATGAGCGCAGAGCGCTGGTTCATGAGCGCATTGCGCTTTCAGTTTAGTGGTGCACACGTGAGTGACACGTGGTGCGCTTGGCGCTGAGCGGCAGCCCATGAGCGCAGTGCGCTATTTCAGAAGCGCAAGGCGCTAGTTGTTAAGCAGTACATGCGCGATTGACACGTGGCGCATTTGGTACTGAGCGCCAGTCCAGAGAGAGCAGAAGCGCGGTTCAAGAGCGCAAAACGCATCTGTTCCCCTCCGAATGGCGGCCGCGACATGGAATGCCTCGCTTGAGATTCGGGGCAGATGCTAATTAGTGCTATCCGTCCACCTCTCCGAAGATGCCAAGTTGATTTATGGCACCATGTATCGAAGGTTTAGACGGATGCGTCCGATGTAGCAGACTTCGTCAGATTCCCCCTCGTTTGAGGGGTTTTTGATTGTGGGGACGCTCTTCCCTGCAGGCGCAAGCCCCTGCAGTTAATTACGCTACCGCATTGCGGTAACAACTTTCTCCTTCTCCAGATGGTCACTTCGTGTCGTGGGTGTTTGTTTTGTATTTTGTTGCCCGTGGATTGTTTACGGAGACTGAGTTATGTCGTCGCCCGTAGGGCGTGGACTAGTCCAAATCCGTATTATCTTAGATTTGGGTTTGGGGGTTGGGTTTGAGGATACGTCAGCCATATTTGAGGCTAAGATCAACTCAAACGTTTGTTAAGAATACGTTAGTCTAATTTGAGACTAAGATCAACTTAACGGGATCGTTTAGATCCGACAAAAGAGCAATTGGCTCTATTGTTCCAGTTTAGGGACATAGGGGTCCATTGTACGTATGGCCATCGGGACCCGTCACCTCTCTGACGACGTTGAAGGATTACAACGACGGATGTCAGAGGAGTTCAGAGATGTACCCTCGAGCCAGAGTTAATTGGGGGGATTCATAGTCCAGTCTGTTTGAAGGTTTAAGGATACGTTAGCCATCTTTGAGGCTAAGATCAACTTAAACGGGACCGTTTAGATCCGACAAAAGAGCATACGGGGCTCTATTGTTCTAGTTTAAGGACATTGCGGTCCATGGGTAGTTTAAGGACGTTGCGGTCCATTGTTAGTTTTAAGACATCTCGGTCAAGGTTAAGGACGTCGTAGTCCATGGGTTTAAGGACCCCACAGTCCATTGTTAGTTTTAAGATATCTCGGTCAAGGTTAAGGACGTCGTAGTCCATGGGTTTAAGGACCCCACAGTCCATTGTTAGTTTTAAGACATCTCGGTCAAGGTTAAGGACGTCGTAGTCCATGGGTTTAAGGACCCCACAGTCCATTGTTAGTTTTAAGACATCTCGGTCAAGGTTAAGGACGTCGTAGTCCATGGGTTTAAGGACCCCACAGTCCATTATGTGCTCTGGATGCTTCACACGGGTTCACTGCCGTGCTCTGCGAGGACCAGGCTCCGCTCTGGATGCTTCACACGGGTTCACTGCCGTGCTCTGCGAGGACCAGGATCCGCTCTGGACGTTTTCCGCGGGGTCAAAGAGTGACATTATCCGCGTTCCACGTAACCAGGAATTTTGCATTAGACACGGGTTTAAGGACCCCGCAGTCCATATCAATGTGTGGTCGTCGGGACCCGTCACCTCTTTGAAGACATTGAGGGATTACAATGCCAAATATCAAAGGAGTGAAGAGATGTACCCTAGAACCGGAGTGGATTAAATAGTCCTTGACCCAATCTGGGATCAAGACCGATTAATTATGTTATAAGCCCATTGGCCCAGTTAATCACAAATTGAGGACTTATGGCCATCTTGGGCTAAGTCCAATCGGGAGAGGCTTTGCCTCCATCCATTTAGCCAATTGGGCCAAAGCCTAGTGTTAAACACTACAGAGCAATCAGTGTTGAACACTGGGAATGAGGTTGACAAGTTAGTGTTTAACACTAAAAGATAATCGGTGTTAAACACCAGCAACAAGGCTTTTCAAATTAGTGTTAAACACTAAAACAGATCAGTGTTGAACACTGCAAATAAAGCTTTTTGATTAGTGTTGAACACTAAGGCCCAACAGTGTTTTAACACTGGGTTCGAGAGTTTCAATTTAGTGTTAAACACTAAGGCAAGAGGGGTCACGTGGCAGCACGTGAGAGCGCCCTCCCTTCACTTATTCTGCTGAGATTATCGCGTCTTTCAGAGCATCACGTGCCATCACGTGATGGGCATTCAAATGCCTGTGTATTTAAAGCTTCTGTCAAGGGTCACGTGGGTCACGTGGGGTGCTGCCTCAAAGGGGCTTTCTGTAGATCTTTTGGGGGGGGTCACGTGGTGACACGTGACCCTACCTCTATGTATATTGTTTAGAGGATCTGTTAATCTTTTCCAGGAATTAAATTCCTCGTAGGGTTAAACCCTGACAGTAATTTCAGAGGAATTAAATTCCTACTTTTTCTTAAAGGTTTATATTCTGAATAGAGTTGGACTCTGAATTTTCTGTAGGAATTGAATTCCTCATACATGTGAAGAACCAAATAGGGTTAAACTCTAATAAAAGCTTTTAAGGAATTAAATTCCCACTCTCTTGTTAAATTATGATCAAGGGAATTAAATCCCCGCTGTTCCAACAGAACTAGGTTCTTAATTAGGGTTAAACCCTGTTTCTTTTTGTTCTGAAGGAATTAAACTCCCATAACACAGTGTCAAGACCTGGTTTTATTTCAAAGGACTTAAATTCCTATAGTTTTGTGAGAATTAAATTCTCGTGCTTCAATTCCCTCTCTATGTTTTGGATCTGCATGGCAGGATCTCGACCCATTGAGAATTAAATTCTCAACCTCGAGGGGAGATGTGCACTTTGCAGATCCTCTATCAAAGAGAGAAGAAATATGTTCTTCTGTTTTATATATCAGAGTTAAACTCTGTTGAGAATTAAATTCTCTTTTCCTTCAAGGAGCCTTCCCTTTCTTACCTAGGGTTTTCTTTTGCAGAAGATCCAAGTTCCTCGAAGTATCAAAGCTCTCTCTCCCTTTCTTCCCTCTGCGTGTATATATCTTTTTTTGTGTCTCTTGGCTCCTATTTATAGGAGAAGCAGCCGAGTCAATTAGTTTTTGACGAATCTTCATTGAGAGATTTGATTTGCATCCATCATTCGTTCTGGACCTTTGGATTATTAGGTGAATTTTATTCACCATTGGATTTCAAGTCCCGGGATTCTCCTTTGTTGCTTCGGTTAGATTTAAAAGGGAAATCTTTCCAAACCCGAGATTTTCCCATAGATAGATGATATTTCATCAACTCTGAATCTTTAATTCGATTGGTTCCAGATAGTCGCTTTCCTTTGGAAAGATTTAAATCTCTTTCAGAATTTAATTCTGTTGACAAAATGGGCTTTGAAAGCCGATCACGTGTGACCACGTGACCCATGGTCACGTGTGGACACGTGACCCTCTTTGGAATGAGCCTCCCTCCTTCTTTTTGCGCTGTCTTCTGGTTGCTGCTTAACCGTCACGTGCCACCACGTGACCCCCGGTCACGTGTGAGCACGTGACCCTTTTTTGGATTCTTTTTCTTGGTTTAACTGGAGAACAATTCTGATGTTTTGAGCGTCACGTGCCAACACGTGACCCCTGGTCACGTGGGAGCACGTGACCTCTTTTGAAGCTTTTTCCTTGATTTGATCAGGGATCCGGTGTGCTTTTGACGCTTGCATTTAAATGTCACGTGCCGACACGTGACCCTGGTCACGTGGGAGCATGTGACTCTTTCTGAAGCCTTTCTCTTCGATGGAGTCAGAAAACTGAACTTGCCTTGATGATGTGTTTAGGTGTCACGTGCCAACACGTGACTGCTGGTCACGTGTAGGCACATGACCCTCTTCTGAAGCTTTTTCCATAAGCTTTTCTGATTTTAAATCAGGAAACAGCATCTGATCAATTTTATGATCTGAGAAACAATTTATGTTCTTTTAAAAGAGACTTTGTCTCTGGATCTAAGAACAACCGTTCTTATTTTGTTTCAATCTCTTATATTGATGAAAGCCTTTGCCTTTATGGATCTATGATCCTTAAGAGAATTGAATTATTCTCCCCTCCTTTTTATAATGAGATGTTCATGATCTCTTTGATCAAGACTTTAGTCTTATAGATCTATAATCTGTGAGAAGTAAGTTCTTCTTTTATTTTATGGTGAGATCTTTTGATCTCTTTGTGAAAGACTTTTTGTCTTTGTAGATCTATAATCTTTTTAAAGAAATGAATTCTTCTTTCTTAATCATGAGATGATTTTATCTCTGTGTTCATCATCATTCATTCTTACCTTGAAGAAAAATCTTCTTATAAGATCTTGCTCTTTTGAATTTCTCTAAGTTTTTTGGGGAGGTTTTTCTCTCTCTTTTTGTATATCTGAGACTTGAAGCCTATGGGTCTTTTTATAGGATAGGCTGATTTGTTGAATCAGTTAAAGAGATCTTTCTCTAATTGATTTGGGGATGTTTCCCCACCATTGGATCTTTGATCCTAGGGCTTCTGTTTTACAGAAAGCAATCTTCTTGTTTTTAACAAGATTGATAAATCTTTCCATACAGAATTTATTCTGTCTTTTGGTAATTTTTATTTACCATTGGATCATTGATCCAACGGTGCTCTGATTTACAGAGCACAATCTTGATATTTGGAAAGATTTTGAGGAATTTTTCCTTAACAGAATTTAATTATGATTAATTAATGATTTATCATTATTATTAGATTTTTGATCTAACGGTTGGGAGATTTTAGTTCCAGCGCTAGCGCACCCGTGCTTTACACGTGGTGCGCTGCTTAAAGGGCAGCGCACATTGCGCTAGCACATCCATGCTTGACACGTGGTGCGCTGCTTGGAGCGCAGCGCACCTAGCGCTAGCGCATACATGGTGTGCTGCTTAGAGCGCAGCGCACTTAGTGCTAGCGCCTACGTGCTTTGCACATGATGAGCTGCTTAGGGCGCAGCGCACTTAGCGCTGCATCTGAAACGTTGCTTCAATTCAAAATTTGAATTTTGAACAGAGCTTTGCTCTGATCGGGGGAAATAGTAATATATTCTAACGTCAGTTCAAGTGTGAATATCAATCAATCTTAAGAGTATTCTCGAACTCAAGGCTACCGTCCAGGAGTAAGAAACCACGGGCCCAAAATAGCAGGACTTCGATTGTTATTGAAGTATTCCAAACCCAATATGCTATCATCCAGGGGATTGAAAACACGGGCCCTCATTCATGAATTCGTGATGTACTGTTCAGCCCGATACCATAACAACGTTATTTGTACCATTTCAGTCCGGTACCACAACAACGTTATTTCAGTAATGGGATTCCTGAGATTCCGTTGGATTCATACTCAAACTATCCCAACACCCCGCATTTATTAGTATGTGATTAAAATTACAAGTCTTGTCCAAATCCATGAATACATAAGAGAGTGCAATTCAAGTATCTAGTCGAGTTCAAATATTCAAGTCAATTGTTCATGTATTCATGTCAAGTGTTCATATCAAGTCATTACGTATTCATGGTTCGGGTCAAGTCGAGTCGAGTGTACATATTGGGTTCAAATATTCATGATTGAGTCATTTCAAGCTCAAGTCAATTCCAGCATGTAATGGTTTGATCACAAGTTATATAGATAAAAATAAATAAGCAATTATAAAACAAGATATGAGATAGGTATACAAGTAACGTCCAAAAACAAAGTTGTAAATAAGTGTTGTGTACGACTAATCAATCAAGTCAATAAATTTCGAAATATAAACAGAAATATAGATCTAAGTATTGTACACGTGTGAGTTCCAGTCTCGCATAAATATGACTACTGGTTTGGGAGATATACCCGTTTTCGGATCATCAAGCAAAACAGATCAGAATCTATTCAGCACCGTCATATATTTTTAAAACGCAGTTTGAGTTAATTTTCATCAGGTTTCAGGTTATGAATATTAATAGAAAATTGTAAGTATTTTGATGTACTTATCCAAAACACAATGGTGCACGTGATTTGGATTTCTGAAGTTTTAGTTATGATTATTTTAATATCAGCATTTAAAACAGGAATTTAGATTTCTGGACAGCAACTATATATTGTATTGCAAAGCCTATATTGGGTTGTTTCATACATTTCTAAGTAATCTAGTATACAGAAAATTATAGTTCTATCAATTTTGCATTTACACATCTAAAGTTTGTCACGAACGGACATTGGGAGTTCGAGTTATGTCCTATTTAAAAACAGTATGCGAATCAGGACAGATTCTGTTCAGATTCGTCGCTTAATATTGTAACGCAGTTTTCTATATTTTACGTCGATTTTCAGCAAAAACCTAAAACTAAGAAAATATAGATTTTTCGATGTAAATATTCAAAACATCTGAAAACACTTAATTTGGATTAACAATTACAGAGTTATGGTCTCTCCAAGAAAACCCTTATTGGCAGTTTTCTGGTTTTAAAAATAGTGAATAAAAAGTACGTAACTTCTAAACCGTTATTCAGTTTGATATGAAATTTTTATTGTAAATTTTAAATTCTATCTATTATTTTATCCTAATATTCTAAGAATTTCCAGGAAATGGAAATTAATTTATAAAAATTATTTTAAAAATAAAGGTTTTGTAAGATCGTATTTGAAAATAATAAATTTATGTATTTATAACTTTGTTTTCTTGTATGCAAAAATAAATATAAATAATTAAAATTTCAGCGATAAATAACATGAATTAACAAATGTGAAGCAAACATATGATCCGGTTATGAGTAACCGTCTAAAACAATAATACTTAAAATATTATCAGCCATTGCATGCTAGATTTTATAACTAAACATATATACTTTATTTCAACCATTTTTAATTTAACAAAAAAATTTATCATGAGACTAACTAATTATCTCAAGATTCGGCATGATAGAGGCATGGTAAGGGGATGAATTTCAACTAGACAAAAGGAGGAGGAGAGGGGACTTACGAGTCTTGCAGTACGGTATAATAACCGTATTGCCGATTGGTGAAGAAAGTCTCGACTTGATCGAGACTTTGAAAGCTTAAACAAATTGATGCTTCTCCAAATCTTCAAAGGGAAAAAATTACAATTGATGAAGAGAGAATGGTTAAGGTAAGATAAAGAAGATAGTGTTATTTGTATTAAAAAAGATATTAAAATAGATTTAATAGTGATAAAAACTCTTCATAATAATTTTAATTTATTATGAATTCATTTTGGGAGTAAAAAAGAAATTGAAAGGGTGCTCATTCATTTGGAAGTTAAAGAAAATGAAAGGTCTCATTTGTAGGTTATGAAAGAGTTTTAAAAAAATAGATAAAAATAATTGCAAGAATAGAGATTTGAACAAGCCTATAAGATAACAACGCAAGCAATTAACCAATGAGTTATAAGATTGTTCATGCACATATTTAATTAGAATTAAATATATGATATTGCTTGAAAAGAAAGTGGGTTTTTGGGCTCATAATTTTATAAAAAAAATAAAAATGAGATTGGATTTCGATTATGAGATGGGTTAGGTCATGCGTTTAATTTGAAATAGGTTAAGAATTAGTTTAAAGAAATGGGTTTGGGAAAAATAGATGGAATAATAAAATAATATTTTTAATAGAAAACAAAATATACGAAAAATACTAAGAATAAATAAATACAATATTTTACTAAAGAAAGAAAACACGAATGTATAGTAATATTGGGGTCGTTACATCCTACACTCCTTAAAAGAATTTTGTTCTCGAAATTCCCATAAGAAGTACGTCGCAACAAGGTACTGGAAATCTAAGGATGATATCGTTTTCGAGCTCCGTCGATTGATACTCTAACTAATTGAGCTAATAGGCCTACGAGATACAAGTAGGAAGGGTGAACAAGAGTTAAGAATTCAAAAGTCGAGAGATAGTCTTCAAGAAAGTTGAAGGTGGAGTACAAGATGGATTCAAGGAATATGGTAGGATTCAAAAGAAAAGTCTAACATAATAATTTGATTTCATAATTCTCATATTATATTGCTTACGATATTCATGCAGAACTGATCTGCATGGGCCACCAACAAAAACGCATCACGTCTCGCTTCCCAAAAGAGCGGTAACGACACATGACGAGGCCCGCGACGTATTTATTCTGAGAAGGTCATTTCTCGAAATAAATACGCTAAGTGTCTATAAGCAACATAAAATAACAAGAATAAACAAAAGTATGAAATCCAACTTTGATTTATTACATTCAAGATTCACAATTTACAAAATATCTGAATACAAGATACGATAACATGATAAACCTTAACAATAAGACATAAATAAGCTGAAATGAAATGAAAAGCTGAATGAAATTAGACGTCCGGTTGTGATGCGAACTAGTTGTACTCTTCTTCGACTGCTTCAATCTGCTTTGTCTCAATACCACCTGACGAACATTCCAAGAAAGAAAGAAATATGGGTGGAATGCCCGTCAGCGAACTAATGCTCAATAAGTCCCCAAAAGGATGGTGTGATATATATAAATGAAATATAAGATGTAATGTGATATATGGTATAGCATGGATATAAACTATGAACATGTAAATAAGTATAGTATCGTGCATGGTAATATATATGTCAACTATATCAGCATGTCAAACAAGTATAGCATGGCCATGGAGTGTAGGTATAGTGAACATGAAGTGGATGTCCGTTTCCTAAGGGGTCTCTACAATGTAATATATCCTAACGTCAGTTCAAGTGTGAATATCAACCAATCTCAAGATTATTCTCAAACCCAAGGCTATCGTCTAGGGGCAAGGAATCACGGGCCCAAAATAGCGGGACTTCAACTGTTATTGAAGTATTCTAAACCCAACAGGCTATCATCCAGGGGCTTGAAAACACGGGCCCTCATGAATTCGTGATGTACCGTTTCAGCTTGGTACCACAACAACATTATTTGTATCGTTTCAGCCCAGTACCACAGCAATGTTATTTCAGTAACAGGACTCCTGAGATTCCGTTGGATTCATACTCAAACTACCCCAACACCCCACGTTTATTAGTCTGTGATTAAAGTTACAAGTCTTGCCTAAATCCATGAATACATAAGAAAGTGCAATTCAAGTATCTAGTTGAGTTCAAGTATTCAAGTCAATTGTTCATGTATTTGTGTCAAGTGTTCATATCAAGTCATTGTTAGTTATATGTATGCCCTAGAAGCCATTATTGTACATATGATGTATATTATAGTGGATGCTTGGACATATATAGGGAGGACTTTCTTGCTCGACATGATAATATACTATCTGGTTGCTCTTTATTTTAATATGTACACTTATTGTCTCTTTGATTACATGTTGATAAAGCCCTTAGGATGTGTACTTGACTACCAGGATTATGATGCAGATCATACTGGTGGGGCAAGGGCAGTCGGTAAATACATCTTTCAATTGTTCCTAGTTGTGGGAGTATCGAGACGGGACATCGATATTCCAGAGTAGACTGGCGTATATGCTTCTTGACCCATATGATGGGCGATAGATGATCCCACATCCATTGGTGTTTGATATCAAAGATGGTATACGGGTGCTCAGTGGAGACTGGATACACAGGACGGACTCGCCGAGAACTCCTAGATGGTATTATACCTCACGTCAGATAGCAGTTCTCTGGTGACACTGGTACAGGTTAGTCTATCGACCCGAGATCGTCATAGAGTCTTGTGTGATTCCCACTGTGCTTTGATTTCCACCTTACCACGTTCAAGAGATCGTGCAAAACGGTGGTTTTTGGGTACAGTCCCGAATTACATGGAGGCAATGAGCGATAAGAGGGGATTTCGTCTTTCCCGGTATTGGGGGTTGATGTTGCGCTATGCTCGATTGGCCATAACAAGAAATCCCTGGTCAGGGTTTGTCACGCCCCGCTTCCCAAAATACGGAATACGAGGGGTAGACAAGGCCAGCCATGCTCCTACGGTCAAGGAAATATCCTGCCGTAGTCACACTTCGGCTTTTAGTTTTTTATGGTAAGCAGTAAATAATGCGCAGGTAATGAGAAATGCAGTAACTGGAACAAAACAGTAAAATGAACTGACCTGATGGGAAACAAAAGATATAACTCTGGATAGCTAAACAAGATGTCCGTGAAGTGCGTCTAGTCCTGGTCCAGGCTAAATCTTCTCCTCACACTGAGCATGCATACTCAGGTCGTCAGAGCGACACAATAGCAATATAATATATATAAAATCATATGACAATTCTAACAGTGATAATAGATATATGTAGCAGTAAATCAGAATGGTGTAGATATAAACATGCAGTAATCAATGCAGCGGAACAGTAAAAGCAGTAGAATGATATGCCACGTATGTCAACACAGTATGTAAGGTATATCAATGCCAGTATCCCTATCAGTCTCTAAGTCTCACTGTACAGGTCACTAAGCCGATCGTCAGTCCAAGTGTGAGAGTCAACCACTCGCGAGTGTCCTCCACCCAAGGGTAGAACCCAAGGGCAAGGGACCACGGGCCCAACATGTATATTACGGTAATAATCGCATACCCTGTAAATCTCCATATATCTCCCTAAATATATAAGCCGGCATGGGACTCCCGAGATTCTGTTGAACTCACACTCAAACTACCCCACACCCCGTGGTCTACATCAAACGCTAACCATAACCCTAAATACCAATCGGTCTGTGACAAGTCTGCGCGAGAACTGGAAGCAGGACCTCCATCAAGCACATCCCGACTAATACCTAAGATAAATGGCAGTGTCTGGTGCCTTATCTGTGACACTCGTGCAAGAGCTTCCATAAATATCCCATACCACTTATAGTCACTCGTACGCGTGTCCCACAGACGTCGACAATGCAATATAATAATAAGGTTCACTGATTGTGTACAAGTACGTATCACTTTCACTTATTCACTGATACACAAACACTAACGTACTTGCCACAATCATCACTAAAACCTAACACTGGGTAAATGCACGTTATCACTAGGTTATCAATGCGGTGACATGTGTATGACATGATGCGTAAACAGTATATAAAGCATGTTTAGGATGTCATGAATTAGTAATCTACCACTTGAATAATATATCATAAATCATACGGTTACAGTTTAGTGAAACGATGAATGGGGAATAAATAGTATGTTCAGTTATCTATCCAGCGAATTTGGTTTCATGCCAATCGGGTTCCCGGATCATTAGTTATAGCCATTTCATTTTAAGCGTTCGCGGCTGGAAATCCGGTTTCAGAATCAGAAGTCCGTTTCGCAACGCATTTTAATTCAAATTGAGATCAGATTTTAGCGATACTACTGTTGAAAGAAATATAGGGTTTTCAGTAAGGTTTTCAACGCAATAGACGGATTCTCAATCGCGTCTGTACGTCAGGAGATATACACTGTTTAATACTAGTATGTCAATTCTGATTCTGTTTGGACTGTTATGCGTCCCGATCTTTTAAATTACAGATTAAATAGTAAACGATGACGAAACAGAATGAAACTACTTGTGTTACCTAGCTAACAGTTTCAACTTTTATAAACAGTGGATTTCCGCAACCTACGAGTTAAGGAAACAGTGTGGTGCTCATCACGGGACAGCACACAGTAAACAGAGTCGCTCTGGACTGCAGTCCAGAGTCGCACTCCGATCCAAATATTGTCACAGTTTAGGTACAGAAACAATTAGAAACTTGCATAGGGTTATAGTTCGTCGAGTCAGCTTCGATTTAAGCCCTCGAACGTATCATTCCAGTATGTATATAATTTATGGTGATTTTAACGGTTTTCAGGTATGGGGAATTTCCAGTTTTACAGGTAAACTTGGGGGTAGTCGTTTTAGTCATTAACGGTCATATTTTCCAACGAAATTCACACACTAGATTCATAGCCATACGGGCCAGATTATACAATTGAATTCCGCCAATTTAAATGATGATTTCCATTGAGAACATGCATCGAACAGTTGCGACATAATATTTAACAGAAAAGTAAAACATGGGGTATACACGATTGTAATTTGTAATTATCATAAAGTAGCATGTAACAAGTAAAGAACTTGCCTGGAAATGTGTCGACAATAATACTGCAGTGGTATCAGCACGATCGCGCCACGAACGCAGCACCGGCTCAGTCCTTTGGAATCCGACAATTTCACTCGATCTAGCTGCTCTTCGTGCCCTCCTTTTCTTCACTGCTTCACGCTGTTCCTTGATTTGATGTGAGGGAGGGTGAGACGCTGATAAAGGGAGAGAAATTTAGAGAGAGAGGAAGAGAGAATTAGAGAGGGGGGGGAATTAGAGAGAAAGAACATGAGTGAGATGAGAGAGAGGGAATAGAATGAATGAGAATTAAGTGGTGATTAATAGGATTTTAAAAGGGATTAATGGGGGAAATTAATTGGGATTAAAGAGGCATTAACTTGGTGATTTAATAGGAATTTATAGAGAAAATTTGGGTTTGGATTTGAAAGGATTTAAAAGAAATGAGGTGGGATAATTGTTATTTTAATGGGCTGGGGAGGAAAAATGGGCTCGGGCCAAGGGATAAGATAGTAGGGAAAAGAAAGGGGGCGGGCTTGGGATTTTAAGTGAATGAGAAAAGGATTAGAGGAGTGGGCCGGCTTTGGGCTTGGGAAAAGTAACGACTGGGCTAAAAATGAACAAGAAAGGGGATAATAAAAGAGGAAGGGAATGAGGGTTTGGGTTAGGGAAAATTAAAAGATATGAGATTAGATTGGGATTTGGGTTTTTAGAATAATACAAATAATAATTATAAAATAAATAAATTTTGAGAGTGACAAAAATACGGATATTGGTATTCAAAAAGACTGGGTATTACAGGGTTGCTGAGATTTACTGGTAAGTGCTATCAGTAGTTTCTCGAACCGTTATGGGCCTCATATCGGCATGACTTATCAAGCTATTGGGGTCTGACGTTTTCCACCCCCAGGCGAGATATGCGACATATCAGATGAAGAGACCGGACTGTACGGTAGTGTTACTTATTGGATTCGCAGGAGTATGAGCAGGTTTGCTTGTTGATCTTCTGATCACTCAATACCCGGTAGTCGTTACGTCCAGCTAGTATCGCTGACGGCTTGTGGGCGACTGATATGATCATCACCTACTGCCGGCGTTTTGACGAGTCTTTAGAGTCCTGCACAGAGGTTTCCTGGCTCAGGTGAAACGAAGTAAGAGCACATATGTGATATGTGCGGGACCGAGATTAATACGCATATGTGATACTGTATTCCATTCTTGCGATATGTGATATCGGTCGGTTATATGTGATATAGCCGGGTCATCGGGTCAAGTGTTGATTCGATAAGTTGATACATATTATATTAGTCGGTTGTATGTGATATAACCGGATTATTAAATCAAGTGTTGATTTAATAATTTAATGTATAATTATATATTTGATATATTAATTTACATTAACTAATATTAGCCCCCTTAAGCATTTCTTTTTCTCACTTGTGTGCACTTAATATATATATGATATATATTATCGTGTCATGCTAGTTGCTACATGCTACATGGGTGTATGAGACCCACACCATACTTATCATAATCAAGGGTTTTATTATTTAAGGTAAATCATAATTAGTTGGAAATTAGTCACATGGTTGAAGCTTGTGGAAGCTTGTGGAACTATTGACCAAGTCCACTGATTTTATTTTACTTAAGATATTTATTAACCCAACCATTATGATTAGCCATGGTTTAGTCTCTACAAGAGTTTAGTATATGATATTAACTCACCCATGGTTGGCATTTTACACTTGCTTCATTCCATGGTTGTTTTTCTTCATCTCTTTTCTCAAGCTCTCTAGCTTTTTGATATGTAAAGAAAATCGGTGAGAAAAATATTTCTAAAGAGAGCAAAATTCTTATTTCATCAACCTACACTAGATTAACCATTTAGTTTAGGTTGTTTGCTTCACAATTAGTGAAGAGGTAACTTGAGTTAGTGTCTTCTCGACGTAGATCATCTTCGGCCTCAAAGACTTCAAGCAAGCTTATTCCTTTCATCTTGTGGAGCCTTTCTAGAGTCCGGGAATTCACTACTTGGAGCGAAGGGACTACTACACAGAGCTAATGAAGTGAAGGACCGGTCTACAAAGGTTGTATTCTTTGTTCACTTAGATGTAAAGATATTTACATTCTAGTTTCGTCTAATTCTCTAGTTAAGATTCTAGTCCAGGGTTATTTAGCGCGCCAAGTTTTTGAAATCAGCATGGTCGATGCCTCCTGAAACCCAGTGGCGGTGCTGCGGAACCTTACAGTCATTACGTATTCATGGTTCGAGTCAAGTCGAGTCAAGTGTACATATTGGGTTCAAATATTCATGATTGAGCCGTTTCAAGATCAAGTCAATTCTAGCATGTAATGGTTTGATCACAAGTCATATAGATAAAAATTGATAAGCAATTATAGAACAAGATATGAGATAAGTATACAAGTAACGTCCAAAAACAATGTTGTAAATAAGTGTTGTGTACGACTAATCAATCAAGTCAATAAATTTCGGAATATAAACAGAAATATAGATCTAAGTATTGTACACGTGTGAGTTCCAGTCTCGCCTAAATACGACTACCGGTTTGGAAGATATACCCGTTTTCGTATCGTCGAGCAAAACAGATCAGAATCTATTCAGCATCGTCATATATTCTTAAAACGCAGTTTGAGTTAATTTTCATCAGGTTTCAGGTTATGAAGATTGATAGAAAATTTTAGGTATTTCGATATACTTATCCAAAACACCAAGATTCACGTGATTTGGATTTCTAAAGCTCTAGTTATGATCATTTTAATATCAGCGTTTAAAACAGAAATTTAGATTTCTGGACAGCAACTATATATTGTATTGCAAAGCCTATATCCGACTGTTTCATGCATTTCTAAGTAATTTAATATACATAAAATTATAGTTCTATCAATTGTGCATCTACATATTTAAAGTTTGTCACGAACGGACATCGAGAGTTAGAGTTATGTCCTATTTAACAGTGTGCGAATCAGGACAGATTCTGTTCAGATTCGTCGCTTAATATTGTAACACAGTTTTCAATATTTTACGTCAATTTTCAGCAAAAACCTAAAAATAAAAAAATATAGATCTTTCGATATAGATATTCAAAACATCTAAAAACACTTAATTTGGATTGACAATTATAGAGTTGTGGTCTCTCGAAAGAAATCTTTATTGGTAGTTTTCTGGTTTTAAAAATAGTGAATAAAAACTACGTAACTTCTAAACCATTAACATGAATTAACATATATGAAGCAAACATATGATCCGGTCATGATTAACCGTCTAAAACAATAATACTTAACATGTTATCAACCATTGCATGCAAGATTTTATAACTAAACATATATATTTTATTTCAACCATTTTTAAATAAAAAAAACTTTATCATGAGACCAACTAGTTATCTCAAGATTCGGCATGATGGAGGCATGATAAAGGGATGAATTTCAAGTAGAGAAAAGAAGGAGGAGAGGGGGCTTACGGGTCTTGCAATACGGTATAATAACCGTATTGCCGATTGATGAAGAAAGTCTCGACTTGATTGAGACTTCGAAAGCTTAAGAAAATTGATGCTTCTCTAAATCTTCAAAGGAAAAAAAATTAGAATTGATGAAGAGAGAATGGTTAAGGTAGGATGAAGAAAAGAGTGTTATCTGTATCAAAAGAGATATTAAAATAGGTTTAACAGTGATAAAAACTCTTCATAACAATTTTAATTTATTATGAATTTATTTTGGGAGTAAAAAAGAAATTGAAAGGGTGTCCATTCATTTGGAAGTTAAAGAAAATGAAAGATCTCATTTCTAGGTTATGAGAGAGTTTAAAAAAAAATAGATAAAAAAATTGCAAGAATAAAGATTTGAATATGCAACCTATGAAATAACAATGCAAACAATTAACCAATGAGCTACAAGGTTGTTCATCCATATATTTAATTAGAATTAAATATATGATATTGTTTGAAAAGAAAGTGGGCTTTTGGGCTAATAGTTTTATAAAAGAAAATAAAAATGAGATTGTATTTCGGTTATGAGGTGCGTTAGGTCTTACGTTTAATTTGAAATAGGTTATGAATTAGTTTAAAGAAATGGGTTTTGGAAAAATAGATGGAATAACAAAATAATATTTTTAATAGAAAATAAAATATACGGAAAATACAATAAATAAATACAATATTTTACTAAAATAAGAAAACACGAATGTATAGTAATATTGGGGTCGTTACGGTTGCCAAAGGCTTCAACAAAAGTATATTGTTCGATAGGAGTGAGTGGAGATGGAGTATTCATGTGCTGTACCCGGCGTGATTCTCATGTTGGTTTATGCAGCCTATTCCATATGCTGGGATAAAATGCTCATGTTATTGTTGGCAGGTTGGAAATTTGGTTTAATTAGTGAAGTTAAGAATGGAATTATACCCCCCACCCACCAAAAAAAGTAACCCCATAATCCAAATGCAACACGTCAACAGCTCTACAAGGAGATAGAGCCGGTGGGCCCCACTTCCATTCCTAATTTCTTAGGATACCAAGTGGCCTCCTGCATATATATTTGAAATGAAAACTCAAAATGAACATTCTTCTTCTTTTTTCTTCTTCTTCTTCTTCTTCCTTTTTTCGCGAAACAGCCAAAAACAAAATCATGATAAACTAACTAAAGCATTTTTTCAATGGATATCACAAACTTCAATATTCTCAAACATACCCTATAAACCTACTTACAAATAAATACCGCATTTTTCCTGATTATCAACTTAAATTCAATCATTTTTTTATTTAATCTAAAGGACGATTCACTGATTCCGATATTTTTTGACCATTGATCCGGCGATGGAAAATACTTTATTATCGGTAAACCGTTAAATTTGGGATCCTTCAATGCAAATGATCCTACTTTTATCAAATACATATTGTAACTTTCATTTTTGATAATCATCCATATTCGCATCCGGCAATAGATTCTAATATATACAGATATGGTAAAACATATATACGTTCTGTATCCATATTCATATTCAATATAAAAAAATAGTAAATTATATTTTTGCTTTGTGTTCATCTCATACATGTGTCATGTATGTATCTAATTTAAACCAAACACAAATAGCAATACTCATTGTCGCTCACTCCCGTATCTCTATTATAATCTGCCCACGAATACAAGATACTGATATGATAACGCTGTGTCCACTCCGTATCTGGTAATTTTATCATAAAAAAATTTGGTTGTGTTTATTAAGTTTAATATACAAAAAATGACGGATATCATAAGATTTTTAGGTCGTATTTCTTTGAGTTTAATGTATGGGAAATGTTAAATTATGAGTGAGAATTTTTTAATCGAGAAAAAAGCTTTTAAAGAAATATTTCAATTATACATTACAACAATATGATTTAAATCTTAAACCAAATCCATGGCTATGTATATACTACGGACATCCTAAACCTTTTTCTTATGAATTTCGTTGTCATTGTTTAATTTTCCCAAAAATTACAAGGTATACTTTGACATATTTTGTCTTCGGAAAAATGCCGACATTGTTCGTTTTTATACAAAACCTCTTTTAAAAAATTCTTTGCTCCCCTACCTGCATTATTGTTTTTGGGAGGCGAGAGAGCTAAGATGGCCTCTCGCTTTGAAGTACCACATGACTATAATTTTTGGTCTCTTAAAGATTTACCTTTCCTTTTCCTCTATTTATTGGTAACTAATCCGTAACTTACCTAGAAATTATTTTTTTAAATAGAAAATAATATAATATAAATGTTGAATATGAAAATAAAACAATAAAAATATCGATATATAGCATGCTGGAAATCGAAATTGGCTAGAAGGGCATAAATTTAAAGAAAGTTAGAAACAATACTCCTACACTATACAGACTTCAATTAGAACTGTAAACATCTAATAACGATTATATACTGCTTAATTAGCAAAATTTGATTTAAACAATATATATAACAACAAGGCATGATCTAGTTTGAAAAGAAAAGAGAGATGCGTATGCTCTCATGCGTCCAGTACAAACACTGAATTTTCAGTAGAATAAATGTCTGTGTCACAACTGTAATTTATATAGTTCCAAGTGGGCTCTTTTGCTCACCACCGACACTTAAGTTATTATTTTTATTATAATTATATATTTATCAACAGAATCCAATTCAAAACGTTTCATGAATCCACCAATGGTCCATTTTAGCTTGTCGGGTTACAGTTCATTTAATAATAATTTTCTTAGCTCAAGATTGTAGCATCTCTCTATATTTTAGGATAGAACAGCCCTTAGAGCCTAGAGCTGAAGCAGGAATTTGAGCTTGGCTCTTAATTTATCAACTGTTAAATATATTCAGGCGAGCTTTCTATCTTTAATGTCTTTTATTGCTTAACTGAGCTGCTTCCAGAATTATTTTTCATTTTTTAAAGTAGGAAAATATTGGAGATTGTGTTGATTGCCAACAAATTGGTGATTTTCACTGCTTAGATATCGAGATTTTCATGCTTTTTCAAGAAATAAGGATAGAGCCAACATATATGTCTCTAGCGGAAAAGAAACCCATCCCATTAAAAAAAATAACAAACAATTTCAAGCAACTATTCAGGTGCCAAAATTTAATACTGTAAGTTGATATGAACATTTCTGGTTAGTTAATGCTAGCTAGATTTGGCACTTGGTTTGAATTTCTTTCCAAGTATAAATTTTGTTTGATATTTTCCATTTTATACAGTAGGGTGATGCATCCTAAACCTTCAATGAAGATTTATCCGCTTATCGTCGCACTGAATCTATTAATTTTGTTGAATGTGAGAGTAAATGGGCATCCTGTACCTATGACATTAGTTGCAAATGCCGCAGCCAAGGGAGCTGGTATGATAATTTTCTAACATAAATTGCAGTTCATGTCTATTTCAACGGCGCGATTGATTTCGCCCTTTTGTTCTTTTGGCATCATGTATACTTGGTTTTCAGTGAAATCGCTACCCTACAAAATATTCGTAGTTTTGGATTTTACGGATTCATCCATGACTTTGGAAACATCGTGCAGTTTGTTTGGATGGAAGCGCCCCGGCTTATCATCTTTCGCCGGGATTTGGATCAGGGGCGAATAATTGGTTGGTTCACATGGAGGCGAGTTTTACTAAAACCGTTAATTCTTTAATTATTAGAATAGCAAAAATAAATCCCTCAATTCTTACTTATCATAACGATAGAGATGTTGGCGCACTGGCAAAGACTTTAAAATGGTATCTGAATCACCCAAGTTCATAATGAATAGCTTGATTGTGTAACAAGCAAAATTAGCCTAGATTCCGGCCCCCGAAAGGACGTTTAACCTATCGGTGACTAAACTACTTAACCTCTAATAATTTACTTCAACCGCTACCAATGTGAAAACATATTATTAAACAATCATACAAAGTAATAATTTGATTTTAATATACTTCGAGACGGAACCAATACTACATGTCTCATCGGAAGGAATTATCCTTCGAAGAACCATGTACGATTTTAAGGATGACCTTGCCACAAAGTTTTCGGGTATTTTGTCTATACACATCTAACTTTGAAATTTGATCAAGTCCGTATAGTTTCCCATTTTCTGATTTTTTTGCCAATTGTAACATCTTTTACGCCTTTTTTTCACAGGGTGGAGGTTGGTGCAGCACTATCGAAGAATGTCTAGATCGACAAAATACATATAGAGGCTCCTCTTCAAAGATGAAGCCCATGTCCTTTTCTGGGATTTTGGGAAATCAGCAAAAAAGTAATCCTGGTATGGAATTAAAAAATTTTACCTTATGAAGTTCCATCAATTAAAACAAGTACAAACTCCTTAAAATTTAAATGTCCTGTTGGCTAAATTGAACGACTTATACATAATTTTTTTTAAATAGATAGAGACTTATTAAAGAAGCTTTCTTTATGTTTATTTGTTGAAATGTAATCTCTGGAAATGATACCTATTATCGTTGCAAATTTTCTTCAGACTTCTATAATTGGAACACGGTTAAGATTCGATATTGTGATGGCTCTTCGTTTACCGGTGACGTGGAGAGCGTAGATCCAGTGAGTAGCACTATTATGATTATAATTGAATTGAAATATACCACCCTAATGATTTCACAAACTGATCAATTGAGTTTCTCGGTGATGCGACAGGCAAAGAAACTTTACTTGAGAGGAAATCGAATTTGGCTGGCAGTTATCGATGAGCTACTGGCGAAGGGGATGAAAAATGCACAAAATGTATGTGTGCATGCATAGGCAAAAGAAAATATTCACTTATTCAGAAATGGAAAAACTTTTTAAGAAAGATTAAAACTTGGTTGCAGGCTATTCTTTCCGGCTGTTCAGCTGGCGGGTTGGCATCCATACTTCATTGTGATAAATTCCGTGATCTTTTACCAGCAAGCGCAAAAGTTAAATGCTTTTCAGATGCCGGCTATTTCATCCATGCGTAAGTTCATAGCTTTGCAATTTGGAAAAACAACCCATAAATTAAAAGGCTGAGACATCAGATTTCTCCGAACAATTGTTAATTAATTGCAGGAAGGATGTTTCTGGAGCAGATCACATCAACGACTTCTATTCTGCGGTCGTAGCTACTCATGTACGGATTAATTTTTTCACGCATATTATGATCCATTTGCACAATAAGACTAACAATTTTGCATTCATGTTATAAAAATAATGTCGACATTTTCTTCTAGGGGTCGGCCAAAAATCTGCCTTCTTCGTGCACGTCAAAACTCTCACCAAACCTTGTATGTCGCTATATCTGTTATACAAAGATCTATTAATCCAACCTAAAAATAAAGCCTACTAATCACATAAAAAAAATGAATATGCAGTGTTTCTTCCCGCAATATGTTGTGCCAACGATGCGCACACCACTCTTTATATTGAATGCTGCTTATGATGCATGGCAGGTAAAATCTCCAGGCACGCCTTCTGTTCTTAGATTAAATCATATTCCTTGTTTGTTTGCTTGTTTCATTGTTTTGGATGTCAACACATTTCTTTTAGGAACTAAAAAACTTTTTCTCATGAAAAATACAGATCAAAAACATTCTTGCACCCAGTTCTGCTAAAGCTAGTGCTTGGAATGAATGCAAGCTTAACATCAAGAAGTGCTCTACAACTCAAAGTTTCAGCCCTCCAAGGCCATCATCTAAATTAATCATTACATTTCTATATATGAAATTAATCCAATGATAATTGCCCAATTTAATTAAACAAAACATTTAACTAATCACTACATCCGCAAAATAATGTTATCATATAAATAATGTAAGGTTGGTACCGACATAAGATTGATCATCATCGACACCAACAAGTGTTCATTCAAAATTTAAATTTTTGGAGGCAGCTACATAACCCATGAATCATGTCCGTAGAGCCCTTTTCCTGAGATAATTAGCGACCTATATTTTTTCTGCCGTGACAGGGTTTAGATCTGAATTTTTGAGCGTGTTGCCTAAAGCCGGCTCCGCAAACGGCATGTTCATAATCTCGTGCTATGCTCACTGTCAGTCTGGGAGTCAAGCAACATGGTTGAGCAATAATTCTCCATCGATAAGAAACACGGTAAGTTTGACCTATTTATATATATTCCTTAATTTGCATGCTTGAATTGCATATTAAATAATTTTTTTAAAATCCCGGTTATGCTTTTTACGTTTGCAGTCAATTGCGAAGGCTGTTGGAGACTTGTTTTATGAGCGCCGTGTTGTACAGGAGATTGATTGCGCTTATCCTTGTAATAATTCGTGTTCTGACTTGATCGATGACTAGAAGATCTCGTTGAGTTCATTCTCGTGCGGGATTATTTCAGTGATTATTACTGTCTCTAGAGTTTGAGCAAGAAGACTGTCGGATAACTGCCATTTAAACCAGATATGCTCTATTCAAGATTTGAAATAAAGCACTTGAAGTGCTTATTGTAATTTCCTAGCTAATGTGAGAAAAAGGCCATATTTTCATGTGTATCGGCATTTTGCTTCTAGAGGAACTTGACATATATGTCGCAAAAAATGGGATTTTAGTGTATATAAGAATTTTTATTGCAACTCCGTTGCTTCGAATATCTTTATGATTACTGAAATTTATCAGAAATAGCCGCCGCTGAAAATGCAATCTCATGATATTAATTACCTTTGTTGAGGTAACTCCGATTAAAACCTGCAATCATTGTCTGTTCTTTCTCGATACATTAATACTGATGATATTTAAGCCGTCCGTTTCTCGGTTCTTCCTATGTCCATTTCTGGGTGAAATGTCGATGTCGACGTTGCTGGAAGGACCCGAAGCATGTGTTTTCTAATGTGATCCATGCAATCAAAATATTTGCTTCTCTAATACAACCACAGTTCCGATAATCCATAGAGATGACTGGGGTTTTGATATCTTTTTCATCGATTCCAAACTCATCGCTATCAATAGCGCGAATTGGTCCTGATTAATAAAGAAACATAGAGTTGCAATCAATACAGAATACTGGACAACTTTCTTTGAAGGAGCTAGCACAAACATATGGTTCTTTAGTGCAACAACCATAAAGTATATAACAATTTTAATATTATGTATATTAAAATACATTTTCATCAAAAATTAGATACATCATATTTATCTTGTAGAAAGCTTATGGTATTTTATCTACGGTTTATATGGCATTACAGTGCCAAAAGAGTAATAACCGGCGGGGTTAGGTCCCATGGTTAAGTTTGGGTGGTGGTCCTAGAGACGTAAAAAGGATCGGATACTAACCGGATATATGTATATTTCCGTATTCCGTATCCCTATCCGGTAGTTATAGACCGATTTTAATACAAATATGGATAATTATTGAAAATAGAAGCTGTTATATGTAGTTGGTAAAAGTTGGATATGGATAGGGAAAAAAACATGCATGTTAAAGTCAATTATTACAATTTTAATATCGGAGGCACAAAATGGATATAAACGTTACCATATCCATGTCCGTGCAGCTGTCAACAGTTGCAGATGCTGATATGGATAAGGAGGTCATCGAAATGAAAATTACTATTAGGATATAAATCGGATATGGATACGGATATGGAGTCTCCTCGGATCATTTGTATCCTTTTACCATCCTACACAGGTCACATGGGAACCTGGTGCTCGGTGGCGCCGGCGGCTGCAACCCCATTTAATTCTTATATCTATTATTAATGCAACAGGATAGATCCAATGGTGTTAACTGTTGAGCAAAAAATAGAAATGTTTACGCAAGATTGTAATTTAGAGAGAGAGAGAGAGTGAGAGCGAGTCATCTCGTAACAGCGATCGCTATCAGTCAAAAACTTGCATTACATAAGAAAAGAATCTTATCGTCCAAGAAAAAGACGATCACATGTCATAATTTATGTCAAAAAGGTTGGATTTTGATGACGTTTTCGTCTCATTATATGTCTCCAGCGGCGGCAGAGGCAGAGCAGTCGTCATTTGCAGCGAATCATTTCATCAAACACGGGGCGTGCTTCCAATTAGTTGCTCCTTTCTTTGCTGCCAGCAGTTCAAAATTTGATTTTTTTTGGGGGTAAAGTTTGTTCTTTTATGATGCATTTGCTTTAGTTTCAGCTCATGGAACTCAGAATTTGACATATAGAGATTATTTGTGCAGAATGATGGAAGCTAGATTAAGCAGTGCATGGATTTATCATCCTGTCGTCGTCGTCGTCGTTGTGCTCATGTTGCTGAAAGTTGAAGGGAGTCTTTTGGTGAACATCACTTATATCGAAAGTGCTGTTGCCAAAGGAGCCGGTAAGTTACTCCTTTGTGTTTTGGTTTCAATTTAGTGGCTTCATATGTGCCTTAGAATTTGGATCCCTACAACAAATATACAATCTTTCTCCTTTTCTTGGAATAATGAATAGAGTTTCAGTATGAACATAATAGCCATTGTTGTAACAAATACGATCACGAAGTCAAAACAAACGATATAGAGAAGAAACAAAACAATAGGCAAATAGAAAATACAAGAACTTACTAATTAGGCGAAGGTGAAGCTATATTAATAACCAAAAATGGAGAAAGTACAAACAGTGAATGAATACAAATCCGGTTCACAAGTAGTTCTCTCTCAAAAAACTATCTCAAAGGCATCAATCTCTAGGCTTACAAAATACTACAATATATATGGTATACTAGAGATGAGTCTAAATAACTAGAGATAAGTCTCATTAACTAATTTCCCAACTAATAAATATCCACCTTACTTGTAGATAAGTGTGAATCTGTTATCCCTTTTCTTGTACATAAGTCTGAATCTATAAGAAATCAATAGGGATCGTAATGGAAGGCATACACAACAAATATTCATCTCGCTTACATTCCCACAAACTCCATCAAAATTAATAATAACTCCACCTTCACCACAAAACCACTCAAGGGCTCAAATGAGTGCGACGCACTTCAATAAAGTTCAAGTAATGCTTAAACTTAACAACCGAAAGAGACTTCGTCAATATGTCGGCCGGATTATCTCCGCTGTGCCAGCCTTTTTCACAATAATCTCTTCTTTCTCAACGACTTCCTGCACGAACCAGTACCTCATATCAATGTACTTCGTTTTCTCATGATGCATCCGATCTTTCGACAAGTGAATAGCGCTTTGGCTATCACAGCAGACTATTATGGTATCTTTTTTAATACCAAGTTCTGAAAATAGTCCTTTCAACCAGATCGCCTCTTTAACGGCCGCAACAAGAGCCATATACTTTGCCCCCGTCGTAGACAACGCAACCGTAGGCTGTAACGAAGTTCGCCAACCAATGGCACATCCTCCCAAGAAGAACACATAACCGGTGATCGATCTTCATCTGCCAAGATCACCCCTATAATCAGAGTCGCTGAATCCAACCAAACTGTCGTTGTTCCTTCTAAACACTAACCCCATCTCAGATGTACCTCGTAGGTATCATAATATCTATTTTACTATCTGCCAATGGGCTTTACCAGAAGAAGCCATATAGTGACTAATAACACCAACAACATGTGAAATGTCAGGTCGTGTACAAACCATGGCATACATAAGGCTACTCACCGTATTCGCATATGGAACATTCAACATGTATCTAATTTAACCCTCTGTCTACGTTGATGAACGAGCTGAAAGTTTAAAATCAGCTGCCAACAGAGTACTTACAGATTTAGCGTCTGCCATGCCGAAACGCTCCAAAACTTTATCAACATATCGCTGTTGAGACAAGTATAACTTTCCTCTCTTGCGATCACGCCTGATCCCCATACCAAGTATTTTCTTGGCCGCTTCCAAATCCTTAGTCTCAAACTTACTTTTCAACTGTTCCTTCAAAATCTGAATATCAACCATATATCTTGCTGTTATCAACATATCTTCAACATCGAATAGCAAATATATGAAAGAACTATCGGCGAGTTTCTTCGAATATACACAATTGTCGTCCATACTTTTAGTAAACCCTATTTTTTCGTGAAGAAGTCGAACTTCTTATACCAACGTCTCGGTGACTATTTCAAACCGTAGAGAGACTTCTCTAACAAGTAAATGTTATCTTCTTTGCTTTCAACTTCAAAATCTTTGGGCTGTTGCATGTAGATTTTCTCTACCAAATTATCATGCAAGAATGACGTGTTCACATCGAGCTGCTCAAGCCCCAAATCTTGCATAAATACCAAACCGAATAAGACACGTATAAAGGTGTGTTTAACAGCTGGAGAAAATACCTCAGTGAAGTCAATTCTCCGCACCTGCGATAGCCTTTAGCTACCAGCCGTGTCCTGTATCTCGTATCAACCGTCTCTTGGTCATCTTCTTTTTTCTTAAAAACCCACTTGCAACCAATTATCTTCTTCCCTCTTTCAGGCTTCACGAGCTTTCAAATTTGGTTCTTATGAAGGGACTCGATCTCTTTATTCATAACGACTAACTAACGAGCCGACACATCGGATGAGATGGATTCTTTATAGTTCGTCAATTCACTACTATCTGGCTCTGCAACAGACAGTACATACGCTACTAGATCATAGTAGCCATACCTCTATGGCGGTCTAATATCTCTTCTTTAACGATCATGAGCGAGCAAATACTCATCATCATGGGACTGCTCATCTTGAGTTTCTTCAGACGATGGTGAAGAAGAGGTTTCCTGCGAACCTGAGCTCTCATCGACCTCAATACCAACTCTCGGCTCATCCTTCTTCGAATCGTCTGCAATTGGAGACTCCACAATCTTCGGCTTCAACATAGCAGATTAATCAAAAGTCGCATTTCTGGTAATCATAAATTTTGGCGATTTTGGATCCGAACATCACAACCTATAATCCTTAACACCGGTAGTATAACTGTGAAATATATATTTCTTCGCTCGAGAGTCCAATTTACCTTCACGACAATATGCATAAGCGGGGCAACCAAACATTTTAAGTGTCGAATAATCGACGTATTTTCCGCCCATACCTGATCCAGTGTCTTACAATCTAGCGATGTATGAGGTGACCGATTCACAATATAACACGCCGTATTTACAACTTCTGCCCAAAACTTCTTTCTGAGCCCTGCGTTGGACAACATGCACCGCGTTTTCTCCAAAAAAGTCCAGTTCATTCACTCTGCAACTCCATTTTGCTGTAATGTATAAACAATGGTATGATTCTAAACTATTCCTTCATTTTTGTAGAAATTGTTGAAATTCCACCACAAAACTCTAATCCATTGTCCGTCCTCGGTCTTTTGATCCGTTTTCCTGTCAGCTTCTCAAACAACATCTTCCATTACTTGAATATAGCAAACACATCACTTTTGTGTTTCAAGAAGTCGACCTAAACCTTCTTCGAAAAATCACCAATAAAGGTAAGCAGATACTTGGCATCGCTTTCTTTAAAAGCAACTGGAGAGGGTTCCTAAAGATCCGAATGGATATAATCAAGGTTTGAGAATTCGGTTTCTGTTTTGGTCTCTCGTAATTTTATTAGTTTCGCTGGGTTTTAGTTAGTTTCGCTAATCTCGGTTCGGATTTCGGTTTCGACGGTAATACAACATACATAAGTGTAAATATATTAAATACTTAAATTTATACTTCTATATTATAACACAATGATCTTAGTATTTAAAAATCCAGTCATGATGCAAAATATATTTACAAGTGTACTTAGATAAGTATTAATATACGGTTTGGATTTACTTTTTTGCGGTTTTCTAACAATGAAGGTTTACAATGATCACAATAACAGTAAAAATGGTATAAAAAATAAGTTTTTAAAGGTTTTGGCCGAAACAATATTGTATGGTTGGTTTCATATCGGTCTCGGTTAGTTTCTTATCGGTCTCCATCGAAACCGATACGAAACCACCACGTATCAATGGTTTTGGCCGAAACCTCGAACCTTGAATATAATTAAGAGTACCTTTTATGTTGTGCACAGCCGAACTGAAGCTAACACGTTTCTGCTTTCCAAAAACGCAATGTTTACAAAACTCCAGTTTCGTTGTATTCTTGCCACCAAGTAGACCCTATTTCGACAACTCGGACATACCTCTTTCACTCATATACCCGAGTCTCATATGCCATAATCCGGTAGTTTTCAAATCCGTCATAGATTTAGATAATGAAATAACCCCCAATTCGGAAATCGTCGAACTCTGCGATGAATACAAGGACCCTTTCTTCAAATCCTTCACCACAACGAGAGCATCTTTGGTTACCTTCAGCGGAAAACTTATAACTCTTATCGTCGAGTGCACCCAAAGAGATGGGATTCTTCTTCAAGTCAGTCACGTACCTGACTTCCGCCGATGTCCTCACAACATCGTCAAACATCTTGATTTGGATTGTTCCTTTGCTAATAGCTCGACATGAACTATTGTTGCCCATCAAAACAATTCCATCATCAACGGACTCATGGGTGGTAAACAAATCTCTATTGGGACATATGTGGTAGGAACAACCTGAATTTATAATCCACTTGTGCTTGGATCGATGTGTGCTGTCAAACCACAAGAAGAACTCCTTCTCTTTCTGCTATACCCATCTCAACCGAAAAATTCTGCGATTTATCTTCCTGTTTTAGCTTGTTCGGCAATTTAAAGCAATCGACCTTGAAGTGCTCTTTCTTCTTACAATAATTGCAGGTCATGTTCTTAGCCTTGGGTTTCGACTTCTTTCTATTTGCTTCCGAATCTCTCTTCTCCACCCGCTCTCAAACAAATAAGACAGACGACGAACCATCCGCTTCGGTAGAAATCAACTCCTTATCGATCTTCTCTTTGTTCATCAAGCTCTCTTTGACATCCTTAATTGAGATCATATCTCGTCCAGGTGTCACGAAAGTGCTTATACGAGGTGGCAACGAACTCAATAAAAGAAGAGTTTGATTTTCATCATCAATCTTAATATCAATCTTACACAGATCTGTAATGATTGACTTAAACTCCCCGACGTGAAATTTGATTGGGACATACGAAGTGTGTAGGGATGCTGTTTCAACAGGACTCAATTCATGAGAGATTTCCTCAAATACAACTCTTCCAATTTCTTCCACAAATTACCCGCCGTCTTTTCCACCAAAACTTCTTGCAAAATTTCGTTCGTCAGACACAACTGGATAGCCGTGAGGGCCTTTTCATCCATCTCCTCATAAGCTTCCTCCGTCATAGTGGAAGGTTTTGTATGCTTCTCAATAATCTTCTTTCTCAAATTGTTTTGAGTCAACACGGCAATCATACGGATTTGCCATAAACAGAAACCCATATTTCTATCAAACTTCTCGATATCGAATTGCATGATTATAGGAGACATAATGCATGATTAATCTAAAAAAAACACCTTGAGTGCTGACGAACCCTAAAACTTCAAAATCACGATATAAGAAAGTAGGGAAGAGAACACAAGCGTCGTTACCCACCGATAGCCTAGATCGCAAAATTAAAGACCTAACGGTTCAACCAAAATATCCCACACAAACGCAACAATGCTCTGATACCAGTTTGTTGCAACAAATACGATCACGAAGACAAAACAAATGATATAGAGAAGAAACAAAACCACATGCAAATAGAAAATACGAGAATTTACTAATTAGACGAAGGCGAAGCATTATTAATAATAAAAAATGGAGGAGTACAAATGGTGGACGAATACAAATCTCTCTCACAAATAGTCCTCTCTCCAAAAACTATCTCAAAAGTATCAAACTTTAGGGCTACAAAATACTACAAAATATATAGTATACTAGATATACGTCTAAATAATTAATTTCCCAACTAATAAATATTCACCTTGTCTGTAGATAAGTCTGAATCTATTATCCCTTATCTTGTAGATAAGTTTGAATCTGTTATCCTTTACCTTTTAGATAAGTCTGAATTTATGGAAAATCAATAGAGATCAGAATGGAAGACATACACAATAGCCATTAGCAAAGTGCATGAATTGGGCAATCTATGAAATAATTTTCTTAACAATTACTATTTTTAGCAATTAAAATATAAAATAATAACCCTCAATGTTCGTTACAACTTCGAAGTTTTGATGCAGTGATAGAGGCATTTGTCATGATACCAGAGCAACCGATGTTCGATTTCCACCAGACGTTTATAAATTTAAACTAAAAATACAACTGCACCAAAGTCCAAGTTTTTGGCCCAAAGGGCCTTTGACTTGTGGAGGCATGGAAGAATATAAAATATATTCTGACAAACCTCATCAGAACTTCGGAGTTGTGGTGCAGTGGAAGGGACAGTGTGATAATGGCTAAGCAATCTGGTTTCTTACATTCGCCATCTTTTTTTTAATTTCCTCAAAGGAGATCTACAACAAAATCTGAATGATTGAAGTTTATAGTGCTAACAGCAGTGTTACTTCTATGTAATCAGTTTGTTTGGATGGAAGCCCCCCAGCTTATCATCTATCTCCAGGATTTGGTTCTGGGGCGAACAGTTGGTTAGTTTTTCTTGAGGTGGGTAGCATTTTACATTGGTCATGTTGTAGTCATAAGGAGAAGTTCCCAATCATTGTGTAAAATGCTAATTACATAGAATTTACAGTCACAAACACCGCTTTCGTGCTCGTATTTGAAGTCCATTTGTTTCACATCTGTCTTTCTAATATGATAAAGTATATCAATTTCTCGTAACATCTTAATTAAATTCGTAGGGGGGAGGATGGTGCAATGATGTTGCAAATTGTTTAGACCGCAAAAACACAAACTTAGGCTCGTCTAAACTGATGGAAAAGCAGCATAATTTCGCTGCAATTTTGAGCAACAACCAATCACTTAATCCAGGTGCTACATCTATTTCTTTGTCCGTCTCTTTTAATTATTTAAATCAATTTATAAATATTGCTTAATTAAAAATCATCCGGTGCGTCAGAAAAAGTTTATCTGATGGCAAGCCTGTCAAATACCTAAAAGAAAGAGTAGATTTTAACCCTTTGGGGGGGGGGGGGGGTTGCAGGGACAAATTTGACATTTAATTTATAGTTCATTTCAACCTTATCAATAACTAAAAACATGAAGGCTTATTACTTCATTTTTCTCGTGTCCGTGTTCGTCTTCTTTCACATATCTTAAGACAAACTGGCTTTATGTTTTTGCCAGAATTTATATATAAATAACTGAAAGTAAGCCTATATAAGGGGAATTTGGATTGTACAGTTAAAATGTCAATAACAATGTTTATTCCATATCATTTTATTCCAAAAACACATCCATCATCTACTTTTAACTCCATTTGTTGTGTTGCAATATGCAGATTTTTATAATTGGAACAGGGTCTTTGTTCGCTACTGCGATGGTTCTTCGTTTACTGGAGACGTAGAGAGAGTAGATTCTGTGAGTGGGTCAAACTATTTGATTACTACTATAAATCTTACTTAAACTTAACCTCATATGATTTCTAATTTGATTAGGATACAAATCTTTACTATAGAGGAGCAAGGGTATGGCTTGCTGTTATTGAAGAACTACTTGCAAAAGGATTGAACAATGCAGAAAATGTATGATTGATTCGTTGAGAGCTCAAACTACCATTGCTAATATGAGCGAGTGCCGTGATAATAATACAAAGTTGTTGCAGGCACTTTTAACCGGCTGCTCAGCTGGTGGGTTGGCAACCATTCTACACTGCGATAGCTTTCATGCCTTTTTGCAGAAGGGCACAAAAGTTAAGTGTTTGTCGGATGGCGGTTTTTTCATCAATGCGTAAGCTAATAGTCAAATCCTTATCGAAGTTTTATCTTTTCAAATGAGAAGGAAACTTTATATGTAACTTTTGAAGATAATAGCATTGCCTCTTTAATATTGTGTGTATGTAGATATGTAGTTCCTGATGTATTGGCTTTGATCACTAATGAGAGCTATGAAAGCTTCATTTCAATTATCTAATTAATATGATGCTGCTATCATCAGCGAAGATATAAATGGGATGGAATACATCAAGCATTTTTACTACAGTGTGGTGAAATTACATGTAAGTTATTGATTGCATATATAATTTGTCAAGTTCTTATACCCGATGTATGCTATGGATGTTAGACCTTCTGATTAAATTTACACTGTTTACATCATTAGAGGTTATTTATTTTCTCGATGTACTTTGAGACTGTTATCATTTAAGCTTTTCTTATAGGGATCAGCAAAGAACTTGCCTTCTTCATGTACCTCAAAGCTAGAACCAAGCATGGTAAATGCTAAATAATTACTTTTCTTACTCTGGTTTGAAATCTTTATTGTAATCATCATCCAGGCAGACTCATTCATTTCAAGTGCAGTGTTTTTTCCCTCAGTACGCGGCGCAGATGATGAAAACACCTTTATTTTTACTAAATGCAGCTTACGATACGTGGCAGGTGAGGATTTCTTTCATGAAATTCTTCGATGCAACAATTTTCTTACAGAGTAAATCTATCGAAAGCTTACCACAACTCTGAAGTTTCTTTTTATCCAACCATTATTAGCAACTTTTATGGTGTTTTTATCTTCTTCCTTGAGCCCGGTAGGCCTAGCTCGTTGTGGCAGCGCAAGATAATTTCTTCTTCTTAGAAATGTTTAGTTGCACAAAACCGCCCTGTAGTTTATCCCATATAGCACTTATACGGTTATACTCCCTCAAGGGACTTCTTAGAGCATTCACAACATGCTCATCGACCAAAACTCTGAAATTTTGCATTAAACAACCACCACAACAAGTTCTACAACCACTTTCCTATATCATGGATTAATCGAAGTCAAATGATCAAATCGTGTCACGGGTTTGAAAATTCGGGGTGTTTGCGCTAATGAATCACTAATTGCATTTCTATTCTTGCAGATAGGGAACATATTGGTCCCAACACCTGAAGATCCTAATGGTACATGGTGGCCTTGCAAGGGCAATATACAACATTGTTCTTCGACTCAGCTTCAAACCTTGCAAGGTCGGCAACACAACACATTTTTCTGTGAATTTAGAAATTATGCAGCTTCTTTTTTAGATAAACATTTTGCATTGATGGATTTTTCTTGGAAAAAACAGGTTTTAGGATCAAGCTTCTAAATGCACTGGCATCCCTCGGAAACTCTACCTCTAGAGGCTTGTTTATAAACTCGTGCTACGCCCATTGCCAGACGGACGCACAGGAGACTTGGTTCGGAGCTGATTCTCCCGTTCTCGAAAACATCGTATGCTCTTTTTCCGTGTAATGCATCAATTTCTTATAGCATGGTGTTTTTTTTAATAAAAAAATTTAGCAAAAGCACCCAGTTCTTGAGGGTTCTTGATTGTGCAGATTTTACTCTTTTCTTAGACTTAATGCTCTTATACTACCATCACAAATGATTTTCTCATTTCGACAATTTTTATATTGTTTTCCTTGACTTTTAAATTCACCTTTGTTTTGTAGACAATTGCAGAGGCAGTTGGCACCTGGTTTTATGATCGTAGTTCCTTTCAGAAGATCGACGACCCATACCCTTGTGATACTTCTTGTATCAACAGTGTTTTCTCCCCTTGATGCCAGGTTTGATCCCCGGCCATAAAATTTCATCGCTTTATTTAATAATTCATGCTTAATGACCCTCTACTGGAAGAGGCTTAGGTCTAATGGGTATTATTGAATTATATATTGATCTTTGCTTTTGTTAAAATATTTTCCCCCCTTAATTTTTGCTCTCAATTGCAGAGGCAGTCAGGAGACGGATTTTATGAATGCCGTGTTGTACAGGAGATCAACTGCCCTTGTCCTTGTAATTCTTCATGTGCCACCTTGATCAATGATTAGGAGATCTCATTGAGTTCAATCTTGGCGCATGATCTTTCATCGATCATCATCGTTTTCTGAATTCGAGAAATAAGCCTGTCCGAGTACTGCAATGTAAACCAGTTATGCTATATTAAAAATTTGAAATAAAGCACTCAAGTCCTTATTGATATTTGCCTGGTATAATGAAAGAAGATCGATATTCATGCCAAACAATATTTCATTTGTGGAAATTGACACAAATAGGAATTTTTAGTGTGTGTGTGCACTGTGAGTCCATTAAATGGATAAAAAATCTTAATATTTATATCTTGCAGTATATATTTTTTAAAAAAATTATGGCAAATCGGTCGTTTCATTTTTAGTTTTTTACCTCTTTTGTGGCATTTGCCTATGATAAAAAAAGCTTGCATCTTGGTTCTTTCTCTGTTGTTGACATTAATGCAGGAGCCCAATAAATGTTGTTTTATTTGGGAAAAATGGTTTCAATTCCCTGCTTTGAAAAGCAATAGATTAAGTTTATTGGTCCAAAAAAATTTGTGAAATACTCATAAACAAAAAGATTCTTGTGTTTTAGTCTCTATAGTATATTTACTATTCTTTGTACCAATATCGACCTTTTAGGTAAGCTACTACATTTACCTTTTAAATTACTATAGTTATCTTTATAGTAATATATTAATCTTTTAAAGTGCTAAATTTATATTGAAAGATAACTATAGTACTTTAAAAGCTAAATGCAGTAGTTTTCATATCAAATGTAGTATTTTAACACAAATATAGTACTTTATAATATAAATATAATACTTTGAAAGATAAATATAGTATTTTAAAAGGTAAATGTAGTAGTTTTCATGTCAAATGTAGTACTTTATAAAATAAATGTAGTAGTTTGAAAGATAACTATAGTACTCTAAAAGCTAAATGTAATAGTTTACCTAAAAGGACAGTGTTGGCATAAACAATGGTAAATATACTATAGGGAGTAAAACACAAGAATTTTTATGTTTAGGGGATTTTTCACAACTTCTTTTGGGCCAGAAAACTAAACCTACTGCTTTTCCAACCTAGGGATTTAGAGCCATTCTCCCTATGTGATTTGTGATTTATGCAAGAATATTTTGATTTTTCGTGACATGACCAAACCTTCATATTTGGGAAACGGAGGAGAAAATTTCCATATGGGAACCCGCGGAAGGATCACTGTTTACCATTCATTCTTACTTAAAGAATTCTATTCGATAAAACATAATCCCGTCCAGTTATTTCTACTATATTAATGCTAAAGAAGGTTGTATGGAGCGCACGTGTAAAAAAAACTTCTAATTTGCCGCCACCTAAGCAGCGATGACGTGTCAATTTATTGTGGCACGTGCAATGCACATAATTAAATTAATAAAATATAGAGAAAAAAATTGTTAGTTTTTTAGTTTAAATCACTTCAATATTTTGTTTGAGAAATATCTTAAATACTTTTAGTTAAGATAATAACGATTTTTAAAAATTATTTAAGATAGGTAACTTATTAATTTTTTAAAAATAAAAGTCCTGCAAAAAACCTTTAAAATCTATATTATTTTAATTAATTCTCTTAAAAATACGCAAATCTTTGCTTATATACAAAGCGTGTATCGCACGTGCTAAATATTAGTAAATCTATTAATTTCAATTTTATTTTCTTTGTTGTTTCAAAAAACAAAAGAAATATTTTCAAATTTTTACCCTTCTTCTAATTTGCCCCTAACAATTTCAATTTGTGAACTGCTTGATTTATCAGCCTAGTGGAGAAATTTTATGGTGGCACGCAACTAGTCATCAGCTGATCAAGTTGAAAAGCATTTTAGTCTTTTTTGCGCTTTTCAAATGCTTCTCTTTTATTTGGGCGTGGTCAGCTTCCCTTTTCTTTGTTCAACATAGATTAATTTTTAATTTTGAATGTTAGAATTTGAATTTGACTAGTATATTAATAGTGTTCTTTTGTCAGTTTTTGTTAGCGATAAGAGAGAGAGAGAGAATCTTGTCTTTTTTCAATTTTTTGTTTTTTTGTTCTTGTTTATATTAGTAACTAGAGCTATATGATATTTTGTAACCAGAAACATCTAGAAAAGTATAAATCTAAAGATTTCATGAATACATATATATGCGCCAGCAATGTCACATCGGCATGTGCAAGGAAGACATAAAGACAGACCAGCATCGTGGCCAGTACACCCACGGATATAAAATATATTATATATTTTTCTTTCATATTCATAAGCATACGTGCAACATATCTTACCATTAAAATAAAACATGATAGAAGCACAACTAGCCTTTCCTTTTTCTATTTCATGTCTCTATATTTCATTTTTCTATACAAACTCATATATAAAGCTTTCACCATTTCTCCAACCAACATAACTTTTGGCTTTTATATTTTTAAAGGTAAAACTAGACTAAAATATCCTCCATCATGGTTTTTCACTATACCGCCTTAAAGTTTCTTATTACAATAAAATTCCTTACACCATGGTTTACAAGAGATTTTTTTTCACTAAAATACCCTGAAAATTAAAACTTAAGGTACCTTGCTGGAATGAAAAAAGTTTAAGGTAGTTTGGTGAAAAACACGATAGTTAAGAGTATTTCAGCGCAATTTACCCTGTTTTTATTGTCGAACAAAGAACACTAGGAAGATTTGGAATTTGAAGTAGAGGGGAATGTGCAACTTTCTATGCCCTCTGTAATCAAGTTCTGGTAGCAAGAACTGAAGTTATTTGTAAATCGCCAGTTCTGTATATGATTTTTTTTCCGTATTTTTCAGATTTTTCCAAAATTATTTCATTTTTATATCTATTTTATTATATTTTATTATTTTATATTAATTATACCTAAACCTAAACTACCCAAATCCTAATTCTACATGACCCAACCCAAGCCCGACCCGACCCGCACCCGCTTTTCCCTCTTCTTCCTCCGCTCGTTTCTTTTCCCGCCTCTTTCTCTCGCAACTGCTCCTCGCTCCCCGCTTCTCTCGCCCACGCCCGCTCGCCAACTTCCTTGCGCCCATCTTCCCCATGACCCGCTCGCTCCCCCCAACGGGCACTTCCCCAACGGCTCCAAGGCCCCACGGCTCCTCCACGTCTTCTCCTATTACTCGCACCCACGCCACAACGGTCACGACTCGTCGCCCACAACCCACGACGACCACTCTCTGCCACCCCCTCCTACTTCACTCTCCCCCTCGTTCCTCCCCTGCGTCATTCTCTCTCTCTCTCTCTCTCACTCTGCTCCAACACCGAGCCCTCCCATCCACAAGTTCCGACCGCCACCGACGATCTCCCCGGCGACCTTCGTCTCCTCCAGCTCCACCTCGTCTACCATCACCGAGCTTCTCCCCCTGCTCACCCTCCCCAAGCCACTGCACCCGAGCCCACAGCCCACAGCCCACTACCCACTGCACCCCTGCATCTCGCCGACGAACCCGATACCTCATCGCTGGCAACCCCATCTCCATCGCCCCCATCGACTCCATGACTCCCCACTGCACACCTGAGCCCTCTGCAAACCAAGTTCCCGTGTCACGCCGCGCCAAGTTCCCGTGCCGCGCCAAGTGCCAGTCCCGTGCCACGATGTGCCAAGCCTCGTGCGCGTGCCATGCCTTGCTCGTGCGTGTGTCGCTGTCGTGCCACCTTCGCCAAAGGCAAGTGAGACTCCTCACTTGCTACTCATGCTATCGTATTATGTTATAATGAGTAATCTAAAGTATGAACACTTTTATATATTTTGTCGTATAACCGTTACATTTTAATTACACTCGTACTTATGATGGTTGGAACATGATTGAGTGGATAACACGTATTATTATTGTGTAGAGCACAGAAGAATTACTTACCGTTGTTTAGTTGAAAGAAAACAAAGTATCGATCGCGACATATTTACTTTTGGCAAGTGTTCGATACACTACCCTAATGAAAACCTCATTTCAAAATGGCAGAATTTATGGCCCATAAATCCCTTTAATGATAATAAATAACTTATAAGAATTTGAGATGAAAACATTGACTTCATCACTATGAAATGATACCTCCGTCTAGCTACGTCAAATCTGAAATTTTACCGCACATGTTGCTTATTAAAATCATTGTAAATTAAATACAAATTGGAATGTGATGTTCTACGTCTCATATCGAAGCCGACTCGATAAAATAAAACCATCTATAGTTTATTTTTTCAATATTGATAGATTACGGCAACGAGAATTGACTGGGAATGCGACTCTGGACTGCAGTCCGAAGCAGCATTCCACGAAGAAACCTGAATTTAAGCACCTGTACATACCTGCATAAAACTGAAAATGCGCGGAGCCCCATATGGTCGCGTAGATAATTTAGTTAGATAACACATTAATCTGGTCCCGTGTTGTTTCACTATCGTTTGATATTAAATTTGTATTTTGAGTGTTGCTGTGTTCTGCAGTTTCTGCAGTAATGTTTCCTATACCGTCACATTAAACAGAGCATAACTTTTAATACAAAACTGCTATCGATAATCCGTTTGATGCGTTGGAAACTTAACTGATAGACCTATATTTCATTCAACTGGGGCAACATCTAAATCTGAACACAATCACTGATAAAACGTGCGTGAAGTTGGGTCTCCAGTTCTGAAACTGGAATTCCAGTAATCGGTCGCTACCTTAAAATGTTGATAATTCCCTAACATGAATTCCGTTTGACATGAAATAAATTTTACTGTTTAGATAATCAAGTGTGCTTCATACGTCCTTTATATTATTTTGGTCGAATCTTTGCGTGTGAGTCATCGTAAATTTTACAAGTTATATGGCATTGGTCGTCATTGAAATAGGAAATATCTGTTCAGTACATTTCTGCTTATTTTTTGTGTTTGCTTTATACCTGCTGCATAATGATCATTCACGTTGAAACCTAGCGACTGATTTGCATTGTCGATATATTAGTGTTAGTGATTGGGTGGTGGCAAATACGACAGCGATACTGATAAGTGGAAAAGTGATTGAAAGTGATAGCGATACGTATTTGTTCACAACCCATCGACTACCTTAATGCATACTATCACCTGAGGAATGCGGAAATCAAGGTGGAATTGAACTCGTATTTAACGAGCTACAGTGATTTAGAGAATGATCATCCGCTATTAGTGATATACATATATATACTTTAGGTTGTGGGCCTAGCGGCACGGCCGACAGGGTTATGTCCCGGGCACAGCGGACCGTAGTCTCGGGCATGCATGAGACTCTTGTTAAACACGAGCATCTTCTCCACCAATTGATTTTATCGACTTAGTGACCATTAAGTAGTGACACACGCATTGCCTAGTTTACTGACATGATACCCATATCGCACTATTCATATCTAGTTGATGTTTATTATACTCATGTTCTGCATACTGTTGTACTTCTCTTATTTACTGGCATTCCACGCCTTTATATAATTATTGCTATATGTGCCGCCCTGACGACATGAGTGTGCATACTCAGAAGACGAAGTGGATCCAGCCCAGGAGCAGGACCTACCATTCGAGATCGCGGAGGTCTAGACTGCATCATCAGCGCTACTTCCTTTGATTTCAGTACTTGTTTTGTTGGTTAGTTGTTTTATTTTGCAAAATAAATGTATCTCGAACTCTTTTATTTGCAATGTAATAAAGTTGTGAACTGTGATTTTCCGTTACTCAAGTACTGTTTACTGACTACCATGTAATGCTAGAAGCCGAAGTGTGACTACGGCGGGATAATTCCCTGACCGTAGGAGTATGGCTGGCCTAGTCATCCCTCGTATTCCGTATTTTGGAAAGCGGGATCGGAGAGGAGCTACAATCATAATACTAGTCCCCGACTACCTTTGCGATTGATTGCAAATTACAGTTCAAGGTTAAATATAATTAGAAATTGATTGTCCTTTGAATGAACTTCTTAATGCAGTAAGCAATATAAGTATGTAGGAGACGATTATCGAGCATAGGGGCCAAGTATCCGGTCCCTCTGATTGGCAATGGACATATCATGAGTGTATAAACATGAATCTCAACGAAGATTCCGCAAGCAATCCCGCTACATTTAGAAACTCCGCACCAAAACCTGTCATCATACCAAGATAATTAGAATTCATTTATGCACACAATGTACCATGTTGGTGCATATATAAATGATTTTTATTAATTGTCGACCTCGAATGGCTTGAAGTTGACTTGAAGAGCAATATTTCAAGTCATTCTTGCAAAACCACCATGTATACTTAGGATCTGCAGATTCTATCGGTACCAATATATTGTCTATGTGCAAGAAAACAGTGCTCGGTAATGAGTCGTATGTATGCATGTATGCACAACATCAAAATAAGAAGTCATTATAGTTGTCAGATCGACAAATTATTAATCTCAGGGAAAAATTATATCACTCGCTATAAACAACGGCGTACGTGCGTATCAGATGCACCATGTTCTTTGGGAAAAAACACTGCATATGCAACGCATTTTTGCGTTAGCAAATGATGATTACAATAAATTAATTTTTACGCGTCTATTAGTAAATTTATTTATTTTTTTACCAAGCCTGGTCCCAGCTTAGAGGTGCATGCAGAAGGTAAGTTCTTTGCCGGTCCCTATAGAAGAATTAAGTATGTGTCAAGGATAACTATTTTGTAAAATTATATTTGATTATAAAAGATTAGACAAAAGTTATGTATAATCAGCAGCTAGCTTACATTTGCGGTGACCACTTCATTGTAATAGTCTTTGATAGTACCTTTTCCGGTTATATCTTTCCTGGTACGATCCGTATCATAAACGAGAGTTTAGAAAAATGGAAACATGTAAAATGATTTTCACCGTGTGAGAGAATTGGGTGCTTCGATGAGAAGAAAAACTTGGAAAAGAATGCAAATATTAGCGTATGCATTAATGAAAAACCGTCATACATTTAACTTTTGCAGCTTTCGGCAAAAACGAACAGAACAGTCGCAATGCAGTATCGAAGCCAACCCACCAGCCGAACAGCCAGATAGAGGTGCCTGTAAATTACAGTAGTTAATTATCATTACTAGATGAGCAATCAAATAATTTGAGTTCTCGAGATCGGAGAAAAAAAATCATACACTTTCCGCCTTGTTCATTCCTTTCGCAGGTAGTTCTTCCATAACAGCAACCCATATCCTTGCTCCTTTATAGTGAAGTTTCGTATCCTAATCAAGATAAAATCTATAAGTTTAAGTAAATGAAGAACCGTCACAGTATTGGACAAAGACTCTGTTCTAATTATAAAAATCTGCAAAGTGTCTATACCCCATGAATGAAAATAGGAGAAAACGGAATCTTAGTCGCTATAGGAGTAAATCTCGTCCTACGGCAGCCAGAAAAAAATCATCTCCACACTTTTTAATTCGATGATCAACGCCATATATGTTGATCTTTATGATCCAGGTATATAGAAATTCTTGTGATTTTTCAAACTGTTTGCTCATAAAGTTAGAGGTGTAAAATATTCTATTATAGAAAATCCGTTGATATTGCAATCATCCGATGGAAGCTTAAAAATCCGAGAATTGTTAGTTGCACAACCTGGATTCAGCCATTGATTGTCAGTTAAACTTGCAGAAAAGATCAACTGAGTCTCCATATGTTTTGAAGAGCCTAAATCTGTGTGTGAACGTTGGAGGCACGCTGCGGCATTATGGCACCATCCCCTCCCCCCCCACCACCCTAAAATTTCATTAAAAAAAGTTGCAAATATTTTATCTAGCTATTTACGCTTTCGGGGCAAATTCGTGGGTCTCCTTGCAGTGTGTGTGAGCCGTGTGATTGTGTATGGTGTGTGTGTGGATGTGTTGTGTACTTGGATGAGGCTTACAGGCCGGTTCCCAAGAAGACAAAAAATCATTTACCGTGGTAGGACAAATATTGGACAAATATTTATTTTGTGACATCGAGAATCAAATATATGGTTAGTGTGTGTCTCTCTCTCTCTCTCTATATATATATATATACACACACACACACACACACATACATACACTTGTTACTTGCACAAAGAGATTAAAGCATACAATGTTTTGTTAAGCAATAATGTACAATAGTAAAAGATAGAAAGTGAAATGATGTTACTGACCTGAAGAAAAACTACCCAATTATTTGCCCCTGTACCAAATCCTGATAGAAAGTGAAATGATGTTACTGACCTGAAGAAAAACTACCCAATTATTTGCCCCTGTACCAAATCCTGGAGATAGACGATAAGCTGGTGGGCTTCCATCCAAGCAAACTAATAACATGGAAACATATAATGTTAGCACTTAAAATGCAACAACAAGGGTAATTTTTTTTTATATTATAGATAGAAAAATGATAAAATGACTTTACCTAGGCCGAGAATGGATCGTTAAATCTAGGAGAGAAATTTCTTTTACCTGTTTCTGTTTCTAAGCATCTCATCTGTTTATATATATATACAGAGCGAGAGAATAATGGAGGAAAGATGTCTTCTTCTTATGGCGTCGAAAAAATACAATCCCCATCATGTTTTCCGATAATCGGCATCCATCATCTTCATCGTTATCATCTAAGATATGCGTACACCAAATTTCAAACATTTTCACCGTTGAATTAGTGGGTTCAAAATTAACGGTTTACCAACAATAGAACTTTTTACATTGAAAAGGTTGTAGAATCACATGAATTTTGGTGTATTCACATTTTAGATGACAACGATGAAGATGGTGGGTTCCGATCGGCGGAAAAAATGAGAGAGGATGTATTTTTTCGACGGAAATTCTCTTCTATGATATCTTTCCTCCGTTATTTTATATATATATGCTTGGTATTTTTTCGTTTTTTTGAGGCGGGAGAGAGTGTGTTTAAAGTGGTCGTAAGGTGGACTTCTTAAGATAGAAAACTAAGCAACCTCTCATGTGACACTTGGTCAGCGGCGGATCCGCCCATAGGCGAGAGGGGGCGGTCGCCACCTCTGAACTTTGCGAACTCCTCTTGGGCCCCACCTCCCTCTCTATCTCCCTATTGTCGGCATTGGCTTTTGTCATCTGCTGCATCTATGTTCAATGCGAACAAAAGCAAACCCTAAGATTTTTCCTGCTGCCCTTTTCCCCTAACAAGAAAAGATTTCATCTTGAGGGACCCAGATGCAGGTATGATCTCATCTAAAAACGTATTAGCTCATGATCGAGTAATTTTGTGTTCTTGGGTTTTGTTGATATATGTGTTGGTTTTTGTTTTTTCCCCTTTTTTTCTTCTATTTTTTGCTTCATGATTGAGGAATTTTGTTTCAGCTTCATCACCATTGGATTTTGATTGGGATTTTTTTTGCGGTGCTGATTTTTTTCATGTATTCATGGTGTTTGCTGAAATGCCTAAGTAAGCTGATTATGACCAATGAGAAAACCATCCGCAAAACGAATCCAAATTAGCTAATCCGCTTAATTTCCGTCCATCCTGACCTAAATTTCTGGATCCGTCACTGCACTTCGTGGAAGCCTCTAGCTCATAAATGCATGGACCGTAGCCACTGCACTTCGTGGGATCCAAATTAGCTAATCCGTTTTATGTCCGTATTTGTATTTATTTATGTGGGGAGCCTGTTATGAAAAACCACATGAGTGAGTCCTTAGATTTTAAGGATTATACATTACTAGTCATCTTAGGACTATTTTTTCTCTGCTTGTCGGTGCGCATCGGAGATCTTTTAACTTTTAAATGTAGGCCAGGCTAGATTCTGAGACCGTACCACAGCGGCTTTCTCGGGACGTGGCAATTTTCAAATTGTGTTGTTTTCTATGCGTCCGAAAGCGACACTTTTGAGGGTCTTTGTAGTTCATTAACTATTTCTTTTTTAGTAAAACATGATGTTGTTTAATTATCCCATAAAATGAAAGCAAATTGGAATTACAAAGCGTAAGGAGAGTTATATGTCACTGAACAATATCAACTACCTGCTCCTTCCCCTTTGATCACCGTGATGAGGACAACAACAAGAGAAAAACAAATCCATGCAGTTGCACCTCTCATTCTGCATGCATGATGACCAAATACTAAGTTTCATGTGTTCCAACTAAATGTATATTGAGAGTGTTGGAAATTGATAGCTCTGATACCACCATGCTGTGATGGGCAAGGATCCCTCTCGATTCTCTAATTTGGGGAGGAACAAGATAGAAATATTGTAAATTCGGAACTGTATGGAAGAGTGGCTAAAACACGCTTTTTATTGAATATTTCTTGCTATCCAGATATCTATGACACTTCTACAAACTCTCGGATATCTCTCCTCCCTCTATTTAATTACACGAGGACACTACTTTAGACTCTTCCATTGCCTTTACATAGAACCCCTTAAACAAACTACATATTGCAAAATTATGTTTGATTTCCAACCAAAGGATCCAACTAATCTTGAAGGCACAAATTTAACGTACAAAACAATAGCATAAATGCGGAACTGCAGATCACCATACCAGTGTTGTAATATCAACAATAAAATAAATAAAAAGAGAAGAGAGCACCTGATGGATGTATGCATGAAATGAAATGAATGGCCTATGCCCTAATTTCAAAGCTGAAAGGCATGTCTATAAATAGAGTGTTTGATGGGAGGATAGATGAACATTGAAGTTCAAAACAGAGCGGGCCCCACTTTATATATTCAACTATAGCAGCAGTATTTTGCTTCTTTTTAGGACAGCAAGAAATTCGCACATTAATGAACATGAGATGATGTCTGGGCATCTGAATCAAGCGGAATGTTGCATCAAGGTTGCTCCTTATTTTTTTTAATCATGCATGATGTTAATATTGATGATATTAGTTTAAATTTAAACGATTAGCTATTATTATAGATAGTATATATTAAGATAAGTCTCTTATTAAAATATAGATTTAGATAAAATAAGATATTCTATTAGATAAGTATAAAACAGATTTATATTAGAAATAAGGAGGTGCTTTCATCAAGAAGATTTGGCAAAGGCAAAAGCGAAGCCAGAGACACAACAATGGCTAAGGCTAAGACAATAGAAATGTGGTATCTAGATTTATGAGGGTTGTAAATGAGGTGAGATGAGATGTGAGAGAGAGGTTGAGACATGTGGGATCTCGTAACTTTTATCTTCATTGAGAGATTATGGTTTTAATTTAGATTTGAGAGATGCTATTATATCATATGATCAAATTAAGGAGAAGATAAGGTGTTGCTCTTTTTTATATCTTAATCTCCATCAAAAGATGACCGGTACTTCTCTATGTGTTTGCCTTTTTTTTTCCCTTCTTTTTGGTTGTTGTTGGTTCTAGATTTTGTGGGGAAAAAAGCTTCCACACAATTTGCGCGACACTCGACTGGGACTTGTGAAGCAACCACACCCATGCACAGAAATTAATACATGTCACTTGGAAGAGAACTTTAGATCGGTTAAAAAGCAACTCTTTGTTGATTTTTTCCTGGGAGCTTACTGGGCCTGTGTAGCCTTTGGACGTTCATTAAGAGTCAAGTTCTTACGTGCTAAATTATCCATCATCAAAAGAGAGCCTCTAAAGCAAACTGCCACGAAGATGTTTTCATTTCAGGAGGTATATTTAATGCCCACGGTTCCTTCCAAAACTTTTATCGTTCTTCGCCGTTAATTGCTTGATTCGTCTCTCATCGCCGTACTTCGTTTCTTAATCATAGATAGAACCAGCGCATATGCCGGTATGAATTAATATTACAGCAATAAATAAACCTCCTGAAATGTTCTTGGAATTAAAAAGTAATATGTTTGTGATGAGAAATACCAAAAGACTATTTTGTGTGCGTTTTATCTGTGGGAAATATTAAGAGTAATAAACAAGGCCAAAGTTCTGTACTTTGCCGGCCCACGTTTGAGCATTCATTTGATTCAGCCCGCTACTAGCCCAGCTTCAGCCCAGTCCAATGACAAGTAAATAAGGTGTTGTGGTTTTTGGATTTTTTTTTATATTTTAACTCCACAACAGAAATGGTTGGTTTGGGTTTCTATAAAACAATAAAACTATCAAAAGTTCATCCATTGTTTTTTTGGTCTCGCCTCATGGATTAAGTGTTATTTATTAAAACCAGTGATAATTCACCTTTGTAAAGATTATGAAGTTGATTAAAGAAATGAGGTACTTAGCTGCGGATAACAAAACGATAATGGTTATTGGGCTCCAACCATCTAAAACCCAGGAAATGGCCCCCTCTGTTTTACATTGTACTATCCGCGGCCCAGCTGCATTAAATCCATTTGATTAATCATTTATCAATATACCAAGTTGGAAGCAAAAAAAAACATCTGATTTCTATATGCTGAAAATCTTCCATCATTAGTAATCAATTTTCTTTTCCATCACAAGATGGAGCTTAAAGTGTAGCTCACCTCTCAAAAGTCCAGGTGAAGTCGGTAAAAACAAGTCAACAACGGGAAACAACTATTAGCGACAAGAATGGTTTATATAATGGGAGTTGAAGTATTTCAGGTTCGGTTTTCGTTCATTGTTGGTTCGGAGATTTGGAGATGGGGGAGTAAAGGATAATTGTGGATAGGGTAAATGTGATTGAACGGTTGCGGAGGAGGTTGCAGAGGCAGGACGGGTAGGTTGGCTATGTTATCGAGATTAGAAGGTGAGGATTATGAGCAGTCGGTGGAGATGGAAAGGTCGAGGGTATGAGATGTTAATGATTGAGCTTCAGTGGGGGTTGGTTTAAGTAAAGTGGGTAGGATGTGGAGCTTGATAGCTTGGCTATACGGGATTGGTTGCGATGTTGTGCTAGGGGAAGACAAATCTTGCGGAAGTGCCTCTAGATATCTACTAGATATCTGTATAGGAAAATTGGTTTCGACGAATTTTACACGACGGGAAATGTAAATTTGTGAGTGACGGGATCTAAACATATATACGCAGACTAAGATGTTGAATAACCTAGAAAAATGCATGGAGCGGATCTAGGTTGAAGTTTGAAGAAGGTGTACAACCATAACCAGGAATAGCAAAGAAACCCAAAAATCTTGAGACGTTTGTAGTTTGGTGGATGTTGAAATAGTTTTTCAAATGGGGCTTAGAAATTAAGAACCGGTAAGAGAAGACGATTTATGAAATAAACAACGGTTCGAAAAGATCGACTCCAATATTTAGAGAGAAGTGGGGTCATATGCAAGAGTGTGATACCAGTGTCGACAATATAACGATGGCGGCGTTTTGATGTGCCATTGTGTTCAGGGGTATATGGAGGAGCGGTGAGATGAGAAACACCATAGGAGGTGAGGATGGAGGCAAGAGATGTGTATTCACTGCCATCATCATAATATATTGATATGAGCGGTAATTGAAAATATTTTTCGAAAAGATTTTTGAATTGGGGAAAGATAGTGGCAACATTAGATTTACATTTCATAGGGTACTGCCAGATGTATTTTGTGTAATAATCAACAAAGATTACGTAATAACGAAAACCATCATACGACAATTCAGTGGGTCCCCAAACATCAGTGTAAATTAATTGCAAGAGTTTAGAAGCACGAAGGGGTTTTTCAGAAAAAAGAAAGTTTATGACTATTATTGCAATTACACGAATTACATTGAAAATTATTAACTACTGACGCATTAGACAATAAGTTATTTCTCCAAATGACTGACTGAAAGATTCGGTTGGAGGGATGATCAAGACGACAGTACCATTTGCTAGGAACTTAGGTAAACTAGCAAGCTAATTTTGCAAGATAGCAATATGGATTTCAAAAATTTCTAGTTTGTTAAAGTTCCAAAACCATGAATCGAACTAAAGAGCTAGAACTTGTAAACAAAAACCTAGTGAGCCATGCTAATTACTATGTTAGCAATACTCACATTCTCAAACTTTTTTCAAGAGCACCGGATTGCGTTTGCAAGGCGGTCCTCCTTCGCCGAAAATGATCCATCCGAGAGAACCGATCCAAGCTCTGGTTTCACCTAGCGAAGCAACCGACGCTCCCAACTCGTTAGGAATGGAGAGTGGAGATGTAGGAATTTGCCACTATTTTTCTCTCTCAAATTTAAGCTAAAGAGAGCAAGTGTAGAAGGTGGAGAAGAAGGTGAGAAAAGATAGCCATGAGCAAGTTTTGAAAGCATGATTGAATGAAGAGTAGAATGGCTTCACAATTTTTTGCAACCATACAAAATAAAATCTCACAACATAATGTAATAAAATATTCAAGTTCATTTCTCTCTACATGTCTTCAACCATGCTCAATCTCACCTCACCCTTCACCTCATTTCATGAATATCCACAAATAAGGCGGCCTTCTTCTAGAACAAATTCCGTATAAATACATAATACAATCCGGTATACGTATCGAAATATATATATGCGTATTCGTATAAAAATACAAATAGCCAAGAGAGAAAATGAATAGTGAACAATAATACTAGAATATATATATTAAAAATATATAAATTATTAAATCAAAACTTGATTTAATAATCCGGCTTAATTGTAACGACTCTAAAATCTATGTACAAATGTAACTTGTTCGAAATATAGAAAAGGTATTTCAACCTGACTAGGAGTTATAAGTTATTTTTGTTCAATAAAAGTAAGAAACAATTTGGAGCTCACTGGTTAAAATTCTCTACTGCTGAGCCATAACCTGCGTGTTCGAATCCCATCAGTCCCAATTATTTTTAATATTTCCCTTTTTAACTTTTCAAAAGCCCAAGAGCTCCACGTGCAATTCACGAAGAATCGAAACGATCCAGAAAAATCAAACGGTATGAATGAGGAGTTAAAACAGATTAAAGCATATGGAACAAACTTCGAGAAAGGCGGAACCCATCCAACCGTCTGTTTCCTTGCTTTGGCCGCTACTGGCGGTCTTGATGCCCCCAAATGCATCCGTACTTCGCCCGTGCACCTCTTCAGCTCCCTTCCACTCCACTTTATTGTTTGATTTTTCTGAATTTAACCGGAGATTCTACAATTCCCCATTGACCCTATTTTAAATACTTTTTAAATCAATTCTTTAATTCACACCCCTTCATTTCTACACTATAAATACCTCCCTACCTGTATCTTTGCCCTATTCTGAAAATTTCTCTAAATTTCTAAGCTCAAGAAAGGGGTTAAGGCTAGCCAAGTGGAGTTAGCGATCCAAGTTCATTCCGCTGAAGACCGGAGCCATTTCCGACGCTTCCGCGACTCCATGAAGACTTCCACTCTCTTTCTTATTCTTTTCTCAATGCTACACAACATGTAAGTCCCTTCTCCTCTCTTTCTTTTCACCTCAAAACAATTCTTAAAATATATCGACAAAAGTGGAGTTAACTTCTAATTTTTTCTTTTAAACAGCTTTTGTTACCTTTGCTATGTTAACATTTCACTCTAAACCTATAATATCACCTTAACATATTATCTACATCATTTACCTTTTCATGTAATTAAAATTTCATGTGAAATAACCACATAAATCTAACAATTTCATATAAATACCATGAACTTTAAAAGCACCCTTTTTCCGATAGCTAGAATATATACCATAGAAATTCACGGGGTAACGACCTACCCCACCACATACACTATGGTTTCATAGCACGATATTTTAGATGTATATTTAATTTAATGAATGCGATTTACAATAAAATACCATTGCTTTTACAAAAAATGTTTTTATCGATATTTTTACATGTTTTGCAATTACGTCTCTACAACCCTCGTTAGGAGACCCGTTTGTGGATGGTGCGGATTATTACACGTCCTTGGGATAGTAGAGTGAGACACAGGAGAATTCGGTCTCGAAAGTGAAAGTGTTTGTCAGCACCACCACTGGGTTCTACTAGCATCAAGCATGCCAATTTAAAATTTTTGGGGTGCTAATTAACACTAACCAAGATCTTAAACTAGATGATTAGGGTTTAACATGATATAACAAAAAAACTATACTAAGATATGGAGGTTACAACCTTTGTAGACCGTGTCCTTCTCTTCTCAAGCTCCGTGTAGTGGTTCACGCGACTCCACTTGAAGTTGGATCGAGATTCCTTTGCGATCTTCGTGCCGAAGATGATCCACCCGAAGCTTTGCTAATCCAAACTAGCTCTTCACTAAACTCTTTAGTGAAGGAAACACACTACACTAAAGTGCTAATCTAGTGTAGGATGGTGAAGTAGGGGTATTGATTGCTCACTAAGATTCTCACAAGATCAAGGGTTCACAACTCATGTGAGGGATTAAGCTTGGAGGTGGAGGTGAAGAAGATGGAGAGAGCTAGAGAGCAAGGAGCTCAAGTGTGGAAAATAGAACAAGTGTGTATCATGGCTTCATCCTACTCTCATCACTTGTTGAAGCATCCAATGAAACATAATTCTTTTATTGAACCATGCTTCAATAGTGAGGGATGGCAAATAAAATAATGATCAAGCCATACTATACTCATTTCTCAAAAAGTCTCCCTATTTTCCATCTCTTTTTCTATTTTCTCAAAATAGAAAAACAACCATGCTTCATATTATATATATATCACACACACACACACACACACACACATAAAGATAAGCAAATAATTAGTGAGCTATAATATTAAACAATATATAATTATATCAAATATAAATATATATCATATTATTAAATCAACACTTGATTTAATAATCCGGTAATATCACATATAACAGACTAATATCATTTATTTGTATATCACATTATCAAATCAATACTTGATTCAATAATCCGGTTATATCATATATAACCTAACTGATATCAAATAACCGCCAGATTAGAATACGGTATCACATACTCGTATTTAATCAGGCCCCCGCACATATCAGCATATGTGCCCCACGTCGTTTCGCCTGAACTAGGAAACTTCTGTGTGGGACTCTAAAGGCTCGTCAATATACCATCAGTAGGTAATGATCACATCAGTTACCTACAAGCCATCATCAGTACTAGCTGGACGTAACGGCTACCCAGATATTGAGCGATTAGAAGATCAGCAAGCAAGGTTTTCCAAACTCCCAAAAAGCCTATAAGTAACACTTACCGTACAGTACGGTCTCTTGGTCTGATATGTCGCATATCGAGTCTGGGGGTGGAATCGTCAGACCCCAATAACTTGATAAGTCATGCCGATGTGTGGCCTATAACGATACGAGAAACTGCTGATAACTCTTACCAATAAATCTCATCAACAGCCCTTGCCAGGGACTTCCTGTTATAACCAATCGAGCATAGCGCAACATCAACTCCCTATACCGGGAGAGACGAAATCTCTCCTATTGCTTATTGCCTCCATGTGACTCGGGATTGTACCCAAAATCCACCTGTTTCACGACTCCTTTGAGCCATGGTAGGGAGGAAATCAAAGCACAGTGGGAACCACACGAGACTCTATGACGATCTCGGGTCTACAGACTAACCTGTACCAGTGTCACTAGAGAACTGCTATCTGACGACATGTATAGTACCATCTAGGAGTTCTCGGCGTGTCCTGTTCGGTGTACCCATTCTCTAATGAACACATGTGTATAATCTTTGATGTCAAACACCAACGGATATGGGATCAACTATCGCCCCCTACAGGGTCAAGAAACGTACACACTAGTCTACTCTGGAATATCAATGCCCTGTTTCGATATTCCCTAGACTAGGAACAATTGAAGGATGTGCTTGTGGATGACCCAGGTCCTAGTAGTATGATCCGCATCATAGTCCTGGTAGTCAAGCCAACATTCTAAGGGCTTCATCAACATGTATATGAGAGACGGTAAAATAATACCAGTGAACATGTTAAGATAAAGGCAACCATATAGCATACTATCATGTCGAGCAAGAAAGTCCTTATATATATGTCCAAGCATCCACTATATCATACAATAATGGCCTCTAGGGCATACATATTCCTAACAATCTCCCACTTGCACTAAAGCCAGTTGTTGTAGTATCTCATACCCAACATCCCAAAAAGTCTCTCGAATTGCATCTGGGGGAGGGCCTTTAAGAGTGGATCCGCTGTATTATTCTTCGTGTCAACTCTCCTGACCTCGATCTCCCGGCGATCTACTATCTCCCTAATCAGGTGATACCGTCTAAGAATATGTCTGGATCTTTGATGGGTCCGGGGTTTATTGGCTAAAGCCACAGCTCCATTGTTATCACAATACACAGGTATTGGATGCTCAATGGATGGAACCACATCAAGTTCAGCCATGAACATTTTCATCCAGATAGCTTCTTTGGCAGCATCGTTGGCAGCGATGTATTCAGCCTCCATCATCGAGTCTTCTAAGGTATCTTGCTTGGAACTCTTCCAATATACCGCCCCTCCGTTTAGGGTAAAGACAAAACCCGAGACCGACTTACTATCGTCCTTATCACTCTGGAAGCTCGAATCGGTATAGGACTCCACCTGGAGTTCACCGTTACCATACACCAAGAACATTTCTTTAGTCCTTCTCAAGTACATAAGAATGTTCTTCACAGCTGTCCAGTGTTTCTCCCCAGGATCTGATTGATACCTACTCACTGCACCTAGCAAGTAAGCTACATCCGGTTTGGTATACAATATCACATACATGATTGACCCGACTGCCGAAGTATAGGGTATCCCTTGCATGCGAGCCTTCTCCAAATCAGTCTTAGAAAACATCTCTTTGGAGAGAATGATTCCTGAACAAACGGGTAAATTACCACGCTTAGAATCTTCCATACTAAAGCTCTTTAGTATGGTTTCAATGTACCTGAATTGGGACAATCCCAACATCCGTTTAGATCTATCTCTATATATCTTTATCCCCAGGATATAGGAGGCATCACTTAGGTCTTTCATGGAGAACTTTTGTGATAAGAATAGCTTGACCGATTGTAGCATAGGAACATCATTTTCTATCAAGAGTATGTCATCCACGTACAATATGAGGAACACAACCTTACTCTCTACAACCTTCTTATATATACAAGATTCATCTATGTTTTTGATGAAGTCAAACTCTTTGACAGCTTCATCAAAACGGATGTTCCAGCTCTGCGGTGCCTGCTTTAATCCGTAGATTGATTTGAGCAGCTTGCACACGCTTCTGCTGCTCCCACTGTCTACGAAGCCCTTTGGCTATATCATGTACACGCTCTCTTCTAAATCACCATTTAGAAAAGCGGTCTTGACGTCCATCTGCTAGATTTCGTAGTCATGGTATGCAGCAGTGGCAAGTAGGATCCTGAGGGACTTAAGCATGGCAATAGGAGAAAATGTCTCATCATAATCGATACCAGGTCGTTGACGAAAACCTTTTGCTACAAGTCTAGCTTTGAAAGTCTCAACTTTTCCATCTACACCAATTTTCTTCTTAAAGATCCACTTGCTCCCGATGGGTTTTACTCCTTCAGGAGCAACTTCCAAAGTCCATACTTTATTGGTGTACATGGATTCCATCTTGGATCGCATAACATCCAGCCATTTCACAGAGTCTCCACCTGTGATGGCCTGCTCGAAACTTGTTGGGTCATCATCTTCCATGATGCAATCCTCGCTCCCACTGTCTATGAGAAAACCATAGTATCTCTCATGTGGATGAGGAACTCTACGAGATCTACGGAGTGGCTGGGGTTCGTTGGGTACTATTGGATCCTCCGGTTCCACTAAATCATCAGTTCTAGTTTGTGCGGATGGAACTTCTTTCAGTTCTACCTCATTACCACTAATTTCTCTCACAAGAAATTCCTTTTCTAAAAAGGTGGCATTCCGAGAAACAAACACCTTTTGTTCCTCGGTGTGGTAGAAGATATATCCTCACGAATGTTTAGGATATCCAACAAACTTGCACAGAACTGACCTTGCCTCGAGCTTGTCCGGATTTTGTGTTTTCACATAAGCCGAACAACCCCATATCATAACATAATTAAGACATGGTCTCTTTCCTTTCCATATCTCATATGGAGTAGTATGCACGGATTTGGTGGGAACCATATTCAATAGGTCTGCAGCTGTCTCAAGTGCATGACCTCAAAAGGAAATAGGTAACTCAGCAACACTCATCATAGAGCGCACCATATCTAATAGGGTGCGATTCATCCGCTCCGATACTCCGTTGTGATGTGGTGTATACGGAGGAGTAAACTGAGAGAGAATCTCATTCTCTTTTAAATAGTCACGGAATTCCGTACTTAAGTATTCTCCTCCTCGATCGGATCGTAGGATTTTATACTTTTACCTGTCTGATTCTCAACTTCGTACTTATATTCCTTGAATTTCTCAAAAGCTTCAGATTTGTGTTTCATCAGGAACACATGTCCGAATCTTGAGAGATCATCGGTGAATGTAATGAAGTATGAGGAACCATTCCTGGCATGTGTAGACATAGGACCGCATACATCACTATGTATCAGTCCCAAGAGTTCAGTAGCTCTTTCTCCATGTCCATCAAACAGAGTTTTGGTCATCTTACCTTTGAGACATGACTCGCAAGTTTCATAAGATGTAAATTCGAATGGATTCAAATATCCATCTATATGCAACTTAGCTAGCCTTGTCGCATTGATATGACCTAGTCTATAGTGCCACAAGAAGGCTTCGTTCATTTCTGAACTTTTCCTCTTGCGTGTGTTATGTATGTTTAGAACTGTGGTTTGATTCAGAACGTATATACCGTTACATAACGTACCAAACCCAATCAACACTTGATTTAGAAAAATATTCATAAGATTATTCTCTAATGCAAAGTTATATCCTTCTTTATGCAACAAAGAAACTGATATAATATTGCACATCATGTTTGGTACGTAATAATAGTCGTTCAGAATCATTGTATTACCATTTGGTAATACTAGGTGATATTCGTCAATTGCTTTGGCTGCAATAATTGCTCCATTCCCTACTTTTAGAGACATATCACCTTTTCCCAGTTCTCTACCTCTCCTTAGCCTATGTAATAAATTACATACATGGGATCATGATCCGGTATCCAATACCCAGGACGTAGAGCAAACTGAGAAACAGTTCTCGGTTACGAACACACCCGAAGAAGATGCATCAACATGCTTTTTCTTTGTTTGGGTGGCGTGGGAATCTGGGTATTCCACTATTCCTTGCTCAGACTTATGACAATCATAAGAACAAGCGGAACCAACGTTCCCCAGCTCAGTATAATAAGCGGGTTTGGTCAATATATCCATAGTATTATCTTGATTAAGGCATGTCATGGTCGCTACCTGGAGAGAGAGAGAAGGAAATGCATTAGCGTGCGCTCTTTGCAAGATTAGATTGGTTATTATCTTATCTAATCAGGATGGCTCCCGCTGTTTTTATCAAATCTTCCTTCAAACTATAAAAGGTAAGATTAGCTGGGATTAATTACACCCTACAAGTTTGCCGATCGTTCAGCCAGGCAGGTATTAGTATTCCGAGGGAGTCTTCCCATACTTTCGCATGGAACTAATTAAATAACCCCGTTTCCGCAGGGGCATAACCCCGTTAACACATTTCTTAGACACCTACTTGATCAGCTAATTGTAAAGTGGAAAACTCTTCCAGGAGTAATTCTTACTCGCAGTGGGTATCGAGATCCAACTATCATATAGAAGGTATGCAATCTCATTGCAAATTTCAATACTTGAAATTCCCAATATCTATTTTTACCCCTAACGACCTATGACCTTGACGCAGGCCATCAAACCATAGGCCGCTAGTCAAGTTCAACCCGTTCATTTCGTGATTGAATAAAACCCACCCGCACGACCCTTGACGCAGGCCAATAAGGTCGTATGACTACCCTAATCCAATTGCATCAAATGCAGCAGATAAGCACTAATCAGCTACCGTACACTACGCCTTGACGCAGGCCAACAAACGCAGCACGAATACTAAATAGTACTTATCTGAAATGACGGAGGGCTACGACTGGTTTTTAAGAAAACCTTTAACGTAATGAACTTGATATCGTTGTAGAATCTAGTGATTTGAAAAATGAGTGTTTTTTTGTAGTTTTTGCTAGTTTCGCTAAAGAGGTCACTCCCGGTGAAGGGATCTCGGCTCTTTCCTCATCGAATGAGGTGCTGGATATTCATCAAAGAATACCACTATGAAAAGTAAGAACTAGAGAAGTTATAAAAACAAAATCGAGTGGGTTGTAGCATTTGCTAATTTCTCTAAAGAGGTCACTCCCGGTGAAGGGATCTCGGCTCTTTCCTCATCGAATGAGGTGCTGAATATTCTTCAAGGAATACCACTATGCAAAGCAAGAACTAGAGCTACCTTTTTAAAAACTTTTGATTCTACAACATCTTTAAGTTTCTTTTCTTTTCATTAATCTCATTAATGAAGTCTTATCATTTATATTTCGCTAAACATCACAGAAACAGAAACGAAAATAGAACGTATGCTTATGCCATCCGCATTCGCTATGGGGCCCCGTCATACACCGTCAGGTTACTTAACTAACAGCAGAGCGAGGGCTGGACTAGCGCGGGTGCAAAACATAAGCAACGTTTATTATATATATATACATAGCATTCATCTCACGCAGTTATATGATCACATTACAGAACCAAGCAGCAGAAGTCAACATATGAAATATTGGATATATTAGGAGGTTCGTATTTTAAATTAAGCCAATAATGGAAAACACGGATTCCACAGTCGTGATGAATAGCCAAACCCACATCCCTAGACCCCTATGAGAGCGGCAAGCAACCCTGCCAATTCTAGAGTTTGGAGACCCGGTCTCGACTCCTCGAGATGGTCTCCCACTGGACTGTAGAACCCTATTACTTGTGCTCCCCGTCTTGGGTCTATCCTAATGCGGAAAAGTAAATAATATATATCAATGGTGACATCATCCTCAACCCAGAAGTGTCCCAATAAAAGAATATTACATACAAATTTTACATGAATGAAAATTGAAAAACTCTCATCTCACGCAAAAAACCCTAGCTATTCATTCACGACGATCCGATATAACATATCACAGTAACACATAACATCACATGTCATCAACGTAAGTAAATATGCATATCCCGAATGTCGTTGACATATAGCAACGAGATTTGGGATACCCCACATATTACACTTACGGTCGCAGAAAAAAAATGAAAAACTACAATAATTAGTATCTGCGTTTCCTTAGACATCATAAACCCGGAATATCTCATATTCTGAATTCCATGCCTAACCTATAAACCTTGCATTTTAGTATCATATCGAAAACACTTTTCAATAACTTAGTCGGGTAATTCAACAAGATTCCCGACTACCCGATCGAATACTCGTCGGGAACTTTATTAGATGGCCGCACCCCCGGTGCCGTCGACCAAGTGCACTTAAGCGGAACACCGTGGCCGCGAGCACCCGAGTGGATGATTTTGGCAACGGGGTTCTCCTAAAGTCACTTGGTCGGGGCTATGGGGCGTTGCTACCCAGTAAAGTTATCTGGCGAGTATTCGTGTACGATACGCGATTGCGACGGAGTTTCGATCCGAATCGAAACTTCGTGGTAATCGATCAATAGAGATTAACATGCTAGATTTACAAACAAACTAGTTTTCACAAAACTAATTTAATGTGGATTCCAACTACCGCATCACATATCAAATTTAAACCCGAAACGATGTAAAAATTACGACTACGAAACACTCCGTATTAGCCCCTTAACAAAAGTTAACATCACATGAAAACTAGGCTAATCAAACATAATCATGAAACCCAAAACTCAACACCAAACAAAAACGAGCTCAAATCATTACAATAGGATCGGCGTCGCCGACCATTTTGGCATTCTCGCCGGCCAAACATTCAATTTTTGTGCTCGTTTTTCTCTGGTGTTCTAGTTACATCATATGTAACATTCTGCACTTCTTTAAAAAAAATTTAGAGACCATTTTGAAATCGACAGAAACTTGATTTTTTTGGTTTCGGTTTCGGAGTTATTTCGTTTTCGTAATTCTAACTACATCGTACAATCTTCTAGATTTGTCTCTGATACCATGTAGGTTAGGCAGCCATCCCATCCAATAGGGTCGCCGTGGCACCTACGGGTCCCTTAGTGGCTACTTTTTACGCATGCCCCCTCATGAGGACTACAACCTGCCGGAACACCTTCCGGTCTCGTGATACCCTCGGGGTAAGGGCCTATACTTTGTCACACTATCACACAGTGAGAACCCTCAATAGGTCGACATCCAATGCCTAATAGCTATGATACCATGAAAGTATTTGTTAGCACCACCACTGGGTTTTGCTAGTATCAAGCAGGCTAATTTAAAAATTTCGGGATGCTAATTAACACTAACTAAGATCTTAAACTAGAAGATTAGGGTTTAACATGATATAACAAAAAAACTATACTAAGAGATGGAGGCTACAACCTTTGTAGACTGTGTCCTTCTCTTCTCAAGCTCCGTGTAGTAGTTCACGCGACTCCACTAGGCTCCACTTGAAGTTGGATCAAGATTCCTTTGCGATCTTCGCGCCGAAGATGATCTACCCGAAGCTTCGCTAATCCAACCTACCTCATCACTAAACTCTTTAGTGAAGGAAACACACTACACCAAAATACTAATCTAGTGTAGGATGGTGAAGTAGGGGTATTGTTTGCTCATTAGGGTTCTCACAAGCTCAAGGGTTCACAACTCATGTGAGGGATTGAGCTTGGAGGTGAAGGTGAAGAAGATAGAGAGAGCTAGAGAGCAAAGAGCTCAAATGAGGAAAATAGAACAAGTGTGTATCATGGCTTCATCCTACTCTCATCACTTATTGAAGTATCTAATAAAACATAATTCTTTTATTGAACCATTCTTCAATGGTGAAGGATGGCAAATAAAATAATGATCAAGCCATACTATACCCATTCCATAAAAAGTCTCCCAATTTTCCATCTCTTTTTCTATTTTCTCAAAATAGAAAAACAACCATGCTTCATATAATATATATATATATATATGTATATATGTATGTATATATATGTGTGTGTGTGTGTGTGTGTGTGTATGTATATATATATATATATATATCACACACACACACACACACACACACACATATATAAATAAAGATAAGCAAATAATTAGTGAGCTATAATATTAGTCAATATATAATTATATCAAATATAAATATATATCATATTATTAAATCAACACTTGATTTAATAATCCGGTTATATCACATATAACCGACTAATTTCATTTATCTGTATATCACATTATCAAATCAACACTTGATTCAATAATCTCATCAACTCTTACCAGTAAATCTCATCAACAGCCCTGGCCAGGTACTTCCTGTTATAGCCAATCGAGCATAGTGCAACATCAACTCCCTATACCGGGAGAGATGAAACCCCTCTTATCGCCCATTGCTTCCATGTTGCTCGGGACTGTACCCAAAATCCACCTGTTTGCACGAATCCTTTGAGCCGTGGTAGGGAAGAAATCAAAGCACAGTGGGAACCACACAACACTCCATGACGATCTCGGGTCTACAGACTAACATGTACCAATGTCACTAGAGAACTGCTATCTGACGATAGGTATAGTACCATCTAGGAATTCTCGGTGAGTCATGTTCGGTGTACCCATTCTCTAATGAGCACCTGTGTACAATCTTTGATGTCAAACACCAATGGATATGTGATCAATCATCGCCCCTACAGGGTCAAGAAACGTACACACTAATCTACTCAGGAATATCGATGCCATGTCTCGATATTCCCTAGACTAGGAACAATTGAAGGATGTGCCTATGGACTATCCAGGTCCTAGTAGTATGTTCCGCATCATAGTCCTGGTAGTCAAGCCAACATCCTAAGGGCTTTATCAACATATATATGAGAGACGGTATAATATACCAGTGAACATGTTAAGATAAAGGCAACCAGATAACATACTACCATGTCGAGCAAGAAAGTCATCTATATATATGTCCAAGCATCCACTATATCATACAATAATGGCCTCTAGGGCATACATATTCCTAACAGAAAGGAATAAAAATACGATTTTTTAAAGAATACGATTTTCCTTAAACAAATTAAACTTTGAAAAATTATATAAAATTATGAATCCGTATTTTCAATAAAAACAAATTGTGAAAATTATATTTTAAAATGAAAAATTAAAATTTTAATAAAATACCACTAAATTCCAAAAGTATAGTTTTCATAAAAATACTATAAGCTTTTTAAAATCTAGATTTCATCACTAAAATATCATCAATATTAAAAATACATTGTTATAAAAAATACTATTGATATTATAAATCACTCTCGAGCTTTATTTTTAAAACGGTATTATAACATTTTTCATAAAACCCCCTCGAGAAATACAAACAATGCACACAACAAGAATAAATTTTCAAGGACACTAGAATAATATAGGTTTAAGCGGTGTCATTTTCTCTTAAGCCCCACGGAGCCAAAGAAAGTGAGTGCTTGCCTACTCAGGTTAGACAACACTGCAAATTAATGGAGTTATCAATGGCAATTGTCTTGGAAAAAAATACAAATCCTGTCGTCCATATGCACCAGTTGTCCGATTACTTCCGAACTTAAGAATTTCAACAGTTAAATCCATTCATAAGAAATAACTATGGCCTGAATACAAGTTCGAACCAGAGTCCAAACTCAAATCCAAACTTGAACATTTGATCTCATACTTGAACACTTGAACTTGAATATCCAAACTTGAACTTGAATACTTGACTTGATTTGATCGAACTATGAATATAACTTGACATGAACACCTGAATACATGATTACAACTTGAACATGAACTTGCACATTATTTTTATATTCATGGATTCAGCCAAGACCTGTTAACTGAACTATACACTGCAATACGCGGGGATAAAAAGGTAGATTGGTACGAAACGTATTTCGTGGCATGAGAGTTCATTTTAAAAGATACCTACATGAATTCACGTATCGTTGTCCCATAGGTTATGATGGGGCCTTATACTATATGTTACTATAGTCCACGGGGTAAGATAGACTCCTCTCGTATACATGAATACATTCTTTATCAAACTACAAACAATCATGTTAGAATAAAAAATCTTATACATGTAAATGATCATGCTCGGATACTAGCTTATACAATCTTACCTGTTCACATTACTTGGTTTCTATTCCCTTTATACACCATTCAGTCATCTTCTTTTACTTCCTTTAGGGACTTACCGAGCACTAGTTTGATAACGACATTCCTCTCTGTTTTTTTCTTTGAAATGTTCGTTAGGAGGACCGGACTCTAAGGAGATAAAGCCGAGCCAGGAAGACTTGGACCAATTTGGTATTCTGCCAGACTACTAGTTTCTTCCTGCTTTTACTTCTGTATGCCACCGTTTAGGCATTTGTTTTTTATCATTGTATCCTTTTATTCCAGATAGTTGAATTTAAAGTTGAATGTAAATAAAGTTGTTGTTTCATTTTATTACTATTGTTATTCTTGCACCTTTTTATATTGCTTATTTACGCTTAACGTATTTTCATAGTTAATACATTGCGGGCTTTCCACGTCAGCGTTTCCGTCTTCTAGAAAGCGGGGCATGACAGGTTTTGTTGGCGGCCCATGCAGGTCAGTTCTGCATGAAGGCTTAAGCAATATATCACAAGAATTATAAGAATCGGCAACTATAAATTTGTTGCATTTCAAATTTCTTGAATCTATCCTGACATGTCTTTTCTATCAAGGTGATGGATTCTCCAAACAACACCAGCACCAATGTCAATGGCAACACACCACCGCCTACCTTACCACCTCCCCCTACCGTTGCTACACTAATCAACGAACAGACGGTGCTTCTGGAAGCCATCAAAAGCCTTCTGGACGGCCAACAGTAGCAGACTGCCATCCTTATTAACCGCCCCGAAGCCGAAGCACCTGAAGTAAAGAAATTTCGGGCGTTGCGTCCAAAGAACTTCTCAGGGAAAGAGAGTTCTCTTGAGGGTAAAGAATAGACCCAAAGTTTCGAGGATGACCTTACAGCAGCACAAGTACCAGACATAGCTTAGGTTCGTGTGGCAAAACTCCAGCTCACGGACAATGTAAGAGTCTGGTGGAAGGCCAAGAAGAGCCGTCTTGTACAACCAATAGAGCGGAAGATGTTCCGCAGCCTATTCGATGCGAAGTTTTTCCCCAAGACTGCCCGTTTTGATATGGAACAATAGTTCATTCACCTGCAATAAAGCTCTATGTGGGTAAAATCAGTGGATGAATATGATGTCGAATTCATCATGCTTAGTAGGTAAAGAATTCGTCTCAAATTATGTTCCGTAAAACACATCACTGTTCTGACATCAACATTATATCAGGTTCGCGACACGCCTGGTCCCTACCGATGAGATTCGGGCTAGACGATTCCAACAAGGCTTAGACCCGGAGATTCAAGCGGTTTTAGCCACAGGCGACTATCCGACTCATGAACTCGCTCTGAAGGCAGCGTGCCGTTATGAAGCTGTGGTCAAGAAGAAGGGTAAGCTGCAAACAGCCGGAATCAAACGCCCTGCTATCCAAATGATAGGAGGAGCCTCTTCCAAGCCGACTTTTGCACCCAAGAGCTTAGGAGGATCGTTTAACCGATCCATTCCAGATTTCTGTTTCTACTGCAAGAGAACTGGACACTTGGTGAAAAATTACAGGCATGCAAATGGCATGCGTTTGATTTGTGGCACGTCTACTCACGCTATAAGAGCATGCCCATATCAAAGTAACATAGCACCCGCACCTAGACCCACAATGCCAGCTCCGCAGAGGCCTGCTATTCAGGCACCTGCACCCCGCCTAGAACTTCCTGCACCAGCTCCGTGTGGACCACCTACACAGCCCCGTCGTCAATTCTATCAGGCACAGAGAAACATGCCTCAAGGGCAAAGGAATGTACCTCCGTCGAAAAGGAATATAACGAAGTGACAATTAAGATCAAGTACCCGTTACCTCACATCGATGACCTTTTCGATCAGTTAAGTGGATCTTGTGTTTTCTCAAATTTAGATTTTCATTCAGGCTTTCATCAGGTGAAGGTCAAGGAGTCCGACATTCCGAAGACGGTGTTTAGGACTCGTTATGGCTATTATGAATATCTCATAATGCCATTTGGAGTGACCAATGCACCGGCCATTTTTATGAACTTAATGAACCAAGTTTTCCGAGAGTAATTAGACAGGTTTGTTGTTAACTTCATCGACGACATCTTGGTGAATTCAAAGAATCGGAAGGAGCATGCCGAGCACTTACGCATTGTCCTGAAGACACTACGACAGCATCAACTCTACGCCAAGTACAGCAAGTGTGAATTTTGGTTAGACCATATCGGATTTCTCGGACACATCGTTTCAGGCGAAGGAATCTCTGTGGATCTAGCTAAGATGTCAGCTGTGAGCAAATGGCCTACACCAAAGTCCGTAAAAAATATAAGAAGTTTTCTGAGCTTAGCAGGATACTACAGACGTTTGTCACGCCCCGCTTCCCAGTATACGGAAACGGTGACGTGGCAGGCCGCAACGTATTTACTATGAAATAAATACGTTAAGCGTAATTACGCAATATATAAAAATGAACAAGAATGACAAGAGAATAAAATGATCAGCAACTTTATTTACATTCAACTTTACATACAATTGTTTGAATTAAAAGATACGATAATCAAAAGCAAATGCCTAAACAGTGGCATACTGAAAGTAAGTGTAAGAAGAACTGGTAGTCCGGCTGAGCTGTAGTTGGTCCAAGTCCTCCTGGCTCGGCTCTATTTTCTCAGAGTCCGGTCCTCCTGACGAATATTCCAAAGAAAGAAACAGAAAGGAATATCATCAGAGAACTAACGCTCGGTAAGTCCTAAAAGAAGAAAAAGAAGATAGTATATAAAATGAAATGAACAGGTAAATTGTACATGATTGATTACTGATGAATGATAGTTATTCTAACGTGGTTGTTTGTAGTTTGGTAACAAAGTTATTCATATATACGAGAAGAGTCCATCTTACCCCGTGGACTATGGTAACATGTAGTATAAGGCCCCGTCATAACCCACGGGACAACGGCACGAGAATTCATGTGGGTATCTTTTAAGTGACCTCTCATGCCATGATATACGTTCCGTACCGATCTACGCCTTTATCCCCACGTAATGTATTGTATAGATTAGGTTTACAAGTCTTGGTCGAAACCATGGATACAAAATGTTCAAGTATTCATGTTCAGATTGTAATTATGTATTCAAGTAGTCAAGTCAAGTTCAAGTCAAGTTATAACCATGGTTCGGTCAAGTCAAGTCAAGTATACATGTTGGATATTGATGTTTGAATTCGAGTATTCATGTTCATGATCAAGTATTCAAGTTCTTGTTTGATTTTGGATTCAGGTTTGAGTTTGGACTCAGATTGAGTCAGGCATTTGTAAACTGATTTAACTCTTGAATTTCTTAAGTTCGGTAGTCATCGGCAACTGCTGTACATGGACGGCAGGATTTGCGTCTTTTTCCAAGACAATTGTCATTGATAACACCGTTAAGTTGTCTACCTTAAATAGGTAAGCACTCACTTTCTCCGGCTCCGTGGGGTTCAAGAGAATTGATCCCGCTTAAACCCATATTTACTAGAATCCTTAAAATAGTGTTTATATATATCTCGAAGGGGTTTTATGAAAAATATTTTTAATATAGTTTAAAAGTAAAGCTCGAGGGTGATTAGTATTACTTAAGATTTTCATGAACATGGATTTTAAGTATTGGGGTATTTTAGTGATAAATACTTAGTTTTGGAAAGTTTATGGTATTTTATTGAAAAAATTGCTTTTTTGGTATCTTGATGGTATTTTATTGGCATTTGTTAATCTTTCGTTTTTAGAAAAATATAGGTTCATTATATTTTGAAAACAAGGATTTATAATTTTATATAATTTAAAAATTAGTTTTATTTAGAAATTCGTTTTTCTTAAAAACCGTATTTATATCATTTCGAGATCGAATGCTCCGAGAGGAGGTCTGCATCTTGCTCTACTATCCGCAGGATGTGCTATAATCCGCACCATCCATTAGCGGGTACCCTAAAGAGGGTTGTAAATGCATAATTGCGAATGAGTATGAAATACTGTTGTAAAAGAAACCCGGGTTTTAAATTATGTGGTATTTTATTATAAATACTATCTTCGAACCAAAAATACATACAATTAGGCATCGTACTATAGAACCAAGTGTGCGTGTGGGGTAGGTCGTTACCCCGTAAAGTTTTCCTAAAGATATTGTTTAATCAATTTGTCGAAAAGATGTGATAACAAAATTCAAGGTATTTTATTGTAAAAGTTCAATTATGGTTGTTTTATATAAGAATCTTGGTTAAACTTGATTCTAAGTATTAGTATCATGATTACAAGTAAAGTGGTAAAATTAGATTGTCCAAATGATAAAGGAAAAGAGAGTTCTAGAAGATATAGGTAATAACTCCACTTTTACCGATATTGATTTAAAAATGAATTTCAATGAAAAGGAGGGGAATTGGGAGGGACTTACGGTTTGAAAAACTTAAGAAGAGGGCGAGGAAGGGAAGAGTGTCGTCGTAGCGTCGCGGGAGCTCCGGAATTGGCTTCAATCTTCGTCGGAAGAAGCTTGCTCGCTAACTCCACTTTACTCCACTTGCACTTAGGAAAATTTTAGAAAGTTTTGGCTAGAATTTTCAGAATGGTGCTGTGCCAAAGTGTGGGGTGGTATTTATAGTGGAGAATTAGGGTTTGAGAATTAAAATTTTAGATTAAAAAGCATTAAAATGGTGTTAAATTATGAAATGAAAGGTCTTTATTTGATTGCAGGGAAATCAAACAATGCAGAAGAGTTAAGAGGAGGTGAAAAGTCATGTGTGCAAAGCACGGAGCTCATTGGCCACTATCTGACCGTCGGCACCGGCCCTATGGGCTTTTTGGTCGGTCGATCTTGAGGCTCTTGCCTCGAGATTCGTGCCTTCTGATTAAATCCATGTTTACTCCATTTTCCACATGTTTGATTTTTCTGAACTTTTCATTTCCCCGTATATTACACGTGTAATCTTTTGGGCTTCCAAAAAGTTAAAAAGAAAACTCAGAAAAATAATTGTGTCTGATGGGGATCGAACACAGGGGCTACGTCACAGCAGTGCAAGGGCTTTACCAGTGAGCTACAAGTTGCTTCTTGCTTTTATTTAACAAAAGTGACTTATAACTCAAACTTAGGCTGTATTACTCTTTTTCTCGTATATTAACAGAAAAATTTCCGTACAAAGATTTCAGAGTCATTATATTCTACTCTCCTTATAAAAATTTCGTCATCGAAATTTACAATTTACATAGGGACTAACTTTCAAAAAGATGAGGGTATCTTGCACGCATGTCTTCTTCTCGTTCCCATGTTGATTCTCTAGGCGAATCCTTTCTCCACATCACTCGGACCAAATTTACTTCCTTGTTCCGCAATGCCTTCACCTTTTGATCCAGGATCTCAACTGGTTGTTGCTCGCAGATTAGATCAGTCTGTACTGTGAGCTCTGAGTGATCAAGTATGTGGCTGGGGTCGCTCACATATCGTCGTAGCTGGGATATGTAGAATACGTTGTGCACTCCTTCCAATGGGGGTGGTAGTGCTAAACGGTTTGCCACTTCTCCAACTCGTTCGAGTATGTCGAACGGTTCTATGTATGTTGGACTTAGCTTACCCCTTTTGCCAAAATGGATCACTCTTCTATTTGGAGAGATCTTTAAGAATACACGTCTTCAGGTTGGAACACCAGATGTCTACGCTTTGCATCTGCCCAATACTTTTGTCTGTTTTAGGCTATGTGCATCTTTTCCCTGATCGTGCGAACTGTGTCCACAGTTGCCACGATCATCTATGGTCCAAGGAGTTCACGATCTCCAACGTCGTCCTAACTCAGTGGTGAACGACACTTCCGTCTGTAGAGTGCTGCGAATGGTGCCATTCCAATACTTGCCTGATAGCTATTGTTGTATAAAAACTCCACAAGGTGTAGGTGATCTTCCCACGAACCTCCGAAGTCTAACATACAGGCTTTGAGCATATCTTCAAGAATCCGAATTGTTCATTCGGACTGTCTATCCGTTTGTAGATGATAAGCCGTGCTGCAATTCAGACTCGTTCCCAGGCTAGCTTACAGACTCTGCCAAAATTGTGATCGGAATCTGGTATCACGATCGGAAACGATGCAAACAGGTACTCCATGTAATCTCACGATCTCCTGCATGAGTTTATGGGTATCAAATATGGTACATCTTGATGGTTTAAATCTTACTTTAGATTTATGCTTACCTCCATGTACTTCTTTGCTAACGTCTCGGTTGATTAGCCAACTCGAAATGGACTAAAGTGAGCCGACTTGGTGAGTCGATCCACAATAACCCATATTGCGTCGTTACCCTTCGTGCTGCGAGGAAGGGTAGTCACGAAGTCCATGGTAATGTGCTGCCATTTCCATTCTAGAATTGGTAACGACTGAAGTAGACCAGCAGTTCTGTGATGTTCAGCCTTCACTTGCCGACAAACCAAACACTTGGCTATGCTCCTTGCTACTTCGCACTTCATTCTATGCCACCAGTAGTGTTGCTGTAGATCCTTGTATACTTTTGTGCCATCGGAGTGTACAGAATAAGGAGAGCTGTGAGCTTCTTTTATCAACTCTTCTCGAACTGGGCCGTTTGGTACACATAATCGACTTCCATATCGCAAGGACCCGTCTTCGTGGATGATGAAGTCAGTTCGAAGTCCACTTCCTACTTGTTCTCGGATCTTTGTAGCTTGGCATCATTTGCTTGAGCTGTCTTGATCTGATTGACAAGAGTAGACTAGACTTGTATGTTCATCAAATATGAAGTGTTACCTGGCATAACTATTTCGATCGCTAATCCGTGAAATTCTTGCTGTAGCTTCCACTGAGCGGTGAGGTTCATTGCTAATGGCTGGCGACTAAGTGCTTCAGGAACTACGGTCACCTTCCCAGGATGATACTGTAGGTTGATGTCGAAGTCCGCCATGAGTTCTAGCCATCTTCTCTGCCGTATATTTAATTCTTTTTGAGTAAATATATACTTCAGACTCTTGTGGTCAGTGTATATATCTACTCGTTCTCCCAAAAGGTAGTGGTGCCAAATTTTAAATGCGAAGATGACGGCTGCCAACTCCAGATCTTGGATAGTTGTGCTCATGATCCTTCAGTTGTCTTGATGCAAAAGCCACAACTTTTCCATGCTGGTATAGAACACATCCTAATCCTTTACTGTATGCATCACAAAGCACAACGAATCCTCCAGATTGATCCAAAATTACAAGAATAGGAGCAGAGGTTAATCTCGACTTGAGTTCTACAAAAACTTTCTCACATGCTTCTGACCACACGAATACTTCATCTTTACATATGAGCTTGGTCAGGGGTGCTGCGATTTTTGAGAAACCTTCAATGAATCGTCGGTAGTATCCTGCTAATCCTAAGCCTGCGTGTGCCATAGCCTGCATATTCGAATCCCATCAGTCCTAATTATTTTTAATATTTTTCTTTTTAACATTTCGGAAGCCCAAGAGTTCCACGTGCAATTCAAGGAGAATCGAAAAGTTTTAGAAAAATCAAACGACATAAATGAGGAGTTAACACAGATTAAAGCACATGGCACGAACTTCGAGACATGTGGCACCCATCCAACCACCTGTTTCCTTGCTTTGGCCTCTACTGACGGTCTTGATGCCCCCAAATGCATCCGTGCTTCGCCCGTGTACCCCTTCAGCTCCCCTCCACTCCACTTTGTTGTTTGATTTCTCTGAATTTAATCAGAGTCTCTTCAATTCCCCATTAACCCTATTTTAAATACTTTTTAATTAATTCTTTAATTTACACACCTTCATTTCTACACTATGAATACCACCCCACCCCCTGTCTCTCCCCTATTCTGAAAATTTTTCAAAAATTCTCTAAATTCCTGAGCTTAAGAAAGGGGTTAAGGCTAATCAAGTAGAGTTAGCGATCCAAGTTCATTCCGTTGAAGACCGGAGCCATTTCCGACGCTACCGCGACGCCATGAATACTTACCTTCTCTTTATTACTCTTTTATCAACGCTACACAACCTGTAAGTTCCTTCCCCTCTCTTTCTTTTTACCTCAAAACAATTCCTAAAACATATCGACAAAAGTGGAGTTAATTTGTAATCTTTTCTTCTAAACAACTTTTTTCATCTTTGCTACGTTAACATTTCACTCTAAACCTCTAATATCACCTTAACATATTATCTACATCAATTGCATTTTCATGTAATTATAATTTCATGTGAAATAACCATATAAATCGAACAATTTCATATAAATACCATGAGCTTTAAAAGTACCATTTTTCCAATAGCTAGAATATATACCATAGAAATTCACGGGGTAACGACCTACCCCACCACATACACTATGGTTTCATACCACGATATTTTAGATGTATATTTAATTTAAAGAATACGATTTACAATAAAATACCATTGCTTTTACAGAAAATATTTTTATCAATATTTTTACATCTTTTGCAATTACGTCTCTACAACCCTCGTTAGAAGACCTGTTTATGGATGATGCCGATTATCGTATGTCCTTGAGATAATGGAGTGAGATGCAGAACTCCTTACAGAGAATTCGGACCCGAAAGGAATAAAAATACGATTTTTTCAAGAAATACGATTATCCTTAAACAAATTAAACTTTAGAAAATTATATAAAATTATGAATCCGTATTTTCAATGAAAATAAATTGTGAAAATTATATTTTAAAATGAAATATTAAAATTTTAATAAAATACCACTAAGTTTTAAAAGTATAGTTTTCATAAAAATACTATAAACTTTTTGAAAGCTAGATCTCATCACTAAAATATCATCAATATTAAAAATACATTGTTATGAAAAAAACTATTAATATTATAAATCACCCTTGAGATTTATTTTTAAAACAATATTATAATTTTTTCAGAAAACCCTCTTGAGAAATGCAAACAATGCAAACAATAAGAATAAATCTTTAAGAACACTAGATTAATATAGATTTAAGCGATATCATTTTCTCTTGAGCCCCAGAGAGCCGGAGAAAGTGAATGGTTGCCTACTTAGGTTAGACAACACTTCAAATTAACGGAGTTATCAATGGAAATTGTCTTGGAAAAATACATAAATCTTGTCGTCCATGTGCAGCAGTTGTCCGATTACTCCCGAACTTAAGAATTTCAACAGTTAAATCCATTCATCAGAAATGACTGTAGCATGAATACAAGTTCGAATCAGAGTCCAGACTCAAATCCAAACTTGAACATTTGATCTCAAACTTAAACACTTGAACTTAAATATCCAAACTTGAAATTGAATACTTAACTTGACCTAACCGAACCATGAATATAACTTGACATGAAAACCTGAATACATGATTACAGCTTGAACATGAACTTGCACAATATTTTTATATTCATGGATTCGGCCAAAACCTGTTAACTTGAACTATACACTGCAATACACGGGGATAAAGGGGCAGATTGGTACAAAACACATATCGTGGCACAAGAGATCGCTTTAAAAGACACCTATATGAATTCACGTGCCGTTGTCCCGTGGGTTATGACGGGACCTTATACTACATGTTACCATAGTCCACGGGGTAAGATGTATTCCTCTCGTATACATGAATTCCTTCTTTATCAAACTACAAACAAGTACGTTAGAATAGCAAATCTTATACCTGTAAATGATCATGCTTAGATACTCGCTTATACAATCTTACCTGTTCACATTACTTGGTTTCTATTCACTTTATATACCTTTCAGCCATCTTCTTTTACTTCTTTTGGGGATTTACCGAGCGCTAATTCGCTAACGACATTCCCCTGTTCCCGCCAAAATCATCGGCCAAAAGCTATTAGCTCCTGTTTATGCCGGCTTAAATTTCGTTTACAGATATGTGTGAAACCAGGATCATTCATATACGCACATGCACACAACAGTGAAAGAACAGGTGTTCAACGAAAAAAACAAAGCATTTAATTAAACATTTTATCCTACAGGAAATGGATCACCAAACACGGGATCGAAAGTACAGGGATTCACAAAACTACGGATAAAATTATCTAACTCCCTCTCTGCCTTCTCCACCATGATAAAGCGGCGATCTTCACGAAGAGTAGCTACCCATCGGTCATCACCGCACCCATCAGCAAAGGCAGACATGATGACCCGCTGAGCCCGTATCTGGCTTAGCAGCCGGACAGAGCGATCCCTCAGAGCTGTGGTGATCAAAAGTGCCTCGTGGAAGCACTCAATCTTGTCTTCCACGGCTTCGAGCATTGCCAGAGTCGTCTCCGCCGGAGAAGGGGGAATATCATTGATCACAGACAAGAAAACCATACGGAGCCAAATAGAGCCGATAGGGAGAGGAGATCCTATACGAGTCAAGAGCTCGTGCAGCACCGTGTCACATTGGTCATCCGTAAGAGTAGGGTTCACCAAGCGCGCAGCAAAATGAGGAACAATTTCCTCAATGGGCACCTCCCATGGTTAACGGCGAACATGTGGAAGATTACAATCCATAGCTTTTCTCTGTTAAAATGATTCTCTGAAAATGAGAGAGAAAATAAGCATTGCTTCAGATTATGAAGGGAGACATTTAAGTCTAGGCACAGAAAATGCTGTGCATGATGGAACCATTTCCAAGCTCTGGGAAAGAGAAGCTTGACTCAGGAAAAGTGGAGAAGGAAGGTGAAAAGACACCTTCAGTAATGAGGCAGCCCCTCACGTGCAAAGCACGAGAGAGCTGAGCGCCATGAGTCAAAGACTCTAAGGTAGCGCTTCACGTGCAAAGCACGAGAGAGCTGAGCGCCATGAGTCAAAGACTCTGTGGCAGCGCCTCACGTGCAAAGCACGAGAGCGCTGAGCGCCAGCGCCATGAGTCAAAGACTCTGAGGCATCGCCTCACGTGCAAAGCACGAGAGCGCTGAGCGCCAGCGCTAAAGAGTCAAAGACTCTGAAGCAGCGCATCACGTGCAAAGCACGAAAGCGCTGAGCGCCAAGCACTAAGAGTCAAAGACTCTGAGGCAGCGCTCACGTGCAAAGAACGAGAGCGCCAAGCGCCAGAACTAAATGTTCTCCAACGTTGGATCAAAGATCCAACGAAGATGATAAATCATTAAAATTCATACTAAAATTCTGTTAAGAAAATACTCCTCAGAATCTTTCTAAACAGGAAAGATTATGCTCTGTAAATCAGGGCACCGTTAAATCAATGATCCAATGGTGATTAAAAATCACCAAGATACAGAATAAATTCTGTATGGGGAAAATTTCCCAATCTTTTTAAAAATAAGAAGATTGCCTTCTGTAAATCAGAAGCCCTTGGATTAAAGATCCAACGGGGGAAACATCCCCAAATCAATTAGAGAAAAGATCTCCTTAACCGATTCAACAAATCAGCCTTCACTATATAAAGGACCCAAGACTTCAAGTCTTGTATAGAGAGACCTCCCCATAAGCTTTCAAATCGACAGAGAAAAGACAGAGGAACCCCCCCCCCCCCACACACAAGCTTTGAGAAATTTCAAAGAAAAGAGCAAGTTCTGAGAAGAACTTTTCTTCAAGGTAAAAACAGAGAGATAAAAAATATCTCATCAGAAAAAGAACTTAGTTCTTATGCTAGATCATAGATCTATAAGAAAATTTTCTTTCACAAAATAGATCATAATATTTCATTATAAAAAGGAGGAGAATAATTCAATTCTCTTAGGATCACAGATCCATAAAGGCAAAGCCTTTCACCAAAAACATAAGAGATTGAAACATCTCCTATAAAATAAGAACTTTGTTCTTAGATCCATAAGACAAAGTCTCTTATGAGAGAGAATTTAATTCTCAGAGCGCAAAACTGCCTAAAAAGAGCCCTAGCGCTCCAATTAAAAGAAGCGCCTCAGCGCTCCAAAACTAACGCGCAGCGTTGCAGAGCCTCAGCGCTCCAAATTTCACAAGAAGCGCTCTGCGCTCATTGTCTGGCGCACAGCGCCACGTGCTCCTCACGTGTGCGCAATTTCACAAGAAGCGCTCTGTGCTCATTGTCTGGTGCACAGCGCCAAGCGCGCCATGTGCTCCTCATGTGTGTGCTATTTTCACAAGAAGCGCTCTGTGCTCATTGTTTGGCGCACAACGCCAAGCGCGCCACGTGCTCCTCACGTGTGCGCTATTTCACAAGAAGCGCACTGTGCTCATTGTCTGGCGCATAGCGCTAAGCGCGTCACGTGCTCCTCACGTGTGCGCTGAAGGAACATAAACTGTTCTATAAATAAAGCCCCAGAGCCATAATGTGTGCTCAACACTCAATAAAAGACACAAAGATTGTCAGAGCCCAAACTAATGCTCGACATTGTTAAATGAAAAAGACTGAGCCCAATTAAATGTTTAACATTTTGACTGAGTGGACCGAGCCCAAATTGGCCATAAATCCCTCAGTCAGATTAATTGAGCCCATATGCTTATAAATATTTGATCTTAGTCCCAAATTGGACTACAGATCTCCCAACCAATATTGGTTCAAGGGTACATCTCTTCACTCCTCTGATATGTGTCGTTGTAATCCTTCAACGTCTTCAGAGAGGTGACGGGTCCCGACAACCAGGCATTTTATTGACTGTGGGGTCCTTAAACTCATGGACTATAGCGTCCTTAAACTTTATGGACTGTGAGGTCCTTAAACTCATAGACTATGATATCTTTAAACTTTACAGACTATGACGTCTTTAAACTGGACTATGATGTCCTTAAACTTTACGGACTGTGGGGCCCTTAACTTCATGGACTATGATGTCCTTAAACTTATAGACTGCAATGTCCCTAAACTAAAACAATAGAGCCCAAATGCTCTTTTATTGGATCTAAATGATCCTGTTAAGTAGATCTTAGTCTAAAATGAGACTAACGTATCCTTAACAACCATTTAAGTTGATCTTAATCTCAAATGAGATTAACGATCCTTAAATCAATTCAACTACAGTTCCCTCGATTGACATTGGTTCAAGGGTACATCTCATCACACCTTTGATACATGTCGTTGTAACTCTTCAACGTCTTCAGAGAGGTGGCGGGTCCCGACAATCAATAAACCCACTGGACCGTAATGTCCCTAAACTAAAAAAATAGAGCCCAAATGCTCTTTTGTTGGATCTAAATGATCTTGTTGAGTAGATCTTAGTTTAAAATTAGACTAACGTATCCTCAACAAACGTTTAAATTGATCTTAGTCTCAAATGAGATTAACGATCCTTAAACCCAACTCCAAACCCAAATCTAAGAAAATACGGATTTGGACTAATCCACGCCCTACGGGCGACAACATAAATTAGTCTCCGTATACAATCCACAGGCAACCAAAAATAAAATAAACACACACGACACGAAGTGACCATCTGGAGAAGGAGAAAGTGATTACCGCGATGCGGTAGCGTAATTAACTACAGGGGCTTGCGCCTGCAGGAAAGAGCATCCCCACAATCAAAAACCTCTCAAACAAGGGGGAATCTGAAGAAGTCTGCTACAACTGCCACATCCGTCTAAACCTCCAATACACGGTGCCATAAATCAACTTGGCATCTTCGGAGAGGTGGACGGATAAAACCAAATAGCATCTGCCCCCAAATTCAGGCAAGACGAACCTACGCGGTCGCGTCTCTGTATTCGGAGGAGAACAGATTCTGGCACGCCCGGTGGGACCTTTTCCTCTTTCCACTCCACACTTCGTGTGTCGTGTTTCGCGAACGAATCGCGGTTTGCTATGGTTGCCCCTGGATTCGAGGTACAAAGATTTGGTGTCTTGCTCCGTGCAGAAAACAGAAGATCAATGGCTTTCAACTGCAAAAACTGCAACAACTGCAACAAATCCCACTCCGTCCTCGCCGGAGGAGTGACCCACGGGCCTCAAGCGGCCTCCCTTTTTACGATGCCGGTGAACCAGGTGACGCAAGCCACCACAGGGCTATTCTTTGGGACCATACTCCCACCCATGAGCTTCAACGCCCCACCGCCGCCGCAAGAAGCTCCGAAGAAGCCGGTCTTTGATCGGCTTGCAACTACTGGGGCCCCTCTCAACGGGTCACCCAAATCTGGTGCCTCGGTTTTCAACAGACTGGGCCAAAGCTCAAGTAGGTCCATGAAGAAGCCCGCGATACCTGAAGCGGCCATCCCAAAGAGGATAGTCATTCCTGTTCCTGAAGTCATCAGAGCGACTTCCCCTGCTAAGGAGTCGGTCTTTGCAAGACTGACCGTTTCAGCTCCCGTTCCAGGCGAAGTCATCAAAACTGCTCTCCCTGCGCGAAAGTCTGCCTTCGATAGATTGGCCATCCCCACTCAACGAACGTCGGTTTTCAAGAGGCTAATGCCGGCAGCAACCCTCCGCCAGAACAGGGGGCATGACGAAGCCACCCCCATAACTGAGCCGGTCCCGTCAGCACGACATACTCGCCGTCGTCACTGGCGCCGAGTAAGGAAGGCTGGGGGCAGCTCTCCTTCTGGACTGACTCCGCCAGCTCCGATGGTGGAAATTGATGCTGCTGTTCCAACTGGGAACCCACTTAGGAGGGTACGCAAGAACTCTCCGAAGGCCGTGCTAAAAAGATCTCCTCCACCTATGGAGAACGCTACAAAGGTAAAGCCAGAGCAGCCCCCTCAGCGGCTGTCCTCTAAAATTCATAAAGTTTGGTGACAGATCCAAGACTCGGTGATCAACCAAGACTACTCCCGCCAACCGAAGAAGATGAAAGTTCGGAAAGAGAAGGACCACCCTGTCATGCCACAGGAGATGTCATCTATTTGGGTGCCCGCTGCAACGGCTCCCTCAACTTCGACCGCCCACAAAAGAAGGTGGCCGGAGAAAGTCCCTGTGTCCGCGACGAATCTCAAGGGCACTGAATCTAAGCACCCCAAGTCTGGGGGCATTGGTGCACACTGTTTATATGGCATCCGGGAAAGAGGATAACCGTATCACTATGGGTCATCGACCACTCACTAGATCCGTAACAAAGTCCCAGGAGCAACAACAGAAGCTTCAGGAAATGTTAACACACATGGCCGCACTCACTGGGCCAAAACAAAGCCCGAAGACGTCGTCAGAGCAGCGTCATGAACAAGAAACCGATGCTGAGTTCCTCCGTAGAATCCTCGAGAAGAAGGACAAAGAGGCAGCGGAACAAGCTGCCAACATAAAACGAATGGCGCTTTTATTCCAAGACATGGTCGGGATGATGTTACAGCCGGATCCTCCAGTCAAAGAGCCTCCAATAATAATTGAAGACGATAGAGGGGAGACATCGAACCCTCTTCCGGCTTGTTCAGCAGCCAAAGAGGAAACGATTTCTAAAGCCGCCGTGGATGACTATATCGCTCAACAGGTACGAGCTCATCAGGCGAACGAAGCGGCCGGCCAAATTGTTAAGACTGGACGACCCTATCCAGGTTGGTATGAACAAATAAAATACCTGCCGGTTTATACGGTCCCTAAATTCCATGTATATAAGGGGACGGGGAATCCACACCAGCACGTTGCTCAATTCAGAGCCTTGTGCGGCAACACCGGAGGTGACGATAAGCTGCTGCTTCGCCAATTCGTTGGCAGCTTGTCGGAGACGGCGTTTGAATGGTACTCTGAAATCCCGAACGACTCCATTATGATATTTGCAGAAATGGAGCTACTGTTTACACAGAGATTCGCAAGCGCTAGCGAACGCACCCCAATCACGGCATTACTATTTTGTTTTGGTAGTTTCCGTAATTATATGAAAACTGGCCATTTTCTTGTTAAAGAGGCCCTTCAGAATGGGTGCTATAATTTGTTAACATCGAATGATCAATGCCAGGGTGAAGCCGGGAGAAACATGGGTTCAGTATGTGATACGGTGGCGGAACCTATGGTCGAAATGCGAACAACGCATAGAAGAGGCTCCTGCAGTGGGCATGTTTATAGGAACCCTCGATCCGCAGGCGACCATATCCCAATTCATGATGTTCTTCAAGCCGACCACCTTCCAGGCCTTGATTGACAAGTTGGCCCAAATGGACCAGATGGGCCATAGGCCTTCCTCTTCAAAGACGGAGCCTCGGAATGAAAAGGACAAAGGGAAAGCGACCTTTTTCGCCAACGCTCAACAACAACCGAGTGGCCCGAGACCGGTTGTTCGCCAAAGCAACAAGCGGCAATCCCTCGATGAGAAGTTGAGGCGTCCTTACTCGTTTCCCCGGGATAAAACAAGGAGACTGTTCGAACTAGCAGTGCGCAACGGGCTTATCACTCTACTGGAGCCGAGACACCTACTACAACCGAACGATGTCAATGATTCCAATTACTGCCCCTACCACCGAGTATTGGGCCATTCGATTGAAGACTGCTACGTCTTCAAAAATTGGGTTGAAGACCAGTATCAACAGGGCAAGTTCACGCTGTCCGAAAACTGGAAGATAAATCCGCCACAACAGCACACCCCTAAAAAGGTAGACATGCCGGGGGCATCATGCTCATTTATAGAAGAAGCTCCATAGGAGGTCGTTCTTTCAGCCAAAACGAAAAGAATGCTAAAGGATCTCCGAACATGCCCGGCGATCAGGTGGAAAAGTCTGCTGGAGTCCGAAGTCATTGAGGGAATGCTGAAGCCGCGCCCAACGCCAAGAATTGGTGGCAATAGTCAAAACGCCCATGCCCAGCCGTCAAAATCTTCAAAGAAAAATAAGAAGACCAAAAAGCCCGTGAAGCCTGATGACAAGCGCACGGACCTGCAAAAACACATTGACGCGCTGGAGGAATACAACCAGAAGGCGCGAACCCCGGTCACACTCCAAGAGTTTCTCAACCATATCCTTGAAAACAGAGATGGCAAAAAAGATGAGGGAGAAGACTCGTCAGATGAACCTGGGGATTATATGGCAAGCTACCACGTGATCTCTCACTCGTCAATAGATGGTGAAGAAGCTCCTGAGGCAGAGAAATTGGGGGCAGATCCCGAACCAAAACCCTTGGAACTGTCTGACGAGATGATCGATCTGCTGCTGAACGCAGCCCGTCAGAAAAGCAAAGCCGATCGGGAGCGCGAAATGGCCATATTTGAAAAAGCCAAATACCGGCGGCTGGACGAAAGGGTTAAAACACTCCCACCAGATCAAAGCACATCCACCGCAAACAAAATCAAACTTAAGACGAGGAAACGGTTCGCTAAAGCACTGTCAATGGGAATGAAGCTGTCGCCTTTTAAAGAAAATACTCTGGCAGCATACACCTTGACTAAGCGAATGCATATCCAAATTACTGCTTATACCATCAGATGATCATGCACCCTACCGAAGAGTGCATGGCCTTTAAAAACTGGTGTCAGGGATATGTTGCCCACCGACAACACGTCCAGCGAGTGAAGCACAAGGCCCGTCGGGAACAGAGAAGCACGACAGATGAACGCAAAAGAACTACCAGCAACTGTCACATGGTTGACACCAAAAGATCGCAAGTTATCACCTTTGGAAGCGACTCTGACAAAGAAATAGCCCTCAACCCTCTCTTCAAGGAATCCACCTCCGACACAAAAGATACGAAGACTTGCGAGGCCATCTAGCTGCGTAATCGTACGTTGCCCAGGAAAAATCCCGGACCTACGAAAACGGACCGAAACGTCTTTAAACTACTACAAACCCCTGGCATCCCCAGGCTGATGTGGAAAAAAAAATGGTACGTCCACAAGCAAAATGGGCACGGATGAAAACCCGAAAGGGCGTCGTGAGTAAAAACAGCAGGACTACCGGCGATGTTTGTGAAAACACGAAAGGGCGCAAACTCGTATAAAAAGAAAGAAAAGAAAAAAAATGGTACGTTCACAAACAAAATGGGCACGGATGAAAACCCGAAAGGGCTCTATGAGTAAAAACAGCAGGGCTACCGGCGAGTTTGTGAAAATCCGAGAGGGCGCAGGCTCGTAAAAAATTCGTGCACACTTGCGAGGTCCTCTCGACCTTGTAAGGAGAAAGCACCTGCGTGAGATCCTTACGGCTCACAAAGGAGAGACATACTTAGGAATCCCCATGATTTCTAAGGAGAAATTACACTTACGAGATTCTCACGACTCGTAAGGAGAACCCTCTTATGAGACCCTCACGGCTCATAAGATTCAAAAGCCTTAAGCTGCAGGGATCTGAACCTGTTCTTAAGCCATCACCATTCTCAGATTGCCTTATAAGCGGTTCAATACTGACCCTTGTATACAATCCACGGGCATAAATAATCATTTCCTTGCCGAGTCCCACCAACGACAAGGAATGCCCTCATTTGATGAACAAACACTTGTAGGTCCTCTCGACTTATAAGGAGAAAACACTCTTGTAAGATCTTTACAACTTATAAGAGAACACACACTTAGGAATCCTCACGATTCCTAAGGAGAAAATGCACCTACGAGATCCTCACGACTAGTAGGGAGAAACACCTTTATGAGACCCCTACGGCTCATGAAGTCAAAAGCCTTAGTCGACAGGATTCTAACCCTGTTTGCTAAGCCATCTTTGTTTAAATCGACAAAGGCAAATGATGATTCGCTTCTGGCAATGTCCCAGTTATAGCGATACTGATGCCTACATCGGTTTCAAATTCCAAGTCCTTTCACGGCAAATGATGATTCGCTCCTAGCAATATTCCAGTCGTAGCGATGCTGATGCTAAGATTGGCGCCAGATTCCATGTTCCATACTCGCGATAAAAATCAGCGAGCCAAAAATGCATATGAAATAGCCGAAATGATGGGACAACTTGCAGCAGAATCAACAAGTAAGATATATGCATACAAAATAGCCGAAATGGTTGGGCAACTCGTAATAAAAAACAGCGAGAAAAAAAATAACCGAAATGATTGGGCACCGCGAAAAATAGTCGAAATGATTGGGCAATCGCGAATTTCGCGATATAAAAAGCTGAAATGATAGAGCATCGCGGAAAGAAAATAAAATACGTATAAAATGAAACTTTTGCCCTGCAGGTAAGTCCATACTGACCCCTGTATACAATCCATAGGCATAAACGAAAAGGGAACCATATGTGTACCACCAGATCATGTCAAAAGGGAAAGTCAGATCTCGACAACAACATCTGCATGCCAGAAGACCAACAACGGCGTTCCTCCTCATGCCAGCAGGGCACGGACGAGACACCACCAATCGGAGCCACGACAAAGTCTCCAGTTCCAAGACTCTACGGTTCACAGACAACCTAGAGTCAGCCCCGACACTGCAGAAAGCGGAGCAAGTCAACCCGACACCGCAGAAAGTGGAGTACGTCAGCCAATGACCCCCGTCGCAGAAATACGTCATCCTATGACCCCGTCGCGGAAATACGTCAGCAAATGACCCCGTCACGGAAATACGTCATCCAATGACCCCGTCGCCGGATCAATGCTTCGTCTCGGAAACAAGTCAACCAATGACCTCCCCGCCGGATCAACGCGCCGTCTCGGAAACAGGTCAACCAACCCCAGGAAAATCAGCGTCCTTAGCAAAAAATCTCGATTCAGGGAAATCAGCGTCTTTGACGAAAGCATCTCGATTCGCGTCGACCCGTAAGAAAATCAGTGTCTTTGCAGGAATCTCTCGATTCGTCTCAACTCCGAGGAAATCAGTGTCCTTGGCAAAAACCTCGATTCAGGGAAATCAGCATCCTTAACGAGAGCATCTCGATTCGCGTCGACCCGCAGGAAAATCAGCGTCTTTGCAGGAATCTCTCGATTCGTCTCAACTCCGAGGAAATCAGAGTCCTTGGCAAAAACCTCGATTCAGGGAAATCAGCGTCCTTGATGAGAGCATCTCGATTCGCGTTGACCAGTAAGGAAATCAGTGTCTTTGCAGGAATCTCTCGATTCGTATCAACTCCGAGGAAATCAGTGTCCTTGGCAAAAATCTCGATTCAGGGAAATCAGCGTCCTTGACGAGAGCATCTCGATTCGCGTCGACCCGCAAAGAAATCAGTGTCTTTGCAGGAATCTCTCGATTCGTCTCAACTCCGAGGAAATCAGTGTCCTTGGCAAAAACCTCGATTCAGGGAAATCAGCGTCCTTGACGAGAGCATCTCGATTCGCGTCGACCCGCAAGGAAATCAGTGTCTTTGCAGGAATCTCTCGATTCGTATCAACTCCGAGGAAATCAGTGTCCTTGGCAAAAACCTCGATTCAGGGAAATCAGCGTCCTTGACGAGAGCATCTTGATTCGCGTCGACCCGCAAGGAAATTAGTGTCTTTGCAGGAATCTCTCGATTCGTCTCAACTCCGAGGAAATCAGTGTCCTTGGCAAAAACCTCGATTCAGGGAAATCAGCGTCCTTGACGAGAGCATCTCGATTCACGTCGATACGCAAGGAAATCAGTGTCTTTGCAGGAATCTCTCGATTCGTCTCAACTCCGAGGAAATCAGTGTCCTTGGCAAAAACCTCGATTTAGGGAAATCAGCGTCCTTGACGAGAGCATCTCGATTCGCGTCGACCCACAAGGAAATCAGTGTCTTTGCAGGAATCTCTCGATTCGTTTCAACTCCGAGGAAATCAGTGTCTTTGGCAAAAACCTCGATTCAGGGAAATCAACATCCTTAACGAGAGCATCTAGATTTGCGTCGACCCGCAGAGAAATCAGTGTCTCTGCAGGAATATACGACGTCAGCAAAACGGATCCATGGCAGAGTCCCTAGTTCCAAGTCTCGACGACAACATCTACAGCCTAGAGATCAACAACAACGTTCTTCCTCCAGCCGGAAGCAGATACGACGTCAACAAACGGAGCCATGGCAAAGTCCCTAGTTCCAAATCTCGACGGTTCATAGACAACCTAGAGACCACCTCGACATTCGTCTCGTTACAGCAGACGCGACATCAGCAAAGAGGAGCCATGGCAAAGCCCCTAGTTCTAAATCTCGAAGGTTCACAGAAAGCCTAAAGACTATCTCGGAGCCGCGGCAAAGTTCCCAGTTCCATGGCTCGGCGGTGCACAGACAACCGAGAGTCAACTCCTGACCCCGTATGGCTAAAGTCAATCCTGACCCCGTATGGCTAAAGTCAATCCTGACCCCGTATGGCCAAAGTCAACCCTCGACCTCCCCGTCAAAGTAATGCTTTGACTCGGGAGCAGGTCAACTCATCAATCACTTACGAGCCCTCTCGACTTGTAAGGGAGAAAATTATCTTGTGAGGTCCTTACGACTCTCAAGAGAAAACGCACTCAGGAATCCTTACGATTCCTAAGGAGAAAATACACCTACGAGATCCTCACGACTCGTAGGGAGAAAAGTCTTTATGAGACCCTCACGGCTCATAAAGTTGGAAAGTCTTAGGCAACATATCCTAACCCTGTTTCTTAAGCTATCGCTACCTTATAAAGAGTTCAAGATGAACTGTTATCTACCATCTATGGGCCACACTTGCCAAAGCTACATGCCACCGAAATGGAGAAGTTACTCATGAGCATATAAACTACTTCACGCCAGAGTAAGACATAAAGAAATAGAAGGGTGCGGCTCATGGGGTTGAGAGTTTGGAACTATATCCCTTAAGAGTCGAGATTTGAGTCAATGATAAATGACGACACTTGTGTCCGCTCGTTATCTTCTCAGATCAAGATTCTGAAAGTTATATACCAATCCGAAACTTTTCATACGCTATGAATTACTCTGTACTACTTCACCCACGTACATACTTACGTGGGCAAAGTAGTGGGGGGGGGCACTTGTTCCCGCCAAAATCTTCGGCCAAGAGCTATTAGTTCCTGTTTATGCTGGCTTAAGTTTCGTTTACAGATATGTGTGAAACCAGGATCATTCATATACGCACATGCACACATCAGAGGAAGAACAGGTGTTCAACGACAAAAACAAAGCATTTAATTAAACATTTTATTCTACAGGAAATAGATCACAAAACACGGGATCGAAAGTACAGGGATTCATAAAACTATGGATAAAATTATCTAACTCCCTCTCTGCCTTCTCCACCATGACAAAGCGGCGATCTTCATGAAGAGTAGCTACCCATCGGTCAGCATCGCACCCATCAGCAAAGGCAGACATGACGACCCACTGAGCCCGTATCTGGCTTAGCAGCCGGAAAGAGCAATCCCTCAGAGCTGTGGTGATCAAAAGTGCCTAGTGGAAGTACTCGATATTGTCTTCCACGGCGTCGAGCATTGCCAAAGTCATCTCCGCCGGAGGAGGGGGAATATCATTGATCACAGACAAGAAAACCATCTGGAGCCAAATTGAGCCGATGGGGAAAGGAGATCCTATACGAGTCAAGAGCTCGTGCAGCACCGTGTCGCATTGGTCATCCGTAAGAGTAGGGTTCACCAAGCGCGCAGCTAAACAAGGAACAATTTCCTCAATGGGCACCTCCCATGGCTGATGGCGAGCATGTGGGCGATTACAAGCCATAGCTCTTCTCTGTTAAAATGATTCTCTAAAAATGAGAGAGAAAAGAAATATTGCTTCAGATTATGAAGGGAAACATTTAAGTCTAGGCACAGAAAATATTGTGCATGATGGAACTATTTCAAAGCTCTGGGAAAGAGAAGCTTGACTCAGGAAAAGTGGAGAAGGAAGGTGAAAAGATACCTTCAGTAATGAGGCAGCGCCTCACGTGCAAAGCACGAGAGCGCTGAGCGCCATGAGTCAAAGACTCTGTGGCAGCGCCTTACGTGCAAAACACGAGAGCACTGAACGCCAGCACCATGAGTCAAAGACTCTGAGGCATCGCCTCATGTGCAAAGCACGAGAGCGCTGAGCGCCAGCGCTAAAGAGTCAAAGACTCTGAAGCAGCGCATCACGTGCAAAGCACGAAAGCGCTGAGCACCAAGCGCTAAGAGTCAAAGACTCTGAGGCAGCGCTCACGTGCAAAGCACGAGAGCGCCAAGTGCCAGAACTAAATGTTCTCCACCGTTGGATCAAAGATCCAACGAAGATGATAAATCATCAAAATTCATAATAAAATTCTGTTAAGGAAATACTCCTCAGAATCTTTCCAAACAGGAAAGATTATACTCTGTAAATCAGAGCACCGTTAAATTAATGATCCAATGGTGATTAAAAATCACCAAGATACAGAATAAATTATGTATGGGGAAAATTTCCCAATCTTGTTAAAAATAAGAAGATTGCCTTCTGTAAATCAGAAGCTCTTGGATCAAAGATCCAACGGGGGAAACATCCCCAAATCAATTAGAGAAAAGATCTCCTTAACTAATTCAACAAATCATCTTTCACTATATAAAGGACCCAAGACTTCAAGTCTTGCATAGAGAGACCTCTCCATAAGCTTTCAAATCGAAAGAGAAAAGATAGAGAAACCCCCCACAATCTTTGAGAAATTTCAAAGAAAAGAGCAAGCTCTGAGAAGAAGAACTTTTCTTCAAGGTAAAAACAGAGAGATAAAAAACATCTCATCAGAAAAAGAACTCAGTTCTTATGCTAGATCATAGATCTATAAGAAAACTGTCTTTCACAAAAGAGATCATAACATCTCATTATAAAAAGGGGGAGAATAATTCAATTCTCTTAGGATCACAGATCCATAAAGGCAAAAGCTTTCACCAAAAACATAAGAGATTGAAACATCTCTTATAAAATAAGAACTTTGTTTTTAGATCCATGAGACAAAGTCTCTTATAAGAGAGAATTTAATTCTCAGAGCGCAAAGCTGCCTAAAAAGAGCCCTAACGCTCCAATTAAAATAGGCGCTTCAGCGCTCCAAAACTAACGCGCAGCGTTGTAGAGCCTCAGCGCTTCAAATTTCACAAGAAGCGCTCTGCGCTCATTGTCTGGCGCACAGCGCCAAGCGCGCCACAGGCTCCTCACGTGTGCGCTATTTCACAAGAAGCGCTCTGTGCTCATTGTCTGGTGCACAGCGCTAAGCGCGTCACGTGCTCCTCACGTGTGCGCTATTTCACAAGAAACACTCTGTGTTCTTTGTCTGGCGCACAGCGCCAAGCGCGCCACGTGCTCCTCACGTGTGCGCTATTTCACAAGAAGCACTCTGTGCTCATTGTCTGGCGCATAGCGCCAAGCGCGCCACGTGCTCCTCACGTATGCGCTGAAGGAACATAAACTGTTCTATAAATAAAACCCCAGAGCTATAATGAGTGCTCAGCACTCAATAAAAGACACAAAGATTGTCAGAGCCCAAACCAATGCTCAGCATTGTTAAATGAAAAAGGTCGAGCCCAATTAAATGTTTAACATTTTGACTGAGTGGACCGAGCCCAAATTGGCCATAAATCCCTAAGTCAGATTAATTGAGCCCATATGCTCATAAATGTTTGATCTTAGTCCCAAATTGGACTACAGATCTCCCAACCAATATTGGTTTAAGGGTACATCTCTTCACTTCTCTGATATGTGTCGTTGTAATCCTTCAACGTCTTCTGATAGGTGACGGGTCCCGACAACCAGACATTTTACGGACTGTGGGGTCCTTAAACTCATGGACTATGATATCCTTAAACTTTATGGACTGTGAGGTCCTTAAACTCATAGACTATGATATCTTTAGACTATGACGTCTTTAAACTGGACTATGATGTCCTTAAACTTTACGGACTGTGGGGCCCTTAAACTCATGAACTATGATGTCCTTAAACTTATGGACCGCAATGTCCCTAAACTAAAATAATAGAGCCCAAATGCTCTTTTGTTGGATCTAAATAATCCTGTTAAGTAGATCTTAGTTTAAAATGAGACTAACGTATCCTTAACAATCATTTAAGTTGATCTTAATCTCAAATGAGATTAACGATCCTTAAATCAATTCAACTACAAATCCCTCAATTGACATTGGTTCAAGGGTACATCTCATCACACCTCTGATACATGTCGTTGTAACTCTTCAACGTCTTCAGAGAGGTGGCATATCCCGATAATCAATAAACCCACTGGACCGTAATGTCCCTAAACTAAAACAATAGAGCCCAAATGCTCTTTTGTTCGATCTAAATATTCCTGTTGAGTAGATCTTAGTCTAAAATTAGACTAACGTAACCTCAACAAACGTTTAAGTTGATCTTAGTCTCAAATGAGATTAACGATCTTTAAAGCCAACCCCAAACCCAAATCTAAGAAAATACGGATTTGGACTAATCCACGCCCTACGGGCGACAACATAAATTAGTCTCCGTATACAATCCACGGGCAACCAAAAATAAAATAAACACACACGACACGAAGTGACCATCTGGAGAAGGAGAAAGTGGTTACCGCGATCCGGAAGGGTCATTAACTGCAGGGGCTTGCGCCTGCAGAGGAGAGCGTCCCCACAATCAAAAACCCCTCAAACGAGGGGGAATCTGACGAAATCTGCTACAACGGCCGCATCCGTCTAAACCTCCAATATACGGTGCCATAAATCAACTTGGCATCTACGGAGAGGTGGACGGATAAAACCAAATAGAATCTGCCCCCAAATTCAGGCAAGACGAACCTACGCGGTCGCGTCTCTGTATTCGTAGGAGAACATTCCCTCTGTTTGTTTTCTTTGGAATGTTCGTCAGGAGGACCGGACTCTGAGGAGATAGAGCCGAGCCAGAAGGACTTAAACCAGTTCGCTACTCAGCCATACTACTAGCTTCTTCCTGCTTTTACTTCTATATGCCACTGTTTAGGCATTTGTTTTTTATCATTGTATCCTTTTATTTCAGAAAGTTGTATTTAAAAGTATGCCTTAGCACCTCTACAAGGGTTTTCACAAGAGCATGTGAGCAATTTTAAAAATCTAGAGGGCTAAGTCTACTAAACAAGAATCGAACTAGAGATTAGGGTTTCTAAAACATAGCAAACTAAGTTCTATACTAAGTGAAGAGGGGCTACAACCTTTGTAGTCTAATCCTTCACTTCAAAAGCTCCAATTAGTAGTCCCTAGAACTCTTCTTTGACTTCACTTGAAAGATGGAACGAGCTTGCCCGAAGTCTTCGTACTCGAAGATAATCCATCTTGCGGCAACTCACACTCAAGCTCACACTTCACTAATCAACGTATTAGTGAAGATAACAATCTAAACTAAATTGCTAGAATGATTTAGGTTAATAAAGCAGAAATTTTGCTCACTAAAAGTCTTTCTATCTTTTTCTCAACATAGAAATAAAACTAGAGAGAAGAAGAAGATAAACCTTGGAGATGAGAATGAGAGTTGAGGATAAGATGAGATGAAGAAAAATGATTAATATGTATGAATAAAACAAAGACAGGAAGATGAGTCGTGGCTTCTCAATATTTCTCCAAACAACCAAAGAATGACTCATTCTTCTTTTCTTTAATTCATATATTTAAATCATTATCTTCTCTTCTTTTCTCTAATGTGATTGATTGATCATTTCCGTGTCGTGTTTTGAAAAGTGTAAAATATCACAACCAAAGAAATTTGTAAACCGCAATCAATTAACGGTGTCTATTGAAGTTTCGTTAGCGAATACGGATCGTCCACTGAGATTGTGTGAATTTGTTTGAATTTTTTTTAGTTGAGGTGCAAAGAAAAGATGAAAGAAAATGATTTAATAATTGTGAGATTTAGTTTCAAGAATCCTAAAGAAATAGATCTAAAATTGAGAATTAATAAAAATCAAGAAAATGTCCAAACCAATTGAATTATCAAGATTTGTAAAGTAGCTTGTAGGAATCGATCAAATAAGTAGTGATCATGAATACTAAAGATTTCGAAATCTTATCTATTGAGGATTTGTTGCTAGATCGATGTCGATCAACGAAGATTAGGGATCTATTGAAGAAACTAGGGTTTCTCCTTCACCATCCCTTATCTTTTCATTGATTATCATTCAAATTCTAGCCTCTAGTCAAGAAAATCACTGATCGTTGATCTCTAATTTGGAGCGAAAACATTCAAGAAAGCGATCTCGCTCAAAATTAGGTCTTCGATGATTCAATTTCCTAGAGTTAACAAACCTCATAAGACTTAAGAATCGTTCAAAAATTTCATCATCATCATCTACCTATTCACTCGATTCCGCTACAAGCGGAGATTTCACTCACACATCATGAAAATAGAATATTCAAGAATGCGATATATTTTCATAATGCAAGAATGTAAAGAAAGCAAGATTTATAATTTTTCACCTTTATTAATCGACGATTAGGTACAATTCACTCAAAGGTTACAAGATCCGAGGAGGTAACTAGGTCCGCCGAAATTAGCTTCGCATCGATCTTCTTGAGTCGCGGATCGTCGTGGATCTCTTGCTCGGATGATGATCGGCGTTGCTTCAAAGGATCTTCATTTACTTGCTTGATTTGTTCTCGATGAATCTTGATTTGGCTTTGGAATTGGATTTGGGCTAGGGTTTTGATTACAAGTTGTGTCACTCAACTTGTGTGTGGATTTGGTTCAATGTTCAACAAATAATCCCTCTTTGTAATGAAGTCATAGGTCCCCTTTTATAGTTTTCATCTATCTTCTCCTAGAAGCTAGGTTGTTATGAAGCTTGCATAGAAAGCTAGGTAGTTGTAGGGAAGTTTCTAGATTAAGGTAGTTATCTAGCTTGCATGAGAAGCTTGGCTGTTGGAGGGAAGCTTCTGGAGATTTCTAGGGACTTTAAAGCGTCTTGAAGAAGTTTGGCAGTTGAAGAAAAGCCTCGGGAAAAAGTTCCAACCGCCGACGAGTCAGATCGACCGCGGATCCGCGGCGGATCAGCCTAACTCGGCCGCGGATCCTCGGCCGTTTGATGAGCTTAATGGCTGAAATCTTCAGGGGTATTTTGTGTTATCTTTTAGATACTTTTTTGATGCCTGGAATATTATACTTCTTTCTTGATTGCTGCCAGATCTCAAGTATTTGACTTGCTGTATTTTATCGGCACTTTTAGCAATTCCAGTTCTTTGACCTGAAGAATTTCTGCACAAAATCTTGAGACAAGTGTTAAGATATACAAATATCATGCATGTAGTAATAAACACTCAATTTCCCTCTAGAATGTCGGTTATAATGTATAACACATGTTATTTGATATTTTGCAGACGAATTGCTAATATGTGCTATATTTATACCAAACACCTTTAGATGATTAGAAAGAGTAGGGAAATTGATGTGTTAAGAATGCAATATTTTCGACTGATCAGTGATTCTCACACATCTATGTTTTATATATCATCAACCATGATACAATATGCATATATATCAAATATATAATGAGATGAAAAGAATTAAAGTGAGCTTAATATTAGCTAACACACACACACACATACATACATACATATATCATATATAAATATATATCAAATTATTTAATCAACACTTGATTCAATAATCCGGTTATATCACATATAACCCGGCTAATATCAATTAACGCTAGATTAGAATACGGTATCATATACTCGTATTTAATCAAGCTCCCGCACATATCTCCATACATGCCCTACTTCGTTTCGCTTGAGCTAGCAAACTTCTATGTAGGACTCTACAGACTCACCAATACGCTAGCAGTAGGTAATGATCACATAAAAGACCTACAAACCATCAGCAGTACTAGCTGGACGTAACAGCTACTCAGGTATTGAACGAATAGAAAATTAACAAGCAAACTTGTCCAAACTCTCGTCGAGCCTATAAACAACACTTACCGTACAATCCGGTCTTTTCGTCTGATATGTTGCATATCGAGTCTGAGGGTGGAATCGTCAAACCCCAATAACTATTTAAGTCATGCCGATATGTAGCCTATAACCTTTCGAAAAACTACCGATAACACTTATCAATAAATCTCATCAGCCCTGACCAGGGGCTTGTTGTTATAGCCAATCGAGCATAGCACAACATCAACTCCCAATACCGGGAGAGACGAAACCCCTCCTATCCCTCACTGCCTCCATGTGACTTGGGATTGTACTCAAAAACCACCTGTTTGCACGACTCAGTAGAGCCGTGGTAGGATGGAAATTAAAGTACAGTGGGAACCACACAAGACGCTATGACGATCTTGGGTTTACAGACTAACCTGTACAAGTGTCACCAGAGAACTGCTATCTGACGATAGGTATGGTACCATCTAGAAGTTCTCGGCGAGTCCGTTCAGTGTACTCATTCTCCAATGAGCATCTGTGTACAATCTTTGATGTCAAACACCAATGGCTGTGGGATCAACCATCGCCCCATATAGGATCAAGAAACGTACACACTAGTCTACTCTGGAATATCGATACCCTCCAGACTAGGAACTGTTAAGGATGTGCTTGTCAACTACTCAAGCCCCACTAGTATTATCTACATCATACTCCTGGTAGTCAAGCCAACATCCTAAGGGCTTTATCAACATGTATCAATGAGATAGTAAACTAAAACAAGTGCACATGTTAAGATAAAGAGCTAGCATACTATCATGTTGAGCAAGAAAGTTCTCTCTCTCTCTATATGCCTAAGTATCCAATATAATCTACAATAATGGCCTCTAAGGCATACATATTCCTAACAATCTCCCACTTACACTAAGGCCAGTTGTTGTAGTATCGCATATCTAACATTCCAAAAAGTCTCTCGAACTGTATCTGGGAAAGTGCCTTCGTGAGTGGATCCGCCGTGTTGTCCTTCGTATCTACTCTCCTGATCTCGATCTCGCGGCGATCAACTATCTCCCGGATCAGATGATACCGCTTTAGAATATGTCTGGATCGCTGATGGGATCGGAGTTCCTTAGCCAAAACCACAGCTCCATTGTTATCACAATACAAAAGTATTGGATCAATAATGGATGGAACCACACCAAGTTTAGTAATGAACTTCTTCATCCAGACATTCTCTTTGGCAGTATCGTTAGCAACGATGTATTCAGCCTCCATCGTCGAGTCTGCAACGGTATCTTACTTGGAACTCTTCAAACATACCGCTCCTCCGTTGAGGGTGAATAAAAAACCCGAGACAGACTTGCTGTCATGCTTATCATTCTGAAAGCTCGAATCGGTAAAAAACTCCATTTGGAGTTCTCCTTTACCATACACCAAGAACATATCTTTAGTCCTTCGTAAGTACTTAAGAATGTTCTTCACAGCTGTCCAGTGCTTCTCCTATGGGTCTGATTGATACATACTTACCACACTAAGTGCGTAAACTACATCCAGTCTAGTGCATAACATCACGTACATAATAGACCCAACTGCAGAAGTATAGGGTATCACGTTCATGCGAACCCTTTCCAAATCAGTCTTGGGAGACATCTCTTTAGAGAGAGTGATCCACGAGAAAGCGAGTAAGTTACCACGCTTGGAATCTTCCATACTAAAGCTCTTTAGTATGGTATCTATGTACCTGGATTGGGACAATCCCAGTAATCTTTTAGATCTATTCCTATAGATCTTTATCCCTAGGATGTAGGAGGCATTACCCAGATCTTTCATGGAGAAATTTTGTGATAGGAAGAGTTTGACCGAGTGCAACATAGGAACATCATTTCCTATAAACTAAGTACAATACGAGGAAGACAACTTTACTCTCTACTACCTTTTTATATATACATGGTTCATCTACGTTTTTTATGAAGTCAAACTCTTTGACTGCTACATCAAAACCGATGTTCCAGCTCCGCGATACCTGCTTTAATCTGTAAATTGATTTAAATAGCTTGCATACCTTTCTACTGCTCCCACTATCTACGAAGCCCTCTGGCTGTGTCATATACACGCTCTCTTCTAAATCACCATTTAGAAAAGCGGTCTTGACGTCCATCTGCCAGATTTCATAGTCATGGTATACAGCAATGGCAAGTAGGATCCTGATGGACTTAAGCATAGCCACTGGAGAAAAGGTCTCATTATAGTTGACACCTGGTCGTTAACAAAAACTTTTTGCTATATGTCTAGTTTTGAAGGTCTCAACCTTTCCATCTGCAACAATCTTCTTCTTGAAGATCTATTTGCTCCCAATGGGTTTTATCCCTTCAAGAGCAACCTTTAAAGTCCATACTTTGTTGGTGTACATGGATTCCATCTCAGATTGTATAACATCCAGCCATTTCACAGAGTCTCCACTTGTGATGGCCCGCTCGAAACTGGTCGGGTCATTATCTTCCATGATGCAATCCTCACTCTCACCGTCTATGAGGAAACCGTAGTATCTCTTAGGTGGATGAGAAAGCCTACTAGATCTGCGGAGTGGCTGAAGTTCGTCGGGGACTATCGAATCCTCTGATTCTACCAAATCTTCAATTATAGTTTGTGTTTCTGGAATTTCATCCAATTCTACTTCGTTACCACTAATTTCTTTTACAAGAAAATTCCTTTTCTAAAAAGGTGGCGTATTGCGCAACAAACACCTTTTGTTTCTCAATATGGTAGAATAGATATCTATGTGAATTCTTTGGATATCCCACAAACTTGCAAAGAATTGATCGTGGTTCGAGTCTGTCCGGATTCTGTTTTTTAATATAGGCCGAACAACCCCATATCTTAACTCATTTAAGATATGGTCTCTTTCCACTCCATACCTCATATGGTATTTTAGGCACGGATTTTAATGGAACTTGATTCAATAGGTATGCAGATGTCTCAAATGTATAACTCCAAAAGGAAATTGGTAACCCAGCATTACTCATCATAGAACGCACCATATCTAATAGGGTGTGATTCCTCCGCTCCGATACACCATTGAACTGTGGTGTATACGGAGGAGTAAGCTGAGAGAGAAACCCATTCTATTTGAGATAATCTTGGAATTTCGTGCTTAAATATTCCCCTCATCGATCAGATCGAAGGATTTTGATATTTTTACCCGTTTGGTTCTCTACTTCGTTCTTATATTTCTTGAATTTCTTAAAAGTTTCAGACTTGTGTTTCAACAAGAACACATGTCCGAATCTAGAGTGATCATCGGTGAATATAGTGAAATACGAGAAACCATTTCTGGCATGTGTAGACATAGGACCGCATACATCACTGTGCGCTCGCGCAAGGTGCGCCAGCGCTGGAATTAAAAATTCCTCACCGTCAGATCAAAAGATCTACTAATAATAAATTATTAATTAATCAGAACTAAAATTCTGTTATGAAAAGATTTTTCAATCTTATTGAAACAAGAAGATCATCTTCTGTAAAATGGAGGCCTTAGGATCAAAGATCCAACGGTGGGAAATATTCCCAAATCAATCAGAGAAAGATCTCTTAAAACCGATTTAACAAATCATTTGGCCCTATATAAAGGACCCTAGACTTCAAGTCTAAAATATAGAGAAGACAGAAAAAGAGAGAAAAACCCTCTGCAAAACAGAGCAAGCTCTTAGAAAAAAGAAGATTTTTCTTCATCTTCAAGGTAAAAAAAAAGAACTATGTTCTTGAACAACAGAGATGAAACCATCTCGTAAAAAGAAGAACCATCTTCTAAAAAGATCAGAGATCTAAGAAAAAGACCAAGGTCTTTAATAAAAAAGAAAAGATCAAAAAGATCTAATCATAAAAAAACTAAAAGAAGTATTTTACTTCATTCACAGATCTTTTGATCTATAAAGGCAGAGCCTTTTATAAAAACAAGAACTTTTGTTCTCGGATCTTGAGTCAAAGCCTCCTTTGAAGAACATAAATTTGTTCTTTGATCTTAAAATTGATCAGATGCGCTTTGCGCTACTGAAAAGTGCCTTGCACTCATGAACTGCGCCTTTGCGCTCCTTGGATCGGCGCTCAGCGCCAAAACGTGCCACGTGTCAACCATAGACACCTATTTCCTGATTTAGAATCAGAAAAGCTTATGGAAAAGGCTTCAGAAAAGGATCATGTGCTTACACGTGACCAGCAGTCACGTGTTGGCACGTGACACCTAAAAGCATCGGCAAGGCAAATTCAGCTTCCCGACTACATCAAAGAAAAGGGCTTCAGAAAGGGTCACGTGCTCCCACGTGACCTGGGTCACGTGTTGGCACATGACAATTAAAAACGGCTTCAAAGGCAAACCGGTTCCCTGATCAAATCAAGGAAAAGGCTTCAGAAGAGGTCACGTGCTCCCACGTGACCAGGGTCACGTGTTGGCACGTGATAATCAAAAGCAGCAGATTTGTTCTCCGGTTAAACCAAGAAAAAGGCTCCAGACAAGGGTCACGTGCTCACAAGTGACCAGGGGTCACGTGGTGGCACGTGACGGTTAAGCAGCGACCAGAAAGCAGAGCGCAAAAGAAAGAAGAGGGCTCGTTCCAAAGGGGGGTCACGTGCCCACACGTGACCAAGGGTCACGTGGCCACACGTGACCGACTTCAAAGCCCATTTGTTAACAGAATTAAATTCTAAGAAAAGACCTCTCAAATCTTTCCAAAAGCAACCGGTTGCATTAAAGATTTAAAGGTGATTAAATATCATCTATCTATGGGAAAATCTTGAAATTGGGAAGATTTCCCCGTAAAATCTAACCGAAATAACAAAGGAGAATCTCTGGATTTAAAATCCAATGGTGAATAAAATTCACCTAATAATCTAAAAGTCCAAAACGAATTATGGATACAAATCAAATCTCTCAATGAAAGATTCATCAAAAACTAATTGACTCGGCTGCTTCTCCTATAAATAGGAGCCAAGAGACACACAAAAGGAGGATATAGGCAGAGGGAAGAAAAGAGAGAGAGCCTTGATACTTTAGAGGAATTTGGATCTTCTGCAAAAGAAAACCCTAGGTAAGAAAGGGAAGGTTTCATTGAAAGAAAAGAGAATTTAATTCTCAACAGAGTTTAACTCTGATATAAAACAGAAGGACATATTTCTTCTCTCTTTGATGGAGGATCTGTAAAGTGCACATCTCCCCTTGAGTTGAGAATTTAATTCTCAATGGGTTGAGATCCTGCCATGCAGATCCAAAGCATAGAGAGGGAATGGAAGCACGAGAATTTAATTCTCACAGAACTATAGGAATTCAATTCCTTCAAAATAAAATTAGGGTTTGACCCTGTGTTATGGGAATTTAATTCCTTCAGAATGAAAAGAATCAGGGTTTAACCCTAGTTAAGAACTTAGTTCTGTTAAAACAACAAGAATTTAATTCCCTTAATCTTATTCCCCAGAATAATTCTCTAACAAAGAGTGGGGGTTTAATTCCTTAAAACTTTTAACCCTATTCAGTTCTTCACATATATGAGGAATTTAATTCCTACATAAAATTCAGAGTTCAACTCTTCAAAAGGAATTAGGAATTTAATTCCTCTGAAATTATTGTTAGGGTTCAACCCTACGAGGAATTTAATTCCTGAAAGGGATTAACAGATCTTCTAAACAACTACAGAAAAGCAGGGTCACGTGTCACCACGTGACCCCCCCAAAAGATCTACAGAAAGCCCTTTGAGGCAGTGCCTCACGTGACCCACGTGACCCACGTGACCCTTGGCAGAGGCTTTAACATACTCCATTCAAACACCCGTCACGTGATGACACGTGATGCTCCAAAAGATGCGATCTTCTCAGCAGAACAAACGAAGGGAGGGCGCCCTCACGTGCTACCACGTGACCCCTCTTGTCTCAACGTCTAACGCTAAATTGGAACCCCTGAATTCAGTGTTAAAACATTGTTTGGCCTTAGTGTCCAACATTAAGCAAAGAACTTTATTTGCAGTGTTCAACACTGATTACCTTAGTGTTTAACACTAATTTGGGATTTTTGTTGCCAGTGTTTAACACTGGTCTGTTTTAGTGTTTAACACTAATTTGAAGGCCTTGTTGCTGGTGTTTGACACCAACTATCTCCTAGTGTTAAACACTGACTTATCAATCTCATTCTCAGTGTTCAACACTGATTGGTCTTTAGTGTTTAACACTAGGCATTGGCCCAATTGGCTAAATGGCCAGAGGCAAACCCTCTCCTTCAAGGGACCAACACGAGGGCCGATGTCCCAGACATGATTGGACTTAGCCCAAGCTGGCCATAAGTCCTCAATTCGTAATTAACTGGGTTAATGGGCTCATAACATAATTAATTGGTCTTGGTCCCAAATTGGGCCAAAGACTATTTAATCCACTCCGGTTCCAGGGCACATCTCTTCATTCCTTTGATACTTGGTGTTGTAATCCCTCAACGTCTTCAAAGAGGTGACGTGTCCCGATGACCACACATTGATATGGACTGTGGGGTCCTTAAACCCATGGACTACGACGTCCTTAACCATGACCGAGATGTCTTAAAACTAACAATGGACTGTGGGGTCCTTAAACCCATGGACTACGACGTCCTTAACCTTGACCGAGATGTCTTAAAACTAACAATGGACCGCAATGTCCTTAAACTACCCATGGACCGCAATGTCCTTAAACTAGCGATGGACCACTATGTCCCTAAACTGGAACGATAGAGCCCAAACGCTCTTTTGTTGGATTTAAACGATCCCGTTTAAGTTGATCTTAGCCTTAAATATGGCTAACGTATCCTTAAACCTTTCAAACAAACTTTAGTCCCAAACTGGACTATAGATCCCCCCAATTAACTCTGGTTCAAGGGTACATCTCTGAACTCCTCTGACATCTGTCGTTGTAATCCTTCAACGTCGTCAGAGAGGTGACGGGTCCCGACGGCCATACATTAAATGGACCACTATGTCCCTAAACTGGAACAATGGAGCCCAAATGCTCTTTTGTCGGATTTAAACGGTCCCGTTAAGTTGATCTTAGTCTCAGGTTAGACTAACGTATCCTTAACAAATGTTTGAGTTGATCTTGGCCTTAAATATGGCTAACGTATCCTCAAACCAAACCCCCAAACCCAAATCTAAGATAATACGGATTTGGACTAGTCCACGCCCTACGGGCGACGACATAACTCGGTCTCCGTAAACAATCCACGGGCAACAAAACATAAAATAAACACACACGACACGAAGTGACCATCCGGAGAAGGAGAAAGTTGTTACCGCGATGCGGTAGCGTAATTAACTGCAGGGGCTTGCGCCTGCAGGGAAGAGCGTCCCCACAATCAAAAACCCCTCAAGCGAGGGCGAATCTGACGAAGTCTGCTACATCGGACGCATCCGTTCAGACCTTCGATACACGGTGCCATAAATCAACTTGGCATCTTCGGAGAGATGGACGGATAGCACCAATTAGCATCTGCCCCGAACCTCAGGTGAGACGTCCCGCGTCTCGGCCGCCGTTCGGAGAGGAACAGATTCTGGCACGCCCGGTGGGACCTTTTCCTCTTTCTACTCCACACTTCGTGTGTCGTGATTCGTGAACCAATCGCGGTTCGCTAATGGTTGCCCTTGGGTTTCGAGATACTAAGACTTGGCGTCTTGCTCATTGCAGAAAGCAAAGGATCGATGGCTTCTACTTCTGCGAAATGCTCCAACTGCTCGGACTGCAATTGCGACCAACGCTCTGCCTCGCCAGGAGGTATAGCCTACGGACCCCAAGCTGCTTCATTATTCACAGTACCGGTGGACCAGGTGACTCAGGCCACTACCGGATTGTTCTTTGGGACTATGCTCCCACCGACAAGCTTCACGGCGCCGGTGCTGACAAAGGAAGCTCCCAAGAAGTCGGTCTTTGATCGTCTTACCCCTGCTGCGGCTCCTCTCAACGGGTCGCCCAACATCAGCGCCTCGGTCTTCTCTAGATTGAGCCAGAAATCCTGTGGACCCATCATGGGGCCTACAATCCCAGAGAAGGCTGTTTCTAAGAAAGTGACCGGTCCTGCTCCCGAAATCGCCAGGGCGGCTTCCCCGGTCAAAAAGTCGGTCCTTACAAGATTGACGGCCCCAGCTCCCGCTCCTACTACCCAAAGGACATCGGTCTTTGACAGGCTAACACCAGCAGCGACCCCCCACCTACACAGGGGGCAAGACGAAGCCATTCTCACCGCTGAACCAACGCCGTCCGCTCGACACGCTCGACGTCGCTACTGGCGCCGAGTAAGGAAGGCTGGGGGCAACTCCCCCTCTGGGCTAACTCCATCAGCCCCGATGGCAGAAGTTAATGCTGCTGTTCCAACGGAGAACAGCTTCGAGATGCTAAATATGGTGCGAAGGAATTCTCCTACTGCGGTGCTAAAGAGGTCTCCTCCCCCACTAAAAAAGGTTGTGGAAATAAAGTCAGAACAGCCCCGATCCCCTCAACGGCTGTCTTCCAAAATATATAAGGTTTGGCGGCTGGCCCGAGATTCGATGATCAATCCAAACTTCTCCCGCCAGCACAAGAAGCCTAAAATCCAATCGGAAGCCGGTCACCAGGCTAAACCACGAAAGGCTGTCTGGACGCCCACCTCAACCTCCACTGCTCATAAAAGGAGGAAGCCAGAGAAGATCCCCCAGCCTGCAACGACAGCTAAAAGCACTGAGCCCAGACGCCCTAAGTCTGGGGGCATGATGGTCCATACCGTATACATGGCGTCAGGAAAAGAAGACAGCCGTGCGTCTACAGGTCATAGACCGCTCACACGGTCGGTGACCAAAGCTCAGGAGCAACAGCAAAAGCTTCAGGAAATGATGAATGCTATGGCCGCACTTACCGGGCCAAAAGAAAACCCAGAAACGTCTTCAGACGAACGCCAGGAGGAAGAAACCGACGCCGAATTCCTTCGCCGAATATTGGAGAAGAAGGACAAAGAGGCTGCTGAACAAGCAGCCAACATACAGCGTATGGGCCTCCTCTTCCAAGATATGATAGGAATGATGATCCAACAGGATCCACCCGCTGAGGATCCCCCGATCGTCCTTGAAGACGACAGGGGAGAAACGTCAAATCCACCACCGGCCCTCTCAACGGCCAAGGAGGAGACAATCTCTAAGGCTGACTTGGTCGACTATATAGCCCAGCAAATCCGGGTTCATCATGCGACTGAGGCAGTTGGTCAAGTCGTAAAAACGGGGCGGCCATATCCAAGCTGGTACGACCAAATCAAGTACCCGCCGGGTTACACAATTCCCAAGTTCCATGTTTACAAGGGGACCGGCAATCCCCACCAACATGTCGCCCAGTTCAGGGCCCTTTGCGGTAACACCGGCGGAGATGATAAACTGTTGCTTTGCCAGTTCGTGGGCAGCTTATCAGAAACAGCGTTCGAATGGTATTCGGAACTCCCGAACGATTCTATCAAGACGTTCGCTGAAATGGAGTTGCTATTCACTCAGCGATTCGCAAGCGCCAGCGAACGCACTCCAATAACGGCACTGATTAACGCCAGGGAAAAACCAGGCGAAACTTGGGTCCAGTATGCTATACGATGGCGGAATTTGTGGTCGAAATGCAAGCAACGCATTGAGGAAGCGCCCGCGGTGGGCATGTTCGTGGGAACCCTAGACCCTCACGCAACTATCTCCCAGTTTATGATGTTCTTTAAGCAACCACATTCCAGGCTTTAATCGACAAGTTGGCTCAGATGGACCAAATGGGTCATAGACCGTCTCCCCCGAAGCCAGAACCTCGGAATGACAAGGGTAAAGGAAAGGCCACCTTCGTCGCGAATGCCCAGCAGCAACCCAATGCCCCAAAGCTGACGGATCAACTGGAAGAAAGACGCTGGTATTATAATGAGAAGATGAAGCGTCCCTACTCGTTCCCACGGGACAAGACGAAACGGCTATTCGAGCTGGCAGTACGCAACAGACTTATAAACCTGCCAAATCCAAGGCGACCGCCACAACCCACTGAGGTGAACAACCCCAACTATTGCCCTTACCATCAAACGGTAAGCCATCCGGTTGAGGATTGCTTCGTCTTCAAATGATGGATTGAAGATCAATACCTCCAGGGAAAGTTTGCGCTGTCCGAAAAGTGGAAGGTGAACCCGCCACAGCCGCATACTCCTAAGAAGACGGACGCACCGGGGGCGACTTGTTCTTTTATTGAAGAAGCTCCATGGGAAATCGTGCTATCAGCTAAAACCAAAAGGATGCTGAGTGACCTTCATGCGTGCCCAGCGGTTGAATGGAAGAACCCGCTTGAACCTCAAATCATCGAAGGGATGTTGAAGCCGCGCCCAACTACAAAAATTCGTGGTGATGGCCCAAGTACTCTCACCCAACCGTCAAAATCTTCGAAGAAAAAGAAGAGGAAATCCAAAAGGCCCGTGAAGCCTGGAAACAAGCGCACGGATTTGCAGAAACAGATTGACGCGCTGGAGGAGTACAATCAAAAGGCACGGACTCCCGTCACACTGCAAGAGTTCCTCAACCACGTCTTTTAGAAGGAAGATGAGGAAGAGAGCTCATCGGATGAATTCGAGGGATATGTGGCGAGTTGTCATGTGATTTCCCACTCGGAAGATGAGAAAACTCCTGGCACCGAGAAACTGGGGGCACACCCTGAGCCAGGACTTGTGTGGCCAACAGATGAAATGATCGACACCTTTCTGGACGAGATTCGTCTAAAGAGTAAAGTAGATCAGGAGCGTGAGATGGCCGCATCGGAAGGAGCCGAACGCAGGCGACTAAATGAAAGAATTGAAGTACTCCCGCCAGATCGAAAGGCATCCGAGGCAGACAAGAAGATATTCAAGACGAGAAAAAGGTTTGCCAAAGCCATGTCAATGGGAATGAAGTTACCACCATCGGAAGGAAACACGCTCAATGGGGTGGAGAGGCACCCTGATTATTGCGCATATCATCGGAAAATTTCACACCCCATGGAGGAGTGCGACGCCTTTAAGATATGGTGGCAAGGATATGTTGCTCATCGGCAACATTTTAAGCGCATGAAACGCAAGACTCGTCGAGAACAAAGAAGTACTGCCGACGAGCACAACAGGACCACTGGCAACTGTTACACGGTTAACGCCGGAGGGTCACAAGTTCTCACCTTTGGGAGCGACTCCGATGAAGAAATGGCTCTGAGCCCTCTCTTTAAAGAATCCGTTTTAGGGAAAGAGGAGAAATCGGAGGCCTGCGAGAACATTCAGCTGCGCAATCGCACACTCCCAGAAAAGAATCTCGGGCCCGTGAGTATAAAAGATATAGGAAAGGAAAAGGTCACTGAAGATATCACTTTAGATGACCAAGTCATGAAAGAGCTGGCTGCCAAAGACCCTCCTAGGAAGGGTAAGGTGGACTATAACATCCTAGCGCACCTAAGGAAGCTACCTTCTCAGCTTAGTATTCTCGATACCCTCCTATTATCAACAGAAGCGCGGGACTCACTAATTAAGGCGTTACAAGAACCTGAGCAATTCCAAGCCTTTCTCGCCACTGAAAGGATGAAGGATGAATTGGAGGAAGTGCATACGGCCAACATCGCTTTAGGTGACGAAGACCTCCTTCTCGGGACGTGCGACCACAACCGTCCCCTATATGTCTCTGGATACTTCCATGATATCAAGATAGGTAAGATCCTGGTGGATAATGGATCCTCCGTCAATCTCCTTAATGTTCGGGTGTTGAAGGAAATCTGCATGAGTGTGCAACACCTCGCTCGTGACAAAATTACTATCTCCGGTTTCGATTCACAATCGTCACGGACTCTCGGATCCGTGATACTAACATTATGCTTTGGACTCCTCGTCACAGACATCAAATTCCATGTCATTGACGCCAAGACCTGCTACAACGCCTTGCTCAGTCGTCCTTGGCTACACGAGTACAACATCATCCCTTCTACACAACATCAGTGTATAAAGTACTTTAAGGATGGTTTCGAGTATACCGTAACAGGTGAGTTGAATCCATTTTCCGTGAACGAAGTCCGCAAATACGAAGATGCGGAGTACTTTTTGCCAGATTTCGAGGATACAGAAAGGTGTCGCAACCCGGAGAACAAAGCCGCCGCCATCATCCCTGTTTTTGGGAGCGATACCGAAGAAGAAGAAGAGATAGTTTATACTGGGCCATCTCAACGCAACAACCCGGGGACGTCCGCCCCCATGTTGGTCTTCAGAAGTGACTCGGAAGATGAGGTTAATGCCGTGTTCTCCAATCGGCTGTCAATACAAGCACCCCCTAGCGATGATCAGAGTTTGCAAATCACCATGGTGCCGTGGGAACACTACAAGGATCTCGACACACTTCAAGCTCACAATGTGCAGGACCTGCAAACATTTTACGTCCCTTCCAGACAAAGGGGTGAGAAGTTAATTCTATTCTACCGATCCTCAGAGTCGAAAATAGAGAAAGAGATCTGGCATGGCACGGATGTTACACTCGACAGGCTCCAACCTATCCGTTTGCCCAGATACTACACAAATGGACTAAAGAGGCTATTGAAGCCCAAGGAGTACCCTTAAAACAGACTGTTCGACAAGCTCGGTTCTACAACAGGATTTGGGATGTCCCTGGGACCCAACGCAAATTGCCCAACGGGAAAATGGAAACACTTGGGCTTGGATACGCGAGAACCGGAAAACGGGAACGGGCCCACAGTAGCTACACCATATATACTTTTGATGAAGAAAAGGACGCCCCGTCAGGAAATGCCAACCCCTCATCAAAACTAGATCCCGCGATTGAAATGCCGAGTCCGTCGTTTGAAGAACGAATGGACAAGCCTATCAGGAAAGTGGGTCAAAAAGCTCGGGAAGACCACAACCGCGAGATGGCCATCTACGAGAAGGCTAGGACGCAACGTCTATTTCAACGGGCTGCAAAAGACAAAGATGCTCATCCTTGTCAACCCGTTGTACGAAAGGCTCGACGCAGAGACGGAAATAAATCAAGAAGCGGAGAGAGGAGCCGACAACAACGACGCAGGATTAGAGAGTTACGTGATCGGGTATTTCGCGGCTCGGATTTGTCCCTCATGAAGAAGATGTGTCGAGCGTACTCCTTCCCCCGAGACAAGACGGAGAGGTTACTCAAGCTCGCTATAAAACATCAAATGATCGCGCTTCCAGAGTCTAGACACCCTGAGCAAGCTAACAAGGCTTCTCATCTAAGCTATTGCTCTTATCGCCGAGCCATAGGACATCCTACCGAAGACTGCTTCACCTTCAAGAAATGGGTCGAGGACCAGTACCAACAGGGCAGATTCACTTTATCCGACGGCTGGAGGGTAACGCCGCCACGAAAGCATGAATCCAAAGCCGCAAAAGCAGAACCAGATCCACCTCAGCCCTGGAAGCGGATTCGCACCTGCTACACGGTTACGATATTAAAAGAAGAGCCCGAGAACATGGATGACCTTCCCTGGTGCTTTGAGAACAGCGATGATGAGGTGATCTCAGAATTTCCGCCAGCTCCAAAAGAACTGGAAGACGGCATACATACTACTGCGGATAACCTCAAGAAGATTGAGTTGGGATCGGCAGATGACCCGCGACCGACATTTGTCAGCGAGCTGCTATCTGAAGAAAGGGTGGCTGCGTTAAAGAACGTGCTTCTACGGCATAAAGACTGCTTCGCGTGGAACTATTCCGAAATGCCAGGATTAGATCCGGAGATTGCTGTGCATAAATTAGCAATATCCCCAGATATCAAGCCAGTCAAGCAGGCGCCAAGAAGGATGCGACTCGAGCTTGAAATGAGCATCAACGCCGAAGTCAAGAAGCTGATCGATTCTGGATTTATTCAAGAAGTCCAGTATCCCGACTGGATCTCCAATATCGTCCCGGTAATGAAGAAGAATGGGACGGTACGCATATGCGTGGATTTCAGGGATCTCAATAAAGCATGTCCAAAGGACAATTTCCCAGTACCAGTAACCGAGCTAATGATAGATAACACGTCCACTCACGAGGTTTTCTCCTTTATGGACGGTTCGTCAGGATACAATCAGATAAAGATGCATCCCGAAGACCAGAAGCATACCGCTTTCCGGACCCCTTTGGGTATATTCTGCTACAGGGTTATGCCCTTTGGTCTAAAGAACGCCGGCGCTACCTATTAAAGGGCCATGACAAAAATCTTCGATGACCTCATACATGACATCGTCGAGTGCTATATCGATGACCTTGTAGTAAAGAGCATGTCATACGAAGAGCATTTAAAGCATCTGGAGACTGTATTTCAACGCCTTCGGCAATATAATTTGAAGATGAATCCCCTCAAATGCGCGTTTGGAGTCTCCTCGGGTAAATTCCTGGGATTCATCATCCGACATCGAGGCATCGAAATAGATCCATCTAAGATCAAGGCGATCATGGAAATGCCTCCGCCAAGAACCCTCAAACAGTTGCGGTCTCTCCAAGGGAAGCTCGCATACATCCGGCGATTTATCGCCAATCTTTCAGGCAAATGCCGTCCTTACAGCCACCTGATGAAGAAGGGAACTCCATTCGTTTGGGATCACAAATGCCAAGGTGCACTAGACGAGATCAAGCAGTACCTGCAAAACCCTCCGGTGTTGGCTGCGCCGGTCAAGGGAAAACCCCTCATTCTTTATACAACCGCCCTCGAAGGTTCCTTAGGCGCATTATGGGCACAAGAGAACGATCAAGGGAAAGAGAGAGCACTCTACTACTTAAGTCGAGTTCTGCTGGGGACAGAAAACAACTACTCTCCCATTGAAAAACACTGCTTGGCGTTAATCTTCGCGATAACAAAACTCAGGCACTATGCGTTGGCGCACGAAGTCCGTCTCATCTCGAAAGTGGACCCTCTTAAATATTTGATGTCGAAGGCAATACTGACGGGTCGACTCGCTAAATGGGCTCTACTCCTTATGGAGTTCTCGATAACATATCGACCTCTCAAGGCAGTGAAAGGCCAGGCTATTGCCGACTTCCTTGCTGAGCATCCAGTACCTGCCGGCTCTCCTCTGAACTGCGATTTGCCGGATGAACATGCATTCGATGCGATCGGTGGCGGTGATACCCGATGGGAACTCTATTTTGACGGGGCATCTTCCATGAAGAAGCGCAAACAATGTACCCCCATAATCAAATCGGGAGTAGGCCTCATCTTCGTAACCCCACAAGGACGGATAATGCGCTTTGCTTTCTCCTTAACGGAATCGAGGACGAATAATGAAGCCGAATATGAAGCTTTGATAGCAGGCCTCGAGATCGCCATTGACATGGGAATTGAAGACCTCTCTATATACGGGGATTCTCAACTGGTCGTTAGTCAAGTAAACGGCGACTACCAAACGTGCAAACCGGAGTTGGTGAGGTACGGCGAAAAGGTGCAACAATTGTTGATCCAAATTCCCTCTTATTCTTTGGAGAACATACCGCGCGCAGAAAACAGCAAAGCAGACGCGCTGGCCAAACTTGCTAAAGAACTAGCTGATGAGAACCTCGATGACGTCAAAATCATGGTGCAAAGCCGTCGAGTGCTCGTCCCGGCAGAAATATCTCCGGAATCATGCGAAGAAAAGGGAGCGACTGAGCAGACAATCCTACAAATAAAAGACCGTAAGAAGGCTGAGGACTGGAGGGAAGTCTTCATAGACTACTTTAAGTCCCACCGAATGCCCGAAGGAGCGTCCTCAAGACATCAGCTCATGAAACGAGCTCTATCTTTCGCTTTCGTCAATGATACTCTGTATAAGAGGTCGTTTGATTCTCTGTGGCTGAGATGCTTAGGACCTGACGAAGCAGAAAGAGTCGTTCAGGAAGTTCACGACGGACTCTGCGGTTCTCACCAAGCAGGCCCGAAGATGAAATTGAAGATCAAACGAATGGGTTATTATTGGCCCACGATGGTCTAGGACTGCCTCGAGTATGCGAAGCAATGCCACTCGTGCCAGATTCATGGAGACTTTATCCACCAACATCCGAATCCACTACACCCAACGGTGGCTAGCTGGCCATTCGAAATGTGGGGGACTGACATAGTCGGCCCCATCGAGCCAGCATCGTCCCGGGGACATCGTTTCATCCTGGCGACAACTGACTACTTCTCAAAATGGGCAGAAGCAGTACCGCTGAGGGAAGTGAAGACGGAGAATATCCTCCACTTCTTCAAGACGCACGTCATCTATCGGTTTGGAACCCCACAGCGGATTATCTCCGATAACGGGCCAGCCTACAGAATCCATAAGATTAGCCGCTTCGCGCAGCAGCACAATATAGACTGGAGATATTCTTCAGTTTACAACCCGCGAGCTAACGGTCTGGCCGAGGCCTTCAAAAAGACCTTAACAAAGATCATAAAAAAGACGGTGTCCCGAAATAAGAAGGACTGGCATGAGAGACTGCAAGAGGCTCTTTGGGCATATCGAACTACGTGCAAGACGGCCACGAACACGACGCCATACGCACTGGTATTCGGTACGGAAGCGGTACTCCCCCTCGAGATAGAGCTGCCTTCTCTACGAGTGGTAGTCCACCACGGATTGATAAACGAAGACAATGCTCACCTTCGGCTTGATGAGCTCGATGCCCTCGACGAAACCCGGCTCATAGCGCAACAAAATCTGGAAGATTATAAAGTAAAGATGACGCGCTCATATGAAAGATTGACCCGACCGAGGACATTCCGCCAAGGCGAACTCGTGTTAGTGGTCAAAAGGCCTATGATCCCCAATCGAGCCAAGCGGGGAAAATTCGAGCCAAACTATGAAGGCCCGTACATCATAGATAAGGTCTACCAGGGTGGGGCCTATCTACTCATGGACATGTATGGTGAAAGGCCTTTCAGGCCAATAAACGGCCGCTTCCTAAAGAAATACTACGCTTAAGGAGCCACAGCCTAGGTCAATGATAGATGACGACGACTATGTCCGCTCGCTATCTTCCTAAAGCTCAAAGCTCTATAAGTAGTAGCCGGCTCTCTCCACGACGGACCGAAATGTCCTTAAACTAATGACGGACCGAAATGTCCTTAAACTAATAGTGGACCGAAACGTCCTTAAACTAACGGCGGACCACAATGTCCTAAAACTTGCAAATGACCGAAACGTTGTTAAACTACTCCCAACCCACAGCATCTTCAGGCTGACGTACCAACAAAAAAATAAAAAATAAAAAATAAAAACGGTATGTCCATAAGCAAAAAGGGCACGGATGAAAACCCGAAAGGGCTCCGTGAGTAAAAATAGCAGGGCTACCGGCGAGTGTTCGTGAAAACCCGAAAGGGCGCGACCTTGTAAAAAAAAAGAAAGAGAGAGAAAAAGAATTAAAAAAAACGGTATGTTCACAAGCAAAAAGGGCACGGATGAAAACCCGAAAGGGCTCCGTGAGTAAAAACAGCAGGGCTACCGGCGAGTGTTTGTGAAAACCCGAAAGGGCGCAACCTCGTTAAAGGACACTTACAGGGTCCTCTCGACCTTGTGAGGAGAAACCACCAGCGTGAGATCCTTATGACTCACAAAGGAGTAACACACTTAGGGACCCTCACGATTCCTAAGGAGAAAATACACTTGCGATATCCTTACGACTCGTAAGGAGAATTCTCTTATGGGACCCTCACGGCTCATGAGATTTGAAAGTCTTAAGTTACAGAAACCGAAACCTGTTCTTAAGCAAATCCCCCACAACCTTCAATACTGCCCTACAAGAGGCTCAATACTGGCCCTTGTATACAATCCACGGGCGCGAATAAACATTTCCCCAGCAAAGTCACACCTGTGACTAGGGATATGTCCATATAATGAGCAACCCTTGTAGGTCTTCTCGACCCATAAGGAGAAAACCCTCTTGTAGGATCCTTACGACTTACAGAGGAACATACACTTAGGAATCCTCACGATCCCTAAGGAGAAAATACACCTGCAAGATCATCACGACTTGTAGGGAGAAATACCTTTGTGAGACCCTTACGGCTCATGAAGTCAAAAGCCTTGGTCGACAGGACCCTTAACCCTGTTTGCTAAGCCACCTTTGTTCAACATCGACAGAGGCAGATGATGATTCGCTCCTGGCAATATTCCAGTTGTAGCGGTGCTGATGCCGAAATCGGTGTCTAAAATCCAAGCTTGCGGCGAAAAAGCAAGCAAGCCACACATGCCTTCGAAATAGCCGAAATGATGGGGCAACTTGCAAACAAAAGCGGCAAGTAAAAATGTATGCATGAAAAATAGCCGAAATGATAGGGCAACTCGCAATAAAAAGCAGCGAGTAGAAAATAAATAAATAGCCGAAATGATTGGGCACCGCGAAAAATAGCCGAAATGATGGGGCAATCGTGACCTTCACGATATAAAAGCTGAAACGATAGAGCATCGCGGAAAAAGAAATAAAATAAAAATAAAATTTATGCCCTACAGGTGATGTTCCATCACACCCTGTACACAATCCAAGGGCGTAAACAAAAAAAGGAACATACCTCCCCCAAGGTTTCACCAAAGAAAGAAGCTAAATCTCGACGGGTCACAAGCGACTTAGAGATCATCCCAACACTCGTCTCGTAACGACAGACACAACTTCAAGCTAAGCGGAACAGCGGCAACTCCCAGTTCCATGGCTCGGTGGTATACATATCGCCAGCAGTTAAACCTCCATCCCGTGAAATACGGATACAATCAGCGAAATTCCTGGTTACGTGGAACGCGGATAACGTCACTCTTTGACCCCGTGGAAAACATCCAGAACGGATCCTGGTCCTCGCAGAGCACGGCAGTGAACCCGTGTGAAGCATCCAGAGCGGAGCCTAGTCCTCGCCGAGCACGGCAATGAACCCGTGTGAAGCATCTAGTGCAAAATTCCTGGTTACGTGGAACGCGGATAACGTCACTCTTTGACCCCGTGGAAAACGTCCAGAGCAGATCCTGGTCCTCGCAGAGCACGGCAGCGAACCCGTGTAAAGCATCCAGAGCAGAGTCTAGTCCTCGCCGAGCACGGCAGTGAACCCGTGTGAAGCATCTAGTGCAAAATTCCTGGTTACGTGGAACGCGGATAACGTCACTCTTTGACCCCGTGGAAAATGTCCAGAGCGGATCCTGGTCCTCACAGAGCACGGCAGCGAACCCGTGTGAAGCATCCAGAGTGGAGCCTAGTCCTCACCGAGCACGGCAGTGAACCCGTGTGAAGCATCTATTGCAAAATTCCTGGTTACGTGGAACGCGGATAACGTCACTCTTTGACCCCGTGGAAAACGTCCAGAGCGGATCCTGGTCCTCGCAGAGCACGGCAGTGAACCCGTGTGAAGCATCCAGAGTGGAGCCTAGTCCTCGCCGAGCACGGCAGTGAACCCGTGTGAAGCATCTAGTGCAAAATTCCTGGTTACGTGGAACGCGGATAACGTCACTCTTTGACCCCGCGGAAAACGCCCAGAGCGGAGCTTGGTCCTCGCCAAGCACGGCAGTGAACCCGTGTGAACCATCCAGAGCAAATACCGGACCGTGGAGTCTTTAAAATCCACGGACTATGATGTCCTTAACCTCGACCGCGATGTCTTAAAACTAACGATCAACTACCCCGATTCCCTACGGATTCTGCCTTGGTTTAAGGGTACATCTCTTCACTCCTTTGATACCTGGCATTGTAATTCCTCAACGTCTTCAAAGAGGTGACGGGTCCCTGCAACCAAACATTGGACTGTGGAGTCCCTAAATTCACGGACTATGAGGTCCTTAACCTTGACCGTGATGTCTTAAAACTAACATCGGACTGTGGAGTCCCTAAATCCACGGACTATGAGGTCCTTAACCTTGACCGTGATGTCTTAAAACTAACATCGGACTGTGGAGTCCTTAAATCCACGGACTATGAGGTCCTTAACCTTGACCACGACGTCCTTAAATCACAAGGAAGAAAACTCTCTTGTGAGATCCCTACGACTCTCAAGGGAAAACCCGCTTAAGAATCTTCACGATTCTTAAGAAGGACTTACACCTATGGGATCCTCTCGACCTGTAGGGAGAAAAACTCTTTATGAGACCCTCATGGCTCATAAAATGCAAAAGTCTTAGGAAGCAGATCTTAACCCTGAATCCTAAGCCATCACTGTCCTGCAAGGAGATCAAGATAGAATATCCGCAGAATACATTTAATAAAAAGGGGACACACCATTAAGAAGAAAAATGTATCTTTTATTCATAAACCAAAATGGATACAAAGTACAATTCATGAAAGAAACAAAAAAGAAAGATAATCTCATCCATGAGTACGTACAAAAAAGGGGAAAAGATACAAGTCCTCAAGCCGGCGGGCAATGCAGTAATTTTACCAGCTCATCGTTCTGTTGCTGAGCCACGGCTTCATGACGCAAGATCTCCAGGAGACGAGCCTCCGCCTGAGCTTGCTGAGCCTGATACGAAGCAAGCCGAGCTTCGAGCTCTTTCTCGGTGACTTTATGAGCCTCGACCCTCTCACGAGTGAACGTAGCAGCTTTATCAAGAGTCACCACCTCCCTGATAGACTCTTGAAGCACCCGCCAGAGTTCATACGTTTTGTTGGCCTTGGCGGTAAGATTGGCACGAAGCTCGCTCAGCGCTTTAGAAGCCAGCTCCCTCTCCGAGAATTTGCGGCTAAGCCTCCTCTCGCACGATGACATGTTTGCCGCACACCGCGCTATCAGCCCCCGCAAGTCCGCCTTTGCAGCCACGACCTCCGAAGAAAGACGGGAACATTCAAGTGTGTGCAAGCAAGCCTCCACCTGCCGACAGAACTCCACCCAGACTCGCACCACCTCTTCGCTATGGTAGGTGGTAAGAAAAGGAAGAGAACCGTTAGCCTCGGCAGCAAATGCTTCAGCTGTGGTTGCACTGCCAGCACGAAGCTCCTCGATCAAAGACGACAGGGAGACAAGGCTTAATTAGGCCAAGCGTTCTGAAGCCCGCAAAGCATAAGGGCCGGGCGGCATAATGATGCGCGATTCCAACGCCATGGAGACTGGCAGGGCTGTTCAAATTTGAAAGATGTAAATAAAATTCTTAAGCACAGAACAAACAGGATTATGATGAAATGTCGCTCACCGTCAGTCATGCAAGTAGGAGCTGAAGGTTCCCCTGGCCCTTCAACGACCTCGACCTCGTCGTCAGCTTCCAAAACTATATAAGAGACATCAACGTCATTTCGCAAAATAAAAAAAATGGCGACAATGCTATAATAAAAAAATGGCGAATGATGCTAACCCTGCCCAGAGGAAAGGACAATGCGCTGAGGGGAGATCGCCTGCGGAGCTGCCATCTCCAATAAACGTTGAAATGACTGTCGAAGCGACAGATCAGCGATAGTGGCCGCCAAACCGCGCAATTCTGGGAAAGATAGAAGAGCTTAGACCATGGAAGGGTTACTAATTTAAAATGCAGAGGATTACCTTCAACACTTCTCCCGTTCTGAGTCGGGGGGATAGAGGCTTCGACAGCCTCTGTCGGAACCTCCTCAGGCTCCAACAGAGGGAGGGTAGTCCCCACTACCTCCATCTCAGCCTCTGGGCTGCCTTCGGGAAGAGCCGTTGGAGCAGCAACCTCCAAAGGAGCCTTCCCCAAAGGGGCAAGCACTCCCTGATCAAGAACCACCGCTGGAGGCTCTACCATGAGAGGAGCAGCCTCATCAGTCCCCTCCACATCAAGCGAGGCTTCATCAAGTATTTCGGCGGGTTTTAGCTTTAATGAGCCCGTAGGGAGCTCCCCCAGCGTCGAAGATTCTACACGATTCAAATAAGAATAAGGATACATATGCACGGGTATAAATAATCTGAAGAACTACGAAAAGAACCACAACGTACCGATGCGCAAAGAAGCCCTCAATATGGCTTCTTCAAGCCGCTGCTCCTTCTCAAGGAGGTGGGCTCGCCGGGGTTCGAGAGTGGACTCATGGCCGCCAGTCCATAAAGAAAGCGCGTCCGCCGTGTCCTCTGAAGTGGCCTGCTTCAGAGCCCTTTCCCCCCATTCCTCCAAAGGACCGATAAATCGCCGCCGAATCCACGAAGGGTCTTCGTAAAAGATTACAGCGGGATAGGACTTCTTCGGAACCCTGGCATTATGAGACACGTCTTTGGAACGCCGTATGGCCTCAGCCAACTGTGCGGCCTCCTCATCGGTCGAACTCGGAAAAGGAAGTCCAGCGTCTGACTTTTGCAGGGCCAACGGTTCGTCTTCAAGAGTAGGCTCAGACTCCGCCAAAGAATCGAGCAAATTGGTGGCCGCTTTCCTCCGCCGCTTAGACCCAGAGCCAGTCGCCGAGGATGACCGTTTCCTCTCTCGCGAAGCCTTAGGGAGGCGCTGACCCACATCGCCTACGACGCCCTCATCTCTATTACCCTCGCCCGGTGCCACGACCGAGGATGACACTGTCATTGTCAATGCCACGGGGGGCGGTGCTACCATAGGCGGTGGTGCTACTACTGGGGCCCTTCCACCTCGCGAGCGGGAACCCAGGAGCATACCGGATGTTGGAGTAAGGTCTACCCCTGACTCTCCCGGAATGAGCGCGGTGCCAATCTCCCTCAAAGGGAAGCGGACCGGAGCCCTCGGTCGTAGCTTAGCCCCCGAAACCTGAGGAGGGGCATCGTGACCAAGAAGCACCCTTCTTTCTTCAAGAATAATTGGGCTGATCCGATGAAGATACCAACCCGTAAACGCACCCACGCACCGGGGCATGTACTCAGCTTCAGGAACAATGAAACGGGAGCCGGTGTTCAGCCTCATGAAATGATGAGTGGCATCGCGAACGGCATCGAGCGAAGGGATCGGGGCGACTATAAAAGCCTCGAAAGGAACACCCTGGTTGTATCCAACCTGTCGGGCGAATCGATGCGGATTGTACCGCATGAAAAGAGCTGCACTGTCCTAGCGAAACACCAAGTAGCCCGGTCTAATTGTATACAAATGCGCGGCCTCCCGGGGCTTCAAAGAAGGTGCGTTGTCTTTCGACTGGTCCCAGAGTTGTTGAACCGGACCCGAGGGAGTAGACAAGACCCGATCATTAAAAACCAGCCCGCCAGCGGCGGCGTGAGGAGAAATCAGCACCCGAATAGCCCCGAATTGGGTCGGGTCAGCAGCAGAAGCACCTACCAGTCGCATAAGTCGCGGGAAGGGATAGGCGTCGTAAAACGCAGGCCTCTGGTGCATAGCGAAAGCCCCCAGCACATGCATTTCGACCCAGGACGTGAAATAATGAAGCGAAAAGTTCACTACATCCACGCCGGGTGTAGAGGTATTAGCTGCGGTGCCTAACCCATGATAAAGGTGCGCCAAGGCCGGGTAGATGACCGAGGCTCTCATGAAGCGGCGATGCATGGGGATAACGAACCAACTGAGCCAGACACTAACAAACCTCACGAAGAACGTCTCCTCGTCCATGCCGGGAATAGCGATGGATTCAAAAGAGGTCGGTGATATAATAGGGATGTAGTACTGAGGTAAGTCCAATTCAGTGGTCGGCAGCTTCTTCGGTCCGAACCCAAAGGGGTCTTCAATGTTGGCAAACTTCGGAGCCGTCTTCGATAGGGCGTCCCCGCGAAGGAAACGAGCAATGAAGCTCTTGAAAGTAACACCCTGCTCTTCGGATTCGGTGAATAATCGGTCGAAGATACCTAGCGCCTTGATTAAACTGGGACGCTTGTGGCGGACGGCATTCTCAGCAGACAGGCCGTCAACTGGGGCGGGCTCGGGTTCAAAAATATACTCGTCAGAAGGCAGCAACTCCTCGTATAGACTACCCCTGATTAGCAACACCGAGATGTCATAAAATTCGGCCAGAGAGATCGAGACCTCGCGATCTCCTAGAATGAAAGTGTTGGTGGGAAGATTCCATTGGTTTAAAAACGCCTTGACCCACCAGACATGCGGAGACTTATAATGAAAGAGTGACGCGTATATTGCCTGATAAAGCCCGACTTTCTGCAACCGCGCACGATGGGCAGAAAGGATGTAGCGAGCCCAGAGAAGGTAGCCCGTAAGGTGCCGAGGAGTAAGCCCTATCTTATAAATTTGCCCCCACGGGTGGGCCTCACCCTGGCAGATACGCCGCCCCAAGATGTCTATGGCCGGGATCGGATGGTTCGGAATACCGGTCGTCGAAGGCTCGAGCCTCCCCGTTGGAGTCCAGTTGGGCATTTCCACAGCAAAAACAGTCCTCGGAGGATCCATCGGTAAGAATGGGAAAGTGGGCTCCGTCGGTACCGCGCAAAGAAAACTCCGGCGACCCTGAATAATCTGACTATACCAAGATCCCCATTGAAGAAGGTTGGTACAGTTCGGGTCATGGGCCCGGATCATCGCCATCGCTTCCTCATCAGATGGCGACTGAGGAAAAGCAGCCTCCGAGCGAGAAAAGGGAAAGCACGGAACAGAAGCCATCGCACCTGAAATCCAATAAAAGGAGACCGTTAAAAGCAAAGTCAGCGATATATATCCATGCATGAACAGGAAGACTAGTTAAAGAAAGCAACAACAGAGTTCTCTGGGACCATTAGCTACAAAACACATGGGCCCCACAGAATCAGGATGACGGCTCATTAATAATGAGACCAAATAGTTACAATAAAACAAAGGGAATATCCTCATTTAATAAAGAATGATAACCCTACACATTCCCCCCAACAGGATCTGCCTCGGGCTCTACAATGGATCCAACAAGATCAAAGGAATTAAATTCCCACAGAAGACATCATTACAAAGCTCATGTTTCATTAATTACAGAAGGACAACCTCGGGTCAAGAGACCCCAAGAAGCCTCCGTGTGAAGAAACTGAGATCTTCATAGGAATTAAATTCCTTATTAAGAAAAGGGAATTAAATTCCCAGAAACATTTTTGGATGGAATTAAATTCCATGGAGTTGAAACGCCATCATCATCTCCCCAAAGATCATCTAAACCCTAAAAGATCTACAATTCGAAGGTTAGGTGGTTTCCTGTTCTTATGGAAAAACTTGAAGAAAAATGGGTTCCTTGTTGAAAAAGAGTAAAAACCCTTGTTTTGGATTTAAAATCCAAAGGAATGTGGAAGTTCGCTGTTTGTCCAAGAACATTACCTGAGGAGGAAGAGTCCTTTTAAACAGAGTTAAACTCTGAAAATGTTTCAAGGCAGAGAACTAAGCTCTGGAAGAAGAGAATTAAATTCTCAGAAAAATGTTCTCAAAGGAAGGAGATGAGCAAAGTGAAGGCTCTTCGGAAGGGACATGAACATTTATAGGAGGTGATGGAAACGTTTCATCTCCCCAAATCCCTAGAGGAATCCAACGGTCACAAAAGGTGACAGCGTTGCACTCACGTGCGGACACGTGAGAACAACGCTGTGGGGGCATTTGTTTCCTGATTTAGAATCAGAAAAGCTTATGGAAAAGGCTTCAGAAAAGGGTCACGTGCTTACACGTGACCAGCAGTCACGTGTTGGCACGTGACACCTAAAAGCATCGGCAAGGCAAATTCAGCTTCCCGACTACATCAAAGAAAAGGGCTTCAGAAAGGGTCATGTGCTCCCACGTGACCTGGGTCACGTGTTGGCACGTGACAATTAAAAACGGCTTCAAAGGCAAACCGGTTCCCTGATCAAATCAAGGAAAAGGCTTCAGAAGAGGTCACGTGCTCCCACGTGACCAGGGTCACGTGTTGGCACGTGATAATCAAAAGAAGCAGATTTGTTCTCCGGTTAAACCAAGAAAAAGGCTCCAGACGAGGGTCACGTGCTCACACGTGACCCGGGGTCACGTGGTGGCACGTGACGGTTAAGCAGCGACCAGAAAGCAGAGCGCAAAAGAAAGAAGAGGGCTCGTTCCAAAGGGGGGTCACGTGCCCACACGTGACCAAGGGTCACGTGGCCACACGTGACCGACTTCAAAGCCCATTTGTTAACAGAATTAAATTCTGAGAAAAGACCTCTCAAATCTTTCCAAAAGCAACCGGTTGCATTAAAGATTTAAAGGTGATTAAATATCATCTATCTATGGGAAAATCTCGAATTTTGGAAGATTTCCCCGTAAAATCTAACCGAAATAACAAAGGAGAATCTCTGGATTTAAAATCCAATGGTGAATAAAATTCACCTAATAATCCAAAGGTCCAAAACGAATTATGGATACAAATCAAATCTCTCAATGAAAGATTCATCAAAAACTAATTGACTCGGCTGCTTCTCCTATAAATAGGAGCCAAGAGACACACAAAAGGAGGATATAGGCAGAGGGAAGAAAAGAGAGAGAGCCTTGATACTTTAGAGGAATTTGGATCTTCTGCAAAAGAAAACCCTAGGTAAGAAAAGGAAGGTTTCATTGAAAGAAAAGAGAATTTAATTCTCAACAGAGTTTAACTCTGATATAAAACAGAAGGACATATTTCTTCTCTCTTTGATGGAAGATCTGTAAAGTGCACATCTCCCCTTGAGTTGAGAATTTAATTCTCAATGGGTTGAGATCCTGCCATGCAGATCCAAAGCATAGAGAGGGAATGGAAGCACGAGAATTTAATTCTCACAGAACTATAGGAATTCAATTCCTTCAAAATAAAATTAGGGTTTGACCCTGTGTTATGGGAATTTAATTCCTTCAGAATGAAAAGAATCAGGGTTTAACCCTAGTTAAGAACTTAGTTCTGTTAAAACAACAAGAATTTAATTCCCTTAATCTTATTCCCCAGAATAATTCTCTAACAGAGAGTAGGGGTTTAATTCCTTAAAACTTTTAACCCTATTCAGTTCTTCACATATATGAGGAATTTAATTCCTACAGAAAATTCAGAGTTCAGCTCTTCAAAAGGAATTAGGAATTTAATTCCTATGAAATTATTGTTAGGGTTCAACCCTACGAGGAATTTAATTCCTGAAAGGGATTAACAGATCTTCTAAACAACTACAGAAAAGCAGGGTCACGTGTCACCACGTGACCCCCCCAAAAGATCTACAGAAAGCCCTTTGAGGCAGTGCCTCATGTGACCCACGTGACCCTTGGCAGAGGCTTTAACATACTCCATTCAAACACCCGTCACGTGATGACACGTGATGCTCCAAAAGATGCGATCTTCTCAGCAGAACAAACGAAGGGTGGGCGCCCTCACGTGCTACCACGTGACCCCTCTTGTCTCAGCGTCTAACGCTAAATTGGAACCCCTGAATTCAGTGTTAAAACGTTGTTTGGCCTTAGTGTCCAACATTAAGCAAAGAACTTTATTTTCAGTGTTCAACACTGATTACCTTAGTGTTTAACACTAATTTGGGATTTTTGTTGCCAGTGTTTAACACTGGTCTGTTTTAGTGTTTAACACTAATTTGAAGGCCTTGTTGCTGGTGTTTGACACCAACTATCTCCTAGTGTTAAACACTGACTTATCAATCTCATTCTCAGTGTTCAACACTGATTGGTCTTTAGTGTTTAACACTAGGCATTGGCCTAATTGGCTAAATGGCCAGAGGCAAAGTCTCTCCTTCAAGGGACCAACACGAGGGCCGATGTCCCAGACATGATTGGACTTAGCCCAAGCTGGCCATAAGTCCTCAATTCGTAATTAACTGGGCTAATGGGCTCATAACATAATTAATTGGTCTTGGTCCCAAATTGGGCCAAAGACTATTTAATCCACTCCGGTTCCAGGGTACATCTCTTCATTCCTTTGATACTTGGCGTTGTAATCCCTCAACGTCTTCAAAGAGGTGACGGGTCCCGATGACCACACATTGATATGGACTGTGGGGTCCTTAAACCCATGGACTACGACGTCCTTAACCTTGACCGAGATGTCTTAAAACTAACAATGGACTGTGGGGTCCTTAAACCCATGGACTACGACGTCCTTAAACTTGACCAAGATGTCTTAAAACTAACAATGGACCGCAATGTCCTTAAACTAGCGATGGACCACTATGTCCCTAAACTGGAACGATAGAGCCCAAACGCTCTTTTGTTGGATTTAAACGATCCCGTTTAAGTTCATCTTAGCCTTAAATATGGCTAACGTATCCTTAAACCTTTCAAACAGAATTTAGTCCCAAACTGGACTATAGATCCCTCCAATTAACTCTGGTTCAAGGGTACATCTCTGAACTCCTCTTACATCTGTCGTTGTAATCCTTCAACGTCGTCAGAGAGGTGACGGGTCCCGATGGCCATACATTAAATGGACCACTATGTCCCTAAACTGGAACAATGGAGCCCAAATGCTCTTTTGTCGGATTTAAACGGTCCCGTTAAGTTGATCTTAGTCTCAGGTTAGACTAACGTATCCTTAACAAACGTTTGAGTTGATCTTGGCCTTAAATATGGCTAACGTATCCTCAAACCAAACCCCCAAACCCAAATCTAAGATAATACGGATTTGGACGAGTCCACGCCCTACGGACGACGACATAACTCGGTCTCCGTAAACAATCCACGGGTAACAAAACATAAAATAAACACACACGACACGAAGTGACCATCTGGAGAAGGAGAAAGTTGTTACCGAGACGCGGTAGCGTAATTAACTGCAGGGGCTTGCGCCTGCAGGGAAGAGCGTCCCCACAATCAAAACCCCCTCAAGCGAGGGGGAATCTGACGAAGTCTGCTACATCGGACGCATCCGTTCAGACCTTCGATACACGGTGCCATAAATCAACTTGGCATCTTCGGAGAGATGGACAGATAGCACCAATTAGCATCTGCCCCGAACCTCAGGTGAGACGTCCCGCGTCTCGGCCGCCGTTCGGAGGGGAACAACACCACTTGCGCTTTGCGCTTTTAAAACAGATCGCTGCGCTCATAGACTGGCGCTCAGCGCCAAGCGCGCCACGTGTCGCTCGCTGGCGCGCCAACAAACTAGCGCAAAGCTCTCATAAATGGAAAGCGCAATGCGCTAATGAATTCGCGCTTAGCGCTAAGCGCGACACGTGTCACCTTCGTATGCTCTAGTGCAATGCGCTCTTTAATTGGCGCAAAGCGCCCGACGCGCCACGTGGCGCACTGTCAAAACACACTCTGTTTTGATAAATGCTATAAGACAAAAATGTCAGAGCCCAATGCCTAGCATTATTAAAAGGGCCGAGCCCAAACAAAAGCTTAACAGCCAGAACAAAAATAAAATGTTAAACATTTTTTTAATTGGACTTAGCCCAATTCTGGCCATAAGTCCTCAACTTAAATTGAACTGAGCACATCTGCTCACAAATATTCAACAGATCTTAGTTCCAAACTGGACTATAGATATTTCAAACAATTCATACCGGTTTGAGGGTACATCTCGTTACTCCTTTGATATTTGTCGTTGTAATTCCTCAACGTCTTCAAAGAGGTGACGGGTCCCAACAACCATACATTTCATGGACTGTGGGGTCCTTAAACTCATGGACAATGATGTCCTTAACCTCGACCGTGATGTTTTAAAACTAACATTGGACTGTGGAGTCCTTAAACCCATGGACCATGATGTCCTTAACCTCGACCGTCATGTCTTAAAACTAATATTGGACTGTGAGGTCCTTAAACTCATGGACTATGATGTCCTTAACCTCGACCGTGATGTCTTAAAACTAACATTGGACTGTGAGGTCCTTAAACTCATGGACTATGATGTCCTTAACCTCAACCGTGATATCTTAAAACTAATATTGGACTGTGAGGTCCTTAAACTCATGGACTATGACGTCCTTAAAACTAACAATGGACTGTGAGGTCCTTAAACTCATGGACTATGATGTCCTTAACCTCGACCGCAATGTCTTAAAACTAACATTGGACCGTGATGTCCTTAAACTAATTATCGACCGCAATGTCATTAAACTAAACAACAAAGCCCAATTGCTCTCTTGTCGGATCTAAATGATCCCGTTAAGTTGATCTTAGTCTAAAATTAGACTAACGTATCCTTAACAAACGTTTAAATTGATCTTAGTCTCAAATGAGGCTAACGTATCCTTAAACTCAACCCCCTAAACCCAAATCTAAGAAAGATACGGATTTGGACCAGTCTGTTGGTGCGCTTTGCGCTAGTCTGTTGGTTCGCCAGCGAGCGACACGTGGCGCGCTTGGCGCTGAGCGCCAGTCTATGAGCGCAGCGCTCTGTTTTAAAAGCGCAAAGCGCAAGTGGCGTCTATGGTTGATACGTGGCACGTTTTGGCGCTGAGCGCCGATCCAAGGAGCGCAAAGGCGCAGTTCATGAGTGCAAGGCACTTTTCAGTAGCGCAAAACGCATCTGATCAATTTTAAGATCAAAGAACAAATTTATGTTCTTCAAAGGAGACTTTGCCTCAAGATCCGAGAACAAAAGTTCTTGTTTTTATAAAAGGCTCTGCCTTTATAGATCAAAAGATTTGTGAATGAAGTAAAATACTTCTTTTAGTTTTTTTATGATTAGATCTTTTTGATCTTTTCTTTTTATTAAAGACCTTGGTCTTTTTCTTAGATCTCTGATCTTTTTATAAGATGGTTCTTCTTTTTACGAGATGGTTTCATCTCTGTTGTTCAAGAACATAGTTCTTTTTTACCTTGAAGATGAAGAAAAATCTTCTTTTTTCTAAGAGCTTGCTCTTTTTTGCAGAGGGTTTTTTTCTCTTTTTTTCTGTCTTCTCTATATTTTAGACTTGAAGTCTAGGGTCCTTTCTATAGGGCCAAATGATTTGTTAAATCAGTTTTAAGAGATCTTTCTCTGATTGATTTGGGAACATTTCCACCGTTGGATCTTTTGATCCAAAAGCCTCCATTTTACAGAAGATAATCTTCTTGTTTCAATAAGATTGAAAAATATTTTCATAACAGAATTTTAGTTCTGATTAATTAATAATTTATTATTAGTAGATCTTTTGATTTGACGGTGGGGAATTTTTAATTCCAGCGCTGGCGCACCTTACGCTAGCGCACATACGTTCGACACGTAGCACGCAGCGCAACTGCGCTAGCGCACCCGTGTCTGACACGTGGCGCGCAGAGCGCAGCGCAACTGCACTAGCGCACCTATGTCTGACACGTGACGCGCAGCGCGCAGAATCTGAAGCGTTGCTTCAATTTAAATTTTGAATTTTTAAAACAGAGCTTTGCTCTGATTGGGGGTGCGCTGCCTAGGGCGCAGCGCACCTGGCGCCAGCGCGTCTGCACTTGACACGTGGCGCACAGCGCACAGGATCTGAAGTGTTGCTTCAATTTTTGAATTTTGAAATTGGAAAAAGAGCTATGCTCTGATTGGGGGAAACAATCACTATGTATCAGTCCCAAAAGTTCTGTAGCTTTTTTTCCGTGTCCCGTAAATGGAGTTTGGTCATCTTTCCTTTGAGACATGACTGACAAGTTTCATAAGATGCGATACGCTGGCAGTGGGTTTAACCACAAGCATGTCAGCGGCACTAGCTGTACTTAACAGCTACCCAGATCTTGAGCGAAAGGAAGGCCGACGAGCAAACTCATCCGTTCCCCTACTGAGCCTGTCTGTAACAATCTCCGTACAGTCCGGTTTGTTTGTCTATGAGTATCGCATATCGAGTCTAGGGGTGGATAAAGTCAGACCCCTAATAACGCGATAAATCGTGTCGGTGTGAAGCTTATCACCCACTGCGAAACTACTTATCCAAATCAGTAATTCTCATCCACCTTGGCCGAGGATTTCTGGTGATGGCCATCCGTGCACAGCGCGATATCTACCCCCAATACCGGGAGAGATGAATCCCCGACGATCCGCTCACTGCTTCCATATGGCTTGGGAATGTACCCAACTAAAACCTATTTGCACGACTCCTTTGAGCCATGGTAGGGTAGTAATCAAAGCACAGTGGAAACTCATATGAGACAAATGACGATTTCAGGTCGACGGACTAACCTGTACTCATGTCACCTGAGAACTGCTATCTGACAATAGGTATTATACCATTTATCATGTTCCCGGTGAGTCTGTCCAGTGTACTCACCTCTAGTGAGCACATGTATACTATCTTAGGTGACCAACTGACACCAATGACTTATAAGACCGTCCACTGCCCCTCGTCGGGGTTTTAAAAATTATACACCAGTCTACTCCGGAGTATCGATGCCCAGTCTCGATACTCCCTCGACTAGAAACATTTAATGATGTGCTTATAGACAACCCAGCTCCCACATATATGATTGCCTTCATAATTCTGGTAGTCAAGCAAGAATTCTATGGGCTCTATCAACATGTAACAGTGATCTGTAACACCACATAATGCATGTACATGATGACAGAGTAAAACCAGATAGCACACTATTATCTCGAGTAAGACTGTTCTACCCGTATAGGTCCTCCCTCAATCATCATAATCGCCTGCCTGCAATTACAATAATGGCCTTGATGGCACTATATCCAACACCAATTACTTATTTCTGACTTGGAAGTGGCATGAATTTTAGGTTGTATGGAGGGTGGGAGGTATTAAACATCATTATGGCTATCCCCGGAAAGAAGAGGCACCCCGGTGCGAAGATCCTACGCCAAAAAATTAGAGGGAAAAAACTCAAGTGAGACTTTGTTTGATTTGCAAAATTTAGCAACAGAAATTAAGTTTTTAGTAATAGATGGTGCACAAAGGACATTATCTACAAAAAAGGGTTTTTGGAGTCAGTGCGGTGTTATGTTACCATTGTGAGAGATTTTCAAACCTGAACCATCACCTATGTTGATCTCATCGGGACCACCGTAATTGGTGTAGTTGTGAAGAGTCCCAACATAGGACGTAACATGATGAGAAACACCTGTGTCCAATATCTAGAAGTAGGGAGCCGGCCGATTGGTATTTATGTTGTTTACCACGGGTGGAGGAAGCGTCTGCACCTGGTGTTGCGGTGAATTGGTGTACACTGCGTTCTTACGAAGAAAGTGGGCAAGTTAACGGCAATTTTTGGTATTGTGACTGATTGATGCGAAAAAGTGTGTATGTGTGCTGTAAATAACCGCAAGCAAGACGGTGTCGCAAATATACCGCCCATTCTTACGCTCGTTTATTTATAGGCAGGTGCTTTTGATCAGTGTTTGCTACATATTTGCAGAATACTGGTTCTCAACTCTAAACAGTGAAATCCATGGAAAAGTACGACAAATTCCGGATTACTGCCAACAATAGATAAAGCACGGGTCTCCGCTCTCTATCCGTGTGTTGCCACATACCAGTTTAAGGGACAAAATGGCAAATCGATTGTCATGTCATGCACAAAGCTCAATGTCAACACAAGATCCAATAAATCTACGCGGAGCTCGAGAAAATCATGGCAAAAGATCCACATCACATCACCTTTTGATCTACTGAAATTCTGGAAGAATTGTGAAGAGTTTCTGAGAAAAGTCATATACCACACTGAAGAAGACATCAAACCAGGGAACCCCACAAAATCCTATGGACTAACTCCTCTAAAGCGCCGCGGTTCCGCGGCATTAGCGTGCTTAGGCCGCGGAACCGCGGCCATTTAGTCTCCTCTCGTTGTCGTTTTTCAGGGGCATATTGGTCTTTTCTTGTGGGGGTAGATTCTTGCCCTAGGTTTCCAGTTCCCTTCCTATAAATACCCCAGAACTGAGCCAAGCCAAGGGGTCAATTCTTTGTTCCTCTTTTAGCCACTTTAGTGTAGTTTTAGTTCTTCTTCTTCTTCTTCTTCATTCTTCCTCCATGGAAATGTAGTGAGAGCATTGAGTGGATGTGAATGAAGATGAGGGTTTTTGTATCATTCTTATTTGTTTAGCTTCCCCTTGAGATTTTTGCTTCCTCTTGATCTTTCAACCTCTTCATTGAGCTTGAAAGGTTAAGGGTTAGTTATTGATATCAAGGGTTGTATTTTCTTATGGAATTAGTGCTTCATTTCACATGCGTTCTCTACCCTTCTCTTGATCTTGCAATCTCTTGATTGAGCTTGCAAGTTTAAGGGTTGGCTATTGATCCCATGCTTGTCTTGAGTTTTAGTTTCTAGTTTTCTTTCTCGCTTTTTATTACTTACTTTTTATTACCTTGCTTTACTTTCTTGCACTTTAAATTCCATGCCCTTATTTACTTGTAATCTTTTCTTTTATTTGTTCTTTTTGTTCTTTTTTTTTTGTTCGTTTTGTGAATGGTTGTAATTATTGTTGTTAAGAATAAATACGATATTGTAAGTTAATATTTCTTTGCTCATTTCCTTTTCCCGTTATTTTCCATTGACTCCGCCCAAACGATACGCAAGCGCTCCGTTAGGCACCCTACCCTACCAAGGTAACGGTGATTCCTAACTGCGACCGGTTGCGTTCGGTTTGGCCGGAGGCGAAAGCAAGAGACAAGAACGGAAGGACAAGGGTAAATAAGCCGGATTCCACGAATACCGTGCTTAAATCCCCTAATCCACGTTGTTGCCGATTGCTCTAGCTTCAATTGGTTAAGACTCGGCTCAAAGGTTTTGAGTACGGATTTCTTTAGCTTACAATTTCTTATCTTTTTCTTAACAACTTTATACTTGCATATAATGCACATAGGTTAGTCTGAACAAACATATACATATTCTTTATTGACTCGTCTAAAACTCGAACGGACATACAAACATCTCCCTGTGAATCGACCCGTGCTCAACCGGCTAGCTGCGAAGCGACACCGTCCTGATCGCGGTTATAACTTTAGAATTTTGAACATCCGACACGCTTTTAGCGTGCGATCAAATGGCGCTGTTGCCGGGGAGACGGTAGCGTATTTTCTTTCTTGTTATTCGGGTTAATATTCTTTTTGTATATATTTATAAAAAAAAATATTTTTGTTATTTTTGATCATTTTTGTGGGCAAGAGTGCAGATTTTTGCAGATTTGCAAACTGCGATTGTGGGGAGCAAAGTGTACGTTCAAGGTTAAGGTGATTACGAAGTACAGTGCCAAAAATCCGGGTAGTTTGACCCGCGCAAGCGAACTTTTCAAGCTTACCGGATTTGATTCAATGGGGGTTTCCTAACCCAAAAACTTAACGGTACGTACTTTACTAACACCTTCTTCTCAAATCCGACGCATCCAATATACTATTCTTTGCAGGATTCTTTGCAAGTTCGCTAGCAAATGCTAAAAATTGACTAACTCGTATTTGTTGCAGTGCCGTGCTTAAACTAAAAAACGATTATTTGATTCTTTGAACAAATTTTTTTTTTGATTTGCGCATTGCATACATTAATACGGACTTAAGGGCAAGCGAACCCCACAACATACGGTAAAGGATTTCATCACCTTTTCCGTGGCCCACAAATCACGAACCTGAGCATAACGTTTACCCGCACAAACTTTAAAAGAAACTAGACTTTAAGCCTTAAGGACTTCGCGCTCACTAGGAGAAGTTAACTGTGTTTAGAACCTCGCTTAAAGGTATATTGTTTACGGGGTGTCTAGGAAAGTGTTAACGGCGAAACCGCCAAAAGAGAAAGGGTTATTTAATTAAGGAACTTCGCGAAAGCGTTGGAAAACCTCCCCTTATCTCTGCACTTACCTGGCCTCGTGATCAGTGTATCTTGAGCCCGTTTCTCGACACAGTTTTACTTCGACAATCAAGTTCTGGAGCAGGTCTAGTTGACCTAAGTGAACCCTAGAACGATTAGGTGTGTGGTATTTTTGTGTCGTGATTGTTTTTTCTTTTTGTGTGTATATTTCATTCTTTTGTTAAAAAAATTAAATAAATAAAATAAAATAAAATCACATTCTTTTTTCTCCTCCTTTTCTCTGCCTTTCTTTCTTTCTCTCTTCATATCATGGGTACCCCACCTCGCAAAACTCTTGCCGAACTTTGGTACCCACAACCAGACATTACTTCTTACGGTTCTTGCTTTGGCCGAACGTCGAACGATCCCTCCATGCCCAAAATCTCTTTGAAAGATCGGATACACGCGTCTAGGACAAACACTTGCCCTTCGCAATCCACTTTGTATCAACCTTTTTAACCTCCCCCACCCTCTTATGTTGATACCCCTCTTGCAAGTCGTCCTTTGTACGTCACTGAATATATTGAACAATCCTGTAGCCGATCTTTCACTCCTTTCACCACTACAGATTCTTGGGATCAACAATTCCATTCACCTTCTTATCCAAATGTTGATCCTGTTCCTGTCCAGCCATTCAATTCCTACCAGTCCTACCCGACTTTTACACCTTCCCTAGACATTGCTTCTGAACCGCCATTTGGGAGTTTCCAGTATCCAAACAACTTCGAATCTTTTACTGAAACTCCATCACAACACATGTCTAGTCTGGAACAGTCGTTGGAAGACTTTAAGGTAGCGTCATGCCAACAGATGATGGATTTGAATGCGTCCATGGCCTCCCTCATACAACCTACTGACCCGGTAGCTAGTTTCCAGCTAGCTCCACATTTCCCAATGTATGATGGGGCAGCAGGACAGGCTATGAATTTGAGTAGAAAGAGTGAGATGTACCCCCTTCCAAATCAAATCTACCCGTCCCAAATTGAATCCCACAACTCCTGTTTTGAAAGTTTATCGGGTATCCCACATGATTTATCAATTGAAGATAGAATGATGAATGAGTTGTCCGACTTTGTAATGTTTGATTTACTTGATTGTAAAGGGACCCTTCCAAATGAAACCACACCCAAACCTTTTGACCTCTACACCTCCATCTTAGAACCAAAATTGATTGAAATCCATGCTTTTGATAACGTGTCTGAGAATATTGATTTTCACTTGATTGAGGATATTGACGCTGGAAATATTTTGGATGATGAACCCATAGATTTGGCTGAGTTTTTCTCTTCAAATCATCATCCCGAGTCATTAAATGTTTTTCCCGAACCCCATATGCGTCTGGATTTTGATGAAATATGCATGGATGAGCTTGACTTTGAGTAGAATTTTGAGGATATTTTTGAGAATGAAACAGTTCTAGATGATGAGTCGGATTTTCCAATTCATCCTGTTCCTTTCACTGACTGTGTACACCCTCCAGAACCCTTAACCGATACCCTTCCTCAATCACTTCCCCCATCCTTTCCATCATTCCGACAATGCAAGAAACCGTATCATTTTCACTTCCTGTGTCTGGTTTACCAAGTACGGCGTACCCATGGTTTCTCACGAATCTTGAGGGATTTGACCCCATTTCTCGACGGGTAAATATATTAGCACAATCGCTTTTCACACATCAGTCATCACAAATTGTGCTAATCTATTCACTCCATTTCCACCCTCAACTTCGTATTCCACTTCCTTCTCTCTTCCGCCATTCTTCTTCTCATATACCGCGATCGTATCCCACTTCTATCTCCATACGGTCTCGCGTATTCTCCATCTCTTTTCTCTACGCCTTCTTTCACCAACCAGCACATTATAACGATAAAATCTTTGAATGGTTGGTGTTAACTTTTGGTCTGTGTAAGGCCTTGTATAGATTGATACTATTCTCTTTCCCCCCTAATCCTGAACTTCAACGCTTAACAGTGGAAACACTGTTTTACTTAAGTTTGGGGGGGCTCCTTTTTGTATATATATATTTTTTTCCTTTTTGTTTTGTATATAATTTGTTTCTAGGGAGCGCCGACAATTTTGACCCTCTTGGTGTAGCCTGACAGTGAGGGCACTGTTAAGTTTAAGTTTGGGGGTGTGCTCGGTAAGCTTTCTTCCTGCGCATTCATTTGTATATTTTGCATTTGCATACCTTATTAAAAACCCACAAAAAATTGAAAATTTTCCAAAAAATATAAAAACTTTGTCGTCAAATTACCTAATAGGGTAACTTATATTTTTATTCTGAAAGTTTAGTTGATATGTTAGAAATAACTAAATTCTAGACTTAGGAATTGAAAATCCTTAAAATAACCCTCATTCTGTCTAACTTTGGTATGTATACGTCTTTACAGTTTTTTGAGTTCAGTCTTGAGTTAAGTCAAGATGAAGGGAAAGTATTGAAGCTTTACTGGAGAATAAGTCTGAAAAATAGTTTCTTTTCTTGAGTTCAAATTTAGAAAGTATATACCCTACAAATTGCACTTACACGCACCTTGAAACTTGGATGGTAGAGGATACCTAGAAATACTCTTGCCTGAAAGCCTAGTATGAAAGAAAAAACGGTATTTAAAGCTAAATACCAAAAGAGCATTATTGAAAAACATATCCGGTCTTGAAAAAGAAAAATAGAATAAAGTCAAGACCTGAAAACTGCTATTTACGCTTTAAGCTCACACATTCAGTAATCGGCCGTTAGTGCCTCAAGAAGCATTAATAGTCGCATGAAAAGTGTGTGAGCAACACCGTCCATCATTAAATGAAAAGAAGTGGTATTAGGTATTAGGGCAAGGGTATTATAGCTTGAATTGAATTCTTGAGTGTAGGGGTGCAAATATACACACATGTAGGGGTATACAATTGATGTTTGGATAAGAGATAGAAATAAAGAATAAGACTTGTGTTTTCTGTAAAATTGATAAAAATCCCTGATTTGAGGCCGCACTTTAGAAGGAAAACTCAGGAGAACCAATATCTTTCTAAACTTTTTTTGGAACGTATAGGATCTAAAGTTAAACGGATAGGAGGTGTGAAAAATAAGGGTTGAATATTTCTAACTTAGGATGATAGAATTTCAAATGTAAATACTAAATTGTAGGAGTAGAATCGATGTTAACTTATAACACTAGCTTGACGGGATTTTGTGGGTGTAATCCGCTGAAAACCCTCAGGAGACAACACTCCTCCTACTAGGGAAACCTAGAGGTTTAACGGCTTGTTGTACGTGCTCAGTGCAATCGCGTTCCCTGCGAAAGTGCGGTTAGGACTTTTTTGTGAATAATTGGTTTTGCTCAGGACGAGCAAAAGTTAAGTTTGGGGGTATTTGTTCATACCAGAATATTGCATTTTATATCGCCCATTCTTACGCTCGTTTATTTATAGGCAGGTGCTTTTGATCAGTGTTTGCTACATATTTGCAGAATACTGGTTCTCAACTCTAAACAGTGAAATCTATGGAAAAGTACGACAAATTCCGGATTACTGCCGACAACAGATAAAGCACGGGTCTCCGCTCTCTATCCGTGTGTTGCCACATACCAGTTTAAGGGACAAAATGGCAAATCGATTGTCATGTCATGCACAAAGCTCAATGTCAACACAAGATCCAATAAATCTACGCGGAGCTCGAGGAAATCATGGCAAAAGATCCACATCACATCACCTTTTGATCTACTGAAATTCTGGAAGAATTGTGAAGAGTTTCTGAGAAAAGTCATATACCACACTGAAGAAGACATCAAACCAGGGAACCCCACAAAATCCTATGGCCTAACTCCTCTAAAGCGCCGCGGTTCCGCGGCATTAGCGTGCTTAGGCCGCGGAACCGCGGCCATTTAGTCTCCTCTCGTTGTCGTTTTTCAGGGGCATGTTGGTCTTTTCTTGTGGGGGCAGATTCTTGCCCTAGGTTTCCAGTTCCCTTCCTATAAATACCCCAGAACTGAGCCAAGCCAAGGGGTCAATTCTTTGTTCCTCTTTTAGCCACTTTAGTGTAGTTTTAGTTCTTCTTCTTCTTCTTCTTCATTCTTCCTCCATGGAAATGTAGTGAGAGCATTGAGTGGATGTGAATGAAGATGAGGGTTTTTGTATCATTCTTATTTGTTTAGCTTCCCCTTGAGATTTTTGCTTCCTCTTGATCTTTCAACCTCTTCATTGAGCTTAAAAGGTTAAGGGTTAGTTATTGATCTCAAGGGTTGTATTTTCTTATGGAATTAGTGCTTCATTTCACATGCGTTCTCTACCCTTCTCTTGATCTTGCAACCTCTGATTGAGCTTGCAAGTTTAAGGGTTGGCTATTGATCCCATACTTGTCTTGAGTTCTAGTTTCTAGTTTTCTTTCTCGCTTTTTATTACTTACTTTTTATTACCTTGCTTTACTTTCTTGCACTTTAAATTCTATGCCCTTACTTACTTGTAATCTTTTCTTTTCTTTGTTCTTTTTGTTCTCTCTTTTTTGTTCGTTTTGTGAATGGTTGTAATTATTGTTGTTAAGAATAAATACGATATTGTAAGTTAATATTTCTTTGCTCATTTCCTTTTCCCGTTATTTTCCATTGAACTCCGTCCAAACGATACGCAAGCGCTCCGTTAGGCATCCTACCCTACCAAGGTAACGGTGATTCCTAACTGCGACCGGTTGCGTTCGGTTTGGCCGGAGGCGAAAGCAAGAGACAAGAACGGAAGGACAAGGGTAAATAAGCCGGATTCCACGAATACCGTGCTTAAATCCCCTAATCCACGTTGTTGCCGATTGCTCTAACTTCAATTGGTCAATACTCGGCTCAAAGGTTTTGAGTACGGATTTCTTTAGCTTACAATTTCTTATCTTTTTCTTAACAACTTTATACTTGCATATAATACACATAGGTTAGTCTGAACAAACATATACATATTCTTTATTGACTCGTCTAAAACTCGAACGGACATACAACCATCTCCCTGTGGATCGACCTGTGCTCAACCGGCTAGCTGCGAAGCGACACCGTCCTGATCGCGGTTATAACTTTAGAATTTTGAACATCCGACACGCTTTTAGCGTGCGATCAAGTCTCTGCCGTTGCTAGATTTTTCGATTTGCTTCTAATATTCGGCAAATTCGGTTTGATATTTCGATTTGTTGTGTATCTCCTACTCATAGCTCAGACCTGAGCTAATCTAGTATAATACATGCACAATATCTCAAATCAAATTGTTAGTAGCATTTGTTATTTTTGAGATATTATTCTAACCATTTATATGATATAATATCTCAAGAATATTGATTAGGAATATTTGATATGATATGCATATTTTATTTAAATATTATATGCATATATTTTCCCTAATTATATTAATTATAAATGAAGAAATATATGATAATAATATTTTATATTTTTACAAATAAACCCATATATGTTCTTTATGTTCAATAAACACCTTTTAGTAGTTAATAATAGTAGGGAAAATGTCCATACAAATGTGCAATATTTTTAACTAATCAAATACCCCAAACTTATCTTTGATCGTCCCGAGCAAATTATTTATTAAAAAGAAAAAGAAAAAAACCTAGCACACTTTCGTAGGCAACACGATTGCACTTAGCTCATGTAACAAGTCTTTAAATCTCTAGGTGTCCCTAATAGGAGGAGTGTTATCTCCTGAGGGTTTTCAGCGGATTACACCCACAAAATTCCAAAATAAAAGAAAGAAGATAAAAATTACATGCACAGATAAGGAACATATAAAAGAAAAACTTGAAAATAAGAGTTTCAGACTACACTAGCTTTTTAGTTGTCATGAGCCCTATCTTAATGGTCTTGAAAAGATGTCAGAAATTACATCATCCCTCAATAAAACATCGTTTTTAGTCTTCCTCCCTACCTTTCCTCCAAACATCGATCATATACCCCTACGTGTGTGTAAAAGACATCCCTACAGTTGGAGAATTCAATTCAAGCAATCATACCCTTTATCCATATTACTTAATACTATTTAGTCGGTGATGTTTTATATGGATTTGCCCACACATTTTTCATGCGACCGTTAATATTTCTTGAGGTACTAACCAACTGTTTACCGAATGTGCTCACTTATTAAGGCGTAATTAGCAATATCCTAGTCTTACAACACCTAAAACTTAGCAGTGACTCCCAAACCAGTTGGTCTAAAACACCAGGTGATAAGGCACCCTCGCTATATTTTTTTTATGCTGCCTTAAGTAATTACAAAATCAGTGTTCATTTTTTTCTTTATGCACCACTTATATTTTGTTTTTCCTTCATACTAAGGCTTTTAGACAAGAGTATTTCAAGGTATCCTCTACTATCCCAAGTTTCAAGATGTGTGCAAGTGCGTATCGTAGGGTATCAACGTTCAGAAGTTTGGACTTAAGAATAGTGACTATTTTTTAGAGTTATTTCTATCCTTATATTAGTTATTCCTTCATCTTACTAACCTTTGGGACAACAGCTCATGACTACGTATTACTAGTTTCATTTTAAAAATCTAATTTTCTTACATTTCTTAAATCTCTTCCTTTTTTTATATGTATTTTTCACTTTCTAACTTTTATTTTCAAAAATATTTATGAAATGCAATATTTACATATGATACGTAGAAATATACAAACCATCCATACAAACCATCCCCCCAAACTTGTTTGCAGCAGTGTCCTTATTGATGTTGTCCTGTAAGCTTAAAACCTGAAGACTAGTAGGAACAGTTCAATAAGATGGTATAAAGAAGGGGTTAAGAGTGAATAACGGTAAAATCCTCCCCCAAACTTGTTCTTGGCTCACGATCGTGCAAAAATTTCGTTTCTTTCAAGAGCCATTAAAAAATATTTTTCTTCTTTCCCTCATAAACTTGAGTAAAACAATGTTTTCATTAAATTAAACATAAGAGGGGGGAAATATTATTGGTCTACACAAAAGTTTATAAAGACCAAAAGTTAAAACCAACTATTCAAATATTTTATCAATATAACACCATGGTTGGTAGAAGAATGCGAAACAGATATACGTGAAGAAGACTCGAGAATGTATAAGAATGAAGGTTATATCATATCTCGAGTAGAAAAAACAGAAATAATAGTATCGAGAAGAGATGAAGTGAGGGTAAGATAAGAAATGTAATCGAAAGGTCTTACGTCTCGGTTGGTAGAGACGAAAAAGTGAATGTGAATGAAAATGAGAATTTGAAAGATAGGGAATGGGTGGAATAGTCATATTTTCGTACGTGATAAAAAGAAGGGGTGGTGGTTCAACTTCTTTGGCCTCAAAGGGGGGCTCATAAATTTCCAGTGGAGGTTGATTTATCACAGCATCCAAGTATTTAAGAAACGCGAGTTCTTCGGCGAAAATATTTTTGAAACTTTCATCGATGTTCCGAACGATAATCTCATCGGAAAAAAGGAATCAATATCCATGTTAGTGGAATAGGCAGATTCACTAGGAAGGTTGAAAGTTTTAAGGTCAATATGTTGCGCACCAGGATTCAAAACACTCGATTCGTCAGAAATTACAGAGGTAGGAGACTCGAAAAGTTCATCAACCTTATTCTCAAAAGACTCTAAATCAAGTGGTTTTTCAAGAATCATACAACTCAAAATACCGGAGTGTGGCTCATAAAAACTCGGTGGAATTGAAAGAAGATGAGAAGAACCAAAGAAAGTGTGCAATGAAATGGGTAAACGAACTTGGCTGTCGAGCATTGTTGATCCAGATATGGGAGATGAAGGCTGAATATTTGCATATCGGATAGGTCGGTGGTAAGAATAAAATCGGTTAAATGTACAAGAAAATGTTCATATTCAATGGAAGAGACATAATGGGTCGGTGAATCCAACTCATCCAATATAACGAGTTCATCTTCAAAGATATTCTCATCACCGCTCTCACTAGCACCTTCGGTCAAATCAAACGAATAGTTCTTTAAAAATTCATCAATTATATCATCCTCAATCGATGGATCACTAGGTTCACTTGATGGAATTGGAAGGTTTGAAATGTTAAGTGTAGTCGGATAAGGATCGGTTTGATTTGGAATTGTGTAAGACTCTCTTTCACACTCATGATTGGAAAAGTCAAACATGTTATTCTCGGACACCTCATCAATTAGATTATCAAGCGGTTTATCATCAAATACATTCAGTTGGGGTTCAGGATGGAATGTGTCGAGATCAAAAGAATTCGTTTTGGCTTAACTTGGGGGATACCTGGTTCTTTTTAAGTACTCAATTCTAACTCTACTTTAAGACTAGACATGGTTTGTGAAGAAGTTTCAATGAAGGATTCTCTTTGAATCGTAGAACTTCCTAATTGATGTTCAGAAGCACTGTCTATATAAGGTGCAAAAGTTGAGTATGGTTGGAATGTGTTTAATTGTTGGCTACGGGCGAGTTCAATATATTCCGCAATAGAAATGAGTTTACGAATTACCACATTAGCCTTAAGAGTAGTATCAATATGAGAGCGTGTGAAAGTTTGGTACTGTTGATAAGAGTTAGAAGGTTGTATCCAAGTTTCATAAATAGAACTAGGATCAACATTATGATATGAAGACGATTGAGCTTGGGTGGTTAGTTGGCGACTGGCTTTTGCAATTTGCTCAGCAATGGTCATGGGTTTAGAAGTTGTCGTATTCGTGTCAAAAGGAGTATCAACATTTTCATATGGAAATGAGTGTAATTGTTGTCCTAACGTTTTTGGAGCAGTGAAAGGTATGAAACTTTGGCTACGAGCCTTCGCAATATGCTCAGAAATGGACATAGGTTTAAAAGTTGCCTCACTAGCCTTAAAAGGATTTTCAACATAAGAAAGTGTTGAATTTTGACGCGGTTGATAAGAATTTGAGTGAGATGTCCAACTATTATTTCTAAAACGTTCTATCCAATCCCTTAAAGAAATGGTAGGGTCAGTATTTGTACCAAAGCAATTACGATAATAAGAAATATCTGGTTGTTTGTAGTAAAACTTGGCAAGAGTTCATCGGTTAGGGTTACCCATTATAAGAGAATGAAAAGAAAAGAGGGTGAAATGGTATATATATTTTTTATTATATCTTTTTTTATGAATTTTTGAAATTGTTCTGCTTTGAAAGTGGGGCTAGACTTAATTAATCACAAACGTGCACAAATGTCACGACCCGAAATTGGCACGTGGCAGCCTTTAAACTACGCAACGTCTACAGGCGTAACGCAATTTAAGTAAGCCGAAAACCCAGCAATCTAAACCATCAAAAGTAGTAAGGGATAATAGCATTTTCAAAACTTTTGAAATCTCAAACCAAATTCTTTAAAGTCCAACTTTACTTTCTTTAAAAATTTCGGCAGCACCTCCTTTGTAAAAACCAACCCTAAAAATGGGTACAGCATAAATATAAGTAAAGCATCCCCAACGGGAGTAAATCCACGCCCAACGGTAGAAAACAACCACCATAACAGATATACGATGCCGTAGTGAAGAAATAAAAGACGATAGAAGTAAAACTGCATAAAAGACCTCCAAGTCACAAAAAAATACACAATATCGTCCTCACATCAAGTCTCTAAGTCATACAAGATAATGGTAGATGGAGAGTATATGGATACAACGAATATACAAAAAACAACTTTAGATAACCGTAAAACCCACCTAAGCAAAACTGCACACTGTGAGCCAAAGCGGTATCCGCTGCAAAAGTTGATGTGATAGATGAATAGCCTGCCTCGACTACTCTGGGGAAACAACCTGCAAAACACTGTGACACAACGGGGGTGAGTTGCCAACTCGTGAATAGTAAATAACATATGCAGGTAATCGCAAGTATGCACGTACAGCGCGAATCTAACATATGCAAGCTAATAGCAATAAATGGTCATATGTATGCAATAGTCATGAAAGGTCCGCTAGCAGGTATAACTAATACATGAAACAATAATATGACAATCTGTATGCAACAATCATGTAAGGTACTCCACCAGGTACTACTAATACATGAAGAAATGATATGACAATGTATATATGCAACAGTCATGAAAGAACTCTATCAGGTACAACTAATATATGAAGCAGTGCATAAAAAATAAATGTGGAGTATGGAATGAAACATGTCATTTCCACGGAATCCTGATATCATGGTAGGACTAAAGTCCGTCAAGACAATCCAAACCTCAATTCCTCAAATCAGCCCCCAAATTGGCTCTCATATCATATAAGTCTCGCAAACCCCGAATATACAACATCAAGTAAATTTCATTTATCCTGAATGTACAAAATCAAGTAAATCTCATATATCCTGTATCCAATATCAAGTGAATCTCATATATCCCGAATCCAATATCAAGAAAACTCAAATGTCCTAAATCCAATATCCAGTGAATCTCATATATCCTAAGTATATTTGCATGAATAAATATGATGATATATATAAATTGATATGTATACATATATATCAGCGTCCCATTCCACTAATATATATATGTTTGCATATATAACAGCGTCCCATTCCACTGTTATATATACTTAGGAGTAAAATATCATGAAACCAATGTGTCAAGTGATTGAATAGAATTCTTGATGTGTAGTATGAAAATAGAATAGAAATCACAACCAAAAATTATTTGACCGCAATCAACTACGGTGTCGGATGTAGATTGTTAGTGAGTGCGGATCGTCCACAGGGAAAGTGTAATCGTTCGTCTTTTGAATTAGATGAGTCGAAACTTTAAAGAAAAGAAAACAAACAATTCATGATTTAAAATTGTATTTCAAAAAAAAGAAAATATCTAGATCTAATAACAAGAAAAGATAGAATCAAGAATTTATAGTTTGTTGATTTTTCCAAACCAAATCTCAAGAATCGAAATGAGGCTCGTAGGAATCGATCGGATCTATAGATGTGATGTAATCTTACAATTACGTATTCTTATCCTTCGATGAATTGATACTAGATCGATGATAATCGATGAGAATTAGAGACTTCTTGTGAAACTAGGGTTTCATCTTATCTCTTGTTCTTTCATTGATACCATTCATATTCTAGCCTCTAGTAAATTCAAGAAACGATCGTAGATCCCTAATTTCGAGCGATCACAATCAAGAAAGCATCGCTACGAAACTAGGTCATCGATTCTTGAACTTGCTAGGGTTTACAAAACTCGTAGGACTTAAAAATAGTATTAAGATTTGTTACATCATCATTCTACAATCGTCTCGACTCCTTTACGAGCGGAGTTTTACTCAAACATCACAACAAGAACAACAATTACAAATTGAGATCTAATCATGATGCAAGAATTAAAAGAAAGCAAGATTAAAGAATTTCACCTTTTATTTATATCAACAATTTCATTACATTCGCTCAAGAACTACAAGAGGAAGAATTCGATCGTCGACTTGGCTTCGCTCGTCTCCGTGGATCGCGGATCGGCTTGGATCACTTGCCCGATTGAAGATCGGCTCGGCTCCTAAAAGGTTGAAGGCTTCTCGCTTGATTTGGTACTCAAGATCTTGAAGTTGGAGTGGAATTAGGGTTAGGGTTTCGCACAAGCCTTGTCACGAGACTTGTGGAAAAAAATGGTGTAGAATGAACAACCTCATCCCTTAGATCTAGGTTCCTATTTATAGCCATCAAAACCCTAGATCTAGGATTTGAATTTTTAGTTTCCCTCCAAAAGTTTGTTAGATGAAATTTGAATTTCCCTCCAAAAGTTAGTTGAGTGAAATTCAAATTTCCCTCCAAAAGTTTGTTGAGATGAAATTTGAATTTCCCTCCAAAAGTTTGTTAAATGAAATTCAAATTTCCCTCCAAAATGAACTACCTCATTTGAATTTGAATTTTCCCTCCAAAATGAACAACTTTTCCCTCCAAAATGAACTACCTCATTTGAATTTGAATTTTCCCTCCAAAATGAAGTTGTTAGAAAGAATCTTCTAGAAAAAGTTTGTTGGAAGGAATATTCTAGAATGAGGTTGTTACAAGGAGGCTTCTAGAAAAAGGTTGTTGGAGAGAGCTTTCTAGAAGAAGGTTGTTATAAGGAGGCTTCTAGAAGAAGTTAGTTAGAGGGAGGCTTCTAGAACTAGGTTGTTAGGCCGAGCCTTCTAGATGATGTTTATTAGGAGCTTAATTAGGATTAGCCTTGCTTAATGATCTTTGCTGATCTGGCAGTAGCTTCGAGAGAATTATGGAATTTGACACATCAGAAATGAATGTGGTAATTACTTCTGAATTGCTACCAGATCTGCATCTTTTGAATTGGCGTAATTTTTGATCAGCTAAATAACAATTTTGGCCTGTCTCCTGGATTTTCCTGCACAAATCTCGAAACAAGTGTTGCGCAAATACAGAAATGATGCGATGCCATGAAATGCGGTTAATTTCCCTTAAAGTGTCGGTTTAAAAGTCTAATACATGAAATCTGATATTTTACGACTGATTTGCTAATATGTGAAATATGAATACCGAACACTTCTAAATGAGTGCAAAAGATAGGGAAATTGCCGTGTTAAAAATACATTATTTTCGACTGATCAAATACCCCCAAACTTAATTTCGATCGTCTCGAGCGAATGTTTTATTAAAAAGAGAAGGAGAAAATAAAGAAACAGAAAAACTAACTAGCACACTTTCGTAGGCAACACGATTGCACTGAGCACGTGCAACAAGCCTTTAAACCTCTAGGTGTCCCTAGTAGGAGGAGTGTTGTCTCCTGAGGGTTTTCAGCGGATTGCACCCACAAAATCCAATAATAAAAGGAAGATCATGAATATTACATTTAAAGAAAAGAATTGTAAAAGAAAGACTTTGAAAATTAGGGTTTCCAACTAAGCTAGCTTTTCGGTTGTCATGAGCCCTATCTTAATGGTCATGAAAAGATGTTAGAAATCACGTCCTCCCTCAATAAAACATCGTCTTATTCTTCATTCCTATCTGTTTTCCAAACATCGATCATATAACCCTGCGTGTGTGTAAAGACATCCCTACACCCGGAGAATTCAATTCAAGCTATCATACTCTTGCCCATCAGCCTCAGTATTTTTTTTTTTCCGATGAGCTCATACACTTTCATGCGACCGTTAATACTTCTTGAGGTACTAACCGACCGATTACTCATGTGCTTGCTTATTTGGTGTATTTTCCTAATCTTGCACCACCTTAGGTATAGCAGTGACTCCCAGACCAGTTGGCCTTAGGGCACTAGATGAAGAGGCACCCTCGCTATATATTTTTTTATTTCCCTCGGTGATAACAAAACCAGTGTCCATTTTTCTCACCATTTTTTTTTCTTTATACTTTTGGCTTTAAGACAAGAGCATTTCAAGGTATCCTCTACTATCCCAGGCTTCAAGACGTGTGTAAGTGCGAATAGCAGGGTAGCAACGCTCAAAATGTTTGGCTTCCAGAATAGAAACTATTTTTCAGACTTATTTTTATCCTCAGATTAGTGACGTCCTTCATCTTACTAACCCTTGGGACAACGGCTCATAACTACTTATTACTAGTTCGTATAAGAAAACTTCTAATTTTCTTAGTTTTCTTAAATTTTTCTAATCCCATGGATGCAATTTTTCACTATCTAAACTTTCATTATCTTATTTATATACAAAAATATTTTTATGGTTTTGAAAATTTTTAAATTTTTATAGATTTTGAAAAAATGTTTTGTGCTTATGCAAATGATATGCAAATGATGCGAAAATAAGCACAAACCTCCCCCAAACTTATTTTCAACAGTGTCCTCACTGTTGCCTTCTGCTAAATCTCGAAAAACCTGTAAGCTTGGGAGGAATTTATTAGTGGGGGCAAAATATTTAAGTGAAGATCCTCCCCCAAACTTATTTTTGGCTCAAAAGTTTGTAAAATTTTTATTTTCAAGAGCCCGATTATACCCCCCCAAACTTAAGCAATGTTAATCTTTGAAAATCATATGAGGGGGTCAAAAATCATTGGTCGATGCCAAGCTTTGCAAAGACCGAATGTCAACACCAACCATTCAAAAAATTTATCAATGCAGTGCTCTGGTTGGTGGAAGAAGAAGTGTGGAAAGGTTAAGTGGTGGAATAGAATGTGTGTGCGTCTCGTATTGGAGAGACGATGCAGTGTATGTGATGGATTACTCGCATTCTTTTTACAGTTCAAAAGAAGGGGTGGAGGTTCAATTTCATTGATTGGGACATGATTCATCTCAACACCCGTGTTGTTCAGAAATGCAAGTTTTTCAGCGAAGATTTCCTCAAAAGTTCTATCAATACCCCGAAGAATAATGTCATCACAAGGTGCGGGGTGATCTTCAGACTCTAAAAGCAGTTCATAATCCGTGTTAATTGTTGACCCGGACATCTCGGTGGAAGAGTCCGTATGTGTATGATACATAGTTGGGTCAAACAATAACGTATGAAAAGAGTCAAGATCGATATCAGGAGGATCATCAAATTCGCTGCTGTCGACATCCATTAAGTCGACAGAACAGACCTGAGCAGTAGGTTCGGAGGGTACACTTCCCAACTTGTAAATGTTCAGCTCTATTGACCTATTCCCAAAAGATAAGGTCATAGAACCATTACGACAGTTGATTATTGCGTTGGAAGTGGCCAAAAAGGGGCGACCTAAAATCACCGGAATTTGATTCCGTGGGTTCGCTACAGGCTGTGTATCAAGTACAATAAAATCCACAGGAAATACAAATTCCCCGATTTTTATTAACACATCCTCCAGTTTACCCCTAGGTTTGGTGATTGATCGGTCAGCCATCTGGAGAGTTATGCTCGAAGGCTTTAACACTCCGATACCTAGTTGCTCATATACCGAGTAAGGAAGTAAGTTAACACTAGCGCCAAGGTCAAGTAACGCACGGTTGATGTGTTTCTCCCCAATAAAAATGGAAATAGTAGGACAGCCAGGGTCCTTACGTTTCCGTGGTAATTGTTGGGGAAAAGCCGTGTCTACAGTACTCGACATGAAGATTTTTTTAGGCACTTGAGTCTTCCTCTTCCTAGTGCACAAGTTCTTAAGAATTTTTGCATAGGACGGAACTTGTTGAATAGCATCTAGGAGAGGGATGTTGATGTTAACTTCCTTAAACATGTCCACAATCTTCTCCATTTGGGCATCATGTTTCTTGGACCTCAACCTATTTGGAAATGGAGCTCTATCAATAAGTGTTGGGTCCAACAATTGTGGAGAAGTTTGTGGGGGTGGAAAAGATGAGGTGGGTGGAGGGTTCGAGCCTTTGGGAACACGGAGAATAGGCTCGGAAGAAGAAGGTAGGTTAGACGAAATAGGGTAAGAAGTAGAAGTGTGAGTGGACGTGGAAGTGGAAGCCGGGGTGTTAATGATCAATTCATCATTATCAATTTGTTCACCCGAATGATTGTCTAGCACTCTTCCAGATCTCAACGTTGTAAAAGCGTCCACATTAGTGTAATGTGAAGGTCTAGCATCAGGTACGGGTTGAGATGGAAGATTCCCTTCTTCTCTAGCACTTATTTCGGCTGTTATTTGTTCAATTTGTGCTTCCATTGATTTGATATTCTCATTTTGAGTGAGAATGATCTTTATCATATTATCAATGGAAGATTGAAAACTTGCCGACTCTTGGGTGGATTGTTTCATGAAAGTAACCAAGGTTTGCACCAGTGCAGAGATATTATCAGTACCGGCCAATTGCAAAGAGTTTTCATGTAGTGCAAAAGTGTTGGCAGGATTTTGAAAATTTTGTGGTTGGAAGGGGTGCTGACTCAATTGAAGTGGTGGTTGCTGTTGTGGTGGAGGGACCCTTTGAAAATTGTTTAGGATTGGAACCGTGTTTTGAGATTGTGATTGGTTCCAAGCAAAGTTCGGGTAATTCCTCCAATCTTGATTATATGAGGAAGAAGAGGAATAGTTTCCAGGTCTTTGCTGAAGTGCAGCATTAGTGTGACCTTGAAACGGTACATTCAAAGGACATTCTTCCGTCAAATGTGAAGGGTTTGAACAGCAGCTACACACGGTTTTGGGAAGTGTGGATTGGTTTAGGGAGGCTGAGGAGATTTTGTTTTCTATAGCGTCGAGTTTCCTTTGTATTGCGTCCATTTCGGCTTTCAAGGTGACGGAAACATCGAGCTGATTGACATCTTCCCTAGATGGTGGTGGTCTAACACTTTCCCATTGTGATGTGTTTTGAGCTAAATCTTCTAAGTATTTCCAAGCTTCACCATCATCTTTAGATAGGAATTGGCAATGACACATGGTTTCAAGCATCTGTCTAGTAGTGAGATCAACACCCTCATAGATAATTCGACACAAATCCCATCTGGGGATTCCGTGATGAGGGCATTGGATAAGAAGATCCTTGAATCGTTCAAAGCATTTCCAAAATGGTTCATTGGGAAGTTGGGTAAATTTAGAGATTTCGCTCCGAACACGGGCGGTCTTGTGATTGGAATAAAATTTCTTAAGGAATGCTGCAACGAATTCGTCCCATGTTGAAATAGAATGTGCGGGTGTGATGTAAAGCCACTTCTCGGCTAAATCGCACAAAGTGAATGGGAGAAGACGTAAACGCAGAGCATCCAAAGACAGTTGTGAATTCCCCATCAAAGCACATACGTTTTCAAATTTGGAAATAAACATGTATGCGTTTTCAGAATCAAGACCATGAAATTTGGGTAAAAGTTTGATGAATTGGGGGTTGATTTCAAAATTTTCCCCTATGGCAGGTGGTATAGAAAGACAGGTGGGAAGGGTAACACGTGTAGGATAACACCTCTCTTGGAGAGAGATGCGTGGAAGATTCTGCGCACCTGCAGGCGGTGGCAGAGTAGTGTTAAAGTTTGATGGATTTGGGTCCATCGCGGGTGTGGTGGGTGGTGGGGGAGAAGATGAAGAATTACCGACTCTGGGGTCGATAAAAGAAACGCGGACAAGACGGGAAATGGAATCCCGTGTCCAGCCTAACATTGTGCTAAACGGTTGTAGCACAAGTGGCAGCGTTGGTATAATTAGAGGAAATGAAGTGTGCGGTGTTTGTTTTGAAAAGATACGGATTTTTGAAAAATATGATGCAACAAAACAAATGCAACACACAAAACCCTAATTCTATTGGTCACCTAGGTCAAACTCTAGACCGCTCCTAACTGCCAAAAGACAAGTCGCAGGATAAATCCTCCACTGCCTCTTTGTCTCCCTGTGGCCGGATAAGTGCCAGGTAAGTGGGAAGGAACCACCACTACAGTGGGCCTAATTAAAAACCACTAGCCTTAGACACACTCGCCTCAGGCACCACAAGAAAACTCGGATAAGCAATGAATTACCCACGGCCTTCTCTTGTCCTAATTGAGCGCGACGGTCCTTAGAGTCATCTCTAGATTTCTTTTAATTAATGAGGGTAAATGAGGATGCAAGTTTTGCGATTTTCGGGGCCTAGGAAGGGTAATGAAATCCCCACCTAATTTGGATTTGGTCGTGCCCCTTAATTTCCGTATTAATATGCAACAACCACAAGAATCAAAAACACGCACAAATTTTATTTTGCTTTGCGGCGCTGCGATTTATTTGCAAAGAAACCTGCAGCAAAATTGTTATTGGAGCAGATGAGGTAAGAGATAAGAAAGTGAGGGACTTACAGAGGAAAATTGGTACAGTGAATCAACAAGTGGAGCGCGGAACCGCCGCGGATTAGGGTCTTTAGCCGCGGAAGGGCGGCTGTATGTGCTGTTCACTCCATCAAATTTCAACAGTAGCTTGCTGTTGATTTCTACAGTTCTCTGGAATTTTCAGAAAATTTTTTTCTCCAGCTCCAATGATTCCAGATTTTCTCGCAACAAATCACAACACACGTATTAGTGTTTGCACGAATTTTGATCACAAAAATTTAGATGGAATAAAATTTTCAACTCAAATTTCAAAATACGAACAACTAGCGCACTATCCCCGGCAACGGCGCCATTTGATTGAATAGAATTCTTGATGTGTAGTATGAAAATAGAATAGAAATCACAACCAAAAATTATTTGACCGCAATCAACTACGGTGTCGGATGTAGATTGTTAGTGAGTGCGGATCGTCCACAGGGAAAGTGTAATCGTTCGTCTTTTGAATTAGATGAGTCGAAACTTTAAAGAAAAGAAAACAAACAATTCATGATTTAAAATTGTATTTCAAAAAAAGAAAATATCTAGATCTAATAACAAGAAAAGATAGAATCAAGAATTTATAGTTTGTTGATTTTTCCAAACCAAATCTCAAGAATCGAAATGAGGCTCGTAGGAATCGATCGGATCTATAGATGTGATGTAATCTTACAATTACGTATTCTTATCCTTCGATGAATTGATACTAGATCGATGATAATCGATGAGAATTAGAGACTTCTTGTGAAACTAGGGTTTCATCTTATCTCTTGTTCTTTCATTGATACCATTCATATTCTAGCCTCTAGTAAATTCAAGAAACGATCGTAGATCCCTAATTTCGAGCGATCACAATCAAGAAAGCATCGCTACGAAACTAGGTCATCGATTCTTGAACTTGCTAGGGTTTACAAAACTCGTAGGACTTAAAAATAGTATTAAGATTTGTTACATCATCATTCTACAATCGTCTCGACTCCTTTACGAGCGGAGTTTTACTCAAACATCACAACAAGAACAACAATTACAAATTGAGATCTAATCATGATGCAAGAATTAAAAGAAAGCAAGATTAAAGAATTTCACCTTTTATTTATATCAACAATTTCATTACATTCGCTCAAGAACTACAAGAGGAAGAATTCGATCGTCGACTTGGCTTCGCTCGTCTCCGTGGATCGCGGATCGGCTTGGATCACTTGCCCGATTGAAGATCGGCTCGGCTCCTAAAAGGTTGAAGGCTTCTCGCTTGATTTGGTACTCAAGATCTTGAAGTTGGAGTGGAATTAGGGTTAGGGTTTCGCACAAGCCTTGTCACGAGACTTGTGGAAAAAAATGGTGTAGAATGAACAACCTCATCCCTTAGATCTAGGTTCCTATTTATAGCCATCAAAACCCTAGATCTAGGATTTGAATTTTTAGTTTCCCTCCAAAAGTTTGTTAGATGAAATTTGAATTTCCCTCCAAAAGTTAGTTGAGTGAAATTCAAATTTCCCTCCAAAAGTTTGTTGAGATGAAATTTGAATTTCCCTCCAAAAGTTTGTTAAATGAAATTCAAATTTCCCTCCAAAATGAACTACCTCATTTGAATTTGAATTTTCCCTCCAAAATGAACAACTTTTCCCTCCAAAATGAACTACCTCATTTGAATTTGAATTTTCCCTCCAAAATGAAGTTGTTAGAAAGAATCTTCTAGAAAAAGTTTGTTGGAAGGAATATTCTAGAATGAGATTGTTACAAGGAGGCTTCTAGAAAAAGGTTGTTGGAGAGAGCTTTCTAGAAGAAGGTTGTTATAAGGAGGCTTCTAGAAGAAGTTAGTTAGAGGGAGGCTTCTAGAACTAGGTTGTTAGGCCGAGCCTTCTAGATGATGTTTATTAGGAGCTTAATTAGGATTAGCCTTGCTTAATGATCTTTGCTGATCTGGCAGTAGCTTCGAGAGAATTATGGAATTTGACACATCAGAAATGAATGTGGTAATTACTTCTGAATTGCTACCAGATCTGCATCTTTTGAATTGGCGTAATTTTTGATCAGCTAAATAACAATTTTGGCCTGTCTCCTGGATTTTCCTGCACAAATCTCGAAACAAGTGTTGCGCAAATACAGAAATGATGCGATGCCATGAAATGCGGTTAATTTCCCTTAAAGTGTCGGTTTAAAAGTCTAATACATGAAATCTGATATTTTACGACTGATTTGCTAATATGTGAAATATGAATACCGAACACTTCTAAATGAGTGCAAAAGATAGGGAAATTGCCGTGTTAAAAATACATTATTTTCGACTGATCATCAAGTATCGACACAGAAATGCTGATCTATCAGGTGTTGTCACCACGACTGGCACCCTGATAGGTACGTATCATACGCTATACCGAAAGCTCGAGTGCCTAGCTCTGACCCTCGCTCTTCGACGTATCCATACGTACATGACTCCCGTCGGTATCCCCACGATAACCGCCGAGTCATAGGTACTGTCACCGGTAGGTACTTGCCCACCTTCCAGGCTCAATCGGCATGGACCGTCGATCATCTTGCCGAGGGGAACCGTACCGGGCCCCACCATATACCCTCACACGGCCCATGACTTTCCTCGCATGGGGTATATATATCAGAACCGATAAAACTCATGGTGGCTGCTGAAATATCATATCAAGAGAAACCGGGTTTTTCAAATAATGCATAATTTCATGAAACTACCACGGTCCTCAAATCCAGAAAACATCATGAAAAATCCATATCTCAATGCGAAAATCAATGAATATAATATATGCAACATAAAACTGCAATGTAAGCATATAAAGGAAAAGCCGCTATTTAACCGCAACAAGTTAAAATATATATATGCGGTTCCTAATTTCTCCAAGTCTATATAATATCAAATAAAGGTAGACATGTAGCTGTAGGGTTCCTAGGCACTCCCAAGAGGTCTCACAAGGCATCAACCATGCCAATTTCAAATTTTACGGTGCCGAGAAACCCTAGACTAGATCGTTAACTAGAATTTTAGGCGAAAGATGCAACTAGTAAACTACTTTACTAAGAGAACGGAAATACAACCTTTGTAGATCCGGTTCTCCACCTCCATGGCTCCGCGATGAAGTCTCCTCGCTGTACAAATCGGATCTTGGGCTCTAGCGTCGGCTTCATCGGAGAAAGGACGGGCTAGGTCATCGACTACGATGCCGAAGATGATCTACGTCGAGGCATCACTAGATCAAGCTCCACCTTCACCAAGCCATGAAAACTTATGAAGGAAACACCCTATACTACTTGGCAAGAGGTAGAGGATGAAGAAATAGGAAGTGGGTTCACTTTAGAATTGGATTTCTCACTCTTTTTTATCAATCACCATTGATGGTCAAGCTTTTTCTTGAAGAAGAAGATGAAGAAGAAGAAGAAGAAGAAGATAATATTATGATAGAATAAAAAAAAAGATTAACTTGTAAAGATAATCCCATCCATTCTTATCATAATAATTACCATGGTTAAGTGTAGAGAATGAACCAAGGTTAAGTGAAGTGGTTAGGGTTAAGCATGAGACAAAATGGTCACATAGTCAAAGCTTCATGAAACTTCAACTAGCATCCAAAGAAAGCCACCATTCATTTATTTTGCAAAATAAATAAACAAAATAAATAAATGATTAAGCAAAAGAAAACCCTAACCATTACACAACCATGGTTTAATCTTTACACAAACCCTTGTGAGCATGTATCATCAAACATGATACAAAAAGGTACACAAAAATATATCACATATACAATGTGCATCAAGTGAGAAAATCCTATTAAAGTGAACCAATAATAGTTAATGCAAAATAATATATCAAATATATAATTATACATTAAATCATTAAATCAACAATTGATTCAATGATCCGGTCATGTCGCATATAACCGACTAATATCCAATATATCGGCTTATCGAATCAATCCTTGATTCGATAACTAGGTTATATCGCATACAACCTTTCGATACATTCATCGCGAGAATAGAATACGGTATCACATACACGCATTATTCTCGGTCCCGCACATATCTCATATGCGCTCCTATTTCGTTTCGCTTGAGCCAGGAAACCTCTGTGTAGGACTCTAAAGACTCGTCAATACGCCGGCAGCAGGTGATGATCATATCAAACACCCACAAGCCGCAAGCGGTCTGCTAAACGTAATGGCCACCCGGGTATTGAGCGATCAGAAGATCGACGAGCAAGCCCGCTCACACTCCTGTGAATCCAACCAGTAACACTTACCGTACAGTCCGGTCTGATCGTCTGATATGTCGCATATCTCGCCTAGGGGTGGTAAACATCAGACCCCAATAGCTCGATAAGTCGTGTCGATATGAGGTCTATAACAATTCGAGATACTACTGGTAACACTTACCAGTAAATCTCAGCAACCCTGGCCAGAGATTTCCTGTTATAGCCAATCAAACACAGCGCAACATCAACTCCCTATACCGGGAGAGACGAATCCCCTCCTATCGCTCATTGCCTCCATATGATTCGGGACTATACCCAAAAGCCACCGTTTTGCACGCCCTCTTGGACGTGGTAAGGTGGAAATCAAAGCACAGTGGGAACCACACAAGACTCTATGACGATCTCGGGTCAACAGACTACTCTGTACCAGTGTCACCAGAGAACTGCCATCTGACGTAAGATATAATACCATCTGGGAGTTCTCGGCGAGTCCGTCCAGTGTACCCAGTCTCCACTGAGCACCCGTATATCATCTCTGATGTCAAACACCAATGGATATGGGATCATCCTTCGCCCATCTGTATGGGTCGAGAAGGTATACGCTAGTCTACTCTGGCATATCGATGCCCCGTCTCGATATACCCACGACTAGGGACTTTGAAGGATGTACTTATGGACTACCATGTCCCCACCAGTATGATCCGCATCATAGTCCAGGTAGTCAAGTACACATCCTAAGGGCTTTACCAACATGTAACAGAGAGACAATCAGTGTACACGTTAAGGTAAAGAGTAACCAGATAGCATACTATCATGTCGAGCAAGAAAGTCCTCCCTATATATGTCCAAGCATCCACTACAATATACATCCTATGTATAGTAATGGCCTCTAGGGCATACATATAACTAACAGTAGCTACAACCAGATATGTGTGTAAACATGAAAGTATAGCAAGGTATATGTATCTACCTATCAATAATGATGTAATATACCCTTCAGGTATAAGTGAAGTATGTATGCAAGGTATACATGTAGCTATGTTATTATGTGTGTATGTACCTATCGCTAATGGTACAATACCCTATAGGTATACAGGTAACTAGCTTGTAAGCATGTCAAGGCATATGTGTAAGCATGTAGGTATACAGGTATGTTATATGCCATATGCATAAAGAAATATGAATCAATGTCTCAATGTCTCTAACCAAACAATATCATATAGGTAAGTGTGTTGTGCGTGTCTTGGCAATTATTGAAGGTGTGTGTGGCATACAATCAGTGCTCGTGCAACATGAGCCGTCAATAATAGTGCAGTGTCCTAAGGGTACTAGTCCAAGCACAACAAGTAACAAAGCAATAATATGTATGCGCAACTCTATATATGAAATAAAATATGCGACAATATCATGTCATTTGATCTAGCCTAGACGCATAACGCCATGCGGGCGATCCCCCTGTAGATGTTAAATCTACTCACCAACGCTCCTGGCTCAGTATCACGTTTTTTTTCTCTAAAATACATCATATTTTTTTTATTAAAATAAAATCAAAACCAGCACTTAAGATATTTTACCGTAAGAAAAAGGATTTCTACACAACTCTTTTCTACGCAACAAACTGCACAATATCCACATAATCAACAGGCCCCATACTTAATGTGTGAGCCCCACACCATATGTTTGAGTGTGTTATGTAGTTTGTTGTGTAGAAAAATTGCGTAGCTACTCTTTACTCTTTACTGTATTAAAAGAACTTTAGCGTGGTTTAGTGAAAACCCTTCTAGTTTAGGGTATTTTAGTGTAATTTACCCTCCTATAAAAGGAAGGGGTTTATAATAAGGACAATTTTTTTATATGAAACCATATTAAAATAATATTTTTTAAAACAAACCATTTTCAAAACATATTACAAAAACAGACCGCTTTTTGTCTCATAGGCGCCACGTCAGCACCAACTCAGCGCTGGCGCTTGCGTCAATAAATATTTTTTAAGGAGAGCAGTTTCAAACCGCGCCCATTACAATTGTACTGGGTGCGTTTCAAACCGCGCCCCTTACAAATGTAATGGGCTCAGTTGTTGGCTATAGTGCCCTCAAGGCAATTATCATAGTCGCAGGCAGGTGATTATGATAATTGATGGATGACCTATACCGGTAGAACCGTCTTAGTCGAGATGATGTTATGCTATCTGGTTTGTCTTTATCATCATGTACATACTTCAGGTGGTATTTATTGGAGATAGTGCCCTCATAGTCAATTATTGGATCACAGGCACGTGATTGCAATGATTGAGGGAGGACCTATTCCGGTAGGACAGTCTTACTCAAGATGATAGTATGCTATCTGGTTTATCTTTATCATTGTGTACTGCTTTAGGTGACCTTACAGATCGCTATTACACGTTGATAGAGCCCTTAGGATTCTTGCTTGACTGCCAGCAGTATGAGGGCGATCATATACGTGGGAGCTGGTAGTCTATAAGCACATCCTTAAAAGGTCCCTAGTCGTGGGAGTTTCGAGACAGGGCATCGATACTCCAGAGTAGACTAGTGTATACAGTCGAGACCCCGACGAGGGGCGGTGGCCGGTCTCACAAGCCATTGGTGTCAGTTGGATCACCTAAGATGTATACAGGTGCTCATTGGGTTATGAGTACATCGGACAGGACTCGCCGGGAACATACTAGTTGGTCTTATACCTGACGTCAGATAGCAGTTCCCTGGTGACATGTGTACAGGTTAGTTCATCGACCTGAGATCGTCATTTGTCTCGTGTGAGTTCCCACTGTACTTTGATTACTACCCTACCACGCTCAAAGGAGACGTGCAAACAGGTTTTAGTTGGGTACAGTCCCGAGCCACATGGAGGCAGTGAGCGGATCTGCAGGGGTTCGTCTCTCCCGGTATTGGGGGTGAGGTCGCGCTGTGTCTAGGAGAGCCATTACACGAAGTCCTTGGCCAAGGCAGGAGATTTACTGGTAGGTATTCCAGTAGTATCTCAGGGTGTTCTGGGCTACACTCCGACACGACTTGTACCGTTTTTGGGGGTCTGACTTTTACCAACCCCATAGGCCCGCCATGCGATGCTCATAGACGAACGGACCGGACTGTACGGATATTGTCACTGACAGGCTCAGTAGGGTGTCAGGATGAGTTTGCTCATCGACGTCCCTTTTGGTCAATACCTGGTAGCCCGTTACGTATGGCTAATACCTCTGACGTGCTAGTGGTTAAATCCACAGCCAAGGGATTGACGAGTCTTTAGAGTCCCCCACAGACAGTTGCTCAAGTTTCGGGCGAAACGCTGTAGAGGCCGTATGGAGATATGGCAGGGTTCGATCAGATACGTGCGGTATTGCACGGATCATGGTCGGACGAATAATACTAGCGGGCTTTGGTTTAAGCCTGATCCTAGTATTGTACAGTGTAGATTTTGTCTCATTGCATTTGTATTCTGTCGGAATACAAATGCGGGTATGTATATACAGTAGCGGGGTTTTCCTGTAATTTATTACGAGATCGGTTTTATGAAGTTGCCAGTTTGTTTTCCGTTTCGGCCATTTTCCTTTGTATCTTTCCTTGGCCGGAAATTGGTGGAGGAGGGCTTATTTGTAAGCATGCAAATTTGATTAGTGGAGAGTGTTATTTGCATATTGTTGTATCATGATAATTCTACCACCATTTGACTTCTTCATTTCATCATGGCTTGACTTTTGGAGTAATCATGGTTGTTGATGATTAGGTTTTGGAGTGAGGTTCTTATTTGTGATTATTGTTTTATCATCATCACCTTTTCTCTCTCTTGCTTGATTTTTGGGCTCACTCCTTTTCCATTCCAGTTTTTCACTCCACTAACTCTCTCCTCTCATTCCTACTTGAGCATGGCAGGCCAAAAGAAGGAGGGGGGCTGTCCAAAATTCTAGTGTGGGGTTTTTCATCTTTTTAGCTTGCTAAAAAAACCCTTAGCTCATCTCCAAAGCATATATCATTCCTCCACTTATATGGCAACTTCCACACCCCAATGAGACATAGAGTTCCACACTATTCTACAGCAATTCTTGGATACGTCGGCTCGCCAATTTCGTGCCCGAGTTGCCTCGGTCCAGCGGTGGGAGCCCGTAAAAGAAGCCGGCGACGTGGTGCCCTTCCGGCGAGGAGGTGAAGACCGGAGATTCTGCGGGAGATCGGGACGACGACGAGAAGACCGAAGGACACGGATCGCTCGGTATATCTCTCTACCCGTTCTTTACTTAGCTAGGATTAGATTAATGGCCCGATCCGGGATTTTTTTGCGCGGTGGTGCCGGTTCAAAAGTTAAAGTAAATTATCGTTTCCGCATTTTGGCCTCGAATTGACGGCCGGGGCGCCGCCGTGCACTTACAGGTATATGTATCTACCTATCAATAATGATGTAATATGCCCTCCAGGTATAAGTGAAGTTTGTATGCAAGGTATACATGTAGCTATGTTATTATGTGTGTATGTACCTATCGCTAATGGTACAATACCCTATAGGTATACAGGTAACTAGCATGTAAGCATGTCAAGGCATATGTGTGAGCATGTAGGTATATAGGTATGCTATATGCCATATTCATAAAGAAATATGAATCAATATCTCAATGTCCCTAACCAAACAATATCATATAGGTATGTGTGTTGTGCGTGTCATGGCAATTATTGATGGTGTGTGTGGCATACAATCAGTGCTCGTGCAACATGAGCCGTCAATAATAGTGCAGTGTCCTAAGAGTACTAGTCCAAGCACAACAAGTGACTAAGCAATAATATGTATGCGCAACTCTATATATGAAATAAAATATGCGACAATATCATGTCATTTGATCTAGCCCAGACGCATAACGCCATGCGGGCGATCCACCTGTAGATATTAAATCTACTCACCAACGCTCCTGGCTAAGTAAAGCCTACCACTCGCTTTCCCCTGTTGGCAGCGCCCGAAGTCCCCGCCTGCGATCCTGAACACATATAACAATAAAGCAAGCGTATATAAGCAATCGACCAAAAATACGTACAACTACGTTTAATCGACGCACCAACTCCAAACATACTCTCGAGTGTCCATTTAACGGCTAACGTGCGTAGCGACACTACGAAACAAACTCAAGAGCAAAAGCTACACAAAGTCCCGAACGACATCAGCACGACCCTAGCTAAGAACGCAAAGCGATACAACTACCAAGCCTAGACTCTGATCGTACCGATCGCGCATTCACAACACAATAATAAACGTGGAAATCAATATAATTAACGTCGCAACGTCAAAAAAAACCCACGCCTAAAACTTACCGAAATCTAGTAAGCAGTATATAACGTTTTATCACAAAACTACAACTTTTTACCAAAACTAGAATTTGCAAACATCTCAAAATAGCAAGGTTAAACCATTTAAAGTTTTACTAAAATTTTAGATTTCACGAATTAGGATTAGCAAAAGTTTAGTTTGTTAATTAGCTTAATCAGACGATTAGGAAAATATCATTTAACAAATTACCAACTTGGTTTAATTTTCTTCAAGCTTAACATATTAATTAACCATTTCACTAATCAAAACCCTAATTTGATTATCAAAATGATATCTTGAATTTCAAAACATGAATTTAAAAACTTAAATTAAATATCTAAATAAGCTAATTAAAGTATTAAACTACAAAAAGAGATTAGGGTTAAGGTTTTATACCTTCAAAGAATACCACTTGAAACAAGAAAAACCAAACTTTTGCCTCCAAAATCCTCACTAGAATGAAGATCTAAGCAAGTTTTGTGAAGAAGAATGAAGATTTTGGATTATATTTGAGTTTGTATGAATTTATTTGGATTTTTGATGATTTATTTGTGCAAGAAATGATGAAAATGGAGTGAGAAAAGAAAAGGGCAGCCAAGAACAAGGAGTGGCCAGCCATGAGGGAGTGGGGGGTGTTTTGTGCAAAAAAGAAGAAGAAAGTTCTAGCTTAATTCATTAATTGCTTCATTAAATGCAAAAATAACACCTTTTCTTTCTTTTCTTTTCTTTAAAAATCATTTTAAACACAAAAATATCTAGATATTTGGAATGTATGGTTTAACAAAATATCTAGTGATTAGATTAGTATAAAACCTCATTAGTAGTAATTAACCCAAGCCAAAAAGTAATTACCACTAATAAAGTGCACAAATAAAGCATTAAAATAACATTTAATTAGGGAAAAATTCTATGTGAACCAAAACATTCCATTGACCCCAAAAGTTCGCGCACTAGTTTTATTCTAGCTAAACTAGGTGCCGGCAAGTCTATATTGAAGTTTGATCACAATCGGGTTAAAACGGAAAATACCGACTATTTTGCCCTAAAAACGGAAAACTCGCAAAACGATTTCTAAAACGTTACAACAAAAAATCCCCAGAACTAGAGTCACCTAGGTTAAGTTACTAGACCGCTCCTAGACTTCCAAAGGACAAGACGTAGGATCAATTTTCTATCACCTCCTTATCAATCTTACGGCTAGGTAAGTGGAAGGTATTCTCTATACGAATCACCGAAATAGCGGGCCTTATTAAGTAACCACTTTCCTTAGTCACACTTGCCTTAGACACCACAAGAAAAATACGGATAAGTAATAGATTACCCATGACCCTCCTTTGTCCTAATTGAGCGCGACTATCCTGAGAGGCTTGGTCTAGATATTTTTTTTATTAATGTAGGGTTATGCGTATGCTCGTTTGTGATTTGTGGGGCGTTGGAAGGGTCATGAAATCCCCATCTAATCTGAATTTGGGTTTCTTACCCCTTAATATCTGTTTTAAATATGCAAAATAAACAAAAATTTAATATACGCAAAAAGATATTTTTAGCGGCGCTGTTTGCAAAGAATCCTGTAGGTAGAAACAGTTTATTCGAGGTTTAAAGGACAGAGGAAGAAGAGTAAATGATACCAGAGAAAGTTGGGGGTCAAACACCCCAATATGGCCGCAGTTTAGCCGCCAAAGGCACCAATTGGCCGCGGTTCCGCCGTTAGTTGGTGAGATCTCCCTTACAAACTTTGGCACAACACTCTAATACTCCTCTGCTCCTATTTGACAATCTCTGAATCTTTGATGGTTCGCTCCAAGTACTCCAGATTTCTCGCAAAACATGCACAAAAATCGTTAAAAATACAAAATGCAGTTTTTTTTTATTTTTTTATTATTATATTCTCTGGTTTTATATTAGAAATCAAGCCGAATAACAAGAAAAATAATTACGACCGTTTCCCCGGCAACATCGCCATTTGATTGATGCGAAAAAGTGTGTATGTATGTTGTAAATAACCGCAATCAAGACGGTGTCGCAAATAACTAGCCGTGATGAGTACAGGCCGTCCGCAGGGAAACAGTGAACTTCTGATCTTATTTTAGACGAGTTGATAAAAGAGAGGATGGATTGTTGTCGTTTCTATTAAGAAGGGATGAAAAGTTTATAATAGAAGGGCTTGTAGGGTTTATAGGACTTAGTAGTTAATGGATGAAATAAAAAACATAATTCTTTTTATATTTTAATTGTTTAATACTGTAATACCCAGCTCTTTTTATACATCACTTTCCGTATTCTTTATATATATATATATATATAATTTACAAAATTATTTTTATTCTATTTATAATTATTTTATTTTCTTTAAACCCAAACCCTAATCCAAATCCCCTTATTGTGGTGTCTCAGCCCACTCTCTCCTTCTCTCTGCATCTCCCCTATTTCCCTTTTCCCTAAAAGCTAATCATATAAGTTCCTCGGCCCTGAGAACCATAAATTAATTAACCTCCAGAGCCCAACCCTACCCGACCAACTCAGCCATTATATTTTTCTTTTCTTAAAATCCCACAGCCCAAAACAAATGATTTATATAAACATTAAATCTCCGGCCCACTCCTTTTCCCCTAATAAATAAATTTTCCCGGCCCAGCCCAAGAAAACCAAATATATAATAAAATTCCTTTTTCCCTCGGCCCGGCCCAATCAACCCAAACCCGGCCCGTACCCCTCCTTCTTCCCCACGTTTCCATCTTTCCCGCTCGATACTTCCCGTTGCGCCCACGTCGCCAATGCCCCGCTCCTCGCGCCCACGACGCGCGCGCTCCCCCTCAGACCCGCTCCCCTCAACGACCTCAAACTCCTCCTTCTCTTTCTCTCTCCACAGAAAACCCCTCACTCGAGCCCCTGCACCCCATCACCCTCGTTCCCTCATCCTCACTCATCATCATCGACAACCTCCCAGCTCCTCCTCCTTCAGCTCGCGCTAACAACCACCACGAATCCATCACCAGTCATACTTCCTTCTCCTCTTTCTTCACCTGCGACCGCCACCAACTATCGCCATTGCCTCACCTCCATCGACCAACCACCGCGAGGCCCAACTCCCCTACAGCCGATACCCCAAACTTCACCACCAACCACCGACCCATCTCTGGCGAACACCTCGGGCACTCTCTCAACGCTAACGAGCCACCAGCTCCGCCTCGTCGCCGCAACCACGGCGCCACCACCAACCTCCATCACCATCCTTGCAAACGCCGCAGCCGCCTCCTCCCATCGGCTGCCTTGACAGCCCCCGCCGGCGCCTCCGTCGACCCCGTCGTCACTAGGTAAACTCTCTCTCAATCTCTCTGTCTCTCTCTCTCTCTCTACATCTCTCTCTCTCGCTCTCTCTCTCTGTTTCCCTCTCTATCTCTCTCTCTCCCTGTTACTCTATCTCTCTCTGTCTAACTCTCTCTCTATCTCTTTAAATCTCTCTCTCTCTTTCTCTCTCTCTCTAAAAACTTCTCTCTCTTTATCAGCATCTCTATCTCCCCCGCATCAAAACGAGGAACAACTTGGAGCAGGGGAAAAAAAAGGAGGGCACGGAGAGTGACTGGAGTGAGTACAATTGTCTGATTCCAAAAGGCCGAACCTGTGCTGCGCCCGTGACGCGATCGTGCTGCTGCCGCTGCCGGACCCTCGTCGACACGTCTCCAGGCAAGTTTAATACTTGCTTCATGCTACTTGTGATATTACATTTCAATCACCTTTAATTCCCGCTTATACTTTTCATGTAAAATTGTTATAAGTTATGTGTCCGATATACGATCCCAATGAAAACCTTCAATTAATTTGACGGAATTTGATTGTATGTTGTGGCCCGTGTGATAATGAACCTAGTGTAGAAGTTTCACTGAAAAATATGACTGTTAACGACTTAAACGAACACCCCCACTTACACCCGTAAAAACTGCATATTTCCTGCACCTGAAAATCGTTAAAATCATAATAAATTATGTACATATTGAAATGAGGCGTTCGAGGGCTCAAATCGAAGCCGACTCAACGAACTGTAACCCTGAATAAGTTCTTAAGTATTTCTGTACTGAAATTATGATGAAAAGTGGTTCGTAGAGCGGCTCTGGACTGCTGTCTAGAGCAACTCCGGTTATTGTTTTCTGTCCCGTAATGTCTACTACTTTGTTTCCTGAACTCGTATGTTGCGGAACCCTACACCTTATTGAATATGAATCGGTTAAAAAAATAATTCAAGTGATTTCACCGTGTTTCATCGTCTTTTACTATTTAAAATGCAATTTAAAAGATCGGGACGTATAGCAGTCCCAAACAGAACCAGAAGTGATACCCCAATGTTGGATAGTGCATAACTCCTGACGTACAGACGCGATTGAGAATCCGTCTATTGCGTTGAAAACCTTACTGAAAATCCTAGATTTCATTCAACTTTAGCGTCCCTAAAATCTGATCCCGACTGGGATTAAAATGCGTTGCGAAACGGACTTCCGATTCTGAAACCGGATTTCCAGCAGTGCACGCTTAAAACGGAATGGCCATATCTAGTGATCCTGAAGCCCGATTGACGTGAAACCAAATTTGCTGGATAAATAATCAAACATACTACTTATCCCTTGTTCATTGTTTCGCTAAATTATGCACGTATGATTTATGATGAATTATGCAAGTGTTAGAATATCGTTTGATGACATCTTAACCATGCCTTAAATACTGTTTTCTCATCACATCATATATATGTCACTGCATTGGTAACCTAGTGATCATGTGCATTACCCAGTGTTAGGTATTAGTGGTGATTGTGGCAAGTACGTTAGTGTTCTTGCATGAGTGGATAAGTGAAAGTGACACGTACTTGTACACAATCAGTGGACCCTATCGATTTATTGCATCGTCGACGTCTGTGGGGCGCGTATAAGTGTGACTATAAATGGTATGGGACACTTATGGAAGCGCTTGTATGGGTGTCACAGATAAGACACCAGACACTGTCCATATATCTCAGGTATCAGTTGGGACGTGCTTGATGGAGATCCTGTCTCCAGTTCTCGCGCAGACTTGTCATGGACCGACCGGTATTTAAGGTTATGGTTGGCGTTTGATGTAGACCATGGGGTATGGGGTAGTTTGAGTGTGAGTTCAACAGAATCTCGGGAGTCCCATGCCGGCATATATATAAAGAGAGAGAGATATGGAGATTTACAGGGTACATGATTATTACCGTGAGTTATATTTTGGGCCCGTGGTCCCTTGCCCTTGGGTCCTACCCTTGGGTGGAGGACACTCATGAGTGGTTGACTCTCACACTTGGACTGACGATAGGCTTAGTGACTTGTACAGTGAGGCTTAGAGACTGATAGGGATAGTGACATTGACATGCATTACTTACTGTATTGACACACCTGACATACTATTTTACTGCTTTACTGTTCACCCGCTCTTTTAGACACCTGCATTGGTACTTCATGTTCACATCTTTACTGTCTTAGTTTACTGTTATACATCCATTATTACTGTACGAGTTACCACCTGCACCTATATATTTATTACTATCGCGTCGCTTTGACGACCTGAGTATGCATACTCAGAGTGAGAGCTAGGTCTAGCTTGGACGAGGACTAAACGTACATCGCGGACACCTTGATCAGCTATCCAGAGCTATACTCTTTTGACCTCCATCAGGTCAGATCTTTGTATTTGTTTTGTTTCAGTTACTGCATTTCTCATTACCTGTGCATTGTTTACTGATTATCACGTAAAGCTAGAAGCCGAAGTGTGACTACGACAGGATATTTCCTTGACCGTAGGAGCATGGCTGGCCTTGTCAACCCCTCGTATTCCGTATTTTGGGAAGCGGGGCGTGACATGGTTTTGTTGGTATTAGAGCCAGATTTTTCTATGATTGGGATTGCAGTTTCCGAGTGGAGCTTGACGATTTAAGCCGCTCTTTCGGTCGAGTTTGTGAACTGTTATCTTTGACTTGAATCATTATCATTCGTCATGCCATATTTTGACTCCATCCGTTAGAGTTCTGGGCGACTTATTAGAGTTACGGGGTTATAATTATGAACCGCAGCATAGCTACAATACTGTACTCTATTGGGTAACTGGGAGTTCTACATTTGTTTTCCGCTTGATTGAGTTTCACTCACCCGATATTCTTGTTTCATTGTCTATTCTATATACTGTTCTGATTTTTCCCCTGTATCTTATGCCGGCCTAAAAATGTTGTTTCAGGATCATGTCTTCCAACGACTCTTCCTCTATCTTCACTCCCCAGAATCAGACCGTTGAGATTCTGAATGTACTGCAAACTCCGAAGGAAGCCCAGGAGTGAACAAACGACCTGTTAGCTGAAGGACTGAGAAGGCAGGTGAATCAGGCACCAGCGGAAGTCTCTAATCATAAAGGGATCCCTGTTAGACGAGGAAAAGAGGGGAAGATGAAGCGCCCACTTGTTCCCCCGCGGCAGAAGCAGCAGAAGACCCAATGTTGTGGGTACTGCAAGAGGCTAGGACATCTTCAGAGGGATTGTCGCCGCGCCCAGGGGAAATGCCTGATTTGCGGATCCAGCGAACACTTTATCAATAGTTGCCCTAATAAGAAGGAGCTACAAGGAGGCAGTTCGTCCACACTCCCCACTCCTGCTAATTGATGGATATTTCGTAGTTCGAGCTTCGAGGATAGTGCGGACCCAGCATAGGATTCAACTCGCGTGACGAGATTGCAGCGGTCCAGAAATCAAAGAAGAATTATCATGTTTTCTGCTTTCAATAATAATGCTGTCACCCTTTTGTAAAAATTTCCTTTCGTTTGAAATTTTGTATCCGTCGAACTTTTAGTTGAATGCAATAAAACTTTGAGTCATGATGTATGTATCATTCTCTTGCTTTCCCCCTTATTTATACTATTCATTACAACAGCATTTTTATTGTGATTTTTCAGTCCCTGCCTACCACATATTTTCCTGTACTCCGTATCCTTAGCTATTTTCTTAATGCGTTCCACTGTCTAATCATGACTTTTTCTTTTCAGGCCATGGCCCACCCTGGAGCAGCGCCGCATCTAGATAAGGATGCACAGTCATGCGTTTCCTTAGACCGTATGCTGGTGAGCTCGGACGATGAGATAAACGGCCCCCAGGTCATTTTCGGAAACAGCGATTCCGAGGACGAAGGAGCCGCCGCCCCAGAAGTTGACATAATCGGCAATTCCGACGAGGAGGAAGGAGACCCTGGAGAGAACCCGATAGAGGAAGATCCCGAGGAGGGCCCGATAGAAGAAAATCCAGTGGAGGAGAATCCCATGGAAGAGGATCCAGAAGAAGAGAATCATATGGAAGCAGACCCCGATGAAGAAGCTCCAGCCGAGAAAGAATGACCGGAAGAACAAGACCCTGCGGCGGAAGAACTCCAAAAGGCGGTCCCTACGAAGCGCTATGGAAATGGACGTCCCTACCTGAGCACGCGAGCCTACCGTAACCTGCTGAACCTCCACAACCGCGACTGACGGGATTTTAGCTGTTGTCTTCTCTGGCCAAATAAACCTATGTATAGTTTAGGGCCATCTGTTACTTTTCGAGAGTGCTTTGTTTCGAATTTTCTGGAATGAAATAAATTTGCTGAGTTCGCTAATCTTTTGATCTTCTTGGTTCACATGATGCATGGCTGATTCCCCTATACATTTACTTCCTCCTGAGATCCCTGACTGTCCACCCTTGCACCTTGTACTGTTTTGACCCTCGCTTAGATTAAAAAGTACCGCATCCCGATCTTTTGAGTGGGCCACCCTTCATCCTTTGTATGCGTATTGTTTGAGATACTTCTGGAGGAGAAAATTGATATTGAAATCTACGAGTTCGCTAACCCTTCGGAGTTTTGATTCGCATGATGTATCGACCGTTTTCCTCCCCAATAAGTTTCTTCCCTCCCCTCCTGAGGTTCATTACTGTTCACCCTTACACCCTGGGCTGACCCGACCCCAATCTCTTCGACCTTCAGTCTAAAGCCGTCACACTCGGACCTTTTGGGTGAGCTATACTCCATTGTAATCCATACCCTGGCTAGCCCTATACATTTTTGTGCTGTTTCCTATTATCCTAACTATATTTAGGGACATCATTATTCAAAAATTTAGTTTTCATTAATTTGTATTTATCGAAAAGTGCATATTATTGGCTACTCCGTTTTATGTATTTTAAGTACACTACTATTCTTCTCATTTTTGTGGTAGCGCAATCATATATTGCACATATTATTTTGCGCTATGTTTCTTATTTTCACCATGTGGTTTTCTAAGTTATGTTAAAATTGGTTGATTGATACGTTATTCTAAAATGTTTTAACCTACCGACAAATCCTTCACTATTTCATTTTGGTTGTGTCTTATACTTATTATTTTAGCTGCGCTACTTTTGATATATATAGGTGTGCACATATTTAGGATTTCGATTTTTCTAATACGCCTCGAATACTATTATTCGTTATTGCTATTTTATTCTTTTGTACATATAGGTTGCCCTTATAGTTTTTCCGGCATTATACTTACCCTTTTAGTTGTGTTATTCTTATACATATATAGACCTTCAAAGAAATTTTATCCACCTGTTCTAAGTAAATCATTATGTGTCAATGTTCGATGTGGTAGCCTTTCGCTTGTTGTTTTGTAGCTTATCATTTATTTTAAATTTCGAGGACGAAATTTTTGTAAGGGTGGTATGATGTAATACCCAGCTCTTTTTGTACATCACTTTCCGTATTCTTTATATATATATATATTATTTACAAAATTGTTTTTATTCTATTTATAATTATTTTATTTTCTTTAAACCCAAACCCTAATCCAAATTCCCTTATTGTGCTGTCTCAGCCCACTCTCTCCTTCTCTCTGTATCTTCCCTATTTCCCATTTCCCTAAAAGCCAATCATATAAGTTCCTCGGCCCTGAGAACCACAAATTAATTAACCTCCAGAGCCCAAACCTACCCGACCAACTCAGCCATTATATTTTTCTTTTCTTAAAATCCCACAGCCCAAAACAAATGATTTATATAAACATTAAATCTCCGGCCCACTCCTTTTCCCCTAATAAATAAATTTTCCCGGCCCAGCCCAAGAAAACCAAATATATAATAAAATCCCTTTTCCCTCGACTCGGCCCAATCAACCCAAACCCGGCCCGTACCCCTCCTTCTTCCCCACGTTTCCATCTTTCCCGCTCGATACTTCCCGTTGCGCCCACGTCGCCAACGCCCCGCTCCTCGCGCCCACGACGCGCGCGCTCCCCCCAGACCCGCTCCCCTCAACGACCTCAAACTCCTCCTTTTCTTTCTCTCTCCACAGAAAACCCCTCACTCGAGCCCCTGCTCCCCATCACCCTCGTTCCCTCGTCCTCACTCATCATCATCGACAACCCCCCAGCTCCTCTTCCTTCAGCTCACGCTAACAATCACCACGAATCCATCACCAGTCACACTTCCTTCTCCTCTTTCTTCACCTGCGACCGCCACCAACTATCGACATTGCCTCACCTCCATCGACCAACCACCGCGAGGCCCAACTCCCCTACAGCCGATACCCAAAACTTCACCACCAACCACCGACCCACCTCTGGCGAACACCTCGGGCACTCTCTCAACGCCGACGAGCTACCAGCTCCGCCTCATCGCCGCAACCACGGCGCCGCCACCAACCTCCATCACCATCCTTGCAAAATGCCGCAGCCGCCTCCTCCCATCGGCTGCCTTGACAGCCCCCGCCGGCGCTTCCGTCGACCCCGTCGTCACCAGGTAAACTCTCTCTCAATCTCTCTGTCTCTCTCTCAGTCTCTCTCTCTCTTTCTACATCTCTCTCTCTCTCTCTCTCTCTCTCCCCCTGTTACTATCTCTCTCTCTCTCTCTCTGTCTAACTCTCAATCTATCTCTTTAAATCTCTCTCTCTCTAAAAATTTCTCTCTCTTTATCAGCATCTCTATCTCCCCCGCATCAAAACGAGGAACAACTTGGAGCAGTGGAAAAAAAAGGAGGGCACGGAGAGTAACTGGAGTGAGTACAATTATCTGATTCCAAAAGGCCGAACCTGTGCTGCGCCCGTGACGCGATCGTGCTGCTGCCGCTGCCGGACCCTCGTCGACACATCTCCAGGCAAGTTTAATACTTGCTTCATACTACTTGTGATATTACATTTCAATCACCTTTAATTCCCGCTTATACTTTTCGTGTAAAATTGTTATAAGTTATGTGTCCGATATACGATCCCAATGAAAACCTTCAATTAATTTGACAGAATTTGATTGCACGTTGTGGCCCGTGTGATAATGAACCTAGTGTAGAAGTTTCACTGAAAAATATGACTGTTAACGACTTAAACGAACACCCCCACTTACACCCGTAAAAACTGAATATTTCCTGCACCTAAAAATCGTTAAAATCACAATAAATTATGTACATAATTAAATGTGGCGTTCGAGGGCTCAAATCGAATCCGACTCGACGACCTGTAACCCTGAATAATTTCTTAAGTATTTCTGTACTGAAATTATGACGAGAAGTGGTTCGGAGAGCGGCTCTGGACTGCTGTCCAGAGCAACTCCGGACTGCTGTCCAGAGCAACTCCGGTTATTGTTTTCTGTCCCGTAATGTCTACTACTTTGTTTCCTGAACTCGTATGTTGCGGAACCCTACACCTTATTGAATATAAATCGGTTAACAAAATAACGCATGTGATTTGACCCTGTTTCATCATCGTTTACTATTTAAAATGCAATTTAAAAGATCGGGACGTATAGCAGTCCAAAACAAAACCAGAACTGATACCCCAATGTTGGATAGTGCATAACTCCTGATGTACAGATACGATTGAGAATCCGTCTATTGCGTTGAAAACCTTACTGAAAATACTATATTTAATTCAACTGTAGCATTGCTAAAATCTGATCCCGACTGGGATTAAAATGCGTTGCGAAACGGACTTTGGATTCTGAAACCGGATTTCCAGCAGTGTACGCTTAAAACGGAATGGCCATATCTAGTGATCCTGAAGCCCAATTGACATGAAACCAAATTTGCTGGATAAATAATCAAACATACTACTTATCCTCTGTTCATTGTTTCGCTAAATTGTGAACGTATGATTTATGATGAATTATGCAAGTGGTAGAATATCGTTTGATGACATCTTAACCATGCCTTAAATACTGTTTTCTCATCACATCGTATATATGTCACTGCATTGGTAACCTAGTGATCATGTGCATTACCCAGTGTTAAGTATTAGTGGTGATTGTGGCAAGTACGTTAGTGTTCGTGCATGAGTGGATAAGTGAAAGTGACACGTACTTGTACACAATCAGTGGACCCTATCGATTTATTGCATTGTCGACGTCTGTGGGGCGCGTATAAGTGTGACTATAAATGGTATGGGACACTTATGGAAGCGCTTGTATGGGTGTCACAGATAAGGCACCAGACACTGTCCATATATCTCGGGTATCAGTTGGGACGTGCTTGATGGAGATCCTGTCTCCAGTTCTCGCGCAGACTTGTCATGGACCGACCGGTATTTAAGGTTATGGTTGGCGTTTGATGTAGATCATGGGGTGTGGGGTAGTTTGAGTATGAGTTCAACAGAATCTCGGGAGTCCCATGCCGGCATATATATATATATATATATATATATAGAGAGAGAGAGAGAGAGAGAGAGAGAGATATGGAGATTTACAGGGTACATGATTATTACCGTGAATTATATTTTGGGCCCGTGATCCCTTGCCCTTGGGTCCTACCCTTGGGTGGAGGACACTCGCGAGTGGTTGACTCTCACACTTGGACTGACGATAGGCTTAGTGACCTGTACAGTGAGGCTTAGAGACTGATAGGGATAGTGACATTGACATGCATTACTTACTGTATTGACACACCTGACATACTATTTTACTGCTTTACTGTTCACCCGCTCTTTTAGACACCCGCATTTGCCACATCATGTTCACATCTTTACTGTCTTAGTTTACTGTTATACATCCATTATTACTGTACAAGTTACCACCTGCACCTATATATTTATTACTATCACGTCGCTTTGACGACCTGAGTATGCATGCTCAGAGTGAGAGCTGGGTCTAGCTTGGACGAGAACTAGACGTACATCGCGGACACCTTGATCAGCTATCCAGAGCTATACTCTTTTGACTTCCATCAGGTCAGTTCTTTGTATTTGTTTTGTTTCAGTTACTGCATTTCTCATTACCTGTGCATTGTTTACTGATTACCACGTAAAGCTAGAAGCCGAAGTGTGACTACGGCAGGATATTTCCTTGACCGTAGGAGCATAGCTGGCCTTGTCAACCCCTCGTATTCCGTATTTTGGGAAGCGGGCCGTGACAAATACTAGAGAGATAGCGATGAATGTGGATTAGGGTTCTTGGAAGGAATTAGGGTTTCTCTCTACTACCCCTTGTCCTTCCATTGATCTCTATTTATCTCAATCCCTTAACAAAACAAATATTAACGAATCTCAAATCGTGGTCGTGACTATCATTAATTGATAGCACGCTCGATAAGAGAGTCAACATTTATTTTGATAAAATTTATAAAAATTAAAATGTCAAAAAAAGTTAAGAGATTTTTTATCCATTATTCTACCATATCTTATAAACCCTAGCAAGCAAGAATTTACTTGCTCATTAGAATCAATGATGTTGAAGAAAGGTGAAAGAAAACGGAACCCATAATTAAAATTAAAAACGCAGAAAGTAAGTGCAGAAAGTAATTGCGGAAAGTAAATGCAGAAAGTAATTGCGGAAAGTAATTGCAGAAAGTAAATGCGACAAAATTAAAAGAAAAAACTACCTTTATTGATTTACTAGTGCATTACAAACATTGGTCGCTGAAAAAGTAATTTACAAAAATCCTAGTTTTCTTGCTAGGTATCTTGGATAGATGAATGTATGAATTTGGAATGGAATTGATCGATAGCTCTCGGTATTTTATATAGTCTATGAAATTAGAAACCCTAGATACCATATTGAAATATGTATAAATACGATCATGCCCTTAAAATCTTTGATCCTATGGCTGCCATACAACCGCGGAACCGCCGCCATTGCCCCATATTGACCGCAGATCCACCGCCTTCTGGTGGGCTTGTGCATCCAATTTTCTCTTGGTTTCTTCTCTCGATATTTGGAGATCCTCTTGATAAAAATATTCTGAAAATATTGCTCTTAGTCTCTGCCGTCGCTAGATTCTTCGATTTGCTCCTAATATTCGGTAGATTCGGTTTGATACTTCGATTTGTTGTGGATCTCCTACTCATAGTTAAGACCTGAGCTAATCTGGTATTATACCTACACAATATCTCAAATCAAATTGTTTGTAGCATTTGTTATTTTTGAGATATTATTCTAACCATTTATATGATATGATATCTTAAGAATATTGATTAGGAATATTTGATATGATATGCATATTTTAATATAAATATTTTATTTAAATATTATATGCATATATTTTCCCTAATTATATTAATTATAAATGAAGAAATATATGATAATAATCTTTTTACAAATAAACCCACATATGTTCTTTATTTACAATTAACACATTTTAATAGTTAATAATAGTAGGAAAAATGTCCATACAAATGTGCAATATTTTTGACTAATCGGTGACCGGGACGCTTGCAGAAGTTGCAGTAGGGGTTGTAGCGAGATGAGTTGTTGCGTGCGCCGAAGCACTGGTTGTTGTTGCTATTGCGAGCGAAGTTGTTGTTGTTGCGATTGTAGGAGTCGCTTACACGCTGTTGCGGAGGGCGATAGGAGGAGCGATTAAGTTGGTTGGCATAGTTAGCAGTTGCGAGAGAGAGAGACACCCGTGTCTTCCTTCTTTAGATGGCGTTCACGGTCTATGAGTTTGTCATAGAGCTCGTCAAAGGTGATGGCATGAACTCGGATAGCGGCGACAACTTCTTTGAATTCAGATCCAAGGCTAGCGAGGATGTGAAGAATAAGGTCATTTTCGGGAAAAGGGTGGTCGGCGAGAGCGAGGTCGTCAGAGATAGATCGCATCTCTTATAGGTACTCGCTTATAGATCGCGAACCGCGTTGATTGTTGGTCAGACGTTTCTTGAGCGACATAACTCGTGAGTGAGATTTGTTCGCAAGGAGAATAACAAGTCGATCCCATGCTTCCTTAGAGGAGAAAACAGAAGAGATGTGGGGCCGGATTGTCTCGACACAGCTGCTGAGAATAGCATTAAGAATAAGTTGATCCTGACAGTACCTGTCACGCCCCGCTTCCCGGTGTACAAATAAAGAGACATGACTGGCCCGCGACGTATTTACTCTGAAGTAAACACGCTAAGCGTAAATAAGCAATATAATGTAAATGTGCACAAGAAAGACATGAGATGTAAAAGAAAGACATGAGATGTAAAAGAACAGCTAATTTTTATTTATTAAACATTCTTTACAATACAACTGAAAAGTAAATACAATGTGGAAAGCAATGCCTAAACAATGGCATGAACTGAAAGTAAAGTATATACAAGTGAACTAAAGCTCGGGGTCCTCGATGAACTGCTCCAAGTCTTCTGAGCTTGGCTCGATCTCCAGAGAGTCGGGTCCTCCTGACAACAATCCAAAGAAAGAATAGAAAAGGAATGTCGTCAGCGAATAATCGCTCGGTAAGTCCCAAAGAGAGATAGAAATAGAATAGACAGATAGAGAGTATAACTGATATAATGTATGTTTGTTATATTATCGCTGTTATTTATAGCTTAGTACAGAATATGCCAGTGCATACGAGAGGAGTCCAACTATTCTGTGGACTAAGGTATACGGAGCACAAGGAACCGTTAAGCCACAAAACAACAGCAACGAAGATTCAGGTTAGGTGTATTAAAGTGACCATCATCGTGCCACTTTTAACACATTCCGTACCAATCTACCCCTTTTAAACCCCGTAATGTTTATTGTATTGTTATGCAGTGATTTGTAGATATAAGACTTGCCGAAACCATGATATCAATTATTCATGTAAACGGATAAGTATATAAACGGATAGTCATGTAGACAAGTCAATGTATATCCATGGTTCGGTCAAATCAAGTCATGTTGATATAAATGGATTCATGTTGTAATGGAATTATATCAAGTATGGATTGTATTCGGATTAAACTGAGACTCTGTCTGAGTCAGACACTTAAACAGAATTGAAGTCCTGAATTATGTTTGGGAGTTATCGGTAACTGCTGCACATGGACGGCAGGATTTGTGTCTTTTTCTAAGACAATAACCGTATTGATAACCCCGTTTTAGTTGTCTATCTTAAATGGGTAAGCACCCACATTCTCCAGCTCTCTGAGGCTCAAGAGAATTGGTCCCGCTTAAACCTATATTTACTAGGATCCTTATTGTAAATTAATATAACTTGAGGGGGTTTTATGAAAAATAGTTTTGATATATTTTCAAAATAAATATCAAGTATTTATTTATCTTCTTTAAGGTTTTCATAGATGTAATTTTTATAAGATGAGATATTCTGGTGGATATAAATCTAAATTGAATAGTATATGGTATTTTCATGTAAAATGACTTGTATTGATTTGTGATGGTAGTTTCATAAAATTTGGGATTCATTTGTTTAGAAAACATGGATATTTTTATGTATATTTAAAATAGATAAGTTGATAATATTATATATAATTATTAGAAAATAAATTTATTTATTAAATAAAAATCACGTTTTCTTAAAAATTGTAAAATAAATTCCATCGAGATCGTATGCTCCGTGAGGAGGTCTGCATCTCGCCCTACTATTCCGATGGATGTGTGATAACCCGTACCAACCAAATTGGATTCTCAAAAATGGGTTATAAGGACATAATTGTATGGAATTTGATTAAAACAATTAAAAGAAATATGGTTTTGATAGTTTATGGTACTTAACTGTAAAATTCGCCTTAGCCACAAAAATATTGTTTTCAAACCATCATGCAATGTCATGATGAGTGTTGTGATGAGGTAGGTCATTAACTCGTGAGTTTTCTAAATGTAATATGAACAATATGATGAATTAATATCGTAGGTAAACTTTGAGGTATTTAAACGAAAAAGTACAATACAAGTTGCATAGCATTTTATTTTGAATTGAAACTTGTTCTAAATATTGTTTTATGGTTGCTAAACAAGATATTAAGAGATGGTTAATTTGTTATTAAGAAAACTTGGGTTTTTAATGAAATTAGAATCGGAAATCGGAATAACTCCGCTTCCGACGAGTTTTAATAAAAGATTGTTTTAGAATAGAAGAGAGGAGAGGAGGAGGAACTTACGGGTTTGGAGAAGAGAGAAGAGGTATAGGAATAAGTTATTTCTTCGTGGAGTCGTGGTGTCGCCGGATTTGTCCCGAATCGTCGCCGGAACTTGACCATGGGTTAACTCTACTTGTATAACTTTTTGGACTTGGAAAACTTTGAGAGTTTTGACAATGGATTTCAGAATAGAGAGGGATAGGGCGTGGGGTGGTGTTTATAGGATAGAACTAGGGTTTAGGGTATTGAAATGAGAATTAAAATGCATTAAAATTTGTTTTAGAAGCTCATTTTAATTTTTTGTTAATGTGCAGGAAAATCAAACAGAAGAGAAGTAGTGGGGGAGGCCAAAGGGTGTTAGGGTGAAAAAATTTAAGCATTTAAGATGGGGGGCCCGGCGGCGCCGGCCCAATAGCAAATCTCGCCAGCCAAGTTAAGGGGAATAGGGCTTGGATGCTTGTCATATATCGGGGTCTGTGTGTACAACATTTTCCACATGCTTGATTTTAGTGACTTTTCATTTTTACGTGTATTACACGTGTAAACTTTTGGGCTTCCAAAAAGTTTAAAAGAAAAATCATTAAAAATAATATGTAGCTGGGGGGATTTGAACACAGAGACTACGTCACAGCAGTGCAGGGCTTTACCAATGAGCTACAAGTGCCTTCTTGCTGTTCTAAAACAATTCAAATACTTATAGCACACACAGGGTTGCAAATACTCCATTTAGTATCTTAATTTTAAACAATTATTTGTACATTATAAACAGAGTCGTTGCAGTACCATTGATGGTAGTCTGGGTTTTCGACATGCTTGATGGTGTCATTGGTGTTAGTGCTAGTTTTCGGAGGAGAAGACTTGGAGCCGTCGATATGGCCAAGGAGGTCCTGGCCGATTAAGGCCGATTGAATTTGGGATCTCCACACGGTGAAGTTTGTGTGAGTGAGTTTTGTTGGGAAGGGGAATTTGGAGTGATGGAGGTAGAGTTTTGAGAGAAAGCTATGGATCAAAATTGGGCTTTTAATTGTAGGGCTCTGATACCATATAGAAATTTGGAGAAGATAGATTTAGGGCTTGTAACTCGATTGATTTGTATTGAATATTAAAAGTGTATATATACATTTTACAAGATGAGAAAAACAAATAAAATCTTTCCTAAACAAATAACATCAGAAGAGATATGGAAAAACTTTTCTAAAAGAACTACAACAGCCGCGTCTACAGTCGGCAGACGTCTGTTGGGCAAATGATCCGTGTCCTTAGACTCTGGATTTTCTGGAGATCGATTTCCATACGTTTATGCTTCTTTCAGCAGATGTCTGCCTTCGCTCTGTTGCGTCCCAGACGTCTGCACGGGATTTCTTAAAACGTCTGCCTGTGTTGTGTCTTCTTGTCGCTAATATTGTTCCCCACTACAAATAGGATGTCGGGTAGATCCATTATCCATGGACTTAAGGGTCCATCGGATAGTGAGTCGATTAAGCTAACCTGTGGGTCTCATTATTCGGTGTAGCAGACAATGCATTCGGACATGAGAGAGAGAAAGATAAGATATTTTGATCGACTTTGTGATGCCAATGTGCTTGTTTCTTTCTATCTCTTGATTAGACCGATGCATCTGATTTATGAAAGAACTTTCCTGACTAGAGAAATTTTGGTTATTTATCGGTTAGGTCATACCTGACCGTATTCCACGTCACAAAAAACAGCTGCCCAATTGTTCCCCGCCGAAAGATGCGACCGGGACGTTGGGACGTCAGGGCCTGAAATTCGAGGGCAGATGCTAATTGGTGCTATCCGTCCACCTCTCCGAAGATGCCAAGTTAATTTATGACACCATATATCGAAGGTTTAAACGGATGCGGCCGATATAGCAGATTTCGTCAGATTCCCTCTCATTTGAGGGTTTTTTTATTGTGAGGACGCTTTTCCCTGCAGGCGCAAGCCCCTGCAGTTAATTACGCTACCGCATCGCAGTAACCACTTTCTCCTTCTCCAGATGGTCACTTCGTGTCGTGGGTATTTGTTTTGTTTTTTTGGTTGCCCGTGGATTGTATATGGAGACTAATTTATGTTGTCGCTCGTAGGACGTGGATTAGTCCAAATCCGTATTTTCTTAGATTTGGGTTTGGGAGTTTGGTTTAAGGATATGTTAGTCTTATTTGAGACTAAAATCAACTTAAACATTTGTTAAGTATACGTTAGTCTCATTTCAGACTAAGATCAACTTAACGGGATCGTTTAGACCCAACAAAAGAGCATTTGGGCTCTATAGTTTAGTTCAGGGACATTGCGGTCGATTACCAGTTTAAGGACATGGTGGTCCATTGTTAGTTTAAAGACATCTCGGTCCATTGTTAGTTTAAGGACATCTCGGTCCAAAGTTAAGGACATCATAGTCCATAGGCTTAAGGACCCCACAGTCCAGTTTAAAAACATCATAGTCTATAAAGTTTAAGGACGTCATAGTCCATGAGTTTAAGGACCCCACAGTCCATGGAATGATTGGTTATCAGGACCCGTCACCTCTTTGAAGACGTTGAAGGATTACAACGACAAATATCAAAGGAATGAAGAGATGTACCCTTGAACCAAAGTTGATTGGGAGATCTGTAGTCCAATTTAGAACTAAGATCAATTAATTAGCTCATGAGTACATTGGCTTAGTTAAATCTGAATTGAGGACTTATGGCCAACTTGGGCTAAGTCCAATTAGGTTGGAAATGTTAGATCTTTGTTTAGACTGTTGGACATTTGTCTGGGTTCAGCCCCCTATTATTTAGCAATGCTAAATATGAGTCTGGGTTCTGACCATGTCTTTATCTTTTATTGAGTTCTAAGCACTCATATGCCATATGAGATGATCAATCTTGGAAGACAAGGATATATTTGAGGCTCATTCAAAGGGAAGTCTTGCCTCTGGAAGACTTAGCCAATTTGGGATAGATTGGTTTTAAAATAGTGTTAAACACTAGAAGATATTTGGCGATCACGTGTTCCCACGTGATGCGCTTTAAAACAGTGTTAAACACTGGGGACAAAATGCTCAAAATAGTGTTAAACACTAAAATTAGGGTGGTCACGTGGGGTCACGTGAGGCGCCTGAGAATTGGGCCAAACCTCTTTTATTTTACCCTCAAATCTGCAAATAAGTGTTATACACTTTTGGTCTTTAAGCCATCACGTGTTGGCACGTGATGGGTATCCATGTATTGATTATTAAAGTGTTTATTAAGGGGTCATGTGGGAACACGTGAGGGCGCCCAAAATTGATTCTGCCTTTGGCTTTGTTCCCTTTATTTTGAGGGTCACGTAGGAGCACGTGGGGGCATTGCCTCCAAGTTCTTCTTTCTCATTTTGAGGGATCTGTTTTAGGGGTCACGTGGGGGCACGTGACCCAGTCTTGTTCTTTCTTTTCTGATCATTGAGGATGGGGGTCACGTGATACCACGTGACCAAGTTCTTTACGTACATGGAGAGCTTTAAGTCTCTTATTTTAAGAATTAGATTCTTTGTAGGGTTAAACCCTAATTCTGTTTTTAGAGGAATTAAATTCCTATGTATGTGAAAGAATTAAATTCTTATTTGGGAGAATTAAATTCTCATGTGGGGTTAAACCCTAGTTTTATTTTGAGGAATTAAATTCCTATAAATTTGGGAGAATTGAATTCTCATATAGGGTTAAACCCTAGTTTCATTTTGAGGAATTAAATTCCTATGAATTTGGGGGAATTAAATTCCTTAACTTAAATTCTCCCTCTAAGTTTTAGATCTGCATGGCAGAATCTCCCCGATGAGAATTAAATTCTCAACCTGTGGGGAGATCTGCTTCTGCAGACCTTCAACCAAAGGAAGAACTAAGTTCTTATTCAGAAGAGTTAAACTCTTAAATTGAGAATTAAATTCTCTTTTGTTTTATGGAGCTTAGATCTCTTTACCCTTTCTTACATAGGGTTTCTTTTCTCTTCCGAAGAAATTTTCTTTTCTCTCTTGAGAATTAAATTCTCCTCTCTTTTTTTCTCTTCCGCAGAAGAACAAAAAGTTTTTGTTTCTCCGCATGCCCACTTCTTGGAAACTGAATTTTTGGAAAATCAGATAAGTGGGGGCACAATAGAACTGGAAGAAATTCCAGAACCACAAGCTGTTACTGAAAGCTTGGATGAACCAGACGTTTCAGGAGAACCGGACATTCCTGCGCCGCTCCGCAGGAGTAGTCCGCAGGAGTAGTAGGCAGTCTCATCCGCCCGAGAGATACTACGGTTTTCTCGTAGACGGGGATAGAGAGGATTGCACTATTGATTATGATGAGCCTACTAGCTTCCAGCAAGCCATTCAGAGCGGTGACTCGGTAAAATGGCTAGATGCAATGCGGACCGAAATGGAGTCCATGTACACCAACAAAGTATGGACGTTGGACGTTGCTCCAGACGGGGTAAAACCTGTAGGATGCAAGTGGATCTTCAAAAGGAAGATTGGTGTAGATGGACAGGTTGAGACCTATAAAGCTAGACTTGTTGCAAAGAGTTTTCGTCAAAGACCTGCTTTGGACTATGACGAGACCTTTTCTCCAGTGGCTATGCTAAAATCCATTCGGGTCCTTCTTGCCATTGCTGCCTTCCACGATTATGAAATCTGGCATATGGACGTAAAGACGGCTTTCCTAAATGGATATTTGGAAGAGTGCGTCTATATGGATCAGCCAGAGGGATTCATTCAGAGTGGGAGCAGCGGTAAAGTGTGCAAGTTGCTCAAGTCCATCTATGGACTCAAGCAGGCATTGCGGAGTTGGAACATCTGCTTTGATGATACTGTCAAAGAATTCGACTTTGTCAAAAACCCAGATGAACCATGCATTTACAGTAAGATTGTGGGGAGAAATGTGGTATTCCCCGTCTTGTACGTCGATGACATTCTCCTAATAGGAAATGATATTCCTATGCTACAGTCAGTCAAAGGATTCTTGTCGCAGAGGTTCTCCATGAAGGATCTGGACGATGCCAACTACATTCTGGGGATCCAGATCTATCGTGATAGATCTAAGAGGATGTTGGGACTTTCACAGTCAAGGTACATCGACACCATACTGAAACGATTCAGTATGGAAGATTCCAAGCGCGGTAATCTACCGGCTTGTCACGGAATCACCCTCTCCAAAGAGATGTCTCCCAAGACTGATTTGGAAAGGGCTCGCATGTCATCAATACCCTACGCATCTGCGGTAGGCTCTATTATGTATGCGATGTTGTGTACCAGACCAGATGTAGCATACGCATTGAGCGTTGTAAGCCGGTATCAGTCGAACCCAGGGGAGAAACACTGGATAGCAGTTAAGAACATTCTCAAGTATCTGAGAAGGACTAAGAAGATGTTCTTGGTGTATGGCGGAAAGACCTCCAGATTGAGGCCTTTGCTGACTCCAGCTTCCAGAGTGACAAGGATGACTTCAAGTCCATGTCGGGTTATGTCTTTACCCTCAATGGAGGGGCGGTTTGCTGGAAGAGTTCCAAGCAGGAAACCATTGCTGACTCAACCATGGAAGCGGAGTACATAGCTGCTTGCGATGCCGCAAAGGAAGCTGTCTGGATGAAATAGTTCCTCACGGAACTTCAGGTGGTTCCTACCAGTGTTGATCCAATACCGCTGTATTGTGACAACAACGGCGCTATAGCTTTAGCGAAGGAACCCAGGTCCCATCAGAAGTCCAGGCATATTTTGAGGCGGTACCACCTGATCAGGGAGATCATTGATCGCCGGGAGATCGAGGTGAAGAGAGTAAATACGGAAGATAACACTGCTGATCCACTCACGAAGGCCTTACCCCAGACTCAGTTCGAGCGGCTGATCGAGATGATAGGTCTTCGATACGCCAGTACATGGCCTCAGTGCAAGTGGGAGATTGTTAGTGTATATGCCCTAGAGGCCATTACTGTATCATACTGGTATGTATATTACTTAATGGAAGCTTGGGATATTCACCTTGTATTGACAATCTTGCTCAAAATGGTAATATGCTACTTGGTTTGTTTCTACTTTAATATGTGCATGTGTTTCTTTTAGCATATCGCTTATACATATTAGTAGAGCCCTTAGGATCTTTGCTTGATTACCAGCGTTGTGATAGCAGTCACACTCGTGGGGGCTGGGTAATCTATAAGCACATCCTTATGCAGGTCCCTAGTCGCAGGACTATCGAGACAGGGCATCGATACTCCGGAGTAGACTAGCGTATGCGCTTCTTATCCCAGCTCGGGAGACGGTCTGTCCCACAGCCGTCAGTACGTCGTGCTTGAGATAGTATGCGGGTGCTCGTTAGGTTACGAGTACACTGGACAGGACTCGTCGGGAACTGACCGGTTGGTATTATACCTATCGTCAGTTATCAGTTCCCAGGTGACATGAGTACAGCTTAGTCCGCCGACTTGACACTGTCACTTCGCCTCGAGTGTGTTCCCACTGCACTTTGATTACTACCCTACCACGGCTCAAAGGAGTCGTGCAAATAGGTAGTTTTTGGGTGCAGTCCCGAAGCACTTGGAGGCAGTGACGGTTAGACAGGATTCGTCTCTCCCGGTATTAGGGGTTGACATCGCGCTGTGTCTAGGAGAGCCATTACACGAGTAGTCCCTGGCCAGGGCAAGCGAGATATACTGGTAGGCTTCCAGTGTTATCTCAGGGTGTATTGGGCTTCACTCCGACACGACTTGTACCGCTATTAGGGGACTGACATTTACCGCCCCCTAGGCCCGCCATGCGATGTATCAGACGAACAGACCGGACTGTACGGAGATTGTCACATTCAGGCTCAGTAGGAGTTCAGTTGGGTTTCACCTCGTCAGTCTTCTTGTCGGCATCTACCTAGGGACCGTTACGCACAGCTAGTGCCGCTTGTGGTCTGTGGTTAAACCCACTGCCAGCGTAGTGTCGAGTCTTTAGAGTCCCACACAGAAAGCTATTCGCCTTTAGGCAAAAGAGTAGAGGTCGCATAGTTTTGCGACAGGTCGTATGGTTTTGCGACAGGGTCCGGTCACATCCGTGCACTTGTGCGCGTACAGTGTCCGGACAGTTAACACTAGCGGGCTTTGTTTTAAGCCAGATCCTAGTGTACATTTTGGGATTGGTTTTATCCAGTATGTATTCGTGTTCCTCGGAACGCGGATACGGGTGTGTATGCACAGTTGACGGAGAGACAGAGGCAGAGGATTCTCATTAGGGTTGTTGACCGTTGACTATTGACTTTTTGCTCAACCCTAATGAGAATATGATATATATTTAGCAATAATATTAATTAATTATTATAGTGACATGGTTGTTGAGGGGTTGACTTTGTTGACTTGTTGACTTTGTTGACCGGTTGACTAGGTTGGACTAGTTGACCATCATCATCACAATGGTTGTCATTTTCATGCAAAGACTTTTGCTTGCTTATTGTGGTTTGCAAAATGAGTGCATGGAAATGATATTGCCTTTGACATGATATGAACCATCACATAATAATACTTGATTAACATTATGGCTCATGATGCTTTTGGATTATGAGAGGATGAAAGAGAAAAGAGAGGCTCATTCTTTCATCATCTTTCTCTCTCTTGGTTTTTAGCTCTCTCATTCTCTTGCTCTCACCCTCTTCCTCTTGCTCTCTCTCTTGTCTATGGTTCACTTGTCTTATATGTTGAGAAGCAAGAACCATAGAGAAAATCCCATCACACTCTCCTTTACTTACTCTAGTTCACAAGGTTTAGCAAACCAAGTGAACTAGTTTCTTCAAAGTTCGAAGAAGAAGCCAAAGGTAGAAGCTTTCGGGTGGATCGATCTTCGGCGCAAGGAGACGACGGGGTGAAGCCGATCCGTACACCATCAAGAGATGAAGACGAAGGAGTTCAAGAAAGAAAGGTATAACCCCCTAACCGAGTACTTAACAACTCGTAGTTAGGATGTTAGGTAGATAGTTTATCAAAGATCCGTTTTGAGTCCATGTTACCGCCTCTAGAAAATCGTTTTTCATCAAATTCCGCAAGCCCGTAAGTACCGGGAGAGGTAGCATGGACTTATAGTGGTATCAGAGCCTAGTTAAACACTACCTAACATGTTAGCATAGTAGCTAGAAATTCGATCGGAGAAAAAGTCCCGAAATGAACCCGAAAATTCATGCTTGCTGTCGATTTTCAAAGTACTGTAAAAGTAATAAATCATGCTTTAAAAATCGACTCAGGGTTTTTATAGTCTACTGTAGAAAAACGGTCCAGAGATCTCACCAAACCACCGTGGAAACGCGGCAATAGCTTGCTATTGCCGCGGTTCCGCGGCCGATTGAGCTCCTCTCTGGATCGTCTTCACTGCAATTTGTTCTATGGGGTATTTTAGGAATTTTGGTATATGTTTTTTCAGCCCAGATTTTCCAGAAAGAAAAATTTGTTTTGGGGATCTAAAAACCGTATTTTGATCGAGTTTCTAAAGACTTAAGCTGACGGGTATTTCTGTGATGTGATATTTGTATTGAACGTCTGCTATTCGCTATATGTCGATCAATGGGGGTTATACAAATCTGTGATCTGTAATGTTGCTGGAATGTGTATATGAATTCATTGGATTGTCGCGGGTGAATAGCCGGGGGTTGTGAGACGAGAGTTTTCTTTTCTTTCAATTCATGTAAATTTGTAAATTGATATAATAATTATTTGTATGGCCGTACAACCGGGTTGGGGTTGTAGCCGTCATTGTATAATTTCTTTTTACTGTTTTTGCTCCTAGGATAGACCCATGGAGGGGGTGCACAAACTACCGGGTATCCCGAAGTGCCGAGTGGCCTACTCACGGAGTTGAGGGAGGTTGCTTCGCTTCGGGTACTTGGCGGGTAGTTTGCCGCACCCGTAGGGGTCTTGGGTGGGGTATTGGCTATTCACCGCGACCGTGTAATCTGTTTTTCGTTACAGTCTCGTACGAATTGCGGATTCCTAGTATATCCAATGTGTTCATCTGTGATCTGAAATGGCTATCATTGCAATATATCTATATATGATATTATTTAGGCGTTGTTTATGTTTTACAGCCGCGCTAGCCCAGCCCCCGCTCTGTCGTTAGTTAAGTAACCTAACGAGTAATGACGGGGCCCCGTGGCGAATGCGAATGGCATAAGCGTACGTCATATTTTGGTTGTTTTCTGCAATGGTAGGATTAAATGATGGGACGCATTAAAAGAACTAATGCAAGAAAAATACGCATTAAAAGAACCAATGCAAAGGAAAATAAACCTAGTAAAAGTCGTTGGAACACTTTGAAAACCACTCGGTTCTTTTCAAAACCAAACTTTTAAATGCGGAGCTTGAGCCACTCCTTTTAAAAGCTATCAAGGTTCCTTCGATTATATCAAGTTCACTACGTTCAAGGTTTCGCCAAAACCATTCGTAGCCCTCCGTCGTTTCGTATGAATATTCAATAGTATTCAAGCTATGTTTGTTGACCTTCGTCAAGGCATAGTGATTGGTAGCTGTTGGGTGTTCATATGTAGCATAGATAGATGCGTTGGTTTGGGACAGTCATATTACCTTGTTGACCTTCGTCAAGGGTATATACGGGTGGGTTCAAATTAACCTGGATAATGACGGGTAGAACTTGACATGTGACTTATGATTTGTTGACCTTCGTCAAGGTCATAAGAGCATGGGGCAAAAATCCACATCGGGAGTTTCAAAAGAACTGAAACTTGCTAGCACTGCATACCATTTGGAGTGTGATGATTCTGGTAGGATTCCTTCAGTTTTGTCACACAATGATATTTGGATCCCGATCCTACTGTGAGTATATGCTACTTCTTGGGAAATTTCTCACTTAACGATCAATGCTATAAACCAAGTAGGTGTCTAGAAAGGTGTTAGCGGGGCTACGCCCATAGGGAAAAGAGGTTATTTAATTAAGGAACTTCGCGAAAGCGTTGGAAAACCTCCCTCGAAGTACCGACACCAGCCTGGCTGAACGGTTAAGCAAGAATTGTACGGTGAGATTGATCCTGACTAATTCTTCCTTTTTGGTTTGAGAAGGGATTCGAGAGACAGTGGGAGCCATCCTGTTTAGACAAATTAAAAACTACTCTAAACTTGCAAGAGCATCATGCTGAGTGTTTTCTTCTCTCTCTCTTAATTGCAGCAACCAAGTGACCGCACCTAGGTTACATCTAGATAATAAAATGACTGAACCTAACTGTTATGACTGGCAAAGGTCTGTCCAGATGTCCATTGCCCATGACAAGCTGGGACACCTCTTAACTAATCAAACCCCTGCCGTCTCAGGTCCAGTTTCCCCTGTCACGGATATTTACATCCGTAGGACATCGGAAAAGGATTATGCAAAAGCCAAGTGCCTCGTGTTAGCCTCAGTTGATGGTGTAAGCCAGAGGCAGCACGAGAAGATGGACTCAGTTTCTATCTTCCTCCATAACAAAGTTTTATATGGAGAGCAATCTCGTATCGCAAGATATGAGACCTCGAACGAATTGCTTCAAGCGAGGTTGGCTGTCGGGTCATCTGTAGGGGGCAACGTCCTTGCAGAGACCAGCTCTTATGAGCTCACGGACCTGAAGACCACGTTGAAGAACAAGTCAAGTACTGACTTGATTCTACAGTCCCTGCTCTCTACTTATACCCTGAAGGAAACCAGGGAAGAAGAAGGAAAAGGAAGGGCAAAAGTTTTGGGACTGGATATAGTTAAAGAGGGACGTTCCTATTGTAACGGGAATGAACATTGGCAGAAGGATTGCAGGGCTTGCAAAGCCAGTAGCCAAAATTCGAAGCATGTTGTGGCTTCGGCTTCGAGTGTGTTTGTAATTGAGAACTGTATGTCAGTTAACCCTACTTCCTGGGTATTGGATACCGGATCAGGATCTCATATCTGTAATTCGTTACAGGCTCTGAGAAACTGTAGGGTTATCAGGAAAGGTGATATGACTCTCAGGGTTGCTAACGGAATGAGCATGGATGCTGAATCCGTAGGGGAATATCATCTTGGACTGACAACTGGGCAGATATTGATTTTGCGTAACTGTTTGTATGTACCAGGTGCGACTTGTAATATCATATCTGTATCCTTACTTTCTAAGGAAGGATATGAATTTACTTTTGTAAGCGATGTAGTAAACATCCACCTAAATCAAGTTCTGATTGGGTCAGGTACATTAAATAACGAGATATACGTATTAAATCAAGCTCGGATATTCAGTGTCCAGAACACACTTAAAAGAAAGTCTCCGGATACAAATCAGGCTTTCTTATGGCATTGTAGACTTGGTCACATTAATGAGACACGATTAACTAAGTTACATAAAGAAGGGTACTTGAATCCGTTCGAGTATCAGTCTTATGCCACTTGTGAATCTTGTCTCATGGGAAAAATGACAAAGACTCCGTTCACTGGACACGGAGTAAGAGCGAGCGAGCTCTTGGGACTCATACACAGTGATGTGTGTGGTCCAATGTCTACACATGCGCGAAGTGGTTATTCATACTTCATTACTTTCACAGATGATTTCTCTAGGTATGGACATGTCTTCTTAATGAAGCACAAATCCGAGGCCTTTGGGAAATTTCAGGAATACAAGAATGAAGTTGAAAAACAAACCGGCAAAAGTATCAAGATTCTAAGATCGGATCGAGGTGGAGAATACTTGAGTGCCGAGTTTCTGGACTACTTAAAAGAGAATGGAATTCTCTCTCAACTTACTCCTCCATACACACCACAACACAACGGTGTATCGGAAAGGCGGAATCGGACCCTATTGGATATGGTTCGTTCCATGATGAGTAAGGCTGAGTTACCGCGATCTTTCTGGGGTTATGCACTAGAAGCAGCTGCATATCTCTTGAACAAGGCTCTAACCAAGACTGTGCCTACCACCCCATATCAGATATGGAGTGGGAAGAAACCCTGTCTTAAGTATCTTAAGGTATGGGAATATCCAGCTTTTGTAAAAAAACAGCATGCGGACAAGCTCGAGGCACACTCAGTACTGTGTAAGTTTGTGGGATACCCAAAGAACTCCAGGGGGTATCTTTTCTATTCCGCAGAAGAACAAAAAGTTTTTGTTTCTCCGCATGCCCACTTCTTGGAAACTGAATTTTTGGAAAATCAGATAAGTGGGGGCGCAATAGAACTGGAAGAAATTCCAGAACCACAAGCTGTTACTGAAAGCTTGGATGAACCAGACGTTTCAGGAGAACCGGACATTCCTGCGCCGCTCCGCAGGAGTAGTAGGCAGTCTCATCCGCCTGAGAGATACTACGGTTTTCTCGTAGACGGGGATAGAGAGGATTGCACTATTGATTATGATGAGCCTACTAGCTTCCAGCAAGCCATTCAGAGCGGTGACTCGGTAAAATGGCTAGATGCAATGCGGACCGAAATGGAGTCCATGTACACCAACAAAGTATGGACATTGGACGTTGCTCCAGATGGGGTAAAACTTGTAGGATGCAAGTGGATCTTCAAAAGGAAGATTGGTGTAGATGGACAGGTTGAGACCTATAAAGCTAGACTTGTTGCAAAGGGTTTTCGTCAAAGACCTGTTTGGACTATGACGAGACCTTTTCTCCAGTGGCTATGCTAAAATCCATTCGGGTCCTTCTTGCCATTGCTGCCTTCCACGATTATGAAATCTGGCAGATGGACGTAAAGACGGCTTTCCTAAATGGCTATTTGGAAGAGTGCGTCTATATGGATCAGCCAGAGGGATTCATTCAGAGTGGGAGCAGCGGTAAAGTGTGCAAGTTGCTCAAGTCCATCTATGGACTCAAGCAGGCATCGCGGAGTTGGAACATCTGCTTTGATGATACTGTCAAAGAATTCGACTTTGTCAAAAACCCAGATGAACCATGCATTTACAGTAAGATTGTAGGGAGAAATGTGGTATTCCTCGTCTTGTACGTCGATGACATTCTCCTAATAGGAAATGATATTCCTATGCTACAGTCAGTCAAAGGATTCTTGTCGCAGAGATTCTCCATGAAGGACCTGGACGATGCCAACTACATTCTGGGGATCCAGATCTATCGTGATAGATCTAAGAGGATGTTGGGACTTTCACAGTCAAGGTACATCGACACCATACTGAAACGATTCAGTATGGAAGATTCCAAGCGCGGTAATCTACCGGCTTGTCACGGAATCACCCTCTCCAAAGAGATGTCTCCCAAGACTGATTTGGAAAGGGCTCGCATGTCATCAATACCCTACGCATCTGCGGTAGGCTCTATTATGTATGCGATGTTGTGTACCAGACCAGATGTAGCATACGCATTGAGCGTTGTAAGCCGGTATCAGTCGAACCCAGGGGAGAAACACTGGATAGCAGTTAAGAATATTCTCAAGTACCTGAGAAGGACTAAGGAGATGTTCTTGGTGTATGGCGGAAAAGACCTCCAGATTGAGGCCTTTGCTGACTCCAGCTTCCAGAGTGACAAGGATGACTCCAAGTCCATGTCGGGTTATGTCTTTACTCTCAATGGAGGGGCGGTTTGCTGGAAGAGTTCCAAGCAGGAAACCGTTGCTGACTTAACCATGGAAGCGGAGTACATAGCTGCTTGCGATACCGCAAAGGAAGCTGTCTGGATGAAATAGTTCCTCACGGAACTTCAGGTGGTTCCTACCAGTGTTGATCCAATACCGCTGTATTGTGACAACAACGGCGCTATAGCTTTAGCAAAGGAACCCAGGTCCCATCAGAAGTCCAGGCATATTTTGAGGCGGTACCACCTGATCAGGGAGATCATTGATCGCCGGGAGATCGAGGTGAAGAGAGTAAATACGGAAGATAACACTGCTGATCCACTCACGAAGGCCTTACCCCAGACTCAGTTCGAGCGGCTGATCGAGATGATAGGTCTTCGATACGCCAGTACATGGCCTTAGTGCAAGTGGGAGATTGTTAGTGTATATGCCCTAGAGGCCATTACTGTATCATACTGGTATGTATATTACTTAATGGAAGCTTGGGATATTCACCTTGTATTGACAATCTTGCTCAAAATGGTAGTATGCTACTTGGTTTGTTTCTACTTTAATATGTGCATGTGTTTCTTTTAGCATATCGCTTATACATATTAGTAGAGCCCTTAGGATCTTTGCTTGATTACCAGCGTTGTGATGGCAGTCACACTCGTGGGGGCTGGGTAATCTATAAGCACATCCTTATGCAGGTCCCCAGTCGCAGGACTATCGAGACAGGGCATCGATACTCCGGAGTAGACTAGCGTATGCGCTTCTTATCCCAGCTCGGGAGACGGTCTGTCCCACAGCCGTCAGTACGTCGTGCTTGAGATAGTATGCGGGTGCTCGTTAGGTTACGAGTACACTGGACAGGACTCGTCGGGAACTGACCGGTTGGTATTATACCTATCGTCAGTTATCAGTTCCCAGGTGACATGAGTACAGCTTAGTCCGCTGACTTGACACTGTCACTTCGCCTCGAGTGTGTTCCCACTGCACTTTGATTACTACCCTACCACGGCTCAAAGGAGTCATGCAAACAGGTAGTTTTTGGGTGCAGTCCCGAAGCACTTGGAGGCAGTGACGGTTAGACAGGATTCGTCTCTCCCGGTATTAGGGGTTGACATCGCGCTGTGTCTAGGAGAGCCATTACACGAGTAGTCCCTGGCCAGGGCAAGCGAGATATACTGGTAGGCTTCCAGTGTTATCTCAGGGTGTATTGGGCTTCACTCCGACATGACTTGTACCGCTATTAGGGGACTGACATTTACCGCCCCCCTAGGCCCGCCATGCGATATATCAGACGAACAGACCGGACTGTATGGAGATTGTCACATTCAGGCTCAGTAGGAGTTCAGATGGGTTTCACCTCGTCAGTCTTCTTGTCGGCATCTACCTGGGGACCGTTACGCACAGCTAGTGCCGCTTGTGGTCTATGGTTAAACCCACTGCCAGCGTAGTGTCGAGTCTTTAGAGTCCCACACAGAAAGCTATTCGCCTTTAGGCAAAAGAGTAGAGGTCGTATGGTTTTGCGACAGGTCGTATGGTTTTGCGACAGGGTCCGGTCACATCCGTTCACTTGTGCACGTACAGTGTCCGGACAGTTAACACTAGCGGGCTTTGTTTTAAGCCAGATCCTAGTGTACGTTTTGGGATTGGTTTTATCCAGTATGTATTCGTGTTCCTCGGAACGCGGATGCGGGTGTGTATGCACAGTTGACGGAGAGACAGAGGCAGAGGATTCTCATTAGGATTGTTGACCATTGACTGTTGACTATTGACTTTTTGCTCAACCCTAATGAGAATATGATATATATTTAGCAATAATATTAATTAAGTATTATAGTGACATGGTTGTTAAGAGGTTGACTTTGTTGACTTGTTGACTTTGTTGACCGGTTGACTAGGTTGGACTAGTTGACTATCATCATCACAATGGTTGTCATTTTCATGCAAAGACTTTTGCTTGCTTGTTGTGGTTTGCAAAATGAGTGCATGGAAATGATATTGCCTTTGACATGATATGAACCATCACATAATAATACTTGATTAACATTATGGCTCATGATGCTTTTGGATTATGAAAGGATGAAAGAGAAAAGAGAGGCTCATTCTTTCATCATCTTTCTCTCTCTTGGTTTTTAGCTCTCTCGTTCTCTTGCTCTCACCCTCTTCCTCTTGCTCTCTCTCTTGTCTATGGTTCACTTGTCTCATGTGTTGAGAAGCAAGAACCATAGAGAAAATCCCATCACACTCTCCTCTACTCACTCTAGTTCACAAGGTTTAGCAAACCAAGTGAACTAGTTTCTTTAAAGTTCGAAGAAGAAGCCAAAGGTAGAAGCTTTCGGGTGGATCGATCTTCGGTGCAAGGAGACGACGGGGTGAAGCCGATCCGTACACCATCAAGAGATGAAGGCGAAGGAGTTCAAGAAAGAAAGGTATAACCCCCTAACCGAGTACTTAACAACTCGTAGTTAGGTTGTTAGGTAGATAGTTTAACAAAGATCCGTTTTGAGTCCATGTTACCGCCTCTAGAAAATCGTTTTTCATCAAATTCCGCAAGCCCGTAAGTACCGGGAGAGGTAGCATGGACTTACAATACATAAGTTCAACTGAAAAGGAAGCTACAAGAACAGAAATGCCTAAACATGTGACATAAATAAACTGAAAGAAAAGGATAACTACTCTAGGCCTGAGTCATGGTCTGATCATGCTCTTCCTCTTTGGTGTCCACCTCCTCAGTTTCCACATTATCTGACGAATATTCCAAGAAACAAAAGTTGGTGGAATGCCCGTCAGCGAACTTCCGCTCGGTAAGTCCCTAAGAAAAAGGGTGTGAAGTATAAAAGTATAATGACAAAGAAAAATGGATATCATGAAGTAATGGACTATGAGATATGGTGATTAAACATGTCATTTAATGTAAACATGGCAATTCTATTTAACATGCAGTTCTATATATATCATGGCAAAATAACATGAGTATAATATAGTGTAGGTATAGTGAACATGAAGTGCATGTAAGTGTTCTAAAAGGTCTCTACATGGGTAAACTAATTTAGCGTAAGTCAAAGGGTAAATGTCAACCAATCTCAAGAGTGTTCTCGAACCCAACAAGCTGTAATTCAGGGGTAAGGAACCATGGGCCCGAATCAAGTGTTAGTAACGGGACTTCAACGTGGTGTTGATGTATTCTAAACTCAACAGGCTATGATCCAGGAGCAAGGAAACACGGGCCCTCATAATTGCTTGCTTGTGTTGGTAGACATAGATTCATGATCTAGGAGGACTTCTGAGATTTCGTTGGATTCGCACTTGAACTATCCCAACACCCCGTGTATTCTAGGTTAAACATAAAATTACCAGTCTTCCTCGAATCCATGAATACGTCAAATTACAAGATTGAGTTCTTGTCAATGTCAAGTATTCGTGTCAAGTGTTCATGTATTCATGTCAAGTTGTATTTATGGTTCGAGTCAAGTCAGTTTCAATAGTAGCCATTGTGTTCTGATATTCATGTTAAGTTCATGCCAAGTTATAGTATTCTAGTATTCAATTTTTGGGATATTCAGATTCAAGTGTTCTAGTTCATAATCAAGAGTTCAAGTTTATATTAAAATTTGGATCCTGATTGAGTTTGTATTCAGGCTAGAGTAAATATCTTATGAAAGGATTTAACTCTTGAATTTCTTAAGTTCGGGAGTAATCGGACAACTGCTGCACATGGATGGCAGGATTTGTGTCTTTTCCCAAGACAATTGACATTGATAACTCCGTTAATTTGTAATGTTGTCTAACCTGAATAGGCAAACACTCACTTTCTCCGGCTTCCTGGGGCTCAAGAGAATTGATACCGCTTAAATTTATATTAATCTATTGTCCTTAAATATTTATTATTGTTGTTTACATTGTACTTATATTGTTTGCATTTCTCGAGGGGTTTTTATGAAAAATACTTTAATATTGTTTCAAAATAAACCTCGAGAGTGATTTTTAATATTTAGAGTTTTTATGAAGATATATTTTAGTTTTAGTGGTATTTTAGTGATAAAACCTAGTTTTTAAAAGTTTATGGTATTTTTATGAAAACTACTACTTTTGAAAACTTGTTGGTATTTTATTAAACTTTTAATCTTTCATTTTTATAAAAAAATTAGTTTCATAATTTGTTTTTATTTAAAATACGGATTCATAGTTTTATATAATTTTTCAAAGTTTTGTTTTGTTTAGAAAAGTCGTATTTCTTAAACACCGTATTTTTATTTCCTTTCAAGACCGAATACTCCGTGAGCAGTTCCGCATTTCTCTATACTATCCCAAGGATGTGCGACAATTCGCACCATCCATTAGCGGGCCCTCTAACGAGCGTTGTAGAGGCGCAATTGCCAAGAATTCAAAAATATCGATTAAAAGAAATCTTTTTTGTAAAACTATGCTGTTTTAATGAAAAAACTTATTCTCTGAATTAACCATATATTTAGAATATCATGTTATGAATCAAAAGTGTGCTTATGGGGTAGGTCGTTACCCCGTGAATTTTCCTAAAGATATATATGCTAATTATCGAATATGGGGTACTCTTTAAGTTCATGGTATTTTGGTGTTGCATGCATTATAGGGTGGTTTTAAAAATAACAAACTTTCATTTTAAATTCATATGATATGCATGTGAAACATGACATGTAATTGGTGGTATGATGCTAAGTGATAATTTCTTGTTAATACTAATATGGAACTATAATGGGTATGTAAAAATTTTATAACAGTTAAATAAAAAATGATGTTAGCCATTAAAAGTCGTATTTTGATGGTGATATAATAAGGGACAAAAAGATAAGTCAAGAGAGTTCAGACTTACAAATTTGAATGTAGGATAGAAAGAAAAAAAGAAGTCAAGATGGTTGAGACTTACAAATTTGAATGTAAGATAGAAAAAAGAAGAAGATAGGGATGGAGACTTACAGTTTCCACTTGTACTCATACAAGTGAGAAAAAAAAGAGAAGAAACCTCAGTTGAGAAACCGAGACCTACGGTACGTTGAGACTTGAGCTTGGGTCCGATTACGCGCACAAGAACAGACTCTTGGTAGCTAAAGCACGCAGGAACGAACTTGAGCGACGGAGTTGGCTTAGAATTGTGCGTTTAACTCCTTTGTTAGAGTGAGGCTTGAGAGAGAGAATTTTGAGTGGTATTTTCAGAATAATCTAGGAGAAGGACCAAGAAGGAAGGCTGGATATTTATGGGGGTAAATATAGATGTAAAGGAAATTAAAAAGATAATAAAATGTATTAAAAGTGAGAGTAAAGAGGTAGATGAAGGATTTGGGGTTCTGTTAATTGTAGGAAAATCAAATAGGAAAAAAGAAGAGTGGGGAGATGAAGGAATGCATGGGCAAAAAATGAAGGGATTTGGGGTCATATCAACGAGGAAACCGGTGGTCCAAAAGTGGAGTTTGGTCTCGGGATTCGTGCAGTACATTCATCTGGGTATTTATGTCTTATTTTTATTGTTTGATTTATTTGCAACTCTACGTTTGTCCGTGTAATGCACGTGCAACTCTTGGGCTCCCAAAAAATTAAAAAGAAAAATATTAAAAATAATCGGAATTAATGAGATTCGAACTTACAGGCTGTGGGACAGCAAATGAAAGGCTTAGTCAGTGAGCTATAAAAAGTTTTTTATATATAAGTTACCAAAAACAACTTATAACTCGAAATTAGGACAGAAATATCCTTTTTTATTAATATTGGAACAATATAAACGTATAGGATTTTTGGGACAGTTGCAAAATAGAAATAGATGGAGCCATAAGAACAAACTTTTTTGATTATCTTCACAAAACATAAAATCGTCAAAAAATTGATGGACTAAAAAAATGATAAAAAGAAAAGTAAAGTGCAATTGACATGTGGGGGACCCATTGCTAAATTGAAACGGAATCACGCATGCATCATCGCCTTTGTGAGCGCACAATGTTGACCAACATTCACCATTTCATCCTTTACCAACTTCATCTTTCCCCAAATTATTTCACCAACTTGATCATGTTGTTATTAGCGATAAGAAGCACACCACAACCAGACGTCTAAAGAAATCTTGTGCAAACGTCTGGGAACGCAACAGAGCGAAGGCATACATCTGCTGAAGGAAGCACAGATGTCTGGAAATCGATCTCCAAAAAATCCAGAGTCTAAGCAGATGTCCGAGCATTTTTCCTACAGACATTTGTCGGCTGTAGACGCGGCTGTTGCAGATCTTTGTTGTTATAAAAATATTTCCACATCTCTTATTATTTGTTCAGGAAAGATTTTATTTGTCTTTCTCATCATGTAAAAATCATGTAAAGTATACATATACATTTTTAATATTCAATTCAAATCAGTCAAGTTACAAACCTTAAAAATTATCTTCAAATTTATATAAACAATTCATGTAGTTCAAAAATTCGCTCAATCTGCTTGGCATATCATACTATAAAATTATAATTTTAACTCCCATCATAACTTACGGGTTCTGTGAGTGCCAGATACCCGAAAAGAGGTCAAGTAAGTTACAAAGCCCTTGCTAATGCGGCAACATAAAAGTATGGATACATTTCAAAGGCAATAAATGAATCAAAAGGAAGATAAAATTGGTATAATTAATGGTTCTTAAAATTTTCTCTAAACGAGCTAAATGGTTGTGAGCATCGGTTCCAATTCAGATTTTGATTTGAAGCCATTTTATCATTGCTTATGCCAACTTCGTATGAAAGATACAGGATTAAATAAAAAGACATATAAAAAAAAGGATTTATATTGGGTGGCGTGTACATTCCACTCCCTCTCGTTGCTTAATAATGAAAAAAATGGACCTCACAGGAAAAAATCAATGCAAAAAATGTTGGAATTGTTATTGTTGTGTGGGCTCAGATTCTGAAAAAGACTTGCATAGAGAAAAAGTTGTGCAAGCAAGTTATCATGAATCAATCAATCGATTGACATTTATCAATCGCACGATTCTACCCTTTTTTTCTTCAAATTTTTTTTGGGGGTAACCTTAGCTGATCGATACCTGCAAACTAGGGTAGAGATCATGAAGAACTCTCATTTGACATTTTTGGTTTAAAGCTGGTTATTACTCTCTCAATGATGTAATAGATGGATGGTGAGGATGAACATAAATCAAACCCTATTTTTAAGGATATTTTTTTATTTCTTGCTAGATCTTAACTGCTGTTTTAGCACACCGTGGACAATGGATAGCCGATTTTTAGCAATAAATGTCAAATGAGAATTCTACTTAATCATGGAATTTATTCCGTTTAGAAGATTATAACTTAGCTCGTGGGTACACCGAAAATCAAAGACATATAGCTCATATAATAGTCAATGGTGGATTATAGATTAAATATGTATTCAAGCTAATTTACCTAACAGGGACGGTAGTCTTCATTCGGGCCTTGGATCGCGGTAACATGACATGCTTTAACAAAAAACATAGACCATCTGATAAACAAAACTCGTTCCTCCAATAGAAAATGGTTGGACGTCTTACTCTCAGCCAACAGGCAACATATGGATACCATGCGGAATTTTAATAAATCTTAAAAAAAAAAGAAACGAAGAAAAAATTCAAACAAAAAATCATAATAGAATAGGAATTGCTCTAACTTAGGCAAAATAGGATTAAAACAAAAATTGGGATTTTTTTTGAAAAGATTAATAATTTTTTTTTAAGATATTCACTCAAGATAAGATAATAGATTAGAGACTTTTAGTTAAGATAGCCTGCATCACCCGCGTGCTTTGCACGTGCGGGGAGAAAAAATCATCATATCCATGATTTTTGCATTCTCTTTTTACTAGTATTTTTGCACGTGCGATGGATGTACATATATATTAAAAGCATGCGTAAAGATTTTACTCCTTCATTATTTCAAGTTTTAATGCGGATGTTTTATTTATTTTTAACTAAAAATTTTCAAACTATCTATTATCTTAACTAGAAGTATTAAAAGTCTTTTTAAATCTTCGCTTTTTAATACTGATATGTATCAACGCAGGTCACACGTGCAAACCTTTCTAAATTTTGCCTGTTTAATGCTGGTAGGTATCAACGTGCGTCACATGTGTGAAAAATAGATGACGCTGATCATCTAAGAACAAAGCATTAATTCCAAACAGACGTGAGAATGCCATGGGACGCCCTCCCTTTTGCATTATATATAAGAGTAGAGATGATTGTTAATTAAAAAACCTCAGGGTTTGTTTATTTTCCAAAAAGAAGGCTTTTTGTGTTGGGTATTGTTGAAAGGTATAAAATATAATTACATGTTTATGAGAAGACGACATGGTATTCTCTTGCTCTAGAATTCTTACATGGATTTTCTCTGTGCATTTTTTCTGAAAAGAATGAGCAACATTTTGTGCATGCCCTCTCTCAGAAATCCTTATTTCACTGTACACGTGCATCCCGCGTGCAGCATATTAGGAATAATAATCTAAAAAACGGCCATTAGTCACGTGACAAGCCATCCAGCAGATCTATCTCGGGCTTCACGTTCCGCTTTAAACATTATTTAGCCTCTTACGAGGTGGCAGCTAAACAACAAACACAGCTGTCACCAATCAGATTCCGACACGTCATCAACTCTCGTGGGCCCCACCCTAGTCATGGTATCTCCGCCTCACCCCATTCAGCTTTGTCCAGTGCACCGTTCCACTCTAAATTCTCCAAAAATTTCACTTGAAAATTTTTGCACCCAAGTTGTGCTCATTCATCTCTGGGACCCACTACCTCCGCCTTCAAATGGACCCACAAGCAAAAAAAGGAGAGCCCTTTACTTTTTGGTAAAATTTTCATGGTACACTAAATACTATTAGGAATCTATAAAAAATTAGAGGAATATATATAGGTTTTTCTTAATCACTAATGCTCTGATATTGTTATTGTTTGGGAGTGTGCGAGTTCCGCGGGAAGAAACGGCGGCAATTTCTTCGAATCTCTAAAGGTGGGATTTTTATCTTAAAATTATAATTATCATTATTATTATTGGTTTAAATTTATAATTCTCATCATTTGTTTCCTCTTTGGCTACCGATAAAGGAAATAGAAAGTTATGATTGTTCCTTTATTTTTATCCCCCCCCCCCCCCCCCCCGCCGCCCCTTTTGTTTCATTTCCATTTGATTTGAATGGAAGAGAATCTTGCTAAAGGTGGAGTTTTTAATGCCAAAGAGGGAATTTGATACTGAAACCTTGATCCTTGATCTCATTATTGAAGACCCATTTCATGTTTTGGAAATTTGAGTGATTGTTTTGCATGGGTGCATCTTTTATAGAGATCTCATGGTTATTTTTTTGGGAGCAATATATCGAAAATCTTGGAATTAAGGAAGCATTATGATGAATGGGATTCTGTGTTTGTGTGCTTATTCTTTCAATTTATTAAACTTGTTGACATTGAAATTTGAATTCATTTTTTCGGTGGAGAACTTCAATTTTTGGTCATCGGGTGCTTCCATTGCATTACTTGATTAGATATTTTATTCTGGTTTACTAGATGTAGAAATCAAAGAATTTATAAGTTGGATTTGTTAGTATTTTCATTTAGATACATAAAGTTTATCATTTGAGCCGACAAAGTTAATAGTTTTTGTTAGGTTCTTCCGAAAAATTGGATAACATTAATGTTATTACTGGACGGTACTGCTGGTTTTCTGAGAATGAATATTTTTGTCACTGAATAAAGTCATCTGCAGGATGTTTGATGGAAAATGGCCAACATGGATCTATCCTTTTGTTTATTTACTGGTCTTGATGAAAGTGGAATGCCTCTTTGTGGATATCACTTATGTTAAAAGCGCCGTTGCCAAGGGCGCAGGTTGGATTTCTTTTATCGTTACGTAGGCTAACTTTCGATATAAACGAAAAATTGCAGCATCTTACAAAAGTTTTCATTACTGATTTGATGTCAATGTCTTTGTACTGATACATGTTTTTTTTTTTTTTTTTTTTATTTTTTATACTTTTGTGTGATCAGTTTGTTTGGATGGAAGCCCCCCGGCTTATCATATATCGCCAGGTTTTGGCTCAGGGGTGAATAGTTGGTTAATTCATATGGAGGTCAGTAGGAGACATGATATATTTTCTTTTTTGTCAAAAAAAAAAAAGATTAGGATAATCTATATCCCTGTTTCAATTGTTCTTGGTTAGATTTTTAGTCTCTGGTTAAATATTGAAAATTGAACTCATTATTACCTTTTTTTTATATGCATGCCGTTGCTGTACCAATAAAATGAAATGAAACATATCGATAATTTTCTTTAACTGGTAGGGAGGAGGATGGTGCCACAATGTCACAACTTGTCTTACTCGTAAGGACACACGCTTAGGTTCTTCGAAGCGAATGGTGAAGAAGCTCGCCTTTTCTGGGATTCTAAGCAACGGCCGGGATTTTAATCCAGGTGTGAATATAAACTTTAAGTATTTGTTTAAGACAAAGTTTGTTTAGAACATAAGGTATCTTGCATGGATGTTTAAGACAAAGTAGTAGATGCTAAAGGAAATTATATTCTGGTTATGTGATGTCATTGCAATTTATCACGCCAATATTTCATCGAGAACAACCAAAAAACTGGCCAACAACCATTGAATTGGTCTCAAACATGGGAAATTACCTGCATGATCACAAAAGGCATTGTTTTGGTATCTCTAAATTGTTACACAATTCGCTTATTATAATTTTTCAGAACTCTGATGTACTTCTTGTTACTCAAACAATTTTTGTTTTGTAACTGACATTGCGTGGATGATATATCTAGATTTTTATAATTGGAATCGGGTCAAGGTACGTTACTGCGATGGTTCATCTTTTACAGGAGACAGAGAGAAAATAGATCCTGTAAGTTAGAACTACTTTTGTTTTTGCTGATGCGATATATCGATTTAGATTGAATATTTATGAAACGGCTTTGTTTACCATCGGAATGTCCGATAAGGTTACGAAACTCCATCATCGAGGAGCAAGGATATGGCTTTCTGTTATGGAAGATCTACTTGCAAAAGGAATGAGTAATGCAGAAAACGTAAGTTCCTCCAAAAATTCCCTTATTGAGTTTTTAAGGTATAATTAGGATCATCTTTGACTTCTTAGATTTTCCACAGGCACTTCTCTCGGGCTGTTCAGCTGGTGGATTGACATCGATATTACATTGCGATAGTTTTCGTGCACTTCTACCGATGGGTGCAAATGTGAAGTGTCTCTCAGATGCTGGTTATTTTGTTGATGTGTAAGATATTGCTTCATGCATTATTATGAACTAGTATTTTGCACGTGTAAGGCATACGTTCATGAAAAGAGATTTCAGAAAATTTTAATAAATATTTAGTTAACACAATGAAGATACTCAAAAGATTAAGTATAGATTTGCAATGATTTCAGAAAATTTCATTGCGATAATCTGAAATTGCTTCCATATACTCCAATTGCCTCCATTGAGGCTAATCATACGGTTTGTGCTACTATCCATTTCTCACATAGAACAAAAGAGACCAAAATCTCTTTGAAGCAATTTCACAAACACCTTGTGGGCACCGTAACTCTGATATCACTTTAATGGAGCAAAACAACCCAGCCGCCGGATCTATGTGAGAATACGATGAATAATAATGCGGAATAATAATAAGCACACAAGCCACGAGAAAAGAACATTAAGATTTAACATGGTTCGGCTCTGATGGAGGTCTGGATCTCCTTCAGATGTTACTTTCCATAGATCTGCTATTGGCGACGATGGACGACTAAGATTGCGTTGGAGGTTGCCTCCTGAAGCGTGTGGATCTCAATGGGTTTGAGGTGTTTGAGGCCGAGCTATCTGCAAGGAAGTCCCGGGATGGCTGTGCCACCGAGAACCCTCCGACGATCAAGTTAGACCAGTTATTTGAGCAGAGTAACAGCCCAGTGAGAAAAGAATCACTTACTTCGATCGTCTAAAAGAGGGGTTTATATAGTGGTGGCGACGGGCAGGCAGGCGCGAGAATCACGCCGGCCGTTACGCCCCTGGCGTCACGCCCGCGTGATAGGCGGGATCCCGCATTTATGACGAGACAGGCTCGTTAATGGGGGATCGTGATGGCGTGGAACGCGGAACGTGGCCGGCGGATATCTCGCGCATGGCGAGATTCTCAGAGCCATGGCGGAGGCGCCTATGATTGGTGTTGCGGGTCGGTCGGTGAGACCGGGGAATATGAGCTCGGCGGGAGGCTCGGGAACGAGCGGGAGACCGAGACATCTTGGTTTTGTGATAGCTCGGAGGCAAGCCGGGAGGGCGAGGAAGCTCAGCCCGAAGGAAGGCTTGGAGGCGAGCCGGATGGCTGAGAAAGCTCGGGCTTGTGATAGCTCGGAGTAGAGCATATGGACAGTTGGCTTGGCTGTTGAAGTGCTCGGGGGCAAGGAGTGGGATGCAACCTCAGAGAGACAGGGTTTGAGGGAAGCCCCCACTGTAGCACACTGGTTCTCCCTCCATGGCCCTCAGGGGCCTAACTGGCTTACGCATATGACACGTCATCCGCCACGTGTCATGATATAAGAAATTACCGTTATTGAGCATCATCATTAGCCCCCCACTCTCGTTCCGATCAATTTATGGGTCGGGTCGAGAGTGGACTGCTTGGTTCTTTCTGTGTGGGTTGGTGCTGGTAATTCCTCATGGTGGATTGTTCGGGGACGACACGGCGTTCTTGTTGTCGAGCATCGAGTATGAGTCGAACGAAGGACGAGTGTGGAAAGGTCAGTATCCTTCCTTTGCCGGAGTTGAGGCGCTGATCACGCGTTAAGTATGAGTTTATTCAGTGGGTCTTGGATCCGTGTCTTTGTAGGGTAGGAAGCTACCCGCTGTGGATGCGCCAAGCAGGAAGTTACTCAGCGACCTCGCGAGGAGGGCTTCGGACCCACCGCGTTGATGGGCAGGAAGATGCCCGCTGGGATGCGCCGAGCAGGAAGAAACTCGGTGGCCTCGTGAGGAAGGCTTCAGATTCTCAGCGTCTGATGGGTAGGAGACTGCCCGTTGGGGATGCGTCGAGTAGGAAGAAACTCGGTGGCCTCATGAGAAGGGCTTCAGATTCTCAGCGTTTGATGGGCAAGAGGCTGCCCGCTGGGATGCGCCGAGAAAGAAGAAACTCGGCTAGCTCGCGAGAAGGGCTTCAGATCCCCAGCGTCTGATGGGCAGGAGGCTGTCCCCTGGGGATGCGCCGAGCAGGAAGAAACTCGGCGGCCTCGCGAGGAGGGTTTCAGATCCTCAGCATCTGATGGACAGGAGGCTGCCCGCTAGATGCGCCGAGCAGGAAGAAACCGACAGTCTCGTGAGGAGGGCTTCAGATTCTCAGAGTCTAATGGGCAGGAGGTTGCCCACTGGGGATGCGCCGAGCAGGAAGAAACTCGACGGCCTCGTGAGGAGGGCTTCGGACCCACCACGTTGATGGGTAAGAAGTTACTCGCTAAGGATTGGCCGAGCAGGGTAGCTGCTCGGTGGTCTCTTGGCGAGGACTTTGATCCTTGGCGTCGGTGGGTAGTGAACTACCAGCCATGGATGACCGAGCAGGGTAGCTGCTTGGTCGCCTCTTGGCGAGGGCTTTTATCCTTTAGCACGGGAGGGGCCGTAAAAGGCCTGTAAGGATGGGCTAAGCAGGGCTGCTGCTCGGTGGCCTCTTGGCGAGGGCTTTGATCCTTAGCGTCGGTAGGTAGTGAACTACCAGCCATGGATGACCGAGCAGGATAGATGCTCGGTCGCCTCTTGACGAGGGCTTTGATCCTTAGCGTGGGAGGGGCCGTAAGAGGCCTGCTAAGGATGGGCCGAGCATGATTGATGTCCGGTGGCTCTTGACGAGGGCTTTGATCTTTGGCGTCGGTGGGTAGTGAACTACCAGCTATGGATGACCAAGCAGGGTAGCTGCTCGGTCGCCTCTTGGTGAGGGCTTTGATCCTTAGAGCGGGAGGGGCTGTAAGAGGCCTGTTAAGGATGGGCCGAGCAGGGTTGCTGCCCGGTGCCTCTTGACGAGGGCTTTGATCCTTGGCGTCGGTGGGTAGTGAACTACCAGCCATGGATGATCGAGCATGGTAGCTGCTCGGTCGTCTCTTGGCGAGGGCTTTGATCCTTAGCGCAGGAGGGGCCGTAAGAGGCCTGCTAAGGATGGGCCGAGCAGGGTTGCTGCCCGGTGCTTCTTGGCGAAGGATTTGATCTTATGCGTCGGTGGGTGGTGAACTACCAGCCATGGATGACCGAGCAGGGTAGCTGCTCGGTCGCCTCTTGGCGAGAGCTTTGATCCTTAGCGTGGGAGGGGCTATAAGAGGCCTGCTAAGGATGGACCAAGCATGATTGCTGCTGGGTGTCTCTTGGCGAGGGCTTTGATCCTTGGTGTCGGTGGGTAGTGAACTACCAGTCATGGATGACCGAGCAGGGTAGCTGCTCGGTCGTCTTTTGGCGAGGGCTTTGATCCTTAGCGCGGGAGGGGCCGTAAGAAGCTTGCTAAGGATGGGCCGAGCAGGGTTGCTGCCCGGTGCTTCTTGACGAGGGCTTTGATCTTTGGCGTCGGTGGGTAGTAAACTACCAGCCATGGATGACCGAGCAGGATAGCTGCTCGGTCGCCTCTTGGCGAGGGCTTTGATCCTTAGCGCGGGAAGAGCCGTAAGAGGTCTGCTAAGGATGGGCCGAGCAGGGTTGCTGTCCGGTGCCTCTTGGCGAGGGCTTGGATCCTTAAGGACGGGCCGAGCATGATTGTTGTCCGGTGCCTCTTGGCGAGGGTTTTGATCCCCGGCGTCGTGGGGTAGTGAACTACCAGCCAGAGATAACCGAGCAAGGGCGAGCCCGGTTGCCTCTTGACGAGGGTTTTGATCCATGGCGTCGTGGGGTAGTGAATTTCCAGCCAGGGATAACCAAGCATGGTAGCCGCTCGGTTGCCTCTTGGTGAGGGCTTCGATCCCTGGCGTCGTGGGGTAGTGAATTACCAGTCAGGGATAACTGAGCAAGGACGAGCTCGATTGCCTCTTGGCGAGAGCTTAGATCCTTAAGGAAGGGCCGAACAGGGTTGTTGTCCGGTGCCTCTTGGCGAGGGCTTTGAACCTTGGCGCGGGAGGGGCCGTAAGAGGCCTGCTAAGGACGGGCCGAGCAGAGTTGCTGCCTGGTGCCTCTTGGCATGGACTTGGATCCTTAAGGACGGGCCGAGCAGGGTTGCTGTCCTGTATCTCTTGGAGAGGGTTTGATCCCCGGCGTCGTGGGGTAGTGAACCACCAGCCAGGGATAACCGAGCAAGGGCGAGCCCGGTTGCCTCTTGGCGAGGACTTTGATCCTTATAGTAGGAGGGGCCATAAGAGGCCTGCTAAGGAAGGGCCGAGCAGGGTTGCTGCCCGGTGCCTCTTGGCGAGGGCTTGGATCCTTAAGGACGGGCCGAGCAGGGTTGTTGCCCGGTGCTTCTTGGCGAGAGCTTTGATCCCTGGCGTCGTGGGGTATCCTTAGCGCGGGAGGGGCCGTAAGAGGCCTGCTAAGGATGGGCCAAGCAGGCTTCTAGTTAGATCTCTCTCTCGGTCCAAGTTTTTACCTCGGTCATGGTCTTAGGTTGCGTTAATGCAAAGGAGCGGAGCCATTTCTTGTGCCTAAGACTCGATCTCAGAGCTGTGACGACAGTCTCATCCAGAACGGATGAGCGTGGCTGGGAAAGCTCGGAATTGCGCGGCGTCAGAGTTGCCCGGCGAGTCATTGAGTTGGTCGCCGCGGGGGATCTGTGGCCGCTGGAGATAGCAAGGTGGTGCTCGGTTGCACCGGCGTGGGCGGTGTCTTCTCGACCCCTGTAGGGGACCCGATCCCAAGATGGGGGAGCGGCGACCTGGAGGGTTCGCCTAGCCGTTTGGACACGGATAAAGGTGCCCATGACGGACGCGAGCCTATTGCTCCGTGCAGACAGGGCGTGAATAGCATTCGGGGGAAGAGGCGATCCGTCCATGTCCCCATTGTGAGTGGGGCATTGGCTAGTGCTTGGATCGCCACGGTGGTCACTCACCATGTAGTAGATCGAATGAACTTTTGTTGAGTGGAACTCTTTCCCACAGACGGTGCCAGCTGAAGGAGTCTGGATCTCCTTCAGATATTGCCTTCCGTAGATCTGCTATTGGCGACAATGGACGGCTGAGATTGAGTTAGGGCTGCCTCCTGAAGCGTGTGGATCTCAATGGGTTTGAGGTGTTTGAGGCCGAGCTACTTGGAAGGAAGTCCCGGGATGGTTTTGCCACCGAGGACCCTCCGACGATCAAGTTAGACCGGATATTTAAGCAGAGCAACGGCCTAGTGAGGAAAGAATCACTTACTTCGATCGTCTGAAAGAGGGGTTTAATAGTGGTGGCAACGGGTAGGCAGGCGCGAGAATCACGCCGGCCGTTACGCCTATGGCGTCATGCCCGCGTGATAGGCGGGATCGCGTATTAATGACGAGACAGGCTTGTTAATGGGGGATCGTAATGGCGTGGAACGCGGGACGTAGCCGGCGGATATCTCGCGCATGGCGAGATTCGCAGAGCCGTGGCGGAGGTGCCTATGATTGGTGCTGCGGGTCGGTTGGTGAGACCGAGGAATATGAGCTCGGCGGGAGGCTGGGGAACGAGCGGGAGGCTGAGGCATCTTAGTTCTGTGATGGCTCGGAGGTGAGCCGGGAGGGCGAGGAAGCTCAGCCCGAAGGAAGGCTCGGAGGCGAGCCGGATGGCCGAGGAAGCTCGGGCATGTGATAGCTCGGAGTAGAGCAAATGGACAGTTAGCTTGGCTGCTGAAGTGCTCGGGGGCAAGGAGTGGGGTGCAATCTCGGAGACAGGGTTTGAGAGAAGCCCTCACTGTAGCACACTGGTTTCTCCTCCGTGGCTCTCAAGGGCCTAACTGGCTTATGTATGTGACACGTCATCCGCCACGTGTCATGATATAAGGAATTACCGTTATTGAGTATCATCAGGCCCGATTGGACCTAATCCACAATAATGCAACCTTTCCATTATATCAATGAAGAAAAATGGGATACAACACACTCAACGAGTGGTGAGTCCACCTTACCTGGATTGAGGATTTCGGTAAACATATGCATTTATATTAACTAATATATAGTAATTAAGTACTACATTAACAAAATGAACTTCTGTCTTGGTGGTCGGACTTAGGATTTTTATGGTGGACTGGTAGAGTTCGAATCTTGGTCTCATCATTTTCATATTATTTTTTTTTCTTTATGTACGGGAATTAACAAATCTAGTGTATTCTAAGATTATGCATATTATTAGCGATTTCAAATTTTGATGTACGTTAGAGGATATTTTTTTAATTTCGAAACTTATTTATAATATTTTAATATCATTTAATTTCCGTCTTTCCTGACCAAATTTTCTGGATCCTCTACTGCACTCAACCAAAGCACAACAACTTTGAGACCACTCATAAAATGAGGAAAAAAAATACAAGATTTCCTTGTTAGCTCCAAACCGACAAACTCACTTGAAGCCTACTCTTGCCAAACAAATAGAAAGCAACAAATTCTTCAATGTGGTATGGAATATTGATTCTTCAACTCAAATGAGCTCTTGTGAGAAACCCTTTTGCTTCCCCTCTTGCTCTTCTCCTCTCAAAACATAACCTTTAAAATGGATGATAGAATAAAGAGAGAATGAGAGAGGAACTCTCTTGCCGTTTAACTTGAGTCCTAATCCATATCAAATGGGTCCAATCCAAATGACTCAAGCTTGGTCTCTAACATCAAATCAATAAAGAGATCAAATTGGTTGAGTCCACTCATGGGTATGGACCCAAACCCAACATCTACATGTTCTCTCTCAAATTATAATGTCATGCTTATAATCAAATTACGTTTAAATTTGAGACCCCCTCCCCCTTTGAGTTCCATAAGTAGAGAGTTATGCATGTAATTTTCGATAGGGTTTGTCAAATTTTATATTTTTACCTTTCATTGCATTTTCTGATTACGCCGATTACTGCAGGAAGGATATAGCCGGAGAAGATTACATCAAATCCTTCTTCAACGATGTCGTGAAAACACATGTAAGTTCTTTTTTGGGCCTATCTCGATTTCTATTCTTAAAGCATATATGCTTATTTCGTAATATTAGTAGCGTTCTATATATTCTTGGCTGATGAATGTGTTTCTTCAAGGGATCAGCAAAGAATTTGCCCTCTTCATGCACTTTGAAACAGGCACCGTCGATGGTAAGCAAATACTGAAGGCATATTTCCGCTTTAGATAATTCTTTTTTGAGATAAGCTTCGTTATAATACTAACAATTAAAAAAAATGCACATGCAGTGCTTTTTCCCACAATATATTGCAAAGTCGATCTGGACACCTCTCTTTATTCTAAATGCAGCGTACGACTCATGGCAGGTGCGCATTCTTTTTCTTAGAAATTTTCCTTTTTCTAATTTCAAGTCAATCTCTGCGTGGGTGCCAAAATACACTAATATTCTAAATGCAGCAACCCTGAGACACACACACACACTCATAATATTTTGTGTGTAAATTACTATTTTAGAAAATATATAACTACCTCATCTAATAATTGTTTCTTAAAATTTCTCAAATAATGTGATACCAATCTCACATGTGTTTGCATGCCTTCCAGCAAGTAACACATAACTGTCGGTAAAATTCTCATACATATTTTGTGTGCATTTTTCGCTTATTTTAGGTAAAGAATATTTTAGTACCCGGGGTTGCTGATCCTCATGGTACTTGGCGCGACTGCAGGTTCGGTCTCAAGAATTGCACTTCAGCTCAGCTTGAAATTATTCAAGGTAAAAGCAGTAGCACCGCGCCGTCTTGTAAATAACTTTAAGTCAAAGCATCATAAATAACTGTTATATTTCCGTGATAGATTTCCGAACAGAATTTTTAAATGCAATCGCGGCGCTTGGGAGCTCGACATCTAGAGGGTTGTTCATAAACTCGTGCTATATCCATTGCCAATCAGAGAGGCAAGAGACTTGGTTTGAAGCTGATTCTCCTGTTCTCGGGAATATTGTAAGATCACTATTCAACTCCTGCGGAAATTTATGTAAAAGGCTAAATAATACCGTAACCTCCTTGCTTTTTCACCAAACTACCTTGGAGTGCTCCCTTAAACTTCGGTTTTAAGAGTGTTTTCACTGAAATACCCTTCAATGCAGCACTTTAAGAGATCCTACTAGCCTCATGCGAAAAAGACAGAAACAGCCTTTAATTTTTTTCATTAATTTTTTTGCCCAGACAATCGCGGAGGCAGTTGGGAACTGGTTTTACGATCGAAGCCCTTTTCAGAAAATCGATTGTCCGTACCCTTGTAATCGTTCGTGTGATAAGCGCAACGTTACCCATGTTCAAGATAAAGATAACTCAGGAGCATAGCAATTACAGATACCACAATTGTTAATCCCAATACTATTCTTATCTCTTTGATCGAAGATCGAGGAGAAGTAAAGAGCAAACCAATAAAGGATGGGTCGGTATACTCGAGAATAAGCCGAAGGCACACAAGTGCTACAAGGTGTTTTTCCATTTATTCTTCAAGACATAGCTCATGTATTTGAAAAGGTATATTGTATGAGAAATTTAGCCCTCAAGTTCTGAGGCTTTATATTAACTCCTATACATCTTGTTAATACGTTTCAATTATGTAAGATGCTAAATTATAGTGAAATGAAAGATTCTTTATTTTTCTAAATACCTTTCGAGATTGAAGTTGTCCAACTATGCGCATGCGAAACTTCGGTAAAGCCGAACGTCATAAACCAGCTATACACCATTGTTTTATATAGTAAAGTTTTTCTAAACAATGTAATTTTATACTGGCATGTATCCAGCAATGAACAAACAATTGGCAAATTAAAGGGCACAAAGCTAAGCTATTTATAATGCTACGAGAGGTTTTCCTTTATCAATTACATCATCTATATGGCTATATGAACGAAGGCACAAACACAACCAATATAATGCCGAGATGTTCATTGACTCATATCACACCACTGTTAAACTCAACTCAAAATTTTGAAGACAATAAACTAAAAGCCTGTGAGCCTGTGAACCTTTGAACGTTCACCGCTCCGTCTTTCTCATTTTGAATTCAGGCCAATCATTTTTGTTACAGCTATAAGAAACGTGGAAGAGATTTAGAATTTAAGAAAACTTGTATGAAACACAGACACAAGCGCATGATTAAATGAATCCAACAGGCTTCCTAAATAACTAGTTGCATAGACGAAAACAAATTTCCAATGTCTATTAAAATTGAGGCAAAACATACTTATTTGTACGAGTAGCGGCTGTGGACAATTTAACCAAAACGAAAAGAGGAATGTTCAGTTTGAAAGCTACAGAAAATACTCTCATAATCAGTCAAATGCTCTTCATTGTTCATTTTGATCAACATATTCTAAGATCTCCATATTGTATGCACAAACAAGTTATGTGATTTCAATATTGGTTGTTCTTGCATTGGTAGGTCGCAAATTTACCGGTTACCGATAATAGAATATTTTCCACAACCAAGTCAGTAATAAAAGTATTGAAAATTGGTGCAAATTTAGTCTATGCAAATTAATGAATCCATGTCGGCAGTGGAAATTTGGTCCAAGAAGCAAACTCCAAGTTAAAAAGCATACGAGCAATCTTTGCAGCTCATTTGGGAAGATACATGTGAATGCTAGTTGGCAAAATGCATTCATTTGCTAGCAAGATGAATGCATTTTAAGGCATGCATACTTATCTCATCTAATATCTCCAAGCTACCCTATATACAAGTGCAGGCCAAAAAATAGTCAACACAACAACAGTGCGCTTGATGGAAAATCGGAGACATTTAAATCTACAAATAGATCAACATAGTAGATGTGTGTTTGATTGAGTCTGCGTAGCCAATCAAAAATCAACATTGGCCAGAGAGAGAGCAGAGGCCGAGAGTGAGTTAGAGAGAGGCAGGGCGATTTGTGAGAAATCTTCTTGGCTTGCTTTTACTTGTAAACTTGATTCAAGTATAGTAGACATTTGCAGATTCCGCTATGTCAGGGACTAACCATACGGTGGGTGAATCTCGTTAACAAATTCCTCTCTTGTTTATGATTGATTATTTTTCTTTTCTTATTCATGCACTTTAATTTAACTGCGTCTTTCGTTGTTTAATTGCGTGATTGTGTTTGTGTGATTATTTGTCGCGAGTATTGTTCCGTGGATCGACCAATCTCCCAACAACTGGTATCAGAGCAAGATTAAGAGAATCTAAGGTTCTTCGATTCTACAATCTAGATCAATGGTGGGTAACGACGCTTGTATCTTTTTCCTCACTTTCTTAGATTATAGTTTTGAAGGTGTTGGTTCAAATCTAGAAGGAGTCGAGTTTGCTGCGATACGGATGAAAGATGGCGGAGGATAAGATAAGAATAGAGAAATTCAATCGTCATAATTTTGGTTGATGCCGCATGCAGTTGGAGGACTGCCTGTACAAAAGGATTTGTATCTTCCGTTGTTAGGAGAAAAGCCCGAGAAGATGATCGATAAGGAGTGGAACCTTTTGGATAGGAAAGTCCTGACAATAATCAGATTATCGTTGATTCCGCAGGTGGTTTTTAATATCTCAAAAAAGAAAACAACCAAGACGCTAATGACGACGTTAGCAAAATTGTATGAGAAGCCTTCGACATCAAACAAAATATTTTTGATGAAAAAACTTTTCAACATGAAGATGGCGGAGAACGGTTCAGTGACTAAGCACCTACACGAGTTCAACAACGTAATGAGCCGACTCGAATAGGTTTCAATCGTTTTTGAAGACGAGATTCAATCCCTACCATTCCTATGTTCGTTGCGGGAGAGTTGGGAGAACCTAGTGATGGCGGCTAGCAACTCTATCTCGGAAATTCTCAAGTTTAATGATGCGGTGAGCTGCATATTAAACGATGAGACGCGGAGAAAGGCCGTGAGTGGGAGTTCGGGAACTTCTGCACTTCCAGTGGAGAATCGCGGCAGAACGATGGAAGTTGGTGTAGGGTGTTTTTCATCACCCCATTGAGATGGGAATACGCATCGTTTGTCAGGCGTACTACAGATTCCTCCTGTTTAAGGTAGGCTAGGGTTTATTGATTATGGGGATCCGAATCTCCGACGACCGCGGATTAAGCTGCCGTTAATTACCCCTCGCCTTTGGAGCGAGGGAACCTCCGATTGACAGGTCAAACTGGTCATGCGAACTCAATATGCAGTGTGCGTATGTGTGTCTTGAAGGGTTTTGAATATATCGAGGGCCTCGCAAAGTTTATGGGGGTCCCGCTACCCGGTTAGTGGGCTAGGGGTCAACGGGGCTAGCAGCCCTCTTGCGGGGTGCAGAGCAGCGCCCCGTTAGAAATTTTTTCTAGCGGAGATAGTGTTGTGGAGTGTGTATATATAAAAAAGGGGAAAATAGCGTCTAAAAGACGCGTGGACGCCAGCGCCTCACATGCTTGGCATATGGGCGCCAGCGCCTCACGTGTTTGGCGCATGGGAAGTGGGCGCCAGCGCCTCACAAGCCCGGCACGTGGGCGCTACGCGCCCGCAGGAAAAGAGGCTTAGCCCACTATACTGGGAGTTGTACTCCCAAATGACTTTTGGAGTTAAACTCCTAAAAAAATGACAAAGGGGTTTAGCCCCTGCACTGGGAGTTGTACTTCCAATTGACGTTTGGAGTTAAACTCCTGAAAAGAAAGACTTTTTTTCCGGAGGTAAACCCACAAGAGATTTTCGAAGATGATGAAAGGGGACCCCTTTCTTCTCCCTTAAACCTAGATCTTCTCATAAGTCTTGGATCTCCTAAAGTAGGGTTTTTGGAGATAGGTCTCCTTCTTCCTCCTCTCTGTTGGCTGGATCTTGGAGAAAAAGAGGGTGAGACTTAAAAATCACACTTTTTAGGGATTTGATAGGAGATCCAAGCCCCCTTCAAGGGTTTTATGGTGAAAAACTGTTTCTTTTTTGGAAAAAGAAGAGTTAAACTCTTAATTTAATTCAAAAAAAAAAGAAGGTTTAGAACCTTGAGGAATGAGAAGGAGGCACAGAAGTCCTAATTTTTTTTAGAGAGAGAAAAAAGTTTTATTTTGATTTTTTCATCATGTTTGCCTTTATAGGCTACACACTTTACATATAGCCCATTGGGTTTTGCCAAATAAAACTTGTGCCACCCCATGCCTTATGTGCTTATCTTTTTTTGCACATAATCCATGGGGTTTTCAAAATTTTGGCCTTTTGCCATTTTACATACATTTATTTGTAAAAAAGAATTATTTTAAACTAATTTATGGTTTCATTCTTTTTATCACGGGGCCGGTCCCTTTCATGCTCGGTCTTGACCTGGGTTTAGGCCCACTTGGCTTGAGATTGACTTTGATTTTAATTTGGTCAACCGGGGTGTTGTTTTTGATCCCAACAGTGGGAAAATGGAAGAAAGGCAAGTCTAAAATCCGAGGTAAATCTTTAGGAAAAATCTAAGGCGCATGTTGGAATTGCGGAAAGAAGGGTCACAGCAAAAGTGAATGCAGACTTCCAAAGAAAGGCTCAGATAAGAAGGTAGATGAAAAAGAAGTTAATGTGGTGTCTACACAAGAATAAGATAAATAAGGTCTTTGTCTATTAGCGTGCGAGAACACAAAGGCGGATACTTGGTTCCTAGATTCGGGGGCATCTTTTCATTGCACTTCGGGTAGACATCACTTCAGCGAGTATGTTCAGTGCGACCTTAGACATGTGACGGTAAGAAACAGTCAATCGTGCAAGATTGTTGGAAAGAGAACGATCTTCTTGCAACCATCAGGAGGTGGTCAAATCAAATTGAAGAATACTTATCATATTCCGGATTTGAAGAAAAGCTTGATTTCCATAAGTCAATTAGACAACGAAGAGCTTATTACAACGTTTGGGAATTCTCGATGGAAGATTTCCAAAAGGTCGTTAGTGGTCGCAAGGGGTAAGGTGAGCAGTTCGTTGTACTCATTCAGTGAGAGCAGTGAAAACTCGGTTGCATTGGCAGCAAGTTCAGAGACAGATTCGGAGACTTCGTTGTGGCATAAAATATTGGGGCACCTCAACGAGAAGAACATGAAAAAATTTCAAGCTAAGGGGCTTCTTTCGGGGCTGAAAAATGTGGAGTTGGGGTTGTTGGCTATAGTGCCCTTAAGTCAATTATTGGATCGCAGGCACGTGATTGCAATGATTGAGGGAGGACCTATACCAGTAGAACAGTCTTACTCGAGATGATAATATGCTATCTGGTTTGTCTTTATCATCGTGTACATGCTTCAGATGACATTACAGATCACTATTAAATGTTGATAGAGCCCAAAGGATGCTTGCTTGGCTACCAGCAGTATGATGGCGATCATATACATGAGAGTTGGGTGGCACATCCTTAAAGTGTCCCTAGTCGTGGGAGTTTTGAGACTGGGCATCGATACTCCAAGAGTAGACTAGTATATACAGATCGAGACCCCGACGAGAGGCGGTGGCCGGTTTCACAAGCCATTGGTGTCAGTTGGTTCACCTAAGATGTATACGGGTGTTCATTAGGTTATGAGTATACCGGATGGACTCGCCGGGAACATGCTAGTTGGTATTATACCTATTTTCAGATAGCAGTTCCCTGGTGACATGTATACAGGTTAGTTTATCGACCTGAGATCGTCATTTATCTCGTGTGAGTTCCCACTGTGCTTTGATTACTACCCTACCACGGCTCAAAGGAGCTGTGCAAACAGGTTTTGGTTGGGTACAGTCCCGAGCCACATGGAGGCAGTGAGCGGATCGTCAGGGGATTCGTCTCTCCTGGTATTGGGGGTTGATGTCGCGATGTGCACGGGTGGCCATCACCAGTAATCCTTGGCCAAGATAGTCGAGAATTACTAATTCGGATCAGTAGTTTCTCAGGTGGTGATGAGCTTCATACCGACACTAAATGTCGCGTTATTAGGGGTCTGACTTTATCCACCCCCTAGACTCGATATGTGATACTCATATACGAACGGACTGGACTGTACGGAGATTGTCACTGTCAGGGTCAGAAGGGGTACGGACGAGTTTGCTCGTCGGCCTTCCTTTCGCTCAATACCTAGATAGCCGTTACGTACAGTTAGTACCGCTGACGTGCTTGTGGTTAAACCCACTGCCAGCGTATTGACGAGTCTTTAGAGTCCCATACATAGGGTTTTCACGGTTCAGGCGATATGGTGTAGAAGGCGTATGTTGGTACATACAGGTGTCCGATTAAATATGTCTACAGGCTGCATAGACTTTAATCGGACGGTTGATAATACTAGCGGCTTAGGATTGAGCCGGATTATTAAATTAGGTTTTGATTTAATGATTTATATATATATATATATATATATATATATATATATATATATTCTAGTATTATTGTTCACTATTCATTTTCTCTCTTGGCTATTCTTATTTTTGTACGAATACGCGTATATGTATTTCGATAAGTATATCGGGTTGTATTCCGTATTTATATGAAATAGCTTCTAGATGATGAACGCCTCATTTTGTATGATTTTCTTTTTTAGAAAATCATTTGTTTTACAAATGAGGTGGAGGGGTGGCATGGCATGAACAATGCAAGGCATGTAGAGAGGTATGGTTTGTATTTGTTTATTAGTTAAATGAAAAGAGATATTTTTGTGTGTGCATGATTGAGAGAGAGGGCAGCCACCATTCTCCACATGTCATGCTAAGTTTTTCTTCACTTGATTTTCTTCACTTGATCACGCATTCTCACTTGGAGAAACACTTAGCATATTTTCTTTAGTTGCTCATGTCACTTGTTTCCTCACCACCTTCTTCATATTCTATAGTTGCTCTTTGAGCATTTGTGATGAGAGAAAAACAATACCGAGATAATCCTACACCTCCATTCTCCATTGCTAGCAACCTTGGAGCGTCGGTTGCCTTGCTAGACGAGGCTGGAGCTTGCACCATTTCTCTCGGGTGGATCATCATAGATGGAGGAAGACCAGCAACCAAATTCGATCCGCGACCACTAGGAACTTGGGATGATGATTGAAGGCCCGAAGGACTTGGTTCATTCGGTATAACCATTCTAACTCCTCTTTGCATGTTTTCTAGTATAGGTTTTTTGGTTCGATCTTATGCGGGTTTTGTTTGTGCCAAAGTTTTGAAAATTTTTGTTCCGCATTTTGCCACAGTTTGATGGCCAGGGCGCCGGCAAAACCCAACGGGGGTTTTGCAAGAGCTGCGTTTGTGGGAAGTAAAGCGCGCTCAGATTTCAAATTGGAGGCGTAGCAAAAAAGACCAAGAAGCTGGAGATTGTACATACGGATGTATGGGGTCCGACCTCGGTGGAGTCTTATGGAGGAAATCGGTATTTCGTGACATTCATTGACGATGCAAGCCAGAAGACATGGGTGTATGCAATGAAAAAGAAGTCCGATGTGTTTGTTATTTTTAAACACTGGATTGTGCAGGTGAAGAACTAAACGGGGCTGAAAGTTAAATGCCTTAAGTCCGATAACAGCGGGGAATACTGCATATAGGAGTTCAAGACGTTTTGCTCGCAAAAGAGTATTCGTTGGTTGAAAACGTTACCAGGGACGCCACATCAGATTGGCATCGCTGAAAGGATGAACATGCCGATCCTAGAGCGAGTGCGAAATATGACCTTGGATGTGTATGTGCCAAAACTCCTATGGGCAGCAGCGGTCGATACTGCTGTGTATCTGATCAACAGAAACCCGACAAGTGCGCTTGATGGAGGCATTCCAGAAGAAATTTGGTCAGCTAAACCGGCCAACTATTCACACCTCAAAGTATTTGGCTGTATTGCATATTCTTTTATTGATAAGACGGAAAGGAATAAGCTTGACTCCAACTCTAAGAAGTGTGCTTTCATTGGGTATGGTGGAGACGAGTTCGAATATCGGATATGGGATTACACAAGTAAGAAAATAATACAAAGTCGGAACGTTGTCTTTGATGAGCAGCACTTGTATAAAGAAGAAAAGCAAGCCAAATATGGTGCGGTGTCTGAGTTCGTGGAGTTAGACGGAACTCAAAAGAGCAACCAGGTGCATACTAATGGAGATCAGAACATGGAAGAGACTGCAGTCCAGGATCAAATTCAAGAATAGGGTGGTGTCCATGTTCAGCAACCGGATGTAACAGTTCTGAGGAGATCTACACGAGAAAAGAGGCTGCCTGAAAGACTTATGATCAACTTCATTCTATACATGGATTCGGAGGAGCCTGAATCCCTTGAAGAGGCGACGCAAGACGGTGCTAACAAGCAGTGGGAGCGAGCTATGGACGAGAAGATGGATTCTTTGAAGTAGAACCGTACGTGGGACCGACTGAAACTACCCAAGAGTCAAAAAGCATTACTGAATAAGTGGATGTATAGGATAAAAGACGAGGCTGATGATGTGAAGCGGTACGAGGCTCGCTTGGTAGTCAAGGGTTACGCACAAAAACAAGGTATTAACTATCAAGAGATTTTTTCCCCTGTGGTAAAGATAACATCCATTCGGATGATCCTTAGTATTGTGGCGGTAGAAAATTTGCATTTAGAGCAGCTGGATGTGAAAATGGCGTTCCTTCATGGAGATTTGGAGAGGGAGATTTATATGATGTAGTCACCGGGATACGAGGTGAAGGGGAAGGAGAATATAGTGTGTAAGTTGCGAAAGTGCTTGTAAGGCCTCAAGCAAGCTCCTAGGCAATGGTTGTTAGGATAAAAATTTACATCCCGGTTGACCAAGTCAAAATCAAAGTCAACCCCAAGCCAGGTGGGCCCAAGCTCAGGTCAAGCGGGCCCATGCCCAAGTCGAGCCCGCGGCCAGCCTCCCCGTGCCAACAACAAAATCATGTAATAAATAATTTTTATGTAATTGTTTATGCATGAATGTAAACAAAATGGGCATAAAGCCATTATTTTGTAAGCCCATGGCTTATGTGCAAAAATGAAATGGCACATGAGCCATAGGATGGCTAAAATGACATTTTTGTAAAGCCTAAGGGGCTATATGTAAATATGTGAGCCTATAAAAGGCAACATGATGATGAATAAAAATAACACTTTTTTCATTCCTTCAAAAAACTAGGGTTTGTGCCTCCACTCTCTCTTCTTCAAGTTCTTTCTCTTCCTTTTTATTTTCAAAATAAATCAAGAGCTTAGCTCCCCTTTTTTTAAAAAAAAACTAAAAAAAAGGTTTTATCATAAACCCATCTCCCAAAACTCCATCAAAGAAGAAAAAGGGTCGCTTTTTTTATCATCCAAGGTCTAGATTTTGGAGTTTCAAGAGAATCCATTTTGGGTTTCTTCTCAAAGGAGAAAGGAGAAAATCTTTTGGAGTTCAACTCCATAAATAAAATCCTTTTGGAGTTCAACTCCACAAATAAAGTCCTCTTGGAGTTTAACTCCACTACAGAAAATCTTTTGGAGTTCAACTCCACAAATAAAATTCTTTTGGAGTTCAACTCTACTACAGAAATTCTTTTGGAGTTTAACTCCACAGTAAAAATCTTTTTTTTTGGAAAGTTTAACTCCACATTATATTTTTTTAGCCATATAAAATTCTTTTGGAGTTGAACTCCACGTTAGTTAAAAAAAAAAGAAAAAAAAGGGCGTCACATGCAAGGCGTCACATGCAAAGCATGTGACGGCCCCATCACATGTTTAACATGTGACGTGGGTCACATGCAAAGCATGTGACGGGTCACATGCTAAGCATGTGATGACCTTCTCACATGCTAGCATATGACATGGAGGGTCACATGCTAGCATGCACATGCTAGCATGTGACCCTCCATGTCATATGCTAGCATGTGACCCCCCTCACATGAGTGGTCACATGCTAGTATGTGACCCCACTTTTTAAAAAAAATAAATCTCTTTTCTTCTTTCTTCCTTCTTTTTTTTTATTTAAAATAAAAATAAATAAATATTAAATAAATAAAAATAAATTATAAATAATATTTAAAAATTAAAAAAACATAATTATTTTCTTTTATCCTTTTCTTCTTTCTTTTCTTTATTTAATTCTTTTTTTATTTAAAAAATATTAAATAAATAAAAATAAATTATAAATAATATTTTAAAATTAAAAAAAATTCTCTAAATATTTATTTACTTATTTATTTTTGTTTTTATATATAGAATATATATATATATATATATATATATATATATATATATATATATGTACATATCTCTTTTTACAAGTGGAACAAAACAAAAAAAATACACACACACACCAACGCACTGCATATTGAGTTCGCATGACCAGTTTAACTCGTCAATCGGAGGTTCCTTCGCTCCAAATGCGAAAGGTAATTAACGGCAGCTTAGTCCGCGGCTGCCGGAGATTCGGATCCCACAATCAATAAACCCCAGCCTATCTTAGGCGGGGGGAATCTGTAATGCGCCTGACAAGCGCGCGCGTATTCCCATCTTAATGGGGTGACGAAAAACACCCTACAGATTCTGGCACGCCCGGTGGGACTTTTCTCTCCTCCCATATTTCGGGTTAGACGTTCATGCGAACTCAATCTATATACATGTCTATATTTATACTAAAATAATGCTTTTTCATGCAGGTCTTCAAGCAATCACTTTTCAACAATGTCTCCAAAGATGAACTCAGCTCCCAGCACGGCTCCCGTCTCCTACACGATGAGGATAGACTCTAGGACAGTCCTCCCGGCCAGTCTCGGGCGACAATGGAAGGAGCCGCTGCTACCATTCGGCTCTATTATGTTCATACCAGTTGGCGTCATCCCAGCTCCTCAAGCTCCGGTAACAGACAAACCGGTCTCGAAAGGCAAGATGTTGAATGTGTTGGTCTCGAAGGCGCCCCAACTCAAACACAAGTCGGTGTTTGAACAACTCTCCATGGCCCCAGCTGGGGGCAAGGCCATCAGCAACAACAAAGCAACAGAGCGTCTCGCGCAAGCTCCTGCGGCGCCTCTGACAACTGCTCGATTGGGTGTCTTCTCGAGTCCCCCCATCACTCAGCCCATGGCGGCTTCCCGAAGAGCAGAAGCCTGCCAAGCGCTCAAGGCAGAGAAGCTGAGGCAGAAGCGGCTCAGATACAGAGCCAACAAAAAGGCTAGGGCTCTGGCCATATTAAAACTTATGAATTTCCAAAGCCCGGACCGCGCCGTGAAATCAGCCGCCAAAGATAAAGAGATGGCTGGGTATGTGGTCCGCACTGTCTACATGGTCGGACATGAAGAAATGAACCCTCCCATGCTTCACAGCCATGGTGATGATGCAGTGGACGCTACCCAACGTCAACTCGATCTGAATGATGAAGAGCCCGCTCAGGCCGATAAGCCAGAGGAGTCCGTGGTTCCTACGGAATTGAGCTCAGGCAATAAAGATTATCCGGTTGTTATAGCCGGAACTACAGAACAAGCATTATTCCAATGGCTTCAAAGGAAATTTCAGGACAGGGATGAGAAGATGGCCGAGGTCTATTCCAAAGTCGACGAGCTGGCAAACGTCGTGGCAGATCTCGCGACCCAAGTCGCCCGATTGCAATTACAGCAGAATCAAATTTTGGCTCATAAGCCAAGGATTGATACCCGGGGGCAGCCAACCGATATCCATTTCAACCTAAAAGTGGAGCGCCTTCGCGAAAAACGGCCGCAATCAGCCTCTAGTCCCTCCGATATATACGCCGGGGGGGAATCATCTCTGAAAGAGAAGCTGGAAAAGGTCTATTCCTTCAAAAAGGAAAAAGTATACAAGATATTCAGGGACGCCCTAAGAAACGGTCTACAACTGCCGGAATCAAAGAGATCGCAAGAAGCGAATATGACCGACGACCCAGAATATTGCCCCTATCACAGGGTGATAGGTCATGCCATTGAGAACTGCTTCGTCTTCAAAGATTGGGTCGAAAGGCAATACAGGACGGGAGAGATAGAACTGTCTATAGGCGCGTTAGCAAACAGTCAAGCCACGACCGCCGATTTCATGCAAATGGAGACCGAAACCTTTCGGGAACCTAATCCTCCCAGACATGTGCCATTATCTGAAAAGGGCGAACCAAAGACCGATCGGCCTTGAGGACCAGCATCAGTAAAGACACCTACTCCAATGGAGAGAAAGAAGAAATTATACTCCTTCAGGAGGGATGAAGTCCGCAAAATATTCATGGACGCCTTGAACAACGGTCTGCAACTGCCTGTTCCAAAGAGGCCACAGGAAATGAACATGACCGGCAATCCCATATACTGCCCATATCATAGAGTGGTGGGTCATACCATCGAAGATTGCTATATTTTCAAAGATTGGGCAGAGGACCAATATAAGCTGGGAAAAACCTTACAATTCTCGGATGTATCGGCAAGCCACAAAGCTAGGTCATCAACACAGCTCCGCCAAGATCAAAGTTCAAGGAGCTGGGATAAGCAAAAAGGACCACCACGTCGTTAAACTGGGAACACCCGCTGACCTCTAAGTCGATAAACTGGGAATGATAGACCACCAAGTCTTTAAACTGGGAATAGTCGACCTCTAAGTCGTTAAACTGGGAATGTAAATATATATATATATATATATATATATATATATATATATATATATATATGTAAATAAACAAAATAAATGTGTAAATAAAAGAAAAATAAAGAAAAGCCGAAATGATGGGACAACTCGCAATAAAAATCAACGAGTAAAAATAAAAATGAAAATAAAGCCGAAATGATGGGGCAACTCGCAATAAAAATCAGCGAGTAAAAATAAAAATGAAAATAAAGCCGAAATGATGGGGCAACCGCGAATAAAAGCCGAAATGATAGGGCAATCGCGACCTTCGATAAGAAAAGCTGAAATGATAGAGCAATCGCGGTAAAACAAAAAAAAACAAAACGAAATAAAAAAAACGGCGAATGATGAGTCGCTCCTGGTACCATATTCCAGTGCAGCGATGCAGACGCCAACCAAAATTCAAATTTCCAAAATTCTCCCAGCCCTACGGTTAGTCCCCAAATTGACTACCGTATACAATCCACGGGCTCAAATAATTCTCATCATACCCATGTCCCACCGTAATCACCAGTTACGCGGCTGGTCTCCGCTTTTGGAGTTATGCTCCATTGAGAAGACCCACTCATGTGTCCTCACGATACATGAGGAGAACAAACCTTTGTGGGATCCTTACGACTCACAAAGGAAAAACACACTTAGGAGTCCTCACGACTCCTAAGGAGAAAATACACCTGCGGGATCCTCACGACTCGCAGGGAGAAAATGCTTTTATGAGACCCTCACGGCCCATAAAATTGAAAAGACTTAGGCAATAGGGACCTAAACCCGTCTCCTAAGCCATCGCTCCGCCAACAAGAGTAGGCAAATGATGAATTGCTCCTGGCACCTCTGCTTCAGTGTTAGCAACGCTGATGCCGGCCCCCACCCCAAAATTCCAAGCTCGCCATCAATAGACCCCTAAGTCTTTAAACTGGAAACAGATGACCTCCAAGTCGTTAAACTGGAAACAGATGACCACCAAGTCGTTAAACTGGAAACAGATGACCTCTAAGTCGTTAAACTGGAAACATTAGACCTCTAAGTCTTTAAACTGGAAATAGAAGACCTCTAAGTCGTTAAACTGGAAACAGATGACCACCAAGTCGTTAAACTGGAAACAGATGACTACCAAGTCGTTAAACTGGAAATAGATGACCTCTAAGTCGTTAAACAGGAAACAGCAGACCTCTAAGTCGTTAAACTGGAAACAGATGACCTCTACGCCGTTAAACTGGAAACAGATGACCTCCTAGTCGTTAAACTGGAAACAGATGACCTCTAAGTCGTTAAACTGGAAACATTAGACCTCTAAGTCTTTAAACTGGAAATAGAAGACCTCTAAGTCTTTAAACTGGAAACAGATGACCACCAAGTCGTTAAACTGGAAACAGATGACCACCAAGTCGTTAAACTGGAAACAGATGACCTCCAAGTCGTTAAACTGGAAACAGATGACTACCAAGTCGTTAAACTGGAAACAGCAGACCTCTAAGTCGTTAAACTGGAAACAACAGACCTCTAAGTCGTTAAACTGGAAACAGATGACCTCTACGTCATTAAACTGGAAACAGATGACCTCTACGTCGTTAAACTGGTGACAGATGACCTCTACGTCTTTAAACTGGAAACAGCAGACCTCTAAGTCGTTAAACTGGAAACAGATGACCTCTACGTCGTTAAACTGGAAACAGATGACCTCTACGTCTTTAATCTGGAAACAGATGACCTCTAAGTCGTTAAACTGGAAACAGTAGACCTCTAAGTCTTTAAACTGGAAACAAATGACCTCTAAGTCGTTAAACTGGAGACGGTAGACCTCTAAGTCGTTAAACTGGGAAACAGTAGACCTCTAAGTCTTTAAACTGGAAACAGTAGACCTCTAAGTCGTTAAACTAGAAACAGATGACCACCACGTCGTTAAATTGGAAACAGATGACCTCTAAGTCGTTAAACTGGAAACAGTCGACCTCTAAGTCATTAAACTGGGAACGAGGGAAATCTACTCATGTTTCCTCACAATACATGAGGAGAACAAACTTTTGTGGGATTCTTACGACTCACAAAGGAAAAGCACACTTAGGAGTCCTCACGACTCCTAAGGAGAACATACACCTGCGGGATCCTTACGACTCGCAGGGAGAAAATACCTTTATGGGACCCTCACGGCCCATAAAATTGAAAAGCCTTAGGCGATAGGGATCTAAACCTGTCTCCTAAGCCATCGCTCCCCAGTCCCCAAGTGGCGAATGATGAGTCGCTTCTGGTACCATATTCCAGTGCAGCGATGCAGACGCCAACCAAATTCCAAACCCCATGCACCAAGCGGCGAATGATGAGTCACTCCTGGTACCATATTCCAGTGCGGCGATGTAGACGCCAACCAAATTCTAAACCCCATACCCCAAACGGCGAATGATGAGTCGCTCCTGGTACCATATTCCAGTGCAGCGATGCAGACGCCAACCAAATTCCAAATCCCATACCCCAAAAACGGCGAGTGATGAGTCGCTCCTGGTACCATATTCCAGTGCAGCGATGCAGACGCCAACCAAATTCCAAACTCAAATTCCCAAGCGGCGAATGATGAGTCGCTCCTGGTACCATATTCCAGTGCAGCGATGCAGACGCCAACCAAATTCTAACTCCCATACCCCAACGGCGAATGATGAGTCGCTCCTGGTACCATATTCCAGTGCAGCGATGCAGACGCCAACAAAGTCCCAAAATATTTTTGGCCCTACGGTCTGGATCATACATCCTACAAAACCGTATACAATCCATGGGCGTAAAACGATTCCAATCTCTCCCAAGTCCTACCGGCGAGACCACATTCAAAGTCCCACCGGCAGGGAAGATTCAAAAAAAAAGGAAAAAAAAGAGAAGAAGAAAAAAAAAAAAGAAGGTATGTCCACAAGTAAAATGGGCACGGATGAAAACCCGAAAGGGCTCCGTGAGTAGAAACAGCAGGACTGCCGGCGAGTTTGTGAAAAACCCGAAAGGGCGCAAACTCGTAAAAGAAAAAAAAGAAATGAAATGCACTCGCAAAGTCCTCTCGACTTTGTGAGGAGAAAATTCCCGCGTGAGATCCCTACGACTCACAAAGGAGCAACACACTTAGGAGTCCCCACGACTCCTAAGGAGAAAATACACCTACGAGATCCTTACGACCCGTAGGGAGAAAATGCTTTGTGAGACCCTTACGGCTCACAAAATGGAAAAGCCTTAGGTGACAGGGATCTAAACCTGTCTCCTAAGCCACCAATTCCCAAATCCTCTCGGGGCACATGATGAGTTGCTCCTGGCATTATTCCAGTGCAGCAATGCAGATGCCAAACAAACCAAATCCAAATCCTCCCGGAGCAAATGATGAGTTGCTCATGGCATTATTCCAGTGCAGCAATGCAGATGCCAAACAAAAACCCCAATTCCCAAATCTTCTCGGGGCAAATGATGAGTTGCTCCTAGCGTTATTCCAGTGCAGCAATGCAGATGCCAAACAAAAACCCCAATTCCCAAATCCTCTTGGGGCAAATGATAATTCGCTCCTGGTACCATATTCCAGTGTAGCGATGCTGATGTCAACTCAAATCAAACAAATCAAACCAACAATCTCTGCGGCGGAATCATGCTTCGTACCAGAATATACCCCGTGTCAAAATCATGCTTCGCCTCAGGCGTATCTGCTTTCCATGTCGGAATTATGCTTTGACTCAGAATCAAACAGCGACACTCCGCGCCGGGGAAAAGTCGATCAGCGATACTCCGGGCCGGGGAAAAGTCAACCCGACACTCCGCGCTGGGGAAAAGTCGATCAGCGACACTCCGCGCCGGGGAAAAGTCAATCCGACACTTCGCGCCGGGGAAAGTCAACCCGACACTCCGCGCCGGGGAATAGTCGATCAGCGACACTCCGTGATGGGGAAAAGTCAACCCGACACTCCGCGCCGGGGAAAAGTCGATCAGCGACACTCCACGCCGGGGAAAAATCAACCCGACACTCCGCGCCGGGGAAAAGTCAATCAGCGACACTCCGTGCCGGGGAAAAATCAACCCGACACTCCGCGCCGGGGAAAAGTCGATCAGCGACACTCCGTGCCGGGGAAAAGTCAACCAGCGACACTCCGCGCCGGGGAAAAGTCGATCAGCGACACTCCGTGCCGGGGAAAAGTCAACCCGACACTCCGCGCCGGGGAAAGGTCGATCAGCGACACTCCGTGCCGGGGAAAAGTCAACCCGACACTCCGCGCCGGGGAAAGGTTGATCAGCGACACTCCGTGCCGGGGAAAAGTCAACCCGCGACACTCCGCGCCGGGGAAAAGTCGATCAGCGACACTCCGTGCCGGGGAAAAGTCAACCCGACACTCCGCGCCGGGGAAAAGTCGATCAGCGACACTCTGTGCCGGGGAAAAGTCAACCCGACACTCCGCGCAGGGGAAAAGTCGATCAGCGACACTCCGTGCCGGGGAAAAGTCAAACCGACACTCCGCGCAGGGGAAAAGTCGATCAGCGACACTCCGTGCCGGGGAAAAGTCAACCCGCGACACTCCGCGCCGGGGAAAAGTCGATCAGCGACACTCCGTGCCGGGGAAAAGTCAACCCGACACTCCGCGCAGAGGAAAAGTCGATCAGCGACACTCCATGACGGGGAAAAGTCAACCCGACACTTCGCGCCGGGGAAAAGTCGATCAGCGACACTCCGTGCCGGGGAAAAGTCAACCACCGACACTCCGCGCCGGGGAAAAGTCGATCAGCGACACTCCGTGCCGTGGAAAAGTCAACCCGACACTCTGCGCCGGGGAAAAGTCGATCAGCGACACTCCGTACCGGGGAAAAGTCAACCAGCGACACTCCGCGCCGGGAAAAGTCGATCAGCGACACTCCGTGCCGGGGAAAAGTCGATCAGCGACACTCCGTGCCGGGGAAACGTCAAGCAGACACTCCGTGCCGGGGACACGTCAACCAGCGATACTCTGCATCGGGGAAACGTCCAACACAGACACTCCGCATCAGGGAAATGTCAACCAGCGACACTCTGCATCGGGGAAACGTCCAATACAGACACTCCGCATCAGGGAAACATCCAACAGCGACACTCCGTCTCGGGGATACGTCAACTAGCAAACACTCCGCGCCGGGGACACGTCGACCAGCGACACTCCGTCTCGGGAAACGTCAAGCAGACACTCCGTCTCGGGAACACGTCAACCAGCCAATACTCCGCCTCGGGGAAACGTCGACCAGCGACACTCCACGCCGGGGGCACGTCAACGAAATCACTCCGGGCTAGGGAAACGTCTACCACGGACACTCTGTCTCGGAGACGCGTCAAGCGTCGGCCGTCCATGTTGTAAAAAGGGCAGTGCGTCCCAAAAAGTGGGAACCAAAGCAAATCGCCTCTACGCAAAAGAAGATCCATCAATTTCATGCACACGACCCACATATGCTGTGTGCATTTATTGATGGGGAGCAATTTGTTGGGGTAAAAATTTACACCCCGGTTGACCAAGTCAAAATCAAAGTCAACTCCAAGCCAGGTGGGCCCAAGCCCAGGTCAAGCGGGCCCATGCCCAAGTCGAGCCCGCGGCCAGCCTCTCCATGCCAACAACAAAATCATGTAATAATAATTTTTATATAATTGTTTATGCATGAATGTAAACAAAATGGGCATAAAGCCAATATTTTGTAAGCCCATGGCTTATGTGCAAAAATGAAATGGCACATGAGCCATGAGATGGCTAAAATGCCATTTTTGTAAAGCTCAAGGGGCTATATGTAAATATGTGAGCCTATAAAAGGCAACATGATAATGAATAAAAATAACACTTTTTCATTCCCTCAAAAAACTAGGGTTTGTGCCTCCACTCTCTCGTCTTCAAGTTCTTTCTCTTCCTTTTCATTTTCAAAATAAATCAAGAGCTTAGCTCTCCTTTTTAAAAAAAAAACTAAAAAAAAGGTTTTACCATAAACCCATCTCCCAAAACTTCATCAAAGAAGAAAAAGGGTCTCTTTTTTTATCATCCAAGGTCTAGATTTTAGAGTTTCAAGAGAACTCATTTTGGGTTTCTTCTCAAAGGAGAAAGGAGAAAATCTTTTGGAGTTCAACTCCATAAATAAAATCCTTTTGGAGTTCAACTCCATAAATAAAATCCTCTTGGAGTTTAACTCCACTACAGAAAATCTTTTGGAGTTCAACTCCACAAATAAAATTCTTTTGGAGTTCAACTCCACTACAGAAATTCTTTTGGAGTTTAACTCCACAGTAAAAATCTTTTTTTTGGGGAGTTTAACTCCACATTACATTTTTTTAGTCATATAAAATTCTTTTGGAGTTGAACTCCACGTTAGTTTAAAAAAAGGGGGGCGTCACATGCAAAGCATGTGACGGCCGCATCACATGTTTAACATGTGACGTGGGTCACATGCAAAGCATGTGACGGCCCCCTTACATGCTAAGCATGTGACGGGTCACACGCTAAGCATGTGATGGCCTTCTCACATGCTGAGCATGTGACTCCCCCTTAGCATGTGAGGGGTCACATGCTAGCATGTGACCCTCCATGTCACACGCTAGCATGTGACCCCCCTTACATGAGGGGTCACATGCTAACATGTGACCCCACTTTTTAAAAAAAAAATCTATTTTCTTCTTTCTTCCTTCTTTTTTTTATTTAAAATAAAAATAAATAAATATTAAATAAATAAAAATAAATTATAAATAATATTTAAAAATTAAAAAAACATAATTATTTTCTTTTCTCCTTTTCTTCTTTCTTTTCTTTATTTAATTCTTTTTTTATTTAAAAAATATTAAATAAATATTAAATAAATTATAAATAATATTTTAAAATTAAAAAATAATAATAAATTAAAAAAAAATCTCTAAATATTTATTTACTTAATTATTTTTGTTTTTATATATAGAATATATATATATATATATATATATATATATATACACATATCTCTTTTTACAAGTGGAACAAAACAAAAAAATACACACACACCAACGCACTGCATATTGAGTTTGCATGACCAGTTTAACCCGTCAATCGGAGGTTCCTTCGCTCCAAATGCGAAGGATAATTAACGGCAGCTTAGTCCGTGGCTGCCGGAGATTCGGATCCCCACAATCAATAAACCCCAGCCTACCCTAGGCCGGGGGAATCTGTAATGCGCCTGACAAGTGCGCGCGTATTCCCATCTCAATGGGATGAAGAAAAACACCCTACAATGGTGTCTCAAGTTCGATCAGTTCATACTAGAGATAGGATTTGTGCGGAGTAAATCAGATCACTACGTCTACGTTCAAACTTTCAAGGACAGAGACTACATTATTTTGTCAGTGTATGTGGATGGCATATTGGTAGCGGGTCCGAGTTTCGAGAAGATTCAAAGTTTGAAGAAGATGATGACCGAGAAATTTGCTATGAAGGATTTGGGAGCGGCTAAACAAATCAAGGGCATGAAAATCGTTCGAGATAGGACGCAGCGGAAGCTGTGGTTATAGAAAAGGGACCACATTAAGAAGGTTTGAAGCGGTTCGATATGGACAAGTTAAAGCCGGTGAGTACACTTTTAGCGAAGCAGTTCAAACTCAGTAAGGAGTTGTGCTCGACAACTCAAGAGCAGAAAGATGAGACGACAAGAGTGCCTTATGCATCTGCGGGTGAGTACGAGATTGGATATTGTACATGCAGTGGGAGTTGTTAGCAGGTATATGCAAAACTCAGGAAAGGAATTGGAATGCGATGAAGTGGATTTTGAGGTATCTTGGGGGTACGTCTAGTCACTGTTTATGTTTTGGGGACGACTCTCTGAAGGTGCAAGGGTACGTTGATGCGGACTATTCGGATGATCGAGATAGTGGGAAGAGCACAACGGGGTACGTATTCATGGTTGGAGGAACAATGGTTAGTTGGGTCTCTCAATTGTAAAAGGTGATGTAATGTCAACTACAGAGGCTGAGTACACGGCGATCATGGAAGCCAGCAAGCAGATGATATGGCTGCTAGGGTTACTGGAAGAATTGGGTAAGAAGTAAGACTTCAACACCTTGTGGAGCGACAACCAAAGTGCAATACATTTAGCGAAGAATGCGGCATATCACTCTTGAACGAAGCATATTAAGGTGTGGTACCACTTCATACGCATAGCGTTAAAAGATGGTGAGTTAACACTGCAAAAGAACGCGGGAGAAAAAAATCCGACGGATATGTGCACCAAGGTTGTAGATAGAAATAAGCTAGATCTCTGTTGCAGATTGGTGAACCTATTCATGAAAATTTGATGAGGAGAGAGCAGATATGTAACGTTTCAGAAAGTTTTTAGATAATTAATTATTTTTTTTTAAAAATGTTATTTTAAATTTTATTATTTTGATAGAAAGACTTTTTATAAATCGTTATGGTAATTAAGTATTATGGTAATTAATTTAGATGACTTTTAGATTGTAAAGAAAGTTTTATGGTGAGAAGTTCTTTTGTGTGAGGGTTTATATGCAAATGGATGAACAAGTAGCGTTAAGCTTACCTTATACCTCACATACACCACACCTTGAGCCTACACCTCACCCTTCTCTCAGACACCTTACCCTTCCAACAAAAAATTCATACTTAAACTATTTCCAGCATTTCAAACTGGACAAAAACATTTCTCACCAAAATCCTCATCTTTTTCTTCTAAGTTCTTCACTAGTTCATGAAAAAGACTAGAGTTTTCATGTACCTTGGTTCAAACCATTCAAGTTAGGACTCCTCACCTCTTTATGCACATCTTGACGATTGAGTTCTGTAGAATTCTTCAAATAGGTATAACACCCAACTTTTCTGGTTTTGTTAAGAGTTCTGTATAAATTAACGTTTACGATATCGGACAAACATGTTTTAGTTTAGAGTTTTAGCTCTGTTAGTATCTGCTATGGTTATATTAGTCTCTATGTAAATCTAACAGTACAGTAGAATATTATTAGAACCTAGAGTGCCCCCTAAAAACCCAGACCCTTCCCCCACAGTTCGACCGCCGGAATCCATGAAATTCCCGCTACCGCTGGTTTTCCTGAAGAGTTGGGTTTTGAATTTTTGTGGGTATCTCTCTGTAGATTATATAAGATCTTTGGTATACTTTGATTTTCCTAGATAGTCTGTAAACAAAATCTGGAAGCTAATTTCTTTACTTTTTATAATATTTTAATGTATGATACTGACATTTCGTATCACGTTTTTGTGTTTTCTCAAAATACGATGATTCGGGGTAGCTCTAGTTAGTTTTGGGTCTGTATAGCACATGATATTCAAACGTATCACGTTACGAATGTTAGTTCACTTTATATACGAAAGTTTCATTTCGATGTTAGGTTTGACCGCGGGGACTTCGGAGGTAGCGAGGAAAGGAAAAGGAGTGATGGGATTCGAGTAGATCACGACTTGTTCCGGTGAGTAGACTAAATATCTACCGGGGACATTGTATGGATGGCGTATAGCGCCTGAAACTAGAAATTTTGTTATACCTGTTTTCCATTCTTATTGTTTGCATAATTAGACCTAGCATTGTATTGTATGCATTCATATCTATTAATCGCTATTGCTTAACACTTGCTAGGACACTTGCACTATTACCGATGAGTTATGTTACACGTGCACATGCTTATATGCTACACTACACTCCATCGGTAATTAACATGTCGCATACACACGTAGAACTTGCCATGTCACCTATAATCCATTGCGTGCTTCTAGTATTATTAATAACTTTTGTCACATAGTATTTTTATTGTTTTGACACGTATCATATCTCATTGTCATCATTATTACTTGTATCATGAAATGTTAAATTATGAGATTTTCCTTTATTTTGAGTTTTTATTCACTACATGTTATCTTGGTACGACCTAAATTAGTTATAATTGTACGAGTCTTCATAGTTTATATGATACGTCCACCATGAGTTGTTGTTTTTCTGATTTGGTTTTATTCTGAACCGAGTGGGGGAGTTATACGGTTACAGATTTTTACGTTATCCGGACTGAGTGGGGGAGTATACAGTTGGATATATGGTGGACCCGGTCGAGACCGAGGAACAGGAAAGCCGCATTAGAGGTAGGGAGCCTAGTGAGGACACTCGATACCGGAGATAGTTTGAGAAACCCGGCGGATATCTAGAGGATACCGACCGATGTTGTTGATTGTCAAGATCGTTCGGGGAACAATGCCTGCTAAAACTGAAGATTTGTGTCGATATTTGACACGGGATTTGTGAATCGTTTATGAAAATGACCAGGATTTTGGAACACTTGATGAGATTTCTGTTTACTTCTATACAGGCACTATAGTTATATATTCAAGATTCATTGCTATCACATATCATAATTACCTGATGCATAGTTTCGTCGCTATTTCGTTTATGCATACAATTTTAACTGTTGGATGTTGGTTTATTCGCTGAGTTGGCAACTCACCCCCGTTGTGCCTTATTTCCTTGCAAGAGACGTGTGGACGTATAGCGGAGTTGTGGACACACATATCAGCTTTCGTTGCTTATCTTGCTAGGTAGGTTACATGTTTAGTAACCGCCTATTTTGGGTATTTGAATGTTGTATCTAATGTCACTCTATCAGATCATGTATATTATTTGACTTAGAACGAGGGTATACTTATGTATGTATTTTTGGTTGATTGAGTAGAATTGACTAGTTATGTTTAATTGTGCTTTCTGTTACTTATATTCATGTGATTCTTCGCTTTTGAACGTCGTATATATTTGCGTGGATTGTTTCCGCCGATTGGCGTTGATTTTGCTCCCAAGTAAGGGATGCCTCTATTATAATGATTATGTACTTATTTTTCTCAAAATTTACTAAGGAGGTGCTGTCAAAATTTCCAATATTAAAACCAAATGTTTTAACCTCATTTCAAAAACCATTCGACATGTGCTTAAACTAAATAATCTTTGAATTAAAAATGTGATCTCATTTTCATTATTTTAAAACTGTACCTTCTTATTTCCGCAAACAGGGTTTAGATCTTGGTTTTTGGCTTACTTGGATTGTGTCGGCATCTTTAGACGTCACACAATCTAAGTGCTGGTTACATGCCAAATTTGGGTCGTGACAAAGTTGGTATCAAAGCCTTAGGATTAACTTTATGGAACCTAGACTTGACTTTAAAGGTTAATAGGCTCGCACTTTCGTTATTTAGATTTACCTTGGTTTGATGGAGTAGGTAACTCAGGAAGAGTAACGTATCGTACCTATATTCCGCGGTATATTTACAATACGATATCTCGTCTAAGTACCTTAGGATGTATGTCTTGACTAATTCTTCCTTTGACTCTCTATATTTGTTGTTCCTGTTCTTACACCTTACCAACTCTCGTTTCTTGTTCCAGTTGCCATGGCTATGCGAGCTACACGAGCCGCAGCCAGGGATGCAGCTCGGACAAATCCGCCAGTGACGGCGACTGATTGGTGTGTGAATGTGTTTGTGTAGTAACCGCAATCAATAACGGTATCGCGTGTAGCTAACCGAGATGAGTATGGGTCGTCCGCGGGGATGCATGGAACTTTTAATCTTGCTTTAGACGGGTTGATTAGAAATAGTGGAGAGTGATTCTAGATCTATGTTGAACACGGATGTAGAATATATAAGAAGAGAGCTTGTAGGGTTCGTTAAGATTTAGTAGTCATGGATGACTAATAAAGATGACTCCTTTTATCTTTTGATAGATTTAAAACTAGATTGATAGTGATGAATGAGGATTAGGATTCTTGAAAGAAACTAGGGTTTCCCCACTATTGACATTTGTCCCTTCATTGATATATATTCATGTCTAGCCCTTTTAACAAAACAATTGTTAATTTGATCTCAAATCGCGGTCAAGACTATCAATAAATTGATAGCGCGCCCGATTAGAATGTTAACGATTCTTTTACTAAAGTTTATAAACTTCATAAGACGTAAAAGAAGTTAAAATATTTTCTCATCCATTATTCTACCCTAATCCTACGAATCCTATCAAGTAGAGAATTACCCACGCATGATGGAGATAGAAAAAGAAGGGATAGAGAAGGAAATCATAATACAAAAATTAAATGAGGAAAGTAAATGCGAAATAATTACAAATGATCTACCTTTATTAATCAACATTACAAGTAAAAATCCTTCGAGTTTAGATTACAAGAAGAAGAAATTGCTCTCGATCTCTGTCTCGTAAGAAGTAGATGTTCCATCGATATTCCCGTCGCTTTATCACGTCAAATGGCGGACCTGTTGTGGATCACTTGTTCTTTGATGGTGATTTGCTTCGTGTTAAAGGTGACGATTTCTAACTTTAGCCCTCGGTCTTTTATATAGCCCTTAAATCAGAAATCCTAGATCTCATAGGTTAAGATATGCAGTCATGATCACCCACCAAAAATCTCAGATCCAATGGCCACAAAGGGGTCGCGAATCCGCCGCAATTAGGGCATTTTGGCCGCGGAACCGCCGCGCTTTGGTGGGCTTAGGGTTTGGGCTTTCTGCTGTGGCCTCATGTTGACACGTGAAGATTTTCTAGATATTTGGATTTTGGAAATATTTCCTGAGTCTCTGCCAGTATTGATTCTACGATTTTATTGGCAGATTTTTTATCCTGACATCTTGAATATCTTGATCTCTTGACCTGGGTTATATCTGCACAATATCTCCATGAATAATGTTAGTAATAATTGTTATATTAGAGATATAATCTTAATCCTTTTATATGGTGATAAATCTTTAAGAAATTTGATTAAGATTAGTTGATATGATATGCATATTTTAATCACCAAAATATCTTATAAATATTATATGCATATATTTTCCTTTATAATGTTAATTATAATATATTAATATATGGTAAATAGTATTTTGCAGATTAACCTAAATATGTTCTATATTTATAATAAACAACTTTAAATATTTAAGAAAATTAAGGAAAATGTTATATCAAATGTGCAATATTTTCGACTGAACAAATACCCCCAAACTTAATTTTGAACGTCCCGAGCAAACTAGTTATTCAAGAGAGGGAGAAAAAAGAAAAACCTAAGTAGCACACTTTCGTAGGTGGCACGATTGCACTGAGCATGTGCAACAAGCCGTTAAATTTCTAGGTGTTTCTAGTAGGAGGAGTGTTGTCTCCTGACGGTTTTCAGTGGATTACACCCACAAAATCTCATAATAAAAGAAAGAAAATGAAAGTTACATACAAAGATAAGATCTATAAAAGAAAGATCTTGAAAAGAAGAGTTTCCAACTATACTACATTTTCAGTTTCTATGAGCCCTATCTTAATGGTCGTGAAAAAATATTAGAAATCACATCATCTCTCATTAAAATATCGCCTTAAGTCTTCCTTCCTATCTTTCTTCCAAACATCGATCATATACCCATACGTGTGTGTAAAAGACATTCCCACACTTAGAGAATTCAATTCAAACTATCATACTCTTGTCCATCTTCCAAAGTACTTTTTAGTCGGTGAATATTTTCGATGGAATTGCTTACACATTCTTCATGCGACCATCAATACTTCTTGAGGTACCGACCGACCGATTACTAAATGTGCTTGCTTATTTAGGCGTAATTATCCTTATCTTGCAACACCTAAAGTTTAGCAGTGGCTCTCAAACCAGTTGGTCTAAGGCACTAGGTGATAAAACACCATTGCTATATTTTTTTATGCTGCCTTGGTAATTACAAAACTAGTGTTCATTTTTCTTCACCATTTTATTTTTATTTTTATTTTTCTTCACCATTTTATTTTTATTTTTCTTCATACCAAGGCTTTTAGACAAGAGCATTTCAAGGTATTCTCTACTATCCCAAGTTTCAAGATGCGTGACAGTGCACATAGTAGGGTATCAAATGTTTGGACTTAAGAATAGCGACTATTTTTCAGACTTATTTTTATCCTCAGATTAGTAATTTCCTTCATCTTACTAACCCTTAGGACAACGGCTCATACCTACTTATTACTAGTTTCGTTTAAGAAAATATCTAATTTTCTTACTTTTCTCAAATTATTCCTATCTTTCATATGTAATTTTTCACTTCAAACTTTCATTATCAAAAAATTTTGTGCTAATATTTATGATAATGAAAAATATTGCGTGAATAAGCACAAACCTCTCACAAACTTATTTGCAGCAGTGCCCTCACTGATATCATCTGTTAAGCTAAAAAACCTGTAGACTTGGGAGAAAAAGTTAGTAACGAGGACATGAATTAATGACAGTGAAATTCTCCCCCAAACTTATTTTTAGCTCATAATTTTGTAAAATATTTATTTTCTTTCAAGAGCCAACAGATTTCCCCCCTAAACTTGAGTGAAATGGTATTAAGTATTTAAAATTATGAAGGGGGTTAAAGTTATTGGTCTATGCAAAACTTTACAAAGACCAAAAGTCAACACCAACCATTCAAAGATTTATCAATGTAGCACCAAGGTTGGTAGAAAAACATGTCACCTATAGACGTGAAGAAGTGGGGAGGGGATAAGAGGTAGAATAGAACAGATTTATGTCTCGGTTTGTAGAGACGAAACAATGATGATGGATTACTCGCATTCTCGTTCTTGATAAGAAGAAGAGTTGGCGATTCAACTTTTTTGGGTTAGGGTTGATTCATCACAACTCCTATGTTTTCTAAGAATGCGAGTTCTTCGGCGAAAATGTCTTCAAAGCTTTTATCGATATCCCGAATAATAATCTCATCGGAAAGAACGGGATGATACTCGGACTTCATTAAAGGTTCATATTTAGCATTAGATGTTGACCCGGATAGCTCGATAGAAGGGTTCGTATGTGTATAACAAACAGCAGGGTCAAACAATAACGTACTAGCGGAGTCAAGATCAGTATCATGAAGCTGTTCAAATTCACTACTATCGGAATCCATCCTTTCAATAGAACATACTTCAGCATAGGGTTCGGAGGGTTCACTTCCCAACTTGTAAATGTTAAGCTCAATTGACATCTTCCCGAAAGATAGGGTCATAGAACCGTTTCGACAATTGATTACAGCATTGGAAGTCGCTAGAAAAGGCCGACCTAGAATCACCGGAATTTGGTTTCGTGGGTTTCCTACAGGCTGTGTATCTATAACGATAAACCACAGGGAATATAAATTCCCCGACTTTGATTAACACATCCTCTAGCTCACCCCTAGGGTGGGTGATAAATCGATCGGCCATTTGAAAAGTGCAGTATGCAGGTTTTAGCTCTCCGATCCTCTAGCTTTCCCCTAGGTTGGGTGATACATCGATCGGCCATCTGAAGAGTGCAGTGTGCAGGTTTTAACTCTTCGATCCCTAATTACTCATAGACAGAATATGGAAGCAAGTTAACACCAGCACCTAAATCGAGTAGAGCACGATTGATATTTTTACCCCCAATAGAAATAGATATGGTAGGACTTGTCCTTCCGTTTCTTGGGTATTTGTTGTGTAAAAGCAGTGCTTACATTACGCGCAAGGAAAACATTTTTAGGCACTAGAATTTTCCTTTTCCTAGTGCACAAATCCTTTAGGATTTTCACATAAGACGGAACTTGTTGAATAGCATCTAGGAGAGGAATATTTATGTTAACTTGCTTAAAAATTTCCACAATCTTCTCCATTTGTGGACTTGGTTTATTTCTCCTTAACCTGTTTGGATAAGGAGTTTTATCAATAAGGGTTGGGTCCAACATTGGAGAAGATTGTAGGGATGGAATGGATCCCAGAATTGGAGTTGGGATCGTTTTAGGTTGACTCGAGAAAGTGGGTCGAGTGTTCGAGCCTAGAGAAAAATGGAGAATAGGCTTGGAAGAAGGTGGTAGACTAAACGAAGTAGGAGTAGAAGAAGTAGAAACCGGGGTTTCAATTGATTCCTCATCATCAACCTGTTCATGGTTGTTCAGCACTCTTACCGATCTCAACGTGGATACGGCACTCACATTATAACTTTGTGAGTGGACAGGATTTGGTAGAGGTTGAGATGGAAGTTTCCCTTTCTCTTTCTCACTCATCGCGGTATTTAACTGTGCAAGTTGTGCTTCTATTGATTTGATGCTTTCACTGTGGGAGGCGGTGTTCTGCATTAACGTTTGGATAGAAGACTTTAAATCAGCCGTCGTTTGCATGGAATATTTAATAAACGTATCCAAGCTTCGTTCGAGTGCAGAGGAGTTTTCGGTACCGGCCGTTTGGAAAGAATTATTATAGGGTGCAAAATTGTTGGCCGGATTTTGAAAGGATTGTGATTGAAAGAGGTGCCGACTCAATTGCGGTGGTTGTTGCTGCTGTGGAGGAGGTCTTTGATAGTTGCTTGCGAACTAGTTTTGATTTTGAGGTTGGTTTTGGTTCCAAGCAAAATTAGGATGATTCCTCCATCCCTGATTGTATGTGGAAGAATAAGTATCGTTTCTAGGTCGTTACTGAAAAGTAGCATTAATTTGTTCTTGACCTTGAAACGGTGGTGAAACGGTGGACTCAAAAGACATTCTTCCTTTCAATGTGATGGGTCGGAACAGCAACCACACACGGTTTTGGGAAGCGTAACTTGGTTTAGGGAGGCAGATAAGAATTTGTTTTCGATAGTGTCGAGTTTCTTTTGGATCGCGGCCATTTCGGCTTTCACTGCGATGGAAACGTCGAGCTGATGGATAACTCCCCTAGTCGATATTGGTCTAACTCTTTCCTACTGTAAAGTTTGTTCAGCGAGATCTTTCAGGAATTGCCAAGCTTCACCATTGTCTTTAGACATGAAATAACATTAACAAATGGTTTCAAGCATTTGTTTTGTCGCTGGATTAACACCCTCATATATAATTCGGCAAAGGTCCCATCTATTGATTCCGTGATGAGGACATTGGACAAGCAGATCTTTAAACCGTTCAAAGCATTTCCAAAATGGTTCATTGGAAAGCTGGGTAAACTGGTTAATCTCGCTTCGAACACGGGCGGTCTTATGATTGGGATAAAATTTCTTAAGAAATGCTATAACGAATTCATCCCAATTAGCAACAGAGTGTGTGGTAGTGTTATAAAGCTATTTTTCTGCTAGATCGCACAAGGTAAAAGGGAGAAGTGTAGTCTCATAGCAACCACTGAAAGATGTGAAGTGCCCATCATTGCGTATACGTTTTCGAATTTGGTGATAAAAACGTATGCGTCTTCAGACTCGAGCCCGTGAAATTTGGGCAACAGGTTGATGAAGCTGGGTTTAATTTCGAAATTATCCCCATTGGCTGGTGGAATAGATAAACAAGTAGGAAGGGGACTGCGTATCGAGTAGCATCTGTTAGTTATATGTATGCCCTAGAGGCCATTACTGTACATTGGATGTATATTGTAGTGGATGCTGGGACATATATATGGAGGACTTTCTTGCTCGACATGATAGTATGCTATCTGGTTGATCTTTACCTTAACGTGTATACTGATTGCCTCTCTGTTACATGTTGGTAAAGCCCTTAGGATGTGTACTTGACTACCTGTACTATGATGCGGATCATACCAGTGGGGACATGGTAGTCCATAAGTACATCCTTCAAGGTCCCTAGTCGTGGGTGTATCGAGACGGGGCATCGATATACCAGTGTAGACTAGCGTATACCTTCTCGACCCATACAGATGGGCGATGGATGTTCCCATATCCATTGGTGTTTGACATCAGAGATGATATACAGGTGCTCAGTAAAGACTAGGTACACTGGACGGACTCGCCGAGAACTCCCAGATGGTATTATACCTTACGTCAAATGGCAGTTCTCTGGTGACACTGGTACAGGTTAGTCTGTAGACCCGAGATCGTCATAGAGTCTTGTGTGGTTCCCACTGTGCTTTGATTTCCACCTTACCACGTCCAAGAGGGCGTGCAAAACGGTGGTTTTTGGGTACAGTCCCGAATCACATGGAGGCAATGAGCGATAGGAGGGGATTCGTCTCTCCCGGTATAGGGAGTTGATGTTGCGCTGTGTTCGATTGGCTATAACCGGAAATCCCTGGCCAGGGTTGCTGAGATTTACTGGTAAGTGTTACCAGTAATTTCTCGAACTGTTATAGACCTCATATCGACACGACTTATCGAGCTATTGGGGTCTGACGTTTACCACCCCTAGGCGAGATATGCGACATATCAGACGATCACACCGGACTGTACGGTGAGTGTTACTGGTTGGATTCACAGGAGTGTGGGCGGGCTTGCTCGTCGATCTTCTGATCGCTCAATACCCGGATGGCCGTTATGTTTAGCAGACCGCTTGCGGCTTGTGGGTGTTTGATATGATCATCATCTGCTGCCGGCGTATTGACGAGTCTTTAGAGTCCTACACAGAGGTTTCCTGGCTCAAGCGAAACGAAATAGGAGCGCATATGAGATATGTGCGGGACCGAGAATAATGCATGTATGTGATACCGTATTCTATTCTCGCGATGAATGTATCGAAAGGTTGTATGCGATATAACCTAGTTATCGAATCGAGGATTGATTCGATAAGCCGATACATTGAATATTAGTCGGTTATATGCGATATGACCGGATCGTTAAATCAAGTATTGATTTAATGATTTAATGCATAATTATATATATGATATATTACTTTGCATTAACTAATATTGGTTCACTTTAAATGGATTTTCTCACTTGAAGTTCACAAGTTGTATATGTGATATACTTTTGTGCACTTGGATGTATCATGTTTGATGATACATGTTTACTTGAGTTTGTGTAAAGATTGAACCATGGTTATTTAAATGGTTAGGGTTTTGTTTTTCATATCTATTTATTTAGTTATTTATTATGGAAAAGATAAAGAGAAAAATGATGGCTTTCTTTGTTTGTTTTTGAAGCTTCATGAAGCTTTGACTAAGTGACCATTTTGTCTCATGCTTAACCCTAACCATTCCATTTAACCCTAGTTCATTCTCTACACTTGACCATGGTTGGTTTATGATAAGTATTCATTTTATTATTCTTTTTGTATATACTTATCATATTATCATCATTATCATCTTCTTCTTCTTCAAGAAGAAGCTTGCTACCAACAATGGCATCTTAAGAAAAAGAGTGAGAAATCCAATTCTAAAGTGAACCCACTTCCTATTTCTTCATCCTCTACCACTTGCCAAGCAGTATAGGGTGTTTACTTCATAAGTTTCATGACTTGGTGAAGTTGGAGCTTGATCTTGTGATGCCTCGACGTAGATCATCTTCGGCATCGAAGTCGACGACCTAGCCCGCCCATTTCTCCGTTGAAGCCGACACTAGAGTCCAAGATCCGATTTGTACAGCGGAGGGACGTCTACGTGGAGCTAAGGAAGTGGAGAACCGGATCTACAAAGGTTGTAGCCTCTTTCTTCTAGTTAAGATTGTTAACTAGTTATCGGTTTCGCCTAAAATTCTAGTTAACGATCTAGTCTAGCGTTTCTCGGCACCGTAAAATTTGAAATTGGCATGGTTGATACCTTGTGAGACCTCATTAGTGTGCCAAGAAACCATGCAGTGGTATCAGAGCCTAGCTAGAGCCTTAAGCGAAGCGTAGACGGAGTTTGAAGTCCGATCGAACCGAAACCACAATTCCAAAATGCTCTCTGGACTTTTTTCAAAAACTGGGTTTTTTCCAGATTAAAAATTCTTAAAAAATTCAGCAGGAAGATCTAAGAATTATGGTGCAAAACGAGATCCTAATTCATCTAAACCGCCGCGGAACAGCGGCAGAAGCATGCCTTCTGCGGCGGTTCCGCGGCAGCATTGTCACATTGCCCAATAAATTTTGCACAGTAATTCCTATTTTTTAGTTCTGGTTTTTCTGGGATTTTTTAATATTTATTCAAGAGTTGAATATTCCAGGGTGTTTTGGAGCTTAGATGATTCGATCGGATTATCAGACTTTGTCTATATGGCTTTCCGGATATTTTAGAATATGTTAAAAGGTTCGACCGGATATAAATACCCACCTTTTCCCCTGTCGGGAAATTTCCAAGTGTTGGATTTTTCCGTAGTTTAATAACGTTCTAAGTAGTGCAAGTAACGCAATGGACCCTCTAGAAGACAACAAACCTTAACTCGATTATGTGACCGTCTTGAACAGCCCTTTGAACCTTAGGGTTTGGGGCAGTACGGCGTGCCATATGTGAGGCGTTGGCTTGACCCTTCTACGGCTGGACCGTTGGTACTGAGGCATGAACTGGATGTTTTTAAACTTGTTTCATGTGTTGAGCTGTTTCGGGAAAACTTGGGTGTTTGACTGTTCGATCGGAAAGTTTAACATTTTCTGTTTATCTGGAATGGGATACAATAATTAGAATTCACAAATAGTTATGAGATAACTGAATGAATGTTATAAACTTAGCACTTTAGTCTCACTTGATCGGTTGCCACGGAATTTTGATGTGATCAAAAGTCCGTCGCAATCACGTAGCGTACGCGGATACTCGCCGGATAAACTTAATAGACAGCTACACCCCTTAGCCCCGACCAAGTGACTGAAGGAGAACCCCGTCGCCGAAAGCATCCGTCCGGGTGCTCGCGGTAGCGGTGTTCCGCCTTGGTGCATTTCGTCGACGGTATCAGGGGTGCAGCCGCCTACTAAAGTTTGCGACGAGCATTCGATCAGAATGTCGGGAATCCCGTCGAATTGCCCGACATGATATTGAAAAGAGTTTTCGATAATGAGACTAAAATGCGGGGTTTATAATTGTTAGGCATGCGATGTCTAAGGAATTCATTTGATTAGGCATGCGATGTCTAAAGAGGTTGCGGATTCCAACTGTTGTAGTTTTACACTTTCTTTTCTGTGACCGTAAGTGTAATATGTGATGTCGCCGGTTTCGTTGCTAGATGTCAACGACAATTGGGATGCGCATATTTACTTACGTTGATGACATGTGATGTTATGTGTTGCTTGATATGTTATATTGGATCGTCGTGTTTGAATAGCCGGGGGGTTTTTATGTGAGATGAGTGTTTTTTCATTTTCATTCATGTAAAAACTTGTATGTAATATTCTTTTGTTGGGGCACTTCCACGTTGCGGAAGATGTCACCTTTTGTATATTATATTCTTTTCCGCACTAGGATAGACCCAAGGAGGAGGGCACAAGTAACCGGGTTCTGGAGTCCAGTGGGAGACCAACTCGAGGAGTCGAGTCCGGGTCTCCTAACCCTAGAATTGGTAGGGTTGCTTGCCGCTCTCGTAGGGGTCTAGGAGTGTGGGTTTGGCTATTCATCGCGACCGTGGAATCCGTGTTTTATACTGGCTCGTATTGAAAACACGGACGTCCTAGTATATCCAATATTTCATATATGTTTCTTCTGCTGCGATATCTGTGATGTGATCATGTGATGTTCTGTGATAGATACTGTATATAGTATATATGATATATTATATAGGCGTTACTTATGTTTTACATCCGCGCTAGCCCTGCCCTGCTCTGTCGTTAGTTACCTAACCTAACGGTGCACGAGGGGACATCGAGGCGAATGCGGATGGCATAAGTGTACGTCGTATTTATCTATGATGTTTAGGTGCTTTAAATGATGGGACTTCATTAATGTGATTAATGAAAGTAAAAAGAAACCTAAAGATGTTGTAGAATCGAATTTCAAAATAAAACAGGTAGCTACAGTTCTTTCTTTGCACAGAGGTATATGTGATATATCCTGCACCTTATTCGATAAGGAAAGGACCGAGATCCCTTCACCGGGAGTGACTCCTTTAGCAATAACTGGCAAATGCTACACACTCGGTTTGTCTTTTGATTGCTTTTAAGTATTTTTGCTTTGCACAGTGATATATATGATGAATCCCGCACCTCATTCGACGAGGAAATGACCGACGATCCCTTCACCGGGAGTGACTCCTTTAGCAAAACTAGAAAAGTCTCAAAAACACTCCATTTTAAAATCATTTGATTCTATAACGATATCAAGTTCATTATGCAATAGGTTTTCAGAAAAACCTGTCGTAGCCCTCCGTCATTTCAAATAAGTAGTAGTTAGTATTCGTGCTGCGTTTGTTGGCCTTTGTCAAGGCATAGTGTGCGGTAGCTAACTGGTGCTTATCTACTTATACATATGATGCAGATTGGGTTAGGGTAGTCGTGCGACCTTGTTGGCCTTTGTCAAGGGCCGTGCGGGTGGGTTTAATTCAATCAGGAAATGACGGGTTGAACTTGACTAGCATCCTATGGTTTGTTGGCCTTTGTCAAGGTCATAGGAGGTTAGGGGCAAAATATTATCGGGAATTCCAAGTGTTGAAATTTGCAATGAGATTGCATACCTTCTATGAGATAGTTGGATCCCGATACCCGCTGCGAGTAATTGTTACTCCTGGGATTTTACACATTACAATTAGCCGATCAAGTAGGTGTCTAGAAAGGTGTTAACGAGGTTACGCCTCTGGGAAAACGAGGTTTACATTAATTAGGTTCGTGCGAAAGCGCGGGGGACCTCCCTCAAAGTACCGACACTGGCCTGGCTGAAAGATTGGCGAACTTGTAGTGTGTAATTAATCCCGGCTAGTCTTTCCTTTTAGGGTTTGAAGGAAGATTTGATAAAAAACAGTGGGAGCCATCCTGATTAGATAAAATAATAACCAATCTATTCTTGCAAGAGCGCACGCTGAGTACTTTCTTCTCTCTCTCTCCTGGTAGAGACCATGTCACGCCTTAATCAAGATAATAATACGGATTATTGACCGAACCCGCTTGTTATACTGAGCTGGGGAATGTTGGTCCCGCTCCAACTTATAATTGTTATAAGACAGAGCAGGAAATTGGGGAATACCAGATTTCCCGTGCCGCCCAAACGAAGAAAGTGCATATGATGCATCTCCTTCGGGTGTGTTCATTACAAAGAACTGTTTCTCTGTATTCTCTACGTCCTGGGTATTTGATACTGGATCAGGATCCCAGATATGTAATCCGTTACATAGGGCTACAGAAAGGTAGAGAACTGAGAACGGGTGATAAGTTTCATGAGGCAGAAAACGGTGCAAGTGTTGCAGCCAAGTCTGTTGGTCACTGTTACCCTGTATTCCAATACATTGATTCTGAACGAATTTTATTAGATACCGAACCTGATATACAAAATCATATCAGTCTCTTTAGAAGTAAAGAAATGATAAAATTTTGTATTGTTGGATAATGTTTTGAACATTTCCTATATCAAAAGTTGATCGGTTCAGGCACGTTATCTAAAAGCATTGATGTTCTAAATCAAACTACAGTTCTTAGTATACAGAACACACACAAGAGGAAGAGTTCTGAAATGAACGAATCCTTCTTGAGGTATTATAGACTAGGTCATATTAATGCGACCCGACTAGCTAAGTTGCACAAAGATGCATATTTAAAGCAGTTTGAATTTACATCTTATGAAACTTGCCAGTCATGTCACAGAGAAAAAATGACCGCAGCTCTGTTTATTAGAAACAGAGAAAGAGTTATTAAACTCTTGGGACTGATACATGATGATGTATGTCAGGTCTCCTGTCTACACATGCCAGGACTGGTTCTTTATACTTCATTACATTCTCTGACGATCTCTCAAGATTCAGTCATATGTTCCTGTTGAAACACAAGTCCGAACCTTTTGAGATATTCACAGAATGTAAGTTAGAAGTAGAGAACCAAAATACCGGTAAAAGTATTATGTCCTTTGATGTGATCAAGGAGGAAAATACTTGAGCACGGAAATCCTAGACTATTCTAAAGGAGAATGAGATTCTCTCTCAGCATTACTCCTCCGTATACACCATTGCACGATGGTATATCGGGGTGGAGCAATCACACCCTATACGATAAGGTGTGCTCTATGATGAGTACTACTGAGTCACCTATTTCCTTTTGGGAGTTATGCACTTGAGAAGCTGCATACCTATTGAATAGGGTTCCAATCAAATCTGTTGCCTACCATTTCATATGTGATATGGAAAGGGAAGAACCCATGTCTTAAGTTAGTTAAGATTTGGGGTTGACCGGCCTATGTCTAAAAGCAAAATCCGGACAAGCTCGAGGCAAGGTCTGTAATGTAGAACTGGAAAGGGTCCAGCTGTACAAACTACAGCAGATGATTTGGTAGAACCAAAGGATTCAGTAGAATCCAACGAACCTCAGTCTCTCCGCCGATCTAGTAGGTTTCCTCATCCGCCTGAGAGATACTTCGGTTTCTCGATGACAGTGGGAGCGAGGATTGCATCATGAGATGATGACCCAACTAGTTTCGAGCAGGCCATCGAGAGTAGGGACTCTGTAAGAATGGCTGGATGCTTAGCGATCTGAGATGGAATCCTTATACACCAACAAAGTATGGACTTTAGTTGCTTGATCTGAAGGGTAAAATCCCCATCAGGAGCAAGTATATCTTGAGAAGATTACTTGGTGTAGATGGAAAAATTGAGACTTTCAAAGCTAGACTTGTTAAAGGTTTTCGTCATCAACCAGGCGTGGATAATGATGAAACCTTTTCCAGTGGCTATGCTTAAGTCCATCCAGATCCTACTTGTCACGGCTACATACCATGACTACGATATCTGGTGGTTGGGTGTCGTGACTGCTTTTCTAAATAATGTTTTGGAAGAGAGCGTCTATAAGTACACAGCCAGAGGGCCTCGTAGACAGTGGGAGCAGCGGAAACGTGTGCAAGATGCTTTATAGGATAAAGCAGGCATCGCGGAGTTGGAATGTCTGTTTTGATGTGTTAGTCAAAGAGTTTGACATCATCAAAATGGTAGATGAACCTTGTATAAACAAAAAGGTAGTAGGGAGTATGGTGGTGATCCTCGTAGAGTACGTGGATGCCATATTCTTGATAGGGAAGGAGTTTCCTATGCTACGCTCGGTCAATCTCCGCTTATCATAAGGATTCTCCATATAGGATCAAAGTGATACCTCCTAAATCCTGAGTTTTGATCTATGAGATAGATCTAATTGGATATTAGGATTCTCACTAAATGTAGTGAGATGGTATCGATTGATCCTGGGGAGAATCACTGGAGGGGTTCCAGGGTGATAAAGACGACTGAATGTCAGTCACAGGCATTGTCTTTACCCTCAGAAAAGGGACGGTATGTTAGAAGAGTTCCAAACTAAATACCGTGGCATACTAGACGATAAAGGCAGGATACATCGCTACTTAAGATGCTACCAAAGAGGCTGTTTGGGTGTATATTGGTTCATGAGATGAACTACGTTCCTACCATTGTGAGACAATGGAGTTGTGGCTTATGCCAAGGAACGCAGGTCCCATCAGTGATCTAGACATATTCTAAGGCAGTATCACCTGATCATGGAGATGGTTGATCTCTAAGGGATCGAGGTTAGGAGAGTAGACTAAGAGGACAACACGGCGGATCCACTCGCAAAGGCCTATTCCCAGAGAGAGACTATTATGGGATGGTTGAGTATAAGATACTACAACCACTGCTACAGATGGCCCTAGTGCAAGTGGGAGATTGTTAGTTATATGTATGCCCTAGAGGCCATTACTGTACATTGGATGTATATTGTAGTGGATGCTGGGACATATATAGGGAGGACTTTCTTGCTCGACATGATAGTATGCTATCTGGTTGATCTTTACCTTAACGTGTATACTGATTGCCTCTCTGTTACATGTTGGTAAAGCCCTTAGGATGTGTACTTGACTACCTGGACTATGATGCAGATCATACCAGTGGGGACATGGTAGTCCATAAGTACATCCTTCAAGATCCCTAGTCATGGGTGTATCGAGACGGGGCATCGATATACCGGTGTAGACTAGCGTATACCTTCTCGACCCATATAGATGGGCGATGGATGATCCCATATCCATTGGTGTTTGACATCAGAGATGATATACGGGTGCTCAGTAAAGACTGGGTACACTGGACGGACTCGCCGAGAACTCCCAGATGGTATTATACCTTACGTCAAATGGCAGTTCTCTGGTGACACTGGTACATGTTAGTCTGTAGACCCGAGATCGTCATAGAGTCTTGTGTGGTTCCCACTGTGCTTTGATTTCCACCTTACCACGTCCAAGAGGGCGTGCAAAACGGTGGTTTTTGGGTACAGTCCCGAATCACATGGAGGCAATGAGCGATAGGAGGGGATTCGTCTCTCCCGGTATAGGGAGTTGATGTTGCGCTGTGTTCGATTGGCTATAACCGGAAATCCCTGGCCAGGGTTGCTGAGATTTACTGATAAGTGTTACCAGTAGTTTCTCGAACTATTATAGACCTCATATCGACACGACTTATCGAGCTATTGGGGTCTGACGTTTACCACCCCTAGGCGAGATATGCGACATATCAGACGATCACACCGGACTGTACGGTGAGTGTTACTGGTTGGATTCACAGGAGTGTGAGCGGGCTTGCTCGTCGATCTTCTGATCGCTCAATACCCGGGTGGCCGTTACATTTAGCAGACCACTTGCGGCTTGTGGGTGTTTGATATGATCATCATCTGCTGCCGGCGTATTGACGAGTCTTTAGAGTCCTACACAGAGGTTTCCTGGCTCAAGCGAAACGAAATAGGAGCGCATATGAGATATGTGCGGGACCGAGAATAATGCATGTATGTGATACCGTATTCTATTCTCGCGATGAATGTATCGAAAGGTTGTATGCGATATAACCTAGTTATCGAATCGAGAATTGATTCGATAAGCCGATACATTGAATATTAGTCGGTTATATGCGATATGACCGGATCGTTAAATCAAGTATTGATTTAATGATTTAATGCATAATTATATATATGATATATTACTTTGCATTAACTAATATTGGTTCACTTTAAATGGATTTTCTCACTTGAAGTTCACAATTAGTATATGTGATATACTTTTGTGCACTTGGATGTATCATGTTTGATGATACATGTTTACTTGAGTTTGTGTAAAGATTGAACCATGGTTATTTAAATGGTTAGGGTTTTGTTTTTCATATCTATTTATTTATTTATTTATTATGGAAAAGATAAAGAGAAAAATGGTGGCTTTCTTTGTTTGTTTTTGAAGCTTCATGAAGCTTTGACTAAGTGACCATTTTGTCTCATGCTTAACCCTAACCATTCCATTTAACCCTAGTTCATTCTCTACACTTGACCATGGTTGGTTTATGATAAGTATTCATTTTATTATTCTTTTTGGATATACTTATCATATTATCATCATCATCATCTTCTTCTTCTTCTTCAAGAAGAAGCTTGCTACCAACAATGGCATCTTAAGAAAAAGAGTGAGAAATCCAATTCTAAAGTGAACCCACTTCCTATTTCTTCATCCTCTACCACTTGGCAAGTAGTATAGGGTTGTTCCCCTCCGAAGGACGGCGCGACGTGGACGTCTCGCCTGAAATTCGGGGCAGATGCTAATTGGTGCTATCCGTCCACCTCTCCGAAGATGCCAAGTTGATTTATGGCACCATGTATCGAAGGTTTAAACGGATGCGGCCGATGTAGCAGACTTCGTCAGATTCCCCCTCAGAATGAGGGGTTTTTGATTGTTTAGATCCGACAAGAGAGCATTTGGGCTCCATTGTTCCAGTTTAGGGACATAGCGGTCCATTGCATGTATGGCCGTCGGGACCCGTTACCTCTCTGACGGCGTTGAAGGATTACAACGACAGGTGTCAAAAGAGTTCCGAGATGTACCCATGGACCAAAGTTGATTGGAGAGATTCATAGTCCAGTCTGTTTTGAAGGTTTAAGGATACGTTAGCCATATTTGAGGCTAAGATCAACTTAAACGGGATCGTTTAGATCCGGCAAAAGAGCATTTGTGGCTCTATTGTTCCAGTTTAGGGACATGGTGGTCCCTCTCCAGTTTAGGGACATGGTGGTCCGTTGCGAGTTTAAGGACATTGCGGTCCATGGGTAGTTTAAGGACATCGCGGTCCATGGGTAGTTTAAGGACATCGCGGTCCAATGTTAGTTTTAAGACATCTCGGTCAAGGTTAAGGACGTCGTAGTCCATGGGTTTAAGGACCCCACAGTCCATTGTTAGTTTTAAGACATCTCGGTCAAGGTTAAGGACGTCGTAGTCCATGGGTTTAAGGACCCCACAGTCCATTGTTAGTTTTAAGACATCTCGGTCAAGGTTAAGGACGTCGTAGTCCATGGGTTTAAGGACCCCACAGTCCATATTAATGTGTGGTCATCGGGACCCGTCACCTCTTTGAAAACGTTGAGGGATTACAACGCCAAGTATCAAAGGAGTGAAGAGATGTACCCTGGAACCGGAGTGGATTAAATAGTCTTTGGCCCAATTTGGGATCAAGACCAATTAATTATGTTATGAGCCCATTAGCCCAGTTAATTGCGAATTGAGGACTTATGGCCAGCTTGGGCTAAGTCCAATCATGTCTGGGACATCGGCCCTCCTGTTGGTCCTTTGAAGGAGAGGTTTTGCCTCTGGCCATTTAGCCAATTGGGCCAATGCCTAGTGTTAAACATTAAAGACCAATCAGTGTTGAACAACTGGGAATGAGATTGATAAGTCATTGTTTAACACTAAGAGATAGTTGGTGTTAAACACCAGCAACAAGGCTTTCAAATTAGTGTTAAACACTAAAATAGATCGGTGTTAAACACTGGCAACAGAGATCTCAAATTAGTGTTAAGCATTAAGGTAATCAGTATTGAACACTGCAAATAAAGTTCTTTTATTAGTGTTGAACACTAAGGCCCAACAGTGTTTTAACACTGGATTCGGGAGTTCCGATTTAGCGTTAGACGCTGAAGCGAGAGGGGTCACGTGGTAGCACGTGAGGCACTGCCTCAAAGGGGTTTCTGTAGATCTTCTGGGGGGGGTCACCTGGTGACACGTGACCCATCTCTTCTGTAATTGTTCAGAAGATCTGTTAATCCTTTTCAGGAATTAAATTCCTCGTAGGGTTGAACCCTGACAATAATTTCAGAGGAATTAAATTCCTAGTTCCTTTAGCGAGTTGAACTCTGAATTTTCTGTAGGAGTTAAATTCCTCGTATATATGAAGAACTGAATAGGGTTAAACCCTAATAAAAGCTTTTAGGAATTAAACTCCCACTCTCTGTTAGAGAATTATTCTGGGGAGTAAGGTTAAGGGCATTAAATTCTTGTTGTTTTCACAGAACTAAATTCTTGACTAGGGTTAAACCCTGATTCTTTTCATTCTGAAGGAATTAAATTCCCATAACACAGGGTCAAACCCTAATTTTATTTTACAGGAATTAAATTCCTATAGTTCTGTGAGAATTAAATTCTCGTGCTTGCATTCTCTCTCTGTGCTTTGGATCTGCATGGCAGGATCTCAACCCATTGAGAATTAAATTCTCAACTTCTAGGGGAGATGTGCACTTTACAGATCCTCTATCAACGAGAGAAGAAATATGTTCTTCTGTTTTATATCAGAGTTAAACTCTGTTGAGAATTAATTTCTCTTTTCTTTCAAAAAAAACTTCCCTTTCTTACCTATGGTTTTCTTTTGCAGAAGATCCAAATTCTTCAAAGTATCCAGGCTCTCTCTCTTTTCTTCCCTCTGCCTATATATCCATCTTTGTGTCTCTTGGCTCCTATTTATAGGAGAAGCAGCCGAGTCAATTAGTTTCTATGAATCTTTCATTAGGAGATTTGATCTTCATCCATCATTCGTTTTGGACCTTTGGATTATTAGGTGAATTTTATTCACCGTTGGATTTCAAATCCAGGGATTCTCCTTTGTTATTTCTGTTAGATTTAAAGGGGAAATCTTTCCAAATTCGAGATTTTCCCATAGATAGATGATATTTAATCCCCTCTAAATCTTTAATTTGATCGGTTGCTTTTGAAAAGATTTGAGAGGTCTTTCTCAGAATTTAATTCTGTTAACAAATGGGCTTTGAAGTCGGTCGCGTGTGGCCACGTGACCCTCGGTCACGTGTGGGCACGTGACCCCCTTGGAACGAGCCTTCTTCCTTCTTTCTGCGCTCTGCTTTCTGGTCGCTGCTTAGCTGTCACGTGCCGCCACGTGACCCCTGGTCACGTGTGAGCACGTGACCCTTGTCTGGCCTCTCTTTCTTGGTTTAGCGGGAGAACAAATCTGCTGCTTTGGAGTATCACGTGCCAACACGTGACCCTGGTCACGTGGGAGCACGTGACCTCTTCTGAAGCCTTTTTCTTGATTTGCTCAGGGAGCTGTTGGGTTTTGAAGCCACTTTTGATTGTCACGTGCCAACACGTGACCCAGGTCACGTGGGAGCACGTGACCCTTTCTGAAGCCCTTATCTTTGATATAATCGGGAAGCTGAATTTGCCTTGCTGATGCTTTTAGGTGTCACGTGCCAACACGTGACTGCTGGTCACGTGTAAGCACGTGACCCTTTTCTGAAGCTTTTTCCGTAAGCTTTCCTGATTTTAAATCAGGAAACAAATTCCCCCACAACGTTGTTCTCACGTGTCCGCTCGTGAGTGCAACGCTGTCACCTTTTGTGACCGTTGGATTCTTTTAGGGATTTGGGGAGATGAATCGTTTCCATCGCCTTCTATAATTACCACTGTCTTTTCAGAAGGGCCTTCACTTTGTTCATCTTCTTCTTTTGAGAACTTTTTCTGAGAATTTAATTCTCTTCTTCCAGAGCTTAGTTCTCTGCTTTGAAACAATCTTCAGAGTTTAACTCTGTTCAGGTGACCCTTTTTTCTTCAGGTAATGTTCTTGGACAAGCGGCGAACTTCCACATTCCTTTGGATTTTAAATCTAAAACAAGGGTTTTTACTCTCTTTTTAACAAGGAACCCATTTTTCTTCAAGTTTTTCCATAAGAACATGAAACCGCCTAACCTTCGAACTGTAGATCTCTTAGGGTTTAGATGGTCCTTAGGGAGATGATGATGGCGGTTCAAATCCATGGAATTTAATTCTATCCAAAGAAACAAGATGTTTCTGGGAATTTAATTCCCTTTTCTTAATAAGGAATTTAATTCCAACGAGGAACTCAGTTTCTTCACACGGAGGCTTCTTGGGGTCTCTTGACCCGAGGTTGTTTTTCTGTAATTAATGAAACAGGAGTTTTGTAATGATGTCTTCTGATCTTTATTTCAGGTATCATGGATGCCCATCTGTATGGTCTTGACGAGATTATTTCCTATGGTAATATTCGTGCACTGGGTCACAGTCAGAACCAGGAGTTCACCGATGCTCAGTGTGCCGAGATCATGAGCCGCTTTGACGAGTACAACCATCGGCTACTCCCCCGTCGCTTTTCTCTTCTGAGGCTGATCGTGCTGGCGATCCGGGAGGCACTTCCTCTCTTTTGCACCGGTATACCGCTCAGGGCCTTAGACACTGCTGAGGATAAGGTACATTCGGTGCACCTGATGTGCTTGATCTCAAAGAGGAGGCGAGATCACCTTATTGATCTCTTGCACCAAGCCTTTCAGCAGTCAGCCATACTTGCCGCCTATCGGAGGGTGGAGGATATTCGTGAGGACCCCGACGCTTGCGATCGCGAGAGGAAGCATACTCGGGAGGTTTGAAATGCTTGGAGGATCTTGGACAAAATTAATCTGGAGTTTCTCAACCCATGCCCTGCATCTGAAGTCTTACCATTGTAAACATGTCCTCTTTATCTTATATGAACTTCTTGAAAGATTCAGTGACAAGTTTTATTATCCATGTTTGCATGCTTTCCTCTGGGATTTTACTATTTTGCTACTGTTGTTGTTGGTGCTTTCAATATGCAGGGTGCTACTCCATTTTTTCTTTTCTTTTTTTTTTAGTGTACATCAGTTTTAGGCCTCACGTGTTCTGCACGTGAGGTCCCTTGATGGGGCTGTTCACAGAATTTTCCCCATGCCATATTTTCAGTGCACAATATCAGATGCAGAAAAAGGGCCTTGGAAATAGTTCCATCTCTTTGATTTTCGATGTCTTTCCCTTTTTTTTTGGCCTTGGAAATAGCTTCACCATGCAAGATTTTCCGCGCACAGCATTTAATGCACTTCTTTATATATGAGGCTATAGCTTTCTTTTCCCCTCACAGAGAGATTTATATTATATTTTTTTTATTTTGGTGTAACTTTTCTTGAGAAACAAACGAGCGCCATGGCCTGTAATCGCCCTCATGCTCGTCGACAGCCATAGGAAGTTCCTATTGAGGAGATGATCCCCCGCTTTGCTGCTCGGTTGGTGGATCCCCTCCTTTCCGACAACGAATGCGACTTAGCCATGCATGAACTCTCGATCCGTAGAGGGTCTCCCCTCCCGATGGGTTCCCTCTGGCTCCGGATGATTCTCACGGCCGTGCTTGCCGACATCCCTCCTCACCCAGCGGAGATGACCCTGGCGATGCTTGACGCGGCTGAAGAGAAGCTCGAGGGTTTTCACGAGGCCTGTTTGATTACTCAGGCTTTGAAAGATCGCTCAGTTCATCTTTTGAGCGAAATAAGAGACCGACGAGCTGTTATGTCTGCTTTTGCAGATGATCATGGCGCCAATCGATGGGGGGCGACTCCTCGCGAGAACCGTCGCTTTGATATGCTGGAGAGAGCGGAGAGAGAGATAGAGAATTTTGCCCTCTGCTTCATTAACCCCTGTGCCATTGATCCCGTGTTTGGTGACCTTTTCCCGTTAGCGTAGCATTTTTAAATTAGTCCTTCTTTTTGTATGCTTTATGTTGAACTTCCATGTAGGCTCGGTACTCGTATGCATGTTTTCGCTTGCATGAATAAATTTTGTGTTCCTTTTATGAAAACTTCCTTCAATTATCAACACTGTTGTCATGTCGTATGCGCACTAAAGCTTCGAATTTTATTTCTTTTTCAGATGCTCATATGATCGCGAACACGTGCCCGATAGGATAATCGTCGGAAAGTTTCTCGTTGCTTTTCATACCAGGTTATGTGAGCGCGTTTTTAGATCGACTATTGCCATCGACTGGAAGCCCATTTATATGGTCTTGAGCGTGTATGTCCCGTTTCCAAGGTTGCGGTCGCGGAAGTGAGCTTACATGACATGATAGGATGACGCGTGGCGAACATTTTGTCGCGCGAGAAAAAGGGGCTCGGCCGTAAATTCTCGGAGAGGGAGCTGGCTTCTAAGGCGCTGAGCGAGCTTCAGGCGAGTCTTAGGCCAACAAAGCGTATGAACTCTGGCGGGTGTTTCAGGAGTCCATAAAAGAGGTGGTGGCTCTCGATAAAGCTGCCACGTTCACTCGTGAGAGGGTCGAGGCTCATAAGGCCACCGAGAAAGAGCTCGAAGCTCGGCTTGCTTCGTATCAGGCTCAGCAAGCTCAGGCGGAGGCCCGTCTTCTGAAGATCTTGCGTCATGAAGCCGTGGCTCAGCAACAGAATGATGAGCTGGTAAAATTACTGCACCACCCGCCGGCTTGAGGACTTGTATCTTTCCTCCTTTTTTGTACATACTCATGGATGAGAGTATCTTTCTTTTTTTTGTTTCTTTCATGGATTGTACTTTGTATCCATTTTGGTTTATGAATAAAAGATACATTTTTTCTTCTCAATGGTGTGTCCCCTTTTTTATTGAATGTATTCTGCGGATATTCTACCTTGATCTCCTTGCAGTACAGCAATGGCTCAGGATTCAGGGTTAAGATCTGCTTCCCAAGACTTTTGCATTTTATGAGCCACGAGGGTTTCATAAAGAGTTTTTCTCCCTACAGGTCGAGAGGATCCCATAGGTGTAAGTTCTTCTTAAAAATTGTGAGGATTCTTAAGCGGGTTTTCCCTTGAGTGTCGTAAGGATCTCACAAGAGAGTTTTTCTTCCTTACAGGTCGTGAGGACCTGCAAGTGTCGGATGTGGTCATCCTTATCCGTGTTTCACGGATTCAGGGGTTTCTCCAGGTATTGTAGTTTAAAGACGTCGCGGTCAAGGTTAAGGACCTCATAGTCCGTGGATTTAAGGACTCCACAGTCCGCTGTTAGTTTTAAGACATCACGGTCAAGGTTAAGGACCTCATAGTCCGTGGATTTAGGGACTCCACAGTCCGATGTTAGTTTTAAGACATCACGGTCAAGGTTAAGGACCTCATAGTCCGTAGATTTAGGGACTCCACAGTCCGATGTTAGTTTTAAGAAATCACGGTCAAGGTTAAGGACCTCATAGTCCGTGGATTTAGGGACTCCACAGTCCGATGTTTGGTTGCAGGGACCCGTCACCTCTTTGAAGACGTTGAGGAATTACAACGCCGGGTATCAAAGGGGTGAAGAGATGTACCCTTAAACCAAGGCAGAATCCGTAGGGAATCGGGGGGGTTGATCGTTAGTTTTAAGACATCACGGTCGAGGTTAAGGACATCATAGTCCGTGGATTTTAAGGACTCCACAGTCCGGTGTTTGCTCTGGATGCTTCACACGGGTTCACTGCCGCGCTTGGCGAGGACCAGGCTCCGCTCTGGGCATTTTCCGCGGGGTCAAAGGGTAACGTTATCCGCGTTCCACGTAACCAGGAATTTTTGCACTAGATGCTTCACACGGGTTCACTGCCGTGCTCGGCGAGGACTAGGCTCCGCTCTGGATGCTTCACACGGGTTCACTGCCGTGCTCTGCGAGGACCAGGATCCGCTCTGGACGTTTTCCACGGGGTCAAAGAGTGACGTTATCCGTGTTCCAAGTAAGCAGGATTTTTGCACTAGATGCTTCACACGGGTTCACTGCCATGCTCGGCGAGGACTAGGCTCCGCTCTGGATGCTTCACACGGGTTCACTGCCATGCTCTGCGAGGACCAGGATCCGCTCTGGAAGTTTTCCACGGGGTCAAAGAGTGACGTTATCCGTGTTCCACGTAACCAGGATTTTTGCACTAGATGCTTCACACGGGTTCACTGCCGTGCTCGGCGAGGACTAGGCTCCGCTCTGGATGCTTCACACGGGTTCACTGCCGTGCTCTGCGAGGACCAGGATCCGCTCTGGACGTTTTCCACGGGGTCAAAGAGTGACGTTATCTGTGTTTCACGTAACCAGGATTTTTGCACTAGATGCTTCACACGGGTTCACTGCCGTGCTCGGCGAGGACTAGGCTCCGCTCTGGATGCTTCACACGGGTTCACTGCCATGCTCTGCGAGGACCAGGATCCGCTCTGGACGTTTTCCACGGGGTCAAAAAGTGATGTTATCCGAGTTCCACGTAACCAGGAATTTTGTTGATTGTATCCGCATTTCGCGGGATGGAGGTTTGACTGTTGGCGATATGTATACCACCGAGCCATGGAACTGGGAGTTGCCGCTGTTCCGCTTAGCTTGAAGTTGTGTCCGTCGTTACGGGACGAATGTCGGGATGATCTCTAGGTTGCTTGTGGCCCGTCGAGACTTAGCTTCTTTCTTGGGTGAAACCTGAGGGGGAGGTATGTTCTCTTCTTTGTTTACGCCCTTGAATTGTGTACAGGGTGTGATGGAACATCACCTGTAGGGCATAAATTGAAACCTCTTTTTTTTCTTTTATCTCATTTTCCGCGATGCTCTATCATTTCAGCTTTTATATCGCGGAAGTCGCGATTGCCCCATCATTTCGGCTATTTTTCGCGGTGCCCAATCATTTCGGCTATTTATTTATTTTCTGCTCGCTGTTTTTTTATTGCGAGTTGCCCCACCATTTCGGCTGTTTTTCATGCATGCATTTTTACTTGCTGCTTTTTATTGCAAGTTGCCCCATCATTTCGGCTATTTCGTAGGCATGTGTGGCTTGCTAGCTTTTTCGCCGCAAGCTTGGATTTTAGACACCGATTTCGGCATCAGCACCGCTACAACTGGAATGTTGCCAGGAGTGAATCATCATTTGCCTCTATCGACGTTGAACAAAGGGGGCTTAGTAAACAGGGTTAAGGGTCCTGTTGACCAAGGCTTTTGACTTCATGAGCCGTAGGGGTCTCACAAAAGTATTTCTCCCTACAAGTCGTGAGGATCTTGTAGGTGTATTTTCTCTTTAGGAATCGTGAGGATCCCTAAGTGTATGTTCCTCTGTAAGTCGTAAGGATCCTACAAGAGGGTTTTCTCCTTATAAGTCGAGAGGAATTATAAGGGTTGTTCACCATATGGACATATCACTAGTCACGGGTGGGACTTTGCTGGGGAAATGTTTATTCGCGCCCGTGGATTGTATACAAGGGTCAGTATTGAGCCCCTTATTGGGCAGTACCGAAGGTTGTGGGGGATTTGCTTAAGAACAGGTTTAGGTTTTCTGTAACTTAAGACTTTCAAATCTCATGAGCCATGAGGGTCCCATAAGAGAATTCTCCTTACGAGTCGTGAGGATCTCGCAAGTGTATTTTCTCCTTAGGAATCGTGGGGATCCCTAAGTGTGTTGCTCCTTTGTGAGTCGTAAGGATCTCACGCGGGTGGTTTCTCCTTACAAGGTCGAGAGGACCCTATAAGTGTCTTTTAACGAGGTTGCACCCTTTCGGGTTTTCACAAACACTCGCCGGTAGTCCTGCTGTTTTTACTCACGGAGCCCTCTCGGGTTTTCATCCGTGCCCATTTTGCTTATGGACATACCGTTTTTTTTATTCTTTTTCTCTCTCTTTTTTTTTTAAACGAGGTCGCGCCCTTTCGGGTTTTCACGAACACTCGCCGGTAGCCCTGCCGTTTTTACTCACGGAGCCCTTTCGGGTTTTCATCCGCGCCCATTTTGCTTATGGACATACCGTTTCTTTTTTTATCATCTTTTTTTTTTATATTTTTCTTTTTCTCTTTTTTTTTTATTCATCTCGTCAGCCTAAGGATGCTGCGGTAGTAGTTTAGGGACGTTTCGGTCCGTCGTTAGTTTAAGGACGTTTCGGTCTATTGATGGTTTAAGGACGTTTCGGTCTGTCGATAGTTTAAGGACGGTTCGGTCTGTCGATAGTTTAAGGACGTTTCGGTCTATCGATAGTTTAAGGACGTTTCGGTCCGTCGATAGTTTAAGGACCCTTCGGTCCGTCGATAGTTTAAAGACGTTTCGGTCTGTCGATAGTTTAAAGACATTTCGGTCCATCGAAAAGAGGGCCAGCTACTACTCTTTGAGCTTTAGGAAGATAGCGAGCGGACATAGTCGTCGTCATCTATCATTGACCTAGGCTGTGGCTCATTAAGCGTAGTATTTCTTCAGGAAGCGGCCGCTTGTTGGCCTGAAAGGCCTTTCACCATGCATGTCCATGAGTAGATAGGCTCCACCCTGGTAAACCTTATCTATGATGTACGGGCCTTCATAGTTCGGCTCGAATTTTCCCCGCTTAGCACGATTGGGGATCATAGGTCTTTTGACCACTAGTACGAGTTCGCCTTGGCGGAATGTCCTCGGCCTGGTCAATCTTTCATACGAGCGCGCCATCTTTGCTTTGTAGGCCTCTAGATTTTGTTGCGCTATGAGCCGGGTTTCATCGAGGGCATCAAGCTCCTCAAGCCGAAGGTGAGCATTTTCTTCGTCTGTCAGCTCGTAGTGGACTGCCACTCGTAGAGAGGGTATCTCTATCTCGAGGGAGAGCACTGCTTCCGTCCCAAATACCAACGCGTACGGCGTTGTGTTCGTGGCCGTCTTGAACGTAGTTCGATAGACCCAAAGGGCCTCTTGCAGCCTCTCGTGCCAGTCTCTCTTATTCCGGGAAACGGTCTTTTTCATGATTTTTGTCAAGGTCTTATTGAAGGCCTCGGCTAGACCATTAGCTCGCGGATTGTAAACTGAAGAATATCTCCAGTCTATATTGTGCTGCTGCGCGAAGCGGCTAATCTTATGGCTTCTGTAGGCTGGCCCATTATCGGAGATAATCCGCCGTGGAGTTCCAAACCGATAGATGACGTGCGTCTTGAAGAAGTGGAGGATATTCTCCGTCTTCACTTCCCTCAGCGGTACTGCTTCTGCCCATTTGGAGAAGTAATCAGTTGTCGCCAGGATGAAACGATGTCCCCGGGACGATGCTGGCTCGATGGGGCCGACTATATCAGTCCCCCACATTTCGAATGGCCAGCTACCCACCGTTGGGTGTAGTGAATTCGGATGTTGGTGGATAAAGTCTCCATGAATCTGGCACGAGTGGCACTGCTTCGCATACTCGAGGCAGTCTTGGACCATCGTAGGCCAATAGTAACCCATCCGTTTAATTTTTAACTTCATCTTCGGGCCTGCTTGATGAGAACCACAGATTCCATCATGAACCTCTTGAACGACTCTTTCTGCTTCGTCCGGTCCTAAACATCTTAGCCATAGAGAATCAAACAATCTCTTGTATAGAGTGTCGTTGACGAAAGCGAAAGACAGAGCTCGTTTCATGAGCTGATGTCTTGAGGATGCTTCTTCGGGCATTCGGTGGGACTTAAAGTAGTCTATAAAGACTTCCCTCCAGTTCTCAGCCTTCTCACGTTCTTTTATTTGTTGGGTCGTCTGCTCAGTCACCCCCTTTTCTTTGTATAATTCCGGAGATATTTCTGCTGGGACGAGCACTCGACGGCTTTGTACCACGATTCTGACGTCATCGAGGTTCTCGTCAGCCAGTTCTTTAGCAAGTTTGGCCAGCGCGTCTGCTTTGCTGTTTTCCGCGCGTGGTATGTTCTCCAGAGTATAGGAGGGAATTTGGGTCAATAGTTGTCGCACCTTTTCGCCGTACTTCACCAACTCCGGTTTGCACGTTTGGTAGTCACCATTTACTTGACTAACGACCAGTTGAGAATCCCCGTATATAAGGAGGACTTCAATTCCCATGTCGATGGTGATCTCGAGGCCTGCTATCAGAGCTTCGTATTCAGCTTCATTATTTGTCCTCGGTTCTGTTAATGAGAAGGCGAAGCGCATTATCCCTCCTTGTGGAGTTACAAAGATGAGGCCTATCCCCGATTTGATCATTGGGATACCTTGTTTCCGTTTCTTTACGGAGGACGCTCCATCGAAATAGAGTTCCCATCGGGTACTGCCGCCGCCAATCGCATCAAATGCGTGCTCGTCCGGTAAATCGCAGTTCAGAGGAGAACCGGCAGGTATTGGATGCTCAGCGAGGAAGTCGGCAATGGCCTGGCCTTTCACTGCCTTAAAAGGTCGATACGTTATTGAGAACTCCATCAGGAGTAGAGCCCATTTAGCGAGTCGACCCGTCAATATAGCCTTTGACATCAGATATTTAAGAGGGTCCTTCGAGATGAGACAGACTTCATGTGCCAACGCATAGTGCCTGAGCTTTGTTATCGCGAAGATTAACGCCAAGCAATGTTTTTCAATGGGAGAGTAATTGCTTTCTGCCCCCAGTAGAACCCGACTTAAGTAGTAGAGTGCTCTCTCTTTCCCTTGATCGTTCTCTTGTGCCCATAATGCGCCTAAGGAACCTTCAAGGGCGGTTGTATAAAGAATGAGGGGTTTTCCCTTGACCGGCGCAGCCAACACCGGAGGGTTCTGCAGGTACTGCGTGATCTCGTCTAGTGCGCCTTGGCATTTGTGATCCCAAACGAATGGAGTTCCCTTTTTCATCAGGTGGCTGTAGGGACGGCATTTGCCTGAAAGATTAGCAATAAACCGCCGGATGTATACGAGTTTCCTTTGGAGAGACCGCAACTGTTTGAGAGTTCTTGGTGGAGGCATTTCCATGATCGCTTTAATCTTTGACGGATCTATTTCAATGCCTCGGTGTCGAACGATGAATCCCAGGAATTTGCCCGAGGAGACTCCAAACGCGCATTTGAGGGGATTCATTTTCAAATTATATTGCCGAAGGCGTTGAAATACAGTCTCCAGATGCTTTAAATGTTCTCCGTATGACATGCTCTTTACTACGAGGTCATCGATATAGCACTCGACGATGTCATGTATGAGGTCGTCGAAGATCTTTGTCATGGCCCTTTGATAGGTGGCGCCAGCGTTCTTTAGACCAAAGGGCATAACCCTGTAGCAGAATATACCCAAAGGGGTCCGGAAAGCGGTGTGCTTCTGGTCTTCGGGATGCATCTTTATCTGGTTGTATCCTGACGAACCGTCCATAAAGGAGAAAACCTCGTGAGTGGATGTGTTATCGATCATTAGCTCGGTTACTGGTACTGGGAAATCGTCTTTTGGACAGGCTTTATTGAGATCCCTGAAATCCACGCATATGCGTACCGTCCCATTCTTCTTCATTACCGGGACGATATTGGCGATCCAGTCGGGATATTGGACTTCTTGGATAAATCCAGAATCGATCAGCTTCTTGACTTCGGCGTTGATGCTCATTTCAAGCTCGAGTCACATCCTTCTTGGCGCCTGCTTGACTGGCTTGATATCTGGGGATATTGCTAATTTATGCACAGCAATCTCCGGATCTAATCCTGGCATCTCGGAGTAGTTCCACGCGAAGCAGTCTTTATACCGTAGAAGCACGTTCTTTAACGCAGCCACCCTTTCTTCAGATAGCAGCTCGCTGACAAATGTCGGTCGCGGGTCATCTGCCGATCCCAACTCAATCTTCTTGAGGTTGTCTACAGTAGTATGTATACCATCTTCCAGTTCTTTCGGAGCTGGCGGAAATTCTGAGATCACCTCATCATCGCTGTTCTCATAGCACCGGGGAAGGTCATCCATGTTCTCGGGCTCTTCTTTTAATATCGTAATCATATAACAGGTGCGAATCCGCTCCCAGGACTGAGGTGGATCCGGTTCTGCTCTTGTGGCTTTGGGTTCATGCTTTTGTGGCGGCGTTACCCTCCATCCGTTGGATAAAGCGAATCTGCCCTGTTGGTACTGGTCCTCGACCCAGTTCTTGAAGGTGAAGCAGTCTTCGGTAGGATGTCCTATGGCTCGGTGATAAGAGCAATAGCTCAGATGAGAAGCCTTGTTAGCTTGCTCAGGGTGTCTAGATCCTGGAAGCGCGATCATTTGATGTTTTAAAGAGAGCTTGAGTAACCTCTCCGTCTTGTCTCGGGGGAAGGAGTACGCTCGACTCATCTTCTTCATGAGGGACAAATCCGAGCCGTGCAATACCCGATCACGTAACCCTCTAATCCTGCGTCGTTTTTGTCGGCTCCTCTTTCCGCTTCTTGATTTATTTCCGTCTCTGCGTCGGGCCTTTCGTACAACGGGTTGACAAAGATGAGCATCTTTGTCTTTTGTAGCCTGTTGAAATAGACGTTGCGTCCTGGCCTTCTCGTAGATGGCCATCTCGCGGTTGTGGTCTTCACGAGCTTTCTGACCCACTTTCCTGATAGGCTTGTCCATTCGTTCTTCAAACGACGGACTCGGCACTTCAATTGCGGGGTTTAGTTTTGATGAGGGGTTGGCATCTCCTGACAGGGCGTCCTCTTCTTCATCAAAGGTATATATGGCGTAATTACTATGGGCCCGTCCCCGTTTTTCGGTTCTCGCGTACCCAAGCCCAAGTGTTTCCATCTTCCCGTTCGGCAATTTGTGTTGAGTCCCAGGGACATCCCAAATCTTGTTGTAGAACCGAGCCTGCCGAACAGTCTGTTTTAAGGGTACTCCTTAGCGCTTCAGTAGCTTCTTTAATCCCTTTGTATAGTATCAGGGCAGATGGATGGGTTGGAGCCTGTCGAGTGTAGCATCCGCGCCATGCCAGCTCTCTTTCTCTCCTTTCGACTCTGAGGATCGGTAGAATAGGATCACCTTCTCACCCCTTTGCCTGGGAGGGACGTAGAATGTTCGCAGGTCCTGCACATTGTGAGCTTGAAGTGTGTCGAGATCTTTGTAGTGTTCTCGCGGTACCATGGTGATTTGCAAACTATGGTCATCGCCAGGGGGTGCTTGTACCGACAGTCGATTGGAGAACACAGCATTAACTTCATCTTCTGAATCACTTCCGAAGACCAACATGGGGGCGGGCGTCCCCAGGTTGTTGCGCTGAGATGGCCCTGCATAAACTATCTCTTCCTCTTCTTCGGTATCGCTCCCGAAAACAGGGATGGTGGCGGCGGTCTTGTTTTCCGGGTTGCGACACCTTTCCGTGTCCTCGAAATCTGGCAAAAAGTACTTCGCATCTTCGTATTTGCGGACTTCGTTCACGGAAAATGGGTTCAACTCACCTGTTACAGTATACTCGAAACCATCCTTAAAGTACTTCATACACTGATGTTGCGTAGAAGGGATGATGTTGTACTCGTGTAGCCAAGGACGGCCGAGTAAGGCGTTGTAGCAAGTCTTGGCGTCGATGACATGGAATTTGATGTCTGTGACGAGAAGTCCGAAGCGTAATGTTAGTATCACAGATCCGAGAGTCCGTGACGACTGTGAATCGAAACCGGAGATAGTAATTTTGTCACGAGCGAGGTATTGCACACTCATGCAGATTTCCTTCAACACCCGAACATTAAGGAGATTGACGGAGGATCCATTATCCACCAGGATCTTGCCTATCTTGATATCATGGCAGTATCCAGAGACATATAAGGGACGGTTGTGGTCGCACGTCCCGAGAAGGAGGTCTTCGTCACCGAAAGTGATGTTGGCCGTATGCACTTCCTCCAGTTCATCCTTCATCCTTTCAGTGGCGAGGAAGGCTTGGAATTGCTCAGGTTCTTGTAACGCCTTAATTAGTGAGTCTCGCGCTTCTTTTGATAATAGGAGGGCATCGAGGATGCTAAGCTGAGAAGGTAGCTTCCTTAGGTGCGCGAGGATGTTGTAGTCCACCTTACCCTTCCTGGGAGGGTCTTTGGCAGCCAGCTCTCTCACGACCTGGTCATCTAAAGTGATATCTTCAGTGACCTTTTCCTTTCCCTTGTCTTTTCTACTCACGGGCCCGAGATTCTTTTCCAGGAGTGTACGATTGCGCAGCTGAATGTTTTCGCAGGCCTCTGGTTCTTCCTCTTTACCCAAGACGGATTCTTTAAAGAGAGGGCCCAGAGCCATTTCTTCATCAGAGTCGCTCCCAAAGGTGAGAACTTGTGACCCCCCGGCGTGAGCCATATAACAGTTGCTAGTAGTTCTGTTGTGCCCATCGACAGTACTTCTTCGCTCCCGACGGCTCTTGCGTTTCATGCGCTTGAAATGTTGCCGACGAACAACATACCCTTGCCACCATGTCTTAAAGGCATCGCACTCCTCCGTGGGGTGTGAAATTTTTCGATGATATGCGCAATAATCAGGGTGCTTCTCCACCCCATCGTGTGTGTTTCCTTCCGAGGGCGGTAGCTTCATCCCCATTGACATGGCTTTGGCAAACCTTTTCCTCGTCTTGAATATCTTCTTGTCTGCCTCGGATGCCTTTCGATCTGGCGGGAGTACTTCAACTCTTTCGTTCAGTCGCCTGCATTTGGCTCCTTCCGATGTGGCCATCTCACGCTCCTGATCCGCTTTACTCTTTAGACGAATCTCATCTAGAAAGGCATTGATCATTTCATTTGTTGGCCACGCACGCTCTGGTTCAGGCTCTGCCTCCAGCTTCTTAGTGCCAGGAGTTTTCCCATCGTCGGTAAACGAGTGGGAGATTACGTTACAACTCGCCACATATCCTTCGGATTCATCCGACGAGCTCTCTCCATCATCTTCCTCTTGAAAGATGTGGTTGAGGAACTCTTGCAGCGTTACAGGAGTTCGCGCCTTTTGATTGTACTCTTCCAGTGCGTCGATTTGCTTCTGCAAGTTCGTGCGCTTGTCTCCAGGCTTCACGGGCTTCTTGGATTTCTTCTTCTTTTTCTTCGAAGATTTTGATGGTTGGGCGTGAGTATTTGGGCCCTTATCGCGAGTCTTCGTAGTTGGGCGGGGCTTCAACATCCCTTTGATAATTTGAGGTTCAAGAGGGTCCTTCCATTCGATCGCGGGGCACGTATGAAGGTCTCTCAGCATTCTTTTGGTTTTAGTTGACAGCACGACCTCCCATGGAGCTTCTTCAATAAAGGAGCAGGTTGCCCCCGGTGTATCTGCTTTCTTAGGAGTATGCAGCTGTGGTGGGTTCACCTTCCACTTTTCGGACAGTGCAAACTTCCCTTGGAGATATTGATCTTCAATCCATCATTTGAAGACGAAGCAATTCTCAATCGGATGACTTACCGTTTGATGGTAAGGGCAATAGTTAGGGTTATTCACCTCAGTGGGTTGTGGCGGTCGCCTTGGATTTGGTAGGTTTATAAGTCTGTTGCATACTGCCAGCTCGAATAACCGTTTCGTCTTGTCCCGTGGGAACGAGTAGGGACGCTTCATCTTCTCATTATAATACCGGCGTCTTTCTTCCAATTGATCCGCCAGCTTTGGGGCGTTAGGTTGCTGTTGGGCATTCGCGAAAAAGGTTGCCCTTCCTTTACCCTTGTCATTCCGAGGTTCCGACTTCGGTGGAGGTGGTCTATGACCCATCTGGTCCATCTGAGCCAACTTGTCGATTAAAGCCTGGAATGTGGTTGGCTTAAAGAACATCATAAACTGGGAGATAGTTGCGTGGGGGTCTAGGGTTCCCACGAACATGCCCACTGCGGGTGCCTCCTCAATGCGTTGTTCGCATCTCGACCACAAGTTCCGCCAGCGTATAGCATATTGGACCCAGGTTTCGCCTGGTTTTACCCTGGCGTTAATCAATACTGTTATTGGAGTGCGTTCGCTGCGCTCGCGAATCGCTGAGCGAATAGCAACTCCATTTCAGCGAACGTCTTGATAGAATCGTTCGGGAGTTCCGAATACCATTCGAACGCTGTTTCTGATAAGCTGCCCACGAATTGGCGAAGCAACAGTTTATCATCACCGCCGGTGTTACCGCAAAGGGCCCTGAACTGGGCGACATGTTGGTGGGGGTTGCCGGTCCCCTTATACACGTGGAATTTTGGTATTATATAGCCCGGCGGGTATTTGATTTGGTCGTACCAGCTTGGATACGGCCGGCCCGTTTTTATGACTTGACCAGCTGCCTCAGCCGCATGATGAACCCGGATCTGCTGGGCTATATAGTTAACCAAATCAGCCTTAGAGATTGTCTCCTCCTTGGCCGTTGAGAGGGCCGGTGGTGGATTTGACGTTTCTCCTCGGTCGTCTTCATGAACGATTGGGGGATCCTCGGCGGGTAAGTCCTGTTGGATCATCATTCCTATCATATCTTGGAAAAGAAGGCCCATACGCTTTATGTTGGCTGCTTGTTCAGCAGCCTCTTTGTCCTTTTTCTCCAGTATCCGGCGAAGGAATTCAGCGTCGGTTTCTTCCTCCTGTCGTGCGTCTGAGGACGTTTCTGGGCTTTCTTTTGGCCCGGTAAGTACGGCCATAGCATTCATCATTTCCTGGAGCTTTTGCTGTTGCTCCTGAGCTTTGGTCACCGACCGTGTGAGCGGTCTATGACCTGTAGACGCACGGTTGTCTTCTTTTCCTGACGCCATGTATACGGTGTGGATCATCATGCCCCCAGACTTAGGGCGTCTGGGCTCAGTGCTTTTAGCTGTCGTTGCAGGCTGGGGGATCTTCTCTGGCTTCCTCCTTTTATGAGCAGTGGAGGTTGAAGGGGCCGTTGAGGTGGGCGTCCAGACGGCCTTTCGTGGTTTAGCCTGGTGACCTGCTTCCGGTTGGATTTTCAGCTTCTTGTGCTGGCGGGAGAAGTTTGGATCGATCGTCGAGTCTCGGGCCTGCCGCCAAACCTTATAGATTTTGGAAGACAGCCGTTGAGGGGATCGGGGCTGTTCTGACTTTATTTCCACAACCCTTTTCAGTGGGGGGAGGAGACTTCTTTAGCATTGCAGTAGGAGAATTCCTTCGCACCTTATTTAGCATCTCGAAGCTGTTCCCAGTTGGAACAGCAGCATTAACTTCTGCCATCGGGGCTGATGGAGTTAGCCCGGAGGGAGAGTTGCCCCCAGCCTTCCTTACTCGGCGCCAATGGCGACGTCGAGCGTGTCGAGCGGACGGCGTTGGTTCAGCGGTGAGAATGGCTTCGTCTTGCCCCCTGTGTAGGTGGGGGGTCGCTGCTGGTGTCAGCCTGTCAAAGACCGATGTCCTTTGGGCAGCGGGAGCGGGAGCCGAAGCCGTCAATCTTGTAAAGACCGACTTTTTGGCCGGAGAAGCCGCCTGGCGATTTCGGGAGCAGGAGCGGCCATTTTCTTAGAAGCAGCCTTCTCTAAGATTGTAGGCCCCATGATGAGTTCGCAGGATTTCTGGCCCAATCTAGAGAGGACCGAGGCGTTGACGCTGGGAGACTCGTTAAGATGAGCCGCGGCAGGGGTAAGACAATCAAAGACCGACTTCTTGAGAGCTTCCTTCGTTAGTGCTGGCGTCGCGAAGCTTGTTGGTGGGAGTATAGTCCCAAAGAACAATCCGGTAGTGGCCTGAGTCACCTGGTCCACCGGCATTGTGAATAACGAAGCAGCTTGGGGTCCATAGGCTATACCTCCTGGCGAGGCAAAGCGTTGGTCGCAATTGCAGTCTGAGCTGTTGGAGGATTTCGCAGAAGTAGGAGCCATCGATCCTTTGCTTTCTGCAATAAGCAAGACGCCAATTCTTAGTATCTTGAAACCCAAGGGCAACCATTAGCGAACCGCGATTGGTTCGCGGATCACGACACACGAAGTGTGGAGTGGAAAGAGGAAAAGGTCCCACCGGGCATTCCAGAATCTGTCCCCCTCCGAAGGACAGCGCGACGTGGACGTCTCGCCTGAAATTCGGGGCAGATGCTAATTGGTGCTATCCGTCCACCTCTCCGAAGATGCCAAGTTGATTTATGGCACCATGTATCGAAGGTTTAAACGGATGCGGCCGATGTAGCATACTTCGTCAGATTCCCCCTCAGGATGAGGGGTTTTTGATTATGGGGACGCTCTTCCCTGCAGGCGCAAGCCCCTGCAGTTAATTACGCTACCGCATCGCGGTAACAACTTTCTCCTTCTCCAGATGGTCACTTCGTGTCGTGTGTATTTATTTTACGTTTTGTTGCCCGTGGATTGTTTACGGAGACCGAGTTATGTCGTCGCCCGTAGGGCGTGGACTAGTCCAAATCCGTGTTATCTTAGATTTGGGTTTGGGGGTTTGGTTTGAGGATACGTTAGCCATACTTGAGGCTAAGATCAACTCAAACGTTTGTTAAGGATACGTTAGTCTAACTTGAGACTAAGATCAACTTAACGGGATCGTTTAGATCCGACAAGAGAGCATTTGGGCTCCATTGTTCCAGTTTAGGGACATAGCGGTCCATTGCATGTATGGCCGTCGGGACCCGTTACCTCTCTGACGGCGTTGAAGGATTACAACGACAGGTGTCAAAGGAGTTCCGAGATGTACCCATGGACCAAAGTTGATTGGAGAGATTCATAGTCCAGTCTGTTTTGAAGGTTTAAGGATACGTTAGCCATATTTGAGGCTAAGATCAACTTAAACGGGATCGTTTAGATCCGGCAAAAGAGCATTTGTGGCTCTATTGTTCCAGTTTAGGGACATGGTGGTCCCTCTCCAGTTTAGGGACATGGTGGTCCATTGCGAGTTTAAGGACATTGCGGTCCATGGGTAGTTTAAGGACATCGCGGTCCATGGGTAGTTTAAGGACATCGCGGTCCAATGTTAGTTTTAAGACATCTCGGTCAAGGTTAAGGACGTCGTAGTCCATGGGTTTAAGGACCCCACAGTCCATTGTTAGTTTTAAGACATCTCGGTCAAGGTTAAGGACGTCGTAGTCCATGGGTTTAAGGACCCCACAGTCCATTGTTAGTTTTAAGACATCTCGGTCAAGGTTAAGGACGTCGTAGTCCATGGGTTTAAGGACCCCACAGTCCATATTAATGTGTGGTCATCGGGACCCGTCACCTCTTTGAAAACGTTGAGGGATTACAACGCCAAGTATCAAAGGAGTGAAGAGATGTACCCTGGAACCGGAGTGGATTAAATAGTCTTTGGCCCAATTTGGGATCAAGACCAATTAATTATGTTATGAGCCCATTAGCCCAGTTAATTGCGAATTGAGGACTTATGGCCAGCTTGGGCTAAGTCCAATCATGTCTGGGACATCGGCCCTCCTGTTGGTCCTTTGAAGGAGAGGTTTTGCCTCTGGCCATTTAGCCAATTGGGCCAATGCCTAGTGTTAAACACTAAAGACCAATCAGTGTTGAACAACTGGGAATGAGATTGATAAGTCATTGTTTAACACTAAGAGATAGTTGGTGTTAAACACCAGCAACAAGGCTTTCAAATTAGTGTTAAACACTAAAATAGATCGGTGTTAAACACTGGCAACAGAGATCTCAAATTAGTGTTAAGCATTAAGGTAATCAGTGTTGAACACTGCAAATAAAGTTCTTTTATTAGTGTTGAACACTAAGGCCCAACAGTGTTTTAACACTGGATTCGGGAGTTCCGATTTAGCGTTAGACGCTGAGGCGAGAGGGGTCACGTGGTAGCACGTGAGGCACTGCCTCAAAGGGGTTTCTGTAGATCTTCCGGGGGGGTCACCTGGTGACACGTGACCCATCTCTTCTGTAATTGTTCAGAAGATCTGTTAATCCTTTTCAGGAATTAAATTCCTCGTAGGGTTGAACCCTGACAATAATTTCAGAGGAATTAAATTCCTAGTTCCTTTAGCGAGTTGAACTCTGAATTTTCTGTAGGAGTTAAATTCCTCGTATATATGAAGAACTGAATAGGGTTAAACCCTAATAAAAGCTTTAAGGAATTAAACTCCCACTCTCTGTTAGAGAATTATTCTGGGGAGTAAGGTTAAGGGCATTAAATTCTTATTGTTTTCACAGAACTAAATTCTTGACTAGGGTTAAACCCTGATTCTTTTCATTCTGAAGGAATTAAATTCCCATAACACAGGGTCAAACCCTAATTTTATTTTACAGGAATTAAATTCCTATAGTTCTGTGAGAATTAAATTCTCGTGCTTGCATTCTCTCTCTGTGCTTTGGATCTGCATGGCAGGATCTCAACCCATTGAGAATTAAATTCTCAACTTCTAGGGGAGATGTGCATTTTACAGATCCTCTATCAACGAGAGAAGAAATATGTTCTTCTGTTTTATATCAGAGTTAAACTCTGTTGAGAATTAATTTCTCTTTTCTTTCAAAAAAAACTTCCCTTTCTTACCTATGGTTTTCTTTTGCAGAAGATCCAAATTCTTCAAAGTATCCAGGCTCTCTCTCTTTTCTTCCCTCTGCCTATATATCCATCTTTGTGTCTCTTGGCTCCTATTTATAGGAGAAGCAGCCGAGTCAATTAGTTTCTGTGAATCTTTCATTAGGAGATTTGATCTACATCCATCATTCGTTTCCTTTGGATTATTAGGTGAATTTTATTCACCATTGGATTAAAAAATCCAGGGATTCTCCTTTGTTATTTCTGTTAGATTTAAAGGGGAAATCTTTCCAAATTCGAGATTTTCCCATAGATAGATGATATTTAATCCCCTCTAAATCTTTAATTTGATCGGTTGCTTTTGGAAAGATTTGAGAGGTCTTTCTCAGAATTTAATTCTGTTAACAAATGGGCTTTGAAGTCGGTCACGTGTGGCCACGTGACCCTCGGTCACGTGTGGGCACGTGACCCCCTTGGAACGAGCCTTCTTCCTTCTTTCTGCGCTCTGCTTTCTGGTCGCTGCTTAGCTGTCACGTGCCGCCACGTGACCCCTGGTCACGTGTGAGCACGTGACCCTTGTCTGGCCTCTCTTTCTTGGTTTAGTGGGAGAACAAATCTGCTGCTTTGGAGTATCACGTGCCAACACGTGACCCTGGTCACGTGGGAGCACGTGACCTCTTCTGAAGCCTTTTTCTTGATTTGCTCAGGGAGCTGTTGGGTTTTGAAGCCACTTTTGATTGTCACGTGCCAACACGTGACCCAGGTCACGTGCCAACACGTGACCCAGGTCACGTGGGAGCACGTGACCCTTTCTGAAGCCCTTATCTTTGATGTTATCGGGAAGCTGAATTTGCTTTGCTGATGCTTTTAGGTGTCACGTGCCAACACGTGACTGCTGGTCACGTGTAAGCACGTGACCCTTTTCTGAAGCTTTTTCCGTAAGCTTTCCTGATTTTAAATCAGGAAACAAGGGTGTTTACTTCACAAGTTTCACGACTTGGTGAAGTTGGAGCTTGATCTTGTGATGCCTCGACGTAGATCATCTTCGGCATCGAAGTCGACGACCTAGCCCACCCATTTCTCCGATGAAGCCGACACTAGAGTCCAAGATCCGATTTGTACAGCGGAGGGACGTCTACGTGGAGCTAAGGAAGTGGAGAACCGGATCTACAAAGGTTGTAGCCTCTTTCTTCTAGTTAAGATTGTTAACTAGTTATCGGTTTCGCCTAAAATTCTAGTTAACGATCTAGTCTAGGGTTTCTCGGCACCGTAAAATTTGAAATTGGCATGGTTGATACCTTGTGAGACCTCATTAGTGTGCCAAGGAACCCTGCAGCATCTCTCTTGGAGAGAGATGCGTGGTGGATTTTGCACACTTATGGGTGGTGGCAGGGGTGTGTTGGTAAAATCTGATGGAGAACCGTCCATCTCGGTCGAAGTGGTGGGTGGTGGGGAAAAAGAAGATGAAGAAGTACCGATTTCGGAGTCGATAGCCGAAACACGGACAAGACGGGCACTAGAATCCCGTGTCCAGCCGAGCATGCACTAAGCGGGTTTAGCGCAAGTGGCAGCGTGTGTGAGAACTATTTAAAATGGTTTGTTTTGAAAAAGTGCCGGACGTAAGACAAATCACACAAAAATGCATAATCAACCCTAGAACTAAGGTCACCTAGGTTAAGTCACTAGACCGCTCCTAGACTTCCAAAGGACAAGTCGCGGGATTAATTCTCTGCCACCTCTTTATTACTCTTGTGGCCAGATAAGTGCCAGGTAAGTGGAAGGTATCCACTATACATATCACCGAAAATAGTGGGCCTAATTAAGTAAGCACTTGCCTTAGTCACACTTACCTAGACACCATAAAAGAAATACGGATAAGCGATAGATTACCCATGACCCTCCTCTGTCCTAATTGAGCGCGACAGTCCTTAGAGTCTTGGTCTAAATATTTTTTTAATTAATGTAGTGTTATGCGGATGCTCGTTTTGTGATTTGTGGGGACTAGGAAGGGTGATAAAATCCCCACCTAATCTGAATTTTGGTCTTTCCCCTTAAAGTCCGTTTTAAAATATGCAAAAATAAACCAATTACAAACACGTAAAAGATTTTTGAGCGGCGTTTTTTGCAAAGAATCCTGTAGAAAATCAAATTATTGGATTTCTAGAGGAGAGAGAAAGATATGTGGAAGATACCAAAGAAGTTTGGAGACCTAATTCTTCTAAACCGCCGCCCAACCGCCGCACTTTGCACACAATTGCCGCAGTTCCGTCGCAGAAAGGAGGGATCTTTTGACAATTTTTCTATAGTGGCCTCCTTTGCTTCTATGGTCCTCTCTGAAAGTCTCTGAATCTCAAATTCCTCGCATATGTTACTCCAGATTCCCTCGCAAAAATCACACACTAATCGTTAAATATGCAAGTTGTGGTTTTGTTTTATTTTATGTATCGGATAAGAATTCAACATGAATAGCAAGAAAAAAAATTTATGCACGTATCCCCGGCAACGACGCCATTTGATTGGTGTGTGAAAGTGTTTGTGTAGTAACCGCAATCAATAACGGTGTCGCGTGTAGCTAACCGAGATGAGTACGGGTCGTCCGCAGGGATGCATGGATCTTTTAATCTTGCTTTAGACGAGTTGATTAGAAATAGGGGAGAGTGATTCTAGATCTATGTTGAATAAGGATGTAGAATATATGAGAAGAGAGCTTGTAGGGTTCGTTAGGATTTAGTAGTCATGGATGACTAATAAAGATGACTCCTTTTATCTTTTGATAGATTTAAAACTAGATTGATAGTGATGAATGAGAATTAGGGTTCTTGGAAGAAACTAGGGTTTCCCCCACTATTGACTTTTGTCCCTTCATTGATCTCTATTCATGTCTAGCCCTTAACAAAACAATTGTTAATCTGATCTCAAATCGCGGTCAAGACTATCAATAAATTGATAGCGCGCCCGATTAGGATGTTAATGATTCTTTTGCTAAATTTTATAAACTTCATAAGACGTAAAAGAAGTTAAAATATTTTCTCATCCATTGTTCTACCCTAATCTTACGAACCCCGCGCATGATGGAAATAGAAGAAGAAGGGATAGAGAAGGAAATCATAATACAGAAATTAAATGCGGAAAGTAAATGCGAAATAATTACAAATGATCTACCTTTATTAATCAACATTACAAGTACAAATCCTTCGAGTTTAGATTACAAGAAGAAGAAGTTGCTCTCGATCTCTGCCTCGTAGGAACTAGATGTTCCGTCGATATTCCTGTCGCTTTATCACGTCGAATCGCGGACCTGTCGTGGATCACTTGTTCTTTGACGGTGATTTGTTTTGTGTTAAAGTTAACGACTTCTAATTTTAGCCCTCGGTCCTTTATATAGCCCTCAAATCAGAAACCCTAGATCTCATAGGTTAAGATATGCAATCATGATCACCCACCAAAAATCTCAGATCCAATGGCCACAAAGGGGCCGCGGATCCGCTTCAATTAGGGCATTTTGGCCGCAGAACCGCCGCGCTTTTGTGGGCTTAGGGTTTGGGCTTTCTGCTATGGCCTCATGTTGACACGTGGAGATCTTCTAGATATCTGGATTTTGGAAATATTTCCTGAGTTTCTGCCAGTATTGATTCTATGATTTTATTGGCAGATTTTTGATCTTGACATCTTGAATATCTTGATCTCTTGACCTGAGCTAAATCTGCACAATATCTCCATGAATAATGTTAGTAATATTTGTTATATTAGAGATATAATTTTAATCCTTTTATATGGTAATAAATCTTTAAAAAATTTGATTAAGATTATTTGATATGATATGCATATTTTAATTACCAAAATATCTTATAAATATTATATGTATATATTTTCTTTCATGATGTTAATTATAATATATAAACATATGGTAAATAGTATTTTGCAGATAAACCCAAATATATTCTATATTTATAATAAACACCTTTAAATATTTAAGAAAATTAAGGAAAATGTTATATCAAATGTGCAATATTTCGACTGAATAGCGACTGACCCATAAGACATCCCGACGGCACAGGGACATGATGATCCTCCTCCTCCCGATCAGATGACTAGACTAGAGGAGGGCATGTTGGGATTACAGCAGATGATGGGGCAGTTGGCCGAGGCCACCCGTATTCAGAGGCAGGATCAGGCATTGACTATTGTAGAGCTCGTGATACAACCCGTTCAGACAGTCATACCAGTGGTCGCAAGGTTTATGGAGGTATCACTCCCAGAGTTCATGAGGTTGAGACCTCCGGTGTTAACAGGGACAGACACAGCTGAGAATCACCGGTCATTTCTTGATAGGATGGCTAGGATCGATAGGTCTTTAAGATGCTCAGATACGAGGTCGGTTGAGCTGACCAGTTTTCGGTTGGAGGGACTTGCCCAGACATGGTGTGAGTCAATGGAGAGAGGTCAAGCAGCAAATCTTCCTCCGATGACATGAGGAGAGTTTTCCGAGGTTTTCCTTCCTAGATTCCTTCTGCAGAGCGTGAAAGACGCCAGAGCCAGTAGTTTTGAGGCATTGCGGAAACCTGCCAATATGTTGTTGGGTTACGGCAGCGCCCCGGCCATCAATCCGTGGCAAAATGCGGAACAAAAAATTTTAAAACCCGGCGCTAGCGGAACCCAAATCTACGGATCGTACCATTAACCTTATACTAGTTATCATAAAGGAATTTAGAGAGGTTATACCGATCGATCCATGTCCTTCGGTCTTTAACCACTGTCCCATGCTCCTCACGGCTTCCCCGATCAAGTTTGATCTCCGGTCTCCCTCCGTCGAAGAAGATCCGCGTCGAGGATTCGTAATACTGGCTCCCGCCTCAAAACCGAAGCAACTCGGGTATCTAGTTTGCTAGCCAAGATAGCCAAGATGAAGTAGAGATAGCGTGTGAATACTTTGTCTCAATACACCCATGGAATTTCAACTCATGAGACAATAGGGTGGAGGTTGAAGAAGATGCCTAGAGGTGAAGAGTGAGAGCTCAAGAAAAAGAAAAGAGCAAGTGAAGAAAATGGTGGCTCCTCTTTTCATGAGTTGTTTTGGCTTTGCTAAATGTGTGTGATATTTTGTGAGCACTTAAAGAAAAACAAGGCAAGAAAAAGATCTGCTTCTTTCTCACAAAAAATCCCACACCAAAATATCTTAGCAAAAACAAAACAATCCATGTCACAATGAATCAACACTTGACCCAATACCATGAGTCACCAAGTGCATGTGCTATGAATCAATGCACAAGGCCAAGACTTGCACTCACACTTTCCACCAATTAAATATTTAAACCAAATGTTTAATCCCAAAAAGAAATGGCATCAACTAAAGAAATCTTGTAACGGAATTACAAGAATACCCCCTATCCGTATATACATACCCGCATCGGTATTCCAAATGAATACGAATATAACGAGACGAAAGTAATCCAACAATATGATACTAGGATCCGGCTTAAACCAAAGCCCACTAGTATTATCCATCCGATCATGATCCGTGCATAAGTGCACATATATGATCGAACCCTGCCATAAAACCATACGACCTCTACAACTTTCGTCCGAACCAGGGAAAACCTCTGTGTGGGACTCTAAAGACTCGTCAATATGCTGGCAGTGGGTTTAACCACAAGCACGTCAGTGGCACTAGCTGTACGTAACGGCTGCCCAGGTATTGAGCGAAAGGAAGGCTGACGAGCAAACTCATCCTAAAACCGTACTGAGCCTGACAGTGACAATATCCGTACAGTCCGGTCCGTTCGTCTATGAGTATCGCATATCGAGTTTAGGGGGTGGATAAAGTCAGACCCCTAATAACTTGACATTTAGTGTCAGTATGAAACCTATCACCACATGAGAAACTACCGATCCTAGATCAGTAATTCTTGACTACCTTGGCCAAGGATTTCTGGTGATGGCCATCTGTGCACACCGCGACATCAACCCCCAATACCGGAAGAGACGAATCCTTTGACGATCCGCTCACTGTCTCCATGTGGCCCGGGACTGTACCCAACTAAAACCTTTTTGTAGGACTCCTTTGAGTCGTGGTTGGGTAGTAATCAAAACACAGTGGGAACTCACATGAGACAAATGACGATCTCAGGTCGATAGACTAACCTGTACACATGTCAATAGGGAATTGCTATCTGACAATAAATATAATACCAACTAGCATGTGCCCGGCGAGTCCGTCCGGTGTACTCATAACCCAATGAGCACCTGTATATATCTTAGGTGAACCAACTGACACCAATGGCTTGTGAGACCGGCCATCGCCCCTCGTCGAGGTCTCGATCCGTATACACTAGTCTACTCTTGGAATATCGATGCCCAGTCTCGAAACTTCCACGACTAGGGACACTTTAAGGATGTGCTTATAGACCACCAAACTCTCACGTATATGATCGCCATCATACTGTTGGTAGTCAAGCAAGAATCATATGGTCTCTATCAACATGTAATAGTAATCTGTAATGTCACCTGAAATATGTACACGATGATAAAGACAAACCAGACAGCATACTATCATCTCGAGTAAGATTATTCTACCGGTATAGGTCCTCCCTCAATCATTGCAATCACGTGCCTGCGATCCAATAATTGACTTGAGGGCACTATAGCCAACATATGTCTATGGCAGATTATGTTTTGCAGTTTACCCAGTTGTCGCGTTATGCTCCATATTTAGTTCCTACGGAGGCGCTCAGGGTGAAAAGATTTGTGAGGAGCCTGGATACACAACTGTTCCTTGCCATGGGCTCCTAGCACTTCGATACATATGCACAGGCTATGGACGCGGCGATTCGAGTGGAGGAGCGTCTGAACGAGATGACGGTTGTTCTAGAATCAAAGCGAGCCAGACCTATTAGATTAGCTTCCGAGCAGTTTGGCAGAGGCTGAGACAGATTCGTTCGATGACGCAGTAGTGGTCTAGGTTAGGCTCGGGGCCGGATGTATGGCTCGTACCCCGAGGAGCGGAGGCCACCATCAGCATGTTTCAGTTTCGGGCATCCAGGGCATTTCACTAGAGATTATAGACGCCGGGGAAGGACTGTAGTTCCGCAGACTGCTTTACCCCCCATCTTCTTCTTCGATGGCATTACTTCCTCTACCAGCTGCTACTCTATGTCAGGCAGTTGCACCGCGAGGCCATGGTTTTGCGGTATGTACTCAGAAGGGACGTAGAAACCGGGGGAGAGGATATCAGGATGCTGGTAGGGGTCAGGCTAGGTGTTCGCTTTGACTCCCCAGGATGCCCAGGCATCCAATGCAGTAGTTACAGATACTCTTCCCGTATGCTCCCTAGATGCACATATTTTGTTTTATCCCGGTTCTACGCACTCATACGTGTTTGAACACTTAGCACTTTCTCTAGGGAGAGACCCGTCGTTGTTAGAGTTACCGCTAGTTGTGATTACTCCGGTGGGAGATTCATTCGTAGTCCGATGCGTATTCAGGTCATGTTCCATACGTATTGGTGATAGAGATTCGTTAGTCAATTTGATTCTTCTCGATATGTTAGATTTCAACGTATTTCTCGGTGTGGCCGTTTGTCATGCATACGTTGATTTCTGGGGAAAAGCGGTCAAAATATGTTTTTCGGATGAGCCGATTTTCGTTGTACAGCGTTACTCCTGCCAACCTGATTTTTGCACCTAGTGCTAGACGGCTTTTGAGGAAGGGGTGTCGTGAGTTCTTGGCATTTATTCAGGATGTGGGAGTTACAGAGGACCCGTTGGACCAGGTTCCGATTGTACGAGAGTTTTCTGATGTGTTTCCTACTGAGTTGCCAGGGTTGCCCCCAAGCGCGATATCGAGTTTTATATTGACTTGATTCCTGGCGCGGGGCCTATTTCTATACCGCCCTATCGAATGGCCCCGACGGAGCTGAAGGAGCTCAAGAGTCAGTTGCAAGAATTGCTTGATAGAGGACTCGTTCGTCCGAGTGTATCGCCATAGGGATCTCCGATCCTATTCGTTAAGAAGAAGGACGGCAACATGAGATTGTGTATCGACTATCGGTAGCTGAATCGAGTTACGGTGCGGAATAGGTATCCATTACCTCATATTGACAACCTGTTAGATTAGCTGCAGCGAGCCGGCTATTTCTCGAAGATTGATTTGCGGTCCGGGTATCATCAATTACGAGTCCGGAATGATGACATTCTGAAGACTGCCTTTCGGATGCGCTATGGGCACTACGAGTTCTTGGTGATGTAGCTCAGACTCACCAATGCCCCAGCAGCATTCATGGATCTGATGAACCGGATCTTCAAGCTGTTCCTCGACCAGTTTATCATTATTTTCATATATGATATTTTGATCTACTCTAGGAGTCAGGAGGAGCACGAGCAGCACTTGAGGATTGCATTGCAGACTTTGAGAGAGTATCAATTGTTCGCTAAATTCTCAAAGTGCGCTTTCTGGATTGACAGTATGGAATTCTTAGGTCATATTGTTACAAGAGATGGGATGCAGGTTGATCCGAAAAAGATTGAGGCAGTACAGCATTGGCCCAGACCCATGTCAGTGACTGAGATTCGTAGCTTTTTGGGTTTAGCGAGTTATTACCATTTCTTTGTACATGACTTCTCTCGTATTGCGGCACCTATGACCAGTTTGACCCGAAAGGGAGTTCCATTTCTATGGACTGAGGGATGTGAGCAGAGTTTTCAGCGGTTGAAGACTCGTCTGACGACTGCGCCCGTTCTATCTTTATCTTCAAGCTCATGCGAATTTCCGGTATATTGTGATGCGTTTCGTGTATGCTTAGGTTGCGTATTGATGAAGCATGGCAGAGTTATTGCTTATGCTTCTCGGCAGTTGAAGAAACATGAGCAGAATTACCCTGCCCACGATCTGGAGATGGTCGCGGTGGTCTTTGCACTGAAGATTTGGAGATACTATTTATATGGAGAATCATGCCAGATCTTTACAGACCATAAGAGTCTGAAGTATATATTCCAGCAGCGGAATTTGAACTTGAGGCAACGTCGCTGGATGGAGCTGGTGAAAGATTATGATTGTGAGATTCTTTATCACCCGGGCAAGGCAAATGTAGTGGCTGACGCGCTGAGTAGGAGACCTAGGATTAGCTTGTCTTATTTGGGTTCGGTTCAAAGGCAGTCGAGTGCTGATTTGCAGATTTTGTGTGACAGTGGTATACAGTTTGAGTTTACTTGTCACGACCCGAAATAGCACGTGACTGGCCCTTGAATCATATGAAGTCTATAGGACATCATCTACTTCAAGTAAGCCAAAAGCCCAGAAATCTAAAACCATTTTAAATAATAAATAAAGGAAAACTAGTTTAAAGAAGTGAAGAAAGCATGTTTTAAAACAAGGTTTTTAAGTAAGTAAGCCGAACATGCATGTTTAAAACCTCAAGTCTTTTCTGAAAATTTCGGCAGAGTTTCCTTTGTAAATACTGGTCCCAAACGGGGTACAACAAGAAATATATATGCATAATGATAAAAGGCATCCCCAAGAGGGAGCTAGCTCTTCGTCAATCGACGGTCACAACCACGCAAACAATATAATATACAACGCCGAAGGGCGAGGATCAAAACTCAAAAGGAAACTCAAAATCAACAAGAAAACCATAATACTATAACGCGCGACTCTAAAGTCGAAATAATACACAACTGGTTTTCTAGTCTGAAATAAATATACATGTTTGGTTGATGGAATTACTAGATACAACTGATTAAAATAAATACAAGGGTGGTCACGATACGAGTGAGCCCACCTACTAAAGCAATCACCCAGAATGGAAGCAGTGTGCCAGAAATGCCGCAATGAAACCTGCACGGCAAAACCTGCAAGAACTGTGGCATAACGGGGGTGAGTGCCAACTCGTGAGCAGAAAACATCACAGAGCAGAAATCGTATGTATGACTCATCCTAGGTCAAACGATCAGTAATAATATATATATTCTCGATATGATAAAGTCTGAAGCATGATAAGGTGGCAAGGGTAAACATCTATACATCAGTGTAATACCAAGTGCTCGTGTCAGTGCCTCAGGTAGCAACATATCATAAATATGAGGTATGATTAATGTAATCAAAGTCAACTATATCAGGAAGTCTATGAGTATGTGGATAGTATCCAACTATGTGATCAATGTCATCAATGTCAACTATATGTATGTGGATATCATCCAACTATGTGATCAATGTCATCAATGTCAAGTATATGTATGTGGATCTCGTCCATGTGTCACCCAATGACATAAAGCATCATGCATGTAAATATCATAAAGCATATGCATTGAAGTATGAGGGTATAAATCAACATGTGTCCCGACATATCAAAATCATGGAACCTGAGTGTCTAGCATCGACACTCGAAAATATCATGAAATCCATGCCCAGCATCGGCACTTAAATCCTCATATATCAGGCTCCGTCAGTCCGGATCGGCCCACGGGCTCCGTCGGTCCGGATCGGCCCATATCATCTCTCGACTCCGGTCGGTATCCTCCGGATATCCGTCGAGCCCAAATACTATCACCGGTAGGTAGTAGTCCCACTGCCAGGCTCACCGTCTGCAACACAGCGATCCGTTCTCGCCCCGGGTACCATACCGGGTCCACCATGTACCCGCAATCAGCCCCATCCGCTTCCTCGAATCGGGTTACACATGTCGCTCTCAGAACCGAGAAAACACATGGTGGACGCACTGAAATATCATATCAAGAGAAACCGGGTTTTTAAAACAGTACATGCTTTCTTTTGAAATCGCTACGGTTCTCAAATCCAGAAATCTCATGAAAACAGCATATCTCAATGCGTAAGATCATAAAGCATGATGTATGTGACATATAAAAGAAATGTAAGCATATCAGTATATCATGCAACATGGAATAGTAATATGCACATATCGAGAGAAACTGCTCTTTTGAAATGAATCCAGTTTTAAAATATATCTTGCGGTTTCCCAAATCTCCAAAATCAAGCCAGAATAGTCTATGTATGTGCAATACATATGTATGCAAGTATGGGTGTACACTATGTGTGTACGCAAGTATGAGTGTACAATATGTATGTCATATCCTGATGCAACAATCCTACTGTGTAGTGACATGGCAATTATCGATGATGAAGTGTGTGAGCCGGCAAGCAGGTGTATGTAGAACATACGCATCATCGATAATGGTGCTGGTGTCCTAACAGCATAGGTTTAATATAACAATAAACACATTTACACATGCAATGCGATGCGAATAGCAAGAATATGCGGAAATCGAATAATAAACGCAACAGTGAAGAATCTACATCAATATGTAAATGCATACAGTTATGCCATTTGAAATCAGACGAATCGGGGTTTTTAGACAAATAAGGGCTACGGTGTTTTTAAGAAAAAATGCATCATTTGAAAATATCCGTAAAATCCCTTAGCCTGTCTTTAAAATACTCACGATTCGTTAGTTTTGAAAATAGGTATGATTCGGGTCTAGTCTAACATCTACAAGTAAACTACAGATCTAACTAACCAGCTAATCGAAGGGTATGGAAACCACCTAACTCTGAGTCGATATATATATAAATATAATAGTCAGTGATCCCGCCTCAATAGTATCACATACGATACAATATACAATATGACATTCTCGAGTCAAGAGTGCGGATCTATCATCAATATAAAGCTCGTACGGTAATCCATCGTACGGCATCCCAAATCTGGGTACGGGTCAAATCTCACATTTATCTCATCAATTAACTGGTATCCTTATCATCATATCTCAAGAACTGGGGTACTGAACTAAGTCTAGTACAAACGGATACCATCTATATATATGTGCGTGTATGAAAGCACACGTCCAAAGGCCCGCTAAAATCTCATGTCGTGTCTCAAAATACGAACCACATCATATCACCGATCTCATGGCATCATGCTCAATCTCATCGACCCATCTCCAAATATCATCCACTATCCTCATCATCCAAATGTAAGTATATGAGTATATATATATATACACAGTCCCATACCTATGTGTGTGTATATATATCTCTTCCCAAATACGCACAAGTATAACAGTAAGCATGTGTATGCGTGTGAGTGTAAACCTATTCTAGGGTTCGCGACTAGGAAGTTATACTAGTTCACTTCTAATAACCCTAAACTAACCATTTAACACCTAATCATATCTTGAATATCCATGTCACACATAAAGCTATCATATATATATAGTATATATAGCATAATAAACATCAAACTGCGGGGGTGCTATACGCCATCCACCCGACTTCCCTCATAGATATAATCTACTCACCTTGACCTTCGCTTGCCGATGTCGACGTCGCCATGCGCTTGCTTGTCGTCTCGAAGTCTTCGCGAGGGTACCTACACATCATAGCATATCGTATCGCATTAAAAACCAAGTCGAAACCAAAACGACACGCGGAACTCGCATAGGTCAAAACCTATAATTTGCCCTCGCAAAACAACCCGATATCACTCAATATAGACGTACAAATGTCACATGATCGAGATAAAGTACAAATACTAAAATCCAGAATTTAAAATACGCAAAACCATAACTCGAATCAAAATAGCAACACATGTATTCAGTCCCAGATTTTGATTAAGGTGCAACCAATGTTCCAAAACAATACTGAAGTGATGTATAAAGTGTAAATGAGCTATGGAAGCAACCAGGACCCCTGACTCCACAAGGTGGCTGGCCCCCTACCCTAAAATTCCGGCGACATCGGCTCTGGTAGGGAGTTGGAGTGTCATGTTTGTAGGGTAGTCTCCTGGTAGTCAATATAGGGTAATGGTCTTGCTAGTTTTTTCAGTAAGTGTCTAGGGTCACTCCAGATTCCCTGTAGGCTACCAATATAACACAAAAACCAAGATTTGGTATCTAAAGTTTAGGTCGTGGCAATGTCATAATACTAAATTGTAGGAAATTGGTCCCAGATTTGAATGAGGGTATAAACCATGTGAGCAAACAACACTAGGGTGATATATAGGATATATGTGACCTACAGAAGAAACCTGGACCTACACCCTCACCAAGCGGCCGAGCCCTCTCTCATGCCAAACCGGTATCACCGGCCTTGCATGCACTAGTGGGGTTCGTGCTCTCAGGGTGTCTTCCTAGGGTTAATTCTAAGCTCCTGAAGTTGTTTATTTTCCAGTAAAAATCCCAGTTCATTCCAGATTTGCCTGCACACTCAAAGTTCACAAACCGACATTACAAAGTTCTGTAAATTCGTATTTTTGGGTTTCAGGTTTGGTTAGGTCTAGTTTTTGGACAATTAGGGAGTTTAAGGTCACTACTAAAGTCCAATTACACAACCACAACTCAAAATAACCTTAACCCTCTCTAGGGTTTCCAAACTTCGCCAAATCGATACCAAACTTGAAAAGAGGCTTAAGCAACCGAAACACTACACTATTTGTGAAAGGATATACCTCATTTAGCACCCATGAATCCTCCACATCGCCAAAATGAAAAATTTCTTGGTCCATAGTATAGCTTGTGGGCTTGTGCATCTTTTTATTGAAATGGGTATTGGGTTTTGAGGTGTTTTTAATGGAGTTTGAGAGGGTTGAAGAAGGGGAGGGAGTGAGGCAGCAACAGCAGCAGCAAAGAGAGGGAGGGGAGAGGAAATGAGTGATGAAAATGGTGAGATGAGAGGATGGCAAGTCAAAGGTAACCCCCTCATCTTTCTCTCTCTCACACATACCTAATATTCTATTCCTTTATCTTTTCTTTTCTATTTTCCTTCTCTCCTCGGTAGTGAACCCAAACCAAAGAATGAAACATGAAGATAAAGCCATGTAGAAAAATGTAACACAAGTGTGAAATGATATGATGCATGTTTTGCACAAAACACGCTTAAAATCCGATTAGTGATTTTTAATCGCGATTAGCACAAAATTAGTGTATGATAAATCATAAAAACTTAAAAATTTGCATAATTCACATAAAACACCCTCTTTTAGTAATTTCTATAATTTTCCAAATTTTTTTCCCAATTTATCAGTATTTAATTATACCGCCTTATTAAAATATTCAATATAATATTATTTAATTATAAAAATTCCCAAAAATAATATTTTATTTTTTTGAAATGTTACATCACCTCTGTAGGTAGACAGTTTGCCCATGTTCGTGCTCGTCCACTTTTTCTTGATCGTATCAGGGAGGCACAGTCCGAAGATGCCCGATTTTCAGAGATTTTAGAGCGAGTTCGGCAATATGGGGATTCTGAGTTTACGATTGACAGCGAGGGAGTACTGTGGTTTAGGACCCGGTTGTGTATACTTGGCGTTGATGGGCTGAGGCGTATGATATTAGAGGAGGCACATCAGTCTTCCTACAACATTCATCCAGGGTCTACCAAAATGTATCACGATTTACGAGACGTGTACTGGTGGGAAGGGATGAAACACGATGTGTCTGACTTCATTTCAAAATGCTTGACTTATCAGCAAGTCAATGTCGAACATCAAAAACCGGCTGGAGAGTTGCAACCTCTACCTATTCCAGAGTGGAAATGGGAGCAGATCTCCATGAATTTCGTTGCGGGTCTACCAAGTTCTAGCAGTGGGTATGACTCCATTTGGGTGATTGTGGATCGGTTGACGAATGCAGCTCACTTTCTTTCGGTGAAGACTACTTTTGGATATGCTCAGTATGCCCTGATCTACATTGATGAGATTGTGCGGTTGCACGGAGTTCCGACCTGTATTGTTTATGATAAAGGAACACAGTTTACCAGTTGTCTTTGGCAGAATCTTCGGATGCTTTGGGCACTCGCTTGAGTTTCAGTACTGCCTTCCACCCACTGACCGATGGCCAGTCAGATCGTATGATTCAGACTCTTGAAGATATGCTCCGAGCTTGTACGCTAGATTTGGGTGGCGGTTGGGATTGACACTTACCTTTGATTGAGTTCTCCTATAATAATAGCTTTCAGGGGACGATTCGGATGACATCATTTGAGGCGTTATATGGGAGGAAGTGTCGGTCGTTGGTTTGTTGGACCAAGCTTAGCAAGAGCAGCCTTCTAGGGCCTCAGTTAGTCCAGGAGACTATTGAGAAAATCCAGATGATCCAGGATAGGATAAGAGCAGCTCAGAGCAGGCAGAAGTCTTATGCCGACCGTCATTGACGTAGACTTGAGTTTGATATGGGAGACCATGTATTTTTTTGTGTCTGTCCGATGAAGGGTGTGATGCGATTCGGGAAAAAAGGAAAGCTCAGTCTTAGATATGTTGGACCCTATGAGATTCTTGAGAGGGTGGGTGCTGTAGCGTATCGTTTTGCACTTCCGCTAAGTTTTCCCGATGTGCATCTTGTGTTCCACGTGTCCATGCTTCGCAAGTACCTTCATGATCCTTCTTACGCTATTCGGCATCAAACTATATAGCTTGAGCGTGATTTATCTTACATTAAGCAGCCAGTAGCTATTCTCGACCGGAAAGTGAAGAAGTTGCGATCAAGGGTACTTCCATCTATAAAGGTTTTATGGCGCGGACAAAATAGCGAAGATGTCACTTGAGAAGCCGAGGATGTGATACGGAAGAAATTTCCGCATCTTTTTGAAGGAATGTGTGTTTAGATTTTAAATTCGGGGACCGAATTTTCTTAAGGGTGGGATATTGTAACGTTTCGGAATTTTTTTAGATAATTAATTATTTTATTTTAAAAATGTTATTTTAAATTTTATTATTTTGATAAAAAGACTTTTATAAATAGTTATGGTAATTAAGTACTATGGTAATTAACTTAGGTGATTTTTAGATTGTAAAGAAAGTTTTATGGTGAGAAGTTCTTTTGTATGAAGGTTTATATGCAAATGGGTGAGCAAATAGGGTTAAGCTTACCTTATACCTCACATACACCACACCTTGAGACTACACCTCACTCTTCTCTCATGACACCTCACCCTTCCAACAAAAACTCCATACATAAACTATTTCCAGCCTTTCAAACTGAACAAAAACATCTCTCACCAAAATCCTCATCTTTTTCTTCTAAGTTCTTTACTAATTCATGAAAAAGACTAGAGTTTTCATGTACCTTGGTTCAAACCACTCAAGTTAGGACTCCTCATCTCTTTGTGCACATCTTAACGACTGAGTTATGTGGATTCTTCAAATAGGTATAACACCCAACTCTTCTGGTTTTGTTAAGAGTTATGTACAAATTAACGTTTACGATATCGGAAAAACGTGTTTTAGTTTAGAGTTTTAGCTCTGTTAGTATCTACTATAGTTATATTAGTCTCTATGTAAATCTAACAGTACAATAGAATATTATTAGAGCCTAGAGTACCCCCTAGAAACCCAGACCCTTTCCCTCACAGTTTTGATCGCTGGAATCCATGAAATTCCTGCTACTGCCGGTTTTCCTAAGAAGTTGGGTTTCGAATTTTTGTGGGTATCTTTCTGTAGGTTATATAAGGTCTTTGGTATACTTTGATTTTCCTAGATAGTCTGTAAACAAAATTTGGAAGCTAATTGCTTTGCTTTTTATAATATTTTAAAGTATGATACGGACATTTCGTATCACGTTTTTGTGTTTTCTCAAAATACGATGATTCAGGGTAGCTCTATTTAGCTTTGGGTCTGTATAGCACACGATATTCAAATGTATCACGTTACGTAAGTTAGTTCACTTAAAATTTACGTTTTCGCCATATCGGAATTTAGCCGCTTATATATGAAAATTTCAGTTCGATGTTAGGTTTAACCGCTGGAATTTCAGAGGCAGTGAGAAAGGGAAAATGAGTGATGGGATCCGAGTAGATCAAGACTTGTTCCGGTGAGTAAACTAAATATCTACCAGGGATATTGTATGGATGGCGTATAGCGCCCGAAACTAGAAATTTTGTTATACATGTTTTCCATTCATGTTGTTTGCATAATTAGACTTAGCATTGTATTGTATGCATTCATATCTATTGATCGCTATTGCTTAACACTTGTTAGGACACTTGCACTGTTACCGATGAGTTATGTTGCACGTGCACATGCTTACATGCTACACTACACCCCATTAGTAATTAACATGTCACGTACACACCTAGAACTTGCCATGTCACCTATAATCCATTGCGCATTGCTAGTATCATTAATAACCGTTGTCATGCAGTATTGCTATTGTTTTGATACATATCATATCTCATTGTCATTATTATTACTTGTATCATGAAATTTTAAATTATGAGATTTTCCCTTGTTTTAAGTTTTTATTCACTACATGTTATCTTGGTACGACCTAAATTAGTTATAATTGTACGGGTCTTCCTGATTTATATGATACGTCCACAATGAGTTGCTGTTTTTCTGATTTGGTTTTATTCCGAACCGAGTGGGGGGCTATACATTTGCGGATTTTTATGTTATCCGGACTGAGTGGGAGAGTATACAGTCGAATAAATGGTGAACCCGGTCGAGAACGAAGGACAGAAAAGCCGCATTAGAGGCAAGGAGCCTAGCGAGGACACTCGATACCGGAGATAGTTTGAGAAACCCGGAGGATATCTAGAGGATATCGACCGATGTTGTTGAATATCAGGATCGTTCGGGGAACAATGCCTGCTAAAACTGAAGATTTGTGTCGATGTTTGACACGGGATTTGAGGATCGTTTATGAAAATGACCAAGATTTTGGAATACTTGATGAGATTTCTGTTTTCTTCTATACAGGCACTATAGTTATATATTCATGATTCATTGCTATCACATATCATGATTACCTGATGCATTATTTTGTCGCTATTTCATTTATGCATACAATTTCAATCGTTGGATGCTAGTTTATTCGCTGAGTTGGCAACTCATCCCGTTGTGCCTTAGTTCCTTGAAGGAGACGCGTGGACGCTTTGCGGCATTGCGGACACATATATCAGCTTTCGTCGCTTATCTTGATGGGTGGGTTACATGTTTAGTAACTGCCTATTTTGGGTATTTGTATGTTGTATCTAGTGTGACTCTATCAGACCATGTATATCATTAGACTTAGAACGAGAGTATACTTATGTATATATTTTAGGTCGATTGAGTAGAATCGACTAGTTATATTTGATTGTGCTTTCTACTACTTATATGCATGTGATTCTTCGCTTTTGAGCGTCGTATATTATTTGCATGGGTTGTTTCTGTCGATTGGCATTGATTTTGCTCCCAAGTAGGGGATGCCACTGTTATAATGATTATGTTCTTTTTTTTTCTCAAAATTTACCAAGGAGGTGCTATCAAAATTTCTAATACTAAAACCAATTGTTTTAACCTCATTTCAAAAATCATTCGATATGTGTTTAAACTAAACAATCTTTGAATTTAAATTGTGGTCTCATTTTCATTATTTTAAAACTGTACCTTCTTATTTCCGCAAACAGGGTTTAGATCTCGGTTTCTGGCTTACTTGGATTGTGTCAGTATGTTTAGACGTCATACAATCTAAGTGTCGGTCACGTGCCAAATTCGGGTCGTGACAAGATAGCGGAACCATGTGAAATCTACTAGTTTGGAAATCAGGACGGAAGTATCTCGAAATGTTGAGATTGTGATAAATTTGCATCAAAGTGGAGTTTATTGAAAATTGATGCAAATTTAGTCTAAGTAAATTAATGAATCCATGGAGGTAGTGGAAATTTGGTCTAAGAAGCAAGTCCAAGTTCAGAAACATACAAACAATCATTGCAGCTTATCTGTGAAGATACATGTGAATACTAGTTGGCAAAATGCACTCATTTGCTGACAAGATGCATGCATTTTAAGACATACATACTTATCTCATCTAATATCTCTAAGCTATCCTATATATTAATATTAAAGTTTAGGCGTGTGGTGGGCAATTCAAGTGCAGACCCAAAAAAAGTCCACGCATCAACAGTGCGCTTGACTCGACGACATTTAAATCCATAAATAGATCAACATAGTAAATTTGTGTTGATTGAGTTTGAGTAGCCAATCAAAAATTAACGTTGGCCGGGGAGAGAGCAGAGGCCGAGAGTGAGTTAAAGAGATGCGGAGAGATTTGTATTGAGAGATTTGAGAAAAATCTCCTAGGATTGCTCTTGCTTGTAAACTTGATTCAAGTATAGAAGACATTTGCAAATTCCGCTCTGCCGGGGACTAGCCATATGGTGGATGAACCTTGTTAACAAATTCCTCTCTTGTTTGTGATCAATTATTTTTCTTTTCTTATTCCCACACTTTAATTTAACTGTATCTTTCGTTGTCTAATTACATGATTGTGTTTGCGTAATTGTTTGTCGCGAGCACTGTTCCGTAGATCGACTAATCTTCTAACAAAAAGGGTACCAAAATCAGATGAAAAAACTTTGTAAATAGGCTTTAGGCTATGCAGATCGAGAGGGACAATGCGGATCCTTCCAAAGAAATTATGAAAAATGACTTTTTGATCAATAGAGAACAGACACTCTCCATGTTACTTGAATACTTGCTACCCCGATTTCTTAAACAAAATTAAATAAGGTAATATTATAATGGGTAAATTACACTAAAATTCCCTCAGTATCAAGTTTTTTTCCTCTAAAATACATCATATATTTTTCATTAAAATAAAATCAAAACCAGCACTTAAGATATTTTACCGTAAGAAAAAGGATTTCTACACAACCCTTTTCTACGCAACAAACTGCACAATATCCACAAAATCAACAGGCCCCGTACTTAATGCGTGAGCCCCATACCAAATGTTTGAGTGTGTTACGTAGTTTGTTGTCTTGAAAAATTGCGTAGCTACTCTTTACTCTTTACCGTATTAAAAGAACTTTAGCGTAGTTTAGTGAAAACCCTTCTAGTTTAGGGTATTTTAGTGTAATTTACCCTCCTATAAAAGGAATGGATTTATAATAAGGACAATTTTTTTTATATTAAAGCATATTAAAATAATATTTTTTAAAACAAACCATTTTCAAAACATATTACAAAAACAGACCGCTTTCTGTCTCGTAGGCGCCACGTCAGCACCAGCCTAGCGCTGGCACTTGCGTCAATAAATATTTTTTAAAGAGAGCAGTTTCAAACCGCGCCCATTACAAATATAATGGGCACAGCTGTTGGCTATGGTGCCCTCAAGGCAATTATAATAGTCGCAGGTAGGTGATTATGATAATTGAGGGATGACCTATACCTGTAGAACAGTTTTACTCGAGATGATAGTATGCTATCTGGTTTGTCTTTATTATCATGTATATACTTCAGGTGGTATTACAGATCACTATTACATGTTGATAGAGCCCATAGGATTCTTACTTGACTACCAGCATTATAATGGCGATCATATACATATTGTCAGATAGCAGTTCCCAGGTGACATATGCACAGGTTAGTCTGTCGACCTGAGATCGTCTTTTGTCTCGTGTGAGTTCCTACCGTGCTTTGATTACTATCCTACCACGGCTCAAAGGAGTCGTGCAAACAGGTTTTAGTTGGGTACAGTCCCGAGCCATATGGAGGCAGTGAGCGGATCGTCGGGGATTCGCCTCTCCCGGTATTGGGGGTTGATGTCGCGTTGTGCACAGGTGGCCATCACCAGAAATCCTCGGCCGGGGTGAATGAGAATTACCGATTTAGGATCGATAGTTTCTCAGGTGGTGATGGGTTTCATATCGACACTAAATGTCACGTTTTTAGGGGTCTGACTTCATCCACCCCCTAGACTCGATATGCGATACTCTTAGACGAACAGACCAGACTGTACGGATATTGTCACTGCCAGGCTCAGTAGGGGTACGGATGAGTTTGCTCGTCGGCCTCCCTTTCACTCAATACCTGGGTAACCGTTACGTACAACTAGTGCCGCTGATGTACTTGTGGTTAAACCCACTGCCAGCATATTGACGAGTCTTTAGAGTCCCACATAGAGGGTTTCCCTGCTTTGGACGATACGATGTAGAGGCCGTATGGTTTTACGGCAGGGTTCGATCATATACGTGCACTTGTGCACGTATCATGATTCGGATGGATAATACTAGTGGCTATGGTTTAAGCCGGGTTCTAGTATTGTATTGTTGGATTATTTTCATTTCATTGTATTCGTATTTTTCGGAATACGGATACGGGTATGTATTTACGGATGAGGGGTATTTTTGTAATTTCATTACAAGATACTTCTAGAAGATACCACCTCATTATTGTTTTAACTATTTGGATAAATGGTTTAATGAGGTGGAGGATGAGGTGGACTTGGCATTTATTGATGGCGTGGCTCAAGTGATGACTCATGGTGGCACTATTGAACCATGCTTGATATTATTGGTGTTGTGAGATATTTTGAGGAGATGGATTTTTCTTAGTTGCTAGCATGCTTGCTTTTCTTCACTTGATGCCACACTCACTCATGCCAACAACACTTAGCCATTTTTCTTTCTTGAGTTGCTACACTCTCATGCTCATACTTCATCTTCTTCCTCCACCCATAATGTCTCATGTGTTGAGAAACATTGGGTGATTAGAGACAACTTAATCCATCATTAGATTCTACATCTCCTAAGCTATCAAGTTTGGCAAACTAGATACCCTAGTTACCTCGGTTATGAGGTTGAAGCTCATTGCACAAACCTTCGGGTGGATTATCTTCGATGGAGGGAGACCGGAGATCAAGCTTAATCATGGAGACCTCTAGGAGCTTGGGAAGGTGTTTGAAGACCGAAGGACACGGATCAACTCAGTATAACCATTCCTAACTTCCTTTATATTGCTTGCTAGCATAGGGTTTAGGGTAGATCCGGGCATCGGGTTGTGGTAGCGCCAGTTTTTGTAAATTTTTGTTCCGCATTTGGCCACGATTTGATGGCCGGGGCGCTGCCGTAACCCAACAGCAGTTTTAAATCGTTCCCCTTATAAATGTAATGGGCACAGTTTCAAACCGCGCCCCTTACAAATGTACTGAGCACAGTTCTAAACTGCGCCCATATATTTTAGTGAAAAATAATGAGGCGCGCTTTGAAAGTGCGCCCCATTTCCCTAGTTAAATGATACGATTTATTTAATTTTCTCATTCTTCACTATTCTCTCTCTCGTTCACTCGCACACTCTCTCAGTTACTCTCTCTGCTTTCTCTATCTCTTTTCCCGAGACCTCTATCCCCCCGACCTCCTCCCAAGACCTCTCTTCCCCCATCCCCGGCGATCTCTTCCTCTTTGGTCTCTCTCTCATCTCTTTCCCTCTGTCTCTCTCTCATCTCTTTGTCTCACTCACGCTCTATCGATCCCTCCTCTTTTTGTCATCTCTCAATCTTACATTCTCTCGTTCATACAGTTTTAGGTGGAAATTCACAGGAGAACAATCACCTTCATTCTTACCATCGTCATCACCACTGTGAGCATCAAGAAGGTTAGCTAAACCATAATTTTATTTTAAAATAATTCAAAAAAATTTAGTTAAAATTTCGTATTGGCAATGCAATTCGAAATAATTGGGTACATATTAGGGGTTTCCCCCGATTTTACTTATGACGGATCAATGAGTAGGATACAAGTTCTTACAATTTGTTACATGCTAGAAATATGGATTTTCTTGTAATTTTATGCAATTAGGTGCGCATAAATGTGAAAATAAATAAGTAGGTTAATTGATGAGAACTCTCAAAACATGCGTCGATATTTTTGGCAGGTGGAAAAATGACGGATAATTACATCTATTTAGTTTGCTATTTCGGTGGCCAATTATCGATTGTAAAAAACAATATTCTTGAATATGTCGGTGGAAAAACTAAGATGACTAAAGTTAAGAAGTCTAGTATATACAACGAGTTTTGCCAAGTAGTGTACAAAGCTACTAAAATCAATTCGTTAGAGTTCAATATCTTCTTAATATGCAAATGGCCGACGGAGTATGAATATACCGCTATTGAAGTATCCAATGACGAGAATACATAAGTCTTGCTTGCATCGGAATCGAAATCGATCGAGATGTTTGTGAAGAAAGAGATATTGACGTCTGCTCAACCGCCTGAACCTTATTCTGAAGTGTCTGATCCTTCATTTCGAGCATCCGAGCATTACCTGCAAGGAGAAATGATACGCATGCTCAATATGAATGCTGATTCTACCGGTTTTATATCCCCCACCAATGATGAACAGTATAGAAATCAAAATTACGTAGGTGAAGGCACATCAGGCGGGACGCCAGTGAATTGGAAGTTTACGAAGTAATTATTACTTTGCATGTCTTTATACCGAGTGTACATTTAGCGGAAAACTATTTATTGAGAGTGGAGATATGCTATAGTTACTAAGTTTTCATAAATTTACATGCAGTTCTTATGTACCGCCGGTCGGTTATAATTGCATGCCACCGCCAAGTTTCGGTTTTAATTGCATGCCAACGCCAAACTTCGACTTCAATATTCTGCCCCAAAATACCGAGCATATGCAGTCATATAATACGGGATACAATACGGGCTGGACACCGTTTACAGACGATATGTCGGGATTTCGTCGGTATGAAGCCGGAAAATCAAGTACCATGCAAGTTCCTAATGTTGGCTCCGCATATCCAACCGATATAACTGCTACGGATCTAGTGGTGTTGGAACATAATGGAGATGAAAGTGATGATGATGATACTAGTGATGAGGACGGTATTCAAGCACAAAATAGCATGCAAATTGCACATAATCTTGACAATGAGAATGATAGGCAGTGGATTACTAATTCATATGTTAATGATGACTTAGTTGCGTTTGAAGATCTAATGGCCGATAACATGATAGATGCTCACATATTATCTATAGCGGTTCAACTTTTGTGCTGATAGATTTTCGGCAATCGATATTGAAAGTGTGTTGAAGGTCGGCGATTTGTTCGAGAATAAGGAGAAGTTAATTCAGTTAGTCGGCGTTTGGTCAATTAAATATGGAGTTTCTTTTAAACCAATAAAGACTATCACGACCAAGTACATCGTCGTTTGTAAAACAGACACGAACTACCCGTGGAGGCTTCATGTATATATCTCGAAGAAATCACCGACGGGATATTGACAGATAAAGAAGTATACGGGTAATCATACTTTTGTGAATCCTGTAGCGAATTTAAATCATAAACAGGTCATTTCTACATTCATATGTAACAGGATATTGCCTTTTGTGAAAGCGGATGTCGATTTGACCCCCAAAACGATTCAAGTTCTTATAAAAGATATATTATTCATTGAAATAAATTATATGAAGGCGTAGAATGTGTTGAAGAGGTATTATTTAAAATATACGGAGATTGGGAAAATTCGTATGAACATTTGCTACGATACCTTGCAACCATTAAATCTACTAATTCCGGAACTGTTTTCAAGATAACCGACGCTTCAATGTCAGAAAGAATGGGATATTTTATTGGTGCATTTTGGGCATTCAGACCGGCCATTGATGGGTTCGCTTATCGTCGTCCCGTTCTTAGTATTAATGGGACACATTTATACGGCAAATACAAAGAGATTTTGCTCGTTACTGCCGGTGTTGATGCAAATAACGGCCTTTATCTTTTAGCATATGCTGTAGTTGGAGGTGAAACCACTAAAAATTGGGAGTGGTTCATTGCTTGCATTCATTTCTATATTCCATCCGTACGGGGAAGACACATTATTTTCATATCCGACTGAATGAAAGGGATTTCGACTGCACTAAGAAAATCATGACCGGGACCTCATAGTCATCGTTGTTGTATACGATATATCATAGCCAACTTCTCAACTACTGGATTTAGTGGCAAAACCTTGCAGAGTTTGTTCTCTCGAATTGCATGTGCACCAGATGACTTGACATATACAGAGCTGAGAAAGGAACTTAAACGTATATGTCCAAGAGCAGATGCTTGGATTGAAAATAGTCTTAAACATGAAGAAAAAAGATGGTCTCTTTCGAAAGATGGTGGTAGGCAATTTTGCATGATGACTACGAATGCTTCAAAAAGCTTTAACGATGTCTTGAAAGGATCTCGATCTTTACCTATTCAGGCCTTAGTAGGACGAACTTTTTACAGGGCGAACAAATACTTTTTTGCACGACGTCAGGAGGGATAAGAGTAGACGACAAAGTTATGTCATAAGTTCGAACAATTAATAACAAAAAAGGGCTGTTGATGCTAGGTATGCTTGGATCGTGAGATTCAGCCAGTCTGAATGGCAGGTGACTGATAAAGATGGAAAAAATTACGGCGTAGTCATCGATGGTAGGAACTGCAGTTGTACGTGCAATATTCCTAAGTTGCAAAAGTTGTCTTGTTCACATGTAATTTTAGCATGCACACGAATAAAGGATGGAGGAACATTACACATCACGATCTTGCTTCGAAGTGTATTTTGTCTCCAAATACAAAACCGCTTATGCTCCGTTGTTCCATCCTGTACGTGATAACCGATATTGGAAGGCATACGACGGTCCAATGATATTACCATCTATCGATAGGAGACAAGTAGGACGACCACATTCTACTCGTATCAAAAATATTATGAATGATTCATGAGATGGACGTAGGCAAAATATATGCAGCATCTGCAATGAGTATGGTCATAAACAAGGCGCCATGCAAAAATCATCCAGCCCCACGTCGCCATTGGTAATCACCGCCTATATTTTGAAAATACACACACACGTGCAAACGCAAAAAAACATATATATACACACATACACGCGCATATAAGTTCTTTGTTATACATGCTCATTTTTTCAAAGATAATATAAGTCGACCTTTTCATTGTGCGGATATACTTATAGAGCCTGGACCTATAGATATGATTGTTCTGTACTTGTAGGCTGACTACAGGTCAGTCAACGCCGCATTAGTACAGGTAAAACTTTTTAATTTTATTTTCTCTAATTACATATGTTATTTATACGTTACTGATATAAGTTTTCTTTTTGTAATTGGCAGAGTGATCAGGTGATTACATGCGTTGACCACTCGGTACAGAGCAGCAGGATCCCAGCTGGAGATGCCCATATGCAGGCTGAGCTACAATAGGCATACTTTCATCTTTTATCCATATTAGAGTATATACGTCTAGATAGAGGCTTGATTACGACTTTGGTAGATAGATGGAGACCAGATACCTCCACATTTCATTTTAGAGTTTGTGAGATGACTATCACCCTTCAGGACGTCGCTATGTTGCTTGGTCTGCCAATAGACGGAGATGTGATTGCTGTGGAGTACAACTACGATAGGTCAGATTTATGTCCCAGCTTGTTGGGTAGGATTCTACCTGTTGGTCAAAAGAGAGGCAGTATCATTAACTTGAGTTGGTTGCGGGAGGTGTTTAGTGTTGAGCCTGCTATGGAAGCTATCCCTGCGGTGATCGAGTATCACGCACAAGCCTGCATTTTACATCAGATAGGGATTCGCTTGTTCCCAGATAAGAACAAGAGCAGAGTTAGTCTTGCATGGCTGCTTCTTTTAGCTGATCTCAACCAGTGTGCTAATTTATCGTGGGGAAGTGCAGTTTTGTCATTCCTCTACAACGAGCTAAGGATGGCTGCATTGATGGAGCAAAAGAGTTTTGGGGTCTGTTTGACGCTTCTTCAGGTATAAAATATTTAAAGTCGCATTCTACTAATTTTGCGTAATTAAATTGATATTCAATGTAAAACCGCATTCTATCATATTTTATTTCAGATACGGTCATGGACATATCTCTCTATTGGTTGCCTGATCATTACGACACAATTCGCTTTAGATGGCCAAAGGCTATATGATTGCCAGTAAGTAATTGACCTATGCACATATTTCAAATTTCAAGTTTTTTTGGAATATTAACTTGTTTGTAATCTCCATGCATGAGTAATGTGCCCAGGTCATGAGATGCGACACCGGATTGCAGCCTCCATTTCTAATGCAATGAGTTCGATGTCATGAAGGAGGCATCAGTTAAGTGGACACCGTACACACTTGACCTGATGGGCACTCTGCATCCATTATGCTTGGCAGGTGCCGATTTCTGGCGTGTGCGGGAACTGATCATCTGTTACGATGTTATTCAGATGCACGTGCCAGACCGAGTCCTTTACCAGTTCGGCTTGAAGCAGCACATACCAAGCACGGTGGAGTGGACACCGCGCCAGGGTAGAGCGCCGGTTAGGGATGCTTGGCTCGTGGAGTATCAAATTTGGGTGGGTCGATGGTATGATCGGGTAAACCACATAGCCGATAAGATACAGCCAGGTATACCGATAGACCGGTACCTTACCCATTAGTTGTATGTATGCCCTAGAGATCGTTATTGTACATGATTGTATATTATAATGGATGCTTGGACATATATAGGGAAGACTTTCTTGCTCAACATGATAGTATGCTATCTGGATGCTCTTTATCTTAACATGTAGACTAGCATAGTGATACCATCTTGCTCTCACATGTTGATAAAGCCCTTAGGATGTGTACTTGACTACCAGGATTATGATGCAGATCATACTAGTGGGGCCAGGGTAGTCCACAAGTTCATCCTTTAATTGTTCCTAGTCGTGGGTGTATCGAGACGGGACATCGATATTCCAGAATAGACTAGCGTATACGTTTCTTGACCCATTTGATGGGCGATGGATGATCCCATATCCATTGGTGTTTGACATCAAAAATTGTATACGGGTGCTCAGTAGAGACTGGGTACAATGAACAGGACTCGCCGAGAACTCCTAGATGGTATTATACCTAACGTCAGATAGCAGTTCTCTGGTGACACTGGTATATGTTAGTCTGTAGACCCGAGATCGTCATAGAGTCTTGTGCGATTCCCACTGTGCTTTGATTTCCACCCTACCACGTTCAAGGGAGCGTGCAAATGAGTGGTTTTTGGGTACAGTCCCAAGTCACATGGAGGCAATGAGCGATAGGAAGGGTTTCGTCTCTCCCGGTATTGGGGGTTGATGCTGCGCTATGCTCGATTGGCCATAACAGGAAGTCCTTGGCCAGGGCTGATACTGAGATTTACCGGTAAGTGTTATCAGTAGTTTCTCGACCCGTTATGAGCCTCACATCGGAATGACATATCAAGTTATTGGGGTCTGACGTTTACTACCCCCGGACTCGATATGCGACATATCAGACGAAGAGACCGGACTGTACGGTAGTGTTACTATTGGATTCACAGGAGTATGGACAAGCTTGCTTGTTGATCTTCTGATTGCTCAATACCTGGGTAGCCGTTACGTCCAGCTAGTACCGTTGATGGCTTGATGGTGATTGATATGATCATTACCTACTGCCGGCGTATTGACGAGTCAGTAGAGTCCTACACAAAGGTTTTCTAGCTCAAGCGAAACGAAGTAGGGCACATATATGATATGTGCGGGACCGAGATTAATACGTGTATGTGATACCATATTCTAATCTCGCGATACAGGTTATATGTGTTATAACCGGATTGTTGAATCAAGTGTTGATTCAATGATATGTTATATGTATATGTGATATGCATATAAATGATATTAGTCGGTTATATGTGATATAGCCGGATTATTAAATCAAGTGTTGATTTAATAATTTAATATATAATTATATATTTGATATATTAATATATATTAACTAATATTAGTTCACTTAAGATTCTTTTCTACTAATACATACAAATATATATGTGATATATATTAATGTATTTATTTATGTGTCATGCTAGATACATTGGACTTGGGTGTATGAGACTCATACTTAACTAAAGATAATTCGGGCAATTAATTATTAAGAGATAAATCAAAATTAGGTAGAAATTGGCATGGTTTGAGATGCTTGTGGAAGCATGTAGAAACATTGATTTGGTTCACTAATTTTGTTTTACTCTAAATATTTATTAAGTTAACCATTATCTTTAGCCATGGTTAAGTCTCTACATGAGATATATGAGATATTTTGTCACCCATGGTTCATACATGATACTTGATCACTTGAGTTTCTTCTTCATCTCCTTCCTTGCCCTCTAGCTTTCAAGTGAAAAGAAAAAAAAAGAGAAAATTAATTCTAGAGTGAGCAAAATTCCTACTTCATCAATTTATACCAAACTAGCCATTTAGTATAGGTTGTTTACTTCACTAATTCTTTAATTAGTGAAGAGATAGCTTGAGTTAGAGATTCTTCGATATAGATCATCTTCGGCCTCGAAGATTCTTGAGCAAGCCCGTTCCTTTCACCTAGTGAAGCCAAAGGAGAGTCCGGGACACCACTACTTGGAGCAAAAGGACTACTGCACGGAGCTTTAGAAGTGAAGGACCGGTCTATAAAACTTGTATTTCTATTTCACTTAGTGTAAAGTTTGTTTACATGCAATTATAACCCTAATTCTCTAGTTAGATCCTTGGTCAGGCTCGCTCGGCACCCTAAATTTTTTAAAATAGCATACTTGATGCTTGCCGAAATCCGTTGGGGTGCTAAGCGAACCCAGCAGTGGTATAAGAAACATGCTAGAGCATTAGGAGTTGTTTAGGCAAAGTTAAAGTGTTCGATTGGCTTTTCAAAACCCGTTTTTCCCACTCTCTGGAAAAAATTTCAAAATATGTAATTTTTATAATTAAAAATATTCAGAAAATTGTGCAGGGTTTTCTATGGACCCACAAGAAGAACGATGGCCCAACTCAACCAAACGACCGCGGAAGCACGGCCAAAGCATTTCTTTGGCGACGGTTCCATGACGCCGTTAGTGAGGCAGGGAGTGTAGCTTCTTATGTAGGTCCGTAGGTACTTGAGGCACTATTTGGATATTTTTAACTGTGGCTCAAGTGTTGAGGTCTCTGGGAATTTTGAGTGTTTGATAAATCGATCGAAATGTTTAACATCGTCTAGATATATGTGGTTTGTGATACAATATTTGGAATCCACAATAATTAGTTTTGTGAAAACTAATTAGTACTTTGTAAATCTAGCAATTTAGTCTCTTTTGATCGGTTGCCGCGGGGTTTTGATTCGGATCAAAACTCCATCGCAATCTCGTATAGTACGCGAACATTCGCCGAGTAACACTACTAGATAACCATGCCCTATAGCCCCGACCAAGTGACTGTAGGAGAACCCCGTAGCCAAAAGCATCTGTTCGGGTGCTCGCGGCCGCGGTGTTTCGCCTAATTTCGCTTCGTCGACGGCATCGGGGGTGGGGCCGTCCACTAATGTTTCCGACGAGTATTCGATCAACTGTTGGGAATCTTGTTGAATTGCCCAACTGGATATTGAAAAGTGTTTTCAATTTGAGACTAAAATGCCGGGTTTGTAACGTTAGGCATGAAATTCGGAATATGTGATATTTCGGGTTTATGATGTCTAAGGAATTTATATGGTTAGGCATGAAATCCGAAATATGTGATATTTCGGGTTTATGATGTCTAAGGTGGTTGTGGATTCCAACTATTGTAGTTTTCGCTTTTTTTTCTGCGACCGTAAGTGTAATATGTGGAGTATCACCGGTTTCGTTGCTATACGCCAACGACAATTGGGATGCGTATATTTACTTACGTTGATAACATATGATATTATGTGTTGCTGGGATATGTTATATTGGATCGTTGTGTTTGAATAGCCGGGTTTTTTTGCGTGAGATGAGAGTTTTTCGTTTTCATTCATGTAAAAACTTGTTTGTAATATTCTTTTATTGGGACACTTCCGGGTTGAGGATGATGTCACCATTGATATATATTATTTACTTTTCCGCATTAGGATAGACCCAAGGCGGGGAGCATAAGTGACCGGGTTCTAGAGTCCAGTGGGAGACCATCTCGAAGAGTCAAGACCGGGTCTCCTAACTTTAGAATTGATAGGGTTGCTCGCCGCTCTCGTAGGGGTCTACGGATGTGGGTTTGGCTATTCATCACGACCGTGGAATCTGTGTTTTTTACTGGCTTAATTTAAAACATGGACCTTCTAGTATATCCAATATTTCATATGTTGACTTCTGATACAATGTTCTGTGATGAGATCATATGACTGCGTGAGACGAATGCTTTATATTATATATATGATATATAATAAACGTTGATTATGTTTTGCATCCGTGCTAGTCCTGTCCCGCTCTGTCGGTAGTTAAGTAACCTAACGGTGTATGACGGGATCATGTGGCAAATGCGGATGGCATAAGCGTACGCTGTATTTTCGTTTCTTCTGTGATGCTTAGGAAGCATAAATGATGGAACTTCATTAATGAGATTAATGAAAAGGAAAGAAACCCAATGATGTTTTGGAATTAATTTTTTAAAACCGGTAGCTCTAGTTCTTGCTTTGCGTAGTAGTATTCCTTGATGAATATCCAGCACCTCATTCAATGAAGAAAGAGCCTAGATCCCTTCGCCAAGAGTAACCTCTTTAGCAAAAACTAGTAGATACTACACCCACTCGGTTTATTTTGAAAAACTCAATTTTAAAAGCGGAGCTTAAACCACTCCTTTTCAAATCACTCGATTCTACAACGATATCAAGTTCATTACGCAAAAGGTTTTCTTAAAAACCTGTCGTAGCCCTCCGTCATTTCAGATAAGTGCTATTTAGTAATCGTACTACGTTTGTTGACTATGTTAAGGCGTAGTGTGCGGTAGCTAATTAGTGCTTATCTGCAACCATATGATGTGATTGGATTAGGGTAGTCGTACGGTTTTGTTGACTATGTTAAGGGTCGTACGGGTGGGTTTAATTCAATCAGGAAATGACGGGTTGAACTTGGCTAGCGCTTATGATTTATTGACTATGTTAGTGTCATAAGTTGCTAGGGGCAAAAACATTATCGGGAATTTCAAGTGTTGAAATTTGCAATGAGATTGCATACATTCTATGAGATAGTTGGATCCCGATACCTGCTGTGAGTAAGAGTTACTCCTGAGAGATTTTTGCACTTTACAATTAGCCAATCAAGTAGGTGACAAGAAAGGAGTCAACGGGTTTATGCCTCTGAGAAAACGAGGTTTATTTTAATTAGGTCCGTGCGAAAGTACGGGGAACCTCACTCAAACTACTGACACTGGCCTGGCTGAAAAATTGGCAAACTTGTAGGGTGTAATTAATCCCGGCTAGCCTTACCTTTTAGGGTTTGAAGGAAGATTTGATAAAAACAGTGGGAGCCTGATTAGATAAGATAATAACTAATCTAATTTTGCAAGAGCATACGCTAAGTGTTTTCTTCTCTCTTTCTCCAGGTAGCGACCATGCCACGTCTTAATCAAGATAATAATATTGATGTATTGACCGAACCCACTTGTTATACTGAGCTGGGAAACGTTGGTTCCACTCTAGCTTATAATTGTTATAAATCTGAGCAGCAAATAAGAGAATATTCGGATTCCCATACAACCCGAATGAGGAATGTGCATGTTGATGCATATTCTTCGGGTTTATTCGTTACCGAGAACTGTTTCTCAGTACACTCTACGTCCTGGGTATTAGATACCGGATCAGGATCCCACATATGTAATATGTTACATGGGCTTAAGAGAGGTAGAGAACTGGGAAAAGTTGATCATTCTCTAAAAGTAGGGAATGGTGCAAATGTTGCAGCTAAAACAGTTGGTGAATATCACCTTATATTACCAACTGGTAAATACATTGATTCTGAACGAATGTTATTACATACCGAACTTGATATACAATATTATATCAGTTTTTTTATTATGTAAAGAAAGATATAATTTTGTATTGCAGGATAATGTTATGAACATTTTTCTAAATCAAAAGTTGATTGGATCAGGCACGTTATGTAATGGCATATACATTCTAAATCAAACTACAATTCTTAACGTACAGAACACACACAAGAGGAAAAGTTCAGAAATAAACGAATCCTTCTTTTGGCATTGTAGATTAGGTCATATCAATGCGACACGACTAGCTAAGTTACATAAGGATGGATATTTGAATACGTTCGAATTTACATCTTATGAAACTTGTCAGTCATGTTTCAAAGGCAAAATGACCAAAACTCTGTTTACTGGACACGGAGAAAGAGCTACTAAACTCTTAGGACTAATACATAGTAATGTATGCAGTCCTATGTCTACATATGCCAGGGTTGATTTCTCATACTTCCTTACATTCATCGATCATCTCTCAAGATTCAGGCATGTGTTCCTGTTGAAACACAAGTCTGGAGTTTTTGAGAAATTTAAAGAATATAAGTGCGAAGTAGAGAACCAAATGGGTCAAAGTATTAAAATCCTTCGATCTGATCGGGGAGGAAAATACTTAAGCACGGAGTTTCTGGATATTTAAAAGAGAATGGGATTCTCTCTCAGCTTACTCATTCATATACACCACAGCACAGCGGTGTATCGAAGCGGAGGAATCGCACCCTATTAGATATGGTGTGCTCTATAATGAGTAATGCTGAGTTACCTATTTCCTTTTGGGGTTATGCGCTTGAGAAACCACATACCTATTGAATAGAGTTCCAACCAAATCAGTGCCTACCACTCCATATGAGATATGGAATGGGAAGAGATCATCTCTTAAACGAGTTAAGATATGGTGTTGTCCGGCCTATGTTAAAAAGCAAAATCCGAACAAGCTCGAGGCAGGGTCAGTACAGTGTAAGTTTGTTGGATATCCCAAACATTTGCGAGGGTATATCTTCTACCACACTGAGGAGCAAAAGGGGTTTTGTTTCTTGGCATTCCACCTTTTTAGAAAAGGAATTTCTTATGGAAGAAATTATTGGTCATGTGGTAGAACTGGAAGAAGTTTCAGCTACACAAACTACAGCTGATGATTTGGTAGAACCGGAGGATTCAATAGCCTCCAACGAACCTCAGCCTCTCCGCCGATCTAGTAGGGTTCCTCATCCACCTGAGAGATACTACGGTTTTCTCATTGATGGTGGGAGCGAGGATTGCATTATGGAAGATGATAACTCAACTAGTTTCGAGCAGGCCATCATGAGTGGGGACTCTGTGAAATAGCTAGATGCAATACGTTCTGAGATGGAATCCATGTACCCCAACAAAATATGGACTTTGGAAATTGCACCTGAAGGGGTAAAACTCATTGGGAGCAAGTGGATCTTGAGAAGATTCTTGGTGTAGATGGAAAAGTTGAGACTTTCAAAGCTAGACTTGTAATAAAAGGTTTTCGTCAACGACCAGGTGTGGACTATGATGAAACCTTTTCTCCAGTGGATATACTTATCCGGATCCTACTTACCGTTGCTGCATACTATGACTACAAAATCTGGCAGTTGGATGCCAAGATCGCTCTTCTAAATGGTGATTTAGAAGAGAGCGTGTGCATGACACAGCCGGAGGCTTCGTGGACAGTGGGAGTTGCGGAAAAGTGTGCAAGTTGCTTAAATCAATCTATGGATTGAAGTAGGCATCGTGGAGTTGGAACATTTATTTTGATGTGGCAGTCAAAGAGTTTGACTTCATCAAAAACGTAGATGAACCTTGTATATAAAAGAAGGTTGTAGATAGTAAGGTTGTCTTCCTCGTATTATACGTGGATGACACAATCTTGATAGGAAACGATGTTCCTATGCTACACTCGGTCAAGCTCTTCTTATCACAATGTTTCTCCATGAAGGATCTGGGTGATGCCTCTTACATCCTGGGGAGAAACACTGGACAGCTGTGAAGAACATTCTTAAGTACTTGAGAAGGACTAAAGAAATATTCTTGGTGTATGGTAACGGTGATCTCCAGATGGAGTCCTTTACCTATTCGAGCTTCCAGAGTGATAACGTCGACTGTAAGACAGTCTCGGGTTTTGTCTTTACCCTCAGTGGAAGGACGGTATGTTGGAAGAGTTCCAAGCTAGATACCATAGCAGACTCGACGATAAAAGTTGAATACATCGCTCCCAACGATGCTACCAAAGAGGCTGTCTGGATGAAGATGTTCATGGGATGAACTTGGTGAGATTCCTACCATTGTGATGACAATAGAGCTATGGCTTTGTCCTAGGAATCCCGGTCCCATCAGTGATCCAGATATATTCTTAAGTGGTATCACCTGATCAGGGAGATGGTTGATCTCTAGGAGATCGAGGTTAAGAGAGTTGACAGGAAGAATAACTCGGCGGATCCACTCACGAATGCCATCCCACAGATACAATTTGAGAGTCTCATTGGGATGTTGGGTATGAGATACTACAACAATTGGCCTTAGTGCAAGTGGGAGATTGTTAGTTGTATGTATGCCCTAGAGGCCATTATTGTACATGATTGTATATTATAATGGATGCATGGACATATATAGAGAGGACTTTCTTGCTCAACATGATAGTATGATATCCGGTTACTCTTTATCTTAACATATAGACTAGTATAATGATAATGTCTTGCTCTCACATGTTGATAAAGCCCTTAGGATGTGTACTTGACTACTAGGATTATGATGCAGATCATACTAGTGGGGTCAGGGTAGTCCACAAGTTCACCCTTTAATTTTTCCTAGTCGTGGGTGTATCGAGACGTGGCATCAATATTCCAGAGTAGACTAGCATATACGTTTCTTGACCCATTTGATGGGCGATGGATGATTCCATATCCATTGGTGTTTGACGTCAAAGATTGTATACGGGTGCTCAGTGGAGACTGGGTACACTGAACATGACTCGCCGAGAACTCCTAGATGGTATTATACCTAACGTCAGATAGCAGTTCTCTAGTGACACTGGTACATGTTAGTCTGTAGACCCGAGATCGTCATAGAGTCTTGTGTGATTCCCACCGTGCTTTGATTTTCACCCTACCACGTTCAAGAGAGCGTGCAAACATGTGGTTTTTTGGGTACAGTCTCGAGTCACATGGAGGCAATGAGCGATACGAAGGGTTTTGTCTCTCCCCGGCATTGGGGGTTGATGTTGCGCTATACTCGATTGGCCATAACAGGAAGTCCCTGGCCAGGACTGATACTGAGATTTACCGGTAAGTGTTATCAGTAGTTTCTCAACCCGTTATGAGAGTCACATCGGCATGACTTATCAAGTTATTGAGGTCTGACATTTACCACCCTCATACTCGATATGCGACATATCAGACGAAAAGACTGGACTGTACGGTATTGTTACTGTTGGATTCATAGGAGTATGAACAAGCTTGCTTGTTGATTTTCTGATCGCTCAATACCTAGGTAACCGTTATGTCTAGCTATTACCGCTGACGGCTTATGGGTGATTGATATGATCATTACCTACTGCCGGCGTATTGACAAGTCATTAGAGTCCTACACAGAGCTTTCCTAGCTCAAGCAAAATGAAGTAGGGCACATATGTGATATGTACGGAACCAAGATTAATACGTGTATGTAATACTGTATTCTAATCTCGCGATACAGGTTATATGTGTTATAACCAGATTGTTGAATCAAGTGTTGATTCAATGATATGTTATATGTATATATGATATGCATATAAATGATATTAGTCGGTTATATGTGATATAGCTGGATTATTAAATCAAGTGTTGATTTAATAATTTAATATATAATTATATATTTGATATAGTAATATATATTAACTAATATTAGCTCACTTAAGAATTTATTTTCTACTAATACATACAAATATATATGTGATATATATTAATGTATTTATTTATGTGTCATGCTAGATGATCCATTGGACTTGGGTGTATGAGACTCACACCTAACTAAAAATAATTTGGGCAATTAATTATTAAGAGATAAATCAAAATTAGGTGGAAATTGACATGGTTTGAGATGCTTGTGGAAGCATATAGAAATCTTGACTTAGTCCACTAATTTTGTTTTATTCTAGATATTTATTAACCTAACCATTATTTTTAGCCATGGTTAAGTCTCTACATGAGATATATAAGATATTTTGTCACCCATGGTTCATACATAGTACTTGATCACTTGAGTTTCTTCTTCATCTCTTTCCTTGCTCTCTGGCTTTCAAGTGAGAAGAAAAAGAAAAAGAGAAAATTAATTCTAGAATGAGTAAAATTCCTACTTCATCAATTTATACCAAACTAGCCATTTATAGGTTGTTTACTTTACTAATTCTTCAATCGGTGAAAAGGCAGCTTGAGTTAGAGATTTTCGATGTAGATCATCTTTGGTCTCGAAGATCCTTAAGCAAGCTCGTTCCTTTCACCTAGTGGAGCCAATTGAGAGTCCGGGACACCACTACTTGGAGCAAAGGGACTACTACACGAAGGTTTAGAAGTGAAGGACCGGTCTACAAAGGTTGTATTCCTATTGTACTTAGTGTAAAGTTTGTTTACATGCAATTATAACCTTAATTCTCTAGTTAGATCTTTGGTCGGGCTCGCTCGGCACCCTAAATTTTTTAAAATAGCATACTTGATACTTGCCGAAATCCATCGGGGGTGCTAAGCAAACCCAGCATTACCTAGTATTGGATGATTACCTGCAAATTCGTCATCACAGCCACCCCTCCGCCCACCTCATATACGCCTCGAGGACCAATAAAGAGAGATTTTGTAATTTTATATCAAACCTTTTTAAACTATAACCTTATTTTGTCACGACCCGTAATTTAGTACGTGACCGGCACTTAAATTACGCAACGTCTAAAGGCGTGACGTAAATCAAATAAGCCGAAGCCCAGAAAATCTAAACTTTTTTGCGGAAAATAGTGGGGGTGCAGTTTTGAAATAAAGGTATAATGAATCATGTATTTCTTTAAATGCATAGATAATGAAACATGAAAATGCAAGTGGGTTACACTAGTTGAAAACATGTTTCGTCTTTTAAAATTTCAGGCAGCACATCCCTTGTATATTTTGGTCCAAAACCATATACACAACAATATATAGGCATCCCCAAGCGGGAGCTAGCTCTTTACCAACTGGCGAAATCACAACCACGCAATAACATATATGTTGGTGTGTAGCTCCTATAGTTAAGTTTAAACAACATATAGTGATGAACTTTTCAAATTTTAGAGGGCTAATACAAACTAACTCCGAATCAAAACTAGAGATTAGGGTAAAACAACAATAAAAGAAGTCTAAGCTAAAAGATAAGGAACTACAACCTTTGTAGTCAACTCCTTCACTCTCTTTGGACTCCTACGGTTCCACTCAAAGCTTGGATCGACTCCGCTCAAGGTCCTTCATCGTCTACGATGATCCACCCGGAGTATCTTTGCTCAAACTCTTTGCTTCATAAAACTAGTATGAATGAAGCATAACAAGCTACACTAATGGGCTAGAGTGGTATAGATTGGTGAAGTGGTTTGTATTCTCACTTAAAAACCCTTTCTTTTTATATTCCTCACTCAATAGAAAACTCAAGAGAACATGAAGGAGGAGGAAGAAGGAGATGGCCAGGCTTGAGCTCAATAATGATAATCCCTTAATAAAAAGAGAAAAGAAAAAAGAATATATATATGAGAGTCACACTCACATAAACCATGGTAAATAAATATCTAGATATTTTTATCGTTGAGTTAAAACAACTAAGGAAATTAAACCAAAGGTTAATGTCATGGTCAAGTGTAGAAGGGTGTAGAAACAATGAACCATGGTTGAATTTCCTTTTTCTTTTCTCAATAAATAAATATATATAGATATTCATTCCATGTGAGTCTTGCATTGCCATCTCCAATGTATCAACAACCATGATAAATATGTATGCATGTATGTGTGCATTCACATCATCATGTGCATGCATAAATATATATGCATACATGCATGCATACATCCAAAGTAGAAAAGGTTTAAAGAAGTGAGCTAAAAGTCAATATTAAATTAACACTTGATTTAATAAACCGGTCATATCATATACGACCCGACCAATAGAAAAACACCCGATTAAAATACGGTATCATATACACGCGTTTAATCGAGCTCCCGCGCATATCTCATATGCACACCACATCGTTTTGCCTTAGTTAGGAAACTCCTGTGTGGGACTCTAAGACTCATCAATACGCTAGCAGTGGGTAGTGATCATATCACATACCCACAAACCGTCAGCGGCACTAGCTGTACATAACGGCTTCTAGGTATTGAGCGATTAGAAGAAAAACAAGCGAACCTATCAAAACTCCCGTCGAGCCAACTGGCAACACTTACTGTACAGTCCGGCCTCTTCGTCTGATATATTGCATATCAAGTATAGGGATGGAATCGTCAAGCCCTAATAACTTAATAAGTCATGCCGATATGGACTATGACCGGTCGAGAAACTACTGATAACACTTATCAGTAAATCTCATCAGCCCTGGCCAGTGACTTCGAGTCAAAGCCAATCGTGCATAGCACAACATCAACTCCCAATACAGGGAGAGAAACCCCTCATATCGCTCAATGCCTCCATGTATCTCGGGACTGTACCCAAAAGCCACCTGTTTGCACAATTCAGTAAAGCCATGGTAGGGTGGAAATCAAAGCACAGTGGGAGAACACACAAGACTCTATGACGATCTTGAGTCTACAGACTAACCTGTACCAGTGTCACCTGAGAACTGCTATCTGACGATAGATATAATACCATATGGGAGTTCTCAGTGAGTCCGTTCAGTGTACCCAGTCTCTACTGAGCACCCGTATACAATCTTCGATGTCACAACACCAATGGATATGAGACTATCCATCGCCCATCATATGGGTCAAGAAACGTATACGCTAGTCTATTCTGGAATATCGATGCCCTGTCTCGATATACCCTCGACTAGGAACATTCTAGGATATGCTTATAAACTACACATGCCCCACTAGTATGATCTCCATCATAGTCATGGAAGTCAAGCAAATATCCTGAGGGCTTTATCAACATGTATGAAATGAACAGTATAACACAATCAAGTAAACATGTTAAGATAAAGTACAATCAGATAGCATACTATCACGTCGAGTAAGAAAGTCATCGTATATATATACATGTCCAAGTATCCACTATACATATAATAGCCTCTACGGCATACATATATCCAACAATCTCCCACTTGCACTAAGGCCAATTATTGGCGTATCTCATACCCAACATCTCAAAAAGTCGCTCATGTTGCGGCTATGGAAGAGCCTTGGTGAGTGGATTCGCGGTGTTATTCTTTGTATCTACTCTTCGAATCTCGATCTTGTGGCGATCTACTATCTTCCGGATCAAATGATATCGCCTTAGGATGTGTCAGGACTTCTGATGGGACATGGGTTCTTTGGCCAACGCCATAACCCCATTATTATCACAATACAATGGTATTGGATCAATAATGGTTGGAACTACTCTTAGTTCCGTGACAAATTTTCTCATCCAGACGGCTTCCTTGGCAGCATCATTTGCAGCAATATACTCAGCTTCCATCGTGGAGTCTGCAACGGTATCCTGTTTGGAACTTTTCCAACTAATCGCCCCTCCATTGAGGGTAAATACAAATCCCGAGATAGATTTGTTGTCATCCTTATCACTTTGGAAGCTGGAATCGGTAAAGGCCTCCATTTGGAGATCCCCATTACCATACACCAAGAACAATTCTTTAGTCATTCGCAAGTACTTAAGAATGTTCTTCACTGCTATCCAATGTTTCTCCCCTGGGTTGGATTGATACTTACTTACTACAGCTAGTGCATAAGCTATATCAGGGTGAGTACATAACATCGCATACATTATAGATCCTACGGCTGAAGCTTAGGGTATAATGCTCATGCGAGCTCTCTCTTCATCAGTCTTCGGACAGAAGTCCTTGGAGAGAGTGATTCCATGGCAAGCGGGCAAGGCACTACGCTTGGAATCTTCCATACTAAACCTTTTTAGAATGGCGTCAATGTACTTTGATTGGGACAATCCCAATAATCTCTTGGATCTATCTCTATAGATCCTAATACCCAAAATGCAAGAGGCATCACCCAGGTCCTTCATGGAGAACTTTTGTGATAAGAATAGTTTGACCGATTGTAGTATAAGAATATCATTTCCTATCAAGATAATGTCATCCATGTACAATACGAGGAATGTGACAGTACTCCCTACAATCTTCTTATAAATATATGGTTCATCTATATTTTTGACAAAATCAAACTCTTTGATTGTATCATCAAAACAGATGTTCTAGTTTCGTGATGCCTTCTTTAATCCATAAATGGATTTAAGTAACCTACATGCATTTTCGCTACTCCCGCTGTCAATGAACCCTCTAGCTGATCCATAAAAACGCATTTTTCTAAATCACCATTTAGAAATGCAATTTTAACGTTCATCTGCCAGATTTCATAATCGTGGTGAGCAGAAATAACAAGCAGAATCCGAATAGATTTAAGCATTGCTACTGGAGAGAAATTTTTATCATAGTCCAATCCTGGTCTTTGACAAAAACCTTTCGCTATAAGCCTTGCTTTATAGGTCTCCACCTGTCCATCTACACCGATTTTTCTCTTAAGGATCCATTTGCAACCTACGAGTTTTATCCCTGGAGGTGCAACGTCTAAAGTCCATACTTTGTTGGTGTACATGGACTCCATTTCGGATCTCATGGCATCCAGCCACTTCACTGAGTTACCACTCATGATAGCTTGCTGAAAACTAGTAGGGTCATCATCATCCATGATGCAATCTTCTCTATCACCATCAATGAGTAACCCATAGTATCTCTCCGGTGGGCGAGAAGTTTTACTAGATCTCCGGAGCGGCTGAGATTCTTGAGGTTCTACTGCAACATCAGTTTCAACCAATTCGTCATGAATAGTTTGTGTCTCTAGAACCTCTTCTAGTTCTACCGCGTTGCCATCAATACTATTTGTAAAAATTTTATTTTCTAAAAATATGGCATGTTGAGAAACAAATACTCTTTGTTCCTCCTTGTGGTAGAATAGATATCCATATGAATGTTTTGGATATCCCACAAATTTACACATGAATGACCGTGTCTCAAGTTTGTCTGGATTCTGCTTTTTGACAAAAGCCGGACAACCCCATATCCTAACTCTTTTAAGAGATGGTCTCTTTCCACACCATATCTCATATGAAGTGGTAGACACGATCTTAGTTGGAACCCTATTCAACAGATACATGGTTGTCTCCAATGCATGTCCCCAAAAGGAAAGCGGTAACTCAGTATCACTCATCATGGACCGTACCATATCTAATAGGGTACGTTCCTCCGTTCTGACACACCGTTGTGCTGTGGTGTGTAAGGGGGAGTGAGCTGAGAGAGAATCCCATTCTCTTTTAAGAAGTCTGAAAATTCTGTACTTAAATACTCTCCACCTCGATCCGATCGAAGTTTCTTGATGCTCAAGCCTGTTTGTTTTTCTACTTCAAATTTATACTCCTTGAAAATCTTGAAAGCTTCGGATTTATGCTTTAATAAAAACACGTGTCTGAATCTTGAGAAATCATCAGAAGTGATGAAGTATGAAAAACCGCCTCTTGCATGTGTAGACATCGGTCCGCATACATCACTATGTATGAGGCCTAAGAGTTCTATAGCTCTCTCTCCGTGTCCAATAAACGGAGTTTTGATCATTTTGCCTTTGATACAGGACTGACAAGTTGTATAAGATTTATATTCAAAAGGGTTTAAATATCCATCTTTATGTAGCTTGTTTAGTCTCGTTTCATTAATATGACCAAGTCTACAATGCCAAAGAAAAGGTTCATTTATATCTGAAAATTTTCTTTTATTTGTATGTTGTATGTTGAAAACTGTGTGTTGGTTTAGGACGTAAATACCGTTATTTAGTGTACCATACCCAATCAACTGTTGATTCAAGTTAATGTTCATAATATTATTTTGCAACACAAAATGATATTCTTCATTGTCTAACAAAGAAACGGATATTATATTACATAACATACAATGTACATAATAACAAGGGTTCAAAACCAAAATACATCCCGAAGGCAACCCCAGATGATACTCTCCTACAGATACAGCATGTACGTTGGAACCATTTCCAATCCGAAGAGTGTGGTCACCAGTCTTCAAAACTCTACTGTTTCTCAATCCTTACATACAATTGCAGATGTGAGAACCAGAACTGGTATCTAATACCCAAGATGCAAAGTTTATAGAAAAATGGTTTTCAGTTACAAACACACATGAAGCGGAAGCATTAGTATGTTTCTTCTTCTTGAGATTAGCAAGATACAAAGCACAATTGCGTTTCCAGTGTCCTGACTTGTGGCAGAAAAAACATTCTCCTTTTCCACTTCCTTCAGCCCTAGATTTGTCTTTCCCCTTCACCTTTTCAACTCCACCTCTCGGTTTGGTGGGTTTCTTCTTCTTCTTTCCTTTGGCCTTGGCTTTTGGGACGGAAGAGGAAGATGGCCCAGCAAGCAGAGCGAGAGTTTTCGCTGTCTTAAACGTGCTCTCTGCACTTCTCAACTGTTGGTGATAGTGCCCTCATAGTCAATTATTGGATCGCAGGTACGTGATTGCAATGATTGCGGAGGACCTATACCGGTAGGACTGTCTTACTCGAGATGATAGTATGCTATCTGGTTTACCTTTATCAGTTGTGTGCATGTTCAGGTGACTGATTACATGTTCCACTTTGATAGAGCCCTTAGGATCTTGCTTTACTACCAACTGTATGATGGCGATCATATACGTGAGAGTTGGGTAGTTTATATGCATATCCTTAATTGTGGTCCCTAGTCGTGGGAGTTTCGAGACAGGGCATCGATACTCCGGAGTAGACTAGTGTATACAGTCGAGACCCCGACGAGGGGCGGTGGCCGGTCTCACAAGCCACTGGTGTCAGTTGGATCACCTAAGATGTATACAGGTGCTCATTGGGTTATGAGTACACCGGACAGGACTCGCCGGGAATCTGCTAGTTAGTACTATACCTATCGTCAGATAGCAGTTCCCTGGTGACATGTGTACAGGTTAGTTCATCGACCTGAGGTCGTCATTTGTCTCGTGTGAGTTCCCACTGTGCTTTGATTTCTACTCTACCACGGCTCAAAGGAGTCGTGCAAACAGGTAGCTTTTGGGTACAGTCCCGAGCCATATGGAGGCACGTGAGCGGATCGGCAGGGGATTCGTCTCTCCCGGTATTGTGGGCGAGGTCGTGCTGTGTCTAGGAGAGCCATTACACATAGTCCATGGCCATGGCAGGAGATTTACTGGTAGGTACTCCAGTAGTATCTCAGGGTGTTATTGGGCTACACCCCGACACGACTTATACTGCTTCTGGGGGTCTGACGTTACTAGCCCCCTAGGCGGATATGCGATACTCATTGACGAACGGACCGGACTGTATATACATTGTCACTGTTAGGCTCAGTAGGGTTTCTGGATGAGTTCGCTCATCAGCCTCCCTTGAGGTCAGTCCATGGGCAGCCGTTACGCATAGCTAGTGCCGCTGACGGTTTGTGGTTAAACCCACTGCCAGGGTACTGACGAGTCATTAGAGTCCCCCACAGACAGTTTCCCAAGTTCGGGCGAAACGTTGTAGAGGCCGTATGGTTTTATGGCAGGGTTCGAAAATGTACGTGCGTTTACGCACGTGTTATTTTTCGGGCAGATGATACTGGTCGGCTTTGGTTTAAGCCGGATCTGAGTATTATATTGAGTAGATATAATATCTTTGTCTCAGTTGCATTTGTATTCGGTCGTAATACAAATGCGGGTATCTTTATACAGTTACGGGGTTATCCTGAAAGTCGTTTCAGGATCACTTTTGGAAGTTGCCAGTTTTCAGTTTTCTATCATCCGTCTTTTAACATTCGGTTAAAGACGGATTTATCTTTTCTTGGATGAGGTGAGTCGTGCTTCTAGAAGCTTCTAGATTGGTGACTAGATTCATGCATCTTTCTTTGCATTTATTAAATGGTGACTAGGTTTTAATGACTCATGCTTTAACATTAATGCTTTTTGTTTTAGTTAAGATCTTTTCTTCATGATAAGCTTCATGTTATGGTCACCACTTGCTCCTACCCTCACCTCCCTCTTTGCTATATATTGGCCGGCCATTCTTTGAGGAGAGTGAGAGATTGATTTCCTTTTTGGAGAGAAAAGACTATGGTTTAGGGTGCATGGAAATTTCATTACCTCTTTCATTCTATCACCCGATAAAAATGGCAGCTTCATTAACCGATCGTCCACGGTTTTGGACGAAAAGAGACAAAGTCATCTACTCATTTTCTACATCAATCTTGGTCGTCTCTTTTAGCAAACTTGACGACCGAGTTGCCTCGAGTCAGAGGCGGGAGCCCGTTTAAAGAATCAGTGATGTGGTGCCACCTGGACGAGCAGATCGGAGATCGACGAGATCGGAGCAGCCGCAACGGAGCGTGGGATGATGGTTAAAGAACGAAGGACTCGGATCGTTCGGTATAACCTTTCTACACTCTTTACAGTTTGTTAGTTTAGCAATAATGGCAGATCCGGGTTAAAGTATACGATAGCGCCAGTTAAAAAGTTTTTGTTCCGCATTTGGCGTCTGTAGACGGCCGGGGCGCTAGCGTAGACTTACAGTGGTATCAGAGCCTCACCATTTTGCTATACTAACTTGTGCTAACGCGTTTAAAATATCGATCGAACCGGAAATCAAAAATCGCAATTTTTCAGCTTGACAGTTTCTGTTGATTTTAAACGGTGTCCTAAAAATATTTCACACATCTCAGAAAACTGTGCAGGGTTTTTTAAGAACGCCGTACAAATTTGAGCACGTCAGTCGACAAGACAGCCGCGTAAAAGCGGCCAAACCCATGGTTTGGCCGCGCATCCGCGGCCGTTCTGGGCGATCATGCCCCCAAATTTGTACAGTGGTTTCTCCTCTGGAAATTGGGGTTTTTGGTATATATCTTTTGGACCCAGGTTTTGTTACTGTTCTACAGATTTGCGTAGGGCCCACTTTGTGATATTTAGTCGATCGAAATTTAAACACGTTAGTTTACAGTACTTACATTATATCTCCGACCGGGAATGTCATTTGATCGGTAAACCGCGTCTGATTGCTATAGTTCTTTTAAACGGGTTTGCGAATGTGACATTCGCGTTGATATTCTGTGTTGTGCTGTGATGTTGCGGATTTGTCGTGGTGGATAGCAGTGTGCAATGGTAGTACAGTTTGAGTTTATTTGTACATTTGATATTGCGGGATGAGCGTCCAACTTGTGGACTGCCGTCACTGCCTGTTGTATAATATTCTTTTGGGGCACGACCAGGTTGCGGTCGATGTACCTGTTGTACTATTTTTCATTACTGTACTGGGTTTTGCCCCGCGACGGAGTGCACGGATAGCCGGGTTCTGGAGGGCAACGGGTCCGCATCTCATGGCTTTGAGAGGCAGAGGGGCCCCACTCTAAAATTGGCAGACTATTCGCCGCACTCGTAGGGGGTACAGGTTGACCCAAGGAGGGGTGCTCAATTTACCGGATTCTGTGAAGTGCCGGGTGTTCCATTCACTATGCTGTGGGGACTACCTCGCTTCAGGTTTTGGCGGGTAACTTGCCGCACCCGTAGGGGTCTAGGTTTCATTGCACAGGCTATCCACACGACAGGGGAACGTCGGGTTTCAGCAGCGGCTCTGTGAAACCCGGGGATCCCAGATTATCTGTATTGTTCTGTGATGCTTATTACTTTTCTGTAATGTTGCATATTATCACGCCTGGAGCGATTATTGTATATTGGTTTATATACTATTAGATGTTGTATATGTTTTACACCCGCGCTATTCCAGTCCCCGCTCTGTCGTTAGTTAAGTAACCTAACGGGTGATGACGGGACCCAGTGACGAATGCGGATGGCATATACGTACATTTTATTTTCGTTCTTTTCTGGTGTGATTGATTGATGGGACTGCGTTGATTCTGATCAATGCAAATAGTTAAACAAACCTGTTTGTAGTTGTTGGAACAAATTTAAAAAGTGTTATTGCAAAGACGTTTCCTTTTGTTTTGCATAGCGGTATTCAGTGGAATATCCTGCACCTCATTCGACGGGGCAAGGGCCGATATCCCTTCACCGGGACTGACCCCTTGGGCAGAAGTTTGCGTCAGGGTAATAACTTCACTATAGTCGATTACAAGTTGCTTTGCATAGCGGTATTCAGTGGAATATCCTGCACCTCATTCCACGAGGAAAGAGCCGAGATCCCTTTACCGGGAGTGACCTCTTTAGCAAAAGGTTTTCGCCACTATATTTTAAAAAGCTATCAGGTTCCTTCAGCGATATCAAGTTCACTACGTTAAAGGTTTTTCGCCAAAAACCAGCCGTAGCCCTCCGTCACTTCTTTTGGGTATTCAGTAGTATTCAAGCTATGTATTTTGACCTAACGCCAAGGCATAGTGTTTGGTAGCTGCCGGGTATTCAATTGTTGCATAGATAGATGAGTTGGTTTGGGACAGCCGTTCTGCCATTTTGACCTAACGCCAAGGGCATGTGCGGGTGGGTTCAAATTAACAAGATAGTGATGGGTAGAACTTGGCATGCGACTTATGACATTTTGACCTAACGCCAAGGTTATAAGAGCATGGGGCAAAAATCGTATCGGGAGTTTCTAAAGAAACTGAAACTTGCCAAGTATGCGCATACCTTCTGGAGTATGAGTAACGTGGATGCATTCCATCACGTTATCATGCGATGAGAGTTGGATCCCGATTCCCACTGATGAGTTGGTTTACTCTTCGGGTGATCCCGATTGATTCTTCTTTCAGGTTTGGAGAAGAATTTGACAGGACAGTGGGAGGTTTCCGGATTAGATAAAGTGATAACCATTCCGATCTAGGTTAGAGTGCACGCAGAGTGTTTCTTTTCTCTCTCTCTTTGGCAGCGACCTTTGACCGACTCTAGACTATGACTCAGTGACCAAGTTGACCGAACCTTCTTAAAATACTGGCTTTTGGATTGTCTGTGTTGCATAAGTCATTGCCACTCCTTCTTTTACCCTTTGAATTTCTCAGAACACCCGTATTACTACGGACATCCACTTCCATTGGATAGATCCATCGTATGGTTATATACGAACTCGAAGGGACTTCTTCGAGGATGGATCAAGGTTCAGGAGAAATAGAATTGGTTTATTCAGTTGTCTTTTATTATCACCTTCTCTCAGGTTGCGAGGGCTCCTTAGTTTAGGAGAGTACACCTATTACGCTTATTGGACAGTCTTATTCCAAACCATAGGCTGGTGCCGAAAGGTAGGGAATGAAGAAAACCAATTAGCCTAAGTAGGGTGTACAGAAGGTAATATGTAAAGACAAAATAAAGGGATTAGAAAGAGGGCAAAGTAAATTGCGACTGTTATCATTCACGACCAAACCGCGTACTTCGTCGCCACTCCTATTTCACCTTTAAAAAGAATAAGGTATTATTCAGTTGTCTTTTATCATCACCTTCTCTCAAAATACGAATACTCCTTGGTTTAGGAGGGTACACCTATTATGCTTACTGGATAGTCTTCTTCCAAACCATAGGCTGGTGCCGAACGGTAGGGAAGGAAGAAAACCATTTAGCCTAACGATGGTGTACAGAAGGTAACGACTAAAGACAAATAAAGGGATTTGGAGAGATGGCAATAAAATATACGGTTGTAGTCATGAATTGGATTATGGAAGAGGCATTGCTATGAATACCAGGATACCCCTATAAAACATTTTCATGTTTCAGTGCATTGTTAAAGAAAAACTGTTTTCCCGATTAGACACTTACTCCAAGGGTATGTATTTACCAGGTTTCATTCTCATATCTGTATAGTTTTACAGATGATGAGTGGGAGTAAGTAATTGGGAATTAGGTGATTATCCTCATTATATCGGAATTCGTTGTAATTGGTGATATTTGAGGAAATCGTCAGGGTACAGTTTTTAACCTACGACGCACAGGTTTTGAGTTGTTTAACTCAGCGGACTTATACAGAGTATTGTATGTTGTCCAGTGTCAATCAGGACAAAGGGGTAGGTCCTCGTACTATGTTCTGTTTACTTATAACTTCTCTAGTATTTAGACAAGTGTTTCGTAGAAATACAAGGTCTAAGTTTTGAGAAGTTGTGGGTATAAGAATAAAGTAGAGAACCAGGTGTCACAAGTATCGGGATTCTTCAAAGAGATCGAAGATGTAGATTCTTGTGATTGGTATTCAGATGATAGTAATGGTTTTGAGAAACGTGTTTCTTTTTCAGGTTACTCATAATTGGATGGATTCCTAAGTTGAGTAATGCTGATTAGCCTCTTTCCATTAAGTTGATATGCACTGGAAACAGCTGCATGATTTGAATCAGGTTCCAATTAAATAAGTGCCAAAGTTTCTGTATTGGATATAGAATGGATCGTACCTTAAAGATGTTAAGGTACGGGGAGTTGTCCAGCTTATGCTTAAAACCAGACTCTGGATAACTCAGGGCACGTTTCTGTAATGGCTGTTTGTGGGTTGATCCTGGCTATGACGAGGGTTGATATTCTACCATTTGGAAGATCAATAGTGATATTGTTCTTGACTCGCCACAGTTTTAGTAAAATAGATCTTTTTCAGGATACAGTAGTGGGAGTATGGTAGAACTGGAAGTGATTCCAGAACCGCAAACGATTACGGAAAATTTAATAGGACCTATATATTCAATCAGGTTTGACATTCCATTAGCCACTCTGCAGATATGGTAGGTAACCTCAGACACCCGAGAGGTACTTCGGTAGCCTCAAGGACGGTGACAGGGAGGTTCTTATCTACCCAGACTTGACACTACTGTTGTTCCAGGTTATGAGACCCGGTAGGAGGGTTGTCGTAATCAGTGGGAGCATCGGAAGAATAGTAGGCAAGTAGCTTATGTCTATTTATAGACTGGAGCAGTTATAGCGGAGATAGATCATCTAATTTTGATGTGACAGTCATGGGTTTGACTTCAATCAGAATAGAGGATGGATCTGTTAAGAAGGTAGTAGGGTGTAATGTCATGGTACTTGGATGACATACACAGAGTAGGAAGTAAAATTCCTATACTACGATCGGTTGTACTGTGGTCGTCACACAGTTGTTTCTCCAGACAGGATATGGATATAATATTTGACATTCTGGTTTCTGGATCTATGGTTTTAGATCTAGATTTGGGTAGTTTCCCAATGTGGGTACTTTGACAGATATTCTAATGGTTTTTAGAATAGTTGACTCCTAGCATGGTGGTGTACCTGCAGGTGATGGAGTCACCCTCTCTAAAGGTGTCGTATAGACTAAAGGGGAGAGGGAAGTGCATGATTGGCAGATCACTTGCTTAGGCAATTGAGTCAATCATGAGATGTCAAGTACCACACCTGATGTTGTTTTTGCACTAGATGCAATAAGTTTGTATTAATCCAATCCTGGAGAAACATAAGGAAGCAGTTTTAGAACATAAGTACATGTTCTATGGATTTGATAACGGCGGCCTCCTTTGGGAGACGATTATCATTCCAGGCTTCAAAGGTGACATGGTTGACAGAGTGATTGTCAGAGTTATAGTTTTCCCTCTGACAGGGGACAGTATTATGGACAGGTGGTCCAAGAGGATACTGTGGGAGGCATGGTGCCGGATACTGATTAGGTTCAGTGATCGATACAGTCTAAGAAGTTTGGATTTAGAGTTCATTTATGAACTAGGTCCCATCAGATATCCAGACATATTCTAAGACAGGTATTACTCGATTCGGGAGATGGCTTTCTCCGCGAACTTGAGTTTTAGAGAGATATAGAAAGAAACATCTAGGCGGATCCACTCACTGAGGCTATTTCTCGAACACAATAGTTTTACAAACGGGCTTTGTGAACTGATTAGTAGAGGAGTTAGATGTTCGGTTTCACACGGGCTGTGAGTAGTCGACATCGCAATATTAGCCTTGAGTGCAAGTGGGAGATTGTTGGTGATAGTGCCCTCATAGTCAATTATTGGATCGCAGGTACGTGATTGCAATGATTGCGGAGGACCTATACCGGTAGGACTGTCTTACTCGAGATGATAGTATGCTATCTGGTTTACCTTTATCAGTTGTGTGCATGTTCAGGTGACTGATTACATGTTCCACTTTGATAGAGCCCTTAGGATCTTGCTTTACTACCAACTGTATGATGGCGATCATATACGTGAGAGTTGGGTAGTTTATATGCATATCCTTAATTGTGGTCCCTAGTCGTGGGAGTTTCGAGACAGGGCATCGATACTCCGGAGTAGACTAGTATATACAGTCGAGACCCCGACGAGGGGCGGTGGCCGGTCTCACAAGCCACTGGTGTCAGTTGGATCACCTAAGATGTATACAGGTGCTCATTGGGTTATGAGTACACCGGACAGGACTCGCCGGGAATCTGCTAGTTAGTACTATACCTATCGTCAGATAGCAGTTCCCTGGTGACATGTGTACAGGTTAGTTCATCGACCTGAGGTCGTCATTTGTCTCGTGTGAGTTCCCACTGTGCTTTGATTTCTACTCTACCACGGCTCAAAGGAGTCGTGCAAACAGGTAGCTTTTGGGTACAGTCCCGAGCCATATGGAGGCACGTGAGCGGATCGGCAGGGGATTCGTCTCTCCCGGTATTGGGGGCGAGGTCGTGCTGTGTCTAGGAGAGCCATTACACATAGTCCATGGCCATGGCAGGAGATTTACTGGTAGGTACTCCAGTAGTATCTCAGGGTGTTATTGGGCTACACTCCGACACGACTTATACTGCTTCTGGGGGTCTGACGTTACTAGCCCCCTAGGCGGATATGCGATACTCATTGACGAACGGACCGGACTATATATACATTGTCACTGTTAGGCTCAGTAGGGTTTCTGGATGAGTTCGCTCATCAGCCTCCCTTGAGGTCAGTCCATGGGCAGCCGTTACGCATACCTAGTGCCGCTGACGGTTTGTGGTTAAACCCACTGCCAGGGTACTGACGAGTCATTAGAGTCCCCCACAGACAGTTTCCCAAGTTCGGGCGAAACGTTGTAGAGGCCGTATGGTTTTATGGCAGGGTTCGGAAAATGTACGTGCGTTTACGCACGTGTTATTTTTCGGGCAGATGATACTGGTCGGCTTTGGTTTAAGCCGGATCCGAGTATTATATTGAGTAGATATAATATCTTTGTCTCAGTTGCATTTGTATTCGGTCGTAATACAAATGCGGGTATATTTATACAGTTACGGGGTTATCCTGAAAGTCGTTTCAGGATCACTTTTGGAAGTTGCCAGTTTTCAGTTTTCTATCAGCCGTCTTTTAACATTCGGTTAAAGACGGATTTATCTTTTCTTGGATGAGGTGAGTCGTGCTTCTAGAAGCTTCTAGATTGGTGACTAGATTCATGCATCTTTCTTTGCATTTATTAAATGGTGACTAGGTTTTAATGACTCATGCTTTAACATTAATGCTTTTTGTTTTAGTTAAGATCTTTTCTTCATGATAAGCTTCATGTTATGGTCACCACTTGCTCCTACCCTCACCTCCCTCTTTGCTATATATTGGCCGGCCATTCTTTGAGGAGAGTGAGAGATTGATTTCCTTTTTGGAGAGAAAAGACTATGGTTTAGGGTGCATGGAAATTTCATTACCTCTTTCATTCTATCACCCGATAAAAATGGCAGCTTCATTAACCGATCGTCCACGATTTTGGACGAAAAGAGACAAAGTCATCTACTCATTCTCTACATCAATCTTGGTCGTCTCTTTTAGTAAACTTGACGACCGAGTTGCCTCGAGTCAGAGGCGGGAGCCCATTTAAAGAATCAGTGATGTGGTGCCACCTGGACGAGCAGATCGGAGATCGACGAGATCGGAGCAGCCGCAACGGAGCGTGGGATGATGGTTAAAGAACGAAGGACTCGGATCGTTCGGTATAACCTTTCTACACTCTTTACAGTTTGTTAGTTTAGCAATAATGGCAGATCCGGGTTAAAGTATACGATAGCGCCAGTTAAAAAGTTTTTGTTCCGCATTTGGCGTCTGTAGACGGCCGGGGCGCTAGCGTAGACTTACATCAACATATTGAGAAGTTCAGGCAGTGATTTCTCCAAGTTGTTCATATTGAAATTCACTATGAATGGAGCAAAGGCAGAGGGGAGAGACTGTAGAACAATATCAATATATTGCTCGTTCTCCATGGTCCATCCTAGGTCCTCAAGTTCTTCTATAAGACCAATCATCTTCAAGACATATTCATCTACTGATGTGCCAGAAGCCATCCGCATCTGAAACAGCTTTCGAGATGCTTCGTAGCATAAAGCCCGAGATTACTCTCCATACAACTCTTTTGTATGAAGAAAGATGGATTGAATATCCATCTTCTCATGCTGCTTCTGATGTACACTGTCCATAGAAGCAGGCGCGAGACACTTGGCCGTGTCATAATCAATATCCCATGTTTTTCGGATCTCCTTATCCGAAATAGATGATTCAGGACCTGGGATGGGCGGGGCTTTGGTAGTGAGGACATATGATACTTTATCATATGTGAGTGCAATGTTCAGGTTCCTCAGCCATTCTTTATAATTCGGTCCTGTCAGTTTGTTTTTCTCTAACAGAAGCTTAAGTCCCGTCATTGATATCTGCTATTAGGAGAGAAAAAAGAAAACACTCAGCGAAATGCTCTTGTAAAGATTTAGATTGATTATTATATTATCTAATCGATGTCTCCCACTGATTTTATCAAATTTTCTTTCAAAACCTCAAAAAAGAAAACTAGCCAGGATCAATTACATTCTACAGTTTCGCTAACCGGTCATCCAGGCCAGTGTCGGTACTTTGAGGGAGGTTCCCTGTGCTTTCGCACGGACCTAATTAAAATAAATCTCGTTTTTCCAGAAGTGTAACCCCGTTGACACCTTTCTAGACACCTACTGGATTAGCTAATTGTAAAGTACAAAACTCTCCTGAGAGTAACTCTTACTCACAGTGGGATCGGAATCCAACTATCATATAGAAGGTATGCAATCTCATTGCAAATTTCAACTCTTGAAACTCCTGATGTGGTTTTTACCCCTGGCTGCTTATGACCTTGGCTATGGTCAACATATCATAAGCACTAATCAAGTTTACCCGTCATTTCGTGATTAACTAGACCCACCCATATGATCCTTGACTATTGTTACGACCTACCCCCAAACACAGATGGTATTGTCCGCTCTGGCCGAAACCGCACGGTTTTGTCCGTTTGAATGAACCCGAGGCTACTTCCCAGTAGGTCACCCATCCCAGAATTTCCCTGGCTCAAGCATGCTTAACTATGGAGTTCTTCAAACTCCGGAATTCCGATTCATCCAAAAGGCGCCTCTGTGTTATAAGAGTGGTATCATTCCATTTATAATTCAGATCATGCCCTCTTTCGGAATGGAATTCGATACTCCCCATTGTTCAGGTGGGTCCCCGTGTGCATCCGTATCGGTTACATCCCCACCTCGATACCGGATAATATCTCACTTCTCACGGGGTAGGTGGTATTCATCCCCAACTCCACCTGGGGTATTACATTCCCCCCCACTTAGAACAATGGTTCGTCCTCGAACCACAGACCTACTTTTGAGGGACCGGCTCTGATACCATATTTGTCATGACCTACCCACAAACATAGATGGAATTGTCCGCTCTGGCCGAAACCGCACGGTTTTGTCCCTTTGAATGAACCCGGGGGTACTTCCCAGTAAGCCACCCAACCCAGAATTTCTCTGGCTCAAACACGCTTAACTACGGAGTTCTTTAAACTCCGGAGTTCCGATTCATTCAAAAGGCGCCTCTGTGTTATAAGAGTGGTATCATTCTATTTATAGTTCAGATCGTGCCCTCTTTCGGAATGGAATTCGATACTCTCCATTGTTTTGGTGGGTCCCCGTGTGCATCCGTATCGGTTACATCCCCACCTCGATACCAGATAACATCTCACTTCTCACGGGGTAGGTGGTATTTAGCCCCAACTCCACCTGGGTATTGCATTCACTTTGTCATGACCCGAAAATTTAGTTCGTGACCGGCACTTAAATCACGCAACGTCTAAAAGCGTAACGTAATTCAAGTAAGATGAAGCCCAAAAATCTAAACCATTTTAAAAAAATAAAAGAGGTGAAGTTTTGAAATAAAGGTACGATGAAATCGAATGTTTTCTTAAATGCATAGGTAATGGAACATGAAAAATGCAAGTGGATTTTACTAATCGAAAAACATGTTTTGTCTTTTAAAAATTTGGACATCACCTCCCTTGTATATTTTGATCCAAAACCACATATACATGATAATATAAAAGGCATCCCCAAGCGGGAGCTAGCCGTTCGCCAATCGGCTGAATCACAACCACGCAAGACAGAAATATATGTATACGACGTCCAACGGCAAAGATCAACACAAAGGAATAGTGTAAATAAAGCAAGACATCAATCCCCCCAATAGCGAACATAAAACCCATTGCTCTAAGTCTCGTAACCACAAGTCTTTCTAAGTTTTACTACTTATACAAATACTAGTTTCTGATTGATGGAGTTGACCAGATACAATAGGAATAATAATGCAAGAGTAGGCACGATCCAATATGTCCCACCTACCAAAGAAAATCACCCGAAAGCAAGTTGTGTGCTAACGATACCGCCACTGATCCATGCGGTCAAACCTGCAAGAACTGTAGCACAATGGGGGTGAGTTTCCAACTCGTGAGTAGAAAACATCAGTAGGTAGAAATCGAATAAAACAACGATTCCTAGGTCAACTATATCATAAAGGTAATACTATGATATCTAGGGTGACCGTGTCTGCATATATACCAACAATATAATCAATGCCTGTATGCATGTGGATATCATCTAATAATCAATGTATGTATGCATGTGGATATCATCTACATGTTAATCAATGACACAACAACATCATGGAACCTGAGTGTCCAATATCGACACTCAAAACATCATGAAAGCATATGCATGTAAATATGGGATATCAACTAACGTGTGTCCATCAACGACACATCAAAATTATGAAACCTGAGTGTCCAATATCGACACTCGAAACATCATGAAACTCGTGTCCAACATCGACATGTAAATCCTCATCTCTCGGGCTCCGACGGTCTGGATCGGCCCATATCATCTCACGACTCCGGTCGGTATCCTCCGGATAACCGCCAAGTTCAAATACTATCACCGGTAGGTAGTGTTTCCCTGTCAGGCTCACCGCCTAACTATACGAGTCTTCTTGCCCCGTGGTACCTCACTGGGTCCACCATGTACCCGCAGACGGTACCTACCACTCCTCGAATCGGGTTTCACATACCAATCTTAGAACCGAAAACTCATGGTGGACGTCTCGAAATATCATATCAAGAGAAACCTGGTTTTTAAAACAATACATACTTTCTTTTGAAATATAACTACGGTTCTCAAATCCAGAATCTCATGAAAACAGCATCTCAATGCATATAATCGTAAAGCATGATGTATGCAAATATAGAACAAAAATGTGAGCATATCAAGTATATCATGCGACATAGTATAGTGATGTGAGTATAGCAAGTATATCATGCCAAAGAGTCATGTGACAATACTGAACAATTAATAGTTATAGCATGATGTGGCAATTCTACTGTGTAAGTGACATAGAAATTATCGATGATGAAAGTGTGTGAGCCGGCAATCTGTGTAAGTATAACATACGCATCATCGATAATTGTGTAGGTGTACTAGCACATGTATATATAACGCAATGAGAATATCATGAACATGGCATAAAGTACATCGTAAGCGAAATGCTATAAGGTATACGTATCTAATCCAACCTCTATGTAAAGGCTGAACTGAGCGGTGTAGACAGGGATTAAATATCTATAACATATCAATATCTCACATCAATGTCATCGTACATATACAATCTATCTTATTACTCTCATGTCGTATTTATCGACCTCATAACATGCCACTATAATCTTGTATTCATTCTCTTGCAACTACATATATATCGGGATTCACATTCACATTTCATGACTTCATATATTAATTCGAGACATTCTTTCTATCATATCATTTTACACTAAAACCATTAACTATAACCCTAAGTCGTGGCATATCTTGTCTCTAAACTATAAATCACATATCATTATTTGCAGGGGTGCTATACGCTATCCACTCGACTTCCTCCGTAGATATAAATCTACTTACTTGCGGAACTCCTTGTTCAGCCGTAGTCGATGTGTTTCGCCGTCTCGGAATCCACGCGAAGGTACCTACAATAAATACACAGTCGCAATGCTATAAAAATCAAGTCCGGAAAACCGATACGGCATACGGTGCGCTCATAGATTAGAACCTATAGCCTACGCATGCAAAAACAACCAAACAACCCTCGTCGTTGACGTACAAACGTCCAACGACCAAATCCAAATTCAAATATCAAAACTAAGTTTCAAATACCGAAAAATGTAATACGGCAACTGAGGGAATCACTTCCAGATTCTTGCTCAGGTAATCTGGGACAAAACAAAAAATACAGTAGCTATGTTATAAGGTATATGAGCTACAGCCAAAACCCCAACACCAAAGCTGCTACAGTAACCACCCTAACTGCTACAGTAGCCGGCCCCGCCGGCCCACCTTAGAGTTTAGGTCTTGTCTTCTCGTGGTGGTCTCCTATTGGTCTGACTAGGTTAATGTATATGTTTGATTTTTTTATAAAGGTCCTGGGTTGCTCCAGATTCCATGTAGACCTCCAAAAATGTTACAAAACCGACACGGAAAGTTTCTAAGTTCGTATTTTAGTTTCTATTCGGGGTTCTAGACCATAAAATCAACACTAAGGTTATTGTAAACAACCACTACAAAACACAAGTCCACACAATCACCCAAACCCTCTCTTGGAAAATTCCAAACATCACTAATCAATATCGATTTAACTCTAAACTAACAATAGGATAAACTAAACACAATAACTTAACTAAAGTCTAGAATTATACCTCATTTAGCAACTCAAGAATTTTTTTGAGTTGCTCAAAGTGATCAAAATCCAACTTTGAAGCATCCATCGGGTTTATAGAGAGGTGGGGATCATTTTTAATGAAGGGAGTATAGAGTTTTAATGAAGGGTTGAGATGATACATGGAGGTGAAGGTGGAGGAAGCAAGAGGATGAAGGAGATGAAGAAACAATGGAGGAAAATGAAAGAGGGCAGCCCTCTCTCTCTCCTACCCTCACTCTCTCTTATTCTCACCCTCTCAATCATTCATGCCATGTCACACACACAGTCTCTCTCCAATTCTTTTTCTTTTTCTCTTTTTCTTTTTAAAACCAAATATCAACAAATACCAATGAAACAACATGCAACCAAATGCAACATGTTATGGTGCACTAACCATAAGAAAATGTAGAAACACAGATTTGGCCTAATCGTAATTAGTAGTGCACTCATCAATTTTTATTTAAACTGCATATAATTAATTATAAAAATGCCAAATCCGATAAATATATATTTAAATGAATAAATTATTTTAATCTCCAATTATTTCATAAATATTGGTATATATTTATACCATTTTACAAAAACTCCAAATTCGCAAATCGGGTAGTTTCCGTGAAATATATTATTTTAATATTAAATTCCAAAAATAATATTTTATATTTTCTGAAATGTTACAACTATGATTAACATCATCACATGAATGTCCCAACTAATCGCATCATATGCTTTGTAGGAAGACATCACTTGGCTACCGTACACTGCGTCTTGACTATGATCAACATACGTAGCACGAATACTAAGTACTCTGCTTCCTAAAATGACGAAGGGTTGCGAATGGTTTTTATGAAAACCTTTAACATTTTGAACTTGATCTCGTTGTAGAATCAAAATAGTTTAGAAAAGGAGTGGCTTAAGCTCCGCATCTTTTGAAACTTGCTTTTTCATAAAAAGGCCGAGTGGGTTTCAAATCCGATTCTACAATATCTTTAGGTTTCTTTTTCTTTAAATTAATCTCATTAATGTAGTCCCCATCATTTAAGTTTCTAATCCATCACAGAAAAGAAATGAAAATAGAATGTACACTTATGTCATCCGCATTCGCCACAGTGTCCTGTTATGCACCGTTAGGTTAATTAACTAACGGCATAGCGGGGCGGGACTAGCGCATATGTAAAACATATGCAGTGTTTATTATATATCATATATATAATAATAATCCATTCGTCTCGAATATTAAGTAATCTCATCACAGAATAATCAGCAGCAGAAACACATATATGAAAATATAGGATATATTAGAAAGTTCGTATTTTATATTTAGCCTACAATAGAAAATACGGATTTCACGGTCGTGATGAATAACCAAGCCCACACCCCTAGACCCCTACGAGAGCGGCAAGTGACCCTACCAATTCTGGAGTTAGGAGATCCGGTATTAAACTCCTCGAGATGGCCTCCCACTGGACTCCAGAACCCGGTCACTCGTGCTCCCCTCCTTGGTATTAAACCCCTTCAGGAGCAACTTCCAAAGTCCATACTTTGTTGGTGTACATGGATTCGATCTCAGATCGCATTGCATCCAGCCATTTCACAGAGTTTCCGCTCATGATGGCCTGCTCGAAGCTAGTCGGGTCATTATTCTCCATGATGCAATCCTCGCTTCTACCATCAATGAGAAAACCGTAGTATGTCTTAGGTGGATGAGGAACCCTACTAGATTGGCGAAGAGGCTAAGGTTCGTTGGGAACTATCGAATCCTATGGTTCTACCAAATCTTCAGTTTCAGTTTGTGCAGCCGGAATTTCTTCCAGTTCTACCTCGTTGCCACTAATTTCCTTTGCAAGAAATTCCTTTTCTAAAAAGGTGGCATGTCGAGAAACAAACACCTTTTGTTTCTCGCCATGGTAGAAAAAAATATCTATGTGAATGTTTGTGATATCCCACAAACTTGCATAGAACTGATCGTGCCTCGAGTTTGTCCGGATTTTGCCATTTGACATAGGCCAGACAACCCCATATCTTAACTCATTTAAGACATGGTCTCTTCCCACTCCATATCGCATATGGTGTGGTAGGTACAGATTTAGTTGGAACTTGATTCAATAGGTATGCTGTTGTCTCAAGCGCATAACCCCAAAAAGAAATAGGTAACTCAGCGGTGCTCATCATAGAGCGCACCATATCTAACAGGGTGCGATTCCTCCGTTCCGATACACCGTTGTGCTGTGGTGTATACGGAGGAGTAAGCTGAGAGAGAATCCCATTCTCTTTTAGATAATCCAGGAACTCATTGCTCAAGTATTCTCCTCCTTGATCAGATCAAAGAATTTTAATACTTTTACTCGTTTGGTTCTCGACTTCGGATTTATATTCCTTGAATTTCTCAAAAGGTTCAGACTTGTGTTTCAACAGGAACACATGTCCGAATCTTGAGAGATCGTCAGTGAATGTAATGAAGTATGTGGAACCATTCCTGGCATGTGTAGACATGGGACCACATACATCATTATGTATCAGTCCCAAGAGTTCAGTAACTCTTTCTCCGTGTCCTGTAAATGGGGTTTTGGTCATCTTGCCTTTGAGACATGACTGGCAAGTGTCATAAGATGAAAATTCGAACGGATTCAAATATCCATCTTTATATAACTTAGCTAGTCGTGTCGCATTGATGTGACCTAGTCTACAATGCCACAAGAAGGATCGTCCATTTCTGAACTCTTCCTCTTGTGTGTGTTTTGTATGTTAAGAACCATGGTTTGATTTAGAACGTATATGCCATTATTTAACGAGCCTGATCCAATCAACTTTTGATTCAGGAAGATGTTCATAACATTATCATGTACCACAAAATTATATCTTTCTTTACTTAATAAAGAAACTGATATAAGATTGCATATCAGGGTCGGAATATAATAGCATTCGTTCAGAATCAATGTATTACCATTTGGTAACACAATGTGATATTCGCCAATTGTTTTAGCTGCAACATTTGCACCATTCCCTACTCTTACGGAATGATCACTCATTCCCAGTTCTCTACCTTTTCTTAGCCCATGTAAGATATTATATATGTGGGATCCCGATCCGGTATCTAATACCCAGGACGTAGAATGAACCGAGAAACAGTTTTCGATAACTAACACACCCGAAGAAGATGCATCAACATGCTTATTCTTCGTTTGGGCGGCGTGGGAATTCGGATATGTCCCTATTCCCTACTCAGACTTATCACAATTATAAGTCGGAGTGGGACCAACGTCTCCTTGCTCAGTATAATAAGCGGGTTCGGTCAATACATCCATATTATTATCTTAATTAAGACGTGGCATGGTCGCTACCTGGAGAGAGAGAGAAGAAAACACTTTAGCGTATGCTCTTACAGGATTAGATTGGTTATTATTTTATCTAATCAGGATGTCTCCCACTGTTTTTATCAAATCTTCCTTCAAACCCTAAAAGGAAAGACTAGCCGGGATTTAATTACACCTTATAAGTTCGACAATCTTTCAGCCAGGCCAGTGTTGGTACTTTGAAGGAGGTTCCCCGTGCTTTCGCATGGACCTAATTAAAATAAACCTCGTTTTCCCAGAGGCATAACCCCGTAAACACTTTTCTAGATACCTACTTGATCGGCTAATTGTCTTGTGTAAAACTCTTCCAGGAGTAACTCTTACTCGCAATGGGTATCGGGATCCAACTATCACATAGAAGGTATGCAATCTCATTGCAAATTTCAACACTTGAAATTCCCGATAATATTTTGCCCCTGGCCCCTTATAATCTTGACAAAGGCCAACAAACCATAGGACGCCAGTCAAGTTCAACCCATCATTTCCTGATTGAATTAAACCCACTCGCACGATCCTTGACAAAGGCCAACAAGGTCGTACGACTACCCTAATACAATCGCATCAAATGCTTAAGCAGATAAGCACCATTTAGCTACCGCACACTACGCCTTGACAAAGGCCAACAAATGTAGCACGAATACTAAATAGTTCTTATCTGAAATGATGGAGGGCTACACAGGTTTTTAAGAAAACCATGAGCGTAATGAACTTGATATCGTTGCAGAATCGAGTGATTTTTGAAAAGGAGTGTTTTTAGGCTTTTACTAGTTTTGCTAAATAGGTCACTCCCGGTGAAGGGATCTCGGCTCTTTCCTTATCGAATAAGGTGCAGGATATTTCACAAATATCACTATGCAAAGCAAGAACTATAGAAGCAATCAAAAACAAAACCGAGTGAGTTGTAGCATCTGCTGGTTTCGCTAAAGAGGTCACTCCCGGTGAAAGGATCTCGACTCTTTCCTTATCGAATAAGGTGCTGAATATTTTACAAGGAATACCGCTATGCAAAACAAAAACTAAAGCTACCCTTTTTGAAAATTTGATTCTACAACATCTTTTAGGTTTCTTTTATTTCATTAATCTCATTAATAAAGTCCCATCATTTATGCTTCCTAAGCATCACAAAAAATGAAACGAAAATACAACGTACGATTATACCATCCGCATTCGTCATAGTGTCCCGTTATGCACCGTTAGGTTACTTAACTAACGGCATAGCGAGACGGGACTAGCGCGGGTGCAAAACATAAGCAACGTCTATTATATATCTCATATATAATATATAGTCATTTGTCTCAGAATCCACAGTGATAACATCACAGAGCTGCAGAAGAAACATATGAAATATTGGATATACTAGGTGTTTTATTTTGAGCCTGTATAAAACACGGATTCCACGGTCGCGATAAATAGGCAAACCCACATCCGTAGACCCCTACGAGAGCGGCAAGCAACCCTACCAATTCTAGAGTTAGGAGACCCGGACTCGACTCCTCGAGTTGGTCTCCTACTGGACTCTAGAACCCGGTTACTTGTGCTCCACTCCTTGGGTCTATCCTAATGCAGAAAAGTAAATAATATACAACAATGGTGACATATCCTCAACCCGAAAGTGCCCCAATAAAAGAATATTACATACAATGAATTTTACATAAATGAAAATAAAAACTCTCATCTCACATAAAACCTCCGGCTATTCAAAACACGACGATCCAATATAATATATCACAACAACATATAACATCACATGTCATCAACGTAAGTAAATATGCGTATCCCAATTGTCATTGACATATAGCAACGAAACAGGCGATATTCCACATATTACACTTACGGTAGCAGAAAAGAAAATGTCAAACTACAATATTTGGAATCCATAATAACCTTAGACATAAAAACCCCGAAATATCTCATACTTTGGATTTCATGCCTAACTATATGAATTCCACATATTGTATCACATTCCAGAAAAAGATAGATGACGTTAAACATTCCGATCGAATCAACAAACACCCAGAATTTCCCAAAAAGCTCAACACTTGAACGTAGTTTAAAGATACTCGGTACATGCAACAGCTCCTATGAACCTGCCATAGGAGGGTCAACCAATGCCTCACATGTGGCACCGCTGAACTACCACAAACCCTAGGGTTTAGTGGCGGTTCTGACGGTCACATAATCGAGTTAAGGTTTTGTTCTTCTAGAGAGTCCACAGTATTGCTTGCATGATTTTCTGAAAGTTTTAAACTAAGGAAAAATCCAACACTTGGAAAATTTTCGGGGAGGGTTAAAATGGGTATTTGATATCCGTTCGAACTTTTTAACACCGTCTAAAATAACCCGAAAAACTTTTAGAATTACGACTATGAAACACTCCGAGTTTCCTTCGCAGAAAGTTAACATCACATGCAAATTTAGCAAAAAAAAACAACACCTGAAACACCAAAACCTAGAGACTAGAACACAATGCAAATTTCAACCATGAACTCCCTAAACGAACCGAGCAGGCCGGAATTTTTCCCAAGTGGCCGGCCATTTTCCGAGCTCTTGGGCTAAAATTTGTGCTGTGTTCATGTTGCATCTCATACAACATTCTGCAACTGTTTAAAAAAATTTTAAAGCACGTTTTAAAATCGACAGAAACTGGGTCTTGGATTCGGTGTTTCGGAGTTGTTTCGGTTTCGTAATCTAACACAATCCGTCTAATTCTCTAGCTAGTCTCTGATACCACTTTAGGGTTTCTATGAACGACAGCAAAGTTTCGGGAGGAATCGTCCATGCCATTTTCAAATTTTTTGCCTTTTTAAAGAACCCTAAACTAGAATTTTTAACTAGAGAATCATACAAAACATATTGTAAACTACTTTACAACTAAGTGAACTAGGAATACAACCTTTGTAGACCGGTCCTTCACTTCAATAGCTCCTTGTAGTAGTCCTTTCGCTCTAAATAGTGATCTTCCGGACTCTAGTATGGCTTCACAAGAAAAAGGAACGAACTTGCTTGAAGTTTTCGAGGCCGAAAATGATCTACGTCGAGGAGACACTAATCCAAGCTACTATTTCACTAATGAGAGATTAGTGAAGCTAACACCCTATATTAAAGTGCTAATCTAGTAGAGGATGATGAAGTAGGATTTTTGCTCACTTTAGAATTGTTTTTCTCACTAATATTTCTCACTTGCTCAACAGCTGGAGAGCTCTTGAGCTTGAAGAAGAAGATGAAGAGAGATAATGTTGTGAGAGTGAATAGCAATCATGGGTGAGAAAAAAATCTAATATCACTCATGTAGAGACTTAACCATGAGTTTAGATAATGGTTGAGTTAACAAATATCCAGTGTAAGACAAAACTAGTGGACTAAGTCAATGGTTCTCCAAGCTTCTCAAAGCTTCATGCCATGTGACAAATTTCCAACTAATAATTGAATTACAATAAATAAATAAACCCTACATTATCTTTATCATGGTGTAAGTCTCATACACCCATGTTGCATGTATCATCAACTATGACACATAATAAAACACAATTAATATATATCATATATATATATATATATATATATATATATATATATATTAAGTGTGCACATGTGAGAAAAATAAATGCTTAAGTGAGCTAATATTAGTTAACGTAAACTAGTATATCAAATATACAATTATACACTAAATTATCAAATCAATACTTGATTTAATAATCCGGCTATATCACATATAACCGACTAATATTATATGTACCAATTTATCGAATCAACACTTGATTCGATAACCCGGCTATATCACATATAACCGACCGATACAAATATTGCGAGAATAAAATACGGTATCTCATACTCGTATTAATCTCGGTCCCGCATATATCACATATGTGCTCCTACTTCATTTTGCTTGAGCCAGTAAAACCTCTGTGTAGGACTCTAAAGACTCGTCAATATGCCGGCAGTAGGTGATGACCATATCAAGCACCTACAAGCCGTCAGCAGTACTAGCTAGACGTAACGGCTACCCGGGTATTGAGCGATCAGAAAATCAACAAGAAAGCCTGCTCTAGCTCCTGTAAAGCCTGGCAGTAGCACTACCGTACAGTCCGGTCTCTTCGTCTGAGATGTCGCATATCAAGTCTATGGGTGGTAAACGTCAGACCCTAATAACTCGATAAGTCATGCCGATACGAGGCTCATAACGGGTCGAGAAACTACTGATAACACTTACCAGTAAATCTCTAAATCAGCCCTGGCCAGGGACTTCCAGTTATAACCAATCGAGCACAGCACGACATCTACCCCCGATACCGGGAGAGACGAAATCCCCTCCTATCGCTCATTGTCTCCATGTGACTCGGGACTGTACTCGAAAACCACCGTTTTGCACGTCCTCTTGAACGTGGTAAGGTGGAAATCAAAGTACAGTGGAAATCACACAAGACTCTATGACGATTTCGGGTCTACAGACTAACATGTACCAGTGTCACCAGAGAACTGCTATCTAACATCAGGTATAATACCATCTAGGAGTTCTCGGCGGGTCCGTCCAGTGTACCCAGTCTCCACTGAGCACCCGTATACCATCTCTGATGTCAAACACCAATGGATATGTGATCATCCATCGCCCATCTCATGGGTCGAGAAGCGTATACGTTAGTCTACTCTGGTATATCAATGCCCTGTCTCGATACACCCACGACTAGGAACATTAAATAATGAACTTATGGACTGGCATGGCCCCATTAGTATGATCTGCATCATAATTCTGGTAGTTAAGTACACATCCTAAGGGCTTTACCAACACATAACCATGAGACAGTATCAAGAGACAAGTATACATGTTAAGATAAAGAGCAACCAGATAGCATGCTATCATGTCGAGTAAGAAAGTCCTCTCTATATATGTCCAAGCATCCACTATAATATACATCATATGTACAAAAATGGCTTCTAGGGCATACATACAACTAACAATACTATGATATCTAGGGTGATCAAGTGCGCATGTATGTCAACAATCGAGTTAATGCAATGACATATATAAATAAACATCCGACATCATATGCATGTATGCATGTGGATATCATCCACGTGTCCATCAACGACACAAACAATATCATGGAACCCGAGTGTCCCACACCGACACTCGAACATCATGAAAACATATGCCTGCATATATATATGAGGATATCAACCATGTGTGTCTATCAACGACACATCAAAATTATAAAACCTGAGTGTCCAACACCGACACTCGAAACATTATGAAAACCTGTGTCCAGTATCGACACGTAAATCCTCATATCTTAGGCGCCGCATACTCAGATCGGCCCTCATATCTATCTCATCTCAGGCGCCGCATCCTCAGATCGATCCTCATATCTATCTCATATCATAACTCCAAAACGGTATCCTCCGGATATCCGCCGAGTTCTATAGAATTACCGGTAGGTAGTGCTCCCTTGCCAGGCTCACCGCCTAATAATACGAGTCTTCTTGCCCTGGGGTACCTCACCGGGTCCACCATGTACCCACAGACGGTGCCTACCGCTCCTCGAATCGGGTATACTCACTTCTCAGAATCGAGAAAACTCATGGTGGACACCTCGAAATATCATATCAAGATACCGCATCTTTAAAATAATACACAATTTCCTTTGAAATTAAACTACAGTTCTCAAATCCAGAGATATCATAAAAACAATATCTAAGTGCATATAACCATAAAGTGCGATGTATGCAACATAGAGTGGTAATATGAGCATATCGAGTATATCATGCAAGCATGTCAAGTGATAGTACTGAACAATGAATGTAATTTTACGGTTAATAATAATATCTTAATAGGGCAATTCTCCTGTGTAAGTAGCATAGCAATTACCGATGATGAATGTGTGTGAGCCGGCAATCTGTGTATGTATAACATGCGTATCAACGGTAATTGTGCAGGTGTACTAGCAATAATATCATATAATATTAAATACTGGAAACATGATAGGTATTATACGAGGAATAATCCAACATAAACATGAACTATAATAAGGTAGCCTCTTTATGTCAACGATCCCGCCTCATAGTATCAGGTTTCGCAATATCCTCGATCATCATTCTCAATTCATGAGCGTGGATCAAATATCCGGTAAACGCATCGCGTACGGTAATCCATTGTACGGTGTCACAAACAGAATAGGGAATCTATCATCCTATTCACCAGCAAAGGTACATATTTATAATCTCGTATGGCATACCTTATTAATCACATATCATGTCATCTTGCATATACGTCATGTCTTGCTAATCTCAGTTCATATCGATCCCGATCTCATATCCTATCATTATCAACGCATACTTGTCCTCTTTTAATTCATACTTATCATGATTCACTTTTTCAATTCATATTCTAATATATCAATCCGAGTCATCTATATCTATCATCTCAATATCCTACGTCATATTATCTTATATACCTATATCACACTCTCAAGCCAATATGTATTCATTAGTGTCAACTTTTATCATATCATCTCTTTCTAAATCCTATAATCATATTATCTTAAATTCGTAGCATATCCTTTATCAAACTTATAAGTTATATAACAATCTTTCCATATCAATGGTTGCAGTGGTGCTATATGCTATCCACCCGACTTCCCCCGTAGATATAAATCTACTCGCCTGCTAAACTTCTCGCTTAGCCGAAGTCGATGTGCTTCGTCGTCTCGGAAGTCCCTACGAAGTTACCTATAATCAATACACAATCGCAATACTATTAAAATCAAGTCCGAAAAACTGATACGGCATACGAATTGCTTATAGGTTAGAACCTATAGCTTATGTATGCAAAAACAACCAAACAACCCTCGTCATTGACGTACAAACGTCCAACAACCAATTCAAATCTCGAATATAAAACCAAGAATTCAAATATCAGAAAACGTTGCCAAAGCACTCACAAACAACTCCCAGATTTTGGCTCAGGTCAATTGGGACTAAACAAACAACACAGTAGCTAGTATATAAGGGGAATGAGCTATAGACAAAACCACAACACCAATGCCAAAAGGAAGTCCGGCGAGATCAACTAAATATCCGGCGGCGCCAGTTTTCTGGTGGGGTACGAGCCTCGTATTTTTGTGGTGGTTTTCTAGTGGTTAATCTAAGTCAATGGACTTGTTTGATTTTCTTTAAAATACCCCTGATAGCTCCAGATACCCTGTAGGCCTTTAGGTTTCACAAAATCGACATGGAAATATTTTAAGTTCGTGTATCGGGATCTATTCTCTGTTCTTGGTCTAGAAATCAATTTCTAAGGTCTTGTAACACTCACTACACCTCTATTGCATCTTAATAAGTCCACAAATCACTAATTATCATCTTGGAAATTTCCATGATCACATAACCAAACTAAAACGAATTCTAAAATAAGCTAGAATATACTAAACACAATACTTAACTAAAAGTGTAGGTTTATACCTCATTAGCAACTGAAGAAAATTCTTGAGTTACCCAAAATCTTCAAAATCCACACTTGATTGGTTCAAAACGTTTAGAATTGGCTTGTGCATGTTTTTAATGAAGGTGGCAGAGGTTTTGGAATGAGATTGGAGATGATACATGGAGGTAGTGAGGATGAAGGAGATGAAGAGTTATGAAGAAGGAGATGAAGAATGAAGAATGGAGAAGTGGTCAAAGGTCTCTCTCTCTTAATCTCACACTCTCTCAAATATCTTCTTTGTTTCATTCTAATTTTGTTTCTCGCTCTTAACTCTTATCTTGCTTTTCTTTTTCTTTCACAAACTCACAAGTCACAAGCAAAATGAATAATATGCACATGACATGGTGCACTAGCCATGAAAAAATGTAAAAATACGGATTTGGCCAATTCACGATTTATGGTGCACTAATCAAGTTTAATTTAAATTTGCATATCATTAATTATAAAAATGCCAAAATCCGATAAATATCATTATAATAAATAAATCATTTTAATCTCCGATTATTTTCCAAATATTGGTACATGCTTATACCATTTTATGAAAAAACCCTATTCGTAAATCGAATAGTTTTCGCGAAATATATTATTTTAATATTAAATTTCCAAAAATAATATTTTATATTTCTGAAATGTTACATATTTTTATGAGATTCATTATCTTATTTCCTATTAATATAGGTCCAAATCATTTACGCATTAGAGGATATAGCTGATAAGGGGATTAGTGGCATCAGGGACTCAGCGAGCTGCTTTATGAATACTAAGCTCCTTATCAGGAGTGTGATGGCGAGGCACAGAGTCACACGTCCACCACCCGTGCCCGCATCACCTGTGCCTCCGCCATTCGTGCTTGCACCACCCGTGCTTCCACCAGCCGTGTCCGCACCAGCTATGCCTATCACATATACATGAATAAGACTTAGACGAGTACAGCCGAAGCCGTCTCAGCATCCCAATAAAAACACACACCCGTGAGTGATAGTGTTTTCTTTTGGGGTGCACCTGCAAACTGCGCCATTAAAAAACACAAACTTGTGGATGCGCATGTTTCTTTTTGGGACGCAGTTTGCGACTGCGCAAAAAAAAAGTCCCCAACAATGAAAATTATGAACTTAATGATTCATATTATTTTGTTACATTTAAGGGACGCAGCTCTAAACTGCATTCATTACAAATGTATGAGGCGTACTTTCAAAATGCGCCAATTACATTTGTAGTGCGTGCAGTTTAGAATTGCGTCCAGTACATTTGTATGAGGCACAGTTTGAAACTACGTCCATTACATTTATAATGGAAGCAGTTTGAAACTGCATCCAGTGCAATTGTAAAAGACGCAGTTTAAAAGTGTGACCAATATATTTGTAATGGGCGCAGTTTTAAATTGTGCCCCTTAAATTTTTTTTATTGACGGCAGTGCCAGCGCTGACGTGACGCCACAGGACAGAAAATGGTCTGTTTTAATAATATGATTTTAAAATGGTTTGTATTAAAATATATTATTTTAATATAGCGTAATATAAAAAATTGTCCTTACATAAAGATAAAGGAAGACACCCAAATCAAAAGGGCTATCCTTATCAATCACCATAATCTAGGGTTTTAGAAAACCTCGAGTCCAAATCTCCAAGGTTTTTGTTCGAATCGCTCCAAGAATCGAGCAATGGCCTCTACGCAAACCCCGGCGTTGAAGCGGCGAGACTCTTCGGCGACGAGAGAAGGGGATCAGCTCATCCTCACGCCGTTGGGGGCTGGGAACGAAGTGGGGCGATCTTGTGTCTACATGTCTTATAGAGGAAAGACTGTCATGGTACTCAAAGAAACCCTAGATCTCGATCTTCATATTACTTTTGTTTTATTGATTTGGTTATTGATTGTTTGTTATTGGCAGTTCGATTGTGGGATTCATCCGGCGTTTTCGGGGATGGCTGCGTTGCCTTATTTCGACGAGATCGATCCTTCCACTATCGATGTTCTTCTCATTACCCAGTGAGTGATTACTGTTTGGTTTTTCTTGGGCTGTGTTTGGTCTCTGAAGTAGGATCTGTAGGCAATCATGGGATGATGTATTTAAAAAGCCTAATTTTTATGCTTTCTGAATTTCCGTGTATGAATTCTAATTGATTATTGCGGTCATCATCAATAATTCATATCATCATCATCATCATTATCAGTCTAGATTCGTATAGGAAGCAAATAACGGTTTTGATCTGTAACTGTTTAGTTTTCTGCGGCGAGTTTGGTAACCTGCATTGCTTCAGCGTGTTAGATTATCTTTCACGAACCATTAAATGCTTCAAAATCAAGCTGCAAAGTTAATTAATGGATATGAAGTATGTATCCTGGCTGTTAAGGTGTTAAGGAACCTATGCGATAAAAAAAATCTCAACCATAAGAGTCGAAGAATGAATTCTCATCGTTGCTCACAGTAGATTAAAATTACCTGTGAATGATGCATAAACCTGCAGTTAATTCATAGATAACCCGAATTTTGCTAACTATCCAGTACCATATTTTTTATTATATGGTATCCATCTAATTTTTGTGTGTTAATCAATGTTATGAAATGTATCTTGCGATTTCATGTGCTCGAGGATCGCATGCCACATAAGCAGACTATTTGTCGCATGTGGTTTGAATTTTTGGAAATAAAAAAAAATTATATAAATAAACAATTTTTTTGAAAAATACAACAAATACTAAACATGTGTACAAATTATTTTGAGTATCCACAATGTTGATATACTAAAGCTAAGGATCTTTTGATATAAGCCCTCTAAAACATTGCTACTTTGAAGAACATCCCCTAAAACTTTATATTTATAAATATATAAATTGATCCATATGCTTAATTATCATCCTTAACACCGTTAGAAATCTTCGCTAGGAAGCTAAAACGACAACATTGGCCTTTAAATGGCTTTTTATTTGTATCGGAGAGAGCGATTATTGAGTAATATTGTGGAGGATTAAAGGAGAAAATATTGGTTTTGCATTGAAGAATTGAGAAGAGAGTAAAATTGATTGTATGTCGGGAAGAGAGGAGAGAGATTATGAAATAACGTGGAGGAGTGAAGGAGAAAATATGTGTTTTGCATTGGAGAATTGGGTAAGAGTAAAATGGGTTTTGCGTCATGGGGAGAGAGAGGGTGGAGGATTTTGAAGATGAGAGCTGGAAAGACAGAGAAAGATAAGTTTTGCATGAAATGGAAAGAGATGATGGATTTGCTTACAAAATGACAAGGTATACACTTTTTATCTAACGACCCGTCATGTTAGCTCTAATCCAATTTTTAAATCCTTCGTAACCTAAGGTAAGATGTGTCTTTAGTTAACAGAGGGGTTTTATGCGGTGTATTTAGAAATATGAAGTTTTAGGAGGTATTTTTAAAATATTGATGTTTAAGGCATAAAAAACCTAAGCTAAAGAGCTTACTCTAGCTTCTTGATAACAAAAATGTAATCATGTTGGAGAGGAGAAGAAATTGTTAGGAGCAAGCCCTTCTAATTTAAGACGAGAGAGGAAAAAAGAGAACCGAATAGAGAAGAGACGTGATTTGCATTGGACAAAGGGTTTTATACTTGGGTTTAAATTGTTGGATTTGCATATGGATTATGAGTGTATTGAAACCCAAGGAGACCCGCTTCATGAACCCAATCAAGTTTTTAATGCTATTATGTGGCCTATGCATAATGTAATATACATCTGCATATTGGCTGATTTGTGGTCGCATAATGGCTGCATGCTGATTATATCTACTGTTGCTTTCTCTTGCATGACATATTGCAAAAGTACCCTCAATTTTATATGCCAACGGAGCATGTATGCATGGGCAGGTGTATGTGTCCGCATATTCGCTTTTTTTTAACATTGGAGTTCATGTTGCCTATTAATATACTTATTTTGTGCTTTCATATTTTATGTTCATATTTATGTAAATCCATTAATTATTATCAATTTGATTTACGCCTCATAGTATATAAACTTATAGTAACTTAATTATGTAATACTGAAGCAGCGGCAATGTTTTGGTTCGGGTTTAATGCCGGTTTTTCTCGCTCAGAGCTTGTTTAAATGTGGTTCATTTTGTATTTAAAACTTAGTTCAACTGTAATACCAACGTTATTATGAATCGACCCACTTTGAAAAAAAAAATCAAGATCCGGGTTTGTTTGCATTGCCCACACCATCTTGTGATACTAATGATTAATAATTATCAATATATATTTTTAAGGTTTGGTGCTATAATTATAATCTAAATGAAAAATGGTCATGTGGCCACCTCACAAAGGGCAACCGGGGGGTTGAGCCCTATTTCTACATCGGCCATCCCTCCCGTTTTCCTTTCTTTTGTGGGTTGGCCACATGCCTATATAACTTAATATAAATATGGCAAAGGGTTTTAGTCTTTTTGTTCCGTGTTCAATGAAATTGGATTGCTAATTATCTAAACATTGTAATTTTTGAGGGGTTCAAAAATTAAGAAATCAGAATACTAATGAAACCTATAATCTAGGTTCTTTAATAACTTAGATTTTGAAAACAAGCAGTTTTAGAACTTATACGTCATGTTTTTTTAGCGACTTGATGCATGCGATTTTATTTATTATTTTGTTGGTTTTGATGTTGTCCAGTTTTGATTTAACTGAAATTATTCCTAAAAGGAGAGAATAGAAATAAGGTACGATATGCTCAGATTAAAAATTCTACACTTTCAAATAGTAATCACAATTATAAATTTAGACAAAAGATATACCAATAGAGAAATAGCTAAGTAATACTATAATTATGAAACAAGAACATATAGCAAGCAAAAGCAATATCAAGTATGAGCAATAAACATAAAGAGTAAGTAGAGAACAAGCATGCAATTTCTAAACTAATGGCAAATAAGAGATACGAAATTGCAAACGCAAACGAGTCTTTTATAGTTGTTCGGAAGATCTTCTAGTCCAATTTCTTTAGGCGCATGAGCCCGTTCCATTAATTCACGTCTTTCTCTTGGAGACAAACACGTTGCCCACATGCAATACACAACTCTCCTTCCGGTGAAGGCTAAGCCAACCACGTCTCCTCAAAAGACCACACGTTGTTCGCCACTACGAACAATTCTTCCCTTACAAGCTTGTTCCTCTACAAGTACTTCTCTCTACAAGCAAGCTCACTCAACTTCCTTACAAACGCATCCTTACACTCAAGAGCCCTCACACAAAGAAAGAAGAAGAAGAAATACAAGCACAAGATACTCTCAAAAGAGTTTTACAATGAAGCACTAATACTCAAGTATATGGATAATCAAACTAGAAGCTCTTAAGTGTGCATGTGAGAGATTGAATAAGCGAATGAAAATTTCTTTAAATTCTCATAAGATGTGAGATTTTTCTCTCTTGATCATTTAGGAAAATTGGCAACTGAAATATTGAGTAATAAGAGCTCAAAAAATCAACCCAAAACTCTTTTATAACCCCACATAAAAAACTAACCGTTATAAGTCTAATCAGAATTTTTCCAGTAAGAACAGACGTCTGAAAAACAATAGGACATACGTCTGAAGCTTTTAACAAAATAAAACCTAACGGCTATTTTCGAAAATTTCTACTGCAGATGTCTGTCGAAAATAGGTTTAGACGTCTGCCGTGGGTTTTGAAAGATAGCCAAAGAAAGTATAGAGAATAAACAGACGTTTGAAGAATACTGGACAAACGTCTGAAGGAGAAATGGTTTTCAAAACTTTTGAACTGCAGACGTTTGTTGCATATATCACGTTTGTTCCTTAAAAGAAATTCATTCCAATGAAAGCACAGAGAAAAAATACGTCAGAAGAAGCAAGGGACAGATGTCTGTATCTCATAAAAATAGGCTATATGAAAACACGACAGACGTCTGAACAAGCAATGGACAGACGTCTGAAGCACAAAACACATGAAAACTGATATTTCAAATATTTTGGTGTTTTGTAAACACAGAAAGACGACAGACGTCTGAAGCACATGAGGATAGACGTCTGAAATGTAAAAACTCAGAAACTTGTGTTTTGTGATGAAAATCAATTTTAAATCGAAAACCCTAATGTTCATGCAATGTAAAATGTTTGTGCAAGCGCGTGTGAGTGTTCAAGAGTTCTAATTGATATAAACCATATTTTATGGAGTATTTACAAAGATTCCTATGTCGGTATCGCAAATTCTTCTATATCTTGAATCTTTGTTGTCTCGATCTCTCAAATTTTGACGTGCGCTTGAACTTGGCTTCATAGTTTCGAACTTGGACACGCCACTCACAAGCGTTGGTCGATGAATCTTCAATTTGATTTCGACTCATAACGTTTCAAACTAGGACTTGGCTTTTTGGTGCAACCCCCATTTGAGATACACGATTTCGGGGCCATAATTGATGGAATTTCGCGATTTCGAAAGACGTCAATGCAATGCCTGCAGCATATCTATTGACCCAGACGATTTTGCGAGATCTTCGATTTGGCTGGTGGAATGCGCGAATGGGACAAGATTTGACAGTTCGGGCTACATCACTTCTCGGCTATTCGTAGCTTGATCTTGACAAATTGAGAAGCACTCGTCTGTATCCTCCAACCTCCATTATATATATCTGTTTAAGCTCAATAACCACCATCCCCTTTTGTACATGCCTGTGCCGTGAGATATCCTGAAAACCAATCTCAAACACGACCAAGCATATCATACACAATGTTATGAAATATAAGCAATATAAGCAAGATAGTAAACACAAGTATATGAACATTCATTTGTTTTGATATCACACTCATGAATTGTATATCAATATCAAGATATAACTCAAACTCAAAACACGAGATATTGATATACTAACTATATATACACGGTATAAGAGAAGCAAGATATAGATCACATGTATATACAAATTCATATTGTGAGTTACCAAAACAAATGAATAAGAGTAATATATCGATATTAAGAATACAACACAAGTATAGCATGAGATATATTGATATATTACTCTGTATACACAAGTTATAGGATAATCAAGCTAAACAACAAGTGTATACGAGTTTAGTGTCAATATGATAAGCAAAATAAGCAAGTGACACTAAACAAACTATTCATGTTTAAGCTATCATCAAAACTAAATAAATGGTTCATCATAATCCATAAGCCATCAATCTCCTTTTTTTTGATCATGGCAAAACATGAATAGTAAATTTTATATATATCAAATAAAACCAAATATCCGATATCGATATACTAAAACTCCTATTATTCCTCCCTTTTTGACATAATAAAAAAGGGTACTTAGGGAACTTAGAACGTTTGAAGTACTTCCCCTAAACATATGCGTATACCTAAAGCGAATCAAACATTTGAATCACTCTCCCTAAATATATGCATAGGAGAACATTAGGAGATGGATACGAGCACAAGTAAAATGCAAATTTTGAAAATGAAGCTCAATTCGTATCCAAAAGCATTTATATAAAAGATATGCAAAGTAAAGCAAGAATACATGCACAAATATCCATATGAACAAAATATAAACAAATTCTAATGGTATGTTGAGGCAAATATGAGTTGATATCAATAGAAAATGAACAATTTTGAAAGTAGAGCTCAACTTATACACGAAAGCTTGTTTTTAAAACGATATGTAGTTAAAAGCTCAAAAATATGCGCTAACTCATAAAAAGTAAAAATAAGTTTTGGGACTTATGAGTTAGAATATATGTCGTAATACAAACCATATGATATCAAGAAAATTGTATTTGTATTAGCATGTACAAAGCGTGTTTCTTCAAAAGCATAGAATTTTACAATGTGCATAACACAAGAATTGGAAAGTAAATACGAAAAATTAACCTCATAAGCGTGAGATTTACCTCCCCAAATGCTTGAATCTCCAAAGTACGAAAAGCAAGCCCAAAAGATCGATTCATGAGCCCTATCTCACAATTACTTGAATACTAAGCCATTAGAGTTCAAACATAAAGTATAATGGAATACAAGTGATAGAATTTAATGATCCTAACTCATGAACGGAACAAAATATACACAAATAACCAAGATGATACTAATGAAAGAATTCAGATGCGCAATCAACTCACATAACTATATACCAATTGAAAACAATATGAAACCAATTGGAAATAATTGAAAATCGAATATGAGTGCAAGCATGAGTAACTGTCTCATCTTAAGCATCGACTATCTGGTGAAGGGTCTCTAATTCTCTCCGCTATACCCGTAAGATTCTTTGTAATTAACGAAATCCACAAGTGGACCCCTTTAAAGGGTTGCAGAAGCCATTTGGTAATTTGAGCTAAGAATTCAATACCAGTGAATAATTCTACTCATGCAAGAAATGTGTATGCAACATAGATTAGCAGGTTTAAGTATTAACACACATCAACAAGGCACAAAGCAAAGATACCAATTGAAAGTTGGTTCAAGTTAAAACAAGTGCTAAATTATATCCATATGCAAAAGATTTAAACACATTAAAGCTAAATGGATACAAACTCTCATTTATAAGATTAAAATCACATTATAAGCAAGTGAGTGGTTTATAGCAAGAAAACATAAGGATATACAAATCTAAATCAAGTTTTCAAACCATATTGTGTTCAAGTTTAAAAGATAACAAGTTTAAAACCCATGAGCACACATCACATATGAGCATAAAGAATGATGCCAATTGTAAATATGAATTGAAATATCCTATGAATAGCATCTTATACATGAACATAAACACAAAAAGATATGCAAGTTAACATAAGTGCATCACTAGGGGTATATCTGTCACGACCCGAGAATTTCGACTCGTGACCGGCACTTAACCACGCAACATCTACAGGCGTAACGCGGCTAAGTAAGCCGGACCCAGAAATCAAAACCAATAAATATAGAGTGATTTAAAACATTTTCGTAAAAACAGTCATGCGTGTCCGAAAAACATCTTATTAATTTAGTAGAAATCCTTTTAAGTTCAAGAGTTATAACTTTTATAATTTTGGTAACATTTCCTTTTTAAACATTTGTCCCGTAAGTCGGGTAAAAGCAAGGTGTAGCAGAAATAACAAGTGAAATAAATAAAGCATCCCAATATGATATACGACGCCGTAGCGAAGAATACACAGTAAAGCAAGGACAATATAGCAAAGGTAAGACTGCATAACATAAAGTCGGCTCACATGCGAGCTCGACACCAGAGTATCAAAATCATACACATCGCCCTCACAACTGTCTCTAAGTCAATACAGAAAGGTAGATGGAGAATACTAGATACATCAATATACAACTGAAAGATAACAGATACCGTACAAAACCCACCTAACAGAAAAAGGCTAACTCGCCTCAGCAATGGTATCTGTGCCAAAAGATGCGGTAACAGCCAGCCGTGACTACTCCCAAGGGCAACCTGCAAATACTATGGCACAACGGGGGTGAGTTGCCAACTCGTGAATAGAGATGACATATAAAGGTGATCGCGAGCATGCACATATAGCGTGGCTCTACTAATGCCAGCAGATGATATCAATGCATGCCAAACAGTGGATGCAATAGTAATGCAAGTGCTCTATCATGTAAGTGCTACAGGATGAGGTATATAGAAATCAATACTGAGCATGGGATACATAACATCTATATGGAATATGTCAACATGGAAAACAATAGGCGGTGCCTCAGGCTGCACCCAAATCCCAAATACACTCAGGCGCCGGCACACCCATCGGCACTCAAATCCTGTATATCTCTGAGAAATCACGAGTGCCCAACATCGGCACCCAAAATATCATAAAATACTCGTGTCCAGTATCGACACGCAAATCCTCGTATATCGGGCTCCGTCAGTCCGGATCGGCCCGCGGGGTCCATCTGCGGTATCAGCCCTCGGCCCCGGCAGTACGGATCATCCCGCATCCATCTCTCGACTCTGGCCAGTATCCTCCGGACAACTGCCAGGTCCAACCAATCACCGGTAGGTACTCGCCCGCCTCCAGGCTCAATCGGCAAAACCCATCGATCATCTCGCCGAGGGGAACCATACCGGGCCCACCACGAACCCGCAAACGGAACATCCACTCCTCGAATCGGGTTTCAAGCACACGTCTCAGCACCGAGAAAACGCGTGGTGGACGCACCAAAATATCATATCACGAGGTACCGGGTTTTTCAAAATAGTGCATCTTTTCTTAAATAATTCCACGGTCCTCAAAACCAGAAATCACATGAAAATCCATCGCTAATAAATAAATCCAATGCGAGGTATAATGTAATAAATCCATGGTAGGTGTATAAGGGAAAAACCGCTTTTAAAATAGTTTCCGTTTTTAAAGATATCATGCGGCTCCCAATTTCTAGGAAATCATAATCAATCACATGTAAGATGAACTATAACCACATAATCCTGGCAGCTCTACAGTGAGTGTGGCATGGCAATTACTAACGGTGTGTGTGTAGCATGCAAAATAGTGCCCGTGCAACATAAACCGTTAGTAATAGTGCGGTGTTCTATCAGTTCTAAGCAATATATATATATATATTTATATGTAGCAGGGAATGCAACATGCGATGACAGTCTATGGGGTAAATGCAACATATAGTAATAAGGTCCTATGAGCCCTGACGCATAACGCCATGCGGGCGATATCCCCGTAGATGTGAAATCTACTCACCGTGTCTCGCGCTAAGTGTATCCAACAACTTGCTTGCCCTTCTTCGCAGCGTCCGTCTCACTGGCCTGCGAACCTAGAATCACATAACACATATCACACATAAGCTCAATTTCATAGAAACGCGACACTACAGTCCAACTAGAAACCCGTGTCGCAAACCAATCGCGCGTGTGCGCGATACGCTAAAACGTGTGATCACGCATCTGAAACTACCCCGATGCGTCGCGATACACAGAAACCCCAAACCTACTCACGTATCACGCGTGTCGCGAAGGTTTAGAAAAACGGCAAAAATAGGTATTTGGTCCCAGATTTTACTACAGAACTAGATTTACAAAAATATATATATATCATAGAACCCTACACACTAGCAGACACCTACAGGACCAAACCCTAACCCAAACCCTACCCATCTGGCCGCAATTGGCGGCCAGAACGAAATAATTGGCGGCCTACTGAAGCAGTTAGGGGGTCGGGTTAAATATAGGGTATCAGCACATCACCACTATACTGCAGTATTCTCAATTTCATTCTGAACTCACCGGGTCAATAGCAGTTCCAGAAAACTCAAATTTTGCACAAATACGATAAATTGCATCAATTAGGGAAACTGGTGGTATTTTAGTGTAATTGGGGTTAAACTAGGTTCACCTGGCCTCAAAAGCTCCTAACTAACCTAGTCTAACTAAAATTAACCTAACTTAAGCAAAGATCTCACTAATTACCAGAAATATCGCTAAAACACCAAGTCTAGTGATAATCAACTACTAAGCACACTAAATAAACTAAACCAACTCACAAGTCTAGCACACAAGCAAGGGGAGCTCAGAAATTATACCTCACTCGATCCCTACTACGCTGGTTCAGGAGAAGAGAAGAGGAGGGGGCTGCTACAGGCACTGCCTCTGAATAGAAGCTGCTGCCACTGCTACTGCTGATGCTGCTGCTTATTGCTGTTGATGTTGCTGTTATTGGGGTTGTGGAGCTGAAGCTGGTGCTGCTGGGGCTGCTACTGCATAGGGGCTGCTGCTACATGGAGCTGGGGCTGCTGGGGGTGAGCTGGGGCTGCATGGAGTGCTGATGCAGTTGCTGCTGCTGCTCTGGTGCTGAAACTGGTGTTTGCTACAGCTGCTGCTGCTGGGGTTTCTGGAGCTGAGGTAAGTGTGTGTGTGTGTGAGTGTGTGGGTGTTTGAGAGAAATGCAAGGAAATGAGAGGAAACACTCAAGGTCCAAATGTCAACCCTCCTCTCTCTCTCTTCATTAAAGCCAAGCATGGGCTAAGCCATGATGCCCACTCCCTCTCTCTCACAAGTCAACACCAAACACAACTCAAATTAAAACAAATACAAATCCTAAGGTGTTACAATATCTAAATAATTTTCATATTTAGAATATAAATATTAAGCACAAATGGGTAGACGATATTCTAAACAAGTATAGAAATGAAATACATTACCCCACAAATTGATGAGCTAAGCAAATATTTTCATTTGAGTGCTCTTGCTCATCACGAACTTGAATCCTTCACTTTGTCGAATTGTCCATACCTACAAAACAAGGCATGGGAGGGATTTCGGTATCCAAGTTTTCTTGAATCCATAAGGGTTAAACTTAGGAACCCATCTAACATTTGCATGCGAAGATATTTTCCTTTTCAAAGTACATGCAAATGTGAAATGTATATGTGCACCACAAGAATGACAAGTGTGTATGTGCATGCATGAAAATTCTAGAAGTATCAATATCATGAGATAATGCATGTGTAGGATGCGCATGCTTCTTGAAAGTTCGTTTTGAGCTAAATCTATAAAGATATGCATGTGAATGAGCATGAGATTTAGTATGAATTGAAGCATGTTTGACACGTCTAGTAGACGAGGGTTTTTGAAACTTCAAAATTTTAAAACCATCACCTTTTCGGTATAAAACTACTTTCTTGCTAGGTAAACCGTCAACCTTTGAAAGTTTAGTAAGGGAAGCATTTAAAAACTTTTTTTCTTGCTTGAGAGAAGTGTTTTCGAAAACAAAAGATTCTTGAGAAAAAATAGACGATTTCAAAAGATCAATTACATTTTTAAAACCTGAAATTGAACCAACGTTTTCTTTTCTCAATATCTCACAAGTTAAAAGCAAGTTCTCATTTTTTTTAAGAGACGAAGGATCATAAGTCAATGCAACTTGAGAATCAATGGAAGATTTCAAAACTTCAAAACACATTTAAAACTAGAAATCAAACAATCCTTTATTTTCTCATGTCATTGCAAGTAGAAACCAAATTTTCATTCTTTACTTTCAAAGCATCAAACGAAATACAATGAGAATCAAGTTTTGAAAGTAGCTCATTCTTCTCAATAACTAATTTATCCACATAAAGCAAGTTGAGAATCATGAGCACAACTTAAAGCGCTAAATTTGGAAATTAAACTTTTGTTTAACGTTTTAAAGGAATCACAACATGAAACTAAATCACTTCTCTTATTTTCAAAAACGGAAATTTGTTTTTCAAGAATACCATTTTTAGATGCTAACGAAATAAAACCATCATGTAAAGTATTGAAAGCATTTAGTAATTGATCATGCGCTAGTTTGCGGAAATCATAAAGGTTACTTACAACGCTATTATCAAAACACCCCTTAGCTGCCTCTTAAGATGTGAGCTTTGTTGAGACATATCCAATATGACGGTAGAAGTCTTCTCTCGGCTTTCTCTTCTTTATTGCACACGGCTTGGTCTCCATATATTTTGCTCCAATGAGCACCATATGTTATGAGCCGTCTTGCAGAAGAGACGTTAATAACATTAACATTTAAAGCACAATGCAATATTTTTAATGTTTTAATGTTCAAAACAAATAAATTCTCATCATGAGTACTCTATATAGATTTAACAATAGTAGGAATTAAGTACTCATTATCAACTATATTCCAAATATCCCTATCCCGAAATTCAAGAAAGGACTAAATTATAATTTTCCAAAAATCAAATTTTGAACCATCAAAATATGGAGGATTATGAATAGATGGTTCATCACGATAAGAACACGAAGAGAAAGATGATGTCATGGTTCACTCTAGGATGTTAAGCCTATACAAGAATACCAAACTCTGATACCAATTGAAATTATTCCTAGAGGGGGGAATAGGAATAAGCTATAATATGCTCAAATTAAAAATTTTACACTTTCAAATAGAAATCACAATTATAAACTTAGACAAAGGATATACCAATAGAGAAATAGCTAAGCAATACTACAATTATGAAATAAGACATATATCAAGCAAAAGCAATATCTAAGTATGAGCAATGCGCATAAAAAGCAAGTAGAGAACAAGTATGCAATTTCTAAATTAATGGCAAATAAGAGATACGAAATTGCAAACATAAACACGAGTCTTTTATAGTAGTTTGGGAGATCCTAATCCACTTTCTTTAGGCGCACGAGCCCGTTCCACTAATTCACGTATTTCTCTTGGAGCCAAACACGTTGCACACAAAAAACACACTAGCCCACTTCCGGTGGAGGCTAAACCAACCACGTCTACTCAAAAGACCACACGTTCGCCACTACGAACAACTTCCTTTACAAGCTCGTCCTTCTACAAGTACTTCTCTTTATAAGCAAGCTCACTCAACTTCCTTACAAAGGCACACTTGCACTCAAGTGCCTCGCACAAAAAAAGAAGATGAAGAAATACAAGCACAAGATACTCTCAAAAGAGTTTTACAATGAGACACTAATACTTAAGAATATGGATAATCAAATTAGAAGTTCTTGAGTGTATATGAGAGATTGGATAAGCAAATGAAAATCTCTTTAAACTCTCACGAGATGTGAGATTTCTTTCTTGATCACTTAGGAAAATCGGCGACTAAAATTTTGAGCGATAAAAGCTTTAAAAAACTAACCAAAAACTCTTTTATAACCCCACACAAAAAACTAGCCTTTATAAGTCAAATCAGTATTTTTCCAGTAAGAACAGATGTCTGAAGAACAATAGGACAGACGTATGAAGTTTTAACAAATTAAAACCCAACGGCTATATTTTCAAAAATTTCTTCTACAGACGTCCGTCGAAAATAGGTTTAGACGTTTGCTATGGGTTTTAAAAGATGGCCAAAGAAAGTACAGAGAATAAACAGACGTTTGAAGAATATTGGACAAACGTCTAAAGAAGAAATGGTTTTCAAAACTTTTGAACTGCAGACCTTTGTTGCCTATATCTCTTTTGTTCCTTAAAAGAAATTCATTTCAATGAAAGCAAAGAGAAAAAAATACGTCTGAAGAAGTAAGGGACAGACGTCTGTATCTCATAAAAATAGGCTATATGAAAACACAGAGAATAGACAGACGTCTGAACAAGGAAGGGACAGACATTTGAAGCACAAAACGCATAAAAACTGATATTTCAGATATTTTGGGGGGTTTTGTAAACACACAGGAAAGACGACAGACGTCTGAAGCACATGTGGACAGACATCTGAAGTGTAAAAACTCAGAAATTTGTGTTTTCTGATAAAAATCAATTTTAAATCGAAAACCCTAAGGTTCATGCAATGTAAAATGTTTGTGAAAGCGTGTTAGTGTTCAAGAGCTCTAATTGATATAAACCATATTCTATAGAGTACTTACAAAGATTTCTATGTCGATATTGCAAATTTTTCTATTTCTTGAATCTTTGTTGTCTCGAGCTTTCGAACTTTGACGTGCGCTTGAACTTGGCTTCATAGCCTCGAACTTGGACATGTCATTCACGAGCGTTGGTCGATGAATATTCAATTTGACTTCGACTCATAATGTTTCAAATTAGGACTTGGTTTCTTGGTGCAACCCTCATTTGAGATACACGATTTCAGGGCTCTAAACGACGGAATTTCGCGATTCCGAAAGACGTCAATGCAATGCCTGCGGCATATCCATTGACCTAGACGATTTAGCGAGATCTTCGATTTGGCAGGTGGAACGCGCGAATCGGACAAGATTTGACAGTTCGGGCCGCATCACTTCTCAGCTATTCGTAGCTTGATCTTGACAAATTGAGAAGCACTCGTCCGTAGCCTTCAACCTCCACTAGATATATCCGTTTAAGCTCAATAACCTCCATCCTCCTTTGTACACGCCTGTGCCGTGAGATATCCTGAAAACCAATCTCAAATACGACCAATCATATCATATATCATATACAGTGTTATGAAGTATAAGCAAGATAGTAAACATAAGTATATGAACATTCATTTGTTTTGATATCACAATCATGGATAGTATATCAATATCAAGATATAACTCAGACTCAAAGCATGCGATATATATATATATATATATATATATATATATATATAAGAGAAGCAACATATAGATCACATGTATATATAAATTCATATTGTGAATTACCAAAACAAATGAATGCGAGTAATATATTGATATCAAGAATACAACACAAGTATAGTATGAGATATATTGATATATTACTCGGTATACACAAGAAGATGTAGGATAAGCAAGTTAAATAACAAGTGTGTATAAGTTTAGTGTCGATATGATAAGTAAGATAAGCAAGTGACACTAATCGAACTATTCATGTTTAAGCTATCATCAAAAACTAAATAAATGGATTATCGAAATCCATAAGCTATCAATCTCTCTCTTTTTGATGGCAAAACATGAATAGGAAATAGTATATCTATATCAAATAAAACCAAATATCCGATATCGATATACTAAAACTCCTATTATTCTTCCTTTTTTGACATAATCAAAAAGAGTATTTAGGGAATTTAGAACGTTTAAAGTACTCCTTCTAAACATATGCGTACACCTAAAGTGAATCAAGCGTTTGAATCACTCCCCCTAAATTTATGCATAGGAGAACACTAGTAGATGGATACGAGCACAAGTAAAATGCAAATTTTGAAAATGAGGCTCAACTCGTATCTAAAAGCATGTATATAAAAGATATGCAAAGTAAGGATACATGCACAAATATCCACATGAACAAAATATAAATAAGTTCTAATGATATGTGGAGTCAAGTATGAGTTGATATCAATTGAAAATGATCAATTTTGAAAGCGGAGCTTAACTCATACACAAATGCATGTTTTGAAAACGATATGTAGTTAAAAGCTCAAAAATATGCGCTAACTCATAAAAATTAAAAATAAGTTTTAAGACTTGTGAGTTAGAATACATATCGTAATATGAACCATATGATATCAAGAAAATTGTATTCATATTAGCATGTACAAAGTGTGTGCGTGTTTCTTCAAAAGCATGGAATTTTAAAATATGCACAACACAAGAATTGGGAAGTAAATACGAAAAATTATCCCCATAAGCGTGAGATTTACCTCCCCAAATGCTTGAATCTCTCAAGTGCGAGAAGCAAGCTCAAAAGATCGATTCATGAGTCCCATCTCACAATCACTTGAATACCAAACCATTAGAGCTCAAACATGAAGTATAATAGAATACAAGTGATAGAATTTAATGATACTAACTTATGAATGGATCAAAATATGCACAAATAACCAAGATGATACTAATTAAAGTTTTCAGATGTGCAATCAACTCACATAATTAGATACCAATTGAAAACAATATGAAACCAATTGGAAATAATTGAAAATTATATGTGAGTGTAAACATGAATAACCGTCTCATCTTAAGTATCAACTATCCGGTTAAGGGACTTTAATTCTCTCCGCTATACGCATAGAATTCGTTGTAATTAATGAAATTCATAAATGGTCCCTAAAAGGGTTGCAGAAGCCATTTGACAAAGCTGAGCTAAGAACTCAATACCAATGAATAATTTTACTCATGCAAGAAGTGTGCGTGCAACATAGATAAGTAGGTTTAAGCATAAACACACATCAATAAGGCACAAAGCGCCAAATTATATCCATATGAAAAATATTTAAACACATTAACCCTATTTGGATACACACTCTCGCTTATAAGATTAAAATCACATTATAACCAAGTGAGAGTGGATTATGCCAAGAAAACACAAGGATATGCAAATCTAAATCAAGTTTTCAAACCATATTATGTTCATGTTTAACAGATAGCAAGTTTAAAGCACATGAGCACACATCACATATGAGCATAACGAATGATACCAATTGTAAATATCAATTGAAATATCCTATGAATAGCATCTCATACATGAATATAAGCACACAAAGATATGCAAGTTAATACAAGTACATCACTAGGGGTATATCTAAATAGCATACATATTTAGAATATCAATATTAAGCTCAAATGAGTAGACGATATTTTAAACAAGTATAGAAATAAAATATATTACCCCACAAATTGATGAGCTAAGCAAATAGTTCCATTTTAGTGCTCTTGCTCATCACGAACCTGAATTCCTCACTTCGTCGAATTGTCAAGGTATGGTTGGGGATTTCGGTATCCAAGTTTTCTTGGATTCATAAGGGTTAAGCTTGGGAACCCATCTAACATTTGCATGCGAAGATATTTTCTTTTTCAAAGTACATGCAAATGTGAAATGTACATGTGCACCACAAGAATGACAAGTGTGTATGTACATGCATGGAAATTCTAGAAGCGTCAATAGCATGAGATAATGCATGTGTAGGATGCGCATCCTTTTTGAAAGTTCGTTTTGATCTAAATCTATAAAGATATGCATTTGAATGGGCATGAGATTTAGTATGAATTGTAGCGTGTTTGACATTGGTAGACGACGGTTTTTGAAACTTTAAAGTTTTAAAACCATCATCTTTTCAGTTTAAAACTACTTCCTTACTAGGTAAGGGAAGCATTTAAAAACTCTTTTTCTTGCTTGAGAAAAGCGTTTTCGAAAATAAGAGAATCTTGAGAAAAAGCAGATGATTTCAAAAGATCAATTACACTTTTAAAATTTGAAATCGAATCAACGTTTTCTTTTCTCAAAATCTCACAAGTTAAAAGGAAGTTCTCATTTTTCTTTTTAAGCGACGAAGGATCACCAGTCAATGCAACTTGAGAATCAAGAGAAGATTTCAAAACATTAATATCGCATTTAAAACAGAAATCAAACAATCATTTTCTTTTCTCAAGTCATTGCAAGTGGAAACTAAATTTTCATATTCTACTTTCAAAGTATCAAACGAAATACAATGAGAATCAAGTTTTGAAAATACATTTTTCTCAATAACTAATTTATCACAAAAAGCAAGTTGAGAATTATGAGCACAAATTAAAGCGCTAAATTTGGAAATTAAACTTTTGTTTAACGTCTCAAAGGAATCACAATATGAAACTAAATCACTTCTCATTTTCAGAAACGGAAATTCGTTTTCCAAGAATACCATTTTTAGATGCTAATGAAATAAAACTATCATGTAAAGTATTGAAAGAATCTAGTAATTAATCATGCGTTAGTTTGCAGAAATCATAAGGGGTTACAACGCTATGATCAAAACATCCCTTAGCCGACTCTATTGAGTTGGATTGTCCCTTGAGATGCGAGCTTTGTTGAGGCATATCCAATGTGGTGATAGAAGTCGTTCTCTCGGCTTTCTCTTTTTTATTGCACACGGCTTGCTCTCCATATATTTGTTTCAATGAGCACCACATATTATGAGCCGTCTTCCAAGAAGAAACACTGTTAAGAATATTAACATTTAAAGCACGATGCAATATTTTTAAAGTTTTAATGTTCAAAACAAATAAATTCTTATCATGAGTACTCCACATAGATTTAGCAATAGTAGGAATCAAGTACTCATTATCAACTATTTTCCAAATATCCCTATCCTGAGATTCAACAAAGCATTGCATCATAATTTTCCAAAAATCAAAATTTGAAACTTCAAAATATGGAGGGTTATGAATAAATGGTTTATCACGATAAGAACATGAAGGTAAAGATGCCATGTGATCACTTTAAAATGTTAATCCTACACAAGAACATCAAGTTCTGATACTAAATGAAATTATTCTTAGAGAGGGGTGAATAGGAATAAGCTACGATATGCTCAAATTAAAAATTCTACACTTTCAAATAAAAATCACAATTGTAAATTTAAACAAAAGATATACCAATAGAGAAATAGCTAAGCAATTCTACAATTGTGAAACAAGAACATATAGCAGGCAAAAGCAATATCAAGTATGAGTAATGAGCATAAAGAGCAAGTAGAGAACAACCATGCAATTTCTAAACTAATGGAAAATAATAGATACGAAATTGCAAAACGCAAACACGAGTCTTTTATAGTTGTTCGGGTGATCCTTAGTCCACTTTCTTTAGGCGCACGAGCCCGTTTCACTAATTCACGTCTTTCTCTTGGAGACAAATATGTTGCCCGCAAGCAACACACAACCCCGCTTCCACTGGAGGCTAAACCAAACACGTCTCAAAAGACCATACGTTCGCCACTACGAATAACACTTCTCCTACAAGTACTTCTCTCTACAAGTAAGCTCACTCAACTTCTTTACAAAGGCACCCTTGCACTTAAGAGCCCTCACACAAAGAAGAAGAAATACAAGCACAAGATACCCTCAAAAAAGTTTTACAACAAAGCACTAATACTCAAGAATATGGATAATCAAATTAGAAGCTCTTGAGTGTGTATGCGAGAGATTGAATAAGCAAATGAAAATCTCTTTAAACTCTTACATGATGAGGGATTTCTCTCTCTTGATCACATAGGAAAATTGGCAATTGAAATATTGAGTGTCAAGAGCTCAAAAAACCAACCAAAAACTCTTTTATAACCCCACACAAAAAATAGCCGTTATAAGTCAAATCAGCATTTTTCCAGTGAGAACAGACGTCTGAAGAATAATAGGTCAGATGTCTGAAGCTTTAACAAAATAAAACCGAACGGCTATATTTTCAAAAATTTCTACTGTAGATGTCCGTTGAAAATAGGTTTAGACGTTCGCCATGTGTTTTCAAAGATGGTCAAAAAAGGTACTTGTACAATATTCATAAACGTGATGGCGAGCTAATCCTAATATATTTCGTGGAACATGTAATATATAAGATTAAAGAACAATATATATTGAGTTTGATTTTATCGTCTTTTCATTTAATCAGAAGTCACGACTTTCCAGTTTTAGGCATTGATTTTCATGTCATTGTGGTCGATGTTGATATTCTTTATAATTATTTTTTTTAATTTTTGGTTCAAATTTGAGTTTTAAGCCTTTTCTAGGTTTTATTTTATTTTTCTTTCTATTTTATTCTGTTCTTTGTAGAAAAAATAAAAAAGAGCGAATTGTTAAGTGGGCTAATTATTGCTTTTTAGCGGTGTGGATGCTATACTTTTGTTAAAGGGTATATGCTAAATAGACAAAAAAAGGGTATCCTTAAATACTTAGCTTCTGCACATTGTAAGAATAAATCAATGTTTCATAACATTCATAAGGAAAAGTCCCTGATCAATAATATGCCATGGACGATAGATATATTTTATTCAGTTAGCTCTACCACAATGTTGTAATTTGTATTTTTATATTATTAAATTGTAAACTTTTCCATTTTGGATAATATGGTTTTCCTTTGCGATAATTCGTACAAGATAAGAAAAATCTTGACAAACAAATTTTATCATGTTGATGTTTAGATCAATATTAGTTAGGCATAAGTGGATATCGTTCGTAATAGCTTTCATCGGAAATAAAATGATTGGCATTATATTTATATTATCACATTTAATTTTTGCAATATTTTCATGTTTCCTTCAATCGTCTTTAGGAGCTGTTTTCAGTATGGATGTTGTGTCCTATAATATAAGAGCTATCATCACCATTTTTTCAACAGAGATTTTTGCTCATTATATGCGTGTTTAAATACTTCACTTATTAGCATGGTAGATGCATTAATAATATAAGTTAAACTTGTTTTATTTGTTTGGTTTTGTCATAAATTGGAAGTCTTCTGTCTATTTACTTTGTTAAGTTTGTTACTAAGAAATGATTAAATGATGCCAATTTTTATAGTTATAAGACCTATCATATTTGTATTTTTACCAAGTATCATAAAAGAGAAAATAAGGCAAATGCAACTTTAACATAATGGTAAAGCCTTCTGCATTTAAGCAAGAGATTTGGAGTTCAAATTTCATTTGCATCATATTATGGTCTATTATTAAAATATAAAAATAAAATAAAACAAGAATCATTAGATTTTTCTTGCAAAGATTTTCATTTTTTAATGTCAGAGATATTTTCATCGTCAGGGATTTTCTTGTCGATTGAATTTATGAAGCACTTAGTTCGGTTAGGGTTATTTCTGGTTAAGATTTATTTGTAGTTGTGCGCTATTAAATAAATTATGATTATGATTCTATTTATCATGTTTGTTAAAAACTATAAACCCTACGAGGATGTGTGACCCCTAAATATTATAGTGATTTTATCAGAACGCATAAAGGAAATATCGAATAGGATAGGACGCATTGCGGAGAGATTAATAGTATTTTATAGCAAATTTTAAAAATGTCTAAACGAGTAAACAAAAAATCTAATCGACTAATCCTAAAAGTCAACTACTTAGAATCTAGGTGTGGATGAAGAAGTTGAAGTTGATTTAAGAGATCTAGCTAAAATCTTATTTTGATGTTTCAGGTCCACTTATAGTCTTAGTAAATTGCAAATGGTAATAATAGCTAGTTCGGAAAAAGGTAAGAGGGGAATGATAACAAGGAATTGATGTAGATGAAATTAGAAGCTTATGGGCTTTGCTTATGGTAAAGGGCGATAGGAGGATGAGGGAGCACTAATTGGTCTGGTTTGATATGAAATAACATGTTTCATATCCAAATCAATAAATCTTTAATGGTTCTAGATCTATCAAATTACTCAAGGTTTTATATGAGAAACATCTATATCCGTTTCTATTACTAAGTAAGTCATACCCTTCACCCAAATACTTTTTTTTATTTTTTAGATAAAATTTAAAGGGCATAAACTTATATTGGTTTTGTATTTTAAGTTGAGGGACATCCAAGGTATATTAGGATATGTTATGGAAAATATCAGCCCTAGATGAGTAGATGGAAAATCTGGTCGGTTAATACCGTAGGTCAACTAGTGAGGTAACTAGTCTATGGGTGAAGTTAATATGTTGATCTAAGAGACCTAGTTAAATTCATTTTTCGGCATATGAGATGCAACCGTGGTAGATAAGTAAATTCCATTATTTTTCTAGTGATAAGAAGACAAATTAGGAAAGGACACGGTGGGATGTGAGGATGGGGGATCACTAAGCTTGTAATTGGTTGGTTTGATCTGAAATAACATGTTTCATACAAATTAATAAATTTTTAATGGATCTAGATTCATCTAATTACTCAAAGGTTTATATGAGAAACATCTATATTCGTAGTCATACCCTTTACCCAAATCCATTTTTAAAAAATTATTTTTAGATATAATTAATGGTCGTAAATTTGTATTGGTTTTGGACTTCAAGTCAAGGGACATCCAAGATATATTAGGATATATTGTGGAAAAATCAAACCTAGATAAGTAGATGTAAATTCTAGCGGGTTAATGCCGCAGATCAACTAGTGAGGTAACTAGGGCATGGGTGGAGTGGAGTTAGTAAGTTGATTCAAGAGATCTAACTAAGCTTATGTTTTTGGCTCATGAGATGCAACAGTGGTGTAAATTCCATTATTTTTCTAATGATAAGAAGTGCAAATCCAGGAACTTTTTATTAGTAATGTAGGAGGAAATTGATGCAGATTATCTTCGCTTATGGTAAGGGCACAAGGGAAATTAATGGAAGAGGAAGAACTAAGTCTGTAAATAGGTCCGATCCAAAACTTTTTATTTTTAATGGATAAAGAGCCATCCATTTGCTCAAGGGTCCATATGAGAAAAATCCATTACTAATTGGGTTAAACTCTTTTACGCAGATATATTTATCTTTATCCAAATTTTATTGTAAGAATAAATAGAAAGGACTTAAACTTGTTGCATCGGTTTTGTAGTATAAATTAAGGGATATCCAAAATCAATAAGGATATGTGTGGAAGTACTAGAAACCCTATATGAGTTGGTGGAAAATCTAAACTTTAATTGTTATGTGGATGGTGTTAGAAATTGATACAAGAGATCTACCTAACCTCAAGGCTTTGGTGCTTCAGCTGCAATATGGATTTTAGATTAGTAATTTTCATTGTTTTTCTAATTGTACTAACCGTAAGTGTGGCAATGGTAAGAGGAAATTAATGTAAATTAAAGAAGTTTGAGAGCTTCACTTGTGGTCATGGCACAAGTGGATTGGAAGACAAAGGTGAACTACTCTGTTAAATGGGTTTAGTTGGGTTTTAAATGGGTACGCTTCTTACCCAACCCATTTATCGACAATGGATCCATATGCATTCTTTTACTCAAGGCTTTATATGCGATTAGTCCATATTTTTATTCCTTACTAATCGGGTCAACCCCGTTTACCCAATAATATTCCCAACTTCTAGTATGATCTTTTAGATTCCCTTTTGGTCTGTCAAAAGTTGATTTTTTTTGAGACACCAGGAGGATTTTTTATTTGACATGCAATCATAAGTCCATTTGATGTCACTCTCTCCTTGGGGAAATATGTCCTCTGATCTAACTATCTGCTTGACCAACCAAGTAACTTTTTGGTGGCTTATTGCTACAATGCGTCGCCTTATCATCTTTTCAGCCTTTTTAAATTTCTTAGATCCAAACGCGAATCATTTCTGGAAGCAAAGTGACAGTTGCGCTGATTTGTAGTTCTTACTTCTGTTTTTTCTTCTGTTACCTTTTGAGTTTGGTAGTCTACTTGCTCATGTTCTAATTTATTTTTGCAGAATTAAAATGCCTCAAAGCTAATTATGCGAAGTAAATTAATATGTACAAAGTATGGATCCTGCTTATTAACTATTCTGGGGAAGGAACATATGTTAAAAAGACCTCAGTTATAATTGTCAAAAAAGACATTTTTAATATTGTTTTTCACTTGTAAAGGAATTAATGAATCAAACATGAAAGTTTGATGGCATTATTCAATTTCATATCATTCTTTCTGGTTTTATTAATGGCATAATTATAATTTATACTCTTTGAAGCTAAATGTTGAGGTATTGGCTGTAAGAAACTTTTTTTCTCGTTTGTAAATGAAATAACGAGTAAAGCATGAGGATCAGAGGGCTAACCTTTAAATTCCTCAGAATATTAAGCGTCAGTTTAGTGTGTATCCTATTTAAATTGAAGTTTATTTCTTTCTTATATACAAAGACATGAAATTTGATGAAGCTCTTCTATTGTACAGCTTTCACCTTGATCATGCTGCATCACTACCTTACTTCTTAGAAAAGGTACACAAAATAGTTTATGAAATCCACATTTGTTATGATTTTTTTGTACAATTATGCTTATAAAATTAAATGTTTAAACCCACTCACAGACTAATTTCAAAGGTCGAGTATTTATGACCCACGCAACAAAGGCCATTTACCGACTGCTTTTATCTGATTATGTTAAAGTGAGCAAGGTTTCTGTTGAGGATATGTTGTATGACGAGCAAGACATCGTTAATTCGATGGATAAGATTGAGGTATGTTTTTTTTTTCTTTTTTCCTAATTCCTAATGCTGCTTTTTGGTTCTCACTATCTTTTTATTTATATTATAATTTAGCAACAATCCCAATATTGTCCTATCAATAATTCTACGTTTCTTTTACCCCCAAGGATTGAAGTAATACAATCCCAATATTGTCCTATCAATAATTCTAAGTTTCTTTTACCCCCAAGGATTGAAGTAATATCAATAGTTGTAGATTCCTGCCTTTCCTTTGCTTATATTTATGCTTAAGCATATGTGTTTCCTTGTTTATATGCATCCTTCATATTATTAGAACTGGAAGCTGAGGACAACTTGACAAAGATCTCAGTCCCCTGTCTTGGCTCTTTTCGTTGATTCAAATGCGCCTAATTGTTCCATACAGTTGGTTTGTTTAGCTTCTTTCATTCGATATTTCTCTATGTCCAGATATTGCTATGTGTCCAGTATACATTCATATAACTTCTTTATATTAGTTTACAAACTTATATTTACCGTCTTCTTTTGTCCGTCACAATCTTATTTATTTAGCTAAGGAAAACTCTTGATCAGCAATTCATTTTCACATGACAATTTGCTTTACCGTCCACCACCTTTTCAGGTGATCGACTTCCACCAAACACTAGAGGTGAACGGTATCCGCTTCTGGTGCTACACCGCCGGCCACGTACTTGGCGCCGCCATGTTCATGGTTGACATAGCTGGGGTCCGCATCCTCTACACCGGCGATTACTCTCGAGAGGAGGATCGCCACCTTCGTGCCGCTGAAACCCCACAATTCTCCCCCGACATTTGCATCATTGAATCCACCTACGGCGTCCAAACACACCAACCCCGACACATCCGTGAGAAGCGCTTTACCGATGTCATCCACTCAACTGTCAGCCAAGGTGGCCGAGTTTTAATTCCTGCCTTTGCCCTAGGCCGGGCACAAGAACTTCTCCTAATCCTCGATGAGTATTGGGCTAATCACCCTGAGCTTCACAATGTTCCTATTTATTATGCGTCACCTCTTGCTAAGAGATGCATGAAGGTGTATCAGACATATATCAATTCTATGAATGAGAGGATTCGAAATCAGTTTGCTAATTCAAACCCGTTTGAGTTTAAGCATATTTCTCCATTGAAGAGTATTGAGAATTTTGACGATGTGGGGCCATCAGTGGTGATGGCGAGCCCTAGTGGACTACAGAGTGGGCTCTCCAGGCAGCTGTTTGATAAATGGTGTGCAGATAAAAGGAATGCATGTGTGATTCCGGGTTATGTTGTTGAAGGAACGCTTGCTAAGACAATCATTAACGAGCCAAAAGAGGTAACCCTAATGAATGGCTTAACTGCTCCCCTTAACATGTCGGTTCATTACATCTCGTTCTCAGCTCATGCAGATTCTGAGCAGACGAGCACTTTTTTGGAGGAGCTCATGCCCCCCAACATAGTGCTCGTCCATGGAGAAGCCAATGAGATGGGTCGGCTCAAACAAAAGCTCATTACCCAGTTTGCGGATCGCAACACAAAGATCATGACCCCTAGGAATTGCCAATCGGTTGAGTTGTACTTCAATACAGAGAAAATGGCCAAAACAGTTGGTAGGCTTGCTGAGAAAACACCAGAAGTTGGCGAAACTGTAAGCGGGCTTCTCATCAAAAAAGGCTTTACGTATCAGATTATGGCTCCTGACAACCTCCATGTATTCTCACAACTGTCAACGGCTAACATTACTCAGCGAATCTCGATCCCTTACAATGGTGCTTTTGGAGTTATACAGCACAGGCTCAAGCAGATATACGAGAGTGTAGAGTCTCCAAAAGAGGAGACAGATGTCCCTACTATGATTGTTCATGAGAAGGTGACAATAAGGCAAGAGTCGGAAAATTATGTGACGTTGCAGTGGCCTTCAGATCCAATTAGTGATATGGTTTCTGATTCGGTTGTGGCTATGATATTGAACATTAGCCGAGAAGGGCCAAAGGTGATTCCAATTGAAGAAACTAAGACCGAGGAGGAGACGGAAAAGATGGCTCAGAAAGTGATATATTCTCTATTTGTGTCGCTGTTTGGGGATGTTAAGGTTGGAGAGGAAGGTAAGTTGGTTATTACTGTGGATGGTGATATAGCACGAGTTGATAGGAAGACGGGTGAGGTTGAGTGTGAGAATGAGGGTTTGAAAGAGAGGATTAGGACTGCTTTCGGTAGGATACAGAGTGCTGTTCGGCCAATTCCCCTTTTGGCATCCTGAACCTGCATTAATGCTTTCAAAAGCTGAAGCTATTTTCTTACTAACAACATACTGATGAGAACATGACATGTACCCCGAGATTATTTTTCTCCCGAGTTTTTTTAGTGAAAGACAGACCGGAAAAACCCATACATTATCATGTGTTTACGAGCTGTAGAATTTATCTCATCTCTTGTATCAAGTGTAGGGGGGTTATTACCCTATGGTTGATATGGTTGGATTTGTATACTTTGAGATATTTAGTTGATGTTTGTTGACATTGCCATTTGGTTTGCTTTGTTATTATTATTTTTCCCCCTATCTGTTTGGTTTAGTTGTGCATGTGATACAGCAGATACTGAATCTTTCATTATCGTTTATCATGCATGAGGTTGAATTATAAGTTCTATACCATGCTTAGCTGCATTCAAAGTTAAAACTTTTTCGGCTGCGTGCAGCTCCTGTTCCGTTTTACTTTACAGTATATACATTGTTTGGCAAAATTGTGGCTTTGGAAAATATATTTGAAACGAGCTGTAGGTCGATTATATGTGTTCATTACAATTATAGAAGTACTGAATTGGTGATCTGAAACAACCAGGCTGACAGCGATACGAGGTTGAAAACTGAACATAATGGTTCTATGGCTACATACAGTTTAAAAATACAAAATGCTTAACGGCATGCACATACATGCTACCATGCGGCCCTTAGTTTTTACATGAAGACTTTAATGTTGTTGCGGAATGCTGTGGCGACCGGAAGAGAATATGGTATATGCTATGGCTGTGACCGCAATAAAAGCTCTTTCATTTAAACTCTGCCTTCCCAAAGACATTCGAGTTTTGCATGATTCAAAAGCATTTGCTTGAGTTCCCTTGGTGGGTTGAGCCCCATGGAATCGGCTCGCTGCCATCGCTCAAGTCGGGTGATCCCCAAGCAAGGTCCGTACCTCATGTCCATATCGAACTGCCTCAGCTTCCTCTCTTCCTCACCACTCATATGCTTCCATTAAAAAAAATGAAGAAAGGAGCTTAAGTTTTCTAAACTAGAGTTCGGTGAAGTTAAGAAAAAAAACTCAACTCCAAAATGCTAATTTTTCCCAATTTGGTAATTATTTAGGGGCTGAGATACCTATAGCTCGGCTTTAATGTTGAGATAACAACAGTTATCTAAACTCCAATTTGATCTTAGTTGTCTAAACTTCAATCTAAACTCCAATTTGATCTTAGTTATCTAAACTTCAATTTTGGAGGTTGGGCTCGGTTGCTTAAAAAATAAGAGATTGGGTTAGGGTTTAGTTGCTTAAGAATGAGAGAGATTGGAATATGGTAAGGGTTACCATCGAGATCGTAGGAGCCGTGGGCAATCATCGCCGGAGCCTGCGGGGGATCGCCGGAGCCCAAGGTGGCGCTGCCTCCGCCTCTGCCGCCGCGGTTCTTGGCGGAGGCCTTTTTGGAAGAAGAGGAAGCGGGAGCAGGTTTGGAAATCCCTCCGCTTGTCTTCGTCTTCTTCGTTTGCTTGTAGAATCCCTTCATGTCTCCCGATGCCATCTCTCGCGCTCTCTCTCTCTCTCTCTCTCTTCTTAGGGTTGGTCAAATTTTGAGGTTAGGCCGTTAGATTGAGAATGCGACATCGTGACCCACGTGGACGGTTGTGGATTAATTGATGTTTTCTATCTAATGGATGGTAACGGGATCGGTTGGCTCTCGGCTAGGGAGGATTTTCTTTTCTCTTCTTTTCTTGTCTTGTTTTTTAAGGATTATTATTTGCCTTGTTTTTTAAGGATTATTATTTGCATATAGCATCATTCATCTATATTTCATCTTCATCCAATCCCACACTTAAAGGGGTGCTTGGTATGGTTGATGGCCTGTAAGTCTGTAATGGTTGAGGGGGTGACAAATAGGCTCCGCCTGTGGGCCACTAGGCGACATCTGTCCGCGGGGTGTTCGGGGGTGACATTTGCCTTGGTTTTTCTAGAAATAATAGGCCATAATAATCTGATCCTGATCTAAACGGGCTTTGAACCCTGACCCTAAAGCCTGAGCTCTTGCTCGACGGCAAAGTTCTTTTACGACCAAGCTAAAGTGAAACACGATGCATGAAAAGTGTTACCAGTATATAGTTCATGGTATTGCATTTTGGAATAGCTATGGATGGTAAAAGGTAACTTCCGTCTTGGGATAAACATGTTTATAGTCATGACAAAATTTCCATTGAAATTAAGATTTTTTCTTATAATCTCGCATATGGTAGACGATTAAACCTAGTTTCATCATAAACCTTTCGTAACAAGTCACCTACTAATGCAGAACTATTGCCGCCGGTTCAAAACATTCGTCGCAAGGAGAACTGAAATTAAGACGTGGGATGAAGATTAATCCCATGGTGCCAAACTAATGGTGAAAATGGATTCAATTTCCTTCAACATTTTTTGTCCTTCCTGCTCTCAATCAATATCCAACTTGATTTGAACAAAATCCCAGCAGTTGAAGATGGGATGTTGGAGGAAACCTACCCTAACTAGACCTCTACCTGAGCTCAATTGCAATATGGGTTCAGTCTCCTACGACTCTCACATTCAAAACCCAACCACAATTTCCTTGCTTTTAATTCACACTATATAGAAGATTTTACATGAAGGGAGGCATTAAAAGAGTAGCACATTGCAGTTTGAAACACCAAACGCATGATATTCCTTCTGATTTTTACAGAAACATTTTCATTTGTTTTTTACTATTTACCACCTAAATGATGGGCTTCAGCCCATGTGGATTTTCCCTATAGATTGAAAAGGGTAATTATCTATAAAATTCACGTGAGCACTGAGCAGTAACAGAGCGATTTGGTTACATTATTCGGTGATTGCAGACGGCTCCACGGTTAAAAACAACACACTTTGCAGAATGGGTCCCTGCTCTGAGCTTCGGAATCATTTTCCTGCAAATATTAAAAAGTTTGGTGACCGTATGTGCTAAATCTCTGAACCGTCCACTTATTTTCAGTTAGTATTTCTGTAGCAACCAACAAATTATCAGAGTCTAATGTCCCTTGTTTGATTCTTTTTCAGGGTAGATTGTCAAAAAGCCTGCCACCTGCTTCAAACTTGTGTAAAAATTCCAAGGGACTTTTGCTCTTGTTAAAAAAATCCATGTGCCGGGTTGTCGTTGACTTTAATATCTAAAAATTTGCATATCATATATTTAAGCAGTTGGAGAGAATAAATGCCTAAATGAAATTCGATCCAGTGGTTTTTTCATAGCGATTTTGAACAATAGACGCTTCCTAACAAATTTGAAAATATCAGGGTGTTTAAGACAATTCCCGAGCAGACCAGGGGCTTTTTGACAATTTGCCCTTCTTTTTAAGGAAAGTCTGTTCCAGTTTTGAGACGCCGATTAGTTTTAAATCCATGTATTTTAAAAATAAAAATAAAAAATTACTTAAATAACACGAATGTTTCAAACAAAAATGTGCTTTAATTGAGATCTTTCCCCCCAAAAATGTCAGTTTTACCGTTTCTCATGTTATACACATTCCAAATTTAGTTGTTTTATTCATTAAACCATAGTATTATAGTATTGTTTATCAAACCATAGAGGTAATTAATAAACTATAATATTGTTTATCAAATCATAACATTATTTAACATAATATAACCTTACTTAACAAGACATAACACATTTTATGAAAATCGGAAAAAAATATTAGTGGCAATACATATATAAATATGTATACAAATCAAGATCAAGGTTTGGGTTTAAAATTATTTCGATAATATACTTCGAGGTTTTTCATGATTTGGAACTCCTTGGGTTAAAATATGAGTAATTCAAGCTAAGAAACTAAGCCCGCAATTTTTTTCCTCTTATTGAGATTATATCTATGATTCTGTATCATTATATAGGTTCCGATCAACTAGTTAACTTACTTGCAATCGTGAAAGAATTGATCCATGGAGGGAAAAAAAGTTGAGCCGTTTGTGAAAAGAAAGAAAAAACTAATAAGTGGCAGCGTTAGATTGTCGAATGTCGAAAATTCGCTACTAAAGTTCCGGGGAAAAAAGAAATGCCCAAGAAAAATCCCCATTAAATTTATGCAGTTTACATGTACAACCAATTTGTTATTATATTATTCTATTTACAAAAGTAATGTTCTGCCTTCAATTCGTTAGGAGCAAGGTTGTCAAAAAGAAAGCTTGAAGCTAGGCTTAAATTGGCTCCTCGTAGGTCATATTTCAAAATTTTGAATAGGTTGTTAAAAGCTGGACAGGAGGCTTAAGTTTGGTTTGGTGATACCTCGGGTTCGTTTAACAACTAAACAGGCAAAGCTTAAACAAGTTAGTAACAACTTTTAAATATTTAAATGAACATGAACAATCTAAAAGTCGGCTTGTTCGCTGTGTCGTTGTAAGGCGGTGTGCCGGGTGTAATACCGGACAAAGAGCGAGAGAGATGGGAGAGTTTTGGACTGCTTCGGACAGCGTGTGGGTCCTCCCCTTCTATTTTTTTATTTTCTTCTGTCCAGATGTAAATGATTTTTGATCGTTGTAAGCATTTAATGATTCAGATGGAGAAAAGAGTGGGGCCCACAGGCCATAAGCTGATTGTTGTTGGATTCGTTGCCAGAGGAAACAGTGTTTTCATCGTGTCCCAGCGCGGTGCAGTATTTTTTATTTTTTGGGTAGGTTTGACCATTGACCAGATTCAAAAAAAGATTTTCGAAATTAATGCTCAGATCCCACTAGTGGCTGGCAGGATCCGCTGTTTCCTCCTCTTGAATATAATCTCATCGATAATTGAAATATAATCTAATCATAATCTTTATCTTAATACTGATATAATATTATGAAATTTCACAAGCAGCTTTCACCAAGTTAATGCACCATGAACATGGGCCACGTGATAATATTGAGGGAACAAGTCTCCTTGCTTGCAGTTTATGGGTGAAGAAGAAAAGTCTTTTGTGATCCAACTTCGAATGATTCTAACCAAAAAGTTTTCAATCTCATTGGTTGTACGAAAAAGAAAAAGCAGGACAGACGCTAAGAGTTTAGTGGCTATTTGATTCGATGTAGTTCGCTCTAAAATCATATTTGCACTAGAGACAAAAATAATTTGCGTGACATCGTCTCCCTCGAACGGATGGATCGTCGCTAGAGAAAGGGGAGAACATTCTTCCTTAAACAAAGATAAATAGACCCTTTGATAGCATGGACATAAATTTATAAATGACACAACAAAGATAATAGTTATCCAGCTATCATATTATTGATAAAAATTGGGTTACTTGATTTGATAATAAAAACAAACTCTCAAATCCAACACAAGGACAAGAATGGACGTCAATAGGCTTTCAATGATAAGTGAGTTCCAATAATAACTCTCAAGTATTATTGAGATGTGACCCATTTTATATTTTATATTCATGTAATTTATTTTTTATAATATAAGACTGTTTTTAAAATTATATCATTTGAATTTTTTTACTTTCAATGTGAAAAGAAACACTTTAAGCTAGTAGTTTGCAGCTGGCCAAATACACTACTGACCAATACGCATATCCCAATATAAAAGCCATGATCATGATGAACCTTAAAACCCAGCCATCCAACACACCCTCAAACCCACGTGGAACTCCACTACCCCACAACCATCCGCTGTTTCGTGTTCGTATCAGACCACAGGATCCCCACACCAAAATCATCTCTGTCCATTTCGCAATGATCGCTCCCCTCTCCCTTCACAAAAAGATGAAAAAAACGGCGTCACATTCTTCGATGCTCTTTATCGTGCTTACCGTCGCTTCAAAAACACCGCCTTTTGCGATCCTGATGGCGATCTCCTCATCGGAGCTACGCTAGATCGCCAGATCCGACAGCGATGGGATCCGGATCCAGCAAGGACTCATCGTCGCCGGCGGCGACAGGTTCCAGTGGGCCCCGCGGCCTGAGATCTAGGGTTTTCAGCTCCTCCTGCTTCGGCGTCCCTTCTACTCTTCTTCCACACGATCTAGTAATCAATCGAACCTTTTTTCTCTTAAATTTCGCTACCTTTTTGTTGTTTGATATGGATTTAGATACAAAAAGTTGGGTTTTTGATGATATAGGATGATGAGGGAGAAGAGAAAGGCGGCAGCGTTTGTAGTGAGAATGATGGAAGCAGAAAGATGCCTCATTTGAGCTTGTGTGATGTTGAGGAGGATCATAGTTCGTCGCAGATTGAATTTGCTGGTGGTGCTAGCAGCAGCAGCAGCTCGATCCCTAAGAGCAGGTCGAGGTCTCGGTTCGGGTTCATCCCCGATAGAATCGGGCTTAGGTTGAGTAGGACGGTTAGTTTGGGGTCGACGTCTATCCCGAACAATGAAAGGGATGAAATTGGTACGCATAATGTAGATAATAGTAATGAATCAGGAGAAAATGTTGTCGCTGTTGTAGCCGATTCTTTGCAGCACATCGATAGGGACAATGTAAATATCGGTTCTGTTGCTAGAAATGACGAAACGAGGCGTTCTAATCGTAGGGTTGCTGCTCAGGAATCTTTAGAGGGTAATGTCAGGTTTAGCCGGACGCTTAGCGTTGGGCGGCTTCGCCACCGAGTTCTTCGCAGGAGCTCATCTAATGCGGGGATATTTGGTGGCGCGTTGTTAGAAGATAGGCCTGGGATCGATTATGATGGGCAAGATAGTGAAAGACGAGCATTTGGGAGTAGAGGAAGAATTCCGAGTCCTTCGGGTACGGAAGTTTGGCCGGATTTTCCGAGTAGCCATCCCTATAGCTATGACCTTGAGAATGGAACTTTGCAGTTGAGAGAAGCCAATAATCATAACTTGTTGGAACATAGGCCGGCTTTCCTTGAAAGGAGGAGGAGAATAAGATCTCAGGTAGAGGAAATTGGAATCGATAATTTGATTTGGGTGTTATGTTTATGTTGGCGTATTGTAATTGCTGAGATTTGTTAACAGGTTCGTGCTCTTCAGAGATTGGGTAGCAGGTTCGAGAATCTATCAGGTCATGAAAGGTCATGCATTTTGTCCGGCCAACATCGAACTGGCCGATGCACGTGCAGGACAAGTAATCGTGTTGCTAATCCAAATGATGACACAGGCACTAGGGCTAGCATATCGAGAATCGTAATGTTGGCAGAAGCGTTGTTTGAGGTAACCATGTCGTCCCCTAGTCTTTGTTGGTTGTGTTTAGTTGTTGGGATAGGGTCAAGTTTATGGTTGTGTAGTTGTTTCATCTAGGTTTTGGATGAAATCCACCAGCAATCTGTGGCTTTGTCATCTCGTCCATCCTTCTCTTCAATTGGATCTGTTCCTGCACCAAAGGAGGTTGTAGAATGTATGCCTGTGAAAGTTTACGTGAAGCCACAGAAACCCCAGGACGAGGAGGCTGCACAGTAAGTCTTTGCTTGCCTAATGCTCTCAAGTTCTTAAATGGATTTGCGTCGAAATTGATGGAAGGGCATTATCTTGGTACTGAAAAGATTTGATAATAGCATTTGATTCTAATGTTGATGAAAGTTTTCAACCTTTTGACCTCCATTAATATGCAGCTATATTTATATAACGCGCTTTATGATCTTATCTCATTAATCCATGTAGTAGCATTGCAATTGGATGCAACCCTTTGACCTTCAGTATTGTGCATCTATATGTTATACTGTGGCTTTCCATAAACCCTATTATGCGAATTGGTCGATGATGTGAAGTCCCCTATTTCATGTGCTCACCCCCAAACAGGAAATCTTTTTTTAAAATCTAAAACATCAGTGGTGCAGGGATACTAGTATGGTGATAGTACAAGGATACAGTACTCTACATAAATCGCATGTATCACACCTTAATAAGGAAAAAAAAAGTTCAAGGAAAGTTATATACAGATGCATGGATTCATAGAATCCAGGTCTTGATTTATATTCTAGGGGATTTCATATTCTCTCTCTTATGAAAAAGACTGATCATGCTGAGTAAAGCTCCTTTCCACTATTAACTTTATTATTTTATTTACTCTTAATTGGGCTTTTTAGAAGCAAACGAAGATTCTGACTTAGATTTCTGCATATGGGACCTTTACCTACTTTATCTGTTTGGATGTTCGCATACTTGTGCATCTTGTGGGGTGAGGGTTTTTGTTCTGCCTTATCAAGCAGCATGTACATTCATATCGGGGCATATAAAAATGATATGCCTATGCAATTGGTTATGTAGGTGAATATCTAGCAGACATTAATATCAGTGTCCATGCAGCAGTATGGGCACTTCAGACTGTATCCCCCCTCAACACCCCCCCCCCCCAAAGCCCCAAACAACACCACCACAAAGGGACCCTAGTGAAATCCCCAATAATCCTTATGCATTTAGAGATGCATCCAATCTAACTAAAACAGGCTTATCTGACTTTTGTTTTGGAAATAATCTGGACATTCTTGCACCTTTGATTCTATTTTTTTTTTTGCATGTATCCAAAGAAGGCCAACATGTCCATATGTGAATGTCTGTGCGTGAATTCCCATGCGCTGGTGTCTGCCATGTGTAGTGTAGTTATGGACCTCTACATACTTAAGTTGCAGCTTCCCATTCTTCACCAGATTATATCCTTTTTTGTTGCACGCAATAATGCTTTATAATAGCATACAAGTACCAGCTATTTTATACATAGGTAATGATCGATCTGTGAATAATGATCTAATCTTAACCTGTCCAAAGTGATATGATCTGAGCATCTCACACTTCCTAGTCTGAATGGGAACCTATTATATCACCTAAGTCCTTTTTCATCAAAATATGATGCAAGTCTCTATAAAAGTTTTGACTAAGTTCTACAAGTAACCAACAAACTATTTGACTTGACATCAATAATCTCTTAACTACTGCCGGATTCCTGACCAAAAAACTTTGTAAAGAGGGGGGATTTTCATTTTCCTAAATTACCAGTTCACATCCTCCAACCTCACCTTTATTGGGAGGAAAAGTGTAGAAGAAGGGAAAATAATAAAGGGTAAATTACACTATAATACCCTTAACTATTATGGTTTTACACTATACTAAGAATTTTTTTGTTACAATCAAATATCTTTTTTATAACTGTCAAATACCTTAAACCATGGTTTCCAAGGAATTTTCTTACTAAAATACCCTCAATGTAGCACTGTAAACTGTAATTAAAAAAATTTAAGCTGGTTTATTTCCGTGAGCAAAAATCACAATAGTTAATGGTATTTTGGTGTAATTTGCGCTATAATTAGGTATCTCTAAAGCACATAAGAAGACAATTGCAAAACAAATCGCATCCCAACGATTTATATTTGCTGGCAGTCAATACCTATATATTTTGGGTGTGATTTTGAACAGTAATCATTATGATTGCAAACATATTGAAGTATGTGCATAGAAGTGTCAACTGCATTGCAGTTTTGTTCCCAGTAAACCGTGAATGCTGTAATTCTATCAGGTATCTTCTCTTGTTCAGTCACAAGTATCTTCTCTTGTTCAGTCACAATTCTTTCCCATTTGACTGCCTTATTTTTATTTGCAAATACCATACTTTCCATTTTCTATACCTTTTCTTCTAAATGTTAATTATATTTAATATTTCGATTAACCATTTGTTTGATTTACACCACTGATCTTATTTAGCATTTCCTGGTTATCATTAATTGGCAGATGCTATATATGCCTTGTGGAGTATGAGGATGGAGATTTCATGCGAATGCTGCCCTGCAATCATGAGTTTCACCAAACTTGTATAGATAAATGGTTGAAAGAGATTCACAGGTATATAATCAATCTAAATAGTTACATACTTGCATTCATAGTTGTTTCATTTAATATTTCTGTTGCTGAATTTCACATCAAAAGGTTATAATTCACAATCACAATCCCGTGTTGGATTCTTCTGAATGTGAGATTTTGGATATTACACAACACAAGTCAGTTTTGCTGCCCAAAGGGTTCAGCGTCATCCAATTCTCACATTCAAAATCTCAAGCATTCTCTTTCCACACTGGGATGGAAGTGTACAGACTGAAAGCGAGATATCAGAGGAAAGTAAACCAGCACTCCCATTTTCTCTTATAGCTTAGACATTTGGTTCTCATGTTGAATGATTCTGAAAAGGCCGACTAGGTGAAGGTGAGGCGTTTGAGGAAATCAGAGCCACTTTAAAAGCCAGTGACAATTTTGACTAACAACACTCGCATTCAAAACCCGACAGTTTTCTTAGCTGGGTTCTATACTGTATAAGTGGAGCCATTGAATATGAGAGGAGAAGGAGACTGGACCTCTTCCTTGTTCGGAAGGTTCAGTCTGCTTCAACTCTGACAGTCAAAACCTGGAAATTCCCTTGCTATAGAACCAGGAAGTGGCTGCCTTGGAGTCCAATTTGTAGAGAAATGTCCTCCTATTCCAAAGGAAATTGCAGCAACACTATTTGTGTGATATTCCTTGTAGCTGTTATCATGTGAAATGCATGGTATCAACAACATAAGTAACCTTCAAAATAACTCCTTTTGGACAACCCAAATAATCGAAGCTCACAGTTGGAACATGAGAAAGTCATGTCGTTGCTTCAATGGCTGGTAACTGGAGTCTGGGCTACTTACTTGAAGCAGTAAATCTCGTTGACCAGACTTTATTAGTTAGGGTCCTCACAAAATGTACCATTTCATGTTGGATGTTATGAGAGGACATTGGCCTTTTCTTGTGGGTATGGACTAGCAATTCACAGTTTTACTTCATAAACAGTTTGCATTTCGTGGATCAATCTAGAACATTTGGGTTATTCTGATGTCCATTGCATATCTCAATTTATTTTTTGCTATCAGTCTCAATAGTCCCTTTATGTTTTTAAGTGCCCTTGTCAAATTAAACAAAATTTCCTCATCTCCAGTATGCTTGCTTTAAGCGAGTTTGTACATTTGAAGGCTCAAGATTGCTTTAATACATCAATTACAAAATTATTCTCTATGAATCAGAAGTTTCCTGTTAGAAAATTTAAATTGATTGTAAATTGATGTACCGTTTTGGTTTTAATCTGTTGTCAAAATTCTTTTTACTGAAAATTTCTTCTAGTTCCGATGTTTAACGAGACATCTATTGTTTCTCTGCAGGGTTTGCCCACTCTGTCGTGGAGATGTTTGCAGATCCGGTGCATTAAGCAGCGATAAGATAAGTTGAAGCACAAATGGTGCTTCATGCATTTTACTGTTTCCCTCAAGATCCAATCTTAGGTAAATTTGCAGATTTGTTGCTTCCTGCAGGAACAAAAGCCTTGAATTCTGTTATTAGTACACGTCCTCCCCCACTTTTTTTCCTCCTATTTGTTTTGTATTGGGTTTAGATAACCTGATCCTATTTTGTTAGAGGGTAATAATATCTACCCTAAAAACGAAGAGGTTGTATTCCTATCATGTATCTCAGTCACTTCAGGAAGGCTTATATCTGTAAAAGGGTTTTCGAATTCGTCTTTTGAATTTTTTTGAAACAATACAAATCGTATTCATGTGTACTGCTGGAGAATCCTGGGTTCTTATGAAACATTTTAAGATTTATGTGATTCTTTAACCCAAAGCTGACTTTCAAGTCGGAAGACAATCTGTGGGATTCGGATTCCTTGCACTGATTATGCAAGGGAACACAGAGAGCAGTTGGTTTTGATTTGGCATTTATAGGTTGAGATTGATTAGTACATTCTGTTTTATCAGCAGAGGATCATGATTCTAATTGGTGCTGGTGCGCAAGAAGGGAGGTGAGATCCTTTTACTCATTTAAAAAAAAAATTAAAAATTGAGCCCTTGAATCTCCATCATCGAACATGACGAAATTTGAGACTTCTTATTTTCCATTCATATCTACCGTTGGATATGTGGAGCGAGGAAAAACATGAGGGGATCATAATTCACAGAAAGGTTCTTGACAGTAGTGCATCGGCATGGTCTTTGTATGTGCTTTGACCGAAAAATGCGCCGTGTGTGCACCATTAGGTCTATTTGCACACATGATATCTATGCTGTTTCACCTTGCTCAAGAAACTATTGTTATATGCTCTCTCTGTTTCAAAATGTAAGTTCATTTTTTTTATCTTTTTTTTGTTTCAATATATAAGTCCTTCAACAAGTATTAAGAATCTTTTTTCATTACCAATACATATTTACTACTTTGATCTTTTTCATTACCAATACATATTTACTACTTGATTTCCTAAAGTACCCTCAATGAATTCCTTAATTAACTTACATTTTGAAATCGAGGTAGTATAGTATAAATTCATACTTCAAGCTTTTGGTTTTTCCAAATTTGCCCCTCATAATTGCTTCAATGTCATTTTTGTGCTCACATTCATATCAAATTATCCTCACAATTATCTTTAGCGTCTCTTTGGGCTTTAACTTTATATCCGGTCCTTCAAATTTTTTTATTAGTTTGTTGCAATGTTCTACATCCTTTTTGGACTTTAAATTTGTATTTGGTCCTTTAACTTTTATCTTAGGTTTGCTATAATTTTTCTTTGTTTTCATTAACAATAAGATGCAAATTGGATTTGCTCAAATCCCATAGCTTTTATTATCAATTTGCCTTATTCTATGTTTCCTTCAATGAAATCTCATAAGTCAATTTGCCTTATTCTATGTTTTCTTTAATGAAATCTCATAAGTCATCTAGGAGTTTCCAAATGTGATTTATCAATCATTCAATAAATGCAAAAAATGAATGAAGTTGTAAAGTCTAAGAAATTCTTATGAAATTGTTTTCAAAGAAAATAAAGGAATTTTTCAAAATTGTTTTGAGAGAATTTTGGTCAAGTTTTGATAAAGGTGTAATGTCAAAGAGACTTTTATGAAATTGTTTTAAAAGAAAATAAAGAAATTTTCCGAAATCGTTTTAAGAAAATTAGGATCAAGCTTCAAACATTAGCGAGACGGTGGATTTTAGTCGAAATGCTGATTATTGCAGCAATTACATATTTTTTGAATTCTTGGGCAAGTTTGTGTGTCCGTACATGGTACGGGGGCACTTGCTAGTTTTCAATAAAAATCTTACCACCAGGTGGCTCCGATCAAGAGCGCATGCTCTGTTTTTTCCTGCCATGCAAACCACCGGTCCATATAAAGCGTAAATAACAATGGGCCTATGATTATATGATGAGATTAGAAGGAAAGTTCAAAGGCTGGGATTTACATCGCTGCGTACAAATAGAGCAGGGACAGGGTTAGAGTGGTGAAAATTGAAAAACCAATCTTTGCAAAAGACAAGTTCTAAGGCAAAAAACCAACATTTGCTCAAACCCTCCATTATAAGTGTTGTGGCCTTATGTCCAAGCATCCGATCTAGCCCAATTACTGGGTGAAAGAGAAACCGCGTTCTGTTTCTCATGACCGCGTCAAGCGTGAGTGTGAAAGATCGTGGATTTTGTGAAAGATCGTGGATTTCGATCTCGCGGAGAAGAATCTCGGAGGCAGTTTGGGGGCGTAGGGCATTGGAGGTGGCCTATAAATTGAGAAGAGTTCTTCTCCTCTGGGTATCACAAACAATCACATCCTCTTCACCGAAGCCCCTAAAAATCAAATTCCCAACTCTCGTTTTCCCTACACTGGTCAGAGCGGGGTTCCTCCATCAGCATCGCATGGTGCTACTCTCCGTGAGATCGAGCCGTTGCCGCTTTGCTCACCGGCCCCACCATCGTTGACTCCGGCGATCCCTCGACCATCGCCCAGATTCCTCTGCCCGCCTCGCCGCTATCGTCTGGAAATCACCATTTCGATGCGGTCATGATTTCGATCCTATCTGCCCAAGCTTCTCCCTCTGTAAATCATCGACATGGCTAGTAAACTTATTGCTCTGAACTGGCAAAAATAGAACGCCTTAATGGTACCAATTATGATATGTGGCATATGAAGATTAGGTATGGGCTTGGTCATGACAATCTAGATAGTGTTCTTGAAGTCACTGCTTCAACTCTCAACGATCATCCCATTGACGTTCAGAAAAGAGAATTTGATCAGTGGCAGCTCAATGACAAGAATGCTAAAAGCCTGATGTTTATGTTCATGAAAAATAGTCTTATTAAAGTTTTTGAAAACTATAATACTGCAAAAGAATTGTGGCATACAATTAAAGAAAAATATGACACCACTTTTGAGGTGAACATTCAACTGTTGATGCATAAATTTAATTCATACTGCATGCAAGAAGGTGACGATATCACTGAACACGTGAACAAAATAATTGTCATAGCTAAAGACCCAGCTTCTGCAGGATCAGAAATTCTTGAAATACTGCAAGTGGCGACTATTTTAAATAGTTTGCCACCCTACTAGATATGTCTGCCACAACCTTTAGATTAAATTAAACCATTAAGCGTGTTACTGACTTGTCAACCCGGTTCGTAATGGAGCAAGACCTACTAGAAAGGAGGAGAGATTTAGATGTGAACCTTGTGCAAGAAGTCAATGCTGTGCATTATCGGAAAGCTCAAGGAACACAAAGGAGTCATCATATTGGACATTCCAAGCCATCTTTCAAAGGACCTAGCTAGCAGTATGCTCGCTGCAAGAAAGGACCTCCTGGAGCCTGCTATAACTGTAAAAAGTTTGGCCACTTCAAAACCAACTGTTCACAGGCCAAGAACTAGGGCTATCTTAAACTCCCAGAACAAGGAGGATCCGGCAAGCGAGAGTTTATCGGTGTAATCGAGTGCAATGCTGCAACCACTGATACTGATGGATAGACTCAGGAGCGACCGACATATTGCAAATACAAAGGTAGGGATTCCTGACTTCAAGGAGCTGAAGAAGGGAGAATAGAGGATCTACATGGGGAACAATACATATCTAGATGTAGAAGGCATTGGTTCATACAGATTGGACCTTGGGAACAGTATTATGGTTCTCAAGGATGTGTTATATGCACCTGGCATAAGACGTAATTTGATATCTATTCCCATCTTGCTGAAAAAAGGTCTTGAAGAGGTTTTACAACAATAGGGTTTCTTTTGGGAAGGACAAGAAAGTTTTTTCCATGGGCAAGTTTGTAGTCGAACATGATTTATTCTGTCTTTCTGTTGTAAAACCTGATGCTTGCAATAAGAATTCTGATTTGAATTATTCCGTGTCTTTTATCTGATTTTGATCTCTGGAATATGAGATTAGGATATTCTGGTAATAATAAAATAGATCGGATAATTAAGATGAATTTGTTACCAATTCTGACAGGAGAAAGGACATTACCCTATGAACATTGCTTAACTGGAAAAATGACTAGAAAACCATTCCTGAAAGGTCAAAGGGCAAATGAACTTTTAGAATTAGTTCATTTTGACATTTGTGGACCTTTAAGTGTAAAGACACATGATAACAAGGAATATTTTATAACCTTCATAGATGATTATTCCGAGTATACTTTTGTGTATCTTTTAAACAGAAAATCAGAAGTATTTGAATGTTTTAAAAGATACATGAACAAAGTAGAAATGAAACTTGGAAGGTACGTTAAGGTTCTAAGAACTGATACTGGTGGGGAATTCAACTCAACTGAATTTAATGACTACTGCATTCAGTATGGTATTAAAAACAAACCACCACGCCCTATACGCCACAACAAAATGGTGTGGCGGAAAGAAAAAAATAGAAAATTAATGAATGCGGTAAAATATATGTTGTCTCATTCTGTTCTTTCCAAGAATTTCTGGGTAGAAGCAATATTGACTGCAAATTATGTTTTAAATAGAATTCCCACAAAATCAGTCGAGTCAACACCTTATGAGATTTGGAATGGACACAAACCCAATTTGAGTCATTTAAGAAATGGGGTTGTGTAGCAGATGTTCTCATTCCATGTCAGGTTAGAGATAAGCTGGATCTCAAAACCTTAAAGCGTGGTTCATGGGTTATTCTAAAAAATCCAAAGAACATGGGTTCTTCCATGAAGAAAAATGGGTCATTGAATGTAGAGATGCTACCTTTCTAGAAAATCTACAGGAAATGGAACAAGTTCAAGAGAATGTACCATAACTACTAGACTTAGATGATGTTCTCAGAGATGACCCGGATATAGTGGATGAAATTAATCATCCAATTATGGAAGATAAACTTTTAAATGAGAATATACCTATGGAAAATCAACCAGCTGAACCTGTCTAACTTGCAAACATTAATGGCAACAAAAGACCTAGAACAACACCTGCATGGATGGATGACTACCATCTATATTCATGTGAACCATCTTGTTTCTCGATAGATATTGATGTGGATGGGTAAGCCAATCCTTTGAATTATGAGGATGCGATGAACATAAATGAATTAGATCAATGGTTGGAAGCCATGAAAAAGGATCTTGATTCAAAAGCGAGAAATAAAGTATAGGAGCTATGTGACTTACCAGAAGATAGGAAGTCCATAGGATGCAAATGGGTATTGAAGAGGAAATATCGAGCTGATGGGCCTGTTGATACATTTAAGGCCGGTTAGTTGCAAAAGGCTTTGCTCAAAAGGCCGGTATAGATATCTGGAGACTTAATGTCATGCCCCTACTTCTGAATACTAGTAATAATGGAGCCACAACAGAATACGTGATAGTGTACGCAACGGGCAATAATCACGTATATTCAAAAGGAGGAAATACTCCCGTCATATACGCTAATGCCACCGATATCAACTTGAGCAGCTTAAAATACTAATATAAAAATATAACTAACACAGGTGAATAGCTGTATAGACCCGAACATCAAATATCACATATTAAGAAACAATAAGATGGAATTGATAAACATGGATGCTACAATAATATCAATATTCAGAGGGAACAGATGGATACCTGGTAATCTATCTTTAATTAACTCTGATAAAAATCATAATCTGTACTTTTGAACGTGAGCCGTCTGATCTCCGTTATCTGGACATGCAATCCCAAGGTCGTCAAAAAGCGACCTAACAAGTGGTAAAATGAAGGAACTCGTGCACAAGTGTGTGTATACAGAAATATAGTGATTATTACAAAAATGTATATGGATGTTAGGATGAATCAGGACATGGTTATGGGAGTATTGTGGAAATGGACAGTAAGCTACTCATATCTTGGGGTATCCCATGACTAGCTGGAATGCCCGGATCAAGTATAACCAATATCCAGTAAACATGATAAACAGTGTTCAATAAATATGATAAACGGTATACAGTAAACAGTTTTCAGTATTCAGATTCAATATTCAGTATTCAGGAACCGATATTCAGTATCTAGGAAACATGATCCAAAATGGGCGTAACGTGGATATTGTCACTTTCTATCCACCAATAAACCACTAGTCAAGTCAATAGAAGGATCATGTCGGTATCAAGTATCAATGTATTGTAATAAACCGATATTAAGTCATTAACAGGAATTTACACCGGCCAAGCAAACTTAGGTATTAAGTGATAATATGAGTGTTGCTATTATCTCATTAAGTTGTGAGCATGAACTGCCTCACATATACCCTGGCACTGCTCCATCCCAGCACCCGAGTATACGTAAAAGCTCAGCTTGTGTCAAGTTATTAAATAGTTTACTCTTATGTTTGTGAAAACCCTTGATAGCCAGCGAATAACATTAGAAAGCATCCCGTGCATATCCGGGACCACGACCCCCAACCCCTGGAGCTGAACCCAGGACGCACCACTGGGCGATACTGGAATAGGAATAGGTATTACAGCTCGGAAATTTTTTTAAAAACATTTTCATGGAGTAGAAAAATAGTACTGGATGGTAGCAACCTATCCGGACCACCATGACTCGCCCTAACTGGTACGGGTTGTAATAATAACTAGAATGACGGTAGGTGCAGCTACTACCCGGACCCTATGGTTGGGCCCTAACATGTAGTACTATAAATAAAACTTTCCAAAGCTATTTACCGAGTTTATCAAGTCCTTTCCCCATCCCTTTGTTGTATCAGTTTTATTTATATAATTCAATGGATTAAAACATGATTTTATATCCATATTAGTACATTTAATTTGTTTCATGTATTGTATCAAAATTCATGTAAACTTGTCATGCAACAGATAAATATATCAATCATGTCATGAGTATTTGAGTAGATGAATTCCTAGGAATTGTATCATCGCATCAGATAACAGTGTATTATGTCAGGAATTAGTATTATATAAATATCATGTCATGGAACAAATCAAGTCAGGCAAACATATATCATGTGCAAGTATCAGGTACAGTCAGGTAGTACAACTAAATTGTATATGAAACTAAAGTTGATACCAATTAAACTTATATAGATTATAATCTTTGACTAACGTGTTCTATTTGGATGCTAAACATAGAATTAACCCCTTGAGAATCGACATATAGACACGATATACTCTTGGATACCGAAATCGATATTCCTGTTGGAGTCAAAAATTACATCCCGGTTGACCAAGTCAAAATCAAAGTCAATCCCAAGCAAGCTGGCTCGAGCCTAAGCCAAGTAGGCCCAAGCTCAAGTCAAGACTGAGCATGGAAGGGACCGGTCCCATGAAAAAAAGAATGAAGCTATAAATTCGTTTAATGTATTTTAAAAATAAATGTATGGAAAAGGGGCAAAAAGCCCAAAAATTTGTAAATCTCATGGCTTATGTGCAAAAAAGAAATAGATACATGAGGCATGAGAAGGTACACGTGCCATATGGAAAAGTCTAAGGGACTTATGTAAAGTGTATAGTTTATAAAAGACCAACATGATGAAAAAATCAATAAGAACTTTCATTCTCTTAAAAATTCTAGGGTTTGTGTCTCTTTCTTCTCTCTCTCAAGTTTTTTCCTCATTTCCAATTAAATAAAGAGCTTAGCTCTCTTTTTCTCAAAACTAAATAAAGTTTCACCATAAAACCCTCGAAGGGGAGTTCATATCTCTCATCAAATCCCTGAAAGGGAGATTTTTAATCTCACCTTCCTTTTCCTCTAAGATCCTACAAAAAGTGAGGAGGAGGAAGAAGACCCACTTTCAAAAATCCCACTTTGGAAGGATCCAAGGCTCAAGAGAGAAGAAAGGGGTTCCCTTTGACCATCCCTGAAGATCTTTGAGGAGTTCAACTCCAAGATCCAAATTCTCAAAGGAGTTTAACTCCAAATCCAGATTTTTTGGAAGTTTAACTCCAAATTTACATCCAATTCATGTTTAGGAGTTCAACTTCAAAGCCCCTCGGGAGTTCAACTCCAAGCCTAGGGGTTAAACCCCATTTCTCGCTGCAGTTTCCAGTGGCCGCGCACGCGACCTGCGGTCGCCCAACGCCCGGGCGCCGTGCACGTGTCCTTAGGACCACCCACCCCTCTTTTTTCCTCACTTTCCACACTCAAAACACGTTTCCGGTTAGAAAAAAATTTCTAACGGGACGTGTCCCGCACCCCGTAAGGGAGTTGCTAGCCCTCTTAACCCCAGCCCACTATCCGGGTAGCGAGACCCCCGTAAACTCTGCGAGACCCCCGATACGTTCAAAACACAATATACGCATACTGCACATTGAGTTTGCATGGCTAGTTTGACCCCGTCAATCGGAAGTTCACTCGCTCCAAAGCGAAGGGTAATTAACAACAGCCTAGTCCGCGGCCGCCGGAGATTCGGATCTCCACAATCAATAAACCCTGGTCTACCCTAAGCAGAGGGAATATGTATACGCCTGACAAGAGCGCACATTCCTATTTCAATAGGGCGACGAAAAATACTCTACAGATTCTGTTACGCCCGGCGGACCTTTCTCTCCTCCCATATCTCGGGTCAAGCATTCATGCGACTCATTTAACATATATACCGATATTTGTACTGAAATAATGCTTTTTCGTGCAGCAATCAACTTTCAACGATAATGTCTTCTAAAATGAATTCAGCTTCCGACGCGGCATCGATCCCGTAAGTGGTCAAGATTAATGCTTGCGTGATTCTCCCCGCAAACCTCAGTCGTCATTGGGAGGAACCGCCCCGCCAATTTGGTTCCGTTATCATCTATCCTGCCGGAAGCGTTCATCTGGCAGAAATCCCGGCAAACCAGGTGGCCAAGCCGGTCTCAAGGGGCAAGAGACCGAATGTTGTGATCGCTAAGGCACCACAATCTAAACTTAAGACGGTGTCCGAACGACTCTCTGGTGTTCCTACTGGGGGCAAGACTCCCGGAACAAAGGGCATCATCAAACGTCACGGACAAGCTCAAGCGACGCCTTTCACAAGTGCACAATCATGTGTATCTCTAAGGCTCTTTATCGCTCAGTCTATGGCGGTTTCCCGAAGAGCCGAAGCCTGCCAAGTGCTCAAAAAAGAAAGGTTGAGACAGAAGCGACTCAGGTATCGAGCCAATAAGAGGGCCAAGACACCGGACAAGTGGAATCTTATGAGGTTCCAAGAGCAGGGTTACCCTGCGATGACGGCTGAGTCGGCCGTAAAGCTCAGCAATTCCTTTGAACCTCTGAAGTGGGTTCAGAAAAACGCTATAACCGTCAGAATCAAGAAGACAACAGTCCGAACGAAGCTACAAAGAGACGTGTCCTAACCCCAACAGAGAAAACGTGACACCATTTCTTCAAGAGTCTATCAGGCACTCTGTGCCGCGCGAAAGCAGCGGGGCAAATCCAGAAAAGAAGCGCCAGCAACACTCAAGATCTCGGTCAGGCCAGCCGTCTTCAATCGATTATCCGTTACCGAAACAGAAGGGCCATGACAGCGGTCCGTGAAATCAGGTGCCAATAATGAAAGGACGTCCGGATATATTATCCACACAGTCTACATGGAAAGCACGCGTCCCAGCGACAACTTTCGTAACAAAAGTAAGGAGGGGGCCACCACATCCCAAGATCAAACTGGATTGAATGTGGTTGCCGCTTCCCATGATCAGCCGCCTCCGTTGGATGGTGAAAACCATCTCGATGAGGCCGATAGGCAGAAAGACCCCTCAGTCTATATGGAGTCAAGTCGGACAGTGAGGAAGAGCCGACTTTCCGCCCCAGGACCGCAGAGCAAGAGTTGCTTCAAGAGCTCCGAAAACAGCTCATGAGCAAGGATAAAAAGATGACCAAACTTTATTCAAAAATTGATTATCTGACGAATGTCGTGATGCAGCTTACGGCTTAAGTCGCTCGGGCACCCACCAATTAAGCGCAAGTCTCTACTCATGAGTCGGGTGATAATGAGCCGAAGCAGCCAATGCCTGTCTCTTTAGGTCCGAGTATGGGCGAGCCACGCAAAAGATGGCCACATTCCACTTCTGGGGACGCCTTGGTCCCGGATGTCACTATTCCGCTAACACAAGATCAAATAATGGATTTGGTCACCAGCAAGGTTAAAACATTGGTGGCCGAAACCGAAACTCAGAAAGAAATTGGCAGCAGTGAGCGGCCATAGCACGATCTGATTGAGTTTCCCGGCGGCTATGTCATTCCTAAGTTCGAAAGATTTGATAGGATGAGAAACGCAACCCCTCCTTTAAAGTGTCGTGCAAAAATAGAGGGGACAATGATGCTCTCCTTATTCGTCAGTTTGTCAATAGCCTGACTGGTGTCGCTTTCGATTGGTATGCGAGCTATATGAAATATAGGATATACTAGGAGGTCCGTGTTTTAGATTAATCCATTAAGAAAAACACGGATTCCACGGTCATGATGAATAGCCAAGCCCACACCCCTAGACCCCTACGAGGGCGGCAGACAATCCTTCCAATTCTAGAGTCAGACGACCGGTCTCGACTCCTCGAGATGACCACCCACTGGACTTTAGAACCCGGTTACTTGTGCTCTCCGTCTTGGGTCTATCCTAATGCGAAAAAGTAAATAATATATATCGAATGGAGACAACAAGCTCAACCCGGAAGTGTCCCAATAAAAGAATATTATATACAATAATTTACATGAATAAAAATTGAAAAACTCTCATCTCACATAAAACCCCCGGTTATTCATTCACGACGATCCAATATAACATATCGATATAGCAACACAATAATATCACATGTCATCAACGTAAGTAAATATGCGTATTCTTAATGTCGTTGTCGTATAGTAACGAGATCTGGGATACTACCGCATATTACACTTACGGTCGCAGAAAAGAAATGAAAACTACAATAATTCGAATCCGCATTTATACACATCATAAACTCGGATTATCACATATTCCAAATTTCATGCATAATACTATAAACCTTACATTAAAGCCTTGAATTGAAAACAATTTTCAGAGTTATAGCCGGGCAATTCAACAGGATTCCCGGTTAATAGAATGACGGCTCGTCGGGAACTTTAGTGGATGGCCGCACCCCCGAGGCCGTTAACGAAGTGGACTTGGACGGAACACCATGGCCGCGAGCACCCGAGTGGATGCTCTTGGTCATGAGGCTCTCATATAGTCGCTTGGTCGGGGCAAAGGGGCGTGGCTCTCTACCAGTGTCTCCCGACGAGTATTCGCGTACGATACGGGTTCACGACGGAGTTTTGATCCAAATCCAAACTCCGTGGTAATCCATCAAACAAGGCCAAAATGTGAGATTTACAAATCGATAACTAGTTTTCACAAAACTAATTAATACGGATTCTAACCATTGTATCACACTTCTAAAACATTTTAGACGATGTTAACATTTCGATCGATATTTCAATCAACAACAATTCATAGAGACTTCAACCACTTGAGCCTCATAAAAAATATCCAGAAAATCCAAAAGGTGAAAATGAAGCGGCACAAGAAAATTAGTTCTAACTCCACAAGTGCGTGGCGGATCCGCGACCAAGACATGGTCAAGGCGGCGGTTTCGCGGCCACTTAGTGGAATTAGGTGCTCATATTTCTTGTGTCTCCATATAAAAGCCTGCTGAATTTTCTGAGAATTTTTAATCTTGAAAAAGTCACAGTTTTGAAAAATGGACAGAAACTAGAATTGTACAGAGTTTAAAACGTCGATCGAGCACTTTAACTTCGTCTAAATATCTCCTAATACTCTAGTTTGACTATGATACCATGAAAGTATCTCTTGACACCTCTACTAGTTTTCTATGAATATCAAGTATGTAATTTTAAAATTTTAGAGAGCTAAATATACTAAACAAGAATCGAACTAGAGAATTAGGGTTTCAAAGTTAGCAAACTAAGTACTAAACTAAGTGAAGAAAGGCTACAACCTTTATACTCTGGTTCTTCACTTCAAAATCTCCTTGTAGTAGTCTCTTGAAATTCTTCTAGGGCTCCACTTGAGGAAAGGAACGGGCTTGCTCGAAGTTCTCTTTGCCGAAAATGATCCACCTTGAGGCAACACACTCAAGCATACACTTCACTAATTTATGAATTAGTGAAGAGAACAAGCTATACTAATTTGCTAGATTAGCGTAGCTTGATGAAGTAGGGATTTTGCACACCAAAAATCTTTCTTTTCTTTTTTTCAAAACTAGAAAAAATCTAGAGAGGAGATGAAGAAGTTGAAGAGATGAGGATGAGAATGAGCAAGTGTGTTGAGAATAATCATCAAAGATAAACTTATATCAACTAAAGAAAAAGAATAATGAGTCATGCTATCTCCAAGGTTCTAAAATAAATGACTCATTGTTTCTTTTCCTAAATTCAAATAAGAAATCTTTATCTTTTTATCCTCAACCCTATGTGATCTCATACATCCATCTTCCATATATCATCAGCCATGATTCAAGTGAATATATATATATATATATATATATATATATATATATATATATATATATATATATATATATAAAGTGAAGAAAATCTTAAGTGAGTTTAATATTAGTTAATATATATATATATATATTGTTTCCTGATTTAAAATCAGGAAAAGTTACGAAAGAGGTATCAAGTGCTAGCACGTGACCAGCAGTCACGTGTTGGCACGTGACATTTAAAAGCAGCGGCAAAAGCAGACCCATTCTTTGATTAAATCAAGAAAAAGGCTCCAGACGAGGGTAACGTGCTCACACGTGACCAGTGGTCACGTGTTGGCACGTGATGACCAAGCAGCGGCAAAGGCATAGCGCAGAAGAAAAAGAAAGCTCGTTCCAGGGGGGTCACGTGCTTACACGTGACCAAGGGTACGTGCCCACACGTGACCATGGGTCACGTGGTCACACGTGACCGGCTTTCAAAGCCCATTTATTTAACAGAATTAAATTCTGAACGGCATTCAAACCTTTCCAAAGGAAAGTGATTATTTGGAACCAATTGGATTAAAGATTTAAAGGTGATTAAATATCATCTATTTGTGGAAAAAGCCTGAACTTGGAAAGATTTCCCCTTAAAATCTAACCGAAATAACAAAGGAGAATCTCTGGATTTAAAATCCAATGGTGAATAAAATCCAATGGAGAATAAAATCAATTCACCTAATAATCCAAAGGTCCAAACGAATGGTGAATACAAATTAAATCTCTCAATGAAAGATTCACCAAAACTAATTGATTCTGCTTCTTCTCCTATAAATAGGAGCCGAGAGACACAAAAAAAAAAGAAGAGAAAAAGAGGACAGAGAGAGAAAAGAGAGAGCCTTGATACTTTGGAGGAATTTGTATCTTCTGCAAAAGAAAAGCTTAGGTAAGAAAGGGAAGGCCTTTAAAAGAGAATTTAATTCTCAGCAGAGTTTAACTCTGATATTAAACAGAAAAATATAGTTCTCTCTTTAGTGGAGGATCTGCAAAGTGCACATCTCCCCTTGAATTGAGAATTTAATTCTCATTGGGTTGAGATCTCGCCATGCAGATCCAAAGCATAGAGAGGGAATGTGAGTTTGAGAATTTAATTCTCACAGAACTATAGGAATTTAATTCCTTTAAAATAAAATTAGGGTTTAACCCTATGTTACAGGAATTCAATTCCTTCAGAATGAACAGATTCAGGGTTCAACCCTAGTTAAGAACTGAGTTCTGTTAAAATAACAGGAATTTAATTCCCTTAAGAAAGAAGAAATTAGGGTTTCACCCTATGACAGAATCTCATTCCTCAGAATAATTCTCCAAAAGAGAGTGGGGACTTAATTCCTTAAAGCTGTTATTTCGGTTTAACCCTATGATAGAATGCAGTTCTTCACATATATGAGGAATTTAATTCCTACAGAAAATTCAGAGTTCAACTCTATCCCAGAATATAAATCGTCAGAAGGAAATATGAATTTAATTCCTCAAAAAATTATTGTTAGGGTTCAACCCTGCGAAGAATTTAATTCTTAAAGGGATTAACAGATCTTCCAAAAAACACACAAAGAGGCAGGGTCACGTGCTACCACGTGACCCCCGAAAAGATCCACAGAAAAGGCCCTTTGGGGCAGTGCCTCACGTGACCCACGTGACCCTTGACGGAAGCTTTAACATACAAGCACCAAGATGCCCATCACGTGACAGCACGTGATGCTCCAAAGTATTCAATGCTTTTGACAGAATAAAATAAAGGGAGGGCGCCCTCACGTGTTACCACGTAACCCCTCTTACCTTATTGTTTAACACTAAAGTGGAACCCCTGAGCCCAGTGTTAAGCACTGTTTTGCCTTAGTGTTCAACACTAATTAAAGAACTTTATTTGCAGTGTTTAATACTGAATTTCTTAGTGTTTAACGCTAAATTAAACCCCCTGTTAACAGAGCTTAAGATTAACTCCCTTAGTGTTCAACACTAAATTAAAATCTCCGTCACCAGTGTTTAACACTGATTATTCTTAGTGTTTAACACTAATCTGAAATCTCTGCTGCTAGTGTTTGACATTGAGTTGCTCTAGTGTTTAACACTAATTTGAACCCCCTGTTGCTGGTGTTTAACACCAACTGTCTTTTAGTGTTAAAACACTAACTTGTTCCCAGTGTTCAACACCGCTGATCTTTAGTGTTTAACACTGACTTCAGCCCAATTGGTTAAATGGCTAAAGGCAAAGCCTCTCCTTCAATGGACCAACAGAAAGCCAGTATTTTAAACATGATGGGACTTAGCCCATGATGGCCATAAGTCCTCAATTCAAACTTAACTGGGCTAATGGGCTCATAACACAATTAATTGGTCTTGATTCCAAATTAGGCCAAAGACTGTTTAATCCACCCCGGTTCAAGGGTACATCTCTTCACTCCTTTGATACTTAGCGTTGTAATTCCTCAACGTCTTCAAAGAGGCGACGGGTCCCGATGACCACACATTGACACGGACTGTGGGGTCCTTAAACTCATGGACTATGAGGTCCTTAACCTTGACCGAGATGTCTTAAAACTAACAACGGACTGTGGGGTCCTTAAACTCATGGACTACGACGTCCTTAACCTTGACCGAGATGTCTTAAAACTAACAACGAACTGTGGGGTCCTTAAACTCATGAACTACGACGTCCTTAACCTTGACCGAGATGTCTTAAAACTAACAACGGACTGTGGGGTCCTTAAACTCATGGACTACGACGTCCTTAACCTTGACCGAGATGTCTTAAAACTAACAACGGACTGTGGGGTCCTTAAACTCATGGACTACGACGTCCTTAACCTTGACCGAGATGTCTTAAAACTAACAACGGACTGTGGGGTCCTTAAACTCATGGACTACGACGTCCTTAACCTTGACCGAGATGTCTTAAAACTAACAACGGACTGTGGGGTCCTTAAACTCATGGACTATGAGGTTCTTAACCTTGACCGCGACGTCTTAAAACTAATATCGGACTGTGGAGTCCTTAAATCCACGGACTATGAGGTCCTTAACCTTGACCGCAACGTCCTAAAACTAACATTGGACCGCAATGTCCTTAAACTACCTATGGACCGCAATGTCCTTAAACTACTTATTGACCGCAACGTCACTAAACTAAACAACAGGGCTCCCTTAATGGCTCTATTGTTGGATCTAAATGATCCCGTTAAGTTGATCTTAGTCTAAAAACTAGACTAACGTATCCTTAACAAACGTTTAAGTCGATCTTAGTCTCAAATGAGGCTAACGTATCCTTAAACACAACCCCCAAACCCAAATCTAAGATAATACAGATTTGGACTAGTCCACGCCCTACGGGCGACGACATAACTCAGTCTCCGTATACAATCCACGGGCAACCAAACACGAAATAAATACACACGACACGAAGTGATCATCTGGAGAAGGAGAAATTTGTTACCGCAATGCGGTAGCGTAATTAACTGCAGGGGCTTGCGCCTGCAGGGAAGAGCGTCCCCACAATCAAAAACCCCTCAAGCGAGGGGGAATCTGACGAAGTCTGCTGCATCCGACGCATCCGTCTAAACCTCCGATACACGGTGCCATAAATCAACTTGGCATCTTCGGAGAGGTAGACGGATAGCACCAATTAGCATTTGCCCCGAATCTCAGCGTCAGGACATCGCAGTCTTGTGCGCCGCCATTCGGAGGGGAACAGATTTTGGCACGCCCGGTGGGACCTTTTCCTCTTTCCACTCCACACTTCGTGTGTCGTGATTCGCGAACCAATCGCGGTTCGCTAATGGTTGCCCTTGGGTTTCAAGATACTAAGACTTGACGTCTTGCTTATTGCAGAAAGCAAAGAATCGATGGCTTCTACTTGTGCGAAACGCTCCAACTGCTCGGATTGCAATGGCAACCAACGCTCTGCCTCGCCAGGAGGTATAGCCTACGAACCCCAAGCTGCTTCGCTATTCACCATGCCTGTGGAACAGGTCACTCGAGCCACCACAGGATTGTTTTTTGGGACCATGCTCCCGCCGACAAGCTTCACTGCTCCGATGCTGACAAAGGAAGCTCCCAAGAAGTCGGTCTTTGATCTTCTTACCCCTGCCGCGGCCCCTTTCAACGGGTCGCTCAACACCCGCGCCTCGGTCTTCTATAGATTGGGCCAGAACTCCTGTGGACCCACAATGGGGCCTACAATCCCAGAGAAGGCTGCTTCTAAGAAAGTGACCGGTTTGCTCCTGAAGTCGTCAAGGCGGCTTCCCCTGCCAAAAAGTCGGTCTTTACAAGATTGACGGGTCCAGCTCCCGCTCCTGCTACCCAAAGAACATCGGTCTTTGACAGGCTAACACCAGCAGCGACCCCCCACCTACACAGAGGGCAAGACGAAGCCATCCTCACCGCTGAACCAACGCCGTCCGCTCGACACGCTCGACGTCGTCATTGGCGCCGAGTAAGGAAGGCTGGGGGCAACTCCCCCTCTGGGCTAACTCCACCAGCCCCAACGGTGGAAGTTAATGCTGCCGTTCCAACTGGGAATAGCTTCGAGATGCTAAATAAGGTGCGAAGGAATTCTCCTACTGCGGTGCTAAAGAGGTCTCCTCCTCCACTAAAAAAGGTTGCGGAAATAGAGCCAGAACAGCCCCGATCCCCTCAACGGCTGTCTTCCAAAATCTATAAGGTTTGGCGGCAGGCCCGAGACTCGATGATCGATCCAAACTTCTCCCGCTAGCACAAGAAGCTGAAAATCCAACAGGAAGCCAGTCACCAGGCTAAACCACGAAAGGCTGTCTGGGTGCCCACCTCAATGGCCCCCTCAACTTCCACTGCTCATAAAAGGAGGAAGCCAGAGAAGATCCCCCGGCCTGCAATGACAGCTAAAGGCACTAAGCGGCATGATGGTCCATACCGTATACATGGCGTCAGGAAAGGAAGACAGCCGTGCGTCTACAGGTCATAGACCGCTTACACGGTCGGTGACCAAAGCTCAGGAGCAACAGCAAAAGCTCCAGGAAATGATGAATGCTATGGCCGCACTTACCGGGCCAAAAGAAAACCCAGAAACGTCCTCGGACGAACGTCAAGAGGAAGAAACCGATGCCGAATTCCTTCACCGAATATTGGAGAAGAAGGACAAAGAGGCTGCTGAACAAGCAGCCAATATACAGCGTATGGGCCTTCTCTTCCAAGATATGATAGGAATGATGATCCAACAAGACCCACCCGCTGAGGATCCCCCGATCGTCCTTGAAGACGACAGGGGAGAAACGTCAAATCCACCACCAGCCCTCTCAACGGTCAAGAAGGAGACAATCTCTAAGGCTGATTTGGTCGACTATATAGCCCAGCAAATCCGGGTTCATCATGCGACTGAGGCAGCTGGTCAAGTCGTGAAAACGGGACGGCCATATCCAAGCTGGTACGACCAAATCAAGTACCCGCCGGGTTACACAATTCCCAAGTTCCATGTTTACAAGGGGACCGGCAATCCCCACCAACATGCCGCCCAGTTCAGGGCCCTTTGCGGTAACACCGGCGGTGATGATAAACTGTTGCTTCGCCAGTTCGTGGGCAGCTTATCAGAAATAGCGTTCGAATGGTATTCGGAACTCCCGAACGATTCTATCAAGACGTTCGCTGAAATGGAGTTGCTATTCACTCAGCGATTCGCAAGCGCCAGCGAACGCACTCTAATAACGGCATTGATTAATGCCAGGGTAAAACCAGACGAGACGTGGGTCCAGTATGCTATACGCTGGCGGAATTTATGGTCGAAATGCGAGCAACGCATTGAGGAAGCGCCCGCGGTGGGCATGTTTGTGGGAACCCTAGACCCTCACGCAACTATCTCCCAGTTTATGATGTTCTTTAAGCCAACCACATTCCAGGCTTTAATCGACAAGTTGGCTCAGATGGACCAGATGGGTCATAGACCGCCTCCCCCGAAGCTAGAACCTCGGAATGACAAGGGTAAAGGAAAGGCAACCTTCGTCGCGAATGCCCAGCAGCAACCCAATGCCCCAAAGCTGGCGGATCAATTGGAAGAAAGACGCCGGTATTATAATGAGAAGATGAAGCGTCCCTACTCGTTCCCACGGGATAAGACGAAACGGTTATTCGAGCTGGTAGTACGCAACAGACTTATAAATCTACCAAATCCAAGGCGACCACCACAACCCACTGAGGTGAATAACCCTAACTATTGCCCTTACCATCAAATGGTAAGTCATCCGATTGAGGATTGCTTCGTCTTCAAAGGGTGGATTGAAGATCAATACCTCCAGGGAAAGTTTGCACTGTCCGAAAAGTGGAAGGTGAACCCACCACAGCCGCATGCTCCTAAGAAAGCAGATACACTAGGGGCAACCTGTTCCTTTATTGAAGAAGCTCCATGGGAGGTCGTGCTGTCAACTAAAACCAAAAGAATGCTGAGGGACCTTCATGCGTGCTCGACGGTCGAATGGAAGGACCCGCTTGAACCTTAAATTATCGAAGGGATGTTGAAGCCGCGCCCAACTACGAAGACTCGTGGTGATGGCCCAAATACTCACGCCCAGCCGTTAAAATCTTCGAAGAAAAAGAAGAAGAAATCTAAGAATCCCGTGAAGCCTGGAGACAAGCGCGCGAACTTGCAGAAGCAAATCGACGTGATGGAAGAGTACAATCAAAAGGCGCGAACTCCTGTCACGCTGCAAGAGTTCCTCAACCACATCTTTCAAGAGGAAGATGATGGAGAGAGTTCGTCGGATGAATCCGAGGGATACGTGGCGAGTTGTAACGTAATCTCCCGCTCGTTTACTGACGATGAAAAAAATCCTAACACTAAGAAACTGGGGACAGAGCCTGAACCAGAGCGTGTGTGGCCAACAGATGAAATGATCGACGCCTTTCTAGACGAGATTCGTCTGAAGAGTAAAGCGGATCAGGAGCATGAGATAGCCGCATCGGAAGGAGCCAAACGCAAGCGACTGAACGAAAGAGTCGAAGCACTCCCGCCAGATCAAAAGACATCCGATGTAGACAAAAAGATATTCAAGACGAGGAAAAGGTTTGCCAAAACCATGTCAATGGGAAAGAAGCTACCACCCTCGGAAGAAAACACGCTCGATGGGGCGGAGAGGCACCCTAATTATTGCGCATATCATCGGAAAATTTCACACCCTACGGAGGAGTGCGACGCCTTTAGGATATGGTGGCAGGGATATGTTGCTCATCGGCAACATTTTAAGCGCATGAAACACAAGACTCGTCAGGAACGAAGAAGTACTGTCGACGGGCACGACAGAACTACTGGCAACTGTTACATGGTTAACGCCGGAGGGTCACAAGTTCTCACCTTTGGGAGCGACTCTGATGAAGAAATGGCTCTGGGCCCTCTCTTTAAAGAATCCGTTTTGGGGAAAGAGGAAGAACCAGAGGCCTGCGAAAACATTCAGCTGCGCAATCGTACGCTCCCGGAAAGGAATCTTGGGCCCGCAAATAGAAAAGATAAGGGAAAGGAAAAGGTCACTGAGGATATCACTTTAGATGACCAAGTCATGAAAGAGCTGACTACCAAAGATCCTCCCAGGAAGGGTAAGGTGGACTACAACATCCTAGCGTACCTAAGGAAGCTACCTTCTCAACTTAGCATTCTCGATGCCCTCCTATTATCAAAAGAAGCGTGAGATTCACTAATTAAGGCGTTACAAGAACTTGAGCAATTCCAAGCCTTCCTCGCCGCGGAAAGGATGAAGGGTGAACTGGAGGAAGTGCATACGGCCGACATCACTTTCGGTGACGAAGACCTTCTCCTCGGGACGTGCGACCACAACCGTCCCCTATACGTCTCCGGATATTGCCACGATATCAAGATAGGCAAAATCCTGGTTGACAATGGATCCTCCGTCAATCTCCTTAATGTTCGGGTGTTGAAGGAAATCTGCATGAGCGTACAGCACCTTGTTCGTGACAAAATTACCATCTCCGGCTTCGACTCCCAGTCGTCACAGACTCTCGGATCCGTAATATTAACATTACGCTTTGGACTACTCGTCACGGACATCAAATTTCACGTCATTGACGCCAAGACCTGCTACAACGCCTTGCTCGGTCGTCCTTGGTTACATGAGTACAATATCATCCCTTCTACACGGCATCAGTGTATGAAATACTTTAGGGATGGCCTCGAATATACCGTAACAGGTGAGCCGAACCTATTTTCCGTGAACGAAGTCCGCAAGTACGAAGATGCGAAGTACTTTTTGCCAGACTTTGAGGATACAGAAAAGTGTCGCAAGCCGGAGAACAAAGCCGTCGCCACCATCCCTGTTTTCGGGAGCGATACCAAACAAGAAGAAGAATAGTTTATGCTGGGCCGTCTCGACGCAACAACCCGAGAAAGTCCGCCCCCATGTTGATCTTTGGAAGTGACTCGGAAGATGAAGTTAATGCCGTGTTCTCCAGTCGGCCGTCAATACAGGCATCCCCTAGTGATGATCAGAGTTTGCAAATCACCATGGTGCCGCGAAAACACTACAAAGATCTCGACACACTTCAAGCTTACAATGTGAGGGACCTGCAGACGTTTTACGTCCCTCCCAGACGAAAGGGTGAAAAGGTGATCCTATTCTACCAATCCACAGAAACGAGAGTGGAGAAAGAGATATGGCATGGCGCGGATGCTACACTCGACAGGCTCCAACCCATCCGTTTGCCCAGATATTACACAAATGGATTAAAGAGGCTATTGAAGCACCAATGAGTACCCTTAAAACAGACTGTTCGACAAGCTCGGTTCTACAACAGGATTTGGAATGTCCATGGGACTCAGCGCAAATTGCCCAACGGGAGAATGGAAACGCTTGGGCTTGGATATGTGAGATCCGGGAAACGGGAGCGAGTCCACGGCAGCTACGCCGTATATAACTTCGATAAGGAAGAGGTCACCTCGTCGGAGAATGCTGACCCCTCGTCAAAATTGGATCCTGCGAGTGAAGTGCCGAGTCTGTCATTTGAAGAACAAGTGGACAAGATTATCAGGAAAGCAGGACAAAAGGCTCGGGAGGACCACAACCGTGAGATGGCCATCTACGAGAAGGCCAGGACGCAACGTCTGTTTCTACAGGTTGCAAAAGACAAAGACGCTCCTCCCCGTCGACCCGTCGTTCAAAAGGCCCGATGCAAAGACAGAAGTAAGTCCAGAAGCGGAAAAAGGAGTCGACAGCAACGACGCAGGATTAGAGTCACGCGAGCAGGCATTGCGCGGTCCAGATTTGTCCCTCATAAAGAAGATGAGTCGAGCGTATTCCTTCCCCCGAGACAAGACGAAGAAGTTACTCGAACCCGCTATAAAACATCAAATGATCGCACTTCCGGAGTCTAAGCACCCTGAGCAAGCTAACAAAGTTTCTCATCCGGGCTATTGCTCTTATCACTGAGCCATAGGACACCCTATCGAAGACTGCTTCACCTTCAAGAGTTGGGTCGAAGACCAGTACCAGCAAGGTAGATTTGCTTTATCCAACAGCTGGAGGGTAACGCCGCCACAAAAGCACGAACCCAAAGCCGCAAGAGCAGAACCGGATCCACATCAATCTTGGAAGCGGATTCGCACCTGTTACGTGATTACGATATTAAAAGAAGAGCCCGAGGACATAGATGAGCTCCCTTGGTACTTCGAAAACAATGATAATGAGGTAATCTCAGAATTTGAACTGGAAGATGGCATACATACTACTGCAGATAACCTCAAGAAGATTGAGTTGGGATCGGCAGACGATCCGCGACCGACATTCTTCAGTGAGCGGCTATCTAAAGAAAGGGTGGCTGCATTAAAGGACGTGCTTCTACAGCATAAAGATTGCTTCGCGTGGAACTATTCCAAAATGCCGGGATTAGATCCGGAGATTGCTGTGCATAAATTAGCAATATCCCCGGATATCAAGCCGGTCAAGCAGGCGCCGAGAAGGATGCGGCTCGAACTTGAGATGAGCATCAACGCCGAAGTCAAGAAGCTGATCGATTCCGGATTTATCCAAGAAGTCCAATATCCTGACTGGATTGCCAACATCGTTCCTGTAATGAAGAAAAATAGGACGGTGCGCATATGCGTGGATTTCAGGGATCTCAAAAAAGTCTGCCCGAAGGACGATTTTCCAGTACCGGTAACCAAGCTAATGATAGATAATACGTCCACGCATGAGATTTTCTCCTTCATAGACAGCTCATCAGGGTATAATCAAATAAAAATGTATCCTGAAGACCAGAAACATACGGCTTTCCGGACCCCTTTGAGAATATTTTGCTACAAGGTTATGCCCTTTGGTCTAAAGAACGCCGGTGCTACCTATCAAAGGGCCATGACAAAGATCTTCGACGATCTCATACATGACATCGTCGAGTGCTATATTGATGACCTCATGGTGAAGAGCATGTCATACGAAGAGCACTTAACGCATCTGAAGACTGTATTTCAACGCCTTCGGCAATATAATTTGAAGATGAATCCCCTCAAATGTGCATTCGGAGTTCCCTCGGGCAAATTCTTAGGATTTATCGTCCGACACCGGGGTATCGAAATAGATCCGTCCAAGATCAAGGCGATCATGGAAATGCCTCCGCCAAGGACTCTCAAACAGCTGCGGTCTCTCCAAGGGAAGCTCGCGTACATTCGGCGGTTTATCGCCAACCTGTCAGGAAAGTGCCGTCCTTACAGCCACCTGATGAAGAAGGGAACTCCATTTGTTTGGGATCACAAATGCCAAGGCGCACTAGACAAGATCAAGCAGTACCTGCAGAACCCTCCAGTGTTGGCTGCGCCGGTTAAGGGAAAGCCTCTCATTCTTTATACAACTGCCCTAGAAGGTTCATTGGGCGCATTATGGGCGCAAGAGAATGACCAAGGAAAAGAAAGGGCACTCTACTACTTAAGTCGAGTTCTGCTGGGGGCAGAAAGCAATTACTCTCCCACTGAAAAACACTGCCTGGCGTTGATCTTCGCGATAACAAAGCTCAGGCACTATGCGTTGGCGCACGAAGTCCGTCTCATCTCGAAGGTGGACCCTCTTAAATATTTGATGTCAAAGGCTATATTGACGGGTCGACTCGCTAAATGAGCTCTACTCTTGATGGAGTTCTCGATAACGTATCGACCTCTCAAGGCAGTGAAAGGCCAGGCCATCGCCGACTTCCTTGCTGAGCATCCAGTACCTGCCGATTCTCCTCTGAACTGCAATTTGCCGGACGAACATGCATTTGATGCGATCGGTGGCAGTGATACCCGATGGGAACTCTATTTTGATAGAGCATCTTCCATGAAGAAGCGCAAACAATGTACCCCCATAATCAAATCGGGGGTAGGCCTCATCTTCGTAACTCCACAAGGAGGGATTATGCGCTTCGCCTTCTCCTTAACAGAGCCGAGGATGAATAACGAAGCCGAATACGAAGCTTTGATAGCGGGCCTCGAGATCGCCATCAACATGGGAATTGAAGACCTCCTTATATACGGGGATTCTCAACTGGTCGTTAGTCAAGTAAATGGTGACTACCAAACGTGTAAACCAGAGTTGGTGAAGTACGGCGAAAAGGTGCAACAACTGTTGACCCAAATTCCCTCCTATACTTTGGAAAGCATACCACGCGCGGAAAATAGCAAAGCGGACGCGTTAGCTAAGCTCGCCAAAGAATTGGCTGACGAGAACCTCGATGACGTTAAAATCATGGTACAAAGCCGTCGAGTGCTCGCCCCAGCAGAAATATCTCCGGAATCATACGAAGAAAAGGGAGTGACTGAGCAGACGACCCTACAGATAAAAGATCGTGAGAAGGCTGAGGACTGGAGGGAAGTCTTCATAGACTACTTTAAGTCCCACCGAATGCCCGAAGAAGCGTCCTCAAGACATCAGCTCATGAAACGAGCTCTATCTTTCGCTTTCGTCAATGATACTCTGTATAAGAGGTCGTTTGATTTTTTGTGGCTGAGATGTTTAGGACCTGACGAAGCAGAAAGAGTCGTTCGGGAAGTTCATGACGGAATCTGTGGTTCTCATCAAGCAGGCCTGAAGATGAAGTTAAAAATTAAACGGATGGGTTACTACTGGCCCACGATGATCCAGGACTGCCTCGAATATGCAAAGCAATGCCACTCATGCCAAATCCACGGGGATTTCATCCACCAGCATCCGAATCCACTACATCCAACGGTAGCTAGCTGGCCATTCGAAATGTGGGGGACTGACATAGTCGGCCCCATTGAACCAGCATCGTCCAGGGGACATCGTTTCATCCTGGCGACGACTGATTACTTCTCCAAATGGGAGGAAGCAGTACCGTTGAGGGAAGTGAAGATGGAGAATATCCTCCACTTCTTCAAGACGCACGTCATCTATCGGTTTGGAACTCCACGGCGGATTATCTCCGATAACGGGCCAGCCTACAGAAGCCATAAGATTTGCCGCTTTGCACGGCAGTACAATATAGACTGGAGATATTCTTCAGTTTACAATCCGCGAGCTAATGGTCTAGCTGAAGCCTTCAACAAGACCCTGACGAAGATCATAAAAAAGACGGTGTCCCGAAATAAGAAAGACTGGCACGAGAGGCTGCAAGAGGCCCTTTGGGCCTATCGAACTACGTTCAAGACGGCCACGAACACAACGCTGTACGCATTGGTATTTGGGACAGAAGCAGTACTTCCCCTCGAAATAGAGCTACCCTCTCTACGAATGGCAGTCCACTACTAACTGACGGACGAAGAAAATGCTAACCTTCGGCTTGAAGAGCTTGATGCTCTTGAAGAAACACGGCTCATAGCGCAACAAAATCTAGAAGCTTATAAAGCAAAGATGACGCGCTCATACGAAAGATTGACCCGACCGAGGACATTCCACCAAGGCGAACTCGTGTTAGTGGTCAAAAGGCCTATGATCCCCAATCGCGCCAAGCAGAGAAAATTCAAGCCAAGCTATGAAGGCCCGTACATCATAGATAAGGTCTACCAGGGTGGGGCCTATCTACTCATGGACATGCACGGTGAAAGGCCTTTCAGGCTGATAAACGGTCGCTTCCTAAAGAAATACTACGCTTAATGAGCCACAGCCTAGGTCAATGATAGGTGACGACGACTATGCCCGCTCGCTATCTTCCTAAGCTCAAGTTTTATAAGCAGTAGCCAGCCTCTCAATGTCGGACCGAAATGTTCTTAAACTAATAGCGGACCGAAACGTCCTTAAACTAATACCGCAGCATCTTTAGGCTGACGAGATGAATTAAAAATAAAAAATAAAAAAATATATAATAAATAAAAACGGTATGTCCATAAGCAAAAAGGCCACGGATGAAAACCCGAAAGGGCTCCGTGAGTAAAAACAGCAGGGCTACCGGCGAGTGTTCGTGAAAACCCGAAAGGGCGCGATCTCGTAAAAAAATAATAAGAAAAAAAAAACGGTATGTCCATAAGCAAGAAGGGCACGGATGAAAACCCGAAAGGGCTCCGTGAGTAAAAACAGCAGGGCTACCGGCGAGTGTTTGTGAAAACCCGAAAGGGCACAACCTCGTTAAAGGACACTTGCGGGATCCCCACGACCTTGCAAGGAGAAACCACCCGCGTGAGATCCTTACGACTCACAAGGGAGCAACACACTTAGGAGTCCCCACGATTCCTAAGGAGAAAATACACTTGCGAGATCCTCACGACTCGTAAGGAGAACTCTCTTATGGGACCCTCACGGCTCATAAGATTTGAAAGTCTTAAGTCACAGAGACCTAAACCTGTGCTTAAGCAAAATCCCCTATACCCTTCGACACTGCCCTACAAGCGGCTCATATTGACCCTTGTATACAATCCACGGGCACGAACAAATATTTCCCTAACAAAGTCCCATCCGTGACTAGGGATATGTCCATATGGTGAACACAACCCTTGTAGGTCCTCTCGACCTATAAGGAGAAAACCCTCTTGTAGGATCCTTATGACTTGCGGAGGAACATACACTTAGGAATCCTCACGATTCCTAGGGAGAAAATACACCTACGAGATCCTCACGACTTGTAGGGAGAAATACCTTCGTGAGACCCTTACGGCTCATGAAGTCAAAAGCCTCAGTCGACGGGACCCTAACCCTGTTTGCTAAGCCATCTTTGTTCAACATCGACAGAGGCAGATGATGATTCGCTCCTGGCCATATCCCAGTTGTCACTAGTAAAATAGGGGGTTGCCCCTATGGATATTGGAATCCGTAGGGGCAGATTTAACTTGGCCCTACGGATTAATCCGTAGGGCTAAAAGGTTGCCCCTACGGGCCCAGACGTCCAAGAATAAAAATATTAATTCTTAATTTGGTGTTTGCCCCTACGGAGCCGCAAACAAAGGACCTACGGGTATATCCGTCGGGGCAACTAAATATCGATTTAATAAAAGCACAGATCGATCGCCTACGCTCACTTTCTTTCTCTCTCTCGATCGCGCGCAAAAAAAATCCCCAAATCGCCGCCGTTCTCCTCGTCGCCACCGTCGTTCTCCTTGTCACCACCGCCGTTCTCGTCGCCACCGCCGTTCAGGTCGTCGCCACCGCCGTTCAGGTGAGTAAATCTTGAGGTAAATTAAAGAATTTTTTGATTATTTTGGGCTTAGGGTTCATGGCTGGGTCTGGGGTTGCGCGCGTGAGTTGGGGTTCGGCAGGGGTCGCGGTCGGGATCGGGGTCGGGGTTGGGGTTAGGGTTAGGGTTGGGGTTCGGCTGCTGCTGGGGCTGGGGCTGGGGTTAGGGTTTGCCTTAGGGTTGGTGTTGGGGTTTAGCTGGCCGCGCTGGGGTTAGGGTTAGGTTGGGGCTGGGCTGGGCTGGGGCTGAGGCTGGGGCTGGGGCTAGGGTTAGGTTGGGGTTAACACGTGGGGAGTTGGAAAAAAACAAGAAAATGAAAGAGTAATGAATGTGAGAAATTAAGAATGAGAACAATTGCACAAAAAATTTGTTGACAAGAAAATGAGAGAGTAATGAATGTGAGAAATTAAAAATGAGAACAATTGTACAGAGAAAGCTATGCTTGACTAGGGGGGATGGTTCTATGTGCTTTCAGAGAGCAACTTGGGGTTAGGGTTAGGTGGATTGATGACAACAAAATACCATAATTTATAACTATATTACTCATCTAATGTGTATGGCATGTGAAAGCTAGATGAAGGTCGAGGCAAGCACAACAAATTTGTTGGATGGGACAATGTCAATAGGAGCTCAATGCTATTTGGAAAAATAATAATTCAAAGACATAGTGGAGTTTCCGATTGGTGGCATGGACTAGTTTGATGTATGTAGTTGGTTTGATTTATGAAAAAATGGGGAGACAACATGCATGTATGCATATAGGTAACATCTGCCAATATGCCATATCCAGACCGCAATCTATTTTTGCCTATTGGCTAATATGAAAATATCGGCCCGCGTATATGACATAATCAAAGTTGTTAAATCTTGATACGGTTTGTGTTTCGTTTTTTTATTTATCAGTTCTATCAATGTTGCGTATAACGCTTTATGATATCAGTATCCTACATTTGTAGTTTTAATTGTTGATTGTTATAGATGAATACCATTGCAATAATAGTTTTTGGTTGATGAATGCTTTGCAATGTAGGATGATCAGTTCTATCAATCTTGATCTCAATGGTTTAAAATCATGTTACACATACAACACGAATGCACAACAAACGCATAATTAGAGAGCGACTCGAGATATTCAGGTTAAAACCAATATATGATACTCGATGATAATATGAAACCTTCATATTCCCATCGATACTCATATATGAAACTAAAAGCGCCACTTAGTCCCCGTATATCGGTTAACATACGTGCGATGCTCGTCGTGACCTAGAACTATACGAAGGTTGTTAAATATCGGACAGTATAGCTCGATACTAAAAACCGTCGTATAGTCTACGCGACGAGAAAATTCAATCGTATGGTAACCCATAGATTTGTCCCGTGTGGACAAGTTAAGAATGTATAAAGCAAACGCCTTCATTCACTTGTGTTTTCATCCGTTTCGAGATATTTCGTCGGTACCTTTCCGCTGGTTCTCCGTGTACAAAGATAGATTAGATGTTCATTTCAACGTTGTTTCACAGCTTTGAAATGATTATCTATTCTATTACAGTGTACTCGGAGAACAGCGGGGAGGTGCTGCCGAAATTTACTCGAAACGGTTGAAAGCACAAGTAATGGGCGTTCGCTTTATACATTCTTAATGGGATAGAAGCCTACCCCCGACAGCCGGAACACACACATACAACAAGAATACACAACAAACGCATAATTAGAGAGCGATTCGAGATGTTCGGGTTAAAACCAATATATGATACTCGATGATAATATGAAACCTTCATATTCCCATCGATACTCATATATGAAACTAAAAGCGCCACTTAGTCCCCGTCTATCGGTTAACATACGTGCGACGCTCGTCGTGACCTAGAACTATACGAAGGTTGTTAAATATCGGACAGTATAGCTCGATACTAACAACCGTCGTATAGTCTACGCGACGAGAAAATTCAATCGTATGGTAACCCATAGATTTGTCCCGTGTGGACAAGTTAAGAATGTATAAAGCAAACGCCTTCATTCACTTGTGTTTTCATCCATTTCGAGATATTTCGTCGGTACCTTTCCGCTGGTTCTCCGTGTACAAAGATAGATTAGATGTTCATTTCAACGTTGTTCACAGCTTTGAAATGATTATCTATTCTATTACGGTGTACTCGGAGAACAGCGGGGAGGTGCTGCCGAAATTTACTCGAAACGGTTGAAAGCACAAGTGATGGGCGTTCGCTCTATACATTCTTAATGGGATAGAAGCCTACCCCCAACAGCCGGAACACACACATACAAACGCATAATTATAGAGCGATTCGAGATGTTCGGGTTAAAACCAATATATGATAATATGAAACCTTCATATTCCCATCGATACTCATATATGAAACTAAAAGCGCCACTTATTCCCCGTCTATCGGTTAACATACGTGCGATAATTTATTCTTTTCAACGACAAACGCACACACAAAGCATATACACGGATTTTCCCCTTTGTCAGTAACTATCCCGTTCTTATATTTCTCAATATAGTCAGCATAACCTACAATTTATATGTTATTCAGTCTAACATGGCCCATGAGTACGTCAGAGTTAAGGACTGGATGTATGTGGATTGGAAACAACGTATGCAACCTAAGTTTGTCGCAGGAGTTGCTGCTTTCCTTGAATTTGCATGCGCACATAATAAGATCATAATAGAGAAGATTCTCTGTCCGTGCGATAGATGTGGCAATAAGTACTGGCAGAAGGTAGAATTGGCAGAGCTTCATATTGTAAAACATGGGTTTACTAGACTTTATTCAACTTGGAAATATCACGGGGAAGGAGAAGAATGCAGTACTGCGGTAGAAGAAGAAGGAGAACACGATAATGCGGCAGGAGAAGAAGAATAATTCGGTAATACGGCAGGAGACGGAAATTTATTTCCATCAGAAGAAATGGAGGATATGGTAGAGGCTGCCCTAGGTGAATCTATTCATACCGAAGATGACATTCCTTCCGGTCAAGGACCGCATGCGGATAAATATGAAAATTTCATGAATGATGCTAGGAAACCAATTTATGAGAATGCGAAGTATTCCACCCTCTCATGGTTGGTCCAACTTTTTCAGATTAAGTGCCTAAATAGATGGAGCAACAAGTCATTCACAATACTTCTTTCGTTCTTGAAAGATTCTATGCCTCCAGGAAATAATGTGCCAGAAAGCTGGTACGAAGCCCAGAAGATGATGTCTGATTTGGGTCTAAAGTGCGAGAAGATTCAAGCATGTCCTAAAAATTGCGTGTTGTACCGGAAAGAGAATTCAGATTTGAAAGAGTGTCCAACATGCGGAGATGCCAGGTATAAGCCGAAAGATTCTGATAAGAAGCCTGATATACCTGTGAAGATAGCACGATACTTTCCCATAACACAGAGGCTACAGAGGCTATTCAGGTGCAAGAAAACAGCCGAGGCAATGATTTGGCATCACTGTGCTCCTCCAAGCGAAAATGGAAAAATGAGCTATCCAAGAGATTCACCGGCATGGAAGGATTTCGATAGGAGGCACGCAATATTCAGTAGCGATCCTCGCAATGTCCGGCTCGGACTGGCTACCGATGGCTTCTGCCCATTCAACTATATGGCTGGAAGTCACAGTACATGGCCCATTGTAATGATAATTTATAATCTGTCGCCTTGGTTGGCTATGGACCAATCATACTTTATGATGCCTCTTCTTATCGACGGACCAAACTCACCGGGGAACAATATCGACGTCTATCTCCGACCTTTGATCGAGGAGCTGAAAACTTTGTTCATTGATGGTGTAGAGACATATGATTCAAACACAAATACAACCTGCATACTGCGTGCGGCTTTAATGTGGACAATTAATGACTTTCCTGCGTATGGAATGCTATCAGGTTGGTCCGTACATGGTCACAAAGCATGTCCTCATTGCCATGAACACACAACATCAAAATTTTTGAATTTTAGCAGGAAGGTTTGTTATTGCGGCCATCGACGTTTTCTTCCTCCAGACCACCCTTATAGGTTAGACATGGTTCACTTTGATGGTCATCAGGAGCTTCTTGGACCTCCATCCCTATTGTCCGGAGAGGACGTGACTGCTAAATGGGATGGTTACAATAACGTGACCTTCGGGATGGATCCGACGAAACAGGTCAAACCACAATATTGGAACAAGTTAAGCATTTTCTTCGAGCTTCCGTACAGGTCTACAAATTCAGTGCGTCATTGTCTGGACGTCATGCATATAGAGAAGGGAGTATCAGAGAACATACTTAACTTGCTTCTGTGTAAAGACAGGAAATCGAAAGACAACATGAATGCTCGGATGGATCTACATGAGTGAGGAATAAGAAGTGAACTGCACCCTAAACCGGTAGCTGGTAAACCGGGCAAGTTTGTACTTCCCAATGCCGCTTATCATATGTCACAACCGGAGAAGAAAAGATTCCTGCAGGTGTTGCATGATTTGAAAGTCCCCACAGGTTTCTTAATTCAGTAAGAAAATAAAAATTGTGAAGGGCAAGATCGATGGGCTGAAAAGTCATGATCACCATGTTATCGTGGAGCACCTTCTTCCATTAGCCCTCAGGACTTCTCTCCCCGACTCGGTTGGTCTAGTAATCAACGACCTATGTTGTTTTTTCAGGGAGTTGTGTGCTAAAACACTGGAGGTTGCGATGCTGGATAAACTAGAAAATTCTATTGCGTTGATATTTTGCAAGTTTGAGCGTATTTTCCCACCGTCATTCTTCGATATCATAATACACTTGACGGTTCATCTTGCAACTGAGGCGAAGCTAGCCGGACCGGTACAATATCGATGGATGTATCCCGTCGAGAGGTACGTGTAATTTTTCGTTTCGCGCAATTTATAAATTTATTGTTGTCCTGTATGCCCGTATTTATTTATTCAACATATTCTCATTAGGTATCTTTACACTCTTAAGAAGTATATACACAATAAAAATCGACCAGAGGGTTCTATCATGCAAGGTTATCTTCTGGATGAAGCAACCGTATTTTGTTCCCGCTATCTGGACGAGAACATTGAGACAAGGCTTAACCGACCACGAAGAATTCAAGATGGGCCATATGGTAAAGCCGAGTATAAGAGGGTAGACACTATGTTTATCAACAAGATATACCGGTTTATCTTGCTTAATTGCGCATGTCTTGAACAAATTAGAGAGTAAGTTCTTTTGGATTAATTGTTATATCTGTGTTTGTGTGTGTATGAAATGACATAATATTAATGTCACAATTATTTATCGAAAACAGAACTCATTTTAACAAGGTACGTGAGGGGCATCCTGATTGGAACGAAGAACGTTTGGAAAAATACCATCAAGATAATTTTTGTGATTGGGTCACAGAGCATGTAAGTTATTCGAATTACATTTTATTGCTATCAGTTTTAATCTAAACTTGTATCGTTATGTATTTGTCGTAAAATTTGTTTTGTTAGATCCACGATCCGAACTTGTCTGCATCATTTGAGAGTGATTCAAGATGTTTAGCTCAATTTCCTAGTATGGAGGTTGCATATTACAAAGGATTTGATGTCCTTGGATACAAATTCGAAGTTAAGGACAGAAACATCTAGAACCACTCAGAATAGTGGGATTGTGACGGTAGGATCGGACGGTGTGATTTACTATGGGTACTTAAATTGTATACTCGGCATCCACTATCCCGGACGATCAGAACCCTTTTATATATTCCAGTGTACTTGGTACGATCCGCGAACCGATACGGACATGTGGAGAAGCAGTCTTGGGACTTGGAAAGATGAATATGGATTGACCAGTGTGAACACACTTCGATTTTACGGTCAGGACGATCCGTTTATCTTTCCGAACCAAGCGTTCCAAGTATACTATTCATAGTGTTTGAAGCATCCGGGGTGGAGTGTTGTATGCCGATGGAAACCCAGAGATGTCTACGATGTCCCAGAATACGAGGACAGCGATGAGGACGAAGAAGAGAGAAGGCTTAAAGTGCTCCGACCGTCTGTTTCGAAGGACGGGTTGTCTTCGACCGATCATGAAGTTACGTGGGTTAGAAATGACATCGACGATGAAATCCAAGTAGATATGTATGATGCTCCCACTAAACGAAAAAGGTTATCAGTAATGTTATATTATTACTTCACATTTTACGCTCTATACATATATAGTCAATACTTTTAATGATTGTCTAATGCGTCCACGAACCGTTTATCTAGATTTGATGACGATGTCGGGAGCAGCGAGGGGCGGCAGGAGCTCCAGCCGCGGCAGAGGCAGAGGCAGAGGCAGAGCGGTTCTGCCGCCCGGAGAGCTCCGTAGGGAGCTTCAGAGGGCCGGTCTTGCACCTAGATCGGAGACCCCTTCGGATGCCTCCTTCCATGTGGATTTTGCCACACCTCCAGGTATACTGCACGCATATCCATTTTGAATGTAATATTACAGGTATTCATGCCTGTTTATGTCAAAATTACTTATACTGTCAATGTTTGATTGTCTAGTTGTTGGTGATGCGTCCACATCTGGGACAGAGGCCACCCCCGCTCCTCCAGGTATGTTTATATATCATATAGTGTATGCATATTGATTTAGAATGCTATATCATAAATACACACATTCTTTTTGCTCTTACTTAGCAATTTTTATTATTGTCTAGCTGTAGGTGGTGACACCACCGCACCTGCGGGTATATTTATATATCCTATAGTGCATGCATATTGATTTAGAACGTTATATTATTGATCTACACATTCTTTTTGCAATTACTTATATAATCTATTTTTAATTGTCTAATTATAGGTGGTGCGTCCACATCCACTCCTGCCGCTTCCATACCCTCCGCATCGTCTGCAGGTTAGTATGAATAAATTTATAATATTTACTCATTTTACATATGCTCTATAGAATAAATATGAACTTCATGGAAATTTAGCGTCGATATTTATTTTCTAGTTGGAGGGGATGCGTCCGCATCCGGGACCCCGGTTGTTCCTCACCGGAGGAACTATCGTCCCGCTCGTGCTGCTGCCCGGGCCCAGGCTCGTGCGATAGTCACCGGAGGTATATATCACACTTGAATTTTCGTTTAACCTTTATTTCTTAATACAACTTTGTCTTATTATTGATTGTCTTGATATTTCGTGCAGAGCAGGGCCACCCCATCCCCAGAGGGGGACTCGAGGCCCGAATCAGTCCCATAGGCTGAGGCCTGACAGAGCTAGGGGAGAGGCAGCATTCCCCCTTTTTTTTACCCTTGACTATCGCTATACCGGTCCTTATGCCGAGAGGTTCGGCCGGTATTTGGGGGACGAGAGCCGGCTCGTGAAGAACTAACCACTTCACGTTGAGTGGGGTGAGCAGCACCAGCGCTCATTCGGCCTCTTCTTTGATCAGGCTCGGGTATGTATTAATATATATTTTCATTTGATCTATCCAATATATTTATTATTAACACTTGCAATCTAATAACAATGTTTTTTTATATTTTCAGTTGGATTACGATTTTCAGCCTGTAGCCGACCCTGATCACCCGGGGAGGGTGCTCGACCTTCATGCTCTGTACAATGGTCTGATGAAGAACATGCAGGCCAAGGTCCGATACAACAGGAATGAGCTGAAGGCCGACTGCTACTCCCTGTGGATGGCGACCCCCGAGGCAGAGAGAGCGGCCCTCCTATCTACTCCGGCGTTTGCGAGAGTCGACGAAGATACATGACCTCTATTGTGCGCTTATTTCGACTCCCAACGCAAACAGGTATGTATTTTAAATATAATTCATTATTTATGATATAATTTATTTCTTTGTGTTTCTTAATTAGAAAACTAAATGTTAATGCGTTGTGCAGAAACAGGCCGCTCAGAATACAGAGAACAGGAAGTCGGCGAAGAGGGGTCGCCCCACTTACACAGGTGGCTCGAGGAACATTACTCGAGCCATGGAGTTATCGGTAAATTACAATAGACCGACGTTTGTGATATTCTACAATATTAAGAGTTATTTTCTAATATTTCTAATATTAAGAGTTACTTTCTAATATTGCAGACATCTCGGACCGTGGCGTCAGGTGGTACACCGAGCGTGCTGTCCGCATATCTTGCCGTCCACGGCACCTCGACAGATCCCGCCACGGACGAGGTTTGATATCCCGACGTCGCTACCCAGGAGTACTGCGTAAGTGTTAATATTTTTTCTTCCCAAATTTGAAATTTTAGTTTTGGAAGGTTCAAGTTTAAATCTTATACTTATACTTTACTGCTTAATGTGGGTGTAAGAGCGGGTGGTTGAGCAGGCCCAGGCCTCGGGGATCGATTTTATCGGACAGAGCGATCCGAGGCTGCTGACCCCAGTTCTGGACGCCGCACACGGAGGGCACCACGGAGGTTGGGAGAGAGGCCAGGGACTGGGCCCTAGCAGGGCCCATATGAGGTTGGACTCCACCCCGGCGATTACTTCCTCCGTCTCCGGTGACCGACGTGTCCATCAGGAACTGGAGAGCTTGAGGGCCACCGTTCAGGAGTTGAAGGAGATGCTGGTATGTATACTGCTTTATAGTAAAATATCATGTCATATTATATAGATATCAATATATCCATAATTAGTACGTAGCTTGAGCTTATTTGGTTTTAAACTTAAGTTTGATTAATCATACATACAGATGTAATTAAAATAAACAACAAACTAGATATCCAAACGGGGTTTCGAAATAACTTAATAATGATACGAATTCGAATAATACACAGTTCTTACACGCTTATTACACACGTTAGGTCCAGACGCGACAGGGTACATCGGCCGAGCCTCCACATGCATCTCCTTCGGCTGCGGCTCCGCAAGCCACTATATCGGCCGCGCTTCCGCAGACAGCTCCTGTAGCTCCACCGCCCACTCAGACTCCCGCATCCGCGGCTCCGCAAGCGACTATCTCGACGGCGGCTGCGCAGACCACATCGCCAGCTCCACAGGCCGCTCAGACTCCCGCTCGTGCCGAATTGCAGAGTTTATTGACCGAGGAGCAGGCGCGCGTTATTCTATCGTTATTCAGAGGTGGAGCTGGACCGAACTAGGGTGGCTTTTTGGTTCTTTTTTTTGAAACATGTATTTATTTATATCATACACATTGTACTACATTTTGAAACGATATCGATATTGGTTTATATTTATATCATATTCAGTTTTTGGATTTCTTTTGTATATTATATGCGTGAGATGTGATTATGAATACTGCGATATATGTTGTGTGATGATTATTTTTATATTTGATTGATGTATATATTATTGTGCACAGGGCGGGAAAAAATCAGGCAGCACTTTTAAAAAAAAAAATACAGACAATATGTACCTACGGATTAATCCGTAGGCACACATGTTGCCTCTACAGATATATCCGTAGGGGCAAAATGTCAGCAGTAACTGATATTTGCCCCGTGATCTCAGTACCAGGGGTTGGAAGTGCCCCTACGGACATATCCGTAGGGGCTACAGCCTCTCCCCTACGAAGATATCCGTAGGGGCAAAATATCAGGATTCCTGATATTTTGCCCTTACGGATAGGTACCTACGCATTTATCCGTAGGGTATATAACTTGGACCTACGGACATATCCGTAGGTACACTTAAAATATTAAAAAAAACCGTAAATAATATAAATTTTTTTACCCTACGGCTTAGTCCGTAGGGACACTAGGACCTACACAGAAATCCGTAGGGGCAAGTTCAGGGCCTCAACTTGCACCTGCGGCCTTTGCACCTACGGGGTATTTTTTCGCCCCTACGCATATATCCGTAGGGGCAGTGGTTTGCCCCTACGGATAAATCCGTAGGGGCAACCCTTATTTGTAGTAGTGTGTAGCGGTGCTGATGCTGAAATCTGTGTCTAATTTCAGGTTTATGGCGAAAAGCCAGTAGGCCGCACGTGCATACGAGATAGCCGAAATGATGGGGCAACCTGCAATAAAAAGCAGCAGGTAAAAATGTATGCACGCAAAATAGCCGAAATGATGGGGCAACTCGCAATAATAAAAAAAAACAGCGAGTGAAAATGAAATAAATAGCCGAAATGATTGGGCACCGCGAAAAATAGCCGAAATGATGGGGCAATCGTGACCTTCGCGATATAAAAGCTGAAATGATAGAGCATCGCGGAAATAAAATAAAATAAAATAAAAAGTTTTAATTTATGCCCTACAGGTGATGTTCCATCACACCCTGTACACAATCTAAGGGCGTAAACAAAAAAGAGATCATACTTCTCCCCCAAGTTTCATCAGAAGAAGAAGCCAAATCTCGACGGACACAACTCTGAGCTAAGCGGAACAGCGGCAACTCCCAGTTCCATGGCTCGGTGGTATACATATCGCCAACAGTCAAACCTCCATCCCGTGAAATGCGGATACAATCAGCAAAATTCCTGGTTACGTGGAATGCGGATAACGTCACTCTTTGACCCCGTGGAAAACGTCCAGAGCGGATCCTGGTCCTCGCAGAGCACGGCAGTGAACCCGTGTGAAGCATCCAGAGCGGAGCCTAGTCCTCGCCGAGCACGGCAGTGAACCCGTGTGAAGCATCTAGTGCAAAATTCCTGGTTACGTGGAACGCGGATAACGTCACTCTTTGACCCCGTGGAAAACGTCCAGAGCGGATCCTGGTCCTCGCAGAGCACGGCAGTGAACCCGTGTGAAGCATCCAGAGCGGAGCCTAGTCCTCGCCGAGCACGGCAGTGAACCCGTGTGAAGCATCTAGTGCAAAATTCCTGGTTACGTGGAACGCGGATAACGTCACTCTTTGACCCCGTGGAAAACGTCCAGAGTGGATCCTGGTCCTCGCAGAGCACGGCAGTGAACCCGTGTGAAGCATCCAGAGCGGAGCCTAGTCCTCGCTGAGCATGGCAGTGAACCCGTGTGAAGCATCTAGTGCAAAATTCCTGGTTACGTGGAACGCGGATAACGTCACTCTTTGACCCTATGGAAAATGTCCAGAGCGGATCCTGGTCCTCGCAGAGCACGGCAGTGAACCCGTGTGAAGCATCCAGAGCGGAGTCTAGTCCTCGCCGAGCACGGCAGTGAACCCGTGTGAAGCATCTAGTGCAAAATTCCTGGTTACGTGGAACGCGGATAATGTCACTCTTTGACCCCGTGGAAAACGTCCAGAGCGGATCCTGGTCCTCGCAGAGCACGGCAGTGAACCTGTGTGAAGCATCCAGAGCGGAGCCTAGTCCTCGCCGAGCACGGCAGTGAACCCGTGTGAAGCATTTAGTGCAAAATTCCTGGTTATGTGGAACGCGGATAACGTCACTCTTTGACCCGTGGAAAAAGTCCAGAGCGGATCCTGGTCCTCGCGGAGCACGGCAGTGAACCCGTGTGAAGCATCCAGAGCGGAGCCTGGTCCTCGCCAAGCACGGCAGTGAACCCGTGTGAAGCATTCAGAGCAAACACCGGACTGTGGAGTCCCTAAAATCCACGGACTATGATGTCCTTAACCTCGACCGTAATGTCTTAAAACTAACAATCAACCACCCCGATTCCCTACGGATTCTGCCTTGGTTTAAGGGTACATCTCTTCACTCTTTTGATATCTGGCATTGTAATTCCTCAACGTCTTCAAAGAGGTGACGGGTCCCTGCAACCAAACATCGGACTGTGGATTCCTTAAATCCACGGACTATGAGGTCCTTAACCTTGACCGTGATGTTTTAAAACTAACATCGGACTGTGGAGTCCTTAAATCCACGGACTATGAGGTCCTTAACCTTGACCGTGATGTCTTAAAACTAACATCGGACTGTGGAGTCCCTAATTCCACGAACTATGAGATCCTTAACCTTGACCGTGATGTCTTAAAACTAACATCGGAATGTGGAGTCCCTAAATCCACGGTCTATGAGGTCCTTAACCTTGACCGTGATGTCTTAAAACTAACATCGGACTGTGAAGTCCCTAAACCACGGACTATGAGGTCCTTAACCTTGACCGTGATGTCTTAAAACTAACATCGGACTGTGGAGTCCCTAAATCCACGGACTATGAGGTCCTTAACCTTGACCGTGATGTCTTAAAACTAACATCGGACTGTGGAGTCCCTAAATCCACGGACTATGAGGTCCTTAACCTTGACCGTGATGTCTTCAAACTAACATCGGACTGTGGAGTCCTTAAATCCACGGACTATGAGATCCTTAACCTTGACCGTGACGTCTTTAAACTATGATACCTTGAGCGACCCCTGACCCCGTGAAACACGGATAAGGGCGACCACATCCAGCACTTGCAGGTCCTCACGACCTGTAAGGAAGAAAAACTCTCTTGTGAGATCCTTACGACTCTTAAAGGAAAACCCGCTTAAGAATCCTCACGATTCTTAAGAAGAACCTACACCTATGGGATCCTTTTAACCCACGGGGAGAAAAAACTCTTTGTGAGACCCTCGTGGCTCATAAAGTGCAGAAGTTTTAGGAAACAGATCTTAACCCTGAATCCTAAGCTATCGCTGCCCTGCAAGGAGATCAAGATAAATTGTCCGCTAAACACATTCGACAAAAAGGAGACGCATCATTGAGAAGAAAAATATATCTTTTATTCATAAACCAAAATGGATACAAATTACAATTCATGAAAGAACAAAAAGAAAATACTCTTGCTCAAGAGTATGTACAAAAAGAAAGGGAAAGATACAAATGTTTCAAGCCGGCGGGCGATTTAGCAGCTTGGTCAGCTCATCCTGCTTTTGTTGGGCCACGGCCTCATGATTTAAGATCGCCAGAAGGCGAGCCTTCGCCTGAGCTTGCTGGGCCTGATATGAAGCAAGCCGAGCCTCAAGCTCTTTCTCGGTGGCTTTATGAGCCTCGACCCTTTCACGAGTAAACGTGGCAGCTTTATCGAGAGCCACCACCTCTTTGATGGACTCCTGAAGCACCCGCCAGAGTTCATACGCTTTGTTGGCCTTGGCGGTAAGATTGGCTTGAAGCTCGCTCAGCGCCTTAGAAGCCAACTCCCTCTCCAAGAATTTACGACCGAACCCTTTCCCCGCACAACAATGTGTTCGCCACGTGTTGCCTTGTCAGGCCATTTAAGCCCACTGTCATGACCGCAGCCTCTGAAACAGGATAGGAACGCTCTGGACTGTATAAATAAGCTCCGGTTGATAGCAGTAGTTGAGCTAAAGCACGCGTACATCATCGGGTATGGGAAGCAATAAGAAAATTTCTGACATTATCCTGTCAAGCAGGCGTTCGCAATTATAAAAAAAAAGAAGAAATAATATGCGAAGCTCTGATGTGCATGCGACATGATGATAATATTGGTGACTAAATAAAGTCTTCATAAGAAGAACACAAAGTTTATTTATGCAAGCGAAAACATACATACGAGTACCAAGCCTACATGGAGGTTCAGCATAAAGCATACAAAAAAAGGATTAATTTAAATATTCTACGCTAGCGGGAAAAGGTCACCAAACACGGGATCAGTAGCACAAGGGTTAACAAAGCAAAGAACAAAATTCTCCATTTCTCTCTCCACTCTCTCCAACACATCAAAGCGACGGTTCTCGCGAGGAGTCGCTCCCCATCGATTGGTGCCATATTCGTCCGCGAAAGCAAATATAATAGCTCGCCGGGCCCTTATTTGGCTCAGCAGGTGAATCGAGCAGTCCTTCAAAGCCTGAGTAATCAGGCACGCTTCGTGAAAACCCTCGAGCTTTTCTTCAGCCGCATCAAGCATCGCCAGGGTCATCTCTGCCGGGTAAGGAGGAATGTCGGCAAGCACGGCCGTGAGGATCATCCGGAGCCAGAAGGAACCCATTGGGAGGGGAGACCCCCTACGGATCGAGAGTTCATACATCGCCGAGTCGCATTCATCATCGGTAAGGAGTGGATCCACCAACCGGGCGGCAAAGCGGGGGATCATCTCCTCGATAGGAACTTCCCATGGCTTTCGACGAGCGTGCGGACGGTTGCAGGCCATGGCACTTAGTTGTTCTCGAATTAAATTGCGTTAAAATGGGAATAAAAGTTCTCTGTGAAGAGAAAAGGAAAGTCACTGCCTCAAATATAAAGGGGTGCATTAAGTGCTGTGCGCGGAAAATCTTGCATGATGAAGCTATTTCTAAGGCCCAAAAAGGGAAAGGCATCGAAAATCAGGGAGATGGAACTATTTCCAAGGCCCTTTTTCTGCATCTGATATTGTGCACTGAAAATATGGCATGGGAAAATTTTGTGAACAACCCCATCAAGGGACCCCACGTGCAGAACACGTGAGGCCCAAACTTGATGTACACTAAAAAAAAATGGAGTAGCACCCTGCATATTAAAAGCATCAACAACAACAGTAGCAAAATGATAAAATCCCAGAGAAAGGCATGCAAACATGGAAAAACATAATAAAACTTATCATTCATACTTTGAGAAGTTCATACAAAATAAAGAGGACACAATTACAACGGTAAAACCTCAGACGCGGGGCATGGATTGAGGAACTCGAACGTAGCTTTGTCCAAGATCTTCCATGCATTTCGAACCGCCCTAGTATGTTTTCTCTCACGATCACAAGCGTCGGGGTCCTCGCGGATGTCCTCTACCCTCCGGTAGGCGGCAAGTATGGCTGATTGCTGAAAAATCTGATGCAGGAGATCAATAAGATTGTCTCGCCTTCTCTTTGAGATCAAGTGCATCAGATACACCGAGTATACTTTATCCTCGGCGGCGTCCAATGCCTTAAGTGGCACACCAGTACAAAATAAAGGGAGTGCCTCCCTGATCGCCAGCACGATTAGCCATAAAAGAGAAGAGCGACGGGGGAGTAGTTGGCCATTATACTCGTAGAAGCGGCCCATGATCTCGGCACACTGAGCGTCAGTAAATTCCTGGTTCTGGCTGCGGCCCAACGTGCGAATGTTTCCATAAGAAATGATCTCGTCAAGATCATACCAATGGTCAGCCATAGTATCTGAAAAAAAAATTTATGAGAATATAGTGGACAAGCCAATCAAAAAGAACGCTTGTCTAGATGGGTAGTGGACTATGGACATTCCCTAGGGAAAAATATCATTACAAGCTTTTTCTCCACTGATTGATTACAGAATGACAACCTAGGGGTAAGGAGACCCTAAGGAGCCCCCATAGGAAGAAACCGAGTTCTTCACAGGAATTAAATTCCTTATTAAGAAAAGGGAATTAAATTCCCCAAAAGGCCTTTTCTGTGAACGGAGTTCAACTCCATGGATCATCATATGAACCCTAAGAAATCTACTGTTGGAGGTTAAATGGTTTCGTATTTTGGTTAAGAAACTTGAAGAAAAATGGGTTCTTTGCTAAAAAAGGGTAAAAACCCTTGTTTTGGATTTAAAATCCAGAGGAATATGAGAGCTCATCGTTCATTCGAGAGCATTACCTAAAGAGAAAAGTCTCTTCGAACAGAGTTAAACTCTGGAAGATTTTCAAGGCAGAGAACTAAGCTCTGGGAAAAGAGAATTAAATTCTCAAAAGAAGAAAGTTTGCAAGGAAGAAGATGAGAAAAGTGAAGGCTCTTCTGAAGAGACATGGGTATTTATAGGATGTGATGGAGACGCTTCATCTCCCCAAATCCCTAGAGGAATCCAACGGTCACAAAAAGTGACAGCGTTGCACTCACGTGCAAACACGTGAGAACAACGCTGTGGGGGCATTTGTTTCCTGATTTAAAATCAGGAAAAGTTACGAAGGAGGCATCACGTGCTAGCACGTGACCAGCAGTCACGTGTTGGCACGTGACATTTAAAAGCAGTGGCAAAAGTAGACTCATTCTCTGATTAAATCAAGAAAAAGGCTCCAGACGAGGGTCACATGCTCACACGTGACCAGTGGTCACGCGTTGGCACGTGATGACCAAGCAGCGGCAAATACATAGCGCAGAAGAAAAAGAAAGCTAGTTCCAGGGGGTCACGTGCTTACACGTGACCAAGGGTCACGTGCCCACACATGACCATGGGTCACGTGGTCACACGTGACCGGCTTTCAAAGCCCATTTATTTAACAGAATTAAATTTTGAACGACATTCAAATCTTTCCAAAGGAAAGTGATTATTTGGAACCAATTGGATTAAAGATTTAAAGGTGATTAAATATCATCTATTTGTGGAAAAAGCCTGAACTTGGAAAGATTTCCCCTTAAAATCTAACCGAAATAACAAAGGAGAATCTCTGGATTTAAAATCCAATGGTGAATAAAATTCACCTAATAATCCAAAGGTCCAAACGAATGGTGAATACAAATTAAATCTCTCAATGAAAGATTCACCAAAACTAATTGATTCTGCTTCTTCTCTTATAAATAGGAGCCGAGAGACACAAAAAAAAAGAAGAGAAAAAGAGGACAGAGAGAGAAAAGAGAGAGCCTTGATACTTTGGAGGAATTTGTATCTTCTGCAAAAGAAAAGCTTAGGTAAGAAAGGGAAGGCCTTTAAAAGAGAATTTAATTCTCAGCAGAGTTTAACTCTGATATTAAACAGAAAAACATAGTTCTCTCTTTAGTGGAGGATCTGCAAAGTGCACATCTCCCCTTGAATTGAGAATTTAATTCTCATTGGGTTGAGATCTCGCCATGCATATCCAAAGCATAGAAAGGGAATGTGAGTTTGAGAATTTAATTCTCACAGAACTATAGGAATTTAATTCCTTTAAAATAAAATTAGGGTTTAACCCTATGTTACAGGAATTCAATTCCTTCAGAATGAACAGATTCAGGGTTCAACCCTAGTTAAGAACTGAGTTCTGTTAAAATAACAGGAATTTAATTCCCTTAAGAAAGAAGAAATTAGGGTTTCACCCTATGACAGAATCTCATTCCTCAGAATAATTCTCCAAAAGAGAGTGGGGACATAATTCCTTAAAGCTATTATTAGGGTTTAACCCTATGATAGAATGCAGTTCTTCACATATATGAGGAATTTAATTCCTACAGAAAATTCAGAGTTCAACTCTATCCCAGAATATAAATCTTCAGAAGGAAATATGAATTTAATTCCTCAAAAAATTATTGTTAGGGTTCAACCCTGCGAAGAATTTAATTCTTAAAGGGATTAACAGATCTTCCAAAAAACACACAAAGAGGCAGGGTCACGTGCTACCACGTGACCCCCGAAAAGATCCACAGAAAAGGCCCTTTGGGGCAGTGCCTCACGTGACCCACGTGACCCTTGGCGGAAGCTTTAACATACAAGCACTAAGATGCCCATCACGTGACACCACGTGATGCTCCAAAGTATTCAATGCTTTTGACAGAATAAAATAAAGGGAGGGCGCCCTCACGTGTTATCACGTGACCCCTCTTGCCTTAGTGTTTAACACTAAATTGGAACCCCTGAGCCCAGTGTTAAGCACTGTTTTGCCTTAGTGTTCAACACTAATTAAAGAACTTTATTTGCAGTGTTTAACACTGAATTTCTTAGTGTTTAACGCTAAATTAAGCCCCCTGTTAACAGAGCTTAAGATTAACTCCCTTAGTGTTCAACACTAAATTAAAATCTCCGTCACCAGTGTTTAACACTGATTATTCTTAGTGTTTAACACTAATCTGAAATCTCTGCTGCTAGTGTTTGACATTGATTTGCTCTAGTGTTTAACACTAATTTGAACCCCCTGTTGCTGGTGTTTAACACCAACTGTCTTTTAGTGTTAAAACACTAACTTGTTCCCAGTGTTCAACACCGCTGATCTTTAGTGTTTAACACTGACTTCAGCCCAATTGGTTAAATGGCTAAAGGCAAAGCCTCTCCTTCAATGGACCAACAGAAAGCCGGTATTTTAAACATGATGGGACTTAGCCCAAGATGGCCATAAGTCCTCAATTCAAACTTAACTGGGCTAATGAGCTCATAACACAATTAATTGGTCTTGATCCCAAATTGGGCCAAAGACTGTTTAATCCACCCCGGTTCAAGGGTACATCTCTTCACTCCTTTGATATTTGGCGTTGTAATTCCTCAACGTCTTCAAAGAGGTGACGGGTCCCGATGACCACACATTGACACGGACTGTGGGGTCCTTAAACTCATGGACTATGAGGTCCTTAACCTTGACCGAGATGTCTTAAAACTAACAACGGACTGTGGGGTCCTTAAACTCATGGACTACGACGTCCTTAACCTTGACCGAGATGTCTTAAAACTAACAACGGATTGTGGGGTCCTTAAACTCATGGACTACGACGTCCTTAACCTTGACCGAGATGTCTTAAAACTAACAATGGACTGTAGAGTCCTTAAACTCATGGACTACGACGTCCTTAACCTTGACCGAGATGTCTTAAAACTAACAACGGACTGTGGGGTCCTTAACTTTGACCGAGATGTCTTAAAACTAACAACGGACTGTGGGGTCCTTAAACTCATGGACTACGACGTCCTTAACCTTGACCGAGATGTCTTAAAACTAACAACGGACTGTGGGGTCCTTAAACTCATGGACTATGAGGTCCTTAACCTTGACCGCGACGTCTTAAAACTAACATCGGACTGTGGAGCCCTTAAATTCACGGACTATGAGGTCCTTAACCTTGACCGCAACGTCTTAAAACTAACATTGGACCGCAATGTCCTTAAACTAGCTATGGACCGCAATGTCCTTAAACTACCTATTGACCGCAACGTCACTAAACTAAACAACAGAGCTCCCTTAATGGCTCTATTGTTGGATCTAAACGATCCCGTTAAATTGATCTTAGTCTAAAAACTAGACTAACGTATCCTTAACAAACGTTTAAGTCGATCTTAGTCTCAAATGAGGCTAACGTATCCTTAAACACAAACCCCAAACCCAAATCTAAGATAATACGGATTTGGACCAGTCCACGCCCTACGGGCGACGACATAACTCAGTCCCGTATACAATCCACGGAAAACCAAACACGAAATAAACACACACGACACGAAGTGATCATCTGGAGAAGGAGAAAGTTGTTACCGCAATGCGGTAGCGTAATTAACTGCAGGGGCTTGCGCCTGCAGGGAAGAGCGTCCCCACAATCAAAAACCCCTCAAGCGAGGGGGAATCTGACGAAGTCTGCTACATCGAACGCATCCGTCTAAACCTCTGATATACGATGCCATAAATCAACTTGGCATCTTCGGAGAGGTAGACGGATAGTACCAATTAGTATCTGCCCCGAATCTCAGCGTCAGGACATCGCAGTCTTGTGCGCCGCCATTCGGAGGGGAACATATATATATATATATATCATATACATAAATATATATCAAATTATTAAATCAACACTAGATTCAATAATCCGGTTATATCACATATAACCCGGCTAATATCAATTAATGCTAGATTAGAATATGGTATCATATACTCGTATTTAATCAAGCTCCCGCACATATCTCCATACATACCCAACTTCATTTCGCTTGAGATAGAAAACCTCAATTTGGGACTCTAAAGACTCGCCAATACGCTGGTAGCAGGTAATGATTACATCAAAGACCTACAAGCCGTCAGCGGTACTAGCTGGACATAACAGTTACCTAGATATTGAACGAATAGAATATCAACAAGCAAACTTGTCCAAACTCCCGTAGAGCCTATAAGCAGCACTTACCGTATAGTCCGGTCTCTTCGTCGGATATGTCACATATTGAGTCTGGGGGGTGAAATCGTTAGATCCCAATAACTCGACAAGTCATGCCGATGTGTGGCTAGGGACTTACTGTTATAACCAATCACGTATAGCACAACATCAACTCCCAATACTGGGAGAGACGAAACCCCTCCCATCGCTCACCGCCTCCATGTGACTCGGAACTGTACCCAAAAACCACCTATTTGCATGCCTCAGTAGAGCCGTGGTAGGGAGGAAATCAAAGTACAGTGGGAACCACACAAGACACTATGACGATCTCGGGTCTACAGACTAATCTGTACAAGTGTCACTAGAGAACTGCTATCTGACGATAGGTATGGTACCATCTAGGAGTTCTCGGCGAGCCCGTTCGGTGTACTCATTCTCCAATGAGTATCTGTGTACAATCTTTGATGTCAAACTCCAATGGCTGTGGGATCAGCCATCGTCCCATACAGGGTCAAAAAACGTACACACTAGTCTACTCTGGAATATCGATGCTCTGTCTCGATACTCCATCGACTAGGAACACTTCAAGGATGTGCTTGTGTACTACACAAGCCCCACTGGTATGATCTACATCACAGTCTTGGTAGTCAAGCAAAACATCCTAATGGCTTTATCAACATGTATCAGTGAAATAGTAAACTAGAGCAAATCTACATATTAAGATAAAGAGTAACCAGATAACATATTATCATGTTGAGCAAGAAAGTCCTATATATATATGTCCAAGCATCCACTATAATATACAATAATGACCTCTAGGGCGTGCATATTCCTAACAGATTCACAGTGGTGCAAATAGTTTGAAAGGAAGACATATTGAAGTTCAATATCATAATATTTGTGATATAGTGGAGAAGGAAGAAGTCAAGATGACTTATATTCCTACCAGTGACATGATAGCCGATCCCTTGACGAAAGGCATCCCATCAAAAATATTCATCAAATATGTTGGTTTGATGGGACTTAGAAATGTCTAAGTCGAAGATTTTTCATGAATAATGAAAAGAAGACAAATCATGAATAATGATGATTTCGGTTTTCATGAAAAGTGAAAAGTGTATACATCTCACGGATAGTGCGAGTATGTGTAATTACATCTTGAGTTACATCTCATGAATGGTGAGAGTATGCTCGGAAAGCATTTTGGCCATTTCGGCCAAGTGGGAGTGTAAGTGTTGCGGTCTAATGGCCAAGCATCCGACCCGACATAATTACTGGGTATAGAGTATTTTTCATCACCCTATTGAGATAGGAATGTGCGCGTTTGTCAGGCGTGTACAGATTCCTCCTTCTTAGGGTGGGCTGGGTTTTATTGATTGTCGAGATCCGAATCTCCGGCAGCCGCGGACTAAGCTCTGTTAATTACCCCCCGTCTTGGGAGCGAGGGAATCTCCGATTGACGGGTCAAACCGGTCATGCGAACTCAATGTGCAATATGCATATATTGCGTTTTGAAGGTGCTTTGGACGTATCGAGGGCCTCGCATAGTTTACGGGAGTCCCGCTATCCGGATAGCTGGCTGGGGGTAAAGGGTGCTAGCAGCCCCCTTGCGGAATGCGGGACAGCGTCCCGTTAGAAATTTTTTTCTAATGGAAGAAGTGTTTTGAGCGTGGAACATGTGGAAAAAAGAGGGGTGAGGAGCGTCCTAAGGACGCGTGAGATGGTGCGTGGCTGCTGGGCGACAACAGTCCACGCGCCCGGCACATGGGCGTTGGGCGCCAGCGGGTCACGCACGTGGCGTGTGGGCGCCAGCGCTCCACGCACCCGGCACGCGGCCGCTGGGCTCCAACGGAAAGAGAGGCTTAGCCCTGAAACCGGGAGTTGAACTCCCGAAGGACTTTGGAGTTAAATTTCTAGAAAAAGATGAATTTTTATTTTTTTTATTTTTTCGGAATTCAGAGAAGTTAAACTTCTAAGTAAAAGATTTTTATTTGGAGTTGAACTCCTAGAAGATTTTCGGATATGTTGAAAGGGGATTCCTTTCTTCTCCCTTGAGCCTTGGATCCTCCCTTGAGTCTTGAATCCTCTTAAAGTGGGATTTTTAGAGATGAGTCTCCTTCCTTTTCTCTATCAGTTGGATTTTTGGAGAAAAAAGATGGTGAAAATCTATTTCTTTTTGGGAAAAGAATAGTTAAACTCTTGATTTAATTAATAAAAAGAGAAGAAGATTTAAAACCTATGAAAGAGAAGGAGACACAGAATCCTAGAAATTATGAGAGAATGAAAGTTGTTCTTAATTTTCTTATCATGTTTGCTTTTTATAGGCTACACATTTTACATATACCTCCTTGGGCTTTTCTAAATGGCACTTGTGCCTTCTCATGCCTCATGTGCTTATTCCCTTTTGCACACAAGCTATCAGGTTTACAAAATTTTGGTTTTTTACCCATTTTCCATATATTTCTTTCAAAAAAAAATACAATAAACTAATTTATTGCTTCATTCTTTTTGTCATGGGGCCGGTTCCTCCCATGCTCAGTCTTGACTTGGCTTTGGGTCTACTTGGTTTGGGCTTGGGGCCTATTGCTTGGACCCGGGCCCACTTGGCTTGGGGCTGATTTTGACTTTGACTTTGACTTGGTCAACCGGGTGTAATTTTTGATCATAACACAAAGAGAAACCGTCATGACTTGGGTTTGCATCAAGTGCGAGTGTGAAGGATCGTGGGTTTCGATCTCGTGGAGAAGAATCTCGGAGGCAGTTTTGGGATGTAGGGCATTGGAGGTGGCCTATATAAATTGAGAGGAGTTCATCAATCATAAGAAATCGCCTCCTCTTCACCGGAGGCCCAAAAATCAAATTCCCAACTCTCGTTTTCCCTCCATCCATCTCCCTCAACCTCAACAACCCACCGACAAAAAACCCATCTCAATCCGTGCCCAAATCAGCAACCTCTGCATGCAAGGCAACCTCAGCCTCGCCCGCCGCCTCTTCTACGCTCTCCCTTCATCAATCCCCACTATCCTATGGAACACTCTCCTCATTGGCTACGTCTCGAACTCAATGCCCATTCAAGCTCTCAACCTCTACTCTCTCTTCAATCACTCGACCGCAAACTCTTCCCAATTCACCGACCATTACACCTACTCCTCGGCCGTCAAAGCCTGTGCCGACGCCGCGAGCCTCAGCCTCGGCAAATCCATCCACTGCCGCGTCATCCGCACATCCCTCAGATTGTCCAGGAACCCAGTTTTGAACAACTCTTTGCTTAACATGTATGCGGCTGCGTCGGATGACGTTGTCCAGTTGGTGTTGATAGAATGCCCAAGAGAAATGTAACATTATGATTGGGTTTTATGTGAGAAAGGAGAGGTTCTGCGACGCGTTGGGGATGTTAAGGAGAATGGTTGAGGTTGGGATTTGGCCCATGGGTGTTAGTTTCGTTAATGTCTTCCCTGCGGTTGCGAGAATCGGAAATAAGAAGCTTGCTCGTTTGGTTTATGGGATGATTGTGAAGTTTGGAAGTGGGGTTGTTGATGATATGTTTGTGGTGAGCTCTACGATTTTTATATATGCGGAGTTGGGTGAGATTTTGTTGGCAAGATTGGTTTTTGATAGTGCGTAGGAGAGGAATATTGAAATTTGGAATACTATGATTGGGGGTTGTGTTGAGAATTGTGTTTATATTGAAGCTATCGAACGTTTTGTCAATGTGTTGGAATCAGAAGAGGTTTCAGCTGATTCAGCGACTGTTCTGAACTCTTTGATGGCGGTTTCTCAAATGCAGGATGTTAGTTTGGGGCAGCAGATTCATGCTTATTTGATAAAACAGAATTCGAAAAATTCGCTGCCTTTAGTTCTCTTCAACGCATTGGTTGTTATGTACTCAAGGTGTGGATGTGTTCAGCTTGCTTTTGATCTATTTCAGAAAATACCCAAGAGACATATCGTCACATGGAATGCAATGATCTCTGCTTTTATTCAAAAAGATTTGAACTTTGAAGGGATAATGCTTGTTTATGAAATGCAGAAGCAAGGATTTGCAATAGAGCAATAGACTCAGCCACTGTATCGGTGTTGCTTTCGGTTCTTCGAATCTTGGCAACCTTAGAATTGGAAAAGAAACACACGGGTATTTAATTCGACATGAGATTAAATGTGAAGGAATGGAAAGTTATCTAATTGATATGTACTCAAAATCTAATCGTGTTGAACTAGCATGGAAGCTATTTGATGCCAATCAGGATGAGGATAGAGATCAAGTAACTTGGAACGCGATGATTGCCGGGTACACACAAAATGAGCAAACTGAAGAGGCTTTGTGTCTATTTCGAAAGATGGTTGATGAAGAAAAACAAATTCCCAATTCTGTAACTCTATCATTGGTTCTCCCTGCTTGTGACCCAATAAGAGGAATCCAAGCCGGTAAACAAATTCATGCTTTTTCCATTCGCCAAAGTTTAGACAAAAACGTTTATGTAGGAACCTCTTTGATTGATATGTACTCAAGATGCGGAGAGATTCTATCTGCAGAAAGAGTATTTAATTCAATGGAAGAAAAGAATACAGTCACTTATACAACAATGTTATCGGGATTTGTCAACACGGGCTTGGCAAAAGAGCTCTATCTCTCTTTCAACCAATGCAAAAATCGGGTGCCAAGTCTGATTCGGTTACTTTTGTTGCATTGCTTTCAGCTTGTAGTTACTCCGGGCTGGTTGACGAAGGTCTTGCTTTATATGAATCAATGAAAGAATATAATATCATGACTTTGCAAGAGCATGCGTGTTGTGTTCTGGATATGTTGGGTAGAGCTGGGAGAATCGATGAAGCTTATGAATTTATTAAGGGTCTCGGTGATGACAATAACAATATAGGCATATGGGGAGCTCTACTTGCTGCATGTAGAGTTCATCGGAATTTCGAGTTAGCAAAGTTGGTTTCTGATCGAATTTTCAAAATGGAGAAGAGGAGTGATTTAGCTGGGTATCATGTTCTGCTTTCAAATGTTTATGCTGCAGAGGGGAAATGGGAGAACGTGAATTGGGTGTGAAAGGAAATGAGAGAAAAGGGTTTGAGGAAAGAACCGGGGCTAAGTTGGATCGATGTTGGTGACGCCTCTCATAAATTTATGTGGAGAGATCAAAATCACCCGGAAAATGAGCAAATATATGCAATGCTCGATGAGTTGGGTACAGACATGAGATCGTCGGGTTTTAAGCATGATGATGACGCTTCTCTTGTTCATGGTGTATCTGAGTTAGACTAGTGAATGACTTCAAAAATTTGGTGGTGATTGTCTTAAAGGAACTGAACAGTTGCACAAGCGATGTTCAAAGCGAAGGGCTTCAGATGCCAATGGGGACTGTGAAGGCACTGAATAGGAAAGAGATCAAGGATCAGATTTAAGGGGAACAAAAGGTAAGTTTGCAGTCATATCTTACCCTAAATCACACTAAATACTTTATCGGTTAAATTCTATGAGTCACCTAATGTCGTAAAATGACCAGCATTTGCCATCACTACTAATATACAAGTTACCATATGTTTAAGGCAGCATTTTGAATTTGTTCAGAGATTGAAAACCAAGTTTCTATCTCCAGGGATAGCTTATGGGCTGGACAATACTGGATCTCTCGGTTAAAAGTATCTCTGCAGAAGCCATGGAGGTTCCTTTTTATGACTATGTCTGAGGTATTTCTATCAGATTTATACCATGTTCTATACTTTTTAAAATGAACACATTGTACTCATTCAAATTTTGAAACATTGCGTCGATTCTTTTCTACCCTAAGTTTTCTTGTGGCTCATGTTTGAGTATTAATAACTTCGTAAATTCAATAACATGCTAGCATGGTTTGATTTTCTTCCATATTTGATATTTCCTTCGTCAAAGAATTATATATGGTAGTTTCCTGAACTGAATGGTATAGTATTTATTATGTAGGCTGCATTGTTTCTGTAGAAAATTTTATCATACTAGGCTGAAGCATATGTTACTTGACTATGAACACTAGTATTACTTATCATCACTTATAACTAAAACTTCTAATTCATAATAAACATGAATTGACCACCCACAAACTATACTACAAATTACGAAACCTTCTAAATTCAGAGTACACAATTTAATGTAAATCTACTTTTCAATTTAAGAGAAGTGAAAAATCTATTACTACCGTTAAAAGAAAAGGCTTTTAACAGGTTTAACATCATATAGGTCGTCATTTACATTCTTTTCTTTTAGGCACTACCTTCTTTACCCTAAAACAACCAGGAGTAGTAATGATGGATCTCTGGATCTCCTTCAGATGTTACCTTCCGTTGATCTGCAGCGAGTGGAGACGAGAGATTGAGCTGGGAGGTTGCCTCCTGAAGCGTGTGGATCTCAATGGGCTTGGAGTGGTTGAGCCCGAGCTACCTGCAAGGAAGTCCCGGAATGGTTGTGCCATCGAGGACCCTCCGATGATCAAGTTAGACGGGGCATTTTGGCAGAGTAACGGTCTATTGGGGTCAAATTGGCTTATCTAAGTCGTCTGAAAAGGGGTTTATATAGTGGCAGCCATAGCTGGCGGGCGCGAGATTCACGTCGGCCGTTACGTCCCTGGCGTTGCGCCTGCGTGAAATGCGGGATTCCCCATTAATGACGAGATATGCACGGTAATGGGGGAACGCGATGGCGTGGAATGCGAGATCGTGGGCGGCGGATATATCGCGTCTGGCGAGATTCGCGGAGCCGTGGCAGAGACGCCTGCGATCTGTGCTGTGGGTCGGTCGATGAGATTGAGGAAGCATGGCTCGGCGGGAGGCTCGGGAGCGAGCGGGAGGACGAGGGAGCTTGTTTCAGCGATAGCTCGGAGGCGAGTTAGGAGGGCTGAAGGAACTTAGCGTGCAGGAGGGCTCGGAGGCGAGCCAATGGATGCTTATAAGGCGGGCACAAGAGTGGTCTGGGAGGCCACCGAAGGTCGGGACCATTCTCGGGTCGAAGGCCCGAGGTATGCTTCCACTGTGCCTTTCTTGCTTCTTTCTCGTGAGCTTTGGGACACGTCACTTGCCACGTGTCACGATCTCGGGGAACCTCGATATCGAGTATCATCATTAGCCCCCCAACTCTCGTCTCGACCCATTCATGGGTCGGGTCGAGAGTGATCTGACCGGTCATCCGGGGTAAGCTTTTATTTGAAGATATCGTCGGCGCGTATTCCCGGGCAATTAGTTATATTTTCTTGATGACGTCAGCAGATCAGGGGAGAGATCTCGTATTAAAGAGGAAGCGTTGATTCGTGCGTACGTTCGTCGAAGCGCCAGTTCACGTGTCTGGTGCTCGTTAGCTGACGTGACGTGCCGCCGGTGTCCTTTGCGCCCGATAGGACGCACCCAATGTGTGTGCGACAGGTGGAATGTTGTCGGCCGTTGATTGCGAAGCGCTGTTTTGGCGAGAGACGATCGACGTCGTAGGATGCGTATGCCAGCCTCTATAAATAGAGGTGGGATCCTCTTCAGGGTCCATACTTCGCCATAATTTCCTCGTCCCTTCGCGTGCTAGCTCGGTGCTCTTCCCTTTAGGTCGGGATCCTTGCGTTTTCTCTTCTGAGGATTCATCCTTTTGATCAGGTTAGATGTCTTCTACCGAGAAGTCTGTAGAAATAGCCCGGGTAGAGTCTAGAGAGTTTTCTGCTGCTTCCTCTTATGCTTCTTCCTCTTCTTCGTCTGAGTCGGAGTCCCCTCGGGAAGTTAGGGTTAGCCATGCTTCCCGGGGTCATGCGACGGGGGTGGTCCCCAGAGCGCAGGTCAGGGGCGTCCGTGACGCGTCATTCATATTGAGTCATGCGGACGAGCTTGCTACCATCTGGGCTCGCTTCTACATTCCTAACGGCTACTCGATTCGTCTGGCCGGAAAGGGGGAGAGGGCAGACCAGGTACGGGGCAAGGAGATTGCCTTGTACCTGGAAGCCTTTTGGGCCGGAATGCGCCTGCCCTTCTCCCTCGAGGTGAGTGTGGCGTTGAGCTGTTTTCAGTTAGCCCCGGGGCAGTTAGTGCCGAACTCTTGGAGGATTCTCCTTGGGTTCCTGGTCCGGTTAAAATTGCGGGCGATCCCTTTCAGTCTGAGCCTTCTCCTTTCCTCTCTCTGCTACAAAAACTATCCCAGAACTCGCAAGGACGAGCCGAGCTGGGTATACATTTCTTTTAGAAAGCACCGGGGAGGTGCTGCCGGGTCGGGGGTCGTCGTAGTACCTTCTTCCATCCTCGAATGAAAGAAGAAGTTTTTGTTTGTCGGGCCACCAGAGGATGAGGATTGGCCTGTGCCCATCCGGTGGCACAGGGCCAACTGCCCGCGGGTGAAGCGGTCGAATGATCTCGACGCGGTGGCGGTGTCGGAGTGGAAGCCCCTCCCCCGGGCTGATGTGTTTCTGTCTGAGAAGGCCCTCAGTTGGGCTGGGCTCAGCCCCGCTCAGTTCGCGGGTAAGTTAGGAGTTTTTAGGCGACCTGTTTAGACTTGTGTATTCTTTTCACTTTTTCTGGCATTGCTGACTCCTTCTTTGTATTTTCGTCTTATGTAGAACCCATGGATATGGCTAAATTTCGGGCGGCCCTGGTCGAACAGAAGAAAAGGAAGAAGGCAAGAGGTGTCGGCCCCTCTCGCTCGTCGTTGAGTCCGGCTCCTCCGGCGGCCGTTCCGGCCAGGCGCTCGAGCACGCCCAGGGCTCCGGAGTCTAGCCATACGCCGAGCCGAAAACACGCTCGGGAGCAGGAGCCCCGAGCTTTGGGGGTGGGAGGCGAGACTGGTTTTCCTGCATCTTTCCTCAAGAGGTACCACAGGACGGTGCCCCGTTCTCCGGCTTCCCCGATCATCGTGGATGAAGGGAAACATCACTTCGAGGTGCCCTCAGGGCTTTCTGTCGCCGACAGCCTGCTCTCGGAGATGGAAAGGTCGGCCGGGAGCAGAATCCCTCGGGGGACCCTCAGGGCTCAAATGGCGGCCATAGCCCAGGAGGCCGTGCAGGTCAGTGTTCGCACCTTGCTCGGGTCTTCATTAAGTACTTTTCGTTCGCCAGATCGGGTGCCCCCTTTCTCTTTTTAACCCCTCCCTTGTTTTCTTCAGGTCCTCCAGCACTGCGCCCTTGTCGTCAACATGGAGGACGAGGAAATTGCCCTGGCGATGCAGATCGCGGGCGAGTCCTCATCGCGGGAGGAGAGCTTGAGGCTGGAGCTGCAAGCGGCGATGGAGAGGGTCGCCGCCCTCGAAGATCGGGCGGCTGCCGGGGATCGAGAGATCGCCAACTGCTGAGAGTCCGTCCGAGCCACCGAGGCTAAGTTGGAAGATTCCAGGGTGCTTGTCGCCACTCTGAAGAAGACGGCAAACACCCTCCGGAAGGAGAACGAGGTGGCGAAGGAAGGAGCGAGATGCGCCGACCTCCGAGCGTCGAAGGCGGTGGAGAGATACAAGAAGTCGGACTAGTTCTACGCCGACCTCGCTGAAGGCGCTGCCCTCATTTGGCGTGAGACCCTCGACGCTGTCAAGGCCCTGATGCCGGGGTTTCCTGACGGCAAGCTCTGGGGTGAGTACCCCCTCAGGGGCGAGGCACAGGGGAATGCCCCTGGAAGCGCTGCCGGGGGAAAGGCCCCTGGTGGGAGCATTGGGGAGAAGTCGGTCACCCCGGTTTCCAGAGCCGAAGCTCCTGCAGTGGGCGTCGACCTTCAAGACGCCACCCCGGTTGTGGTGGTGGATGCGGAGCTCAACAAGGTTCTCCCCGGCCCCGAGTCCTGAATATCCTCGCCTCTTTATTTTCTTTTGCGCTGAAATTTTGTAAGCCTTCGGGCGTTTTTGTAAGGCTGGGGAGCCCATAATACCCTGTAAAGACTTCCGACTTTGTGAATGAAATATTTTTGCAGTGTTCTTTGCGTACATATTTTCCCTTTGTTTGTGGTAAAATTTTTATTTGCGCGGTACTGCTTTCATGATGCGTTAGGTCGGAGATCGGTTTTTCATCTAGCGATCGCATGTCGAGTTGAATTCAACCATTTTCCAAGTGTGCAAAGACTGGTGCAAGGTCGGTATCTCCATGGCCCTGAAGTCGAGGTGGGGATCGCTTAGTAAAGACGTGTAGGAAGTCACCCTCTAAGGATGGATTGCTGCTCGGTGGCCTCTTGATGAGGGCTTCGATCCTTAGCGCGGGAGGGCAAGGAGTTGCCTGCTAAGGATGGACCAAGCAGGGTTGCTGCTCGGTTGCCTCTTGATGAGGGTTTTGATCCTTGGCGTCGTTGGGTAAGAGATTACCAGCCAAGGATGGACCGAGCAGGGAAGCTGCTCGGTGGCCTCTTGATAAGGGCTTCGATCCTTAGAGTGGGAGGGCAAGGAGTTGCCTACTAAGGATGGACCGAGTAGGGTTGCTGCTCGGTTGCCTCTTGATGAGGGCTTTGATCCTTGGCGTCGTTGGGTAAGAGATTACCAACCAAGGATGGACCGAGCAGGGAAGCTGCTCGGTGGCCTCTTGATGAGGGCTTCGATCTTTAGCGCGAGAAGGCAAGGAGTTGCCTGCTAAGGATGGACCGAGCATGGTTGCTGCTCGGTTGCCTCTTGATGAGTGCTTTGATCCTTGGCGTCGTTGGGTAAGAGATTACCAGCCAAGGATGGACTGAGCAGGAAAGCTGCTCGGTGGCCTCTTGATGAGGGCTTCGATCCTTAGCGCGAGAGGGCAAGGAGTTGCCTGCTATGGATGGACCGAGCAGGGTTGCTGCTCGATTGCCTCTTGATGAGGGCTTTGATTCTTGGCGTCGTTGGGTAAGAGATTACCAGCCAAGGATGGACCGAGCAGGGAAGCTACTCGGTGGCCTCTTGATGAGGGCTTCGATCCTTAGTGCGGGAGGGCAAGGAGTTGCCTGTTAAGGATGGACCGAGCAGGGTTGCTGCTCGGTTGCCTCTTGATGAGGGCTTTGATCCTTGGCGTCGTTGGGTAAGAGATTACCAGCCAAGGATAGACCGAGCAGGGAAGCTGCTCGGTGGCCTTTTGATGAGGGCTTTGATCCTTAGCGCGGGAGGGCAAGGAGTTGCCTGCTAAGGATGGACCAAGCAGGGTTGCTGCTCGGTTGCCTCTTGATGAGGGCTTTGATCCTTGGCGTCATTGGGTAAGAGATTACCACACATGGATAGACCGAGCAGGAAAGCTGCTCGATGGACCGAGCAAGGAAGCTGCTCGGTGGCCTATTGATGAGGGCTTCGATCCTTGGCATCGTTGGGTAAGAGATTACCAGCCAAGGATGGACCGAGCATGGAAGCTGCTCGGTGGCCTCTTGATGAGGGCTTTGATCCTTGGCGTCGTTGGGTAAGAGATTACCAGCCAAGAATGGACGGAGCAGGGAAGCTGCTCGGCGACCTCTTGATGAGGGCTTCGATCCTTGACGTCGTTGGGTAAGAGATTACCAGCCAAGGATGGACCGAGCAGGGAAGCTGTTCGGCTTTGCGAGGTTCGGTCTAACCTTCCTTGGTGTGCGAACATCGGGAAGAGTGATCGTCGTGGACGACACGTGTCAGGAACGCATGGGGAAGGCGAAGCGTTTCGAAGAGCTGCGTCAGTTCCGCCACGCGGCGGTGCGGTATTGGAGTAATTTGGGTGAATCCCAGGATTCGCGCCCATGCGCGCGCGAATTTGGGTTATTTGGGATTCTGTTTGAGGTTATAAATAGAGAAGGAGACGACAACTCTTCAGCGTCGCTTTTTGAGATGACTGGTCCCATGTATTCGATCGAAGAGATCATCACCTTCGACGACGTCTTCATGTATGACCAGACCCTGGCGGGGATAGGCACCGGGATGTGGTTCAGCGCCTTGAGGGTCACGTCGGCCGGCTTCTCTCTCAGCGGTCGCCCCTCCTACAGTTGCTGATGTACGCAATTTGGAGGAGGTTCCCGGGGGTTGTACAACCCCCTCTTCGAGAAGTGGCTGGACGAGGCGCTCGACAAGGTGCGCTCGATCTATATGCCCGGCCTCATTTCGAAGGCCACGCACGACTGATCCTTAGCCCTCATTTTGGAGTGCTTCCAAAAGAGGTACATCGTGAGCCAGGGCACGGAGGGCGGAGCGCCGGGTGCTTCCGTGGCGTCCCGGGTTCGTGCGCAGCATCGGCGGGAACGGGCTGCAGGGGCTTGGGCCCGGTTGGCGGAAATCTACTTTGAGTATCACCAGGAGTACTTCCTCGATCCCGTTCCCCCTCTGTTGTAAAATTTTATTTTTCTGTAAGGCTGAGGAGCCCACAATACCTTTTGAATGAATAAAATTCTCCTTTTTGCGATGCCTAATTGTTTCTTTCTTATTATTTAAATAAAAAGAACTTAGAAGAATTTACATCGCTCTTGTGAAAGAAGAAATATACATTCGTAGATATTCTTTTCAGAGGTACAACTTGAGCTTCTCGGCGTTGTAAGGCCGTGGAAATTTGCGACCATTCGCATCTTGTAGGCGATAGGCTCCGCCGGGCAGGACTTCGGAGACGAGGAATGGACCGTCCCATTTCGGGGAAAACTTATGCAGCTTGCTTTGATCGACGAACTCGTTCCGCCTTAGGACTAAATCTCCGGTTTTGTAGAAGCGACGCTTGACCCGCGCGTTGTAGTAGTGGGCGGTTTGCTGTTGATAGGAGGCGGCTCTGATCTGAGCTCAGTCCCGTTTCTCTAACAACACATCCAGATTAGTCCGGAGGGCGGAGCTGTTAGCTTCATCCTTGAAGTGCTCGACCCTGTGGCTGGGTTTCCCGATCTCCGCTGGGACCATTGCCTCGGTATCGTAGCAGAGGGTGAAAGGGGTCTCTCCGGTAGGGGTCTTCTTCGACATGCGCAAGGCCCATAAGACCCGGGGTAGTTCTTCGACCCAACCGCCCTGCTGTCCTTCTAGGCGTGTCCGAAGACCTTGGATGACGTCCCGGTTACCGACCTCGGCCTGCCTGTTGCACTGGGGATGCGCGACCGCGGCAAACTTCATAAGGATACGGTATTCGCTGCAGAATTCCTTAACTTTTTCATTCTCGAAATTTTTCCCATGGACGGTGATGATACACCTCGGGATTCTGAACCGGAGTATCACGTTGTTCTGCAGGAACTTGATAGTCATGGTGGCGTCCGGTTTCCTGATGGGGACGGCCTCGATCCAATTCGTGAAGTAGTCCACTGCGAAGAGGACGTACTTGTGCCCGCCCGTACCGGCAGGAAACTGGCCTATCATGTCTATTCCCTACCGGGCAAACGGCCATGGGGAGGTTAGGCCTGTTAGCTCGGTAGCCGGAAGGCGAGGTATGCTTCCATGGAGTTGGCAGCTCTTGCATCTCCTGACAAGCTATTGGGCGTTCTGATGGATCATCGGCCAATAGTACCCTTAGAGCAGTGCCTTCTGGACTAAGGTGCGGGCCCCTTGGTGCGCGCCGCCGACCCTTTCGTGAATCTTACGGAGGATGTACTCGGCCTCGTGGGGGTCGAGACACCGGAGCGGGGGTTGAGTGAAGGATTTCTTGTAGAAGTTCTCATTGCTCCAGAAAAAATGGCGAGCTTTGGCTCGGAAACTGCGGGCTTCTGCTCGATCATCTGGGAATGCCAGCGGGTTTGTGAAAAACTCGAAAGGACGCAAACTCGTGAAAAGAAACGAAAATACACTCGTGAAGTCCTTTTTCCCCGCCGAAACACAGAGACGCGACCGCGCGGGTCCGTCTTGCCTGAATTTCGAGGCAGATGCTAATTGTGCTATCCATCCACCTCTCCGAAGATGCCAAGTTGATTTATGACACCGTATATCGAAGGTTTAAATGGATGCGGCCGATGTAGCAGACTTCGTCAGATTCCCCCTCGTTTGAGGGGTTTTTGATTGTGGGGATGCTCTTCCCTGCAGGCGCAAGCCCCTGCAGTTAATTATGCTACCGCATCGCGGTAACCACTTTCTCCTTCTCCAGACGGTCACTTCGTGTCGTGGGTGTTTGTTTTGTTTTTGGTTGCCCGTGGATTGTATATGGAGACTAATTTATGTTGTCGCCCGTAGGGCGTGGATTAGTCCAAATCCGTATTTTCTTAGATTTGGGTTTTGGTTTAGGTTTAAGGATACGTTAGTCTCATTTGAGACTAAGATCAACTTAAACGTTTGTTAAGGATACGTTAGTCTAATTTTAGACTAAGATCGACTCAACGTTTGTTAAGAACACGTTAGTCTAATTTTAGACTAAGATCAACTTAACGGTTTGTTAAGGATACGTTAGTCTTATTTTAGACTAAGATCTACTTAACAGGATCATTTAGATCCAACAAAAAAGCATTTGGGTTCCATTGTTTAGTTTAGGGACATTGCGGTCGATTACCAGTTTAAGGACATGGTGGTCCAAGGTTAAGGACGTCATAGTCCTTGAATTTAAGGACCCCACAGTCCAAGGTTAAGGACATCATAGTCCATAGGCTTAAGGACCCCACAGTCCAGTTTAAAGACGTCATAGTCTATAAAATGTATGGTTGTCGGGACCCGTCACCTCTCTGAAGACGTTGAAGGATTACAACGACAAATATCAGAGGAGTAAAGAGATGTACCCTTAGACCGATGTGGGTTGAGAGACCTATAGTCCAATTGGGACTAAGATCTGTTAAAATATTTATGAGCAGATGGGCTCAATTAATATGAATTGAGGACTTATGGCCAATATTGGGCTAAGTCCAATAAGATTAGAATGTTTAATCATTTTATTGTTCTGGGCTGTTGAGCCTTTATTTGGGCTTGGCCCTTTTAATAATACTGAGCATTAGATCCTGACATTTTTTTTATCTTGTATTGAATGCATAGCCTTCATCAGAACAATGCGTGTTCTGACAGCGCGCCACGTGGCGTGCCAGGCGCTTTGCGCCAATTAATAAGCGCATTGCGCTTCTGCCAAGTAGCGCACACGAAAAGGACACGTGTCGCGCTTGGTGCTAAGCGCTAGATGATGGGCGCATTGCCCCAGTTTATGAGCGCATTGCGCCAGTTTATGAGCGCATTGCGCTAGTTTAGTGGCGCACACGTGATTGACACGTGGCGAGCTTGGCGCTGAGCGCCAGCCCATGAGCGCAGTGCGCTATTTTAGAAGCGCAAAGCGCAAGTTGCATACGTGGTTGACACGTGGCGCATTTTGGCGCTGAGCGCCGGTCCAAGGAGCGCAGAAGCGTAGTTCAAGAGTGCAAGGCACTTTTCAATAGCGCAAAGCGCATTTGATCAAATTTATGATCTGTGAACAAATTTATGTTCTTTTTTAAAGGAGGCTTTGCCTCAAGTTTCAAGAACGATAGTTCTTATTTTTGAAAGGGCTTTGCGTTTGTAGATCAATAATCTGTATGAAGAATATGTTCTTCATTATTATGTCATGAGATCTTTTGATCTCTTTTATGAAAGACCTTGGTCTTTATAGATCTATGATCTTTTAAGAAGATAATTCTTTTGTTTTAATGAGATGATTTCATCTCTTTGTTCAAGAATCATTCTTTTTACCTTGAAAAAATGATCTTCTTTCAAGAGCTTGCTCTCTTTCTTTTGAATTTTCTCAAAGTTTGTAGGTGGGTTTCTCTATCTCAGACTTGAAGTCTTGGGGCCTTTATATAGGGCAAATTGATTTGTTGAATCAGTTAAAGAGATCTTTCTCTGATTGATTTGGGAGTATTTCCCACCGTTGGATCTTTGATCCTAAGGCTTCTGTTTTGTAGAAGATAATCTTCTTGTTTTAATAAGATTGGGAACTTTTCATGCAGAATTTATTCTGTCTTTGGTAATTTTTATTTACCATTGGATCATTGATCCAACGGTGCTCTGATTTACAGAGCACAATCTTGTTGTTTGGAAAGATTTTGAAAAATCTTTGCATAACAGAATTTTAATTCTGATTAATTAATGATTTATCATTATTATTAGATCTTTTGATCTAAAGGTGGGGAATTTTTAATTCAAGCGCTAGCGCACCCGTGCTTTGCACGTGGTGCACTGCTCAGAGCGCAGCTCACTTTGCGCTAGCGCACCTACGTTTGACACGTGGCGCGCAGCGCAGCCTGCGCTAGCATACCCGTGTTTGACACGTGGCGCGCAGCGCGCCTAGCGCTAGATCTGAAGCGTTGCTTCAAAAACAGAGTTTTGCTCTGATTGGGGGTGCACTGCCTAGGGCGCAGCGCACCTGGCGCTGGATCTGAAGCGTTGCTTCAATTTTTGAATTTTGAATTTCAAAACAGAGCTTTGCTCTGATTGGGGGAAACAAAAGTCCCCCACCGTTGCGCTCACGTGGACCACACGCGGGTGCAGCGGTGGCAGCATCTGCGCCCTTGGATCAACTCAGAAATTGAAGAGGCGTTTCAATGCCTATAAATAGGACTTTTGGTCTCTTAGATGATTTTCATTTTCTTTTTGAGAATTTTTATTCCGAGCAGTGCTCTTTAGTTTAAGAACTTTTCAAGAGTCAGAACTCTATCAAAACTTAGGTAAAGTTTAATTTTTTTTAAATAAATTAGGGTTTTACTCATTAACAGAGCATTGCTCTTCATAGATCTTTGATCTAAAGAAAACCCATTTAGGGTTTCATTAACAGAGATTTGCTCTCATGAACCCATAGATCTAAAGAGATCTTTTCTTGGGGTTTCTTAGCCCATGAATCAGAGCTCTGTTCTTTTGATAACATGTAGATTTTTTAATCTCTTGTGAAGAACTCAAAGAGTTTGTTCATGGATCTTGAAGATCCCAGAATTTTTTAATTCATAAAAATTAATTTTAATTAATTCTTTTCTGATGGATTTTTCCATCATCATTACAGAGCCATGCTCTTGAGGAATTTTATTCCTTCATGATCAGAGTTTGACAAGTGTCACTCTGTCATAGAGATTGCTCTCAAAGGGAGATTTTCTCCTTTTTCCGAGGGATCCCTCATTTAATGAGAATTTTCTTGAGAATTTCCTCATTTAATTAACAGTTTCATCCAATGATGAGGCTGTTTTATTAATTGATGCATTGTCATTCAGATTTTGTGGGCCCTCTTTGGTCCCTCTCCACTGCATTGCAGTGTGGTACAAATTTTAAAGTACCGAGTGTCAGAATTTAAATTAAATTATAGTATTGACAGTTGACTTCTGTCCCTTTTTTTTGCAGGCGACATGTCTTTCGATCTCTCTTTCCCGTTTGTTCGTTCAGAAGGAGGATTTCCTGGAGCACCTGTAGACCGGGAAGTCCTAGCTTTGATCAAAGATCATGACCCGGAACATAAGAATCTTCACCTCTGGGGGACATGGTATAATCATATTATTAAGGGTCGACAAAGCTTTTCGTGCGCGGTACCCTCGGAGCCCATTTTGGCGATTCATTACGCGGACCCACCCCCGGTGAACTATGCCGTGGAGATGGTTAATTGGACTTTAGAATGTCTTCTTCAGCCCGCTATGGCTGCGATACCCGTTTACCCTCCTATGGCTTTAGACATCTTGGGATGACGTATTTGTCAAGGCGAGGCGCGGCCGTGGGGGCAACCATATAATATAGGTCTGATTCCTCGTCATCCGACTGGTTATCTGCAACGGGCCCGCTACATTCTGTCAGCGAAGAAGTCGCAGTTGTTGAGGCTTGGGTTATATCCCGCCGTTTATGCTTCTCTCTTCCAGTATCCTACGCTTCCCACCTGGTGGGTTAAGGCATTTCTGGAGTAGTGGAATATTCCTACCCACACCTTCCTTTCGCTGGACCGAGAAGTATCAATCTCCTTAGAGGAATTTGCAGAAGTTTCCGGCTTACCGGTCATGGGGGAGCATAATGAGGAGCTGCTTCCTACGGATGAATACGTTTTTGGTGTCAAGCCAGTGATAACGGGCCTTACCCCGGAGAACGCCGTTCAACACCAATTTCCTAGTCTGATCAAAGTGTTGAATATTTATGAGGGCATTTTCCTCGAATCTGGGAGCCGCGGGGTTAATTTTAAGGATTTCATCGCTCGTTTCCTTCATCCGGAGGTTCTCTCGAAAGAGGCTGCTAAATTCGCCACGCTTGACGACCTTTTTGGCTTAGGTTTAAACAATCTGCCAACGGCGGAGGTAGATCAGAAAGGTTTCTTCCTTCCCAACACCCCAGTTGTTCCTTTTGCGGAGATCGCAGTCCCTGGGATTGATGAGGAAACATTTTTCTTGGGATTTCTTGGGCTATGGTTGAGCTGGTTCGCGCTCCCGATGCACCTTCGCCGTATGAGGCCGTCTGTCTTCTATCTTGCAGGGCGAATGATTATTGGGGTGAAAGTGGCTGTCGGGGTCGCCGGTTTAGCCCATTTGTATTACGGTCTTAGTCAAGCGGCAGATACTACTGGACCCGGTGCACCTTCTCATATATCTTATCTTGCAGGACCGAGTCTTACCGAAGAAGTGGCGGCGACCGCTGAGCCTGGGGTAACGGTAGAGGAAGTAGCCGTGATTGCCGAACCCGAGGCGGCGGTAGACAAGATGGCTGCAATTGCCGAGCTCGAGGTAGCGACCGGTGAGACAGTCATGATTGCCGAGCCTGAGATAGCTACCATTGCCGAGCCCGAGGTGGCGATGGGTGAGACGGCTATCATTGTTGAGCTCGAGGTGGCGGCGGGTGAGATGGCTACAGCCGCCGAGCCTGAGGTAGTCACTCTTTTGCAAGAGTCGGGCACTACTCCGATCGTCGCTCTTTCCGCCTGCGGCTCTTTACCATCTCCTGGCGCCGCAAGCATTACGACGGCTCTCGTAGAGTCAGGGGATGAGGCGACGGGAGGTGAGACTATCCCGATGGAAGAGGATGAAGCAGTTGCTGTATCAAGTGACGCCCTCGTCGCGGTTCCGACTGGCGACTCATCAGGTAGATTTTGGGTCATTGCTTTTCTTTTTATTCTGCAATCCTTTTCAATCTTTCCTGACAGTATTTATCTTGTTTCGATGCAGGTGTGGCGAGCGTTGAGGTTGCGCTATCCGAGGCAGCGCCGTCAGCTACCGCTTTGATGTTGACACCTCCTCTACCCTCTCTCGTACCATCTCAGATGTTGGAAGGTGCGGATTCCTAATCCATCAGTCTTATTTTTTTAAGCTGTATAACTTATGTACTGACGTTGCATTACTGCGTCCTTGCAGGAGTCCTTTTTGACCACCTGTATCAGGTGCTGCACCCACACTTCTCCTTCCTGTCAGAGATTAGTCCGCCTGGTGGTGTCGGTGAGTATCTTTTCTAAACGACGTCCTTTCTTTAACGGGCAGTCACGTTATTGCTAATCCCTCTTTGTATTGCTTGTAGCCTTACAAATCGAAGGCGGGGACGAGGCTATCGTTGCGCCACCAGTACTCCCAGCTCTGCCCCCTGTTGCAGCCGGTACAGTAGACTCTATTTTTTGTGTATTTTCTTTATTTCTTGAGCCGACATCTGATTATGATTTATTTTGCAGCAATCACATCGACTCCAGCCCCGTTCGAGTCTCTTATTATAATACCGGCAGGGCTCTTTTCCAGACGTCCATCCTCAAAAGGTGCTGTGATTAGTCTACGTATGCTGAGCGAATACGTCGAGGAGCTTGACGCGAAGGCTCCTACATCTGTCGCAGATTTCGCTGCCGAGGTCAATCCAATGCTGGCGACGCTTGTGAACTTCCATAATGAAGGCGTCGTCGAGTCTTGGGTTAGTCATTGCAGGAAGATTGAGGCTTGCATGCATGAGCTTGAGCTTATGCGTCCTGTCCCTGAGATTCAGGCTTTAAACTCCCAGCGGCCCGCATGGGTCGAGCAGAGTGTGTGCTTCCTCCGCCATTTCGAACAAGAGGCGACCTTGAGGCGGAAGGAACGTGAGGCGACTTCTGCTAAGTCTGTCCAATTACGTGCCCATGTCGAAGCGAACGCCACACAACTGAGAGCCGTCTTTGACACCTTGCAGCAATGTATCTCGGACGGGTTTGTATTAAGACGGAAGCTCGACTCTATCGAGCGGGTTAAGCAGAGTCGCGAAGCTGCCAAACGGGAAATCGATGTGAAGATTTCATCATGCTTGCGACAAAGGACTCGAATCGAAGCGGAGCTGGCCACGACGGCTCATCAAGAAGAGGGGCTGAGGGAAGTGCGCGAGCAGCTGATCGGACTATTGAAAGCGCTTCCCTCTCAAGAATTGTTTTTTGTACCATTTGTAATTTTGAATAAAATGTATTCATTCTTTTATTCATTCATATGATGTATTTTGTACCCAATTGAATTCATGAATAAAAGATACATTTCTTTTCGCAATGTCTTGTGTCATCTCTCTGCTTTTTCTTTCTTTTGTTATCAGCATGTCACCTTAGCAAACATAGCCGGCAGATGATAGGGTGAGCATCTTGTTTTGGCTTCTTCGAGGGGTAGTGATGGCTTAGGAAGCAGGTTCAGATCTGCTACCTAAGACTTTTCAACTTTATGAGCCGTGAGGATCTCATAAAGACTTTTCTCCCTACGAGTCGTGAGGATCCCGTAAGTGTATTTTCTCTTTAGGAATCGTGAGGATTCCTAAGCGCGTATTCTCTTGAGAGTCGTAAGGATCTCACAAGAGAATTTTCCCTCGTACAAGTCGAAAGGACTCGTAAGCGGTTGTTTCCCTCCTTGTCGAGATTCGACTTTGGAGAGTGTGGCCCGTGAATAGTGTGCAAGAGTCCATTTTAGACCGACTTGCAGGACCCCAGTGCTTAGGAAACAGGTCTTTATCCCCATTACCTAAGGTTTTTCCCTACGAGTCGAGACGAATTGAGAAGTTCTCGCAAAGACACTAATTTCCTCATGAGTCAAGACAAATCGAGCAGTTCTTGCAAGAATATCCTAACGTCACAGTTAACCTCTGCTCTTTACGACAGGGGTCCGTTAGGGTCTGTGGTATTAGGGCTTTGTCCGTCGTACCGTCGCATTGGCTGATGTATTCCTCGATAGGCGATCTTGCCGTTCGAATAGCCTTGCGACTGTCGTGTCTCTGATTCCTTCGGGGGCTGGACAAGACGTCTTCAAGCAATCCTCCTAGGCTGTTTGACCGTCGGAAGAGCAAGCATTAGAAATTTTGCCATGCCGCTTTTTACTTGAGGTTAGGCTTATTTTGGAGAGCCCCGATGGGTCATAACCACTCCGCGCTGGGGTGGGATGATCTCTAATAGTCTTTCAGGTTTTATATGAGTTGCCGTCAAGACCCTGAAGCTAGAAATTTGTCCTTCGCTTCGTTTGCTGGCATTACGTCTGCTGTATCGAGACGAATGTCGCGGTTGTCTCTAGGTCGCTGGTGAACCGTCGAGATTTGGAACTAGGGATTTTGCCGTGGCTCCGTTGGGTGATGTTGCGCCTGAGTCCTGCTGGAGGAAGAACGCTGTAATGACATCTCGTCTGCTGTATCGATACGAACGTCGAGGTGGTGATCCCTCCGCGCTGGTATGAGATGATCTCCGATAGTCTTTCAGGTTTTATATGAGTTGCTGTCAAGACCCTGAAGCTAGGAATTTGGCCTTCGCTTCGTTTGTGTTAGCGTGTCCGAATCCTGTTGGGAGGAAGGACGCTGTAGTGACATCTCGTCTGCTGTATCGAGGAGAACGTCGAGGTGGTGACCACTCCACGCTGGTATGAGATGATCTCCGATGGTCTTTCAGGTTTTATATGAGTTGCCGTTAAGACCCTGAAGCTAGGAATTTGGCCTTTGCTTCGTTTGCTGGTATTGCGTCTGCTGTATCGAGACGAATGTCGCGGTTGTCTCTAGGTTGTTGGTGAACCGTCGAGACTTGGAACTAGGGATTTTGCCGTGGCTCCGTTGTTTTGACCGTAAGGTCTTTCGTTGACGTTGCATCTACGTCCTGCTGGACTGCGAAGGAACGCCGTTGTTGACATTGCGTCTGGTGTAACGAGACGAATGCTGAGGTGGAGCTGGGATTTCGCCGTCACTCCGCTTTGTTTCGACCGTGAGGTCTTCTATTGACGTTGCATCTGCATCCTGCTGGACTGCGAAGGAACGCCGTTGTTGACATTGCGTCTGGTGTAACGAGACGAATGCTGTGGTGGAGCTGGGATTTTGCCGTCACTCCGTTTTGTTTCGACCATGAGGTCTTTTGTTGACGTTGCATCTGCATTCTGCTGGACTGCGAAGGAACGCCGTTGTTGACATTGCGTTTGGTATAACGAGACGAATGTCGAGGTGGTCTCTAGGTTGTCTGTGAACCGTCGAGATTTGGAACTAGGGACTATGCCGTGGCTCCGTTTCATTGTGTCGCTTCTGTGACTTGCTGGCATAAGGAGGAACACTGTTGTTGGTCTTCTGGATACAGATGTGACCGTTGAGACTTGGCTCTCTTTCTGATGGAGCTTGGTGGGAGATATGGTTCCCTCTTTGTTTGCGTCCCTAGATTGTATACAGGGATCGATGTGATATCACCTGTAGGGCAAGAGTTTCATTTCATTTCATTTCATTTCATTTTATTTTTATTTCTTTTCGCGATGCTCTATTATTTCAGCTTTTTATATCGCGAAAGTCGCGATTGCCCAATCATTTCGGCTATTTTCGCGGTGCCCAATCATTTCGGCTATTTGTTTTATTTTTACTCGCTGCTTTTTATTGCGAGTTGCCCAATCATTTCGGCTATTTTGCACGCATACATTTTTACTTGCTGATTTTGTTCGCAGGTTGCCCCATCATTTCAGCTATTTCGTATGCATGCGTGGCTCGCTGGCTTTTCGCTGCAAGCTTGGAATTAGACACCGATTTCGGCATCAGCACCGCTACAACTGGAATATTGCCAGTAGCGAATCATCATTTGCCTCTGTCGATGTTGAACAAAGGTGACTTAGTGAGCAGGGTTAGGATCCTGTCGACTAAGGCTTTCGACTTCATGAGCCGTAAGGGTCTCATAAAGGTATTTCTTCCTGCGAGTCGAGAGGATCTCATAGGTGTGTTTTCTCCTTAGGAATCGTGGGGATTCCTAAGTGTATGGTCTCTTATAAGTCGTAAGGCTCTTACAAGAGTGTTTTCTCCTTATAATTTGAGAGGACTTATAAGGGTTGTTCACCATGTAGACATATCCCTAGTCACGGATGGGACTTTGTTAGGGAAATGTTTATTCGCGTCCGTGGATTGTATACAAGGGTCAGCATTGAGCCGCTTGTAGAGCAAAAATCGGAGGTTGTGGTGGCCGCTTAAGAACAGGTTTAGATCTCTGTAGTTTAAGACTTTTGAATCTTATGAGCCGTGAGGGTCCCATAAGAGGGTTCTCTCTACGAGTCGTGAGGATCTTGCAAGTGTAATTTCTCCTTAGGAATCGTGGGGATCCCTAAGTGTGTTGCTCCCTTATGAGTCGTAAGGATTTCACGCAGATGGTTTCTCCTCACAAAGTCGAGAGGACCTTGCAAGTGTCTTTTAACGAGATTGCGCCCTTTCGGGTTTTCACAAAACTCGCCGGTAGCCCTGCTGTTTTTACTCACGGAGCCCTCTCGGGTTTTCATCCGTGCCCTCTTTGCTTATGGACATACCGTTTTTTTTAAACAGCCTCGGGATACTGCCGTTTATAGTAGTTTATCGACGTCTCGGTCAGCAGCTAGTTTTAGGACGTAGTGGTCCATTGTTAGTTTAAGGACGTTTCGGTCCAAAGTCAACGTACGATTACGCAGCTAGATTTTGCCGCAAATCTTTGCATGTTTTGTGCCGGAGGTGGATTCCTTGAAGAGAGGGCTGAGGGCGATTTCTTCGTCAGAGTCGCTTCCAAAGGTGATAACTTGCGATCCCTTGGTGTCGGCTATGTGACAGTTGCTAGTAGCTCTTTCGCGCTCATCTGTCGTGCTTTTCTGTTCCCGACGAGCCTTGCGCTTCACTCATTGAACGTGTCGTCGATGGGCAATATATCCCTGCCACCAGTTTTTAAAGGCTATGCACTCCTTGGTAGGGTGTGCAATCCTCTGATGGTATAGGCAGAAGTTAGCATGTATGTCCGCTTCATCAAGACGTATATTGCCAGGGGAATTTCCTTTGAAAGAGGACAACTTCATTCCTATTGCCAGGGCCCTAGCAAATCGTTTCCTTACTTTAAGCTTGCTTTTGCTGGCAATAGAGATGCTTTGCTCCAGTTGGGGTGTCTCGACCTTTTCCTCCAGTCGTCGGCATTTGGCTTTTTCGAATATAGCTAGTTCACACTCTCGATTGGCTTTGCTTTTCTGACGGGCTTCATTCAGTAGCAAGTCGATCATCTCGTCAGACGGTTCCAAGGGTCTTGGCTTCGATCCTGCCCCCAGCTCTTTTATGCTGTCTTCTATTGCCGAGTGCGTTTCTTCATTAGTTAATGCCGAATGAGAGATCATGTGGCAACTTGCCACATAGTCCTCAGATTCTTTTGACGAGTCATCCCTGCCGTTATTGTCGTTATCTCCGTTCTCAAGGATATTGTTGAGAAATTCTTGGAGTGTGACCGGGGTCCGCGCCTTCTGGTTATATTCTTCCAGAGCGTCAGTCTGTTTTTGCAGGTGTGTGCGCTTGTTATCAAGCTTCACGGGCTTTTGGGTCTTCTTCTTCTTCTTCGAAGACTTTGACGGTTGGGTGTGAGCGCTTTGACTATCACCACCAATTTTTGTAATTGGGCGCGGTCCCAGCATTCCCTCGACGATCTCGGGTTCCAGTGGATTTTTCCACCTGATTGCCGGGCACGTTTGGAGATCCTTCAGCATTCTTTTCGTCTTTGCCGAAAGAATAACTTCCAATGGGGGTTCCCTTATGAATGAGCACGATGCTCCCGGCACGTTCACTTTTTTAGGGGTGTGAGGTTGTGACGGGTTCACCTTCCGGTTTTCGGATAATGCGAACTTGCCTTGTTGATATTGGTCTTCAATCCAGCTTTTGAAGATGAAGCAATCTTCGATTGGATGGCTTACTGCTTGGTGGTAAGAACAGTAATTAGGATTGTTGACATCACCTGGCTGCAACGGATGTTTTAAATCCGGCAAATTTATGAGTCTGTTGCGCACTGCCAGTTCGAACAGTCTCCTCGTTTTATCCTGGGGAAACGAGTAAGGATGTCCTAGTCTCTCCTCGAGGGATGGGCGTGGACGCAAATTGTTTTGGCGAACAACCGACTTTAAATTGCTCGGCTGTTGTTGAGTATTGGCGACGAAAGTCGCTTTTCCTTTCCCCTTTTCATTCCGAAGATCTGTCTTTGAAGGAGATGGTCTATGGCCCATCTGATCCATTTGGGCCAACTTGTCAATCAAGGCCTGGAACGTGGTCGGGTTGAAGAACATCATGAATTGGGAGATAGTCGACTGAGGGTCAAGGGTCCACATGAACATGCCCACGGCAGGAGCTTCTTCTATGCGTTGTTCGCATCTCGACCATAGGTTCCGCTACCGGATTGCATACTGCACCCATGTCTCTCCCGGGTTTACTCTGGCATTGATCAATGCCGTGATCGGGGTGCGTTCACTGGCGCTTGCGAACCGTTGAGTGAATAGCAACTCCATTTCTGTAAATGTTTTGACTGAGTCGTCGGGAAGCTCCGAGTACCATTCAAAAGCTGTGTCTGCTAAACTACTGATGAACTACCGAAGTAGAAGTTTATCATCACCTCCAGTATTGCCGCAAAGAGCCCTGAACTGAGCGACATGTTGATGGGGATTGCCTGTTCCCTTGTACACATGGAATTTAGGGATCGTATATCCCGGCGGGTAACTTATTTGATCATACCAGCCTGGATATGGTCACCTAGTTTTAACGACTTGGCCAGCCGCTTCGTTCGCTCGGTGAGCTCGTATTTGTTGAGCTATATAATCATCGAGCGTGGCTTTTGAGATGGTTTTCTCCTTGGCTGCTGACAGAGCCGGCAGAGGGTTCGATGTCTCCTCTCTGTCGTCTTCAATAATGGTCGGAGGGTCTTCAGCTGGAGGATTCGGCTGTAACATCATCCTGACCATGTCTTGGAAGAGAAGCGCTATTCGTTTTATATTAGCCGCTTGTTCTGCTGCTTCTCTGTCCTTCTTTTCGAGGACTCTGCAGAGGAAGTCAGCATCGGTTTTTTGTTCATGACGCTGCTCTAATGACGCCTTCGGGCTTTCTTTTGGCCCGGTGAGTGCGGCCATTTGCGTCAACATTTCTTGAAGCTTCTGTTGCTGTTGTTCTTGAGCCTTCGTTATTGACCGGGTAAGTGGTCGATGACCCGTAGAAGCACGGCTTTCCTTTTTTCCGGAAACCATATAAACGGTATGTACCATCATTCCCCCCGACTTGGGGCGTTTGGGCTCAACGTCTTTGCGGTTTGCTGCATTCAAAAGGGCTTTCTCCGGCCTCCTTCTCTTGTGAGCGGTTGACGTTGAGGGAACCATTGCAGTGGGCACCCAGACGGCTGTCGTCTTCTGTGGCTTGCCGAGATGGTTTTCTCCTTGTTGAGCTTTCAGCATCTTTGATCGGCGAGAATAGTCCTGGTCAACCACCGATTCCTGGACCTGTCGCCAGACTTTATAAATTTTGGAGGACAGCCGCTGAGGGGGCTGCTCCGGCTTCTTTTCTATAGCATTCTCCACAGGTGGAGGAGACCTTTTCAGCATGGCAGTTGGTGAATTCCTGCGTACCTTGTTAAGCAGTTCAAAACTGTTCCCGGTTGAAACGGCAGCATCGATTTCCACCGTGGGAGCTGGTGGAGTAAGTCCAGACGGAGAGCTGCCCCCAGCTTTCCTTACTCGGCGTCAGTGACGACGGCGAGCATGTTGCGCGGATGGTGTTGGTTCGGCTATGGGGATGGCTTCGTCATGCCCCCTGTCTTGGTGGAGGGTTATCGCCGGTGTTAGCCTTTTTAAGACTGACATTCGCCGAGAAGTAACGTCCAATCTATCGAATACAGACCTCTGGGCAGAGGTGACTTCGCCTGGAGCGGGAGCCAGAGTGGCCAGCCTTGTGAAAACTGACTTCTTGGCAGGAAAAGCCTCTCCGATGATTTCGTCCGCTTGAGCCGGGATGGCTATCCGCTTTGGGATGGCTGCTTCAGGTATTGCGGGCTTGTTGGCGTTCTGGCCCAGTCTGTTGAAAACTGAGGCATTGGAGTTGGGCGACCCGTTGAGAGGGGCCGCAGTAGTTGTAAACCGATCAAAGACCGACTTCTTTGAAGCCTCTTGCGCTGGTACAAAGGAGTTGAAGCTTGTTGGAGGGATCATGGTCCCGAAGAACAATCCAGTGGTGGCCTGAGTCACCTGTTCCAGCGGCATAGCGAAGATGGAGGCCGCTTGGGGCCCGTAAGTCACTCCTCCGGACGGGACGGAGCGAGAGTTGCAGTTGCAGTTAGTGCAGTTTGAAGCCATTGATCTTCTGTTTTCTGCACGGAGCAAGACACCAAATCTTAGTACCTCGAATCCAGGGCAACCATGTCAAACCGCGACTTATTCGCGAAACACGACACACGAAGTGTGGAGTGGAAAGAGGAAAAGGTCCCACCGGGCGTGCCAGAATCTGTTCCCCGCCGAAACACAGAGATGCGCCGCGCGGGTCCGTCTTGCCTGAATTTCGGGGCAGATGCTAATTGGTGCTATCCATCCACCTCTCCAAAGATGCCAAGTTGATTTATATCACCGTATATCGAAGGTTTAAACGGATGCGGCTGATGTAGCAGACTTCGTCAGATTCCCCCTTGTTTGAGGGGTTTTTGATTGTGGGGACGCTCTTCCCTGCAGGCGCAAGCCCCTGCAGTTAATTACGCTACCACATCGCGGTAACCACTTTCTCCTTCTTGGTCACTTCGTGTCGTGGGTGTTTGTTTTGTTTTTTGTTGCCCGTGGATTGTATACGGAGACTAATTTATGTTGTCGCCCGTAAGGCGTGGATTAGTCCAAATCCGTATTTTCTTAGATTTGGGTTTTGGTTTGGGTTTAAGGATACGTTAGTCTCATTTGAGACTAAGATCAACTTAAACGTTTGTTAAGAATACGTTAGTCTAATTTTAGACTAAGATCGACTCAACGTTTGTTAAGGACACGTTAGTCTAATTTTAGACTAAGATCAACTTAACGGTTTGTTAAGGACACGTTAGTCTTATTTTAGACTAAGATATACTTAACATGATCATTTAGATCCAACAAAAAAGCATTTGGGCTCCATTGTTTAGTTTAGGGACATTGCGGTCTGTTCCCCTCCGAACGGCGGCCTGGACTTCGCGTCCGTGACTGAGGTTCGGGGCAGATGCTATTTGGTTTTATCCGTCTATCTCTCCGAAGATGCCAAGTTGATTTATGGCATCGTGTATCGGAGGTTTAGACGGATGCGGCCGATGTAGCAGACTTCGTCAGATTCCCCCTCAGGGTGAGGGGTTTTTGATTGTGGGGACGCTCTTCCCTGCAGGCGCAAGCCCCTGCAGTTAATTACGCTACCGCATCGCAGTAACAACTTTCTCCTTCTCCAGAATTTTACTTCGTGTCGTGTGTGTTTGTTTTGTTTGTGGTTGCCCGTGGATTGTATACGGAGACTGAGTAATGCCGTCGCCCGTAGGACGTGGATTAGTCCAAATCCGCATTTACTTAGATTTGGGTTTGGTATTTTTAGTTTAAGGATGCATTAGTCGCGTTGCGGCTAAGATCAACTTAAACGTTCGTCAACGATACGTTAGTCCTGTTTTGGACTAAGGTCGACTTGACGTAGTGATTGATTTAATTATCTGGCCTTCGGGACTCGTCACCTCTCTGACGTCGTTGAGGGATTACAACGACAGGCGTCAGAGGAGTTCAGAAATGTACCCTTGAACCAAAGTTGATTTGGAGTTTTATTGTTTATTTAAATATCTAAGGACACATTAACCGTATTTGGGGCTAAGATCAACTTAGACGGGACCGTTTAGATCCGGCAAAAGAGCATTCGGACTCTATTGCGCCAGTTTAAGGACGTGGTGGTCCATTATTAGTTTAGGGACGTTTCGGTCCGTCGCCAGTTTAAGGACGTAGTGGTCCATCATTAGTTTAAGGACGTTTCGGTCCGATGCCAGTTTAGGGACGTAGTGGTCCATTATTAGTTTAAGGACGTCTCGGTCCGATATTAGTTTAAGGACGTCTCGGTCCGATATTAGTTTAAGGACGTCTCGGTCCACGAGTTTAAGGACCCCGCAGTCCATAGCGATGTGTGGTCGTTGGGACCCGTCACCTCTTTGACGTCGTTGAGGAATTACAACGATGGATGTCAAAGGAGTTCGGAGATGTACCCTCGAACCGGATGTAGATTGATTTAGGAGAGCCATTTTGCTCAGTCAATTTAATTTAAGGACTTATGGCCACGATTGGGCTAAGTCCATTTCAACATTTTATTTGCATTGCATTTTTTTTTATTTAGGCTCTACTCACAAAAGATACAGAATATCAGTTTATTTTGGGCTCTGCCCATTTGCAAAAGCATCTACTTCGTTTGGGCTTTGCCCCTTTTTAAAATGCATAGCATTCTGAATATTTTGTTTGGGCTCTGCCCATTTATAAATAATGCAAAGCATCTGTTCTTGTTTGGACTCTGCCCCTTAAAATAATGTATTTGCGCTTTATTGAGCCTGTTAGGCCTTCTCTTAATTGGGCTTGGCCCTTTTTAATGCATCTGCGCTTTGCGCTAAGTAATGAGCGCAAGTCCATATGGTGATGACACGTGTCGTGCTTTGATGAGCGCAAGCGCACTAGCGCAGTGCAATGCGCTGTTGCGCTGCTGACACGTGGCGCTCTCTCAGCGAGTTGCGCCAATTCCAGAGAGCAAAGCTCTATCTTAAGGGCGCTTAGCGCAAGTGGTTTTATGGCCGACACGTGGCGCTCTCTTAAGAGCGCAGCGGCGCAACTTGGAAGTGCAAAGCACTAAGAATCTTTTTAGATTCAAGAAGGGAAATGCAAAGCACTGTTTAAGTTCTTGATCTGAACTAGATCAAAGAAAAATAAATTTCTTCTTTATTCGAAGAACAGAGGTTCATAAAAGTGCAAAGCACTATTTTTTTTTATTTTTTATATCGTTTTTAAAGAACCGAAGGTTCACAAGAAGTGCAAAGCACTGTTTTCTTTTTTTATATAAAGATCATTGATCTTATATATATATTTTTTAGACTAATGGTCTTTTAGAAGGAATTTTTTCTAATCCATGAAGGTTCTTTACCTTTTTCTTGAAATTTTCTCGGAGTTCTTTCCGTTTAAGGTTCTTGAATTCTCCAGAGAAAACTCGATGCCTTTGAATTGAGGCCTAAGGTCCTTTTTATAGTGCTCACAAATTAGTTAAATTTGTTAAAGAGATCATCCTCTGAGTGATTTGGGGAATTTTCCCCACCGTTGGATCTTTGATCCAAGGGCTTCTGCTTTGCAGAAGGAAATCTTCTTGTTCCAATAAGATCAGAAAAGATTTCTTAAAAACCTTAATTTAGTTTGGCGCAGATTCCCCAGCGCGTGACACGTGTCACGCAGCGCAGAGGGCAGCGCAACTGCGCTAGCGCATCTGCGCTGACACGTGTCGCGCAGCGCAGAGCGCAGAGCGCTAGCGCAAAGGATCTGAAGCGTCGCTTCCTTTAAACAGAGCTTTGCTCTGATTGGGCGCGTCTTCTTGGGCGCAGCGCTGATATATCTGCGCCTGACACGTGGCGCGTTGCGCTCAGCGCAGAGGATCTGAAGCGTTGCTTCATTTATTAAATTTTGGAGAATCAGAAGCGTCGCTTCATCTCCTCTTTTCAAGTCAAACTTGTATTCCCAAAATTCTGATTTCCCGGGCCTTGGCAATGATTTCATTGTGCACAGAATTTTCTGTGCTTGGGTCTATATATATAACTCAAGGCTGAGCCTTTTCTTCTCTCATTTTCAGAGAACTTCTTCGATCATGGCTTGCAACCGCCCTCACGCCCGCCGACAACCATGGGAGGTGCCGATCCGGGACATCGTTCCTCGTTTTGCTGCACGTTTGGTGGACCCTTCTCTCTCGGACGAGCAATGCGACGCTGCAATGCACGAGCTTTTGACTCGTGTGGGGTCTCCTCTCCCTCCGAATTCCATTTGGCTTCGGATGATCCTTGCCTCGGCGCTCGCCGACATTCCCCCTCCTCCAGCAGAGATGTCCTCAGCAATGCTGGATGCCGCCGAAGATAAGATTGAGTGCTTTCTCGAAGCGCACTTGATCACCAAACCCTTGAGGGACTGCTCTTTCCACTTGCTGAGCCAGATACGGGCTCGTCGAGTCGTCATCGCCACTTTCTCCCAGGAATGCGGCGTCGACCGTTGGATGGCTACCCCTCGGGAAGATCGCCGCTTCGACGCGATGGAGAAGGCGGAGAGGGAGCTGAATAATTTTCTTTTCCTTTTTGTGAACCCTTGTCTCTCTGATCCCGTATTCGGTGATCTTTTTTTAAATTTAATAATAAATAAATGTTTTGATTAAGTATTTTATTATCTGTTAAGTGTTCTTTTTATTTGAACTCTTTGTTGTGCTTGTGCATCGTATTTTAATTTGTTGTTATCAAGTGCATGTAATTTTGCATGGCTAAATTGCCTTTGGCACTTAGCCCCTTTTTCTGCGCTAGCGCATCTGCGCTGACACGTGTCGCGCAGCGCAATTGTGTTGCCACGTGTCGCACAGCGCAGAGCGCAGCGCGGCGCTTCCTTTAACAGAGCCTTGCTCTAATTGGGCGCGCTGCGCTAATATATCTTCGCTGGACACGTGGCGCGTCGCGCGCAGCGCATAGGATCTGAAGCGTTGCTTCCTTTAAACAGAGCTTTGCTCTGATTGGGTGCGCTGCGCTAATGTATCTGCGCTGGACACGTGGCGCGTCGCGCGCAGCACAAAGGATCTGAAGCGTTGCTTCCTTTAAACAGTGCTTTGCTCTGATTGGGCGCGTCTTCTTGGGCGCAGCGCTGATATATCTGCGCCTGACACGTGGCGCGTTGCGCTCAGCGCAGAGGATCTGAAGCGTTGCTTCAAAAATTCAAAAATTTAAATTTTGAATTCAAACAGAGCTTTGCTCTGATTGGGCGAAACAAATGCCCCCCCACCGTTGCGCTCACGTGGCGCACACGTGAGTGCAACGGTGGCAACCCCTCCTGACTGTTGGATCGAGGGGAATTCCAAGAGGCGCAAGCGCCTTATAAATAGGGTCTCTGGCCCTTAAAAAATTCTCCACCATTTTCTAGGTTTAGATTTTCAGAGCACTGCTCTTGCTTAAGAATTTCAGAGCTTTGCTCTTGCTTTCAGAACTCTAGAGCTTTGCTCTCATTTCCCAAAGTTTTTAGAAAACTTTAGGTAATATTTAATTTAAAATTAAGTTAAATTAATTTAAGTCAATTTCGACCCACAGAGCTTTGCTCTCATAGATCTTTTGATCTAAAGATATTCCCTTTGGGGTTTTATCAACAGAGCTTTGCTCTCACAGATCTATAGATCTACATAGATCTTGTTCATGGGTTCTAACCCATGAACAGAGCTTTGCTCTTGAATCAAATGTAGATCTTTTTAGATCTGAAAAACAATGAACTTTTTTTTTTTTTGTAAGTTTTCATGGATTTTTCGAGATTCCAGAAATTTTAATTTTAAATTTCTTTTCAAAAACTTCCTTTTTGATGGAATATTATAGAGCTAAGCTCTTTCTTAAGGAATTTTAATTCTTTTGAGACCAGAATTTGACAAGTGTCATTCTGTGACAGAGCTTTACTCTGAAAGAGGAGATTTTCTCCTTGTCTCTAGGGATTCTTTCCCCCTTTTTTTTATTATGGGAATGTTCCCCCCAAGGATCAACTGACAATCTCATCCAATGATGAGTTTGTCTTCTTAATTGACGTATTGTCACTTAGATTTTGTGGGTCCCTCTTTGGTCCCCTACTCACTGCACTGTGGTGCGGTGTAATTAATTAGTTTTGATTTTAATTTAATTAATGCATTTTCTTCTTTCAATGTCAAACGTTGGGATTACAACACTGACGGCTACATTGCTCTTTTTGCAGCGATCATGTCTGAAGACACTTCATTCCAGTTTGTCCGCTCGGAGGAAGGATTTCCAGAGGCGCTTTTGGACCGTGAGGTCCTGGCCATGATCAAGGCATATGACCCGGAGTACAAGAAACTCCACCTTTGGGGGTCTTGGTATAACCAGATTATTATGGGTCGACGCAGCTTCACTTGCGCGGTGCCGTCAGATCCTATCACGGCAATTCATTATGCTAACCCACCTCCAGTGCAGTATGCCGTGGAGATGATAGACTGGACTACGAACAGCTTTCTTCATCCCGCTATGGATGCGGTCCCGGTTCAGCGTCCTATGGTTTTGGATATCCTAGGACGCCGTATCTGTCAGAGAGAAGCACGACCCTGAGGGCAATCATATAACCTTGGTTTGATTCCCCGCCACCCAATTGGATACCTGCCGTGGGCCCGGTACATCCTGTCGACGAGGAAGTCGCAGTTGATAAGATTAAGACTGTACACCGCGGTCTACGTCTCTCTTTTCCAATATCCTACGCTCCCCACTTGGTGGTTCAAGGCTTTCTTGGAGCAATGGAATATTCCCACTCACACGTTCCTTGCCATGGATCGGGAAGTGTCCATTTCCTTGGAGGAATTCGCGGAGGTATCCGGCCTACCAGTCATGGGGGAACACTATGAAGAGCTGCTCCCGACAGATGAATATGTCTTCGGTGCTAAGCCGATGGTAAGGGGGATTATGTCGGAAAATGCCGTTCAACACTAATTCCCAAGCCTGATCAAGGTGTTGAACATCTACGAGTCCCTTTTCATCGAACACGGGAGCCGAGGAGTTAATTTTGAGGACTTCATTGCTCGCTTCCTCCGTCCTAGCGTCATTTCGCCAGGAGCCGTCAAATCTGCTATTCTGGATGATCCTTTTGGTCTGGGTTTGGCTAACCTGCCGACGAAGGAAATAGACCAAAAGGCTTTCTTCCTCCCAGACTTTCCTACCATATCTTTCGCGGAGATTGCAGTCCCTGGGATGGATGAGGAGGCCTTTTTCTTAGGATTTCTCGGGCTGTGGCTGAGTTGGTTCGCGATCCCAATGCATTCTCATCGCATGCGGCCCTCTGTCTTTTATCCAGCCCACCGCATGGTCATTGGGGTAAAGGTGGCCGTGGGGATTGCCGGCCTGGCGCACCTATATCATGGCCTCAGCCGAGCAGCGGATGCCAATGAGCCCGGGGCACTACACGTGGTCTTCCCGATGCACTACTTTGCATCGTGGCTCGAGTTACACACGGCGTGTGTCTTTGGCATGCATAAAAGGCCTTCATTCTTTGACAAGTGCGGTTTCCCTCGCGTTTTACATCTGATTGGCTCATCAATCGTGACCCCTTCACCACGGGACGCCAGGGGTTTACTGCTTCGCCCTCACACCGTTGGAGTCGGGATGTCCTTTATTGATAAGGTATTAACCATTGGGAAGGCGTCCACCACTGCGGTGCGACCATTACAGGACTCCTTCAAGGATGGAGCTTCAGTGTTGACGGCCCGGGAGATCCTCCATTTGTATTCTATTAGACCGGGTTTCCTAGTCTTCAGGCAGGGCGGTGCAGCAGTCTTCATGAGATATAACCCGCATCGTTTTGCCCGACAACTGGGTTACGATCAAGGGGTACCCTTAGAGGCTTTCTTATTGGAACCTGCTGTAAATGAAGAAGGGATGGAGAACGCGTTACACCACTTCATGCGCCTGAACACGGGTTCTCGTTTTTTCATTAGCCCGCCGGTCTGTGCTCCACGACTCCTTAATGTATATAAAGACTGGTACAATCATGCGACGGGGGCTGTTATAAAGGAAGAGAGGCGAATGTTGATTGACCGTAAAGAAGTACCCCCCGGTACCAATCGTAACGCTCCCTTGGCACCAAGGATCCTGGTGGTCCCTCCTCTAAAAGATGCTGGGGGCAGACCATTACGTGCGCAAAGTCCTCCACGTGAGTTGCCGCTCCCTGATATCACAGACGCACCTACCGCACCCCGTGCTTCAGTGGAGGCAGTGGTTGTACCCTCGCCGGAGTCTGGTGTGGGTGCGGACATCGGGACTCGTCGTCCCAAAGCGGCTGCTAAACGGAAGTCGATTCCCCGTGAGCCTAGGGTTGGAGGGCAAAAGAAAAAGAAGTCACTTTTTGCTGCGGACGTTGCGTTCGGCCAGGAACCTCATGCTCCCTATTCCGAGGGTCTGCTCGAATATGGGACTAACGCAGGGTTGGTGATGCCGCCGCCGGACGATACAGACTTGGAGGCTGCTCTCAAAGCTTCGGCATGGTTGGTGAAGCGTGACGCGTGGCTGGCTAAGCTTGCGCAATCAGGTAACTACTAGTCGCTTTTTCTTTATTGCAACATATCCTCTTTATTATTTTTGACTAACGCTTTTCTTTCTTTCCTTTCAACAGGCATTACTGATGAAGAAGCCATTGCTGCTTCTCTGAGGACTTTTCAGGAGGAGGAACGTCTCAGGGCATCTATGGGCCTTAGTAAGTTTCCACTCATCAAGTTTTTCATTTTCCTTGTGTTATGGTCGATCTAACCCTTCCCTCTTAATTACAGAGACTTCAATGCCGTTTCCTCCTAGCGACGCAGATGTTGTACCAGCTGCTGACGTTCCTGCTTCTTCTGGGCCACCGCAGGAGGTTCGTCTTGGAGAGCCGATGAAAGATGCCTTAAAGGCTCTGGAGGCATCCCTGAATGAAGACGATGATGCCTTGAAGGAGGCATCACAGAGGTCCTTCGTGACCGCTCGGGAGGAGAGGAAGCGGTTGAGGCGTGAGGCGAAGGCGCGCAGGGCTGCCCTTGCTATGGGAGCGGGCCCGAGCACCGCTCCTCGAGCTGATACTCCATCCGAAGAGGCCCCTGTCGCCCTATCCACTGCCCGTAGAGAGGTGGCGCGTGCAGTTCGGAGCACAAACGGTAAATCCGCTTCAGGTAATATTTCTCTCAGAGTTTTTATTATAAAGGGTTTTTAATGTCATTGGTCCTTATATCCCTCATCTTGCAGGGCCGAGTCCGATCGAGGGGGAGGCGGAAACCGTTGATCCCAAAGAAGCAGAGGAGGCGGTACCTGCCGAACTCGAGCCGACGGTGGGCAATGTCGTTGTGGCTTTGGAGCCTGAGGCGGAGGTCGAGGGGCCTGCCGCCGAGAAGGTCATTGATGCTGAACCTGAAGTGGTGGCAGATGATATGATCATTATAAATGAGTCCAGGGTGGCGGCGAATGAAGCGCTCGAGGCCGGCGATCCCCCGGCGACGGTGGACGATACAACCGCCACTACCGAACCTGAGATGGTAGTGGGCGAGGTGGCCACGATTCCTGAAGACGAGCCAGCCGCTCCTTCTCTGGAATCTGGCAATACTCCAGTCATACCCCTTCCCGTCTACGGTCCTCCGCCGTCTCCCGGTCGTGCGAGCACGACGATGGTCCCCATTGAGTCGGGCGATGAGGCCACAGGCGGTGGTCTCATGTCGATAGAGGAGGGAGTCGTCTCTGTTTCCGCCGGGAGCTCCTCAGGTACCACTTAAGTTGTTGTTTTTATTTGCTTTACAATCTTTTCTGACAAGTTCATTTTTCGTAACGCAGGTGCAGCTAGTGTTGATGCCCCAGTACTTGAGGGAGCTCCTTCCACGACTGCCTTGGCGATGGTTACCCCTCAGCCCTCTCTTACACCGTCAAAGATGTTGGAAGGTATGAGTTTGCAATTTACTAAACCCATCTTTCAAATGTATAATCCATATACTATATTCACATTGTTGTGTTTTTCAGGAGTTCTTTTTGACCATTTGTATCAAGTGTTGGTCCCACACTTCTCCTTTTCATCTGAGCTCGCCTCTCCCTCTGGTGGCGCCGGTGAGTACTGTTCCTGATTGACATCTTTGTTTTTCCAGTGGTAGAATTATTTCTAACTCTCTCTTGTCCTGACTGCAGTGTTACAAATCGAAGGGGGAGAAGAAAGATCGGTTGCGCTACCGGCCCTTCCGTCCTTGCCACCTGCTCCCACCGGTATAGTAATTATCTTGTCAATGATTTTCTCCATATCTATTGGATCATCATCTAATCACATTTTGTCTTTTTCAGCTGTCGTTCCAGTCTCAGTGCCTTTTGAGTCTCATATTACAATACCGGGCGGCCCTTCCCAGCGACGTCCGTCCTCGAAAGGTGCCGCGAATAGTTTGCGTATACTGAGCGACTACATCGAGGAGCTCGACATCGAGGCTCCAGTATCTGCTGAGGATTTCGCTACGACGGTTAACCCGATGTTGGCGATATTTGCTACCTTCCATGACGAGGGTGCTGTCGCCTCTTGGGTTAACTATTGTCGGGAAATCGAGGCTTGCCTTCATCAGCTAGAGTCAATGCGCCTGTCCCCTGAGACTTTGGCCTCGAGCACTCAACGGGGAGCGTGGCTCGAGCAAAGCGCTTCTCATTTCCGTCATCTGGAACAAGAAGTGGTTTTGAGGCTGAAGGAGTGCCAAGAATCTTCAAGCAACACTGCTCGCCTGCGTGCTGAAGTTGAGACGAACGCCGCTGAGGTAAAGGCCGTCTTCGAGGGCCTTCTGGAGCGCATCTCAAATGGGCTGAGATTGAAGCGGGCACTCGATATTGCCGAGCGTGACATCGCGGGCCGTGAGGCTACTCATCAGGCCGTCAGGGATCAGCTTGCTTCCGTCGCACAGCAACGGGCCCAAGTGGAGGCGGAGTTGGCAGTGGTGGCCAATCGGGAAAAGGCATGGAAGGAAGTGTGCGAGCAATTGCTGGATCTGTGCAAGACGCTTCCTTCTCAGTAATTTTCCTTATATCGTTAGTATTTGTAACATATATGTATATCTTGTATTCTTTAGCACGATGTATCCTAAACTCCATCAAATTTTATGAATGAAGGATGCATATTTGGTAATGTCTTGTGTCATTTCTCCGTCTTTTCTTTCTTTTATTATCAGCATGCTGTCTTGATAAACATGATTGACAGGTAATAGAGTAAGCATTTTGGTTTCTTCGAGATATAGCGATGGCTTAGGCCGCAGGTTCAGATCTGCTGCCTAAGACTTTTCAACTCTATGAGCCGTGAGGGTCTCATAGAGACTTTTCTCCCTACGGATCGAGAGGATCTCGTAGGTGGATTTTCTCCTTAGGAATCGTGAGGATTCCTAAGTGTGGTTTTCTCTCATAAGTCGAAAGGATCTTATGAGAGAATTTCTCCCTCTTACGAGTCGAGAGGGCTCGTAAGCGGTTGTTTTCCTCTTTGTCGAGAATCGACTTCAGAGAGTGAGACCCGTGAATAGTATGCAAGAGACCATTTAGGATTGACTTGTAGGGTCCCATTGCCCTCTTACGAGTCGAGAGGGCTCGTAAGCGGTTGTTTCCCTCTTTGTCGAAAATCGACTTTAGAGAGTGAGACCCGTGGATAGTATGCAAGAGACCATTTAGGATTGACTTGCAGGGTCCCATTGTTTCAGGAAGCAAGTTTTTGAATCCTTACTGCCTGAGATGTGAGTCAAAGAAGCTCTCGTCACGGAGTGTTTGTATCCGTGAGTTGAGAAGTTTTGCGAGGGATTATTTGTTTCCCAAGCGCCAAGGATTATTTGTGTCCTTGGGATTTGAAGCGAGTCGATGGTTCCCACGGAGGCGCTGGTGGCTCTGCGAGTCGACGCGGATCAGAAGGCTCTCGTCAAGGAGTGTTTGTATCCGTGAGTTGAGAAGTTTTGCGAGGGATTATTTGTTTCCCAAGCGCCAAGGATTATTTGTGTCCTTGGGATTTGAAGCGAGTCGATGGTTCCCACGGAGGCGCTGGTGGCTCTGCGAGTCAACGCTGATCAGAAGGCTCTCGTCAAGGAGTGTTTGTATCCGTGAGTTGAGAAGTTTTGCGAGGGATTATTTGTCTCCCAAGCGCCAAGGATTATTTGTGTCCTTGGGGTTTGAAACGAGTCGATGGTTCCCAAGGAGGCGCTGGTGGCTCTGCGAGTCGACGCGGATCAGAAGGCTCTCGTCAAGGAGTGTTTGTATCCGTGAGTTGAGAAGTTTTGCGAGGGATTATTTGTTTCCCAAGCGCCAAGGATTATTTGTGTCCTTGGGGTTTGAAACGAGTCGAGGGTTCCCACGGAAGCGCTGGTGGCTCTGCGAGTCGACGCGGATCAGAAGGCTCTCGTCAAGGAGTGTTTGTATCCGTGAGTCGAGGATTTTGCGAGGGATTATTTGTTTCCCAAGCGCCAAGGATTATTTGTGTCCTTGGGGTTTGAAACGAGTCGAGGGTTCCCACGAAAGCGCTGGTGGCTCTGAGAGTCGACGCGGATCAGAAGGCTCTCGTCAAGGAGTGTTTGTATCCGTGAGTCGAGGATTTTGCGAGGGATTATTTGTTTCCCAAGCGCCAAGGATTATTTGTGTCCTTAGGATTTGAAGCGAGTCGATGGTTCCCACGGAGGCGCTGGTAGCTCTGCGAGTCGACGCGGATCAGAAGGCTCTCGTCAAGGAGTGTTTGTATCCGTGAGTTGAGAAGTTTTTGTTGAAGTCACTGGCTTCTTCGGTTGAAATGAACCATTGAGGTTTGGCTTCGTCGTTTGCCGGAATCCGCTGGGGAAGTATGGTTCCTTCTTTGTTTACGCCCTTGGATTGTATACAGGGATCGATGTGATCTTAACTGTAGGGCCAGAGTTTTATCATTTCTTTTTTTTTTTTTATTTTACTTTATTTCTGCGATGCTCTATCATTTCAGCTTTTATATCGCAAAGGTCGCGATTGCCCAATCATTTCGGCTATTTTTCGCAGTGCCCAATCATTTCGGCTTTTTATTTTTACTCGTTGCTTTTTATTACGAGTTGCCCAATCATTTCGGCTATTTTGCATGCATACATTTTACTTGCTGCTTTTTATTGCAAGATGCCCTATCATTTCGGCTATTTTGTATGCATGAGCGGCCTACTGGTTTTTCGCCGTAAACCTGAAATTGGACACTGATTTCGGCATCAGCACCGCTGCAACTGGGATATTGCCAGAAGCGAATCATCATTTGCCTTCGTCATCAAAGGAGGCTTAGCAATCAGGGTTAGGGACCTGTCGACTAAGGCTTTCGATTTCATGAGCCGTAAGGGTCTCATAGAGAATTTTCTCCCTACGGATCGAGAGGATCTCGTAGATGTATTTTCTCCTTAGGAATCGTGGGGATTCCTAAGTGTGTTGTTCCCTTGTAAGTCGTAAGGATCCTACAGGGGGGTTTTCTTCTTGTAAATCGAGGGGATTTACAAAGGTTATGCGAACATATCCCCAGTCACGGATGGGCCTTGGTTAGGGAAACGTTTATTCGCGCCCGTGGATTGTATACAAGGGTCAATATTGAACCACTTGTAGGGCAACATTGGAAGTTTGTGGGGGTTTTCTTAAGCACAGGTTTAGGTCTCTGTGACTTAAGACTTTCAAATCCTATGAGCCGTGAGGGTCCCATAAGAGAGTTCTCCTTACGAGTCGTGAGGATCTCGCAAGCGTATTTTCTCCTTAGGAATCGTGGGGATTCCTAAGTGTGTTGTTCCCTTGTAAGTCGTAAGGATCTCACGCGGGTGGTTCCTCCTTACAGGGTCGAGAGGACCCTGTAAGGGTTCTTTAATGAAGTTGCGCCCTTTCGGGTTTTCACAAACACTCGCCGGTAGTCCTGCTGTTTTTACTCACGGAGCCCTTTCGGGTTTTCATCCGTGCCCATCTTGCTTATGGACATACCGTTTTTTTTATGAGGTCGCGCCCTTTCGGGTTTTCACGAACACTCGCCGGTAGTCCTGCTGTTTTTACTCACGGAGCCCTTTCGGGTTTTCATCCGTGCCCTTTTTTGCTTATGGACATACCGTTTTTTTTATTTTATTTTTATATGTTTTTTTTTATATCTTGTCAGCCTAAAGATGCTGCGGTAGTAGTTTAAAGACGTTTCGGTCTGCTATTAGTTTAAGGACATTTCGGTCCGACGTTGAGAGGGCTGGCTACTGCTTATAAAGCTTGGGCTTAGGAAGACAGCGAGCGGACATAGTCGTCGTCATCTGCCATTGACCTAGGCTGTGGCTCATTAAGCGTAGTATTTCTTTAGGAAGCGACCGTTTATTGGCCTGAAAGGCCTTTCACCGTGCATGTCCATGAGTAGATAGGCCCCACCCTGGTAGACTTTATCAATGATGTACGGTCCTTCATAGTTTGGTTCAAACTTTCCCCGCTTGGCGCGATTGGGGATCATGGGCCTTTTGACCACTAGCATGAGTTCGCCTTGGTGGAACGTCCTCGGGCGGCTCAATCTTTCATATGAGCGCGTCATCTTTGCTTTATAGGCTTCCAGACTTTGCTGTGCTAGAAGCCGGATTTCATCAAGAGCGTCAAGCTCTTCAAACCGAAGGTGAGCATTTTCTTCATCTGTCAGCTCGTAGTGGACTGCCACTCGTAGAGAGGGTAATTCTATCTCGAGAGGGAGTACTGCTTCTGTCCCAAATACCAACGCGTATGGCGTTGTGTTTGTGGCAGTTTTAAATGTAGTTCGATACGCCCAAAGAGCTTCTTGCAGTCTCTCATGCCAGTCTTTCTTATTTCGAGACACTGTTTTCTTTATGATTTTCGTCTATGTCTTGTTAAAGGCTTCAGCTAATCCATTAGCTCGCGGATTATAAACCGAGGAATATCTCCAGTCTATATTGTGCTGCTGTGCGAAGCGGCTAATTTTATGACTTCGGTAGGCTGGCCCATTATCAGAGATGATTCTTCTCGGGGTTCCAAACCGGTATATGACATGCGTTTTGAAGAAATGGAGGATGTTCTCCTTCTTCACTTCCCTCAACGGTACCGCCTCTGCCCATTTGGAGAAGTAGTCAGTCGTTGCCAATATGAAACGATGTCCCTTTGACGATGCTGGTTCGATGGGGCCGACTATGTCAGTTCCCCACATTTCGAATGGCCAACTGGCCACTGTTGGATGCAGTGGATTGGGATGCTGATGGATGAAGTCCCCATGAATTTGGCATGAATGACATTGCCTCGCGTATTCCAGGCAATCCTGCATCATCGTGGGCCAATAGTAGCCCATCCGTTTTATCTTCAACTTCATCTTAGGGCCTGCTTGATGGGAACCGCAAAGTCTGTCGTGAACTTCTTGGACGACCCTTCTCGCTTCGTCAGGTCCTAAGCATCTCAACCACAGAGAATCGAATGTCCTCTTGTATAGAGTGTCATTGATGAAGACGAATGACAGAGCTCGTTTCACGAGCTGATGTCTTATGGACGCTTCTTCAGGCATTCGGTGGAACTTGAAGTAATCTATGAAGATTTCTCTCCAGTCTTCGGCGTTTTCCCAGTCTTTTATTTGCAGGGTTGTCTCCTCTTTCGCTCCTTTTTCTTCAGACGATTCCGGAGATATTTCTGTTGGGGCAAGCAGTCGACGGCTTTGTACCACGATTCTAACGTCGTCGAGGTTCTCGTCAGCCAGTTCTTTAGCAAGTTTGGCCAATGCGTTTGCCTTGCTATTTTCCGCGCGCGGTATGTTTTCCAAAGTGTAGGAAGGAATTCGGGTCAACAGTTGTTGCACCTTTTCGCCGTACTTCACCAACTCCGGCTTGCACGTCTGGTAGTCGCCGTTCACTTGACTAACGACCAGTTGAGAATCCCCGTATATGAGGAGATTTTCAATTCCCATGTCGATGGCAATCTCAAGACCTGCTATCAAGGCTTCATATTCAGCTTCATTGTTTGTCCTCGACTCTGTTAAGGAGAATGCGAAGCGCATTATCCCTCCTTGTGGAGTTACAAAGATGAGGCCTACCCCTGATTTGATTATAGGGTTGTTTTGTTTGCGTTTCTTCATGGAAGATGCACCATCAAAATAGAGTTCCCATCGGGTATCACCACCATCGATTGCATCGAACGCATGTTCATCTGGAAGATCGCAATTTAATGGAGAATCGACGGGTATGGGATGTTCAGCGAGGAAGTCGGCGATGGCCTGGCCTTTCACTGCTTTGAGAGGTTGATACGTGATCGAAAACTCCATCAAGAGTAGGGCCCATTTAGCGAGTCGTCCCGTCAATATGGCTTTTGACATCAAGTATTTAAGGGGGTCCACCTTTGAAATGAGACGGACCTCATGCGCCAATGCGTAATGTCTAAGCTTTGTTATTGCGAAGATCAACGCCAGGCAATGTTTTTCAATGGGAGAATAGTTGCTTTCTGCCCCCAGCAGAACTCGACTTAAGTAATAGAGTGCTCTTTCATTCCCTTGATCGTTCTCTTGCGCCCATAATGCGCCTAAGGAACCTTCGAGGGCGGTTGTATAAAGAATGAGAGGCTTCCCCTTAACCGGGGCAGCCAACACCGGCGGGTTCTGCAGGTATTGCTTGATCTCGTCTAGTGCGCCTTGGCATTTTTGATCCCAAACGAATGGGGTTCCCTTCTTCATCAGGTGACTGTAAGGACGGCACTTTCCTGAAAGATTAGCGATAAACCGCCGAATGTATGCGAGCTTTCCTTGGAGAGACCGCAGCTGTTTAAGAGTTCTCGGCGGAGGCATCTCCATGATCGCCTTGATTTTAGACGGATCTATCTCAATACCTCGGTGTCGGACGATGAATCCCAGGAACTTGCCCGAGGAAACCCCGAACGCATATTTAAGAGGATTCATCTTCAAATTGTATTGCCGAAGGCGTTGAAATACAGTCTTCAAATGCTCGAGATGTTCCTCATATGATTTGCTCTTAACCACAAGATCGTCGATATAGCATTCGACGATTTCATGTATAAGGTCGTCGAAGATCTTCGTCATGGCCCTCTGATAAGTAGCACCGGCGTTCTTCAAACCGAAGGGCATCACTTTATAACAAAATATACCAAGAGGAGTCCTGAAGGCTGTATGCTTCTGGTCTTCTGGATGCATTTTTATTTGATTATACCCCGATGGGCCGTCCATGAAGGAGAAAACCTCATGGGTGGATGTGTTGTCTATCATCAGTTCGGTGACTGGCACTGGGAAATCATCTTTTGGGCAGGCTTTATTAAGATCCCGAAAATCCACGCATATACGCACCGTCCCATTTTTCTTCATCACTGGGACGATGTTGGCAATCCATTCAGGGTATTGAACTTCCTGGATGAAGCCAGAGTCTATCAGCTTTTTGACTTCGGCTTTGATGCTCATCTCAAGCTCGAGTCGCATTCTTCTCGGCACTTGTTTGACTGGCTTGATGTCCGGGGATATCGCTAATTTGTGTACAGCAATTTCTGGATCTAGTCCCGGCATTTCGGAATAGTTCCATGCGAAGCAATCTTTGTGCTGTAAAAGCACATCCTTTAATGCAGCCACCTTTTCTTCAGATAGCAGCTCGCTGATGAATGTCGGTCGCGGGTCATTTGCCGTCCCCAACTCAATTTTCTTGAGATTATCCGTAGTGGTATGGATTCCATCCTCCAGTTCTTTCGGAGCTGGGGGAAATTCTGAGATTACCTCATCACTGCCGCTTTCAAAGCACCAAGGGAGGTTGTTCATGTCCTCGGACCTTTCTTTTAATATTGTTATCACATGGCAGGTGCGAATTTTCTGCCAATCCTAATGCAGAGTTGGTTCTATCCTTGTGTTTTCGGGTTCGTGCTTTTGCGGCGGCGCTACCCTCCAACTGTCAGACAACGCAAATTTGCCAAGCTGATATTGGTCCTCAACCCAATTCTTAAAGGTGAAGCAATCTTCAAGCGGATGCCCTACTACTCGATGGTAAGAGCAATAATTTGGGTTGGAGACTTCGCCCGCTTGCTCAGGGTGTTTAGACTCTGGCAGAGTAAGCATTTGATGTTTTAGAGCAAGATCAAGTATTTTCCTTGTTTTGTTCCGAGGAAACGAGTATGCTCGACCCATTTTCTTCATGAGGGCTAAGTCAATAACGCTCGACTCTTGGATGCGTGGCTTCTTAGCTCTGCTTTGTGGTTGTCGAGCACCTTTTCGGCCCTTCGACTTGTTTTTGCTTTCGCGTCGACCCCTTTTTGTAGCAGGCTGACGTGGGGCAGCATCTTCGTTCTTTACTGCCTGTCGAAGGAGACGCTGTGTCTTGGCTTTCTCATAGATTGCCATTTCACGATCGTGATCATCTCGGGCTTTTTGACTCGCATCCTTTATAAGTTTGCTCACCTGGTCTTTAGACGATGGACTGGGCGGTTTTGTGTCAGGAATTTTTGCTGATTCAGGATTAGCGTCCTCCCATTGAGCGTCCGCCTCTTTATCGAAGTCATACATGGCATAACAGCTGTTTACTAGCTCCCGCTTCTTTGAGCGAACATACCCGAGCCCTTTCGTTTCCGTTCTCCCGTTAGGCAGTTTGCATTGAGTTCCGGGAACGTTCCAGACCTTGTCATAGAATTTGGCTTTTCTGACGGTCTGTGTGAAGGACATCCCTTGGCGTTTCAGCAGTTTCTTCAAACCTTCGGTATAATATCTGGGAAGACGGATAGGCTGAAGCCTGTCGAGCGTGGGATCCGCGCCATGCCAAATTTCTTTTTCCACCTTGTTTTCTTCAGAACGGTAGAATAGGATTGCCTTCTCGCCTTTTCTTCCGGGAGGGATATAGAATGTCTGCAATTCTTCTACGCTGTTGGTGTCGAGTGCATCCAGTTCTTTGTAATGTTCAAGCGGCACCATGGTTACCTGCAGACTTCGCTCTTCATCAGTGGAAATCTGTATTAAGGGCCGAGCGGGGAATACAGCATGAACTTCATCCTCTGAATCACTACCGAAGATCAATGAAGGAACAGATGGTCCTGGCCTGGTGGACTGGGATGGACCTGAATAAATTATATCCTCCTCCTCCTCGGTGTCACTGCCGAAGACAGGGATGGTTGCGTTAGTTTTGTTCTCCGGTTTGTGACACCTTTCCGTGTCTTCGAAACTCGGTAAGAAGTATTTGGCATCTTCATAGTTGCGAACTTCGTTCACGGAAAACGGATTCAACTCTCCTGCTACTGTGTACTCGAGACCGTCCCTAGAATACTTCATGCACTGATGCTGTGTAGAAGGGATGATATTGTATTCGTGTAGCCATGGTCGGCCGAGCAGAGCATTGTAGCACGTCTTGGCGTCTATAACGTGGAATTTGATGTCTGTGACGAGCACCCCGAAGCGTAGCGTCAATATCACAGATCCAAGAGTCTTTGAGGATTGAGAGTCGAAACCGGAGATGGTGATTTTGTCCCGGGCGAGGTGTTGGACACTCATGCAAATCTCCTTTAACACTCGCACATTGAGTAAATTGACAGACGATCCGTTATCGACCAAGATTTTTCCTATCTTTATGTCATGGCAGTATCCTGAGACATAAAGGGGGCGATTGTGTTCACACGTCCCGAGGAGAAGGTCTTCATCACCAAAAGCAACATCGGCTGTGTGCACCTCTTCCAATTCATCCTTCATCTTTTGTTCGGCTAAGAAGGCTTGGAACTGGTCCGGATCTTGTAGGGCCTTAATCAAAGAATCCCTCGCTTTTTTCGATAGCAATAGGGCATCGAGAATGCTGAGTTGTGAGGGTAGCTTTCTCAGATGCGCCAAGACATTGTAATCTACTTTATTCCTTTTTGGGGGATTCTTGGCTGTTAACTCTTCCGCAACTTGGTCATCCAAAGCGATGTCTTCAGAGACCTTCTCTTTCCCTTTGTTTTTCTTATTCAAGGGTCCGAGGTTCTTTTCGGGTAATGTTCGATTGCGCAGCTGTATATTCTCGCAGGCCTTCAGTTCTTTTTCTTTTCCCGAAGTGGATTCTTCGAAGAGGGGGCCAAGCTCTAGCTCTTCATCGGAGTCGCTCCCAAATGTAGGCACTTGTGATCCGGTAGTGTTAACCGTGTGACAATTGCCGGCAGTTCTTTCAAGTTCTTTAGTCGCATTTCTTTGCTCTCGGCGAATTTTACGTTTTTCCCGTTTAAATCGTTGTCGATTAGCGACGTATCCTTGCCACCATCCATTGAAAGCTTTGCAATCTTGGGTGGAATGCGAGACCTTCTGATGGTATAAGCAATAAGAGGGGTGCATTTCTACCACGCCAGTAACTTTTTCTTCAGAGGGTGGTAGCTTCATGCCCATCGATATGGCCTTAGCAAATTTCTTTTTTATCTTGAATTGGCTTTTGTCAGTGGTGGAGGCATTTTGCTCTAACGGGATCATTTCAGCTCCTTCCTCAAGTCGCTGACGCTTAGCCCTTTCAAATATAGCCGTTTCGCGTTCTCGATCAGCCTTGCTTTTCAACCGAGCTTCATTAAGAAACGCGCTAATCATTTCAACCGGTAACCCTGGGGTTCCTGATTCGGCATTTGCCCCCAGCGTTTCAGTGCCAGAAGTTCCTTCATCGTTTGTGGTCGAATGGGAGATCATATGACAGCTTGCCACATATTCGTCAGATTCATCCGATGAACTTTCTCCTTCATCTTCTTTTTGGAAGACGTGATCAAGGAAATCTTGGAGCGTAATGGGAGTTCGCGCCTTTTGGTTATATTCATCCAGCGCGTCGATTTGCTTTTGTAAGTCCGTGTGCTTGTCGCCAGGCCTCACGGGCTTCTTAGATTTCTTCTTCTTCTTTTTCGAAGATTTTGACGGCTGACTATGAGCGCTTGAACTACCACCATCGGTCTTCGGAGTCGGTCGTGGCTTCAACATCCCCTCAATAACCTGCGGTTCCAAGGGGTTCTTCCACTTGATCGCTGGACAGGTCTGAAGATCATTTAGCATTCTCCTCGTTTTGGCTGATAATACAACCTCCCAGGGAGTTTCTTCAATAACGGAGCATGTTGCCCCCGGCGTATTCGTCCCCTTAGAGGTATGGGGCTGCGGAGGATTCACCTTCCATTTGTCAGATAGCGCAAATTTGCCCTGACGGTACTGGTTCTCAAGCCAATTCTTGAAAACGTAGCAATCCTCAATCGGATGGCCTAGCACTCGATGATAAGGGCAGTAATTAGGCTCGTTGACGTCACTCGGTTGCGACGGACGTTTTGGGTCTGGCAGATTTATGAGCCTGTTGCGCAATGCCAGCTCGAACAGCCTCCTTGTTTTATCACGGGGGAAGGAGTAAGCACGTCCCATCCTGTCCTCAAGGGGCACGTATGGGCGCGTACTGTTTGGACGAGCAACCGGCTTCGAGTCGTTTGGTTGTTGTTGGGCATTAGCGACGATGATCGCTTTTCCCTTTCCTTTATCGTTTCGGGGGTCCGGCTTCGGGAGAGGGGGTTTATGGCCCATCTGGTCCATCTGCGCTAATTTGTCGATCAAAGCCTGGAAGGAAGTCGGCTTGAAGAACATCATGAACTGTGAGATGGTTGCCTGTGGATCAAGGGTTCCAACAAACATTCCCACCGTTGGAGCTTCTTCTATGCGTTGTTCACACTTCGACCATAGATTTCGCCACCGTATAGCGTACTGAACCCATGTCTCGCCGGGTTTTACCCTGGCATTGATCAGTGCCGTCATCGGGGTACGCTCACTGGCACTTGCAAAGCGTTGGGTGAAGAGTAGCTCCATCTCTGCAAAGGTTTTTATAGAGTCGTTGGGAAGCTCAGAATACCATTCAAACGTCGTATCAGATAAACTTCCAATAAACTGGCGAAGCAAAAGCTTGTCGTCGCCGCCGGTATTACCGCAAAGAGCCCTGAATTGGGCCACATGTTGATGGGGATTGCCGGTCCCTTTGTAGACATGAAACTTGGGGATTGTGTAGCCCGGCGGGTATCTGATTTGGTCATACCAGCCTGGATATGGTTGCCCCGTTTTCACGACGTGTCCGGCTGCTTCTGCCGCATGATGAACCCTTATTTGCTGGGCTATGTATTCGTCCAGATCAGTCTTAGAGATTGTATCCTCTTTAGCTGTCGATAGAACGGGCTGAGGGTTTGATGACTCTCCCCTATCATCCCCAAGGACGATCGGGGGTTCTTCAGTTGGGGGGTCTGGTTGTATCATCATTCCTATCACGTCCTGGAAGAGGAGGCCCATACGCTGTATATTGGCTGCTTGTTCAGCAGCCTCTTTGTCTCTCTTTTCCAGTACTCGGCGGAGGAACTCGGCGTCGGTCTCTTCCTCTCGGCGTTCGTCTAAGGACGTCCCAGGATTCTCCTTTGGCTCCGTGAGTGCGGCCATTGTAGTCATCATCTCCTGGAGCTTCTGTTGTTGCTCCTGGGCCTTGGTTACCGACCGGGTAAGTGGTCGGTGACCCGTAGAAGTACGACTCTCTTCCTTTCCAGAAGCCATATAGACCGTATGGACTGTTATGCCCCCTGACTTGGGGCGTTTAGGTTCACCGCTTTTAAACTTTGTCAGTGTCACAGGAGCTTTCTCTGGCCTTTTTCTTTTGTGGACCTTTGAGGTTGAAGGAGCCGTTGAAGCGGGCATTCTAGCATTTGTTGCCCCCTGCTGTTTAATGGGGCGGTTCTTGTCTTTTTCCACCTTTGCCCCTTTCTGGCGACGGAAGTGGTCTGAGTCAATCACGGAGTCTTGAACCCTACGCCATACTTTATAAACTTTTGAGGATAGCCGTTGAGGGGGCTGTTCTTGTTTTGTTTCTGGAACTTTCTCCGCAGGTGGAGGAGATCTTTTCAACGTAGCAATTGGAGAGTTCTTTCTCACCTTCCTCAGCAATTCAAAGCTGTTCCCAGTTGGAACAGCAGCGTTGATCTCCACCACTGGAGCAGGTGGGGTTAGCCCTGAGGGAGAGTTGCCCCCTGCTTTTCTCACTCGTCGCCAATGGCGACGTCGCGCACGACGAGCCGTTGGGATTGGCTCGGAAATCGAGATAGTTCTCTGCTGCCCCCTGTTTGGGTATGGGGTAACTGTCGACGTCAGCCTATCGAAGACTGATGCTTTTTGACCAGCTGGGGGAGGAGTGGGAACCGTCAATCTTGTAAAGACCGACTCTCTGATGGGAGAAGCCGCTTCAACGACTTCCGAGGCAGCAGCCGTTGCCCTCTTTGGGATAGCCACTTTATAGTTCTGACCTAGCCTGGTGAAAACGGAGGCTGTCGGCTTAGTAGCGGGCGACCCGTTGACAGGAGTCGTGGTAGTAGTGAGCCGGTCGAACACCGACTTCTTGTTTGCTTCCGGTATGGATATCGGCATAGAGAAGCTTGTAGGTGGGACCATGGTCCCGAAAAACAGGCCGGTGGTGGCCTGGGTCACCTGGCCTACCGGCAGAGTAAGGAAAGAAGCCGCTTGGGGCCCATACGTCACCCCTCCTGGTGAAGTGGAGCGTGTGTTGCAGTGGCATTTCGAGTAGCTGGTGCAATTGGAGGCCATTGAATCTCGAATTCTGTGCCAGACAAAAGACCAAATCTTAGCATCTTAAGAACTTGAAATCCGAAGACAACCATTTAACAAACCGCGATTGGTTCGCGAAGACGACACACGAAGTGTGGAGTGGAAAGAGGAAAAGGTCCCACCGGGCGTGCCAGAATCTGTTCCCCTCCGAACGGCGGCCTGGACTTCGCGTCCGTGACTGAGGTTCGGGGCAGATGCTATTTGGTTTTATCCGTCTATCTCTCCGAAGATGCCAAGTTGATTTATGGCACCGTGTATCGGAGGTTTAGACGGATGCGGCCGATGTAGCAGACTTCGTCAGATTCCCCCTCAGGGTGAGGGGTTTTTGATTGTGGGGACGCTCTTCCCTGCAGGCGCAAGCCCCTGCAGTTAATTACGCTACCGCATCGCAGTAACAACTTTCTCCTTCTCCAGAATTTTACTTCGTGTCGTGTGTGTTTGTTTTGTTTGTGGTTGCCCGTGGATTGTATACGGAGACTGAGTAATGCCGTCGCCCGTAGGATGTGGATTAGTCCAAATCCGCATTTACTTAGATTTGGGTTTGGTATTTTTAGTTTAAGGATGCATTAGTCGCGTTGCGGCTAAGATCAACTTAAACGTTCGTCAAGAATACGTTAGTCCTGTTTTGGACTAAGGTCGACTTGACGTAGTGATTGATTTAATTATCTGGCCTTCGGGACTCGTCACCTCTCTGATGTCGTTGAGGGATTACAACGACAGGCGTCAGAGGAGTTCAGAAATGTACCCTTGAACCAAAGTTGATTTGGAGTTTTATTGTTTATTTAAATATCTAAGGACACATTAACCGTATTTGGGGCTAAGATCAACTTAGACGGGACCGTTTAGATCCGGCAAAAGAGCATTCGGACTCTATTGCGCCAGTTTAAGGACGTGGTGGTCCATTATTAGTTTAGGGATGTTTCGGTCCGTCGCCAGTTTAAGGACGTAGTGGTCCATCATTAGTTTAAGGACGTTTCGGTCTGATGCCAGTTTAGGGACGTAGTGGTCCATTATTAGTTTAAGGACGTCTCGGTCCGATATTAGTTTAAGGACGTCTCGGTCCGATATTAGTTTAAGGACGTCTCGGTCCACTAGTTTAAGGACCCCGCAGTCCATAGCGATGTGTGGTCGTTAGGACCCGTCACCTCTTTGACGTCGTTGAGGAATTACAACGATGGATGTCAAAGGAGTTCGGAGATGTACCCTCGAACCGGATGTAGATTGATTTAGGAGAGCCATTTTGCCCAGTCAATTTAATTTAAGGACTTATGGCCACTATTGGGCTAAGTCCATTTCAACATTTTATTTGCATTGCATTTTTTTTTATTTAGGCTCTACTCACAAAAGATACAGAATATCAGTTTATTTTGGGCTCTGCCCATTTGCAAAAGCATCTACTTCGTTTGGGCTTTGCCCCTTTTTAAAATGCATAGCATTCTGAATATTTTGTTTGGGCTCTGCCCATTTATAAATGATGCAAAGCATCTGTTCTTGTTTGGGCTCTGCCCCTTAAAATAATGTATTTGCGCTTTATTGAGCCTGTTAGGCCTTCTCTTAATTGGGCTTGGCCCTTTTTAATGCATCTGCGCTTTGCGCTAAGTAATGAGCGCAAGTCCATATGGTGATGACACGTGTCGTGCTCTGATGAGCGCAAGCGCACTAGCGCAGTGCAATGCGCTGTTGCGCTGCTGACACGTGGCGCTCTCTCAGCGAGTTGCACCAATTCCAGAGAGCAAAGCTCTATCTTAAGGGCGCTTAGCGCAAGTGGTTTTATGGCCGACATGTGGCGCTCTCTTAAGAGCGCAGCGGCGCAATTTGGAAGTGCAAAGCACTAAGAATCTTTTTAGATTCAAGAAGGGAAATGCAAAGCACTGTTTAAGTTCTTGATCTGAACTAGATTAAAGAAAAATAAATTTCTTCTTTATTCGAAGAACAGAGGTTCATATAAGTGCAAAGCACTATTTTTTTTATTTTTTATATCGTTTTTAAAGAACCGAAGGTTCACAAGAAGTGCAAAGCACTGTTTTCTTTTTTTATATAAAGATCATTGATCTTATATATATATATTTTTTAGACTAATGGTCTTTTAGAAGGAATTTCTTCTAATCCATGAAGGTTCTTTACCTTTTTCTTGAAATTTTCTCGGAGTTCTTTCCGTTTAAGGTTCTTGAATTCTCCAGAGAAAACTCGATGCCTTTGAATTGAGGCCTAAGGTCCTTTTTATAGTGCTCACAAATTAGTTAAATTTTTTAAAGAGATCATCCTCTGAGTGATTTGGGAAATTTTCCCCACCGTTGGATCTTTGATCCAACGGCTTCTGCTTTGCAGAAGGAAATCTTCTTGTTCCAATAAGATCAGAAAAGATTTCTTAAAAACCTTAATTTAGTTTGGCGCAGATTCCCCAGCTCGTGACACGTGTCACGCAGCGCAGAGGGCAGCGCAACTGCGCTAGCGCATCTGCGCTGACACGTGTCGCGCAGCGCAGAGCGCAGAGCGCTAGCGCAAAGGATCTGAAGCGTCGCTTCCTTTAAACAGAGCTTTGCTCTGATTGGGCGCGTCTTCTTGGACGCAGCGCTGATATATCTGCGCCTGACACGTGGCGCGTTGCGCTCAGCGCAGAGGATCTGAAGCGTTGCTTCATTTATTAAATTTTGGAGAATCAGAAGCGTCGCTTCATCTCCTCTTTTCAAGTCAAACTTGTATTCCCAAAATTCTGATTTCCCGGGCCTTGGCAATGATTTCATTGTGCATAGAATTTTCTGTGCTTGGGTCTATATATATAACTCAAGGCTGAGCCTTTTCTTCTCTCATTTTCAGAGAACTTCTTCGATCATGGCTTGCAACCGCCCTCACGCCCGCCGACAACCATGGGAGGTGCCGATCCGGGACATCGTTCCTCGTTTTGCTGCACGTTTGGTGGACCCTTCTCTCTCGGACGAGCAATGCGACGCTGCAATGCACGAGCTTTTGACTCGTGTGGGGTCTCCTCTCCCTCCGAATTCCATTTGGCTTCGGATGATCCTTGCCTCGGCGCTCGCCGACATTCCCCCTCCTCCAGCAGAGATGTCCTCAGCAATGCTGGATGCCGCCGAAGATAAGATTAAGTGCTTTCTCGAAGCGCACTTGATCACCAAACCCTTGAGGGACTGCTCTTTCCACTTGCTGAGCCAGATACGGGCTCGTCGAGTCGTCATCGCCACTTTCTCCCAGGAATGCGGCGTCGACCGTTGGATGGCTACCCCTCGGGAAGATCGCCGCTTCGACGCGATGGAGAAGGCGGAGAGGGAGCTGAATAATTTTCTTTTCCTTTTTGTGAACCCTTGTCTCTCTGATCCCGTATTCGGTGATCTTTTTTTAAATTTAATAATAAATAAATGTTTTGATTAAGTATTTTATTATCTGTTAAGTGTTCTTTTTATTTGAACTCTTTGTTGTGCTTGTGCATCGTATTTTAATTTGTTGTTATCAAGTGCATGTAATTTTGCATGGCTAAATTGCCTTTGGCACTTAGCCCCTTTTTCTGCGCTAGCGCATCTGCGCTGACACGTGTCGCGCAGCGCAACTGTGTTGCCACGTATCGCACAGCGCAGAGCGCAGCGCGGCGCTTCCTTTAATAAAGCCTTGCTCTAATTGGGCGCGCTGCGCTAATATATCTTCGCTGGACACGTGGCGCGTCGCGCGCAGCGCATAGGATCTGAAGCGTTGCTTCCTTTAAACAGAACTTTGCTCTGATTGGGTGCGCTGCGCTAATGTATCTGCGCTGGACACGTGGCGCGTCGCGCGCAGCGCAAAGGATCTGAAGCGTTGCTTCCTTTAAACAGAGCTTTGCTCTGATTGGGCGCGTCTTCTTGGGAGCAGCGCTGATATATCTGCGCCGACACGTGGCGCGTTGCGCTCAGCGCAGAGGATCTGAAGCGTTGCTTCAAAAATTCAAAAATTTAAATTTTGAATTCAAACAGAGCTTTGCTCTGATTGGGCGAAACACGGTCGATTACCAGTTTAAGGACATGGTGGTCAAGGTTAAGGACATCATAGTCCGTGAGTTTAAGGACCCCACAGTCCAAGGTTAAGGACATCATAGTCCATGGGCTTAAGGACCCCACAGTCCAGTTTAAAGACGTCATAGTCTATAAAATGTATGGTTGTCGGGACCCGTCACCTCTCTGAAGACATTGAAGGATTACAACGACAAATATCAGAGAAGTAAAGAGATGTACCCTTAGACCGATATGGGTTGAGAGACCTATAGTACAATTGGGACTAAGATCTGTTAAAATATTTATGAGCAGATGGGCTCAATTAATATGAATTGAGGACTTATGGCCAATATTGGGCTAAGTTCAACAAGATTAAAATGTTTAATCATTTTATTGTTCTGGGCTGTTGAGCCTTTATTTGGGCTTGGCCCTTTTAATAATGCTGAGCATTAGATCCTGACATTTTTTTTGTCTTGTATTGAATGCATAGCCTTCATCAGAACAATGTGTGTTCTGACAGCGTGCCACGTGGCGTGCCAGGCGCTTTGCGCCAATTAATAAGCGCATTGCGCTTCTGCCAAGTAGCGCACACGAAAAGGACACGTGTCGCTCTTGGTGCTAAGCGCCAGATGATGGGTGCATTGCGCTAGTTTAGTGGCGCACACGTGAGTGACACGTGGCGCGTTTGGCGCTGAGTGCCAGCTCATGAGCGCAGTGCGCTATTTTAGAAGCGCAAAGCGCAAGTTGCATACGTGGTTGACACGTGGCGCATTTTGGCGCTAAACGCCGGTCCAAGGAGCACAGAAGCGTAGTTCAAGAGTGCAAGGCACTTTTCAATAGCGCAAAGCGCATTTGATCAAATTTATGATCTGTGAACAAATTTATGTTCTTTTTTAAAAGAGGCTTTGCCTCAAGTTTTAAGAACGATAGTTCTTATTTTTGAAAGGGCTTTGCCTTTGTAGATCAATGATCTGTGTGAAGAATATGTTCTTCATTATTATGTCATGAGATTTTTTGATCTCTTTTATGAAAGACCTTGGTCTTTATAGATCTATGATCTTTTAAAAAGATAATTCTTTTGTTTTAATGAGACGATTTCATCTCTTTGTTCAAGAATCATTCTTTTTACCTTGAAGAAATAATCTTCTTTCAAGAGCTTGCTCTCTTTCTTTTGAATTTTCTCAAAGTTTGTAGGAGGGTTTCTCTATCTCAGACTTGAAGTCTTGGGGCCTTTATATAGGGCAAATTGATTTGTTGAATCAATTAAAAAGATCTTTCTCTGATTGATTTGGGGGTATTTCCCACTATTGGATATTTGATCCCAAGGCTTCTGTTTTGCAGAAGATAATCTTCTTGTTTTAATAAGATTGAGAAATCTTTCCATGCAGAATTTATTCTGTCTTTGGTAATTTTTATTTACCATTGGATCATTGATCCAACGGTGCTCTGATTTACAGAGCACAATCTTGTTGTTTGGAAAGATTTTGAAAAATCTTTTCATAACAGAATTTTAATTCTGATTAATTAATGATTTATCATTTTTATTAGATCTTTTGATCTAAAGGTGGGGAATTTTTAATTCCAGCGCTAGCGCACCCGTGCTTTACACGTGGTGCGCTGCTCAAAGCGCAGCGCACTTTGCGCTTGTGCACCTACGTTTGACACGTGGCGCGCAGCGCAGAGCGCAGCGCAGCCTGCGCTAGCACACCCGTGTTTGACACGTGGCGCGCAGCGCGCCTAGCGCTAGATCTGAAGCGTTGCTTCAAAACCAGAGCTTTGTTCTGATTGGGGGTGCACTGCCTAGGGCGCAGCGCATCTGGCGCGGGCGCAGCGCATCTGGCGCTAGCGCAGCCGTGTTTGACACGTGGCGCGCAGCGCACCTAGAGCTAGATCTGAAGCGTTGCTTCAATTTTTGAATTTTGAATTTCAAAACAGAGTTTTGCTCTGATTGGGGGAAACAGTCCTCTCGACTTTGTTAGTTTCCTCGCGTGAGACCCTTACGACTCACAAAGGGCAACACACTTAGGAATCCACATGATTCCTAAGGAGAATCTACACTTACGAGATCCTCTTGACTTGTAAGGAGAAAATGCTTTTATATGACCCATGCTGTAACGACTCTGAAATCTCTGTACAGAAATTTTTCTGTTAATATACAGAAAAGTTTGACAGCCTGTGTATGAGTTATAAGTTACATTTATTAAATAAAAGCAAGAAGCCACTTGTAGCTCACTGGTTAAGCCTTTGCACTGCTGTGACATAGCCGGTGTGATCGATTCCCATCAGACACAATTATTTTTCTGATTTTTCTTTTAAACTTTTTGGAAGCCCAAAAGGTTGCTCGCGCAATACACGGGGAAATGAAAAGTTCAGAAAAATCAAACATGTGCAAAAAGGTGTAAACACAGAAAAACCCACATGTCACGAATCTCGAGACCAGAGAGCCAAATCTGATCGGCCAAACTTGCCCTAGGGCCGGCGCCGATGGCTCTGATGAGCCCGTTTGCCTCCGTGCTTTGCACACTTGTTCCTTCAGCTCCTCTAAACTCCTCTGCACTGTTTGATTTCCCTGCAATCAGAGACCTTTTATTTCACCATTTAACATCATTTTAATGCTTTTTAATACAAAATTTTAATTCCCAAACCCTAATTCTCCACTATAAATACCACCCCATACTTTAGCTCAGCACCATTCTGAAAATTCCAGCAAAAACTCCAGCAAAAACCAGAGAGCAAAATCTGACCGGCCAAACTTGCCCTAGAGCCGGCGCCGATGGCTCTGATGAGCCCGTTTGCCTCCGTGCTTTGCACACTTGTTCCTTCAGCTCCTCTAAACTCCTATGCACTGTTTGATTTCCCTGCAATCAGAGACCTTTCATTTCACCATTTAACATCATTTTAATGCTTTTTAATACAAAATTTTAATTCCCAAACCCTAATTCTCCACTATAAATACCACCCCATATTTTAGCTCAGCACCATTCTGGAAATTCCAGCAAAAACTCTCCCAAAAAGATCCTAAGTGTAAGTGGAGTAAAGTGGAGTTAGCGAGCAAGCTTCTTCCGTCGAAGATCGAAGCCGATTCCGGAGCTCCCGCGACATGAAGAAGTTCATCCCCTCTTCCTTAACCTCTTCTTGATATATTCAAACCGTAAGTCCTTCCCAACTCTCCTCTTTTTCATTGAAATTCATTTTTAAATCTTATATCGGTAAAGTGGAGTTATTACCGATACTTTTTTCTAAAACCCTGGAAACTCCCTTGTTCTTTATATATTGGTCAACCTAATTTTACCACATTATTTGTAACTCTAAATATCAATATCCAGATTCAATTTTAACCAAGAATCTCATGCGAAACGACCATAATTAAACGTTTTCATTAAAATACCTTGAATTTTATTATCATTTCTTTTCGGATTTGTTAAAACTATACCTTTAGAAAAGACTTCACGGGGTAACGACATACCCCATACGTACACTTTGGTTTCATAGCACGATGTCTATTTGTATGTATATTTTTTCAAAGAATAATCTTTACAATAAAATACCACATATTTTAAAAACCGGGTTTCTTTTAAAGCGGTATTTCGTATTCTTTTGCAATTATACATTTACAACCCTCGTTAAGGGACCCGCTAATGGATGGTGTAGATTATCACACATTCTGAGGATAGTAGAGCGAGATGCAGTACTCCTCACGGAGTATTCGATCTCGTAAGGAAATAAAATACGGTTTTTAAAGAAATGCAAATTTTCTAAGTAAAACTAATTTTTAAAATTAAAATTATATAAAATTATAAATCCATATTTTCATTATATTATGAAACTATATTTTTCTATAAATGAAAGATTACAAAATGTCAATAAAATACTATCATGTTACTAAAAAAGACTAGTTTTCAATAAAATACCATAAACTTTTAAAAGCTAGGTATTTATCATTAAAATACCTCAATACTTAAAACACATGTTCATGAAAACCCTAAATAATATAAATCACCCTCCAGATTTTATTTTTAACTATATTAAAAATATTTTTCATAAAATCCTCACGAGATATACAAAATAATATTTTAAGAAGTAAATATGGGTTTAAGCGGGATCAATTCTCTTGAGCCCCATAGAGCCGGAGAAAGTGAGTGCTTGCCTATTCAGGTTAGACAACTTAACGGAGTTATCAATGGCAATTATCTTGGAAAAAGACAAATCCTGCCGTCCATATGCAGCAGTTGCCGATTTCTTCCGAACCTAAGAATTCAAGAGTTAAATCCGTTCACAAGTGTCTGACTCAATCTGAGTCCAAACTCAAACCTGAATCCAAAATCAAACACGAACTCGAATACTTGATCATGAACTTGAATACTCGAAATCCATATCAAACTCAAACTTGTATACTTGACTTGACCGAACCATGGTTATAACTTGATATGAACTCAACACGACTATTTGAACACATGATTACATCCTGAATATGAACCTGAACATTTTATATCCATGGATTCGGCCAAGACTTGTAAACCTAATCTATACAAAACATTACACGGGGTAAATGGGTAGATTGGTATGGAACGTATATCGTGGTACGAGAGGTCACTTAAAAGACACCTATATGAATTTACGTGCCGTTGTCATGTGGGTTATGGCTGGGCCTTGTACTTACATGTTATCATAGTCCACGGGGTAAGATAGATTCCTCTCCTATACATAAATACCTTCCTTATCAAACTACAAACAAGCACGTTAGAATAACTATCATATACCAGTAATCAGTTATATACAACTTTACCTGTTCATTTCACTTTATATATTATCTTCTTTTTCTTCTTTTGGAACTTACCGAGCGTTAGTTCGCTGACGACATTCCTTTCCGTTTCTTTCTTTGGAATGTTCATCAGGAGGACCGGACTCTGAGAAGATAGAGCCGAGCCAGGAGGACTTGGACCATCTTACCTCTCAGCCTGACTACTAGTTCCTTTGCACTTATTTTCAGTATGTCATTGTTTAGGCATTTGCATTTGATTATTGTATCTTTTATTTCGAAAAATTGTATGTAAAGTTGAATGTAAATAAAGTTGCTGTTTCATTTTATTCTCTTGTCATTCTTGTTTATTTTTATATATTGCTTAATTACGCTTAACGTATTTATTTTATAGTAAATACGTTGTGGCCTGCCACGTTACCGTTCCCGTCTACTGGGAAGCGGGGTGTGACAGGTTTTGTTGGCGGTCCGTGCAGGTCAGTTCTGCATGAAATCTTAAGCAATATATCACAAGAATTATGAGAATCAGCAACTATACATTCCTTACAATTCAAATTTCTTGAATTTATCCTAACCATTCCTTTTTCTACCAAGGTAATGGACTCTCCCAACAACATCAGCATGAACGTTAGCGGCAATACTCCACCGCCTACTCTACCAACACCACCTACCTTTGCAGCTCCTATCAATGAGCAAACGGTACTGCTTGAGGCTATCAAGACTCTATTGGAGGGTCGGCAGCAGCAGACTGCTATTCTCATGCACCGCCCCGAAGCCGAGACACCCGGAGTCAAGCAGTTCCGGGCACTGCACCCAAAACACTTCTCGGGAAAAGAGAGCCCACTTGAGGCAGAAGAATGGGCTCAAGCGATCGAAAATGATCTGGCAGCAGTTCAAGTGCCAGATATTGCCTGGGTGAGAGTTGCTAAGTTGCAACTGACCGATAATGCAAGAGTCTGGTGGAAGGCTGAGGAAAGCCGTCTCACCCAACCCATAGAGTGGAAGACATTCCGCGATCTGTTCGATGCGAAGTTCTTCTCCGAGACTGCCCGTTTCGAGATGGAACAACAGTTCATCCACTTACAACAAGGTTCTATATGGGTAAAATCGATCGATGAATATGATGCCGAATTCATCATGCTTAGCAGATAAAGAATTCGTATTAAATACTGTTCTGTTAAAACACATTGTAGGGTGTTTTTCGTAACCCCATTGAGATGGGAATACGCGCGCGCTTATCAGGCGTACTACAAATTTTCCCTGCCTAGGGTGGGCGGGGGTTTATTGATTGTGGGGATCCGAATCTCCTGTAGCCGTGGACTAAGCCGCTGTTAATTACCTCTCACCTTTGGAGCGAAGGAACCTCCGATTGACAGGTCAACTAGTCATGCAAACTCAGTGTGCAGTGTGCGTGTGTTGTGTTTTGAAAGGGTTTTTGGATATATCGGGGGCCTCGCAGAGTTTACGGGGGTCTGTGTTTCTGGTGTGGAGTGCACGGAAAATGAAGGGTGAGGAGCATCTTAAAGACGCGTGCATGGCACGTGGGTGCTGGGCGCCCACAGGTCACGTGCTTGGCGCGTGGGCGCTTAGCGCCCGCGGGTCATGTGCGCAACACTTGACCACTGGGCGTCAGCGGATCACGTGAGCTGCACGCGACCGCTGGGCGCTGAGCTCCTACTGGTCGCGTGAGGCGCACGTGGGCGCTTAGTACCCGCGGGTCACGTTCCCTGCACGCGACCGCTGGAAACACCAGCAGGAAAAGGGGCTTAGCCCCTGGGTTAGGAGTTGAACTCCCAAGGGGACTTTAGAGTTGAACTCCTAACAGGGATTATGTATAGATTTGGAGTTAAACTCCTAAAAAAGGGGTTGATTTATGGAGTTAAACTCCAACAGATCTTGAATGGAGTTAAACTTCTAGAAATCTTTGGATTTTCTTTTGAGCCTCGGATCCTCCTGGAATGGGATTTTTGGAGATGAGTATCCTTCTTCTCTCTCTATGTTGGCTGGATCTTGGGGGAAAAGGAGATGTAAGACTTAAAATATCCCTTTCTAGGGATTTGATGGCAGATCCGAGCTTACCTTCAAGGGTTTTATGGTGAAAAACTATTTATTTTTGGAAAAGGAAGAGTTAAACTCTTGATTTAATTCAAAAAGGAGAAAGTTTTAGAACCTTGAGGAAGGAGAAGGAGGCACATATCCTAATTTTTGGGGAGAATGAATTGTGATCTTTTATTTCATTATCATGTTGCCTTATATAGGCTTACAGATTTACATATAGCCCCTTGGGCTTTACAAAATGGCATTTTGCCCATCCCATACTTCATGTGCTCATTTCTTTTGCACATAAGCCATGGGTTTTACAAAAATTTGGCTTTATACCCATTTTTCTTACAATCATGCATAAAAAATTACATCAAAATTATTTATTACATTATTTCATTTTGGCATGGGGGAGGCCGGCCGTGGGGCTCGACTTGGGCATGGGCCCACTTGATCTGGGCTTAGGCCCGCTTACTTGGGGTTAACTTTGACTTTGAGTTGGTTAACCGGGGTGTAATTTTTGACCCCAACAAAGTGCCCCCCATCAATAAATGCACACCACACATGTGGGCCGTGTGCATGAAATTGATGGACCCTCTTTCACGTAGAGGCAACTTGATTTGGTTCCCGCTTTTGGGAAGCTGGCACTGCCCTTTTTATGACATGGACGGTCGATACTTGACGTGTCCCCTAGACGGAGTATCGGTGTATGATGTATCCCCGGCACGGAGTGCCGCTGGTTGACGTTTCCCCGGCATGGAGTGTCGCTGGCTGTTCGACTTGTCCCCGACATGGAGTGTCACTGGTCTACTTGTCCCCGGCACGGAGTGTCGCTGGCTGACGTTTCCCCGGCATGGAGTGTCGCTGGTCGACTTGTCCCCGGCACGGAGTGTCGCTGGCTGTTCGACTTGTCCCCAGCACGGAGTGTCGCTGGTTGACCTGATTCCGAGGCGGAGCATGATTCCGACAGGGAGGTCGCTGGTCGACTTGTCCCCGGCGCGGAGTGTCACTGGTCGACTTGTCCTTGGCGCAGAGTGTCGCTGGCTGTTCGACTTGTCCCCAGCATGGAGTTTCGCTGGTCGACTTGTCCCCGGCATGGAGTGTCGTTGGTTGACCTGATTCCGAGACAGAGCATGACTCCGACAGGGAGGTCGCTGGTCGACTTGTCCCCGACGCGGAGTGTCGCTGGCTGTTCGACTTGTCCCCAGCATGGGGTGTCACTGGTCGACTTGTCCCAGGTGCGGAGTGTCACTGGCTGTTCGACTTGTCCCCGGAACGGAGTGTCGCTGGTCGACTTGTCCCCGGCATGAAGTGTCGCTGGTCGACTTCATTCCGAGGCTGAGCATAATTTTGACAGGGAAGGTAGATATCCCGAGGCAAAGCATGATTTCGACACGAGGTACATTCTAAGACAAAGCATGATTCCGCCGCAAAGGTTGTTGGTTTGATTTGGGTTGACATCAGCATCGCTACACTGGAATATGGTACCAGGAGCAAATCATCATTTGCTATGAGTGCATTTGGGGATTTTGGTTTTGGTTTGGCATCAACACCGCTTACACTGGAATATGGTACCAAGAGCGAATCATCATTTGCCATGAAAGGATATCCATTGTTTCCAGTTTAACGACTTAGGGGTCATCTGTTCCCAGTTTAACGACTTTAAGGTCATCTGTTCCCAGTTTAAAGACTTAGGGGTCTATTGGATCGAAAGCTTGGAATTTTAGGGTAGGGGTTGGCATCGGCGTTGCTAACACTGAAACACAGGTGCTAGGAGCAATTCATTATTTGCCTTTGCCTGTTGGGGAGCGATGGCTTAGGAGACAGGTTTAGATCCCTATCACCTAAGACTTTTCAATTTTATGAGCCGTAAGGGTCCCATAAAAGTATTCTCCCTACGAGTCGAAAGGATCTCGTAGGTGTACTTTCTCCTTAGGAGTCGTGAGGACTCCCAAGTGTTTTTTTGTGAGTCGTAAGGATCCCATGAAGGTGTTTTCTTACGAGTCGTGAGGATCCCGTAAGTTTTGTTCTCTTCATGCATCGTGAGGACACTGTTGGGGTCAAAATTTGCACCCCGGTTGACCGGGTTAAAGTCAAGGTCAATCCCAAGTAAGCAGGCCCAAGCCCAAGCAAGTGGGCCCATGCCCAAGCCAAGCCCCGCGCCCGGCCTTCTCCATGCCAAAATAAAAATCATATAATAAATAATTTTGATATAATTTTTTATGCATGAATGTAAGAAAAATGGGCATAAAACCAAATTTTTGTAAAGTCCATGGCTTATGTGCAAAACGAAATAGCACATGAGACATGGGATGGGCAAAATGTCATTTGTAAAGCCCAAGGGGCTATATGTAAATGTGTAATCCTATATAAGGCAAAATGATGATGAATAAAAAAACAATTCATTCTCCCCAAAAACTAGTTTGTGTGCCCCCTTCCTCTCTCTCAAGGGTCTAAAAGCTTCTTCCTCTTTTTGAATTAAATCAAGAGTTTAACTCTTCCTTTCTTAAAAAAAAAGTAGTTTTTCACCATAAAACCCATAAAGGAGAACTCGGATCTCCCATCAAATCTTTGAAAGGGGAGATTTTGAATCTTACTCCCTTTTTTCCCTAAGATTCGGCCAACCAAGAGGAAGAAGAAGGAGACCCATTTCCAAAAATCCCATGTTGGGAGGATCCAAGGCTCAAAAGAAAAGCCAAACATTCCTAGGAGTTTAACTCCTTTCTAGTTCTGTTGGAGTTTAACTCCATAAATTAAATTTCTGTCAGGAATTCAACTCCAAAACCCCTTGGGAGTTCAACTCCCCAACCTTGGGGCTAAAGCCCCTACCCGCTGGTGTTTCCCGCGGTCGCATGCCGTGCACGTGACCCGCGGGCACCCAGCGGTCGCGTGCATGGCACGTGACCCGCGGGTGCTAAAGCGCCCAATGGTCGCATGCAACGCACGTGACCCCGGGCACTAAAGCGCCCACGTGCGCGCACGCCCGCGGTTGCGTGCAGCGCACGTGACCCTCGGTCGCGTGCAACGCACATGACCCGCGAGAACTATAGCACCCACGCGACCCGCTCAGCACCCAGTGTTCGCGTGCAGCATACGTGACCCGCGGGCGCCTCGCGGTCACATGCTGCGTACATGACCCGCTGGCGCCCAACGCCCACGTGCTGCGTATGTGATCGGCGGGCGCTAAGCGCCCACGCACCAGGCACGTAACCCGTGGGCACCATGCGCCCACGTGCCACGCATGCGTCTTTAAGACGCCCCTCACCCCTCATTTTTCATGCACTCCACACTAAATATACGTCCCCCGTTAGGAAATTTTTTTCTAACGGGGCGTTGCACCGCATCCCGTAAGGGGGCTACTAGCACCCTTGATCCCCAGCCCGCTATCCGGGTAGCGGGACTCCCGTAAAAACTCTGCGGGGCCCCCGATATATCCAAAACCCCTTCAAAACACATCACTGCACATTGAGTTCGCATGACCAGTTTGACTCGTCAATCGGAGGTTCCTTCGCTCCAAAGGCGAGGGGTAATTAACGGCAGCTTAGTCCGCGGTTGCCGGAGATTCGGATCCCCGCAATCAATAAACTCCTGCCTAACTTAGGCAGGGGGAATCTGTAGTACGCCTGACAAGCGCACGCGTATTCCCATCTCAATGGGATGACGAAAAACACCCTACAGACACATGAGTGGGTCTTCCCGAATAGAGAATAATTCCAAGGCGAAGACCGACCGCGTGACTGGTGATTGCGGTGGGGTATGGGTATGATGAGAATTATTTGAGCCCATGGATTGTATACGGTAGCCAGTTTGGGGACCAACCGTAGGGATGTGAGAATTTGTTGGCGTATGTATCGCTGTACTGGAATATGGTATCAGGAGCGACTCATCATTCGCCGTTGGGACATTCAGATATTTGAAATTTTGGTTGGTGTCTGCATCGCTGCACTGGAATATGGTACCAGGAGCGACTCATCATTCGCCGCTGGGAATTTAGGGATTTGGAATTTGGTTGGCGTCTGCATTGCTGCACTGGAATATGGTACCTGGAGCGACTCATCATTCTCCACCGTTTTTTTACACCACGATTGCTCTATCATTTCATCTTTTCTTATCGCGAAGGTCGCGATTTCCCTATTATTTCGGCTATTTATCCGCGGTTGCCCTAATATTTGATCCTCGAATCCTCCTGGAATGGGATTTTTGGAGATGGGTATCCTTCTTCTTCCTCTATATTGGCTGGATTTTGGGGGAAAAGGAGAGGTGAGACTTAAAATATCCCCTTCTAGGAATTTGATTGCAGATCCGAACTCACCTTCAAGGGTTTTATGGTGAAAAACTATTTATTTTTGGAAAAGGAAAAGTTAAACTCTTGAATTAATTCAAAAAGGAGAAGAAGGTTTTAGAACCTTGTGGAAGGAGAAGGAGGTACAGACCCTAATTTTTGGGGAGAATGAATTGTTATCTTTTATTTCATTATCATGTTGCCTTATATAGGCTTGCAAATTTACGTATAGCCCCTTGGGCTTTACAAAATGACATTTTGCCCATCCCATGCCTCATGTGCTTTTTTCTTTTGCATATGAGCAATGGGCTTTACAAAAATTTTGCTTTATGCCCATTTTTCTTACAATCATGCATAAAAAATTACATCAAAATTATTTATTATATGATTTCATTTTGGTATGGGGGAGGCCGGCCGCGGGGCTCGACATGGGCATGGACCCACTTTATTTGGGCTTGGGCCCGCTTACTTGGGGTTGAATTTGACTTTGACTTGGTCAACCGGGGTGTAATTTTTGACCCCAACACACATCTCTATCCTAACATCAACATCTTATCAGGTTCGCGGCACATTTGATCCCGACTGATGAGGTTCAGGCTAGACGATTTCAACATGGCTTAGACCTGGAGATTCAGGCAGCGTTAGCCATAGGTGACTACCTGACTCTTGAACTCGCCCGGAAGGCAGCACGTCGTTACGAAGCTGTAGTCAAGAAGAAGGGTAAGCTCCAAACAGCTGGAATCAAACGTCCTGCTACACAGATGACAGGAGGAGCCTCTTCTAGGCTGACCTTTGCACCCAGGAGATCTGGAGGATCATTTAACCAGTCCAGTCCAGATTTCTGTTTCTACTGCAAAAGAACTGGACACCTGGCGAAGGACTGCGGGCGTGCAAATGGCATGTGTTTGGTTTGTGGCGCATCCACTCACACTATAGGAGCGTGTCCATATCGTTTCAACACAGCATCGGCACACAGACCCTCAATCACAGAGGTTGGTTCGGGTGGAATAGGAGATGATGGTGTTGGCTCTGCCCGAGTTCTCGTTTGCCTACCTACCTCAGAAAGATGTGCCATTCAGGGACCTGCACCTCGCCTAGCTCTCCTTGCACCAGCTCCACGTGGACCACCTGCACAACCTCAACGTCAATACCATCAGGCACAGAGAAACATGCCCCAAGGCCAGAGGAATGTACCTCCGGCAAGGAGGAATGTACCAAGACGTCAGGCTTTTACAATGATGGTCGATGAGGCTGAAGCCACATGACAAGTCATCACTGGTAACTTCCCATCCTTTCAACTTTTCAATACTTGTGTATCACTATACTTTTTCTATATCTAAACCCAATCTCACACAACTTAGGTACTATACTAGTAGCCACCCTTCCTGCTCTCGCGCTTTTCGACACTGGAGCTTCACACTGCTTCATGTCCCAACGATTCGTGAGAACGCATGCGATTCCCATGAAGCCACTCATTTCGAACTGGAATGTCAGTTTCGGGAATGGAGTTTTGAAGGCAATTTTGGGGTATGATCAGTGCCCAGTTGTAGTTTACGGACGAGAATTCTACACAAATTTCAAAGTACTGGACATCCCAAATTTCGACGTCGTGTTGGGAATGGATTGGCTGGGAGTATTCTATGCTACTGCCATCAAAAGATTGTAGTTTTTGAGATACCAGATCACCCGGTCTTTTATTTCAAAAGTGGAGACAGAACTTTGGAGTCAGGAAGCTACCGTGCTAAACCGAAGAATGCAGAAGTGTTTTCTTTACCGGCGGAAGCAGAAAAGCCTGAAGTAGTTCTAGAGTTCGAGGATGTGTTCCCTGAAGATATATCAGGTTTGCCTCCCGATCAAGCTCTTGAGTTTAGTAATGATTTATAACCTGGTGCGCAACCTGTAATCAAAACTCCGTACCGGTTAAGTCCAGAAGGATTGAAGGAGATCCATATTCAGTTGGACGAACCGCTGAAGAAAGGTTGGATTCGACCCAGTACTTCAAGTTGGGGATCTCCGGTATTACTCGTGAAGAAGAAGGAAGGTTCCTACAGGATGTGTGTGGATTATCGAGCTCTGAACGAAGTGACGATTAAGAACAAGTATCCACTACCACGCATCGATGATCTTTTTTATCAGTTAAGTGGGTCTTGTGTATTTTCAAAGCTAGATTTTCGTTCGGGTTATCATCAGGTGAAGGTCAAAGAGTCCGACATTCCGAAGACGGCGTTTAGGACTCGATATGGTCATTATGAATATCTCGTAATGCCATTTGGAGTGACCAATGCACCTGCCATCTTTATGAATCTGATGAACCAAGTTTTCTGAGAGTACTTAGACAAGTTCGTTGTCATCTTCATCGACGATATCCTGGTGTATTCAAAGGATCGCAAAGAATACGCCAAGCACTTACGGATTGTTTTGGAGACATTGCGACAACATCAGCTTTACGCCAAGTATAGCAAGTGTGAATTTTGGCTAGATTGTCGGATTTCCCGGACATATCGTTTCAGGCGAAGAAATCTTAGTAGATCCAGCTAAGGTGTTAGCGGTCAGCGAGTGGCCGACACCTAAGACGGTGAAAGATATATGAAGTTTCTTGTGATTAACACGATACTACCGACGGTTTATTGAAGGCTTCTCAAAGATTGCAGCACCCCTGACTAAGCTCACACGTTAAGATGAAGCATTCGTGTGGTTAGAAACATGTGAAAAAGCTTTTGTAGAACTCAAGTCAAGATTAACCTTTGCTCCTATTCTCATAATACTTGATCAATCTGGAGGATTCGTTGTGCATTGTGATGCGTCCGGTAAAGGATTATGATGTGTTCTACACCAGCATGGAAAATTTGTGGCTTTTGCATCAAGACAACCGAAGGTTCATGAGCGCAAGTATCCAACACATGATCTGGAGTTGGCAGCCGTCATCTTCGCACTAAAGATTTGGCGCCACCAACTCTTAGGAGAACGAGTGAATATATACACTGATCACGAGAGTCTGAAGTATGTATTTACTCAGAAGGAACTAAACATGCGGCAGAGAAGATGACTAGATCTCATGGCAGACTTTGACATCAACCTACAGTATCATTCTGGAAAGGTGAACGTAGTTCCTGATACACTTAGTCGCCAGCCATTAGCAATGAACCTCACCGCTCAGTGGAAGCTACAGCAAGAATTGCACGGTTGGAGATCGAAGTAGTTGTGCTAGGTGATGCTTCATATTTGATGAACTTACAAGTCCAGTCCACTCTTGTCAATCAGATCAAGGCAGCCCAAGCAAATGATGCCAAGCTACAAAAGATCCGAGAACAAGTAGAAAGTGGATTTCGAACTGACTTCATCATCCACGAAGATGGATCCTTGCAATATGGAAGTCGATTATGTGTGCCAATCGGCCCTGTTGGAGAAGAGTTGATGAAAGAAGCTCACAGCTCTCCTTATTCTGTACACCCCGGTGGTACGAAAATGTACAAGGATCTATGGCAACATTACTGGTGGCATGGAATAAAGCGCGAATTAGCAAGGAGCGTAGCCAAGTGTTTGGTGTGTCAGCAAGTGAAGGCTGAATATCACATAACTGCTGGTCTACTTCAACCGTTACCAATCCCAGAATAGAAATGGCAGCACATTACCATGGACTTCATGACCGCCCTTCCTCACAGCACGAAGGGTAACGACACAATATGGGTTATTATGGATCTACTCACCAAGTCGACTCACTTTATTCCATTTCAAGTTGGCCAGTCAACCGAGACGTTAGTAAAGAAGTACATGGAGGTAAACATAAATCTAAAGTTAGATTTAAACCTTCAAGATGTACTATAATTGATACCCATGAACTCATGCAGGAGATCGTGAGATTACATGTTGTGCCTGTTTTCACCGTCTCTGATCGTGATATAAGATTCCGATCACAATTTTGGCAGATTCTGCAAGCTAGTTTGGGAACGAGTTTGAATTTCAGCATGACTTATCATCCACAAACAGACGGACAGTTCGAGCGAACAATTCAGATTCTGGAGGACATGCTAAGAGCTTGTATGTTAGACTTCGGAGGTTCGTGGGAAGATCACTTATACCTTGTGGAGTTTTCATACAACAACAGCTATCAGGCAAGCATTGGAATGGCACCATTCGCAGCACTCTACGGACGGAAGTGTTGTTCACCGCTGAGTTGGGATGACATTAGAGATCGTGAACTCCTTAGACCAGAAATGATCGTGGTAACTGTGAATGTAGTTCGCACGATCAGGGAAAGGATGCGCATAGCCCAAGACAGACAGAAGCATTGGGCAGATGCAAAGCGTCGACATCTGGAGTTCCAACCTGGAGACCATGTATTCCTAAAGATATCTCCAAACAGAGGAGTGATCCGCTTTGGCAAGAAGAGTAAGCTAAGTCCAAGATACATAGGACCGTTCGACATACTCGAACGAGTTGGAGAAGTGGCTTACCGTTTAGCACTACCACCCTCATTGGAAGGAGTGCACAACGTGTTCCACATATCCTAGCTACGGCGATATGTGAACGACCCCAGCCACATACTTGATCACTCAGAGCTCATAGTACAAACTGACCAAACCTACGAGCAACAACCACTTGAGATCCTGGACCAAAAGGTGAAGACATTGCGGAACAAGGAAGTAAACTTGGTCCGAGTGATGTGGAGAAAGGATTCGCCGGGAGAATCAACATGGGAACGAGAAGAAGATATGCGTACACGATACTCTTATCTATTTGAAAATTAGTCCCTATGTAAATATAAATTTCGAGAAAGGAATTTTTATAAGGAGGGTAGAATGTAACAACTCTGAAATCTCTGTACAGAAATTTTTCTGTTAATATACAGAAAAGAGTTTGACAGCCTGTCTATGAGTTATAAGTTACTTTTGTTAAATAAAAGCAAGAAATGTCACGACCCGAAATTGGCCCGTGACGGCCCTAGTACTACGCAACGCCCAAAAAGACATAACGTAGTAAAAGAAAGCCAAAACCCAGAAATCTAAACCATAAAAATACGGAAAAGATAATATAAGTTTTTGAAACATTTGAAATCGCAACCTAAATTCTTTAAAAGTCCTACTTTATTTCTTTAAAATTTTAGCAACACCCCCTTTTTTATAAAAACTAACCAAGATGAATACAATACAAAAATATGAAGCTATAGCGAAGAAATAAGACAATAGAGAGAAAGCTGTTTATAAAAGACAACAAACCCACAAATAATATACAGTAACGTCCTCACCAAGTCTTTAAGTCAACAACATAATAGTAGATGGAGAGTACAAAATACAACGAATGTACAATACAAAATACAGATGACCACCAAAACCCACCTAAGCAAAATAGTACTGTGAGTTGATGCGGTATCTGTAGCAAAAGATGATAGCTGAAAAGCGGAATAGCCTGTCTCGACTACTCTGGGGAACAACCTGAAACATCTGTGGCACAACGGGGGTGAGTTGCCAACTCGTGAATAGTAGATAACATATGCAGCTAATCGCAGGAATGCACGTACAACATGAATCTAAGATATGCGATTACAGTAATAACATGTCATGCAAATGCTGAATAAAGGAAAGTACACTAGCAGGTGCAATCAATATGTGAAGCAATAGTAACCTGACAATAATATGCAATAACCATGCAATAGGGATATGAGAATGTAAATATGCAACTATCATAAGGGTACACTAACAGGTACTACCAATATATGAATCTGTGCATAAAATAAGTAAGTGTGAGGTATGGGGTGGAATATGTCATTTCCACGGAAACCTGACATCGTGGTAGGATCACAATCCATCAAGACACTCAAATCCCAAATCCTCAAATCAGCCCCCAAGTTGGGCTCTTACATCATAAGTCTCACATCACCTCAATGTACAATATCGAGTAGCTCTCCTATATCTCGAATGTACAAATCAACAATCTCTTTCATATCCAATGTCAATGAATCACCTATATCCCAAGTTGAATCTCAAGTAAGTTTCTAACATCCTAAAGGTATATATATTTGCAGAAATAAATATGATGGGGGCAATACACATATATTAGCGTCCCATTCCACTAATATTGGTGTAAGGGTATATATAACAACGGCTAATCCCCTGTTATATATACAAAGGTGTTTAAAAGAAATATCATGAAAACAATGTGCCAAGTATCGACACAGAAATCCTGATAGGTACGTATCATATGCTGTCCCGAAAGCACGAGTACCTAGCTCTGACCCTCGCCTTTCGACGTATGCATACGTACAAGACTCTGGTCGGTATCCCCAAGATAACCGCCGAGTAAAAGGTAATATCACCGGACGGTATGGTTCCCCTGACAGGCTCACCGTCTAACAAATCCAGCGATCCGTTCTCGCCCCGGGTACCTCCGGGCCCCACCATGTACCTTCATGCAGCCTCTACGCCTCCTCGCATGGGGTATAAATAATCAGCACCGATAAAACCCATGATGGATGCGCAAATATCATATCAAGGAAACCGGGTTTTTCAATGTATGCATAATTTCATGAACTCCCACGGTTCCCAAATCCAGGAAACATCATGTAAAATCCAAATAATAATGTGCAATCCAGGAATAAACATATACGATATATCTGAAATGCGAGCATATAACAGAGAATATGTAGCTGAAACCAGATGTATGCGAAATCAATTAGGTACAGCTAAGTAACATCCGTAAAGGTAAATATGTGACTGCAACTGAATATGTGTGTAACATATAGGTGTAGTAATGTATAGGTATCTACCTATAAGAACTGATGTCGTATACCCCCCTGGGTATAACTAAATATGTAGGATATCCCCCCGGTATAAGTAAAATGTGTGCAAGGTATACCTGTAGCTGTATCGTAAGGTGTATATGTACCTATCACTAAAGGTATGATACACTATAGGTATACCGATAAGCTAGATGTCATGTGTGATAAGCAATAGTATCTATAATGGTTAGTGTGTGACATGGCAATTATTGACGGTGTGTGTGTAGCATACAATCCGTGCTCGTGCAACATGAACCGTCAATAATATGTGCAGTGTCCTACGACTGCTAGTCACAGTAAAACTATATCAAGGAAATAAAGTAAAGGCGCAATTCTAACAATGACGTAGAATGTGCGATAGGTATTTGAATCCTAACCCAGACGCATAACGCCATGCGGGCGATTCCCCTGCAGATGTTAAATCTACTCACCTACGCTCCATGCTAGGTGAATCCTACCATCTGCTCCCCCTGTAGTAGTGTCCGTAGTCGCTGCCTGCAAACCTGCAAATAAGACACGTAAATCATATATAAGCCAAATAATCCGCAAAACGCGATATCGAACCAAAACGAGAAACTCGCGTCGCGAACTAAACGCGCGTGCACGATACGCTAAAACGTGCGTATACGCGTCTAAAACCATCGCGACACGCCGCGATACGCTGGATCACAGAACCCTCTCACGTATCGCGCGTATCGCGCAAACACAACGGACACCAAACACGATATATAGTTCCAGATTTTCCTACAGGTCAAATCTTACAAAACTAGATATGCCAAAGCACTAGAAAACACTGCAGACAACCCTAGCCAAGACCCCAACACCCAAGTCCCCAACTTGGCCGCAAATTGCGGCCAATAAGATTAAATCTGCGGCCTGGTTTGGGAGAGAGGGGTTCGTGTTCTGGTGGTGTTGTCTAAACCTAGTGAGCATGTTCCAGTATTCTCAAATTTATTCTGAAGGGTCCGGGTCAAAAGCAGATTACAAAATGCTAATATATCGCTTAAAAACGCTAATTTGCACAAAACACAAACCCTATGGTATTTTAGTGAAATCTGGGTTAAACTCAGATCAAGTGACCCTAATAACACTTAAATAAGTAGGGTTAACCAACACAATCATCACTTTGCCACAACATCTCACAAATCACCATAATTAGCTCTAAACTAGCTAATTAACACAAACCGACACCAATTATCACATAAACCAAGCAACTAGGAGATTGGGTTCAGAAAATATACCCTAGAGAACCCTAAGAAGCAGGAGAATGAGTGTATGGGGGAGACGAGGGGTTGCTACTGCTGCTGGGGTTCCTGTTGCTGCTGCTGCTACAGTTGCTGCTGCTGCTGCTTGCTTCTGCAGCTGCTGCTGATTTCTGGGGCTGCTGCTTCTGCTGTTGCTGTTGATGCAGGTGAGTGTGTGTGTATGTTTGAGAGAACAAGAGAAAAGAGAGGAAATGAGTGAGAGTGGGAGCAAACACAAATATCCCTCCCATTCTCACTCTCTCTCTTCATTAAATGGGCATGGCACAAGCCATGTTGCCCCATGCCCATATCTCTCTCAAGTCAACCATTCAACCAAATAAAATAAAACCCTTTTAAAATTCATTTCAAATTTAAAACAACCATGCACACTATTAAACCCAAAAGCACCTAAACAATAATTATTAACTTAAAGAGAATGGGCTACTCTATCATGCTTGCTAAACATGGTCTAACCCCATCTCTAAACCCTAGTTTACATGCACAAGTGTGTGTGTGCCTAGAAAAATTCTAATAAAATACTCATTAAATAGGGTAAAATAATTAAAAGTTAATTTGGTAAACTTTTTATTAAAAACCATACATTAAAATATAATTAGCTACAAAACACATTCTAAGGTGTTACAAGAAACCACTTGTAGCTCACTGGTAAAGCCTTTGCACTGCTGTGACGTAGCATGTGTGTTCGATTCTCATCAGACACAATTATTTTTCTGATTTTTCTTTTTAACTTTTTGGAAGACCAAAAGGTTGCACGTACAATACACGGGAAAATGAAAAGTTCAGAAAAATCAAACATGTGCCAAATGGTGTAAACACATAAAAACCCCACATGGCACGAATCTCGAGGCCAGAGAGCCAAATCTGACCGGCCAAACTTGCCCTAGGGCTGGCGCCGACGGCTCTGATGAGCCCATTTGCCTCCGTGCTTTGCACACTTATCCCTTCAGCTCCTCTTAACTCCTCTGCACTGTTTGATTTCCATGCAATCAAATAGTGACCTTTCATTTCACCATTTAAGATCATTTTAATGCTTTTTAATACAAAATTTTAATTCTCAAACCCTAATTCTCCACTATAAATACCACCCCATATTTTTGCTCAGCACCATTCTAAAAATTCTAGCAAAAACTCTCTCAAAAAGATCCTAAGTGCAAGTGGAGTAAAGTGGAGTTACCAAGCAAGTTTCTTCCGTCGAAGATAGTAGTCGATTCCGGAGCTCCCGCGACACCAAGAAGTTCATCCCTTCTTTCTTAACCTCTTCTTGATATATTCAAACCGTAAGTCCCTCCCAACTCTCCTCCTTTTCATTGAAATTCATCTTTAAATCTTATATCGGTAAAGTGGAGTTATTACCGATATTTTTTTCTAAAACCCTGGAAACTCCCTTTTTCTTTATATATTGGTCAACATAATTTTACCACATTATTTGTAACTTTAAATATCAATGTCTAGATTCAAGTTTAACCAAGAATCTCATGTGAAACAACCATAATTAAACTTTTTCATTAAAATACCTTGAACTTTATTATCACTTCTTTTCGTTTTTGTTAAAACTGTACCTTTGGAAAAGACTTCACGGGGTAACGACCTACCCCACATGTACACTTTAGTTTTATAGCACGATACCTATTTGTTTGAATATTTGTTTTTGAAGAATAATCTTTATAATAAAATACTACATATTTTTAAAACCGGGTTTCTTTTAAAGCGGTATTTCGTATTCCTTTGCAATTATACATCTACAACTCTCGTTAGGAGACCCGCTAATGCATGGTGTGGATTATCGCACATCCTGAGAATAGTAGAGCGAGATGCAGCACTTCTCACGGATTATTCGATCTCGAAAGGAAATAAAATACGGTTTTTTTAAGAAATGCGAATTTTCTAAATAAAACTAATTTTTAAAATTAAAAATTATATAAAATTATAAATCCATATTTTCATTATATTATGAAACTATAGTTTTCTAAAAATGAAAAATTACAAAATGTCAATAAAATTCCATCAAGTTACTAAAAAAGACTAGTTTTCAATAAAATACCATAAACTTTTAAAAGCTAGGCATTTATCATTAAAATACCTCAATACTTAAAACACATGCTCATGAGAACCCAATATAATATAAATCACCATCGAGGTTTTATTTTTAACTATATTAAAAATATTTTTCATAAAACCCTATCGAGATATACAAAACAATATTTTAAAGATTCTAGTAAATATGGGTTTAAGCGGGATCAATTCTCTTGAGCCCCAGAGAGTCAGAGAAAGTGAGTGTTTGCCTATTCAGGTTAGACAACTTAACGGAGTTATCAATAACAATTATCTTGGAAAAAGACACAAATCCCGCTGTCCATGTGCAACAGTTGCCGATTTCTCCCGAACCTAAGAATTCAAGAGTTAAATCCGTTCACAAGTGTATGACTCAATCTGAGTCCAAACTCAAACCTGAATCCAAAATCAAACACGAACTCGAATACTTGATCATGAACTTGAACACTCGAAATCAATATCAAACTCAAACTTGTATACTTGATTTGATTTGACCAAACCATAGTTATAACTTGACATGAACTCAACATGACTACTTGAACACATGATTACATCCTTAACATGAACCTGAACATTTTATATCCATGGATTCGGCCAAGACTTGTAAACCTAATCTATACAAAACATTACGCGGGGATAAAGAGATAGATTGGTACGGAACGTATATCGTGGCACGAGAGGTCACTTAAAAAACACCTACATGAATTTACGTGTTGTTGTCTTGTGGGTTATGGCGGGACCTTGTACTACATGTTACCATAGTCCACGGGGTAAGATGGACTCCTTTCGTATACATAAATACCTTCCTTATCAAAGTACAAACAATCACGTTAGAATAACTATCATATACCAGTAATCGGTCATATACAATTTTACATGTTCATTTCACTTTATATATTATCTTCTTTTTCTTCTTTTGGGACTTACCGAGCATTAGTTTGCTAACGATATTTTTTTCTGTTTCTTTCTTTGGAATGTTCGTCAGGAGGACCGGACTCTGAGGAGATAGAGCCGAGCCAGGAGGACTTGGACTAGCTTACCGCTCAGCCTGACTACTAGTTCCTCTGCACTTACTTTCAATATGTCATTGTTTAGGCATTTGCTTTTGATTATTGTATCTTTTATTTCAAACAGTTGTATGTAAACTTGAATGTAAATAAAGTTACTGTTTCATTTTATTCTCTTGTCATTCTTGTTCATTTTTATATATTGCTTAATAACGCTTAACGTATTTATTTCATAGTAAATACGTTGCGGCCTGCCACGTCGCCGTTTCCGTCTACTGGGAAGCGGGGCATGACACTTACGGCTCATAAAATTAAAAAGCCTTAAGTGACAGGGGCCTAAACCTGTCTCCTAAGCCATCGCTCCGAAACGGGCAACGATAAATGATGAGTCGCTCTCGGCATTACACATCAGTGTTAACGGTGCTGATGCCGACCTAAAACCCAAATCTCAATTTTTCCTAAGAAAAATGATGAATTGCTCCTGGTACCTGTACTCCAGTGTTAGAAACGCTGATGTCGGCCCTAACCTTAAATTTCCAAGCTTTCAAATCCAAGAGACCCCTAAGTCGTTAAACTGGGAACAGATGACCCCTAAATCGTTAAATTGAGAATGAAGGAAATCCTCTTATGGAAAATGATGATTCGCCTCTAGTACTACATCCCAGTGTAGTGATGCTGATGCCAAACAAAAGTCCAAATCCCACACTCGGAAAGTCTGTTCGACCTTATGAGGAGAATATTCCCATATGAGATCCTTACGACTCACAAAGGAGTAACACACTTGGGGGTCCACACGGCTCCTAAAGTGAAAATATACCTACGAGATCCTTTTGACTCGTAGGGAGAAAATGCTTTTATGAGACCCTTACGGCTCATAAAATTGAAAAGGTTTAGGTGACAGGGGCCTAAACCTGTCTCCTAAGCCATCGTTCCCCAACGGGCATGACAAATGATGATTCGCTTCTGGTACCATATTCCAGTGTAACGATACTGATATCAAACCAAAACCAAAATCCCCAAATCCTCTCATGGCAAATGATGATTCGCTCCTGGTACTATATTCTAATATCGTGATGCTGATGCCAAACACAAATCCAAATTCCAAGTCCCACACTGCAATACCTCAAATTCAAAGGTCCCGCCAAACAGGACAGGAATCGGACAAATCAAACTAAAGTCCCACCCGGAAGCGCTTCCAAGCTTAAAAGTCCCGCCGGACATATTGGAATTTTCCAAAATAAATCAAACCAACCAATTCAAATAACGACCTCTACGTCAAAAATAGAGACACTCCGGGAAAGGGGAAACTTCAAACAGACACTCCGTGCAGGGGGAGACGTCAAACAGACACTCCGTTTCGGAGAAACGTCGAACAATGACACTCCGCGCTAGGGGAAACGTCAAACAGACACTCAGTGCAAGGGGAGACGTCAAACAGACACTCCGTCTCGGGGGAAACGTCAAACAATGACACTCCGCGCAAGGGAAAATGTCAAACAGACACTCCGTGTAATGGGAGACGTCAAACAGACACTCCGTCTCAGGGAAACGTCAAACAGTGACGCTCCATCTCGGGGACATGTCAAACAGACACTCCGTCTTGGGGAAACGTCAGACAGGGACACTCCGTGTCGTAGAAACGTCAGGCAGTGACACTCCGTGTCGGGGATACGTCAATCAGCGACACTCCGTTCCAGAGATACGTCAGGTACCGACACCCCATCTCGGGGATACGTCATACACCAACACCTCGTCTCGGGGAAACGTCAATCAGATACTCCGTCTCGGGGAAACGTCAACCAGCGACACTCTGTACCGGGGAAATGTCAAACAGACACTCTATCTCGGGAAAATGTCAACCAGTGACACTCCGTGTCGGGGATACGTCATACACCGACACTCTGTCTCGGAGATACGTCAAGCACCGACCATCCATGTCGTAAAAAGGACAGTGCCAGCCTCCCAAAAGCGGGAACCAAATCAAGTCAACCCCCACGCGAAAGAAAATCCATCAATTTCACGCACATGACCCATACATATAGTGCGCATTCATTGATGGGGGACACTTTGTTGGGGTTAAAATTTACACCCCATTAACCAAAAGTCAAAGTCAAACCGCGAACAAGTAGGCTCAAGCCAAAGCAAACGAATCCAAGCCAGGCCCACGCTCGAACACAAGCCGGGCCCATGCCCAAACACAAGCCGGGCCCACGTCCGAACCTAAGTTCGAGCAAGTGGGCCCAAGCCTAGACCGACCCCCATGCCAAAGGAATAATCATCAAGCAATTAATATGTTTGATATAATTTTTATGAATAAATGTAAAATAAATGGGCAAAAAGCCAAATTCTGTAAAGCCCATGGCTCATGTGCAAAAATAAATATGCGCATGGGCATAGGATGGGCAAAATACCAATTTTGTACAAGCCATGGGGCTAAATGAAAAGATGTAAGCCTATAAAGGCCCCTTATGATGATTTCATAAAAAAAGAACTAATCTTAATTCCTCAAAAACAAAATCGTGAGTTTTGAGCCGCTCTTTAGTGCGCATGTCTCACTTTCTTTCTTTCTTTCTTTTTTAAAGTGCGCACGTCAGGTAGCTTTGAAAAAGGGGAAAAGGGCCCCTTTTGATCTTCAAAAGTTAAAGTCTTTGTGTTTTTGGATTGTTGCTCCATTAGGTTTCTACCCTACTTGCACCGTGCTAGGTGCCTAGTTGGCTAGGTGCGCACTCCATTGGGTGCACATCTAGCCAACCTTTTGGCCCATTCGTAACCCTTTGCCCCCCTTCACTCTCTCGCACCTCACCAGGTGCGCACCTTGTCGATGTGCATCTCGGCAGATGCGTACTTGTCACGTACGCACCTTACCACGTGTTCACTTTAATAAGTGCGTACGTTGCACATATACACTCATCACATCTCCCGTTAGAAAAAAATTCTAACTGGGTGCTTCCCTGCATCCCGCAAGGGGGCTGCTAGTCCTCTTGATCCTCAGCCCGCTATCCAGGTAGCGGCACCCCCGCAAAAACTCTGCGAGGCCCCCTATATGCCCGAAACACCCTCAAACTTAATTTCAAAAACAACACATATTGCATATTGAGTTCGCATGATCTGTTTGACTTGTTAATCAGAGGTTCTCTCGCTCCAAAAGAGATGGGTAATTAACGGCAACTTAGTCCGCGGCTGCTAAAGATTTGGATCCCCACAATAAATAAACCCCTGCCTACCACAGGCAGGGGGAATCTAATATGCCTGACAAGCGAAACGCCTTCCTATCTCAATAGGGTGACGAAAAACACTTTACAATCACGATATTCAATATTTCATTATTATTAATTATAAATATAAGCTCGATTTATGGGAGTTTTATTATGTAAGTAGGATATTCCGTAATCCCCACGGAACAACAGCAACACAAGATTCACGATTTATATGTAATGCAAAATAATGTATGATCCCCTCTTACACATAAATACCCACATTCTTCGAGCTACCCCATCCCCATATATATATATATATATATCCAATAACACTAGTGTCTATTATACATGTCATGTTCACAAGATTCAAGATTTATAATTCACGAAATTCATGATGAAAACATAGTCGCAATAATGGATCAATAAAATTATAGTTCAAATTCAGGTCAGAATATATCACAAGTTCAAATACAGAAAAGAAGTCAACTTGTAGGTCAGATATCACCCTAAAAACATCCTAACCGGATTTCGGGGACAACAGGAAAAACATAGAAATACCTGTCTACATATATCTAAATCGAAATAAGCATATATAAAATATATCACAATAAGTTAATAGGTTATTAAGTTGAATTAGAATGTGAAAATAAATAGATATTAAATTAAGCAGAGCATAGCAAGCATAAAGTTATATGAAAATAATATACAAAAGTGTTATGAAGGAATTGTTAAGGATGCAGGTAAATTATAAGTAATTAGGTATGAATGATAAGTATGATCAGTGTCAGTGTTCATAAGTTAGATAATTTGATGTCGGGCCCCGGTCCTTGCTCCCGGAACAATACTGTCTGTGTTGGGGGTAGGTCATGACAGAATGGTATCAGAGCCAATCTCTCAGTAGTAGGTTTGTGGTTCAAGAACGAACCATTATTCTGAGATGGAGAGGATATCGGGCCCCGGTCCTTGCTCCCGGAACAAAGTGCCACGCCAAGGAGCATGGGCCACTTCTTGAGTCCGTAGGATCTACTCTAGAACAATGTGATCGGTCCCTGAAACACATTTTGAAAGAGAGCAGATATGTACTATAAATGGAATGAGGTATCACTCTTCAATGCGGAGACGCTTTTTAAGTGAACCGGCATTACAGGAGGTTGAGAACTCCATAGTTAAGCGTGCTCGATGCAGTGAAATTCTGGGATGGGTGACCTTCTGGGATGTGGCCCCTAGTCGGGTCCGATTCGCTCCGAAGGACAAAACCGTGTGGTTGCGGCTAGAGCAGACAATACCGTCTGTGTTGGGGGTGAGTCGTGACATTTGAAGTAATTAAGAATATTATAACTAACATGTTTATGATATAGTATATTAATTACATAATACTGTATCGATGAATTAGCAATAATATTAGATAAAAGAAATAATAAAAAAAGTATAGTAAGAACATTTGAAGTAATTAAGAATATTATAACTAACATGTTTATGATATAGAATATTAATTACATAATACTGTATCGATGAATTAGCAATAATATTAGATAAAATAAATAATAAAAAAAGTATAGTAAGACGATGTTAATGTAAACTAGTAAAGAGATATAATAATATAATAATGTGAAGCAGAATTTAATGTAATAAAGCAAGAATATGTTTATAAAAAGTCAAAGTAATTAGATGATAAACAATAAAGTGAATAATGGTATGTGGATTATTAATGTGAAATATCTTAATGCAATACAACAGTAAAAAAATCAATAGTATTAATTAGTATATATCATTAAATAGTATTTAAATAGTAATTATAAAGTAATTGTTTATAATAAATTTAGTACATTATTTTAGATATTGCTTTAATATGGGAAACTCGGCATAAAAACACAAGCGGGGCATGAATAGAGGCATGGTATGAAAAAAATGAATAACTAGAGGAATAAGCAAGAGGGGACTTATCGAAAGAGGATCTAAGATCACCCTCACAACGAGTAAAGAATGCCTCAATTCGATCGAGACAACGGGGTTGGAGTCGTGACAGTACCGTCTGTGTTATGGGTGGGTCGTGACATTTGAAGTAATGAAGAATATTATAACTAACATGTTTATGATATAGTATATTAATTACAGTCATAATACTGTATCGATGAATTAGCAATAATATTAGATAAAAGAAATAATAAAAAAAGTATAGTAAGAAGATGTTAACGTAAACTTGTAAAGAGATATAATAATATAATAATATGAAGCAGAATTTAATGCAATAAAGCAAGAATATGTTATATGAAAATTCATAGTAATTAGATGATAAACAATAAAGTGAATAATGGTATTGTTTCGCCCAATCAGAGCAAAGCTCTGTTCAAATTCAAAATTCAAAATTTTGAAGCAACGCTTCAAGTCTCGGGCGCAACGCGCCACGTGTCAGGCGCTAATACGTCAGCGCAGCACCCAAGAAGGCGTGCCCAATCAGAGCAAAGCTCTGTTTAAAGGAAGCAACGCTTCAGTTGCGCAAGCCTTGCGCTGCGCGACACGTGTCAGCGCGGATGCGCTAGCGCAGTTGCGCTGCACCTTGCGCTGCGCGACACGTGTCACGCGCTGGGGCATCTACGCCAAACAGAATAAATATTTTTAAAGAAATCTTTCTGTTCTTGTTAAAACAAGAAGATTTTCTTCTGTAAAACAGAAGCCCTTGGATCAAAGATCCAACGGTGGGAAAAATTCCCCAAATCACTCTGAGAAAGATCTCTTTAACAAATTCAACAAACTTATGGGCACTATAAAAAGGACCCTAGGCCTCAATTCAAAGGCATCAATATTTTCTTGAAAAATCAAGAGCTTCAAACAGAGAGAACTCTGAGAAAAATTTCAAGAAGAGGTAAAAAACCTTTATAAGGGAGAAGAAATTTTCTCTAATAGATCATTGATCTAAAAACAAGATCAATGATCTTCATATAATAAATAGTGCTTTGTACTTCTTATGAACCACTGGTTCTTTAAAACAGAAAAAAATAAATAAAAAATAGTGCTTTGCACTTTTATGAACCTCTGGTTCTTGAAATGAAAGAAAAGTTTATTTTTCTTTGATTCTAATTTGATCAAAGATAAAAAATAGTGTTTTGCACTTCCAAACTGCGCTGTTGCGCTCTTGAGAGAGCGCCACGTGTTAGCTGTAGAACAACTTGCGCTACGCTCTCTTAAGATAGAGCTTTGCTCTCTGGAATTGGCGCAACTCGCTGAGAGCGGGCCACGTGTCAGCAGCGCAACAGCGCAGCGCACTAACGCAGCGCACTGCGCTGTTGTGCTTGCGCTCACCAGAGCATGACACGTGTTCTATCTACAAGCGCTTGTGCTCAGTAATCGGCGCAAAGCGCCTGACAAATGCAATGCATTTCCCAAAGGGTCAGGCCCAAATCAAAAAGACCAAGCAGGCCTAATTAAATTGATGCTCTGCATCATTTATAAATGGGCAGAGCCCAAACAAAATAACAAAAATGTTATGCAGGGCAGAGCCCAATTGAGAGGTCCAATGGACCAAAACAAATGCTCTGCATTATAATAAAAAAAGGGCCAAGCCCAGTCAAAACGGGCATAAATGGCCTAAAGTAATGTTATGCATTATTCTAAAAAAGGGAAAGCCCAGACAAAAAAACAAATGCAAATAAAATATTGGACATTTTCAACTGGACTTAGCCCAATCATGACCATAAGTCCTTAAATTAAATTGACTGAGCAAAATGGCTCTCCTAAATCAATCTACATCCGGTTCGAGGGTACATCTCCGAACTCCTTTGACATCCATCGTTGTAATTCCTCAACGACGTCAAAGAGGTGACGGGTCCCAACGACCACACACCCATATGGACTGCGGGGTCCTTAAACTCATGGACCGAGACGTCCCTAAACTAATATTGGACCGAGACGTCCCAAAACTAATATTGGACCGAGACGTCCCTAAACTAATATCAGACCGAAATGTCCTTAAACTAATGACGGACCACCACGTCCCTAAACTGGAACATGGACCACCACGTCTCTAAACTGGAACAATAGAGCCAATTGCTCTTCTTTCGGATCTAAACGATCCCGTTCAAGTCGATCTTAGTCCAAAATAGGACTAACGTATCATTGGCGAACGTTTAAGTCGATCTTAGCCGCAACGCGACTAACGCATCCTTAAACTAAAAAAACACCAAACCCAAATCTAAATAAATACGGATTTAGACTAATCCACGTCCTACGGGCGACGGTATTACTCAGTCTCCGTATACAATCCACGGGCAACCACAAACAAAACAAACACCCACGACACGAAGTGAAATTCTGGAGAAGGAGAAAGTTGTTACCGCGAAGCGGTAGTGTAATTAACTGCAAGGGCTTGCGCCTGCAGGGAAGAGCGTCCCCACAATCAAAAACCCCTCTAGCGAGGGGGAATCTGACAAAGTCTGCTACATCGGCCGCATCCGTCTAAACCTTCGATACACGGTGCCATAAATCAACTTGGCATCTTCGGAGAGGTGGACGGATAAAACCAAATAGCATCTGCCCCGAATCTCAGCGTCAGGCCATCGCGGTCTTGTGCGCCGTCCATTCGGAGGGGAACAGATTCTGGCATGCCCGGTGGGACCTCTTCCTCTTTCCACTCCACACTTCGTGTGTCGTCTTCGCGAACCAATCGCGGTTTGTTAAATGGTTGTATTCGGATTTCAAGCTACTAAGATTTGGTCTTTTACTTGGCGTAGAATTCAAGATTCAATGGCCTCTAACTGCACTAACTGCTCGAAGTGCCACTGCAACGGACGCTCCACCTCACCGGGAGGTGTAGCATATGGGCCCCAAGCGGCTTCCTTCCTCACTCTGCCGGTAGATCAGGTGACCCAAGCTACCACTGGTCTGTTCTTTGGGACTATGGTCCTACCTACAAGCTTCCCTACGCCAATACCTGCACTGGAAGTGAACAAAAAATCGGTCTTCGACCGGCTCACTGTTACGACGCCCCCTGTCAACGGGTCACTCATTACCAAACCGACAGCCTCTGTTTTCACTAGGCTAAATCAGAACTCTGAATTGGCTGTCCCGAGGAAGGCGATAACTGTTGCTCCGGAAGTCGTCAAGGCGGCTTCCCCTGTCAAAGAGTCAGTCTTTTCAAGGCTGACGATTCCTGCTCCTCCCCCTACTCGAGGGTCTGTCTTCGACAGGTTGAATATCACTCCTCAAAAGACAACCTCAGTCTTTAAGAGGTTAACACCGGCGACGCCTCATTCAAACAGGGGGCAAAAAGAAACTATCTCAAATTCCGAACCAATCCCGATGGCTCGTCGTGCACGACGTCGCCATTGGCAACGAGTAAGGAAGGCAGGGGGCAACTCTCCATCAGGGCTAACTCCACCGGCTCCAGTGGTGGAAGTCAACGCTGCTGTTCCAACTGGGAACAGCTTTGAGCTGCTGAGAAGGGTATGGAAGAACTCTCCAACCGCTACATTGAAAAGATCTCCTCCGCCTATAGACAAAGCTCCAGGGACAAAGCAGGAACAGCCCCCTCAACGGCTGTCGTAAAAAATATACAAGGTTTGGCGTAGAGTTCAAGACTCCGTGATTGACCCGGACCACTTTCATCACCAGAAAAAGGCAAAGGTGGAAAAAGACAAAAACCGCCCCATTAAACAACAGAGGGCAACAATTGCTAAGATGCCCACTTCAACGGTCCACAGAAGAAGGAGGCCAGAGAAAGCTCCCGTGACAATGGCAAAGTCTAAAAGCGGTGAACCTAAACGCCCCAAGTCAGGGGGCATAACGGTTCATACGGTTTATATGGCTTCTGGAAAGGAGGAAAGCCGCACTTCTACGGGTCACCGACCGCTCACCCGATCAGTGACCAAGGCTCAGGAGCAGCAACAAAAGCTCCAGGAGATGATGAATGCTATGGCCGTGCTTACAGAGCCAAAAGAAAACCCTGAAGCGTCCTTAGATGAGCGCCGAGACGAAGAGACCGACGCCGAGTTCCTTCGCAGAATATTGGAAAAGAAGGACAAAGAGGCTGCTGAACAAGCGGCCAACATACAGCGTATGGGCCTCCTCTTCCAGGACATGATAGGGATGATGATACAACAAGATCCCCCGAATGAAGAACCTCCGATCGTCCTTGGAGACGATAGGGGAGAGACATCGAATCCTCAGCCCATTCTATCAACGGCTAAAGAGGATACAATCTCTAAAACTGATCTGGATGAATACATAGCCCAGCAAATAAGGGTTCATCATGCGGCCGAAGCAGCCGGCCACATCGTAAAAACGGGGCGGCCATATCCAGGCTGGTATGACCAAATCAAGTACCCGCCGGGTTACACAATTCCCAAGTTCCATGTCTACAAGGGGACCGGCAATCCCCATCAGCATGTTGCCCAGTTCAGGGCGCTTTGCAGTAACACCGGCGGCGATGACAAGCTTTTGCTCCGCCAATTCGTTGGAAGTCTATCAGATACGGCGTTCGAGTGGTACTCTGAACTCCCTAATGATTTTATTAAAACCTTCGCGGAAATGGAGCTGCTGTTTACCCAACGCTTTGCAAGTGCAAGTGAACGTACCTCGATGACGGCACTGATTAACGCTAGGGTAAAACCCGGCGAGACATGGGTTCAGTACGCTATACGGTGGCGTAATCTATGGTCGAAGTGTGAGCAGCGCATAGAAGAAGCCCCTGCGGTAGGAATGTTTGTTGGAACCCTTGATCCACAAGCAACCATCTCACAGTTTATGATGTTCTTCAAGACGACTACCTTCCAGGCTTTGATTGACAAACTAGCGCAGATGGACCAGATGGGCCATAAACCCCCTCTCCCAAAGCCGGATTCCCGAAATGACAAAGGAAAGGGAAAAGCGATCGTTGTCGCTAATGCTCAACAACAACCGAACGACTCGAAGCCGGTTGCTCGTCCAAACAATACGCGCCCGTACGTACCCCTTGAGGATAGGATGGGACGTCCTTATTCCCTTCCCCCGCGATAAAACAAGGAGGTTATTCGAGCTGGCGTTGCGCAACAGACTCATAAATCTGCCGGATCCAAAACGTCCGTTGCAACCAAGTGACGTCAACGAGCCCAACTACTGTTCTTATCATCGAGTACTAGGCCACCCGATCGAAGATTGCTACGTTTTCAAGAATTGGCTTGAAAACCAATACCGACAGGGCAAGTTCGCGTTATCTGACAAATGGAAGGTGAATCCCCCGCAGCCCCACACCTCTAAGGGGACGAATACGTCAGGGGCAACATGCTCCGTCATCGAAGAAGCTCCTTGGGAGGTCGTATTGTCAGCCAAGACAAAGAGGATGCTAAACGATCTTCAGACATGTCCAGCGGTCAAGTGGAAGAACCCATTGGAGCCACAAATTATGGAGGGAATGCTAAAACCTCGTCCGATTCAAAAGATTGGTGGAAGTGGCCCAAACACTCATAACCAGCCGTCAAAATCTTCGAAAAAGAAGAAGAAGAAATATAAGAAGCCCGTGAAGCCTGACGACAAGCGTACGGACTTACAGAAGCAAATTGACGCGCTGGAGGAATACAATCAGAGGGCACGAACCCCCATTACATTCCAAGAGTTCCTCAGCCATGTCTTTCAAGAAGAGGATGAGGGAGAAAGTTCATCAGATGAATCCGAGGAATATGTGGTGAACTGTCATATGATTTCCCATTCGATCACAAATAATGAGGAGATTCCTTGCACCGAAAAGCTGGGGGCAGATCCTGAACCAAAGGTTCTGGGGCCATCAGATGAAGTAATTGACGCACTCCTTAATGAAGCTCGGTTGAAAAGTAAAGCTGATCGGGAGCACGAGGCGGCTATATTTGAAAGGGCCAAGCGCCAGCGACTTGATGAAGGAGCTGAAACGATCCCGCTGGAGCAAAACACCTCCGCTACCGACAAAAGCCAACTCAGGATGAGGAAAAAGTTCGCTAAACCCATATCAATGGGCATGAAGCTACCATCCTCTGAAGGAAACATCGCCGGTGAAGTGGAAACGCACCCCTCGTATTGCTTATATCATCAGAGGATTTCGCACCCCACTCAAGAGTGCAGAGCTTTCGATAGATGGTGGTAAGGATACGTTGCTCATCGACAACGCTTTAAGCGGGAAAAACGTAAAACTCGTCGGGAGCAGAGAAATACGACCGAAGGGCTTAAAAGAACTGCTGGCGATTGTCGCATGGTTAACACCGGTGGATCACAAGTGCCTACATTCGAGAGTGATTCTGATGAAGAGCTAGAACTTTCCCCTCTCTTTAAAGAGTCCGCTTCAGGAAAAGAAGAAGAACCGAAGGTCTGCGAAAATATCCGGCTGCGGAATCGGACGCTGCCTGAAAAGAACCTCGGACCCTTGAACAGAAAAGATAAAGGGAAAGAAAAGGTCTCTGAGGATATTACTCTCGATGACCAAGTTGCGGAAGAGTTAACCGCCAAGAACCCACCAAAGAAGAATAAGGTGGATTACAAAGTCTTAGCACATCTGAGGAAGCTGCCCTCACAGCTCAGCATTCTTGACGCCCTTTTGCTATCAAAAGAGGCGAGAGATTCGTTGATTAAGGCACTCCAAGACCCGGACAATTCCAAGAATGCCTGGCCGAGGAAAAGATGAAGGATGAATTAGAGAAAGTACACACGGCTGATGTTACTTTTGGCGATGAAGACCTTCTACTTGGGACTTGCGAACACAATCGCCCTCTCTATGTTTCGGGATACTGCCATGATATAAAGATAGGCAAAATCCTGATCGATAACGGGTCGTCTGTTAACCTACTCAACGTGCGGGTGTTGAAGGAAATCTGCATGAGCGTCCAGCACCTTGCTCGGGACAAGATCACCATATCCGGGTTCGACTCCCAATCGTCAAAGACTCTTGGATCTGTGATACTGACGCTACGCTTCGGACTACTAGTCACGGACATTAAGTTCCACGTCATAGACGCCAAGACATGCTACAACGCTTTGCTCGGCCGACCATGGTTACACGAGTACAACATCATCCCTTCTACACAACATCAGTGTATGAAGTATTTTAATGATGATTTCGAGTATACCGTGATGGGAGAACTGAACCCGTTCTCTGTGAACGAGGTCCGCAAATACGAAGATGCCAAATACTTCTTGCCGGATTTCGAAGACACGGAGAAGTGTCACATGCCGGAAAATAAAACTAACGCCACCATCCCTGTCTTCGGCAGTGATACCGAGGAGGAAGAGGAGAGCGTTTATTCGGGTCCGCCCCAACATAACAAGCCAGGACCATCCACTCCTACATTGGTCTTTGGTAGTGACTCGGAGGATGAGGTCCATGTCGTATTCTCTGCTCGACCTTCAATACAAGCTTCCGCTGACGAAGAGCAAAGTCTGCAAGTCGCCATGGTGCCGCCTAAACATCATAAAGAACTGGACGCACTTAATATCTACAGTGTAGAAGAGCTGCGGACATTCTACATCCCTCCCATGCGAGAAAACGAGAAAGCAATTCTGTTTTACCGCTCTGAAGAAACCAAGGTGAAAAAAGAAATCTGGTATGGCGCAGATCCTGCGCTCGACAGGCTTCAGCCTATCCGTCTTCCCAGATATTATACAGAGGGTTTGAAGAAGCTGCTGAAACGCCAGGGGATATCCTTCAAACAGACCGTTAGAGAGGCCAAATTCTATGACAGGGTCTGGAATGTTCCCGGGACTCAACGCAAACTGCCTAATGGGAGAATGGAAACGAGAGGGCTTGGATACATCCGGTCAAAGAAACGAGAGTTACTACCCGGCTGCTACGTCGTGTATGACCTTGATGAAGAAGCGGATGCTCAATGGGAGGACGCTAATCCTAAGCCTGTGAAGGTTCCAGATGCAAGAGAGCCCAGTCCGTCGTTCGAGGAACAAATGGACAGACTTATAAAGAAAGCTGGTCAAAAATTCCAAGATGATCACAACCGTGAGACGGCCATCTACGAGAAAGCCAAGATGCAACGCCTTCTCCAACAGGCTGTAAAGGATGAAAATGCCGCTCCTTGTCAACCTGTTATAAAGAAGGCTCAGCTCAAAAGCAGAAATAAGTCGAAAGGCCAAAAAGGCACTCAACAACAACAAAGCAGGGCTAAGAAGCCACGCAAATGGGAGTCGAGCGTTATTGATCTATCCCTCATGAAGAAAATGAGTCGAGCATACTCTTTTCCTCGGGATAAGACAAGGAGGATATTTGAGCTTGCTCTAAAACATCAGATGCTCGCGCTGCCGGAGTCTAAACACCCTGAACAAGCAGGCGAAGCCTCACACCCGGACTATTACTCTTACCATCGAGTAGTAGGTCATCCTCTTAAAGATTGCTTCACCTTCAAGAATTGGTTCGAAGATCAATACCAGCTTGGTAAATTCGCTCTGTCCAACAACTGGAGGGTAGCACCACCACAAAAGCACGAGCCTAAGGCCACGAAAGAAAAACCAGTTCCACATTGGGATTGGAAGCGAATTCGTACCTGTCACATGATAACAATACTACAAGAAGAATCCGAGAACATGGACAGCCTTCCCTGGTGCCTCGAAAACAGCAATGATGAGGTGATCTCAGAATTTCCCCCAACTCCAAAAGAACTGGAGGACGGAATACATACCACTGCAGATAACCTCAAGAAAATTGAGTTGGGGACGATAAACGATCCGCGACCGACATTCGTCAGCGAGTTGCTGTCTGAAGAAAAGGTGGCTGCGTTAAAGGACGTCCTTGTACAACATAAAGATTGCTTCGCATGGAACTATTCCAAGATGCCGGGACTTGATCCAGAAGTTGCTGTACATAGACTGGCAATATCCCCGAGTGTCAAGCCAGTCAAACAAGCGCCGAGAAGAATGCGGCTTGAGCTCGAGATGAGCATCAACGCTGAAGTCAAAAAGCTGATAGACTCCGGCTTTATCCAGAAAGTTCAATACCCTGAATGGATTGCTAATATCGTCCCAGTGATGAAGAAAAATGGGACGGTGCGCATATGCGTGGACTTTCGAGATCTCAACAAAGCCTGCCCGAAGGATGATTTCCCAGTACCAGTCACCGAACTGATGATAGACAATACGTCCACGCATGAGATTTTCTCATTCATGGACGGCTCATCAGGATATAATCAAATAAAAATGCATCCTGAAGACCAGAAACATACGACTTTTCGGACTCCTTTGGGAATATTCTGTTACAAGGTGATGCCCTTCGGTTTAAAGAACGCCGGTGCAACCTACCAAAGGGCCATGATGAAGATTTTCGATGACCTTATACACGAAATCGTTGAATGCTATATCGACGACCTCGTTGTTAAAAGCAAATCATATGAGGAACATCTCGAGCATCTGAAGACCGTATTTCAACGTCTTTGACAATACAACTTGAAGATAAACCCTCTGAAGTGTGCATTCGGGGTTTCCTCGGGCAAATTCCTGGGATTCATCGTTCGACACCGAGGTATCGAGATAGATCCGTCCAAGATCAAGGCAATCATGGGAATGCCTCCGCCGAGGACTCTCAAACAGTTGCGGTCTCTCCAAGGGAAGCTCGCATACATACGGCGATTTATAGCCAATCTTTCAGGAAAGTGCCGTCCTTACAGTCACCTGATGAAGAAGGGAACCCCATTCGTTTGGGATCACAAATGCCAAGGCGCACTGGATGAGATCAAGCAGTATTTGCAAAACCCTCCAGTGTTGGCTGCTCCAGTGAAGGGAAAGCCTCTCATTCTTTACACAGCTGCCCTTGAAGGTTCTTTGGGCGCATTATGGGCACAAGAGAATGACCAGGGGAAAGAAAGAGCACTTTACTACTTAAGTCGAGTGCTGCTGGGGGCAGAAAGCAATTACTCCCCCATTGAAAAACACTGCCTGGCGTTGATCTTCGCAATAACAAAGCTTAGACATTATGCATTAGCGCATGAAGTCCATCTCATTTCAAAGGTGGACCCTCTCAAATATCTAATGTCAAAGGCCATATTGACGACTCGCTAAATGGGCCCTGCTCTTAATGGAGTTCTCGATAGCATATCGACCACTCAAAGCAGTAAAAGGCCAGGCCATCGCCGACTTCCTTGCTGAGCACCCGATACCGGCCGACTCTCCTTTAAACTGCGATCTTCCAGACGAACATGCGTTTGATGCGATCGATGGTGATAATACCCGATGGGAGCTTTATTTTGACGGAGCATCTTCCGTGAAGAAGCGCAAACAAAGTACCCCTATAATCAAATCGGGGGTAGGACTCATCTTTATAACTCCACAAGGAGGGATAATGCGCTACGCGTTCTCCCTGACGGAACCGAGGACAAACAATGAAGCCGAATACGAAGCTCTGATAGCAGGCTTCGAGATCGCCATTGACATGGGAATCGAAAACCTCCTCATATACGGAGATTCGCAACTGGTCGTTAGTCAAGTAAACGGCGATTACCAAACATGCAAACCGGAATTGGTAAAATACGGTGAAAAGGTGCAACAACTGCTGACCCAAATTCCCTCCTATACTTTGGAAAGTATACCACGCGCAGAAAATAGCAAAGCGGACGCGTTAGCTAAGCTTGCTAAAGAACTGGCTGACGAGAACCTCGATGAGGTTAGAATCATGGTACAAAGTCATCGGGTGCTCGCCCCCGCAGAAATACCTCCGGGATCGCCCGAAGAAAAGAGAGTGACTGAACAAGCGACCTTACAAATAAAAGACCATGAGAAGGTTGAGGATTGGAGGGAGGTCTTTATAGACTACTTCAAATCCCACCAAATGCCCGAAGATGCGTCCGCACGACACCAGCTCATGAAACGAGCTCTGTCTTTCGCCTTCGTCAATGATACTCTATACAAGAGGTCATTCGATTCTCTGTGGCTGAGGTGCTTAGGACCGGACGAAGCGGAAAGAGTCGTTCAAGAAGTTCATGACGGGATCTGCGGTTCTCACCAAGCAGGCCCAAAGATGAAGTTAAAGATCAAACGGATGGGCTATTACTGGCCCACGATGATTCAAGACTGCATCGAATATGCGAAGCAATGTCACTCATGCCAGATTCATGGGGACTTCATCCACCAGCACCTAAATCCGTTGCATCCAACGGTGGCTAGCTGGCCATTCGAAATGTGGGGGACTGACATAGTTGGCCCTATCGAACCAGCATCGTCTAGGGGACATCGTTTCATCCTGGCGACGACTGACTACTTCTCTAAATGGGCAGAAGCAGTACCGTTAAGAGAGGTGAAGACGGAAAATATCCTCTACTTCTTCAAGACGCATGTCATATATCGGTTTGGAACTCCGCGACGGATCATCTCCGATAACGGGCCAGCTTACAGAAGCCACAAGATCAGTCGCTTCGCGCAACAGCATAATATAGACTGGAGATATTCTTCGGTTTATAATCCGCAAGCCAATGGACTAGCTGAAGCCTTCAACAAGACATTGACAAAAATCATAAAGAAAACGGTGTCCCGTAATAAGAAAGATTGGCACGAAAGACTGCAAGAAGCTCTTTGGGCATATCGAACTACATTCAAGACGGCCACGAACACAACGCCGTACGCGTTGGTGTTCGGTACGGAAGCAGTACTCCCTCTCGAGATAGAGTTACCCTCTCTACGAGTGGCAGTTCACCACGAGCTAACGGACGAAGAAAATGCTCACCTTCGGCTTGAGGAGCTTGACGCCCTTGATGAAACTAGGCTCATAGCGCAACAAAATCTGGAAGCTTATAAAGCAAAGATAACGCGCTCATACGAAAGATTGACCCGACCGAGGACATTCCACCAAGGCGAACTCGTGCTAGTGGTCAAAAGGCCTATGATTCCCAATCGCGCCAAGCGGGGAAAATTCGAGCCAAACTATGAAGGCCCGTACATCATAGATAAAGTTTACCAGGGTGGGGCCTATCTACTCATGGACATGCACGGTGAAAGGCCTTTCAGGCCGATAAACGGTCTCTTCCTGAAGAAATACTACGCTTAATGAGCCACAGCCTAGGTCAATGATAGATGACGACGACCATGTCCGCTCGCTATCCTCCTAAGCTCAAGTTTTATAAGCAGTAGCCAACCTCTCAATGTCGGACCGAAATGTCCTTAAACTAATAGCGGACCGAAATGTCTTTAAACTAATAGCAGACCGAAACGTCTTTAAACTACTACCGCAGCATCTTTAGACTGACGAGATATAGAAAAAAAACATATAAAAATAAAATAAAATAAAAACAGGTATGTCCATAAGCAAAAAGGGGCACGGATGAAAACCCGAAAGGGCTCCGTGAGTAAAAACAGCAGGGCTACCGGCGAGTGTTCGTGAAAACCCGAAAGGGCACGACCTCGTAAAAAAAAATAAAAGAAAAAGAAAATAAAAAAAAAGAAAATAAAAGCGGTACGTCCATAAGCAAAATGGGCACGGATGAAAACCCGAAAGGGCTCCGTGAGTAAAAACAGCAGGACTACCGGCGAGTGTTTGTGAAAACCCGAAAGGGCGCAATCTCGTTAAGAAACACTTGTAGGGTCCTCTCGACCCTATAAGGAGAAACCACCCGCGTGAGATCCTTACGATTCATAAGGGAACAACACACTTAGGAATCCCCACGATTCCTAAGGAGAAAATACACTTGCGAGATCCTCACGACTCGTAAGGAGAACGCTCTTTTGGGACCCTCACGGCTCGTAAGATTTGAAAGTCTTAAGTTACAGAGATCTAAACCTGTGCTTAAGCAACCCCCACAACTTTCGGTATTGCCCTACAAGTGGCTCAGCACTGACCCTTGTATACAATCCACGGGCGCGAGTAAACATTTCCCTAACTAAGTCCCATCTGAGACTAGGGATATGTCCATACGGTAAACAACCCTTGTAAATCCGCTCGACTTACAAGGAGAAAACCCTCCTGTAGGATCCTTACGACTTACAGAGGAACAAAACACTTAGGAACCCTCACGATTCCTAAGGAGAAAATACACCTACAAGATCCTCACGACTTGTACGGAGAAATACCTTTGTGAGACCCTTACGGCTCATGAAGTAAAAAGCCTTAGTCGACAGGACCTTAACCCTGGTCGCTAAGCCTCCTTTGTTCGACAACAACAGAAGCAAATGATGATTCGCTCCTGGCAATATCCCAGTTGTAGCGGTGCTGATGCCAAAATTGGTGTCCAGGTTCAGGTTTACGGCGAAAAGCCAGTAGGCCGCACATGCATACGAAATAGCCGAAATGATAGGGCAACTTGCAATAAAAAGCAGCAAGTAAAATGTATGAATGCGAAATAGCCGAAATGATTGGGCAACTCGCAATAAAAAGCAGCGAGTAAAAATAAAATAAACAGCCGAAATAATTGGGCACCGCGAAAAATAACCGAAATAATTGGGCAATCGCGACCTTGGCGATATAAAAGCTGAAATGATAGAGCATCGCGGAAAGAATAAAAAAAATGAAAGAATGAAACTTTTTGCCCTACAGTTAAGATCACATCGATCCCTGTATACAATCCAAGGGCATAAACAAATAGGGAACCATACCCTCCCAACAAATTCCTCGACTCACGGATACAAACACTCCTTGACGAGAGCCTCCTGATCCGCGTCGACCCGCAGAGCCACCAGCGCCTCCGTGAGAATTCTCGACTCGTTTCAAACCCCAAGGAAACAAATAATCCTTGGCGCTTGGGAAACAAATAATCCCTAGCAAATTCCTCGACTCACGGATACAAACACTCCTTGACGAGAGCCTCCTGATCCGCGTCGACCCGCAGAGCCATCAGCGCCTCCGTGGGAATTCTCGACTCGTTTCAAACCCCAAGGAAACAAATAATCCTTGGCGCTTGGGAAACAAATAATCCCTAGCAAACTCCTCGACTCACGGATACAAACACTCCTTGACGAGAGCCTCCTGATCTGCGTCGATCCGCAGAACCACCAGCGCCTCCGTGGAAATCCTCGACTCGTTTCAAACCCCAAGGAAACAAATAATCCTTGGCGCTTGGGAAACAAATAATCCCTAGCAAACTCCTCGACTCAAGGATACAAACACTCCTTGACGAGAGCCTCCTGATCCGCGTCGATCCGTAGAGCCACCAGCGCCTCCGTGGGAATTCTCGACTCGTTTCAAACCCCAAGGAAACAAATAATCCTTGGCGCTTGGGAAACAAATAATCCCTAGCAAACTCCTCGACTCACGGATACAAACACTCCTTGACGAGAGCTTCCTGATCCGCGTCGATCCGCAGAGCCACCAGCGCCTCCGTGGAAATCCTCGACTCGTTTCAAACCCCAAGGAAACAAATAATCCTTGGCGCTTGGGAAACAAATAATCCTTAGCAAACTCCTCGACTCACGGATACAAACACTCCTTGACGAGAGCCTCCTGATCCGCGTCGATCCGCAGAGCCACCAGCGCCTCCGTGGGAATTCTCGACTCGTTTCAAACCCCAAGGAAACAAATAATCCTTGGTGCTTGGGAAATAAATAATCCCTAGCAAACTCCTCGACTCACGGATACAAATACTCCTTGACGAGAGCCTCCTGATCTGCGTCGACCCGCAGAGCCACCAGTGCCCTCATGGGAATTCTCGACTCGTTTCAAACTCCAAGGAAACAAATAATCCTTGGCGCTTGGAAAACAAATATTCGAGCAGACCCTCGGCATAAGGAGCATGAGGTTCCTGACCGAACACGACGTCCGCAGCGAAGAGCGACTTCTTTTTCTTTTGCCCTCCGACCCTAGGCTCACGGGGGATCGACTTCCGCTTAGCAGCCACTTTGGGACGACGGGTCCCGATGTCCGCACCCACGCCAGACTCCGGCGAGGGTACAACCACTATCTCCACTGGAGCACAGGGTGCGTGAGGTGCATCTGCGATATCAGGGAGCGGCAGCTCACGTGGAGGACTTTGCGCATGTGATGGTCTGCCCCCGGCATCTTTTAGAGGAGGAGCCACCAGGGTCCTTGGTGCTAAGGGAGCATTACGGTTGGTGCCGAGAGGTGCTTCTTTACGGTCGATCAGCACTCGCCTCTCCTCCTTTATAACGGCCCCCGTCGCATGATTGTACCACTCTTTATATACGTTAAGGAGGCGTGGAGTGCAGGCTGGCGCGCTAATAAAGAAACGAGAACCTGTGTTCAAGCGCATGAAGTGATGTAACGCGTTCTCCATCCCTTCTTCATTAGCAGCAGGCTCCAGTAAGAAAGCTTCCAAGGGTACCCCTTGATCATAACCCAGTTGTTGCGCAAAACGATGCGAGTTATATCTCATAAAGATCGCTGCACCGCCCTGCCTAAAGACTAAGAAGCCCGGTCTGATAGAATACAAGTGGAGGGTCTCCCGGGCCGTCAATACTGAAGCTCCATCCTTAAAGGAGTCCTGTAATGGTTGCGCCGCAGTGGTGGATGCTTTTCCAATGGTTAATACCTTATCAATGAAGGACATCCCGACTCCAACGGTGTGAGGGCGGAGCAATAAGCCTCTAGCATTCCGTAGTGAAGGGGTCACGATTGATGCGCCAATCAATTGAATGATACGAGGGAAATCACACCTGTCAAAGAACAAAGGCCTTTTATGCATTCCAAATACACCCGCCGTATGTAGCTCGAGCCATGACATAAAGTAGTGCATCGGGAAGACCACGTGCAATGCCCCGGGCTCGTTGGCATCCGCGGCTCGGCTGAGACCATGATACAAGTGCGCTAAGCCGGCAATCCCTACGGCCACTTTTACCCCGATGACCATGCGGTGGGCTGGATAAAAGACAGAGGGCTGCATGCGATGAGAGTGCATTGGGATCGCGAACCAACTCAGCCACAGCCCGAGAAATCCTAAGAAAAAGGCCTCCTCGTCCATCCCAGGGGCTGCAATTTCCACGAAAGATATGGCAGCGAAGTCTGGGAGGAAGAAAGCCTTTTGGTCTATATCCTTCGTCGGCAGGTTATCCAAACCTAGACCAAAAGAATCATCCAGGATAGCAGATTTGGCGGCTCCTGGCGAAATGACGCTTGGACGGAGGAAGCGAGCGATGAAGTTCTCAAAATTAACTCCTCGGCTCCCGTGTTCGATGAAGAGGGACTCATAAATGTTCAACACCTTGATCAGGCTCGGGAATTGGTGTTGAACAGCATTTTCCGGCGTGATCCCCCTTACCATAGGCTTAGCGCCGAAGACGTACTCATCTGTCGGGAGCAGCTCTTCATAGTGTTCCCCCATGACCGGTCGACCGGATACCTCCGCGAATTCCTCCAAAGAAATGGACACATCCCGATCCATGGCAAGGAAAGTGTGGGTGGGAATATTCCATTGCTCTAAGAAAGCCTTGAACCACCAGGTGGGGAGCGAAGGATACTGGAAGAGAGAGACGTAAACCGCGGTGTACAATCCTAATCTTATCAACTGCGACTTCTTCGTCGACAGGATGTACCGGGCCCATGGCAGGTAGCCAATCGGATGACGGGGGATCAGACCAATGTTATATGATTGCCCCCAAGGTCTCGCCTCGCCCTGACAAATACGACGTCCTAGGATATCCAAGACCATAGGACGTTGGACCGGAACCGCATCCATAGCAGGGTGAAGAAAGCTGTTTGCGGTCCAATCCACCATCTCCACGGCGTACTGCACCGGGGGTGGGCTAGCGTAATGAATCGCCGTTATAGGTTCTGACGGCACCGCGCATGTGAAGCTCCGACGGCCCATGATGATCTGATTGTACCATGACCCCCAAAGATGGAGACTCTTGTATTCCGGGTCGAACTCCTTAATCATGGCCAGGACTTCACGGTCCAAGGGCGCCTCGGGAAATCCTTCCTCTGAGCGGACGAACGGGAATGAAGTATCTAGAGACATGATCGCTGCAAAAGAACAATTTAGCCGTTGGTGTTGTAATTCCAATGTTTGGCATTTAAAGAAGAAAATAGATTAAAATTAAATTAAAATTAAAATTAATTAATTACACCACACAGCAGTGCAGTGAGTAGGAGAATAAAAGGGGACCCACAAGATCTGGATGACAATACGTCAGTTAATAAGACAAACTCATCATTGGATGAGATTGTCAGTTGGTCCCCGGGAAAACATTCCCATTAATAAAGAATCCCTAGAGACAAGGAGAAAATCTCCTCTTTCAGAGCAAAGCTCTGTCACAGAGTGACACTTGTCAAACTCTGGTCCTATGGAAATAAGATTCCTTAAAAGAGCATGGCTCTGTGGTAATGATGGAAAAAGTCCATCAGAAAAATTTTGGAATCTTGAAAGATTCATGAAAAATTTATAAAAAAGACTCTTCATTTCTCAAATATAAAAGAGCTGTTTTTTTTTTAGATCTATGAGCAAAGCTCTGTTCATGGGTTAAAACCCATGAATAAGATCTATGTAGATCTATAAGTTTTGAGAGCAAAGCTCTGTTTATGAAACCCCAATGGGGATTTCTTTAGATCAAAAGATCCGTGAGAGCAAAGCTCTTTGGTCAAGATTAATTTAAATTAATTTTGTTTAAGTTAATTTTTACCTAGAGTTTCTAACTTTGGGAGAGAGCAAAGCTCTGAAGTTCTTAAGAAAGAGCAAAGCTCTGTTGAAATCAAAAACCTTAGAAACGGTAAGATTTTCTAAGGACCAAAGGTCCTATTTATAAGGCGCCTGCGCCTCTTCAGCTCGCCTCTTGATCCAACGGTCAAGGGCTTGCCACCGCTGTACTCACGTGTGCGCCACGTGAGCGCAACGGTGGGGGGGTATTTGTTTCGCCCAATCAGAGCAAAGCTCTGTTCAAATTCAAAATTCAAAATTTTGAAGCAACGCTTCAAGTCTCGGGCGCAACGCGCCACGTGTCAGGCGCTAATACGTCAGCGCAGCGCCCAAGAAGGCTCGCCCAATCAGAGCAAAGCTCTGTTTAAAGGAAGCAACGCTTCAGTTGCGCAAGCATTGCGCTGCGCGACACGTGTCAGCGCGGATGCGCTAGCGCAGTTGCGCTGCGCTTTGCGCTGCGCGACACGTGTCAGCGCGGATGCGCTAGCGCAGTTGCGCTGCGCTTTGCGCTACGTGACACGTGTCACGCGCTGGGGCATCTGCGCCAAACAGAATTAAATATTTTTAAAGAAATCTTTCTGTTCTTGTTAAAACAAGAAGATTTTCTTCTGTAAAACAGAAGCCCTTGGATCAAAGATCCAACGGTGGGGAAAATTCCCTAAATCACTCTGAGAAAGATCTCTTTAACAAATTCAACAAACTTATGGGCACTATAAAAAGGACCCTAGGCCTCAATTCAAAGGCATCAACATTTTCTTGAAAAATCAAGAGTTTCAAACAGAGAGAACTCTGAGAAAAATTTCAAGAAGAGGTAAAAAACCTTTATAAGGGAGAAGAAATTTCCTCTAATAGATCATTGATCTAAAAACAAGATCAATGATCTTCATATAATAAATAGTGCTTTGCACTTCTTATGAACCACTGGTTCTTTAAAACAGAAAAAAATAAATAAAAAATAGTGCTTTGCACTTTTATGAACCTCTGGTTCTTGAAATGAAAGAAAAATTTATTTTTCTTTGATTCTAATTTGATCAAAGATAAAAAATAGTGCTTTGTACTTCCAAACTGCGCTGTTGCGCGCTTGAGAGAGCGCCACGTGTTAGCTGTAGAACAACTTGCGCAACGCGCTCTTAAGATAGAGCTTTGCTCTCTGGAATTGGCGCAACTCGCTGAGAGCGCGCCACGTGTCAGCAGCGCAACAGCGCAGCGCACTAGCGTAGCGTACTGCGCTGTTGCGCTTGCGCTCACCAGAGCATGACACGTGTCCTATCTACAAGCGCTTGTGCTCAGTAATCGGCGCAAAGCGCCTGACAAATGCAATGCATTTCCTAAAGGGCCAGGCCCAAATCAAAAAGACCAAGCAGACCTAATTAAATTGATGCTCTGCATCATTTATAAATGGGCAGAGCCCAAACAAAATAACAAAAATATTATGCAGGGCAGAGCCCAATTGAGAGGTCCAATGGACCAAAACAAATGCTCTGCATTATAATAAAAAAAGGGCCAAGCCCAGTCAAAACGGGCATAAATGGCCTAAAGTAATGTTATGTATTATTCTAAAAAAGGGAAAGCCCAGACAAAAAAACAAATGCAAATAAAATATTGGACATTTTCAACTGGACTTAGTCCAATCATGGCCATAAGTCCTTAAATTAAATTGACTGAGCAAAATGGCTCTCCTAAATCAATCTACATCCGGTTCGAGGGTACATCTCCGAACTCCTTTGACATCCATCGTTGTAATTCCTCAACGACGTCAAAGAGGTGACGGATCCCAACGACCACACACCCATATGGACTGCGGGGTCCTTAAACTCGTGGACCGAGACGTCCCTAAACTAATATTGGACCGAGACGTCCCTAAACTAATGACGGACCACCACGTCCCTAAACTGGAACATGGACCACCACATCTCTAAACTGGAACAATAGAGCCAATTGCTCTTCTTTCGGATCTAAACGATCCCGTTCAAGTCGATCTTAGTCCAAAATAGGACTAACGTATCCTTGGCGAACGTTTAAGTCGATCTTAGCCGCAACGCGACTAACGCATCCTTAAACTAAAAAAACACCAAACCCAAATCTAAATAAATACGGATTTGGACTAATCCACGTCCTACGGGCGACGGTATTACTCAGTCTCCGTATACAATCCACGGGCAACCACAAACAAAACAAACACCCACGACACGAAGTGAAATTCTGGAGAAGGAGAAAGTTGTTACCGCGAAGCGGTAGCGTAATTAACTGCAGGAGCTTGCGCCTGCAGGGAAGAGCGTCCCCACAATCAAAAACTCCTCTAGCGAGGGGGAATCTGACAAAGTCTGCTACATCGGCCGCATCCGTCTAAACTTTCGATACACGGTGCCATAAATCAACTTGGCATCTTCGGAGAGGTGGACGGATAAAACCAAATAGCATCTGCCCCGAATCTCAGCATCAGGCCATCGCGGTCTTGTGCGCCGTCCATTCGGAGGGGAACAGGTATGTAGATTATTAATTTGAAATATCTTAATGCAATACACCAGTAAAAAAATCAATAGTATTAATTAGTATATATCATTAAGTAGTATTTAAATAGTAATTATAAAGTAATTGTTTATCGTTTATAATAAATTTAGTACATTATTTTAGATATTGTTTTAATATGGGAAACTCGACATAAAAACACAAGCGTGGCATGAGCAGAGGCATAGTATGAAGAAAATGAATAACTAGAAGAATAAGGAAGAGAGGACTTATCGAAAGAGAATCTAAGATCACTCTCACAACAAGTAAAAAATGTCTCGATTTGATCAAGGAAACGGGATTGGAGTCTTCTTCTTCCTTTGTTTGTTTGCTTGGGTTAAGGCTTCAGTATAGGAAAGGAAAAAGGCAGTGGGATGAAGTAATTTTCGGAGTTAGAGAGGAGGAGAAAGCCTGCAGTGTAAAAAAATAGAAAGATAGGGTTTCTGCTATTTTAAAAGGAGAATAAATCGCGTGATTCGAATGATGATAATCCGGAAGAATAAAAATAATCCTAACAAAAAGATAAGATCTTAAACTCCACAAATTTTGTTGAGAAGATAATCAATTCAACATAAATTTATTCTATATATTTTATGCATTATGATAACATTAATATTTGATAAAAATTTTACATATTATATATATATATATATATATATATATATATATATATATAATGAAGGAAGGGTGTCATAAAAGGAAATTTCCTCCTATGGCGTCAAAAAAATACACCCTCCACGTTTTTATTCGACGATCGGCACCCATCATCTTCATTTTTATCATCTAAGATGTTGATACACTAAATTTCATTTGATTCCAATGGTTTTTCATCGTTGATTTAGTGGGGGTAAAATTAACGGTTTACCGACAATAGAACTTTTTACATTGCTAATTCAACGGTGAAAAGGTAGTGGAATCACGTGAAATTTTGTGTATCAATATCGTACATGATAAAGATGACGATGATGGGTGCCAATCGTCGAAAAAAATCGCGGAGGATATAGATTTTAGACGCCACTTGACGAAAAAGCCTCCTAAAGTCTCTTTCCTCCATTATTTTCATATATATATATATATATATATATATATATATATTTATTTATTTATATTAATGTTATCATAATACATAAAATATACAGAATAAGTTTATATTGAATTAATTATTTACTCAACAAAATTTGTAGAGTTTAAGATCTTATATTTTTGTTAGGATTATTTTTATTCTCCCGGATTATCCTCATTCGAATTACATGATCTGTTCTCTTTTTAAAATAGTAGAAACCCTATCTTTCTATTTCTTTTTTTTACCGCAACCTTTCTCCTCCTCTCTAACTCCGAAATATTTTTCATCCCACTGCCTTTTTCCTTCCCCAATCTGAAACCTTAACCTAAGGAAACAGACGAAGGAAGAAGAAGACTCCAACCTCGTTGCCTCGATCGAATCGAGGCATTCTTTACTCGTTGTGAGGGAGATCTTAAATCATCCTCTTTCGATAAGTCTCTTTTTTCTTGTTCTTGCTCTTCATACCATGCCTCCGCTCATTGCACACTTGTGTTTTTATGCTGAGTTTCCTATATTAAAATAATATCTAAAATAATGTACTAAATTTATTATAAATGATAAACAATTACTTTATAATTACTATTTAAATACTACAATATACTAATTAATACTATTTATTTTTTTTACTGCTGTATTGCCTTAAGATATTTCACATACCATTACTCACTTTATTGTTTATCATCTAATTACCATAGTCACAAATTCACGATTCGGTAATAATTCGGCGATGTCAAAAATTCAGATTCAGAGAACTATTCGGAAAAAATCGGCAGGTATTCGGGAAAAATTCGGCAAGTGGTCAGGAAATGTTTGGGAAGGATTTTGAGCAAGAAATTAATATATGAGGCGCTAGGTTTTGATTTTATGAATTAATCGATGTTTTTGTGAATTATTCATTGTTTTTATGAATAATTCGCGAATATTCACGAATTATTCGAAGTGAACGGCAATTAAATCGGAGATTTAATCGGCAGATCAAAAATTCGCGAAATATGTGACTATGCTAATTTCTATGACTTTTCATACAACATATTCTTGCTTTATTGCATCAAAATCTGCTTCATATTATTATTATATTATTATATCTCTTTACTACTTTACCTTAACATCTTCTTATTATACTGTACATTATGTAAATCTTATTGTTAACTTATCTTTACTTTTATTTTAATATTAATATTACATGGTTTATACATTGACACTTTTTTTATTATTTCTTTTATCTAGCATTGTTACTATCGCTAATTCATCGATACAGTATTATGACTGTAATTAATATACTATATCATAAACATGTTAGTTATAATATTCTTAATAACTTTAAGTTATCTAACTTACGAATGCTGACACTGATCACACTTATAACTCATACCTAACTGCTTATAAATTACATTCATCCTTAATAATTCTTTCATAACACTTTTGTATATTATTTTCATATAACTTTATACTTGCTATGCTCTGCTTAACTTAATATCTATTTGTTTTCACATTCTAATTCAACTTAATAATCTATTAATTTATTGTGATATATTTTATATATGCTTATTTCGATTAAGATTATATGTAGATCGGTCTTTCTATGTTTTTCCTGTTGTCCCCGAAATCTGATTAGGATGTTTTTAGGGCGATATCTGACCTACAAGTTGACTTCTTATCATGCCCCACCCCCAATACAGAAAGTATTGTCCGCTCTGGCCGAAACCGCACGGTTTTGTCCTTTGGAGCGAACCGGACCCGACCAGGGGCCACTTCCCAGGAGGTCACCCATCCTAGGACTTCCCTGGCCCGAGCACGCTTAACTACGGAGTTCTCAAACTCTTGTAGTGCCAGTTCACTTAAAAGGCGCCTCTGTATTAAAGAGTGGTATCATTCCATTTATAGTACAGATCTGTACCTGGGGTATTACATTCTCCCCCACTTAGAACAATGGTTCGTCCTCGAACCACAGACCTACTATAGAGGAACCTAGCTCTGATACCATTCTGTCATGCCCCATCCCCAATAGAGAGAGTATTGTCCGCTCTGCCGAAGCCACACGGTTTTGTCCTTTGGAGCGAACCGGACCCGATCAGGGGCCACATCCCAGGAGGTCACCCATCCCAGGACTTCCCTGGCCCGAGCACGCTTAACTACGGAGTTCTCAAACTCCTGTAATGCCAGTTCACTTAAAAGGCGCCTCTGTATTAAAGAGTGGTATCATTCCATTTATAGTACAGATCTGTCCTCTTTCGTAATGTATTCCGAAAATTCCCCATTATTTTAAAGTGGGTCATCATGCTTATCTGGTATATATGGGTATACCAGATAATACCTGGGGTATTACACTTCTTTTCTGCATTTGAACTTGTGATATATTCTGACATGAATTTGAACTATGATTTCATCGATGCATTATTGCAACTATGTTTTCATCATGCATTTCGTGAATTATAAATTTTGAATCTCGTGAACATGACATGTATAATAGACACTAGTGTTATTGGAAATTAAAATACTAGCAAATCAATTTTATCTTATCGAAAATTAAAAATTATCTTTTAACAATTAAGAAACAGAAATAGCAAGATTAAATTCAAACAAAATTATATTTATTTCATAACGGGCATGGTCGTTATGCAAAAAGTAAACCGATATAGCTTGTAAAATCTAATAGAACATGAATAAATATTTGGAAAAACTATATGATGAAAACATATAATAGTCGCATAATTTCAATAGGAAAAAATGGTAAAAACTTTTGGAAGCGGACAAAGGAAAGTTACCGAAGTGTGCAAATCGATATAATAATCAATTTCCTTAAGTCCTAACTTATAAATCGAGACCCCGATCGACCTGAAATTCCTACAGCGTCTCAAGAAAGACCTTTTGTTGTGATGAAAAATTATAAGAGACGGAGAGGGGAAAAGATTTATTTATAGGACTAGAGATTAGGATTTTGAGATTAAGGGCTTGGATTAAAAAAGATTAGATCTAATAAAGAGAGTATTTCATAAAAATAGATTTGTTTTTTAAAAAAAAATCTTTAATTAAGATGAAATATAATTAAACTTTTTAATAAATCTCTTAATCTTTTCTTGTATTTTAAAAATACCAAAAATGATTTTAGAAATTATTTTCTCTAACAAAAGATATTTTAAATTAAAGATAAACAAAATCTTTTCCTTAAAAATACTAATAAAATTTTTTTATATTGAAAATCATTTTCTAAACATTCTCTTTTCAAAAATCCCCTTTATCAAAATCTAATAAAATTTAAAATCATGATTCTTTTTATAAAAAAAATAAATTTCTTCCCTTCTCTTTTAAAATACTAGCAAATCAATTTTATATTTTCAAAAATTAAAAATTATCTTTTATTAATTAAGAAATAGAAATAACAAGATTAAGTTCAAACAAAATTTTATTTATTTCAAAACGGGCGCGGTCGTTACAATGTTGTAAAGAACGGATTCAGAGTTTGTACGGTTAACTGGCGAATAAAGAATATCTGGTTTATTTGATGAATATTCGGTTTATTCAGATTATACGGCCATAAATATTTTCATATAAATATTATATATAAAAATTCAAAAAAATATAAAGATATAGAAAACTACCAGTGGCCTAATGATAAGGCATCCAAAGTATATCGGAAGATTTTGGGTTTGAGTTCTCGTTTGAAAAAGAAGAATGTAGAGAGAGAAATGATGAGAGAGTGCTTGTGAAATAATAAGTGTGGGCCCCACTTGATTTTTAATTCCACACTTGATTATTTAGTTGTGGGTTATTTTGTTTTGAGCTTAATGGGCCAATCCGGCTGAATAATTGCGTTATTTACGGTTTGTGTGGCGAATATTCTGTTTGACTGAATATTGCAGTATTTATTCGTTTTCTCACCGAATCTATTCCCTTTTTTCAACACTATTCGTATGCTTATAAAATGCAAAATGTTGAAAACCCAAAAAAAAAATTGAAGTTATGAAAATTTCGTGATTTTCATTCGCTATCTCAAGCAAAATATTTGAAAATTGAATAAAAGGAAAAAAAAACTGATAATTCAAAAAATCCGCAGTATTCATGTGCTATATAGCATAGTGTCACGTCTCGCTTCCCGGTGTACGGGAAAGGAGACGTGGCGGACCGCGACGTATTTACTCAGAAATAAACACGTTAAACGTAAATAAGCAATATAAGTAAAAGCACAAGAAAAGACAATAGATATAAATAAACAACAACTTTTTTATTGATAACCATTATTTACATACAACTGAAAAGTAAAGTACAATAAAAGAAAGCGATGCCTAAATAATGGCATATGAACTGAAAGAAAAGTAAGTACAAATATGAACTAGAACTCTGGCTCCTCTATAAACTGCTCCAAATCGTCCTGGCTGGGCTCAATCTCTTGAGAGTCGGGTCCTCCTGACAACATTCTAAAGAAAGAAAAGAAAGGAATGTCGTCAGCGAACTAGCGCTCGGTAAGTCCCAAAAGATAAAATAGAAATAGACAGATAAAAAGCATAGAATAGATAAATTATGTGTTTATTATGTTAACGTAGTTGTTTGTATCTTGGTACAAAATATATCAGTGTTTACGAGAGGAGTCCAACGATCCCGTGGACTATGGGAAACGGAAAGTGCAAGGCCTCGTTAATACCCACGGGACAACGGCATGGATGTACGGTAGGTGTCTTTTAGTGTCCTTCATCGTGCCACTTATAATACATTCCGTACCAATCTACCCCTTTAAAACCCTGTAATGTATATTGTATTGATTGTATTAATTTGTAGTTATCAGACTTGCCGAGATCATGGTATAAATTGTTCATGTAAACGGATCAGGATGTAAACGGATAGTCATGCAGTCAAGTTCAAGATATAGTCATGGTTCGGTCAAGTCAAGCCATGATGCATGTTCGTATTGTTCGGTATTCATGTTTCGGTTCATGTTGGATTGGAGTTATGATTGGATTCATATTTGGATTGTATTCAGATTAGACTGAGACTCAGATTGAGTCAGACACTTAAACATATTTGGATTCTGAATTAGGTTCTGGTGTTATCGGTAACTGCTGCACATAGACGGCAGGATTTGTGTATTTTTCCAAGACAATTACCATTGATAACCCCGTTTTAGTTTTCTACCATAAATAGACAAGTACCCACTTTCTCCGGCTCTCTGAGGCTCAAGAGAATTGGTCCCGCTTAAACCTATATTTACTAAGGTTCTTAATGTAAATTTAATATAACTTGAGGGGTTTTATGAAAAATATTTTAAATATACTTTCAAAATAAACCTCAAGTATTTATTTATGTTATTTAGGGTTTTCATGGATATAAATTTTATAGAATGAGGTATGTTAGTGAATATATATATATAACTTGAATAGTTCAAGGTATTTTAATGTAAAGTTTGACTTATATTGATTCTTGATGGTATTTTCATGAAACTTGTCATTCTTTATGTTCTAGAAAACATGGAATTTTTTATTATATATTTAAAATAGATAATTTGATAATATTTATATAATTATTAAAAATTAATTTTAATTATTAAATAGAAATTCTCGTTTTTCTTAAAAATTGTATAAAAATTCCATCGAGATCGTATGCTCCGTGAGGAGGTCTGCATCTCGCTCTACTAGTCCCGAGAATATGCGATAATCCGCACCATCCTGACCAGGTTCCCCAAAATGGGTTGTAGAGGTATAATCGCAAGGAATTTAAATAATACTATTTACAAGAAAACGGGTTTTTATAGTTCGAGGTATTTTATTGAAAAGTCGTATTTTGCCACAAGATATTGGTTTCAAGAGAATCGTACTATGTCAAGATGTGTGTATGTGAGAGGTAGGTCATTATCTCGTGAGGTTTTCTAAAGGTATGCTAAACAAAAGTATTAAAAGATGTCGTATGTAAATTTCTTGGTAATTAACTGTAAAAGCTAAAATGAAGTTATTTTACATGGAGTTTTAAAGTGGAACTTGTTTCAAAATATTAGTTAATAACTAACAAGCAAGGTATAGTGATATGGATGAGTGGTTATTAGGATAAATTGTAATTTTCAAGGTTTTAGAAACAAAAGCCGTTATAACTCCACTTACCGACATGTTTTGAAAAGAGATCATTTTAATGTAGGAAGAGGAGAAGAGATATGGGACTTACTTGCTAGAAGATTAGAGGAGAGGTATAGGAAGAAATTGGTAGGTTCGTGGAGTCGCGGGGTCGCCGGAAGTGCCTCGAATCCTCGCCGGAAATGGAACTAGGACTAACTCCACTTGTACTCTTCTTTGACTTAGGAAATTTTGAGAAATTTTGACAAGAGATTTCAGAATGAAGAGGGCTAGGGTATGAGGTTGTATTTATAGGGTAAAATTAGGATTTTGGAATTGAAGTGAGAATTAAAAATGCATTAAAAATATGATTAAAGAGTGAATTTAAACTCTCTGGATAAATGCAAGAAAAACAAACAGAACAGGGGTAGTGGAGTAGGCCAAGGGTGTTGTATGCAAAGCACGGGGGAGTATTACCTATGGATGGCCGGCGTCGTCGGGCCTTGGGCCGTTCTCGCCGATTCGATAGGGGCTTTGGATGCTGGGATTTGAGCCACGTGTCCTAGTATGTTCATACAACATTGTGCACGTGTTTGTTTTTCCGTCTTTAAATTTCTTACGTGTATTCCAAAAAGTTTAAAAGAAAAATTCAGAAAAATAATATGTGGCTGATGGGATTCGAACACAGGGGCTACGTTACAACAGTGCAAGGCTTTACCAATGAGCTATAAGTTGTTTCTTGCTGTTCTTAAACAAATTAAATTTATAACTTGTGCTCATACTTGTAAACTCCATTCTGTACATTAATTTTTAAAATTTCCGTACAATAAAAATAGAGTCGTTACATTCTACCCTCCTTATAAAAATTTTGTTCTCGAAATTTACAATTATATAAGGACTAGTTTACGAATAAGAAAGGGTATCTTGCACGTATGTCATCATCACGTTCCCACGTTGGTTCTCCTGGCGAATCTTTTCTCCACATCACTTGGACCAAGTTTACTTCCTTGTTCCGTAGTGTCTTTACCTTTTTGTCCAGGATCTCAACTGGTTGCTGCTCACAAGATAGATTTGTTTGTACAGTGAGCTCGGAATGATCAAGGATGTGGCTGGGGTCGCTCACATATCTTCGAAGCTGGGATATGTGGAACACGTTGTGCACTCCTTCCAATGATGGTGGTAGTGCCAAACGATATGCCACTTCTTCGACTAATTCGAGAATGTCGAACGGTCCAATATATCTCGGACTGAGCTTACCCCTCTTGCCAAAGCGAATTACTCCACAGTTTGGAGAGATCTTTAAGAATACATGATCTCCTGGCTGGAACTCCAGGTGTCGGTGCTTTGCATCAGCCCAGTGCTTCTGTCTGTCATGGGCTATGCGCATTCTTTCCCTGATCGTGCGAACTATGTCCACAGTTGCCACGATCATCTCTGATCCAAGAAGTTCCCTATCTCCGATGTCATCCCAACTTAGTGGTGAACGACACTTCCTTCCATATAGAGCTGCAAAGGGTGTCATTCTAATACTCGCTTGGTACCTGTTGTTGTATGAAAACTCAACAAGATGTAGGTGATCTTCCCACGATCCTCCGAAATCCAACATACAAGCTCTTAGCATGTCTTCAAGGATCTGAATCGTTCGCTCAGACTGTTCATCTGTTTGTGGATGGTAAGCTGTGCTGAAGTTCGGACTCGTTCCCGAGCTAGCTAGCAAACTCTGCCAAAACTGCGATCGAAATCTGGTGTCACGATCGGAAACAATGCAAACCGGTACTCCATGTAATCTCAAGATCTCCTGCATGAGTTCATGGGTATCAGAAATAGTACACTATGAAGAGTTAAACCTTACTTAGGTTCAGACTTACCTCCATATACTTCTTTGCTAAAGTCTCGGTAGATTGGCCAACTCGAAATGGGATGGAGTGAGCCGACTTTATGAGTCGGTCCACAATAACTCATACCGCATCGTTACCTTTCGTGCTGCGAGGAAGAGCAATCACGAAATCCATGGTAATGTGCTACCATTTCAATTCTGGGATTGGTAACGGTTGGAGTAAACCAGCAGTCCTGTGATGTTCAGGCTTTACTTGCTGACACACCAAGCATTTGGCTACGCTTCTGGCTACTTCACGCTTCATTCCATGCCACCAGTAATGTTGCCGTAGATCTTTGTACATATTTGTACCATCAGGGTGTACTGAGTATAGAGAGCTGTGAGATTCTTTCATCAACTTTTCCCAAACATGACCTTGTGGTACACACAATCTGCTTCCGTATCTCAAAGATCCTTCTTCGTGTATGATGAAGTCGGTTCGAAGTCCACTTTCTACTTGTTCTTGGATCTTTTGCAATTTGGCATCACTTGCTTGAGCTGCTTTGATTTGATTGACAATAGTAGACTGAACTTGTAAGTTCATCAAATACGAAGCGTTACCTGGCATAACCACTTATATCTCCATCCTGTGCAATTCTTGTTGAAGCTTCCACTGAGCGATGGGATTCATTGATAGAGGCCAGCGACTAAGTACCTCAGGAACTACATTCACTTTCCCTGGATGATATTGTAGATTGATGTCGAAGTCCGCCATAAGTTCTAACCATCTTCTCTGCCGCATATTCAACTCCTTCTGAGAAAACACATACCTCAGACTCTTGTGGTCAGTGTATATGTCCACTCGTTCTCCAAGAAAATAATGGCGCCAAATCTTAAGTGCAAAGATAACGGCTGCCAACTCCAAGTCATGTGTTGGATAGCTGCGCTCATAATCTTCAGTTGTCTTGATGCAAAAGTTACAACCTTTCCATGCTGGTGTAGAACACATCCTAATCCTTTACCGGATGCATCGCAATGCACAACGAAACCTCCAGATTGATCCGATATTACGAGAATAGGTGTCGATGTCAATCTTGACTTGAGTTCTACAAAATCTTGTTCACACGATTCTGACCACACGAATACTTCATCTTTACGTGTGAGCTTGGTCAGGGGTGTTGCAATCTTTGAAAAGCCTTCTATGAATCTTCGGTAGTATTCTGCTAATTCCAAGAAACTTCGAATGTCTTTCACTATTTTTGGTGTCGGCCATTCGCTTACTGCTGATACTTTAGCTGGATCTACTGAGATTCATTCTCTCAAAACAATATGTCCAAGAAATCCGACTTGATCTAGGCAAAATTCGCACTTACTATACTTGGCATAGAGTTGATACTGTCTCAAAGTCTCCAGGACAATCCGTAAATGCTCAGCGTATTCTTTCCGGTTCTTTGAATACACCAGGATGTTGTCGATGAAAATGACAACGAACCTGTCTAGGTACTCTCGGAAAACTTGGTTCATCAGATTCATAAATATGGCTGTGCATTGGTCACTCAAAATGGCATCACGAGAAACTCATAATGACTATAGCGAGTTCTGAATGTCGTCTTCGGAATATCAGACTCTTTGACCTTCACCTGATGATAACCCGAACGAAGATCTAGTTTTGAGAAAACACAAGACCCACTTAGCTGATCGAACAGATCGTCGATGCGTGGTAGTGGATACTTGTTCTTTATCATTACTTCGTTAAGAGGTCCGTAGTCTGTACACATTCTGTATGAACATTCCTTCTTCTTCACAAGCAAAACTGGAGATCCCCAATTTGAAGTACTGGGACAAATCTATCCTTTCTTCAAAAGTTCGTCCAGCTGAGTACGGATCTCCTTCAATCCTTCAGGACTTAAGCGATATGGTGCTTTGATTACCAGTTGTGCACCAGGTACTAAGTCACTACTGAATTCAAGAGCTCGATCGGGAGGCAAACCTGAGATGTCTTCAGAGAATACATTCTCAAACTCTCGAACTATCTCTAACTTGTATTGTTGCAATCACCGCCTTCCTTGGTTTAGCCATGTAGGTGCTAGGTTCCAGGGTACGGTCTCCACCCTTGAAATAAAAGACCGGATGATCTGATATCTCGAACACTACCCTCCTTTGACGACAGTCGATGGTAGTGAAGAAAGTTCCTAGCCAGTCCATTCCCAAGACTACGTCGTAATTCGGTATGTCCAGCACCTTAAAGTCCGCATAAAATTCTCTGCTACAGATGACCACTGGACACAAATCATATCCCATAGTTGCCTTTAGAACACCATTTCCTGAACTGACATTCCAGCTGGATACGAGCGGTTTAACTAGAATTGCATGAGTTCGGACGAACCGTTGCGATATAAAGCAATGTGATGCTCCAGTGTCGAAGAGTGATAGTGCAAGTAGTGAGGCTACTAAGATTGTACCTAAGTTTGTGTGGAATATGTTTAGGTGTAGGAAAAGATATATATTGAGGTATACAAAGATTGAAAAGGTTTTGAAAGATTGGGAGTTACTAGTGATGACTTGGCCAGTGGCTTCAGCTTCTTCCGCAGTCATTATGAAAGCCTGTCACCTAGTACATTTCTCCTTGCTGGGGGAGCATTCCTCTGTCCGTTCCTCTGTCCTTGAAGTAGGTTCATTTGTGCCTGATGGAACTAACGAGGAGACTGTGCAGAAGGTCCATGAGGAGGTAGAGCTGGGAGAGCAAGACGAGTTGTAGGTGCCTAAATAGCTGACCGCTGCGGAAAAGTGAGTGCTGGTCGGGGAGCTAGATTTGGGTTGAGTCTGCGAGGACATACAACAATATCGTGAATGGATGAGCCACAGACTAAGCACAGGCCGTTTGCACGCCTGCAGTCCTTCGCCAGGTGTCCATTCCTCTTGCAGTAGAAGCAAAAGTCTGGACTGGGCCTGTTAAAAGTTACTCCCGGTCTCCTGGGTACAAACGGTGGCCTGGAAGAGCCTCCTCCTGCTATCTGAGTAGCAAGGCGCTTCACACCGGCAGATTGAGATCTGCCCTTCTTCTTCACAACTGCCTCATATCTTCGGGCAACCTCCAAAGTAAGATCGTGGGTTGGGAAATCCCCTGTAGCTAATGCGGCTTGGATCTCCGGGTCCAACCTTTATTGAAATCGTCGTGCTCTGATCTCAGCTGTCGGTATGAGATGTGCCGCAAACCTGTTACGGTCTTGTGTTAGCAGTGTAGTATGTGATATTAGGAAATTGAATATTTGAGACATATCTTACCTACTAAGCATGGTGAATTCAACATCATACTCATCCACAGATTTGCTCCACATAAAGCCTTGTTGCAGGTGGATAAATTGCTGCTCCATGTCAAAACGGGCAGTCTCGGGAAAATATTTCGCATTGAACATATCACGAAATGTCTTCCATTCGATCGGCTGGGCAAGTCGGATTTCTTCAGCCTTCCACCATACTCTGGCGTTGTCAGTGAGTTGCAGCTTCGCAACTCTCACCCAAGCAATCTCTGGCACTTTTGCTGCAGCCAGATCGTCCTCAATCGACTGAGCCCATTTCTATGCCTCCAAAGGGCTCTCTTTCCCAGAGAATTGTTTAGGGTGCAGTGTCCGGAATTGTTTTACACCGGATGCCACAGCTTCTGGGAGGTGTTGGAGGATGGCAGTCTGCAGCTGCTGTCCCTCTAAGAGGCTCTTGATTGCCTCAAGCAATACCGTCTGCTCGTTGATAGGAGCTGCTACGGTAGGTGGTGGTGGTAGAGGAGGTGGAGTGTTTCCATTCACGTTGGTGCTCGTGTTGTTCGGGGAATCCATAGCCTTCAAAGAAAAAGTAGGGTTAGGATAGATTCAAAGAATTGAAATGTAAAGAATGTATAGTTGCTGATTCTTATAATTCTTGTAATATATTGCTTAGGTTTCCATGCAGAACTAATCTGCATGGACCGCCAACAAAACCTGTCACGCCCCGCTTCCCGGTGTACGGGGAAGGAGATGTGGCGGGCCGCGACTTATTTACTTAGAAGTAAACACGTAAAGCGTAAATAAGCAATATAAGTAAAAACACAAGAAAAAACAATAGATATAAATAAACAACAACATTTTATTGATAACCATTTCTTACATACAACTGAAAAGTAAAGTACAATGAAAGAAATCGATGCCAAAACAATGATATATGAACTGAAAGAAAAGTAAGTACAAGTAGGAACTAGAACTCTGGCTCCACAGTAAACTGCTCCAAATCGTCCTGGCTGGGCTCGATCTTCTGAGATTCGGGTCCTCCTAACAACATTCCAAAGAAAGAAGAGAAATGAATGTCATCAGCGAGCTAGCGCTCGGTAAGTCCCAAAAGATAGAATAGAAATAGACAGGTAAAGAGTATAGAATAGATAAATTATGTTTTTGTTATGTTAACGTAGTTGTTTATACCTTGATACAAAATGTATTAGTGTTTACGAGAGGAGTCCAACTATCCCGTGGACTATGGAAAACGGAAATTACAAGGCCCCGTCAATACCAACGGGACAACGGCACGGATGTACGATAGGTGTCTTTTAGTGTCCTTCATCGTGTCACTTATAATACATTCCGTACCAATCTACCCCTTTAAAACTCCGTAATGTATATTGTATTTATTGTATTGATTTGTAGTTATCAGACTTGCCGAGACCATGGTATAAATTGTTCATGTAAACGGATCAGGATGTAAACGGATAGTCATGTAGTCAAGTTCAAGATATAGCCATGGTTCGGTCAAGTCAAGTCATGTTGCATGTTCGTATTGTTCGGTATTCATGGTTCGGTTCTTGTTGGATTGGAGTTGTGATTGGATTCATTTTTGGGTTGTATTCAGATTAGACTGAGACTCAGATTGAGTCAGACACTTAAACAGATTTAGATCCTGAATTAGGTTCTGGTATTATCGGTAACTGCTGCACATAGACGGCAGGATTTGTGTCTTTTTCCAAGACAATTACCATTGATAACTCTGTTTTAGTTTTCTACCTTAAATAGGCAAGCACCCACTTTCTTCGGCTCCCTGAGGCTCAAGAGAATTGGTCTAGCTTAAACCTATATTTACTAGGGTCCTTAATGTAAATTTAATATAACTTGAGGGGTTTATGAAAAATATTTTAAATATACTTTCAAAATAAACCTCAAGTATTTATTTATGTTATTTAGAGTTTTTATGGATGTAAATTTTATAGAATGAGGTATGTTAGTGAATATATATATAACTTGAATAGTTCAAGATATTTTAATATAAAGTTTGACTTGTATTGATTCTTGGTGGTATTTTCATAAAACTTGTCATTCTTTATATTCTAGAAAACATGGAATTTTTATTATATATTTAAAATAGATGATTTGATAATATTTATATAATTATTAAAAATTAATTTTAATTATTAAATAGAAATTCTCGTTTTTCTTAAAAATTGTATAAAAATTCAATCGAGATTGTATGCTCCGTGAGGAGGTCTGCATCTCGCTCTACTAGTCCCGAAGATTTGCAATAATCCGCACCATCCCGACCGGGCTCCCCAAAATGGGTTGTAGAGGCATAATCGCAAGAAATTTAAATAATACTATTTACAAGAAAACGAGTTTTTATAGTTCGAGATATTTTATTGAAAAGTCGTATTTTGCCACAAGATATTGGTTTCAAGAGAATTGTGCTATATCAAGATGTGTGTATGTGAGAGGTAGGTCATTACTTCGTGAGGTTTTCTAAAGGTATGATAAACAAAAGTATTAAAATATGTCGTATGTAAACTTTATGGTATTTAACTGTAAAAACTTATTGTTTTACATGGAGTTTTAAAGTGAAACTTGTTTCAAAACATTAGTTAATGACTAACAAGCAAGGTAAAGTGATATGGATGAGTGGTTATTAAGATAAATTGTAATTTTCAAGGTTTTAGAAACAAAAGCCGGTTTAACTCCACTTACCGACATGTTTTGAAAAGAGATCATTTTAATGTAGGAAGAGGAGAAGAGAGATGGGACTTACTTGCTAGAAGATTAGAGGAGAGGTATAGGAAGAAATTGGTAGCTTCATGGAGTCACGGGGTCGCCGAAAGTGTCTCGAATCTTCGCTGGAAATGGAACTAGGGCTAACTCCACTTGTATTCTTCTTTGACTTAGGAAATTTTGAGAAATTTTGACAAGTGATTTCAGAATGAAGAGGGCTAGAGTATGGAGTTGTATTTATAGGGTAAAATTGGGGTTTTGGAATTGAAGAGAGAATTATAAATGCATTAAAAATAGGATTAAAAAGTGAATTTAAACTCTCTGGATAAATACAGGAAAAACAAACAGAACAGGGGTAGTGGGGTAGGCTAAGGGTGTTGTGTGCAAAGCATGGGGGAGTATTACCTACGGATGGCCGGCGTCACCGGGCCTTAGGCCGTTCTCGCCGGTTCGATGGGGGCGTTGGGTGCTGGGATTTGAGCCACGTGTCCTAGTCTTCATACAATATTGTGCACATGTTTGTTTTTCTGTCTTTTCATTTCTTACGTGTATTGCACGTGTAAACTTTTGGGTTTCCAAAAAGTTTAAAAGAAAAATTCAGAAAAATAATATGTAGCTGATGGGATTCGAACACAGGAGCTACGTCAGAGCAGTGCAAGGCTTTACCAATGAGCTACAAGTTATTTCTTGCTGTTCTTAAACAAATTAAATTTATAACTTGTGCTCAGATTTGTAAACTCCATTCTATACATTAATTTTTAAAATTTTCGTACAATAAAAACAGAGTCGTTACACATAGGCCTGGCTAATGAAGCGAATCGACGGTGAATTGATTCGCTTTTTCTCGTCACGAAGCGAATAAAATTCACTTCGTGATGTCGTGTGCGAATTTGGCGAATCGATTCGCCTCGCCGGCCATGAATTGGAAAAGAGAGCAGGTTCCCAACTTTTCCAGCCGTGCTTCATCGTAATTCGTGTCGCCTAACTCACCTCGTTTTGTATCGAGAATCACTACGATTCGTCACGAATCGGAAAGACTCGCCGATTCGCCTCGCCTTGTTGACCGATTCATCAGGAATTCGCCTCGAACTCGTTGCCCAACGTTCACAAACGACCGCCTGCTCGACAAATCGCCTCGCCTTGCAATTCCCATCCAGCAGCTCTTAACGGTTGGATCTAGGCGAAGCAAGGCGAATTTCGATTCGCCTCGCCTCGTAACGGCTAGAAAAGAGCAAAAAATTCATAACCCCCCCCAAAAAAAAACCTATAAATACCCCCAAAACCCAATTTCTTCTCATTCCAAACTTTTTTCTCTTCCAAAAAAATAAATTCCCATCTCTCTAAAAAAAATTAATCATAATCTCTATTATTATTGTGGCAATTTCCATCTCTCTAAAGAATAGAAGCTCAGATCTGATCTTTCGACAGTCCGACTTTGAGTTTTCGAAGCTCCGAGCCTCAGATTGACTCATTCTTCTCTCTTTCTTATTTCTCGTTTTTAATTTATTATTTCTAATTTTCTACCCTAACACTCTTTTTTCTAACATTTAGTTAAAATATTGATATGGAGGGTTCATCCGATACACATCATACCCAAATTGCGCATCCCAAAAACAAGCGGAAGGATCCACCCATACATCAAGAGAAGCTAAAAAACGTACGACTACTAGTGATGTTTGAGATCACTATAAAATTGAATTTAGGGACGGTGTTAGATACGCCGTTTGCAAATATTGTGGTAATGCATATAAACACAAGGATAGTGTCGGCACCGGTAGTTTGAATAAACATGCAAAAAACACTTAGAAGCCCCGGTCGGTTTCCCCACTACACAAACATAAATTGGTTTTGCCGGTCAAGCTCTTTTTCAATATAATCATGATTTAAATGTTTCAGAAATGACAAGATATGTTATGGCAGATGAACAAGTTCTCGGATTCGGAGAAAGTGCGGCTTTTGAGCGGTACATTTAAACGGCGTTGCAACCGGCATTCAAAACGGTTCCGAGGACTATGCTTAAAAGTCGTCGTTTTAGCCTCTGCAACGACGGTAAATAGGTATTAATTGCTACTCTTGCTTCTTCAGATACCAGTATTTCATTAACTTCTGATATTTGGACGGATAGAAGGGAAATTTCTTAGATTTGTGTTATTGCATATTGGAATGATTCTGACTGGTTTTTGCAAAAAAAAATTATTGCTTTTAGACAATTTCCATATCCGCACAGTGCTTTTCATATAACTTCTGAAATTAGATCTATTTTAGAAGAATATCATTGTGTAAATAAAATATTTTCTATTTCTTTCGATAATACTAGCAACAATAATTCTGCTATTTCTGAACTCATTAGGCTATGCAAACCAATTTGCAATGGTCGTTTTTTCATATTCGTTGTGCATGCCATATAATTAACCTTGCTGTATAGGATGCATATACCTTATGTAATACAAATATTAAAACAATTAAAGATGCATGTATGTTTATTAAAAGTTCTGGAAAAAAAACTGAATACAAAACTAGATGCCTACCTGCAGGTGTAACGCCATCTCTTAAAAAAGATGTGGCCACTAGATGGAAAAATACATATGACATACTTCGTACTGCATTAAAGACCACCGGAATTATTGGTAACATGTGGAATGAACAAATTCCTGTAGAAAACCATTTAACACCCGATTATTGGGTGATTGCAGATCTTTTTAAAGATTTTCTTATGACTTTTACAATAGCAACCGAACAATTTTCTGCTACTTATACGCCACTTCTCATATTCTTTTCTCTGAATTGTATAATATAGCTAATTATTTTGCTAGTCACGTCGAAAATCCAGTACTTCTCCATCCGATACTTACTATGCTAGCTAAGATTTCTGAATATTTCTCGGAAATTCCAATTATTTACTATTTATGTTCGGTAATGGACCCTAGAATTAAATTAGAAGATTTGGAGTCTCTTTTAACCGGGGTCCACATGGCCATGAGACATGGTGTAAATATTGATGCCTATGTTAATATCGTCAGAAGTAATTTAGATGAAATGTTTGATTTGTATGTTGCACGATTTTCTTCTGGTAGAACTAGTGGACCGCTGCCATCAACCAGTTCGCGTGTTTGAACTCCAGCTTTAGCACTTATTCAACAGAAAAAAAGGCAAAAGGCCTGGTAGCCTCATCATCACCATCTTTAAATGAGTTATCAATATTTTTACAAATCGATTCAGATGCAGATTTAATGTAACCCTTCGAAAATCGTTTAGGCAGTTTTTCGGTAATCGGCTAATTTTTCGGCTTTTTCCGTAAAAAGTCAAAATAGGTATTTTTCATTGTAGACCTAATTATACAAAATTTAGATAAGATATTACTATAAATTAGTCACTAAAATGCCACTTATAATTTTCTAGTTAAATAAAAAAAATTCGTAATTAATTATTTTTTTATTATTTTAAGCTTTTAAAAATACATTAAATTAGTGATAAATACAAATTTAATTAGGTAAATTTCATAATTAGGAATCTTCATAAGCTAAAATATGGTGTTAATAAAATTGTATCATGACTTGCAAGATTTTGGTTTTATGGTTGGAAATTTAATGAAAAAAATGAACTAAAATGGGGTTTTTTGTAAAAAGCTTGATGTGAAAAGTATTAAATGAGATTTAAGGGGTTTATTTGACCTAGAAACATCCACAAAAAATCCCCATCACCTCCTCTTGCTGCTGGCCGACCAAAAACTGCAGCAACTCCCCATTGTTCTCACTTCTTTTTGCTACAATTTTCATGCCAAAATTCATTAAAAATTCACAAATTCATTCTCCAATTCAAAGCAAAACCCTAATCCTCTCTCTCCTTAAACCAATTTAGTTTAAAACTTAAAGAAAGGAGGCATCTTTGGTGGCTTGAGCAAACTAGGGTTCAACTTGTAAGGTGAAAATTCTAAACTAGTTGTTAAATTGTAGTTTTAATGTGCTAAAATTGAATTTTGAAGTGTTAATTTCGTAGTAATTGTTTGTTTAGGAAATTCAAGAATGGGATTTGATTTTGAATTAGGGTTTGTAGCATGGTTGATGGAGTTAAGTTAGGGTTTGGTTATCTAATTAGTTAGAGTGGTGAATTGTGTAATGTTACGCTCGCTAAATCGATAAATTGCGATATTTGCATCGAATCGGTATGCTTTTTGCTTACTAGATTTTTATAAAAATAAGGATGTGATCTAATTGCGTTATATTAGCGATATAATTAGCTTCACATACGACTATTAGAATGCACGAATGCGGGGTTTTGTCTAGTCGGGTTTTAGTTTTGTCGATTTCCCCGAAATAACGATTCTAGTTAAGATTTAGCGATTTTCGTGTGTTTTCCCGCGCACCGAGTGCAAGTTATGTTTAATTCGAGAGCGTCGATATTTGTATATTGTCACTTGCATCGTTTTAGGATATGTAATCTTATACTTGGTGTTGTGCAAATATAGGATCGATCGGGGAAATATTGGACACGGCGCGTAAAGGCAAGGCGGTGGTCGGATCGGATTAGCGAGGCATTCAGGTGAGTAGATATATTCATCAATGGGGGAATCGTCTGGATGGCGCGAGGCGCCCCCTAGTTAGGATTACCTTATTTCTTGCCAGATTCGTATTGTTAGTTAGCTTACCCCTTCATTTATATTGCATACCCTTATAGTTAATAGTATGCTAGATTGCATGGATATTCATATGCACATATGCGATAACACTTCATAGGACATGAACACCATTACCATTGGCATCTGTTGCACGCGCACTATTCATGTGACACACACGCCTTTGGTAATTGCCATGCCACGTGCACTATAGAACCTGTTTAACTTAGTATCGCCACTTGCATTCATACATGACATATGAAATTGCATAGCATGCATATACCTCGCATTATCATCATATTTACATAGATTTCTAGCCAAAATTCACATCGTATACATTGATATCATAGACATTTATCATATATAACATGTGAACATTATGATTTTCTTGAGGATTTCAGTATTGCTGCGATTTCTGGATTTTTGGGGAAAACCGCAAGAATTTAACAAAAGCTTATATTTATCATTTTTAAAAACAAAGTTGCGGTTTTCTCGTGATGTTTGTGTCGTCCACCATGAGTTTTCATATTTTCTGTTGGATTTCGAGACCCGATTCGAGGAGTGGATGAACCGTCTCGGGTACATGGTGGGCCCGGTATGTGTAGGGTTCCTAGGCACGCTAAGGAGGTCTCACAAGGCATCAACCATGCCAATTTTAAAAAATACGGTGCCGAGAAACCCTAGACTACGGATCGTCGGCTAGATTTCTAGGCGAAAAGATAAACTAGTTAACACTTAACTAAGAGATACGGAAATACAACCTTTGTAGATCCGTTTGTCCACCTCCATAGCTCCATGAAGAAGTCATCTCCGCTGTACAAATCCGATCTTGGACTCTCGCGTTCGCTTCATCGGAGAATAGACGGGCTAGGTCATCGATGTCTATGCCGAAGATGATCTACGTCGAGACATCGCTAAATCAAGCTCCGACTTCACCAAGTCAAGAAACTGTGAAGAAAACACACTCTACTACTTGGCAAGAGGTAGAGGATGAAGAAATAGGAAGTGGGTAGACTTTAGAATTGGATTTCTCACTCATCTTCATCAATCACCATTGATGAAGTGAAGCTTTCTTCATGGAAGAAAATGAAGAAGAAGAAGAAAGTGTTATGATAAGTCTTAAATTATTGGATAAATAAATCAATACTTATCATATATTAACCCTTGGTTAATTGTAGAGAATGGACCATGGTTAACTTGGATGGTTAGGGTTAAGCATGAGACAAGAATGAAGACTAAGTCAATGCTTCAAGAAACTTCAACCAAAAACAAAAATAACAACCATTCTTTTCTCATCTTTTACAAATTATAAATAAACAAATAAATAAGTAAGAAAAAGAGAACCCTAATCATAAACTTAACCATGGTTTAATTCTTTACACTTAACCAAGTAAACATGTATCATCAAACATGATACAATCAAGTGCACAAAACTATATCGAATATACAATGTGCACATCCGAGTGAGAAAATCCATCTTAAGTAAACCGATACTAGTTGATGCAAAGTAATATATCAAATATATAAATATGCATTAAATCATTAAATCAACACTTGATTCAATGATCCGGTCATGTCGCACACAACCGACTAGTATACAATGTATCGGCTTATCGAATCAACGCTTGAATCGATAACTAGGTTATATCGCATACTACCATTCGATACATTCATCGCGAGAATGAAATACGGTATCACATACACGCATTATTCTCGGTCCCGCACATATCTCATATGCGCTCCTATTTCGTTTCGCTTGAGCCAGGAAACCTCTGTGTAGGACTCTAAAGACTCGTCAATACGCCGGCAGCAGATGATGATCATATCAAACACCCACAAGCCGCAAGCGGTCTGCTAAACGTAACGGCCACCCGGGTATTGAGCGATCTGAAGATCGACGAGCAAGCCCGCTCACACTCTAGTGAATCCAACCAGTAACACTACCGTACAGTCCGGTCTGATCGTCTGATATGTCGCATATCTCGCCTAAGGGTGGTAAACGTCAGACCCCAATAGCTCGATAAGTCGTGTTGATATGAGGTCTATAACAATTCGAGAAACTACTGGTAACACTTACCAGTAAATCTCAGCAACCCTGGCCAGGGATTTCCTGTTATAGCCAATCGAACACAGCGCAACATCAACCCCCTATACCGGGAGAGACGAATCCCTTCCTATCGCTCATTGCCTCCATGTGACTCGGGACTGTACCCAAAAACCACCGTTTTACACGCCCTCTTGGACGTGGTAAGATGGAAATCAAAGCACAGTGGGAACCACACAAGACTCTATGACGATCTCGGGTCAACAGACTACTCTGTACCAGTGTCACCAGAGAACTGCCATCTGACGTGAGGTATAATACCATCTGGGAGTTCTCGGCGAGTCCGTCCAGTGTACCCAGTCTCTACTGAGCACCCGTATATCATCTCTGATGTCAAACACCAATGGATATGGGATCATCCATCGCCCATCTGTATGGGTCGAGAAGGTACACGCTAGTCTACTCTGGTATATCGATGCCCCATCTCGATACACCCACGACTAGGGACTTTGAAAGATGTACTTATGGACTACCATGTCCCCACTAGTATGATCCGCATCATAGTCCAGGTAGTCAAGTACACATCCTAAGGGCTTTACCAACATGTAACAGAGAGATAAACAGTATACACGTTAAGGTAAAGATCAACCAGATAGCATACTATCATGTCGAGCAAGAAAGTCCTCCCTATATACGTCCCAGCATCCACTACAATATACATCCTATGTACAGTAATGGCCTCTAGGGCATACATATAACTAACAATCTCCCACTTGCACTAGGGCCATCTGTAGCAGTGGTTGTAGTATCTCATACTCAACCATCCCATAAAAATCTCTCTCTGGGAACAGGCCTTTGTGAGTGGATCCGCTGTGTTGTCCTCTGAATCTACTCTCCTAACCTCGATCACCCTGGAGATCTGCTATCTCCATGATCAGGTGATACTGCCTTAGAATATGTCTGGATCACTGATGGGACCTGCGTTCCTTGGCATAAGCCACAACTCCATTGTCACACAATGGGAGGAACATAGTTCATCTCATGAACCATTATACACCCAAACAGCCTCTTTAGTAGCATCTTAAGTAGCGATGTATCCTACCTTTATCGTCTAGTATGTCACGGTATCTAGCTTGGAACTCTTCCAACATACCGTCCCTTTACTGAGGGTAAAGACAATGCCTGTGACTGACACTCAGTCATCTTTATCACCCTGGAACACTTCCAGTGATTCTCCCCAGGATCAATTGATACTATCTCACTACAACTAGTGAGAATCCTAACATCCAATTAAATCTATCTCATAGATCCAAAACTCAGGATTTAGGAGGTATCATTTTGATCCTACACGGAGAATCTTTATGATAAACGGAGATTGATCGAGCGTAGCATAAGAAACCCCTTTCTTATCAAGAGTATGTCATCCACGTACTCTACGAGGATCACCACCATACTCCCTACTACCCTTTTGTTTATACAAGGTTCATCTAGCATTTTGATGATGTCAAACTCTTTGACTAATCCATCAAAATAGATGTTCCAACTCCGCGATGCCTGCTTTAATCCTATAAAGCATCTTGTACACGTTTCCGCTGCTCCCACTGTCTACGAAGCCCTCTGGCTGTGTACTTATAGACGCACTCTTCTAAAACATCATTTAGAAAAGCAGTCATGACACCCAACCACCAGATATCGTAGTCATGGTATGTAGCCGTGACAAGTAGGATCTGGATGGACTTAAGCATAGCTACTTGAAAAGGTTTCATCATTATCCACACCTGGTCAATGATGCAAACTTTTAACAAGTCTAGTTTTGAAAGTCTCAACTTTTCCATTTACACCAAGTAATCTTCTCAAGATATACTTGCTCCTGATGGGGATTTAACCCTTCAGATATAGCAACCAAAGTCCATAATTTGTTGGTGTATAAGGATTCCATCTCAGATCGCTAAGCATCCAGCCATTCTTATAGAGTCTTACTCCTGATGGCCAGCTCGAAACTAGTTGGGTCATCATCTCATGACGCAATCCTCGCTCCCACTGTCATAAAGAAACCGAAGTATCTCTCAGGTGGGTGAGGAACCCTACTAGATCGGCGGAGAGGCTGAGGTTCGTTGGAATCTACTGAATCCTTTGGTTCTACTAAATCATCTGCTGTTGTTTGTATAGCTGGAACCTTTCCAGTTGTACATAACAGATCTTGCCTCGAGCTTGTCCGGATTTTGCTTTTCAGACATAGGCTGGACAACCCCAAATCTCAACTAACTTGAGAGATGGGCTCTTCCCTTATCATATCACATATGAAGCGGTAGGCAACTAATTTGATTGGAACCCTATTCAATAGGTATGCAGCTTCTCAAGTGCATAACTCCCAAAAGGAAATAGGTAACTCAGTAGTACTTATCATAGAGCACACCTTATCATATAGGGTGTTATTGCTCCACCCCTATATACCATCGTGCTATGGTGTATACGGAGGAGTAATGCTGAGAGAGAATCTCATTCTCCTTTAGAATAGTCCAGGATTTCCGTGCTCAAGTATTCTCCTCCTTGATCTCATCAAAGGACATAATACTTTTACCCGTATTCTGGTTCTCTACTTCTAACTTATATTCTATGAATATCTCAAAAGGTTCAGACTTGTGTTTCAACAGGAACATAGGTCTGAATCTCGAAAGATCATCAGAGAATGTAATGAAGTATAAAGAACCGATCTTGGCATCTGTAGACAGGGGATCTTACATACATCAACATGTATCATATCCCAAGAGTTTACTAACTCTTTCTCTGTTTCCAATAAACAGGGCTATGGTCATTTTATCTTTGTGACATGACTGGCAAGTTTCATAAGATGTAAATTCAAACTGATTTAAATATGCATCTATATGTAACTTCAGCTAGTCGGGTCGCATTGATATGACCTAGTCTACAATGCCTCAAGAAGGACTCGTTCATTTCTGAACTCTTCCTCTTGTGTGTGTTCCATATACTAAGAACTGTAGTTTGATTTAGAACATCAACGCTTTTAGATAACGTGCCTGAACCGATCAACTTTTGATATAGGAAATGTTCAAAACATTATCCAACAATACAAAATTTTATCGTTTCTTTACTAATAAAGAGACTGATATGATTTTGTATATCAGGTTCGGTATCTAATAACATTCGTTCAGAATCAATGTATTGTAATACAGGGTGACAGTGACCAACAGACTTGGCTGCAACTCTTGCCCCGTTTTCTGCCTCATGAAACTTATCACCCGTTCTCAGTTTTCTACCTTTTTGTAGCCCTATGTAACAGATTACATATCTGGGATCCTGATCCGGTATCATATACCAGGATACGGAGGATACTGAGAAACAGTTCTGTATAATGAACACACCCGAAGATGATGCATCAGCATGCACTCTCTTCGTTTGGGCGGCACGGGAAATCTGGTATTCCCCAATTTTCTGCTCTGTCTTATAACAATTATAAGTTTGAGCGGGACCAATGTTCCCCAGCTCAGTATAACAAGCGGGTTCGGTCAATAATCCGTATTATTATCTTGATTAAGGCGTGATATGGTCGCTACCTGGAGAGAGAGAGAAGAAAACACTCAGCGTGCGCTCTTTCAAGAATAGATTGGTTATTATTTTATCTAATCAGGATGGCTCCCACTGCTTTTTATCAAATCTTCCTTCAAACCTTAAAAGGAAAGACTAGCCGGGATTAATTACACACTACAAGTTCGTCAATCTTTCAGCCAGGCCAGTGTCGGTACTTTGAGGGAGGTCCCCCGTGCTTTCGCACGAACCTAATTAATGTAAACCTCGTTTTCCCAGAGGCGTAACCTCGTTGACACCTTTCTAGACACCTACTTGATCGGCTAATTGTAATGTATAAAACTCTCCCAGGAGTAACTCTTACTCGCAGCGGGTATCGGTATCCAACTATCTCATAGAAGGTATGCAATCTCATTGCAAATTTTAACACTTGAAATTCCCGATAATATTTTGCCCCTAGCTCGCTATGACCTTGACGCATGCCAAACAACTCATAGTCTGCTAGTCAAGTTCAACCCATACATTTCTTGATTGAATTAAACCCACCCGCACGACCCTTGACGCATGCCAAACAACGCCGTACGAATACCCTAATCCAATCGTATCATATGCTGGCAGATAAGCACTAGTTAGCTACCGTACACTGCGCCTTGACGCATGCCAAACAACCGCAGCACGAATACTAACTAATACTTATCTGAAATGACGGAGGGCTACGACAGGTTTTTCTGAAAACCTATTGCGTAATGAACTTGATATCGTTGTAGAATCAAATGATTTTGAAATGGAGTGCTTTTGAGGCTTTTCTAGTTTTGCTAAAGGAGTCACTCCCGGTGAAGGGATCGTCGGTCCTTTCCTCGTCGAATGAGGTGCGGGATATATCATATATATCTCTGTGCAAAGCAAAAACACTTAAAAGCAATCAAAAGACAAACCGAGGGGCGTAGCATCTGCCAGTTATTGCTAAAGGAGTCACTCCCAGTGAAGGGATCTCGGTCCTTTCCTTATCGAATAAGGTGCAGGATATATCATATATACCGATGTGCAAAGCAAGAACTGTAGCTACCTGTTTTATTTTGAAATTCGATTCTACAACATCTTAGGTTTCTTTTATTTCATTAATCACATTAATGAAGTCCCATCATTTAAGTACCTAAACATCACAGATAAATACGACGTACACTTATGCCATCCGCATTTGCCTCGATGTCCCCTCGTGCACCGTTAGGTTAGGTAACTAACGACAGAGCGGGGCAGGGCTAGCGCGGGTGTAAAACATAAGTAACGTCTATATAATATATCATATATACTATATACTGTATCTATCACAGAACATCACATGATCACATCACAGATATCGCAGCAGAAGAATCATATGAAATATTGGATATACTAGGACGTCCGTGTTTTCAATACGAGCCAGTATAAAACACGGATTCCACGGTCGTGATGAATAGCCAAACCCACACCCCTAGACCCCTACGAGAGCGGCAAGCAACCCTACCAATTCTAGAGTTAGGAGGCCCGGACTCGACTCCTCGAGTTGGTCTCCCACTGGACTCCAGAACCCGATTACTTGTGCTCTCCTCCTTGGGTCTATCCTAGTGCGGAAAAGTAAATAATATACAAACGGTGACAACTTCCGCAACCTGGAAGTGCCCCAATAAAAGAATATTACATACAAGTTTTTACATGAATGAAAATGAAAAACACTCATCTCACATAAAAACCCCCGGCTATTCAAAAACACGACGATCCAATATAACATATCCAGCAACACATAACATCACATGTCATCAACGTAAGTAAATATGCGCATCCCAATTGTCGTTGGCATATAGCAACGAAACCGGCGATATCACATATTACACTTACGGTCACAGAAAAGAAAGTGTAAAACTACAACAGTTGGAATCCGCAACCACCTCAGACATCACATGCCTGACCAAATGAATTACTTAGACATCACATGCCTAACAATTATAAACCCCGCATTTTAGTCTCAAAATCGAAAACACTTTTCAATACCAAGTCGGGTAATTCAACAAGATTCCCGACATTTTGATCGAATGCTCGTCGCAAACTTTAGTAGGCGGCCGCACCCCCGATACCGTCGACGAAGTGCACCAAGGCGGAACACCGCTACCGGGAGCACCCGAACAAATGCTTTCGGCGACGGGGTTCTCCTACAGTCACTTGGTCGGGGCTATGGGGTGAGGCTGTCTATTAAGTTTACCCGGCGAGTATCCGCGTACGCTACGTGATTGCGACGGACTTTTGATCACATCAAAATTCCGTAGCAACCGATCAAGTGAGACTAAACTGCTATGTTTATAACATTCATTCAGTTATCTCATAACTTCTTGTGAATTCCAATTATTGTATCCCATTCCGGATAAATAGAAAATGTCAAACTTTCCGATCGAACAATCGAACACCCAATTTTTCCCGATACAGATCAACACATGAAATAAGTCTAACAACATTCAGTTCGTGCCTCAGTACCGACGGTCCAGCCGTAGAAGGGTCAAGCCAACGCCTCACATGTGGCACGCCGTACTGCCCCAAACCCGAAGGTTCAAAGGGCATTTCAAGACGGTCACATAATCGAGTTAAGGTTTGTTGTCTTCTAGAGGATCCATCGCGTTACTTGCACTACTAAGAACGTCGTTAAACCACGGAAAAATCCAACACTTGGAAATTTCCTGACAGGGGAAAAGTTGGGTATTTATATCCGGTCTAACTTTTTAACATATTCTAAAATATATCCGGAAAACCACATAGATAAAATTTGATACTCCGATCGAAACACCGAATCCCCAAAACAACCCCTGAAAATTCAACTCTTGAATAAATTTTAAAAATTCCCAGAAAACTCAGCATAATTTATCATGAATTACTGTGCAAACAATGAGGGCTGACGTCACCAGATAGCCGCGGAACCGCCGCAGAAGCTTGGCTCCTGCCACGGTTCAGCCGCAAGAAATACTGTTCATCGAAAAAATTTTGCATCGTAATTCTTATTTTTCCCTGCTGAATTTTTTAGCAATTATTAATTTGGAAAAATCCCAGTTTTTGGAAAAAGGACAGAGAGCATTTTTGTGATCGGGTTTCGGGTTCGTTCGGACTTCAAATTCTGTCTAGACTTCGCCTAAGGCTCTAGCTAGGCTCTGATACCACTGTAGGGTTCCTAGGCACGCTAAGGAGGTCTCACAAGGCATCAACCACGCCAATTTTAAAAAATACGGTGCCGAGAAACCCTAGACTACGGATCGTCGGCTAGATTTCTAGGCGAAAAGATAAACTAGTTAACACTTAACTAAGAGATACGGAAATACAACCTTTGTAGATCCGTTTGTCCACCTCCATAGCTCCATGAAGAAGTCATCTCCGCTGTACAAATCCGATCTTGGACTCTCGCGTTCGCTTCATCGGAGAATAGACGGGCTAGGTCATCGATGTCCATGCCGAAGATGATCTACGTCGAGGCATCGCTAAATCAAGCTCCGACTTCACCAAGTCAAGAAACTGTGAAGAAAACACACTCTACTACTTGGCAAGAGGTAGAGGATGAAGAAATAGGAAGTGGGTAGACTTTAGAATTGGATTTCTCACTCATCTTCATCAATCACCATTGATGAAGTGAAGCTTTCTTCATAGAAGAAGATGAAGAAGAAGAAGAAAGTGTTATGATAAGTCTTAAATTATTGGATAAATAAATCAATACTTATCATATATTAACCCTTGGTTAATTGTAGAAAATGGACCAGGTTAACTTGGATGGTTAAGATTAAGCATGAGACAAGAATGAAGACTAAGTCAATGCTTCAAGAAACTTCAACCAAAAACAAAAATAGCAACCATTCTTTTCTCATCATTTACAAATTATAAATAACAAATAAATAAGTAAGAAAAAGAGAACCCTAATCATAAACTTAACCATGGTTTAATTCTTTACACTTAACCAAGTAAACATGTATCATCAAACATGATACAATCAAGTGCACAAAACTATATCGAATATACAATGTGCACATCCGAGTGAGAAAATCCATCTTAAGTAAACCGATACTAGTTGATGCAAAGTAATATATCAAATATATAAATATGCATTAAATCATTAAATCAACACTTGATTCAATGATCCGGTCATGTCGCACACAACCGACTAGTATACAATGTATCGGCTTATCGAATCAACGCTTGAATCGATAACTAGGTTATATCGCATACAACCATTCGATACATTCATCGCGAGAATGAAATACGGTATCACATACACGCATTATTCTCGGTCCCGCACATATCTCATATGCGCTCCTATTTCGTTTCGCTTGAGCTAGGAAACCTCTGTGTAGGACTCTAAAGACTCGTCAATACGCCGGCAGCAGATGATGATCATATCAAACACCCACAAGCCGCAAGCGGTCTGCTAAACGTAACGGCCACTCGGGTATTGAGCGATCTGAAGATCGACGAGCAAGCCCGCTCACACTCCAGTGAATCCAACCAGTAACACTACCGTACAGTCCGGTCTGATCGTCTGATATGTCGCATATCTCGCCTAGGGGTGGTAAACGTCAGACCCCAATAGCTCGATAAGTCGTGTTGATATGAGGTCTATAACAATTCGAGAAACTACTGGTAACACTTACCAGTAAATCTCAGCAACCCTGGCCAGGGATTTCCTGTTATAACCAATCGAACACAGCGCAACATCAACCCCTTATACCGGGAGAGATGAATCCCCTCCTATCGCTCATTGCCTCCATGTGACTCGGGACTGTACCCAAAAATCACTGTTTTGCACGCCCTCTTGGACGTGGTAAGATGGAAATCAAAGCACAGTTGGAACCACACAAGACTCTATGACGATCTCGGGTCAACAGACTACTCTGTACCAGTGTCACCAGAGAACTGCCATCTGACGTGAGGTATAATACCATCTGGGAGTTCTCGGCGAGTCCGTCCAGTGTACCCAGTCTCTACTGAGCACCCGTATATCATCTCTGATGTCAAACACCAATGGATATGGGATCATCCATCGCCCATCTGTATGGGTCGAGAAGGTACACGCTAGTCTACTCTGGTATATCGATGCCCCATCTCGATACACCCACGACTAGGGACTTTGAAGGATGTACTTATGGACTACCATGTCCCCACTAGTATGATCCGCATCATAGTCCAGGTAGTCAAGTACACATCCTAAGGGCTTTACCAACATGTAACAGAGAGATAAACAGTATACACGTTAAGGTAAAGATCAACCAGATAGCATACTATCATGTCGAGCAAGAAAGTCCTCCCTATATACGTCCCAGCATCCACTACAATATACATCCTATGTACAGTAATGGCCTCTAGGGCATACATATAACTAACAGTATGGTACCCCGGGGCAAGAAGATCGAGTTGTAAACGATGAGCCTGGCAGGGGAAGACTACCTACCGGTGATGTCTGGCGCGGCGGATATCCGGAGGATACCGACCGTTGTCGTGAGATTTGATGATATGGGCCGATCCGGACTGACGGAGCCCGATATTTGAGACATTGATATAGTGAGATATTGAGATAGATATGATTTCATATTTGGTGTCGATACTTGACACGGGTTTTCAGATGATTTCTTGATGGTACTTAGCTATTATACAGATATTCATTTTCTAAAGTTAAGAATGCAGTACCCGTAGCATTTAAAACACTTAAAGATTTAGTAATGACATTGCATACATGTGCATGCATACTAGAGGTATTATATCACATATGGACATACATGTTGTGGCGCATTGCGTGCATTCTTACGATTGCCTTACTAGATGTTATATTCTACTCACGAGCTGGCAACTCACCCCCGTTGTGCCACAGTGTCTTGCAGGTCGGACTCATCAGTCTTATAGCAGCGGCTATCTTATCATCAGCTTCTTTTGCTCAGATTCGCTACATCGCCCGTAGGTGGGTTGCGAGCACACTTTATTTCTTTTTGCTCTATCATTGTATCTAGTATTCTCCATCTACCATTTTCTATTTGTATATGCGACCTAGTGATGAGACTGAGAGATTTGTATATATGTGGTTTCTTTTGGGTCGAGCTCTTGAGCCGACGTTGTGTTTTCTGATATTTTGCATTTCTTTTATGCTCTTTTCTTGATATTACTTATATATTGCGTGTGGTTGTGATCCGCATTTGGCGAAGAGCTAGCTCCCGCTTGGGGATGCCATTTGTTTATTACAGGTTATATATATCTTGCTGTACCCATTTTGGGGGATAGAAAATACAGGGGAGACTTTGCCGAAATTTTCGGAAATTTTTGGATGTTTTTAAGAAAAGGGGTTCTATGCAACTTAATTGATTTAAAAACCGTTTTCATTAAAGGTTTTTCTTCACTCTCTTTTGATTTTGGTTTAGATTTTCTAGGCTTTGGCTGACTTAGGTTACGGTACGCCTTTAGACGTCTCGTAATCTAAGTGCCAGTCACGTTCCGTACTTTCGGGTCGTGACAAAGTTGGTATCAGAGCGTAGGTTTTACCTTCCTGAGTGTAGGACGACCTTGGTAGATGGAGTAAGTGACTTAAGCAGAGTGGCGTAGCGTGGGTATGATCCGCGGCATACTTACGATACGGTACTCCGCCTAAGTGACCTTAGGACATAATTGCTTGTATTTCCTTTCTTGATTCCCTGCATTCTTTGATTCAATTGCAATGTTCTTATCAGTCCTGTTTCTTATTCCAGCTTCGATGCCGCCAAAGACTACGAGAGCTCAGCGGGCTGCCGCTAGGGATGAGATTCGAGCGGGCTCGTCTGAGGCGAGGATCGAGCGGGATGATACGCCTACCCCTCAGGGTCATACTGATCCGCCTTATCCAGACCGTATTGCCAGACTAGAGGCCGGCATGCAAGAGTTGCGACAGATGATGGGATCTTTAGTTGAGTCCAGCCGGGCACAGAGATCCGAGGACGTTCCTTCCACCGCACAAACCACGATTGTACCTGCTGCACAGATGGTCACTCCTGCTGCTACTACGGAGACTATCCCTATTTCACTACAGGAGTTCATGAGATTGAGACCTCCAGCTTTTACCGGTACAGATGCGACAGAGGACCCACAGGCATTTCTTGATAAGATGGCTCGGATTTGCCGTTCGTTGAGGTGTTCTGATGATAGATTGGTGGAGTTTTCGAGTTTTCGTCTGGAAGGTCTTGCCCAGACATGGTACGATTCAGTAGAGAGAAGCCGAGCTGCAGGTCTGCCTTCTATGACCTGGGATGAGTTTACAGCTGCATTTCTTGCCCGTTTTCTTCCGGAGAGTGTCCGAGATGCTCGAGCCCGTAGTTTTGAGTCTTTGCGCAAGACTCCTGGGATGACGGTGTCGGAGTATGATATACAGTTTACCCAGTTGTCTCGATATGCGCCGTACCTAGTAGACACAGAAGAGAAGAGAATAAAGATGTTTGTGAGAGGGCTTGATACACAGCTATTCCTTGCCATCGGCACCCAGCACTTTGATACATACGCAGCCGCGATGGATGCAGCTTTACTTTTGGAGGAGCGTATCTCTGAGACTCCGGTCGTTTCTGGGCCGAAGAGGATCCGTACTGATACGCCAGCTCAGCGGCAGATGGACAGACATCGTGATAGATTATTTCCGGGAGATGGTGGAGGCAGAGGATTGAGACGAGGTCAGTTATTTGGTTCATATCCACAGACCCAGCAGTCGTCGCCAGGATGTTTTCGGTGTGGGAGTCAGTAACACCGTATCAGAGACAGTACCATGGGACGTCAGGGCATGGCGACAGTCCCGCATGTGACCTTACCACCATCACCACCTCCTCAGAGAGCTCTACTTCCTACTCCTGATGATGCTCCACGCCAGCCAGATGCTTCTAGAGGCCATGGGCGTGGCGGTCCGGTTCAGAGAGGACGAGGCGACAGAGGCAGAGGCAGAGGCCGAGGTAGAGGCAGAGGACAGCCAGCTATTAGTGGTGGACAGGCCCGAGTGTTCGCGTTGACTCCTCAGGATGCACAGGCATCCAATGCCGTCGTGACAGGTACTCTGCCAGTATGTTCTTTTGATGCACGGGTATTATTTGATCCAGGCTCCTCACATTCCTAAATATCCACGTACTTTGCACCGAGGTTGGGCCGAGAGTCTTCTCCGTTAGATCAGCCGCTTGTCATTATTACACCGGTAGGCGAGTCTTTTGTTGCCCGTTTTGTGTACCGATCGTGTTCCGTTCGTATTGGGGAGAGAGATTCTTCAGTTGATTTGATTCTCCTCGATATGCTAGACTTTGACGTTCTTCTTGTTATGGACTGGCTAGCCACCTGTTATGCATCTGTGGACTGCCGTGAGAAGGCAGTCAGATTCAGTTTTCCTGGTGAGCCGGTTCTTGTTATTCAGGGAGATCGTAGCGCTACCCTTCCCAGCTTGATTTCTTCTCTTCGCGCTGGTCAGCTCTTAAGAAAAGGGTGTCAGAGATTCTTAGCTTATGTTTGTGATACTAGCTCCACAGAGGTTCCATTGGACCAGGTCCTTGTTGTGAGAGAGTTTCCTGATGTATTCCCTGACGAGCTGCCTGGTCTGCCACCAGAGCGTGAGATTGAGTTCTGTATTGACTTGATCCCCGGCACGGGGCCTATCTCTATACCGTCTTATCGGATGGCCCCGGCGGAGCTGAGAGAGCTAAAGGATCAGTTACAGGACTTGCTGGACAAAGGGCTTATCCGACCGAGTGTGTCACCTTGGGGTGCTCCCGTCTTGTTTGTTAAGAAGAAGGACGGAAGTATGCGTTTATGCATTGATTATCGTCAGCTGAACCGGGTTACTGTGCGGAACAGGTATCCCCTACCCCGCATTGATGACTTATTCGATCAGCTCCAGGGTGCAGGGTTCTTCTCGAAGGTTGATTTACGGTCAGGTTATCACCAGTTGCGGGTTCGGAAGGAGGATATTCCGAAGACCGCTTTCCGTACTCGATATGGTCATTATGAGTTCTTGGTGATGTCGTTCGGGCTCACCAATGCCCCGGCAGCATTTATGGATTTGATGAACCGTGTATTCAGGCCGTACCTCGATCAGTTCATTATTGTGTTCATTGACGACATCTTGGTTTATTCTCGGAGCCGGGAGGAGCATGAGCAGCACTTACGTATCACAATGCAGACTTTGAGGGAGCATCAGCTGTTCGCCAAATTCTCCAAGTGTGCATTCTGGCTAGACAGTGTCGACTTCTTGGGTCATGTGGTGACGAGAGACGGTATTTGTGTGGACCCGAAGAAGATCGGGGCAGTTCAGCGTTGGCCTAGACCAGTATCAGTTACAGAGGTTCGCAGTTTTCTAGGTCTGGCCGGCTACTATCGACGTTTTGTCCAGGATTTCTCTCGCATTGCTGCACCGTTGACCGGGTTGACCCGGAAGGGGGTTCCTTTTGATTGGACCCAGGCATGTGAGGATAGTTTCCAGTAATTGAAGACTCGTCTGACTACTGCACCAGTGTTAGCATTGCCTTCAGGATCAGGCGGGTTCGTGGTATATTGTGATGCTTCTCGAGTGGGGTTGGGCTGTGTATTGATGCAGCACGACAGAGTTATCGCGTATGCTTCTCGGCAGCTGAGGAAACACGAACAGAACTACCCCACCCATGATTTAGAGATGGCTGCAGTGGTATTTGCACTTAAGATCTGGAGACATTACCTATACGGTGAGTCATGCCAGATATTCACTGACCACAAGAGTTTGAAGTATATCTTCCAGCAGCGAGATCTGAACCTGAGACAGCACCGATGGATGGAGTTGGTGAAGGATTATGACTGCGAGATTTTATACCATCCGGGCAAGGCGAATGTGGTGGCAGATGCTTTGAGTAGGAGGCCCAGAGGTAGCTTATCTTGTTTGAGCGCAGTACAGATGCAGTCGACGGTGGATTGGCAGGTTTTATGTGATAGCAGAGTGCAGTTCGAGTTTACTCCTACAGGGAGACAGCTGGCCCATTTCAGAGCATGCCCACAGTTACTTGACCGTATCCGCGAGGCACAGTCCAGCGATGCCCGTATCTTAGAGATTATTGAGCAGATTCGGCAGGGCAGAGTTTCTGAGTTCGTGATTGATGATCAGGGGATACTTCGATTTGGGACTCAACTGTGCGTGCCAGATTCTGAGGGACTGAGGCGCGATATTCTCGAGGAGGCACATAGATCAGTATACAGTGTTCATCCAGGTTCCACCAAGATGTACCATGATTTGAGAGAGGTTTACTTGTAGGACGGGATGAAGAAGGATATTACAGACTTTGTATCGAGATGCCTGACTTGTCAGCAAGTCAAGGCCGAGCACCAGAGGCCAGCCGGCGAGTTGCAGCCTTTGCCCAGCCCTGAGTGGAAGTGGGAGCAGGTCTCCATGGACTTCATTGTGGGTCTACCCAGGACCAGTCGAGGGTATGACTCTATTTGGGTGATTGTGGATCGACTGACGAAAGCGGCTCACTTCCTGCCAATGAAGACCACTTTTGGATTTTCTCAGTACGCCCAGGTTTATATTGATGAGATAGTGTGACTGCATGGCGTTCCGACTTGCATCGTGTCCGACCGGGGCACCCAGTTTACCAGCCGATTGTGGCAGAAACTTCAGGAAGCATTGGGCACCCGATTAAGTTTTAGCACAGCCTTTCATCCGCAGACTGACGGTCAGTCGGAGCGTACTATTCAGACTCTTGAGGACATGCTCATAGCTTGTGTTTTAGATTTCGGTGGTAGCTGGGATCATCATTTGCCTTTGATCGAGTTTTCTTACAATAATAGCTTCCAGGAGACGATTCAGATGGCACCTTTTGAGGCTTTATATGAGAGGAGATGTCGATCGCCTGTATGTTGGACAGAGCTCAGGAAGAGCAGTATTTTGGGGCCGCAGATCGTACAGGGAGACTACCGAGAAGATACAGCTGATTCGGAACAGGATGAGAGCGGCACAGAGCAGGCAGAAATCATATGCTGACAGGCGCCGTCGCCGACTCGAGTTCGCTGTTGGCGATCATGTTTTCCTGAAGGTCTCTCCGATGAAAGGTGTGATGAGATTTGGACGGAAAGGGAAGCTGAGTCCTAGATATGTTGGTCCTTTCGAGATCTTAGAGCGTGTTGGTCCAGTCGCTTATCGGTTAGCTCTTCCGCCCAGCTTCCCCGATGTTCACCCCGTATTCCATGCCTCGATGCTCCACAAGTACCTTCATGATCCTTCCCAGGCAATTCAGCACCAGACGATCCAGCTAGAGCGTGATCTTTCTTTCACCGAGCAGCCAGTGGTCATTCTGGATCGGCAGGTGAAGAAATTGAGGTCGAAGGTTATACCGTCCGTCAAGGTTCTTTGGCGTGGCCCGAACAGCGAGGAGGTCACCTGGGAGACCGAGGTCGAGATGAGGAAGAGATATCCCCATCTTTTTGAAGGTACGCGTAATTAAATTCTAAATTCGGGGACCGAATTTCTTTAAGAGGGGAAGATTGTAACCCTTCGAAAATCGTTTAGACAGTTTTTCGGTAATCGGCTAATTTTTCGGTTTTTTCCGTAAAAAGTCAAAATAGGTATTTTTCATTGTAGACCTAATTATACAAAATTTAGATAAGATATTACTATAAATTGTTCACTAAAATGCCACTTATAATTTTCTAGTTAAATAAAAAAAAAATTCGTAATTAATTATTTTTTTTATTATTTTAAGCTTTTAAAAATACATTAAATTAGTGATAAATACAAATTTAATTAGGTAAATTTTATAATTAGGAATCTTTATAAGATAAAATATGGTGTTAATAAAATTGTATCATGACTTGCAAGATTTTGGTTTTATGGTTGGAAATTTAATGAAAAATGAATTAAAATGGGGTTTTTTGTAAAAAGCTTGATGTGAAAAGCATTAAATGAGATTTAAGGGGTTTATTTGACCTAGAAACATCCACAAAAAACCCCCCATCATCTCCTCTTGCTGCTGGCCGACCAAAAACTGCAGCAACTCCCCATTGTTCTCACTTCTTTTTGTTACAATTTTCATGCCAAAATTCATTAAAAATTCACAAATTCATTCTCCAATTCAAAGCAAAACCCTAATTCTCTCTCTCCTCAAACCAATTTAGTTTAAAACTTGAAGAAAGGAGGCATCTTTGGTGGCTTGAGCAAACTAGGGTTCAACTTGTAAGGTGAAAATTCTAAACTAGTTGTTAAATTGTAGTTTTAATGTGCTAAAATTGAATTTTGAAGTGTTAATTTAGTAGTAATTGTTTGTTTAGGAAACTCAAGAATGGGATTTGATTTTGAATTAGGGCTTGTAGCATGGTTGATGAAGTTAAGTTAGGGTTTGGTTATCTAATTAGTTAGAGTGGTGAATTGTGCAATGTTACGCTCGCTAAATCGATAAATTGCGATATTTGCATCGAATCGGTATGCTTTTTGCTTACTAGATTTTTATAAAAATTAGGATGTGGTCTAATTGCGTTATATTAGCGATATAATTAGCTTCACATACGACTATTAGAGTGCACGAATGCGGGGTTTTGTCTAGTCGGGTTTTAGTTTTGTCGATTTCCCCGAAATAACGATTCTAGTTAAGATTTAGCGATTTTCGTGTGTTTTCCCGCGCACCGAGTGCACGTTATGTTTAATTCGAGAGCGTCGATATTTGTATATTGTCACTTGCATCGTTTTAGGATATATAATCTTATACTTGGTGTTGTGCAAATATAGGATCGGTCGGGGAAACATCGGACACGGCGCGTAAAGGCAAGGCGATGGTCGGATCGGATTAGCGAGGCATTCAGATGAGTAGATATATTCATCAATGGGGGAATCGTCTGGATGTCTGGATGGCGCGAGGCGCCCCCTAGTTAGGATTACCTTATTTCTTGCCAGATTCGTATTGTTAGTTAGCTTATCCCTTCATTTACATTGCATACCCTTATAGTTAATAGTATGCTAGATTGCATGGATATTCATATGCACATATGCGATAACAGTTCGTAGGACACGAACACCATTACCATTGGCATCTGTTGCACGCGCACTATTCATGTGACACATACGCCTTTGGTAATTGCCATACCACGTGCACTATAGAACCTGTTTAACTTAGTATCGCCACTTGCATTCATACATGATATATGAAATTGCATAGCATGCATATACCTCGCATTATCATCATATTTACATAAATTTCTAGCCAAAATTCACATCGTATACATTGATATCATAGACATTTATCATATATAACATGTGAACATTATGATTTTCTTGAGGATTTCAGTATTGCTGCAATTTCTGGATTTTTGGGGAAAACCGCAAGAATTTAACAAAATCTTATATTTATCATTTTTAAAAACAAAGTTGCGGTTTTCTCGTGATGTATGTGTCGTCCACCATGAGTTTTCATATTTTCTGTTGGATTTCGAGACCCGATTCGAGGAGTGGATGAACCGTCTCGGGTACATGGTGGGCCCGGTATGGTACCCCAGGGCAAGTAGATCGAGTTGTAGACGATGAGCCTGGCAGGGGAAGACTACCTACCGGTGATATCTGGCGCGGCGGATATCCGGAAGATACCGACCGTTGTCATGAGATTTGATGATATGGGCCGATCCGGACTGACGGAGCCCGATATTTGAGACATTGATACAGTGAGATATTGAGACAGATATGATTTCATATTTGGTGTCGATACTTGACACGGGTTTTCAGATGATTTCTTGATGGTACTTAGCTATTATACAGATATTCATTTTCTAAAGTTAAGAATGCAGTACCCTTAGCATTTAAAACACTTAAAGATTTAGTAATGACATTGCATACATGTGCATGCATACTAGAGGTATTATATCACATATGGACATACATGTAGTGGCGCATTGCGTGCATTCTTACGATTGCCTTACTAGATGTTATATTCTACTCACGAGCTGGCAACTACCCCCGTTGTGACACAGTGTCTTGCAGGTCGGACTCATCAGTCTTGTAGCGGCGGCTATCTTATCATCAGCTCCTTTTGCTCAGACTCGCGACATCGCCCGTAGGTGGGTTGCGAGCACACTTTATTTCTTTTTACTCTATCATTGTATCTAGTATTCTCCATCTACCACTTTCTATTTGTATATGCGACCTAGTGATGAGATTGAGAGATTTGTATATATGTGGTTTCTTTTGGGTCGAGCTCACTTGAGCCGACGTTGTGTTTTCTGATATTTTGCATTTCTTTTATGCTCTTTTCTTGATATTACTTATATATTGCGTGCGGTTGTGATCCGCCTTGGGCGAAGAGCTAGCTCCCGCTTGAGGATGCCATGTTTATTACAGGTTATATATATCTTGCTGTACCCATTTTGGGGGATAGAAAATACAGGGGAGACTGCCGAAATTTTCGGAAATTTTTGGATGTTTTTAAGAAAAGGGGTTCTATGCAACTTAATTGATTTAAAAACCGTTTTCATTAAAGGTTTTCCTTCACTCTCTTTTGATTTTGGTTTAGATTTTCTTGGCTTTGGCTGACTTAGGTTACGGTACGCTTTTAGACGTCTCGTAATCTAAGTGCCAGTCACGTTCCGTACTTTCGGATCGTGACATTTAATTATAGATGATTTTGATATTTTAGCCTGGTGGAAAAGCCACGGACATTTGCATCCAGTGCTTTCTACTATGGCCCTTAATTTACTAACCGTTTCAGTGTCCACAGTAGCGTCGGAAAGTACTTTTAGTACAGATGGCAAGATATTAAGCGAGAAGAGATACAGCTTGACGTACGACATAATGGAGTGCATAATTTGCAGCCGTCAGGAAACAAAATGCAATCACTTTGGACTCGGATTATCTACCTGAGGAGCTTATAGGATCGGACGAGACCAACACCGAAGGAAGATGAACCACAACCGGTGTCGACGAGCAGTGAGTAAGATCTGTAATAGTAGAAAAAGAACTATGTAAACCTAATTCCCTCTCGTTGAGATCAATATTTGGGAGGAATATGTAGGCAGCCCAAATGGGTTTGGTCTTTAATGTAGAAATACAAATTGTATTATAAAATTGTAATTTGATTAAGATTTTTTAATAAAAAAACTTGAATAAATTTCAAAATTTTAAGCCTAATTTTAAGTTTTAATTTTTTTTAAAAAAAATAGCGGCCGAGCCAAGCGAAAAACTCGCCTTGCTCGGCGAATTTGCCTCGCCTCGTCTCGCGAATCGGCGAAGCGAGCTGGCTCTGACTTCGTTACTGTTGCCCACGCCTCGTCTCGTCTAACCGGCGAAGCGTGAAAAATTCGAATTCCGAAGCGAATTGTTTCGGCTCGCTTCATTAGCCATGCTTAATGTAGCATGCCGAATATTGAAAATTTAAATAAAACAGAAAATTTTAAGATTTTTGATAATTTCGCAATATTTCGTGTGCATATTGCAAACAAAATATTGCATATCAAACAAAACAAAAAATTGCAGCAATTTTGAAAATTTTACGGTTTTAGTGTGCTATATTATGCAAAATGTTGAATAACGGATAAAAAATAGAAAAATTCAAGTTGTTTAAAAATTTCACAATTTTCGTGTGCATTCAAAATTTTTGAAATGTTCCTAAATATTGAAAACCAGAAGTAATGAAAATAATTTTGAAAATTTCACCAAAAAATTTACTATTTTCATGTGCTATAGCACGCAAAATATTAAAAACTTATAGAAAATAGAAAATAGAAAATTTTGGGATTTTAAAAATTCCACGATTTTCTTATAATAACCAAAATATTGAAAAACCGAAGAAAACAGAAAATTTCGAGATATTGCCAATTTTTCAATTTTGCTATACTATATCATACAAAATATTGAAATACGGAAAAATACAGAAAAGATTTAAGATTTTCAAAAATTTCATGATTTGTATGTGTTGTATATTGAAAAACTGAAGACAATAAAAAATAATAAAGATTTTTTTGAATTTACGAAGAAAACAGAAAATTTTGAGTGTTTTATAAATTTCGCGATTTTTATGTGATACATAGGAAGAAAATATTGATGAAACGAAGAAAAATGAGATTTTTTGAAAAAATGCTATTTTCATGTTCAATATAGAGCATGCATAATATTGAAAAACGAATGAAAATGGATTTTTTTTTATTTTCTTCCGATATAACAATCAAAATATTGAAAAATCGAAAAAAAAGATTTCGAAGCTTTCATACGCTGACTGCTAAATATTGAAAATTTGGAGAAAACAGAAATTTTTTGGATTTTTATAAATTTCATGATTTTCGTGTGCTTACAAGAAAAATACTGAAAAACTAAATAAATAAAGAAAATCTTGAGATTTTTGAAAATTCCACGATTTTCTTATGGCATGCAAAATATTGAATAACGGTAGAAAACAAAAAAAAATGAGATTTTCGAAAAATCCTATATTTTAATGTGATAAACAACAACTGAGCCTTTTATCCGAAGCATATAGGGTAGGCTACATGAACCAACATGAGAATCACACCGGGTCCAGCACATGAATCATCCACCTCCACTCACTCCTATCGAACAATATACTTTCATTACAGCCTTTGGCAACCATATCTTTTTGTATCGGCTTCATCCATGTTTTCTTCGGTCTCCCTTTCGCCCTTTTGATATTTCTTATATCGATATTATCCATTCGTCGAACCAGTACTTACAAAGGTCTGCGTCACACATGACCAAACCATCTTAGCCGGTTTTCCCGCATCTTCTCCTCCACAGGTGCTACACCAACTTTTATACGAATATTCTCATTTCGTACCTTATCTTTTCTAGTGTTATCATACATCCAACGAAGCATGTGTATCTCCGCTATATGCATCTTCTATGTATGATACTTCTTAGGAGCCCATCATTCTGTACCATATAATAAGACATGCCGAATAGCATGCCGATAAAACTTCCCTTTCAACCTTAATGGAAAGTTACGATCGCACAAAATCCCTGTTGCACTCCTCCATTTCAACCAACCAGCTCGGATCATTTGATTAACATCACTATCGATCTCTCCATCCTTTTAGATGATGGAACCTAGATATCGAAACTGATCGCTCGGTGATATCTCTTGTCCTTCCAATATTATACCAATGTGATCTCGACTTCTCTGTTTGCTAAATTTGCAATGCATATATGCTGTCTTGGACCTGCTCAATCTGAACCCCCGAGATTCCGATGTCTGCCTCCATAACTCCAATTTGGTACTAACCCCTGCTTTCGTCTCATTTACTAAAACAATATCATCAGCGAATAGCATACACCAAGCTAGCTTATCTTGGATAGTTCTAGTCAGCTCATCCATCACGATAGTAAACAAGAATGAAGTTAATGCAGATATTTGATGTAAACCAATTGTAATCAGAAAATCACTCGTTAGGCCGCCGCAAGTTTTGACATTTGCCACTAATCCATCGTACATATCCTTGATTATGTCGATGTACTTGACAGGGACCCCATTTTTCATCATTGTCCCCCATAATACCTCTCTAGGTAGCTTGTCGTATACTTTCTTTAAATTAATAAATATCATATGTAAATCTCTTCTCGCTAGAAAACGCTCGACAAATTGACGAAGCAAATGAATAGCATCTGTCGTCGATCGTCCAGACATAAACCCAAACTGGTTCTTTGTTATCTTAACATCCTTTCTTAACCTGTGTTCAATCACTCTTTCCCAAAGTTTCATAGTGCGACATATAAGTTTTATTCCACGGTAGTTTGAGCAACTTTAAATGTCACCCTTATTCTTGTAGATAGGTACAATGGTACTTTTCCTATACTCATTTAGCATCTTTTTGGTCTGCCAAATCTTATTAAACATATTTGTCAGCTATTTAACGTCTATTTCTCCTAAGTATCACCAAATCTCGATAGGAATCCCATCTGGACCAACCGCTTTTCTTGATCTCATTCTCTTTAAAGCCTCTTTAACCTATGGTATTCTTATTTTACGCATGAAATTATGGTTTATATTTTGAGATTAAATGACAAGCCCATCCAAATTCTTAGTAAAGCTCTCATTGAAAAAATTGTCAAAATAATCTCTCCACCTTTCCTTGATATCCTCATCTCGAAATAAAACCTTATGATCTTCATTTTTGACACACTTCACTGCACATAAGTCTCTGGTCTTTCTTTCCCGCATCCGAGCAATCCAGTATATATCATGTTCAGCCTCCTTAGTGTCCAACTTCTCGTACATCTCCTTATAGACCTTAGTTTTGGCTTCCCGAACAGTTTTCTTAACTTCCTTTTTAGTCATTTTATATTTCTCAAATCTCTCTGTATCTCTGCTTTTCTTCAAATTTTTATAAGAATCTCTCTTGATTTTAATAGCAGCCTTTACTACTTCGTTCCACCATGATGTGTCCTTAGATGATGGAACACCACCTCTCGACTCACCAAGTAGATCTCTAGCTACCCTCTTGATACAACTAGTCATCTTGTTCTATGTTCTGTCTGAATTATCTTCAGACTGCCAATCCGCCTCTTGAACTACACGATCTATAAAACCCTTTTGGTTATCTTCTTTCAGTCACCACCACTTAATTCTGGGTTCTACCTTCCGTCTAATCTTCCTAGGTTCTCTTCTAAATCGAAAATCTAGAACTAAAAGTTTATGTTAAGTGGTTACACTCTCACCAGGCACTACCTCACAGTCGATGCAACAACCTCTATCTATCATTCTCGTCAGAACAAAGTCTATTTAGTTTGCACTTGATCCGCTCCTAAAGGTGATAAGGTGAGACTCTTTTTTTCTAAACCAAGTGTTTGCTAAAATCAAGTCATAATACAAGGCAAAATCTAGAATCGAGCTAACTGCTTCATTTCTTTGTCCAAAACCAAAACCTCCATGGATAGTATCAAACCCACTACGACTAGTACCTACATATCCATTGAGATCACCACCAATAAATAACTTCTCTCCACTAGGTATCATTTGCACAATCCCCTCTAAATCCTCTCAGAATAGACGTTTACTAGCGTCATCAAGACCTATCTGTGGTGCATAAACACTAATAATATTAAGGACCTCCCCACACAGAATAAACTTAACCAGTAAAATTCTATCATATTTTCTCCTAATCTCAACTATATTCTCAAGCAATCGTCTATCTATGATTACGCCTACCCCATTATGATTTTTATCTCTACTCGTATATCAAAACTTATAACCCAAAGGCTCTATGACTCTACCCTTTTCACTTACCCACTTAGTTTCTTGTAAACACATAATATCAACTCTTCTCCTGATCATCACCTCCACCAGATTTTAATGCGATATCGCATGCAAAATATCGTAAGGCCAACGAAAAAAGAAAATATTTAAGATTTTTGAATATTTCACGATTTTCAATTGTTATAGCAAAATATTGGAAAAACTAAATAAAACAATTTTTTCCGAATTTTTGAAAGCAACTTGATTTTCGTGTGCAAATAGCATGCAAAATTCTTAGAAAACAAAAAATTGAGTTTTTTTTTTTACAAATATCGCAATTTTCGTATGTTATAGAAAGCATAAAACTGATAACCGAAGAAAACAAAAAAAAAATTGGGAGTCCTGAAAATTTCGTGATTTCCATGGGATTTGACATTCATAATATTAAATAATACATAGAAAACATATTTAAACATTTGAAAGTGTCGCGACTTTAGTATGCTTAGAGAACCTAAAGAAAAATGCCAAATTATTTGCAAGACAATTCTTCATATATTTTCATATTTGGATTTTACTAATCTGAAAAATTATAATTTATAGATTATATCACAATATACTTCTAAATTAATCCCGTTTTCTGGACTTTGGGCTTTATAAGCACGCATTTTGAATAGGGACCCTTACTAGTAAACAACAAAATGCAAAATATAAATTGAATTCAAAATATTTCCTTGCTTTTCATATTTTTTTTTCTCTTTAAAACGACAATAACACAAAGTACAACATACTTCTAAAGGATCAACCCTAAATCTTTCTAGACAATAAGGCCATATATCCTCCGCCCTATTTCCTTCCCAAGAACAAGTAAAGCACAAAATGTTGAAATCGACAGATCCCCATCATTTTCATATCATTTTTTCTTGAGTCCACAATAAATCGAAATACATATTAAGTTAACAATAAATTTCAACCCTAAATATAACAATGCTATACAACAATAAGGACATGGGTCCCATATGAAACTTGTGTGAACAATCGCAACTTCAAACTCTTCTAAACATATAGAGCATGTCTTGAAATACTCCGTTGGCTCGATACAACCATTTTTATCATACGAGAACAATAAAAAGGAAGATAACTTCCGGCTTATAGTAACAGTAATATGCTAGAGACCATCGTTGCTCAAACCCATGCACACTTTAACTGTTACATTGAAGTCACTGGAAAATTATCGCAGTCCATGCCAAAGACGTAATTCTTCTCTATCTATTTTTCTCCTCATTTATGTGTAATTTATTACCTAAAATAAACTACCATCTACAAACATAAACCTATTCAGACTCCTAATGGATAAAGTCGACAAATTTACTACCAACTTAACATCTCTACAATCTATATTGCCTACAATTATTGTAAGATATCTGAAAATGTTTTACATTCAGAGTAGCCTTTCATCGGCGGAGACATGCATCCAAGTATGTGACTCTAACAACATCAAATTTCAAACTTTAACAAAACAAAGGAGACCTGGAAATAAATTCGAAGCGTCATGCTTGTTAGTGCAACTTAGCATCCCTTTGAGAATCTGTAACATTTTAAAAATAATTAAATAAATAATTAAATGAATAAAAGTGTTTAAGTGAATTTTAGAATTTTCGGTAAAGTAAAATATATTTTTCGTAAAACCAAACCGTGATTGTTTTTCACTATAAATTTAAAAATATATATTTTAATTATGAAATTACTAGTAAATAGTGTTTATTTAGCCACTTATAAATTTTTGGTTTAATAAAATATTTTTCCTAAATTAATTATTTTAAATATTAACATAAGCTTTATTTTTACACTAAATTAGTGTAAATTACAAATTTAAATGGTTTTAATTTTTAAAAATGAACCATGGCATATTAGAATTTAGTGTGTATCATGCAAAATTTATTTGCAAATTTTTCCTTGTTTCTAGATCTTTCTTGAGTTATTTTAGAAAAGAATTAAAAGAAAATGAATAAAGCATGAAAAGACATTAAGATGATGACATTTTGGAGAAGTTTCTACACCATTTCTCATGTGTTTCTCCCTCTTCCCCTTATTGTGGCTGGCCTCCCCATCACCATGGCTGCCCCCCCTCCATTTTCCACCTCATTTTTATTCAAAAATCATCAAAAATACTACAAAAATCCAATTTAAATTCCACAAAAACCTAATTATTTCATACCCTTTATTCTCTACTCTTCTCTACATGGATTTTGGAGTGGGAAAGCATGTATTTTTTAGGCTCATTTTCAAGTTTGGATATGAGGTTGTGGAGGTATAAATCCTTCTCTTTTATTTTATTTCTATTAGATATTTCTTTTAAAGCATAATTAGATTAATTTTTGTTGCAAATTCTAAAATTCAAGTTAGGGTTTGAAAATTCAAGAGGTGGTTTTTGTTAATTAATTAGGGTTATAATAGCTAGTTTAACATCTTTTAGAGTGGAAAATTCTTGCATGGTGGTGGTATAATAAATTGTTGATCGAAATTGTTTAATTTAAACTATTTAGCTAACTAGATTTTTTCTAAAATGTGTTGTGGGTAAAATAAAATTCTTATTAAGGGTGTTATCATTAGATGGTAATTTTAGTGAGAATATTAGCATATTAATTGAATGAAAAACTTAGTTTGATCACTAGATTATTTTGATAATTGAAAAAATAGTAATAAAATGCTATTATTTTGTAAACTAGATTTTAGGAATTTCTAAATAAATGTGATTAAAAATATAATTATAGTTTCATTACATCATTATCATCATAAATTGTGGTTTAAGTGATTAATTTATGCAAAATCATGTTTTGAGGTGGAATTGTGGTATTTTGTTTGGAAAATGTTAAAATTGTTAAAAGTTGCAAACTAGAAATTTCAAATAAATGCAAAATTGTGTAATAAAAATATAGTAATGGTTTGTATAGTCTAGTAATGCTATTTAATGAGTTTTATGACCATTGGTTTCATTTAAATGTCAATTTTCGATGAAAAACAGTAAATTGGCATTTTCGGGTTTTTCGAAAACGGACGATTTGATCGATTTTAGTGTTTCGATGAATTTGATCATGTTTTACAATATAAGTAATGTGTTTTAAAACTACAAGTTGTTTGATGATGTTATCTCGATCCATCGGAGTTTGTACGCCGATATCGAACGGTATTTGGTTCTTTTGCGTGGACGAGACATAGGTTTTAACCTGTGCTTGCTCTTCGTATCGTTTGACTTTTGTATGTGATTCGATTTACGATGCTATTTATATGTTTGCGTCTAGGTACCCTCACGTGGACTGCGGGCGATGAAGAGGAGGATGGCGACACTGTCTTCGGCAGACATGGACCAGGTGAGTAGATGCATATCTACGGGGGGAAGTCGGGTGGATGGCGTTTAGCACCCCCGCAACGTAGAATAGGAATAGTACTTATTGACATTAGGAAACCAGACATGACCCTAGTAGGACCCTAGTATTGACCCTAGGCTGGACTAGACCGATTTAGGAAAACTATATCAGAGGATGAGTACCTTGGAAGAGATTCGTAGGTTTCAGATAGAAACACACCCGCGCACACACTGAAAATCGACATGGGGTACGTGTATGTGTATATATATAGAACTAGGTATAGGTATATACATATATATACAACACATATAGGTGATTCAGTGATGTGATATGATATCCGAGGTATGATGAAACAGTATAACTGGGCTTGATGCCATGATTTTTGACTATACAGTCGTAATAAAGTGTTAGCGGATCATTAGGGAATGAGATAATGAACTTGAATATATAAATTACAAAGAGTGGTGGTGATATTGATGTACATGGGACGCTAGAATAGTGCTCGGACTGTAACTTGTAACTGATTACGATATGATATATGTATAACTTGATTTCGACATTATATTGGTGTGACCTGATGCCGATATCATATGAGTATGACTTAATCACAATATGATACATATGACATTATACGAATGAGGAGACACCCAGGAGATACTTGACCGTACCCCGACATTGGGATGCCGTACGATGGATTTTACCGTACGAGGCTTAGATTTGATGATTGATCCGCACTCTTGATTCGAGGAAGCCGTACTACGTACGTGACGCTGTTGAGGCGGGATCGCCGACTATTAGAGATATTGATTCGGACCTTAGGTAGACTCTAGTTTCTTACTGACTAGTCTATTAGGTTTAGTTCCTTAGGATGTTAGATGGACACTGGTTTAGGTTCGACTCACATAGTGGTAGTTGTACTCGTATCTCGCAGAGAAGCGGATAATGCACGTCTGTATTTACATTCATACTGTAATCATCATGGTGTATGTCTTTTATATGTTGCTATAATCAGTATAACCTTTACCTGTTAGGACACCAGCACCATTACCGATGATGCGCATATTCCACGCACACTTATTTGCCGGCTCACACACATCATCATCGGTAATTGCTATGTCACGTACACTTTAGATCATATTATGTTTTATTGATAGAATCAGTTAACAACTAAACCGATGTAATATTGTGATCACTCTCTGATGTTAAGTATAAGACATGACATTCATTACTTAGACATTCATGCATTCGTATTTTCGTGTTATCATGCAGTATTATGGGCATATGCCGACACTTATCATATAGTTACTCATGATTTTGAGATTTGGATTTCTATGAGATTTCTGGATTTTTGGGGAAAACCGCAAAAATATATAAAAACTTCTCTCTCTCTCCTCTTCTCTTTTTTTAAAAAATAAGATGCGGTTTTCTCGTGATGTATGTGTCGTCCGCCATGAGTATTTCATGTTTTCTGATGGATTTCGAGACCCGATTCGAGGAGTGGATGAACCGTCTCGGGTACATGGTGGGCCCGGTATGGTACCCCGGGGCAAGAAGATCGAGTTGTAGACGATGAGCCTGGCAGGGGAAGGCTACCTACCGGTGATGTCTGGCACGGCGGATATCCGGAGGATACCGACCGTTGTCGTGGGATTTGATGATATGGGCCGATCCAGACTGACGGAGCCCGACATATTGATACTTGAGGTTACATGTGTTGTGTCGATGCTTGACACGGATTTCCATGGATTTCATTGTTGAGATTTCAGATGCTTATACACACTTTACTATGATAACGGCTAAAGGTTCTCATACATATATATCTGGATTTCAGGATTTGTGACTTTACATTCATGGTGCATGCATTTCATTTCATATGACTTAGTACTATATGAGGCACTGACACGACACGGAGTATTTGCACTTACACGTAGTATTACCCTGCTATTACTAGATGTTTGGGATATAGTAGTGTATTATTATGACCTAGGATAGCGTCGTGCATTCGATTTCTTTTCGTAGATGTCTTCTACTCACGAGTTGGCAACTCATCCCCGTTGTGCCAAATTCTTTACAGGTTCGATGTACAGGTTTCCCGTGGCAGCTTGTTGGCACATCTTTTCTTCAGGGTGATTGGCACGGTAGGTTGGTTCACTTGTATCCGAACCACCATTGTACTTTTATTCATTCATTTGTATCTAGTAAGCTCCATCAACCATATTTGTATTACTTGATAAGTTATTGGACCAGTCTTTTACTTCGACCTTAGAGTCGCGCCTGTATTATTCTGATCTGGTGGTTTTGTTTTCTTTTGAGTTTGAGCCTCGCCTACTGGCGTTGTATATTATTGTACTTGTTGTGGTTGTTTCCACCTGTTGGCGTTGATGCTAGCACCCGTTTGGGGATGCTTTTTATTGTTTATTCATATTACTTGTTGTACCCGTTTGGGGGCCAGTTTTTACAGAGGAGACTCTGCCGAAATTTTTGGTAAAATTTGCTGATGTTTTTTTTTACTTGTTTTCTTTTCTTTTCTTCTTTTTCTTCTTTTATGGTTTAGATCTCTGGGCTTCGGCTTACTTAGGTCACGTGGCGCCCCTAGACGCTTCGTAATCTAAGTGCCGGTCACGTTCCGTACTTTTGGGTCGTGACAAAATTGGTATCAGAGTGCTAGGTTTAACCTTGTATAAATCTAGGTGACCCTTGGTTGATGGAGTAGGCGAGTTAGGTAGAGTAACGTACCGTGGGTATGGTCCGCGGCATACTTACGATACGCTACTCTGCTTAAGGAGCCCTAGGATTTACATTTTTTGCACCGTATTTCATTCGTTCCTTTGATCTATCTTCGTCAATGTCGGATGGTGGTTCCTGTTACCACGGGCAGAGGGAGATGCGGCTCGAATGCAGTAACCATTAGAGTATTGGTTATTCTTGAGGACTGAAGCATTGCTTAGCGTGCGGACGAAGGGTATTCACATGCCGTCCGGATGAAGTTAAAGGGTTCGAACGATTATCAGAAAACCATTTCCTAAGTTTAAAATATTCGGAAGAACATGCAGGTATTTCGATGGACCCTCTAGAAGAATGAAACCCTAACTCGACATAATGACCACGAGAACGCCCTTGAACCTTAGGGTTTACGGCAGTTCCGCTGTGCCATTAGTGAGGCTTGGGTTTGCCCTTCTACAGCTGGATCATCGATACTGGGGTATGTACCGGATATTTTTAAACTGTACTTGAGTGTTGAGCTCTCGGGGAATTATGAGATTTTGATGGATCGATCGAGAAGTTTAATGTAGTCCGGATATCAAGTGAAGGGATCGACTATGTGGGAGACTCTAGACATGAGTATTGCCGTTGGTAGCGCAGTCAGCACACCTATGAAAGAACGAGTTCGAAGCGGTCGATATCAGAGGAAAGAGGCGCACATTGACGATAGTATTTACGATTGTGATTTAGTGATTTGAATTTCCTATTTTCGTTGATTGGATTTTTGTATTTTGAGGACTTGTTCTACGATTGGTATTTCCTGTGTGTACCTTCATTCTATCTGTGTTTCTTATATCAGTTGTATTGATGTGGTTTAGTACGCACCCAGTACACTTGATTTGGTTTTATATATTTTTTTGAGATTTTTGATTTGATTTCGTGCATAGGGGTTACACGTGATTTTGACATATGTTTCGACCTAATTTTGATGCATTTTTGTGCTGTGATTTCGATTTTGATATTCAATGTATGTTTTCGTGCTCCATGTGCACCTGATTAGGATTCTTGCGCATACTTGGCGCACTTGATGCGATTTTGTGCACACCAGATGCACTAAATCGGGGTTTTGTGCAGATTAGATGCACCTGATAGTGAGTCGTGCACGCCCGTTGCACTTGACAGATGTTTTTGGTGCACACCTGTTGCACTTAGTTTTGTTTTGTGGGTATTCATGGTTTCTGCATTTGGTTTCGATTTCAATGCGCACCGGACGCACATGACATTTTATTGATGTGATTGGGATTGATTTTAGTTTGAGCAGTATGTTTTCATGATCATTATTATTTGAGTTAGTAACCAGGTGGGACGTGTATGTTAAATAAAAGATATATATATATATAGCTATATTTTAAAAAATTAAACGTCCGCTACTTAGACCATGACACGTGCATTGCACGGCGATTTTCAAGAAGGGGTTTTTGTATGCTGCTTTATTATGATGAGTCGGCGATTTTATTAGGATGCGAACTATATATAAGTTATAGATTGATTTATATTATGATGGTTTTCACATTGGGTTATGATATTTCATTATCGCCATAACTCCGATGATTGCGTCATGCTTGACGGAGTTGATTTTCGTTATGTGTTAATGATTTCGGAACCCCGACAATTTGAGTATTTTGCTAAATGTTTTAGTATTTGGAAGTGGAGTGTTAATTTAAATTCGGGGACCGAATTTCTTAAAGGGGGAAAGATTGTAACATTTTAAAAATAATTAAATAAATAATTAAATGAATAAAAGTGTTTAAGTGAATTTTAGGATTTTCGGTAAAGTAAAATGTATTTTTCGTAAAACCAAACCGTGATTGTTTTTCACTATAAATTTAAAAATATATATTTTAATTATGAAATTACTAGTAAATAGTGTTTATTTAACCACTTATAAATTTTTGGTTTAATAAAATATTTTTCCTAAATTAATTATTTTAAATATTAATATAAGCTTTATTTTTACACTAAATTAGTGTAAATTACAAATTTAAATGGTTTTAATTTATAAAAATGAACCATGGCATATTAGAATTTAGTGTGTATCATGCAAAATTTATTTGCAAATTTTTCCTTGTTTCTAGATCTTTCTTGAGTTATTTTAGAAAAGAATTAAAAGAAAATGAATAAAGCATGAAAAGACATTAAGATGATGACATTTTGGAGAAGTTTCTACACCATTTCTCATGTGTTTCTCCCTCTTCCCCTTATTGTGGCCGGCCTCCCCATCACCATGGCTGCCCCCCCCCATTTTCCACCTCATTTTTATTCAAAAATCATCAAAAATACTACAAAAATCCAATTTAAATTACACAAAAACCTAATTATTTCATACCCTTTATTCTCTACTCTTCTCTACATGGATTTTGGAGTGGGAAAGCATGTATTTTTGAGGCTCATTTTCAAGTTTGGATATGAGGTTGTGGAGGTATAAATCCTTCTCTTTTGTTTTATTTCTATTAGATATTTCTTTTAAAGCATAATTAGATTAATTCTTGTTGCAAATTCTAAAATTCAAGTTAGGGTTTGAAAATTCAAGAGGTGGTTTTTGTTAATTAATTAGGGTTATAATAGCTAGTTTAACATCTTTTAGAGTGGAAAATTCTTGCATGGTGGTGGTATAATAAATTGTTGATCGAAATTGTTTAATTTAAACTATTTAGCTAACTAGATTTTTTCTAAAATGTGTTGTGGGTAAAATAAAATTCTTATTAAGGGTGTTATCATTAGATGGTAATTTTAGTGAGAATATTAGCATATTAATTGAATGAAAAACTTAGTTTGATCACTAGGTTATTTTGATAATTGGAAAAATAGTAATAAAATGCTATTATTTTGTAAACTAGATTTTAGGAATTTCTAAATAAATGTGATTAAAAATATAATTATAGTTTCATTACATCATTATCATCATAAATTGTGGTTTAAGTGATTAATTTATGCAAAATCATGTTTTGAGGTGGAATTGTGGTATTTTGTTTGGAAAATGTTAAAATTGTTAAAAGTTGCAAACTAGAAATTTCAAATAAATGCAAAATTGTGTAATAAAAATATAGTAATGGTTTGTATAGTCTAGTAATGCTATTTAATGAGTTTTATGACCATTGGTTTCATTTAAATGTCAAGTTTCGATGAAAAACGGTAAATTGGCATTTTCGAGTTTTTCGAAAACGGACGATTTGATCGATTTTAGTGTTTCGATGAATTTGATCATGTTTTACAATATAAGTAATGTGTTTTAAAACTACAAGTTGTTTGATGATGTTATCTCGATCCATCGGAGTTTGTACGCCGATATCGAGCGGTATTTGGTTCTTTTGCGTGGACGAGACATAGGTTTTAACGTGTGCTTGCTCTTCGTATCGTTTGACTTTTGTATGTGATTCGGTTTACGATGCTATTTATATGTTTGCGTCTAGGTACCCTCACGTGGACTGCGGGCGATGAAGAGGAGGATGGCGACACTGTCTTCGGCAGACATGGACCAGGTGAGTAGATGCATATCTACGGGGGGAAGTCGGGTGGATGGCGTTTAGCACCCCCGCAACGTAGAATAGGAATAGTACTTATTGACATTAGGAAACCAGACGTGACCCTAGTAGGACCCTAGTATTGACCCTAGGCTGGACTAGACCGATTTAGGAAAACTATATCAGAGGATGAGTACCTTGGAAGAGGTTCGTAGGTTTCAGATAGAAACACACCCGCGCACACACTGAAAATCGACATGGGGTACGTGTATGTGTATATATATAGAACTAGGTATAGGTATATACATATATATACAACACATATAGGTGATTCAGTGATGTGATATGATATCCGAGGTATGATGAAACAGTATAACTGGGCTTGATGCCGTGATTTTTGACTATACAGTCGTAATAAAGTGTTAGCGGATCATTAGGGAATGAGATAATGAACTTGAATATATAAATTACAAAGAGTGGTGGTGATATTGATGTACATGGGACGCTAGAATAGTACTCGGACTGTAACTTGTGACTGATTACGATATGATATATGTATAACTTGATTTCGACATTATATTGGTGTGACCTGATGCCGATATCATATGAGTATGACTTAATCACAATATGATACATATGACATTATACGAATGAGGAGACACCTAGGAGATACTTGACCGTACCCCGACATTGGGATGCCGTATGATGGATTTTACCGTACGAGGCTTAGATTTGATGATTGATCCGCACTCTTGATTCGAGGAAGCCGTACTACGTACGTGATGCTGTTGAGGCGGGATCGCCGACTATTAGAGATATTGATTCGGACCTTAGGTAGACTCTAGTTTCTTGCTGACTAGTCTATTAGGTTTAGTTCCTTAGGATGTTAGATGGACACTGGTTTAGGTTCGACTCACATAGTGATAGTTGTACTCGTATCTCGCAGAGAAGCGGATAATGCACGTCTGTATTTACATTCATACTGTAATCATCATGGTGTATGTCTTTTATATGTTGCTATAATCAGTATAACCTTTACCTGTTAGGACACCAGCACCATTACCGATGATGCGCATATTCCACGCACACTTATTTGCCGGCTCACACACATCATCATCGGTAATTGCTATGTCACGTACACTTTAGATCATATTATGTTTTATTGATAGAATCAGTTAACAACTAAACCGATGTAATATTGTGATCACTCTCTGATGTTAAGTATAAGACATGACATTCATTACTTAGACATTCATGCATTCGTATTTTCGTGTTATCATGCAGTATTATGGGCATATGCCGACACTTATCATATAGTTACTCATGATTTTGAGATTTGGATTTCTATGAGATTTCTGGATTTTTGGGGAAAACCGCAAAAATATATAAAAACTTCTCTCTCTCTCCTCTTCTCTTTTTTTAAAAAATAAGATGCGGTTTTCTCGTGATGTATGTGTCGTCCGCCATGAATATTTCATGTTTTCTGATGGATTTCGAGACCCGATTCGAGGAGTGGATGAACCGTCTCGGGTACATGGTGGGCCCGGTATGGTACCCCGGGGCAAGAAGATCAAGTTATAGACGATGAGCCTGGCAGGGGAAGGCTACCTACCGGTGATGTCTGGCGCGGCGGATATCCGGAGGATACCGACCGTTGTCGTGGGATTTGATGATATGGGCCGATCCGGACTGACGGAGCCCGACATATTGATACTTGAGGTTACATGTGTTGTGTCGATGCTTGACACGGATTTCCATGGATTTCATTGTTGAGATTTCAGATGCTTATACACACTTTACTATGATAACGGCTAAAGGTTCTCATACATATATATCTGGATTTCAGGATTTGTGACTTTACATTCATGGTGCATGCATTTCATTTCATATGACTTAGTACTATATGAGGCACTGACACGACACAGAGTATTTGCACTTACACGTAGTATTACCCTGCTATTACTAGATGTTTGGGATATAGTAGTGTATTATTATGACCTAGGATAGCGTCGTGCATTCGATTTCTTTTCGTAGATGTCTTCTACTCACGAGTTAGCAACTCACCCCCGTTGTGCCAAATTCTTTACAGGTTCGATGTACAGGTTTCCCGTGGCAGCTTGTTGGCACATCTTTTCTTCAGGGTGATTGGCACGGTAGGTTGGTTCACTTGTATCCGAACCACCATTGTACTTTTATTCATTCATTTGTATCTAGTAAGCTCCATCAACCATATTTGTATTACTTGATAAGTTATTGGACCAGTCTTTTACTTCGACCTTAGAGTCGCGCCTGTATTATTCTGATCTGGTGGTTTTGTTTTCTTTTGAGTTTGAGCCTCGCCTACTGGCGTTGTATATTATTGTGCTTGTTGTGGTTGTTTCCGCCTGTTGGCGTTGATGCTAGCACCCGTTTGGGGATGCTTTTTATTGTTTATTCATATTACTTGTTGTACCCGTTTGGGGGCCAGTTTTTACAGAGGAGACTCTGCCGAAATTTTTGGTAAAATTTGCTGATGTTTTTTTTACTTGTTTTCTTTTCTTTTCTTCTTTTTCTTCTTTTATGGTTTAGATCTCTGGGCTTCGGCTTACTTAGGTCACGTGGCGCCCCTAGACGCTTCGTAATCTAAGTGCCGGTCACGTTCCGTACTTTCGGGTCGTGACAGAATCACAAAATTGGCTATATTCACAACAGCAGGGTCCAGTCCTCACCTGCGATGACCAAAGGAATCAGATAGTTTCACATTACACTAAAATACCGTTAACTATCGTTTTTTCCCTCTTTCTAAACTACCTTAAAGCTTTATTCTATTAGGAGAAGCTCCCTTCAAGAATTATAGTGCTAAACATTAAGGGTATCTTAATGGGAAATAAACCCTCTAAACCAAAAGTTTAGGGAGTTCACTTTTAATAGAAATCTTTAAGGTATTTAAGTGAAAACAAAGATAGTTAAAGGTATTATAGAGCAATTTGACCATCCAATTACAAAATGTTTTATTAGTATTGGCTTTCATCGGCTTACATGGACTGTTATCCTTTCTCCATTCCTATGCTTCTCCCTTGCATTCTCTTTCCAAATCCGTATTTCCCCTTCTCCCTTCTTTTTCCTTTTCTACATACTCCATATCTTCGATTATATACTTATATTCAGATTGCATTATTTATGAAAAGTAAAAAAAAAATCTACAAAATTGATACTTAGACAAGCGGCCTCTGGAGTACCCATATAGTGGGTGTCGTCGTACAACATAAAAGGTTTTGGAGAAGAGAAAGTAGAAGAAATAAGTGGAGCAGAAGATAATTGCTGGTTGGAACCTGGAATACTCTCACTCTTTTTTTTTTGTTCCTGATATACTCCTGAAGCAGTTCTCTCAAAATTCTACTGCTTTCTGTTTTTGGGGTTCAAGCAAGATTTTTAGATGTTATTCATATCCTGGAGTTTTTGGATCCAATTAAATGTATGTGTGACATTGAGCGTGGGTGTTGAATTTAAGGATGTAAATGCTTGTAATTTTTGTAATTTCCCATTTTTATTCTATGAAAAGGGCTTTATTGAGCCCTGTTTTCGGTCAAAAGATTGCAAGATGCTGTATGGTAAGTGCTTTTCAAGATTTAGCTGTTGGGATTAATGTTATAGGAACCTGATGTTGTATTCATTATATCACGAATGACATGATATGATATGTAAACATAACCCTTCTATCTATTCACTAAAACAAAAAGGCAAGATTATCTTGGTATAATACTGGAAGAGCAAAAGACATCACCGAGCGATCGGTTTAGATATCTAGGTTCCATCATCCAAAAGTACAGAAAGATTGATGGCGATGTTAATCAAAAGATCCAAACTGGTTGGTTGAAATGGAAGAGAGCAACAAGGATTTTGTACGATCGTAACTTTCCGTTGAAGTTGAAAGAGAATTTTTATCGAAGCGCTATTTCACCTACCTTATTATATGGTACAGAATGTTGGGCTCCTAAGAAATATCATACACAAAAAATGCACGTAGCGGCGATACGCATACTTCGTTGGATGTGTGGTAACACTAGAAAATATAAGTTGCGAAATGAGGATATTCGTGCAAAAGTTGGTATAGCACCTGTTTCTGGAGAAGATGCGGGAAAACCGGTTAAGATGGTTTGGTCATGTGCGACGCAGATCTATGAAAATATCGGTTCGACGAATGGATACTCTCGATATAGGCAATGTCAAAAAGGCAAAATGGGGACCGAAGAAAATATGGATGGAAGTGGTACCAAAAGATATGCTTGCCAAAGGCCTCAATGAAAATATATTGTTCGATAGGAGTAAGTGGAGACGGAGGATTCATGTGATGGACCCGGCGTGATTCTTATGTTGGTTCATGCCCCATACGCTTGGGATAAAAGGCTCAGTTGTTGTAGAGTACAAAAATGTTGTATGAGTATTATCTCGAATACCTCACAAAACGTGAAAAAAACTCTTCTTGCGCATCTTACGGTTTGTTCGCCCACCAAATCAACCTGTAACAAAGAGACATTATGACGAATGTCGATTCGTAATATGATGTGGCATTTCTTTGCATAAAATTGGAAGATGTCATGATGCAGATAAAGAAAGAATAACGGGAACAAGCAGTAAAGCAAAGAAAAGAACATTATATTTGTTTGTCCGGGATGAGGTTGGGAAGTCACAAGCTATTGACATCCATCCATCCATCTACCTAGCATATGTAAAACTATATGAGAGAATATTTCTTAGACTATTCAATATTCCCTTGTCTTGTCTGGACTTTAGTGAAAAAATTGTTATAAATTGTTATCCAACCCCTATTTAATTCTCCAACTACATTTGGGTCATGAAAATTTTTGCATTGGCTTCCTACTTAATATTCATCACTTTTTTATTTGATACAGCTAAGTTTTATATGGTGGAAAATTTCTAATCGACCCCTTCTTTAAAATCTCTATCTGCATTTCTCACTAAGGTTTTACTAAAAATTACTGAAAATTTCATGATTTTTGTATGCTATAGCATAAAAAATATTGAAAAATCGAAATAAAAATTTAGAAATGAATTTTTTTCAATTTTCATTTTATATTGCAAAAAAATAAATAAAAACCAAAGAAAACAGAAAATTTTGATATTTTTAAAAATTCACTATTTTCATGTGCCATATGTAAAATATTAAAAATTTGAAGGAAACTGAAAATTTCGCGATTTTCGTATTCCAGCATGCATAGTATTGAAAAAAATGGAAGAAATCAAAAAAAAAATTGAGATTTTTTGTGCCATAGCATGCAAAATATAGAAAGGCGGAAGAAAACAAAAAATATTCAGACTTTTAAAAAATTCGCGATTTCCTGTGCTTATAGCAAACAAAAATATTGAAAACCGAAAAAAGAAAGATCCTTGAGAATTTTGAAGATTTTGCGATTTTCAAATGCTGTAATAAGTAAAATATTGAAAAACCAAAGAAAAAGAAAATTTCTTAAGCATTTTTTATAAAGATTTTGCGATTTTCATACTCTAATAAAAACAAAATATTGACAACCCTAAGAAAATGGAAAATTTTAAGATTTTTAGAAAGATTAGAAATTTGAAGAAAATAAAAAAATTAGGATTGTTAGGATTGTTAAGATTGTGTGATTTTCGTGTGTTACCAAGGGTTCATAAAATATTGAGATTTTTGAAAATTTCATTATTTTTGTATGCTATAGCATATGTAAAACATTGATAAAATGAAGAAAACGAAAAAAAATTGAATTCCAAAAAATTCATGATTTTCATGTGCCATGTAAAATATTGAAAATTTGAAGAAACAAAAAACTTTAGGATTTTTTAAGATATCGTGATTTTCGTATGCTATGTATATAGCAAGCAAAATATTAAAAACCATAGAACACAGAAAATTTTGAGATTTTTTTATTTTTTGGTGATTTTCTTGTGATTATAGCAAATAAAAAGTATTGAAAACCGATCAAAATTCTTAAGAATTTTGAAGATTTGCGATTTCCGTATGCTATAAGAAAGCAAAATATTGAAAAACCAAAGAATACAAAATTCTTTAATTTTTTTAAAAAAAGATTTGCCATTTTTGTACGGTATAAAAAACAAAATATTAAAAATCGAAGAAATATTAAAATTTTGCAATCTTCGTGTGCAAAATATTAGAGATTTAAAGAAAAAATGGATTTTTAAGATTGTGTGATTTTCGTGTGTTGCCATGGATTCTTCATAAAATATTGAGTTTTTTGAAACTTTCACTATTTTCGTATGCTCATATATTGATAATTTGAAGATAACAAAAAATTTTGAATTCCAAAAAAATCATGATTTTCATGTGCCGTATAAATTATTGAAAATTTGAAAACAGAAAATTTTGGGATTTTTAAAGATATCGCGATTTTCGTGTGCTATAACATGCAAAATATTGAAAACCAAATAATACAGAAAATTTAAAGATTTTTATAAATTTCACGATTTTCCAGTGCTATAACATGCAAAATATTGAAAACCCAAACAAAACCAAAGAGTTTATAGATTTTTAAAAATTTCCGCAATTTTCGCGTGTATAGCAAGCAAAATATTAAAAAACCAAATTAAGTGATTTTTTTTAGATTTTCGAAAATTTCATGACTTTTGTGTGCTATAGCCTATAGTGAACAAAATATTGAAAAACCGAAGAAAAGAGAAAAGTTTGAGAATTTTAATAATTACACTTTTTTGTGTTAAATGCATAATATTGAAAAAATGAACAAGACGGAAAATTTTAAGATTTCCATGCTATATCATGAAAAATATTGAAAAACCGAAGAAAACAAAAAAAATTGGAAAATTTCATGATTTTCTTGTGCTATAGCAAGCAAAATATTGGAAAACCGAAAAAATAAAATTCTGAGATGTTTAAAATTTCGCCATATTCGCATTATAACGTGCAAGAAGTTGAAAATTTGAGGAAAACAAATAAATTAAGATTTGTATGTGCTATTACAAGTAAAATATTGAAAAACCAAGGAAAAAGAAAATTTTGCGATTTTAAAAATTTCATAATTTTCATATACAAATACTTCGGTTTGCAATAAAGATATAAGCATTTAACTTAATTCTCCTGTAGCAAAACTTACTCTATAACATGATGTTGGCTATGAATTTTTGCTGCAAAATATAACTTATTATGGCTATGAATTTTAGCTGCAAAATTTAACTTATCATGTTTTCACATGCTAGATAACGAATAGGTTAAGCTACGCTACATAGCGTAAAAAAGCCACGTAGCGAGCTATTTCAAACATTGCTCTCTGTTATAGTTTCTAAGACAATTCTATTTGTGAGAGCTAATGATACGAAGGTGTTGATTAGTGAGTGAGGATGTAAAATCTAATGCATCTTTTTTTCTCTCTTTTCCATTTAATGCAAATGAGATGAGCTTTTCAGGCCTGCTTTTCATCAGATAAAATAAAATAAAATAAAACACTTCAAACCTTTGTAAACTTCAAGAAATACAGAAGAATTACTTGTAGACGTACTAGAATGTAAGGTTTCTATTTTATCCGATATTCATGGTCTGAACAAAGTAATATAGGCAAGCTACAACACAAACACATGATAAAAAAAAAATAGTAAGCTAATAATAGATAAGGAACGAATACCTTATGATGTGGAATGCAGTGATTCCAAGCATATCTCCCTTCACCAGAGAGCAAAAGCATTGATCGCGAAGGATGTAAAATTGCTTTTCTTATATAATGTGTGCATTTGTTTGCGCTTTCCCCTTCAGTACCATTATCTTGATACCTTCGGAATTCGATAATGCTAGTGAAAGACTGAATATCAAGTCATCAAATGACCAGTGGGTATCTATATGGGGTGATAACCCAACTCCAGTAGCATATTCATTAACCTGTTAAAAGTTTATCACGGTTTTTTTCAAATAAAGAGAATATTCTACAGCTTTTTGGCAAAGGAAAGTGATATTCATACTGTCAGTTGATGCATCAGTTTATTTTTGTTGTACCCAATGCCAGGAAATGATGAGATTTTCTCGAGTACAGGAGAAACAAATGATGGAAGTTCGCCCAAGAACAGCTTTGAATCAACATTCCTTGTCTGCGTGTGGAAGAACAACAAGAAATTATATTTAGGAGTAAATCGAACACGATCGACAATACTACAACCTTTTAATTCAGTTTATTGCGCCATGGATCTCAATTTATGTGGTGTGTCTCAGAAATTACATTCAGATTATTCTTAGTATTATAAAGCATATAAACAGTAGTATTGATGAAAATATCATCATTATCGTCATCTACATTTTTTCCCCATCAAAATGGGATCAGCTGTGGAGCAAGGTTTCAAGAAAGATTTGAACTAGCAATCAAAGGATCAACCTAACATGAGCCCTCATTCGTAACCAGTGTCAATAAAGGGGCTTTTCATAATACTAATTTTATTGATTTGCGTCTCCCAAAGTACTCCTAAAATGGAAATGTGTAGAATAGGAGGGGGGAAATAATAGATTTGCTATAGGAGATTATGTTCTAATCTAAGGCCGATAAAGCCAAATTATCGATGAATCGTTTAAACACAAGTCGAGCTTAAAGAATGATTAATTTCGTATAACTTGAATGAGTTAACTCACACAAGTTAATGTGCTCGACGACCAAGTAATTATATAAGCATATATTTTAAGTGAAGGGACTGAAAACAAAGGGGAGCTACTGCTTCAAAAAGTTAGAAATAATTAAGATGGTCAAATTATAATGATCAAATAATGCTATGAAAGTGTAATGAGTGAACAGAAATATGAAGCAATGCATTAGACTCAAAATTTCAGACATCGTGTTTAGATATTTTCCAAGGGTCTGAAGGAGAAAAAGATGACCTAAAAGATCCTTGATACATATAATTATAGGTTATAGCTGGGGTCAAGGATGAAATGTTCACAGGACTGTCAAAATAAGGTTCAAGCTAGGCAATGAAAGGGTGATCTATGCAAAGATCATTCAGCATCGGTACGCCAATGCCAAGTAGAAACCCACTTCATATAAAAACTCATAACCATAGTGCTGCACTCTTCTCTTCGAAAGACTTCTCCAAGGCCTAGTATTGACTGCTTGAAGAAGTTCCTGAAAATAACAAGCATATAAATGAACTAGCAAAAGTAGCAATTACAAAAAGTTTCCACTGCTTAGAGAGTATGCATTTCGCCAACTACATGTTTCGAACAATCAAATAGGAACAAGAAGCAACACAAGCAAACAATATGTAAATTATGCTAACCTACTCTTCTTTAGTACTGACGAAATCATGCAACAAGTAAATCCCTAGAATCTCCAGTTCTGATGACAACAAAGATACCGAAAGTGAATCGCTGTCCCTAACCTATTAGAAATGAAGACTTAATTAATGATTATGGTACAATCAAGTAACCGGTAAGTAGAATGGAAAATTGAGGTTACAATGCAGTGAGCTGTTTGACTTCAAATTGTAATAGGATGAAATCAATATATAATATATTAACAAAGGGTAAATTTTGTAAAAACATCAACTTTTTAGGGGTAAATTTAGTAAAAAAAAATCTTCAACATTTTAGGTGCTATTCCATGGGGGATTTTATGGCATTTTTTTAAAAGCCCGTTGGTGTTATCTACAAACCCCAGAGGCCATGTTCTATAAAATTTACCCATTAACAGATTGTCCAAAAAAGGAACCTAATTAAACTTGGTTTCCAAACAAAAACCTTAGCTGTGGGCTGCGGCACCGAGCAGCGAATATGAAGAGTTCTTGGAAGGGACAGCCATTCAATGCATCAAAAGCAGCCTGCGCAGAGCTCACTTCCGAAAAGGAAACGATCACACAAGCACCGGTTTCATCAGCCGCGTTGACTCCAACAACTTGGCCGAACTTTCGAAACACACATTCGACGTTTTCGAAAGAAATGCCCACCTTTGGGGCCACAATTGGCCACATAGAGATTAGGACTGTTTGCGCAGTTCAACTCCTTTGGCCGAGTGAACCCTGATTACATCCTAAGACAAATGATTAACTTGAAAACAGTTTAAAAAGCTTCTCTCTCCTAAATTTAATGTCTGAATTAGGGGCAAATCTTTTCAAATATAAAGTTGTTAACATCAAATGAGAGGTTTTTCAATGACAGAGAGATCAAAGAAACTAAATCAAAGGATCAACAAAGAAGCAAACAAGATTTTTTTTTCCGACCGAAGCCCACAAGCCCGTGTGCCCCTCCCCATCTTCGAAGCACCCCCAAACTTCCATTGCACACCACGGTGCTATACGATTTGCATAAACAAGATGATAATCAGAGATCAAAACTAATGAAATCGGTGGGATTTTTCGTCCCTCAGCCACGGCGTCCTTTTGCAATGGAGTGCAGATTCGCTCATTGCTAGGGTTTGATTGGGGGTGCATTTGGGCCAGGTTTGCATCAGCCCAACAACTTTCCCTAATTTAGAGCACCATTTTCCCTAGACTTTCTTTCAGGCATTCCCAATTTTCATGTTGGGATGAGAACGAAAATTTATGAAACAGAAGAAAATTCCATTTTTGATAAGGGTGAAAAAATCGGTGTTATTTTTAAATCATGATGAAGCAGATGATGTCTTTATTTTAAACATGAAAGAAGTCGGTGGCCAAATAAGAAAAACCTAATTACCTTTATGCGCAAAGCATTTATCACCGCATTATAGGAAAGGAATCAAGTCATAGTTATATTAAACACTTAACAAATACAAAATGGTATATGAACCAATATTGACAGATTAATAACATAAATTGATGCGAGAAGGTAGAAAATGGATTTTTTTGTCAAAACACATGCTGGAAATTTTGAAGGATGCTGAGCAATTCAAGGCTTAAGTGACCAGAAGCAACAAATATTAAACATATAACAATTGAATTCACTAGTTTAAATACCGACTCAAAATACTCAAAGCTCACGGAAAATCAGAATGCTTAACCTTCTTAATTTGCCTGCAGCAAAACCAGCTCAAAATACTCAAATCCCACAATGTTTAACCAAAGCACATATCATGATTATCATCACACTACCAGCAATACAAATCAAAACTAAATGGAGCTCAAGGCCATTTTACAATCAGCATCATCTGCACTATTGCTGAGACCAAAAATACTTAAAGCCACAAGTTTTTAACTAATGCAGATACCAGCACACTACCGGCAATACAAATCAAAACTCCATGGCGAATCAATTTTTTTAGTTTTAATTAAATCAGAGTCACCATATATATCAACCAACAAACCCATAAAAATACTGGAACTATCAGATATTCCAGCTTCAACCACAACCTAAATTCACAAAGACATGCAGAAATTTAAAAAAGTTAAATAAAGTCCTTAAGTACATAATCTTGACATTAAGAATGGCAATCCCATGCTGTTACAAATGTTCATAAACATATCTCAAAGGACTCTCTCATCGTTTGCGAAAGCTACAAGAACCAACACGGCAAAATAAGGCAATTATTAAATGTCAGTTCAATAACACTTTATATTGGCCGTGCTAATGAATAAACTACTGTATAAATCCTCCCAACTTTTTTCATCATATATCGAATCATTAAATAACAGGAAGATCGCTTTACCTTGAACAACCCTCAGTTGGAATCATCCATTCCCTTGACGTCCATGACCTGCGTGAAAATCCTTAAAAACACTGTCAAGCACACTTGAAGATAAGTTCTGACAACAAATTTGCTGCCAGAATGTCATAAATAATTGAAAACAAGGTATTTCCTCCAGGATCACATATCGTAAATAATTGAATATATGGAAGCTCCATCGGGGCTTAATAAGAGAGTTCCACGATCACATAAATAAAAGTGTCTTCATGCCATAATCATAGCATTATATTTTTACGCAGCAGCACAATGCACCTGAAACCCAAATTGAGACCACAATAAACGGCACAAGCAAGGCAAATGACATTTTCAAGATACAATTTCATTGCCTGCAATAAATTAGATCTCCCTTAAAATGGGTTGCTTTTGGTGAGCCTTTTAGATCAGGGCATCCTTCCATATTCCTTTCTTGCATGGGAAGAGGGTAGAGTCGTTGCAATGGCATGTCCACCTCTTCCTCCTACGAAAAAACTCAGCAATTCAACATCTTGGCGATGATATTTCATGAGCAAAAGAAACAAATAAAAAGATGAGTACCGTAGGTGATACTGTAAAATGTGAAGCAGTGCCATGATTGAAAGTTTTCAATTTGGAAACCAAAGAGAAAGGAGGCATATAAATTGCGGCAACTAGTTAATTTGCAAGCAAGGTTCATGAGAAATATAATTGCAACAGTATTAGATACGAAATTTTATGTGATGTCACCAGTAGCTTAATCATCCGACATGGATTTTTCAAAGGCACTAGAGAAACAGGATGAACCAATCTAACACTCAAATAATATTTTATGTTTGAAAAGGAAAAACTTGGATGCATCAGCAGCAAGGATGATTAGAGGATCCACAAGGATTTTGAAATTGTGCAATAACCATTATTCAGATTTAATGTTGCAAAAATAAATGGAAGTAGAAGATTATGATTGTCCGGTTCTGCATTGTTCTCACCCTACAAAGAAATTTTATACAGCTTCCAAGCAGACCTTAATCATATTAACATGATGATGAACAAAATCTTGTCCATGATATTATTTAGGGTTTGGAATGAATGAGATAGCGTTGGGGGGGGGGGGATTTGGAGAAATGGCTTTGAATGATTAGAAATCTCCCTTTAATCTCCTTATATGGATTTAGTCATCTACATATATACCCTTCTTTAATTACATTTGACTAATGATATATTAAATGCTCTAGAATACCATAAACATATTTTTACACTTCCTCTCAAGCTGGATTATACATATCATTCGTATCCAGCTTGTTACAAACAAAGTTCACTCTTGTCCTTCCCAAAGGTTTGATGAAAAGATCTATGGCTAGCAGATTTTACATAATATATATCAATAGTTCCCTCTTCCACCTTCTCACGAACGAAGCGACAATCAACCTCAATATGCTTGGTCCAATGTGAAAGATCGGATTTAAAGCAATGTATATGGCAGCTTTATTGTTACAATATAATCACAAACAAATGGGTTCAAACCCAAACTTTCTCAGCAAGAAACTGACCCATGCCAACTCACAAGCGGTATTCATCACAACTCTATATTCTGACCCCGTACTACAACAAGATACAACATTTTTGCTTCTAGCTCTTCCAGGATACCAAGTTTACACCAACAAATACGCAATATCCTATAATAGACCTCCGATTTGAAAAAGATCCTGCCCAATCAGCATCAGGGATTTCCGCTACTTGAGAATGTCCATTATCTGAATAAAATAGACCTTTACCGAGAACATTCTTCAAAAACTTCAGTATTCTATCGGAACGAAAACTTTATATAAGATATATATATCGTGATATATCAGAAGATGTTTTCTAAAAATCGGACTGATTATTTTTGTATTATAAATATCATAAATATAACTCATTATAAATAGTTTATTTTCTTAAATTAATTTTTTCCTTAATAGCTTAACAATAAAAGAGTCATCTAATAAATGGCTAGTCTTAGGTTTCTTATACGAGTTTTTTCATCTCTCGTCTTCGAAGGTAACTCTATTTCTTTGACGAATTTCTCCGAAATTCAGGGCTGAATTTTTGAAAAATCGCCTTATTTTAACCAATATCTAACCACCGATATATCGTCAAATATTAAAACATAATGGCAGATATTTTTCAAATTTACAAAAGATGTTAAAAAAATAAATCATATTGTTTCCTTTCCATTTCCGATATATCGACCAATATCCAATATATATCGGTGATATTTAGAACACTATTGTAGTATTTAAATTGTTGCATCCTAATGAACCACCATTGTGCCTGCTATAAACTAGCTTATCACACCAACTGGATAAGCAATACCAGGTCGAGAAACTGTGAGGTAATTCAGCTGACCAATCAGATGTTGATGTCTATCGAGATTTCCAACCGATTAACCTGTCCTGAAAGCAACTTGGTATTCGAATCCATAAGTCGCTATGGGATGACAACCCAACATCCCGGCCTTAGATAACATGTCAATCACATACTTTCACTGAAAAATATAAATGCCCTTTTAGATTGAGCAACTTCAATGCCTAAGAATTACCGGAGTCTCGTAAGGTCCTTTGTTTACAACTGAGTTTGGATGTGGCATTTTAGTTCCGCAATGTCGGTGTTGTCATCTCCAGTGAGCACAATATCAACATATACCGCGAACAATATATGTAAACCATGGCGGGAATGATAAAACACGGAGTGATATTGAATACAATAACTATGACCAAAGAAAGTGACCGCCTCTGTAAACCTTCCAAACCAAGCTCGGGAAGATTACATCAAGCCATACAATGACTTTTAAGACGACCCTCTAGGCCCGACTCCTTGACAACAAAGTGATTCATATAAACCTCCATTACGCTACCATAAAAAAATGCACTCACATGAAGCTGATATAAAGGACAATGATGAGTATTGTGAGACATAAGCAAGCGAGCCGAGGTCATTTTGGTCGCCGGAGAAAAATCCTCCTGAGATCGGTCCTTCAAGACTGAATGCTTTCTAGCTATCGAATGAGCTTTACGACAGGTAAGCGAACCAACTGATTGAGTTCAACAGTATAGACCCATTGTCATCCCAAAACTTTCTTCCCGCAAGAAGAGGGCCAAGTCCTAAGTTTGATTCTGTTGAAGCGGTGACATCTCATTCATAGATACTCTCCACCAGTGTGTCGGACGACTTAGGAAGAGGATGGGAATCAACTAGAGATAAATTCTCAATAAGAAAATATTCACAAGTTACATGATTAGCAAAGCGATGAGATGTACTTCAAGTTTCTTTTCTCAAAGTGAGGAAAACATCAAGGTCGGATAGCCGTGAATCTTATGAATCTTAAGACGGTGAGACGACGAAAGCAGGCACTTGAGACATTATAGTACCCGCATGTCGAGCATCACCCTGGTCAAAATAGAAGGATAATCCACGGTGGATATCATCGGATTCAGTAATAGCGGTTGTGTAGGAAAAGTATCTGTAGAAGCAGCTTGTGGAATATCAAAAGGAGACTCTTGCGTGATACGTAGTTAAAGAGTATTTAAAAGAGAATCCCAATTCATTATAGAAAGGTTGGGAGACTTGAAAGAGTATGACAATGACTCATTAAGGATATCAACTGAAACAAATCGTCTCAACTCTAGGTAATAGCATTGATACCCTTTCTGGGTGCCTGAGTACCCAAGAAAAATACACTTAATTGCACGTTTGGATCCCCACTGTTGTCGACCCGGAAAAAAAACACCCAAACACCCATGCGGCAGTGGAAAAGCAAGCCTTGAAGGAAATAAATAATAATAAGAGGAATCAAACAGTCAAATACGAAGGCAAATGATTAATCAAATGACATGGAGTAAGGACATCTTCCTAGAATACTTGGGAACTTGCATGTGAGAAAGGAGTACGAGTAAAATCTAAAAGTTGTCTATTTTTCTGTTCCACCACCCAATTTTGATAAGGTGTATAAGGACATGATTCATGAATAATGCCAGATTTCTCTATACACTCTTTAAATGATGAACTAAAGAACTCTCGGGCATAATCACTATGCAAACCAATAAAAGTTCCAAATTTATTTTTACTTTCAGCACAAGGTTTGAAAAATAGAAAATACTTCATTTCGAGGTTTTATTATGAACTTCCATGTCAGGCAAAAAAGTCATAAATAAAAATCACAAAATAACGATAACCATATTGAGCTACATTTAGGAAAGGCTCCTCGTACATTTAAATAAACAAAAGAAAAAGGGTTTACCACTTTTTTATTGACACGAGAAAGATAGCTTGAGCGATGATACTTACTCGGTGTTGTGGAAAGCGTAAAGCGCAGCGAATTAAAAGGATAAAGCTTAGGCTTTGGCAGGCTTTATTGAGGATTTAGCGGCAATATGGTTCTTAATATTAAACAAAATAATATGATGGAAAAGTTTGACTAGATAGAAAGATTTATATACAAATGATATAAAAGTAAAAGGGTAGACAAAATTATTGGTTCTATTACTTAATATGATGATTTGAAAATTTTAATAGAATAAAGACTTTATTCCATTATAACCGATTAAAAAGCGGGTTTAAGCGGGATTTCACGCGCATAAAAACATGCCAAAGCGGGATTTCAGGCCACTAAAAAAGCATAAAGGCTTTATGCGAAAGCGAAAAGCTTCGTGACTGCTTTCTGTTAAAACGGGGCTCTAACGGAGCTTTATGAGGCTTTTTACAAGAGTGTACTTGCTCATCTCACAAAACTCACTCTAACGAACATAAATAACCAAGGAAGCAATCTTTCTTCAGCACCTGCAAAGATGGGTGACCAAACCAGTAATGAGCATGAAAAGCTTATGTGGAAGCAGGGTATACAATAGGCCGTGGATGTTCGTTGTAAGTGTATGGTGCTAGGGTCGCAATATTTACGGACCGCGGCGAAAATATAGAACAAAAATTTCTGAAGCATAGCACCACACACTACAACCAAGATCATCCAAATACTAGAAATTGAAAACAACAAAAGAGCTATCTATAGCTAAACTAGGGTTTAAAAGAGAGCTACAGCCTTTGAAGCGTGTTTACACCCAAGTGGAAGACCCAAGCTCACCTCCGAGATGGAGGGATCGAGCTTGATCTACGAACGCCTCGCCGAAAATGATCCACTTCGAAAGTAACCTAAACCAAGCTTCAACCTCACTAAAGAACACTTCTTTATGAAGCAACTTGCTCTCACAAAATACTAGAATGAGAGGAAAGAGACGTAGAGAGCTCACTCAATTTTCTCTCAAGTATTTCTCTTGGTCTCAACTCATGAGAAAGAAGATGAAGTTGTAAAATGAGAGTGGTGGTTACTATAAGTCTTGGTGCATGTGTTAATCATCCTCTTCGTCCTAAGATCCTCTATAATGCTACCACAAGGAAAGAAAGTGGTGTTTCCGTCTAAGGTTAGAGTTAATTGGCTAACTAAAAATAGATTGAATGAAGAGCATGGTAGATAGGGAACTGAAAATAGAGTTGTCCTTATACGAACCGACCACCTCTACTCTAGAGATAAATCCGTTAGGTAAAGTGATCAGACTACATGCATGTATAGAATGATAAGTATACCCGACTACCCAGACATAATTCGTAGCACCTGAGTTAATGACCTAAGGATGAACAAACGTAGAAAAGAGACAAGCTTTATAGTTACCTATAGCCATAACGGCAGCATGAGATGTAGATGACGAGGAGGCTAAAGATTCCAATGCGTTCAGAAAGTCACAGAGCCTCTATATCTCATCCTTCATCAAAGAGATGTCGAAGGAAGAAGCTATGCCACTCGAAGCAATAGATCCTGAAGTAGGAGTAAATGGAGTTCAAGCAACAAACGTTGCACAAGTTGGAAGAGGAGGCTCTCCATACAGCTTCCAACAAGTATCTCGAGCATGCCCCTCTTGCCGAAAATAATCACAAAAATGCTTCTCCTCGACCTCCACCACCTCTACCTCCATGAGGAGCTTCCCCTCTCCATCCACGACCCCAAATAGATGATGGGTCGATATATGCACAAATGTAAAAGCAGAACGCTCTCTTGCATCTCCCTGGTCCTCGGTAACTCAAGTGGGGAAGATCTTTCATTAAAGCATGGTCAATGGAGGAAATGGTGGAAGCATTTCTTAAAAGCTGTGGTCTAGTGGTCTCAACTTGAGCCTCAACCCTCCAAGAAACACTCATGAGTAAGGCATCATGTCTTCTTTTCACTCCTCAATCTCCCTACAAATGAGAACATCTCGACACCTCTTAGGCAATCTTTGAAATTTGAAAAGCACTGATGAAGAGAGCAAGCACCATGTTGGTTGCCTTGAGTATAGATCGGCTGGACAATCCCACACCTCATTCATGGTCTTCAAATTGATTACCAACTTCATTACAGACCTCTCCATAGAACTCAACATCATAAGACAGAGTTGGGCATTGTTCGTCCACTCAAGAGTCATAGAAGGAGGTAGGCTCATGAGACGATATCCTTTATCTCTACTATGATATATAACGATCTCCTTTATCTCTGCCATCGAAATATATCTTCACCGGTCTCTTCTAACCGAGCAAGTTCCGGTCTCTTCTAACCGAGGAAGTTCACATTCAATTTGAAATCAACCATTTTAGACGCAACTACCGTTGAAGCAACGGGTTTACTTTCCATCTTCTCAAACCACACTTCTAATCTCAATAAACAATCAACACTCAATGATCAATATCTCGAGGGATCCAATCAACAACCATACAAAATAAGAATAAAAGATAGGAATCTCCAATAGATCTAACTATAACAAGGATGATGATTGATCTTCCAAGATCCAATCACAAATCTCACAACTCAAACACAAACACAAACACAGATTCGAACTTGGCATCCAACAGCCCAATTGATCGACAATACAAGCCATAGTAAAAATCTTAACAACAATATGATTCTTATTTTTTTCAATTGGTGATCTAGAAAGATAGGGTGAGATTTTGTAATTACGAACATGAGATCCAAAGTGGAGAGCTCTAGATCTAACAAGGCGAGCTCTAGATCTGAAGGAAGAGATGTCAAAATCCTTGAGATCTGAAGGAGGGGGTCGTTGAGATCTGAAGGAGGGTCGTCGAAAGAGGTCGTCGATCTTTGGCGAGGAGTTGTCGATTGAAGAGGGGAGGCGTCGATCTTGGATCATGAGCCGTCGATTGAGAGAAGGTGTCAATCTTGGAAGATGATCTGAAGAGGAGGTTGTTGATGATGGAGTCCGTGCTAGAGATGGAGGCCTGAGTAGAGATCTCTCTCTAATCTCTTTTATATAGACAGTCATTTACATATACAACCTTTTTAATTACATTTGACTAATCACATATAGAATACTCTACAACACCGTCGCATATTCTAACAGCCCTCATACATCAACAAAATTTATAATAAACCATTGTGAAGATCTAAACCAGAACCTTATAATGGCAGAATGCATGGTTTACAGATCTAGATGAGAATATATCATAAAGATGCTCTACTACTATTAAATCTCTACAAAATACCAGTAAAAAAATATATGCATACTTTGTTTATACTTGCATTAAGATGTGTCGATTATATAAATAACACACTAACCAACACTTTTTAACCACTCGTCTTAATGAGACCAAGTCCTAGATCGAGACATTACCTACATCCATAACAGGCGAACTTTATCTATTAAAAGGGTATTAAAAATAAAAAAGACTAAAACACACATAAGAAAAGTGATGTCAGAAAATAATAAGATTAAGATATACCAAATAGCATCGTATATTCAGATTACAAAGATGCTGACAAATTCATAACCACGGAGCTACACAGGAAAGTATGAAATTTACACCCATTACTCGGTATAAAAGCATTCTTTTTCTCGATTGCTGTCATATTTTCACTCTTATACAACAACGTATATGCCTTCTTTAAAAATCCAGTGATAACAAATTCCTGCTAATAATATATAGCAAGTAGCATTTCCTAAGAGATTAATCTTGATAACAAGTACCTTTAATATGTGTGTGCGCGCGCGCGCGTGACAGAAACTGAATGTTTCATATACCAGATCATTAGACTACAAGTCATCAAAAACATACTAAAGGAAATGATAATATCTGGGTACTATAAATAAGAATGGCAGCTGTTTTTTAGCAGTATTCAGGTAGACCAATTGCTCCCAGATAATAAGATTAAACTAATTTGCATCTCAGCAAGAAGAATCTCGTATTATAAAGTGAAAACAATATATAAGAATCAAACATTGCTAAGATAAAGAATAGTTCTTCAAGTAGGTAATTAGGTGGTTTAAAAATTACCCCATGAGGAGCCACTACCGAACATTGTATGGCCAGCAAAGCGCGAATCTGCCACAGGAAAGTTGCTGCGAGCCGGCTGACCTTCTGTATATATACGCTCACCACGCATATAAATTGGATGTTGATTTTGACGGTGAGCAGATTGTTGGCCAAAACGACTGGGAGAATTCTGTGAAAAGGGAGGCAGCCGATTATAAACATGATGCGTATCATGTGCAAGCTGGGGGCTATTCTCAGCAACCGAATACGCCTGAAACAGTCCGTCTGTTCTGTAATCAACCAGAGAAAAAAGAATGTTAGAAAAGGATTTCCATAGCAGCTATTACTTGAACAAAAAAGGGGGGTGTGGGGGGAGGTTTCATAGAAGAGGTCAAGGATGAGCAAGGGAGCAAGCAAAAACACCAAAGCTATAGAATTACATTCGAAATAGCCGAGAGACAAGGAAAGCGCATGGTAGGCTAGGCATATGAAAGAGCACTATGCAAACATTTAGGAAGTAAATTAAATGACATTCTACAACCGTTGGAACGGATTATCATCGGCTACATAATGGTAGTCTTTATAACATAAAAATAAAGACATCCTTGCAACTACTGTCACAAAATTTCTTGGAATGTTGAATAGGTAAAAACAAAAAATTTAGTTCCTACAAGTAAAACTAGCACAAGGTTCAATAATGTTAACACAAACTATAATTATAAAGCATCACTGGAAATACTTGAGAGCTTCAATAGGAAAGGCAGGTCCATGAGCTTATACAGCAAGGAGCCAGGTTGGACTTGTTTTTATTATTGAGGAGAAATAGAGCGAGAAATTTTTGGGGAAATGTAATGGGTGAATTAGCTAGGCTCTAATTCCCCTCTTTATATAGGCAAAAACCATTATGCAGTTACATCCCTATTATTTATCAATTACATAATAATCCAATGTATAATACGGATTATTCTTAACACTCCCCCTCAAGCCGGAGCATACATATCAAACATACCCAGCTTGTTACAAAGAAAATACACTCTATTCTTTTCTAGGGACTTCGTGAACAAATCTGCTAGTTGATGTGCCGATTGAACATAGTAGGCATCAACAACTCCGTCTTCAACTTTCTCTCTTACAAAATGACCATCCACTTTAATATACTTTGTTCGCTCATGGAACACGAGATTGGAGGCAATATAAATTGCATCCTTATTATCGTAATATAGCTGCATAGGTAGAGCGGGCTCGAAGCCAAGCTCTTCAAGTAGAAACTGAATCCAAAAAAGCTCACAGGTGGTATTCTCGGGACTGACTCGGCATTGGAGCGGGACACAACGCTTTGTTTCTTGCTTTTCCAGGAGACCAAATTACCTCCCACAAATACGCAGTACCATGTAGTAGATCTGCGATCGGATGGAGATCCAACCCAATCTGCATTCGTAAAGCCCGCAGCTCTCAAATGACCATGTGTTGGGGTCAAAAATTACACCCCGGTTGACCAAGTCAATCCTAAGCCAAGTGGGCTCAAGTCCGAACCCAAGTCCAAGCAAGTGGGCCCATGCCCAGGTCGAGCCCAAGTATGAAGAGACCGGCCCCCATGCCAGAGGAATAATTGTTAAAGTATAAATAAGCTTAATGTAATTTTTATGAATAAATGTAATAAAATGGGCAAGAAACCCAAATTATGTAAAAGCCCGTGTCTTGTGTGTAAAAGAAAGAAAGCACATGGCATGGGAAAGGCATATGTGCCATTTTGAAAAGCCCAAGGGGCCATATGTAAAATGTAAAGCCTATATAAGGCATCATGATGAATGATAACAAAAAAAAAGATTCTTCCCATATCAACCTAGGGCTTTGTGCATCCTTCAAGGTTCAAAGCCTCCTTTTCTTTTTTTGAATTAAATCAAGAGTTTAACTCTTGTTTTCTCAAAAGAAAATAGTTATCTACTATAAAACCTTTAAAAGGAAGCCTAAATATCCCATTAAATCCCTAAAAGGGGAGATTTTAAATCTCACTGACCTACTCTAAGATCCCGAAAAAAGAGAGGAAGAAGACCCATCCATAAAAAAAAACTCACCATGAGGCGGATTCAAGGCTCAAAGAAAATAAAGAGGCCCCTTCTCATCATCCAAGATATAGATCTTGAAGTTTCAAAAAACTCCCTTTTGGTATTCTTTTCAATTAAAATCCTTTTAGGAGTTTAACTCCAAATAAAATTGTTTTGGGAGTTTAACTCCATATAAAAACTCCATAATAAAAATTCTTTTGGGAGTTCAACTCCATTTAAGATCTTTTGAAGTTTAACTCCACAATAAAAATTCTATTGGGAGTTTAACTCCATTTAAAACCCTTTGAAGTTTAACTCCACAATAAAAAAAAATTGGGAGCTTAACTCCGAATCCGGAGGCTAAGGCCTCCTTTCCGGTCCGCGCTCGCGTCCCGTGAGCACATGTCGTGCACGTGCCCCTTTTCGTCTTCCCCCTATGTGAGGGGAGGCCCACACTTAGTGGGAGCATCCCCCTCACGTGAGAAGGTTCCCTTCTTCCCCATGTGAGGGGAGGCTCCCATCCACGTAAGGGGATTCCCTTCCCCCATGCGAGGGGAGCTCCCACTCAGTAGGAACCTCCCTCCCACATGAGAGGTTCACTTCCTACCTCCCACTCAGGGGTCTCCTTCCTCCTCTTTCTTTTTTGAAAATAAATAAATAAATAAGTAAAAAATGAAAATGATAAATTAATAAAATTAAATTAAATTAATTTTTTTATAAAATGTTTCTTTGGAAAAAAAATTTGTCACAAATAAAATAAAAAAAATAATGAACGCGCCCCTATACATTCTTTTTTTTAAAACCAACACATCATATTGAGTTCGCATGACAAGTTTGACCCATCAATCGGAGCTCTCTTCGCTCCAAAAGCGAGGAGTAATTAACGGTAGCTTAGACCGAGACTACCAGAGATATGGATCCCCACAATCAATAAATCCAGCCTATCCTGGATAGGGGGAATTTGTACACGCATGACAAGCGCGCGTATTCCAATCTCAATAGGGTGACGAAAAACACTCAACAGATTGTGGCATGCCCGGTGGAACACTCTCTCCCCTCCCATATTTCGGGTCAAGTATTCATGCAAGTTCAATTAATATATATTAATTGTTTGTACTGAAATTCTATTCCTTTGCGCAGATTAACTTTCGATCTCAATTTTCGGACGCAACATGTCTTCAAGGACAAGCTCGGCTCTCATCTCCTATACAATGAAAATGGACACCAGGACGATCCTCCCGGCCAGTCTCGGACGACAATAGGAGGAGCCACTGTTACCATTCGGCTCTATTCTGTTCGTGCCGGCTAATGTCATCTCGGCTTCTCAGGCCTCGGTATCAGATAAGCCAGCCTCGAAGGGCAGGAAGCCGAATGCGGTGATCTCAAGGGTACCACAGCCTAAGCACAGGTCGGCGTTTGAACGGCTTTCCGTGGCTCCAGCCGGAGGCAAAGCTGTCAGAACGAAAGTCACCAAACGTCGCGGGCAAGCTCAGGTGATACTTTCGACGAGTGCGCAACCGGATGTCTTTTCAAGGCTCTCTACTGGCCGACTCAGGCGGCTTCCCGAAGAGCAGAAACCCGCCAAGCACTCAAAACAGAAAAGCTAAGGAAGAAGCGGCTCAGGTATGGAGCAACAAAAGGGCGCGGACTCCGGCCAACCAGGATTTTGTGAAGTTCCAAGATCCAAATTATCCCACAAAGACGACCGTCTCGACCGTAAAAATCTGCAACTATTTTGAACCTCTGAGATGGGTTAAGAGAAACTCTATGACTGCGATGATAAAAAAGACGGCAATTCGTATAAGCGCTGCAAAAGGACGTGTCTAAACCCCAACGTAGAAAACCTGACACCGTCTCTTCAAGCGTTTACCAGGCACTCCGTGCAACGCGAAAGCAGCGGGGCAAAGCCTGAAAAGAAGCGCCAATGCCACTCGATAACCCTGTCTGGCCAATTGTTTTCAGTCGATTGTCCTTTCACAAAACAGAAGGGCCACGACAGCGATCCGCAAAACTAGCCGCCGGAAGCAAAAGGATGGCCAGCTATGTTGTCCACACGGTCTATATGGCGGGTACGCGTCCCAGTGACAACCTTCACAGCAAAAGTAAGGATAGGGCCACCACATCCTAAGAGCCCAATCTGACTTGAATGTGGCTGCCCTTTCCCAAGATCAGCCTCCTCCGCAGGAGGATGTAAATCCTCTCGATAAGGCCGATAGGTAGAAAGACCCCTCAGTCCACGTGGAATCAAGCTCGGACAGCGAAGAAGAGCCGACCTATCGCCCTCGAACTGCAGAACATGAGCTCCTCCAACAGCTCCGAAAACAACTTCGAAGCAAAAATAAGGAGATGACCAAGCTAACTCCAAAATTGTGACATGACGAACGTCGTGATGCAACTCACGGCTCAAGTTGCTCGGGTGCCGTCTAATCAAGCACAAGTCTCTACACACGAGCCAGGCGATAATGACCCGAAGCAACCGATGCATGTCCCTTCAAGTCCGAATATGGGCGAGCTATACGAAAGTCGACCGTACTTCGCTTCTGGGGACGCCTTGGCCCCAGATGGTGCCATTCCGCTGACGCAAGATCGGATAATGGATTTGGTCACCAACAAAGTTAAAACATTGGTGGCCGAAGCTGAGGCTTAGAAAGACGTTGGCAGCAGTAGGAGGTCGTACCCTGCATAGTACAATCTGATCGAGTTCCCTGGAGGTTACGTCGTCCCTAAATTCGGGAGATTCGACTGGACAAAAATGCGAATAGGCATGTTGCCCACTTTAAAGTATCATGCGGGAATAAAGGGGCAACGATGCGCTTCTTCAGCGTCAGTTTATCAACAGCCTAACTGGTATCACTTTTAACTCGTACGCGGGCATACCGGATGGTTCCGTCACTGCTTTTGCCCAGATGGAGTCTCTATTTCAGCAAAGATTCATAAGTGTCGGCAATAAAATCTCCATAGCTGTCCTTGTGAGGACCAAGCCGGGGAAGAATGAAAGCAACACGGACTTCATTGGCCGATAGCGCAATCTCACCGTCAAGTGCGAGCCGTCGTTAGAACAGGTCCAATCCGCCGGCCTCCTCATTGGGAACCTCAGCAATTGGATGGTCCCGTTCTTATGTAAAGCGGGCCTCAAAACGCTGCAGGAGCTGACCAAGAAGGTTCGGATGTTGGAGCGTTCGAAGCAAGAGTCTACCCAAGAATCACAAAATGACAAATCTTGGAAGAGCCGAAAGGATGACCATCGTAAAGGTGGAAGCTCCAACAATACCAACATTTTCAATGCGTCTGACAATGAAGACAAGAGAAGGGCGGTCGGATAAAAAACCGATCGATCGCAAAAGCCGGTACTGAAAGGAGGACAGACTTTAGAAGAGAGAAAAAGCAAGGTCTACTCCTTCAGAAGGGAAAAGGTCCGAAAGATATTCAGGGACGTCTTGAGGAATGGTTTACAACTGCCGAACCCAAAGAGGCCGCATGAAGCAAGCATGACCGACAACCCTCTGTATTGCCTATACCACAGAATGCTGGGTCACGTCATTGAGGATTGCTATGTATTCAAAGATTGGATCGAGAAACAGTACAAGACGGGAGAAATCTCATTGTCCCCTAGCATGTTGACAAACGATCAAGCCGCAACCGCCAACTTCGTACAGACAAAAGCTGAAGCCTTTTGGAGGCATGCCGCTGAACCGTCTGCCCCAAGAAATGAGGACATGTCGCAACCTCCGTGGGATGTATACATATCCAAGAAGACAGAGAAGATGTTAAAACTGCTCCAGAAAGAACTGAGTCGGGTGGGAAGGGCAAAAGGAGCCCACTGTCCCGTCCACCGATCCGAGACGGGCAGGCTCGAAGTCCAAGAAGCTCAGAAAGAAGAAAAAGAAAAACAAGGCTCGACGCGAAGAAGAGTGCGAAGTGAACGGCCATTCAAAAATACGTCGATTCTCTCGAAGACTATGTACAAAAGGAAAGGGCCCTTATCCAACTGAAGAGATTCTCCCCTATAGAAGCCGCAAAAATCTTGGAAGAATTGGAAGATGGTGCCGATGATGAGGCCCCTACTGTGACTTGCTACGCTATCCATCTCGGCAGTAACTCTAAGGAGGAGCTCTGTTTTCCCAAAGAGGACGATGGGCTCGCCACAAAAGCCAACCAAATCCAGCTCAGAAACGGTAAGGCTCTAGCGCCAAGACAAGGCAACGCCCCAAAGGAGAAGGGCAAACAGGTGATTAATGAAGAAGACAGAGATCCGACTCCCGGAAACTGGAGGTAGACTATAACGTCTTGGCTTACCTCTGGAAGCTTCGATCCCTCTTAAGCATCTATGATGCTCTGGTTCTATCCAAAGAGCTTAAGGACGTCCTTATCTATGCTCTGCAAAACCCCGAGCGGTACCAGGCGCGCTTCGCGGAGATCAATATGGAAGAAACCAAGTACACTCTGCACACAGCTGTGGTCGCATTTAAAGATGAAGACCTGCTATTAGGAACAGCTGAACATAACCGGCCGCTTTACGTGACGGGTATAGCGACGGAGATCGGATTAATCGCATATTGATTGATCCGAGATCCTCAGTGAACATCATAAACTTGCGGATTCTAAAGAGTTTATCATTGGACGTCTGACACCTATCAAGGGAGAGGATTGTCATTTAGGGCTTCAATCAAAACTGCCAGAAAGTTCTAAGATCCATAACTTTGCCAATCAGGTTTGGGGACCTGCAAACCGAAGCTAATATATTTGTGATCGACGCCAACACGTCCTATAAAATTCTCTTGGGACGACCGTGGCTTCATGATTATGGCATCGTTCCGTCAACATTGGATCAATGCACAAAATATACTAAAAATAGCGAAGAAAAACGCATTGACGGAGACATACAGCAGTTTGATGTACATGAAATCCGATATGAAGATTCTCGATACTTTATGAAACCCCAGAATGGTGAGCCACGGTTGACAGAAGGGCACAGAGTCTCAAAAGCAAACCTAAGCCGCGATCAACTAAAAACAAGGCCTGGAGTCTCAAAAGCCAATGTAAACCGATCATCACCCTTAAAAATAAAAATCCTCAAGTGCGACCACGTTTTGGCAGTGACACTGATGAGTCGGACCCTGGAAATCCATCCTTCCATAAAAATCGCCCTCATTTCGGTAGTGATACGGACGAGTCTGATATTGAGGGCCCATTCGGCAGCAAAGTTCGCCTTCATCTCGGTAGTGATACCGAAGAGTCAGAGGACCCGTCTTGCAGCAGTTATACAAGTCGGACTCTCACGCAAAAGACAAAGCTAAAAGAGACCTTTGAAGTCACAGAGGGATCCCGGACATCATCAAGGTTCTGGAACAGATGTGTAAGGAGCTCGACATGTTGTCGGTCTCCACCGTGGACCAACTGACAACCTTCTACGTCTCCAGAAAAAACAGCGGACGGAAAGACATCCTGTTTTATGGGTCGAACCCTGTTGTGCACTGGAAGATTTGTCCGCAGCGTGCCTCCCTATGAGAGGCATAAGAGTCGTCTTAAACCCCAGATATTATGCGCCCATAATGCGGGAATATTTTAAAAGATGCGGTTGTCGGTTATACCAAACAGACTCCGAAGCAAAGTTTTATGAGAGGCTATGGCACCCGCCTCAGGTCCGATCGCTTATCGAGGGGCGAGTTCCAGATAGACGGGGCCTAGGTTATATACAACCCGACGCCAAATTATGCTACATGATCCACGTTGGCGAAGACAGCGAAGAGTCGAATGATGACGGCGAGCTAGCCGAGCCAGAAGAAACCCCTCGAGAGCTCGAAGATGGCGGGCAAGAAACATTCGACGAGCTAACCGAGATCGATTTAGGAACGCCCGATTATCCAAGGCCGACCTACATCAGCAAGCTCTTGTCAGAAAAAATGAAACGGATAATCGCCCTGTTGCGCGAGTTCGTCGACTGTTTCACATGGACATACAAAGAAATGTCTGGCCTCCCCTGAAGTTGTCATGCATAAGCCGACTATTTCTCCTGATGCCAAGCCAGTCAAACAAGCTTCTCGAAAATGAGAAGGGAGTTAGAGGAAAAGATCATTGAGGAAACCAAAAAACTCATCGATGCCGGCTTCACCAGAGAAGAGAAATACGCGGACTGGATCGCATGTATCGTCCCAATAAAGAAGAAAAATAGGCAGATCCGGATTTGTGTCGATTTCAGGAATCTTAACAAAGCATGCCCTAAAAATGATTTCCCGCTTCCGATCATGGAAACGATGGTCGATGACACCTCAAATTCATCTGGGTGCAATCAGATAAAAATGTCGCCTGAGGATGATAAGCATGCAGCATTTCGAATCCCGATAGGATATACTGTTACAAAGTAATGTCGTTTGGACTGAAGAACGCGGGTGCCACATATCAAAGGGCAATGAACAAGATCTTTGACGACTTAATCCATAAAGTCGTCGAATGTTATGTCGATAATTTGGTCATCAAGACTAAACCCAAGGCTAATCACATCCAAGATCTCCGAATTGTCTTCACCTGACTGATAGATTACAATCTGAAGATGAATCCTCTAAAGTGCGCCTTCGGCGTATCATCGGGGAAATTCTTAGGCTTCATAGTCCGGCACCGAGGGATCGAGATCGACCCGTCGAAGATAAAAGCAATAGTGGAAATGTCTCCTCCAAAGAATTTGACGCAACTAAGATCCTTCCAAAGGCAGCATCGCGTAAATAAGAAGGTTCATCTCAAACCCGTCAGGAAGAGGAAGATGATGACCTTTTTCAAAACTCATGAAGGAGGGAGCCCCTTTTGTCTGAGACGCCAAATGTTAAGCATTCGACGGTATCAAGCAGTACATGTTGCACCCCCAGTGCTCGCTGCCCCCATTCCAAATAAAACACCGATCCTCTACACCACCGCGCTAGACGAATCACTCGATGCCTTCCTCGCTCTCAAAACAATAAGGGAAAGGAAAATGCTCTATACTACCTCAGCCGAACATTAGTTGGGGCAGAGCATAAATACTCCCCGACTGAAAAGCAATGTTTACCTTGATATTTGCCATAAGGAAGTTGAAGCATTATCTGCTTGCTTACCGGATTATGCTGATCTTCAAGATCGACCCGCTGAAGTATTTGATGACCAAGGCGGATCTGACTGGGAGAATGGCAAGATGGGCTATCAAGTCATGCTGCTTGAGTTTGACAGTCTATACTTCTCAGAAAGTAGTAAAAAGGGCAAGCCCTCGCCGACTTTCAAACTGCTCATCCAATATCTGAAGGGTCACCGCTAAATTGCGAGTTCTCTGGCGAACAAGTGTTGCACTTCGAAGATGACGAGCCATGCTGGGAGCTCTATTTCGACAGAGCATCGTCAATAAGGACCTCCAGCAAATCAAGCATCTCACAAATATAAACAGAAATAGGATTAGTGTTCATCACACCATCAGGAGGAACCCTGCGACGTTCTTTCGCTCTTACCAAGTCTCGCACAAACGAGGCTGAGTATGAAGCTCTGATAGCTAGTCTAGAGCTCGCTATAGAAATGTGGATCACTCAACTGTGTCTACGGTGATTTCCAGCTAGTCAGCAACCAAGCGGCGAATACAAGATATATACGTACGAATTAGCTCAATATAGAGGCTGGGTGGTGGAACTCATGAAACATGTCACTCACATTGAACTGATGAGAGTTCCTAGGACGTTGAACGGAAAAGCCGACATACTCACCTAACCAAAGAGCTGGCTGATCCTGACATGGATAAGATTCTGATCACAGTAAGAAGCCGGCAAATTCTGCCTCCAGTTTCTTTACAAGAGGACGAAAGCGTAGAATAAGAGAACAATCCTGCCGAAGAAGCTCTGATCATTCAAAACGAGCCCGATTGGAGAGAACCCTTCGTAAAATATCTCCGATATAACAAGCTGCCGGAGGGAAAATTCACAAGGGTTCAGTTGAAGAAGAGAGCTCTCCGATATGTGTTTGTGAATGACACGCTATACCGCAGGTCGTATGACCAGTTTTGCCTCAGGTGTATGTCTCCGGACGAAGCACGAGAAATTATGAAAGAAATTCACTCGGGCGTCTGCAGAGCTCACCAATCCGGCCCCAAAATGCGGCTTCAAATCAAACGGCTCGGATATTACTGCCTAACATGATGAAGGATTGCGAAGAGCATGCAAAGAAATACCATCTATGCCAAATTCATGGTGACTTCATTCAAAAGCATCCCAACCCGCTGCACTCTATCGCGGCGTCCTGGCCCTTCAAAATTTGGGGCACCGACATAGTTGGCCTGACTGACCCTCCGACATCCAAAGGACACCGGTTCATATTAGCCGCGACGGACTACTTCTCCAGATGGGCTGAAACTGTCCCGCTAAAAAAAGTTAAGATAGAAGACGTTTTGAAATTCTTCCGGCGTAATATTCTATACCGCTTCAGTACGCCGAGAAGAATCATATCTGACAACGGACATTCTTTCAAAAGCTTCAAAGTCTCAAGGTTCGCTACTCAACAGAAGATAGACCAGAGATATTCTTCTATCTATAATCCAAGGGCAAATGGATTAGCCGAAACCTTCAACAAAACCATGTACAAGCTCCTCAGAAAAAATGCCTTAGCCAATAAACGAGACTGGGATGCGAAGCTCCATGAGACGTTGTGGGCATATCGTACCACACACCGCACTCCGACGCAGTCCAATCCATACTCGCTACTCTTCGGAGTGGAGGCAATTCTCCCCCTCAAAGTCGAAGTTCCAAGCCTGAGGATGGATGTCCAGCACAATCTGACGAAAGAGGAAAACGCCCTCTTTCGACTCAAAGAGCTTGATGCGCTCGAGAAAAAGAGGCTCGCAATACAGCAAAATCTAGAGTTGTACCAAGCCCAAATATCACGAGCCTATGACAAGATGCCCTGTCTTCGTACTTCCAAGAAAGGCGAATTGGTGTTGGTCCTCAAAATACCTATCCCACATGCCAAGGGAAAACTCGAGCCAAATTAGGAAGGGCCGTACGTCATCGAGAAAGTGTTCGACGGAGGATCCTACAAACTAATAAATGCCGAGAGAGGCACATACCACTTATCAAATGGCCGATACCTCAAGAAATACTACGAGTGAATGCCCCAGGTCGCAAACAAATCGAGCACACCGGCCCTACAGTCTAGATTATACATCCTATAAACAGCATGACTGCCGGCGAGTTTGTGAAAACCCGAAATGGGGCAAACTCGTGAAAAGAGAGAAAGTACACTCGTAAAGTCATCCCGACCTTATGAGAAGAAATTCCCCGCATGAGATCCTTACGACTCAGAAAAGAGCAACACATTTAGGAATCGAACATGCACCTGCAAGATCCTCTCGACTCATAGGGAGGAAAAGCTTTTATGAGACCCTTACGACTCATAAAATTGAAAAACCTTAAGTGATAGGGACCTAAACCTGTCTCCTAAGCCATCACTCTCCCAATGGGCAACGGCAAATGATGAGTCGTTTCTAGCATTACGCTTCAGTGTTAACGGTGATGATGCCGACCCAAAACTCAAACACCAAGTCTTCCAAAAGACAAATGATGAGTCGCTCCTGGCACTACGCTTCAGTGTTAGCGGTGCTAATGCCGACCCAAAAAGACCAAATCCCAATTTCTCCCGAGGAAAATGATGAGTTTCACCTGATATTATTCCAGTACAGCGATGCTGATGCCAAACAAAATCTAAATTCCGAGTTCCTCTCAAATTCAAAAGTCCCGCCAAATAAGACAGAAATCAAACATATCAAATCAACGTCCCACACGGCAGCGCTTCCAAAGCTCAAAAGTCCTACTGGACGGGTAGGGAACTCCCAAAACAAATCAAATCACCAGTGCACATTGCAAAAATAACAGCACCGACCGTCCACGTAAAAATGGCAACGTCGACCCTCCGCAGGGGGACCAAACTAAATCAATCCCCATATAGATAAAGATCCATCAATTTCATGCACATAACTCGTACGCGCACTGTGCATTTATTGATAGGGGCACTTCGTTGGGGTCAAAAATTACATCTCGGTTGACTAAGTCAAAGTCAACCCCAAGCCAAGTAGGCCCAAGCCTGAACCCAAGTCCAAGCAATTAGGCCCATGCCCAGATCGAGCCTAAGTATGAAGAGGCCGGCCCCCATGCAAAAGGAATAATTGTTAAAGCATAAATAGGTTTAATGTAATTTTTATGAATAAATGTAATAAAATGGGCAACAAACCCAAATTATGTAAAAGCCCATGACTAATGTGTAAAAGAAAGAAAACACATGGCATGGGAAAGACACATGTGCCATTTTTAAAAGCCCAAGAGGCCATAGGTAAAATGTAAAAGCCTATATAAGGCATCATGATGAATAATAACAAAAAAAAGACTCTTCCCATATCAACCTAGAGTTTTGTGCCTCCTTCAAGGTTCAAAGCCGCCTATTTCCACTATAAAACCTTTGAAAAGGAACCCAAATATCCCATCAAATCCCTAGAATGGAAGATTTTAAATCCCACCACTCTTCAAGATCCAAAAAAAAGAGGAAGTAGACTCATCCCTAAAAATTTAAAAAAAAATCACCTTGGAGCGGATCCAAGGCTCAAAAAAAAAGAAAAGGACCCATTCTCATCATCCAAGACATAGATCTTGAAGTTTCAAGAAGCTCCCTTTTGGCCTTCTTTTCAAATAAAATCCTTTTAGGAGTTTAACTCCAAAATAAAATCTTTTGGGAGTTTAACTTCAAATAAAATTGTTTTGAAAGTTTTAATTCCAGGTTTAACTCCACAATAAAAAAATTTTGGAGTTCAACTCCATAATAAAAATTAAAGGACTCCAAGTACGAATCCGAAGGCTTAGCCATCCTTTCCGGTCCACGCTCGCGCCCCGCGAGCACATGCCATGCACGTGTCCTTTTTCACCTTCCCTAATGTGCGGAGGGGGAGGCTCCCACTCCTGAGGAGGTTCCCTTCTTTCCCCCCACATGAGGGGAGGCACCCACCCACGTGAGGGAGGAGCTCTCACTTAGTTGGCGCCTTCCCCCCACGTGAAGGGGTTCCCTTCCCTCCCACGTGAGGGGAGCTCCCACTTAGTGGTAGTCTCCCTCCCATGTGAGGGGAGCTCACTTAATAGTAGCATCCCTCCCGCATAAGGGGTTCCCTTCCTCCACATGAAGAGGGGAGCTCCCACTTAGTGGGAGCCTCTCCCCCACGTGAGGGGGGTCTCCTTCTCCCCTCATTCTTTTTTTAAAAAATATAAATAAATAAGTAAAAAATGAAAATAATAAAACGATAAATAAAATTAAAAAAATTAAAAAATGTTTCTTTGAAATTAAAAAAAACCCTTCTGTCCCAATAAAAAAAAATAATGAATGTGCCTCTATGCATTCTTTTTTTAACACCAACACATCATATTGAGTTCGCATGACAAGTTTTACCCGTCAATCGGAGGTCCCTTCGCTCCAAAAGTGAGGGGTAATCAACGGCAGCTTAGTCCGCGGCTGCCGGAGATTTGGATCCTCGCAATCAATAAACCCCAACCTATTCTGGACTGGGGGAATTTGTACATGCCTGACAAGCGCACGTATTCTTATCTCAATAGGGTGACGAAAACACTCTACACCATGATCCGAGTACAATAGGCATTTTCCTGGGGCATTCTTTAAGTAGCGAAATATATGAATCGCCGCATCCCAATGAGTCACTCGAGGATCAGCCATGAATTGGCTCACAACGCTAACGGGATATGAGATATCCGGTCGAGTGAAAGTGAGGTAATTCAATTTGCCGACCAATCGTCGGTATCGTCCGGGATCATCAATCGAGTCTCCGGAAGAAGTTTAGTATTCGGATTCATTGGAGCCTCGATGGGTTTGCATCCCAACATCCCAGCTTCAGTTAACATATCCAGCACATATTTTCGCTGTGAGATGTAGTTGCCCTCTTTCGACCGGGCAACTTCAATGCCCAAAAATACTTGAGGCTTCCAAGATCCTTAGTTTGAAATTTCGTCTGCAGGTGGTGCTTGAGTTGTGCAATACCGGCTGCAACATCACTAGTGATCACTACATTAACATATACCACCAAAATAATGTGAAGGTCATTTGATTAATTGCGGTAGAACACCGAATGATCATGTGCACACCATTTGAGTCCAAACGAGGTTGCGACCTCGGTAAATTTTCCAAACCACGCTCGAGGAGTCTTTTCAACCATACAGAGATTTCTTCAAACGACAAACCAAACCAGGATCCTCCTGAGCAACAAAACCAGGTGGTTGTTCCATGTAACTTGCTCAACTAATGGGCCATGGAGGAAGGCGTTCCTTACATCAAGCTAATGAAGCAGTCAATGATAAGCAGCCGCAAAAGACATATGACGCACGGCATCTAGGAAGACTTTTCCCACTCAGATCAAGAAGCGGATCGCTGTGAAGGCGGATGGCCACCGGAGAGGTCTCCTCATAATCAATGCCATAAGTCTGGGGATACCCTTTGGCAACCAACGATGCCTCAAACCAAGCGAGTGTCCTATTATGGTTGAGCTTCACAGTGTACACCCAACGATACCCTACAATTATCTTTTACCAGTTGGAAGAGGAACCAAATCACATGTCCGATTCAGTTCGAGAGCAAGCATCTCATCAATTATAGCATCGGTCAACCCCTTATGAGACGGCATCCGAAAGAGACTTGGGCAGAGCATGAGAGTCGAGCGAGGAGATAAATGCTCGAAATGTCGAAGATAGGTGAGATGTGGCCACATGGTGAGCTCCGAGTGCCTTTCCGTAACGCAATGAGGAGATTAAGATCAATCTCCGGCGGAGCTCGAGACTCAGGTTGAGGAGCAGTATGAGTCCGATGAGCATATACCCTGGTAACTGGTGGTGTGGGGTCCAACAGTGGGGAATCAGAAGTGGGGTTGGTTCAATAGGAACGGTATGTGTTACCTCCAATACAGAAGGTGGAGAATCAACCAACTGCGATGGAATGGATGAAAAATATGATGAGACCACAAGAAAATCAGTATCCATGTCTACAGTTGTGTGAGATGTAGAAAAATTAGACTCATGAAAAGTTACGTCAGCCAAAATAAAAAGGTGTAAAACTGGACTATAGCAGCGATATCCCTTTTAAGTCCGAGAATACCTAAGGAAGATGCATTTAATGGCCTTGGGGTCAAGTTTTGAACTCATAGGTTGTAGATCATGGACAAAACACACATCCAAAAATTCATGGAGGGACAGGAAAAGAAACCTCTGATGGAAACAATAAAGAATGAGGAATCTATCCATCAAGAACAGAAAAGGACATTCTATTGATCAAGTAACTAGCAGTAAGAACTGCATCCCCCAAAAAAATTTAGGCACTCGCATATGAAACAAAAGAGCGAGTAACCTCTAATAAATGCATATTCTTCCTTTCTGCCACCCCCATTCTGTTGGGGTATAAAGACAAGAAAACGCATGGATAATGCCAAGCTGCATCGTATGTTTTAAAAGGTGTAGTAAAATATTCCTTGGTATTATCACTGCGCAACGTACTCACAGTGACCAAATTGAATCTTAATCTCAGAACAAAAAATTTTTAAATGCGAAAATACTTCAGTTCTAAATTTCATTAAATAAAGCCATGTGGTACGAGAGAAATCATCAATAAAGGTCACAAAATAGCGAAAGCCACCTTGGGCAACGAGGCATGGCCCCCAAACATCATAATGCACTGAAGAAAATGGTTTTTCAGCTCTTATTACTACGAGATGGATAGCTAGAGCGATGATGCTTACTCAGCTCATAAGACTCACTCTAAACTAGATAAAAGATCGAGAGGGAACAATTCTTTTCAAGGTCAGTAAAGATGGATGACCAAACCGGCAATGAGCATCAAAAGAAGATATGGATACTGTTGGGCAGGCTACGAACCGTGGATGCTCATCGAGGTGGTACAACACATCAACTACAATTCCCGTGTCAATCGTCCGCCTTGTTCCAAGCTCCTGAAAAACACATCCACCAAACAAGAAAGTTGCGTCACAATTTAAATCTCGAGTTAACTCATTAATAAAAAGTAAATTGAATGGAAAACCAAGTAAATATAAAACAGTGGAGAGAGGTAGCTATGGTGTGGCAAGTACAGAGCCCACACCTTCTATGGCTGAGGTAGTGCCATTTGCTAGGGTCACTAGGGTGCACCCATGTCGTAGCCGATATGAAGACAATACACCTATCTCTCCTATCATGTGATCGGTTGCATCCATATCGATCACCAAAGGACGACGTACAGTCGTCGGAGTAATAGAAGCTGTACGGTTACCTCTCGTAACCCCAGCGCAGTGCCAGCGGAAGCACGGGGTATAGTCAAGCCAGTCAAGTTGCTAGAGAGACAAGATAACAAGCCTCAATCAAGCATTCTCATCCAAGGCTCTGGTGGAACTCTCGGATGACGCCGAATCTGACGAAATGGTGAAGGATACAGGAGACGTCTCAACATGTGCACGAGTGGCGGGACGAGACGGTTGAGGTGGCTGAGGAGGCCTCCCATTCAGTTTCCAGCAGGTGTTGCGAATATGCCCCTCTTGACGACAATAATCGCGAAAACGAGGCTCTCCACGGCCTCTACCCCCAGATTTGCCTCCAAAACGACCTTCTCCCCCGTGAAAGATAGGAAGCGGGAGCAGAAGAACTCTCTGGCCTAGTCAGGGCACTGTGCTCGTCAGATGCCGCCCCCTGCTCATCAGTGATCTCAAACGGGAAAATCTGATGGAGCGTATGATAGGTAGTGGCAAGAGTTATATTTGGCTTCCCGAGCAAGGCCGGACGAGCTGACAGGTAGCCAGGTCGTAGCCTCCCAATAAAGATAATCACCAGAAGGGACTCCTATTGCCTCCACATCTCCTCAACATCGCTAGTAATAGGAAACATCTCCGAGACAAATTGAGCAAGACGTGAGAACTCCGAATAATACTTATGTAGTGATCGAGTCCCCTGCTGAATCTTGTACAGCTGATGTACCAGATCATATGCCTTCGAGAGGCTCTACTGTGAAGAGTAGAGCTCGTGAAGTTTTATCCCAAATAGCCTTCGCAGACCCCAAGTGAACGAGGTTGTCCATAATGCGGCGATCCATGGAACTCGGCATAAAATGGCTCAATTATGCATCATCGGCCTCCAAATCATCGGTAACAGGGTCAAGAGGAGGCTTCGTCAAGTGTGCACCCTTTCTCCGGCCCTTCACAGCGCTCAACCACGAGCTTCCAGCTGTGAAAAATGTTATCAAGTTTGAATTCCACCGTCTTGGTGACTACAACACTCGTTGTCGAGAGAGATGCCCCTTCTTTAGTCTCCATCACCAAACTTTGTGACAAGAATTACTCCAACTCAATCAAACTCAAACGAATGTGATCGATCTCTCAAGATCCGATCCACACAAACCAACAAACCACTCAACAAGCTCGGATAATCATCTCCTAGAGTACAAGCCTCAACAACGTACTCATCACAACAATCCATCAAAAATAAAAACTATAAACACTCTCTCGAGAAATCAACACATCCAAAAAGATAAACAAAACTTAAGAAATCACCTTATCTCTCTATGCTTAGCCGAAGGAATCAAGAACCATCGAGTCGGTTCAAATCGAGAGGAGGGAGCCAGGACCTGCGATCTGATCTGCCATGACAACCACGACGAGATCGAGCGAGATCGAGGGTGCAAGGGTCGAGCAGGGTGAGGCGACGTGATGGCGACGGTGACGGCGACTACGAGTAGGGCGAAGCAATGGCGAGGCAGCGGCGTGGTGGAGATAGGCAAGGTTTTTTTTATGGATGGCTAGGATTTGATCACCAAATCTGAACGGTTCAGATTTGGCTCTGATACCATGTTTTTATTATTGATGAGAAATAGAGAGATTTTTAGGGAAATGTAATAGGTGAATTAGTTAGGCTCTAATTCCGCTCTTTATATAGGCAAAAGCCAGTATGCAGTTACATCCTATTAATTATCTATTACATAATAAGCACGTGTATAATACGGGTTATTCTTAACAGCACTATATACCAATAGCAACTAACTAAGAAAAGGCGTTGCATACCTTTGATTTGATGATGCAAAATTTGAGCTTGTGTGGGCTTGGTTAAGGCCTTGACAAGATTTTGCAGCTTCTCTTCGTACAGCAACATCAGTTGCATTTCCGAGGCAAATATTGTTGGTGATTCCAGAAGCCAGGGAACTGATTTCCGAATTATCCTCTTGTAAAAGCAGTTCATCGCTGAAACGTAACAACAATAATCACATTACTACAATACAGACCAAATACGCCCAAGACATGATAAAAAGGAATACAATAAGCAAATGTACTGTCTTACTCACTTGTCTAGTAATCACACATTTGTTCATCTTAACAGAATCCAAAGGAAAAGATATCCATAAAGTTTTTTCATCCATTTGACAAATTCAAAGTCACCAAAGATAACTACATAGAGTAAAATGACGAGCTGCTATAACTTCTATAGTTTAGATAGGGTGTCCTTTGTGGTTAAGGTGCAAAATGAACTCTTACATGCAGCAATTGAAACGTTTCAAGAAACAATATGCGAAAGACTTGCTTAAAATGTGGTGTGCATTTAAAAATTACAAAAAGAAATAGCCAGAGACAAACCAATCGAGCTTAACCATTACCTATAATTAGGGTCCCAATCAGCAGGATCAGGTAGTGGTGTGCTGCTTTCAAGTTTATCATGAGAAACTTCTACAGGATGAGAAGAATTAATAGAGGAGCCAGGTGGGGGAAAAGACTGATTGCTTGAAGATGGTCCCATTGGTTGTCTCCAATTAGAATGCTTAGAAGCTGAGAGGGTACTGTGATGTGAACCAACATAGCCTCGAGCAAGCACATCAGAGAGACAACTGATGCCATCAACATGATGTCCTCCCTGCTGCCAATTTTGAGATGCACTCTCATGAGGTTGCATAGAAGTTCCAGGATAGCCCCAACCCCTCCTGTTGCTATATTGGCTACCTGCAGCTGGTTTGCCCAACGGAGAACCATGAACACTGCCTCTGGCAGGAGAAGTGGGACCATACTTCCCAGGAGAAACAGTTGGTATCTGCATTTGAGAGCTTGGAGGGGTAAATTGCGAGGGACTAGCTCCTAGGGACATCGGTCCCAAATTTCCATTAGGACTTGCACCAAATCCATTTCCATAGGGCATGTGAGGTCTGTGCCTAGCATCTGGACTGGCACCAAGAAATGGACCTCCAACCTGTGTTTGTATGTTCAGTCCAGAAGGACCTGCTGGTGAGAAATATGAATACATATTGTTTACATCATTGTAGCTTCCATAACTACTCCCAAGGCCAGCATTATCATTATAGCTACCATGGCTTCCCACGCTGCCAAAGCTACTACCATGAGACAATGACACCATATGGAAACGTGGGCTATTGCGCGGACGGCATCTGCTTGAATTTGGAACCTAAGATGGTTGAACAAAGCGCCCATCCATAAATAACATGATTTTGAACAAACACGCATGTTTATACACACTGGAAGACAGATACATCAAGTTTAAAAAGCTTCGTTGAATTTCACAAATACATAAGAGGCTTAGACGTGAACCTGTGGTGATAAACCTGCAGCTAGCCAATGCCCGCCCCCTGGATTGTGATCGACGGTAACAGCATGCATGACAGGCTACAAATACAGAAAATGTCACTTTTTTGTGATTACACCAAGCTGTATTCAGGTAAATGATGCAAACAACAAGAAGCTCCATCATCGCATTAATGTACTTTTTGGTGCATGCGCTTTTCACCCATAAAATTGTAGCCTCTTAAGAAAGCAAAGGATGCACCAATTCAATCTCACAACTTCTAAATAGTTCAAAATAGCCATAATAGTTAGTGATGAGGCCTCAGTCTAAACTTCAGCATATTTGGCTCTTGGTTTATCAAATGTCTGGCAATGCTTAAATAGAGACATATCATCTTCGTCATCGTCATCTCAGCCGCAACCAATCGAAATGGCTTGGTTATGGAGTAAGACCCTATCAAGATTTGACAAAATTTACGACCGGTTGTCAAAAATCAACTCTTTATGATTGTCATATTCTTGGCCGAGGAAACCATTGAGAAGAGAGGGGCATGCCATAACCTAAACGATCAATTAGCATCCTTTAAAGTCTCTTGCAATTTGTGTGTGGGTGTGGTTTTATTTATTTTTTTATTTTCAGTTTTTTGGGAAAGGGAGGGGGAACCAAGGAGACATGATAGATCCCACGGGAAATTATGTTATGCTCTAAAACCAATAGAGAATCAGAACATATACCCGCTATCAAAACCACGATATTGTGAACTAAAGTATGCCGCAAAGGCACAAAACTTACAATTCGAGGAGTTTCTGGAGGCGGCTTATATGGGCATGTAAAGGGTTCCCCTGTGACAAATGGATGACAAGATGCCTGGAAAATAGTTTCAACAACATAACAATGTCAAAAAAAGGTTGATTAGTTGGTCTGGATTTCTAGATTCCATACAGCACTGCCAAAGAGCCAGGTGATGTAACAACCTGCAAAGGTGACCACCGTTTTACAGGATCAAACTCGATAAGACCCCTCAGAAAATCAAGAAGAGCCAAGCGAGAATCATTTTCTGCACGATCATCATAATGAAAGCCATTGGTTAAGTAGCAGAAACTAAGGTTGGATAACTTTAGTCTTTAGATATAAGGGAAATTAGTTTTCAGGACCAGTTTCGTAACTTGATTTATTTTTAAACCCAAGAAGTCCCAAAATTGTGGGAAAACACAAAAGTACATATTGAATTTCTTTGCAAACCAAGCCTTGATTTGCATATGTATCTGTGTTTGGATTACCAATAGTACCCTTTTAAGATTTCATAGAATATATATTATGATTTGATAACTAAGGTTATATGTTATGATTTGATAAATAATGTTATGTTGATAAATAGTGTTATGATTTGATAAACAATGTTATGGCTTGATAAATAATGTAATGGTTTAATAAATAATGTTATGATTTGATAATAATGTTATAGTTGAATAATTTAAGTTACTAAAGTCAAAATACGTGAGAAAGGGTAAAGTTGTATTTTTGACAAAATGTCTCTATTAGATTATGTTTGGACTTAAAACATTCGTATTTTCTAAGTATTGGGTTATTTTAACAATTTTGTATAAATAAGTCACTCCTCAAAACTGGGTTCGGGAACAATTTTCCCTAGATATAATGAAGTGTAATATAAGGATATATATTTCCCAGCATAAAACAAAGGCACCAACTAACCTTTCGATATTTCCACTTCAGACAGATTTTTTCTGTAAGGATAACTTGCAATGATATCCTCAAGCTTGACTTGATTGAAGTATTGTTTCCCTATATTTGGCTTTTGAGATGCCCTCTGAATAAAATTAGCAACCAGAAGAGAGATAAAAACAAAAGTGATGCATAATCTATATATTGTTACAAAATTACCAAGACTCACAGCTTCAAACTCCTCTTTGCTTAAAATTCGGTATGCACTGGTGTTTCTGTTACATGGCTCATCCTCCTCCAAACGGTAGATACTCGCAACATGCTTAAAGAACTTCTCTGTGTCTTTTGCATCTCTAAGAAGATCGTCAGGGGGTTGACCACTACAGAGTGTTGAAAGCATATAAAGCTATCAGGAATTACGAAAACATGATTAGGTTACCAGCACCAAGATAACAGTCAATTTACAAAGGAACAAAACTCAAGAATTTAGAAAGAATGGTCTAATTCACAAAATTGTTTCAGTCATTACCTTCTTTATACTATGGTATTCACAAAGAAAAATGACAAAAGTGCAGGGGAGATGAGTGAAGCTTAAACTTTGAGATGCAATTTAGCCATGAGCTATTTCACCTGGCCCATTTATGATATTGAGTATAGTCTCATGTTAATGGTTGGCTTGTTTAACATTGAACTCTAAATATCTAATTGCTTATGTATTCATGATAAGGGATGCAACAGACACATGTTGTACATTTGGGTTTAACCAAAGTTGGTGATAAAATATTTAATAAATTTATTTAAAGTGCATCATGTGTTCCCTATCAGAGCAAAATATGGGTAATTGAATCAACAGGCATGGCTTCTTTGTTTTAAAACTATAAATTTATACAAGGTTGCATGGACACGGACACGGGGACACGATAAGATGTGACACGGCGATCATGCAAAATTCCAAAATATAGGATACGGGGACATGGGTATAATTTAGAAAAAACCAACATTTTTTATTGTATTTATCAAAATTCAACAAAGAACTAAGTTATTCAGCAATTTGCGCAAAAAAGAATATGATTTCAGCAATTTTTAAACTGTTGTCGACATAATTTCAGTAATAATCATACAACAAACTACTATACTTAACATTATTTCAATAAAAGGATATAATTTCAACATTTTTCTAACAATTTTAGCAAAAATCTTATATATTTCTCCATAGAAATTATTTTAAGCACTAAAATTAAGTAAAATTGCCAGAAAAAGTCAACTCAAAAAAGTTTCAATAAGATTATTGTTTTTCTCGTCTTTAATTGAAACAATAGGGTCGCCCTTACTATGGGAATTGCTTTTTATGTCGTGGCTATACTAAAATGTGTTGGACACATGCCCAAATCCAAAGTCGCCTCATTTCAAAGCAGGACACGGAAATTCTTTGTCAGACATCGGACATGAATCACGTGTCCAACACGGATACAGCAACCAAAAAGACATGTCCCTGCAGCCAAGAATTTATATGATACTTGTTAAGATATTACTTTTAAGTGAGTAATAGAATAGGTCATATCTATGTATCATCTATCTTATTGAGCCGAACACGATTCGAGGTATCTCTCAGTCATGTCAGTCGCATATGCTTCCATGCTTCATGCTTGTAGCTATCCATTGTAAAAAATTGGTCATGTGAATTGAAGATTGGACCCATTGCCAGTTCAAATCAGGGGAGACTCAGTCCGTTCTTTTAATACTCAACCATAAACTAATGGGTCACAAACAGGTTAATATCGCTTGAAGGCAGGGCGACTCAGTTATTCCATCATTTGTCTCAGGAAACTCTGTGTCGTCTTCACTCTCAAACAAAACTGGTGAACAATAGCCCCGCATAAGACATCGGGATCACAGGTTGATTATTAGATAACTTCCAACTCTAAGAATGGACACTTTTCTTTATCCCATGAATCTCAAATATGCCTTCATACCCATATTTCCTCACTAGCAAAACTCTTGGGTCGGAACGCCATGGACAGAACTTTGAAGCATAATCTTCTCATACAATATAACCTATGTAGAACTGAGGTACCAAGTGCAGGAATTTGGGGAATCAGAATGCAAGACTTGGTTTGCATATGCTAGCATATCCTGGGGCTTGGGCACCTCAAAGAGAGGTAAGATAGTCATGACCTCAAGGACAGAAACAAAGCATTGCATTTTGGTAAAGTATATATGCTCATTTTCCAAGTAAACTTCAGATAACATTGCCTTCATGAGATGCTCAGAAGCCTACTACAAGATGCCTGAAGGAAAATAGAATCATTCTCACTAACTTCAACTATCACTATATGACGATGCGCTCCTTGAAGGACCCTGTACCCACGAATATCACATTTTGCCACTAGATATACCATATGCCAAGTTCTTCAACTTGCAGCTTTCATCTTCTTAGTATGGTTATTTACTCTCCATACCATTGCATCTTCTCTGTGTTTCAAACTATGTTTGCTGAAGTTGGCACTAAAAAATACATAAGGAATTCAGGGAATTAATATCTAATGACAATCTCTAGGAAGAGCAATCTCTGCCTGCGTGTTGTAAACAAGTTCACAAAAGTACAAGAAACAGGATGCCAAGTAAAATAGATACATATTGTTAACTGGTTAAAAAAAAGAGCTTAAACTAGAGTTGAGCATGTGGAAGATTTAATCATATTTCATCCCCATCCTTGCAATCATTTTTTTTGGGATGCAACCCCTTTGGGAACTTAACCGGCAACCTCTCGCATCGGAGAGGAAAGTTTCACAGCATGAGCTATGCCCCTTTGGTTCCTTACAACCATATAGGTAATGATAGAAATCAGTAATTTTCTGGTTCAGAAACTACTATAGTTGTAAACATATTGCTACTTTATGTGGAAGTATGATATGGATACTAGGATGAAAGCTTGGAAAATTGATGTACCCAAGTATCTCAATCATCCGCTTAAGAAGATCGTATTCTGATGCTCCTGCAAATAAGGGTAAGCCTAGGAACAATTCAGCAACGATGCACCCAAATGACCACATATCAATGGCAGTTGTATATCTGTCTGTCAGTTAAGTTCCAAATTAAAGATTCACCATACAATTGAAAACAGTTTATAACAATAACAACCAATAACACTTACTCAACTTGAGGAATCAATTATGATACTGGAGAATGAAATTGGGTAATAAAGTCAATGAAACACCCATTATTGAGGGTCACACATGTGATAATTCACATCACCGTCCAAGTTAAGCAACTAATCAGGTCACACGTGATAATTTACATCACCATGCAAGGTAAGCAACTAATCTCATATACGGCATTAAAAGAATCATAATGCAGATAGAGGTTGCATTGTTGAATACAGTATACGTAAAAAAGAATGTCAGATAAAAAAAAATTAAAATGTCAGCAAGGATACGGATAACCAAGCAGTACTTCTGGAGATCTGTAGTAACGACTCTGCAATAGATAGTCATAAGAAACCGAGACGGTAAGAACATGCTAGTAATACAAAATTCACAATACAAATGGGATATATATGAAGATTGGGGTAAATATGAAAACCTGAATGTATGAGTATACTGTGCGGCCCTCCAAGCATGCTGATCCAAAATCAATAACTTTTATTTCTGGCTTAGTGCTGCTGAGTCGAAAATGCTAAACTTAAAGTTTAATGATTAAAAAAACATAACACACAAGATGATATAATACCAAGCAACTCACCTAGTAGACAAAAGGATATTTTCTGGCTTCAAATCACAATGTATAATGCCGGCCTCTTTTACCAAAACCAATGCATGCAAGATCTATTAATATAATATTTTACAAACAATAACTAGGTAAGATCGATGAATATCTCAATAAGAAAGTCATATACATTGAGTAAGCAAATCACCTGTTTTGAGAAAACCTGGACGATGCTTAGAGGAAATCCTCTATATTGATTCATTTTAATTAGCTCATACCTAAAAAAACAAAAAGCAATACTATAAGATCAACAAAGTACCGGCTTAATATTTCAATTGCAGTATTAATAAGCACATGCCCCATTGAGAAAGGTAGCTTACAGATTTGAGCCAAGCATCTCGAACGATATGCACAAATGGCGTTGATACATAAAATAATCAAAAATGCGAACAATGTGGCGTTTTTCATCATGAACAAGCTTTTGATTCAGCTGGAAAACAGTACACAGAATGAAAAGCACATGAAATAAGCTAAAATTAACGATTAAGATTCGATATGATATTAACTGATTTCATATGTTGTCATTTACCATCGTCAATATAGAAACTTCGACAAGTGCTTGGCGATAATATGCAGTGTGGTTTTTTATAACCTTAACAGCAACATAACTGTCACTTTCCGGAACCCAACACTTGGCCACTTGTCCAAAAGTCCCTTGGCCGAGGAGATCTTTAACAAAATACCTAGTAATAAAATAATATTGATAGATGTAAATCACCATGCTTCTATACCATTCCATTCATTAAATATTCTAAATTCAAATAATTCATATTGACGTGTAATTTACCCCAAAAAAATCATACCAGCTCAAAAAGTAACTATAAGAGAAAGTCCTTCAAGTATAGATAACCAAACTTGACTCCGAAAATATCTATCCTGCTACGACTAATTTATCTTGTATCTCTTAAAGCTACCAATATAAAGGTAACTAAATTTATACATATTAACTACAGTCATTCGTCTGTATCTAGCCTAATATGGAATTTGTGACTTCCTACAGTTAGAAATGCCAGTTGTCCTTGACCAATGACATGTGGATTGACTCAGCCAATGCTCGAACACGTGGTGAGAAAAATGCCAGCTGTCCTTATCCAGGGACTTGTGTATTGACTAGGCCCATCCCCCCCCCCCAAAAAAAGCATACAAAACACATGAGATGAGAACCTGTGTGGTTCCGAGCAATCTGTAGTCGAAGACGACCTTTGGATAAAATGACTTCCCCCTATCCGGAAAACTAGAAAGCCGTATGACCTCTTATGCAGGCGGGCATTAAAATGACAGATGTTAGTTTCCAAATGGTCTGATACGAGCACCGCATAGTCCCATGTCAATTCTCCTCCCATGACGAACGGACCTAATGGAGGTCAGAATCTCCCTCGGATGCTATACTCTATTGATTTTACTGTCAGCGGGGCTGAACGGTTAAGATTTGATGTGAGGATTGAACGTGTAGGTCTCAATGGGTTGTTGGTTGTTGCTGACACCGAGCTGCCTGCAAGGAAAGTCCCGGGATGGGAAAACACCATAGGTCCCTCCGACGATCAAGTAAGTACCGAGAAGTAATTGGGCAGAGTAGCAGTGTCTTGGAAATGAGTTCGGCACACCTATCGTCTGGCGGGGTTTATATAAGGGTTGCATTGGAGCGAGCCGATGCGAGATTCACGCCGTCCGTTATGTCCCCGCGTCACGTTCACGTTGATGGCGGGATACGCCCATTAATGGCGGGACGTGGAACGGAGGAGATCTCGTCATGGTGAGATACACGAAGCCGTTACGATGGCGCTCAGGCTCCGTGTTCCCGGCCAAACAAAGACGCTGAGGGATCTCGAATATAGAATAACTCGGAGACGAACAAGTGAGCTAAGGAGTCCCGGTTATAGGATAGTTCGAAGACAAGCTATTGGCTGGCGGTCAACAGAAGGGGAACGTACTCCGGAGAGATCTTCTAAAAGATCAGGTGCAACCTCGGAGGCGAGACGCCGAAGAATGTCGCTAATGCATCATACTTATTCCAGCTATGTAGCCCCCAGGAATCTAGTGGGCTTACGTGAATGAAACGGCATCCGCTACGTGTCGTGATCTGGGAAATTCCCACTTATGAGCATCATCATTAGCCCCTCACTCGCGTTTCGACCTATTTATGGGTCGGGTCGAGAGTGGTCTGCTCGGCTTTCTCTGCTCAGCTGGGTGCCGAGAATTCTTCGCAGTGGATTGTTCGGAAACGAAATGGCGTTTGGCGGTTGCCTTTCTTCGATCTCCAAGTCCACATGGCATCTCACCGTGTATCTTAATTTCGTGCGTATCCCCGATGACGTCAGCGGATCACCAAAAGGGCGGCATCATAATGGAGGCGTCGCTTTGTGTTCAGGCTGTCGATCTCGTGCCACGTGAGCATATTTAGATGGTGGATTGTAAGACGTTGCTTCCGCCAGTTGGATCCGTGTGAGGAGAGAAGCGCCCAACGATTGGCTACCGCGTGGCGCCATCTGGATCGTCGGGCGTGACATCATTTTGGCAAGAGCGAATCTGGGGCGCTGATGGCCTTTACCGAGTGCATAAATATGAGAGGTCTATCCTTAGCTAACACCTTTATTTCACTCGCCTTCTGTCGTCTGTGGATTGCTCACTTTTATTTTTACTTTACCAAGTGTGGATAGACCGGTGTCCCCCTTACCCCGGAGACAAGACAAGGTGAGTCGAGCGAACACTAAGCTTATTCATCCAAATGTAGATAGACCGGTGTCCTCTTAGTAACTCTTAAGAACTCGGACTAATCCCAGCAAAGCTCGATAATATCCCCTTTTTGGGTTCAAGTGGAATTAGAGTTGGCCCGGCTCTCGACCGTGGGCGAGCTTTCTTTACTTAGGCTACGCAGGAATCCGCTTAGCTCGAGTATGCAGTATGCGTTCCGGCTGGAGGTCTGTCTGCTGGTTTAATGCGAGGTCTTAGGATCCATCGTTTAGGTCGAGCAGGATCTGAATGCTGCAAATTGGCTGAGTATGAAGCTACCCAGCGCTCTCCTCTGAGGGCTTCCGAACAGGAATCTACTTGTGTGTCGAATTGGCCGGACAGGAAACTACCCGGCGGCCTCATAGGAGGGCTTCCGAGCAGGAGTCTACTCGCTGTGAGTTGGTCGCTACGGGCAGGAAGCTGTCCGCCGAGTCTACTCGTGCGAGCGTTTAGGATTTACGGGTTAGGCCAAACTGGAATCTACCCACCGTAAGTGGATGGTTGCGACGGGCAAGAAGCTGTCCACCGATCTCATGGCGAGGGCTGGATTCATGGGTTAGACAGAGCAGAAATCTACCCACCGTGAATGGTTTGACGGGCAGAAAGCTGTCCGTCGGCCTCATGACGAGGTCTCAGGATTCATGGGTTAGACCGGGCATGAAGCTACCCATGGTGGATGGACCGAGTAGAAAGCTGTCCGGCGGCCTCGTGATGAGGGTTTTTGGATCTACATCTTCGTTGACCAGACCTGGTCGCCTCGTGATGAAAGCCTTAGATTCACAGAGTTATTGGGCAGAAAGCTACCCGCTGCGAATGGGCCGAGCAAGAAGCTGCTCGGCGGCCTCATGATGAGGGCTTTAGATCCACGGCGCTGTTGGGCAGAAAGCTACCCACGATGGATGGGCCGAGCAAGAAGCTACCCGACCGCCTCGTGATGAGGGCTTTGGATTCATGTCTTCGTTGGGTAAGAAGCTACCCATTGTGGATGGGCCGTGCAGAAAGCTGCTCGGCGACCTCGTGATGAGAGCTTTAGATCCACGGCACTGTTGAGCAGGAAGCTATCCGCGGTTGATGGGCCGGGCAGGACGCTACCCGGCCGTCTCATGATGAGGGCTTTGGATCCACGTCTTCGTTGCGTAAGAAGCTACCCATTGTAGATGGGATGAGCAAGAAGCTACCCGGTCTTCTCGTGATGAGGGCTTTAGATCCATATCTTCGTTGAGCAGGAAACTACCCATTGTGGATGGACCGAGCTGAAAGCTACCCGGCCGCCTCGTGATGAGGGATTTGGATTTGCGGCATTGTTGGACAAGAAACTACCCGTTGCGGATGTGCCAAGCAAAAAGCTGCCTGGCTGCCTTATGGTGAGGGCTTTAGATCAACGTCTTCGTTCGGCAGGAAGCTACCCATTGTGGATGGGCCGAGCAGGAAGCTACCCGGCCGCCTCGTGATGAGGGCTTTGGATCCACAACGTTGTTGGGCAGGAAGTTGCCCGACGGGCTCGTGATGAAGGCTTTAGATCCACGTCTTCGTTGGGCAGAAAGCTACCCACGGTGGACGGGATGGGCAGGAAGCTATCCAGCTGTCTTGTGATGAGGGCTGCGGATCCCCAGCGTTGTTGGACAGGAAGCTACCCGCGGATGGGCCGAGCAGGAAGCTGCCCGGCAGTCTCGTGACAAGGGATTTTGTTGGCTACCTATAGACACATCCGAGTTTCATTTACTTGAGTGAAGGGTTGGTCTTTGCTTGACGGGCAGAAAGCTATCCGCCGGCCCTGCGAGGTGGTTTTAGCATAGAAACAAAAAGAAGCAGTTCAAATTGCAGGGAAGAATCTTTATTATTAAAGAAAATACAGATTCGATGATATAATTTAAACTCTTCTGCATTGAATGACCGGATTCGGTGGGTGTCCTTGTCGCTCGGACTCGGGTCAGTTGGTGACGACCATAATCTGTCCGATCGTCAACTCTCCGGCTTCAAGTTGGTCGGCTTGCCCACTATTTGCTTGATGTTTGTCTCGTAGGTATTTTGCCAAGTGACAGGAGTGGATCAGCTACTCGATGTAATTGTGTAGCCGTTTACAATCCTCGATCGGGTGCCCTTGCGTCCGATGATAGGTACAATACGGGCCGCGGAGTCTCTTGCCCGGATTTCATGTCATCGGTGGCAGCTTGAAGAATCTTTCGCTCCTTGCCTCCTCTAGCAGCTCGGCTTGCGAGACATTAAGAGGCGTGTACTCGCAACCTCGGCGTGTAAGGTTTTCACCGGTCAACCTTTTTCTTGTCTTCTTCCAAGTCCCTTTTCTTTTGGTCTATCTGGTATCTTCGGGAAAGGTGATCGTTAATCTCAGATCCAAGTGGGATTTCCCGCTCGGTACAGACCTTTACCTCCGCCAGGATCTTAGATTGCGTCAATGCAAAAGAGCGGAGCCACTCTTTGTGCCTAAGACCAAACCTCGGGACGGTTATCACCGTCTCATCCCGTTGCTTGGGTACCTCCAGAAGGGCATTGTAGTCTTTGAAAGACTCCCTGTCCTCGCACTTGCTGGTGAACAGGCAGTCAACCGACCTCTTCTGTCGCCTGTTGCCGATGAAGAGCTTGAGAAACTGCGTGGCCAATTCTTCAAAGGTCGAGATCGAATTCGGAGTCAGGCCGCGAAACCAATCTCGTCTTACACGGATGAGGGTGGTGGGAAATGCTCGGCACTGAGCGGCTCCGAGTTATCCTGATAGCTCATGCCCGCGGTGAACGCGTCCAAATGGTCATTTGGGTCGGACTTAAAGAGAGCCACCTTGGACGATTTGTTCCGAGACGAGACCCGCTCATTTAGTAACTGCTCCGTGAAGGGTCTTATGAGAGAATCCGCGGAGTATGTTGCCGATCCTCCTGGCGAACGGACGGCGAGCAGCATGTTCTCAATTTTCTTTTCAAGAACATTGATTCGCTGTTGGTACCCCGAGGATTCTCCATAATCGGAGTACTTGCTGTCTCTGCTTCGGGCTTGCGGGATAGAGCAGTTTCGATTTCGCTCTATCACGTTCCTCAAATCCTCGGAGTGAACCCTTTGTGGCTCGCCCCGTCATGCGTCATGTGCGCGGCCTCGATGAGCATAGTGACGTCGGTCCTTCCTGGAATCAGGCGACCTGACCGACGTCGTCTCGAAGGGCAAAGGAGCGCAGGGAGTGTCAAAGCGAACATTTGGTTGGTCCCGAGATCTTTGTGTTGGACTGTTCGGCGTCCAATGAGTCATGGAATCAATTCTCGTATGGGAGTCTCGACTACCGACATCGGCACACCGATGTTTCGTGGTGTCGTGGTTGGCACGAGCGAGCCCGAGGACCTGGACACGTCCTTCTGCCGCCTCACGCACACCGCCTCTCTAGGGAGCAGAGCGACGGTTTGTCGGGCGTGGCTGGTAGTTTAGACACGAGCGAATGCGTCCACCATCGCTGTCATTCGGTCGATCCGCGCCGACAGGGCTTCGACGACGTTGGAAGAAGTGGAACCGCCCCGCCTCTGTTGCAGAGGACGGTATGGCTCGTGCTAGGATCCTTATTGCGATAATTGCTGGCTATTGAATCGAAGACGGAATGTCAACTTTTTGTGGTTGAAAATGAAAGGAGTGGTTCCCGCAGACGGTGCCAACTGATGGAGGTTGAAATCTCCCTCAGATGTTGTCCTTCATTAATTTGCTGCCAGCGGAGCTGAACGGTTGAGATTTGATATGAGAATTGAACGTGTAGGTCTAAATGGGTTGTTGGTTGTTGCTGACACCGAGCTACGTGCAAGGAAAGTCCCGAGGGGAGAAACCACCATAGGACCCTCCGACGATCAAGTACCGAGTAATTGGGCAAAATAGCAGTGTCTTAGAAATGAGTTCGGCATACCTGAGTCGTCTGGAGGAGGGATTTACGGAAGGGTCACATTGGAGCGAGCCGATACGAGATTCTCGCCGTCCGTTAAGCCCCCGTATCACGTTCGCATTGATAGCGGGATACGCCCATTAATGGCAAGATACGCTAGCGTGGAATGCGAGACGTAAAGCGGCAGAGATCTCCGGAGCCGTTACGAGGATGCTCAGGCTCCGTGCTCCCGGCCAAACAGGGACGCTGAGGAATCTCGGATATAGAATAACTCAGAGACGAACAAATGAGCTGAGAAGTCCTGGCTATAGGATAACTCGGAAACGAGCTATTGGCCGGTGATCAGCAAAAGGAGGAACATACTCCGAGATCTTCTAAAAGGTCAGGTGCAACCTCGGAGGCGAGGCGCCGAGGAATGTCCCCGCTGCATCATACTTATTCCAGCTCTGTACCCCCAGAAATCTAGCAGGCTTATGTGGATGACATGTCATCTGCTACGTGTCGTAATCTGGGGAATTCCTACTTATGAGCATCACCAGGACCCGTTGTCAAGACTTAAGAGGAAAAGGGCATAACCAATGTTTTTAAAAAGCGGTGAACCGCTCTCTGCCACTCCGCTTTTGACCGCTTAAGAGGGGTGCAATTCTCATCCCACTAATCAAGCGACTGTGCTCTATTTTTTATTAATTATGATGTATTTAAAAGTTTGTGGGTGTGGTTTAGTACTTATATTATAACACTTTCTATATCAATGTTTACATCCTTATAAAGTCTTATAATGAGTAAATATGTATTGCATTAGGTATGGTAATAACATTTGAGCTAACCCCAGATCCTCAATCCTTTTCACTTTTTTTTGGCCGCGACTTCCGACTAGGGTTTTAGGGGACTATGACATTCACTTGGAAACTTCGACTTCGAGTCCAACACTTCGATTTCAACTCTAATGCTTCGAGAATTCGGGACCTCGACTTGTAGCATGTAAGGTTTTCGACCTGGAGGCTTAGGCATCATGCTGGGAGAAGTTTCGATTTTGGCTCGAATCAAAAGGATCAAGCTGATGGCTTATGGATTTTCATAATCCAACTATTTAGTTTTGATGATATTATACAATATTAATAGATCTATACATATATTTCATATTGCATATTTTACAACATGGTATATGAGCTTTGTGGTATTTGAGAAAGATTTCAGAATATCAACCGACACAAGCCTACGATGGAGGAGGTAGGAAATTGAGCTAAAACGACAAATATATTGGAGGTTGGAAGATAAGGAACTAGTGATCCTCAATGATCACATTCAAGTTTCATGAAGCTAAGAAGCCAAAGTCCAAGTTTAAAGAATTCAAGAATCGAAGAAATCAAGAGTTCGAGCTCCAAGTGTACTCTTTAAGAAATCGATATAAGTACTTCATGGTTTATGAGATTAACATGAAAAAACTCAAACAAACGTCTGAAGCATGCCAGAACAAACGTCTGGTTATTCTCTGGTTTTTCATTGTTTAAAACTTTTGACAGAACAAACGTTTGTCGATACTTCTTCATACATCTGTTTGTTCTCTGAATTTTCATTGGCTTAAAACTTTTTAAGAACAAACGTCTGTCAAACCTTATTCAGACGTCTGATTGTTCTCTGTGTTTTCACGACATTCAAACTTTTTGTGGAAACAAACATATGAACCTTATTGGCACAAACGTCTGAAAGTTAAAAACTTTGAAAATCTTTTTTTCTTCAGACGTGTGTCACTTGTTCTTCAAACATCTGGTTGTTTTCTATACTTTCATTAGCCATGTTTTGAAAACCACGGCAAACGTCTGAAGCACATGACGACAGACGTCTCAAGCTATTTTTGTTTGAAAAATATTATCGTTACGTGCATTTAATGCTATAAAAGCTAGTTTTATTTTGCCTTCAGACGTCATTCCTCTTGGTCTTCAGAGGTCTGTTCTTCTGCCTGAGACGTAACAAATGGATGTACCTATTTGATTTTTGTGTTGGGTTTAAAAGGGATTCTTATGTAGTTATTGTACAATTAATCTGAAAATTACATTCATTCTTTGAGTTCATCCTCACCCACCAGAAGAAAAAGAAAACACTTGAGCTTTAATTGCAAATCTAATACTCTATTGAAGTATTCTAGAGCTTGAATTGTAAACTCTTGATAGAGTATCTTAGATTGTAATCTTCTTCTATCTTAGTGTGGAATCTCTCGAGTGCAGGAGAGTTCTTGTAAGTGAAGAGAAGTGTTGTGAAGAGAGTCACTCGTGTGTCGAGTGACGTGTTGTTGCAAGAATGCAACATGTTTGTCTCGGTAGAAACGTGATTAAGTAGAATAGGCCCATCGCCTAAAGAAGGACTGAGGATCTCCCGAACCTCTCTAAATCGCTTATGTTTGCTTTTTGTTTCTCTCTTGCCATCTCTTCCTTGCATATTATCTTGTGCTATATTTGTGCTTCCTTTTATCTTGCAAGTAGAATTTTTAATTTGTGGGTTTTGTTAGTACAATCCTATTCACCCCTTTTAGGATTATTTCAATTGGTATCAAAGTAATGTGCTCTTATTTGTTAGGATTAAAACCCTAGAAAGATCTTATGGCCTCATCTTCTTCACATAGTATGGGCCACTCCCAATCCATCACCAAACCACCATACTTTGATGGTATTAATTTTACCATTTGGAAAGTTAAGATGGAGTCCTTTTTAGAATTACAAAGTAGAAATGTGTAGAGTTGCGCCTTTTTGAATGAGTGTGAGTTACCCACCACCGATGAGGATAGTTGGAGTGTAATAGATAAAAAGGCTTATGAAGCTAATCATAAAGCCAAGTTTGCTTTCTTGTCTCAACGAAAATGATTTGGCTTGTGTTATAAAATGTAAAAGTGCTTTTACCATGTGGAAAATCTTATTAGTTACTCACGTGGGGAGTTCCAATGTCAAGAGGGCTCGGTGTTGTAAAAAATGGATTACTCGTCCAATTACATAGCCGAGTACCCCTACTCGGTCCCCAAACGAGTGTGGAATCAATTGCTCAGTGAATTATTTGGACATAGTGAGTATTCCCTCTAAACAGACATTAATTGCTCCATTGAGCGTTAATTGGCCTGATTACATGGTCCAAGGCCTTGCTCATATAAGATCATGCCTAAAACCCATTAAATCTAGTTGGCATGTTATTATATTAATTAACCTATCACCTATTAACCCAAATCCCATTCACAACTCAAACCCACAATCACCTGGTTTAGTCCAGACGATTTAACATTAGGTCAAGCTCATATTTGTTTGCTATATCTTTATATTTTTTGTAAATACTATATATTTATATGATTATATTAAAATATTAATGATCACATAATCTCTGTAAAACGATTAATCACCAAGAAATCCGATTATACGCTACTCGCTGGCCGAACGACTAGAAAACGATTACTTCTTTTACCACATTTTGAAGGCTAAAATTGATCTTTTGAAAACGGAGTATGAAAATTTTCGAATGTTGCCCGATGAAAACATTGACGATATGTTTAGTCGTTTTATTTACGTCACTAATTCTCTTGACTCTTTGTTAGATGATCCCATAAAGAATGAGAAAAAGGGTGAGGAAGATACTTCGATCACTCACCAAGAAATGGCAAATAAAGACTACTCTCAAGAAAACGGCCGACATTGAAGTCATTTCTTTTGAAGAGCTTCAAGAAATCTCAAGACTTATGAGATTGAACTTAAAGCCTACGACTTGAAAGATGAGAAAGTGGAGAAAAAAGATAAGCTTAAGAACAGCGCTCTCAAGGCTACCTCCAATGCTCTATAAGATCAAAAGCACCATCCAAACTTAGCGACGATAATGAGTTGAGTGGAGATGAAGATGTCGCTCTTGTGAGGCAATTCCATAAATTCCTCATACTCCGAAGAAATTTCAAGAGAGGCAACTTTTCCAGAGATCGTTCCTACAACAACAACAAAGATATTGGGCCTTGATTCAAGTGTAGGAAGCCCGGTCATCTCGTTGTTGATTGCCCCTTCAATAACGAAAAGGAAGCTCCATAAAGACCTAATCGGAGAACCTTCAATACTAGAACATAGGACGACTCGGAGGGGAGCGAGAACGAAGAGGGGTCGTCCGATCAAGAGATAGCAAACATATGCTTCATGGCACATGGAGATGAGGTAATTGATGACCTTGACTCATATAACTTTGAAGAACTTCTTGAAACCTTTAGAACTTTATATGATGCTTATTCCAAACTCCAATCTAAGTATTCCATTGTCAAAAAAAAATTGTTGATCTCAAAAATGAAAGTACTTCTATTAAATCTTATAGATGTGAGAGTTTAAAACCTGAGAACGAAAAACTTTTATCTAAGATTGCCTCTCTAAATAACCTCGAAGATGCTAATTTCAAAAATGAGACTCAATTCACTTTTGCTTCTCTCAAGTGCAAATATAATTCTTTGACTATTACTCATAATGCTATGTTGCTTGATGTTGATAAAATGTAGCTTAAGAGTAATGATCTTGATGCCACTCTTCACAAATTTGCTGCTAGCAAAATTTCTCTTGATAAGGCTTTATTTAAAACTACTTTTGTTAAGGCTACCTCTTCGCATGCATCAACTTCTTATATCACCATGTGCATGCTCCTATATCATATGATCGTAATATTAGATGTGCTCATGCTCCAAGTTTTAGAAAAACCTTTCTTAGAACCGCTCATGTTAAGACCCATACTTGACATCATCATCATCATGCTAAACACACAAATGCACACACATTCTAGAACTAATAATGTTGTAACTATTGTGGCCATATTGGGCATATCTCTTACCATTACAAAGCTAGATCTTCAAAGAATTTGATTTGGGTTCCAAAGACTAACCCCCGTTGACCCACTAAGACTTGGGTAGAAAAAGTTGCATTTATTGCATCTTCTATTGGTGCCCCGCAAGTCATGACGTGAAAATCAATACCTTGATATTGGTTGTTTAAAGCATATGAGCATCAAATTTAAGTGCTTTGTAACCCTATCAAGAGAGGAATGTAGCATGGTCACCTTTGGAGATGATGGTAAAGATAAAATTATCGGTAAAGGTAATATCAAGTTTACGCTACTACTTTAGAAGATGATCTTCTTGTCGATGCTTTAAAAAATAATCTTCTAAGTATTGGTCAATTTTGTGATAAAGGCTTTAAAGTTATTTTTAATGAAAAGTTTGGAAAAATCCTTGATTGAAAAGATAAGATGATGCTGTAGAAAAAGTAGTAATATTTATTCTATTGACGTTTATGATATTTCTAATGAAAATTTTGAGTGTTTAAGTGTTGTAAACGATGATAGTTGGCTATGGCACCGAAGGCTTAGGCATGTTTCCATGAATCTACTCTCGAACATCACAAACAAGGACTTGGTCATTAGCATACCAAAGCTCAAATTTGCAAGAAACAAACTATGTGATGCATACCAAATGGGTAAGCAAGTCAAGAACTCTTTCAAGCCAAAGGTTGTGGTATCAACTACTAACTCTCTTGAGTTAATTCATATGCATTTATTTAGTCCTTTAAAGATTTTGAGTTTTGGTGGTAAATCTTATGCATTTGTTATTGTTGATGGTTTTTCAAGATTTACTTGGGTTCTTTTTCTTGCCAACAAGAGTGATGTCTTTGTTGCTTTCAAAACTTTATTTAACAAAGTGCAAAACGAAAAATAACTTTCTATTGTTAAGATCCGTAGTAATCACGGAAGTGAATTCAAAATGCGTTCTTTGAAGATTTTTGTAATGATCACAGAGTTAAACATGAATTTCCTTGTCCTAAAACACAACAAAATGGAGTCGTTGATCGGAAGAATCGATCTCTTCAAGAAATGGCTAGGACAATGCTAAAATGAACATAGTTTACCTCACTATTTTTGGACCGAAACGGTTAATACCGCATCGTATATTATAAATAGGGTTGTTATTCGTAAAGGACTTGAGAAACTCCTTACGAATTGTATTATAGCAGAAAACCCAACATTAGTTATTTTAAAGTTTTCGGCAGCAAGTGTTATATTTTAAATACTAAAGATCCTCTTGAAAAATTTGATGCCAAAAGTGATTTGGGTATTTTTCTTGGCTACCTTTTCACTAGTAAAGCTTATTGTATTTTCAATAAAACTTCTAACACTATAGAAGAGAGTATGCATGTCAAGTTGATGAAACTAATACTTTTGCCATGAATGTTGTAGTACTTGAGGAAGATGATGAAGTGGTTTGAGCTTCACTTGTAGAAACTTGATATCTGAAAGGAAATTTCTAAACAAGAACTCCATTCAAGTGTAGTAGTCGATGTGGATAATGAATCGGTACCAACCCTACCAAAAAATTGGAGATACAATAAGAATCATCCACTAACTCAAATCATCGGTGATGTGAAAAAAGGGATAACCACTCATCCCCGTAATCCAAATTTCTTTGCTAACATGGTTTTCTTGTCTCATATTAAACCTAAGAATGCTAAAGAAGCTATCATGGATGAGAAATGGGATTGTACTATGCAAGATGAACTTGTCCAATTTGAACGGAACAATGTGTGGATGTTGGTTCCTAGGCCTAGTGATAGACACATTATAGGTACAAAATGGGTCTTCAAGAACAAGCTTGATGGATTTGGTGTGACCACTGAGAACAAGGCAAGACTCGTAGCACAAGCTTACAATCAAGAGGAAGATATTGATTTCGATGAAACTTTTGCTCCAGTAGCTAGATTAAAAACCATTTGCATTTTACTCTCATGTGCATGTTTTAAAGATTTCAAAGTCAATCAAATGGATGATAAAAGTGCTTTTTTGAATGGCGTTCTTGAGGAGGAATTTTTTTGTGGAACAACCGTCCGGTTTTCAAGATTTTAAAAATCCTAATCATGTTTACAAGTTGCATAAGCCTTTATATGGTTTGAAACAAGCTCCTAGAGCTTGGTGTGTTAGATTGTGCACATTTTTACGTGAAAAAGGTTTTTCAAAGGACAAGGTTGACAGCACACTTTTTATCAAAAAAATGATGAGATTTTGCTTGTGCAAATTTACGTAGATGATATTATTTTTGGATCCACTAATGAATCTCTATACAGGGATTGTACCCATAGCATGCAAAAAGAGTTTGAAATGAGCATGATGGGTAAACTCAACTATTTTCTTGGACTCCAAATCAAGCAATAAATCAAGCCAAGTACACAAAGGAGCTCATCAAGAAGTTTGACCTTGAAAATATGAAGCCAAGCAACACCCCTATGGCCACTACAATAAAGTTTCCAAAAGATGAATCTGGCAAGGATGTAGACATCACTAAATATCGTGGTATGATTGGTAGTTTACTTTACTTAACCGCTAGTAGACCCGATATAATGTTTAGTGTTTGCTTGTGTGCTTGTTTCCAATCGTGTCCTAAGGAATCGCATCTAAATACGGTAAAATGAATATTTAGATATCTTAAGGAAACGATTGGTTTAGGTTTGTGGTATCCGAAGAATAAAATTTTCGTTTTTAAATCTTATTCGGATGTGGACTATGCGGAGAGCCAAATAGACCGTAGGAGCACAAGTGGAACATATCGATTTCATGAAAATTGTCTAGTCTCTTGGTCATCCAAAAAAAAACGATTGCTCTTTCCACGGCCGAAACAGAATATATTCAGCAGGTGCTTATTATGCTCAAATCCTACGGATGAAGCACCCTAGAAGACTTTGTTGTGCTTGTAGATCATATTCAAGCACAGTGCACATGACCAAAAATGCAAATTAATATAGCCGCACCAAATACATTGATGTCCGCTACCATTTTCTTCATGATCATGAAAAAAGGGACATCATTATAGAGCACATACCTACACAACACCAATTGACCGATGTCTTTACCAAATCCCTCGATGCTATATGTTTTGCTTATATTAGGGGAGAGCTTAATATGTATTCAATTGAGTGATGTTGTGCTTAAATATTATCTTGCCAAAATGGTCTCCGCAACCCTGTTAGAGGAACTCAATTGTAGATTTGTTGTTTATAATATATCCTAAGATCTAACGGAGTGTGTTTAGGGCCTTCATGAGCTTACCGATACTAAAGATGAGAATCTTATTTTGTTATATCTTTATCTCATCGTTTCCACCATATGATATTAGAACTTACTTATATATTACATATGGTTATCTTGCATGTATCGCTTACTTTTGCGTATCCTTTATACATGTTTGTTGATATAAGCTCAATACTTGTTTTTCAAGTTATTCAGATGTTTAATTTTAACTTTTGCTCATATCAACTCTTATTAGTCTCCTATGCACACTTAGGAAGAGTTATTCGTACGCTTAACTTTCTTTTGGTGTACGCATATGTCTGGGAGGAGTAATTCAAATGTTTTACTTCTTAGGACACCATTGTTTATTATGTCAAAAAAGAGTAGTAGGTTTGTATCAATATATTGAAGTTATTCAAACGATTAACTTTAATATGTTGATCTTTTTATCAATTATTGAAGATTATTCAAACGTTTGATTTTCAATATATCGATATCTTCAGTTAATATTTTGATATCATCAAAAAGGGAGAGATTGATGGCTTATGGATTTTCATAATCTTACTATTTAGTTTTGATGATGTTATACAATATTAATAGATCATACATGTGTTTCATGTTGCATATTTTATAACACTGTATATGAGCTTGATCGTGTTTGAAAAAGATTTCAGGATATCAACCGACACAAGCCTACGATGGAGGGAGTAAATTGAGCTAAAACGGCAAATATATTGGATGTTAGAGGATAATGGACTAGAGCTCTTCAATGATCACATTCAAGTTTCATGAAGCTAAAAAGTCAAAGTCAAAGTTTAAAGAATTCAAGAATCGAAGAAATCAAGAGTTCGAACTACAAGTGTATTCTCTAGGAAATCAAAACAAGTACCTCATGGTTTATGAGATTAGCATGAAAAAGCTCAAACGCATACGCTATTGCATGCATGAAATCTTTGGACAAAACTTGGCAAAGTTTTCCTTTCAAAATGTTTTTCAATTTCAAGTTCAAAATTTTATGTGCATCCCTTCTTCAGACGTCTACACACTATTGTAAAACATGCATAAGTTTTGAAATATCGGTTTCTTCTTCAGCACAAACAAACGTCCGAAGCATTCCAGAACAAACATCCGGTTCTCTGGTTTTTCATTGTTTAAAATTTTTGACAGAACAAACGTCTGTTGATGCTTCTTCATACGTCTGTTCTCTGGATTTTCATTGGCTAAAAACTTTTTAAGAACAAACGTCTGTCAAACCTTATTCGGGCGTCTGGTTATTCTCTGTGTTTTCATGACATTCAAACTTTTTGTGGGAACAAACGTCTGAACCTTATTGATACAAACGTCTGAAGGTTAAAAACTTTCGAAAAAAATTTCTTCAGACGTGTGTCACTTGTTCTTCAAACATCTGGTTGTTTTCTGTACTTTCATTGGCCATGTTTTGAAAACCACAGCAAACATCTAAAACTCATGACGACATACGTCTAAAGCTATGTTTGTTTGAAAAATATTACCGTTACGTGCATTTAATACTATAATGGCTAGTTTTATTTTGCCTTCAGACGTCTGTCTTATTGGTCTTCAGAGGTCTGTTCTTCTGCCGGAGGCGTAATAAATGCATATACCTGTTTGATTTTTGTGTGGGATTTAACAGGGATTCTTCTGTAGTTATTGCACAACTATTCTGAAAATTGCATTCATTCTTTGAGTTCATCCTCACCCACCAAAAGAAAAAGAAAACACTTGAGCTTTAATTGCAAATCTAATACTCCATTGAAGTATTCTAGAGCTTGAATTATAAATTCTTGAGAGGGTATCTTGGATTGTGATCTTCTTCTCTCTCTTGGTGGAATCTCTCGAGTGCGGGAGAGTTCTTGTAGATGAGGAGAAGTGTTGTGAAGAGAGTCACTCGTGTGTCGAGTGACGTGTTGTTGCAAGAGTGCGTGTTTGTCTCGGTGGAGACGTAATTAAGTGGAACGGGCTCGTCAACTGAAGAAAGGAGATCTCCCGAACCTCTCTAAATCGCTTGTATTTGCATTTTGTTTCTCTCTTGCCATCTCTTACTTGCATATTATCTTGTACTATATTTGTGTTCCATTTTATCTTGCAGGTAGAATTTTTAATTTGTGAGTTTTGTTAGTATAATCCTATTCACCCATCTCTATTATTTCACAAGCCGCTAAAGTTTTCAAGTTTTGTTTTTCATTTCAAAGCTAGGGTTTTCAAGCAGCTTCAATCTTGACTTCAGCATTATCAATTATGATTTCCAAATTCGACTTTGAGAGGGGCCACGAGTATTTAAAAACAGCGTTAAAACCCCATTAGAATCAATGATTAACAAACAACTTATAAGAAATAACAAGATTAAACCAAAATAAGATATTGTTGATTTTTAAGCAGTTTAGGCGGCCACTTAAGCGGCCAGGCAATCTGGCCGCTCCACTTTTTTTCTCCTGCGTCTAAAAAACTGAACATTATGGTTGGCGATGAGTCTTACATGTATAGTGAAAGTTGAGTCCATACTCCTGATGAAACATATTCAAGAATAAATAAATAAAATGCACAATTTTGATTTCAAAATTTTACAGTTATAATTGCTCGACTTCCAAGAAAACATATCCTAAGAATAGTACCTAATTTACCTTTCGTTATCCCTTAAGATGCAAATACGGTGATGCACACATGAGCCTAACTACATCAGAAGATATTATAAAATGTAAATACTCAATTCTGTCATATTATCGATTTCTTCCTTCATGTAGTTGAAATTGCCACCCCTAACTTGTTGACATGACTAAATCGGTCACTCGACTGCATGCCAAGCCATGTCAAATTGAACTTTAAACTTCGTGTTCAAGTAAAGATGATGTATGAACATGCCATAAACTTATTCAAGGAAGATGTATGACATGACTATTGGCCAACATGACTTGATTTTATGGAGCTTGATACCAGCTAATTTTTGATCTGATACCATGCGACTCCAATCTAGTTGAAGCCCATTCATGAATAACTTTGACTATGCAGTGAATAGCAAACTTGATAGGCGTAGCCACGCATCTCTTGTTTGGCCTGACCTCAAATAGTAATCTTTCATGGAATGAATTCAGTTGTAATGCAAAGCCTTTAGGCCAGAACGCTCCTAGTATAAGCAATCGTACTCCTATAGCAACTTTAACAAACCAATTTAAAACACAGGACATGAAGAAACTAACATGAAGCATATGATGACGACAATATGAGCTTCAGAAAGTTTCATGCAACTGCAAACATGTCCGACACCAACTAAAAATTATAACCATATGCTAACATGACCATCTCTTTAAAGGACACAGTTCCCAACCTTAGGCTTATGAGTCTAAACCTAAGTTTGGAAAGGTAAAAATAAAATGAAGGCATGTAAAAGGGGACGCGGATTAAAAAAAAGTAAAGGTAATAAAGAGAGAAAGCAAAATGCAAGGAAAGAATAGATCAATATTAGTTTCAGCCTATCACCATAGACAATCTAATAAACAATATAAGCTATTAAATATGTTACTCCCTTGACCATATCTCCCCTAGGATCCTCTATGGTACTATAAAGAGTAACTATCAAATTATAGGGAGTGGTATAATCACTCATTTGATAGTTCCACATGAAACTTTATAGTCTAAATCTAATCGGTATGGTTTGTATACCTTTTCGACTTTTCTTTATGGACTCCTTGATATATCATGAGCACTCTCCCTTTGCTTTTAACTCCCAAATCTAGTACTTTTGTCATTCTCCCTAAACAACACTGTACCTGCCAAAAACTAATACTATAAAGGTTGGTTAGTTGGTCCGGAGAGATGGGGAAAACCAAAATTGGGGGAAACCGAAATCAGGAAAACCAGCATCCTAAACAGACCTGCCTTTACACTTCTCAAAAGATGGACTAAATCAGAAGAACAGCCGAATCTAAACCAGTCTATTGATACCTGGACAGAAGCAGGGTGCATCCTAATTATATGGCCTATGAGACTGTTCACGTCCAGCGTCTGAAAACATTATTCCAAATAAAGCAGAAATATTTGGGTCCTTAGAAGACAGCGCAATCTGTTTTCATTCAAATTCAACACTGGATTCACTAGCTCCTTCTAAATTGCTGATTGAAGGCCTTTCGTTCTCCAGATTTTACACATATCGGTAGCATGGATATCTGCACCAAGTTGTTCTCTTTCTGTCTTTTCTCTTTTGTTTCTCTTAAATTATCTACTAATATGCAATCAAGGTAATATCTACATCCGGTTGGCCTTATAAAGTTTCTATTATATTAGTAAAGGCGCAGCATTATTAATGTTCTTAGACCACAGATAATACAGGACCATGCTTTATCCTAGCATTAAAAAGGTTTATAGACATAATAAGTATTTCTGACCAAAAACAAGTAAGCTCTAATTGCACAGAAAGAGATCAACCAATTGACAAGCGAGCAATGTTATTTAGGGAAAAGAAAAGGAAAAAAAAATTGCTTACCAAGTCATGCAGCCAGTTTCTACGTGTGTCATGTAAAAAGGAGATAACAAGATGATATAGAAATAAGATATAGAATATTAACTACTCAATATCAAAGCAAACCTTTGATTTGTAGTCGAATTCACTAGCACAGTGTTTACATGCAAAATGAGATCTGAATTTGCATTGTCATGTCCATCATTGGACACTCCAGCTGACGGATTTGTTAAGAACCGCTTTGGATTTAGCACCTCCGAATACTTAAAATTTGGGTTACATAATTGAAACGTTTCAACGATGTCTTTAGTCAGTCTTGACACCAGCTGCATTTGTAAATAGTCTCTTAGTTCACAAGTATCTGGTGAAACAACAGGGAGCAGAAATAATACACTACAGCTACATTGCAAAGGTAGAAAGTCAAGCTTGTTTCTGACTGCATGCGCCTCATGACTCATCAAACCGTTTATCAGTTTCACAAGAAACCGCTGGCTATCATGAAATGACATGTTTTTGTATTTTCAATATACAATATAAACTGCATTTAGAAGCAAGAGTGAGTCAGGAATTTCAAAGCTTTTATATTTACTTACATGGAAATAGATGTATAAAAAGCAGAAAAGCACAGCAGAAAACAACTAATCATGCATCGCATCATATTTAAGATGATCTCACAGGTCACAATCATATTAGGAAAAAAATTAATCCATAATATTACTATGCTAAATCAATATAATACTGTTATGCTAAATGTCATGGGACCAAACTACTGGACAACTAAAACACTTTCTTATTTAACACAAGAACAATGCCAAAAACAGTTTGCAACTTATATAGCATATGGTTCTACATATTTACAATATTCATTTTCTTTTATTACCATATCACCCAGTAGAGAAAGAAAACGTGGAAGAGATTTGCTTCTTCCTACATGGAAAATTGAGAATTGGGAGAATTGACCCTATTCCCATAAACTGGCTTAAGCTCGGCCCATTGCAACTAATTAGATAAGACTAAATACTTAGAGCAGTATCTGCAGCCACCTTAAAATGTTTCCTCACTATTCTTTTGGCTGATGCAGTTGCCTTTCAACTTTACATTAGGTGCAGCTTCCAATATCTATTCATCTGTCGTCATAAGTGATGGTCAGGTCTTGGTTAATACAATAGTCAGGTCAGTTCTTAGTTATGCAGACAGAGAATAAAACTTCTATTTAGATTTTAGGGACAAGTTCAGGCCACACAAGGTCAAGCGGTAGGCACACGCGCCCTTGCACTCCTAGCACATGCATGATAATTAGAGAAGAACCAGTTTTGAGCCAAGTTGTGGCTGTGTACAAAAAATAAAAAATTGTATGTGGATGCAAGCACAGGTATGCATCATTGCACATGTAGACTGTAGTTAAATGTGGGTACAAAGGCGGGCTTACATGAGTATGTCAGTGACAACATAACGTTAAATACCCTAAGGCTATACTAATTCACCATATATTGCACCTTTGAACTGACAGTACTGTATCAATCAGAAGGATCAACGTGATAAATGGGTATGAAAGATGTAGAAGAGGTTATTCTGGAATAGCTAAAGATAACTTTAGAAGCAAAACCGCTCTGTATTTTATTAGTGTGTTAATTTAATAGTAGTAAAACCAAAAATGCTAAATCTGAATTACATGGCTGCAGGCAAATACCAAATCAAGTTTCTAACTTTTTTGAGGAATGAAGATAAACAGGTAATCTACAAACAATGTAGATTAGTGTGCATGTCAAATAATTCAAATAAGTTGTTCCCATCAAGTTTGGGTTCATGCATGGACGATCGACGAATGAGGTGCTTCGTCAACATATCGAGCGTTTTCGAGAAAGGAGAAGAGATTTATATATGATATTTATTGATTTAGAGAAAGCGTACGAGTTACCTAAAGAGATATTATGGGGGGCAATGATGAAAAAGGGGATCCCGTCAAGTACATTGACATAATCAAGGACATGTACGATAGAGTAGTGACAAATGTCAAAACTTACGGCGGCCTAACGAGTGATTTTCCGATTACAATTGGTTTACATAAAGAATCTGCATTGAGTCCATTTCTGTTTACCATCGTGATAGATGAACTTACTAGAACTATCCAAGATGAGATACCTTGGTGTATGCTATTCGCTGATGATATTGTTCTAGTAAATGAGACGAAAGCAGGTGTTAATGCCAAACTGGAGTTATGGAGGCAAATGTTGGAATCTCGGGTGTTCAGATTGAACAGGTCCAAGACAGCATATATGCATTGCAAATTTAGCAAACAGAGAAATCGAGACCATATTGGTATAACACTAGAAGGGAAAGAGATCACCGAGCGATCAGTTTAGACACTTAGGTTCTATCATCCAAAAGGATGAGGAGATCGATAGCGATGTTAATCAAATGATCCAAGCTGGTTGGTTGAAATGGATGAGTGCAATAGCAATTTTGTGCGATCATAACTTTCCGTTAAAGTTGAAAGGGAAGTTTTATCGGAACGCTATTCGGCCTGCCTTATTATATGGTACAGAATGCTGGGCTCCTAAGAAACATCATACACAGAAAATGCACGTAGCGGAGATGCGCATACTTCGTTAAATGTATGGTAACACTAGAAAAGATAAGGTGCGAAATGAAGATATTCGTGTAAAAGTTGGTGTAGCACCTGTGAAGGAGAAGATGCGCGAAAACCGGCTAAGATGGTTTGGTCATATACGACGCAGACCTATAGAAGCACCGGTTCGACGAATAGATACTCTCGATATAGGCAATGTCAAAAGGGCGAAAGGGAGACCGAAGAAAACATGGATGGAGGTGATACGAAAATATATGGTTGTCAAAGGCCTCAATGAAAGTATATTGTTCGAAAGGAGTGAGTGGAGGCGAAGCATTCATGTGCTGGACCCAGCGTGATTCTCTTGTTGGTTGGTTCATGTAGCTTACCCCATGTGCTTGGGATAAAAGGCCCAGTTGTTGGTGTTGTTCCCATCAAGGTTACAATCGCTGTTGAGTCTGTTTGCCATTTGAGTTATATCTTTCTTCCAGCTTGCATTAAAACCATGAGTATGTGTGTCCAATCGTCATTGTTGTGAACCAATTAACTGTTGCAGACTACTTAATGCACAAATGAGTCAAAACCTTGTGCCAGGCATATGTTAATTCTATAAATATCCCATGACTATTGTGTAAGGGTCATGAACATTCATACTCATTTCATGTCGACCGAAACAAGTACTGCTATTGTGCTGCAAATCAAAATTTGCATCTACATTAGCACAATAACAATAATAGCTTGAATTTCTGCCCCAAACCCAACTGGAAATTTTTGCATTCTACAATTATTTGCATCAAACTTCTTGTTTGTACATCAAAAGCAGGATAATCGAATGTTAACCGGGAAAAGATAAGCACGGTTCACTACAAAACAGCAAAGTAAAGGAAAGCTTACCGATCTTCTCACGACAGCTCTCAAGCTGCTCGATTTCGAAGGCCCGGACTCAATCGTCGACCGCTGCGACATCCCAGCGGTGTAAGGCCGAAAAGCCCCGCCAAAAGAAGCAAAAGCCGCCCCTTTCTCGTCGCCTGGACCAGATCCGCCATCGCCTCTGCTGCTCCCAGCCTCCTCCATCAAAACCCCAGCACCAAAATCAACTCCCTTTCACCATCCAATCCCTAATTCAAACGAATCGTATCAAGCAATCCAACTGAAATTCCGCTTAGAGGCTTTTCCAGAAGATTCCAATCCCATAGACGAACGATCGACGCTGCGGAACCCGCGACGGGCACGATTCGGAATCGCCAATGCCTTGAGATCGCCGATCGGATGAGGGCGGAGGAGCGATTGGGTGCTGAAATTAGGGTTAGGGTTTATAAGGGGGCGATGAACTTGGACGCAAATTGGGGGATAAGAGAGGAAAGAGGAAAATCGAAGGGAAAGTAAATACAAACAATATAATCTCTTTCTCTCTCTCTCTCGATTCCTTCTCCGCCTCCGATTGATGCCTTCGTCTTCTCTCCTCCCTCCTCTTTCTCTCCCCTCTCTTGTCGAAAAAGCCCCTCAAACTTTATATATTGCTCCAAATTAACCATGGTTAGCTTGCTTAGTAGCCCTTGAAGGACCCACGAACATGGACCAACAAAGTGACCGCTGGCTTGTCTGACATGTGGTGCCCACTTGGGTTTGGTGTCTTCGGTTTAGTTAACCGCACGTTGAGTCAAGTCTTGAAGAGATTTCTTCAGAATTACCGGTCGTCTAAAAGATTAAAGGTCTTATTTTAGGGGATTTTTATATAATGTCTGGAAAAATTATACATCTGGAAAAAAATTCGTCTCATGCAGACCGGAAAGACGCGGCTTAAATTTTGGTTAACCGCCGAATTAAAATTAATTGTGGCTAAATGACAACTTATAGGCTAAGCTATGTCTGCTGTTTTCGTCTTTCTCTATTCCCTTCGTCGCATGCAACCCTACATCTGAGCTCAATACCAATTTGTTATTCTCGACACCACCACAACCGGTCCTCAAAAACATCTTCTCCTACTCTTCAAGTTAATTAAAGAGGTAAATTGTTTTTTCCACCTCTAACCTTTAATCTTTGTTAGGGGATGGTTTTAATTATAAGGTTCTATTTAGTTAACTTAAAATTTTGGGGTTGTTTCAATAAAATCAATCTCCGAAGGCTGTTTTTCAATATCCCGGATCTTCAGGTACCTATATGAAGAAAGAAATTCTTATTTTATACGATTGGAAATGATTTGCAGCAATTGGATTTGAGATTATCTGAAACTAACTATAAATGATTTTTCGTGAACTTATTTGCAGCTTGCCAAATATGTTGCCAAGGATTTCACCATGGGGATTAGATGAAGGAAGAGGATCGCAGCCGTTGGATTTGGAGAATCGCTAGGGCCTTAATCTGCGGGATTCTGTAGCCGGCAGGTGTGCCGCGTGTGCAAGGGGCGGCCCCCTTGTCCACGTGATTAGCACGTGTGATCACGTAAGATTTGGCCAATGGTAATCATTTGATTTGGGTAGCCGACGTGGAGGCTCAGCCCATAAGATAATTAGATTCCACCGTGTTAATTTAAATTGTCTAAGTGAAGATTTGCTTAATGGTAAGCTTGATAATTAAGCTTATGTCGAGCTAGCCTTTGATAAGGGTCCAGATTGCAAAAAGTGTTGTGGTGGAATTGGATCCAGCAAGCGTGGTCGGTTTGAATCTCTCTTTACTCCACGGGGACTTGGATAATTAATTTCATCAGTCTCGAACCTGGATCGACTGGTTTTATTTTGACCGGTGAACTGAATAGTGAATAGAGACAGAAAAACGACAAGACAGTTTAAAGAGTCTGAATTCAGTATGACACGTGTTTCTTTCGATGTCTATGGAGAGCATGAAAGGCTCTAACATAACAGTCGGGGATGCGCAAAGAATTGTTTAGAGGAGGTATGGTATGGCGTTATGTCTATAGGCCATGCAAGATTTGGACTCTCATGGCTCTTCTAGTCCACATGCGAAAAAATATATTTTCTATTATAAAAATTCAAAATCTTCAGCGTCTTGTTCTGACCAAAAAATCCAAAAAAGATGATTAAAACGAAATATTAGCTGGTTATGACAGTTTTATTTGCTTTTCAATCAAAAACAGCGTTGTAACCATATTCTATATCCATGCACGTATGCCAACTGGGCTTTAGCTCAGTTGGTACCAATCTCCTCTCCAATATGAGAGGTCGCAAGTTTGATATTCATGCACGTATGTTTGCACTCCCCTGATAAGCCAAGCACGATAAAAGACTTTAGCTTGTGCCATCTTACAATGATATTTTTACGAGTGCCACTAGTGACAGAACCTTCTAGAAGCTAAGCGCTGCGTTTGAAGCTCGACCCTTTACGACCTATTATCCAGAGAAGAAAAAACTTGTGATTATTCTTAGCGTGATATTTTTCTCATTTTTCGATGTCCCTATAATTTCTTGATCCAAATTTCATTATACATGCCAGGCTCTATACATCAAAAAGACGATTGCCCACTGAAAAAGCCCATTCATATGAGGCCTTAAAGCCATAAAGATGGGCTTTTAATTAGATCACTCCTATGAACCAAAGAGCAAAAAGCCTTTTCAGCCCAAAATTTGCTCTGAAGCTTCAAAAAAACGAAACAAAACATTGTTCTGATGATGGCATGTTTTTAGCTATAAACTCACTTAAACTGAAAATCCATGCATGTTAAATGTCACCGATCATCACACCAAAACTCCAACATTTAGGTCCTGTTTGGGAATGAAGTTAAGCTAACCGCAATTATTTTTTAACTGCGCTTTAGGATGGTTTGCAAACTCCAAAATTAGATTTATCTCTAAATTTGATTAGATTTGGAATTGACATAACTGCGATTTTGGGCTGAAATTTTGTGATTATCTCAACTTCAAAATGACCGCCGAATAAGTCAAAGTTAGCATTTTGGAGTTAAGGCTCCTAACTTTATGAATCTACGGTTTATAAAAATTTACTCCATTCCCTAACAAGGGCTTAACAAGCCAATGCTAGCGCTGAAACTGAAAATACTCTATATAAATACTACAAAATATTGATTACAATGTATTCCTATACAACTGATAATTTCAAAAACCCCTTGATTGCTTCTTTCACTAAAATTTAAATCATGTCTTTGTACCATAACACCAACCTTTGCTTCTGAAAGGGCTGCCTTTGCTCACCGTAACTATCCGAGCTTTGTTATCGGAATAATAATCCACGTCGGTTACCTTGTTCTGCTGGAAGTTGTGGCCATCAAATTTGCTCATCTGATTTACGAGGGAGCGTTTAATGTGACCTGGGGGTGTTTCAGTAATTCCGGCAAGATAAACATCGGAGAAAAGATCGAACTTGAGGGTCGCAATGGGAGTGGTCGGCTTCTTTAGGTCATCTTCTTGCAAGATATCGCCAATTCTTGAGAGAACGCTGAATGCTAGGTTCACGAGAACCCTCGAATACGCTTCGATGATGGAGTAGCCGACATCCTGAACAAATCGAAAGCTTTTAGAAAATCGAAGGAATTTTTTTGTAGGATGGATATATGAAATTGACAATTAAGAAAAGACATGCACAATAAAATGAATGTAGCAAAATTTAGGGATGAAAGAGTGGCAACTAGGTGAGAAGAAAATGGATGTTCGTATTATCTTTCCTCCCTATAGTGATCCCTATAGAAAGAAATAACAAAAAACAAAAGGTTGCTGCCTTTTTTTGGAGGGGGCTGGTGGTGCGATCACCGAAATAATGTCGAGACCTAATGATTTTAAAATGAAAAAAGAAAATAATCTGCAACAAGGAAACACTATTTTCGATTGTCTCAATAATTTTATCATAATGAAGGGTAAAAATATATTCGAGAGGAGACAAACAAAAGAGGTTAGAGACGACTCAAGAATTGCCTAAGGATTTACCTTCAAACTTTATCAGAATTATCGAATGAAACAGTTTGGAGATTGTACAAGAGAGGCGGCAAGTGTGCCAATTAAGAGTGATGAAATTTTAGCCAAGGGAGCTACACAGGCCTAAATCGACACTAATGGAGCCAATTAAAAACTGTGCTAGTTGTGAATATAATTGAGGAGATGACTCTTCTCACGGAATAAGGAAAAAGAAAAGGAAAAAAAGGACTTCACGTAGCCGATCCCAAAAATTTTACGATAAGGGCTAGTTCGTAACTCGAATGAACCTAGTTTCTATACTAAAGAAGGACACAATTCTATAAAAGTTAAAAGTACCTTGTTGCATTGGACCTTTGTAACATCGACGAAAGTCTGTGGAAGGTTCGGAAACCTAATCTTAAGAAGCTGGACAAGTGTAACTGCTCTATCCATCCACACTCCGAACTTACCAATTTCTGATCCATTATCCTTCATAATATACCAGGGATACCGAATTGGCGATCTCTTGCAGGCTGCATCAGAAACAGAATGTTTCCATGCAAATATTGCACCCTCTAGCTTGTTCACTGTATCAAGCACTGAATGCTCACTTTTTAAATCAAGGGAGAGCAATATTTCCTGAACTGAGATACGCTCTGCAGTTATGGCTTGATATATATATTCACCCAAGCTAGCCTTTGCTGACTGCAAAGAATTATTAAAATAAATAAATAAATAAAAATGAATGTTTGAACGCTAAATAAGGCAAATTATTTGATGAATATTACAACTGATATGATTGGCCTTTTAGGTTGGAAGTTTGAATGCTAAATAAGACAAATTATTTGATGAATATCACGACTAATATGATTGGCTACTTTGTTTACAACGATCCCATGTTTATTTTATTACAACAAACCTTTATCCCAAATTTTTGGAGTCAGACGCTTTTTATACAAGTCAAACATTTGAATTAACGTTTTTTTTGTTGGTTTAGGAGATCCTCTTTTCTTAACATGTGTAGTCAATCCAAGATTGTGTCATGCTCTTTACTTGTATAAATAGCAGCTTGGCATGATTAGAATTATCATGTTCTCTACTATAATACTCTTAAGTCATGCAAAGCGTGAATTTTCCGATCAAGTTATAGCAAGAAATTGTTAGAAAAGGGCTTGCCTTTGGAAGGGCATCTTTCACAGCAGTAGGAATGGGGATTTGTAATAAGATTTGCTCGTTGATCGATTTGGCAGCCTTGAGAACTTGATATACAAACTTTCCTTGGAAACCAAGCCGTTTGCGCTCAGAAGGAGAGAGGCCGGATTCAGGAACTCTAGGAGAAGGAAGCCACCATTTCTTGCTTTGCCTACTACCATTGTTTCGACTTCCACCTTCTGCATACCAGAACTCTGTGCTCACCATTGAGTCCAAAACACCCTGAAGAAGAAAAACCATTTTTTCAATCCCATTATGAGCAAAGAGAGTTCATGCTAAATAATGATATAAAGGTAAATTTACACTAATATGCCCTTAACTATTGTTGTTTTTTACTAAACCGCGTTAAATTCTTTTTTAAATCATAGTAAACTCTCTTAAACTCTAGTTTCTAAGGGGGTTTATATTTATAATAATAAACAAAAAAAATACGCATAAATGTAGCACTTTAAAGGAAGCTGGATGCTATCAAAAACTTTTAGGAAGTTCAATGGGAAAACAGCAATAGTTAAGGGAATTTAAGTGTAATATAGCCTAATATAAGAATGAAAGTAGCATACAATTAGCATAGAGTCAAGCTTTTGAAGAGCAGGAAGGATCATATGGACATCAGTACGTGCCTTTGGGGTCATTATCTGCGCTGAAAATAGAGAAGTTAGACAAAGAGTTTTATATATCAGATCTGAATAGATTCATAGTGGCTTTACCTCTAACATCCCGCCGTTAGCACCATTTTGCTTTGCAGGGACTAATTCTACCATGTAACTTGTAGGAGAAAGCAACCAGTCCATTTCACTACGCCACTTGCGTTTTTTCTCTAGGGATAAGGGTTCCAATTTCCATAGTTCGCCAAAGACAGAAGCTGAGAATGCGGATTTCAGGTCATAGATAATTAATACTAAATCACATCGAAAGCAAGAAAGGCATAATTGTGTCACGGGGTTAATTTCAGAATGCTCAAGAGTCGAGTAAGTAGTAGAAACCATTTAAATCTCAATTCTGGCTTTGGGGAGATCACTTTTATTCCTAGTGTAGCTTTCTCATAACAAACGGTGTATAGCGCACCAACCATTCATATTCCTAGTGGAGCTGATAGCAACTATGTCTGAAAGCAGTAACACAACAAGCCAGTAGAAGCAAATTATTTTAAAAAGCATGCCATATTAATTATTGGGTAAATTATGTTCACACTAGTTTTCTCTTTGTTATCTAAGGACAGGATTGAACTTAAATTGTAGTAATGCCCTTTTTTTAATTTAAAAAAAACGTGCAATAGCATTCCAAAGTTGCATTAAGCACCCAAAGGGGCTATGATTGTTATTTTTAAAATTTTTAATGTTGTTTATTATTTTTAAAGTTTAACAGTGTTATGATTAAGGGACAAGTCAATGGTGTTTTGTGTAAGTCAACCTTATCATTCCAATTTGAATTTAATTATCTCAAACTCTTGGGGCAAAAGTTAGGGGTAATTCATGTAATTTAACCCGTTTTATTTTTATTGAAGCCTAATGCAATATTTTGAGCCCAACAACAAATCAACAACGTATTTATGTAGTATGCATATACAATGCAAACATGAATATTCAATATAAAACAATGCTTTAGTTTCTCAATATTTCCTTATAACCTGATAGACTCGATCATTTAGCAACCAATACAAGAATTGAGTTGGTACTGAGCTGTTGATGCTACATAAATTTTAATGCAACAAAGAAAGAAGGCTATACAATTTTCCATACCTGAAAGATTTATGATAGCATTAGACAAAGACAAAGCCGTGCTGATCCCTCTCGCTCCACCTGACTTGTCTTCACCAAGCAACAGCTTCGCAAACTGTTCCTTCATGTTCTCAACATCCGAAACATCCATCTTGTAACTAACCGGCGCCTTCCCTTTGACACACAGATGGCGGAGGCTTTGGAGGGGCTCCCACTCGATAAGAGCCTGCTCTTCTTCTTGTTTGCTAGAGTTCATGCATTGTGAGGAGAAAGAGGAGGAGCCATAGGCGTCTTTACTCGAGGAGCAGCTCGAAGCAGCATCTTCGTCCAGTGAGTCGGTGATGGCGCAGCCTTCACCTCCGCTTACGCCACTGTGGCTTTCGGTGTCGTAAGCGCAGCTGTTGAGAATGCTTTCAAGACCATTGTATGTCGTAACTCCTGCATTATTGAAGCAAATTATCTGATCAAGAATTTGTCCATAACAGACTAAAAGGGTAAAGAGAGTCCTGTTAACTTCACAAAAAGAAAGTGGGACATGCCCATGAACATAAAACATGAGCTCAGGTTGTGGAGTACACTCTATTAGATATGATAAAAAAATTCATTGTTAATTTAGAGAGAAAGGTATGTTTGGGTTCAGAATATATAATCTCAACAAACTCACGAACTCAAACGATCGATTTTTTTTTTGTTACTACTGAATTATACTAGCAGAAGTGTAGGAGTCAAATCTAGAACATGGATCAAGAATGACTGTAAGGTATGCAAGAGTTTAATAGCCAAGTTAATGACGAAGAAAATTATCAAAACATATAGAAGGAACCATAAAAGCACTTAGAACAATTGAATTGGCAAGTGATACAAATGCAATCAAAAGCATCCATATCATTCTGAAAATTATTCGTGTTTGAGTCCTTATATCACAAGCCTTTGTTCTTAAGTAAAATCATAATCACTTCAATTATAGAAAAAGTACAACCCAATCAATTATGTATATGAAAAAATCTATAGAATTTTACCAATGTTCAAAAGTATGCTAAAGCAAATTCAAAGGCAAGCATTGCAGTTACATTGTACACATAAAAATACAAAAGAAGAAAAATGTCAATTTAACTTTGTATATAGTGCGGGGCACATAGCCCAGTGGTGGGCAATAGGAGTTTGTGGAGGAGACCCGGATCTCCCATTTAGTGCTTAGAAGAGAGGCCGGTGCGCTTCGTTGCCGTAAAAAAAATTTGTATATATAATTGTGTTCTCACCCATTTCATCTCTTTGCATTCATTTTCTATTTTTAATGCTTTGCTGACAATGTGAAGCGTGCAGTGCACATGTGACCCATATTTTGAGTGCACTCTTAGGAAAGCAAAGCATCCATGTGAGCCAACCACAAAGGGAGGAAGCAAGAACCTTCATTTGTCCTAGTCAATTTAGGATCATTAACCTCTTGCTATTAAAAAATAATAGCAATGGGTGCTACACACATCATACGTGCAAAGCACGTGTAAAACATCAACACCAAAGACCCCCTGTTTTACGCAAATCTCGACCGTTGATCTCGATTTTAGATGAATCTGAACCGTTGATTGTGATAGCAGGGAATAGCAGGAAAGAAAAATTGCCGGTAATCTCGATCTGTCAACTTCTAGTTCAAACAATAGCTCTGGTCTACTTTAAAAAAATCCTAGGGCAATTAAGGCAATCTTGAGTGACTGTTGCCTTAGGTTTTGGATCCATCCTGCCCTTTCTGGCCTCTGTCAACACTAATTAAAACAGAGAGTCCTTATCCAATGGTTCAAAGCTATATCTTTTCTTTCCGTCTCTCTACCAAAGTGACAAGTTGACAAACAGCGAGAGAATTGATATATATATATATACACACACACACACACACTTGATGATGCTCATAAATGGGAATTCCCAGATCACGACACGTAGCAGATAACGTGTCATCCACGTAAGCCCACTAGATTCCTGGGACTACGGAGCTGGAATAAGTACGATGCATTGGGACATTTCTCGGTGCCTCGCCTCCGAGGTTGCACCAGACATTTTAGAAGACCTCCCTATAGTACGTTCTCTCTTCGCCTGACCACCGGTCATTTCCCGTCTCCAAGCAATCATAGAGGTGAACTTTCTCAGCTTCATAACTCGTCTTCGAGTTATCCAATAGCTGAGCTTTCTCAGCCTCCTCGCTCGTCTCCGAGCTGTCACAGAGCTGAACTTCCTCAGCTTCCCCGTCTGGCCGAGAGCATGGAGCACGGGCGCCCCTGTAATGGCTCCGTGCATCTCGCCACGACGAGAACTCCGCCGCTCCACGTCCCACATCCTACGCTAGCGTATCTCGTCATTAATGGGCGTATCTCGCCATCAACGCGATCGTGACGCAAGAGCGTAACAGACGACAAGAATCTCGCATCGGCTTGCTCCAATGCGACCCCTATATAAACCCCTCCTCCAGACGACTCACGTATGCCGAACTCGTTTCCAAGACACCGCTACTCTGCCTAATTACTCCTCGGTACTTATTTGATCGTCGAAGAGTCTTACGGTTGTTTCTCACCCCGGGACTTTCCTTACAGGTAACTCGGTGTCAGCAACAACCAACAACCTATTGAGACCCACACGTTCAATTCTCACATTAAATCTCAACCGTTCAGCCCCGCTAGCAGCAAAATCAACGGAGAACAACATCTGAGAGATTCTCACCTCCATCAGTTGGCGCCGTTTGTGGGAACAAGAAGCTTTTCCACCCAAAAAGTCGATCTTCCATCTTCGATTCAATGACCAGTGATAATCACAACAATCCCAACACGAGCCGTCCCGTTCTCCACAATGGAGGCAAGGACGGTTCTACCCTGCCTCCCATCGTCGTCGAAACCTTATCCGCACAGATGGACAGGCTCACGGCGATAGCGGACGAACTCATTCATGTTCAAACAGCCATCCACGCTCTCAGGAACGACAGCGTTCCCGAGGAGGCAGAAAGGTGTGTCCAAGCCCCTGGCCTCGCCAGAGCCCAACTCGATGTCACCAAACATTGACGCGCCGATTCTGGCAGTCACGACCCCCATTCGAGAAATGATTTCATGACTCGTTAGCTGCCGGACAATTCGACACCGAGGTTTTGGGGAGCAACCAGGTTATCTCTTCAACGCTCGCCGCGCTCTCTCGCCCTCTTAAGAGACGTCGAATAAATCGCCTGATTCCAGAAAAGACCGACGTCCCCATACACATCGAGATCGCTCATGTAGCGCACCTCAGGGCCAACTACGAAGGGTTCCCCCGGAGGACCTGAGGAACGTGATAGAGCGAAGCCGAAACAGCTCCATCGCGCAAGCCCGAAGCAGGGGCAGCAAGCGCTTTGATTACGGAGAATTCTCGAGGTACCATCAGCGAATCGAGGCTCTCGTGAAGAAAATTGAAGACATGCGGCACGCTACCCGTTCGGCCGGATGAGTGGCAAAATACTCGGCAGATTCGCTCACGAGACCCTTCACGGAGCAGTTACTAGGTGAGCGGGTCTCGTCTCGGAACAAACCGCCCAAGATGGCCCTCTTCGACGGGAAGTCTGACCCAAAGGACCACTTGAATGCGTTATGGCGGGCATGAGCTTCCAAGACAACTCAAACGTAGCACAGTGCTGAGCCTTCCCCACCACCCTCGTCCGGACCGGGCGAGATTGGTTCCGCGGTCTTACTCTGCGTTCAATCTCCACCTTCGACAAGCTGGCCACTCAGTCCTCGGTCATTTCGTGGGCAGCCGACGACAGAAGAGGACGGTCGGCTACCTGTTCACCATCAATAGCAAAGACATGGAATCTTTCAAGGACTATATTACCCGTTTGTACAATGCCCTTCTGAAGCTACCCGAGCACTGGAATGAGACGGACATAACCGTCCTGAGGTCTGGTCTTAGGTACAAACAGTGGCTCCGCTCTTTTGCATTGATTTAACCTAAGACCCTGGCCTAGATAAAGGTCTGGACCGAGTGAGAAATCCAACTTGAATCAAAATTTAACGCTCATCTTTTCCGGGAAGACCGGACAGGCCAAAAAAGGACCTGGAAGAAAACAAGGCTGACTGGTTAAAACCTTATACGCCGAGGTTTCGCGAATACACGCCTCTCAATGTCTTGTAGGCCGAACGGCTAGAGGAGGCGAGAAGCGAAAGAATCTTCAAGCTACTACCGATGACACGAAAGACGAACAAGTGACTACGTGGTCCGTATTGTGCCTATCATCGGACACAAGGGCACTTGACCGAGGATTGTAAACAGCTACGTGATTATATCGAGAAGCCGATCCACTCCGGCCACTTGACAAAATACCGGAGAGACAAATGTCAAGCAAATAGGGGCTAGCCGACCAAATTGAAACCGGAAAGCTGACGATCGAGCAGATCATGGTCGTCACCGACTGACCCGAGTCCGAGCAACAAGGACACCCACCGAATCCGGTCATTTAATACAAAAGAGTTTAAACCGTATCATCGAATCTGTATTTTCTTTAATAATAACTTTTCTCCAATCTGAACTGCTTTTTTTGTTTCCGTGCTACAACACCCCGCAGGGCCGGCAGTTAGCTTCCTACCCATAAAGCAACCACCACCCCTTCACTCAAGTAAATGAAGCTCGGATGAGCCTATAGGCAGCCAACTAAAGCCCTCATCACGGGGCAGCCAGAAACTTCTTGCCCGGTCCATCCACCGCAGGCAGCTTCCTACCTAACAGCGCCGTGGATCTAAAGCCCTCATCACGAGGCCGCCGGGCAGCTTTTTGCTCGGCCCATCCGCAACGGGCAGCTTCCTGCCCAGCTACACTGTGGATCTAAAACGCTCATCATAAGGCCGCCGGGCAGCTTCCTGCTCGGCCCATCCGCAGCGGGTAGCTTCCTGCCCAATAACGCTGTGGATCCAAATCTCTCATCACGAGGCCGCTGGACATCTTCCTGCTTGGCCAATCCGCAGCAGGTGGCTTCCTGCCCAACAACACTGTGGATCCAAAACCCTCATCACAAGGCGGCTGGGTAGCTTTCTGCTCGGCCCATTCACCGCGAGTAGCTTCCTGTCCAACAACGCTGTGGATCCAAAACGCTCATCAAGTAGCGGCCCGTTAGCTTTCTGCTCGGCCCATCCACCGCGGGTAATTTCCTGTCCAACGAAGACATGGATCCAAAGCGCTCATCACAAGGCCGCCAGATGGCTTCCTGCTCGGCCCATCCACCGCGGGTAGCTTCCTGCCCAACAATGTTGTGGATCCAAAGCGCTCATCACGAGACGGTCTGGTAGCTTCCTACTCGGTTCATCCACAGCGGGCAGCTTCCTGCCAACAACGTTGTGGATCAAAAACCCTCATCACGAGGCCGCCGGGTAGCTTCCTGCTCGGCCCATCCACCGTGGGTAGCTTCCTGTCCAACAACGCTGTAGATCCAAAACCCTCATCACGAGGCTGCCGGGTAGCTTTCTGCTCGGTCTATCCACCGCGGGTAGCTTCCAGCCCAACGAAGACGTCGATCTAAAGCCCTCATCACAAAGTCGCCGGGTAGCTTCTTACTCGGCCCATCCACCGCGGGTAGCTTCCTGCCCAGTAGCGCCCTGGATCTAAAGCCATCATCACAGGGTATCTTCCTGCTCAGCCCATCCACTGCGGGTAGCTTCCTGCCCAACAATGCCGTGGATCCAAAGCCCTCACCATGAGACCGCCGGGTAGCTTCTTGCTCGGCCTCAATGGTGGACCCTAAGGCCTCGTGTTAAACCGGCAGGAAGACCTCTACCCGGCACGCATACTCGAAATAGGCAGACTCCTGCGTTGCCCAAGTAAGGAAAGCCCGCCTGCAGTCAATAACCGGGCTAACTCTAAATCCACCGTAAAGAATTCTCGGCACCAAACTGAATAGAGAAAACCGATCAGACCACTCTCGATCCGACCCATAAATAGATCGGAACGAGAGCGGGGGACTAATGATAATACTCATAAGTGGGAATTCCCCATATCACGACACGTAGCAGATGACATGCCATCCACATAAGCCTACTGGATTCCTGAAGGCTACGGAGCTGAAAAAAGTATGATACATTGGGGCCATTTCTCGGCGCCTCACCTCCAAGGTTGCACCCGACCTTTTAGAAGACCTCCCTGGAATACGTTCCCTTTTCGCTTGACCACCAGCCATTGCCCATCTCCGAGCAATCATAGAGTTGGGCTTTCTTGGCTCCTTAGCTCATCTCCGAGCTATCCTATAGTCGAGCTTCTTCAGCCTCCCCGTTCATCTCCGAGCTATCACAGAACTGAACTTTCTCAACCTCCTCGCTCATCTCCGAGCTGTCACAGAGCCGAGCTTCTTCAGCCTCTCTGCCTGGCCGGGAGCATGGAGCACGGACGCCCCCGTAACGGCTCCGTGCATCTCGTCACGACGAGAACTCCGCCACTCCACGTCCCGCATCTCATGCTAGCGTATCTCGCCATTAACGGTTTATCTCGCAATTAACGCGAACATGATGCAGGGGCGTAACAGACAACGAGAATTTCGCATTGACTCGCTCCAATGCGACCCCTATATAAAACCCCTCCTCCAGACGACTCGGGTATGCCAAACTCATTTCCAAGACACAGCTACTCTGCCCAATTACTCCTCGGTGGTTACTTGATCGTCAGAGGGTGCTACAGTGGTTTCCCATCCCAAAACTTCCCTTGCAGGTAGCTCGGTGTCAGCAACAAACAACAACCCATTGAGACCCACAAGCTCAATCCTCACATCAAATCTCAACCGTTCAGCCCCGCTGGCAGCAAAATCAACGAAGGACAATGAAGGAGATTCTGACCTCCATCAATACTCCTTGGGTTTTTTCTTAATTCAGAAGGGAAATAAATCTCCATCGATTTTCGTTCATAAAGTAGCTCGAGGGGGAAAAAACTTTGATGTATAAATAGTAATGTTTTAAAATGAATGTACCCTAACCACGCTATGAAGAAATTAACAAGAAAATACAAAATTAAATATGGTGGGTGAAGCATCTCAACATCCTAAAACTAGGGTGAGATGAGACTTTGAGAACTGATGCAACATCTTTTTCTCGTGAGAGCAATTCATTACTCAATCTGAGCATCTCCACTGACTAAAGATCTAATACCAAGTCAACGTGTCAGATTCTCATCGGTCCAAATCAAATTTTTTTACTGCTCTGTATCTCACTAGCCTAGTCATAATAATAAATGAGAAATGGAGACTCGTTTCAGATGCAATAAATTTGGCTTCTAAATTGCAGGAGAAATAAAAGCTCGTAAATTGGCTCCAAATATTAATAATAATTATTATCCATCAATTTACCAAATTATGATGGCAAATAAAAAGCTATAAATGCATTTCTAATTAATTAAGGAAAATAATGCATACTCTCATGCTCCTCAAAATCATGGCTGATGTCCTTTGTTCGGCGGCGACAGCAGGCTAAGCTCTTCATTGTTTCCAATAATTTCGCTTATAAAATCGCTTCTGTTTCAAAAATAATAATTAACAAAAATTGGTTAATGAACTTTTTATATAAAAAGTTCACTTTTTTGTTACAGCTGGTTAGATTTAGAGACATTTTAGGGCGTAAATTTGAAGTGGGTGCAGCTTTTGAAAAAGGGGCAGTTTGTTTATCATTTTTTAGGCAAAAAAAGATTTAAAATTACTTTTTTTTCAAAAATGAAATCTTGGAGCTAAAAAGGACAAGGAGGAGGAAAATTTTATGGGAAAGAACACACTTTTATAATTAAAAAAAACAGAGAGAGAAAAGGTAAGAGTATAGAGATCTAGCTCCACTAACAATGCGGGGAAAATGGAAATTAGGGTTTTGAATTTTTGAGAAGCAGACAGGAGAAGGCGAGAAATGAAGAAGAAATACTCATCAAAATGCCGCATTTTCATAACAAACCTTTAATTTTGATGCAAATATAAGATTAAAACAGAGAAAGATCGTGCCTTTGCGCTGTTTTGGAGACGACTCTTACGACTTGTAACGTCTCTTAGATCTGCAGCAGCTCAAAGAAAAACCACAAAAATATATCTCAGAGAGAGAGAGAGAGAGAGCATTATCGTATGCTCACCTGTTCAGTTGGCGACTCAACATTTCACCATGAGAGAGAGAGAGAGAGAGGAAGAAGAAGAAGATGGGGTTTGCTGTCACTCTTTGCCAAAAACTCACCCTTTCAAAACATTCCAATTTTGACGTCTCTATTCATTTCCCCCCTTTCCTGTTATTTTTACGGGTTCATTTTCTGCCCCCTTTTTATTTTATTGTGACTGTTATTGTCCTATGACAAACCCTTGCTTTTCTAAAAATTATTCCATTTGTCAGCAATGTATATATGGTATAGATGAAAGAAATAATGGTGAGGGTCCTGCACACTTCCCAACTCTGTGTGCGGAACTCCTTCTCTTTCTCATCTTATATCCCGATGTACTGTATCCGGCACAACGAATAATTTCTCCCACGGCTCATAATCCAACCTTGTCTTTTATCTATAGTACTAATAATCACCCACATGTTGCTTAATAAAAGTCTCTATATCTACCCTGCAATTTTTTAAAATATTTGGTTGACCATGGTTTTGAGAACCCAAATGTTAAAACTATATATAAATTATTTTGATAAAATTATATCGATGTTGCTTAGAGACGAATAGCATTTTCGCAAGCGGATATAAAAAATGCCATGAGCTATTAAACCACTTTCGAAATAACCTCGTTCGTTGACTAAATCAAGGGTATAACACCGCTCATGCATGAGCGCGTCAAAGTGTCTAGACTCTAAACCAGCCCACGGTTATGTCAGATTTGTTCTTCTACGTCGATGAATAGTACCACAGACAAGCCTGAAAATAATAAATACCACAGGATGTATAGTTAGATGGTGTTATATAGAACTAGTTTTTGCGCTTGTATTTACCGTAAATATTATATGGAGCTTGTAATTTAAATTTAATTGAGGCAATTAAAAAATTTAATTTGGACGATAATGGGGATTTATTAGATTTATTATAAACAAAACGAAGAGACTGTCAATTGAAATATGATCTAAAGCTTCAGGAGGTTGTATTACAAGAGGAGAGATTACCATGATCAATTTAGACATTATATATCAGCAATATTTGAAGAACTAAGTTAAAAATACACCGCATCAATAACACAACAACGATCAAGTACTGTCGGACGTATGAATCCTTCTCTTCCGTGATTCTCCGTCAAGGAAGGATGGTGTCCTGGATCAAATTAACAATCAATATATTACTTTTAATCGTCGCTATCCATTTGCCTCTGGGTTTACTACTTATTATCAGACCGGTTATCCGAATATTAATTCTGTAAAATAGATTTTAAAAATTGAAAATACCGTAACTAGGACGATCTAACTCGGTTCCACCCACCACGTGAGTTGAAAACGGCACCTGAGGCGGGTATTAATCTTAAATTTGAACCACATCCAAGGTCTCAACTGATTATACGTGCTGTTTACTCACCCTGACACGTGGGGCCCACCAAGACCCTATTCTGAAGGCTTTAAAATATTCGAAAGCCGGGTCCACGTCCGCGCTCTACATCTTTGTTTTATCTTCGATTGGAGCGTAAAACGCGGAGCCCACCACAATCGGTGGAGCGCAGCTAGCTGGCAGCGTAAGAAAACAAGAAACGAGAATGTGTAGAGATTCAAGTTATAGAAGTTAAAATCCCAAGATCATCATAATAATAACAATAATCTTGAACATGAAAAAGCTTTTACAATTTGGAACCCTCACTGGTTGCAGTGAGATGCTGCTCTAGCAACAGTATTTTGGTTTTTTTATCAAAATAAGATGGATAGGAATTAAAATTAGTAAAATAGAGTAATTTAAAATATAATCATGCGGATATGACGGTTTGGATCCACATAGACATGGTCCAGTCCCGGCATCAAGAGAGGACGGGTTCTTGGAACCTGCCATCACCACTAAAAAGTAGAGGACGGCTTTTCAGAACCCGTCCTGCTCCCATCTCATCCCACCCGAGCACCCCCTCGCCCCGCCGCGTCCAGCAACCCACCCCGCCCTTCCCCATTGGAGGGCGGGTTCTAGGAACCCGCCTAATAGGGAGAGGGCGGGTTTTGGGAACCCGCCCCCCTCCGCCATAAGAGACCAGGTTCCCAGAAGAAAAAAAACCCCAAGAGGGCGGATTCCCAGAACCCGTCCTATTTAAAAAAAGTATTTTTGAATAAAAAAATCTTTAAAAAAAATAATTTAATGTGTGTCCGGAATACGAGTCAACTGGATTTCATGAGCCCGTTCTTCGGTGTATGGCAGAGAGAGCGGCTTCCAAAAACCCGCTCTCGGGTAAATATTGACTAAGATTGACAAAAAGGGTTGTTACCGTTTACTAACGTGAGTATAAAATCGACCGATAATGGTTATTACTGTTTATATATAAATAATCTAATGCTTGGATCATACTATAAATATGAATGAGAAACACTTCAGTGACGAAGCAAAATAAACAAGTTTGAATTTCAAATTCTATCTTCTCATGGAAAAATTAGAAAAGATACGAAAAATACTACTACAGTTGCAATGAAATTTCTAAGTGGTTACTAAAGGTTGAAAAATATAGGGCTAGAATGACTCGAACTTTCTGAGCAGTTACTAACGTAATTTCTTGATACTTGAAGTCCATCTCATTACCAATCTAAACCCACGACACTCGTTGGAGAGGGCAATATAGCATGCCGCGGAAGCTCGAGAGAGGAAACGGGCCCATGTAGGGACACGATCTTTTACTCCTCTCAGAACTGTATTCAATCCAACATTACGGACTGTGTAGCATCTACCATTTTAATATCATTGTATAATAATTAATTGATATATGTGTCGTAGCACAAATTTGTAGCACTCTGGTAGAAAATCAGTATGCCGCAGAACCTATTTCAGCTGAAAACAAGTAAATTCAAGTGTTATTATGCGCTGCTCGATTTACATATTGCAATTTTAACGGTAGTTTACAGTAAATTAGCCTCCAACGAATAATACAAAAAGTTCATACTAAAATTAAAATTATACAAGTTTCTTTACAAATGATAATTGATTTTCTTTCCGTTGCTTTTTCTTCACGATCTCGAAGGTCCTGTCCCTGTTGACTGTCCTGAACATATGGTCCTATAATGACCTGATTGTTTGTATAAGCTGCATATATCGTGCCTTTGTTGAGAATCAGCATCCATTGTTATTCATTCTCGATGCACCTTAGGTCTTTCAGATCCCATGTTTTTGTCCGGTGGTAATACCATCGGTGTTTGTCAGATCCCAGTATAATAGTGCCAATTGCGATTGTCCGGTATAGAATGAAATTTTGGATCGTACGCACCTTTATAACTAGAAATCGTATAGTAACGTGAAGCAAAACTGTAATGTGAATTATGCATGCTGCTCGCAGCAGCAATTGTGTGGGCACACGGTAAATATTGTTGCTGGAAAATACCTCATGTGCATGAAGAAAGCCCTTCATCTCTAAAATTTATGGTACATTGATTCTCATTACTCTCCGTAACTTCAAACTCCGTTGTGTCAAACCTTTCAGATCTGTAGTATTGTGATCTACGATCTCTTTTCCGAAATATATCTTCATAATACGCGGTGAGTAGAGTCTCCATCGCTAAAAACTTTTCCCTTCTTTGCACAAAATAAGCATTCACTCTGAAAAAGATTCGAACAATCAACCCCTGTATCGGTAAGTCTCTAACACCCTTAAGGACCCCGTTGAAACTTTCTGACATATTAGTGGTCATTAATAGATACCTACATCTATTATCATGTGCTTGTGTCCATAAGCGTGCTGAATACTCATCTAACCACGCTTTCGCTGCTTGACTCATCTCTCCAATTTTCGCCATGTACATGTCGTGAACAATAGGGTCAGACGCTTTACCGATTTTATACATAAGCTTTTGTAGATCTGAATTTTTTAATTTTCTATCAAAATTCTGTCTGAAGTGCCACAGGCAAAACTTATGCGGTGTTGTCGGAAATACAACTCTCATAGCAGCCAGTATTTCAAGATGTCTATCAGATATGATGTATAAATATGTTTTATCAATAGTGTCACGACGGGGAAATTGGCACGTGACCGACACTTGGATCACGTAAAACCTATAAGACCCCACCGTAACCCAAGTAAGCCGAAAGCCCAGAAATCTAAACCATTTTAGGAAAATAATGAAGAAAAAGTTTTGAAATAAAAGTATAATATAATCAAGTTTTTTCTTTAAAAGTATAAGTAATGTTATATGAAAATACAAGTGGGTTGTATATTACAATCGAAAACATTTTCGTCATTTGAAATTTGGACAGTATCTCCTTTATAAATTTTGATCTAAAACCAATACATAACAACAATAATATAGGCATCCCCAAGCTGGAGCTAGCTCTTCGCCAATTGGCGGAAGCAACCACACAAATACAAATATACGACATCCAAGGAGAAGATCAAACACAGAAAAGAAAAAGAAAGAAACCAAAATATCATCAAACCCAGAATAAAGAATAATACACACATCTCGCTCTAAGTTTGAAAGAATATACAAGTCTGTGGTTTCTAAGTCTACCAAATATATATAATCCGGTTGATGGAGTTTTTAACTAGATTATAACTGAATAATTATATACAAATGGTGGTCACAATCCAAAGTGTACCCCACCCACCAATGCAAATCATCCAGAAGAAAAACGTGTGGCAGCAAACCGCTACAGATCCGAGCGGTCGATCCTGCAAGAAAACTATGGCACAACGGGGGTGAGTTGCCAACTCGTGAGTAGAAAATATCAGCAGGTAGAAATCGAATGTATAACGATCTTCTAGGTCATACTGTAATATAATAATATTGTACCGTGTGGTATATAGGGTGATCATGTATACTTATGTGTAATAATAATAATGTCGTGTGTGTATCAATATATAGTACCAAATCATCTGTGTCATACGTATGTATATACGTGTATCATCCAACGTGTGTCCATAAAAAACAAATCAAATCACCATAAAACCTGAGTGCCCAGGATCGACACTCGAAATCACCACAAAACCCGTGTCTAATATTGACATATAAATCCCCATATCTCAGGCACCGTCTCATCAGATCGGTCCTCATATCCATCTGTCTCATATCACTCCGGTCGGTATCCTCCGGATATCTTACGAGTCCAATACTGTCACCGGTAGGTAGTGTTCCCCTGCTGGGCTCAACGTATTTCTTTACGATCTTCTTGTCCCGAGGTACCGTACTGGATCCACCATGTACCCGCAGACAGTGACTTTTCACTCCTCGAATTGGGTAATCATCATAGCTCAGTATCGAGAAAACTCAAAGTGGATGTCGAAATACCATATCAAGAGAAATCGCGTTTTTAAAACAATTATAAGATTTTAAAAATGTATCTGCGGTTCTCAAATTCAGAAATCTCATGAAAACAGAATCTCATATGCATGTAACCACGATAGAACAGTAAGTACAAGCACAGAACAATACAGCAAGGTATAGCCGATGTTTTCATATAAGCATGTCGTGTAACTAGGTAAGGAAGTGCAATATCTGAACTAGCATGTGCAGTAATAAGTACTAAATAATAACTATAATTCTACAAGTTAGAAAACAATACGGCGACATAGCAAATTTCTATTGTGTACATAGCATGGTAATTACCGATGATGTGTGTGTGAGCCGGCGAGTAGGTGTACGTATAATATGCGCATCATCGGTAATGGTGCATGTGTCTTAGCAGACAAAGTCATAAATAAAGTAAGTATACGGAGCGTAGGGTATATATGTCGCAAAGAAAAATAGTACGAGCGTCTACGGAAGTAAGATATCGTAGCGTGAGCAGTATAAAATACGGGGAAGGAGACGCGATGAGGCCAGCTACGTATTTACTCAGAAATAAACACTCTAAGCTTAACTAAGTAATATAATATAAATATACACAAGAAAACATGAAATGTAAATGAACATCAACTTTTATTTATTAAATATTTCTTTACAATACAATTGAGAAGTAAATACTGTAATACCCAGCCCCTTTTATACCAAAATCTAAATTTTGTTACTTTACAATTTTATTTATCTTATTTATAAAATTTATCCTAAACCACAAAACCCAACTCCTATTAGATCTTAATTATTCCAATTAATCGCAAATTTTTCCCGGCCTGTTCATCCAGCCCACACACAAATAAAACTTAAAATTAAATTCATTTCTTATCTTAACCCAGCCAGCCCATTCTCACTCCCAGACCAACTCAATTTAATTTTTCCATTCAATTTCCCTTTAATTTCCCCAGCCCGTTTTCTTATTTCTCCCCCACTTAAAATCTTTTCTCTAAACCCAGCCCGGCCTACACTCACTCATCAGCCCACACAAAAAAAATGGGAATATATTTTATATAAAATCTTGGCCCGGCCCTCTTTCTTTTCCTTATATACTTTTATATTTTCCTTTAAAAACCCCAGCCCGCTCTAACGCCGGCCCGGCCCATACCCAATCCCTCTCTTTCTCCCCTAACGGCTACTTTCTCCCTGTGCTGCGCTCGACCCATTTCCGCCGCCTCCGCCCGCGTTACGCCCACGTCGCACGCCCGAACTTCTCTCGCGGCCGTTTCCCACGCGCGACCCCTCGCACTCTCCTCTCTAACCTCGTCGCCCCCATCACCTCCTCACTTGTGCTCCTTCTTCCTTTTTTTCTCTCGCCCACTGTCCCGGAACCATCGACTTGCCGACCACCCCAAGCTTCTCCCGCTCTCCCCTTCACCACCGACCACCAACTCCTCCTTCTCCCAACACCGCGACCTCCATCACCCCCACGATAGAATCTCGATCCCAGCAACCCATATCCTCACCTGCACCATCATCGACCCATCATTATCATCGTCGACGTCGTCGACGTCGTCGTCGTCGTCACCTCTCTCACCATCCCTCTCTAACTTCTCCCTCTGTTCTCAATATCTCTCTCTGTGCTTTCTCTCTCACTCACTCTACCTCTCTCTAGTTCTCTCTCTCACTCTCTATCCCTCTGTTTCCCTCACCCTCTATCTCTCTGTCTCTCACAATCTCTATCTCTCTCTCTCTCTCATTCCTATCTCACTCTCTTTCTCAGCATCCTTCTCTCTCTCTCTCTTTCTGTCTAACATTCCCTCTTCCGGCCACCACCACAACAAGCAGCCCACCATCAAGAGCTGCGACCACCGCAGACACCCCGACGACGCCCCAAGCCCCCACTGGCCGAGAGCAGACCCGAGCTCACCCGGAGCCGTTGACGTCGCGGTGCTAGCTCGTCGCGTGCCCGTACTGGACCTCGCTACCGTGCACCTCCAGGCAAGTTCCCTACTTGCTACATGCTATCTTTTGTTAAGTACAAATCAATATCGTATATATTTCATGCTTTACCTTTCCGTTAGATTATTCGACACAACTGTTCGATACTTGTTCTCATAGGAAATCATTATTTAATTTGACGGAACTCAATTGTATATGCTGGCCCGAAGGGCTGTGAATCTAATGGGTGAATTTCGTTGGAAAATATAACCGTTAACGACTAAAACAACTACCCTCAAGTTCACTCGTAAAACTGGAAATTTCCCTGTACCTGAAAACCGTTAAAATCGCTATAAATTGTATACATACTAGAATGATGCGTTCGAGGGCTCAAATCGAAGCCGACTTGACGAACTTTAACCCTATACTAGTTTCCTGATATTCCTGTACTCAATCTGTGTTAATATTTGGATCGGAGTGCGACTCTGGACAGCAGTCCAGAGCGACTCCAATTATTGCTTGCTGTTCCGTAATGGGTACCACATGATCTTCTTAACTCGTAGATTGCGGAACTCCACTGCTTATTATAGGTAAATCTTTTAACTAGACAAAACAATTGGTTTCATTCTGTTTCGTTACCGTTTGATATTTAATCTGAAATTTAATAGATCGGGACGCATAACAGTCCCAGCAGAATCAGAACTGACATATTAGTGTTAAACAGTGTATAATTCCTGACGTGCAGATGCGATTGACGATCCGTCTGTTACGTTGAAAACCTTACTGAAAACCCTAGAATTCATCCAACTGTAGCGTCGCTAAAATCTGAACTCAACAGGGATTAAAATGCGTTGTGAAACGGACTTCTGATTCTGAAACCAGATTTCCAGCCATGAACGCCTAAAATGAAATGGCCATAAATTATGATCCTGAAAACCGATTGGCTTGAATCTAAATTCGATGGATGGACAACTGAACATACTAATTATTACCTGTTTATTGTTTCGCTAAACTATACACATAAGTTTCATGATAAATCGTGCAAGTGATAGAATACTATTTTTTTGACACCTTAATCATGCTTCATATACTGTTTACGTATCAGATCATACCCATATCATTGCAGTGATAACCTAGTGACATCGTGCATTTACCCAGTGTTAGATTTTAGTGATGATTGTGGCAAGTACGTCAGTGTTTGTGTATCCGTGAATAAGTGAAAGTGATACGTACTTGTGCACAATCAGTGACCCTATTATTCTATTGCATTGTCGACGTCTGTGGGATGCGTGTACGTGTGACTATAAGTGGTATGGGACACTTATAGAAGCGCTTGCACGAGTGTCACAGATAAGGCATCAGACACTGTCATTTATCTTAGGTATTAGTCGGGACGTGCTTGATGGAGGTCCTGCCTCCAATTCTCGCGCAGACTTGTCACGGATCGATTAGTATTTAGGGTTATGGTTAGCGTTTGATGTAGACCACGGGGTGTGGGGTAGTTTAAGTGTGAGTTCAACAGAATCTCGGGAGTCCCATGCCGGCTTATATATTTAGGGAGTTATATGGAGATTTACAGGGTATGTGATATTCACCGTGATATACATGTTGGGCCCGTGGTCCCTAGCCCTTGGGTTCTACCCTTGGGTGGAGGACACTCACGAGTGGTTGACTCTCACACTTGGACTGACGATAGGCTTAGTGACCTGTACAGTGAGACTTAGAGACTGATAGGGATACTGGCATTGATGTACCTTACTTACTGTGTTGACATACGTGGCATATCATTCTACTGCTTTTACTGTTCCGCTGCATTGATTACTGCATGTTCATACCCATACTGCTTTTGATCTACTGTTATATATATCTATTATCACTGTTAGAATTGTCACATGATTTTATATATATTATATTGCTATTGTGTCGCTCTGACGACCTGAGTATGCATGCTCAGTGTGCGGAGAAGATTTAGCCTGGACCAGGACTAGACGTATATCATAGACATATTGACTTGCTATCCAGAGTTATATTCTTTTGTTACCCCTCAGGTTAGTTCTTTACATTGTTTCATTCAATTACTGCATTTTCTCATTACCTGCGCATTATTTACTGTTTACCATGAAAAACTAGAAGCCGAAGTGTGACTACGGCAGGACATTTTCTTGACCGTAGGAGCATGGCTGGCCTTGTCTACCCCTCGTATTCCGTATTTTGGGAAGCGGGGCGTGACATGGTTTAGTTGGCATCAGAGCCAGGTTTTTCTTCGATTGGGATTGCAGTTTTTCGTGTAGAGCTCGACAATCTAAGATATCCCTCAGTCTAGATTGTAAACTTGATATTCTTGATTCATATTCGCATTGAGCGTTCTGCTATCCATTCACTAGGGTTTCAGGTAACTTGGCAAAGTTTCGTGGTTGTAATTGTGAACTACATCACGATTACACTACCATACTCAGTTTAAGTGACTTGGAGTCGTACAGTTGGTTCTCCACTTATAATAAATTCAGCACCTCTGATATTTTGAATCTTTGTCCTGTCCATATTATATTTTGATTCGTATATCTTGTGACTTATATCATCCTCAAAATCATTGTTTCAGGATCATGTCTTTCAACGACTCTTCCTCTATCTCCACTCCCCAGAATCAGACTGTTGAGATCCTTAGTGTACTGCAAGGTTTAAAGGAAGCCCAGGAGCGAACAAACGACTTATTAGCTGAAGGGCTAAGAAGACAGGTGAGTCAGACCCCAGCGGGAGTCTCCTATCATAAAGGGATTTCCGTTAGACGAGAAAAGAAGAAGAAGATGAAGCGTCAATTTGTTTCCCCGCGACAGAAGCAGCAGAAGACCCCATGTTGTGGGTATTGTAGGAGACCAGGACATCTTCAGAGGGATTGTCGCCGCGCCCAAGGGAAATGTCTGATCTGCGGATCCAGCGAACATCTTATCAACGGTTGCCCAAAAAGAAAGAAGCTGCAAGGAGGAGACTCGACCACACTCTCCACTTCTGCCAAGTGATGATTACCACGTAGTTCAAACTTCGAGGATAAAGCGGACCCAGCCCAGGATCCAACTGGCGTGACGAGAATGCAGCGGTCTAGCAATCAAAGAAGATTTTTTCATGTTTTCTACTTTTAGTAATAATGTTGTCATCATCTTAAAAATATTTCTTTCCGTTTGAAATCTTGTATCTGTCGGACTTTTAGTTGAATGAAATAAAAACTTTGAATCGTAATATATGTATCATATATCACAGTATTATTATCCTGATTTTCGGCTCCTGCCACCGCATATCTTTCTATACTTCGTACACTTAGATATTTTCTTGATGTATCCTACTGTCTAATCACGACTTTTCTTTTCAGGCCATGGCCCACCCCGGAACAGCGCCGCATCTAGACGAGGATGCACAGTCATGCGTTTCCCTAGACCGCATGCTGATGAGTTCTGACGATGAGATCAACGGTCCCCAGGCCAATTTCGGAAACAACGATTCAGAGGACGAAGGAGTAGCCGCCCCAGAGTTTAACATGATAGCTGATTCCGACGAAGAAGAAGGAGACCCCGAAGAGAACCCGATAGAGGAGGACCCCGAGGAAGAACCGATAGAAGAAAATCCAGTGGAGGAAAATCCCATGGAAGAGAATCCAGAAGAAGAGCATCACATGGAATCGGACCTCGATGAAGAAACTCCATCCGAGGAAGAAGGACCAGAAGATCAAGACCCTGCGGTGGAAGGACTCCCAATGGCGGTTCCCGCGAGGTGCTATGGGAATGGACGCCCCTACCTGAGCGCGCGAGCCTACCGCAACCTGCTGAACCTCCACAACCGCGACTGACAGGATTTCTTTTGATGATTGTCTTATCTGGCCAAATGAATCTGTGTATAGATTAGGGCCACCTTTTATCTTGGGAATGCTTTGTTTAAAATCTTTTGGAATAAAATAAATTGCTGAGTTCGCAAATCCTTCGATCTTCTTAGTTCGTGTGCTACTTGAATATTTCTTATGTACAATTATTCTTCCTACTGAGATCTGTCTACACTTACTCCTTACCTTGCCTTAACCCTCACTCAGAATAACCAGTACCACACCCCGATCTTTTAGAGGTCCACCATTCATCATTCGTCTGTGCCCTTTGAGATCCTTCTGGGAGGAGAACATATCTTGTGAAATTTCTGAGTTCGCTAACCCTTCAAATCTTGATTCATAGGATGTACCGACCGTTGCCCTCCCCATACCTTCACCTTGTAGTCCTTTGTTGCTCACCCTTACTCCCTGTACTGACCCAATCCCAATCTCCTTGATCTTCAGCCTAAAACCACCATACTTCAACCTTTGAATGATCTACACTTCCTTGTAATCTTTACCTTAGCTAGCCCTATAACTATTTGTATTCTTCCCTTTACCCCATTTATATTTAGGGACTTTATTATTCGAAATTTGGTTTCCATTATCTTGTATTTGTCGAAACGTGCGTGTTATCGACTACTTAGTTTTATGTATTTTAAAGCACACTACTATTATCCTTATTTTTTCCAGTAGCTGACTCGACGAACTTTAACCTTATACTAGTTTCCTGATATTCCTGTACTCAATCTATGTTAATATTTGGATCGGAGTGCGACTCTGGACTGCAGTCCAGAGCGACTCCAATTATTGCTTGCTGTTCCGTAATGGGTACCACAAGATCTCCTTAACTCGTAGATTGCGGAACTCCACTGCATATTATAGGTAAATCTGTTATCTATACAAAAAAATTGGTTTCATTCTGTTTCGTTACCGTTTGATATTTAATCTGTAATTTAATAGATCGGGACGCATAACAGTCCCAGCAGAATCAGAACTGACATATTAGTGTTAAACAGTGTATAACTCCTGACATGCAGATGCGATTGATGATCCGTCTGTTACGTTGAAAACCTTACTAAAAACCCTAGAATTCATCCAACTGTAGTATTGCTAAAATCTGATCCCAACAGGGATTAAAATGCGTTGCGAAACGGACTTCTGATTCTGAAACCTTAGTACAGAATATGCCAGTGTATACGAGAGGAGTCCAACTATTTCGTGGACTAAGGTATACGGAGCACAAGGAACCGTTAATCCACGGAACAACAGCAATAGATATTCAGGTTAAGTGTATTAAAGTGACCATCTCGTGCCACTTCTTACACATTCCGTACCAATCTACCACTTTAAAACCCCGTAATGTATTTTGTATTGATTTGTATTGTTTTGTTTAATAGATGTACGACTTGTCGAAACCATGATATCATGTAAACAGAATGGATATAAATGGCTAGTCATGTAATCAGAGTATATCCATGGTTCGGTTCAGTTGAGTCATATTGATATAAATTGAATTCTGGTATAAATGATTCATGTTGAATAGGAGTTATACTTGAATCATATTCAAGGATAGATTGAGTGATTTCAGATAAGACCGCGACTCTGTCTGGGTCAGACACTTTAAAATGAATTGAAGTCCTGAATTAGTTTTGATGTTATCGGTAACTGCTACACATGGACGGCAGGATTTGTGTCTTTTTCCAAAACAATTACCGTATTGATAACACCGTTTTCAGTTTGTCTATCTTAGATAGGCAAGCACCCATATTCTCCGGCTCTCTGAGACTCAAGAGAACTGGTCTCGTTTAAACCTATGTTTACTAGGGTTTTTATTGTAATTTAATATAACTTGAGGGGGGTTTATGAAAAATAGTTTTGATATATTTTCAAAATACACCTCAAGTATTTATTTATCGTCTTTAGGGTTTTCATAGTTGTAATTTTTATAAAATGAAATATTCTAGTAGATGTAAACCTAACTTTGAATAGTATAGGGTATTTTCTTGTAATTTGACATGTATTGAAATGAGATGGTATTTTCATGATCTTTTGTGATTCTTTTCTTTTGATTAGAAAGCATGGAATATATATTATATATTTAAAATAGATATTTTGATAATTTATATATATATAATTATAAAAATAGAATTTATTTATTAAATAGAAATCACGTTTTCTTAAAAATTGTAATAAAAATTCCATCGAGATTGAATGCTCCGTGAGGAGGTATGCATCTCGCTTTACTAGTCCCGAGGATATGCGATAACCCGCACCATACCTATCGGGTTCCCCAAAATGGGTTGTAGAGGCTTATTTGTAAGGAATTATTTAAAACAATTTAAAGAATACGAGTTTTAATAGTTTATGGTATCTTAATGTAAATTGTGTTTTGTCCCTCAAAAGTTGTTACAAAAGCCATCGTGCTATGTCAAGATGAGTGTTGTGATGAGGTAGGTCATTAACTCATGAGTTTTCTAAAGGTAATATGAGCCAAACTATAAAGTAATGTCGTATGTAAACTAGATGGTATTTTACCGTAAAAGTTAACTAAAAGTTGTTTAACATTATATTTTTGAATTGAAACTTGTTGTAGATATTGTTTTATGTTTATTAAACAAAATATAAAAAGATGGTTATTATGTGGTTAAGACAAATTGAGTTTTTAAAGAAATTAGAATCGGAAGTCGGATTAACTCCGCTTCCGATGAGTTTTGAAAAGAGAAGACTTTTTAATAGAAGGAAAGGAGGGAAGAGATGACTTACTGATTGAAAGAAGAGGGAAGAGGTAGAAGGAACTTTTGAAAGCGTCGTAGAGTCGTTTCGTCGCCAGATTTGTCCCAAAACGTCGCCGGAACTTTGCCTTGAGCTAACTCCACTTGTACAACATCTTGGACTTAGGAATTTTAGAGAGTTTTGGCAATGAAATTCTGAATGGGCTATGGTGTAGTGTGGTATTTATAGGAGAAATTGGGGTTTTGAGGATTGAAGAATGAATTAAAAATATGCATTAAAATGGATTAAAAAGGTGAATTTAAACCCTCTGTAAATTTGCAGAGAAATCAAACAGAATAGGAGTAGTGAGGGGAGTCCAAGGGGTGTGGGGGAAATTTTTGGAGGCAATGCCTACGGGGGGCCCAGCGGTGCCGATCCCTTGGCTAAATCTCGCTGGTCGATTCCGAGGGGGGGCTCTGGATTGGGGCCACTTATCCTAGGCTGTTTAATTATCATTTTCCACACGTTTGTTTTATAAGACTTTTCATTTTTACGTGCAGTATACGTGTAAACTTTTGAGCTTCTAAAATTTTAAAAGAAAAATCATTTAAAATAATATGTGGCTGGGGAGATTTGAACGCAGGGGCTACGTCACAGCAGTGCAAGGCTTTACCAATGAGCTACAAGTGCTTTCTTACTGTTCAACAGTAAATTAAATACTTATCGCATACTCAGAATTGCAAATACTCCATTTGTAGATTAATTTTTAAACAAATTTTCTATACACTGAAATAGAGTTGTTACAAATACGTAACCACGTATAAGCCATATAGTTAAGGTTAAAACAGTACGAATCGTTGTTTTTGAAAATAAGGACTACGATATTTTAGAAAAAGATACCATTTGAAAATCCGTAGCATTCTTTGAAGTTATCATTTAAAAATGCCTAACGATTCGTTAGTTTTGAAAATAGGTATGGCTATAAATATATCCTAATATCTACCTAATGATCTTAATCAATATTTCTCGAGTTGATATATATATATGTCGGCGATTCATCCTTATCATATCACGTACGGTATAATCCATCGTACGATATTATCAATCAATAGTACGGATCAATAGTCACGTACATCATCTCATCTCATATCATCGTATATATCATCTCATGTCATATCTTAGCATATATATATTGCCTCGCATCCTCATATCAAAACATATCGACTCGTGTCATTTTATTCCATCATATCCCCATCTCATCATATCATCTCGTAATTATCCTTATGGTTATATATATATATCTTTCCTACACGTACACTACTATGGTTTATAGTATCCCAGAACCCTATTAGCTAGGTATACACATCTAAAATCTCTCTCTCTCTCTCTATATATATATATATATATATATTGTATCTATAATATCCTATTACTATGGTTGCGGGGGGGGGGGTGCTATACGCCATCCACCTGACTTAGATAAACATCTACTCACCTACTATCCTCACTCCAGCCGAACTTGATGAACACCTTATTCTTCTTTGTCGCCCCGGAAGTTCACGCCAATGTACCTACAAGTCAACGCATATCGTATCGAGATCAAAATCAATTCTTGAAAACCGATACGGCAAGAGAAACGTATATAGGTTACAACCTATGGCCCTCGCATGCAAGAATAACAAAACAACTCTCGACGTTGACGTATGAACGTCAAGCGACCGAGTCAAAACTCAAATAACAAAACCCAAGTTTTCAAAAGTCGCAAAACTTCTTTGGAAACTTGGTGAAACATTCTCAGATTCTACCCATGGTGAAATTAGAACATTCTGCACATTGGATAGGCCCAGACATCTGCTGATTGAGTTATGGACCAAAAATCAAACCCTGACTCCAAGACCGGGCCGCAATTTGCGGCCATATAGATTAAATTGGCAGCCAAGAGCGGGAGATGGGGCTTCGGGTTCTAGGGTAGTTTCCTATTTGCCTGCACATCCCACTGTATATATAATTTTCAGAATCTCCAATTCATTCCAGATTCTAATTGATCGCCACATTTCACCAAAAACCGATATCGGAAAATTCTAAATTCGTGTTTGAGACTTCAAAACTTACTTTAAATAAGGCTACCATCACTACTAGGCCAAAAGACACGCACTACACCTCCACTAATCTCTACTACAAGTTTCATCCACTAATCATCATTCTAGAATTTTCCTAGATCACAAAACTTGATCTTTTTAACTCTAAACTATTGGTTGAGGTTAGGAAACTAAATATTTGAACAAGGGTGGGTGTTTTACCTTAAGGGAGCAACTCAAGAAAATTTATTGGTGGTCTTGTTCCCCTCCGAATGGCGGCCGAGACATTGGACGTCTTGCCTGAGATTCGGGGCAGATACTATTTGGTTTTATCCGTCCACCTCTCCGAAGATGCCAAGTTGATTTATGGCACCGTTTATCGGAGGTTTAGACGGATGCGGCCGATATAGCAGACTTCGTTAAATTCCCCCTCGCTAGAGAGGTTTTTGATTGTGGGGACGCTCTTCCCTGCAGGCGCAAGCCCCTGCAGTTAATTACGCTATCGCATCGCGGTAGCCACTTTCTCCTTCTCCAGAATTTCACTTCGTGTCGTGTGTGTTTGTTTTGTTTGTGGTTGCCCGTGGATTGTATACGGAGACTGAGTAATGCCGTCGCCCGTAGGACGTGGATTAGTCTAAATCCGTATTTACTTAGATTTGGGTTTGGTGTTTTTAGTTTAAGGATACGTTAGCCGTATTGGGGCTAAGATCAACTTAAACGTTCGTTAAGGATACGTTAGTCCTGTTTGAGACTAAGATCAACTTAACGTGGTGATCCATTTATTATATGGCCTCTCTGACGTCGTTGAAGAATTACAACGATAGGTGTCAGAGGAGTTCAGAGATGTACCCTTGAACCAAAGTTGATTTGGAGTTTTATAGTCCATTTGAATGTTTAAGGATACGTTAGCCGTGTTTGGGGCTAAGATCACCTTAAACGGGACCGTTTAGATCCGGCAAAAGAGCATTTGGAGGCTCTATTGTTCCAGTTTAGGGACGTGGCGGTCCATGTTGCAGTTTAGGGACGTGGTGGTCCATCATTAGTTTAAGGACGTTTCGGTCCAATATTAGTTTAAGGACGTTTCAGTCCACGAGTTTAAGGACCCCGCAGTCCATATTCATGTGTGGTCGTTGGGAGCCGTCATCTCTCTGACGTCGTTGAAGGATTACAACGAGAACTGTCAGAGGAGTTCGGAGATGTACCCTAGAACCGGTCGTAAATTGATTTAAGAGAGCAATCTTGCTCAGTCAATTTAATTTAAGGACTTACGGCCAAAATTGGGCTAAGTCCAATTAAAAATGTCCACATTTTGTTTGCATTTGGCCTTGCATTTCTTTTTTTATTTTTATTTGGGCTCTGCCCAGAAAGGATGCAGAGCATCAATTTGTTTTGGGCTTTGCCCATTTATAAATGATGCAAAGCATCTACTTTGTTTGGGCTCTGCCCCTTTTAAAATGCATAGCATTTTTATTATTTTGTTTGGGCTCTGCCCATTTATAAATGATGCAGAGTATCAGTTTAATTAGGCCTGCTTGGTCTTTTGGATTTGGGCCTGGCCCTTTAGGAAATGCATTGCATTTTCAGGCGCTTTGCGCCAATCAGAGAGCGCAAGCACTTGTAGTGTTGACACGTGTCGCGCAAGCGCAGTGCGCTGCGCTTGTGCTGCTGACACGTGGCGCACTCTGGTGAGTTGCGCTAATTACAGAGAGCAAAACTCTATCTCAAAACGCATAGCGCAAGTAGTTCAGATGCTAACACGTGGCGCTCTCCCAAAAGCGCAACAACGCAATTTGCAAGTGCAAAACACTATGATTTAAGAATCTTTTAGATTCAAGAACCAATGGTTCATAAAAGAAGTGCAAAGCACTATTCGTTTCCTTAATCTAATTTAGATCAAAGAAAAAACAAGTTTTTTCTTCTTTTTATTTCAGGAACCAAAGGTTCATAAAAGTGCAAAGCACTATTTATTATGTGAAGATCATTGATCTTGTTTTTAGATTAATGATCTATCAGAAGAAATTTCTTCTAATTTGTGAAGGTTTTTACCTTTTTCTTGAAACTTTTTCAGAGTTCTCTCTGTTTGAAGCTCTTGATTTCTCAAAAGTGTTGATGCCTTTGAATTGAGGTCTAGGGTCCTTTTTATAGTGCCCATAAATTAGTTAAATTTGTTAAAGAGATCTTTCTCTGAGTGATTTGGGGAATTTTCCCTACCGTTGGATCTTTGATCCAAGGGCTTCTGTTTTACAGAAGAAAATCTTCTTGTTTTGACAAGAACAGAAAGATTTCTTTGAAATCTTAATTCTGTTTGGCGCAAACGCCCCAGCGCGTGACACGTGTCAAGGAGCGCACAGCGCAGCGCAACTGCGCTGACACGTGTCGCACAGCGCAGCGCAACTGCGCTGACACGTGTCGCGCAGCGCAGTGCTTGCGCAACTGAAGCGTTGCTTCCTTTAATTTTGCTTAAAATAGAGCTTTGCTCTGATTGGGCGTGCCTTCTTGGGCGCTGTGCTGACGTATCAGCGCCTGACATGTGGCGCGTTGCGCCCGAAATTTGAAGCGTTGCTTCAAAATTTGAATTTTGAATTTCCAGCAGAGCTTTGCTCTGATTGGGGGAAACAGGTCTGTCACGATCCAAAATTTGGCACGTGACGGCCCTTAAACCACGTAAGTTCTACAGGCGTAACGCAATTTAAGTAAGCCGAAAACCCAGCAAATCTAAACCATCAAAAGTAGTAAGTGATAAGAACATTGTCAAAAGCTTTTGGGAATCTAAGTAAAAATTCTTTAAAGTCCAAATTTACTTTCTTAAAAATTTCGGCAGCACCTCCTTTGTAAAAACTAGCCCCGAAAACAGGTACAACATAGAATAAGTAAAGCATCCCTAAACGGGAGCAAATCCATGCCAAAAGGCGAAAACAACCACCACAACAGATATACGACGCCGTAGCGAAGAAAAATGGACGATATAAAGTGACAACAGCATAAAAGACATCCAAAGTCACAAACTAATATACAATATCGTTCTCACAACTCGTCTCTAAGTCAATACATGAAGTCATAGATGGAGAGTACTAAATACAACGAATATACAAATGAGCATCATCGGATAACCGCAAAACCCACCTGTAGCAAAACTGCACACAGTCAGCCGTAGCGGTATCCGCTGCAAAAGATGATACGATAAGAAGAAGCCCTGCCGCTACCACTCTGAGGGACACCTGCAAAACACTGTGGCACAACGGGGGGTGAGTTGCCAACTCGTGAATATTAAATAACATATGCAGGTAATCGCAGGTATGCACGCACTGCGATGATCTATCACATGCAACAGATAGTAATATGGCAATATGTATATGCAACAGTCATGAAAGGTACTCTATCAGGTACTACTAAAACATGAAGCAATGCATATCAAATAAATGCTGAGTATGAGATAAAATATATCATCAACACGGAAATCCTCATCGTGGAGAAACTAGTGTCCATCAACGACACTCCAAATCCCAATACCACAGTCACCACATCCTCAGATCGGCCCTCATATCCTGTAAATCTCATGGAACCTGAGTGTCCAACATCGACACCCGAAAACATCATGAAAACTAGTGTCCAGCATCGATACGTAAATCCTCATATAATAGGCTTCGTCTGCAGGATCGGCCCGCGGGCTCCAACAGAACGGGTCAGTCTAAAACCATCTCATGACTCCTGTCGGTATTCTCCAGATAACCGCCGAGTCCAAATACTGTCACCAGTAGGCAGTGCACCTCCCCTGCCAGGCTCATCGGCTAATCCATCGACATACCTTTCTTGCCCCGGGTACCATACCGGGTCCACCGTGTACCCGCAAACAGCTACTCCACTCCTCGCATCGGGTTTCTAACACAAGTCTCAGAACCGAGAAAACTCATGGTGGACGCACTGATATATATATACATATATAACAGCGTCCCATACCACCGATATATATCATCAGGAGTAAAACATCCAGAAAACATCATATTAAATCCATATCTTAATGCGTAAATCCATGAAATATAATATATGCAATATAAAACAATAATATGAGCATATAAAAGAAGAACCGCTATTTAAATGCAGCAAGTTATTAAAATATCATGCGGTTCCTAATTTCTCTAAAATCCAACGCAATATCATATAAGGGTGAACATGTAGCTATAGCAAGGTATATGTGTGTACATGTAAGTATGTATGCAAGATGTACATGTAGCTATATCTCATATGTGTATATACCTGTCAATAATGATACAATACCCTATAGGTATATGTGTAAGCATGTAGGTAAATGTGTATGCTATCTTTCTTATACACAATGGAAATAAGGATCGTGTCTCAATGTCCCTAACCAATACAATATCACGTATGTATAGATGTCAGTTATATCTCATATGCACAATGGAACTAAGGATCAAGTCTCAATTTTCCTAACCAATACAATATCATGTATGTATAGGTGTCAGCTATCTCTCATATGCACAATGGAAATAAGGATCATATCTCAACGTCCCTAACCAATACAATATCACGTATGTATATGTGTTGTGCGTGTCATGGCAATTATCGACAGAGTGTGTGACATACAATTAGTGCTCGTGCAACATGAGCCGTCAATAATAGTGCAGTGTTCAATGGGTACAAGTCCCAGCACAACAAGTAATAATATGAAATGAAGTTCATGCACAATCTCTATATTTCACAATACATAAGGTTAAATATCATGCGCCGACATAAAGACAATTAAACGCAAAGATAACGTCCACAAGATATACACACTGTGCACCTAGAGCACAAAACGCGTACGATATCGGCACAACCCTAGCTAGGATGACATAACCACCAAGCCTAGATCCCGATCGTACCGATCGCGCATTCACAACATAATATATATCGTGGAATCTAATATATATATAACATCGCAACGTCAAAAGAAACCCACGCCTAGTTTATCCGAAAACCTATTAAGCAACTTTTAAACATTTTCGCTCAAATCTAAAAGTTTAACCAAATCTATCGATCACAATCATCACATAATAGCTTACTTAAACCACACAAACCTTTACTACTATTTTAATCTCACCCATATAAGATTTAGTAAAAGCTAGTTTGAAATCAAGCTTAATTAGACAATTATGAAAATAACAATTAATAATCTCACAACTAGATTAAGTTTTCCAAGTCTAAACTACTCACTTAACCATTACAAATAATCAAAACCCTAACCTGATCTTCAAAACCTTTTCTTAAATTTGTAAACATGCAAATTAAAGCCATATTTAAACATCTAATAAGCTAGCTTAATGTATTAAAACAACAACTAAGTTTAGGGTTAGGATTTTATACCTCAAAACTTGATTCTAAACTTGCAACTAGACTTTCAAATTAGCCTCGAAAATGCTAACTTTCATGAAGATCCATACAAGATTAGGCTAAAGAATAATGGGTATGGATTTGTTTTAGAGTTTATGGGATTATTTGATGATTTTTGATGAATTTTTTGAGCTTGAAGGAGTGGAAATGAGGTGAAGAAAAGAAGTGGGCAGCAAGGGGGCCTCGGCCAACTTGAAGAAAGAAGAGGGTTGTGGAAGTGTGTGGAAAGAAACTAGGTTAAAAACACATTAAAGCTCAATTACTTTATGCCACCTCTTAAATCTTTAATTAAAATTTTCTTTAAACCATCAAAATATCTAGATATTTTCCAAGATATTTTGCAAAGAAGACAAAATGCTTAATCTTGTGATTAAGTTGGCATGGATTCACATTAGCATAATTAACCTAATCCAAATTGTAATTACTACTAATTAAGTGCATAATTAAAAGCTTATAATAATATTTTAATTAAGGAAAAATATTTTAATTTACAAGCGACTAACTAAATACCGCAACTAGCAATTTCCTAGTTAAACTAGGCGCAGTTAAGTCTATACTGAAAAATGATTACTTCTAGATTTTTTCGGCAAACACAATTTATTTTACCTATTAACAGAAAATTCACCTAAACGATCTCTAAAACATTACATGGTCCAAAGTACTCAAAACTCCAACTTGATCCCATAATAACACTTGTAGTGAGCTCAGGAATAATTTTTGTGAAGGTGGTGTGAGATTTTGATGGAGTTTCGAGGGTGTTGCATAGTGGTAGAAGAGAGGAAGGTGATGAAGGAGGAGATGAAGAAATGAAGAAGGGAAAAAGTATGGTTATAGAACCATATGCCACTCTCTCTCTCTCTTTTCACTCTCTCTCCACAAGCCTATACTTCCTTGTCTCTCTTGTCCTCCCCTCCCCCTATTTCCTTTTTCTTTTCTTTAAAAAAAAAATAACAACAACTAAAAAAACGGAACCATGCATGAAACACAATGCAATGTGTCATGGCATATCAAACATGGTTAACAAAAATGAATTTGGTTTAATACATAATTAGTGATATACTAATCAAGTTTAACATAAATTTGTATGTAAATAATTGTACAATAATGTATAAAAGCCCAAATCAAATAAATGCTTTCATAATTAGTAATTAATATTAATTTTCAAAATATTTGCCAAAATATAGGTATATAATTATACCATTCTACAAAAACTCAAATCCATACTCGTATAATTTTCGTGAAATTTATTATTTTATTATTTAAATTCCAAAAATATTATTTTATATTTTATGAATGTCACAATCTTCCCCCCTTAAATAAATCCGGTCCCCGATTTTAAATTTAAATCCCCCTAATATTAAAACATTTCAGTAAATCAATCAAATCAACGGGGCTCCGAAATTATGAATACGCAAGAATAACACAGTGTAACGTGTGCGCATGAAAAAAAGTGCAAAACCCAATAATCAAAACTACGTCAAACTTCATGCCAATCATAGAAGCTATGATGCATATGCAAGTTTCAAAATCTACTATTTAATTCAAGTATCATATACCTAAAACTATAATACGTATATAGTACGCATCCCTGTAAAGACGTCTAAATAACCGAATAAAATGTATGCAAAAATCATTTTCAAATCGTCGTGCGATGCGTGTATCATGGCACGAGTAGTGGACGTTTATTTTGAAAAGAAATAGATATATATCTATATACGTTTTGCTTAACATATACGTCTCGCCTTTTGAAAAATATCTTAGAAGGTTTTCATTGTAAAAATTCGTGTCACTCATGGACATGTCGGAAAACAGTGAGACTACGGCTCCTTTTTGAAAACTGTTCACCGCCGAAAGACGGAGACGAAACCGCATAGGTCGTCTTGCCTGAATTTGGGGGCAGATGCTAATTGGTTTTATCCGTCCACCTCTCCGAAAATACTAAGTTGATTTATGACACAGTGTAACAGAGGTTTAGATGGATGCGGCCGTTATAGCAGACTTCGTCAGATTCCCCCTCGTGTACGAGGGGTTTTTGATTGTGGGGACGCTCTTCCCTGAAGGCGCAAGCCCCTGCAGCTAATTACGCTACCGTATCGCAGTAACCACTTTCTCTTTCTCCAGATGGTCACTTTCTGTCGTGTGTGTTTCTTTTGTTTTTTGGTTGCCCATGGATTGTATACGGAGACCAATTTATGTTGTCGTCCGTAGGGCGTGGATTAGTCCAAATCCGTATTTTCTTAGATTTGGGTTTGGGTTGGTTTTAAGGATCGTTAATCTTAGTTTTAGATTAAGATCAACTTAAATGCTTGTTAAGGATACGTTAGTCTAATTTTAGATTAAGATCTACTCAGCAAGGTTTTGGGATCATTTAGATCCAACGAGAAAGTATTTGGACTCTATCATTTTAGTTTAGGAACATTGCGGTCCATTGGGTTTAAGGACGTCATAGTCCATGAGTTTAACGACCTCATAGTCCATAGTTTAAAGACGTCATAATCTGTATGGTTTAAAGACATCGTAGTCTGGTTTAAAGATATCATAGTCTGTAAGGTTTTGATTTAACCATTTGGGGATGCACCAGAAGTTATTGGTTATTGGGACCCTTCATCTCTCTAAAGACGCTGAAGAATTACAGCGACGTGTATCAGAGGTATGAAGAGATGTACCCTTGAACCGAAGTTGGTTGGGAGATCTACAGTCAGGTTTGAGACTAAGACCAATCAAGAAGATTGTGAGCACATGGGCTCGATTGATCTGAATTAGGGACTTGTGGCCAACTTGGGCTTAGTTCACTATTTTTGAATAAAGTGTTTGAACACTTGTTTGGACTCGGTCCACTCATTTTGAGTAGAATGTTGAACATTCATTTGGGCTCAGCCCCTTTTATTCAAATAATGCTGAGCATTGATTTGGGCTCTGACACTCCTTTTTCTTTTATTGAGTATTGAACACTTTTTGTGGCGCTGGGGACTTATTTACAGAGCGCTTTGTAATTCCTTAGCGTCCACGTGAAGTGCACATGGAGCGCTGAGCGCCAGACTTGGAGCGATAAGGCGCTTCTTTTTAAAATGGCGCCCTCGTGAGGAGCACGTGGAGCGCTTGGTGCTGAGTGCCAGATTTAGAGCGCTAAAGCGCTTCTTTTTAAAATGGCGCCCTGGTGAGGAGCACGTGGAGCGCTTGGCGCTGAGCACCAGATTTGGAGCGCTAAAGCGCTTCTTATAAAATAACGCCTATGTAAGGAGCACGTGGTGCGCCAGATTTGGAGCGCTAAAGCGCTTCTTATAAAATGGCGCTCTCATGAGGAGCACGTGGAGCGCTTGGCGCTGAGCGCCAGATTTGGAGCGCCAAAGCGCTTCTTTTAAATTGGAGCGCTAAGGCGCTTCTTTGGCAGCTCTGATCAGTTCTGTGCTCTGGGAATTAATTCTCGGTTTACAAGAGACTTTGTCTCATGGATTTAAGAACTGAGTTCTTCTTTTTATGAAGAGATACTTTGTCTCATGGATCTAAGAACTAAGTTCTTCTTTTTATGAAGAGAGACTTTGATCTCTTCTGTTTTTGTGAAAGACTTGGTCTTATAGATTTGTGATCTAAAAAAAAGAACTAAGTTCTTCTGATGCGAGAGTTAAACTCTCAAATATGGAGGAGGTGTTATGATTTCTCTTATTTTTATTTACCTTAAAAAGATTCTTCTTCTTAGAGCTTGCTCTTCACCTTTTCTTTTCTCAGAACTGGAAACTTATGGGGGGGGGTTCTTCTGTACAAGACTTGAAGTCTTGGGTCCTTTATATAGTGGAGGCTGATTTGTTGAATCAGTTAAGAAAATCTCTCATTGAGAGATCTTTAAATGATTTGGGAATTTATTCCACCATTAGATCTTTGATCCAAGGGCTTCTGTTTTACAGAAAATATCTTTCTTGTTTTTAACAAGATTGGGAAAATATTTTTCCATACAGAACTTATTCTGTATCTTGGTGATTATTAATCACCATTGGATCTTTGATCCAACGGTGCTCTGATTTACAGAGCACAATCTTTCTTGTTTGGAAAGATTTGAGGAGTATTTCCTCAACATAATTTTATTCTGGTAATTTGAAGATTTTTAATCAGCTTCATTGGATCTTTGATACAAGGGTGAAGAACATTTAGTTCTAGCGCTAGTGCTTCGTGCTTTGCACGTGAGGCGCTGCCTCAGAGTCTTTGACTCTTGGCGCTAACGTTCTCGTGCTTTGTATGTGAGGCGTTGCCTCAGAGTCTTTAGCGCTGGCGCTCTTGGCGGGAGCGCTCTCGTGCTTTGCACGTGAGCGCTGCCTCAGAGTTTTTGACTCTTAGTGCTGGCGCTCTTGGCGCGAGCGTTCTTGTGCTTTGCACGTGATCGCTGCCTAAGAGTCTTTGACTCTTAGCGCTGGCGCTCTTGGCGTTAGCGCTATTGTGCTTTGCATGTGAGCGCTGCCTCAGAGTCTTTGACTCTTAGCGTGGGCGCTCTTGGCGCTAGCTGATCGTACGCTTTCAGGGTGTCACATATTTGAAATCCTAAAGTTAGCCGTGATCAAGGACGGTGTCGCTTCGTAGCTAGCCGGTTGAGCACGGGTCGATCCTCACAGAGATGGTTGTATGTCCGTTCTTATCTCAAACGAGTCAATGAAAGAATGTATATATGTGTTCAATTCTATCCTAAGTGTTTATATTTTATGTTCAAGTAAACCTGTTAAGGTTAAGGTCGGTTAGTAGAGTTAGGATTAGTCTTGTGTTTGTTTTTTACCATTCTTAAAACGATGTTGGGATAATCGAAGGTAGAGGGGATTAGGAGGACATAGGAATGGGATTTGCGAGTTTAAGCAAGCTTACCAACGCTAAATCCATTCCTTGTGCCCCTTGTCCGGCCGCTAAATAAGCTTATCCCAACCCTTGGTCAAACACCCGCAACCATATATCCAATTAAGTCACAACTACATGTCATGTTGTAGTGTGCTTAAAAGACTTCTCGACTTAGATCGCGGATATATGTCACGTATAGCGCACCTAAATGAGGGGGTTTCATTTGTTTGGTCGGGGTTCGTTTCAAGATGTTTGGCGAAGAGAAGCACAAGGGATTTTTCTGTCCCTCATACCACCTTCCTTAGCCTTAACAAGTGTGGAATTATTCACACATTATAAAAGATAATAAAACAAAATAAGAAGGAAGAAAAGAAGGAAAAGGAAAAATACGGTTTTACAAATGATGCAAGACAACTACTTGGGTCCTCACCTAAGCAAGGAAATCCGTCGAGTATCACAGCTTGAAAATAATACGGATAAGAGAAGAAAAGAAAAGAGCAAGAAATAACAACAACTACTTAACAACAATTATAAAAGTTATACTAGAATTAAAAGACAATGCAAGAATTAAAAGATACAAAATAAAAAACCTTCATCTTCATTTCATCATCCACTCAATACTCTCACTACATTTTAATGGAGGAAGACATGAAGAAGAAGAAGAAGCTAACTAGAACTAAACTAAATCCTAACAAACGAAAGCATTCTTGGCTTGGTACAAAACTGGGCTATTTATAGGCTGAGTGCTGAAACCCTAGGGCAAGATTCTGAGCCCAAATGAAATGACCAAACTACCCCAAAATTCCGAGTTGACACTGAGTCAACTCGGCCGCGGATCAGCGGCCGAGTCGCCACTTTGGCCGCAGTTCCGCGGCTATTTTGAGGTGTTGGCTTGTCGTTTTTTCTGGGGTTTGTTGTGTTACTTTCTTCAGTTGTTCTACATGTTCCAAATTGCAAATTGCTTCAACAATTTCTTCAGATCTGCAACAGTCCAAAATGGCTTCAAAAATAATTCTTTTGACCTTATCTCCCACGAGCTCCGCGCATCCATTGAATCTTGTGATGCCCCTCTCGTGCTCTGTGCTTGTCCGAGACACGAATGACCAATGTCATTTGTCTTGTCTCTGGAACCGGTAAGCGGCACTGGACGGATACGGATGACCAGAACCCGCTTTTATCTGTTGGCAACAGATGTTCTGTATTTTAGCATAACTGTGGAGATTTTGTATCATTTGCGTTATTTTGGACTAGGAACCTGTAACCTGTAAATATGTAGCAAACACGGATTAAAAGCACCTGCCTATAAACAAACGATCATAAGAATGGGCGGTATTAAATGCAATATTCTGGTATGAACAAATACCCCCAAACTTAACTTTTGCTCGTCCCGAGCAAAACGAATTATTCACAAAAAGTCCTAACCACACATTCGCAGGGAATGCGATTGCACTAAGCTCGTGCAACAAGCTGTTAAACCTCTAGGTGTCCCTATTAGGAGGAGTGTTGTCTCCTGAGGGTTTTCAGCGGATACTACCCACAAAATCCCATCAAGCTAGTTTCATAAGTTAACGTTGATTCTACTCCTACAGTTTAGTATCTAGGATAGAAATTCTATCATCCTAAGTTAGAAATATTCAACCCTTAATTTCACGCCTTATATTTATTCAACCCCAGATCCTATATGTTTTACAGTTTAGAAAGATCTTGGTATCTCCTGAGTTTTCTTTCTAAAGTGCGGTCTTAAATCAGGGATTTTTATCAACTTTACGGAAAACATAAGTCTTATTCTTTATTTCTATCTTTCCTCCAAACATCGATTGTATACCCCTACGTGTGTGTAAATTTTTCACCCCTACACTTAAGAATTCAATTCAAGCTATAGTACCCTTACCCTAATACCTAATACTACTTCTTTTCATTAATGATGGACGGAGTTGCTCTCACACCTTTCATGCGACTATTAATGCTTCTTGAGGCACTAAGAGCCGATTACTGAATGTGTGAGCTTAAAGCGTAAATAACAGCTTTCAGGTCTCGACTTTATTTATTTATTTATTTATTTTTTCTTTATTTTTTTCTTTTTCAAGACCGGATATATTTTTCAATGATGCTCTTTTGGTGTTTAGCTTTAATTACCTTTTTTTTCTTTCATACTAGGTTTTTAGGCAAGAGTATTTCTAGGTATCCTCTACTATCCTAAGTTTCAAGGTACGTGTATGTGCAGTTTGTAGGGTATATACTTTCTAAATTTGGACTCAAGAATATAAACTGTTTTTCAGACTTATCTTTCAGTAAAGCTTCAATACTTTCCCTTCATCTCGACTTAACTCAAGAACTGAACTCAAAATTACCCACTTCTAAAAAAACTGTATGGACGTATAATTATCAAGATTAAATAGAATGAGGGTTATTTTTAAGGTTTTCAATTTCTAAGGCTAGGATTTAGTGATTTCTAATGTATCAACTAAACTTTCGGAATAAAATCTAAGTTACCCTATTAGTTAACTTGACGAAGAAGTTTTTATATTTTTGTAAAATTTTCGATTTGTATGGGTTTTTAAATATGTATGCAAATGCAAAAATATACAAATGAATGCGAAGGTAGAAAGCTTACCGAGCATACCCCCAAACTTAAACTTGACAGTGCCCTCACTGTCAGGCTACACCAAGAGGGTCAAAATTGTCGGCGCTCCCCTGTTTTTTTAATTATTTTTATTTATGAACAAAATATATATACACAAAAGGCCCCCCAAACTTAAGTGAAACAGTGTTTCCACTGTTTAAGCGTTAAAGTTCAGAGTTAGGGGGGAGAGAACACAGTATCAAGCTATACAAGGCCTTATAAAGGCCAAAAGTGAGCACCAACCATTCAAAAATTCTATCATGATAATAGAGTGGTTGGTGAAAGAATACGGAGAGGAAAATAATGGAGAATATGCTAGACCGTATGCGGAGAGAAGCGGGATACGGTCTCGGTGGAGGAGGAGAATGGCGGCAGAGAGAAAGAAGTGGAATACGAACTTGAGGGTGGAAATGGATTGAATAAATCAGTACAATCTGTAATGATCGATGTGAAAAGATGGATTGTACTAATCTATCAATATGTCGAGAAATTGGGTCAAATCCCTCAAGATTCGTGAGAAAACATGGGTAGGCCGAACTTGGTAAAGCAAACACAGGAAATGAAAGTAATACGGTGTCTTGCAAGGTCAGAACGACGGAAAGGATGGGGGGAAGTGATCGAGGAAGGGTATCTGTTAAAGGTTCAGGAGGGTGTACACAGTCAATGAAAGGGATATGATGAATTGGAAAATCCGACTCATCAAGCAAAACTGGTTCATCCTCAAAAATATCCTCAAAATTCTCCTCAATGTTAAGCTCATCCATGCATTTATCATCAATATCAAGACGCATATGAAATTCGGGAAAAACGGTTAATGACTCGGGATGATGAATTGGAGAGAAAAACTCATCCAAAGCTATGGGTTCATCATCCGAAATATTCCCAGCGTCGATATCCTCAATCAAGTGAAAATAAATATTCTCAGACACCTCATCAAAAGCATGGAGTTCAATCAATTGTGGTTCTAAGATGGAGGTGTAGAGGTCAAAAGGATTGGTGATGGTTTCACTCGAAAGGGATCCTTCACAATCAGGTAAATCAAATACTACAAAGTCACACAACTCATTAAACGTTCTATCTTCAATGGGTGAATCATTTGGAATACTTGATAGACATTCAAAACCGGAGTTGTGGGATTCAATTTGGAATGAGTAGGTTTGATTCGGAAGGGTGTACTGCTTACTTTCACCGCTCAAGTTCTTAACCTGTCCTATCGCCTTATCATACATTGGAAAATTTGGAGCTAATTGAAAACTAGCTATCGGTTCACAAGATTGTATGAGGGCGGCCATGAACGCATTCACTTCCTCCATTTGGCATGACGCTACCCGAAAATCTTCTAATGCTTGTTCCAAATTAGACATGGGTTGTGAAGGGGTTTCAGTAAAAGATTCAAAGTTACCTGGATATGTGAAACTCCCAAATGGTTGTGTAAAAGTAATGTCTATGGAAGGTACCAAAGTCGGGTAGGATGGATAGAATTGAATGGTTGGACAGGAGTAGGATCAACATTTGGATAAGAAGGTGAATGGAATTGTTGATCCCAAGACTTGGAGGTGGCGAACGGAGTGAAAGATCGGCTACGAGATTGTTCAATATGTTCTGCAATGGACATAGGTGTCAGAGTTGTAACATGACTCTCAGATGGGGTATCAATATGAGAAGGGGTGAAAGTTTGAAATGGTTGATACAAGGTGGGTGGCGATGTCCAATTGCTAGCCCTAGACGCGTCTATCCGATCTCTCAAAGAAATTGCGGGTATGGATGGATCGTTCGAAGTTCGGCCAAAGAAAGAACCGTAAGAAGTAATGTCTGGTTGTAGATACCAAAATTCGGCAAGAGTTTTGCGAGGTGGGGTACCCATGTTGGAAGAGTGAAAAGGTAGGAAGGGAGGGAAGAGATATTTTTTTATTTTTTATTTTATTATTATTTTTATTTAAAAAAATGTTTGTTTTTGGAGTTTTGAAAAATTGTTTGTTTTTGAAAGAATAAGGAATTATGGGACTAAACTTTATATAAGCACAATCACAATCTCAATATGCACAAACACATCTAGAGCTAGCGTCTTCAAAGTCCAACTAGACCGCTCCTAGACTTCCAAGTGACAAGTTGCAAGATAACCCTCGAATCGCCTCTTCACTGCCAATTGTGGCTAGGTAAGCACAAGTGAGGTAAGGAGGGTTCCGCTCACGAATCACCGTGAGACGAGCCTTTTTAAAATTACCTCCTCACTTGTCTAGCCTAGGCACCACAAACTCAAGTTTTGATAAACGACCGATTCCCCGCAAGCCTCACTTGTCCTAAATGAGCACGACAAGTCTTTATAGGTTCAGTCTAGATATTTTTTATTAACTTCAGATAATGCGTATGCTTTTTATGATTTATGGGGTCTTAGGAAGAGTGATGAAATCCCCACCCAATCTGAATTGGTGTTCAAGCCCCTTAATGTCCATATTATTATATGCAACGCGTATAAACAAACAAAATCTAAAATAACAAAATATTTATTTGGCGGCGGCGCAATCTGTGCAAAGAAACCTGAAGAAAATGCAATTCAGTGGAGTTTACAGAGAGGTGTAGAGGAATGAGAAGAAGCAGAAAAAAATTGGGACTGAGAAGCCTCAATAGGACCGCGGAACCGCCGCGAAATCAACCCTTTGACCGCGGTTCTGCGGTCGAATTGTTGACTTGGGACTTTTTCTGTAGGTCACTGCACTCTTCTTTTTCTGTTCAATAGAATAAAAACCTCTATTTCTTGATTATATTACTGTACTTGCTCCAGATCGCCTGCACACTTGCACACAAAAAGAAATTAAAAATAACAAAATGGTTTTTATTATATTTATTATATATAATTTTATATATATACAAAAAAATATTAACCCGAATAACAAGAAAGAAAATACGTTACCGTTTCCCCGGCAACGGCGCCATTTGATCGCACGCTTTCGGCGTGTCGCGTATTTGAAATCCTAAAGTTAACCGCGATCAAGGACGGTGTCGCTTCGCAGCTAGCCGGTTTAGCATGGATCGATCCACAGGAAGATGGTTGTATGTCCGTTCTTATCTCAGACGAGTCAATGAAAGAATGTATATATGTATTCAATTCTATCCTAAGTATTTGTATTTTATGTTCAAGTAAACTTGTTAAGGTTAAGGTCGGTTAGTAGAGTTAGGATTAGTCTTGTGCTTGTTTTTTACCGTTCTTAAAACGATATTAGGATAATCGAAGGTAGCGGGGATTAGAAGGACAAAAGAATGAGATTTGCGAGTTTAAGCAAGCTTACCAACGCTAAATCCATTCCTATTGCCCCTTGTCCGTCCGCCAAATAAGCTTATCCCAACCCTCGGCCAAACATCCGCAACCATGTATCCAATTAATTCACAACTACATATCATGTTGTAGTGCGCTTAAAGGACTTCTGGACTTAGGTCGCGGATATATATCACGTATAGCGCGCCTAAGTGAGGGGGTTGCGTTTGTTTGGTCGGGGTTCGTTTCAAGATATTTGGCGAAGAGAAGCACAAGGGATTTTTCCGTCTCTCATACCACCTTCCTTAGCCTTAACAAGTGTGGAATTATTCACACCTTATAAAAGAAAATAAAACAAAACAAGAAGGAAGAAAAGAAGGAAAAGGAAAAATATGGTTTTACAAATGATGCAAGCTAACTATTTGGGTTCTCACCTAAGCAAGGAACTCCGTCGAGTATCACAGCTTGAAATTAATACGGATAAGAGAAGAAAAGAAAAGTGCAAGAAATAACAACAACTACTTAACAACAATTATAAAAGTTACATTAGAATTAAAAGACAATGCAAGAATTAAAAGATACAAAATAAAAAAACCTTATCTTCATTTCATCATCCACTCAATGCTCTCACTACATTTTAATGGAGGAAGACATAAAGAAGAAGAAGAAGAAGCTAAGTAGAACTAAACTAAATCCTAATAAAAAGAAAGCATTCTTGGCTTGGCACAAAACTGGGTTATTTATAGGCTGAGTGCTGAAACCCTATGGAAAGATTCTGAGCCCAAATGAAATGACCAAACTACCCCAAAATTCCAAGTTGACACTGAGTCAACTCGGCCGCGGATCCACGTCTGAGTCGCCACTTTGGCCGCGGTTCCACGGCTCTTTTGAGGTATTGGCTCTTCGTTTTTTCTGGGGTTTCTTGTGTTGCTTTCTTCAGTTGTTCTACATGTTCCAAATTGCAAATTGGTTCAACAATTTCTTCAGATCTGCAACAGTCCAAAATGGCTTCAAAAATAATTCTTTTGACCTTATCTCTCTCGAGCTCCGCGCATCCATTGAATCTTGTGCTGCCCCTCTCGTGCTCTGTGCTTGTCCGAGACACGAATGACCAATGTCATTTGTCTTGTTTCTGGAACTGGTATGCGGCCTTGGACGGATACGGATGACCGGAACCCGGCTTTTATCTGTTGGCAACAGATGTTCTGTATTTTAGCGTAATTGTGGAGATTTTGTATTATTTGCATTATTTTGGACTAGGAACCTGTAGCCTTTAAATATGTAGCAAACACGGATTAAAAGCACCTGCCTATAAATAAACAAGCATAAGAATGGACGGTATTAAATGCAATATTCTGGTATGAACACTAGCACTCTTATGAGGCGCTGCCTCATTTCAAATTTCAAATTTTTGAATAGAGCTTTGCTCTCTGATTGGGGGAAACAAAAACCCCCACCGTTGCGCTCATGTGGCTTACACATGAGTGCAGCGGTGGTAGATTTTCTACCGTTAGATCAACTTGGAAGTTGAATCGACTTCCAGCGCCTATAAATAGGGCCTTTGGCCCTTGAGATGACTGCTTGTTCATCTTCTTGCTTTCTTGTTCTTGAGAATTTAATTCTCTTTCAGAGCCTCCATGTGGCTCGGGACTGTACCCAACTAAAACCTGTTTGCATGACTCTTTTGAGTCATGGTAGGGTAGTAATCAAAGTACAGTTTGAACTCACATGAGACAAATGATGACTTCAGGTCAAAGGACTAACCTGTACTCATGCCATCTGAGAACTTCCATCTGACGATATGTATAATACTATCTAGAAGTTCTCATCGAGTCCGTCCAGTGAACTCACCTCCAGTGAGCACCTGTATACTATCTTAGGTGACACAACACCAATGGTTTGTGAAACCGGTCACCGCCTCTCGTCGGGGTCTCGAAGCGTATATACTAGTCTACTCCGGAATATCGATACCCAGTCTCGATACTCTCACGACTAGGGACATTTAAGGATGTGCTTATAGGCTATCCAGCTCTCACGTATATGATCGCTACCATAATGCTGGTAGTCAAGTAAGAATCCTATGGGCTCTATCAACATGTAATAGTGATCTGCAATACCATATAATGTATGTACATGACGATAAAGACAAACCGGATAGCATACTATCATTTTGAGTAAGACTGTCCTACCCGTATAGGTCCTCCATCAATCATCACAATCGCGTGCCAGCAATTACAATAATTGACTTGAGGGCACTATATCCAACAATCTCCCATTTGCACTTAAGGCTAATTATTACGGTATCGCGTACCCACAGCTCATGTGCTACCGAATACCCAACTTTTCTACTAATCAGTTTCTCAAATCTGGTTTGAAGAACATCCGTGTTCGAGAAATTACCTCAGTGAGTGGATCTGCTATAATGTTTCAAATTCTTCTTTCTATATCTTAACTTTGCAGAGATCAACAATCTCCCAAACAGAGCAATACTCCGCCATAAGAATTTGTCTGGATACCTAATAGGACCATGTTCATCAATGAACAACTCCTATCCAACAAACTTCTTAGGCTGTATTCTCTGTTGAGTTATAACCAGTATCCTGCACCATGATTACCTCAGTATCCTTATTGGAACACCATCTAATACACTGATCCTTAGAAGAGGATAAACTCATAACTCTGATAGTATCTCTGTCATCCAGGTCACCTTGGAAGCCATAACTGATAACCGCCTCCCGGAGAAGGCCGGCGTTACCAAATACCAAGAATATCCTCTTATGTTCTTTACTGCTTCTCTTTGTTTCTCGAGAATTGGATTAATATCCGTTTGTTGCAACTAGTGCAAAAGTAATATCTGGTGTTGTACAAGACTATGCATGATTGACTCAATTGCCTAAGCAAATGATATATCATTCATGCCTGCCCCTCTCTTCATCAGTCTAAAAGACATCTCTTTAGAGAGGGTGACTCCATCACTTGCGGGTACACCACCACGCAAGGAGTCGTCCATTCTAAAATACTTTTAGAATGCTGTCTGAATACCTGAGTTGGGAACTTCCAAAATCTAGATTTAAAACTATAGATCTAGTCACCAGAACTCCTGATATACTATCCATATCCAACGTGGAGAAAACACCGTGTGACAACCAAAATCTGACCGATTGTAATATAGGAACATCACTTCCTATCCGGATTATGTCATCCAAAACATGGACAGAACTCCCTACATCCTTCTTACTTGGTTCATCTTTTGTTTTGATGAAGTCAATTACCTTGACTGTCACATCAATAACAGATGATCCGTCTCCGCTATCCTTGCTTTAGTCTACGAATAGACATAAGCATCTTGCACACCTTCCACTGCTCTTACTGACTTCGATAACCCTCTGGCAGAGTCATATACCGTGCATTTCTAAAATCCCATTTGGAAAGACGTTATAGTCACCCACCTGCCGGATATCAACGCCATGAACTGCATCAACGCCAAAACATATCCATATGGACTTCAGCATAGACACTGAAGTAAAAGTTACATCACAATCCATACGGGTATTTGATGAAAACTCTTTACAACAAGTCTAGCCTTATTAGGTTAGCACATTTCCACCTGCACAGATCTCGAAAGATCTACCTGCTCCTAATAGGTTTTACCCCTTAAGGAGCACCCAGCAAAATCCAAAATCCATAATTTGCTGAAGTGCGTGGAGTTTATCTTGGATATAAAGCATCTGGTCACCTGGAAGTTTCCACTTCGTATGACCTACTGATAACTAGTAGGACCATCATCTCCATGATGCTGACCTCTCTATCATCGTCAATGAGAAAACTGAAGCATCTATTGGGTGTCTGAGGTCACCTACTAAAATCTGCGGAGTGGCTAACGGTTTGTCAAGTCCAATTGAATCATTAGGTTCTACTAAATTTTCAGTAACCGTTTGTAGTTCTGGAATTACTTCCAATTCTACCATACTCCCACTTGTTTCTTTTGCAAAAAGATCCTTTTATAAAATGGTGGCGAGTCAAGAGCACTGTAATTATTGATCTTGTAAATGGTAGAAACACAATCCTAGCGAATGCTCGGGATAATCCACAAACTGCCATTACCGAAGCGTACCTCGAGTTTGTTCGTATTCTGTTTTTAAATAGAAACCGGATAACTCCATATCTTAATAACCTGAATATATGCAACCATTCTATGTCCATATAAAATCAAGGCACTAATTTAGATGGAACCAGATTCAAAAATCATGCAACTGTTTCCAGTGCATATCACCTGATGGAAAAAGGCCAATACAACATTACTTATCATAGAGTGTATCCACGGATGAGTAACCTGTGAGAGAATCAAGTTCTCGATATTACTATAATGAAATACCTAGCATAAGTATCTACATCTTCGATCACCTCGAAGAATTCCGATACTTCCAACGTATGGTTCTCTACTTTATTTTTATACTTACAAACTTCTCAAAATGTTTGGACCTTTGCATTACTACAAATGCGTGTCTAACACCAGAGAACTCATAGGTAATCCTGAATGAAGTAAGAGTACCAACCCCTTGTCTCGAAAGACATTGGACAACATACATTTTCATGTCTAAGTCTCAAGAGTATACCAACTTAAATTCTGTGTTTTGTAAATTGAAAACTGTATCTTTGTTAAAAATGTCTTACACCGTTATTCAATGCACCTTACCTTATCCTCAACTGATAAAGGTAAATGTTTATAACAAATTTTTCAAAATGTATATCTCACTTTATAAAAATAAAGTTACAGATAATTCATTTTAAAATCTAGTGCATAACAACGGTTATTTGAAACCAAATATTTGCCGTCAGGCAAAAACCAGGCGATTTAATCCAATATCACCAATTACAACGGATTCCGATATTGAGGATCAACTTTCCCATTTCCCAATATTCTGCTCCTACTCATCATCTGTAACACCGTACAGATGTGAGATCCAAAACTGGTAAATACATACTCTGGAGTCAGAATTGATTGGGAAAACAGTTCTCTATTAGACATACACGGAAAAACTGAAACATGAAAATGTTTCATAGGGGATGGTCAGATATTCCAAGTAATGCCTTTCCCATTATCAAGATTCATAATAGTAGTCGCAATTTCCTTTGCCCTCACTTCGGCCCCTTTATATGTCTCTACTTCTTACCTTTTGCACACCGTCCCTGCGCTAACTGGTTTTCTTCCTTCCTTACCTTTCGGCACCGGCCTAACGTTTGAAAGAAGACTATCCAATAAGCGTAACAGGTGTACTCTCCTAATCAAGGAGCTCTCGCAACCTGAGAGAAGGTAAAGGAAAGAGACAACCGAATAATCCTATTCAATTTCTTCAGAATCCATGGCTATTCTCGACTGAAGTAACTTCTTTGAGTTCGTATGTAACTATACGATGGCCGTTCCAAGCAATATAGATCATTGTAGTGATACAACGTGTTCTGAAGAAATGCAAAGGGTAAAGTAGGAGTGGCAGGGATATATACGACTTTGTTGCGATTCAAGACAAACCAAAACCAAAGGGTGTAAGAAGGTTCAGTCAAAATTGGTTCATGAGTTTTTATGGTAAGTTATAGGTCACTGTATCATAGAGAGAGAGAAAAGAAACACTCAGCGTGCACTCTATCAAGATCATATTAGTTATCACTTTATCTGATCAGGATGGTTCCCACTGTTTCCTCGAATTCTCCTTCAAACCCTAAAAGGAGAACTAGTTGGGATCATTTAAGTGAAAAATCTTACAAGGAGTAATACATATTCATCAGTGAGAATCGGGACCCAACTATCATCATGTGATAACTTGACGGAATCTACTCAAGTCACCACACTCCAGAAGATATGTGCATGCCTGGCAAGTTTCCCGATTGTTTGAAACTCCCGATATGGTTTTTGCCTCTAACGGTTTATGATGTTGACAAAGGCCAACAAACCATAAACCACTAGTCAAGTTCAACCTGTCATTATCCTGGATTACTCTAAACCCACCCGTATAAGCCCTTGACAAAGGCCAATAAGGCTATACGACTGTCCTAGATAATCGCATTACTACGCAACAGAAAAGCACTACACAGCTACCGAATACTACGCTTTGACATAGGCCAACAAACGCAGCATGAATAGTAGTTAATGCCAATATGAAATGACGGAGTGCTACGGCTGATTTTTGGCGAAAAACCTTTAACGTAACGAACTTGATATTGTTGAAGGAACTCGAGTGGCTTTGAAATGGAGTGGTTTAAGCTCCGCATTTTAAAACTAGTAACATAAACTTTTGCTTAAGAGCGAACTCCCAATGAAGGGATCAAGGCTCTTCCCTCATAGAATGAGTTGCGAGATATTCCTAACCGAATACATCTATGTAAAGCAAAAGAATACGACTATAAGTTTTGAAGAAAACCGAGTAGTTTTAAAATTGGTTCCAATAACATCATTTTGGTTTATTTTTTCTTGCATTATATCGATAATGCGTTCCCATCATTTTATATTTCCAAGCCACAAAAGAACAACCAAAATAACATGCTTTTCATATGCCATCTGCATTCGCCACGGGGCCCCGTCATGCACTGTTAGGTTACTTAACTAATGGCAGAGAGGGGGCTGGACTAGCACGGATGTAAAACATATAGAAGCATCTACTAAATATATAATATATATATATATATATATCAATATCGCAGGCAGATAATAGTCATCACAGCAGATAAAATCATCATAAGCATGAGAACAACAATATGGAATAGTGGATAATCTAGGAGGCCCGCATTTTATTTGAACCATAAATGAAACACGACGTTCCACAGTCGTGTGGATAGCCAGTGCAATGAAGATCCTAGACCCTTACGAGTGCGGCAAGTTACCCGCCAATCCCCATAGTGAGGCAACCCCAATAATAAAGTGAAGGGGCCACCCAGCCCTTCACGGAATCCGGTAATTTGAGCACCCCTCCGTGGGTCAACCTATACCCCCTACGAGTGCGGCGAATAGCCTGCCAATTCTAGCATAAGGCCTCCTGGTCTCAACGCCATGAGATGCGAGCCCGTTGCCCTCTAGAACCCGGCTATTCGATCACTCCTCCGCTGGGTAATCCTAGTACAGAAAAGAAAATATATATACAACGGCGACATCGACCTTATCCCGGTCGTTCCCCAACAAAAGAATATACAAACTTGCAGTGATGCCAGTCCACATGTCAGACGCTCGTCCCGCAATAATGAATATACAAATGAATCTTAACTGTACATTTAACAATGCACACAAGGGTATCCATCACGACAATCCGCACAAACCATAATCAGATATATATATATATAACCGCAGAAGCAAGCAACACCAGAATGTGTGCAACCCCGTTTAAATGAACATATACCAATTAGACGACGTTCAGCAACACATATACACATCACAGCTACTGACGATGCAAAAGTTTTGGGTTTTTAAAACTCCCGAGTTGTCCTTAAGCAAAGATGACACAAAGTGAAATCTGGGACAAATCAAACAACACAAAAAATACCATTTTACAAAACCCAGCACACACCATGAAAACGAGCTCCAAAATGAATAGTACAACCGGCGATGCCAGCCAAAACATGATTCTCGCCGGTCCAAACATAACTAAATCTGCTCGTTTTTATTGTGTGCCTCTATCTGGTCTAGATGAAGCTTCTGCACTTGTTTAAAAAAATTTCAGAGACCAAAAATATTTCGACAGAAACTGGGTTTTCGAAATCGGTGTTTTCGGTTTTGAAACTTAATCATCGTCAAACACTAGTTTATGGTCTTTGGGTGGCTTTGATACTATGTTGGGATCCGACGCCCACACCGCAGAGGCCGCGGGCGAGGCGGAAGCGAAAACAAAAACTTTTTGTGGGCACCGGACACTCACACCCGAGGATTTGAACCAAACACCCTAAACTAGAATACTAAACATGCAAGGTTAAGAAATACAATTGTTCCCCTCCGAACGGCGGCGCACAAGACTGCGAAGTCCTGGCGCTGAGATTCGGGGCAGATGCTATTTGGTTTTATCCGTCTACCTCTCCGAAGATGCCAAGTTGATTTATGGCACCGTGTATCGGAGGTTTAGACGGATGCGGCCGATGTAGTAGACTTTGTCAGATTCCCCCTCGCTTGAGGGGTTTTTGATTGTGGGGACGCTCTTCCCTGCAGGCGCAAGCCCCTGCAGTTAATTACGCTACCGCATCGCGGTAACAACTTTCTCCTTCTCCAGAATTTCACTTCGTGTCGTGGGTGTTTGTTTTGTTTGTGGTTGCCCGTGGATTGTATACGGAGACTGAGTAATACCGTCGCCCGTAGGACGTGGATTAGTCCAAATCCGTATTTACTTAGATTTGGGTTTGGTGTTTTTAGTTTAAGGATACATTAGTCGCGTTGCGACTAAGATCAACTTAAACATTCGTCAAGGATACGTTAGTCCTGTTTTGGACTAAGATCAACCTGACGTGGTGATTCATTTAATTTATGGCCATCGGGACTCATCACCTCTCTAACATCGTTGAAGGATTACAACGATAGGTGTCAGAGGAGCTCAGAGATGTACCCTTGAACCAAAGCTGATTGAGGGTTTTATAGTCCATTTAAGTGTTTAAGGATACGTTAGCCGTGTTTGGGGCTAAGATCAACTTAAACGGGATCGTTTAGATCCGGCAAAAGAGCAATTGGCTCTATTGTTCCAGTTTAGGGACGTAGTGGTCCATTATTAGTTTAGGGACGTCTCGGTCCGATACCAGTTTAAGGACGTAGTGGTCCATTATTAGTTTAGGGACGTTTCGGTCCGATGCCAGTTTAGGGACGTAGTGGTCCATTATTAGTTTAAGGACATTTCGGTCCAATATTAGTTTAAGGACGTCTCGGTCCACGAGTTTAAGGACCCCGCAGTCCATAGCGATGTGTGGTCGTTGGGACCCGTCACCTCTTTGACATCGTTGAGGAATTACAACGATGGATGTCAAAGGAGTTCGGAGATGTACCCTCGAACCGGATGTAGATTGATTTAGGAGAGCCATTTTGCTCAGTCAATTTAATTTAAGGACTTATGGCCACGATTGGGCTAAGTCTAGTTGAAAATGTCCAACATTTTATTTGCTTTTGCATTGCATTTCTTTTTATTTTTATTTGGGCTTTGCCCAGAAAGGATGCAAAGCATCAATTTGTTTTGGGCTCTGCCCCTTTTTATTGTATTGCAATTTAATTTGGCCTACTAGGCCCCTCTGATTTGGGCCTGGCCCTTCAGTAAAATGCATTGCATTTGTCAGGCGCTTTGCGCCAATCACTGAGCGCAAGCGCTTGTGGTGAGGACACGTGTCATGCTCTGGTGAGCGCAAGCGCAACAGCGCAGTGCGCTGCGCTAGTGCGCTGTGCTGTTGCGCTGCTGACACGTGGCGCGCTCTGGTGAGTTGCGCCCGTTCCAGAGAGCGAAGCTCTATTTCAAGGCGCGTAGCGCAAGTTGTTCTGCAGCTGACACGTGGCGCGCTCTGGTGAGTTGCGCCAGTTCCAGAGAGCAAAGCTCTATTTCAAGGCGCGTAGCGCAAGTTGTTCTGCAGCTGACACGTGGCACGCTCTGGTGAGTTGCGCCAGTTCCAGAGAGCAAAGCTCTATTTCAAGGCGCGTAGCGCAAGTTGTTCTGCAGCTAACACGTGGCGTTCTCTCAGGAGCGCAACAGCGCAGTTTGGAAGTGCAAAGCACTAAGAATCTTTTTAGATTCCAGAACAAAAGTCAAAGCACTATTTGTTTTCTTTGATCTAATTAGGATCAAAGAAAAATGAGTTTTTCTCTTTATTTCAAGAACCAGAGGTTCATAAAAGTGCAAAGCACTATTTTTTATTTTATTTTATTTTTGTTTTAAAGAACCAGTGGTTCATACGAGTGCAAAGCACTATTTTTATTTATTTTTATTTTCTTCTTTGTTTTAAAGAACCAATGGTTCATACGAGTGCAAAGCACTATTTTTATTTATTTTTATTTTCTTTTTTGTTTTAAAGAACCAGTGGTTCATACGAGTGCAAAGAACTATTTATTATGTGAAGATCATTGATCAATGATTTATCAAAAGAGATTTCTTTTCTCTCGTGAAGGTTTTTACCTTCTTCTTGAAATTTTTCTCAGAGTTCTCTCTGTTTGAAGCTCTTGATTTTTTTTTTCAAGAAATGTTGATGCCTTCTCTTCTCTTCTTGGCTCTTATTTATAGGAGAAGGAAAAGAATCAATTTGTTTAGCAAATCTCTCATTGAAAGATTTGATTTGATCGTTGAGAGATTTGATTTATATTTATCATTAATCTTGGCCTTTAGATCATTCAGTGAATTTTATTCACCGTGGATTTTAAATCCAAAAGATATTCTATTTGTTATTCTGGTGAGATTTTCAGGGAAATCTTTCCTTGTCCAAGATTTTTCCATAAATTGATGATTTTTAATCATCTTTGAATCTTTAATCCAACGGTTCCCATAATCCTTTTCCATTTGGAAAGATTTAGAAGCTTTTAGAATTTTAATTCTATTTCGAAAGATTTTTAGAGAAATTTAGAATTTTAATTCTACTAATCTGTAAGGCTTTCAAAGCCTGTCACGTGCTGGCACGTGACCCTTGGTCACGTGTGAGCACGTAACCCCGAAATTGGTTCCTTTATCAGTCGCTTGTTCATATTGTTGTTTTAACCATCACGTGTCAACATGTGACCATTGGTCACGTGTGAGCACGTGATATTTCATTGAGATAACTTCTGACTTTTAATCAGGGAACAGATTTTAGAATTTAATTCTATTCATTATTTTAGAGGCCTTAAGAGCCCATCACGTGTCTGCACGTGGCCCATGGTCACGTGTGAGCACGTGATGCCCCATTGGGGTCTTTTCTAAGTTTTTATTATATCTTCTAACTCCTCCAGCGGATTCTTAAAAGCCCATCACGTGTGAACACATAATGCCTCATAACTTTTGATCCCGGATGAATTATGAAGCCCATAATATATCAAATCGAAGGGTTTTTCGAGACGCTTTCAATACAATCAGAATTTATCTGTTTCTCCTTCGGGAGTTTGTCAAAAAACAGCCCGGAAGATACTGGTTCGTATTTCCTTAAGCGTATCACTGCCATTTGATACCTTGGACTCTTTTGCGCAGAAATTTTTGGCGGGAACAAATGCCCCCCACTACTTTGCCCACGTAAGTATGTACGTGGGTGAAGTAGTGCAGAGTTATGCAGAGTTATGCATGGCGTATGACCAGTTTTGGGTTGATGTATCACTTTCAGAATCTTGATCTGAGAAGATAACGAGCGGACACAAGCGTCGTCATTTATCATTGACTCAAATCTCAACTCTTAAGGGATATAGTTCCAACCCTTAACTCCATGAGCCGCATCCTTCTATTTGTTTTTTTGTCTCACTCTGGCGTGGAATAGTTCATACGCTTATGAGTAAGTTCTCCATTTCAGTGGCATGTAGCTTTGGCAAGTGTGGCCCATAGATGGTCGGCCCATCTTGACTTCTTTGCAGGGCAGTGATGGCTTAGGAGACAGGGGTAGGATCTGCCACCTAAGGCTTTTCAACTTTACGAGCCGTAAGGGTCTCACAAAGGCTTTTCTCCCTACGAGTCGTGAGGATCTCGTAGGTGTATTTTCTCCTTGGGAATCGTGAGGATTCCTAAGTGTGTTTTCTCTTATAAGTCGTAAGGATCCTATAAGAGAGTTTTCCCTCTTACGAGTCGAGAGGACCCGTAAGCGGTTGTTTCCCTTCTTATCGAGATTCGACTTTGGAGAGTGTGACCCGTGGATAGTATGCAAGAGACCGTTTTGGGCCGACTTGCAGGGTCCCAGTGCTTAGGAAACAGGTTTTTTAATCCCTACTGCCTAAGGCTTTATCTCACGAGTCGAGACGAATCGAGAAAATCTCGCAAAGACATCAATTTCCTCACGAGTCGAAACGGATCGAGCAGATCTCGCAAGAACATCTTAACGTCGCATTTAACCTCTGCTCTTTACGACAGAAGCCCGTTAAGGTTGTTGGTACTTAGGGTTTTGGCCATCGTACCGTCGCATAAGCTGATATAGTCCTCGATAGGCAATCGTGCTGTTCGAGTAGCCCTGCGACTGCCGTGTCTCTGATCCCTTCGGGGGCTGGACAAGACGTCTTCAAGCAATCCTCCTTGGCAGTTTGACCGTCAGAAGAGCAAGCGCTAGGAATTTGCCATGCCGCTTTTTACTTGAGGTTAGGCTCATTTTGGAGAGCCCCGATGAGTCATAACCACTCCGCGCTGGTGTGGGGATGATCTCCGATAGTCTTTCGGGCTTTATATGAGTTGCCGTTAAGACCCTGAAGCTAGGAATTTGGCCTTTGCTTCGTTTGCTGGCATTGCGTCTGCTGTATCGAGACGAATGTTGCGGTGGGAACTAGGGATTTTGCCGTGGCTCCGTTTGTTTGATGACGTTACGTCTGCTGTGTCGAGAAGAACGTTGGGGTGACATCTCGTCTGCTGTATCGAGACGGACGTCGAAGTGGTGACCACTCCACACTGGTGCGAGATGATCTCCGATTGTCTTTCCGGTTTTATATGACTTGCCGTTAAGACCCTGAAGCTAGGAATTTAGCCTTCGCTTCGTTTGCTGGCATTGCGTCCTCTGTATCGAGACGAATGTCGTGGTTGTCTCTAGGTTACTGGTGAACCGCCGAGGTTTGGAACTAGGGATTTTGCCGTGGCTCCGTTTGTTTGATGACGTTACGTCTGCTGTGTCGAGACGAACGTTGGGGTGACATCTCGTCTGCTGTATCGAGACGGACGTCGAAGTGGTGACCACTCCACACTGGTGCGAGATGATCTCCGATTGTCTTTCCGGTTTTATATGACTTGCCGTTAAGACCCTGAAGCTAGGAATTTAGCCTTCGCTTCGTTTGCTGGCATTGCGTCCTCTGTATCGAGACGAATGTCGTGGTTGTCTCTAGGTTACTGGTAAACCGCCGAGGTTTGGAACTAGGGATTTTGCCGTGGCTCCGTTTGTTTGATGACGTTACGTCTGCTGTGTCGAGACGAACGTTGGGGTGACATCTCGTCTGCTGTATCGAGACGGACGTCGAAGTGGTGACCACTCCACACTGGTACGAGATGATCTCCGATTGTCTTTCCGGTTTTATATGACTTGCCGTTAAGACCCTGAAGCTAGGAATTTAGCCTTCGCTTCGTTTGCTGGCATTGCGTCCTCTGTATTGAGACGAATGTCGTGGTGGAGTTGGGATTTTGCCATCGCTCCGCTTTGTTTCGACCGTGAGGTCTTTTGTTGACGTTGCATCTGCCTCCAGCTGGACTGCGGAGGAACGTTGTTGTTGACATTGCGTCTACTGTATCGAGACGAATGCTGAAGTGAAGCAGGGATTTTGCCATCGCCCCGCTTGATGGTGTAATATCTGTGTCCTGCTGGAATGAGGAGGCACACCGTTGGTGATCTCTAAGTTGTCGATGTTGACGTCGAGACCCTGAAGCTCGAGATCTTCGTTTGCTTCATTTGTTGACATCGTGTCTGTAATATTGCGACAAATGTCGAGATGGTCTCTAGGTTGTCTATGAACCGTTGAGATTTGGCTTCGCTTTCTGATGGAGCCTGTTGGGAAGGCATGGTTCCCTCTTTATCTGTGCCCCTGAATTGTATACAGGGATCGATGTTATTTCACCTATAGGGCAAAAAGTTTCATTCTTTTATTTTTTTATTCTTTCCGCGATGCTCTATCATTGCAGCTTTTTATATCGTGAAAATCGTGATTGCCCAATCATTTCGGCTATTTTTCGCGGTGCCCAATCATTTCGGCTATTTATTTTATTTTCACTTGCTGCTTTTTATTGCGAGTTGCCCAATCATTTCGGCCATTTTGCATGCATACATTTTTACCTGCTGCTTTTTATTGCAAGTTGCCCCAACATTTCGGCTATTTCGTATGCTTTTTTTTTTGGGCTCGCTGATTTTTTTTTCGCGAGTAGGGGATTTGGGATCTGATACCAATCGTGGCATCAGTATCGCTGCGACTGGAATATTGCCAGGAGCGAATCATCATTTGCCGTGAAAGGAATTGAAATTTGATACCGGTTTAGGCATCAACATCGCTGCAACTGAGATATTGCCAGGAGCGAATCATCATTTGCCTCTGTCAATGTCGAACAAAGGTGGCTTAGTAAACAGGGTTAAGGGTCCTGTCGGCTAAGGCTTTTGACTTCAGGGGCCGTAAGGGTCTCACAAAGGTATTTCTCCCTACAAGTCGTGAGGATCTTGTAGGTGTGTTTTCTCCTTAGGAATCGTGAGGATTCCTAAGTGCATGTTCTCTTGTAAGTCGTAAGGATCTTACAAAAGGGTTTTCTCCTTATAAGTCGAGAGGACTTACAAGTGTTGTTTGCTGTGCAAGCGTATCCCTAGTTACGGATGGGACTTTGTTAGGGAAATGTTTATTCGCGCCCGTGGATTGTATACAAGAGCCAATATCGGACCACTTGTAGGGCAATGTCGAAAGTTGTGGGGGTTGCTTAAGCACAGGTTTAGGTCTCTGTAGCTCAAGACTTTCAAATCTTATGAGCCGTAAGGGTCCCACAAGAGAGTTCTCCTTACGAGTCGTGAGGATCTCGCAAGTGTATTTTCTCCTTAGGTTTCGTGGGGATCCCTAAGTGTGTTGTTCCTTTGTGAGTCGTAAGGATCTCACGCAGGTGGTTTCTCCTTACAGGGTCGAGAGGACCCTATAAGTGTTTCTTAGCGAGATTGCGCCCTTTCGGGTTTTCACAAACACTCGCCGGTAGTCCTGCTGTTTTTACTCACGGAGCCCTTTCAGGTTTTCATCCGTGCCCTTTTTTTTTGCTTTTGGACATACCTTTTTTTTTTCTTCTTTTTTTTTTTTTACGAGGTCGCGCCCTTTCGGGTTTTCACAAACACTCGCCGGTAGTCCTGCTGTTTTTACTCACGGAGCCCTTTCAGGTTTTCATCCGTGCCCTTTTTTTTTGCTTTTGGACATACCTTTTTTTTTCTTCTTCTTTTTTTTTTACGAGGTCGCGCCCTTTCGGGTTTTCACGAACACTCGCCGGTAGTCCTGCTGTTTTTACTCACGGAGCCCTTTCGAGTTTTCATCCGTGCCCTTTTTGCTTATGGACATACCGTTTTTTTTTTTATCTTGTCAGCCTAAGGATGCTGCGGTATTAGTTTAAAGACGTTTCGGTCTGATATTAGTTTAAAGACATTTCGGTCCGCTATTAGTTTAAGGACATTTCGGTCCATTGCAAGTTTTAGGACATTGCGGTCCATCATTAGTTTAAGGACATCTCGGTCCGTTGTTAGTTTAAGGACGTTTCGGTCCGCCGTCGCCGTATTTGAGGCGAACATCTAGTTTATTGACTTTTCGGTCTAGCGTCTCCGTATTTGAGGAGAATTTCTAGTTTACTGACTTTTCGGTCTGTGGGTCCTTCCCCATGAATGAGCATGATGCCCCCGGCGTATCCGTCTTTTTCGGAGCGTGCGGTTGCGGCGGACTCACCTTCCAGTTTTCAGACAGCGCAAACTTGCCATGTTGGTATTGGTCTTCAACCCAGTTTTTGAAGACGTAGCAGTCCTCGATCAGGTGACCTACTGTTTGGTGGTAAGGGCAATAATTGGGATTATTAATATCGCCTGGCTGCAACGGACGTTTTGGACCCGGCAGATTGATGAGTCTGTCGCACACTGCCAGCTCGAACAGTCCCCTTGTTTTATCTTGCGGAAACGAGTAAGGACGTCTCAACTTTTCCTGGAGGGGTTGCTGCTTGTTGCTTTGGCAAGCAACCGGTCTAAGGTCACCTGATTGTTGTTGAGCGCTGGTGACGAGGGCCTTTTTTCCTTTTCTTTTATCTTTTTTGTTCGCTCCGTTGTTTGCGGGGCCGGGACTTTTTCCGAGTGGCATGCGATTGCATGGCTGAACGTTCTCGTAGCTTCTCAATTCCTTTATTTTTGAAATAGATTCCCCGAGGGAAGAGTTGGGGATAGCTTCTTCGTCAGAGTTTCTACCAAAGGTGATAATTTGCGATACCTTAGAGTCGGCTATATGGCAATCGTCGGCGACTCTTTTGCGCTCATATATCGCATTTTTCCGATGTCCACAAGCTTCACACTTTGTCCCGTCGAAGTGTTGCTTTTGAGCGACATACCCTTGCCACCAACAGTTAAAGGATTCGCAGTCTTCGGTAGGATGTATGATCTTCTGATGATATAAACAGAAGTTAGGGTGCATCTCTGCCTCAGCGAGAGTATTTTCTTCAGAGGGCGGTAGCTTCATTCCTACTGACAGAGCTTTGGCGAACCTTTTCCTCGTCTTGAATTTGTTTTTACCCGCAGTGTATGGCTTTTGATTTGACGGGAATGCCTTGGCTCTTTCCAGTATGGCCATTTCATGCTCTTGATTGGCTTTGGTTTCAGACGAATTTCATTTAGGAAGGCATCGATCAACTCGTCTGACGGCTGCGGAATTTCTGTTTCAGGGTCCGCCCTCGTTTTCTCGGCGCAAGGAGCCTCTTTATTATCTGCCAATGAGTGAGAGATCACATGACAAGTTGCCCCCGGCGTGTTTGTCTTCTTTGGAGTATGCGGCTGTGGTGGGTTCACCTTCCAGCTTTCAGACAACGCGAACTTGCCTTGTAGGTATTGATCCTCGATCCATCCCTTAAAGACGAAACAATCCTCAATCGGGTGACTTACCGTTTGGTGGTAAGGGTAATAATTGGGATTATTAAGATCGCCTGGCTGCGACAGACGCTTTGGACTCGGCAGATTGATGAGTCTGTTACGCACTGCCAGCTCAAACAGTCTTCTCGTTTTATTCTGAGGAAACGAGTAAGAACGTCCTAGCCTCTCTTCGAGGGATGGGCGTGGACGCGCGTTGTTTTGGCGAACGACCGGCTTTGAGTTGCTCGACTGTTGTTGAGCATTGGCGGCGACGATCGCTTTCCCTTTTCCTTTTTCATCTCGGGAATCTGATTTTGGAGGAGACGGTCTATGGCCCATCTGGTCCATTTGGGCTAATTTGTCAATCAAGGCCTGGAAGGTGGTCGGCCTGAAGAACATCATGAATTGTGAGATGGCCGCCTGCGGATCGAGAGTGCCCACAAACATGCCTACCGCAGGTGCCTCTTCTATGCGTTGTTCGCATTTCGACCATAGGTTCCGCCATCGTGTTGCGTATTGAACCCACGTTTCGCTTGGCCATATCCTGGCATTTATTAGTGCTGTTATCGGGGTGCGTTCACTAGCACTCGCGAATCTTTGCGTAAACAGCAGTTCTATCTCTGCAAACGTTTTGACAGAGTCGTTAGGCAGCTCCGAATACCATTCAAAGGCTGTTTCTGCTAAGCTGCCGACGAATTGACGTAGCAACAATTTGTCATCTCCTCCAGTATTGCCGCATAAGGCCCTGAATTGAGCGACATGCTGATGCGGATTCCCTGTCCCTTTATATACGTGGAATTTAGGGATCGTATATCCTGGCGGGTAACTGATTTGGTCATACCAGCCCGGATACGGTCGTCCGGTTCTAACAATTTGCCCAGCCGCTTCATTCGCCTGATGAACCCGGATCTGCTGAGCTATATATTCGTCTAGGTCAACTTTGGAGATTGCCTCCTCCTTGGCTGTTGGCAGAGCCGGCGGATGATTTGACGTTTCTCCCCTGTCGTCTTCAAGGACGATCGGAGGATCTTCAGCAGGAGGGTCCGGCTGTAACATCATCCCTACCATATCTTGGAAGAGGAGCGCCATCTGTTTTATGTTAGCCGCTTGGTCTGCAGCTTCTTTGTCCCTCTTTTCGAGGACTCTGCGTAAAAAGTCAGCGTCGGTTTCTTGTTCTTGACGCTCATCCGAAGACATTTCAGAGCTTTCTTTTGGCTCAGTGAGTGCAGCCATTGTAGTCATCATTTCCTGAAGCTTTTGTTGTTGCTCCTGGGCTTTCGTCACGGATCGGGTGAGCGGTCGGTGGCCCGTAGAAGTGCGGCTTTCATCCTTTCCAGAAGTCATATAAACAGTGTGCACTACCATGCCCCCAGATTTGGGGCGTTTGTGTTCAGCGTTTTTATGCTTCGCCATGTTCACAGGGGCTTTTTGTGGCCTCCTTTTTTGAGTGATTGGAGTTAAGGGAGCCGTTGTAGTGGGCACCCATGTAGCTTTCGCTTTTTGTGGTTTGACAGAGTAATCCTTCCCCTGCCGAACCTTCATCTTTTTCTGTCGTCGGAGGCAGTCTTGATCGATCACCGACTCTTGGACCTGTCGCCAGACTTTGTAAATTTTAGAGGACAGCCGTTGAGGGGGCTGCTCTAGCTTCTTCTCTGGAGTATTCTCCACAGGTGAAGGAGTTCGTTTCAACATCGCAGTAGGAGAGTTTCTGCGCACCTTGTTGAGCAGTTCAAAGCTGTTCTCGGTTGGAACAGCAGCATCGATCCTCACCATCGGAGCTGACGGAGTTATCCCAGAGGGGGAGTTGCCCCCAGCCTTCCTTACTCGACGCCAGTGGCGACGTCGAGCGTGTCGTGCTGATGGAGTTGTTTCAGCTATAGGGGTGACCTTCTCATGCCCCCTGTGTTGGTCAGAATATACTGGTACCAGCTTTTTAAAGATCGACGTCCGTTGAACGGGGACGGCCAACTTGTCAGAAGCGGACTTCTGGACATGGGAAGCAACCTTGGTGATTTTGCCAGGAACGTGAGTTGGAATGGCTATCTGTTTTGGGATAACGCCTTCTGGTATGGCAGGCTTCTTCATGAGCCTGTTAGAGCTCTGGCCTAGTCCGTTAAAAACTGAAGCAGTGGAGTTGGACGACCCGTTGAGAGGGGTCGCGGCAGTGGTAAGTCGATCGAAGACCGACTTCTTTGGAGCTTCTTGCAATGTCATTGGGGCGTTGAAGCTCATTGGTGGGAGCATGGTCCCAAAAAATAGTCCAGTGGTGGCTTGAGCCATCTGCTCCACCGGCATTTTGAAAAGGGAGGCCGCTTGGGGCCCATAAGTCACTCCTCTAGCAATGACGGAGCGAGAGTTATCGCTGCGGGCGGTGCAGTTCGAAGCCATCGATTTTCTGTTTTCTGCATAAAGCAAGACACCAAATCTTAGTACCTTGAATCCACAGGCAATCACAGCAAACCGCGATTTGTTCGCGAACACGACACACGAAGTGTGGAGTGGAAAGAGGAAGAGGTCCTACCGGGCGTGCCAGAATCCCTTTTCAAGACTCAGGGCAGATGCTGGCACTTTTTCACCGTATTTTACCAATTCCGGTTTGCATGTTTGGTAATCGCCGTTTACTTGACTGACGACCAGTTGGGAGTCCCCATATATGAGGAGGCTTTCAATTCCCATATCAATGGCGATCTCGAGGCCTGCTATCAAAGCTTCATATTCAGCTTCATTATTCGTTCTCGGCTCTGTTAAGGAGAAGGCGAAGCGCATTATTCCTCCTTGTGGGGTCACAAAGATGAGTCCTACCCCCGATTTGATCATTGGCGTACTTTGTTTGTGCTTTTTCATGGAAGATGCTCCATCGAAATAAAGCTCCAAACTGGTATCACCACTGTCGATTGCGTCAAACGCATGTCTGTCTGGCAAATCGCAATTTAAAGGAGAATCGGCAGGTATGGGATGCTCAGCAAGGAAGTCGGCGATGGCCTGGCCTTTTACTGCCCTGAGAGGTTGATACGTTATCGAAAATTCCATCAAGAGCAGGGCCCATTTAGCGAGTCGCCCTGTCAATATGGCTTTTGACATTAGATATTTGAGAGGGTCCACTTTTGAAATAAGACGGACTTCGTGCGCCAACGCATAGTGCCTAAGCTTTGTTATTGCGAAGATCAACGCCAGGCAGTGTTTTTCAATGGAAGAGTAGTTGCTTTCTGCCTCCAGCAGAACTCGACTTAAGTAGTAGAGTGCTCTTTCTTTCCCTTGGTCGTTCTCTTGTGCCCATAATGCGCCTAAGGAACCTTCGAGGGCGGTTGTATAAAGAATGAAAGGCTTCCCCTTAACCGGAGCAGCCAACACCGGCGGGTTCTGCAGGTATTGCTTGATCTCATCCAGTGCGCCTTGGCATTTTTGATCCCAAACGAATGGGGTTCCCTTCTTCATCAGGTGACTGTAAGGACGGCACTTTCCTGAAAGGTTGGCTATAAATCGCCGTATGTATGCGAGTTTCCCTTGGAGAGACCGCAGCTGTTTGAGAGTCCTCGGCGGAGGCATTTCCATGATCGCTTTAATCTTTGACGGATCTATTTCAATACCTCGGTGTCGAACAACGAATCCCAGGAATTTGCCCGAGGAAACCCCGAATGCACATTTAAGAGGATTCATCTTCAAGTTGTATTGCCGAAGGCGTTGAAATACAGTCTTCAGATGCTCGAGATGTTCCTCGTATGATTTGCTTTTAACCACGAGATCGTCGATATAGCATTCAACGATTTCGTGTATAAGGTCGTCGAAGATCTTTGTCATGGCCCTCTGATAAGTAGCACCGGCGTTCTTCAAACCGAAGGGCATCACTTTATAACAAAATATACCAAGAGGAGTCCTGAAGGCTGTGTGCTTCTGGTCTTCTGGATGCATTTTTATCTGGTTATACCCCGATGAGCCGTCCATGAAGGAGAAAACTTCATGAGTGGATGTATTGTCTATCATCAGTTCAGTGACTGGCACTGGGAAATCATCCTTCGGGCAAGCTTTATTAAGATCCCGGAAGTCTACGCATATGCGCACTGTCCCATTTTTCTTCATCACTGGGACGATGTTGGCGATCCATTCAGGGTACTGAACTTCCTGGATGAAGCCAGAGTCGATTAACTTTTTGACTTCGGTATTTATGCTCATCTCAAGCTCGAGTCGCATTCTTCTCGGCGCCTGTTTGACTGGCTTGATGTTCGGGGATATTGCTAGTCTATGTACAGCAACTTCTGGATCTAGTCCCGGCATCTCGGAATAGTTCCATGCGAAGCAGTCTTTATGCTGCACAAGGACGTCTTTTAACGCAGCCACCCTCTCTTCAGACAGCAGCTCGCTGACGAATGTCGGTCGCGGATCATTTATTGTCCCCAACTCGATTTTCTTGAGGTTATCTGCAGTAGTATGGATTCCATCTTCCAGCTCTTTTGGTGCTGGTGGAAATTCTGAGATTACCTCATCGCTGCCGTTTTCAAAGCACCAAGGAAGGTCATCCATGTTCTCGGGCTCTTCCCTTGATATCATTATCACGTGACAAGTACGAATTCGCTTCCAATCCCAATGCAGAACTGGTTCTTCTTTCGTGGTCTTGGGCTCGTGCTTTTGTGGTGGTGCTACCCTCCAGTTGTCAGACAACGCGAATTTGCCAAGCTGATATTGGTTCTCAACCCAATTCTTAAAGGTGAAGCAATCTTCAAGCGGATGCCCTACTACTCGATGGTAAGAGCAATAATTTGGGTTGGAAACTTCGCCCGCTTGCTCAGGGTGTTTAGACTCTGGCAGTGTAAGCATTTGATGTTTTAGAGCAAGATCAAGTATTTTCCTTGTTTTGTTCCGAGGAAATGAGTATACTCGACCCATTTTCTTCATGAGGGCTAGGTCAATAACGCTCGACTCTCGGATGCGTGGCTTCTTAGCTCTGCTTTGTGGTTGTCGAGCACCTTTTCGGCCCTTCGACTTGTTTTTGCTTTCGCGTCGAACCTTTTTTGCAGCAGGTTGACAAGGAGCGGCATTTTCATCCCTCACCACCTGTTGAAGGAGGCGCTGTGTCTTGGCTTTCTCATAGATTGCCATTTCACGATCGTGATCATTTCGGGCTTTTTGACTCGCATTCCTTATAAGTTTGCTCACCTGGTCTTCAAACGATGGACTGGGCGGTTTTGTATCAGGAACTTTTGCTGGCTCAGGATTAGCGTCCTCCCATTGAGCGTCCGCCTCTTCATCGAAGTCATACATGACATAACAGCTGTTTACTAGCTCCCGTTTTTTTGACCGGATGTACCCAAGCCCTTTTGTTTCTATTCTCCCGTTAGGCAGTTTGCATTGAGTCCCGGGAACGTTCCAGACCTTGTCATAGAATTTGGCCTTTCTAACGGTTTGTTCGAAAGGTATTGCCTGGCGCTTCAGCAGTTTCTTCAAACCTTCGGTATAATATCTGGGAAGACGGATAGGCTGAAGCCTGTCGAGCGTGGGATCCGCGCCATGCCAAATTTCTTTTTCCACCTTGTTTTCTTCAGAACGGTAGAATAGGATTGCCTTCTCGCCTTTTCGTCCGGGAGGAATATAGAATGTGTGCAATTCTTCTACGCTGTTGGCGTTGAGTGCATCCAGTTCTTTGTAATGTTCAAGCGGCACCATGGTTATCTGCAGACTTCGCTCTTCATCAGCGGAAACCCGTATTGAAGGCCGAGCAGGGAATACAGCATGAACTTCATCCTCTGAATCACTACCGAAGATCAATGAAGGAACGGATGGTCCTGGCCTAGTGGACTGGGATGGACCTGAATAATTTATATCCTCCTCCTCCTCGGTGTCACTGCCGAAGACAGGGATGGTAGCGTTAGTTTTGTTCTCCGGTTTGTGACACCTTTCCGTGTCTTCGAAACTCGGTAAGAAGTACTTGGCATCTTCATACTTGCGAACTTCGTTCACGGAAAACGGATTCAACTCTCCCGCCACAGTGTACTCAAGGCCATCCCTAGAATACTTCATGCACTGATGCTGTGTAGAAGGGATGATATTGTACCCATGTAGCCATGGTCGGCCGAGCAGAGCATTGTAGCACGTCTTGGCGTCTATAACATGGAATTTGATGTCTGTGACGAGCAACCCGAAGCGTAGCGTCAATATCACAGATCCAAGAGTCTTTGAGGATTGAGAGTCGAAACCGGAGATGGTGATTTTGTCTCGGGCGAGGTGTTGGACACTCATGCAAATCTCCTTTAACACTCGCACATTGAGTAAATTAACAGACGATCCGTTATCGACCAAGATTTTACCTATCTTTATGTCATGGCAGTATCCCGAGACATAAAGGGGGCGGTTGTGTTCACACGTCCCGAGGAGAAGGTCTTCATCACTAAAAGCAACGTCGGCCGTGTGCACCTCTTCCAATTCATCCTTCATCTTTTGTTCGGCTAGGAAGGCTTGGAACTGGTCCGGATCTGGTAGGGCCTTAATCAAAGAATCCCTCGCCTCTTTTGATAGTAATAGGGCATCGAGAATGCTGAGTTGTGAGGGTAGCTTTCTCAGATGTGCCAAGACATTGTAATCCACTTTACTCCTCTTTGGCGGGTTCTTGGCGGTTAACTCTTCCGCGACTTGGTCATCCAAAGCAATGTCTTTAGAGACCTTCTCTTTCCCTTTGTTTTTCTTGTTTAAGGGTCCGAGATTCTTTTCAGGTAGCGTCCGATTGCGTAGCTGTATATTTTCGCAAGCCTTCGGTTCTTCTTCTTTTCCCGAAATGGATTCTTTGAAGAGGGGGCCAAGCTCTAGCTCCTCATCGGAATCGCTCCCAAATGTAGCCACTTGTGACCCGGCGGTGTTAATCATGTGACAATTGTTGGCAGTTCTTTCAAGCTCTTTGGTCGTGTTTCTTTGCTCCCGACGAATTTTACGCTTTTCCCGTTTAAAGCGTTGTCGATTAGCGACGTATCCTTGCCACCACTTATCGAAAGCTTTGCAATCTTGGGTGGAATGCGAGACCTTCTGATGATATAAGCAATAAGAGGGGTGCATTTCCACCACGCCAGTAACTTTTTCTTCAGAGGGTGGTAGATTCATGCCCATCGATATGGCCTTAGCAAACTTTTTCCTTATCTTGAATTGGCTTTTGGCGGGAGTGGAGGTGTTTTGCTCCAGCGGGATCATCTCAGCTCTTTCATCAAGTCGCTGGCGCTTGGCCCTTTCGAATATAGCCGTCTCGCGTTCTCGATCAGCTTTGCTTTTCAACCGAGCTTCATTAAGAAACGCGCTAATCATTTCAACTGATAACCCTGGGGCTCTTGATTCGGCATTTGCCCCCAGCGTTTCAGTGCCAGAAGTCCCTTCATCGTTCGTGGTCGAATGAGAGATCATATGACAGCTCGCCACATATTCCTCGGATTCATCCGATGAACTTTCTCCCTCATCTTCTTTTTGGAAGACGTGATCAAGGAAATCTTGGAGCGTAATGGGAGTCCGCGCCTTTTGGTTGTACTCATCCAGTGCGTCGATTCGCTTTTGTAAGTCCGTGCGCTTGTCGCCAGGCTTCACGAGCTTCTTAGATTTCTTCTTCTTCTTTTTCGAAGATTTTGACGGCTGACTATGAGCGCTTGAACTACCACCATCGGTCTTCGGAGTCGGTCGTGGCTTCAACATCCCCTCAATAACCTGCGGTTCCAAGGGGTTCTTCCACTTGACCGCTGGACAGGTCTGAAGATCATTTAGCATTCTCCTTGTTTTGGCTGATAATACAACCTCCCAGGGAGCTTCTTCAATGACGGAGCATGTTGCCCCCGGCGTATTCGTCCCCTTAGAGGTGTGGGGCTGCGGAGGATTCACCTTCCATTTGTCAGATAGCGCAAATTTGCCCTGACGGTACTGGTTCTCAAGCCAATTCTTGAAAACGTAGCAATCCTCAATCGGATGGCCTAGCACTCGATGATAAGAGCAGTAATTGGGCTCGTTGACGTCGTTCGGTTGGAACGGACGTTTTGGATCTGGCAGATTTATGAGTCTGTTGCGCAACGCCAGCTCGAATAGCCTCCTCGTTTTATCGCGGGGGAAAGAGTAAGGGCGTCCCATCCTGTCCTCAAGGGGTACGTATGGGCGTGTATTGTTTGGACGAGCAACCGGCTTCGAGTCGCTCGGTTGTTGTTGGGCATTAGCGACAATGATCGCTTTTCCCTTTCCTTTATCGTTTCGGGAGTCCGGTTTCGGGAGAGGGGGTTTATGGCCCATCTGGTCCATCTGCGCTAATTTGTCGATCAAAGCCTGGAAGGAAGTCGGCTTGAAGAACATCATAAACTGTGAAATGGTTGCTTGTGGATCGAGGGTTCCAACAAACATTCCCACCGCAGGGGCTTCTTCTATGCGCTGTTCACACTTCGACCATAGATTACGCCACCGTATAGCGTACTGAACCCATGTCTCGCCGGGTTTTACCCTGTCGTTAATCAGCGCCGTCATCGGGGTACGCTCACTGGCACTTGCAAAACGTTGGGTGAAGAGCAGCTCCATCTCCGCAAAGGTTTTAATAGAGTCGTTGGGAAGCTCAGAATACCATTCGAACGCCGTATCTGATAGGCTTCCAACAAACTGACGAAGCAGAAGCTTGTCGTCGCCGCCGGTGTTACCGCAAAGCGCCCTGAACTGGGCAACATGTTGATGGGGATTGCCGGTCCCTTTGTAGACATGAAACTTGGGAATTGTATAACCTGGCGGGTACTTAATCTGATCGTACCAACCCGGATATGGCCGCCCCGTCTTTATGATCTGACCGGCTGCTTCTGCCGCGTGATGAACCTTTATTTGCTGGGCTATGTATTCGTCCAGATCAATCTTAGAGATTGTATCCTCTTTAGCTGTTGATAGAACGGGGGGTTTGATGTCTCTCCCCTATCATCTCCAAGGACGATCGGGGGTTCTTCAGTCGGGGGATCTTGTTGTATCATCATCCCTATCATGTCCTGGAAGAGGAGGCCCATACGCTGTATATTGGCTGCTTGTTCAGCAGCCTCTTTGTCTCTCTTTTCCAGTTCTCGGCGGAGGAACTCGGCGTCGGTCTCTTCCTCTTAGCGTTCATCTAAGGACGTCCCAGGGTTCTCTTTTGGCTCCGTGAGTGCAGCCATTGTAGTCATCATCTCCTGGAGCTTTTGTTGCTGCTCCTGAGCCTTGGTCACTGATCGGGTAAGCGGTCGGTGACCCGTAGAAGTGCGGCTTTCCTCCTTTCCAGAAGCCATATAAACCGTATGAACTGTTATGCCCCCTGACTTGGGGCGTTTAGGTTCACCGCTTTTAAACTTTGTCAGTGTCACGGGAGCTTTCTCTGGCCTTTTTCTTTTGTGGACCATTGAGGTTGAAGGAGCCGTTGAAGTGGGCATCCTAGCATTTGTTTCCCCCTGCCGTTTAATGGGGCGGTTTTTGTCCTTTTCCACCTTTGCCTTTTTCTGGCGATGAAAGTGGTCTGGGTCAATCACGGAATCTTGAACCCTCCGCCAAACTTTATAAATTTTTGACGATAGCCGTTGAGGGGCATGTTCCTGCTTTGTCTCCGGAGCTTTTTCCATAGGCGGAGGAGATCTTTTCAACGTAGCAATTGGAGAGTTCTTTCTCACCTTCCTCAGCAATTCAAAGCAGTTCCCAGTTGGAACAGCAGCGTTGACCTCCACCACTGGAGCAGGTGGGGTTAGCCCTGAGGGAGAGTTGCCCCCTGCTTTTCTCACTCGTCGCCAATGGCGACGTCGCGCACGACGAGCCGTTGGGACTGGCTCGGAAATCGAGATGGTTTCTTGTTGTCCCCTGTTTGAGTGTGGGGTAACTGCCGATGTCAGCCTATCGAAGACTGATGCCTTTTGACCAGTTGGGGGAGGAGTGGGAACCGTCAATCTTGTGAAGACCGACTCTCTGATGGGAGAAGCCGCTTTAACGACTTCCAAAGCAGCGGCCGTTGCCCTCTTTGGGACGACCACTTTATAGTTCTGACCTAGCCTGGTAAAACGGAGGCTGTCGGCTTAGTAGCGGGCGATCCGTTGACAGGGGTCGTGGTAGCAGTGAGCCGGTCGAACACCGACTCCTTGTTCGCTTCTGGTGCGGATATCGGCATAGAGAAGCTTGTAGGTGGGACCATGGTCCCGAAAAACAGGCCGGTGGTGGCCTGGGTCACCTGGTCTACCGGCAGAGTAAGGAAGGAAGCCGCTTGGGGCCCATATGTCACACCTCCTGGTGAAGTGGAGGGTCCGTTGCAGTGGCATTTCGAGCAGTTGGTGCAGTTGAAGGCCATTGAATCTTGAGTTCTGCGCCAGACAAAAGACCAAATCTTAGCAACTTGAAATCCAAAGGCGACCATTTAACAAACCGCGATTGGTTCGCGAAGACGACACACGAAGTGTGGAGTGGAAAGAGGAAAAGGTCCCACCGGGCGTGCCAGAATCTGTTCCCCTCCGAACGGCGGCGCACAAGACTGCGAAGTCCTGGCGCTGAGATTCGGGGCAGATGCTATTTGGTTTTATCCGTCTACCTCTCCGAAGATGCCAAGTTGATTTATGGCACCGTGTATCGGAGGTTTAGACGGATGCGGCCGATGTAGCAGACTTTGTCAGATTCCTCCTCGCTTGAGGGGTTTTTGATTGTGGGGACGCTTTTCCCTGCAGGCGCAAGCCCCTGCAGTTAATTACGCTACCGCATCGCGGTAACAACTTTCTCCTTCTCCAGAATTTCACTTCGTGTCGTGGGTGTTTGTTTTGTTTGTGGTTGCCCGTGGATTGTATACGGAGACTGAGTAATACCGTCGCCCGTAGGACGTGGATTAGTCCAAATCCGTATTTACTTAGATTTGGGTTTGGTGTTTTTAGTTTAAGGATACATTAGTCGCGTTGCAACTAAGATCAACTTAAACATTCGTCAAGGATACGTTAGTCCTGTTTTGGACTAAGATCAACCTGACGTGGTGATTCATTTAATTTATGTCCATCGGGACTCATCACCTCTCTAACATCGTTGAAGGATTACAACGATAGGTGTCAGAGGAGCTCAGAGATGTACCCTTGAACCAAAGCTGATTGAGGGTTTTATAGTCCATTTAAGTTTTTAAGGATACGTTAGCCGTGTTTGGGGCCAAGATCAACTTAAACGGGATCGTTTAGATCCGGCAAAAGAGCAATTGGCTCTATTGTTCCAATTTAGGGACGTAGTGGTCCATTATTAGTTTAGGGACGTCTCGGTCCGATACCAGTTTAAGGACGTAGTGGTCCGTCATTAGTGTAGGGACGTTTCGGTCCAACGCCAGTTTAGGGACGTAGTGGTCCAACATTAGTTTAGGGACGTCTCGGTCCGATATTAGTTTAGGGACGTTTCGGTCCGACATTAGTTTAGGGACGTTTCGGTCCGACATTAGTTTAGGGACGTTTCGGTCCACGAGTTTAAGGACCCCGCAGTCCATATGGGTGTGTGGTCGTTGGGACCCGTCACCTCTTTGACGTCGTTGAGGAATTACAACGATAGATGTCAAAGGAGTTCGGAGATGTACCCTCGAACCGGACGTAAATTGATTTAGGAGAGCCATTTTGCTCAGTCAATTTAATTTAAGCACTTACGGCCAAAATTGGGCTAAGTCCAGTTGAAAATGTTCAACACCATCATTTATTTTTTTATTAGACCTGTGCTAGGGCTTTGCCCATACTTAAATAATGCATTGCATTACTTCAGGCCATTTATGCCCATTTTGATTGGGATGCAAATCATTTATTTTGGTCCATTGGACCTTTCAATTGGGCTCTGCCCTTCCAAATAATGCACAGCATTTTATTTATTAGGCTTGTTAAGCCTTTTAATTGGGCTTGGCCCTTCAGGAAGTGAAATGCATTGCATTTGTCAGGAGCTTTGCGCCAATCACTGAGCGCAAGCTCATATGGTGATGACACGTGTCATGCTCTGGGGAGCGCAAGCGCAACAGTGCAGCGCGCTGCGCTGTTGCGCTGGCGACACGTGGCGTGCTCTCAGTGAGTTGCGCCAATTCCAGAGAGCAAAGCTCTATCTTAAGGGCGCTTAGTGCAAGTGGTTTTATAGCCGACACGTGGCGCTCTCTTAAGAGCGCAACGACGCAGTTTGGAAGTGCAAAGCACTAAGAATCTTTTAGATTCAAGAAGGGAAGTGCAAAGCACTGTTTAATTTCTTGATCTAAATTAGATCAAAGAAAAATAAATTTTTCTTTATTTGAAGAACCAGAGGTTCATAAAAGTGCAAAGCACTATTTAATTTCTTGATCTGAAATAGATCAAAGAAAAATAAATTTTTCTTTATTTGAAGAACCAGAGGTTCATAAAAGTGCAAAGCACTATTATTATTTTTTTATATTGTTTTTAAAGAACCAGGGGTTCACAAGAAGTGTAAAGCACTGTTTATTATGTAAAGATCATTGATCTTGTTTTTAGACCAATGATCTATTAGAAGAAATTTCTTCTAATCCATGAAGGTTCTTTACCTTTTTCTTGAAATCTTCTCAGAGTTCTCTCTGTTTAAAGTTCTTAAGTTCTCAAGAAAAATGTTGATGCTTTTGAATTGAGGCTTAGGGTCCTTTTTATAGTGCTCACAAATTAGTTAAATTTGTTAAAGAGATCATTCTCTGAGTGATTTGGGGAATTTTCCCCACCGTTGGATCTTTGATCCAAGGGCTTCTGCTTTGCAGAAGAAAATCTTCTTGTTTTAACAAGAACAGAAAAGATTTCTTAAAATCTTAATTTAGTTTGGCGCAGATGCCCCAGCGCGTGACACGTGTCGCACAGCGCAGCGCAACTGCGCCAGCGCATCTGCGCTGACACGTGTCGCGCAGCGCACAGCGCAGCGCAACTGCGCCAGCGCATCTGCGCTGACACGTGTCGCGCAGCGCACAGCGCAACTGAAGCGTTGCTTCAGACAAATAGAGCTCTGCTCTGATTGGGTGCGCCTTCTTGGGCGTTGCGCTGACGTATTAGCGCCAGACACGCGGCGCGTTGCGCCCGAGACTTGAAGCGTTGCTTCAAAATTTGAATTTTGAATTCAAACAGAGCTTTGCTCTGATTGGGCGAAACAACAATCTTTGTCGCGTGTCCACCCAATTGTGGAAGACCCCTCTAAGCTCGTAGCCGCCGGGAACGCGCTTGAGCATTGATCACCCTTACCTAAGACGATCCACCTGAGGGAACGCGGGGGAGGCTCTAACCGACAGTCCAAAGTTGTTAGGTTTGGATGGCCGGTGATGTAGGAATACTTCGCTATATTTTTCTCTCTAGGATCTTACTCAAAAATGGAAGCAAGAAGAAGAAGGAGATGAGCTAGAGGAAGCATAAGCCATGGTTGAGGAGATGAAGAAAAATATCAACAAGTCATAAAGAATAGAAAAGAATAATGGCTATATAATCCAACCATGATGGAATAGTGCATCCAAATGGATTTAACAATATAAAAAGCCAAGCCATGCCTCTTGACCATGCTTATGCCACCTCATTTCCCATTTAATTTTCCAAAAAGGAAAATCAAATATGAGGTGTCCTTCTTCTAGAAGCATTACCATATAAATACGGAATACTTCACCTGGTATATGTATCGCTTCATATACGCGTATCCGTATAAAAACACGGATAGCACCAAAGAGAGAAAATGAATAGTGAATAATAATACTAAAATACATGTATCAAAATACATATATAAATTATTAAATTAAAACCTGATTTAATAATCCAGCTTAATCGTAAGCCGGCTAGTATCATCAACCGTCCGATTAAAGTCCGTGTACTGCGTACACGTATTTAATCAGACCCCTGCACGTACCATCGTATGGCTCCTACATCTATCGCCTGAACCGGGAAAACTCTCTGTGTAGGACTTTAAAGACTCAACAATACGCTGGCAGTGGGTTTAACCACAAGCACGTCAGCGACACTAGCTGTACGTAATGGCTACACATGTATTTGTCGAAAGGGGGGTCGATAATCAAGTGCGTCCTTACCTTACCGAGCCTGAATGTAACAATTTCCGTACAGTCCGGTCTCTTCGTCATAGAGTATCGCATATCGGGTCTAGGGGTTGGATAACGTCAGACCTCTACTAACCCGATAAGTCGTGTCTGAGTCTAGCTCATTACCAACTGAGATACTACTGATCAACTATCAGTAAATCTCCCCTACCGTGGCCACAGATTTCTGGTGATAGCCAACTGAACACATAGCGACATCGACTCCTAATACCAGGAGAGACGAATCCCTGACAGCCGATCACTGCCTCCATATGGCTCGGGACTGTACCCAACTAAAACCTGTTTGCACGACTCATTTGAGCTGTGGTAGGGTAGTAATCAAAGTACAGTGGGAACTCACACGAGACAAATGACGACTTCAGGTCAAATTACTAACTTGTACTCATGCCACCTGAGAACTTCCATCTGACGATAGGTATAATACTATCCAGAAGTTCTCGGCGAGTCCGTCCAGTGTATTCACCTCCAGTGAGCACCTGCATACTATCTTAGGTGACACAACACCAATGGCTTGTGAGACCGGCCACCGCCCCTCGTCGGAGTCTCGAAGCGTATACACTAGTCTACTCCGGAATATCGATGCCAAGTCTCGATACTTTCACGACTAGGAAAATTTAAGGACGTGCTTATAGGCTACCCAGCTCTCACATATATGATCGCCATCATAATATTAATAGTCAAGCAAGAATCATATGGGCTCTATCAACATGTAATAGTGATCTGCAATACCATATAATGCATGCACATGATGATAAAGACAAACCAGATAGCATACTATCATTTTGAGTAAGACTGTCCTACCCGTATAGGTTCTCCATCAATCATCACAATCGCGTGCCTGCAATTACAATAATTGACTTGAGAGCATTATATCCAACATCAATAAACCTCGGCCTACACCAGGCAGGGGGAATCTGTACATGCTTGAGAAGCGCACGCATTCCCATCTCAATGGGGTGACGAAAAACACCCTACAGATTCTGGCCCGCCCGGTGTGACCTTTTCTCTCCTCCCATATTTCGGGTTAAACGTTCATGCGAACTCAATCAACATATATATCGATTGCCTGTACCGAAGTCATTTTTTTCTTGTGTGTACAGGTTAACTGCTTTCAGTCACAATCTCGAACTCAGCAATCATGTCTCCCAAGATGAGCTTCGTTTCTAACGCCACTCCGATTCCCTACGTGGTCAGGATCAATGCCCATATGGTTCTCCCTACAAGTCTCAACCGGCAATGGGAGGAACCGCCCCGTCTATTTGGTTCCATCATCATCTAACCTGCCGAGAGCGCTCATCTGGCAGAAATCCCGGCAAACCAGATCCAAGACGGTCATAAGGGGTAAGAGGTCGAACGTTGTGATCGCTAAGGCACCACAACCCAAACTTAAGACGTGTCCGAATGACTCTCTGGTGCTCCAGCTGTGGGCAAGACTGCCGGTACAAAGGGCATCATTAAACGTCGTGGACGAGCTCAGGTGATGACTCCAACAAGTGCACAATCAGGCGTATCTCCAAAGCCCTCCATCGCCCGGTATACGACGGATTCCCAAAGAGCCGTAGCCTGCCAAGTGCTCAGAACAGAAAGGTTAAGACAGAAGCGGCTCAGGTATCGAGCCAACAAGAGGTGTCACGCCCCGCGAAGGGGACGCGACGAGGTCCGCTACGTATGTACTCAGAAGTACATACGCTAAGCGTAGCTAAGCAATATAGAAATAAATACACAAGAGACAAGAAATGAAAGAACAGCAACTTTTATTTATTAACATTCTTTATACAATACATGAAAAGGAAATACAACTGGAATAAAGATGCCTAAACAGTGGCATAACAGGAAATGAAAAAGTACTGAAAAGAAAAGTGTACAATGATACTACAGTGCAGGGTCTTCGGCAAACTACTCCAAGTCTTCTTGCGATGGCTCGATCTCTGCCGGGTCCAAACCACCTGAAGACATTCAAAGAAGAAAGAAATAGAATGTTGTCAGCGAACAAATCGCTCGGTAAGTCCCAAAGATAAGAGGAGAATAGATAGAGAGTAAGATAGAGAGAGAGTATATCATTGTAGTTATATTATATTGTTATATTGTTGTAGTATTGTGTTAACGCTGTTGTTTGCAGCTTGGTACAGAAGGATACCAGTGTATACGAGAGGAGTCTCACTTGCCCCGGAGACTATGGTATCAGGAACTCAAGAAACCGTTATGCCACGGTACAACATCAACGGAATATAGGTTAGGTGTCTTAATCTGACCACCTCGTGCCACCTTTAACACCTTCCGTACCAATCTACCCCTTAAAAACCCCGCGATATCTTGTTTGTATTGTTATCTCGTAATTTGTACTGGTTGTATGATTGATTGACTGACTGACCGAAACCATGATATCAGGAAACGGTTATAACCGGAGAGTCATGTAAATGGAATATTGGGAATTATGTAAAAGGAATATATATTCATGGTTCGGTTCAGTCAAGTTGAATAGATTGTTAACTGGATTCAGGGATTCATGTGTTCATATTGAGTTGAAATATTAAAGAATGTAAATTGACTTGAATCATATTCAAGTCAGAAATAGTCAGACTCAAACCCGAGTCAGACTAAAAGAAAAGTAATTTGAAGTTCTATAATTGTTAGGGTCCTTATTGTAATTTATAAAACTTGAGGGGGTTTTATGTAAAAAGTACTTTTGTAAGTTTTCAAGATACACCTCAAGTATTTGTTATTCGTCTTTATAATTATAATGAGTGTAAATTTTACTTGTGTTATTCTAGTGAATATATCCTAATAAAAGTATTAATTTATAATATTGAATTATTTGAAGTTCATGGTATTTTAATGTAACTTTTAATCTTGTAATTTTTAGGAAAAGGTGGAAACTTTATTTTATAATAAAATAGATGTTTAAATGATAAATATACATATGTTAATACAAGAATAATTTTATATAAATAATTTATTTTCCAAAAATCTCATTTTTCTTAAATGTCGTATTTTAAACCTTTCGAGACCGAATGCTCCTTGCGGAGGTCTGAATCTCGCACTGCTAGGGTCGAGGGTGCACGATAAACCGTACAATCCCTAACGAGTTCCCCAAAGGTGGGTTGTAGTGGCGCTTTGCAAAGATTTAATAAATACTAATTCTTTAGAAAACGGTTTTATAAAGTAAAAGGTATTTATTTGTAAAAGGATATAAATTTCCGTATTTTAGTTTCTAGGGTTTCCTAAGTCAACTAGCCTATTTCTAAGGTCTAAACGATAAGTCATTAGAAGCCTCAAATCGCCTCTTCACCGCCAATTGTGGCCAGGTAAGTACAAGTGAGGAGGGAGGGATCCGCTCATGAATCGTGAGGCGGGCCTTTTAAAGTTACCCAGCTCACTTGCCTAGCCTAGACACCACAAAGTCAGTTTAGATAAACGATCGATGTCCACAACTTATCGTATTTTTCCTAGTAAGAAATATTTATGTAAAAAATGTAACAAATCTAAACCTTTAAGAATGATTTTATGAAGATTATGATATTTTAATGAAAGTTTCATTTTATCGTATTCTAAATTTTTATGAAATCATTTTAGGGTTTGTATTTACGTGTGTGTGGAGGTAGGTCATTACCTCGTGACTTATTTTAGGGTTTAGTGAAGTTTAGGGGTTAAACATGATATATTAAACATGAGGGTATTTAAGTGAAAGAATACGGTATTTGCAAAAGTTATCATTTCATGTGTGAAAACTCATTCAAATTGATTTTTTACAAGTTTAGTGGTCAGGATGAACATGTTTAGGAATGAGGGAATTGATTAGAAGAAGAAAAATAAATTTTATGGTATTATTGTGAAAAGAATACGATATTACAAGAAATCTATCATTTCATGTGAGAAACTTTGTCCAAATTGATTTTTATGTGATTAATAGTCATCATGAATATGTTTAGGTATTATGGAATTGGTGACAAGTGAAATTTTGTAGAAAAACCGAATCGGAAATCGGTTTGTTCCGATTTCCGTCGGGTTTCATAATTCCGTATTTTGAGAAGTAGAAAAGAGAGAAGAATGGGACTTACGGGTTTCAAACTCTTTTAAAGAGTATAGAGGAACAAGAGAAATGGCCGTGGTGTTGTTTCGTCGCCGATTGCTTCAAAGAACGTTGCCGGAAATCCGTCAGCGCTTCGCCGTGAACTCGATTTCAAAGCACACTTTTCTTGTGGAAATTTCAAGAGAGTAAATCTAAGGTTTTGGAATGAGAGGGTAGGGGGTAGGGGTCTATTTATAGGGTAGCTAGGGTAGGGTAGGTGAAAGGTTTTGTTTATTAAAAAAAATTGTAAAAATTTAAAGAAAAACATTAAAATTTTGTAGTAATTAGGGTGTATTAAAAATTCTGGAACCGATATAATAATTTGGAGTTAACAGAGAGTTATGGGAGACGAAAAGCCACACTTTTCGTTTTGGGACCCCGGCCGTCCGACCAACTCCAGCCGGCGGCGCCGGCCGATTCGGCCGGGATCGGCGACGGTTGGGTGCGGGTTCTCTGACTAAGACTTTGACATACTCCGTTTTTTGGAGTTCAGTTCAACATTTGGGAGTTATGGCCTGTGGACTATTGGGCTTCCAAGAATTTTAAGAGAGAAATAATCTAAAAATAATATAGGGCATGGGATTTGAACTCTGGTGGCTTGGTTCAGCAGTGTAAGGTGTTACCAATGAGCTACAAGCTCCTTCTTGTAATTATTGTGTTATTTAATTATTTAAAATGATAGCAGCAAGAGTAAATACTCCAAGTATACATTAAATTTTAAAGTAATTTCTTGTACACTAAAAATGGAGTTATTTCATTCTTATAGCTTGTAATTAAAAACAAAAATAATTACCTAAATCTTGTGCTCAGGCTAAAATAGCCCTTTGTGGATTTTTGAAAAAAATATTTGAAAAATCTGTATAGGAAAAAGTGTATAAGAAAATTAGGGTTGTTACATTCTACCCTCCTTATAAAAATTTCGTCATCGAAATTTGTAAAAGGAAGGTGTAACAGTGCAAAGAAGTTTGGTGGTTGTAATATAGATTGTGTATAAAATAACAAAGAGATACAAGGGTGAAAGAGGCTTACCGGTGTTACCTTGACCTACAGTCTCGGCTTCTACGGCTTCTAATGTGAAGGTTTGTCGCCGTGGTATATTCCTTCTAGCTGGAGGCACATTCTGCCTTTGGGGCCTGTTTCTCTGTCCCCTAGGCATGTCCCTCATTGTCTGTTGGAATTGGCGAGCAAGCTATGCAGGTGGTGGAGCAGGTAGTGCAGGACGAGTTGCAGGAGCCTGGATAGCTGGCCGCTGCGGGTAGTTGGTGTGTGTGTGAGCTGAGTTGTATCTATATGGACAGGTCTCAATTCTGTGATTGGACGCGCCACAAAGTAGGCACAGGACTTTTGCACGCCTACAGTCCTTTATCAAATGTCCATCTCTCTTGCAATCGAAACAGAAATGTGGTCTTGGCTGGTGATTGGGTTCTTCAGTTCTCCTGGGTTCGAACGTTGGCCTGGAAGAGGCTCCTCCTGCCATCTGGTCGGCAGGGCGCTTGACTCCTGCAGACTGAGGTCTGCCCCTCTCTTTTATCACTGCCTCATAGCTGCGGGCAGCTTCCAGAGCATCCTCATGAGTCAAAAAACTTTCCTGTGGCTAGAGCAGCCTTAATCTCTGTGTCCAAACCTTGTTGGAAATGACGGGCTTTGATATCGTCCGTCGGTATCAAGTGTGCTGCGAATCGGCTCAACATAGTGAATTCAGCGTCGTATTCATCTACCGATTTGTCCCACATTGATCCTTGCTGTAGATGAATGAACTGCTGCTCCATGGCAAACCTGGCAGTCACAGGGAAGTATTTCGTGTCGAACTTCTCGCGAAATGTTTTCCATTCAATAGGCTGTTCAAGACGGCTTTCTTCCGCCTTCCACCAGTTCCGTGTATTGTCTGTGAGTTGCAGCTTTGCAACTCGGACCCAAGCTATTTCTGGCACTTGTACTGCCGCCAGATCATCCTCTGTGCTTCGAGCCCATTCCTCAGCTTCCAGTGGGCTCCCCTTTCCTGAGAACTGTTTGGGATGTAAAGCTCTGAATTGCTTCACCCCAGGTGCGTCAGTCTCGGGACGGTTCAGAAGTTGCTGCTGTCCCTCTAGGAGGCTGCGGATTGCCTCAAGCAGAACCGTTTGCTCCGTAGGTGGTGCAGGAACAGCTGGTGTGAGAGGTAGTGCTGGGGGTGGAGGTGTGTTGTTGACGTTGGTGCTGGTGTTGTTCGGAGAATCCATAACCTTGAAGAAAAATTCGGGTTAGGACAGATTCAAATACATGAAATGATAAGATTCAAGGAATAGAAATTCGCAAGATTCAAGGAATATGAATTGTAAAGAATGTTTTAGTTGCTGGTTCTTGTGTTATATTGCTTAGGTTGTTCACGCAGACCAGAACTGCATGACAGAGATTCAAACAGCTCTGACCTGCATGGGCCACCAACAAAACCTGTCACGCCCCGCTTCCCAGTGTACGGAGAAGGGGACGCGGCGAGGTCCGCTACGTATGTACTCAGAAGTACATACGCTAAGCGTAGCTAAGCAATATAGAAATAAATACACAAGAGACAAGAAATGAAAGAACTACAACTTTTATTTATTAACATTCTTTATACAATACATGAAAAGGAAATACAACTGGAATAAAGATGCCTAAACAGTGGCATAACAGGAAATGAAAAAGTACCGAAAAGAAAAGTGTACAATGATACTACAGTGCAGGGTCTTCGGTAAACTACTCCAAGTCTTCTTGCGAAGGCTCGATCTCTGCCGGGTCCAAACCACCTGACGACATTCAAAGAAGAAATAAATAGAATGTTGTCAGCGAACAAATCGCTCGGTAAGTCCCAAAGATAAGAGGAGAATAGATAGAGAGTAAGATAGAGAGAGAGTATATCATTATAGTTATATTATATTGTTATATTGTTGTAGTATTGTGTTAACGCTATTGTTTGCAGCTTGGTACAGAAGGATACCAGTGTATACGAGAGGAGTCTCACTTGCCCCGGAGACTATGGTATCAGGAACTCAAGGAACCGTTATGCCACGGTACAACAGCAACGGAATATAGGTTAGGTGTCTTAATCTGACCACCTCGTGCCACCTTTAACACCTTCCGTACCAATCTACCCCTTAAAAACCCCGCGATATCTTGTTTGTATTGTTATCTCGTAATTTGTACTGGTTGTATGATTGATTGACTGACTGACCGAAACCATGATATCAGGAAACGGTTATAACCGGAGAGTCATGTAAATGGAATATTGGGAATCATGTAAAAGGAATATTTATCCATGGTTCGGTTCAGTCAAGTTGAATAGATTGTTAACTGGATTCGGGGATTCATGTGTTCATATTGAGTTGAAATATTAAAGAATGTAAATTGACTTGAATCATATTTAAGTCAGAAATAGTGAGACTCAAACCCGAGTCAGACTAAAAGAAAAGTAATTTGAAGTTCTATAATTGTTAGGGTCCTTATTGTAATTTATAAAACTTGAGGGGGTTTTATGTAAAAAGTACTTTTGTAAGTTTTCAAGATACACCTCAAGTATTTGTTATTCGTCTTTATAATTATAATGAGTGTAAATTTTACTTGTGTTATTCTAGTGAATATATCCTAATAAAAGTATTAATTTATAATATTGAATTATTTGAAGTTCATGGTATTTTAATGTAACTTTTAATCTTGTAATTTTTAGGAAAAGGTGGAAACTTTATCTTATAATAAAATAGATATTTAAATGATAAATATACATATGTCAATACAAGAATAATTTTATATAAATATTTTATTTTCCAAAAATCTCATTTTTCTTAAATGTCGTATTTTAAACCTTTCGAGACCGAATGCTCCTTGCGGAGGTCTGAATCTTGCACTGCTAAGCTCGAGGGTGCACGATAAATCGTACAATCCCTAACGAGTTCCCCAAAGGTGGGTTGTAGTGGCGCTTTGCAAAGATTTAATAAATACTAATTCTTTAGAAAACGGTTTTATAAAGTAAAAGGTATTTATTTGTAAAAGGATATAAATTTCCGTATTTTAGTTTCTAGGGTTTCCTAAGTCAACTAGCCTATTTCTAAGGTCTAAACGATAAGTCAATAGAAGCCTCAAATCGCCTCTTCACCGCCAATTGTGGCCAGGTAAGTACAAGTGAGGAGGGAGGGATCCGCTCACGAATCGTGAGGCGGGCCTTTTAAAGTTACCCAAGCTCACTTGCCTAGCCTAGACACCACAAAGTCAGTTTAGATAAACGATCGATGTCCACAACTTATCGTATTTTTCCTAGTAAGAAATATTTATGTAAAAAATGTAACAAATCTAAACCTTTAAGAATGATTTTATGAAGATTATGGTATTTTAATGAAAGTTTCATTTTATCGTATTCTAAATTTTTATGAAATCATTTTAGGGTTGTTCCCCTCCGAATGGCGGCGCGCAAGACTGCGATGTCTTGGCACTGAGACTCGGGGCAGATGCTAATTGGTGCTATCCGTCCATCTCTCCGAAGATGCCAAGTTGATTTATGGCACCATGTATCGAAGGTTTAGACGGATGCGTCCGATGTAGCAGACTTCGTCAGATTCCCCCTCGTTTGAGGGGTTTTTGATTGCGGGGACGCTCTTCCCTGCAGGCGCAAGCCCCTGCAATTAATTACGCTACCGCATCGCGGTAACAACTTTCTCCTTCTGCAAATGGTTACTTCGTGTCGTGGATGTTTGTTTTGTGTTTTATTGCCCGTGGATTGTTTACGGAGACTGAGTTATGTCGTCGCCCGTAGGGCGTGGACTAGTCCAAATCCGTATTATCTTAGATTTGGGTTTGGGGGTTTGGTTTGAGGATACGTCAGCCATACTTGAGGCTAAGATCAACTCAAACGTTTGTTAAGGATACGTTAGTCTAATTTTGAGACTAAGATCAACTTAACGGGATCGTTTAGATCCGACAAAGGAGCGTTTTAGGCTCCACTGTTCCAGTTTAGGGACATAGTGGTCCATCGTATATATGGCCGTCGGGACCCGTCACCTCTCTGACGACGTTGAAGGATTACAACGACGGATGTCAGAGGAGTTCAGGGATGTACCCTCGAGCCAGAGGTAATTGGGGGGATTCATAGTCCAGTCTGTTTGAAGGTTTAAGGATACGTTAGCCATCTTTAAGGCTAAGATCGACTTAAATGGGACAGTTTAGATCCGACAAAAGAGCATGCAGGGCTCTATTGTTCTAGTTTAAGGACATTGCGGTCCATGGGTAGTTTAAGGACATTGCGGTCCATTGTTAGTTTTAAGACATCTCGGTCAAGGTTAAGGACGTCGTAGTCCATGGGTTTAAGGACCCCACAGTCCATTGTTAGTTTTAAGACATCTCGGTCAAGGTTAAGGACGTCGTAGTCCATGGGTTTAAGGACCCCACAGTCCATTGTTAGTTTTAAGACATCTCGGTCAAGGTTAAGGACCTCATAGTCCATGGGTTTAAGGACCCCACAGTCCATATCAATGTGTGGTCATCGGGACCCGTCACCTCTTTGAAGACATTGAGGGATTACAATGCCAAGTATCAAAGGAGTGAAGAGATGTACCCTAGAACCGGAGTGGATTAAATAGTCCTTGGCCCAATTTGGGATCAAGACCAATTAATTATGTTATAAGCCTATTAGCCCAGTTGATTACGAATTGAGGACTTATGGCCAGCTTGGGCTAAGTCCAATCAGGAGAGGCTTTGCCTCTATCCATTTAGCCAATTGGACCAATGTCTAGTGTTAAACACTAAAGACCAACCAGTGTTGAACACTGAGAATGAGATTGACAAGTTAGTGTTTAACACTAAAAGATAATTGGTGTTAAACACCAGCAACATGGCTTTTCAAATTAGTGTTAAACACTAAAACAGATCAGTATCAAACACTGGCAACAGAGATCTCAAATTAGTGTTAAACACTAAGGTAGTCAGTGTTGAACACTGCAAATAAAGTTTTTTGATTAGTGTTGAACACTAAGGCCCAACAGTGTTTTAACACTGGGTTCGGGAGTTTCAATTTAGTGTTAAACACTAAGGCAAGAGGGGTCACGTGGCGACACGTGAGAGCGCCCTCCCTTCATTTATTCTGCTGAGATTATCGCATCTTTCAGAGCATCACGTGACGGGCATTCAAATGCTTATATGTTAAAGCTTCTGCCGAGGGTCACGTGGGTCACGTGGGGCACTGCCTCAAAGGGGCTTTCTGTAGGTCTTTTGGAGGGGTCACGTGGTGGCACGTGACCCTGCCTCTATGTATGTTGTTTAGAGGATCTGTTAATCTTTTCCAGGAATTAAATTCCTCGTAGGGTTGAACCCTGACAATAATTTCAGAGGAATTAAATTCCTACTTCCTTTCGAAGATTTATATTCTGGAATAGAGTTGGACTCTGAATTTTCTGTAGGAATTAAATTCCTCATATATATGAAGAACTGAATAGGGTTAAACCCTAATAAAAGCTTTTAAGGAATTAAACTCCCATTCTCTGTTAAATTACGATTAAGGGAATTAAATTCCCGCTGTTTCAACAGAACTAGGTTCTTAATTAGGGTTAAACCCTGTTTTTGTTCTGAAGGAATTAAATTCCCATAACACAGGGTCAAGCCCTAGTTTTATTTTAAATGAATTAAATTCCTATAGTTCTGTGAGAATTAAATTCTCGTGCTTCCGTTCCCTCTCTATGTTTTGGATCTGCATGGCAGGATCTCAACCCATTGAGAATTAAATTCTCAACCTCAAGGGGAGATGTGCACTTTGCAGATCCTTTATCAAAGAGAGAAGAAATATGTTCTTCTGTTTTATATATCAGAGTTAAACTCTGTCGAGAATTAAATTCTCCTTTCTTTCAAGGAGCCTTCCCTTTCTTACCTAGGGTTTTCTTTTGCAGAAGATCCAAGTTCCTCGAAGTATCAAGGCTCCCTCTCCCTTTCTTCCCTCTGCATATATATCTCTTTTTGTGTGTCTCTTGGCTCCTATTTATAGGAGAAGCAGCCGAGTCAATTAGTTTTTTACGAATCTTCATTGAGAGATTTGATTTGCATCCATCATTCGTTCTGGACCTTTGGATTATTAGGTGAATTTTATTCACCATTGGATTTCAAGTCCCGGGATTCTCCTTTGTTATTTCGGTTAGATTTAATAAGGAAATCTTTCCAAACTCGAGATTTTCCCATAAATAGGTGATATTTAATCACCTCTGAACCTTTTATTTAATTGTTTCTAGATAGTCGCTTTCCTTTGGAAGGATTTGAATCTCCTTCAGAATTTAATTCTGTTAACAAAATGGGCTTTGAAAGCCAGTCACGTGTGACCACGTGACCCATGGTCACGTGTGGACACGTGACCCCCTTTGGAATGAGCCTTCTTCTTTCTTTCTGCGCTTTGCTTTCTGTTCTCTGTTTAGCTGTCACGTGCCACCACGTGACAACTGGTCACGTGTGAGCACGTGACCCTGGCATGGAGCCTTCTTCTCGATTTAACCGGAGAATGAGCCTGATGTTTTGAGTGTCACGTGCCAACACGTGACCCTGGTCACGTGGGAGCACGTGACCTCTTCTGAAGCCTTTTTCTTTATTCGATCAGGGAACCGTTGTGTCTTTGCCGCTGCTTTTAAATGTCACGTGCCGACACGTGACCCAGGTCACGTGGGAGCACGTGACCCTTTCTGAAGCCCCTTTCTTTGACGTATTGGGGAAACTGAATTTGCCTTGTCGATACTTTTAGGTGTCGCGTGCCCACACGTGACTGCTGGTCACGTGTAAGCACGTGACCCTTTTCTGAAGCTTTTCCCATAAGCTTTTCTGATTTTAAATCAGGAAACAAATGCCCCCACAGCGTTGTTCTCACGTGTCAGCACGTGAGTGCAACGCTGTCACCTTTTGTGACCATTGGATTCCTTTAGGGATTTGGGGAGATGAAGCGTTTCCATCGCCTTCTATAAATACCACCGTCTCTTCCGAGGAGCCTTCTCTTTGCTCATCTTCTTCTTCTGAGAGCTTTTTCCTTGAGAATTTAATTCTCGCTTCCACAGCTTAGTTCTCTTTCTTGAAACAATCTTCAGAGTTTAACTCTGTTCGAAAAGAATTCTTTTCCTCAGGTAATGTTCTTGGACAAACGATGGACCTTCACACTCCTCTGGATTTTAAATCCAAAACAAGGGTTTTTACCCTTTTTTCTTCATGTTTTTCCATAAGAACATGAAACCACTTAACCTTCAAACTGTAGATCTTTTAGGGTTTAGATGATCTTTGGGGAGATGATGATGGCGTTTCAACTCCATGGAATTTAATTCCATCCAAAAATGTTTCTGGGAATTTAATTCCCTTTTCTTAGTAAGGAATTTTAATTCCAATGAAGAACTCGATTTCTTCACACGGAGGCTTCCTGGGGTCTCTTGGCCCAAGGTTGTTCTTCTGCAATTAATGCAATGGGAGTTTTGTAATGATTCTCGTGACTTTTACTTCAGGTATCATGGATGCCCATCTGTATAGTCTTGACGAGATCATTTCCTACGGGAATATTCGTGCGCTGGGCCGCAGTCAGAACCAGGAGTTCACCGATGCTCAGTGTGCCGAGATCATGAGCCGCTTTGACGAGTACAACCATCGTCTACTCCCCCGTCGCTCTTCTCTTCAGAGGCTGATCGTGCTGGCGATCCGGGAGGCACTTCCTCTCTTTTGCACCGGCATACCGCTCGGGGCTTTGGACACTGCCGAGGATAAGGTGCATTCGGTGTACCTTATGGGCTTGATCTCAAAAAGGAGGCGAGATCAACTCATCGATCTTTTGCACCAGGCGTTCCAGCAGTCGGCCATACTTGCCGCCTATCGGAGGGTGGAGGACATTCGTGAGGACCCCGACGCTTGCGACCGCGAGAGGAAGCATACTCGGGAGGTTCGAAGTGCTTGGAGAATTTTGGACAAAGTTAATCTCGAGTTTCTCAACCCATGCCCCGCGTCTGAAGCCTTGCCATTGTAAAAGTTTTCTTTTTATTTTGTATGACCTTCTTGATGTCTGGATGATAAGTTCTATTGTGTTTTTGTATGTTTGCATGCTTTTTTGTGGGATTTTATCATTTCACTATTGTTGTTGCTGGTGCTTTTTAATATGCATGGTGCTATTCTATTTTCTAGTGCACATCAAATTTGGGCCTCACGTGTTCCGCACGTGGGATCATTTGATGGGACTGTTCACAAAATTTTCCATGCCGCATCTTTAGCGCGTAGTATCAGATGCAGAAAAGGAGCCTTGGAAATAGTTCCATCTCCTTGATTTTCGATGCCTTTCCTTTTTTGGGCCTTAGAAACAGCTTTCGCATGCAAGATTTTCCGCGCACAACACTTAATGCATTTCCTTATATATGAGGCTATAGCTTCCTTTTTCCCTCACAAAGAGATTTATATTATTATTATATTTTTTTTTATCTTGGAGTAACTTGTCTTGAGAAACAAACGAGCGCCATGGCCTGCAATCGCCCTCATGCTCGTCGACAGCCATGGGAAGTTCCTATTGAGGAGATGGTCCCCCGCTTTGCTGCTTGGTTGGTGGATCCCCTCCTTACCGACAACGAATGCGACTCAGCCATGCATGAACTCTCAATCCGTAGGGGGTCCCCCCTCCCGATGGGTTCTCTCTGGCTCCGGATGATTCTTACGGCCGTGCTTGCCGACATCCCTCCTCACCCGGCGGAGATGACCCTGGCGATGCTCGACGCGGCAGAAGAAAAGCTCGAGGGTTTTCATGAAGCGTGCCTGATTACTCAGGCTTTGAAGGATTGCTCAATTCATCTGCTGAGCCAGATCAAGGCCCGGCGAGCTATTATGTCTGCTTTCGCGGACGAACACGGCGCCAATCGATAGGGAACGACTCCTCGTGAGAACCGTCGCTTTGACGTGCTGGAGAAAGCAGAGAGAGAGATGGAGAATTTTGTCTTCTGCTTCATTAACCCTTGTGCCGTTGATCCCATGTTTAGTGACCTTTTCCGTTAGTGTAGAACATTTTTAAATTAGTCCTTCCTTTTTTACGCTTTATGCCGAAATTCCATGTAGGCTTGGTGCTAGCATGTATGTTTCCGCTTGCATAAATAAACTTTGTATTCTTCTCATGAGAACTTTCTTCAATTGCAAATGCTATCATCACTTTCCTTTCTTGTTGCCTTTCACGTCAGGTGATGTGAGCGCATTTTAGATCGATTATTCCCGTCGACTGGAAGCCCATTTATACGGTCTTGTAAATGTTTTGTTTCCAAGGCCGCGGTCACGAAAGCGAGCTTAAGTGGCCTGATAGAACGACACGTAGCGAACATATTATTGTGCGAGAAAAGGGCTCGGCCGTAAATTTTCGGAAAGGGCATTGTCTTCTAAGGCGCTGAGCGAGCTTCAGGCCAGCCTCACAGCCAAGGCCAACAAAGCATACGAACTCTGGCGGGTGCTTCAGGAGTCCATAAAAGAGGTGGTGGCTCTCGATAAAGCTGCCATGTTCACTCGTGAGAGGGTCGAGGCTTATAAAGCCACCGAGAAAGAGCTCGAAGCTCGGCTCGCTTCGTATCAGGCTCAGCAAGCTCAAGCAGAGGCTCTTCTTCTGGAGATCTTGCGTCATGAAGCCATGACTCAGCAACAGAATGACGAGTTGGTAAAATTATTGCACCGCCCGCCGGCTTGAGGACTTGTATCTTTTTTTCTTTTTTTTTGTACATACTCATGGATGAGAGTATCTTTCTTTTTTGTTTCTTTCATGAATTGTACTTTGTATCCATTTTGGTTTATGAATAAAAGATACATTTTTCTTCTCAATGGTGTGTCCCCCTTTTTATTGAATGTATTCTGCGGATATTCTATCTTGATCTCCTTGCAGGACGGCGATGGCTTAGGATTCAGGGTTAAGATCTGCTTTCTAAGACTTTTGCATTTTACGAGCCACGAGGGTCTCATAAAGAGTTTTTCTCCCTACAGGTCGAGAGGATCCCATAGGTGTGAGTTCTTCTTAAAGATCGTGAGGATCCTTAAGCGGGTTTTCCCTTGAGAGTCGTAAGGATCTCACACGAGAGTTTTTTCTTCCTTACAGGTCGTGAGGACCTGCAAGTGTCGGATGTGATCATCCTTATCCGTGTTTCACGGAGTCAGGGGTCTCTCCAGGTATTGTAGTTTAAAGACGTCGCGGTCAAGGTTAAGGACCTCATAGTCCGTGGATTTAAGGACTCCACAGTCCGATGTTAGTTTTAAGACATCACGGTCAAGGTTAAGGACCTCATAGTCCGTGGATTTAGGGACTCCACAGTCCGAGGTGTGGTTGCAGGGACCCGTCACCTCTTTGAAGACGTTGAGGAATTACAACGCCAGGCATCAAAGGAGTGAAGAGATGTACCCTTAAACCAAGGCAGAATCCGTAGGGAATCGGGGTGTTTGATCGTTAGTTTTAAGACATCACGGTCGAGGTTAAGGACGTCATAGTCCGTGGATTTTAAGGACTCCACAGTCCGGTATTTGCTCTGGATGCTTCACACGGGTTCACTGCCGTGCTTGGCGAGGACCAGGCTCCGCTCTGGATGCTTCACACGGGTTCACTGCCGTGCTCTGCGAGGACCAGGATCCGCTCTGGACGTTTTCCACGGGGTCAAAGAGTGACATTATCCGCGTTCCACGTAACCAGGAATTTTGCACTAGATGCTTCACACGGGTTCACTGCCGTGCTCGGCGAGGACTAGGCTCCGCTCTGGACGTTTTCCACGGGGTCAAAGAGTGACATTATCCGCGTTCCACGTGACCAGGAATTTTGCACTAGATACTTCACACGGGTTCACTGCCGCGCTCGGCGAGGACTAGGCTCCGCTCTGGACGTTTTCCACGGGGTCAAAGAGTGACATTATCCGCGTTCCACGTAACCAGGAATTTTGCAATAGATGCTTCACACGGGTTCACTGCCGTGCTCGGCGAGGACTAGGCTCCGCTCTGGACGTTTTCCACGGGGTCAAAGAGTGACATTATCCGCGTTCCACGTGACCAGGAATTTTGCACTAGATGCTTCACACGGGTTCACTGCCGCGCTCGGCGAGGACTAGGCTCCGCTCTGGATGCTTCACACGGGTTCACTGCCGTGTTCTGTGAGGACCAGGATCCGCTCTGGACGTTTTCCACGGGGTCAAAGAGTGACGTTATCCGCGTTCCACGTAACCAGGAATTTTGCACTAGATGCTTCACACGGGTTCACTGCCGTGCTTGGCGAGGACTAGGCTCCGCTCTGGATGCTTCACACGGGTTCACTGCCGTGTTCTGCGAGGACCAGGATCCGCTCTGGACGTTTTCCACGGGGTCAAAGAGTGACGTTATCCGCGTTCCACGTAACCAGGAATTTTGCACTAGATGCTTCACACGGGTTCACTGCCGTGCTCGGCGAGGACTAGGCTCCGTTCTGGACGTTTTCCACGGGGTCAAAGAGTGACGTTATCCGCGTTCCACGTAACCAGGATTTTTGCTGAATATATCCGCATTTCACGGAATGGAGGTTTGACTCTTGGTGATATGTATATCGCCGAGCCATGGAACTGGGGGTTGCCGCTGTTCCGTTTCGCTTGATGTTGTGTCTGCTGCCATGAGACGTACGTCGAGATGATCTCTGGGCTATCTGTGAACCGTCGAGATTTGGCTTCTTGTTATGATGAAACCTGGGGGAGGAGTATGTTCCCTTTTTGTTTATGCCATTGGATTGTATACAGGGTGTGATGGAACATCACCTGTAAGGCATACATTTTATTTTTATTTTATTTCTTTTTCCGTGATGCTCTATCGTTTCAGCTTTTATATCACGAAGGTCGCGATTGCCCCATCATTTCGGCTATTTTTCGCGGTGCCCAATCATTTCGGCTATTTATTTATTTTCTACTCGCTGCTTTTTATTGCGAGTTGCCCCATCGTTTCGGCTATTTTTCATGCATACATTTTTACTTGCTGCCTTTTATTGTAAGTTGCCCCATCATTTCGGCTATTTCGTAGGCATGTGTGGCTTGCTAGCTTTTTCGCTGCAAGCTTGGATTTTAGACACCGATTTCGGCATCAGCACCGCTGCAACTGGGATGTTTCCAGGAGCGAATCATCATTTGCCTCTGTCGATGTTGAACAAAGGTGGCTTAGTAAACAGGGTTAAGGGTCCTGTCGACCAAGGCTTTTGACTTCATGAGCCGTAAGGGTCTCACAAAGGTATTTCTCCCTACAAGTCGTGAGGATCTTGTAGGTGTATTTTCTCCTTAGGGATCGTGAGGATTCCTAAGTGTATGTTCCTCTGCAAGTCGTAAGGATCCTACAAGAGGGCTTTCTCCTTATGGGTCGAGAGGACCTACAAGGGTTGGACTTTGCTGGGGAAATGTTTATTCGCGCCCGTGGATTGTATACAAGGGTCAGTATTGATCCTCTTGTAGGGCAATATCGAAGGTTGTGGAGGATTTGCTTAAGAACAGGTTTAGGTTTCTGTAACTTAAGACTTTCAAATCTCATGAGCCGTGAGGGTCCCATAAGAGAATTCTCCTTACGAGTCGTAAGGATCTCGTAAGTGTATTTTCTCCTTAGGAATCGTGAGGATCCCTAAGTGTGTTGCTCCTTTGTGAGTCGTAAGGATCTCACGCAGGTGGTTTCTCCTTACAAGGTCGAGAGGACCCTACAAGTGTCTTTTAACGAGGTTGCGCCCTTTCGGGTTTTCACAAACACTCGCCGGTAGTCCTGCTGTTTTTACTCACGGAGCCCTTTCGGGTTTTCATCCGTGCCCATTTTGCTTATGGACATACCGTTTTTTTTTTATTCTTTTTCACTTTTTTTTAAAGGTCGCGCCCTTTCAGGTTTTCACGAACACTTGCCGGCAGCCCTGCTGTTTTTACTCATGGAGCCCTTTCGGGTTTTCATCCGTACCCATTTTGCTTATGGACATACCGTTTTTTTTTATATTCTTTTTCATATATATTTTTTTCTTTCTCTCTCCTTTTTTTTTTATCTCGTCAGCCTAAAGATACTGCGGTAGTAATTTTAGGGACGTTTCGATCCGTTGTTAGTTTAAAGACATTTCGGTCCGTCGATAGTTTAAGGACATTTCGGTCCGTCGTTAGTTTAAGGACGTTTCGGTCCATCGTTAGTTTAAGGACGTTTCGGTCCGTTGTTAGTTTAAAGACATTTCGGTCCGTCGATGTGGGAAGGCCGGCTGCTGCTTGTAAAGTCTGAGCCTAGGAAGATAGTGAGCGGACATAGTCGTCGTCATCTATCATTGACCCAGGCTGTGTCTTATCAGGCGTAGTATTTCTTTAAGAAGCGGCCGTTTATTTGCCTGAAAGGCCTTTCACCGTGCATGTCCATGAGTAGGTAGGCTCCACCCCGGTAGACCTTGTCTATGATGTACGGGCCTTCATAGTTTGGCTCAAATTTTCCTCGCTTCGCACGATTGGGGATCATAGGTCTTTTGACCACTAGTACGAGTTCGCCTTGGCGGAATGTCCTCGGCCTGGTCAATCTTTCGTACGAGCGCGTCATCTTTGCTTTGTAGGCCTCTAGATGTTGTTGCGCTATGAGCCGGGTTTCGTCGAGGGCATCAAGCTCCTCAAGCCGAAGGTGAGCATTTTCTTCGTTCGTCAGCTCGTGGTGGACTGCTACTCATAGAGAGGGTAACTCTATCTCGAGGGGGAGCACTGCTTCCGTCCCAAATACCAACGCATACGGCGTTGTGTTCGTGGCCGTCTTGAATGTAGTTCGATAAGCCCAAAGGGCTTCTTGCTGCCTTTCGTGCCAGTCTCTCTTATTCCTGGAAACGGTCTTTTTTATGATCTTCGTCAAGGTCTTATTGAAGGCCTCGGCCAGACCGTTAGCTCGTGGATTGTAAACCGAAGAATATCTCCAGTCTATATTGTGCTGCTGTGCGAAGCGGCTAATCTTATGGCTTCGGTAGGCCGGCCCATTATCGGAGATAATCCGCCGTGGAGTTCCGAACCGATAGATGATGTGCGTCTTGAAGAAATGGAGGATATTCTCCGTCTTCACTTCCCTCAGTGGTAGTGCTTCTGCCCATTTGGAGAAGTAATCAGTTGTCGCCAGGATAAAACGGTGTCCCCGGGATGATGCTGGCTCAATGGGGCCGACTATGTCAGTCCCCCACATTTCGAATGGCCAACTAGCCACCGTTGGATGTAGTGGATTCGGATGTTGGTGGATAAAGTCTCCATGAATCTGGCACGAGTGGCATTGCTTCGCATACTCGTGGCAGTCCTGGATCATCGTGGGCCAGTAGTAACCCATCCGTTTAATTTTTAACTTCATCTTTGGGCCTGCTTGGTGAGAACCGCAAAGTCCGTCGTGAACTTCCTGAATGACTCTTTCTGCTTCGTCAGGTCCTAAGCATCTCAGCCATAGAGAATCAAACGATCTCTTGTATAGAATATCGTTGACGAAAGCGAAAGATAGAGCTCGTTTCATGAGCTGATGTCTTGAGGACGTTTCTTTGGGCATTCGATGGGACTTAAAGTAGTCTATGAAGACTTCCCTCCAGTCTTCGGCCTTCTCTTGGTCTTTTATTTGTAGGGTCGTCTGCTCAGTCGCTCCCTTCTCCTTATATAATTCCGGAGGTATTTCCGCCGGGGCGAGCACTCGACGGCTTTGTACCACGATTCTGACGTCATCGAGGTTCTCGTCAGCCAGTTCTTTAGCAAGTTTAGCCAACGCGTCTGCTTTGCTGTTTTCCGCGCGCGGTATGTTCTCCAAAGTATAGGAGGGAATTTGGGTCAATAGTTGTTGCACCTTTTCGCCGTACTTCACCAACTCCGGTTTGCACGTTTGGTAGTCGCCTTTTACTTGACTAACGACCAGTTGAGAATCCCCGTATATAAGGAGGTCTTCAATTCCCAGGTCGATGGCGATTTCGAGGCCTGCTATCAGAGCTTCGTATTCAGCTTCATTGTTTGTCCTCGGCTCTGTTAAGGAGAAGGCGAAGCGCATTATCCCTCCTTGTGGAGTTGCAAAGACGAGGCCTATCCCCGATTTGGTCATTGGGATACCTTGTTTCTATTTCTTTACGGAGGACGCTCCATCGAAATAGAGTTCCCATCGGGTGCTTCCGCCGCTAATCGCATCAAATGCATGCTCATCCGGCAAATCACAGTTCAGAGGAGAATCGGCCGGTATCGGGTGCTCAGCGAGGAAGTCGGCAATGGCCTGGCCTTTCACTGCCTTGAGAGGTTGATACGTTATCGAGAACTCCATCAAGAGCAGGGCCCACTTAGCGAGTCGTCCCGTCAATATGGCTTTCGACATCAAGTATTTAAGGGGATCCACCTTTGAAATGAGGCGGACTTCATGCGCCAACGCATAGTGCCTGAGCTTTGTTATCGCGAAGATTAACGCCAAGCAATGTTTTTCAATGGGAGAGTAGTTGCTTTCTGCCCCCAGTAGAACTCGACTTAAGTAGTAGAGTGCTCTCTCTTTCCCCTGATCGTTCTCTTGTGCCCATAATGCGCCCAAGGAACCTTCGAGGGCGGTTGTATAAAGAATGAGGGGTTTTCCCTTGACCGGCGCAGCCAACACCGGAGGGTTCTGCAGGTACTGCTTGATCTCGTCTAGTGCACCTTGGCATTTATGATCCCAAACGAATGGAGTTCCCTTCTTCATCAGGTGGCTGTAAGGACGGCATTTGCCTGAAAGATTGGCGATAAACCGCCTGATGTATGCGAGCTTCCCTTGGAGAGACCGTAACTGTTTGAGAGTTCTTGGCGGAGGCATTTCCATGATCGCTTTAATCTTTGATGGATCTATTTCAATACCTCGGTGTCGAACGATGAATCCCAGAAATTTGCCCGAGGAGACTCCAAACGCGCATTTGAGGGGATTCATTTTCAAATTATATTGCCGAAGGCGTCGAAATACAGTCTCCAGATGCTTTAAATGATCTTCGTATGACATGCTCTTTACTACGAGGTCATCGATATAGCACTCGACGACGTCGTGTATGAGGTCATCAAAGATCTTCGTCATGGCCCTTTGATAGGTAGCGCCAGCGTTCTTTAGACCAAAGGGCATAACCCTGTAGCAGAATATACCCAAAGGGGTGCGGAAAGCGGTGTGCTTCTGGTCTTCGGGATGCATCTTTATCTGATTGTATCCTGACGAACCATCCATAAAGGAGAAAACCTCGTGAGTGGACGTGTTATCTATCATTAGCTCGGTTACCGGCACCGGGAAATCGTCCTTTGGACAGGCTTTATTGAGATCCCTGAAATCCACGCATATGCGTACCGTCCCGTTCTTCTTCATTACCGGGACGATATTAGCGATCCAGTCGGGATATTGGATTTCTTGGATAAATCCAGAATCGATCAGCTTCTTGACTTCGGCGTTGATGCTCATCTCAAGCTCGAGTCGCATCCTCCTTGGCGCCTGCTTGACTGGCTTGATATCTGGGGATATTGCTAATTTATGCACAGCAATCTCCGGGTCTAATCCTGGCATCTCGGAGTAGTTCCACGCGAAGCAGTCTTTATGCCGTAGAAGCACGTTCTTTAACGCAGCCACCCTTTCTTCGGATAGCAGCTCGCTGACAAATGTCGGTCGCGGGTCGTCTGCCGATCCCAACTCAATCTTCTTGAGGTTATCTGCAGTAGTATGTATGCCGTCTTCCAGTTCTTTTGGAGCTGGCGGAAATTCTGAGACCACCTCATCATCGTTGTTCTCAAAGCACCAGGGAAAGTCATCCATGTTCTCGGGCTCTTCTCTTAATATCGTAATCGTATAACAGGTGCGAACCCGCTCCCCGGACTGAGGTGGACCCGGTTCTGCTCTTGCGGCCTTGGGTTCATGCTTTTGTGGCGGCGTTACCCTCCAGCCGTCGGATAAAGCGAATCTGCCCTGTTGGTACTGGTCCTCGACCCAGTTCTTGAAGGTGAAGCAGTCTTCGGTAGGATGTCCTATGGCTCGGTGATAAGAGCAATAGCTCAGATGAGAAGCCTTGTTAGCTTGCTCAGGATGTCTAGACTCTGGAAGCGCGATCATTTGATGTTTTATAGCGAGCTTGAGTAACTTCTCCGTCTTGTCTCGGGGGAAGGAGTACGCTCGACTCATCTTCTTCATGAGGGACAAATCCGAGCCGTGCAACACCCGACCACGTAACCCTCTAATCCTGCGTCGTTGTTGTCGGCTCCTCTTTCCGCTTCTTGATTTATTTCCGTCTCTGCGTTGGGCCTTTCGTACAACGGATTGACGAGGATGAGCGTCTTTGTCTTTTGCAGCCTGTTGAAATAGACGTTGCGTCCTGGCCTTCTCGTAGATGGCCATTTCGCGGTTGTGGTCTTCCCGAGCTTTCTGACCCACATTCCTGATAGGCTTGCCCATTCGTTCTTCAAACGACGGACTCGGCGCTTCAATCGTGGGGTCCAGTTTTGATGAGGGGTTGGCATCTCCCGACGAGGCGTCCTCTTCTTCATCAAAGGTATATATGGCATAGCTACTGTGGGCCCGTTCCCGTTTTCCGGCTCTTGCGTATCCAAGCCCGAGTGTTTCCATTTTCCCGTTGGGCAATTTGCGTTGAGTCCCGGGGACATCCCAAATCCTGTTGTAGAACCGAGCCTGCCGAACAGTCTGTTTTAAGGGTACTCCTTGGCGCTTCAATAGCTTCTTTAATCCATTTGTATAGTATCTAGGCAGACGGATGGGTTGGAGCCTGTCAAGTGTAGCATCCGCGCCATGCCAGATCTCTTTCTCTATTTTCGACTCTGAGGATCGGTAGAATAGGATCACCTTCTCACCCCTTTGCCTGGGAGGGACGTAAAATGTTTACAGGTCCTGCACATTGTGAGCCTGAAGCGTGTCGAGATCCTTATAGTGTTCTCGCGGTACCATGGTGATTTGCAAACTATGGTCATCGCCAGGGGGTGCTTGTATTGACAGCAGATCGGAGAACACAGCATTAACTTCATCTTCTGAATCACTTCCGAAGACTAACATGGGGGCGGGCGTCCCCAGGTTGTTGCGTTGAGATGGCCCTGCATAAACTATCTCTTCTTCTTCTTCGGTATCGCTCCCGAAAACAGGGATGGCGGCGGCGGCTTTGTTCTCCGGATTGCGACACCTTTCTGTATCCTCGAAATCTGGCAAAAAGTACTTCGCATCTTCGTATTTGCGGACTTCGTTCACGGAAAATGGGTTTAACTCACCTGTTACGGTGTACTCGAAACCATCCTTAAAGTACTTCATACACTGATGTTGTGTAGAAGGGATGATGTTGTACTCGTGTAGCCAAGGACGACCGAGCAGGGCGTTATAGCAGGTCTTGGCGTCAATGACATGGAATTTGATGTCTGTGACAAGAAGTCCAAAGCGTAATGTTAGTATCACAGATCCGAGAGTCCGTGACGATTGTGAATCGAAACCGGAGATAGTAATTTTGTCACGAGCGAGGTGTTGCATACTCATGCAGATTTCCTTCAACACCCGAACATTAAGGAGATTGACGGAGGATCCATTATCCACCAGGATCTTGCCTATCTTGATATCATGGCAGTATCCGGAGACATATAGGGGACGGTTGTGTTCGCACGTCCCGAGAAGGAGGTTTTCATCACCGAAAGTGATGTCGGCCGTATGCACTTCCTCCAGTTCATCCTTCATCTTTTCAGTGGCGAGGAAGGCTTGGAATTGCTCAGGTTCTTGTAACGCCTTAATTAGTGAGTCTCGCGCTTCTTTTGATAATAGGAGGGCATCGAGAATGCTAAGCTGAGAAGGTAGCTTCCTTAGGTGCGCGAGGATGTTATAGTCCACCTTACCCTTCCTAGGAGGGTCTTTGGCAGCCAGCTCTCTCATGACTTGGTCATCTAAAGTGATATCTTCAGTGACCTTTTCCTTTCCCTTATCCTTTCTACTTACGGGCCCGAGATTCTTTTCTGGGAGTGTGCGATTGCGCAGCTGAATGTTCTCGCAGATCTCCGATTTCTCCTCTTTCCCTAAAACGGATTCTTTGAAGAGAGGGCCCAGAGCCATTTCTTCATTAGAGTCGCTCCCAAAGGTGAGAACTTGTGACCCCCCGCGTGAGCCATACAACAGTTGCCAGTAGTTCTGTTGTGCCCATCGATAGTACTTCTTCGCTCCCGACGGCTCTTGCGTTTCATGCGCTTAACATGTTGCCGACGAGCAACATATCCTTGCCACCATATCTTAAAGGCGTCGCACTCCTCCGTGGGGTGTGATATTTTCCGGTGATATACGCAATAATCAGGGTGCCTCTCCACCCCTTCGTGTGTGTTTCCTTCTAAGGGCGGTAGCTTCATCCCCATTGACATGGTTTTGGCAAACCATTTTCTCGTATTGAATATCTTCTTGTCTACTTCGGATGCCTTTCGCTCTGGCGGAGGTAGGTCAACTCTTTCATTCAGTCGCCTGCATTTGGCTCTTTCCGATGTGGCCATCTCACGCTCCTGGTCCGCTTTACTTTTTAGACGAATCTCGTCTAGAAAAGCGTCGATCATTTCGTCTGTCGGCCATGCACGCTCTGGTACAGGCTCTGCCTCCAGCTTCTTAGTGCCAGGAGTTTTCCCATCATCGGTAAACGAGTGGGAGATTACGTTACAACTCGCCACATATCCTTCGGATTCATCCGACGAGCTCTCTCCATTATCTTCCTCTTGAAAGATGTGGTTGAGGAACTCTTGCAGTGTGACAGGAGTTCGCGCCTTTTGATTGTATTCTTCCAGCGCGTCGATTTGCTTTTGCAAGTTCGTGTGCTCGTCTCCAAGCTTCACGGTCTTCTTGGATTTCTTCTTCTTTTTCTTCGAAGATTTTGACGGTTGGGCGTGAGTATTTGGGTCCTCATCGCGAGTCTTCGTAGTTGGGCGGCGCCTTAGCATCCCTTCGATAATTTGAGGTTCAAGAGGGTCCTTCCATTCGATCGCAGGGCACGCATGAAGGTCTCTCAGCATTCTTTTGGTTTTAGTCGATAGCACCACCTCCCATGGAGCTTCTTCAATAAAGGAGCAGGTTGCCCCCGGTGTATCTGCTTTCTTAGGAGTATGCGGTTGTGGTGGGTTCACCTTACACTTTTCGGACAGTACAAACTTCCCCTGGAGGTATTGATCTTCAATCCATCCTTTGAAGACGAAGCAATCTTCAATCGGATGGCTTACCGTTTGATGGTAAGGGCAATAGTTAGGGTTATTCACCTCGGTGGGTTGCGGCGGTCGCCTTGGATTTGGTAGGCTTATAAGTCTGTTGCGTATTGCCAGCTCGAATAACCGTTTCGTCTTATCTCGTGGGAACGAGTAGGGACGCTTCATCTTCTCATTATAATACCGGCGTCTTTCCTCCAGTTGATCTGCCGGTTTCGGGGCGTTAGGTTGCTGTTGGGCATTCGCAACAAAGGTTGCCCTTCCTTTACCCTTGTCATTCCGAGGTTCCGACTTCGGGGGGGGGGTGGTCTATGACCCATCTGGTCCATCTGAGCCAACTTGTCGATTAAAGCCTGGAATGTGGTTGGCTTAAAGAACATCATAAACTGGGAGATAGTTGCGTGGGGGTCTAGGGTTCCCACGAACATGCCCACTGCGGGTGCCTCCTCAATGCGTTGTTCACATCTCGACCACAAGTTCCGCCAGCGTATAGCATACTGGACCCAGGTTTCGCCTGGTTTTACCCTGGCGTTAATCAGTGCAGTTATGGGAGTGCGTTCGCTGGCACTTGCGAATCGCTGAGTGAATAACAACTCCATTTCAGCGAACGTTTTGATAGAATCGTTCGGGAGTTCCGAATACCATTCGAACGCAGTTTCTGATAAGCTGCCCACGAACTGGCGGAGCAACAGTTTATCATCACCGCCGGTGTTACCGCAGAGGGCCCGGAACTGGGCGACATGTTGATGGGGGTTGCCGGTCCCCTTGTACACGTGGAATTTTGGTATCGTATAGCCTTGCGGGTATTTGATTTGGTCGTACCAGCTTGGATACGGCCGCCCCGTTTTCACGACTTGACCAGCTGCCTCAGTCGCGTGATGAACCCGGATTTGCTGGGCTATGTAGTCAACCAAGTCCGCCTTAGAGATTGCCTCCTCCTTGGCCGTTGAGAGGGCTGGTGGTGGATTTGACGTTTCTCCTCGGTCGTCTTCAAGAACGATTGGGGGATCCTCGGCGGGTAAGTCCTGCTGGATCATCATTCCTATCATATCTTGGAAGAGAAGGCCCATACGTTGTATGTTGGCCGTTTGTTCAGCAGCCTCTTTGTCCTTTTTTTCCAGTATCCGGCGAAGGAATTCAGCGTCGGTTTCTTCCTCCTGGCGCGCGTCTGAGGACGTTTCTGGGCTTTCTTTTGGCCCGGTAAGTGCGGCCATATCATTCATCATTTCCTGAAGCTTTTGTTGCTGCTCCTGGGCTTTCGTCACGGATCGGGTTAGCGGTCGGTGGCCCGTAGAAGTGCGGCTTTCCTCCTTTCCAGAGGCCATGTAAACAGTGTGCACCACCATGCCCCCAGACTTAGGGCGTCTGGGCTCAGTGCTTTTAGTCGTCGTTGCATGCTGGGGGGTCTTCTCTGGCCTCCTCCTTTTATGAGCCATGGAGGTTGAGAGGGCCGTTGAGGTGGGTGTCCAGACAGCCTTTTGGGGTTTAGCCAGGTGACCAGCTTCCAGTTGGATTTTCAGCCTCTTGTGCTGGCGGGATAAGTTTGGATCGATGATCGAGTCTCGGGCCTGCTGCCAAACCTTATAGATTTTGGAAGACAGCCGTTGAGGAGATCGGGGCTGTTCTGGTTTTATTTCCACAACCTTTTTTAATGGGGGAGGAGACCTCTTCACCACTGCAGTAGGAGAATTCCTTCGCACCTTATTTAGCATTTCGAAGCTGTTCCCAATTGGAACAGCAGCATTAACTTCTGCCATCGGGGCTGATGGAGTCAACCCGGAGGGGGAGTTGCCCCCAGCCTTCCTTACTCGGCGCCATTGGCGACGTCGAGCGTGTCGAGCGGACGGCGTAGGGTCAGCGGTAAGAATGGTTTCGTCTTGCCCCCTGTCTGGGTGGGGGATCGCTGTTGGTATTAGCCTGTCAAAGACCGATGTCCTTTGGGCAGCAGGAGCGGGAGCTGAAGCCGTCAATCTTGTAAAAACCGACCTTTTGGCCGGAGAAGCCGCCTTGACGATTTCGGGGGCAGGAGCGGCCACTTTCTTAGAAGCAGCCTTCTCTGAGATTGTAGGCCACATGATGAGTTCGCAGGATTTCTGGCCCAATCTAGAGAAGACCGAGGCGTTGACGTCGGGCGACTCGTTGAGAGGAGCCGCGGCAGGGGTAAGACGATCAAAGACCGACTTCTTGAGAGCTTCCGTTGTCAGCACTGGAGCGATGAAGCTTGTCGGCGGGAGCATGGTCCCAAAGAACAATCCTGTGGTGGCGCGAGTGACCTATTCCACGGGCATTGTGAATAACAAAGCAGCTTGGGGTCCGTAGGCTATACCTCCTGGCGAGGCAAAGCGTTGGTCGCAATTGCAGTCTGAGCAGTTGGAGAATTTCACGGAAGTAGAAGCCATCGATCCTTTGCTTTCTGCAATAAGCGAGACGCCAATTCTTAGTATCTTGAAACCCAAGGGCAACCATTAGCGAACCGCGATTGGTTCGCGAGTCACGACACACGAAGTGTGGAGTGGAAAGAGGAAAAGGTCCCACCGGGCGTGCCAGAATCTGTTCCCCTCCGAATGGCGGCACACAAGACTGCGATGTCTTGGCACTGAGACTCGGGGCAGATACTAATTTGTGCTATCCGTCCACCTCTCCGAAGATACCAAGTTGATTTATGGCACCATGTATCGAAGGTTTAGACGGATGCTTCCGATGTAGCAGACCTCGTCAGATTCCCCCTCGTTTGAGGGGTTTTTGATTGCGGGGACGCTCTTCCCTGCAGGCGCAAGCCCTTGCAGTTAATTACGCTACCGCATTGCGGTAACAACTTTCTCCTTCTCCAAATGGTCACTTCGTGTCGTGGATGTTTGTTTTGTGTTTTGTTGCCCGTGGATTGTTTACGGAGACTGAGTTATGTCGTCGCCCGTAGGGCGTGGACTAGTCCAAATCCGTATTATCTTAGATTTGGGTTTGGGGGTTTGGTTTGAGGATACGTCAGCCATACTTGAGGCTAAGATCAACTCAAATGTTTGTTAAGGATACGTTAGTCTAACTTTGAGACTAAGATCAACTTAACGGGATCGTTTAGATCCGACAAAGGAGCGTTTTAGGCTCCATTGTTCCAGTTTAGGGACATAGTGGTCCATCGTATGTATGGCCGTCGGGACCCGTCACCTCTCTGACGACGTTGAAGGATTACAACGACGGATGTCAGAGGAGTTCAGGGATGTACCCTCGAGCCAGAGTTAATTGGGGGGATTCATAGTCCAGTCTGTTTGAAGGTTTAAGGATACGTTAGCCATCTTTAAGGCTAAGATCGACTTAAATGGGACCGTTTAGATCCGACAAAAGAGCATGCGGGGCTCTATTGTTCTAGTTTAAGGACATTGCGGTCCATGGGTAGTTTAAGGACATTGCGGTCCATGGGTAGTTTAAGGACATTGCGGTCCATTGTTAGTTTTAAGACATCTCGGTCAAGGTTAAGGACGTCGTAGTCCATGGGTTTAAGGACCCCACAGTCCATTGTTAGTTTTAAGACATCTCGGTCAAGGTTAAGGACGTCGTAGTCCATGGGTTTAAGGACCCCACAGTCCATTGTTAGTTTTAAGACATCTCGGTCAAGGTTAAGGACCTCATAGTCCATGGGTTTAAGGACCCCACAGTCCATATCAATGTGTGGTCATCGGGACCCGTCACCTCTTTGAAGACATTGAGGGATTACAATGCCAAGTATCAAAGGAGTGAAGAGATGTACCCTAGAACCGGAGTGGATTAAATAGTCCTTGGCCCAATTTGGGATCAAGACCAATTAATTATGTTATAAGCCTATTAGCCCAGTTGATTACGAATTGAGGACTTATGGCCAGCTTGGGCTAAGTCCAACCAGGAGAGGCTTTGCCTCTATCCATTTAGCCAATTGGACCAATGTCTAGTGTTAAACACTAAAGACCAACCAGTGTTGAACACTGAGAATGAGATTGACAAGTTAGTGTTTAACACTAAAAGATAATTGGTGTTAAACACCAGCAACATGGCTTTTCAAATTAGTGTTAAACACTAAAACAGATCAGTATCAAACACTGGCAACAGAGATCTCAAATTAGTGTTAAACACTAAGGTAGTCAGTGTTGAACACTGCAAATAAAGTTTTTTGATTAGTGTTGAACACTAAGGCCCAACAGTGTTTTAACACTGGGTTCGGGAGTTTCAATTTAGTGTTAAACACTAAGGCAAGAGGGGTCACGTGGCGACACGTGAGAGCGCCCTCCCTTCATTTATTCTGCTGAGATTATCGCATCTTTCAGAGCATCACGTGCCATCACGTGACGGGCATTCAAATGCTTATATGTTAAAGCTTCTGCCGAGGGTCACGTGGGTCACGTGGGGCACTGCCTCAAAGGGGCTTTCTGTAGGTCTTTTGGAGGGGTCACGTGGTGGCACGTGACCCTGCCTCTATGTATGTTGTTTAGAGGATCTGTTAATCTTTTCCAGGAATTAAATTCCTCGTAGGGTTGAACCCTGACAATAATTTCAGAGGAATTAAATTCCTACTTCCTTTCGAAGATTTATATTCTGGAATAGAGTTGGACTCTGAATTTTCTGTAGGAATTAAATTCCTCATATATATGAAGAACTGAATAGGGTTAAACCCTAATAAAAGCTTTTAAGGAATTAAACTCCCATTCTCTGTTAAATTACGATTAAGGGAATTAAATTCCCGCTGTTTCAACAGAACTAGGTTCTTAATTAGGGTTAAACCCTGTTTTTGTTCTGAAGGAATTAAATTCCCATAACACAGGGTCAAGCCCTAGTTTTGTTTTAAAGGAATTAAATTCCTATAGTTCTGTGAGAATTAAATTCTCGTGCTTCCGTTCCCTCTCTATGTTTTGGATCTGCATGGCAGGATCTCGACCCATTGAGAATTAAATTCTCAACCTCAAGGGGAGATGTGCACTTTGTAGATCCTTTATCAAAGAGAGAAGAAATATGTTCTTCTGTTTTATATATCAGAGTTAAACTCTGTCGAGAATTAAATTCTCCTTTCTTTCAAGGAGCCTTCCCTTTCTTACCTAGGGTATTCTTTTGCAGAAGATCCAAGTTCCTCGAAGTATCAAGGCTCCCTCTCCCTTTCTTCCCTCTGCGTATATATCTCTTTTTGTGTGTCTCTTGGCTCCTATTTATAGGAGAAGCAGCCGAGTCAATTAGTTTTTTACGAATCTTCATTGAGAGATTTGATTTGCATCCATCATTCGTTCTGGACCTTTGGATTATTAGGTGAATTTTATTCACCATTGGATTTCAAGTCCCGGGATTCTCCTTTGTTATTTCGGTTAGATTTAATAAGGAAATCTTTCCAAACTCGAGATTTTCCCATAAATAGGTGATATTTAATCACCTCTGAACCTTTTATTTAATTGTTTCTAGATAGTCGCTTTCCTTTGGAAGGATTTGAATCTCCTTCAGAATTTAATCCTGTTAACAAAATGGGCTTTGAAAGCCAGTCACGTGTGACCACGTGACCCATGGTCACGTCTGGACACGTGACCCCCTTTGGAATGAGCCTTCTTCTTTCTTTCTGCGCTTTGCTTTCTGTTCTCTGTTTAGCTGTCACATGCCACCACGTGACAACTGGTCACGTGTGAGCACGTGACCCTGGCATGGAGCCTTCTTCTCGATTTAACCGGAGAATGAGCCTGATGTTTTGAGTGTCACGTGCCAACACGTGACCCTGGTCACGTGGGAGCACGTGACCTCTTCTGAAGCCTTTTTCTTGATTCGATCAGGGAACCGTTGTGTCTTTGCCGCTGCTTTTAAATGTCACGTGCCGACACGTGACCCAGGTCACGTGGGAGCACGTGACCCTTTCTGAAGCCCCTTTCTTTGACGTATTTGGGAAACTGAATTTGCCTTGTCGATACTTTTAGGTGTCGCGTGCCCACACGTGACTGCTGGTCACGTGTAAGCACGTGACCCTTTTCTGAAGCTTTTCCCATAAGCTTTTCTGATTTTAAATCAGGAAACAAGGGTTTGTATTTACGTGTGTGTGGAGGTAGGTCATTACCTCATGACTTATTTTAGGGTTTAGTGAAGTTTAGGGGTTAAACATGATATATTAAACATGAGGGTATTTAAGTGAAAGAATACGGTATTTGCAAAAGTTATCATTTCATGTGTGAAAACTCATTCAAATTGATTTTTTACAAGTTTAGTGGTCAAGATGAACATGTTTAGAAATGAGGGAATTGATTAGAAGAAGAAAAATAAACGTTATGGTATTATTGTGAAAAGAATACGATATTACAAGAAAGCTATCATTTCATGTGAGAAACTTTGTCCAAATTGATTTTTATGTGATTAATAGTCATCATGAATATGTTTAGGTATTATGGAATTGGTGACAAGTGAAATTTTATAGAAAAACCGAATCGGAAATCGGTTTGTTCCGATTTCCGTCGGGTTTCATAATTCCGTATTTTGAGAAGTAGAAAGAGAGAAGAATGGGACTTACGGGTTTCAAACTCTTTTAAAGAGTATAGAGGAACAAGAGAAATGACCGAGGTGTTGTTTCGTCGCCGATTGCTTCAAAGAACGTCGCCGGAAATCCGTCAGCGCTTCGCCGTGAACTCGGTTTCAAAGCAGACTTTTCTTGTGGAAATTTCAAGAGAGTAAATCTAAGGTTTTGGAATGAGAGGGTAGGGGGTAGGGGTCTATTTATAGGGTTGCTAGGGTAGGGTATGTGAAAGGTTTTGTTTATTAAAAAAAATTGTAAAAATTTAAAGAAAAACATTAAAATTTTATAGTAATTATGGTGTATTAAAAATTCTGGAACCGATATAATAATTTGGAGTTAACAAGGAGTTATGGGAGACGAAAATCCACACTTTTCGTTTTGGGACCCCGGCCGTCCGACCAACTCCGGCCGGCCGGCCGGCCGAGTTGGGTGCGGGGTTCTCTGACTAAGACTTTGGCATACTCCGTTTTTTGGAGTTCAGTTCAACATTTAGGAGTTATGGCCTGTGGACTGTTGGGCTTCCAAGAATTTTAAAAGAAAAATAATCTAAAATTAATGTGGGGCATGGGATTCGAACTCTGGTGGCTTGGTTCAGCAGTGTAAGGTGTTACCAATGAGCTACAAGCTCCTTCTTGTAATTATTGTATTATTTAATTACTTAAAATGATAGCAGCAAGAGTAAATACTCCAAGTACACATTAAATTTTAATGTAATTTCTTGTACACTAAAAATGGAGTTATTTCATTCTTGTATCTTGTAATTAAAAACAAAAATAATTACCTAAATCTTGTGCTCAGGCTAAAATACCCCTTTGTGGAATTTTGAAAAAAATATTTGAAAAATTTGTATAAGAAAAAGTGTATAAGAAAATTAGGGTTGTTACAAGAGGGCCAGGACTCCGGCTAAGTAGAATCTTGTGAGGTTCCAAGAGAAGGGTCATCCCACGACGACGGATGAGTCGACCGTAAAAGTCAGCAATTCCTTCGAACCTCTGAAGTGGGTTTTGAAAAACGCCATGACCGCCAGAATCAGGAAGACAGCTGTTCGAATGATGCTACAAAAAGAGGTGTCCCAGCCCCAACGGAGAAAGCATGAAGCTGTCTCTTCAAGAGTCTATCAGGCGCTCTGTGCCACACGAAAACAACGAGGCAAAGCTAAAAAGGAAGCGCCAGCACCATTCAAGAACCCGGTCTGGCTAGCCGTCTTCAGACGATTGCCTGTTACCGAAAAAGAAGGGCCACGTCATCAGTTCGTAATATCAGTTGCTAATAATGAAAAGAGGGCTGGATATGTTATCCATACGGTTTATATAGCGGGCGCGTGTCCCAGCGAAAACTTGTGCAGCAAAAGTAAGCATGGGGTCACCACATTTTAAGCCCAATCTGGCTTGAATGTGGTTGCCGTTTCACAAGATCAGCTGCTTCTGCTGGACAATGAAAACCCTTTCGATGAGGCCGATAGGCAGAAAGACCCCTCAGTCCATGTGGAATCAAGCTCGGATAGCGAAGAACAACCGACTTTTCGCCGCAGGACCGTAGAGCAAGAACTGCTTCAAGAGCTTCGAAAATAGCTCAGGAGCAAAGATAAAGAGATGGCCAAGATTTACTCCAAAATTGACGACTTGACGAATATCGTGATGCGGCTCAAGGCTCAAATTGCTCAGACGCCATCCAATTAAGCACAAGTTTCCACTCATGAGCCGGGTGATAATGACTCGAAGCAACCAATGCCTGTCCCTTTAGGTCCGAGTATAGGCGAGCCACGTAAAAGCCGGCCACATTCCACTTCATGGGATGCCTTGGTCCAAGATGGAACCATCCCGCTGACGTAAGATCGGATAATGGATTTTGTCACCAGCAAGGTTAAAACATTGGAGGCCGAACCCGAAGATCAGAAAGAAATTGGCAGTAGTGGGCGGCTATATCCCGCACAGTACGATTTGATTGAGTTCCCGAGCGGCTACGTCATTCCTAAGTTCGGAAGATTTGATGGGACGGGAAACGCAAATTAGCACGTCGCCCACTTTAAAGCGTCGTGCAGAAATACAGGGGGCAATGATGCACTCCTTCTTCGTCAGTTTGTCAACAACATGACCGGTGTCACTTTCGAATGGTACGCGAGCATACCAGACAGGTCCGTCACTACTTTTGCCCAAATGGAGTCTATGTTTCGGCAAAGGTTCATAAGTGTCAGTGATAAAATCTCCATTGCTGACCTTGTGAGGACCAAGCCAGGGAAGAATGAAAGCAACACAGACTTTATCGCACGATGGCGTAATCTCACGGTCAAGTGCGAACCGTCGCTGGAACAGAATCAATCAGTCAGCCTTTTCATTGGAACCTCAACAATTGGATGGTCCCATTCTAATGTATAGCAAGCCTCAAGACGTTTCAAGAATTGACCGAGAGAGTACAAATATTGGAACGCTTGAAATAAGAGTCTACCCCGTACTCTCAAGGTGACAAGTCTTGAAAGAGCAGAAAAGATGACAACCGTAAAAGTGGTAGCTCCAATAAGACCAATGCCTTCAATGCATCTGACAGTGAAGATAAGAGAAAGGCGGACAGATTAAAAACAGACCGGGTTCGAAAGCCAGTGCTAGGAGGAGAAGGGCCTTCCCTAGAAGAGAAGAAGACCAAGGTTTACTCTTTCAGAAGGGACAAGGTCCGCAAGATATTCAAAAATGGCTTGAACAATGGTCTACAATTGCTGGAGTTGAAAAGACCTCACAAAGCAAAAATGACAGACAATCCTCTATATTGCCTGTACTACCGAGTAGTGAGCCATGCGATCGAAGATTGCTATATTTTCAAAGACTGAGTCGAAAAGCAATACAAGACTGGAGAGATCGAGTTGTCCAAGAGTGCGTTAGTGAACAATCAAGGTGCAACCACCAACTTTATATAGACACAAGCTGAAACCTTCTGGGAGCAGACGGCTGAACCCGCTACCCTGAAGAATGAAACTGACTCGCTGCAGCCTCCGTGGAGTATGCACATCTTTAATAAGATAAAGAAGATGCTAAAGCTACTTCAGAAAGAGCACAGAATAGATGGAAAGGCCAAAAGAAGCCCACCATTCCAGCCGCCAATTCGGTTCAATCAAGCCCAAAATCCAAAAAGCTCAAGAAAAAGAAAAGTGCAGCTCGACGCGAAAAAGAGTCTGCGGGGAGGTCGTCCATTCAAAAGTACATTGATTCTCTCGAAGACTATGAACAAAAAGAAAGAACTCTGATTCAATTGAAGAAGTTCTTCCCCATAGAAGCGGCTAAGATTCTGGAGGAGCTCGAATAAGACTCCAATAACGAGATCCCTATAGTGACCTGCTATGTCATCCATATTTGAAGCGACTCTGAGGAAGAGCTATGTTTTTCCGAAGAGGATGAGAAGCTCGCTACAAAGGCTAACCAAATCCAGCTCAGAAGCGGCAGGGCTCTATCACCAATTCAGGGCAACGCCCTAAAAGGAAAGGAAAAACAAGTCGCTATTGAAGAAGGTGGCGGAGAGCCAGCTCATGAAAACCCGAGTCCTTCCTCTGTGGACTATAATGTCATGGCCCATCTCTGTAAGCTTCCGTTTCTCCTGATCATTTACGGAGCCTTGGTCCTATCGAAGGAGCTTAGAGATGTTCTCATTCACGCTCTACAAAACCCCGAGCGGGACCAGAATCGCTTTGCGGAAATTAATATGAAAGAAGCCCAGTACACGTCACGTTTAAGGTTAAAGACCTGCTACTGGAAACACTTGAGCATAACCGGCCGCTTTACATGACCGAGTACAGTGACGGAGATCGGATTAATCGCATTTGATTGATTTAGGGTCCTCAGTGAACATCATGAACTTGAGGATTCAAAAGAGTTTGTCAATGGACATCCGACATCTGTCAAGGGAAAGGATTGTCTTTCATGGCTTCAATCAAAATTGCCAGCAAGTTCTGGGATCCATAGCTCTGCCGATCAGATCCAGAGACCTACAAACCGAAGCCAAGATATACGTGATCGATGCCGACACGTCTTATAAAATTCTCTTAGGACGGCCGTGGCTCCATGATTACGTCATTGTTCCGTCAACTCTCTATCAATACATGAAGTATACTAAAAATGGCAATGAAAGACGCATTGACGGAGACATCTAGCCATTCGGTGTGCATGAAGTCCGATATGAAGATTCTCGGTACTTCGTGAACCCCAAAAATACCGAGCCATGACTGACCAAAGATAGAATGACTCCGAAACTCAAAAGCAAATCTGAGCCGGCTATCACTTTCAAAAGCAAAAAGCCCCAAGTGCATCCGCGTTTCGGCAGTGACGCCGATGAGTCCGATGCTGGAAGCTCGTCCTTCCGTAAAACTCGCCCTCATTTTGGTAGTGATACAGACGAGTCTGATATTGAAGGGCCATCCGTCAGCAAAATTTGCCCTCGTTTAGGCAGCGACACTGAAGAATCAGAAGAAGAGGACCCGTCTTGCAACAGCTGTGTAGATTTGGCTCTCATGCAAAAAGCGAAACTAAAAGAAACCTTCGAAATTACAGAAGGGCCCCTGGCCATCACAAGGGTGCCGGAACAGATGTGCAAGAAGCTAGATGCTTTGTCGGACTCTACTGTGAACCAACTATAAACTTTCTACGTTCCCGGAAGGAAAAGTGGATAGAAGGGCATTCTGTTTTATGGGTCAAATCCTTTCGTGCACCCAGACGATTTGTCTATCACGTGCCTTCCCTATGATAGAGGCATAAGAGCCGTACTCAATTCTAGATATTATGCACCCTAGATGTAGGAATATTTTAAAAAGTGCGGACGTTAGTTGTACCAAACGGACTTCGAAGCGAAGTTTTATGAGGGGCTGTGGCACCCGCCTCAAGTCCGAGCACTCATCGATGGACGAATCCTAGATAGACGGGACATATGCTTCATTCAACCTGATATCAAAGTATGCTACATGATCCATGTTGGTGAAGCCGGCGAAGAGTCAAATGATGAAGACGAGCTAGCCGAGCCTAAAGAAGCCCCTCGAGAGCTCGAAAATGGCGGACAAGCAACCTTCGATGAGCTAACCGAGTTTGATTTCGGAACGCCCGATAATCTAAGGCCGACCTACATCAGCTCACTCTTCTCAGAGGAAATGAAAGAATAAATAATCGCCCTGCTACATGAGTTCGTTGACTGCTTCGCGTGGACGTACAAAGAAATATCTGGCCACTCTCTTGAAGTGTCCGTGCATAAACTGGCTATATCTCCTGATGCCAAGCCAGTCAAACAAGCTCCTCAAAGAATAAGAAGGGAGCTAGAATAAAAATTCATTGAGGAAACTAAGAAACTTATCTATACTGGCTTCATCGGAGAACAGAAATATGCGGACTGGATCACATGCATCGTCCCAGTGAAGAAGAAAAATGGGCAGATCTGAATTTGCGTTGATATCAGAGACCTCAATAAGCCATGCCCTAAAGACGACTTCACGCTATCGGTCATGGAAATGATGGTCGACAACACCTCATATTATGAGCTATTCACCTTCATGGATGGCTCGTCTGGATATAATCTGATCAAGAGGTCGCCTGAGGATGAAAAACACACAGCATTTCGAACCCCAATCGGAATATACTGCTATAAGGTGATGTCGTTCAGACTGAAGAATGCGGGCGCCATATATCAAAGGGCAATGTCCAAAATTTTTCATGACTTAATCCATTAAGTTGTTGAATGTTATGTTGATGATTTGGTAATCAAGACTAAAGCCAAGGCCGATCACATCCGAGATCTCAGCACCGTTTTCACTCGACTGAGGGAACGCGATCTGAATATGAATCCTCTGAAGTGCACTTTTGGCATATCGTCTGGAAAATTCTTAAGCTTCATAGTCTGACATTGGGGGATCGAAGTTGACCCATCAAAGATAAAGGCCATCATGGAGATGCCTCCACCAAAGAATCTGACACAACTAAAATCCTTTCAAGACAAGCTCGCTTACATACGAAGGTTCATCTCGAACCTATCGGGGAGATGTCGGCCCTTCTCAAATCTCATGAAGAAGGGAGCTCCCTTTGTCTGGGATGTCGAATGTCAAGAAATATTCGAAAGTATCAAACAGTATCTGTTGCACCCTCCAGTGCTTACTGCTCCTATTCCAAATAAGCCGTTGATTCTCAATACTGCCGCGCTAGATGAGTCACTCGGTGCGCTCCTTGTCCAGAACAACGAGGAGGGAAAAGAAAATGCCCTCTACTACCTCAGTCGAACTTTAGTCGGGGATGAACACAACTATTCCCCGATCGAAAAGCAATGCATGTCTCTGATATTCGCTGTGAAGATGCTGAGGCACTATCTGCTCGCTCATCGGGTTATGCTGATCTCCAAGGTCGACCCACTTAAACATTTAATGACCAAGGCAAGCTTAGCTGGCAGAATGGCAAAATGGACTATCATACTGCTAGAGTTCGACATAGTCTATACTCCTCAGAAAGTAGAAAAAGGGCAAGCTCTCGCTGAATTCCTTGCTGTTCATCCCATTCCAGAAGGGTCACCGCTTAATTGCGAGTTACCCGACGAACAAGTACTGCACCTCGAGGATGACGAGCCATGTTGGGTAATGACTCTGAATCACTGTACAGAAATTTTCTTGTTATTGTACAGAAAAGAGTATTACGGCCTGTGTAAGAGTTATAAGTTAGATTTGTTTAATAAAAGCAAGAAAAAACTTGTAGCTCACCGGTAAAGCCCTTCACTACTATGACATAGCCTGTGTGTTCGATTCCCGTCAGACACAATTATTTTTTTCTGATTTTTCTTTTTAATTTTTGGAAGCCCAAGAGTTGCACGTGCAATACACGGGGAAATGAAAAGTTTCAGAAAAATCAAATAGGCGCAATGAGGTGTACACACCCAAAAACCCACGTGGCATGAATCTCAAGGCAATTGCCTCAGATCCGACCATCCAAATTGCCCAATGGGCCGGCGCCGACGGTCAGATGAGCCCCGTTTGGCTCCATGCTTTGCACACATACCCCTTCGACTCCCCCTGACTCCTCTGCACTGTTTGATTTCTCTGCAATCAAACAGAGACTCTTCATTTCACCATTTAATATCTTTTTAATACTTTTTAATCCAAAATTTTAATTCTCAAACCGTAATTCTTCACTATAAATACCACCCCATGGTTTAGCTCTTCACTATTCTTAAATTCAAGCAAAAATTCTCTCAAAAAGTTTCTAAGTGCAAATGGAGTCAAGTGGAGTTAGCGACCAAGCTTGTTCTGTTGAAAATCGAATCCATTTCCGGAGTTTTTGTGATGCCACGAAGCCCCCTCCTTTCTTTCTTATTCTTTTCTTAATATTTCCAAACAGTAAGTCTCTCCCAACTCTCTTTCTTTTCATCGAAATTCATCTCCAAATCATATATCGGTAAAGTGGAGTTATTCCCGATACCTTTCTTTTTAAAACCTAGAACTCTCTTTTTCTTTATATCTTGGTCAATCTAATTTTACCACCCTACTTGTAACTTTAATTATAAATGTTTAGATTCAAATTTAACCAAAATTCTCATGTGAAAGAAACATAAACGTATTTTTTCATTAAAATACCTTGAAATTTATTATCATCACTTTTCGATATTGTTAAAACAATACCTTTAAAAAAACTTCACGGGGTAACGACCTACCCCACATGCACACTTTAGTTTTATATCACGATGTCTCTATATACATATAGTTAGTTCAAAGAATATCTTTACAATAAAAAACCACATCTTTTAAAATCCGGGTTTCTTTTAAAGTGGTATTTTGTAATTCTTGGCAAATATGCCTCTACAACTCTCGTTAGAGGACTCGCTAATGGATGGTGCGGATTATCGCACATCTTTGGGATAGTAGAGCGAGATACAGAACTCCTCACGGAGTATTCGATCTCGAAAGGAAATAAAATACAGTTTTTAAGAGAACGCGACTTTTCTAAACAAAACTAATTTTTGAAAATTATATAAAAATTATAAATCCATATTTTCAATATATTATGAAACTATATTTTTATAAAAATGAGAAATTAAAAAATGTTAATAAAATACCATAAATTTTTAAGAGCTAAGTATTTATCATTAAAATACCCCAATAATTAAAACACATGCTCATGAAAACCATAAATGTTATAAATCACCCTCGAGCTTTATTTTTAATCTATATTAAAATATTTTTCATAAAACCCCCTCGAAATATACAAAACAATATTTTAAAGAACTATAGTAAATATAGATTTAAGCGGGATCAATTCTCTTGAGCCCCAGAGAGCCGGAGAAAGTGAATGCTTGCCTATTCAGGTTAGAAAACTTAACGAAGTTATCAATGGTAATTGTCTTGGAAAAAGACATAAATCCTGCCGTATATGTACAGCAGTTGCCGAGTACTTCCGAACCTAAGAAATTCAAGAGTTAAATCTGTTCACAAATGTCTGACTCAATCTGATCCCAAACTTAAATCTGAATCCAAAATCAAACACGAACTTGAAAACTTGATCATGAACCTGAATACTTGAATTCAAACATCATATTCAAACTTGTATACTTTACTCGACTTGACCGAACCATGGTTATAACGTGACATGACTACTTGAACACATGATTACATCCTGAACATTTTATATCCATGGTTTTGGCCAAGAACTATAATCTTAATCTATACAATATAATACGCGTGGATAAATGGATAGATTGGTACGGAACGTATATCATGATAAGAGATGTCACTTTAAAAGATACCTACATGAATTCATATGCCGTTGTTTCGTGAGTTATGACAGGGCCTTGTACTACATATTATCATAGTCCACAGGGTAAGATGGACTCCTCTCGTAAACATGAATACCTTTTTTTTATCAAACTAAAAATAACCACGTTAGAATAACTATCTTATACCAGTGAACGATCATAAACAATTTTACCTGTTCATTTCACATTACATACTATCTTCTGTTTCTTCTTTTGGGACTTTACCGAGCGCTAGTTCGCTGACGACATTCCTCTCTCTTTTTCTTTCCTTAGTATGTTCGTCAGGAGGACCGGACTCTGAGGAGATAGAGCCAAGCCAGGAGGACTTGGACCAGCTTACAGCTCAGCCTGACTACTAGTTCTTCCTGCACTTATTTTTTGTATGCCGTTGTTTAGGCATTGCTTTCTTTATTGTATATTTTATTTTCAAACAGTTGTATGTAAAGTTGAATGTAAATAAAATTGTTTTTTCATTTAATTACTCTTGTCATTCTTGTTCATTATTATATTTCTTAATTACGCTTAATGTATTTCTTTCATAGTAAATACGTTGCGGGCTTACCACGTCACCGTTTCTGTCTACTGGGAAGCGGGGCATGACATGTTTTGTTGGTGGCCTATGCAGGCCCGTTCTGCATGAAGTCTTAAGCAATATATCACAAGAATTATAAGAATCAGTAACTATACATTCCTTACATTTCAAATTTCTTGAATCTATCCTAACCATTCATTTTTCTATCAAGGTATTGGATTCTCCCAACAACACCAGCACCAATGTCAATGACAACACACCATCACCTACTTTACCACCTCCCTCTACCGTTGCTGCTCCAATCAACGAACAGACGGTGCTTCTAAAATCTATCAAAAACCTTCTAGAGTGCCAGCAACAGCAGACTGCTATTCTTATGAACTGCCCGGAAGTCGAAGCACCTGGAATAAAGCAATTCCGTGCATTGCATCCTAGGAACTTTTCAGGGAAAGTGAGTCCACTTAAGGCTGAAGAATGAGCCCAGAGTATAGAAGATGACCTCGCTGCAGCACAAGTACCAGACATAGCTTAGGTTCGTGTGGCCAAGCTCCAGCTCACCGACAACGCAAGAGTTTGGTGGAAAGCTGAGGAAAGCAGTCTCACACAACCCATAGAGTGGAAGATGTTCTGCGATCTGTTCGATGCGAAGTTCTTCCCCGAGACTGCTCCATTTGAGATGGAGCAACAGTTTATCCACTTACAACAAGGCTCTATATGGGTAAAATTAGTGGATGAATATGATGCTGAATTCATCATTCTTAGCAGGTAAAGAATTCGTATCAAATTATGTTCCGTAAAACACATCTCTATCCTGACATCAATATCTTATCAAGTTCGCGACACATTTGATCCCGACCGATGAGATTCAGGCTAGATGATTCCAACAGGGCTTAGACCCGGAGATTCAGGCGGCATTAGCCACATGCAACTACCCAACTCACGAACTCGCCATGAAGGCAACACGTCATTATGAAGCTGTGATCAAGAAGAAGGGTAAGCCTCAAGCAGACGGAATCAAACGCCCTGCTACACAGATGACAAGATGAGCCTCTTCTAGGCCGACTTTTGCACCCAGGAGGACAGGAGGATCATTTAACCGGTCTAGTCCAGATTTTTGTTTCTACTGCAAGAGAACTAGACACTTAGCAAAAGACCGCAGGCTTGCAAATGGCCTGTATTTGATTTGTGGCGCATCTACTCACACGATAGGAGCATGCCCATGTCGTTTTAACATAGCATCAGCACCCAGGCCCACAATCACAACCCCGCAGAGGCCAGCTATTAAGGTTCCTGCACCCCGCCTAGCTCTTCCTGCACCAGCTCCACGTGGACCACCTGCACAGCCTCATCGTCAATTCCATCATGCACGGAGAAACGTGCCTCAAGGGCAGAGAAACGTGCCCCAAGGACAGAGGAATGTGCCTCCGGCAATGAGGAATGTACCAAGACGACATGCTTTTACAATGACGGTCGAGGAGGCCGAAGCCACATGACATGTCATCCCTGGTAATTCTCCATCCTTTCAACCTTTTAATCCTTGTGTATCACTATACTTTTCTTATATCTAAACCCAACCTCACACAACTTAGGTACTATACTAGTAGCCACCTTTTCTGCACTCGCACTTTTCAACACTGGAGCTTCACACTGCTTCATGTCACAACGATTCGTGAGAATGCATGCGATTCCCGTGAAGCCACTCATTTCAAGCTGGAATGTCAGTTCCGAGAATAGAGTCTTGAAGGCAACATTGGGGTATGTGTCATGCCCCGCTTCCCAGTAGACGGAAATGGTGACGTGGCAGGCCGCAACGTATTTACTAAGAAATAAATACGTTAAGCGTAATTAAGCAACATATAAAAATGTACAAGAATGACAAGTGATATAAAATAAAACAATAACTTTATTTACATTCATTTTTACATACAACTGTTTGAAAAGAAAAAATACAATGAGTAAAGCAGTGCCTAAACAATGGCATACAAAATGAAAGTGCTGGTGAACTAGTAGTCAGGCTGAGTGGTAAGCTAGTCCAAGTCCTCCTGGTTAGACTCGATCTCCTAAAAGTCTGGTCATCCTGACGAACATTCCAAAGAAAGAAATAGAAAGGAATGTCGTCAGCGAACTAACGCTCGGTAAGTCCCTAAAGAAAGAAAGAGAATATAATAAGTAATGTGAAATGAACAGGTAAGTTGTATATGGTTGATTACCGGTATATGATAGATATTATAACGTAGTTGTTTGTAACTTGATACAAAAGGTATTCATGTATATAAGAGGAGTCCATCTTACCACGTGGACTATGGTGACATATAGTACAAGGACCCGTCATAATCCACTGGACAACGGCACGAGAATTCATACAGGTGTTTTTTAAGTGACCTCTCGTGCCACGATATACGTTCTGTACCAATCTACCCTTTTATCCCTGCGTAATGTATTGTATAGATTATAGTTACAAGTTTCGCCGAAACCATGGATACAAAATGTTCAAGTAGTCATGTTCAGGATGTAGTCATGTATTCAAGTAGTCATGTCAAGTTATAACCATGTTTCGGTCAAGTCAAGTCAAGTAAACAAGTTTGATATTTATGTTTGGATTCGAGTATTCATGTTCATGATTAAGTATTCATGTTTGATTTTGGATTCAGGTTTGAATTGGACTCAGACCGAGTCAGACACTTGTAAACAGATTTAGCTCTTGAATTAGGTTCGTGTGTCATCGGGAACTGCTGCATATGGACGGCAGGATTTGCGTCTTTTTCCAAGACAATTACCATTGATAACTCTGTTAAGTTGTCTATCTTAAATAGGCAAGCACTAACTTTCTCCGGCTCCCTGGGGCTCAAGAGAATTGATCCCGCTTAAACATATAATTACTAAAGTTCTTAAATATTGTTTTATACACCTCTAGGGGATTTTATGAAAAATATTTTTAATACAGATAAAAAGTAAATCTCGAGGGTGATTAGTATTACTTAGGGTTTTCATGAGTAAGGATTTTAAGTATTTGGGTATTTTAGTGATAATTACTTAGCTTGGAAAGTTCATGGTATTTTATTAAAAAACTTGTCATTTTTGGTATCTTGATGGTATTTTATTGTCATTTTTTAAAGAAAAATATAGGTATATTATATTTTGAAAATATGGATTTATAATTTTATATAATTTTTCTAAAATTTAATTTAATTTTTTTTAGAAAAAATTCGTATTTCTTAAAAACCATTTTTAAATTCTTTCGAGACCGAATGCTCCGTGAGAAGGTCTGTAGCTCGCTCTACTAACTCAAGTATGTGCGATAATCCGCACCATCCATTAGCGGGTCCCCTAAAGAGGGTTGTAGATGTATAATCGCAAATGAAATGAATTACCGCTTTAAAAGAAATCCAGTTTTTAAATTATATGGTATTTTATTGTAAAGTTTTCTTCGTAACTAATATTCATACAAAAGAGCCATCGTGCTATGGAATCAAGTGTGCATGTAGGGTAGGTCGTTACCTCATGAAGTTTTTGTTGGGCTTCCCTTGAACCTAGTCTAGGGTTTGGTAGCATCACTCATGCCACTTTAAAATTTAGAGAGGTGCAAAGAAAGCAAACCATGAATCATGCTAGAATTGCTAGGGTAACAAGTTTGTATCACATATAAAAAAGTAAAGAGAGTAGGATTACAAGCTTTGTAGTCCGTTCCTTCACTTCATAAGCTCCGTGTTGAGGTCCCTTCACTGCGATCATCAAGAACTCTGACTCTCGTGAGGTTCCAAGAGGTGAATGATGCATCTTGCTTGAAGTCTTCTTGATCTAAGATGATATACCTTGAAGAATCTCTAACCCAAGCTTACACTTCACTAATGAAGTAATTAGAGAAGTGAACACCCTAATTTAAGTAGTTAGAATAGATGGGGATGATAAAGTAGGAATTTTACACTCTTTTGTTTTCAATTTCTCACCATTTATCATCACAAACACAAAAGTCAATGAAGTTTTTTCAAGAGCAAGAAGAAGAAGAAGATGAAGCTAATCCTTTTGTGATAAATAATGAATTATTGTTATGGTTACAATTGCAACCATGAGTAAAGAATGAAGGGCTTAACCAATGTAGAGAATAAACCATAGGTTAAGGGTTTGGTTTGGGTTAACAAATATCTTCACAAAATATCAAGGAATAAAGACAAAGTCAAAACTTCATGAAGCATCCATGACCTTCATCCAAAAGCTAACCCAAAAGCTAACCCTAATCCAAACCCTAACTTAGTTTAAACTCAATAACCATGTTGCATTTGTAATCCTAACATGTTACAATATTATATATCACATATATAATATATAATGTAACAAAAGAAAATAATACAATTAACATATATCGCATATATATCAATATATTATCCGGTGAGAAAAAGAATCAATAAAGTGAACTTATATTAGTTAATGTAACGTAATATATCACATATATAATTATACATTAAATTATCGAATCAACACTTGATCCGACAATCCGGCTATATTGCATATAACCGACTAATATAACATGTACCAATTCATCGAATCAACACTTGATCCGATGACCCGGCTATATCACATATACCCGGCCGATATCACATATCGCGAGAATAAAATACGGTATCTCATATCGTATTATTCTCGGTCCCGCACATATCATATATGTGCTCCTGCACCGTTTTGCCTGAGCCAGGAAACCTCTGTGTAGGACTCTAAAGAATCGTCAATACGCCGGCAGTAGGTGATGATCATATCAAACACCCACAAGGTGCAAACGGTCAGCTAAACGTAACAGCCACCTAAGTATTGAGCGATCAGAAGATCAACAAGTAAGCTTGTACATTCTCCTGTGAATCCAATCAGTAACACTACCGTACAGTCCAGTCTCTTCGTCTGATATGTTGCATATCCAGTCTAGGGGTGGTAAACGTCAGACCCCAGTAACCGATAAGTCGTGTTGATGTGAGGCTCATAATAGGTCGGGAAACTACTGATAACTCTTACAAGTAGCACGCCATATCAGCCCTGGCCAGGGACTTCCAGTTATAGCCAATCGAACAAGGCACAGCATCAACTCCCTATACCGGGAGAGACGAAACCCCTCCTATCGCTCATTGCCTCCATGTGATTCAGGACTGTACCCAAAAGCCACCATTTTGCACGCCCTCTTGGACGTGGTATGGTGGAAATCAAAGCACAGTGGGAATCACACAAGACTTTATAACGATCTCGGGTCTACAGACTAACCTGTACCAGTGTCACCGGAGAACTGCTATCTGACGATAGGTATAATACCATTTAGGAGTTCTCGGCGAGTCTGTTCAGTGTACCCAGAGCACCTGTACACCATCTATGTTGTCATACACCGATGAATATGGGATCATCCATCGCCCATCATATGGGTCAAGATGCGTATACGCTTGTCTACTCTGATGTATCGATACCCTGTCTCGATACACCCTCGACTAAGAACAGTTATAGGATGTACTCGTTGACTACCCTGGCCCCATTAGCATGATCTCATCATAGTCCTAGCAGTCAAGTACATATCCTAAGGGCTTTATAAATATGCGAGAGCAAGACAGTAAACCAATACAAGTGAACATGTTAAGACAAAGTGAAACCAAATAGCATACTATCATGTCGAGCAAGAAAGTCCTCTCTATATATATCCAAGCATCCACTATAATATACATCATATGTACAACAATAGCCTCTAGAGCACATATATAACAAACAATCTCCCACTTGCACTAAGGCCAGCTGTTGTAGTATCTCATACCCAACATCCCGAAGAGTCTCTCAAATTGTATCTGGGGAATGGGCTTCGTGAGTGGATCCGCAGTGTTTCCCTTCGTGTCAACTCTCCTGACCTCGATCTCGCGGCGATCAACTATCTCCCAGATCAGGTGATACCGCCTCAGAATATGTCTGGACTTCTGATGGGACCTGGGTTCCTTGGCCAAAGCCACAGCTCCATTGTTATCACAATACAAAGGTATTGGATGCTCAATGGAAGGAACCACACTAAGTTCAGTGATGAACTTCTTCATCCAGACAGCCTCTTTAGCAGTATCGTTGGCAGCGATGTATTCAGCCTCAATCGTCGAGTCTGCCACGGTTTCTTGCTTGGAACTCTTCCAACAAACCGCCCATCCATTTAGGGTAAAGACAAATCCCGAATGCGACTTAGAGTCGTCCTTATCACTTGGAAGCTTGAATCGGTAAAGGACTCCACCTGGAGTTCACCATTACCATACACCAAAAACATCTCCTTAGTCCTTCTCAAGTACTTGAGAATGTTCTTCACAGCTGTCCAGTGACTCTCTCCTGGATCTGCTTGATAGCTACTCACTACACTGAGTGAGTATGCTATATCGGGTCTGGTACATAGCATCGCGTATATGATAGAGCCTACTGCCGAAGCATAGGATATCCGTTGCATGTGAGCTCTCTCCAAATCAGTCTTGGGAGACATCTCTTTGGAGAGAGTGAGTCCAGAGATCGTGGGTTGGTTACCACGCTTGGATTCTTCCATACTAAACCTCTTTATTATGGTGTCAATGTACCTGGATTGGGACAATCCCAGTAGCCATTTAGATCTATCTCTATAGATCTTAATTCACAAAATGCAGGAGGGATCACCTAGATCTTTTATTGAGAATCAATGTAATAAGAAGAGCTTGACCGAGTGCAGCATAGGAACGTCATTTCCTATCAAGAGTATGTCATCCACGTACAATACGAGGAAGACAACCTTACTCTCTGCAACTTTCTTGTAAATACAAGATTCATCTATGTTCTTGATGAAGTCAAACTCTTTAACTACAACATCAAAACAGATATTCCAACTCCGCGATGCCTGCTTCAACCCGTAGATGGATTTAAGCAGCTTGCACACCTTTCCGCTGCTCCCACTATCTACGAAGCCTTCTGGCTGAGTCATGTACACACACTCCTCTAAATCACTATTTAGAAAGGCGGTCTTAACATCCATTTGCCAGATTTCGTAGTCATGGTATGCAGCAATGGCAAGTAAGATCCGGACGGACTTAAGCATAGCCACTGGAGAAAAGGTTTCGTCATAATCCACACCTGGTTGTTGACGAAAACCCTTTGCAACAAGTCTAGCTTTGAAAGTCTCCACTTTTCCATCTACACCAAGTTTCTTCTTAAAGATCCATTTGCTCCCAATGGGTTTTACCCCTTCAGGAGCAACTTCCAAAGTCTATACTTTGTTGGTGTACATGGATTCCATCTCAGATCGCATTGCATCCAGCCACTTCACAGAGTCTCCACTTGTGATGGCCTGCTCGAAGCTAGTTGGGTCATCATCTTCCATGATACAATCCTCGCTTCCACCGTCTATGAGAAAACCGTAGTATCTCTCAGGTGGATGAGGAATCCTACTAGATCGGCGGAGAGGCTGGGGTTCGTCAGGGACTGCTGAATCCTCTGGTTCCACTAAATTTTCTATCGCAGTTTGTGTTGCTGGAACTTCTTCCAATTCTACCTCCTCGCCACTAATTTCCGTTGCAAGAAATTCCTTTTCTAAAAAGATGGCATGTCGAGAAACAAACACCTTTTGTTCCTCAGTGTGGTAGAAGATATACCTTTGTGAGTTCTTGGGATATCCTACAAACATGCACAAGACAGACCTTGCCTCGAGTTTGTCCGGATTGTGCCTTTTGACATAGGCCGGACAACCCCATATCTTAACATACTTAAGAGATGGTCTCTTCCCCTTCCATATCTCATATGGAGTGGTAGGCACTGATTTGGTAGGAACCATATTCAATAGGTGTATGGCTGTCTCAAGCGCATACCCACAGAAGGAAATAGGCAACTCAGCATTACTCATCATAGAGCGCACCATATCAATAGGGTGCGATTCCTCCGCTCCGATACACCGTTGTGCTGTGGTGTATATGGAGGAGTAAGCTGAGAGAGAATCCCATTCTCTTTTAGATAGTCCAAGAACTCATTGCTTAAGTATTCTCCTCCTCGATCTGACCGAAGGATCTTAATACTTTTGCCCGTTTGGTTCTCTACTTCGTTCTTATATTCTCTGAATTTCTCAAAAGCTTCAGACTTGTGTTTCAACAGGAACACGTGTCCGTATCTTGAGAGATCGTCAGTGAATGTAATGAAGTAGGAAGAACCGTTCCTGGCATGTGTAGACATGGGACCACATACATCACTATGTATCAGTCCTAAAAGTTCTGTAACTCTTTCTCCGTGTCCGCTAAACGGAGTTTTGGTCATCTTTCCTTTGAGACATGACTGGCAAGTATCATAAGATGAAAATTCGAATGGATTCAAATATCCATCCTTATGTAATTTAGCTAGTCGTGTCGCATTGATATGACCTAGTCTGCAATGCCACAAGAAGGATTCGTTCATTTCTGAACACTTTCTCTTGTGTGTGTTTTGTACATTAAGTACTGTAGTTTAGTTAAGAACGTATATGCCATTATTTAACGATCCTGATCCAATCAACTTTTGATTCAGGAATATGTTCATAACATTATCCTGTACTACACAATTATATCCTTCTTTGCTCAATAAAGAAACTGATATAAGATTGCATATCAGGGTCGGAATGTAATAGCATTCGTTCAGAATCAATGTATTACCATTTGGTAACACAAGGTGATATTCGCCAACTGCTTTAGCTGCAACATTTGCACCATTCCCTACACTTACGGAATGATCATCCTCTCCCGGTTCCCTACCTTTATGTAGCCCATGTAACATATTACATATATGGGATCCAGATCCGGTATCTAATACCCCAAGCGTAGAGTGAACTGAGAAACAATTCTCGATAACAAACACACCTGAAGAAGATTTATCGGGATGCTTATTCTTCGTTTGGGTGGCGTGAAAATCCAGATATTCTCATATTCCCTGCTCGGACTTATAACAATTATAAGTTGGAGCGGGACCAACGTTCCCCTGCTCAGTATAAAAAGCGGGTTCAGTCAATACATCCATATTATTATCTTGTTAAGGCCTGACAAGGTCTCTACCTGGAGAGAGAAGAAAAACACTTTAGCGTATGCTCTTGCAAGATTAGATTGGTTATTATCTTATCTAATCAGGATGGCTCCCACTGCTATTTATCAAATCTTTCTTAAAACCCTAAAAGGTAAGACTAGCCGGGATTAATTATACTTTACAAGTTCGCCAATCTTTCAGCCAGGTCAGTGTTGGTACTTTGAGGGAGATTCCCCGTGCTTTCGCATGGACCTAATTAAAATAAACCTCGTTTTTCCAGAGGCATAGCCCCGTTAACCCCTTTCTACACACTTACTTGATCGGCCAATTGTCCTGTGTAAAATTCTCTCAGGAGTAACTCTTGCTCGCAGTGGGTATCAGGATCCATCTATCTTATAGAAGGAATGCAATCTCATTACAAATTTCAACACTTGAAATTCCCGATAATACTTTTACCCCTAACGTGCTATGACTTTGACGAATACCAACAAACTATAGTCCGCTAGTCAAGTTCAACCCGTACATTTCTTGATTGAATTAAACCCACCCGCACGACCCTTGACGAAAGCCAACAAAGCCATACGACTACCCTAACCCAATCGCATCATATGCTGCAGATAAACAGTAAATAGCTACCACACACTATGCCTTGACGAAAGCCAATAAACGTAGCACGAATACTAAATATTACTTATCTGAAATGTCGGAGGGCTACGCAGGTTTTCCTGAAAACCATGAGCGTAATGAACTTGATATCATTGTAGAAGCAGGTGATTTTGAAAATGAGTGTTTTTGAGGCTTTTCTAGTTTCGCTAAAGAGGTCACTCCCGGTGAAGGGATCTCGGCTCTTTCCTTATCGAATAAGGTGCAGGATATTTCACAAATACCGCTGTGCAAAGCAAGAACTATAGAAGCAGTCAAAAACTAAACCGTGAGTTTGTAGTATCTGCCAGTTTTGCTAAAGAGGTCACTCCCGGTGAAGGGATCTCGGCTCTTTTCTCATCGAATAAGGTGCAGGGTATATCACATATACCACTATGCAAAGTAAAAACTGTAGCTACCATTTTTATAAATTTGATTCTACAACATCTTATAGGTTTCTTTTCTTTTATTAATCTCATTAATAAATCCCATCATTTATGCTTCCTAAGTATCAAAGAAGAAACGAAAATACAACGTACGCTTATACCATTCGCATTCGCCACAATGTTCTGTTATGCACCGTTAGGTTACTTAACTAACGGCATACCGGGACGGGACTAGCGCGGGTGTAAAACATAAGCAACGTTTATTATATATCATATATACAATAATAAAGCATTCGTGTCACGCATATAATATGATCACATCACAGTATATCAACAGCAGAAGAATCATATGAAATATTTGATATACTAGGAGGTCCGTGTTTTATTTCAAGCCTGTATAAAACACGGATTCTACGGTCGCGATGAATAGCTAAACCCACATCTATAGACCCCTACGAGAGCGGCAAGTAACCCTGTCAATTCTAGGGTTAGGAGACCCGGTCTCGACTCCTCGAGATGGCCTCCTACTGGACCCTAGAACCCGGTTACTTGTGCTCCCCTCCTCGGGTCTACCTAATGCGGAAAAGTAAATAATATACAATAGTGACATCAACCTCAACCCGGAAGTGCCCCAATAAAAGAATATTACATACAATGAATTTTACATGAATGAAAATAAAAACCCTCATCTCACATAAAACCCCCGGCTATTCAGAACACGACAATCCAATATAACATATCACAACAACACATAATATCTCATATCATCAACGTAAGCAAGTATGCATATCCTGATTATCGTTGATGTATAGCAACGAAGCCGGCAATACCCCACATACTTCACTTACGGTCGCAGAAAAGAAAAGTGAAAAACTACAACATTTGGAATCCACAGTCGCCTTAGACATCGTAAACCCGAAATATCACATCTTACGGATTTCATGCCTAATTATATGAATTCCACATATTGTATCATAATCATAGAATATCCTGACAATTTTTAATGTTTCAATCGAATCAACATACACTCATAAATTACCCCAGTGAGCTCAACACTTTAGCAAAGACGAAACACTCAAAAACCGTGCCACAGTATCCATGGACCAGCCGTAGAAGGAGTTAACCAACGCCTTACCTATGACACCACGGAACTACGGCAAACCCGAAGGTCCGAACGCGGTTCCGTAGGCATAGAATCGAATTAAGGTTATTATAGTCTTCCAGGGGGTCCATAGGGGTACTTGCACGATTTTACTAGTACAATCAGCTTCGGAAAATTACAACACTTGGAAATTCCAGCGGGGTACAAAATGTGGTGTGCGAAATTCGATTGAACTGCTAAAAATAGTCAAGGTTACCAATACAGTGTTAAGTTATATGACTACGAAGCACTACGAATTAGCCCCAGGTCAAATAAATCATCCCATGAAAATTGGGCTAAATAAACAATACTAGGAAACCCAAACTGGAGACATGAGAACACAGGAGGAATATGAGGGACAAAGGAGGCTTCAGGGCCGGCCAGGCCAGAAATTTGCCTATGGGGATCAGCCAAAAACCGAGCACACCACCTCGGTATTTCACCCATGTTCATATATTGTCCCAAAGATCATTCTGCACCTGTTTGAAAAATTTATAAAGGACCTTTTTGAAAATTTCCAGAGAGCAAAATGGGGTGTTCATAATATCGTATTTCGGAGTGGATTTCGTTTTCGTAATTGTTATAACACCGTATCTAGAATTCTAGTTTGGCTCTGATACCACCGTTGGGCTTTCCTTGCACCCAGTCTAGGGTTTGGTAGCATCACTCATGCCACTTTAAACTTTAGAGAGGTGCAAAGCAACCAAACCATGAATCATGGTAGAATTTCTAGGGTAACAAGTTTGTATCACATACAAAGAAGTAAAGAGAGTAGGATTACAAGCTTTGTAGTCCGTTCCATCACTTCATAAGCTCCGTGTTGAGGTCCCTTCGCTGCAATCATCAAGAACTCCGACTCTCGTGAGTCTCCAAGAGGTGAATGATGCATCTTGCTTGAAGTCTTCTTGATCTAAGATGATCTACCTTGAAGAATCTCTAACCCAAGCTTACACTTCACTAATGAAGTAATTAGAGAAGTGAACACCCTAATCTAAGTGTCTAGAATAGATGAGGATGATGAAGTAGTAATTTTACACTCTTTTGTTTTCAATTTCTCACAATTTATCATCACAAACACAAAAGCTAGTGAAGCTTTTTCAAGTGCAAGAAGAAGAAGAAGATGAAGCTAATTCTTTTGTGATTAATAATGAATTATTGTTATGGTTAAAATTGCAACCATGAGTTAAGAATGAAGGGCTTAACCATTGTAGAGAATAAACCATAGGTTAAGGGTTTGGGTTGGGTTAACAAATATCTTCACAAAATATCAAGGAATAAAGACAAAGTCAAAGCTTCATGAAGCATCCATGAACCTCATCCAAAAGCTAACCCAAAAGCTAACCTTAATCCAAACCCTAACTTGGTTTAAACTCAATAACCATGTTGCATTTGTAACTCTAACATGTTACAATATTATATATCACATATATAATATATAATGTAACAAAAAAAAATAATACAATTAACATATATCGCATATATATCAATGTATTATCCGGTGAGAAAAAGAATCAATAAAGCAAACTTATATTAGTTAATGTAACATAATATATCACATATATAATTATACATTAAATTATCGAATCAACATTTGATCGGACAATCCGGCTATATTGCATATAACCGACTAATATAACATGTACCAATTCATCGAATCAACACTTGATCCGATGACCCGGCTATATCACATATACCCGGCCGATATCACATATCGCGAGAATAGAATACGGTATCTCATATCGTATTATTCTCGGTCCCGCACATATCACATATGTGTTCCTACTCCGTTTTGCTTGAGCCAGGAAACCTCTGTGTAGGACTCTAAAGAATCGTCAATACACCGGCAGTAGGTGATGATCATATCAAACACCCACAAGCTACAAGCGGTCAGCTAAACGTAACAGCCACCCAGGTATTGAGCGATCAGAAGATCAATAAGCAAGCATGTACATTCTCTTATGAATCCAATCAGTAACACTACCGTATAGTCCGGTCTCTTCGTCTGATATGTCGCATATCCAGTCTAGGGGTGGTAAACGTCAGACCCCAGTAATCGATAAGTCGTGCCGATGTGAGGCTCATAACAGGTCGAGAAACTACTGATAACTCTTACCAGTAGCACTCCATATCAGCCCTGGCCAGGGACTTCCAGTATAGCCAATCGAACACAGCACAACATCAACTCCCTATACCGGGAGAGACGAAACCCCTCCTATCGCTCATTGCCTCCATGTGATTCGGGACTGTACCCAAAAGCCACCATTTTATATGCCCTCTTAGACTTGGTATGGTGGAAATCAAAGCACAGTGGGAATCACACAAGACTCTATGACGTTCTCGGGTCTACAGACTAACATGAACCAGTGTCACCGGAGAACTGCTATCTGACGATAGGTATAATACCATCTAGGAGTTCTTGGCGAGTCCGTTCAGTGTACCCAGTCTCCACTGAGCACCCATACACCATCTTTGATGTCATACACCGATGGATATGGGATCATCCATCGCCCATCATATTGGTCAAGATGCGTATACGCTAGTCTACTCTGGTGTATCGATGCCCTGTCTCGATACACCCTCGACTAGGAACAGTTATAGGATGTACTCGTTGACTACCCTGGCCCCACTAGCATGATCTCATCATAGTCCTAGAAGTCAAGTACATATCCTAAGGGCTTTATCAACATGTGAGAGCAAGACAGTAAACTAATACAAGTCAACATGTTAAGACAAAGTGAAACCAAATAGCATACTATCATATCGAGCAAGAAAGTTCTCTCTCTATATATCCAAGCATCCACTATAATATACATCATATGTACAACAATGGCCTCTAGAGATATATATAACTAACAGTTTTCCTAAAGGTATTGTTTTAACAAATACTAAAAGAGGTGTTCATAAAGTTCAAGGTATTTTAATGAAAAAGTTCTACTGTGGTTGTTTCACATGAGAATTTTGATAAAATTTGATTCTAAACATTAGGGGTTTAAGGTTACAAGTGATATAGTAAAATTAGATTTATTAAATTGTAAAGGAAAAGGGAGTTATATATTTTTTTAGAAAAGAAGATATCGGTAATAACTCCACTTTTATCGATGTAAAATTTGAAGAGTAATTTCAATAGAAAGATGGACATATGGGAGGGACTTACGGTTTAGAAAACTGAGAGAAGGGTTAGGATGGAAAGGGTGTAGTCGTGGAGTCGCGGGAGCTCCGGAATTGTCTTCGATTTTCGCCGGAACCAACTTGCTCGCTAACTCCACTTTTACTTCACTTGCACTAGAAACCTTTTAAAGAGTTTTGGCTAAAATTTTCAGAATGGTGCTGAGACAAAGTGTGGGGGTGGTATTTATAGTGGAGAATTAAGGTTTGGGAATTAAAATTGTGGATTAAAAAGCATTAAAATGGTGTTTAATTGTGAAATGAAAGGTCTCTATTTGATTGCAGGGAAATCGAATAGTGTAGAGGGGTTAGGGGTAGCTGAAGAGGTGTGTGTGCAAAGCCCGGGCTTCATTGGCCTTGATCTGACCGTCGGCGTCGGCCTTATCTTCATTTCCACATGTCGATTTGTGCCATCTGGCCTCGAGATTCGTGCCAGCTGATTAAATCCCTGTTTACTCTATTTTCCACATATTTGATTTTTCTGAACTTTTCATTTCCCGTGTATTGCACGTGAAATCTTTTGGGTTCCAAAAGGTTAAAAAAATCCAGAAAAAAATAATTGTCTAATGGGAATCGAACACAGGGGCTACGTCACAGCAGTGTAAGGGCTTTACCAGTGAGCTACAAGTTTCTTCTTGCTGTTATTTCATAAAAGTAACTTATAACTCAAACTCAGGCTGTAAACTCATTTCTGTACATTAAACTGGAAAATCCAGTACAGTAAATTCATAGTCGTTACATTCTACCCTCCTTATAAAAATTTCATTCTCGAAATTTATAATTACATATGGACTAATTTTCAAATAGATAAGGGTATCTTGCTCGCATGTCTTCTTCTCGTTCCCATGTTGATTCTCCTGGTGAATCCTTTCTCCACATCACTCGGATCAAGTTCACTTCCTTGTTCCGTAATGTCCTCACTTTTCGGTTCAGGATCTCAACGGGTCGTTGCTCGCAAGTCAGGTCAGTCTGAACTGTGAGCTTTGAGTGATCGAGTATGTGACTGGGGTCGCTCACATATCGTTGTGGCTTGGATATGTGGAACACGTTGTGCACTCCTTCCAATGAGGGTGGTAGTGCTAAACGGTATGCCACTTCTCTAAGCCGTTCGAGTATGTCGAACGGTCCTATGTATCTTGGACTTATCTTACCCCTCTTGCCAACGTGGATCACTCCTCGGTTTGGAGAAATCTTCAGGAATACATGGTCTCAAGGTTGGAACTCCAGATGTCGACGCTTTGCATCTGCCCAATTCTTCTGTCGGTCTTGGGCTATGCGCATTCTTTCCCTGATCGTGCGAACTACGTCCACAGTTGCCATGATCATCTCTAGTCTAAAGAGTTCACGATCTCTGATGTCATTCCAACTTAGCGGTGAATGACACTTCCTTCCGTAGAGTGCTGCGAATGGTGCCATTCCAATGCTTGTCTGATAGTTGTTGTTGTATGAAAACTCCACAAGGTGTTGGTGATCACAAGTCTAACATATAAGCTCTTAGCATGTCCTCTAGAATCTGATTTGTTCGCTCGGACTGTCCGTCCGTTTGTAGATGATAAGCCGTGCAGAAATTCAGTCTCGTTCCCAGGCTAGCTTACAGACTCTGCCAAAATTTTGATCGGAATCTTGTATCACGATCAGAGACGATGAAAACAGGCACTCCATGTAATCTCATAATCTTCTGCATGAGTTCATGGGTATCAAGTATAGTACATCTTGAAGGTTTAAATCTTACTTTAGATTTATGCTTACCTCCATGTACTTTTTTGCTAACGTCTCTGTTGATTGGCCAACTCAAAATGGAATAAAGTGAGCCGACTTGGTGAGTCGATCCACAATAACTCATACCGCGTCGTTACCATTCATGCTGCAAGGAAGGGCAGTCACGAAGTCCATGGTAATGTGCCGCCACTTCCATTCTGAGATTGGTAACGGCTGAAGTAGACCAGCAGTTCTGTGATGTTCAACCTTCACTTGCTGATACACCAAACACTTGGTTACGAATCTAGCTACTTCCCGTTTCATTCCATGCCATCAGTAGTGTTGCCGTAGACCCTTGTATATTTTTGTACCACCGAGGTGTACAGAATAAGGAGAGCTGTGAGTTTCTTTCATTAACTGTTCTCGAACTGGGCCGTTTGTTACATATAATCGACTTCCATATCGCAAGGATCCATCTTCGTGGATGATGAAGTTAGTTTGAAATCCACTTTCTACCTGTTCTTGGATCTTTTGCAGCTTGGCATCATTTGCTTGAGCTGGCTTGATCTGATTGACAATAGTGGACAGGAATTGTAAGTTCATCAAATATGAAGCGTTATCTGGCATAACTACTTCGATCGCCAATCCGTACAATTCTTGTTGTAGCTTCCATTGAGCGGTGAGGTTCATTGCTAATGGCTGGCGGCTAAGTGCATCAGGAACTACGTTCACTTTCTCAGGATGATACTATAGGTTGATGTCGAAATACGCCATGAGTTCTAGCTATCTTCTCTGCCGCATGTTTAGTTCCTTCTGAGTAAATACATACTTCAGACTCTTGTGGTTAGTATATATATCCACTCAATCTCCCAGAAGATAGTGGCGCCAAATTTTAAGTGCAAAGATAACGGCTGCCAATTCCAGATCATGTGTTGGATAGTTGCTCTCATTAACCTTCAGCTGTCTTGATGCAAAGGCTACAACTTTTCTATGCTGGTGTAGAACACATCCTAATCTTTTACCGGACGTATCACAATATACAATGAAACCTCCAGATTGATCCGGTATTATAAGAATAGGAGCAGAGGTTAATCTTGACTTGAGTTCTACAAAAGTTTTTCATATGCTTCTGACCACACGAATGCTTCATCTTTATGTGTGAGCTTGGTCAGGGGTGTTGCAATCTTTAAGAGGCCTTCAATGAGTCGTCGGTAGTATTCTGCTAATCACAAGAAACTTCGTATATCCTTCATCATCTTTGGTGTCGGCCACTCGCTGACTGCTGACACCTTAGCTGGATTACTGAGATTCCTTCGCCTGAAACGATATGTCCGAGAAATCCGACTTAATCTAGCCAAAATTCACACTTTCTATACTTGGCGTAGAGCTAATGTTGTCGCAATGTCTCCGGGACAATCCGTAAGTGCTCGGTGTGTTCTTTCCGATTTTTTGAATATACCAGAATGTCGTCAATGAAGATGACAACGGACCTGTCTAAGTACTCTCAGAAAACTTGGTTCGTCGGGTTCATAAATATGGCATGTGCATTGGTCACTCCAAATGGCATAATGAGATATTCATAATAACCATATCGAGTTCTAAACGTCGTCTTCGGAATATAGAATTTTAATTCCTAAACGCCATCTCGGAAAACTTGTACATTTTTGTTTAGAAAGATTGAGAGAATATATTCCAAAAATTGGATTAATGATCAATTTTTCTAAACAAAAAAGATTGCTCTATGTAAAACAGAGAACTCTTGGATTAAAAATCCATTGGTGATTAAAATCACCATTTTACAGAATAAATTCTGTATATGGGAGAATATTTCCCCGATTTTGTTAAAAACAAAAACAACATATTCAGTAAAACAGAAGTCCTTCGATCAGAGATCCAATGGTGGGTAAAATTCCCCAAATCAATTTTGAGTCCAATTAAATCAATTAGAATTTCTCAAAGAGAAATTTTCTCAAAACTAATTAACAATTTGCCTCCACTATATAAAGGAACCCAGACTTCAAGTCGAAAAAGAGAACGACTACCAGAGAGAGACCATAAAAAGAAAGAATAGAGAATTCAATTCTCAAAGCAGAAGTGTTTCCTTCTCAAAACCCTAGGTAAAGAAAAGAGATCAAAATATCTCTATTACCTATAATATCACATCTAAGAGTTTAACCTGTGTAAAAAGAATTTAGTTATTTCTCTGAATCCGAGATCCATAAGACAAGTTTCCCACAAGTTGAGAATTTAATTCTCATTGGGAATATCTTGTTCTTGAGAATCAAAGATTCAGAGAAGAACAAATTTAAAAAGAAAGAAAAGGGAGTCCAGAATACTCTAGGAACTCAGTTCCTTCAAATCGAGAACTTAGTTCTTTAAAAACTCAACCTAAAATCCTCAAATATAGTGATTTTAGCTAGCGTTAATGGTCAAAGCACCATTAATAGAGGTTTAACCTCTCTAAAAATATCAACAGAGATTAAATCTCCATATAAATTAAACTAGCGCCTCACATGCTTCCCACATGGGCGCCCCTCTTTAACAGCGCCTAGTGCCTCACGTGAAACACATGTGGGCGCCATATAAAATGTGCTTAGCACTTCACATACAGCCAAAACGGATGAGTGCTTAGCACTGATTGGGCAGCGCCCAGCGCCGCACGTGCTCCTCATGTGGGAGCCACAAAAATAATAAGAGTGCTTAGCACTCCATAAATAGCCAAAACGGCTAAGTGCTTAGCACTGATTGGGCAGCGCCCAGCGCCTCACATGGGCGCCACAAAAATAATAAGAGTGCTTAGCACTCCATAAATAGCCAAAATGGCTGAGTGCTTAGCACTGATTGGGCAGCGCCCAGTGCCTCACGTGTTCCTCACATGGGCGCCACAAAAAAAACAGAGAGAAAATTGCTTAACGCTCCATAAACAGCCAAAATGGCTGAGTGCTTAGTGTTCATTAGGCGGCTCCCATAATTAAATACTTCACATGACACCCATGTGAGTGTCAGAGCATCAAACAAGTGCTTAGCACTTTTGCATAAAAAATAGGGACTAAACCAACAGAGTCCAAATAAGTGCTTAGCACTTTTGAACAAAAAAACCTGAACATACTAAGCCCAAATTGGTTAAGTCTATAAAACTTTCTTATAGTTGAGCCCAAAATGCTCTGTTGTTTGGATAAATAAAAACGATTCTTGAAATTTTGCTAAGTTGATCATAGTCTCAAATTAGACTAACGTATCCTTAGTTAAAAATAAATTGAGCCCAAATGCCCACACATTTAAGTTGATCTTAATCTCAAACCAGATTAACGGTTCTTAAATAAACCAAACCCAAATTTAAAATATACGGATTTGGACTGATCCGCGCCCTACGGGCGACGACATAAACCAGTCTGCGTATACAATCCTCGGGCAACCAAAAAAAAACAAAAAACAAACACGACACAAAGTGAACTGCTGGAGAAAGAGAAAGTGGTCATCGCAATACGGTAATGTAATTAGATGCAGGGACTTGCGCCTGCAGGGAAGAGCGTCCCCATAATCAAAAACCCCTCATAAAATGAGAGGGAATCTGATGAAGTCTGCTACAGCTGCCGCATCTATCCAAACCTCCGATATATGGTGCTATAAATCAACTTAGTATCTTCGGAGAGGTGGATGGATAAATCCAAATAGCATCTACCCTCAAACTCAGGCAATACGATCTATCCCTGTTAATCTCTGTTTTTAGCGGTGAACAGATTCTGGCACGCCCGGTGGAACCTTTTCTTCTTTCCACTCCACATTTCGCGTGTCATGTTTCGCGAACGAAATTGCGGTTCGCTATGGTTGCCATTGGATCTGAGGTACTAAAATTTGGTGTCTTGCTCCTGTGCAGAAGAAAAAAAATTGATGGCTTCCCAATACACTTCTTGCAACCGCAACACTCGCTCCACCCCAGCCGGAGGAGTAACCTACGGGCCCAACGCGGCCTCTATCTTTTCAATGCCGGTGGGGCAAGTTACACAAGCCACTACTGGGTTGTTCTTTAGGACCATGCTCCCACCGATGAGTTTCTGTTGGATATATGTATGCCCTAGAGGCCATTATATGATAGTGGATGTATCGGTATATGTATATATGTGTATATATATATATATATATATATATATATATATATTCAGAGGACATTCTTGCTCGACATGATAGTTTGCTATCTGGTTGTTCTTTATCTTAACATGTTCACTTGATCATGCATATTACTCATTTGGTACATGTTGATAAATCCCTTAGGATATTTGCTTGACTACTGGGATTATAATGCGGATCATACTAGTGGAACATGTGTAGTTTATAAGTATATCCTAGAAATGTTTCTAGTCGTGGGTGTATCGAGACGGGGCATCGATATTCCAGAATAGACTAGCGAATACGTTACTTGACCCATATGATGGGCGATGGATGATCCCATATCCATTGGTGTGGTGACACCAAAGACTGTATACGGGTGCTCAGTAGAGACTGGGTATACTGAACGGACTCGCCGAGAACTCCTATTTGGTATTATATCTATCGTCGGATAGCAGTTCTCAGGTGACACTGGTACAGGTCAGTCTGTAGACCCGAGATCGTCATAGAGTCTTGTGTGTCCTCCCACTATACTTTGATCTCCACCCTACCACGGCTTTACTGAGTCATGCAAAAGGTGGATTTTGGGTACAGTCCCGAGGCACATGGAGGTAATGAGCGATAGGAGGGGTTTCGTTTCTCCTGGTAATAGGGGTTGATGTTGCGCTATGCTCGATTGGCTATAACAGGAAGTTCCTGGCCAGGGCTGATGAGATTTACTGATAAGTGTTATCAGTAGTTTCTCGATCTGTTATGAGCCATATACCGGCATGACTTATTGAGTTATTGGGGTCAACGATACCATCTCTAGACTCGATATGCAGCATATCTGATGAAGAGACCGGACTGTACGGTATGTGTTGCCAGTTGGCTCGACGGGAGTTTTGACAGGTTCGTTTGTGTTTCTTCTGATCGCTCAATACCTGGGAGCCATTACGTACAACTTGTGCCGCTGACGGTTTATGGATATGTGATATGATCACTGCCTACTGCTAGTGTATTGATGAGTCTTAGAGTCCCACAAAGGGGTTTCCTAGCTCAGGCGAAAAGATGTGGGGTGCATATGGGATATGCGCGGGAGCTCGATTAAATACGTGTATTTGATACCATATTTTAATCGGGCGTTTACTATTGGACAGGTCGTATGTGATATGACCGGGCTATTAAATCAAATGTTGATTTAATATTAAGTCCATTAGCTCATTTATTAAAACCTATTTCTTTATGATGCATGCATGAGTGTATGTATATATTGATATGGATGCACACATGCATGCATACATGTGTCATGGTTGATGATACATTAGTGATGGCAATGCAATACTCACATGGTTATATATTCATATATATTTTGATTATTGAGAAAAACAAAATGAGAATAAAATCATGGTTGACTTTCTACACTCTTCTTTTGTGTTGACTAAAGTCAAAACCATGGTTTCATTTCCCATGATTTTTGTTGCCCATTGGTTTGGTAAAACCATGGTTAAAAAATATCTAGATATTTTTTAACCATGGTTTGGGATGAGATAACCCTCTCTCTCTTTAGATTATGTTGATTATTCTCACAAGAGTTAAGCTAAGCCATTCTCTTTCTTCTTCCTCATTCAAGCTCTCTAGATTTTTCAAGTGAGTGAAGAACATCAAAAAGAAAGGTTTTTAAGTAAGATCCAAACCCACATCACCAATCTATATTAGTCTAGCCCACTAGTGTAGATTGTTTGCTCCACTTCCATTTAGTTCAAGTGAAGCTAGGAGTTTGTGCAAAGGGACTCCGTGGTGGATCGTCGTGGATTTCGAAGAACTCAAGCAGACCGGTCCAAACACCAAGTTGATCCAAGGAGTCACAAGAGGAGGTCTACAAAGGTTGTATTACTTACCTCTTAGTGTTAGACACTTGATAGAATGTTTCCACTGCAAGAAGATGGAGCACTGGAAGCGGAACTGTACTGAATACCTTGATCTCAAGAAAAAGAAGCATACCTTGATCTCAAGAAAAAGAAGCATGGTGATACTTTTGCTTCAGGTGTGTTCGTGACTGAAAACTGTTTTTCTATATACTCTGCTTCCTGGGTATTGGATTCCGGTTCGGATTCTCATATCTGCAATTCTGTGCAGGGCTTAAGAAATAGCATAGTTTTGAAGACCGGTGATCACACTCTCCGAGTTGGAAATGCTTCCAATGTACATGCAGTTTCAGTGGGAGAGTATCACCTAGGTTGTCGTCAGGTTGTATATTGGTTTTGAACCCATGTTATTTTGTACTTAGCATGCTTTGTAATATAATATCCGTTTCTTTGTTAGACAATGAAGGATATCATTTTGTATTGCGGCATAATGTTATGAATATTGAACTAAATCAAGAGTTGATTGGTTCTGGTACACTTAATAAAGGGATATACGTCCTAAATCAACACACAGTTTTCAACATACAACACACAAATAAAAGAAAATTTTCAGATATAAATGAAGCTTTTCTTTGGCATTGTAGACTTGGTCATATTAATGAAACAAGACTAAACAAGCTTCATAAAGATGGATATTTAAATCCTTTTGAGTATAAATCTTATGCGACTTGTCAGTCTTGTATCAAAGGGAAAATGACCAAAACTCTGTTTACTGGACACGGAGAAAGAGCTACAGAACTCTTGGGCCTCATACCTAGTGATGTATTTAGGCCAATGTCTACACATGCAAGAGGAGGTTTTTCTTACTTCATAAATTTTACTGATGATTTCTCGAGATTCGGTCATGTGTTTTTATTAAAGCATAAGTCTGAAGCTTTCGAGAAATTCAAGGAGTACAAACTTGAAGTAGAAAAACAAGCAGGAATGAGCATCAAAATACTTCGATCAGATCGAGATGGCGAGTATCTTAGTACAGAGTTTTCGAACTTCCTAAAAGAGAATGGGATTCTCTCTCAGCTCACTCCCCCTTACACACCACAGCACAACGGTGTGTCAGAGCGGCAGAATCGCACCCTATTGGATATGGTACGATTCATGATGAGTGATACTGAGTTACCTCTCTCCTTTTGGGGGCATGCATTGGAGACTGTAATTTTTCTGTTGAACAAAGTTCCAACCAAGACCGTGTCTACCACTCTATATGAGATATGGTATGGAAAGAGACCATCTCTTAAACGAGTTAAGATTTGGGGTTGTCCGGCTTTTGTTAAAAAGCAGAATCCAGACAAACTCGAGACACGATCGGTCAAGTATATATTTGCGGGATATCCAAAATATTTGTTTGGATATCTTTTCTACCACAAGGAAGAACAAATGGTGTTTTTTTCTCAACATGCCACATTTTTAGAAATTGATATTTTTCCAAATGATACTGATGGCAATGTGGTAGATCTAGAAGAGGTTCTAGAGACACAAGTTACAAATGACGACTTGGTTGAACCTGATGTTGCAACAAAATCTTATGAACCTCAGCCACTCCGTAGATCTGGTAGGACTTCTCGCCCACCGAAGAGATACTACGGTTTCCTCATTGATGGTGATGGAGAAGATTGTATCATGGATGATGATGACCCTACCAATTTTCAGCAAACTATCACGAGTGGTGACTCTGTGAAGTGGCTGGATGCCATGATATCCGAAACGGAGTCTATGTACACTAACAAAGTATGAACTTTGGATGTTGTACCCTCTATGGTAAAACCCGTAGGGTGCAAATAGATCTTTAAGAGAAAGATCGGTGTAGATGGAAAGATGGAGACCTATAAGGCAAGGCTTGTGGCGAAAGGTTTTCGTCAAAGACCAGGAATGGACTATGACAAAACCTTTTCTCCTGTAGCCATGCTTAAATCCATTCGGATCTTACTTGCTGTTGCTGCTCACTACGACAATGAAATCTGACAGATGGACGTAAAACTGCTTTTCTAAATGGTGATTTAGAAGAATGCGTTTATGTGGATCAGCCAGAGGGCTTCATTGATAGTAGGAGCAGCAGGAAAGCATGTAGGTTGCTTAAATCTATTTATGGATTAAAGCAGGCATCACGGAGTTGGAACATCTGTTTTGATGATGTCATCAAAGAGTTTGATTTTGTCAAAAATTTAGATGGACCTTGTGTTTATAAGAAGATTGTAGGGAGTACTGTCACATTCTTCGTATTGTACGTGGATGACATTCTTCTGATAGAAAACGATGTTCTTATGCTACAATCGGTCAAACTGTTCTTATCACAAAGGTTCTCCATGAAGGACCTAGGTGATGCCTCGTACATACTGGGCATGAAGATCTATAGGGATAGATCTAAAAGGTTGTTGGGATTGTCCCAAACCAGGTACATTAACACCATCTTAAAAAGGTTTAGTATGGAAGATTCCAAGCGGGGTGCCTTACCCGCTTGTCATGGAGTCACTCTCTCCAAGGACTTTTTCCCAAAGACTGATGAAGAGAGAGCCCGCATGAGCATTATACCCTACGCTTCAGCCGTAGGATCTATAATGTATGCGATGTTATGTACACACCCTGATGTAGCTTATGCACTGGGTGTAGTAAGCATGTATCAATCCAACCCAGGGGAGAAACACTGGACAGCTGTGAAGAACATTCTTAAATACTTGCGAAGGACTAAAGAAATGTTCTTGGTGTATGGTAACTGGGATCTCCAAATGGAGGCCTTTACCGATTCGAGCTTCCAGAGTGATAAGGATGACAACAAATATATCTCAGGGTTTGTATTTACCCTCAATGGAGGGGCGTCATGTTGGAAGAGTTCCAAACAGGATACCGTTGCAGACTCCACGATAGAAGCTAAGTATATTGCTGCAAATGATGCTGCCAAGGAAGCCGTCTGGATGAGGAAGTTCATCTCGGAGTTAGGAGTAGTTCCAACCATTATTGATCCAATACCATTGTATTATGATAATAATGGGGCTATGGCGTTGGCCAAAGAGCCCAGGTCCTATCAGTGATCCAGACACATCCTGAGGCTGTATCATCTGATCCGGGAGATAGTTGATCACCGTGAGATCGAGATTCGGAGAGTAGATATAAAGAATAACACCGCGGATCCACTCACCAAGGCCCTCCCTCTGCCACAGCATGAGTGACTTTTTGAGATGTTGGGTATGAGATACGCCGATAATTGGCCTTAGTGCAAGTGGGAGATTGTTGAATATATGTATGCCCTAGAGTCCATTATATGATAGTGCATGTATCGGTATGTGTATATATATATATATTCAGAGGACATTCTTGCTCGATATGACAGTATGCTATCTGGTTGTTATTTATCTTAACATGTTCACTTGATCATGCATATTACTCATTTGGTACATGTTGATAAAGCCCTTAGGATATTTGCTTGACTACTGGGATTATAATGCGGATCATACTAGTGGGACATGTGTAGTTTATAAGCATATCCTTGAAATGTTCCTAGTCGTTGGTGTATCGATACGGGGCATCGATATTCCAGAGTAGACTAGCGTATACGTTACTTGACCCATATAATGGGCGATGGATGATCCCATATCCATTGGTGTGGTGACACCAAAGACTGTATACGGGTGCTCAGTGGAGACTGGGTACACTGAACAGACTCACCGAGAACTCCTATATGGTATTATATCTATCGTCGGATAGCAGTTCTTAGGTGACACTGGTATAGATCAGTCTGTAGACCCGAGATCGTCATAGAGTTTTGTGTGTCCTCCCACTGTACTTTGACCTCCACCCTACCACAGCTCTACTGAGTCGTGCAAACAGGTGGATTTTGGGTACAGTCTCGAGGCACATAGAGGCAATGAGCGATAGGAGGGGTTTCGTCTCTCCCAGTATTGGGGGTTGATGTTGCGCTATTCTCGATTAGATATAACAGGAAGTCTCTGGCCAGGGCTGATGAGATTTACTGATAAGGGTTATCAGTAGTTTCTCGATCTGTTATGTGCCATATACCGGCATTACTTATTGAGTTATTGGGGTCGACGATACCATCCCTAGACTCGATATGCAGCATATCTGACGAAGAGACCGGACTGTATGGTAAGTGTTGCCAGTTGGCTCGACGGGAGTTTTGACAGGTTCGCTTATGTTTCTTCTGATCGCTCAATACTTGGGAGCCGTTACATACAGCTTGTGCCGCTGACGGTTTGTGGGTATATGATATGATCACTGCCTACTGCTAGCATATTGACGAGTCTTGGAGTCCCACAAAGGGTTTTCCTAGCTCAGGAGAAAAGATGTGGGGGTGCATATGGGATATGCCTGGGAGCTCGATTAAATGCATGTATTTGATACCATATTTTAATCGGGCGTTTACCATTGGACGTGTCGTATGTGATATGATCGGGTTATTAAATCAAGTGTTGATTTAATATTAAGTCCATTAGCTCATTTATTAAAACCTATTTCTTTATGATGCATGCATGAGTGTATGTATATATTGATATGGATGCACACATGCATGCATACATGTGTCATGGTTGATGATACATTGGTGATGGAAATGCAAGACTCACATGGATATATATTTATATATATTTTGATTATTGAGAAAAACAAAATGGGAATAAAATCATTGTTGACTTTCTACACTCTTCTTTTGTGTTGACTAAAGTCAAAACCATGATTTATTTCCCATGGTTTTTGTTGCCCATTGTTTTGGTTAAACTCAAGTATCAAAATATCTAGATATTTTGTAACCATGTTTGGGATGAGATAACCCTCTTTTCTCTAGATTATGTTGATTATTCTCACAAGAGTTAAGCTAAGCCATTCTCCTTCTTCTTCCTCATTCAAGCTCTCTAGCTTTTTCAAGTGAGTGATGAACATAAAAAATAAAGGTGTTTAAGTGAGATCCAAACTCATATCACCAATCTATATTAGTCTAGCCCACCAGTGTAGGTTGTTTGCTCCACTTCCATTTAGTTCAAGTGAAGCTAGGAGCTTGTGTAAAGGGACTCCGTGGTGGATCGTCGTAGACTTCGAAGAACTCAAGCGGACCAGTCCAAACACCAAGTTGATCCAAGGAGTCACAAGAGGAGGTCTACAAAGGTTGTATTACTCACCTCTTAGTGTTAGACACTTGATAGTATGTGATACTAGTTCTCGTTACCCTAATTTTCTAGTTCGATTCATGGTTGGTTTTGTTTAGCACCCCTAAATTTTTGTTATAGCATGTTTGATGCAAGCCCAAACCCTAGGTATGGTGCTAGAGAATCCCTACAATTTCGGTGCCTATGAGCCGCAAGAGGAATCTCCTAAGAGGCCGGTCTTCGATCGACTAGCGATCACAATGACCCCTCTCAACGGGCCATCTAAATCTGGTGTCTCAGTCTTCTACAGGCTGAGCAAAAGCTCGAACGGGCCCGCAAAGAGGCTCGTAATACCTGAAGAGTTTGCCCCAAAATGGATAGCCCTCCTAACTCCTCCTACAGGTGAAGACGTCAAAGGTGCTTTCCCTACCAGAAAGTCGGTCTTTGAAAGATTGGCCGGCCCTCCTCAAACTCTGCCAAGGATTTTAGTCTTCAACAGGTTGACGCCAACAGCAACCCCTCAGCAAAGCCGGGGGCACAAAGAAGCCGCTTCAAAAACTGACGCGGTCCCGTCTGCAAGACACGCTAGACATCGTCACTGGCGCCGAGTGAGAAAAGCTGGGGGCAATTCTTCCTCTGGACTTACCCCACCATCTCCAATGGTAGAAGTCGACGTTGCTGTTTCAACCGGGAATAGCTTTGATCTGCTCAGGAGGGTACGCAAGAACTATCCAATGGCGGTGCTAAAAAATCGTCCCCGCTTGCAGAAACAACAGTGCAGGCAAAGCCGGAGCGCCCCCATCAATGACTTTCCTCCCAAATTCACATGATCTGGTGGAAAGTCCAGGACTTTGTGATCAATAAAGATTACTCTCATTGACCAAAGAAATCGAAAGATCGGCAGGAGGAAGTCCACTCCTTCGTCATATAGCGAGGGGCTTCTTCAAAACAGGTGCCTGTTACAACGGCTCCTTCAACTTTGACCTCCCACAAAAGGATGTGTCCAGAGAAAATCTCACCGCCGACGGCAAATCCCAAAGGTGATGGACCCAAACGCCCTAAGTTTGGGTGCATGATCGTGCATACGGTCTACATGACTTCCGGGAAAGAAGAAAGCCTTGCTTCCGTGGGTCACCGCGCAAACTCGGTCGCTGACTAAAGCTCAGGAGCAACAACAGAAGCTCCAGGAAATCCTGACCAAAATGACAGCGCTTACCGGACACAGCAGACGAATAGCGTCAGGAGCAGGAGTCCGATACAGAGTTCCTGTGAAGGGTGCTTGAAAGAAAGGATAAGGAAGCTGCTGAGCAGGCTGCTAACATAAAATAGATGGCTATCTTGTTTCAAGATATGGTTGGGATGATGATCCAGCTAGAACCCCCAGCCTAGGATCCGCCGATAATCATCGAAGATGACAGAGGGGAAACATCAAATTCTCTTTCGGCCTTATCGGTAGCCTATGAGGAAACAATTTCCAAGGCTGCTCTTGATGGTTATATCGCTCAACAAATATGAGCTCATCAAGCTAATGAAGCCGCGGGCCAAATCTTCAGAAATGGACGACCGTGTCCAGGCTGGTATGACCAAATTAAATACCTGCCTGGATATACGATCCCCAGGTTCCATGTGTACTAGGGGATAGCAACCCACATCAGCACGTCGCGCAGTTCAGAGCTCTGTGCGGCAACACTGGAGGTGACGACAAACTGTTGCTTTGCCAGTTCGTTGACAGCCTGTCAGAGACATCCTTTAAATGGTATTCGGAGCTCCCAAATGACTCCGTGAAAACATTCACAGAGATGGAACTGCTGTTCACACAGCGGTTCGCCAGCGCACCCCGATCACGGTATTAATCAATGCCAGGGTATAGCTATGAGAAACCTGGAACCAATATGCGATCCGGTGGTGGAACCTATGTTAGTTATATGTATGCCCTAGAGGCCATTACTGTACATACGATGTATATTGTAATGGATACTTGGACATATATAGGGAGGAATTTCTTGCTCGACATGATAGTATGCTATCTGATTGTACTTTATCTTAACATGTACTCTGATTGTCTCTATGTTACATGTTGATAAAGCCCTTAGGATATGTACTCGACTACTGGGACTATGATGAGATCATACTAGTGGGGCCATGGTAGTCGACGAGTACATCCTATAACTGTTCCTAATTGAGGGTGTATCGAGACAGGGCATCAATGCACCAGAGTAGACTAGCGTATACGCATCTTGACCCATATGATGGGCGATGGATGATCCCATATCTATCGGTGTTTGACATCAAGGATGGTGTATGAGTGCTCAGTAGAGACTGGGAATACTGGACGGACTCGCTGAGAACTCCCAGATGGTATTATACCTCACGTCAGATGGCAGTTCTCCGGTGACACTGGTACAGAGTAGTCTGTTTACCCAAGATCGTCATAGAGTCTTGTGTGATTCCCACTGTGCTTTGATTTCCATCATACCACGTCCAAGAGGGCGTGCAAAAAGGTGGCTTTTGGGTACAGTTCCGAATCACATGGAGGCAATGAGCGATAGGAGGGGATTCGTCTCTCCCGGTATAGGGAGTTGATGTTGCGCTGTGTTCGATTGGCTATAACTGGAAATCCCTGGCCAGGGTTGCTGAGATTTACTGGTAAGTGTTATCAGTAGTTTCTCGAACTGTTATAGACCTCATATCGACACGACTTATCAAGCTACTGGGGTCTGACGTTTACCACCCCTAGGCGAGATATGGGACATATCAGACGACGAGACCGGACTGTACGGGAGTGTTACTGATTGGATTCGCAGGAGAATATACAGGCTTTCTTGTTGATCTTCTTATCGCTTAATACCTGAGTGGCTGTTACGTTTAGCTGACCGCTTGCAGCTTGTGGGTGTTTGATATGATCATCACCTACTGCCCGCGTATTGACGATTCTTTAGAGTCCTACACAGAGCTTTCTTGACTCAGGCAAAACGGAGTAGGGGCACATATGTGATATGTGCAGGACCGAGGATAATGCGATATGAGATACCGTATTCTATTCTCGCGATATTTGATATCAGCCGGGTCATCGGATCAAGTGTTGATTCGATGAATCGGTAAATGATATATTAGTCGGTTATATGCGATATAGCCGGATTGTCGGATCAAGTGTTGATTCGGTGATTTAATGTATAATAATATATATGATATATTAAATTACATTAACTGATATAAGCTCACTAAAAGATTCTTTTTCTCACTCGGGTAATACATTAATATATATGCGATATATGTTAATTGTATTATTTTATTTTGTTACAATAAGTATTATATATGTGATATATAATATTGTAACATGATATGGTTATTAATGCAACATGTTTAGTGGAGATTAAACGAGATTAGGGTTTGATTTGGGTTAATCTTTTCTAGAACCTTCTAGAAGGTTTTATTTTGTTTTGTGCAAAGATTTTTGTGTAGATTTTTTGCAAGATATTCTTTAACCCAACCCAAACCCTTAACCCTAGTTCAATCTCTACAAAGGTTACATGACCATGGTTGCATTTCTAACCTTATCACAACTTTCATTATTCATCACAAAAGGATCACTATTCTTCTTCTTCTTCCTTGATGAAAAGTTTTCTTGCTTTACTTTTTGTGATGAAAGTGAGTGAGAATAAGAAAATAAATGAGAGCAAAAATCATAATTCATCATTCTCATCCACCCTTGCCATTTAAATGAGGGTGTTCACTTCATTTAGTGAGTGAGAGCTTGTGTTAACGAAACTTCAAGGTAGATCATCTTTGTTATCGAAGATCGGGAGCAAGCTTGCATCTTTCTCTTCGTGGAGCCTTTCGAGAGTCCGGAACTTGATGATCGCAGCGAAGGGACCACAACATGGAGCTTATGAAGTGAAGGACCGGATCTACAAATGTTGTAATCCCTCTCACTTAGGGTTAAAGTGTTTAACATACTTTGTTTCGCCTAATCTCTAGTTTAAAGATCCGGCTTTGGGTTGTTCGACATGGCTAAATTTTAAATCGGGCATGGTTGATGCCTCGTAGATCCTTGTGCATGTGCCTAGCATCCCTTCAGTGGTATCAGAGCCAAGCTAGAGCTTTAGGCGAAGTCTAGACGAAGTTTAAAGTCCGATCGAACCCCGAAACCCCGTTTTAACCTAGTTTCTGGAAATTTTTCAAAACTGTTGATTTTTTCATATTAAAAATACTCAAAAAATTCAGAAGGGTATTTTGGGAATTACTGTGCAAAACGGCACCCTAAATCCACTAAAGCGCCGTGGAACCGCGGCCAAACCAGGGTATTGGCGGCGGTTCCGCGGCAGGTACTGTAGATTGAGGGATAGTTTTTATACAGTAACGACCGTAGGTACTTCCTGATTTGTAACAACTCCAATTTTGTATACCAAAAATTTGCTTTAAATATAGTGTACACTTGGAGTATTGATGTTGCTGGAAACAATTTAAGTATCTAATTCCTTACAATAATTATAAGAAGGAGCTTGTGGCTCATTGGTAATACCTTGCACCGCTGAACCAAGCCACCAGAGTTCGAATCCCACGCCCCACATAATTTTTATATCCTTTTGTTTTAATTTTTTTTTAGAAGTCAAACGGTCAAACAGCCATAACTCACGATTTATTGCGAATCAAGAAAATTAAAGTATGCCAAAATTCCCCCCAGACCGAGCCCGTCCCAACGAGACCCGACTCGGCCGCGACTCGGCCGAATCGGCCGGCGACTCGGCCGGACTCGGCCGGTCGGCCGAGTCGTCAACACGAAAAAAATTTGTGTTGACCTAGTCTCTTCAACTGCATACTCTAATTTTTTTGTACGGTTACCAATTTTCCAATAAATCTCTTTTAAGACAAAATTTAATGAATTTTTAATGTTTTTTATATTTTAAAATATTTTTTTAACCCTAACCCTAACCCTACCCTAGCCCTATATAAAGACCCCTATACTCTACCTTTTCCCTTCACAACTCTAAGTCCACTCTTCTAAATTCTCGAGAACTCGGTACGAAGAGCGAGAAGCGAAGCGCTGCCGAAATCGACGACGGATTCCGGCGACCGGATCAGGACCTTCGAGACGTTTTCAACGAATCGATAACCATCACGACCTCTAGCTTCCTTAGCTTGTCCAAATCGTAAGTCCCACCTTCTTCTATCTCTCTTTTCTTTAAGGTAAAAATACGACTTTTTGGAACCCGACGGAAATCGGACAAACCGATTTCCGATTCGGTTTTTCTATAAATTTCCACTTGTCACCTAATACATATTATCTACCCATATGCTTGTTGACTATTAATCACCCAAAAACCAATTTAATCAAACTTTTTCACATGAAATGATAAGTTCTTTGCAAAACCGTACTCTTTTCATAAAAATACCATGAAGTTCTTTTTTCTTTGTTTAATTAATTACCTCACTCCTAAATATGTTTATTTTGATCACTAAACTTGTAGAACCCAATTTGAATGAAATTTCACACATAAAATGATAACGTTTTCGAATACCGTATTCTTGCGCGTTAATACCTTCAACTTTAACATGTCATGTTTTACCTTTAAACTTCACCAAAACTTAAAATAAGTCACGAGGTAATGACCTACCTCTACACACGCTCAATATAACCCTAATTGATAAATATCAAAATACAGAATACGAAATTACATGACTTTTCACTAAAATACCCTAATCTTTATAACTTTTATTGAAAGCTTTAAGTTGTAAACATTCCTAAGTAAAATCTTTTAATAAAATGAAAGCACGATTGGTCATGGACATCGATCGTTTATCTAAACTGACTTTGTGGTGTCTAGGCTAGGCAAGTGAGCTTGGGTAACTTTAAAAGGCCCGTCTCACGATTCGTGAGCGGATCCCTCCTTCCTCACTTGTACTTACCTGGCCACAATTGGCGGTGAAGAGGCGATTTGAGGCTTCTAATGACTTATCGTTTAGACCTTAGAAGTAGGCTAGTTGGCTTAGGAAACCCTAACAACTAAAATACGGAATACTATACGTTTTGCAATTAAATACCCCATATTTATAAAACCGTTTTCCCAAATTAAATGTATTTGTTAAACCTAAGCAAAGCGCCGCTACAACCCACTTTTGGGGAACCTGTTAGGGATAGTACGGTTCATCGTACACCCGCAGGCTAGTAGTGCGAGATTCAGACCTCCGCAAGGAGCATTCGGTCTCGAAAGGTTCAAAATACAATATTTAGGGAAAATGAGATTTTTTTTAATAAAATATTTATATAAAATTATTCATGTGTTAATATATATATAATTATCATTTAAACACCTATTTTATCATAATATAAAGTTTCCACATTTTTTTAAAAAAAATTACAAGATTAAAAGTTACACTAAAATACCATGAATTTCAGATAAAATAATTAATACTTTTATTAGGATATATTCACTAGAATAACACAAATAAAATTCACATTCATTATAACAATAAAGACGATTATTAAATACTTGAGGTGTATTTTGAAATTATACAAAAGTATTTTTACATAAAACCCCCTCAAGTTTTACAAATTACAATAAGGCCCCTAGCTAATATTGAACTTCAAATTATCTTCTTTTAGTCTGACTCGGGTTAGAGTCTGACTATTTCTGACTTGAATACGATTCAAGTCAATCTATATTCTTTTATATTCCAACACAATTTGAATACATGAAACCCTGAATCCAGTTAACAATATATTCTTTTTGACTGAATCAAACCATGGATATTCATCCATTATCCTGATATTCTATTTTCCTGATTACACAGTTACAACATGTTTACTGATATTATGGTTTTGGTCAGTCACTCAATTTACATATTCCAATACTACAATACTGTTAAAACACTACGGGGTTTAAGGGGTAGATTGGTACGAAAGGTGTTAAAGGTGGCACGAGGTGGTCAGATTAAGACACCTAACCTGAATCCTGTTGCTGTTGTACTGTGGCATAACGGTTCCTTGTACTTTCCTTTTGCCCTGATCTCTAGCATATAGAGATCCCCCTCGTATACACAGGCATCCTTCTGTACCAAGCTACAAACAACAGCGTTAAACAATGTTCCATAATATTCAACAATATAATACTTTAGAAAATACTGTTACTCTGTCATTCTCATTCGTCTTATTCTTTGGGACTTACCGAGCGACATGTTCGTTGACGACATTCTATTTCTTTCTTCTTTGAATGTCGTCAGGTGCGTTGGACCAAGCTGAGATCGAGCCCACCGGTGAAGATTTGGAGCAGTTCCAAGAAGACCCAGAGCTCTAGATAATTATACCTTGTTCTTTCCAGTATTTTTCATTTCTGTTATGCCACTGTTTAGGCATTGCTTTTTCATTCCAGTTGTATTTTCATTTCATGCATTGTACAATGAATGTTATTAATAAAAGTTGCTGTTATTTCAATATCATTTGTCTCTTATGATTATTTTATATTGCTTAGCTACGCTTAGCGTATGTACTTCTGAGTACATACGTAGCGGACCTCGTCGCGTCCACTTCGCCGTACACTGGGAAGCGGGGCGTGACATGATTCTTCAGGGAATTTTTAATTATACTCAAGTGTTGAGTTTTCTGGGTTGTATTGGGGACTCGTTGATTCGATCGGATAATTTAACTTCGTTTAAGTTTTTTCCGGATAATTTTTAGAAACTGTTAAAAAGTTCAAACGGATATTAATAACTCACTTTTTCCCCTGTCGGTAATTTTTTCAAAAGTTGGATTTTTTCTCGAGTTTGAAACTTCCGGAAAATCATGCAAGTAACGCGGTGGACCCTCTAGAAGAACACAAACCTTAACTCGATTATGTGACCGTCTTGAACTGCCTCTAAACCTTAGGGTTTGGGGCAGTACGGCGTGCCACATGTGAGGCGTTGGCTTGGCCCTTCTACGGCTGGACCATTGGTACTGTGGCATGTGATGGATGTTTTAAAACTAATTTCAAGTGTTGAGAACTATTTGGGAAAACTTGGGTGTTTGATTATTCGATCGAAAAGTTTAACATTGTCTATTTATGTGGAAAGTGATACAATATTTGGAATCCACAAGTAGTTATGAGATAACTAATTTGAATGTTATAAATCTAGCAGTTCAGTCTCGGATGATCGGTTGCCGCGGGATTTTGATGCGATCAAAAGCCCGTCGCAATCACGTAGCGTACGTGGATACTCACCGGGTAAACTTAATAGACAGCCATGCCCCATCGCCCCGACCAAGTGACTGTAGGAGAACCCCGTCGCCAAAAGCATCCGTTTGGGTGCTCGCGGCAGCGGTGTTCCGCCTTAGTGCACTTCGTCGACGGTATCGGGGGTGTGGCCGTCTACTAAAGTTTGCGACGAGCATTCGATCAGGATGTCGGGAATCTTGTTGAATTGCCCGACTTGATATTGAAAGGTGTTTTCGATAATAAGACTAAAATGCAGGGTTTATAATTGTTAGGCATGCGATGTCTAAGGAATTCATTTGGTTAGGCATGCGATGTCTAAGGAGGTTGCGGATTCCAACTGTTGTAGTTTTACACTTTCTTTTCTGTGACCGTAAACGTAGTATGTGGTGTATCGCCAACTTCGTTGCTATACATCAACGACAATCGGGATACGCATACTTGCTTACGTTGATTATATGAGATATTATGTGTTGATGTGATATGTTATATTGGATCGTCGTGTTTTGAATAGCCGGGGTTTTTATGTGGGATGAGAGTTTTTCTTTTTCATTCATGTAAAATTCATTGTATGTAATATTCTTTTATTGGGGCACTTCCGGGCTGAGGATGATGTCACCATTGTATATTATTTACTTTTTCGCATTAGGTAGACCCAAGGCGGGGAGCACAAGTAACCGGGTTCTAGGGTCCAGTGGGAGACCATCTCGAGGAGTCGAGACCGGGTCTCCTAACCCTAGAATTGGCAGTGTTGCTTGCCGCTCTCGTAGGGGTCTAGGGATGTGGGTTTGGCTATTCGTCGCGACCGTGGAATCCATGTTTTATACAGGCTCGTATTAAAAACACGGACGTCCTAATATATCCAATATTTCATATATGTTCTTCTGCTGCAATGTTCTGTGATGAGATCATATTACTGTCCGAGACGAATGTTTATATTATATATATGAGATATATGTTATATTGCAGATTTCGTTTCAAATGTGATGCTTGTGAAGCATAATAAAATGGGAATTCATTAATGAGATTAATGAAACTAAAAGAAACCTAAAGATATTGTAGAAACTTGTCTCAAAAACTGGTAGCTCTAGTTCTTGCTTTGCATAGCGATGTTCCTTGTAGAACATCCAGCACCTTATTCGATAAGAAAAGAGCCGAGATCCCTTCACCGGGAGTGACCTCTTTAGCGAAACTAGCAGATGCTACAAACTCGGTTTGTCTTTTGATTGTTTCTATAGTTTTTTCTTTGTATAGTGGTATTTGTGAAATATCCTGCACCTTATTCGATGAGGAAAGAGCCGACGATTCCTTCACCGGGAGTGACCTCTTTAGCAAAACTAGAAAAGCCTCAAAAACATTCCATTTAAAATCACTCGATTCTACAACGATATCAAGTTCATTACGCAAAGGGTTTTCTTAAAAACCTGTCGTAACCCTCCGTCATTTTAGGAAGTAGAGTATTTAGTATTCGTGCTGTGTTTGTTGACCTTAGTTAAGGCACAGTGTACGGTAGCTAAGTGATGTCTTCCTATATAGCATATGATGCGATTAGTTAGGACAGTCATGTGATTTTGTTGACCTTAGTTAAGGGTCATGTGGGTGGGTCTAATTAATCAGGAAATGACGGGTAGAACTTGACTAGTGCTTATGATTTGTTGACATAGTTAAGGTCATAAGTCACTAGGGGCAAAATATTATTGGGAATTTCAAGTGTTGAAATTTGCAATGAGATTGCATACCTTCTATGAGATAATTGGATCCCGATACCCACTGCGAGTAAGAGTCACTCCTGGGAGAGTTTTACACATTACAATTAGCCGATCAAGTAGGTGTCTAGAAAGGTGTTAACGGGGTTACGCCCCTGGGAAAACGAGGTTTATTTTAATTAGGTCTGTGCGAAAGCACGGAGAACCTCTCTCAAAGTACCAGCATTGGCCTGGCTGAAAGATTGGCGAACTTGTAGAGTGTAATTAATCCCGGCTAGTCTTTCCTTTTAAGGTTTGAAGGAAGATTTGACTAAAACAGTGGGAGACATCCTGATTAGATGAATTGATAACCAATCTAATCTTGTAATAGCGCACGCTGAATGTTTTCTTCTCTCTCTCTCCTGGTTGCGACTATGTCATGCCTTAATCAAGATAATAATAAGGATATATTGAACGAACCCGCTTGTTATAATACGCTAGGGAACGTTGGTCCCGCTCCAACCTATAATTGTTATAAGACAGAGCAGGAAATAGCGAATTACCAGAATTCCCGTGCCGCCCAAACAATGAAAGTGCATGTTGATGCATCTTCTTCGGGTGTGTTCATTACACAGATCTGTTTCTCAATATCCTTTACGTCCTGGGTATTTGATACCGGATCAGGATCTCACATATGTAATTTGTTACATGGGCTACAGATAGGTAGAGAACTGAGAACGGGTGATAAATTTCATGAGATAGAAACGGTGCAAGTGTTGCAGCCAAGTCTGTTGGTAGTTATCACCCTGTATTACCAGAATACATTGATTCTGAACGAATGTTATTAGATACCGAACCTGATATACAAAATCATATCAATCTCTTTATTAGTAAAGAAGGATATAATTTTGTATTGTTGGATAATGTTTTGAACATTTCCTATATTAAGAGTTGATCGGTTCAGGCACGTTATCTAAAAGCATAGACGTTCTAAATTAAACCACAGTTCTTAACGTACAGAACACACACAAGAGGAAGAGTTCAGAAATGAACGAATCCTTCTTGAGGTATTGTAGACTAGGTCATATCAATGCGACCGGACTAGCTAAGTTACATTTAGATGCATATTTAAATTAGTTTGAATTTACATCTTGTGAAACTTGCCGGTCATGACACAAAGATAAGATGACCACAGCTCCATTTATTGGAAACAAAGAAAGAGTTAGTGAACTCTTGGGATTGATACATGCTGATGTATGAAGGTCCCCTGTCTACATATGCCAAGACCGGTTCTTTGTACTTCATTATATTCACTGATGATCTCTCAAGATTCAGACATATGTTCCTGTTGAAACACAAGTCCAAAACTTTTGAGATAATCACAGAATATAAGTTAGAACTAGAGAACCAAAAACGGGTATAACTATTATGTCCTTTGATGAAATCAGGGAGGAGAATACTTGAGCACGGAGATTCCTGAACTATTCTAAAGGAGAATGAGATTCTCTCTTAGCATTACTCCTCCGTATACACCATAGCACGATAGTATATCGGGACGGAGCAATAGCACCCTATATGATATGGTGTGCTCTATGATGAGTACTACTGAGTTTCCTATTTCCTTTTAGGGAGTTATGCACTTGAGAAGCTGCATACCTATTGAATAGGGTTCCAATCAAATCAGTTGCCTACCAATTCATATATGATATGTGTTTCCTGATTTAAAATCAGAAAAGCTTATGGAAAAAGCTTCAGAAGAGGGTCACATGCTTACACGTGACCAGCAGTCACGTGTTGGCACGTGACATCTAAAAGCATCATCAAGGCAGATTCAGCTTCCTGACTACATCAAAGAAAAGGGCTTCAGAAAGGGTCACGTGCTCCCACGTGATCAGGGTCACGTGTTGGCACGTGACATTTTAAAGCGGATTCAAAGGCACATCGGTTCCCTGATCAAATCAAGGAAAAAGCTTCAAAAGAGGTCACGTGCTCCCACGTGACCAGGGGTCACGTGTTGGCACGTGACGCTCAAAACATCAGAATTGTTCTCCAGTTAAATCAAGAAAAAGAGTCCAGACAAGGGTCACGTGCTCACACGTGACCAGGGGTCACGTGGTGGCACGTGACGGTTAAGCAGCAACCAGAAGACAGAGCGCAAAAAGAAAGAGGAAGGCTCGTTCCAAGGGGGTCACGTGCCCACACGTGACCATGGGTCACGTGGTCACACGTGACCGGCTTTCAAAGCCCATTTTGTTAACAGAATTAAATTCTAAAGGAGATTCAAATCTTTCCAAAAGAAAGCGATTATATGGAACCAATCGAATTAAAGATGATTAAATATCATCTATCCATGGGAAAATCTCGGGTTTGGAAAGATTTCCCCTTTAAATCTAACCGAAATAACAAAAGAGAATCCCTGGATTTGAAATCCAATGGTGAATAAAATTCACCTAATAATCCAAAGGTCAAAAACGAATGATGGATGCAAATCAAATCTCTCAATGAAGATTCGTCAAAAACTAATTGATTCGGCTGCTTCTCCTATAAATAGGAGCCAAGAGACACAGGGAGAGATATAGATACGCAGAGAAAAAGAAAAAGGGAGAGAGCCTTGATACTTTGAGGAATTTGGATCTTCTGCAAAAGAAAACCCTAGGTAAGAAAGGGAAGGCTTTTTGAAAGAAAGAGAATTTAATTCTCAACAGAGTTTAACTCTGATATATAAAACAGAAGAACATATTTCTTCTCTCTTTGATAGAGGATCTGCAAAGTGCACATCTCCCCTTGAAGTTGAGAATTTAATTCTCAATGGGTCGAGATCCTGCCATGCAGATCCAAAACATAGAGAGGGAACGGAAGCACGAGAATTTAATTCTCACAGAACTATAGGAATTTAATTCCTTTAAAATAAAATTAGGGTTTGACCCTGTGTCATGGGAATTTAATTCCTTCAGAAAAAAGAGAAACAGGGTTTAACCCTAATTAAGAACCTAGTTCTGTGGAAACAGCGGGAATTTAATTCCCTTAATCATAATTTAACAGAGAATGGGAGTTTAATTCCTTAAAAGCTTTTATTAGGGTTTAACCCTATTCAGTTCTTCACATATATGAAGAATTTAATTCCTACAGAAAATTCAGAGTCCAACTTTACTCCAGAATATAAATCTTCGAAAGGAAGTAGGAATTCAATTCCTTTGAAATTATTGTCAGGGTTCAACTCTACGAGAAATTTAATTCCTGGAAAAGATTAACAGATCCTCTAAACAACATACATAGAGGCAGGGTCACGTGCCACCACGTGACCCCCCCAAAAGACCTACAGAAAGCCCCTTTGAGGCAGTGCCCCACGTGACCCACGTGACCCTTGACAGAAGCTTTAACACACAAGCATTTGAACGCCCGTCACGTGATGGCACGTGATGCTCTGAAAGATGCGATAATCTCCGCAGAATAAATGAATGGAGGGCGCTCTCACGTGTCGCCACGTGACCCCTCTTGCCTTAGTGTTTAACACTAAATTGAAACTTCCGAACCCAGTGTTAAAACACTGTTGGGCCTTAGTGTTCAACACTAATCAAAAAACTTTATTTGCAGTGTTCAACACTGACTACCTTAGTGTTTAACACTAATTTGAGATCTCTGTTGCCAGTGTTTAACACTGATCTGTTTTAGTGTTTAACACTAATTTGAAAGCCCTGTTGCTGGTGTTTAACACCAATTATCTTTTAGTGTTAAACACTAACTTGTCAATTTCATTCCCAGTGTTCAACACTGATTGGTCTGTAGTGTTTAACAACAGACTTTGGCCCAATTGACTAAATGGTCAGAGACAAAGTCTCTCCTTCAATGGACCAACAGGAAGCCAATATTCCAGACATGATTGGACTTAGCCCAAACTGGCCATAAGTCCTCAATTCGTAATTAACTGGGCTAATGGGCTCATAACATAATTAATTGGTCTTGATCCCAAATTGGGCCAAGGACTATTTAATCCACTCCGGTTCCAGGATACATCTCTTCATTACTTTGATACTTGGCGTTGTAATCCCTCAACGTCTTCAAAGAGGTGACGGGTCCCGATGACCACACATTAATATGGACCGTGGGATCCTTAAACCCATGGACTACGACGTCCTTAACCTCGACCGAGATGTCTTTAAACTAACAATGGACTGTGGGGTCCTTAAACCCATGGACTACGACGTCCTTAACCTTGACCGAGATGTCTTAAAACTAACAATGGACCGCAATGTCCTTAAACTACCCATGGACCGCAATGTCTTTAAACTAGCGATGGACCACTATGTCCCTAAACTGGAACAATAGAGCCCAAACGCTCTTTTGTCGGATCTAAACGATCCCGTTTAAGTTGATCTTAGCCTCAAATATGGCTAACGTATCCTTAAACCTTCAAACAGACTGAACTATGAATCCCCCCAAATCAACTTCGGTTCAAGGGTACATCTCTGAACTCCTCTGATATCTGTCGTTGTAATCCTTCAACGTCGTCAGAGAGGTGACGGGTCCCGACGGCCACATATTCAATGGACCACTATGTCCCTAAACTGGAACAATAGAGCCCAAATGCTCTTTTGTCGGATCTAAACGATCCCGTTAAGCTGATCTTAGTCTCAAGTTAGACTAACGTATCCTTAACAAACGTTTGAGTTGATCTTAGCCTCAAATATGGCTAACGTATCCTCAAACCAAACCCCCAAACCCAAATCTAAGATAAGTACGGATTTGGACTAGTCCAAGTCCTACGGGCGACGACATAACTCAGTCTCCGTATACAATCCACAGGCAACCACAAATAAAACAAACACCCACGACACGAAGTGACCATCTGGAGAAGGAGAAAGTTGTTACCGCAATGCGGTAGCGTAATTAACTGCAGGGGCTTGCGCCTGCAGGGAAGAGCGTCCTCACAATCAAAAACCCCTCAAACGAGGGGGAATCTGACGAAGTCTGCTACATCGGCCGCATCTGTTTAAACCTTCGATATATGGTGCCATAAATCAACTTGGCATCTTCGGAGAGGTGAACAGATAGCACCAATTAGCTTCTGCCCCGAATCTCAGTGCCAAGACATCGCAGTCTTGTGCGCCGTCGTTAGGAGGGGAACAGATTCTGGCACGCCCGGTGGGACCTTTTCCTCCTTCCACTCCACACTTCGTGTGTCGTGATTCGCGAACCAATCGCGGTTCGCTAATGGTGGCCCTTGGGTTTCAAGATACTAAGAATTGGCGTCTCGCTTATTGCAGAAAGCAAAGGATCGATGGCTTCTACTTCCGTGAAATTCTCCAACTGCTCAGACTGCAATTGCGACCAACGCTTTGCCTCGCCAGGAGGTATAGCCTACGGACCCCAAGCTGCTTCGTTATTCATAATGCCGGTGGACCAGGTGACTCAGGCCACTACCGGATTGTTCTTCGGGACTATACTCCCACCAACAAGCTTCACGGCGCCGGTGCTGACAAAGGAAGCTCCCAAGAAGTCGGTCTTTGATCGTCTTACCCCTGCCGCGGCTCATCTCAACGGGTCGCCCAACATCAGCGCCTCGGTCTTCTCTAGATTGGGCTATAAATCCGGTAGACCCATCATGAGGTCTACAATCCCAGAGAAGGCTGCTTCTAAGAAAGTGGCTGCTCCTGCTCCCGAAATCGCCAAGGCGGCTTCTCTGGCCAAAAAGTCGGTCTTTACAAGATTGACGGCTTCAGCTCCCGCCCCTGCTACCCAAAAGACGTCGGTCTTTGACAGGCTAACACCAACAGTAACCCCCCACCCACACAGGGGGCAAAACGAAACCATTCTTACCGCTGACCCTACGCCGTCCGCTCGACACGCTCGACGTCGTCATTGGCGCCGAGTAAGGAAGGCTGGGGGCAACTCCCCCTCCGGGTTAACTCCATTAGCCCCGATGGCAGAGGTTAATGCTGCTGTTCCAACTGGGAACAGCTTCGAGATGCTAAATAAGGTGCGAAGGAATTCTCCTACTGCAGTGCTAAAGAGGTCTCCTCCCCCATTAAAAAAGGTTGTGGAAATAAAATCAGAACAGCCCCGATCCCCTCAACGGCTGTCTTCCAGAATCTATAAGGTTTGGCGGCAGGCCCGAGACTCGATCATCGATCCAAACTTCTCCCGCCAGCACAAGAAGCTGAAAATCCAACTGGAAGCTGGTCACCTGGCTAAACCCCAAAAGGCTGTCTGGACACCCACCTCAACGGCCCCCTCAACCTCCATGGCTCATAAAAGGAGGAGGCCAGAGAAGACCCCCCAGCATGCAACGACGGCTAAAAGCACTGAGCCCAGACGCCCTAAGTCTGGGGGCGTGGTGGTGCACACTGTTTACATGGCCTCTGGAAAGGAGGAAAGCCGCACTTCTACGGGCCACCGACCGCTAACCCGATCTATGACGAAAGCCCAGGAGCAGCAACAAAAGCTTCAGGAAATGATGAATGCTATGGCCGCACTTACCGGGCCAAAAGAAAACCCAGAAACGTCCTCAGACGCACGCCAGGAGGAAGAAACAGACGCTGAATTCCTTCGCCGGATACTGGAGAAAAAGGACAAAGAGGCTGCTGAACAAGCGGCCAACATACAACGTATGGGCCTTCTCTTCCAAGATATGATAGGAATGATGATCCAGCAGGACTTACCCGCCGAGGATCCCCCAATCGTTCTTGAAGACGACCGAGGAGAAACGTCAAAACCACCACCAGCCCTCTCAACGGCCAAGGAGGAGGCAATCTCTAAGGCTGACTTGGTTGGTTGACTACATAGCCCAGCAAATCCGGGTTCATCATGCGACTGAGGCAGCTGGTCAAGTCGTAAAGACGGGCCGGCCATATCCAAGCTGGTACGACCAAATTAAATACCCGCCAGGCTATACGATACCGAAATTCCACGTGTATAAGGGGACCGGCAATCCCCATCAACATGTCGCCCAGTTCCGGGCCCTCTGCGGTAACACCGGCGGTGATGATAAACTGTTGCTCCGCCAGTTCGTGGGCAGCTTATCAGAAACAGCGTTCGAATGGTATTCGAAACTCCCGAACGATTCTATCAAAACGTTCGCTGAAATGGAGTTGTTATTCACTCAGCGATTCGCAAGTGCCAGCGAACGCACTCCAATAACAGCACTGATTAACGCCAGGGTAAAACCAGGCGAAACCTGGGTCCAGTATGCTATACGCTGGCGGAATTTGTGGTCGAGATGCGAACAACGCATTGAGGAGGCACCCGTAGTGGGCATGTTCGTGGGAACCCTAGACCCCCACGCAACTATCTCCCAGTTTATGATGTTCTTTAAGCCAACCACATTCCAGGCTTTAATCGACAAGTTGGCTCAGATGGACCAGATGGGTCATAGACCACCTCCCCCGAAGTCGGAACCTCGGAATGACAAGGGTAAAGGAAGGGCAACCTTTGTCGCGAATGCCCAACAGCAACCTTACGCCCCGAAACCGGCAGATCAACTAGAAGAAAGACGCCGGTATTATAATGAAAAGATGAAACGTCCTTACTCGTTCCTACGAGACAAGACGAAACGGTTATTCGAGCTGGCAATACGCAACAGACTTATAAACCTACCAAATCCAAGGAGACCGCCGCAACCCACGGAGGTGAATAACCCTAACTATTGCCCTTACCATCAAACGGTAAGTCATCCGATTGAAGATTGCTTTGTCTTCAAAGGATGGATTGAAGATCAATACCTCCAGGGGAAGTTTGTACTGTCCGAAAAGTGGAAGGTGAACCCACCACAACCGCATACTCCTAAGAAAGCAGATACACCGGGGGCAACCTGTTCCTTTATTGAAGAAGCTCCATGGGAGGTCGTGCTATCAACTAAAACCAAAAGAATGCTGAGAGACCTTCATGCGTGCCCTGCGATCGAATGGAAGGACCCTCTTGAACCTCAAATTATCGAAGGAATGTTGAAGCCTCGCCCAACTACGAAGACTCGCGATAAGGGCCCAAATACTCACGCCCAACCGTCAAAATCTTCGAAGAAAAAGAAGAAGAAATCCAAGAAGTCCGTGAAGCTTGGAAACGAGCACACGAACTTGCAGAAGCAAATCGACGCGCTGGAAGAGTATAATCAAAAGGCGCGAACTCCTGTCACACTGCAAGAGTTCCTCAACCACATCTTTCAAGAGAGAGATGATGGAGAGAGCTCGTCGGATGAATCCGAAGGGTATGTGACGAGTTGTAACGTAATCTCCCACTCGTTTACCGATGATGAGAAAACTCCTGGCACTAAGAAGCTGGAAGTAGAGCCTGAACCAAAGCGTGCATGGCCAACAGACGAAATGATCGACGCTTTTCTAGACGAGATTCGCCTAAAAAGTAAAACGGATCAGGAGCGTGAGATGGCCGCTTCAGAAGGAACCAAATGCAGGCGACTGAACGAAAGAGTTGAACTACCCCTGCCAGAGCGAAAGGCATCCGAAGTAGACAAGAAGATATTCAAGACGAGGAAAAGGTTTGCCAAAGCCATGTCAATGGGAATGAAGCTACCACCCTCGGAAGGAAACACGCACGATGGGGCGGAGAGGCACCCTGATTATTGCGCATATCATCGGAAAGTTTCACACCCCACGGAGGAGTGCGACGCCTTTAAGATATGGTGGCAAGGATATGTTGCTCATCGGCAACATTTTAAGCGCATGAAATGCAAGATCCGTCGGGAGCAAAGAAGTACCGTCGATGGGCACAACAGAACTACTGGTAACTGTTATATGGCTCACGCCGGGGGGTCACAAGTTCTCACCTTTGGGAGCGACTCTGATGAAGAAATGGCTCTGGGCCCTCTCTTTAAAGAATCCGTTTTAGGGAAAGAGGAGAAATCGGAGGCCTGCGAGAACATTCAGCTGCGCAATCGCACACTCCCAGAAAAGAATCTCGGGCCCGTGAGTAGAAAAGATAAGGGAAAGGAAAAGTTCACTGAAGATATCACTTTAGATGATCAAGTCATGAGAGAGCTGGCTGCCAAAGACCCTCCTAGGAAGGGTAAGGTGGACTATAACATCCTAGCGCACCTAAGGAAGCTACCTTCTCAGCTTAGCATTCTCGATGCCCTCCTATTATCAATAGAAGCGCGAGACTCACTAATTAAGGCGTTACAAGAACCTGAGCAATTTCAAGCCTTCCTCGCCACTGAAAGGATGAAGGATGAACTGGAGGAAGTGCATACGGCCGACATCACTTTCGGTGACGAAGACCTCCTTCTCGGGACGTGCGACCACAACCGTCCCCTGTATGTCTCTGGATACTGCCATGATATCAAGATAGGCAAGATCCTGGTGGATAATGGATCCTCCGTCAATCTCCTTAATGTTCGGGTGTTGAAGGAAATCTGCATGAGTGTGCAACACCTCGCTCGTGACAAAATTACTATCTCCGGTTTCGATGCACAATCGTCACGGACTCCCGGGTCTGTGATACTAACATTACGCTTCGGACTTCTCGTCACAGACATCAAATTCCATGTCATTGACGCCAAGACCTGCTACAACGCCTTGCTCGGTCGTCTTTGGTTAAACGAATACAACATCATCCCTTCTACACAACATCAGTGTATGAAGTACTTTAAGGATGGTTTCGAGTATACCGTAACAGGTGAGTTAAACCCATTCTCCATGAACGAAGTCCGCAAATACGAAGATGCGAAGTACTTTTTGCCAGATTTCGAGGATACAGAAAGGTGTCGCAACCCGGAAAACAAAACCGCCGCCACCATCCCTGTTTTCGGGAGCGATACCGAAGAAGAGGAAGAGATAGTTTATGCAGGGCCATCTCAACGCAACAACCTGGGGACGCCCGCCCCCATGTTGGTCTTCGGAAGTGATTCAGAAGATGAAGTTAATGCCGTGTTCTCCAATCGGCTGTCAATACAAACACCCCCTGGCGATGACCATAGTTTGCGAATCACCATGGTACCGCGAGAACACCACAAGGATCTCGACACACTTCAAGCTCACAATGTGCAGGACCTGCGAACATTTTACGTCCCTCCCAGGCAAAGGGGTGAGAAGGCGATCCTATTCTACCGATCCTCAGAGTCGAAAGTAGAGAAAGAGATCTGGCATAGCGCAGATGCTACACTTGACAGGCTCCAACCCATCCGTCTGCCCAGATACTATACAAATGGTTTAAAGAAGCTATTGAAGCGCCAAGGAGTACCCTTAAAACAGACTGTCCGGCAGGCTCGGTTCTACAACAAGATTTGGGATGTCCCTGGAACTCAACGCAAATTGCCCAACGGGAAAATGGAAACACTTGGGCTTGGATACGCGAGAACCGGAAAACGGGAAAGGGCTCACAGCAGCTACGCTATATATACCTTTGATGAAGAGGAGGACGCCCTGTCAGGAGATGCCAACCCCCCATCAAAACTAGACCCCGCGATTGAAGCGCCGAGTCCGTCGTTTGAAGAACGAATGGGCAAGCCCATCAGGAAAGTGGGTCAGAAAGCTCGGGAAGACCACAACCGCGAAATGGCCATCTACGAGAAGGCCAGGACGCAACGTCTATTTCAACAAGCTGCAAAAGACAAGGATGTTCGCCTTTGTCAACCCGTTGTACGAAAGGCCCGATGCGGAGACGGAAATAAATCAAGAAGCGGAAAGAGGAGCCGACAACAACGACGCAGGATTAGAGAGTTACGTGATCGGGTATTGCACGGCTCGGATTTGTCCCTCATGAAGAAGACGAGTCGAGCGTACTCCTTCCCCCGAGACAAGACGGAGAGGTTACTTAAGCTCTCTATAAAACATCAAATGATCGCGCTTCCAGGATCTAGACACCCTGAACAAGCTAACAAGGCTTCTCATCTGAGCTATTGCTCTTATCACCGAGCCATAGGACATCCTACCGAAGACTGCTCACCTTCAAGAACTGGGTCGAGGACCAGTACCAACAGGGCAGATTCGCTTTATCCGACGGCTGGAGGGTAACGCCACCACAAAAGCATGAACCCAAGGCCGCAAGAGCAGGACCGGATCCACCTCAGTCCTGGGAGCGGATTCGCACCTGTTATACGATTACGATATTAAAAGAAGAGCCCGAGAACATGGATGACCTTCCCCGGTGCTTTGAGAACAGCAATGATGAGGTGATCTCAGAATTTCCGCCCGCTCCGAGAGAACTGGAAGATAGTATACATACTACTGCAGATAACCTCAAGAAGATTGAGTTGGGATCGGCAGATGACCCGCGACCGACATTTGTCAGCGAGCTACTATCTGAAGAAAGGGTGGCTGCGTTAAAGAACGTGCTTCTACGACATAAAGACTGCTTCGCGTGGAACTACTCCGAGATGCCAGGATTAGATCCAGAGATTGTTGTGCATAAGTTAGCGATATCCCCGGATATCAAGCCAGTCAAGCAGGCGCCGAGAAGGATGCGACTCGAGCTTGAAATGAGCATCAACGCCGAAGTCAAGAAGCTGATCGATTCTGGGTTTATCCAAGAAGTCTAATATCCCGACTGGATCGCCAATATCGTCCCGGTAATGAAGAAGAATGGGACGGTACGCATATGCGTGGATTTTAGGGATCTCAATAAAGCCTGTCCAAAGGACGATTTCCCGGTGCCGGTAACCGAGCTAATGATAGATAACACGTCCACTCACGAGGTTTTCTCCTTTATGGACGGTTCATCAGGATACAATCAGATAAAAATGCATCCCGAAGACCAGAAGCACACCGCTTTCCGGACCCCTTTGGGTATATTCTGCTACAGGGTTATGCCCTTTGGTCTAAAGAACGCTGGCGCTACCTATCAAAGGGCCATGACAAAAATCTTCGATGACCTCATACATGACATCGTTGAGTGCTATATCGATGACCTCGTAATAAAGAGCATGTCATACGAGGAGCATTTAAAGCATCTGGAGACTGTATTTCAACGCCTTCGGCAATATAATTTGAAAATGAATCCCCTCAAATGCGCGTTTGGAGTCTTCTCGGGCAAATTCCTGGGATTCATCGTTCGACACCGAGGTATTGAAATAGATCCGTCAAAGATTAAAGCGATCATGGAAATGCCTCCGCCGAGAACCCTCAAACAGTTGCGGTCTCTCCAAGGGAAGCTCGCATACGTCCGGCGATTTATCGCCAATCTTTCAGGCAAATGCCGTCCTTACAGCCACCTGATGAAGAAGGGAACTCCATTCGTTTGGGATCACAAATGCCAAGGTGCACTAGACGAGATCAAGCAGTACCTGCAGAACCCTCCGGTGTTGGCTGCGCCGGTCAAGGGAAAACCCCTCATTCTTTATACAACCGCCCTCGAAGGTTCTTTAGGCGCATTATGGGCACAAGAGAACGATCAGGGGAAAGAGAGAGCACTCTACTACTTAAGTCGAGTTCTACTGGGGGCAGAAAGCAACTACTCTCCCATTGAAAAACATTGCTTGGCGTTAATCTTCGCGATAACAAAGCTCAGGCACTATGCGTTGGCACATGAAGTCCGTCTCATTTCAAAAGTGGATCCCCTTAATTACTTGATGTCGAAAGCCATATTGACGGGACGACTCGCTAAGTGGGCCCTGCTCTTGATGGAGTTCTCGATAACGTATCAACCTCTTAAGGCAGTGAAAGGCCAGGCCATTGCCGACTTCCTCGCTGAGCACCCGATACCGGCCGATTCTCCTCTGAACTGTGATTTTCCGGACAAGCATGCATTTGATGCGATTAGCGGCGGAAGCACCCGATGGGAACTCTATTTCGATGGAGCGTCCTCCGTAAAGAAACAGAAACAAGGTATCCCAATGATCAAATCGGGGATAGGCCTCGTCTTTGCAACTCCACAAGGAGGGATAATGCGCTTCACCTTCTCTTTAACAGAGCCGAGGACAAACAATGAAGCTGAATACGAAGCTCTGATAGCAGGCCTCGAAATCGCCATCGACATGGGAATTGAAGACCTCCTTATATACGGGGATTCTCAGCTGGTCGTTAGTCAAGTAAATGGTGACTACCAAACGTGCAAGCCGGAGTTGGTGAAGTACGGCGAAAAGGTGCAACAACTGTTGACCCAAATTCCCTCCTATATTTTGGAGAACATACCGCGCGCGGAAAACAGCAAAGCGGACGCGTTGGCCAAACTTGCTAAAGAACTGGCTGACGAGAACCTCGATGACGTCAGAATCGTGGTACAAAGCCGTCGAGTGCTCGCCCCGGCAGAACTACCTCCAGAATTATATAAAGAAAAGGGTGCGACTGAGCGGACGACCCTACAAATAAAGAACCATGAGAAGGCCGAGGACTGGAGGGAAGTCTTCATAAATTACTTTAAGTCCCACCGAATGCCCAAAGAAGCGTCCTCAAGACATCAGCTCATGAAACGAGCTCTATCTTTCGCTTTCGTCAACGATACTCTATACAAGAGATCGCGGAGTTGGAACGTCTGTTTTGATGTGGTAGTCAAAGAGTTTGACTTCATCAAAATGGTAGATGAACCTAGTATATACAAAAAGGTAGTAGGGAGTATGAAGGTGATCCTCGTAGAGTACGTGGATGACATACTCTTGATAGGGAAGGAGTTTCCTATGCTACGCTCGGTCAATCTCCGCTTATCACAAGGATTCTCCATATAGGATCAAGGTGATACCTCCTAAATCCTGGATTTTGGATCTATGAGATAGATCTAATTGGATGTTAGGATTCTCACTAGATGTAGTGAGATGGTATCAATCGATCCTGGGGAGAATCACTGGAAAGGTTCCAGCGTGATAAGGACGACTGAATGTCAGTCGCAGGCATTGTCTTTACCCTCAGTGGAGGGACGGTATGTTGGAAGAGTTCCAAGCTAGATACCGTGACTTACTAGACGATTAAAGGCAAGATACATCGTTACCAAGTATGCTACCAAAGAGGCAGTCTGGATATATAAGTTCATGAGATGAACTTCATTCCTACCATTGTGTGACAATGGAGTTGTGGTTTTAGCCAAGGAACTACCGTCTCATCAGAAATCCAGATATAATTCTTAGGCAGTATCACCTGATCATGGAGATGGTTGTTCTCCAGAGAGATTGAGGTTAGGAGAGTAGACACAGAGGACAACAGCGCGGATCCACTCATAAAGGCCTTTTTTCCCAGTAGAGACTTTTATGAGATGGTTAAGTATGAGATACTTCAACCACAGCTAATTGTTGGGTATGCGATACCACAACAGATGGCCCTAGTACAAGTGAGTTATTGTTAGTTATATGTATGCCCTAGAGGCCATTACTGTACATGCGATGTATATTGTAATGGATGCTTGAACATATATATGGAGGACTTTCTTGCTCGACATGATAGTATGCTATCTGGTTGTACTTTATCTTAACATGTACTCTGATTGTTTCTATGTTACATGTTGATAAAGCCCTTAGGATATGTACTCGACTACTGGGACTATGATGAGATCATACTGGTGGGGCCACGGTAGTCGACGAGTACATCCTATAACTGTTCCTAGTCGAGAGTGTATCGAGACAGGGCATCGATGCACCAGAGTAGACTAGCGTATACGCATCTTGTCCCATATGATGGGCGATGGATGATCCCATATCCGTCGGTGTTTGACATCACGGATAGTGTACGGGTGCTCAGTAGAGACTGGGTACACTGAATGGACTCGCCGAGAACTCCCAGATGGTATTATACCTCACGTCAGATGGCAGTTCTCCGGTAACACTGGTACAGAGTAGTCTGTTGACCCGAGATCATCATAGAGTCTTGTGTGATTCCCACTGTGCTTTGATTTCCATCATACCACGTCCAAGAGGGCGTGCAAAAAGGTGGCTTTTGGGTACAGTCCCGAATCACATGGAGGCAATGAGCGATAGGAGGGGATTCGTCTCTCCCGGTATAGGGAGTTGATATTGCGCTGTGTTCGATTGGCTATAACTAGAAATCCCTGGCCAGGGTTGCTGAGATTTACTGGTAAGTGTTATCAGTAGTTTCTCGAACTGTTATAGACCTCATATCGACACGACTTATCAAGCTACTGGGGTCTTATGTTTACTACCCCTAGGCGAGATATGCGACATATCAGACTTGTATGGGAGTGTTACTGATTGGATTCGCAGGAGAATGTACAGGCTTGCTTGCTGATCTTCTGATCGCTCAATACCTGGGTGGCTGTTACGTTTAGCTGACCGCTTGCAGCTTGTGGGTGTTTGATATGATCATCACCTACTGCCGGTGTATTGAAGATTCTTTAGAGTCCTACACAGAGCTTTCTTGACTCAGGCAAAACAAAGTAGGGGCACATATGTGATATGTGCAGGACCGAGGATAATGCGATATGAGATACCGTATTCTATTCTCGCGATATTTGATATCAGCCGGGTCATCGGATCAAGTGTTGATTCGATGAATCGGTAAATGATATATTAGTCGGTTATATGCGATATAGCCGGATTGTCGGATCAAGTGTTGATTCGGTGATTTAATGTATAATAATATATATGATATATTAAATTACATTAACTGATATAAGCTCACTAAAAGATTCTTTTCTCACTCGGGTAATACATTGATATATATGCGATATATGTTAATTGTATTATTTTATTTTGTTACAATAAGTATTATATATGTGATATATAATATTGTAACATGATATGGTTATTAATGCAACATGTTTAGTGGAGATTAAACGAGGTTAGGGTTCGATTTGGGTTAATCTTTTCTAGAACCTTCTAGAAGGTTTTATTTTGTTTTGTGCAAAGATTTTTGTGTAGATTTTTTGCAAGATATTCTTTAACCCAACCCAAACCCTTAACCCTAGTTCAATCTCTACAAAGGTTACATGACCATGGTTGCATTTCTAACCTTATCATAACTTTCATTATTCATCACAAAAGGATCACTATTCTTCTTCTTCTTCCTCCTTGATGAAAAGCTTTCTCGCTTTGCTTTTTATGATGAAAGTGAGTGAGAATAAGAAAACAAATGAGAGCAAAAAACCTACTTCATCATCCTCATCTCCCCTTTCCATCTAGATGAGGGTGTTCACTTCATTTAGTGAGTGAGAGCTTGTGTTAACGAAACTTCAAGATAGATCATCTTTGTTATCGAAGATCGGGAGCAAGCTTGCATCTTTCTCTTCGTGGAGCCTCTCGAGAGTCCGGAACTTGATGATCGCAGCGAAGGGACCACAACACGGAGCTTATGAAGTGAAGGACCGGATCTACAAAGGTTGTAATCTCTCTCACTTTGTGTTAAAGTGTTTAACATGCTTTGTTTCTCCTAATCTCTAGTTTAAAGATCCGGTTTTGGGTTGTTCGGCACGGCTAAATTTTAAATCGGGCATGGTTGATGCCTCGTAAAACCTTGTGCGTGTGCCTAGCATCCCTACAACCTATGGTCAAAGTGCAAACAACATATCAAAGAATCCCCCGCCGTGGGCATGTTCATCGGGACCCTTGATCCTCAAACGACTGTGTCCCAGTTCATGACGTTCTTCAAACCAACGATCTTCCAGGCTCTTATTGATAAACTGGTCCAAATGGACCAAATGGGCCACGGGCCTTCCTCCACAAATAAGGACCCTCGAAATTACAAGGGTAAAGGGAAAGCGACCTTCGTTGCTAACACACAACAACAACCGAGTGGCCCAAAACCGGCTTCTCGCTAAAACAACACGCGTCCGTGCCCATCCTTGGAGGAAAGATTTGGACGCGCTTACACGTTTCCCTATGACAAGACGAGGAGACTGTTTGAATTGGCAGTGCGCAACAAACTCATCACTTTGCCAGATCCACGATGTCCACCGCAACCCGGTGACGTCAACAACCCCAACTACTGCTCCTATCACAGAATGGTGAGCCACCCAATTGAGAATTCCCACGTCTTCAAGAACTGAGTCGAGGACCAGTATCGACATGGGAAGTTCGCTCTATTTGAGAACTAGAGAGTAAACACGCCCCAGAAGCACACTCCTAAAAAGGTAGATGCGCTGAGTGCATCATGCTCGCTCGTGGAAGAAACTCTATAGGAAGTCGTTCTTTCAGCTAAAACCAAAACAATGCTGAAGGATCTACCGGCATGTCCGGCAGTCAGATGGAAAAGCCTACTTGAACCCGAAATCATCGAAGGGATGCTGAAACCGCGTCCCGTACCGAAGATTGTTGACAAAGGGCAAAATCCCCAAGTCAAGCCTTCAAAGTCTTCGAAGAAAAAGAAGAAGACCAAGAAGCCTGTGCAGCCTGTCGAGTATGAAGACAAGGGCACAGACCTAAAAAAGTGCATTGACGCACTGGAGGAGTGCAACCAAAAGGCGCGGACACCGGTCACCCTCAAAGAATTCCTCAAGCATATTCTTCAGAATGAAGATAGTGACAACGATGAGGAAAATGACTCATCAGAAGAAACCAAAGACTATGTAGCAAGCTGCCACATGGTCTCCCATTCGACATTAAATGATGATGAAACTCCCTCGATGTCAGAAAACAACGCGGAGGAACTGGGGACAGAATCAGCACTAAAATCCCCAGAACTGCCAGAAGACCCAATCGATAAGCTGTTAAACAAAGCCTTTCGAAAAAAAAAGCTGACCGAGAACGCGAAACAACCATATATGAAATGGCTAAGCGTCAGCATCAGGATGAAGAAGCTGCGGCAAGGATGGGTCGTAAAGTACTCCAACCAAACCAAAACACACCTGCCACAAATAAGAGCAGGATCAAGATAGAGAAGCGGTTCGCCAAAGCCCTGTCAATGGGAATGAAGCTGCCACCTCTGGTAAGAAACACTCCCGGGGTTATATGCCTCGACAGAGAGGATTCAGATCCAAACTACTGTCTATATCATCGGAGGGTTACCCACCCCACCAAAGAACGCAGAGCCTTCAAGAAGTGATGGCAATGATATCTTGCTTATCAAAAACACTTCAAGAGGATGAAGCGCGAAGCTTGTCGATGGAAAAAGAGTACGACAGATGCGCGTGAAAACATAACCGTACGTTATACATCACCGGGTACGTGCAAACATAACCGTACGTTATACATCACCGGGTACTGCCACGACATCAAAATAGGTAAAATTCTTGTCGACAATGGATCCTCCGTCAACCTTCTCAACGTGAAAGTGCTGAAGGAGATTTTCATGAACGTTCAACACATGGCCCGAGACAAAATTATAATCTTCGGGTTTGACTCACAGTCGTCATGGACGCTTGGGTCCGTAATACTGACGTTACGCTTCGGGTTGCTTGTCACTGACATCAAATTTCACATCATTGACGCCAGGACTTGCTATAACGTTTTGCTCGGCAGGTCCTGGTTGTATGAGTACAATGTCATCCATTCTACACAACATCAGTGTATGAAGTATTTCAAAGACGGCTTGGAATGCACCGTCACAGGGAAGCTAAATCCGTTCTCCGTAAATGATGGCCGGAAATATGAAGATACAAAGTACTTCCTACCAGACTTCGAAAATGCAGAAAGGTGTCATAAGCCGGAGGAAAAACAGAAGTCCGCCGCCACCATCCCGATCTTTGGGAGAGATTCCGAGGAAGATGAAGAAATAGTCTACTCGGGGCAACCCCAGAAAGAAAACAACAGGCCCGAACCGTCTACCCATATTCTGGTCTTTGGCATCGACTCTGAGGACGAGGCCAACGCAGTGTTCTCCATCTACTCGTCAGTGCAAACCCTTGACGAAGCATATCAGAGTTTGCAAATCACAATGGCTCCACCTCGGTATTACAAGGAACTTGATACGCTTGATAAATACAGCGTACAAGAACTACAGACTTTCTACGTCCCTCCCAGGTGAAGAGGTGAAAAGGCGATCCTCTTCTATCAATCTACGGTGACCAAAATAGAAAAGGAAGTCTGGAATGGTGCCGATTTTGCACTCGATAGGCTTCAACAAATCCGTCTTCCAAGATACTATGCGGAGGAATTAAAAAGGCTGTTAAGATGCCAAGGTGTACCCTCGAACAAACTGTTCGACAAGCCCAATTCTACAAAAATATTTGGGATATTCCCGGGTCTCAGCGGAAGATGCCCAACTAGAAGATGGAGACAACCGGGCTCGAATACGTTTGGTCTAAGAAACGGGAGCAATTTCATAGCTGCCGCGTCATAAACAGCTACCGTGACGGGGAAAACGCTCTTCCGAGTGGCCATGACGTTGAAACAGAGCGTATGCCTGCTCTAAGAACGTTAAGTCCATCACTCGAACAACAAATAGACAAGATAATAAAAGAAGTTTATCAAAGGAACCGAGACGATCACGGCCACGAAACGGTCATTTATGAAAAGGCCAGGACGCGGTGTCTCAATCAGCAATCCGCAGAGAAGGAAGACTATAATGCTCTTCATCCCGGGCTCACTGTATGTCCTTGCGAAAGGGGAAAATCCCGAAATAAAGACAAAAATAGGGCAAAGAACGCAAACAACGTTCGAAAACAACGAAGCGGGTCCAAGAGGCCGTGCAATCGAGAAAAGGTCGATTAGAACCCATCCTTTATAAAGAAAATGGGTCGGGAATACTCTTTCCCCAAGACAAGATAAGGAAAATATTCAACCTTATCATAAAACATCAAATGATGACATTTTCGGAGTCTCGGCATCCCGAACAAATAAATGAGGTCCATTATCCTGATTATTGCTCCTATCACCGAGTAATAGGCCTTCTCCTTGAAGACCGCTTCTCCTTCAAACACTGGGTAGAAGACCAGTATTAGCAAGGCAGGTTTGCTTTATCCGACTACTGGAGGGTTACCCAGCCGCAAAAGTATGAGCCAAAAAGGATCTATACCATAAGGATGGGACCGGCTCAATATCAAGAATGGAAGCAAACCCGTACATGCCATATGATAACACTCTCAAAAGAGGGAGGGCACGAGATTATGGATGACCTCCATATGTGCTTCGCAAATGAAGACGTGGATGAGGTGATCTCAGAGTTTCCACCAGCGCCAAAATGTTTGGAAGATGGGATACATACCACGATGGATAACCTAAGAAAATTGACTTAGGAATAAAGAATGATCCGAGATCTACGTTTGTCAGTGAACTGCTATCTGAAAAATAGGTAGCTACGTTAAAGGAAATGCCCATGCAGTATAAAGACTGTTTCATATGGAACTATTCAGAGATGCCAGGTCTAGATCCAAAAGTGGCAGTACACAAACTGGCCATATCGCCGGACATAAAGCCCGTCAAATAGGCACCAAGAAGAATGCGGCTCGAATTTGAGATGAGTATCAACGCTGAACTCAAGAAACTAATCGACTCTAGTTTCATCCAAGAAGTTCAATATCCCGATTGAATCGCTAACATCGTTCCAGTGATAAAGAAGAATGGGACGGTGTGTACCTGCATGGACTTTCGGGACCTCAACAAAGCTTGCCCGAAGGCTGACTTCCCAGTACCTGTTACTGAGTTGATGATCGATAACACATCTACCCATAAGGTCTTCTCCTTCATGGATGGATCTTCAGAATACAATCAAATAATAATGCATCCTGAAGACCAAAAACATACCGCCTTCTGGACCCTGCAGGGTATATTCTGCTATAAGGTGATGCATTTCGGTTTAAAGAACGATGGCGCTACCTACCAAAGGGACATGACAAAGATTTTCGATGATCTCATTCATGAGATTGTCGAATGCTACATTGACGACCTTGTGGTAAAGAGCAGATCTCATGAGGAGCATTAGGAACATTTAAAAATAGTGTTCCGATGTCTTCAGATGTATAATCTGAAGATGAATCCTCTAAAATGCGCATTTTGAGTCTCCTCGGGCAAATTCCTAGGATTCATCATACGGCACCGGGGTATTGAAATCGACCCTTCAAAGATCAAGGCAATTATAGAAATGCCCACGCCGAGAACCCCTCAAACAACTGTGGTCTCTTTAAGGAAAGCTAGCTTATATCCGGCGGTTCATAGCCAACCTCTCCGGAAAATGTCGTCCCTACAGTCATTTGATGAAGAAGGGGACCCCGTTCGTTTGGAATCAAAAGTGCCAAAATGCACTAGACGAAATCAAGTAATACCTGCAAAATCCGCCAGTATTGACCGCTCCGGTTAAGGGAAAACCCCTTATCCTATATACGACAGCCCTTGAAGGTTCTCTAAGCGCGCTATGGGCACAAGAGAACGATCAGGGAAAGGAGAGAGTTCTGTATTATTTGAGTCGAGTTCTCCTGGGAGTAGAAAACAACTACTCCCCCATCAAAAAGTATTGCCTGGTACTGATCTTCGCGATAACGAAGCTCAGACATTACGCCTTGGCACATGAGTTCCATCTCATATCAAAGGTGGATCCTCTCAAATATCTGATGTCAAGGGCCATACTAACAGGAAGGCTTGCCAAATGGGCCCTTCTCCTTATGGAGTTCTCAATTACATATTGACTCCTTAAAGCAGTGAAAGGCCAGGCCATTGCCGCCTTTCTCGCGAAGCATCCGATACCAGCCGACTCCCTCATAAATTATGAGTTGCCGGATGAACATGCATTCGACACAATCGAAGGAGAGAAGGAAGAAAATGATTCCCAATGGGAACTCAACTTCAATGGAGCATCTTCCATGAAAAGGCGAAAGCAAAATACCCCTATAATCAAAGCCGGGGTGGGCCTTATCTTTGTGACTCTGCAAGTAGGGATATTGTCCTTAACGGAGCTAAGGACTAACAACAAAGCTGAATATGAAGCTTTAATAGTAGGTCTCAAGATCGTTGTCGCCATAGGAATCGAAGACCTCCTCATATATGGAGACTCCCAGCTGATCGTTAGCCAAGTAAATGGTGACTATCAGACGTGCAAGCCAGAGCTGATAAAGTATGGCGAAAGAGTGCAGCAACCGTTGACACAAATCCCTTCCTACATCCTGGAGAGTATACCGCGTGCAGAAAACAGCAAGGCGGACGCGTTGGCCAAATTGGCTAAGGAACTGGCTGATGACGACCTCGATGACGTAAAGATCATTGTGCAAAGCCGCAAGGTTCTCACACCAACAGATATATTTTCAGAAAATTTGATAGAGTCATCCAAAAGAAAAGAAACGACCGAACAAGCAGTCCTTCAAATAGAGGATGATGAAAAGGTCAAGGACTGGAGGGAAGTCTTCATAGACTACTTTAAGTCCCGACAAATGCCCGAAAATGCGTCGTTTAGACATCAGCTCATGAAACGAGCTTTGTCTTTCGCCTTCGTCAATGATACTCTATATAAGAGATCGTTCAATTGTTTATGTATAAGATGCCTGGGGCCGGAGTAAGTAAAGAAAGTCGTTCAAGAAATTCACGATGGACTCTGCGGTTCTCACCTTGCTGGGCTAAAAATGAAGCTGAAAATCAAAAGAATGGGTTACTATTAGCACACAATGATTCAGGACTGCCTCGAATATGCGAAGCAGTGTCACTCATGCCAAATCCACGGAGAATTCATCCACCAATATCCCAATCCGCTACACCCAACAGTGGCTAGCTCGCCGTTCGAAATATGGGGAACCGATATAATTGGCTCCATTGAACCGGCGTCGTCCAAAGGACATCGGTTTATATTGGCAATGATCCACTACTTCTCTAAGTGGTAGAAGCAGTACCACTAAGGGAGGTGAAGACGGAGAATATCCTCCATTTCTTCAGGACACATGTCATCTGTCGGTTCGTCACTCCGCGACGAATTATCGCGGATAATGGGCCAGCTTATAGAAGTCATAAAATTAGCCGCTTGGCACGGCAACATAAAATAGATTGGAGATACACTTCAGTCTATAATTCTCGGGCTAACGGTCTAACTGAAGCTTGCAATAAGACCTTGACGAAGATTATAAAGAAAACAGTGTCCAGAAACAAAAAAGACTGGAACGAAAGGTTACATGAAACTCTCTGGGCGTACCGAACAACGTTCAAAACGGTTTTGAATACAACACCATTCATGTTGGTATTCGGTACGGAAGCAGTGCTTCTCCTGGAAATAGAATTCCCCTCTCTACGAGTAACAGTTCGGTATAAGCTAACAGATGAAGAAAATGCTCATCTTCGGCTTGAGGAGGTCGACACCCTTGACGAAACGCGCCTTATAGTACTGCAAAATCTGAAGGCTTATAAAACGAGAATGACACGGTCATAAGAAAAACTGACCAGGCCAAGAACATTCCGCCATGACGAACTCGTGCTAGTCGTCAAAAGAGCCATGATCCCCAATCGTGCAAAACAAGGGAAATTCAAGCCGAACCATCAAGGCCCATACATCATAGACAAAGTCTATCAAGGTAGAGCCTACCTGCTCTTGGATATGCATGGCGAAAGACACTTCCGGCCAATAAACGGCCAATTCCTCAAAAAATACTATGCTTGACGAGCCACGACTTAAGTCTATGATAGATGACGACGCTCGTGTTCGCTCGCTATCTTCCTGAGTCAGAACTCTAAGAATAGTATACAAAAAATCTCCGTCGCCCCAAAAATGACGACAAAGGACCGAGAAGTCCTTAAACTAATTACCCGCTTCAAATATGGCGATACTGGACCGATAAGTTCCAAAACTAACAACGGACCGAGAAGTCTTTAAACTAAGTATCTGCCTCAAATATGGCGACATCGGACCGAGAAGTCCTTAAACTAAGTATCTGCATCAAATATGGCGACATCGGACCGAGAAGTCCTTAAATTAATTATCCGCCTCAAATATGGCGATATAGGACCGAGAAGTCCTTAAACTAATTACCCGCCTCGAATATGGAGATACTAAACCGAGAAGTCCCTAAACTAACAACGGACCGAGATGTTCCTAAACTAGAACCTCGCCTCAAAAATGGCGACATTGGACTGAAAAGTCCCTAAACTAAAATTTCGCCTCAATCATGGTGATAATGGACCGGAATGTCCCTAAACTTGTGCATCGCATCTAATACGGCAATACGTTCCCTTGAGATCTATATTGCAATCGAAGTCTCAGCAGGAAAAATTGCAACTCAAGTCCCACTGGTTACCTAGCTACTCCAGCGACGAAGTCACCCCCAAAATCCACCGGCAAATAGGTGGGTCACCTGCAACGAAGCTACTTTCGAGAGTTTCGCCATTTAAAAAAAACGGTATGTCCACAAGCAAAATGGGCATGGATTAAAACCTGAAAGGGCGCCGTGAGTAAAAACAGCAGGACTTCCGGCGAGTTTGTGAAAACCCGAATAGGGTATAAACTCATAAAATAAAAAATTCATGTGCACTTCCGAGGTCCTATCAACCTTGTGAAAAGAAAACACCTACGTTAGATCCCTACAACTCACAAAGGAGCAACACACTTAGGAATTTTCACGATTCCTAAGGAGAAATTACACTTACGGTATTCTCATGACTCATAAGTAGAATTCCCCTTATGATACCCTTACGGCTTATAAGATTCAAAGGCCTTAAGCTACAGGAATCTGAACATGTTCTTAAGCCGTCATATCCCCCAAGTTGCCCTACAGGCGGTCCATATTGACTCTTGTATATAATCCACGGGCATGAATAAATATTCCCTTACCAAGTTCTGCCAATGGCGAGAAATATCCCATATGGTGAATGACACTTGTAAGTCCTCTCGACTTATAAGAAAGAAACACTCTTGTAAGATCGTTACGACTTGCAAAGGAAAACACCACTTAGAAGTCCTCATGACTTCTAATGAGAACATAAACCTACGAGATCCTCACGACCCGTAGGGAGAAATACCTTTATGAGACCCTTATGGCTCATAAAGTCAAAATGCCTTAGTCGACAGGATCATAACCCTGTTTGCTAAGCCATCTTTGTTCAAATCGACAAAGGCAAATGATGATTCTCTCCTGGCAATATCCCAGTTGTAGCGATGCTGATGCCTAAACATGTGTCAAACTCTAAGTCCTCTTGCGACAAATGATAATTCGCTCCTGGAAATATTCCAGTTGCGGCGATACTGATGCCAAGATTGGTATCAGATCTCAAATTCCTAACTCGTAATAAAACTCAGCAAGTCGCAAAAAATGCGTATGAGAAAGCCGAAATGATTGGGCAATCGCGACTTTCGTAACATAAAAGCTGAAAAGATAGAGCCTCGCGGAAAGAAATAAAAAAAACGAAATGAAACTTTTCTGCCCTGCAGGTGAGTCCACACTGACCCCTGTATACTATCCATAGGCACAAATGAAAAGGGAACCATATTTTCCCACTAGGCTCCGTCAAAGAGAGAGACAGATCTTGATGGCAATATCTAAAGCCTAGAGATCACCCCGATGTTCTCCTCATTCCAGCAGGATGTAGACACAACGTCAACAAAAGACCCAAGGGTCAAATAGAAATGGAGTCATGGCAAAATCCTATCTCCAAGTTTTGACGGTGCATGTACAATTTAGAGACTACCCCGACGTTCTCCTCATTCCAGCAGGATGCAGACACAACGTCAAAAAAGACCCAAGGGTCAAATAGAAATGGAGTCACGGCAAAATCCTAACTCCAAGTCTTGACGGTACATATACAACCTAGAGACTATCCCGACGTTCCTCCTCATTTCAGCAGGATGTGAACGCAGCTATCAAAAAAAAATTGGAGCAATGTTATATTCCTAGCTCCGGACTTCAACCGCAATACACGTAGCATAGAGGTCCTACAGATGTCTACCCTACTTCAGCAAAGAATCGGCGCGACATCGTCAAATGAAAAAAATGAAGTGACGGTATTTTCCCATCTTCGGGTCTCGATGGCAACTTATATAAATCCCAAAAGACTATCGGAGATCATCCCACACCAGAGCGGAGTGGTTATGACTCATCGGGGCTCCAAATTAAGCCTAACCTCAAGTAAGAAGCGTCATAGAAAATTCCTAATGCTTGCCCTTCTGACGGTAATATAACCTAAGGAGATTACTTGAAAACGTCTTGTCCAGCCTCCGAAGGGATCAGAGACACGACAGTCGCGGGGCTACTCGAACAATGGCTTGAAGACTGCATATCGAGGAATACATCAGCCAACGCGACAGTACCACGGACTAAAACCCTAGTACCACAAACCTAACGGACCCCTGTCGTAAAGAATGGGGGTTATCTGTATATAACGTTAGGACAAGTTTGCCTGTAAACCCAAGGGAGGTAAACTAAAAACACTCCGAAATAAATATATAAACTAGAGACTCCGAAATGAGTGAATAAATTACAAACTCCGAAATGAGTGCATAAACTAGAGACTCCGAAATGAGTGAATAAACCAAAAACTCCGAAATGAGTACATAAACTATTTCGTGCCAGATCAAGAAATCAAGCAACAAAAAGGCGCAATTCATAGGCCTCGGGGTTTAGAACTACATTTCTTAAGGATCGAGATCTGAGTTAACGATAGATGATGACGCTTGTGTCCGCTCGCTATTTTCTCATATCAAAATTCAAATAAAAATTGTGTAGGCCAGCTCGAAACTGACCATATGCTATGCATTACTTCACTCACGACCATGAGCAACGTGGTAGGGGGAAGTATTTGTTCACATTAGTCCAGTGTTCACCTATAGCTAGATGCATGCATCAGAAACTTCTAAGATTAAAATGCAAAGTATATGTGCAGAGGCAAGATGCCTACATGGATATATACTGGAGAAAAAACATTCAACAATCAACAATAAAGAAGCACATTTTAATAAGTACTTTATTCTGCAGGAAACAGATCACCGAATACGGGATCAAAAGTACAAGGGTTTACAATGCTAAGAATAAAATTTTCTAAAGCCCTCTATGCCTTCTCCACCATGTCGAAGCGGCGATCTTCACGAGGAGTTGCTCCCAATCGGTCAGCGCCGTGCCCATTAGCGAAGGCAGACATAATGGACCGCTGAGCCCGTATCTGGCTTAGCAACTGAACAGAACGATCCCTTAGAGGCTGGGTAATCAAATGTGCATCATGAAAGCACTTGATCTTCTCCTCCACTGCGTCGAGCATTGTCGGGGTCATCTCTGCTGGATGGGAGGGATGTCAGCAAGTACAGATGAGAAGATCATCCGGAGCCAAATGGAGTCGATAGGAGCAGGAGAGCCCCTACGAGCATGGAGCTCAAACATCACTGTGTCACATTGGTCATCTATGACAACGGGATCCACTAATCGTGCAGCAAAACGAGGAACAATTCCCTCGATAGGTACCTCCCATGGTTGCCGCCGAGCGTGAGGATGATTGCAAGCCATGAAACTTGGTCTGTTAAAAATGGTTATCTCCTTGTGAAGAAAAAGAACATCATTGCTTCAGAATATAAAGAGAAGCACTTAAATTTAGGCACAGAAAATGTTATGCATGGTGGAACTATTTCCAAGGCCTGACAAAAAGGACATGGGAAAAGAAAAGGTTAACTCATGAAAATCAGAGCCAGAAGGCGAAGTGATTCTTTTAGCAACGCCTCACGTGCAGCGCCGACGCGGATTCTTTTTAGGATTAAATCCATCAGCAGCGCCCCACGTGCATGAAACATGAGCACCGGCGCTAGTTTATATATATATAACAACACCTCATGGAGGCACATATGAACATTGGCGTAAAGAAAAGGGGAGCTGTGTCATTCATACTTCGAAGAAATATATACATTGATGATAAGGAGGATAAAAAAGGGAAACAAATATCATCAAAATATTTACAATGGCAAGACGCTGAGTTCCGGACATGGATTCATGAACTTAGAGGCAAGTTTGAGTAAAGTGCTTCTAACTTCGTTGACCATCTTCTTATGCATTTTCTCACGAATACAAGTGTCACGTCCTGCTTCCCAGTGTACGGCGAAGGGGACGCGGCGAGGTCCGCTACGTATGTACTCAGAAGTACATACGCTAAGCGTAGCTAAGCAATATAGAAATAAATACACAAGAGACAAGAGTATAAAAAGAACAGCAACTTTTATTTATTAACATTCTTTGTACAATACATGAAAAGAAAATACAACTGAAATAAAGATGCCTAAACAGTGGCATAACAGGAAATGTAAAGTGCTGGAAAGAAAAGTGTACAATGAAATTGTACTGCAGGGTCTTGAGTAAACTGCTCCAAGTCTTCTGGTGATGGCTATACTGCAGGGGCATGAGTTTCCAGGACAATTCGTAGGTGCTTTGCATGCTCTTTCCGATTCTTAGAATATACCAGGATGTCGTCAATGAAGATGACAATAAACCTGTCTAAATATTCCCGGAAAACTTGGTTCATTAGGTTCATGAAGATTGCTGGTGCATTGGTCACTCCAAATGGCATTACTAGAAATTCGTAATGTCCATAGCGAGTTCTGAAAGCTGTTTTGTGAATATCAGCTTCCTTGACCTTCATTTGATGATAACCTGAACGAAGATCTAGTTTAGAGAAGACACAAGATCCACTTAGCTGATCGAATAAATCGTCGATGCGCGGGAGTGGATACTTGTTCTTTATAGTAACTTCGTTCAAGGCCCTATAATCGATGCACATTCTGTATGAACCTTCCTTCTTCTTGACCAATAGTACAGGTGCTCCCCAACTTGAAGTGCTGGGACGAATTCATCCTTTCGCCAGTAATTTGTCCAACTGTGTTCGGACTTCCTTCAAACCTTCCGGACTTAGTCTATAAGGTGCTTTGATCACCGGTTGTGCTCCTGGTACTAAGTCAATACTGAATTCAAGAGCTCGATCGGGAGGCAAACCTGATATATCGTAAGGGAATACATCGTCGAACTCTCGAACTATCTCTGGTCTTGATTCTTCCTCTGCTTGAGCTGCCACAACTACTGCTTCCCTTGGCTTCGCTTTGTAGGTACTTGGCTCCAATGTACGGTCTCCACTTTTAAAATAGAAGACCGGATGGTCTGGAATCTCGAATACTACCCTCCTTTGACGACAGTCGATGGTAGCATAAAAGGTTCCAAGCCAGTCCATTCCTAGAACCACATCGAAGTTCGGTATGTCCAGTACTTTGAAGTCAGCATAAAACTCTCGACCGCAGACGACGACTGGACACAGGTTGTATCCCATAGTTGCCTTTAGAACGCCATTTCCGAAACTGACATTCCAGCTGGATACAAGCGGTGAGACTGGAATCGCATGGGTTCGGACAAACCGTTGCGACATAAAGCAGTGGGATGCTCCAGTATCAAACAGTGCAAGTGCAGGTAGTGAAGCTACTAGGATTGTACCTAAGGTATATAGGATAGGTTTTAGGTATAGGGAAAGTGTGTAGGTAAACAAGACTAAAAGATAAGTTTGAGAAGGAAGTTTACCAGTAATGACTTGGCCAGTGGCCTCAGCTTCTTCCACAGACATCATGAAAGCCTGGCGCTTTGGCACATTCCTCCTGGCCTGAGGAGCATTCCTCGGAACGTTCCTTTGAGCTTGATGGAACTGTCGAGGAGGTGGTGTAGCTTGTGGTCTCCTGGGTGGTGCAGGCAGTGCAAGTCTGGGAGCAGGTGCCTGAAGAGCTGGTCTCTGCGGATAGGTATTTGCTGGCCTGGGTGCAGCAACTGGGTTCTGTCTTTGGGGACAAGACTCAATACCGTGAGTAGCTGAGCTGCATACTAAGCAAAGGCGGTTGGCTCGACGGCAGTCCATCATCATATGTCCAGTTCTCTTGCAGTAGGTGCAAAAGGCTGGGCTAGGACGATGGGTTGGTACTCCGGGTCTCCTTGGCACGAAAGATGGTCTGGACGAGGTCCACCTGCCATCTGGTTGGCAGGGCGTTTGACTCCTGCAGACTGAGGTCTGCCCCTCTCTTTTATCACTGCCTCATAACTGCGGGCAGCTTCTAGAGCTTCCTCATGAGTTAAAAACTTTCCTGTGGCTAGAGCAGCCTTAATCTCTGTGTCCAAACCTTGTTGAAAGCGACGGGCTCTGATCTCGTCCGTCGGTATCAAGTGTGCCGCGAATCTGTTTAAAGATTGTGTTAGCTGTGTAGTATGTGATATCTAAAAATTGAACTATTGTGACATATCTTACCGGCTCAACATGGTGAATGCAGCGTCGTATTCATCTACCGATTTGTCCCACATTGATCCTTGCTGTAAATGAATAAACTGCTGCTCCATTGCAAACCTGGCAGTCACAGGGAAATATTTCGCGTCGAACTTCTCGCGAAAGGTCTTCCATTCAATCGGCTGTACCAGACGGCTTTCTTCCGCCTTCCACCAATTGCGAGCATTATCCGTGAGCTGTAGCTTTACTACACGGACCCAAGCGTTATCTGGCACTTGAGCTGCTGCCAGATCGTCTTCGATGCTTTGTGCCCATTCTTCCGCTTCAAGAGGGCTTCCTTTACCAGAGAACTGCTTGGGGTGCAAAGCCCTGAATTGCTTTACTCCCGGTGCATCGGTCTCAGGACGATTCAGAAGTTGTTGCTGTCCCTCGAGAAGACTGCGGATCGCCTCAAATAGCATTGTTTGCTCGGTGGGTGGTGCAGGAACAGCTGGTGTAAGAGGTAGTGCTGAAGGGGTGTTGTTGACGTTGGTGCTGGTGTTGTTCGGGGAATCCATAATCTTGAAGAAAAATTCGGGTTAGGACAGATTCAAATACATGATAAGATTCAAGGAATAGAAATTTGCAAGATTCAAGGAATATGAATTGTAAAGAATGTTTTAAGTTGCTGGTTCTTGTGTTATATTGCTTAGGTTGTTCACGCAGACCAGAATTGCATGACAGGGATTCATACAGCTCTGACCTGCATGGGCCACCAACAAAACCTGTCACACCCCGCTTCTCAGTGTACGGCGAAGAGGACGCGGCGAGGTCCTCTACGTATGTACTCAGAAGTACATACGCTAAGCGTAGCTAAGCCATATAGAAATAAATACACAAGAGACAAGAGTATAAAAAGAACAACAACTTTTATTTATTAACATTCTTTGTACAATACATGAAAAGAAAATACAACTGAAATAAAGATGCCTAAACAGTGGCATAACAGGAAATGTAAAGTACTGGAAAGAAAAGTGTACAATGAAATTATACTGCAGAGTCTTGAGTAAACTGCTCCAAGTCTTCTGGTGATGGCTCAACTTCGTTTTTTTAAAAAATTATAAAAATTAAATAAAAAGCATTAAAAATTTGTATTAAATTGGTTGTATTTAACATTTGAGAACCGATCTAATAAATTGGAGTTAACAGGGGGTTTCAGAATACCAAAAGCCACACTTTTGCTGTTGGGACCCCGGCCATCCGACCAACTCCGGCCGGCCGGCCGAGTTGACCGATCCCGGCCGGGTTCGGGGACGGTTGGGTGCGGGGTTCTCCGACTAAGACTTTGGCATACTCCGTTTTTGGGGTTCAGTTCAACATTTGAGAGTTATGGCCTGTGGACTATTGGGCTTCCAAGAATTTTAAAAGAAAAATAAACTAAAAATAATGTGGGGCATGTGATTCGAACTCTGGTGGCTTAGTTCAGCAGTGCAAGGTATTACCAATGAGCTACAAGCTCCTTCTTGTAATTATTGTAGGGAAATAGATACTTAAAGTGTTATCAGCAACATTAAATACTCCAAGTATACTTCAATTTAAATCAAATTTATGTATACAAAAATTCGAGTTGTTACAACAAGCGTCGAGATCCCCGCTGATGTCGTCCATCCTCTGGTACACGGATATTATCTCCTTCTATTGGAAGACGCGATGCAAAACAGCGACATGATCATCTCTCCGCTTCTTTGAGATCAGGCCCATCAAATATACTTAATGCACCTTGTCTTCAGCATCATCAAGTGTCTTGAGCGGTATAGCCTCTTCAAGCTCAAGAAGTGCTTCCCAAATCGACCCAACGACATCTTCAAAAGAGCATAACGGCGGTGGAGCAATTGACCGTTGTAATCGTCGAAGCGATGCATCACCTCAGCACACTGGGCGTCAGTAAACTCTTGACCCTGGCAGCGGCCTTAGATGCAAACCTCTTCGTAGGAGATAATCTCTTCAAGATCATACAGATGACCGGCCATGGTATCTATAAAAGTGGTTGAGGGTTAGCGATTAGTATATTAAAATCACTGATGAGGCAGGCACTCATTGTAAGTTTCCAAAAAGATTCTCATTTAATTAAAATTCTCATTGAACCGTGGAGTTAAACTCCTAATATTCTCGAAAAATGAGTTCTACAGTAGATTCAAATCTGCAAGAAGAAGCCTAAAAAGAAAATAAGAAAAGAGAATAAAATTCTTAAAAGAAATTTCAAAAGAAATTTTCTCAGAAATCCCCACGAGAAATGGAATTAAATTCCAAATAACCCTCAAAGATCAAAGTCACTAACATGATAAAAATCTCTAATATCTCCAAGACCCATGGTCTACCCAAATAAAAGTTTTTTTTTAAGATCTCTAAGAGATCGTTCTAAGAGGAGAGCAAAGCTCTGTCAATGGGTTAAAAACCCTAAAACGAGAAGAGATTCTTTTAAGAGTTTTTTTAAGAGTTAAATCATGATCATAATTCTTACCAATTTTTGATAGAATTTAACTCTGAGAAAGTTCTGGGAACAGAGATCTAAGCACCGAGGAGAGAATTAAATTCTCAAGAAAAAAGAAGACTCAAGAAGATGATGGAACAACAGTCATCTTAAGGGCCAAAGGCCCTATTTATAAGACATGAAGGGACGATTCAACTTCCCAGAAGATCGAACGGTAGAAAAAGCGACACCGTTGCGCTCACGTGTCAGCTATGTGAGCACAACGGTGAGGGGAATTTGTCCCCTAATATTTAACCTAATAAAATAGCAAAGCTCTGTTGGAATGAGGCAGCGTCTCACGTGCTCTCCACGAGGGCGCCAGCACCAGAACCAATCTTATAGGATTAAATCCTAAGGTGGCGCCTCACGTGGGCGCCAATGTGCAAAGCACAGGAGTGTTTCCTGAATAAAGGTTAAATTCTTATATGGCGCCACACGTGCTCCTCACGCGGGCGCCAATGTGCAAAGCACAGGAATACCAATCTTAAGAATTAAATTCTTAAGTAGCGCTCACGTGCACAACATGTGAGCACCAGCGCCCAGGTAAAATTAAAATTCTACAATACTCTCTGTTAAACAGAGCCATTGGATCAAAGATCCAACATGGATAATAAATCATCAAAATATAGAATCAAATTCTATTAAGAGAAATTATCTCCCATATCTTTCTAAATAAGAAAGATACTCGCGATTGGATCAATGATCCAATTTTTGGAATATATTACCTCAATCTTTCTAAACAAAAATATTGCTCATTGTAAAACAGAGAACTCTTGGATTAAAAATACTTTTGAGGCTGAAGAATGGGCCCAGAATATAGAGGACGACCTCGCCGCAGCACAGATACCAGACATAGCTTGGATTCGTGTGGCCAAGCTCCAGCTCACCGACAATGTAAGAGTCTGGTGGAAAGCTGAGGAAAGCCGGCAAACTCTGCCCCCAGTCTCTTTACGAGAAGAGGAAAGCGCAGAATAAAAGAGCAATCCTACCGAAAAAGCTCTGATTATTCAAGACGAGCCCGATTGGAGAGAACCCTTCATAGAGTACCTCCGATACAACAAGCCGTCTAAAGAAAAATCTGCGGGGATTCAGATGATGAAGAGAGCTCTCCGATACGTATTTGTAAATAATACTCTATACCGCAGATTATATGACCAACTTTGGCTCAGGCGTGTGTAATCGGCCGAAGCACAAAAAGTCATGAAAGAAGTACACTCAGGCGTCTGCAGAGCTCACCAATCCGGCCCTACAATGCAGCTTCAAATCGAACGGCTTGGATATTACCGGCCTACTATGATAAGGGATTGTGAAGAGTATGCAAAGAAATGTCACCTCTGCCAAATTCACGGTGACTTCATTCACTAGCATCCCAATCCGCTGCATCCTATGGTAGCGTCATGGCCCTTCAATGTTTGGGGCACCAACATAGTTGGTCCAATTGATTCTCCGTCATCCAAAAGCCACCGGTTCATATTGGCCGCAACTGACTATTTCTCCAGATGGGCTGAAACTGTCCCGCTAAAAGAACTCAAGACAGATGATATTCTGACGTTCTTCCGGCATAATATTCTATACCACTTCGGTACACCAAGAAGAATCATTTCTGACAACGGGCCTTCTTTTAAGAGCTTCAAAATATCAAGGTTCGCTACTCAGCACAAGATAGACTGGAGATATTCCTCTATCTATAATCCAAGAGCCAATTAGCTAGTCAAAGCCTTCAATAAAACTCTATGCAAGCTCCTGAGGAAAAATGCTTCAGCCAACAAGAGAGATTGGAATCTCAAGCTCAACGAGGTGTTGTGGGCATATAGTACCACGCACCGCACTCCAACCCAGTCCACTCCATATTCATTACTCTTCGGAGTGGAGGCAATCCTCCCCCTCGAAGTCGAAGTTCCAAGCCCGAGAATGGCCGCCCAGCACGATTTGACGGAGGAGGAAAATGTCCTCCATCAGTTAGAAGTGCTCGATGCCCTCGAAGAAAAGTGGCTCACAGTACACCAATGCCCTCGGTTAGAAGTGCCAGATGTTACGGACCTATGATAAGATAACTCGTCTCCATGCTTTTAAGAAAGGCGAATTGGTGTTGGTCTTCAAAAGACCGATCATCCCCGATCGACATGCCAATGGAAAATTCGAGCCAAATTGGGAAGGACCATATGTTATCGAGAAAGTGTTTGATAGAGGATCCTACTAGCTGATAAATGCCGAGGGAGAAAAGCACATGCCACCCATCAATAGCCGATATCTTAATAAATATTTCGCGTGAATGCTCCAAGTCGCAGGAGAATTGAGCACACCGGCCCTACGGTCAGGATTATACATCCTGTAAAACCGTATACAATCCACAGGCGTAAATGACCCTTATCTCTCCCAAGTCCTACTGAAGAGACTACATCTGATGCCCCACCGACGAGATAAAAAAAAAGAAAAAAATGGTATGTCCACAAGCAAAATGGGCACGGATGAAAATCCGAAAGGGCTCCGTGAGTAAAAACAGCAGGATTGCCAGCCAGTTTGTGAAAACCCGAAAGGGTGCAAACTCATGAAAAGAGGTGAAACACACTCGCAAAGTCTTCTTGACCTTGTGAGGAAAAAATGCCCACGTGAGATCTTTACGACTCACAAAGGAGCAACACACTTAAAATCCTCACGATTCCTAAAGAGAACATACACCTGCGAGATCCTTTCGACTCATAAGGAGAAAATGCTTTTATGAGACCCTTACGACTTATAAAATTGAAAAGTCTTAGATGATAGCGATCTAAACCTGTCTCCTAAGCCATCGTTTCTCAACGGGCAACGGCAAATGATGAGTCGCTCATGGTATTACGCTTTAGTGTTAGCGATGCTAATGCCGACCCAAGCCCAAATCCCAAGTTTTCCCAACGGCAAATGATGAGTCACTTCTGTCACCGCGCTTCAGTGTTAGCGGTGCTGATGCAGACCCAAAAACCAAATCCCAAATCATCCCGGGGCAAATGATGAGTTTCTCCTGGCCTTATTCCAGTGCAGCAATGCTGCTGATAAATAAAATCCAAATTCTACGTTCCTCTCAAATTCATTAATCCCGCTAAATAAGGCAGAAATCAAACAGATCAAATCAACGTCCTATCCGGCAGCGCTTCTAAGCTTAAAAGTCCCGCTGGACGAGTAGGAAACTCCCAAGTCAAATTAAATCCCGACACCTCAGAAAGCAGAGCAAGTCAAATCAAATTCCAACACCGCAGAAAGCAGAGCAAGTCAAATCAAATCCCGACATCGCAAGAAGCGGAGCAAGTCAACTTCAACCCTGACACCGCAAGAAGCAGAGCAAGTCAAATCAAGTACCGACTTCCAAGTTGGTAAAATGGCAGCACCGACCGTCCACGTCGCTAAAATGGCATCATCGACCGTCCACGTCGCAAAAAGGCCTACACCGATAGTCCAAGTCGCAAAAAGGGCGGTATCAACCGTTCACGTTGCAAAAAGAGTAGTATCGACCGTCCAAATCGCAAAAGATGGCAGCACTAACCATCCAAGTCGCAAAAAGGATAGCACCGACCATCCACGTCGCAAAAAAGGCGGCATCGACCGTCCACGTCGCAAAAAGGGCAGCACCAACCGTCCAAGTCGTAAAAAGGGCAGCATCGACCATCCACGTTGCAAAAAGGGCAGCACCGACCGTCCAAGTCGCTAAAATGGCAATATCAACCGTTCATGTCGCAAAAATGGCAGCACCGACCATCCAAGTCGCAAAAATGGCAGCACCGACCGTCCAAGTCGCAAAAATGGTAACACCGACCGCCCAAGTCGTAAAAGTGGCAGCACCGAACATCCACATCGCTAAAAGGGCAGCACCGACCGTGCACGTTGCAAAAAAGGCAGCACCGACCGTCCACATCGATAAAAGGGCAGTATTGGCCGTCCATGTCGTGAAAAGAGTAGTATCGACCTCCATGTCATCAAAACTGGAACCAAATAAAGTCAACCTCCACGCGAAAGAAGATCCATCAATTTCATGCACACGACCTATATATATGGTGTGCATTTATTGATGAGAGGCATTTTGTTGGGGTCAAAAGTTACACCCTGATCGACCAAGTCAAAGTCAATCAACCCCCAAGCTAAGTGGGCCTAAGCCTAAATCAGGACCAAGTATGGATGAGGTCGGCTCCATGCCAATAATGAAGCAATAAATTAGTTTAATGCAATTTTTTTAGAAATAAATGTATAAAAAATGGGCAGAAAGCCAAAATTTTGTAAACCGAATAGCTTATGGGCTAAAAGAAATAAGCACATAAGGCATGGGGGTGGCACAAGGGCCATTTGGCAAATCCCAATGGGCTATATGTAAAGTATGTAGCCTATAAAGGCAAACATGAAGAAAAAATCAATAACTTCTTATTCTTTTAAAAAATTGTAGGGTTTGTACCTCCATCTCCTTTCTCTCAAGTTCTCCTTTTCCTTTTCTTTTCCAATTAAATTAAGAGTTTAACTCATTTTTTCCAAAAAGAAATAGTTTTTCACCATAAAACTCTCAAAGGGGAGTTCAGATCTCCTATCAAATCCCTAAAGGGGAGATTTTTTATCTCACATCCTTTTTTCTCCAAGATCCAGCAAAATGAGAGGAGGAGGAAGAAGACACACCTCCAAAAATCCCACTTCGGGATTATCCGAGGCTTCAGGGAGAAGAAATGAGTCCCCTTTGATCATCTCCGAAGATCTTCGAGGAGTTCAACTCCAAGATCCAAATTCTCAAAGGAGTTTAACTCCATATCTAGCCCTTTTAGGAGTTTAACTACAAATCTAAGCCTTTTAGGAGTTTAAGTCCAAATCTACATCCAATTTATTACATAGGAGTTTTACTCCAAATCCATATCTTTTGGGAATTTAACTCCAAGTTTATACCTAATTCCTGTTTAGGAGTTCAACACCAAAGCCCCTCAGGAGTTCAACTTTCAACCCAGGGGCTAAGCCCCTTTCTCTGCTATTTTTTCTAGCAGTCACGTGCCATGCACGTGACCTGGTGGTGCCCAGCGCCCGCGCGCAGGGTATGTGACCCGCGAAAGCCTATCGACCACGCGTCACTCACGCGTCCTTAAGACGCTCATCATCCCTCTTTTTCCCTTACACACTCAAAACACGTCTCATGTTAGAAAAAATTTTCTAACGGAGACCTGCCCGCACCCCGCAAGGGGGCTGCGAGCCTCTTTGACCCCCAGCCTATTATCCGGGTAGCGGGACCCCAATAAACTCTATGAGCCCCTTAATACGTCTAAGACCCACTTCAAAACACTACACACTGCACATTGAGTTCGCATGACCAGTTTTACCCGTCAATCGGAGGTTCTCTCGCTCCAAAAGTAAGGGGTAATTAACAACAGCTTAGTCCGCGGCTGCCGGAGATTCGGATCCCCACAATCAATAAACCTCGGCCCACCCTAGGCAGGGGGAATCTGTACATGCTTGAGAAGCGCGTACATTCCCATCTCAATGGGATAACGAAAAACACCCTACAAATATTGTTTCCCCCAATCAGAGCAAAGTTCTGTTCAAATTTTGAAATTTGAAATGAAGCAGCGCTTCTTAAAGGCGCTTGCGCTAAATGCGCCAGCGCCAAGAGTCAAAGACTCTGATGCAGTGCTCATGTGCAAAGCACGAGAGCGCCAACGCTAGCAGCGCCAACGCTAAGAGTCAATGACTCTGATGCAGCGCTCACGTGCAAAGCACGAGAGCGCTAGCGCTGGAACTAAATGTTCCCTACCCTTGGATCAAAGATCCAACAAAGATGATTAAAAATCATCAGATTACCTCTGAAAATTAGAGCACCGTTGGATCAAAGATCCAATGGTGATTAAAAATCACCAAGATACAGAATTAATTCTGTATGGGAAAATATTTTCCCAATCTTGTTAAAAACAAGAAGATTGCCATCTGTAAAATAGAAGCCCTTGGATCAAAGATCCAACGGTGGGAAACATCCCCAAATCAATCAGAGAAAATATTTCCTTAAATGATTCAACAAATTAGCCTCCCCTATATAAAGGACCGAAGACTTCAAGTCTTGCACAGAGGAACCCCCCCCACACACACACACACAAACTTTGAGAAATTTCAAAGAAAAGAGCAAGCTCTCGGAAGAAGAATTTCTTCAAGATAAATAAAACAGAGAGATCAAAGTATCTCGTCAAAAAGAAGAAGAACTTAATTCTTTTTCTAGATCATAGATTTATAAGACAGAGGTTTTTCACAAAAAGAGATCATAGCATCTCATCTTAAAAAAGGGGGGAGAAGAATTCAATTCTCTTCAGATCACAGATCTATAAAGACAAAATCTTTCACAAAAAAAAGAGATTGTAATATCTCCTATAAAAATAAGAACTTTGTTCTTAGAGCTACGAGACAAAGTCTCTTATAAGTGAGAATTTAATTCTCAGAGCGCAGAACTGATCAAAACTGTCTAAAAAGAGCGTTAGTGCTCCAATTAAAAGAAGAAGCGCCTTAGCGCTCCAAGACTGGCGCACAACGCCGCAGCGCTCATAGCGCTCCAATTTAAAGAAGTGCCTTAGCGCTCCAAGTCTGGCGCTCAGCGTCCAGCACTCCAAGCGTTATTTTAAAAGAAGCGCCCAGCGCTCCGCGGTTGGCGCTCAGCGCCAACCGCACCACGTGCCCCTCACGTGGGCGATATTTTATAAAGAGCGCTCTACACTCATTGTCTGGCGCTCAGCGCCACGTGCTCTTCACGTATGCGCTATCTCACAGGAAGCGTCTTAGCGCTCTAAGTCTGGCGCTCAGCGCCAAGCATGCAACATGCTCCTCACATGTGCGCTGAGAGAACATAAACTGTTCTTTAAATAAAACCCCAGAGCCATAATGAGTGATCAATACTCAACAAAAGACAAAAAGGTTGTCATAACCCAAACCGATGCTCAGTATTGTTAAATAAAAAGGGTTAAGCCCAAACAAATGTTCAGCATTTTAACTGAGTGGGCCGAGCCCAAATTGGTCACAGATCCCTAATATAGATTAATTGAGCCCATATACTCATCAATCTTTTTAACTGATCTTAGTCTCAAACTTGACTACAGATCTCCCAACCAACATTGGTTCAAGGGTACATCTCTTCAAACCTCTGATATACGTCGTTGTAATTTCTCAACATCTTCAGAGAGATGGAGGGTCCCAATAACCAATAACTTTTGGTGCATCCCCAAACGGTTGAACCAAAACCACACAGACTATGACGTCTTTAAACTGGACTATGATGTCCTTAAACTTTACGGACTGTGAGGTCTTTAAACTCATAGACTATGATATTTTTAAACCGGACTGTGGGGTCTTTAAACTCATGGACTATGATATCCTTAAACTTTATGGACTGTGAGGTCCTTAAACTCACAGACTATGATGTTTTTAAACTTTACAGACTATGACGTTTTTAAACTGTCACGGACTATGATGTCCTTAAACCCAATGGACTGCAACGTCTCTAAACTAAAACAATAGAGCCCAACTATTCTTTTGTTGGATCTAAATGATCCTGTTGAGTAGATCTTAGTCTAAAATTAGACTAACGTATTCTCAACAAACGTTTAAGTTGATCTTAGTCTCAAATGAGATTAACGATCCTTAAACCCAACCCAAACCCAAATCTAAGAAAATACGGATTTGGACTAATCCACGCCCTACGGGCGACAATATAAATTAGTCTCCGTATACAATCCACGGGCAACCAAAAATAAAACAAACATACACAACATGAAATGACCATCTGGGGAAGGAGAAAGTTGTTACCGCGATGCGGTAGCGTAATTAACTGCAGGGTCTTGCGCCTGCAGGGAAGAGCGTCCCCACAATCAAAAACCCCTCAAATGAAAGGGAATCTGACAAAGTCTGCTACAACGGCCGCATCTGCCTAAACCTCCGATACACAGTGCCATAAATCAACTTGGCATCTTCGGAGAGGTGGACGGATAAAACCCAAATAGCATCTGCCCCCAAATTCAGGCAAGATGACCTACTCGGTTTCGTCTCTGTATTCGGAGGAGAACATATATGAATCAAGATCAACGATATACAACATGCACGAAATCAAAATCAAGTATACCGAGGTGTATGAAATCATAAACATATGAAACTACATGCACAAAACCCATATCAATGCACTGGAAGCGCCTGTTAACTATACCGAGTGCATAAGTCAAAATCAAGTGCATACAACATGCACGAAATCAAAATCGACTGTATCGGGATACCCAAAATCATAAATATATCCAACAAGTGCACAAAACAAAATCGAGGGCAATGAGTATGCACAAAAACAAAAATCAGTATAACCGGTGTATAAAAATATGAATCAAGTGCAACTGTGGTGCACATAGGAAATATCCGTCAAGTGCAGCTATGGTGCACGAAAATACCAATCTCGAAACTTAATCATGAAAATACCAGAATCAAAACGATGGAAACGTGATATCCGAATCAACAAAACGCAAATCGCAAACAAATGACATTGAGCTATACCTCCTTCAATGCCGAAAAGTGTCGGTGCGCCCAAGGTTGGCAGAGCAAGAATATCTACTTGCCTCCTGCCCACGGTCTTTATGGATTACCAATCCTACGATCTCTCGGCTCAACGACCTGGTTAGGAGTAATGACGGAAACCGTCACACTCTGACGCCTCTCTGAACATCCCCTGGCCAACCAACATGGCCACTCGCAACGTAGCACATCAACGATGGCGGCCTCTGGCCCTCTGAATATGTGTGATACAATTGATCCTGGGTCCAAATCTTTATCGCTACGGTGTCCTGAAAAGAAATATCTATGGTCTCTTCCGATCTTACCTCTGCCAAACTGTCCGGAAGTTGGCACTCTTTACTAAATCCGCTTCTGTTCTGGGACAGCTCTGATCTCATCATGACTCTCCTCTAGAAATGTGGCTGTATCCAACGCCTCTACACACATATCAATTCTTTGGCTTCAATGGAGAGGAACGAATCATTAAGAGCTCACACGAAGCTCTTATCCACTTTTCTTCAATATCGACCAATTTGGAATCGTATCTTGGTAGCCGCGTAGACTGCAATCCAATTTGGCTATAGTCTTATCCAGAGTCTCTCGTAAGGACTCGAAGTTACGATCTCGGGCATCTTCACCACTCTAAGGAAGACATCTGGCTGATTACGTTCTCGAAAAATCGTCCAAGTTATCGGAGGAATACACATTGTTCATTTTCTCTTGATCGACTCACTCCAGATCTGAGCAAGACCTTTCGACGGGAATAATTCAACTTAACTGATCTTAGATCAGGACATCCAAATAAACGAATTATCCTAGTCACATTACCCAAGAATGACTAGCGATCCTCTGTCACATTCCTGCCTGTAAACTCATGTAGCTTCAGCTTTATAAACTTTGAAGGCGATATCTCGTCAATCTCAGCAATAGCTGGTTCATCTGTCTACACGGTAGACAACATCATAATCTCTGGAGTAGGCTGTATGTCAACAGTCTTCATAATCTGGCAGGCCCTTAGCAATGGCCCGATCATCTGGTGCAGATCCAGAATGCTCGTCTCAAACGAGAAATCCTAGCATAATCAATAAATCAATACGTTCCTATGTCACCAGAAGAATATCATGGTCAGTCCTCGTCCCTGACGAGCTCGCTCTGACCGCATCTCTAACCGCGGCTCTCTTTGCTATCGTAGCCACGGTGACAGGAACCACAAGCAAATATCGATGATGATAGATCATAAGAACGAAAAGAAATATGGGTCTCAAAATAATGCACATCCTAAGGTCACTTAAGCGTGGCAGCGTATCGTAAATATGCCACGGAACATACACACAGTACGTCACTCTACTTAAGCTACCTACTCTATCAACTAAGTTCAACCTACGTAACGAAAGTTCGGGTCTAATACCCCATCAGTCAAGACTAAGTTCCGTAAGGTCAAGCCTAGGTTCCGAAATATATATATATATATATATATATATATATATATATATATATATATATATATATACGCCATAGACTCCGCATTGTCAAACCTAGACTTGAAATAAGGTTAAACCTAACACTTTGATACCAAATTTGTCACGATCAGAAAATTGGCACGTGGCCGGTACTTGGATCACGTGAAGCCTATAGGACCTCACCATAACCCAAGTAAGCCGAAAGCCCAGAAATCTAAGCCTTTTTAGGAAAATAATGGAGATGAGGTTTTGAAATAAAGGTATAATGTAATCAAGTTCTTTCTTTAAAAGTATAAGTAATGTTATATGAAAATACAAGTGGGTTGTATATTACAGCTGAAAACATTTTCGTCATTTGAAATTTGGACAGCAGCTCCTTTGTAAATTTTGATCCAAAACCAATACATAACAACAATAATATAGGCATCCCAAAGCGGGAGCTGGCTCATCACCAATTGGCGGAAGCAACCACACAAATACAAATATACGACGCCCAAGGCGAAAATCAAACACAGAAAAGAAAATAAAGAAACCAAAACATCATCAAACCCAGAATAAAGAATAATACACACATCTCGCTCTAAGTCTGAAAGAATATACAGGTCTGTGGTTTCTATGTCTACCAAATATAAATAGTCTGGTTAATGGAGTTTTTAATTAGATTACAGCTGAATAATTATATACAAATGTTGGTCACGGTCCAAAGTGTACCCTGCCTACCAATGCAAATCACCCAGAAGAAAACCGTGTGCCAGCAAGCCGCTACTGATCCGAGAGGTCGATCCTGTAAGAAAACTATGGCACAACGGGGATGAATTGCCAACACGTGAGTAGAAGATATTGGCAGGTAGAAATCGAATGTATAAAGATCTCCTAGGTCATAATGTAATATAATAATATCGTACCGTGTGGTATCTAGGGTGATCGTGTATACATATGTGTAATAATAATAATGCCGTGCCTATATCAATATATAGTACTAAGTCATCTGTGTCAAATGTATGTATATATGTGTATCATCCAACATATGTCCATCAACAACACATCAAATCATCATAAAACCAGAGTGCCCAGCATGGACACTCGAAATCACCACAAAACCCGTGTCTAATATCGACACGTAAATCTTCATATTTCAGATACCGTCTCTTCAGATCGGTCCTCATATCCATCTGTCTCATATCACTTCGGTCGGTATCCTCCGGATATCCGTCGCGTCTAATACCGTCACCGGTAGGTAGTGTTTCCCTGCCGGGCTCAACGCCTTTCTATACGATCTTCTTGCCCTGGGGTATCATACCGGGTCCACCATGTACCCGCAGATGGTGACTCTTCACTCCTCGAATCAAGTAATCATCATAGCTCAGCATCAAGAAAACTCATGGTGGACTTCGAAATATCATATCAATAGAAACCGCATTTTTAAAACAATCATAAGGCTTTAAAAATGTATCTGCAGTTCTCAAATCAAGAAATCTCATGAAAACAGAATCTCATATGCATGTAACCACAATGGAACAGTAAGTACAAGCACAGATCAATACTGCAAGGTATAGCCGATGTTTTCATATAAGCATGTCGTGTAACTAGGTAAGGAAGTGCAATATCTGAACTAGCATGTGCGGTAATAAGTACTAAACAATAACTATAATTCTACAAGTTAGAAAACAATACAGCGACATAGTAAATTTCTAATGTGCACGTGGCATGGTAATTACCGATGATTAGTGTGAGCCGGCGAGTAGGTGTACGTGCAACATGCGCATCATCGGTAATGGTTCATGTGTCGTAGCAGACAAAATCATAATAAAGTAAGTACACGGAGCGTAGGGTATATATGTTGCAAAGGAAAATAGTACGAGCATCTGCGGAAATAAGATATCGTAGCGTGAACAGTATAAAATATGTAACCACGTATAAACCATACAGTTAAGGTTAAAAGAGTATGAATCGTTGTTTTTGAAATTAAGGGCTACGATGTTTTAGAAAAAGACACCATTTGAAAATCCGTAGCATTCCTTGAAGTTATCATTTAGAAGTGCCTAACGATTCGTTAGTTTTGAAAATAGGTATGGCTATAAATATATCCTAATATCTACCTAATGATCTTAATCAATATTTCTCGAGTCGATATGTGTGTGTGTGTGTGTGTGTGTGTGTCGGCGATTCAACCTCATCATATCACGTACGGTATAATCCATCGTACGATATTATCAATCAATAGTACGGATCTATAGTCACATACATCACCTCATCTCATATCATTGTATATATCATCTCATGTCATATCTTAGCATATATATATCGCCTCGCATCTTTATATCAAAACATATCGACTCGTGTCATTTTATTCCATCATATCCTCATCTCATCATATCATATCGTAATTATCTTCATGGTTATATATATATATATATGACTCATGGACTAAGAAAACTGGAACTAGGGATATACCTTCCAACACGTACACTATTATGGTTTATAATATCCCAGAACCCTATTAGCTGGATATACACATCTAAAATATCTATATATATACTGTATCTCTAATATCCTAGTAGTATGGTTGCGGTAGTGCTATACGCCATCCACCCGACTTCCCCCGTAGATAAACATCTACTCACCTACTATTCTCACTCCAGCCGAAGTCGATGAACACCTTGTTCTCCTTTGTCGCCCCGGAAGTTCATTCCAATGTACCTACACATCAACGCATATCGTATCGAGATCAAAATCAACTCTTGAAAACCGATACGGCAAGAGAAACGTACATAGCTTAGAACCTATGGCCCATGCAAGCAAGAACAACAAAACAACCACCGACATTGACGTACGAACGTCAAGCGACCGAGTCAAAACTCAAATACCAAAACCCAAGTTTTCAAAACTCGCAAAACGTATTTGGAAACTTGGCGAAAAACTCCCAGATTCTACCCATGGTGAAATTAGAACATTCTACACATTGGATAGGCCTAGACATCTGGTGATTGAGCTATGGACTAAAAACCAAACCCTAACTCTAAGACCGAGCCGCAATTTGAGGCCATATAGATTAAATTGGCAGCCAAGAGGGGTAGATAGGGGCTCAGGATTCTAGGGTAGCTTCTTATTTGCCTGCACATCCCACTGTATCTGTAATAAAATTTTCAGAGTCCCTAATTCATCCCAGATTCTAATTGATCACCATATTTCACCAAAAACCGATATCGGAAAATTCTAAGTTCATGTTTGAGACTTCAAAACTCACTTTAAACAAGGCTACCATCACTACTAGGCCAAAGGGCACTCACTACACCTCCACCAACCTCCACTACAAGTTTCATCCTCATCCTAGAATTTTCCAAGATCATAAAACTTAACCTTTTTAATTCTAAACTAAGGGTTGAGCTTAGGAAACTAAATACTTGAACAAGGGTGAGCGTTTTACCTTAAGAGAGCAACTCAAGAAAATTCATTGATGGTCCAGAGTGCTCAAAACTCCAAATTGATCCCACCATGATACTTGTAGTCAGCTTAGGAATAATTTTTTGTGAAGGTGGTGTGAGGTTTTGATGGAGTTTTGGGGGTGGTGCATGGTGGTAGAAAAGGTGGAGGAAGGTGATGAAGGAGGAGATGAAGAAATGAAGAAAGAAAAAGGGATGGTTGTAGAACCATATGCCTCTCTCTCTCTTTCTCACTCTCTCTCCTCAAGCCCATTCTTTCTTGTCTCTCTTGTCCCCCCTTTTCTTTTTCTTTTCTTTTTTAAACAAAAATAACAACAACTAAAAAAAAGGAACCATGCATGAAACACAATGCAATATGTCATGGCACATCAAATATGGTTAATAAAAATGGATTTGGTTTAATGCATAATTAGTGATATACTAATCAAGTTTAACATAAACTTGTACGTAAATAATTATACAATAATTTATAAAAGCTCAAATCCAATAAACGCTTTCATAATTAATAATTCATATTAATTTTCCAAATATTTGCCAAAATATAGGTATGTAATTATACCATTCTACGAAAACTCAAATCCATACTCATATAATTTTCGTGAAATTTATTATTTTATTATTTAAATTCCAAAAATATTATTTTATATTTTCTGAAATGTCACAAACAGATGTGATACTTTTGAGTTGACGAAAAAACCATGACTAAGATGATGTATTTTCACCATCTACAATAGAAAATCCTATTGGAAATATACCGTTATTAGCATCAACACCTGTAGCAATTAATATGCAATCTCTGTACTTACCATATAGATACGTCCCATCCATGCATAATACCGGACGACAGTGTGTGAAACCAGCCGTGCAAGGAGTAAAGCATCAGAAAATTCTTTGAAACACGACACATCAATCGACATCTGTTTCTGTGGTTTTTAATTGGTATACGGACCCCGCATTTGATGCTTTCATGGTTTCCATAAAAGAGACTAGCGAGTTGTATGAGCTTTCCCAATCCCCAAATATCTTGCATAAAACCTTTCTACGAGCATCACATGCCTTCACATACGAAATCTGAATTTTATGCTCTTCACTTACGTAGAGCCGTATCTCTCAAGGAGTCATTGCCACATCTGTACGGATAAGTGGCATGATAAGTGAGCAAATGTATGATGAAGTACAATTCCTATGATCTTTTAACATAATCGAATTGATACAAGTGTGTTCCCGGTTGTATTTCGTGACTTTCCAAGTTTTGACTCTTTTAGAACAACATGCATGTAATCTCCACTTACATTCAGGAGCTTTCGTACATATCATGGTATAGTACGTCTTATTTAACTCTTCGGTTTTAAATGTAATATTTTTTTCAATAGCCCACGACTTCAGTTTACAAATAAGATCTTCATTTTCCAGAATCATATCTCCAACAGTGACGCAATTTTCGCTTGCTACACTCGCTTCCAAATAAGTCTCAGAATTTACTTCCACCACAGCTAAATCTACCTAGCTATCATCTTCCAACGATCGAGGCCGGGATCTTCTTGTTGGCTATAGTGCCTCAAGTCAATTATTGAATCGCAAGCACGCGATTGCGATGATTGAGGGAGGACCTATACCAGTAGAATAGTCTTACTCAAGATGATAGTATGCTATCTGGTTCATCTTTATCATCATGTACATGCTTTAGGTGGTATTACAGTTCACTATTACATATTGATAGAGCCCATAGTATTCTTGCTTGACTACCCGCATTATGATGACGATCATATACGTGGGAGCTGGGTAGTCCATAAGCACATCCTTAAATGTCCCTAGTCGTGGGAGTATCGAGACTGGACATCGATACTCCAGAGTAGACTAGTGTATACTGATCGAGACCCCGACGAAGGGCGGTGGCTGGTCTTACAAGCCATTGGTGTTAATTTGTTTACCTAAGATAGTATGCAGGTGCTCATTGGGTTATGAGTACACTAGACGGACTCGCGGGGAACATGCTAGTTGGTATTATACCTATTGTCAGATAGCAGTTCCCAGGTGACATGTGTACAGATTAGTCTGTTGACCTGAGATCGTCATTTGTCTCGTGTGAGTCCCCACTGTGCTTTGATTACTACCCTACCACGGCTCAAAGGAGTCATGCAAACAGGTTTTAGTTAGGTACAGTCCTGAGCCACATGAAGACAGTGAGCGGATCGTCGGGGATTCGTCTCTCCCGGTATTGGGGATTGATGTCGCGTTGTGCATGAGTGGCCATCACCAGAAACCCTTGATCAAGGTAGTCGAGAATTACTGATCCGGGATCAGTAGTTTCTCAGTTTGTGATAGGCTTCTTACCGACACTAAATGTCGCGTTATTAGGGGTCTGACTTATGCGATACTCTTAGAGGAAGAGACCGTACTGTACGGATATTGTCACCAGACATGCTTAGTAGGGGTCAGGATGAGTTTGCTCGTCGGCCTTCCTTTCGCTCAATACCTGGGTAGCCGTTACGTACAGCTAGTGCCGCTGACGTGCTTGTGGTTAAACCCACTGCCAGCGTATTGACGAGTCTTTAGAGTCCCACACAGTGGGTTTTCCTGCTTCGGACGAAATGATGTAGAGGCCATATGGTTTTATGGCAGGGTTCGATCATATACGTGTACTTGTGCACGTATCATGATTCAGACGGATAATACTGGTGGGCTTTGGTTTAAACCGGATCCTAGTATTATATTTTTGGATTATTTTTGTCTCAATGTATTCGTATTTTTCGAAATACGGATACGGGTATTTATATACGGATGAGGGGCATTCTTGTAATTTATTACAAGATTGTTTTTAGAAGAAAACATCTCATTTTGTATTAACCTTTTAGTTTAAAGGTTAATGAGGTGGAGGGATGAGTGGGCTTGGCATTGATTGAACCATGCTTCAAGGTGTGACTCATGGTGGTGAGTCATGGAAACACTATTGTGGCATGCTTGAGTCTTTTGTTTTTGGTGTGAGATATTTGTTGTGAGACTTGAGATATTTTTCTAGGGTTGATTCATTCCTCTCACACACTCACAACAATTATTGATTATTCTTTCTTGAGTTGCTTCATGCTTCACACTCTTCTCTCCAATGGCTTCTTCTTCTTCCTCCACCCTACCCCTCTCATGTATTGAGAAACCTAGGGTGTTTAGAGATAGATTAATCCCTCATTAGACTCTACATCTCCTAGGCTATCAAGTCTGGCAAACTAGATACCTTAGTTACTTCGGATTTGAAGTAGAAGCTCGATTCATAGACTCTCGGGTGGATCATCTTCCATGGAGGGAGACCGGCGACCAAACTTGATCATGGTGGCCACCAGGAGCTTGGGAAGCTTGTTAAAGACCGAAGGACACGGATCATTCGGTATAACATTCCATAACTCCTTTATTAGTTTGCTAGGTTTAGGGTTTATAGTCGATCCGTATTTGGGGTTGTGGTAGCACCAATTTTATAAATTTTTGTTCCGCATCTGGCCACGGTTCGATGGCTAGGGCGCTGCTGTAACCCAACAATTCTAGTTCGACAAAATTATTATTCGCAGCCATGTCATCAATTAATACCACTTCATTCAATCCTGCGGCATAATCCACGCTATCCTCCCCTTGATGATCTTCATCAGCTTCATCATTATCATTTCACCCATTTCATTATCACCCATATCATTGTCACCCATAGCAACATAAGGCTCGAGTGGAATATACGATGGTTGAGTTCGGAATAATATGGATGGTTCGGGTTGAAAAGACCGGAATGCTGTGGACGGACATGCTTGGAATGCGCTAGTTGGATCATGTTGGAATGATGCGGAAGGAAAAAATTGAAATGCAGAGGTATGGGAAAATCTGCATTTGGTATATAAAATTTTGTTAATATTTTCGTATTACAAAGAAAATAAAGATAATCACCACTTGTTTCGGATTGATTTACCCTTGGAAGGTTGTATATGGTAATTCTTTTTGTTCTTCAGGTGTGCATGCAACTGCAGCAGTCGCTTAGGAAAATCTGTATTTAATATATAAAATGAATTAGCATTTTGGTATTAAAAAAAATGTAATTATAAATTATTTACCCTTGAGTTTGAAGGCGTGAATAATCATGTGTATAGTCATATCCACTGAGACTAAAGGTATTATCGTTAACCATGAAACCGTATCCCCAGGAACTACCTACAACACTACCATTAAAATAATTCGTTAGAGCGACATCTGATACTTCCAACTGTTCCTTCTCAACTAAAAGTTAAAAAGAATGCTGGGTGTTTGCCAAACCAAAGTCTATCATTGAAGATATTATTGTTTCGTCTATAATTTCAACTAATGCATCTCCACTAAATAGAGATCATATACAACTTAACCTTAATTTCACAGGGATCGTATTTCGTGATTTTAAACACTTTATTCTCGAGTTCATTGTAAGTCGGTGATAAACATGATTGCATAATCCTTGCACACCCGCCCATATACTCGGGACCTTGTGCACTTATCACAATCTGGCCATCGTATTTACATAGAACAAATAAACTTGAACTTGACATTATCTATATCAAACAATATCAACCCAACAATAAATATAAAACGTTAACCGCTGAAGTAATGATTATATTCATTGAAAATTAAATAAACAGTAAATAAAATTTATATACGTTTGTCAATCGGGAATTTTGATAGATAGATCGATAGGGATAGAAAGATTGAGTTCCGTTGAAGGGGTGCAGATGAGAGTTTTAGATTTTTTAGGAAGTGCGGATGCAAATTGGAGCAGAATGGGGTGCAAATAGGAGGAGGGCAGGTTTTTGTAGGTATCTGGTCGTCGTTGCTTAAAAAAAGTGTCGCGCTTGTTTTCAGAAAAAGTGTTCACGGGTCTTGAGATAAAGAGTCACGGGATTGCTTTGGGTTCAAGGAAAAAATGGGCAGAAAGGGGCCACGAGTCACGGGATTGCCAAGCTTTGAGAGAAAGGGGTCACGGGCTTGCTTTGAGTTAAGTAAAATTGGTCACGAGTTAAGATGTGGCCAATTATTGGGTAGCTCATCAATAAGAGAAATTATTGAAATTAGTTTTTAGCAGCCTTTTATTGTGAGGAGGGCGTGTTCCAAAAACACGCCCTCTCCTTTTCAAATGAGAGGGTGGGCGCTTGGAACCCACTATCCCCTTTTAAAAGCTATCAATTAGTAGGTGAAGAGACTAATGTGCAAAGTCCGGGACAAATTGGGCTTAAAAATAAAATCTCTCGAGTTATCAATTTTACTATATTAAAATATTTTTCATAAAAATCTCTCGAGTTATATAAAAACAATATTTAAGGACTTTAGTAAATATAGGTTTAAGAGGGATCAATTCTCTTGAGCCCCAGGGAGCCGGAAAAAGTGAGTGCTTGCCTATTTAAGATAGAAAACTTAACGGAGTTATCAATGGTAATTGTTTTGGAAAAAGACACAAATCTTGTCGTCCATGTGCAGCAGTTACCAATGACTCCCGAATCTAATTCAAGATCTAAATCAGTTTACAAGTGTCTGATTTAGTCTGGGTCTAACTCAAACCTGAATCCAATTCAAACTTGAATCCAAAATCAAACATGAACACTTGAACATGAACATGAACACTTGAAATCAAACATCAACATCAAACATGTATAACTTGACTTGATCGAATCATGTTTATAACTTGACTTGACTACTTGAATACTTGATTACATCTTGAACATGAAAATTTGAACAATTTGTATCCATGGTTTCGGCAAGTCTGATAATTATAATCTATACAATATATTACGCGGGGATAAAGGGGTAGATTGGTACGGAACGTATATCTTGGTACGAGAGGTCGCTTAAAAGACACCTACATGAATTCTCGTACCGTTGTCCCGTGGGTTATGACGGGACCTTGTACTATATGTTACCATAGTTCACAGGGTAAGATGGACTTCTCTCGTATACATGAATACATTCTGTATCAAGTTACAAACAACCACGTTATAATAACTATCACATATCCGTAATCAATTATACAAGACTTACTTGTTCTTTTCATATTACTTGTTATATTCTTTTTCTTCTTTTGGGACTTATCGAGCGCTAGTTCGCTGACAACATTCCTTTTTATTTCTTTCTTTGGAATGTTCGTTAGGAGAACCGGACTTTCAGGAGATCAAGCCTAGCAAGGAGGACTTAGATCAGCTTGTGGCACAGCCAAACTTCAAGATCCTTGTACTTACTTTCATTTTGTATGCCATTATTTAGGCATTGTTTTATATCATTGTATCTTTTCTTTTCAAACATTTGTATGTAAAGATGAATGTAAATAAAGTAGCTATTATTTTATATCACTTGTCATTCTTGTTCATTTATATATTGCTTAATTACGCTTAACGTATTTATTTCTTAGTAAATGCGTTGCGGCCTGCCACGTCACCGTTTCCGTATAGTGGGAAGCGGGGCGTGACATATTTGCCCGTATATTCTAATTTAAATAGTTGAAAATAATATAAATAAATGTTGCAGGGTGGAGATAATTTTACAGTCACCGGTCTTAGTTCTGACAAATGGCAAGTTACTGATTATCGTATTTGTCACACCCCGCTTCCCAGTATACAGGCAGAGGACACGACTGGGCCGCTACGTATTTACTGTGAAGTAAATACGCTAAGCGTATCTAAACAATATAAAAGTAAATGCACAAGAGACAAGATATAATCAAAACAGCAAATTTATTTATTCACATTCTTTCTGTACAATACATGGAAAGTAAATACCACTGATAAAAAGTAATGCCTAAACAATGGCATAACAGAAAAGAAAAGTACTGAATGGAAAGTTTACAATGAACTAGAGCTCGGGGTCTTAACTGAATTGGTCCAAGTCTTCAGCAGTGGACTCGATCTCTGACGTGTCCAGATCACCTGACGACATTCAAAGAAAAAAGAAAAAGAATGTCGTCAGCGAACAGATTGCTCGGTAAGTCCCAAAGATAAGAAAGAAATAGAATAGACAGATTAAGAAGGTATTTTAAAGTTGTATTATATTGTTATAATATCGTGTTAACGCTATTGTTTGTAGCTTGGTACAGAAGGATGCCAGTGTATACGAGAGGGGTCCTTATATGCTAGAGACCAGGGCAAACAGAATGTACAAGGAACCGTTGGGCCACGGTACAACGGCAACGGAATATAGGTTAGGTGTCTTAATCTTACTGTCTCGTGCCACTTCTAACACCTTCCGTACCAATCTACCCCTTAAACCCCGTAGTGTTTTGATTGTATTGTTTGTTTTGTATTGTAACTGTATAGATTGTATAATTGGATGACTGACCGAAACCACGATATCAGTAAACGGATGTAACTGGAGAATCATGTAAACGGATGTAACTAGAGAATCATGTAAATGGAAGTATATCCATGGTTCGGTTCAGTCAATATAGATTGAATAGTCTGAACATATTGAATATATGGATTCATGAATTCATATTGAATTGTAATATTGTAAATTGTAGATTGTAGATTGTAGATTATACTTGAATCATGTTCAAGTCATATTATTAAAGAGACTCATCTGAGTCAGACAATTAGAAAAGTAAATTGAAGTCCTGATTGTTTTGATGTTATCGGTAACCGCTGTACATGGACGGCAGGATTTGTGTTTTTTTCAAAGACGATTACCGTATTGATAACACCGTTGTTAAGTTGTCTAGCTTAAATAGACAAGCACCCACTTCTCCGGCTCCCTGAGGCTCAAGAGATTGGTCCCGCTTAAACGTATGTTTACTAGGGTCCTCAGGGTAATTTATAGAACTTGAGGGGGTTTTATGTAAAAATACTATTATATAATTTTCAAAATACTCCCCAACTATTTAGTTATCGTGTTTAGAGTTGTAATGAATGTACATTTTATATTGTGATATTTCTAGTGAAAATATCCTAATTTCATAAATAAAAGTATTTATTTGTAATATTGATTTGTAGGGAATTCATGGTATTTTAGTATAAAATGATTCTTGTGATATTTTTAGAAAAAAGTGGAATATTTATATTATTAAAAAATAGATATTTTAAGGATATATATACATATGTTTATATGAAAATAATTTTTAATATATATAATATTTCTAGAAATCTCATTTTCTTTAGTTTTTCATATTTTAAATCTTTCGAGACCGAATGCTCGTTGTGGAGGTCTGCATCTCGCACTACTAACCCAGAGAATGTGCGATAATCCGCACCATCCCGAACAGGTTTCCTAAATGGGTTGTAGCGGCACTTTGCAAAGATATGTATAAATACTAAATCGTTTAGAAAATGGTTTTATTATTAAAAGGTATTTAAATGAAAATGTGTTGTTTTCCCGTATTCTATATTCTCGAGGGTATTGTGCTATGTTGCATATGAGTGTGTGAGGAGGTAGGTCATTATCTCGTGATCTACTTAAAGGTATAGTAAGGTTTTGATGGTTTAAATGTAGAAAAGAAACTATATGGTATTTTAATGAAAGAAATACAGTAAAATGAAAATAGCAATTACTTTTGATATGAAACTTGTTCAATATGATTAGTTAGTATTTAATAGTCAACATGAATTGGTTTTAGCATAATTGTATTAAACAAAAGTGAAGTTTTAGGAAGAAACCGAATCGGAAATCGGATTTGTTCCGATTCCATCGGGTTTTGGAAGTTCGTATTTTTAGAAAAGAGTAAAGAAGAGAAATTGGGACTTACGGGTTTAGGATTTTAAAAGAGAGGAAGGGGAGACGAGAGGAGTCGACGGTGCTTCGTTTCGTCGCCGGGAGTTCCTACGGTTGTCGCCGGAAAATCCGCCGGAGCTTCGCCTTTCACTCACTTCGATTGCACACTAGGGTTTCTAGAGATTTCTTGAGAGTTGGCTCAGAGTTTTGGGGTGAGGAGGTAGAGTGTAGGGATGGTATTTATAGAGTTAGGCTAGGGTTAGGGTAGATGAAAAGTTTAAATTGAAAAAAATGTAAAAATATATTAAAATTCATTAAAAAATGGAGTAAATAGGGATTTCAAAGGTCTCTGTAACCGATCTGGGAAAATGAAGTGTGCACGGGGATAAGGGAGAGGAAGAGCCACAACTTTGGTGTTGGGGACTCGGCCATCCGGCCGAGTCCGGCCGGCGGAGCCGGCCCGAGTCGGGCCGAGTCAAGGGATCGGGGGCCATGTCGTCGTTCCACCTTCTCACTGGTATATTTATTTTATGGGGTGTAGTGGGGGTTTTGTGAGAAATGCACGTGTAAACTGTTGGTATTCTAAAAATAAAAAACAAAATAATATTAAAAATAATATGGGGTATAGGATTTGAACTTTGGTGGCTTGGTTCAGCAGTGCAATGTATTACCAATGAGCCACAAGCTCTTTCTTGTAATTAAGGAGCTAATTAATTACTTATCTTGTGCTCAGGCAATCAATACCCCTTTAAACAATTTTGAAAAAAAATGTACAAAAATTTGTATAGGAAAATTAGGGTTGTTACATTGTACCCTCCTTATAAAAATTTCATCCTCGAAATTTGTAAAAGGAAAGTGTAACAGATTCAAGAAAAGTTTGGTGACTGAAATACTGACAGTGTATGAAAAATGTGTGAAGGAATGAAAGAATGCGAAGGTTTTGGTAAGATTGTAAAAGAGGTGAGAGAATTTTGGGTTAGGACTGATTCAAAGTATATGATTCAAAGAATATGAAATTGATAAGATTCAAGGAACAAGATTGTAAAGAATGTTTTAGTTGCTCGTTCTTGTGTTATATTGCTTAGCTTGTTCACGCAGAACAGAATTGCATGGCAGTATTCCATACAACTCTGACCTGCATGGGCCACCAACAAAATCTGTCACGCCCCGCTCCCCAGTATACGGGCAAAGGGCGCGACTGGGCCGCTACGTATTTACTGTGAAGTAAATACGCTAAGCGTATCTAAACAATATAAAAGTAAATGCACAAGAGACAAGATATAATCAAAACAGCAACTTTATTTATTCACATTCTTTCTGTACAATATATGGAAAGTAAATACAACTGATAAAAAACAATGCCTAAACAGTGGCATAACAGAAAAGAAAAGTACTGAATGGAAAGTGTACAATGAACTAGAGCTCGGGGTCTTCACTGAATTGGTCCAAGTCTTCAGCAGTGGGCTCGATCTCTGACATGTCCAGATCACCTGACGACATTCTAAGAAGAAACAAAGAGAATGTCGTCAGCGAACAGATCGCTCGGTAAGTCCTAAAGATAAGAAAGAAATAGAATAGACAGAGTAAGAAGCTATCTTTCAAAGTTGTATTATATTATTATAATATTGTGTTAACGCTGTTGTTTGTAGCTTCGTATAGAAGGATACCAGTGTATACGAGAAGGGTCCCTATATGTTAGAAACCAGGGCAAACGGAATGTACAAGGAACCGTTGGACCACGGTACAACAACAACGGAATATAGGTTAGGTGTCTTAATCTTACTTTCTCGTGTCACTTCTAACACCTTCCGTACCAATCTACCCTTTAAACCCCGTAGTGTTTTGATTATATTGTTTGTCTTGTATTGTAACTGTATAGATTATATAATTGGATGACTGACCGAAACCATGATATCAGTAAACGGATGTAACTGGAAAATCATGTAAATGGATTTAACTGGAGAATCATGTAAATGGAAGTATATCCATGGTTCGGTTCGGTTAATATAGCTTGAATAGTGTGAACATATTGAATATATGGATTCATGGATTCATATTGAATTGTAATATTGTAGATTGTAGATTGTACTTGAATCATGTTCAAGTCAGATTATTAAAGAGACTCATCTGAGTCAGACAATTAGAAAAGTAAATTGAAGTCCTGATTGTTTTGATGTTATCGGTAACCGCTGCACATGAGCGGCAGGATTTGTGTCTTTTTCAAAAATGATTACCGTATTGATAACACCGTTGTTAAGTTGTCTACCTTAAATAGGCAAACACCCACTTCTCCGGCTCCCTGAGCCTCAAGAGATTGGTCCCGCTTAAACCTATGTTTACTAGGGTCCTTAGGGTAATTTATAGAACTTGAGGGGGTTTTATATAAAAATACTTTTATATACTTTTCAAAATACTCCACAAGTATTTAGTTATCGTCTTTAGAGTTGTAATGAATGTAGATTTTATATTGTGATATTTCTAGTGAAAATATCCTAATTTCATAAATAAAGGTATTTATTTGTAATATTGATTTGTCGGGAATTTATGGTACTTTAGTTTAAAATGATTCTTGTGATATTTTTAGCAAAACGTGGAATATTTATATTATTACAAAATAGATATTTTAAGGATATATATATACATATATTTATATGAAAATAATTTTTAATATATATAATATTTCTAGAAATCTCATTTTCTTTAGATTTTCGTATTTTAAATCTTTCAAAACCGAATGCTCGTTGCGGAGGTCTGCATCTCGCGCTACTAACCCCGAGGATGTGCGATAATCCGCACCATCCCGAACGGGTTCCCCAAATGGGTTGTAGCGACGCTTTGCAAAGATTTGTATAAATACTAAATCGTTTAGAAAATGGTTTTATTATTAAAAGGTATTTAAATAAAAATGTGTCGTTTTTCCGTATTCTATATTCCCGAGGGTATTGTGCTATGTTGCATATGAGTATGTGAGGAGGTAGGTCATTATCTCGTGATCTACTTAAAGGTATAGCAAGGTTTTGATGGTTTAAATGTAGAAAAGAAACTATATGGTATTTTAATGAAAGAAATACAGTAAAATGAAAATAGCAATTACTTTTGATATGAAACCTGTTCAATATGATTAGTTAGTATTTAATAATCAACATGAATTGGTTTTAGCATAATTGTATTAAAGAAAAGTGAAGTTTTAGGAAGAAACCGAATCGGAAATCGGATTTGTTCCGATTCCGTCGGGGTTTGGAAGTTCGTATTTTTAGAAAAGAGTAAAGGAGAGAAATTAGGACTTACAAGTTTAGGACTTTGAAAGAGAGGAAGGGGAGACAAGAGGAGTCAACGGTGCGTCGTTTCGTCGCCGGGAGTTCCTACGGTTGTCGCCGGAAAATCCGCCGGAGCTTCGCCTTTCGCTCACTTCGATTGCACACTAGAGTTTCTAGAGATTTCTTGAGAGTTGGCTCAGAGTTGTGGGGTGAGGGGGTAGAGTGTAGGGGTGGTATTTATAGGGTTAGGCTAGCGTTTGGGTAGATGAAGAGTTTAAATTGAAAAAAATGTAAAAATATATTAAAATTTATTTTAAAAAATGGAGTAAATGGGGATTTCAAAGGTCTCTGGAACTGATCTGGAAAAATGAAGTCTGCATGTTATAAGGGAGAGGAAGAGTCCCAACTTTGGTGTTGGGGACTCGGCCGTCCGGCCGAGTCCGGCCGGCAGAGCCGGCCCGAGTCAAGGGGTCAGGGGCCGTGTCGTCGTTCCACCTTCTCACTGGTATATTTATTTTATGGGGTGTAGTGGGGGGTTTTTGTGAGAAATGCACGTGTAAACTGTTGGTATCCTAAAAATAAAAAACAAAATAATATTAAAAATAATGTGGGGTATGGGATTTGAACCGTGGTGGCTTGGTTCAGCAGTGCAAGGTATTACCAATGAGCCGCAAGCTCCTTCTTGTAATTAAGGAGCTAATTAATTACTTATCTTGTGCTCAGGCAATAAATACCCCTTTAAACTATTTTGAAAAAAAATTGTACAAAAATTTGTATAGGAAAATTAGGGTTCTTACAGTATTATTGAGCAGATTTGAAGAGCCGGTTTTTATGAAGCTTCGTTACTGCGTCATATCCAATTCGACCACAACCTCATTAACTCTCTTGTTGAGTGTTGGAGAATAGAGACTCACACTTTTCATGTTAGATGGAGTGAGGCCACTATCATACTCTAGGATATTGCCTTTTTACTTGGTTTACGGTGAATGGATTTGGATTGGTTGGAGATACAATTGTGGGTCCGGAAACCGAGCACCTATATTGGGATACGTATATTAAGTCTATTTTCGGATAGGTATAATTCGTAGTTTCTTTAAATTAAAAGTTGAAGTATATTGCAGTGATATTAATTAACGATTAGTTGTAAAATTCAGGTACCAGGAGAGTCTATTAAGGGGTATGACTCAAAGATATATTTACTAGTATCCCTAATGAAACTACTGATGATGTCTTGGATAGACATGCACGTGCCTACATTCTATACATGATCGGTTCTTGGTTGATACCGGATCAGTCGGCAACGCATGTCCATCCTTTATACCTTGGGTTTTTTAGGGATTTCGATGTGTGTGACCAGTATGCTTGGAGAGCAGCAGTCCTAGCATATCTTTACAAGGAATTAGATAAGGCATGTGCTCTTACGAAGAATAAAATTTATGGCTGCATTACATTACTTCAGGTACATAATAATTTTGAACTAAATATTTGAAAATTTATAATATTGATTCTTTCTGATATTATGACACTTTATATATAGAGAGTAAGAGTATTATTTTCAGAATCTTTATATCAAGTCCAAATATCGAGATGAAAAACCAGAAAAAATCCCAAGTCACAAACCCATAAAGGGGCGGCGGATCCGCGGTCAAACGTGGCTAAGGGCGGCAGTTCCGCGATCGGTTCTAGGCCATTTGATATGAAATTTCAGGGATATGATCGTAATGTTACATTCTCCAATATGATATCTAGGGTTTCTAATTTCAGAGTCTATATAAAGGACCGAGAGTTATCTATCAAAATAATTGAATATTCCAAATTCAAAAGTTCAATTGAAGAGAGATCTACGGGCAAAACCATAGTTATTGTAATCTACCTTTTTAAGGAGAAATTTTGTAATGCAATAGTTGATCAATAAAGATGGTCTTTTGTTTTAATTTTTTCGCATTTAGTTTCCGCATTACTTTTCGCATTACTTTTTTGCATTACATTCAGCATTATTTTCCGCACTTCTAAATTTTAATATGGTTTCATTCATCTTCTATCTCTCTTTTACTACGCTAATAACCATGAGCGAGTAAATTATTGCTTACTAGGGTTTGTAGGATAGGGTAGAATAATAGATGAAAAATCCCTTAATTTCTTTTGACATTTTAATTTTTATAAACTTTAGTAAAATAAATGTTAATCCTCTTCTCGGGCGCGCTATCAATTAATGATAGTCACGACCACGATTTGTAATTCGTTAATATTTGTTTTGTTAAGGGCTTGAGATAAATAGAGATCAATGAAAGGAAAATGGGTAGTAGTGGGAAACCCTGATTCCCTCCAAGAACCCTAATCCACATTCATCGCTATCTCTCTAGTATTAAACAATTAAGAGATAAAAATAATTATATTTTTACTTCATCCATTAACTACGAAGTTCTATAAACCCTACAAGTCTTTCTATTATAAACTTTTCATCCCTTCTTAATAGAAACGACAATAATCCCTCTTCTTGTTTATCAACTCGTCTAAAACAAGATAAGAAATTCACCATTTCCCTGCGGACGATCCGTACTCATCGTGGCTAGTTATTTGCGACACCGTATTGATTGCGATTATTTACAACAAGCATACAAAACACCTTACACACATCCACCATGCAACAACAACAGTCTTGGGGGTCAGGTTTTGCATAACGGTCTTGGGGGCAGGTTTTGCGCAACAACAACAGCTTTGGGGGATAGGTTTTATGCAGCCTTGGGAGGCAGGTTTTGTGCAACAACAGTAGCAGGAAACCAGGACAGGTTCTTCGTAACAACAGCCCAGTTGGGAGACAGATTTTTCGTTTTACATACAGTTGTTGGGAGACAGCACATATCCGGAATCGGTTCCACATACAGGATTTGCGCAACAACATCCTGTCCAAAACGAAGCTGAAGACGAAACAGAAGAGCAAACGAAAGAGCAAGCGGAAGAATAAGCAGAAGAGCAGACACCACCGCATATACACAGGACACGGGGGGTCATCGAGTCAGCCCAAGAGGCATAGGATTATGTCAAACCTTCTCGGGTTGGGAAAAGGGAAGGGAAAAAGAAAGCGTTAATTGTATATTTTTAATTTGAATGTTAAAAACGTCCAATTTTCTTAATGGATTCGTTTCCATTGTTTATAACTGAAGTTGAAGCAATGGAAATGAATCCGGTAAGAGAATTGAATGAATTTTGCTCAATTGCAACTGAAGTTGTATTCTTCGTATCTTTTCTAATTCATTCATGAGAAGACAGAACTTAAAACTCAAACTTATTTGCTTTGCTTTCGTTATTCATATTTATAGTATAATCCAAGTATTGGATTCTTTCTATACAAATAGTAACAACTCTTATCGGTCGATCTTATTCTCACGTCAGTAAACAGTAACAACTCTTCTCTGTCAATCTTATCCAATATTTGCCCGCGGGTGGGTTTTTGGAATCTGCTCTCTCTGCCATACATTGAAGGGCGGGTTCTTGGAACCCGGTTTACTCGTATTCTTGGATACACATTAAATTATTTTTTGAAGGATTTTTTTATTTAATAATATTGTATTTTTAATTTTTTTTTTTTTTTTAAATTTAAATTTTTAAAGTAAGACGGGTTCTGAGAATCCGCCCCCTCTTTTTAAAGGAAGGGGTGGGGGCGGGTTCTGGAAACCCGCCCTCTTTTTGGGGATAGGGGCGGGCTCCTGGTGGGGTGTGACGAGGGGGTCCTTGGGTGGGGTGGGGTGGGATGGGAGCAGGGCGGGTTCCAAGAACCCGCTCTCTCTTGATGTCAGGACTGAGTCACGTCTACGTTGTCCCAAACCGTACTATTCTCATAATTATATTTTAAATTATCATATCTTACTAATTTTAATCTCTAGCCATCCTATTTTGAAAAAAAACGAGTATTTTTTCTAGTGGTAGAAATGATTGATTTTTCTTTTGCCCCCAAATTCGACAAGGAGATGTAAGAGTTGGCAGTTTGTTTTGAGTGCATGAATCACCTTAAGCACACATAGAAACAAAGAGCAGGTTGATTCGATCCAAGCTAATTTATCTGTCCGGCCATCTGAAACTTCATTCAGCATGGAACGAAAGACGATTTTATACGGTCGTTAATAGTCAGTACAAATTAAGTATGCATGCACCAAACATGACCATGGTTAAATGGACGGAGATATAATATTTCGACAAAGGTTGGAGATGTACGATGCGTCCATGAACCAAAGGCATTGACCCATATAATGTGTCGGTCCTATGGTTAGCTCTGGTTATAATATTAAACCGCTCCTCACGGCTTTAAAACTTAGTGCAGTGTATGATCCATCGGCCATCCCGCTCATATCACGGTTTCTCCGATTCCGGAAACCTCGAGACGCTCAACCGAAATACGTTACTCAAATCCAATGAGAACTATAGTATGATTCATATCAGATAACTAAAACTATTTCTCAAGAGTATCCGATAAAGACAAGATCTTGAATTATATGAAAAACACCTATTTTAGCTCGAAACAAATACAGAACACTTTTAAACAGCCTAACCTAGCTAGCTAGCAAACCTTGACAATGAGAAAGTACAAAAATGCTTACAATTCGAAAGGCTAAACTAGGAGGGAAAACATAACATCTTCAAATCTTCCATGCACTCTCCAACAACCTTAAATTAACGTTTAAGCCAGGTCTCAACACAACAAAGTCCAAAGTCTTAAAACTTTCTCGATGTCATTTGAAAGAGTAGCCTTTCTAATGTGCAGATAATACCTATGAGCTCCAGAGGTTGCCCTAAGATCGACGCCTCTTTCCGATCTTTCAAACTTCCTCGGTCCAAAAACGACATAGTAGTTTTTCCGCGGGAATGTTCTACATCAACTAATACAAGTGTAAAGCACCTGGAACAGAGTTACAGCCTCTTCTTACACACAACAAGGTCCCCCACTTCCATTGAATCATAATTTTGGTCACGGAAGTACGTGTCGCTTATATATGCTCTAAAGTGAATAATTATTGTTCCATTGGGACCATATATGCTCAAGTTTTGGACATATATGGTAGTTGCATTGCTCCCATATCCTATAATCTTGGTCCCCTTACAAGTTCAATGGCTAATATAAGGCCACAAGACATATCCAAGATGATATAGACCTACATTTCATGTTAGGTAGGTATAGAGCACAAGGAATGCATATCCCTCTCTTATCTTATCATGTATTGTATGCATTTCCATTAATACTCGTTTCTTTATATTTGTTATATTTCACTACTACAAATGTGCCCAGTAATAATGGTTATTTCGTCACGGTTATAACTGTTACCATATTATGATCACAGTTATAAAAGATTTGGTAACGGTTCTAACCGCTACTAATAAAAAAAATGGAGAGCTCCACAACGCACTGAAGATAAAACACCAAACCTCATCCCATTTTCCCCCGATCATCCCCCCCAAATTTTTCACCAAGCGCCAAAAATCGTCGTTGCTGCCTCTTTCGCTGCCGGAGCTGCTTGCCGTCGCCGCCGTGGCCGTCCCCTTCTAAGCCCTCGCCGTCCTGATCGAGCTCGTCGTCGAAGGCCTAGGCTCGATCGAGCTTGTCATCGCAGTCATCAAAGCTAGGTCGTCGTTGAAGCTCGCCGTCGTCGTCTAGAGATAAGTAAAATTGATTAGGATTGGGTTAATTTTAAATTTTTTTGGTTTAATTTTAATTTCTGCCCTAGGCCGAATCTGATCGAAGCCCTACATCGTCGCCGTCGCCGTCGAAGATCGTCGTAGTCATCATGAGGTAAATTTTAATCTTTTTTGGTTTATTTTTTTTCTTTTTTGCAGAATACCCAATTTTTTTTGTTCTTATTTGCTGCTACTGCTGTAGTTGTTGATGTTGGTGGTGATGTTGTTGGTGTTCTGGTAGAGTTAGGGTTTGGTTTGGGTTGGGTTAGAAATTAGGGATTGAGATAAGGTTAAGGTTAGTGCTAGGGACTGAGTTAGAGTTGTGGTTGGGGTTAGAGTTAGGGTTAAGAATAGTTTATGGTTGGGGTTAGTGTTAGGGTAATTTAGCGAATTTTTGTAGATAATTTAGTGAAAAGCAACAATAGTTAAGGATATTTTAGTGTAAATAAGTAAAATTGAGCTGATAGAGGTTTTTTATTAAAAAAATTTAATGACGGTTCAGTGAAAACAACAAACGTTAAGGGTATTTTAGTGAAATTTATAGTAATTTAGTTAATTTACTAAGATGAATCGTTTAGTTAAATTTTTAAGATAATTTAGTGAAAAACAACAATAGTTAAGGGTATTTCAGTGAAATTCTTAGTAATTTAGTTAATTTAAGATAGTTTAGTGAAAACCCAAGAATAATTAAGAGTATTTTAGTGTAAGTTTAGTAAAATGGAAGAAATAGGTTGCTTAAAAATGTGCGTGTATGTGTGTGCGTGTGTGGATACACACATACACACAAACATGCACACATACAAGCGCGCGTGCGCGCGCGCGCGCACACACTCTCTCTCTCTCACACACACACACACCCCTTAACCCTAAACCTAAATCTAAATCCAAAATTTTAAACTCGATTAAGAAAACCTTTAACTTTAAGAAACTGTACCCTAAGCCAAAAACTTTGAAATCTTGAAATTGATGCGTAAACATAAAGCTGATGCGTAAATATAAAGCTAATCCAAATTAAATCTTTAACTAAGTGTATGAAACTTTTCATATTCTCATCAATAATCATGTGCGGTGCGAAAATCAAAACGCGATTTAGTTCCCATCTATCGTTTAACATACGTGCGATGTTTGTCGTGACATAAAACTATACGAAACTTGTTAAATATTGGACGGTATCGTTCAGTTTCTAGCAACCGTCGCGTAGTCTATATGACGAGAATTAATATTAAATCGTATGATAACCGATAGATTTTTCCCGTGCGGACAGCTTAGGAATGTATAAAGCAGACATCTGCATTCACTTGTGTTTTCCATTCGTTTCGAGATATTTCGTCGGTACCTTTCCGCTGGTTCTCCATATACAACGATAGATTAGATGCTCATTGCAATATTGTTTAACTGTATTGAAACGATCATCTTTTCTATTATAGTGTACTCGAAGAACAGCGGGGAGGTGCTGCCAAAATTTTCTCGAAACGGATAAATGGAAACCACAAGTGAATAGATGTATACTTTATACATTCTTAATGAGATAGGTGCATTACCCCCGACAACCTCTACCCTCGACATCCAATATAGAAAATTTAATATCATTATCATCTTTCTTAGAAGAAAAATCCAACTCCCGACCTATGAGCATTTGCTCTCGGTCCTTGATAATCTTTATAGCTAAATCGTCAGTTGAAACTTAAATTAACCAAGTCGTCAATTAAACCTAGCACTAACGCTTCTTAGTATTCCGTTTATTACGTATCTGTTAAAAATCTTAATCCGATGCATCTTGTCTATAGAAACCTTGTTTCGTCCGGACTGTTCTAATATGGCATTTCCATACCTCCACAATAAGAGTTGATGTATGTTGATGCTCTCTCGAGAGTCAACTGCTTTTTCGTTGACGGTGTTAGCTTTTTCACCGATTTTGCCTGCACATGTCTTGGGTTACCAAAAGAGTAGGAAATCTGTAACAACCCTAATTTTTTTATACACTTTTTCCTATACAATTTTTTTCAAAATATTTTTTTTAAAAATCCACAAAGGGGTATTTAAGCCTGAGCACAAAATTTAGGTAATTATTTCTGTTTTTAATTACAAGCTACAAGAATGAAATAACTCCATTTTTAGTGTACAAGAAATTACTTTAAATTTAATGTATACTGGGAGTATTTATTCTTGCTGCTATCAGTTTAAGTAATTAAAAACCACAATAATTACAAGAAGGAGCTTGTAGCTCATTGGTAATACCTTGCACTGCTGAACCAAGCCACCGGAGTTCAAATCCCATGCCCCACATTATTTTTGTATTTATTTTGTTTTAATTTTTTTTGGAAGTCAACGGTAAAAAGGACATAACTCCCAAAATATACTGGACAACAAAAAGTAAATATACCAAATTGTACCCCCAGAAAATCCCCGGCCACTGGAAGCCTGACTCGGCCCGACTCGGCGCCGGCGGCCGGCGTATCAGCCGACTCGGTCCGGCGCCGCCGGCCGGACTTGGCCGGACGGCCGAGTCACCAACTGAGAAAAGTTGGCTCTTGACTTGGTCAACCCTCTTGCACACTTATTATACCTGGATCGGTTTTAATTTGGCCAATAAATCACTTTTACTCCTAGGTTTAATGATTTTTATATATATATTTTTAATTAAAACCCTAACCCTATCCTAGCCCTATATAAACACCCCTACCCTCTACCATTTTACCCTACAACTCTAAGTCCACTCTCCCAAATTCTCAAGAGAACTCGGTACGTTAGAAAAAGAGGGAGAAGCGAAGCGCTGCCGAAATCGACGACGAATTCCGGCAATCGTACTAGAACCTTCGCGACGTTTTCGACGCACCGACAACCACCACTTTCTTAGCCTCCCTAACTTGTCCAAACTTGTAAGTCCCATCTCTTCTAGCTCTCTTTTCTGTTAATAGAAAATACGACTTTTTGGAACCCGACGGAAATCGGAACAAACCGATTTTCGATTCGGTTTTTCTATAAATTTCCACTTGTCACCAAATACATAATACCTAAACCTATCTATGATGACTATTAATCACCTACAAACCAATTTAAATAAAGTTTCTCACATGAAATGATAGCTTTCTTGTAAAACCGTATTCTTTTCATAAAAATACCACAAGGTTTATTTTTCTTGTTCTAATTAATTCCCTCACTCCTAAATATGTTTATCTTGATAAATAAACTTGTAGAAATCAGTTTGAATGAATTTTTACACATGAAATGATAACATTTTCAAATACCGTATTCTTGCGCTTTAATACCTTCAAGTTTAATACATCATATTTAAACTCTAAAACTTCATTAAACCATAAAATAAGTCACGAGGTAATGACCTACCTCTACACATGCACAAATATAACCCTAATTGATAAACGTCAAAATATAGAATACGAAAATATAGGACTTTCCACTAAAATACCATATTCTTTATAAACCTTACTTGAAAGCTTTAAGTTGTACACAATTCTAAATAAAATCTTTTAAAATAAAAGCATGATATGTCATGGACATCGATCGTTTATCTAAACTGTCTTGTGGTGTCTAGGCAAGTGTGTCTAGGCTAGTGGTTTTTAATTAGGCCCACGACTGTGGTTCCTTCCCACTTACCTGGCACTTACCTGGCCGCAATTGACGGTGAAGAGGCGATTTGAGGCTTCTAATGACTTGTCGTTTAGACCTTAGAAATAGACTAGTTGGCTTAGGAAACCCTAGAAAATAAAATACGGAAGTCTATACTCTTTTACAAATAAATACTTTTTATTTATAAAACCGTTTTCCTAAATGAATAGTATTTGTTAAACCTATGCAAAGCGCCACTATAACCCACCTTTGGGGAACCCGTTAGGGATAGTACGGTTCAACGTGCACCCGCGGGCTAGTAGTGTGAGATTCAGACCTCCGCAAGGAGCATTCGGTCTCGAAGGGTTTAAAATACGGTATTTAAGAAAAAATGTGATTTTCAAAAATAAAATATTTATTTAAAATTATTCTTGTATTAATATATATTTAAGTATCATTTAGACACCTATTTTATCATAATATAAAGTTTCCACTTTTTCCGAAAAATTACAAGATTAAAAGTTACATTAAAATACCATGAATTTCAAATAAATCAATATTATAGATTAATACTTTTATTAGGATATATTCACTAGAATAACACAAATAAAATCCACACTCATTATAACTATAAAGACGAATAATAAATTCTTGAGGTGTATTTTGAAAACTATACAATAGTACTTTTTACATAAAACCCCCTCAAGTTTTATAAATTACAATAAGACCCCTAACAATTATAGAACTTCAAATTATCTTTCTTTTAGTCTGACTCGGGTTAGAGTCTGACTATTTCTGACTTGAATATGATTCAAGTCAATCTATATTCTTTAATATTCCAACCCAATATGAATACATGAATCCCTGAATCCAGTTAACAATCTATATAATTTGACTGAACCGAACCATGAATATTCCTTTTACATGTTTCCCAGTATTCCATTTACATGACTCTACGGTTATAACCGTTTCCTGATATCATGGTTTCGGTCAGTCAGTCAGTCAATCATACAATCAATACAATTTTACAAGATAACAATACAAACAAGACATCACGGGGTTTAAGGGGTAGATTGGTACGGAAGGTGTTAAAGGTGGCACGAGACGGTAAGATTAAGACACATAACCTGAATCCAATTACCGTTGTTCCGGGTTGTATAACGGAGCCTTGTACTTCCATTTGCCCTGGTCTCTAGCATACTGAGACCCCTCTCGTATACACCGGCATCCTTCTGTACCAAGCTACAATAACAGCGTTAACACTATACTACTATAATATGACAATACAATACAACATTAAAAGCTACTCTCTCTCTCTCTCTCTTACTCTCTGTCTATTTCTTCCTTATCTTTGGGACTTACCGAGCGACCTGTTCGCTGACGACATTCTGTTTCTTTCTTCTTTGAATGTCGTCAGGTGCTTTGGACCCAGCAGAGACTGAGCCCACCGGTGAAGATTTGAAGCAGTTTCACGAAGACCCCGAGCTCTAGAGATTGTACCTTGTTCTTTCCAGTATTTTCATTTACTGTTATGCCACTGTTTAGGCATCGCTTTTCATTCAGTTGTATTTCCTTTCCATGTATTGTACAAAAGAATGTTATTAATAAAAGTTGCTGTTATTTCTCTATCATTCGTCTATTGTGATTTATTTTATATTGCTTAGCTACGCTTAGCGTATGTATTTCTGAGTACATACGTAGCGGACCTCGTCGCGTCCCCTTCGCCGTATACTGGGAAGCGGGGCGTGACAAAATCTATTGTCCTTGTTCTAAGTGTATGAATAAGCGATTGCTCAAGAAGTCGGAAGTTGAGTTACACATCGTGAGATACGATTACGTTAGAGATTACACTGCGTGGGAACTTCACGGAGAAAAATTCGTTGTAATGGGAGATGAGGCATGGATGCAAGAGACGGAAAACGAATTCATCGAAACAAAAACCGCAGAGTAGAAAAAGGATAATAGAAGAAGGGGAGGAAGATGAAGGGTAGTTTGAAGAAGAAGAAGCCGTCGAAGAAGATACTGCTGTATTCGCGCCGATCGATGACATAGATGAGTTTATAAATGCCGTTGGACTTCCTTATGATACGGAAAGCACTGTACCCTCATTATTGGAGAAGTATAAGGCTGACTCTAGGATCTCGCTATATCCAAATTGCAAAGGGTTTTCAAAACTGTCATTTTTTGTACGTCTCTTATAGATCAAGTGCATGAATAAATGGAGTGACCAGTCTTTCACCGATCTCCAAGAACTGTTGAAAGAAGCTTTTCCCGACGTAAATAAAGTGCCACTGAGCTGGTACAAGGCGCAAAAGATAATCACAGATATCGACCTGAAATATCATAAGATACATGCATTTGAGAATGATTGTATTTTGTTTCGGAATGAACACGCCACACGCAGAAACTGCTCCGTGTGCGGGACCAGCCGATTCAATTCTAAGAAAGATCCTCAGTCGAGTGATGTGCCCGTGAAGATTCTTCATCATTTTCCATTAATACCGAGACTGCAACAGTTATTTATGTGTGAGGAGACGGCGTTCGAAATGCAGTAACACCATAAAGCGTCTCGTGAAAAGGGAAAAAATGATTCATCCCAGAGATTCGATGTCGTGGAAAGTTTTAGATGAAAAACATCCTTCATTCAGCGCAGACCCTTATAACGTGAGGCTGGGAATTGCGAGCAACGGTTTCATTTCATTTGGGATGGTTCGCGGCGGGCATACTCACAGTACTTGGCCCGTTGTGGTGAATATATACAACCTGCCGCCATGGAGGGCTATGACGCAGTCTTATTTTACATTGGCGCTTTTAATCGACGGTCCCTGTCTCCTGGGAAAAATATCGACGTGTTCCTTTAACCCTTGATCGACGAGTTAAAATTGCAGTGGGAACCTAGCGTGAGAATCTATGACGTAGATGGTAAATAATTTTTTCAGATGCGGGCTGCTTTGTTGTGGACTATTAATAATTTTTCAACCTACGGCATGCTGTCGGGATGGACAACTCAAGGTAAGCTTTCTTGCTCCAGTTGTCATACTTATACGAGTATCGTACGCTTGAAGTTTAGTGGGAAAGAGTCATTTATGGGTCACCGTCGTTTCTTGCCTATAACTCACAGATTCAGAAAGAATAAAGAATTATTCAACGGCAAGACGAAGACCGGTAAGCCTCCTAAACCATTGTCCGGTAACGACATATTGCAATAATGGAGAGATTATCAGAATATCACATTCGGAAAGAAACAAAATAAAGATGCAATGCCATACCCAACCGGTTGGAAGAAATTAAGTGGTTTATTTCAACTTCTGTACTGGTCTAATCTACCGCTCTGCCATAATTTAGATGTTATGCATATCGAAAAGGGCATCTCTGAACACGTCATCAATTTTCTGCTTTGTAAGGATGGAAAAACGAAGGACAATCTCAACGCCCGTCATGATTTGACGGATTTGGATGGTTTGTCCATTAAAGAAAAATTGCATCATCGACCCGTGGCCGGTAAACCAGATTATTACGAGATTCCACCAGCAATCTACAACCTAGACAGAGAGGAGAAGCGGCGGTTCCTGCCGAAGTAGAAAGAATTGAAAGTCCCTGATGGTTTCTCATCAAACATTTCCAAACAGATACAAATGGAAAATAGAAAAATCGTAGAACTCAAGAGCCACGACTACCACATATTGATACAATATCTTCTTCCTTTATGCCTGAGAGCAACGGTAAAATCCGAAACTGGTCTAGTTCTTAACTACTTTTGCACGTATTTTCGACAATTGTGTTCCAAAAACGTGAACGTCAATGAGATAGCAGAGCTCGAAAAAGATATTCCTATGATCCTTTGCAAGCTCGAAACTATCTTTTCACTTTTTTCTCGACATTGTAGTTCACATGTCCGTCCATTTGGCAACCGAGTTCAAGATTGGCGGTCCGGTGAATTACCGTTGGATATATTTCATCGAGAGGTATGAAAATGTTTATTCTTAATCATTTAAATTGCAAAATATTATCGTGGATTATTAGTATCTATTATTTTCAACAGATATCTATTAATTTTAAAAAATTATATCTGTAACCAGTATCGTCCTGAAGGTTCAATTGCGGAAGGTTATCTCTTGGAAGAAGTGACGTCTTTCTGTGCTCGTTTTCTGAACGACGATGTCATGACGAAGCTGAAAAAATCTCCGCGTGTTCCTGACGGTCCAATTGGAGCAGGAAGGCTAAAAAATATGTCTTACGATCTCATTGGCGGTTTACATGCGTTCATCTTGCTACACAGCGAATGTTTTGCTAAATATGCAGAGTAAGTTTTTCTCATTTCATCCATTTAAACCGTTCAAAATATACTTTAATCTGACTGATATAACTGTAAATTAACAAACATAGTGCACAAAACTATACTCAAGAGATCGAATCTTAGGACGTGGTCAGATGACAGAATCGAAGAAGAACAGAGACGCACTTTCGTCACTTGGTGTAGAGAAGAAGTTGACGGACAAATGAATTGTGGTAAGAAGATTGATAGAGAGGTCCAGGACCTTTTAATCGGTCCATCGATTGCAGCTACGTTTTACAACGGATATGGGATTTCCGGCTACAAATTTGAGATCAAAAGGACGGAACGCATTAGAGCTATGCAGAATAGCGGTGTCGTAACCTCCGACGACAGAGGAAATCCCTATTACGGTGTTCTTGATCAGATTATAGCGGTCTCATACATTCATAAACCTGCCTTCATTTTTTATATTCCAATGCAGATGGTACGATAGCAAGTCTGAAGGGGGTATGAAAGTTGATGGATACAAACTCATTTTGGTAAACATCAAACGAACAGCCTACGAATATGATAATTTTATCTTTCCATTGATGGCAACACAAATATATTATTCTCAGGACCTAAAGAAGGCTGACTGGAGTATTGTTTGTCGTTGGAAACCAAAAAATTATTATAATGCACCGACGTTGAGTGATTCTGAAGATGAGAAGGACTAGAAAGAGGCGATAACACGTCTCAGTCCTTCTTTTGAACGTACCAATAATCTAAACTATTTTGCGTCGTCCATCAATATGTTAGTAAGACGTGATATTGACCAAGTGATTGTCACAAATCAAGATTTCGATAATCCACCTAACGAATTTTCAGTTATTGCACCGAACAAACGTGCTAGGTAATGAAATTGAACTAAATGTTTAAAATTGTATAATGATTATAAGTAAATTTTTAATATTTAAATAAATATGTAGGGTCTGATGGGAGTCTGTGAGTCCGGCTCTAGACGTCATAGGAAACAACGTCCAGACAAGATCGGCGGGATGTCAGTAACTGCGGCAGTAGCGCCTGCCCTTACCCGCGCCCCATGTACTAACGCCCCTCCTACCGACGCCCCTCCTACAAGACCCTACCTCCCCCAGCGCCACAAGCCCCGCTGCCTATCCCTATTAGCGGATAGCAGATCCTCCTATCCTAGTCACTCCTCCTACACATGGTATATAATTATTTTTTCATATTTTAGTTTTATATTAAAATAATTCTATCGAATTAGCTAACATTTTATTGTTTGCAATCATGCATTTCGTTGACAGGACGGGCTCTGGCATCGATTCTAGCGCCACGCCGGGGACGTCAGGTATAATCGTTATTGCTTAAATCTTTTAAATAGCGATTGTAATTTAAATTTTTCAAATTCTATATACATACTTTGAATATTATAATATTATGTCCGTATATCTATCTTTTTTCAGCATCTACCAGTGTTAGGATGAGGGGTCGTACTGGGCCCTCCTTGTCTAGGCCAGCCTAGGCACTGCTCCATGGACACTGGAGTGGACCGTGTCAGGTGTGCCCGTTGGTGAGTGCTCGAAACTGCTTAACTCCGAGTGTTTCGGTTTCGGGGCTGTTCATAAGGATAGCAGTCTGCTGCTGCTGACCCTTCAATATGCTCTTGATAGCCTCAATAAATACCGTTTGCTCATTGATAGGAGCTGCAACGGTAGGTGGTGGTGGTAGTGTAGGCGGTGGAGTATTGCCGTTGACGTTTGTGCTGGTATTGTTCGGAGAGTCTATCACCTTGATATAAAAGATAGGTTATGATAGATTTAAGAAATTTGAAATGTAAGGAATATAAATGTTTGTTGAACTCATTAATTTTTGTGGTATATTTTTTACGAATTCATGCAGAACTGACCTGTATGGGCCACCAATAAAACCTGTCACTCCCCGCTTCCCAGTATATGGAAACGATGATATGGCAAGCCCGCGGCATATTTATCCAGAGAAGGCCATTTCCTAAACAAATATATTAAGCGTATTAAAACAATAATACACGATGCAAGACTAAAATGGAGACCGTAAAAGTTTCAACAAAACATCTTTATTTATATTCAACGTCAAATATTTACAAGCACATGAGTTTCAGTTGGAAAGTAAATACAATAAAAGAAAATGCCTAACATGTGGAATACATAAGCTAAAATAAAAGTAAAGCTAAGCTAATCCTGAGTAGAAATTCGGTAGTAGTCCTCCTCTGTAGCCTCCACTTCCTCCGTCTCGACCGTATCTGACGAACATTCCAAGAAAATAAGGGTGGGTGGAATGCCCGTCAGCGAACTAGCGCTCGGTAAGTCCCAAGAATAAAGTAAGAGTAAAAATGGCGAGTGTAGAATATATATATGACGAGTAAAAGTATATGTTCATGAGTAAATATATACTATAGGTCTCTATATGGTTACTATGTTAACGTTAAGTTCCAAGTGTAAATGTCAACGCAACCATAGAAATATTCACGAGCTCAAGAGTGGAGCCTCAGGAGTAAGGAAACACGGGCCCATTTCATGTGTTAGCATTGGGACTCTAGGCTGTGGAGGGGTTGATCCGACTGTTTTTTGAGTAAAATAAAAAGAGATTAATACGAGACTCCTGAAGCTACGTTGGATTCACACAAGAAACTATCCTAAACATCCCGAGTATAAATAGTCTATAACTGTATAATATACTTAATTAATTTGATTGATTGATTATAACATGTTTTGATCGAAAGCATAGATTGCAAAGATATAGAATCAAGTCGAGTGAGTCGAGTAAAATGCAAGTCATGTCAATTGCAATTTTGGTTCGAGTCAAGTTAGTTTGAGTAGATTGGGTTCGAGTTCATATTCAAGTTTAGATTCAGGTTTGAATTCGAGTTCAGGTCATTTTCATATGAATTGATTTATTTGTTGAAGATCTTATGTTCGGGAGAAATCAGAAAACTATTGTACATGGACGGCATAATTTGTATCTTTTTCCAAAACAATTGCCATTGATAACTCCGTTAAATTATCTAACCTAAATAGGCAAGCACTCACTTTCTCCGGCTTCCCGGGGCTCAAGAGAATTGATACCGCTTAAACTTATATTAATTTAGAGTCTTTATATATTTATTGTTGTTGTTTACATTGCATGTATATTGTTTGCATTTTTCGATAGGGTTTTATGACAAATATTTTAATATCGTTTAAAAATAAATCTTGATGGTGATTTATAATATTTAGAATTTTGATGAACATATATTTTAATTTAGATGGTATTTTAGTAATAAAACCTAACTTTTAAAAATTTATGGTATTTTAATGAAAACTTCATCTGTTTGTAAACTCGGTGGTATTTTATTAAAATTTTAATTTTCATTTAAAAATATATATATTCACAAGTTGTTTTTTATTAAAAATACGAATTTGTAGTTTTATATAAAATTTTCAAAGTTTGTTTTGTTTAGAAAAGTCGTACTTTTTTAAAAACCGTATTTTTTATTTCCTTTCGAGACCGAAAACTCCATGAAAAGTACTGTATATCGCTCTACTATCTCAAGGATGTACGATAATCCACACCATCTATTAGCGGGTCTCCTAACGGGGGTTGTAGAGGCGCAATTGCTAAGAATTCCAAAAATACTGATTAAAAGAAACCTTTTTGTAAAACTGTGGTATTTCAATATAAAACATATGTTTTGAACCAACCATATATTTAGAATATCGTGCTATGCAACCATAGTGTGCGTGTGGGGTATGTCATTACCCCGTAAAGGTTCTATAAATAGGTAAACTAGTTATCGAAATAACGGTTATACTAAAGTTCATGGCGTTTTAATGAATTTTTTTATATGATGGCATCACATGAAATTTTGGTTACACAAAAAGGTAAAAGATGTGAATTTTGTTTTAAAAAGATATTAGGATGATTATGTGACAGATAGACCTATCAAGCATGATAAAATATTTAAAAGAGAAGATTGTTACATGTTAACTCCATTTTGTCGGTACGATTTTAAAATGTAATTTAGGTTGAAAAGAATTAGAAAGAGAAGGGACTTACTTATTTAAATTGTTAACAAGAGAGGGGGGAAGCCATCGGGGGTCATGGTTTCGTTGGAAAGGTTTCGGTCGTCGAACTTGCCTTGCTACTCCACTTGGATGCTTAACTCCACTTGGTACATAGAGAATTTGAGAGAATTTTGATAGAAATTTCAGAATGGGAGAGTTGGGGAAAATGTGTGGTATTTATAGAGATGACATGAATCTGTAGGGTGAATTAAGATAAGATTAATGACATTGAAAATTTTGTGATTATGGAAGAAATGAAAGGTTTGTAGGTCTCTGTTTAATTTCAGAGAAATCAAATAATAAAATAGGGTAGAGGGTAGTTGAAGGGAGTTTTGTGCAAAGCACGGAGTCGTTTGGAGCAATATCGACCGTCGACGGTGGAGATTTGATGGAAATGGGCGGTCGGGATTTGTCCTCTTGCCCCGAGATTCGTGCCATGTGATTTAATCAGTGTTTACGTCTCATTGCGCTTGTTTGATTTTTCTGAAAGCTTTCAATCCTCCGTGAATTGCACGTGCAACTCTTGGGCTTCCGAAAAAATTAAAAAGAAAAATCTTAAAAATAATTAGGACTGATGGGAATCAAACACACAGGCTACGTCACAACAGTGTAGATGCTTTATCAGTGAGCTACAAGTTGTTTCTTGTTTTTATTAAATAAATTTAACTTATAACTCCACAACAGGCTGAAATATCCTTTCTATATAATAAACAAATAATTTTGTACAGGGATTTCAGAGTCATTATAAATTTCATATAATCAAATCGATATTGTATTTAAGTTAACACGTGTGTGTGTGTGTGTGTGTGTGTGTCTTCTTCACAGACCTAGTTCCAGGAGAGGATGGAAGCCTTAGGACTTGGCACCGACGACTCGATTACTTCCATTGTTCCTTTTCAAGATTCGACATTCGGCGTACATCATGGTGGCTATGAGCACGATGTTGGTCCCGAGGCTCACCGACACTTTGCCAGGTGTTCATCCGTCCGCAGAGTACGTTGTGGCCCAGACACGGACAGATATGGCCGCTGCGTCGCAGGAGGAGGTTCGTCGACTTCAAAATCGGGTGGAGCAGCGGAATGTGCGGGTGGATACGTTTCAGACGCAGATCGAAGAGCTGAGGTGGTCAAACACGGAGGCCATCAGGCAGGCCATCCGAGACGAGTTTAGGAGTATGTTCAGGTCACAGGACGATAGGGTTGGAACGTCCCAACGACCATAGATTATTGGTTTTTTTTATACAAATATTTGTTTTATTGGCTTATTGATTATACCATTTAGTGTATATATTTTGTTTATAATTGTGTTTGATTCTAATCATAATACTTCTTGATTGTTAAAATTGCATAAGATTTGATCATATAATTATTATCTATCGCTGGTTGTAATTGAAAGCAACACGCGTCGGGCGCGCAGATTTCAGTTTAAAAAAATTGATAATATATTTGGTCACGGTTTTAACCGTGACCATAGGATATAGTAACAGTTACCTGCTAGTAGCAGTTAACCTTCACTATGGTTTCCCTTTATGGGATATAATAATGGTTACCTACTGATTGCAGGTAATCTTCACTACGGTTTCTCCTTATGGTCACGGTTTAAACCGTGATCATAGATACTGTATAGTCACGGTTATCTGCTATAACAGGTAGCCTATATTACGCTTTAACATTTTGGTCACGGTGATAACCGTGACCATGTATCTTCTGTGGTCACGGTTATAACCGTGACCATATATGTGGACCCCGCATAGATTTTATTTAGTTATTTGAATCGTATTTGGTAACGTCACGTATATGGTCATGGTCTTAACTGTGACTAAAAAAACATATGGTCACGGTTAAGGGCATGGCTAGGGTTCTGGTGATGGGGATTTAGGCGACGGTTGGGTCACGGTTCAAACCGTGACCAAATCCATACTCTGCCGTAGTGTTTATGTACAAATATAGCCATGATAAAACTATGAGAGGAAATTGGAATTTGACATAGTAAAAAACGTCGATAGATTTAGGCTGGTTGCTGTCAGGTGCATGTGTTGACGTTTAAGCGAAAAATACGGGTTTGACGAATGTCGAATTCAAACTGGAGAGAAAGGAACGGATTCAACCTGAGCTGCTTGCATTTTTTCAGCTCCAACTGGAGAGTTATTAGCTTCATTGATGAGCTCGTATCTTCGATATAAACGGAGATGCTCTTACCGGACCTACTCCATGTAATGGAGGGTTACAGGTGAGGAGTTTCTAATAATTAGCAAATTTGCGTGGGGCTTTTAAGTATATAACCCAGCTTTTAAATGAATATAAATTGTGGATGATAAATCTTTCTATATATTCAAATAACAAAAAAAAAAATCTTCGAAACTAAAATTAGAAATTTCTTGGATCTTATTTTAAAAGGGGGGAAAAACCCTTTTACTAGTCATGGCAATTTGACAATATAGGTTGAGCTGACGAGGTTCTGGACCCTAGCCCATTAAGTCACGACGAGCGTATTAATCTAAGTGCTAATTTAAATTTTATTTTTACTCTAATACTGGTAAGTAATGGACCCGGTTTTGGAAAATATTCTATATGCCCTCCAACCGTGTATAGTCCCGTAACAGAGATGGGTAAAACCGTGCCAATAATTTCTTCTGATTTTGAAGTATACCATGTTAAATATTCTCAAGGAGACGAAACCGTAGATTATTTACCATAATATATTCAGTGTAACCCACCTCAAGTATTATAATCTCAATTTTATAATAAATATTCCAATGGGCCATGCCCAAAAACCCTGCATAAACCGATCCGGCCGGATTCCGAACCCGCCAAAATTCCGAATTTGCACGCTTGGGTTTTCTATATTATAAACCTGTCGGGTTTGGACGGGTTTTGGATTGTTAAAAAATGTTCAAAACATATCTCGCGTGTTTGGTTTTAACCCAGGATACAAGAGACCAGCGACAAGTGGTCCTCAAGCCTAGAAGTCCACAGAAAAAAGAATGTTCAAATTTAACTAGTTTAAGGGTCCACATGTAACTCTTTCCTTTAATTGGTGCTTGGCTAGCAAACCCGCAATTACAAGGACCATGGAATTGAAGAAGAACAACCCCATGGAATGATCCATTAATTTGACTGGTAAGAGAGCAAAAAGGAAGAGAAATTAAAAGAGAATGATGAAAAGTAAAGGGGCTGCACTTGGAAAACGCTGCACTACCGCAAGTCTTTCGGCTTATATATTTTTGATTGATTATTTATGTGTTGCTCATGAAATTTGAACACGACCCACATATAATTCAGGACTTGGAACAAGGACTTGGACTTAGAGCCAATGGCTAGGAAGCATGTTTTGATGCAATATTAGCTTTAATTTTGTTGTCTAGAATGCATTTAAAACCAACAGCAAGGCCCTTCCAAGGAAATCATCATACGAGATATGGTCAAAAGTCAACCCTATATCATTTTATTGGATGATTGGAACCGTGATCTTTAATAATCTTCATCGTAGTCTAAAATATATAGATGCTTAATTGTCGTACGATTCTTATATGTTTAAACATTGATTTAGTGAATGCAATCTCAAATAGAAACATTTTTTTACTTCCTCTTGATCAATGAGTAAAACGTACTCTCTTGTATTTTTAAGCTAAACATTTTTTTACTTCCTCTTCGCCCTCTCCGTTTCACCGCCGTGGAATCCACCCTCCACCCTTTCCGCTTCAGCGATCTCCATGTCTTCATCAACTTCTTGGTTGTTGAATTGAGGGTGACAAAGGTCTTGATTGAGAAGGGAGGAAAGGAGGGGGCGGCGCTCAAAGGAGGCGGCATAGGCCTAGTCGAGGTCGAGATTCTTGGAGAAGAACTCATCAACGTCAAAGATGATGAGGAAGCAGAGGATGTGATGGCCGTGAGGACGACGCAGAGGGAGGTAAGGAGGGCGGGGTGCATGGTGGCAGTGTCAGTGATGGCGTCCTTAAGTCTTTTTTTCTTTCTATCTTCGTTTTTTTCATTTTTAAAATTGAAGGCTACGGCGATTATGGGTTGACTGAGAAATCTCATAAGGATAAAATGGGAAAAAACAACTCAAATATTGCTGACGTAGCAGTCAAACATAACGGTTGCAGACGGAAGAAAAGTTGATGGTAATTAGTTGCAATCGGGAATGATAGTTCATGTTACTTGTTTGTAATTAAATTAGTTCATTGTATCAATCAGAAAAACATGAAAGTCCATTGGTATCTTTGTGCAATTTAGGAATTTTTTACCGGTCTTTTTCCACTTTTGTAGACTGATAAAGAGTATAACCATCCTAAAATCTAAAATGTCATAAATAATTTTTTTTCTAATTTACTCCTATGATATTCTATAATTATTCTTCCAATTAGAGATATATTTACAACTTCATTAATCTAAAGCGCATTGGATTTAGAGTACGAAACAAAAGAACGATTCATGATATCCTGAAAAAAAAAAGAAAAAAGGAAAAGAGTAAAATCGGATTAGTAAAAAGAAACCGAGGAAGTATTAAAATGATATAAATTAAAATTTGTTATATCTATATTTTATACAGTAAAGATCAAAATGAACTGCCTTGATTGGTCCAAAAAATTGATGTTAGGTCGACTTTATGCCGCATTTAGTAGTAGTAAGAGGATTCACTCATATATAATTTTTGTCCCATTATTCTTACACTAACTTTGTGGAAATAATGGAATTCATATGGAATGGAACTGTGGAAGTACTGAAAAGGACCATAACAATTACTAGAGATCTTATCTCCCACAGATTCTTTCTTGCTGTATCTAACAACCGTGGCCAAATTAGGCATTAAAATTGACATGCATATTAGTAAAGTGTCATACATGCAGCCCTATATCATAAAGTTTTTTTCTTCATCAAACCTTGGGTTCATATAATTGTAAAAATTCCATGCGATTACAAGATACGCCTAACATATATAATTAGTAATTGTTGTGCCGTGTACTTCTCTCTCTTCAGCTCGATCCCTTTGTTAAGTGAAAAGAGGAGCTAGCTGCTTTTCAACTGATTAGCTTTGCAATGCATGCTGCTGAATGATAGAAGCTTTATATTTTTTCAAAGAAATTTCTTGCAAGATTTGTTTGCCTTTTATCTCTTGGTCATGGATTGGCCCTTGAATGCCGAAAAGTTCATCTACTTTTTGAAATATTTCAGTCCTGGTAACAGGAGAGCTCTTCCGATCGATAAAATTGGAATGATACAGAAAAGATTAATAGGACATGCACATTCGCACGTTTCTCCGGAAAGAAATCACATTTTCATTAATCAACATATATCGGTAACAACTTACGATACATGAAAGGGGGAAAAAAAGGTTCTTAATCCAAGCAAATCTTTTATTCAAAATCAGCCACACAATTCAAAACCAGCATTGATGAGATCGCCTGTCTCTAATTTTCTCAGAGTGCAGATAAAATGAAGGGAACAGAATTCTCATCGTTGTCGTCGTACTTAACATCAGCAGTCAATCTCTCGATCTCGGCGACGAACCTGTCCATGGCGGCAGCAGGCAAACAGACCGGCACGACGATCCCATCCTTAAACGGAATGTAGAAACTCGCCACCCCTGGAATGGCCCCCACGCCGCCCTTGGCGGGACCGCCGTACACTGCCTTCCCCCACCCGAAATCCACATCCCCGAAGCCGGCCCTGGTGACATCCGAAACCAGATACGACCTCACCACCGTAAAATGAGGCCTCCCTTTGACCACCATGAGGTCCGCCACCGACCTCATGTACTCCTCCGTCACCTCCGCCTTCGCCTTCTTCACCAGCTCCAGCGCGTACCCTAAAGGATTCTCACACAACCTATCCGCCCTCGACACCGCGACAGGAAACGCGAAAGCGTTCCCGTAGAACCCTTCCGGCAGTGGCGGGTCGAACTTGGCCCGCGCGTTCACGATGCAGATGATACGCACCTCCTCCTCGGGGTCGGGGCCCAGCGCGATGGTCCGGCTCTTCCACAGGCACGCAGTGAGGACCTCAAAGGTGGAGGTGGTTTTGCGGAGGTGAGGAGGGACGTGTTTCTTGAGGGAGGAGATTTGTTTCGGGCCGAAGAAGAAGGAGCGGTGGGTCATGTCGTCGAGGGGGATTATGGTTCCCTTTGTGTCCGGGACCGGCTCGTATTCTCGGTGTGCAAAGGCCGGGTTGGGGATGTTGTGTGCCTCTAAAAGTTCTCTTTTCCATACAGGTTTTACGGTAGGGGACGTGAAGCCGCGTGCCATTTCGGCAACGGCGTTCATGAACAGGACGAGGCCGGGAGCATCGGACATTGTGTGGTTGAGCCGGAGGCCGAAGATGAAACCGCCGCAGCTCAGGCGAGTCACCTGCGCAATAAATGTGCATTGATTAGGCCTGAACTAAATTAGGTGTGTGTTTATGTATGTATTCACGTGTGTGCGTGTGTGTGTAGGCATTCTATAATTTTGTCCTCTAAATGATTTCTTTCCTAGTAATGATCCACTGGGCCTAGCTCAGCTGCTGGAATAAATTTCCTCTTCAAAGTATACTTCGGTATAATTTTTCTTAAAACAATTATATGTAGGATTTCTTTTAATTTTTTTTATTATAATAACTGACGTTCTGGTAAAGTAGTTAATGGTTACCTGAATGAAGAGCAGAGGGCAATCAAGAACACCACCAGATCCTTCCACATCGAAAATCAGCTCCTCAAGGCAAGGAAAAGGCGGCTGCAGCTCGTCCCCGAACTCATCCAACCTCACATCCGCGTCCGCCTCGATAAACATCACCCCTTCGCCGGTGCACTCCACCATGAGCTTCCTCCCGGGCCCTTCTCTCATCCTGCCCGCAAACGGGTAGTAAAACACCAGGGCCTTTGCAACCGCTTCCCTTATCACCCTCACGGGATCGACCCCTCTCATCGAAAGCCCGTCATGTTTCCGGTAAAACTGTATCACCGGAATCTGGAAACGGAGCCCTTCTTGATCATCGATGTCGGACAGCTTCTTGAACTCGTGCGGCGTCGGCCCGGATGGAGCGACCAGCTCCGGCTTGCGCCTTCGGACTGTGAAGCTCAGAGATTTCACCATTTTGATAGCACAGAAAGATATATAGGTATAAAATCTTTAGTTGTGAGAGATGTGTGAGGGGAGAGGTTGGAGAGTGCATGTATTTATAGGGGAATGAGTGGGACCAATTATGTGTATAGTAAAGTTCTTGGAAGTTAATTTGCATGGACCAGTGAGTCATTGATCAAATTTTTTTCATTGTTTGTTGAGAAAAGTTGATCAACATTTTTTATATTTAAATTTGACTTGTTTGGGGTCTTTGTGGTTCAGACTTCAAACTAATGAATGCATGCGATGTTATGCCATGACTTGGACTAGAAAAAAATTGCGAGTCTCCTCTGTTTTTTGATGTCTAATTGCTTGGTACTTTCACAAAATTGAGGGTTCTGTGTTGATGTGTGTTCTGGTTTCCTTTAAAATACATGGAAATTGTATAGGTTTTTCTTTGGCATTATTATGCCATTATGAAAATATTAAATTGTGATTTTTTACTTAATTTCTTGATAATATCTCCTTTTAAGGGTTTTTTTTGTGCACTGGCCCGTAAGCCCAAACCTAAGTACACACCACACACAACGCACCCACGCATCCAGGAAACCCACGAGTTTGCCCCAAAAGCGTTAATTTATGGCCGCTTCTCTTTTTTGGGTTCCTGGATTCGAATCCCACACTCTCAATTTCTTGATAAGTGTATTGCTGATCCGCTAGAACGGGTTCGTGTTTTTCAAATTCACGAACTTTTTTATGGGACGTCCGTGTTGGAGGGAGAAAACGGGAAGAAATAAGAATTATGCTAAACGGTCAACCACGCAGTACACAATAAATAACGAAACATAAAATAATGCAAGAATAAGAGAATCAAATCAGAGAGAGACACAATATTTATTTACGAGGTTCACCCATCGTATGTCTAGTCCCTGTTAGAGCGGAATCTGCAAAATTTCTAATAGATCTTATATCAAGAATACACTAAGAGCAAAAAACCCAGGGAGATTCCTTTCAAATCTATCTAATCTCTCTTAGCCGCCACCCCCTCTCTATACAACTTAATAGCCTTTCTCAATGGCATCTTCCTTAATCTCTCATGAGAAACCCTATTTATAGCCAAACCCTAATTCTATTTAAATTAGGGTTAAACAGTATTACTAAAATATCCGGTTTGCATAGAAAACTAGCGTTTGATGACTTTGAGCCGGGGAAACATTTCTATAAGCTGTCTCAAACGAACAGAGAAGAATTGGTAATACCAGATATGTTGTAAGCTGGTTCAACATAACTATGAGCCGTTTCAAATGAACAGAGAAGAATTGGTAATTCCAGATATCTTGTGAGCCGGCTCAACACAACTAGCTGTCTCAACATGAAGAAACTCAACGATATCAATATTCTCCAACTTGGAGATTCTTCCATCTTGACTCCCAAAAAACTAGTGGACTTCACACGAATCCGCTATCTGCTCTCTTCTCATCAAATTTTCTCGGAGCTGTTCACTAATCTGCAACAGAGATCCATCTTATCTCTGACTACAACCTTAGTGAACATATCAGCGGGATTGTTTTCTCCTGCGAACTTCTGCAATATCAACTCACCATCTTCCAACGCTATACGTATGAAATGATACTATACCTTGATGTGCTTTGTCCTAGAGTGATATGCAGCATTCTTGGCCAAATGTATTGCCCTTTGACTATCGCTCCACAAGGTATTGAACTCCTGTTCTTACCCAACTCTTTGAATAACCTTTGTAGCCATATCATCTCTTTGCTGGATTCCGTGATGGCCATATATTCGGCCTCTGTGATTGACAATGCAAAAATCTTTTGCAATTGGGAAATCCAACTGATTGTTATTCCCCCAGCTGTGAATACATACCCTGTTGTGCTTCTCCCACCATCTCGATCATTTGAGTGGTCTGCATCAACATAACCTTACACATTGAATGTGTCACCTCCGAAACATAAACAATAAGTGGATGTTCCACTGAAATATCTCAATATCCACTCTATTGCATTAAAATGCTCCTTCTCACGGTTTTGCATGTACCTGCTGATAACTCCCACTGCTTGTGCAATATCTGGTAGTGCATTCATCATTGCATATCAAACTCCCAACCGCCGATGCATATAGTACTCGTGCCATGCCATCTTTCTGCTCTTGAGTTGTCCGGCACAACTTTTTGCTGAGTTTGAAGTGGTTCGCTAAAAGCATACTTACCAGTTTTATTTTGTCCATGTTGAATCGCTTCAAAACCTTCTCAACGTAGTTCTGTTGCGACAGCCACAACTTTCGTTGCTGCCTATCTCTAATGATTTTCATGCCCAGAATTTGCTTGGCTGCTCCCAAATCCTTCATGGAGAATTGCTCAGTCATCAGTTTCTTCAGACTTTGAATTTTCTTGAAATTCGGATCTGCCACCAATATATCATCCACGTAGAGTGATAAAATAATATATTCATCATCCTTAAATGTCTGAACGTAAACACAGTGATCTGAATCATATCTCATAAATTTTGCCTCCAACATGAATCGATCAAACTTAAGATACCACCTCCTTGGAGCTTGCTTAAAGTCATACAAACTCTTTCGCGGTCTACAAACTAAACTTTCCTTCTACTTAACTTCGTATCCTGGTGGTTGTATCATATAAATTTTCTCCTCCAAATCTCCATGAAGAAACGCTGTTTTTATATCTAGCTGTTCTAATTGTAATCTTCGACTGCCACCATACTAAGTATAACCCGAATTGAAATTATCTTCACCACCGGGAAAAATATTTCATGATAGTCTATTCCATACCGTTGCACATATCCTTTCACTACCAAGCGATTTTTGTACAGCTTCATACCATAGCTCCCATCCTTGATTCTGTACACTCACCTATAACACCTTTCGATCCTTGTTAGCTTCACTAGATCTCATATACGATTCTTTTTCAATGAATCCATCTCTTCATCCATGGCTTGCTCCCACTGCTTGTTAGCACTGCCCGCATCGCTTCTGTGAGGGATTCAGGCTCTTCCGAATCAGTGTATAATATGAAGTTGGTAAATGATCTTTCAGGTTGTCTTCTTTCTCGTGTAGATCTCCTTAGAATTAGAACATTTGGTTGCTGAAACTGATCTTCATCCGGTTCCTGAACCTGATCCTGCCCTACAGTGCTTGACTCCTCCATATTTTGATCTACACCTGTAGGCACCTGACTATTCTCCTGAATTTCATCTAACTCAACGAACTCAGATACTGCACCATTCTTAACACTTGCTTGCTTTCTTGTACAAGTATTGTTCATCAAAGACAACGTTCCGGTTTCGTATTATCTTCTTACTTGAGTAATTCCACAGATGATATCTGAACCGATCTCCTCTATAACCAATGAATGCACACTTCCTTGATTTCGAGTTAAGCTTACTCCTTTCCGCTTTATCTATCAACGAGTAAGCAATGCAACCAAAAACTTTAAGGTGCGAGTAATTTACTAGTTTACCCGACCAAATTTCTTCCCGAATTCCTCCATCGAGTGTACTTGCCGGGCTTCGATTGATCAGATATACATCAGTATCGACAGCTGCTACCAATAGGAATTTGGGCACATATGCATCTAAGGTCATACTCCTTACCCACTCTAGAATCTTCCTGTTCATTTTTTCAGCGATGTCGTTCTGTTGCGGTGTCCTCGATACCGTTTTTAACCAACATATACCTTTCTGTGCGCAAAACCCCTCGAACTCTTATGTGTGTTCACCGCCAAAGGACAGAGACCGAGATGTTGGGACGTCTGGCCTTCATGTCGAATCAAGGACTGTTCCAACTGCCGCCTCCTCCCCCTGTGGATCCCCGGCATCGGCGGGTGATGCGAGCATGACGACGGCCTTTATTGATTCGGGGGACAAAAGTGTCGACGTTGAATCCATCTTCCCGGTGATGGTGGAAATCGAGAAAGCCGTCATAGTTAGTGGGGCTCCAGAAACCGCTATGGTTCCTGCCCCGTCCCAACTTGATATAAAATTTTATCAAGACAGGGAAAGATACATCCCACATTGATGCACTTCCAAATTGACGTGCACACCTCAAATTTGGTTGCACCCCAAATTGAGAGCATCCTATGTCACCATCGTTCAGTTTGCCACGTAACAAATACATGTGTGCGCAAGATGAATGTTGGACCGAAATGTCTTTAAACTAACATTCGTCCCCAAAACGGGAATGTTGGATCGAAATTTCCTTAAACTAATACTCGTCCCCAAAATGGGAATGTTGGACCAAAGCGTTCTTAAACTAATATTCGCCCCAAACATGGCGATAATGGACCGAAACGTCCTTAAACTAATATTCGCTCTAAACATGGCGATGTTGGACCGTGATTTCCTTAAACTAATATAATTGAGCTCATATGCTCGCTTGTTTCTAAGTTGATTTTAGTCTCAAATACGACTAACGATTTTAGGTGAAACTCAAATATCTTATGAACGGATGGACATCACAAATGTGAAATGCGTCCTAAGTTCATTCCCGTTGGCAAACCAAGCTACCAACGTGGACACCGTCAAGCAAATCCTTTACCCAAACCCAAATCTTAAATATACAGATTTGGACTAATCCGTGTCCTACGGGCGACGATATAAATTAGTCTCTATATACAATCCATAAGCAACCCAAAATAAAACAAACACGACACGACACGAAGTGAACCACCGGAGAAGGAGAAAGTGGTTATCGCAACGCGATAATGTAATTCACTGCAGGGGCTTGCGCCTGCAGGGAAAAGCATCCCCACATTCAAAAATCCCTCACAAACGAGGGGGAATCTGATAAAGTCTGCTACAACGGTCGCATCTGTCCAAACCTCTGATATATGGTGCCATAAATCGGCTTGGTATCTTTGGAGAGGTGAATGGAGAAGTCCAAATAGCATCTGCCCCCAAATTCAGGCCAGACGCCCCAACGTCTCCGTCTCTGTTTTTCGGCGGTGAACAGATTCTGACATGCTCGGTGGGACCTCTTCCTCTTTCCACTCCACACTTCGTGTGTCGTGTTTTTCCGCGATCAAATAATCGCGGTATATATGTTTGTAGTTTCCATTGGGTGATGAGATACTGAAGCTCGGCGTTTCGTCTCTATGCAGAATGGCGTTTGCGTCCATCCACAGCAACTCAGGCTCTGTCACATCTGGTGGAGTCAAATATGGGCCACTTGCAGTCTCAAATCTTTGCAATCCAGCTCTTCAAGAAATCAATGGGCTTATCTTTAGGTCTATACTCCCACCTCCCACTATCGGTACCTCAACACCGAAGGAGGAAGCCCAGAAGAAATCTGTCTTCCACAGGTTGGCTCCTCAAGTTTCTACTTTGCCGACGGAATCGGTCTCCAAACAACTAGTACTTTTCAAAGGCCAAGGTCGACGCAGGGGGCAGAATACTCAAGCTCTCAAAGAAAATAGGGGTCAGGCTCAGCAAAATCCTAAGGCTAATCAAATTCCGGTCGCAAGACATCACCAACGTCGATATCGGCGTCAAATAAGACAAGCTGGGGGAAGTTCTCCGTATGGTCATGTTTCAACCCCAGTGGTGAATGTTGATGTTCCAACAGGGAACGATTTCAAACTGTTGCGAAGGGTCAGACAAAATTCTCCCACTGCAATATTGAAGAAATCTCCGCAGCCCATGGAGATCCCACGAGAGCATAAACCAGTTCACTCCCTAAAAGAACTTTCCTCATCTACATATAAGGTGTGGAAACAGGTGAAGGACTCAGTCGTCAACCGCGGCTCTTCCTCTAAACGTCGGCCAAATTCCGACAAATTCTCTTTCAAATACAAGAGGACTCATCCCAAGACGGATCATGATACAATGGTTCCTTCTAAAGCAGCTTCTCATAAAAAAAAGAGGCCTGATAAAGCTCAAGTCCCGAGGAAAACTCCGAGGGTCAAAGCTCCAAACGCCCCAAGCCTGAGGGTATAGTAGTTCACACAGTCTACATTGTGAAGTCCAAAGACGAATGTCACATTTATACTAATCACGGACCGCATACTCGGTCACTGACAAAGGCTCAACTGCAACGTAAAAAGCTGCAGGAGATGCTTGCTCAGGCGACAGCACTCACTAATTCATTGCCTAAGGAAAATCCCGAGAACGCACCTGGAGAAAGAACAGGGCATGAGTCGGATGTTGACTTCCTAAAGCGCGCTCTTCAAAAGAGAGATGAAGAAGCGGCAGAAATATCCGCTAAAATGAACCAGATTGCCCTTTTGATCCAGAACATGGTTAGAATGATGGTCCAATCGGAACCGCTGGCAGATAAACCGCCGGTAGTCGCTCTTAAAGGCAATGGTGACTTTCAATTTCTCTGCAAACCTCATCAACAGCTGAAGAGGAAATGATCCCAAAAGTAAAACTGGACGCATATATCGCTTAGCAAATCAAAGCTCATTATTCCAGTGAAGTTACAAATAGGTCAATCAAAACTGGTCGACTGTATCCGGCATGCTACGATCAAATACAGTACCCGCCAGAATATATACTTCTGATGTTCCGCATATACAAAGGAATCGGGAACCCTCGCCAGTGCATCACACGATTTGAATCTATGTGCGGTGTTTAGTCGAAAATATCGCACATTTGATAGATTATTTTCCTTACTTTTCTTAAATATATAAAGGTGTTTATTATAAATATAGAACATATTTGGGTTTATCTACAAAAATACTATTTACCATATGTTTATATATTATAATCAACATTATGAAGGAAAATATATGCATATAATATTTATATAATATTTTGATAATTTAAATATGCATATCACATCAAATATCCTTGATCAATATTCTTAAAATATAATATCATATAAAATGGTTAGGATAATATCTCAAAAATACCAAATATTACTAATATTATTCATTGAGATATTGTGCAAGGTTTAGCTTAGGTCAGGAGATCGAGATATCGAGATGTCGGGAATCAAAAATCTGCCGATAAAGTTAAATAAAATCGAAGAATCAATACTGGCAGAGACTCAGAGAAGATATGATGATTCCAGATATCAAGTAAATCTCCATGTGTCACAACGAAGCAGACCCATAATTTTGAAGCCAAGATCCCACCAAACGGCCGCGGTTCTGCGGCCAAATCATGCAATATGCGGCGGATCCGCGGCCGATTCACCTAGTTAGGAGTTGGGATTTGGATCTTCACAACAAACCCTAATTCTGGAGATCTATAGTTTCTGGTTTTGGGACTCTATAAAGGACCGAGGGCTAAACCTAGAAATCATCACCTTTTACACAAAGCAAATCACCGTAAAAAAACAAGTGATCCATGACAGGTCTGCGATTCGACGTGATAAGACGACATGAGATTCGACGGACTATCTACTTCCTACAAGACAGAGATCGAGAGCAACTTCTTCCTCCTCTTGTGATCTAAACTCGAAGAATTGTACTTATGAAGTTGATTAATAAAGGTAGATCATTAGATTAATTATTTAGTATTTAATTTCTGCATTATAATTACATTCTCTATCCGTTCTTCTTCTTTTATCTCCATCATGCGCGAGTAATTTTCCGCTTGATAGGGTTCGTAAGATTGGGGTAGAACAATGGATGAGAAAATACTTTAAATTCTTTTAACTCTTATGAAGTTTATAAATTTTAGCAAAAGAATCGTTAACATCTTTATCGGGCACACTACCAATTTATTGCTAGTCTCGACCGCGATTTGAGATCAGATTAACAATTGTTTTGTTAAGGGCTAGACATGAATAGAGATCAATGAAATGACAAGGGTCAATAGTGTGGAAACCCTAGTTTCTTCCAAGAACCCTAATTCTCAATCATCACTATCAATCTAGTTTTAAATCTATCAATAGATAAAAAGAGTAATCTTTATTACTCATCCATGACTACTAAATCCGAACGAACCTTACAAGCCTTCTTCTTATACATTCTATATTCTTATTTAAACTAGATCTGTATTCTACATCCATGTTTAACATAGATCTAGAATCTATTCTTTACTATTCTATATTCTTCTATTCTTCATCTTTTCAATCAACACGTCTAAAGTAAGATTAAAGGTTCCATATATCCCTGAGAACGATTCATACCCATCTTGGCTAGCTACATGCGACACCGTTATTGATTGCGGTTACTACTACACACTCACATAGAATCAATCAAATGGTGCCATTGCTGAGGATACGCGCGTAATATTTTTTTCTTGCTATTCGTGTTGAATTCTTATTCGATCCATATCATAAAATAAAATAAAACAGTAAATTGTATATTTAATGATTATTGTGCGAATTTTTGCGAGGGAATCCAGAGACACTAAAGAAAGGAAATCAAGATTCAGTGACTTTCAGAGAGGTCCAGAGGAGTTAGGAAGGCACTGTAGAATTTTTTTTACAAAGAACCCTCTTTCTTGCGGCGGAATCACGGCATAAGCTTGCATTTTGCGGTGGTTGGGCGACGGAGTTGGTGAGTTGTGCATCTAAATTTCTCTGGTATCTTCTACACATCCTTCTCTCTCCTCTGAAATCCAATAAATTATTTTTTCTGCAGGATTCTTTGCAAAATATCGCCGCTCAAAAAATCTTTTTGCGTGTTTTGTAATTAGTTTGTTTTTGCATATTTTAATACGAACTTTAAAGGGCAAGACCAAGATTCAGATTAGGTGGGGATTTCATCACCTTTCTTAAACCCCATAAATCACAAAACGAGCATCCGTATCACCCTACATTAATTAAAAAAATATATAGACCAAGACTCTACGGACCGTCGTGCTCAATTAGGACAGAGGAAGGTCGTAGGTAATCTATCGCTTATCCGCATTTCTTTTGTGGTGACTAGGCAAGCGTGACTACGGTAAGTGGTTATTTAATTAGGCCCGCTATTTTCGGTGATTCGTATAGCGGATACCTCCCACTTACCTCACACTTACCTGGTCACAGGAGCGATAAAGAGGTGGTAGAGGATTCATCCTGCGGCTTGTCCTCTGGAAGTTTAGGAGCGGTCTAGTGCTTGACCTAGGTAACCTTAGTTTTAGGGTTTACTTGTGCATTTTGTGATTTGTCGAGTCAACTCTCAAGTCCCACTTTTCAAGCAAAACAATCTAAATAGAGCTTAAATCTTTCCCTTTTCACCCTCTTTTCTTTTCACCTTATTATAATGGGTAATCCAAATAAAAGAACTCTTGCCGAGTTTTGCTATTCAGAACTAGATATTTCTTGTTATCGTAATCGCTTCAATATACCACTCGACTCCACCATGTCTTTAAGAGATCGGATAGAGCAAGCGGAAAGAAACAGTTGGCCCCCTCACTCTAGGTCCTATCAACCGTATCAAAATTCTTCATCTTCTTATATTGATACTCCATCTAACACGTATGAGGGAACTCCTAAATGCATGTCCATCGCTGAGTATATAGCAAGAACTAACGGCCAAAGTTTCAATTCGATCAAACCGTTAGGACAACAAACACCACCACTTTCTAAAGAAGATTTTACTGCTCGGTTTGTGGCGTATATGACATCTGTTGACAGTCGCCAACTAACCAACCAATATCAATATTCTTCTTATCACAATGTTGATCCTACTCCTGCCCAATTTTCACAACCATTCGATTTCTATCAATCCTACCCGACTTTTACACCTTCTCTAGATATTCCTTCTAATCAGTCATTTGGGAGTTTTACTTATCCACAAGAATTTCAATCTTATGCTGAAACCCCTTACCGACTCATGTCCAGTCTTGAACGGACCTTGGAAGAATATCGGGTAGTGTCGCACCGCGCCATAAAGGAATTGAATGCATCCATGGTCGTCCTCAATAAACAACATGAACGAGCAACTAGTTTTAAACTAGCTCAAAATCTTCCAACGTATGATACAGCCATAGAACAAATTGAGAATTCGGGTACTGAGAAAGAGCGGTACACCCTTCCAAATCAAACCTCCCCATCCCAAATTAAAATCCACAACTCTAGTTTCACATATCTATCGAATACACCAAATGATTCACCAATTGAAGATAGAATGTCTGATGAGTTGTGTGACTTTGTAGTGTTTGATTTACCCAATTGTGAAGGGTCCATTTCTAGTGAAGCCACACCAAATCCTTGTGATCTCTACACCTCCGCTATAGAACCTAAATTGATTGAAAACCCTGCTTTTGATGAGGTGTTTGAGAATTTTAACCTTCACTTGATTGAGGAGATTGACGTTGGGGATATATTGGATGATGAACCCGAAATTTTGGATGAGTTTGTCCCACCAACTCATCAAGTCATTTCACTTCCATGTGGTCATCATCTCGAACCTTTAACAGTTCATCCCGAACCCCATATGCGTCTTGAAATTGATGATAAATGTATGACCGAAAAGCAGAACGAAATCCAGTTTTCATTTCCCACATCTGGTTCAGCAATACTCGACACAACAATTTGTTTACCTATTTCATCTCCCACTTTCTCTGGTTCTTCTTCTATTCTTCCTTTAATTTTAGCGAGTGTTGATGAATCACAATCCGATATTTCGAGTTCGATAATTCTAGAAAGACAACTTGATTTAGATACTTTTGAGAATGAGATAGATGAGTTTTTCGAGTCTCCTACCTCCATAATTTTTGACAAATCAAGTGTGTTGAATTCTGACGCGACATTTATTGATATTGAAACGTTCAATCGGACCATCGATGAAAGTTTCGAAGATATTTTTACCGACGAACTCGCATTTCTAAACGACACGGATTTTGTGATTAATCAACCTCCACCGGAAAAAGTTGAATCACCACCATTTCTTCTTATCCCATACGAGAATGTGACTATTCTTCTCATTCCCAATCATTCACATTCTCGTTTTCATTCACCATTATTGTTTCGTCTCTATTAACCGAGACGTAAATCATACTGCCTCCTATCTCCCCACTTTTTCAAATCTCTGATCTTCCACCAACCAGTGTGTTACATCGATAAAATATTTGAATGGTTGGTGTTGACTTTTAGTATTTGTAAAGTTTTGCATAGACCAATAACTTTAACCCCCCCTCATAATTTTAAATACTTAATACGATTTTACTCAAGTTTGAGGGGATATATTTTGGCTCTTGAAAGAAAATAATTTTTTACATAATTACGAGCCAAAAATAAGTTTGGGAAAGGATTTCACTGTCATTTATTCATGTCGTCGTTACTAACTTTTTCCTCTCAAGCCTACAGTTTTTTTAGCTTAACAGATGAAATCAGTGAGGACACTGCTGCAAATAGGTTTGAGGGAGGTTTGTGCTTATTTACGTATTATCTTGCATTATACTATATATAAGTACAAAAAAAATTGATAATGAAAGTTTGAAAATAAAAAATTACATATGAAAGATAGGAATAGTTTGAGAAAAGTAAGAAAATTAAATGTTTTCTTAAACGAAACTAGTAATAAGTAGTTATGAGCCGTTGTCCCAAGAGTTAGTAAAATGAAGGAAATTACTAATTTGAGGATAAAAATAAGTCTGAAAAATAGTCCCTATTCTTGAGGCCAAATATTTGAACGTTGATACCCTACTATACGCACTTACACACATCTTGAAACTTGGGATAGTAGAGAATACTTTGAATGCTCTTGTCTAAAACCCTTAGTATAAAGAATAATAAAAATATAAAAAAATGGTGAAGATAAAAAATGAACACTGGTTCTGTAATTACCAAGGCAGCATAAAAAAATATAACGAGTGTGCTTTATCACCTAGTGCTTTAGACCAACTGGTTTGGGAGCCACTGCTAAACCTTAGGTGTTGCAAGACGAGGAACTACGTCTAAATGCGTGAGCACATTTTATAATCAGTTGGTTAGTACCTCAAAAAATATTAACGGTCGCATGAAAAATGTGTAAGCAATTTCATCTAAAATATTCACCGACTATAAAGTACTTTGGAAGATGGACACGAGTATGATAGCTTGAATTGAATTCTATAAGTGTAGAGATGTCTTTTACACACACGTAGAGGTATATGATCGATATTTGGAATGAAGATAGGGAGGAAGAATAAAGACGATATTTTATTGAAAGATGATGTGATTTCTGACATCTTTTCACAACCATTAAGATAGGGCTCATAGCAACTGAAAAGCTAGTGTAGTTAGAAACTCTTATTTTTAAGTTCTTCTTTTATAGTTCTTATCTTTGTATATAACTTTCACCTTCTTTCTTTTATTATAGGATTTTGTGGGTGTAATCCGTTGAAAACCCTCAGGAGACAACACTCCTCCTACTAAGAACACCTAGAGGTTTAACGGCTTGTTGCACGTGTTCAGTGCAATCGTGTTGCCTACGAAAGTGTGCTACTTAGGTTTTTCTTTTTTTTCTCTCCCTTTCTTGAATAAATAGTTTGCTCGGGACGATCAAAGTTAAGTTTGGGGGTATTTGTTCAGTCGAAAATATCGCATATTTGATATGTCATTTTCCTTACTTTTCTTAAATATCTAAAAGTGTTTATTATAAATATAGAATATATTTGGGTTTATCTATAAAAATACTATTTACCATATGTTTACATATTATAATCAATATTATGAAGGAAAATATATGCATATAATATTTATATAATATTTATATAATATTTTGATAATTTAAATATGCATATCATATCAAATATCCTTAATCAATATTCTTAAAATATAATATCATACAAAATGGTTAGGATAATATCTCAAAAATACTAAATATTACTAACATTATTCATTGAGATATTGTGTAACATTTAGCTCAGATCAGGAAATCGAGATATCGAGATGTCGGGAATAAAAAATCTGCCGATAAAGTTAAATAAAATCAAAGAATCAATACTGGCAGAGACTCAGAGAAGATATGAAGATTCCAGATATCAAATAAATCTCCATGTGTCACAACGAAGCAGACCCATAATTTTGAAGCCAAGATCCCACCAAACGGCCGCGGTTCCGCGGCCAAACCATGCAATATGCGGCGGATCCGCGGCCGATTCACCGAGTTAGGAGTTGGGATTTTGATCTTCACAATAAACCCTAATTCTGGGGATGTATAGTTTCTGGTTTTGGGACTATATAAAGGACCGAGGGCTAAACCTAGAAATCATCACCTTTTACACGAAGCAAATCACCGTCAAAGAACAAGTGATCCACGATAGGTCCGCGATTCGACGTGAGATTCGATGGAACATCTACTTCCTATGAGGCAGAAACCAAGAGCAACTTCTTCTTCCTCTTATAATATAAACTCGAAGAATTGTACTTGTGAAGTTGATTACTAAAGGTAGATTAGTATTTAATTTCTGCATTATTATTTCATTCTCTATCCGTTCTTCTTCTTCTATCTCCATCATGCGCGAGTAATTCTCCGCTTGATAGGGTTCGTAGGATTAGGGTAAACCAATAGATGAGAAAATACTTTAACTTCTTTTAAGTCTTATAAAGTTTATAAACTATAGCAAAAGAATCGTTAACATCCTTATCGGGCGTGCTACCAATTTATTGCTAGTCTCGACCGCGATTTGAGATCAGATTAACAATTGTTTTGTTAAGAGCTAGACATGAATAGAGATCAATGAAAGGATAAGAGCCAATAGTGTGGAAACCCTAGTTTCTTCCAAGAACCCTAATCCTCATTCATCACTATCAATCTAGTTTTAAATCTATCAATAGATAAAATGAGTAATCTTTATTAATCATCCATGACTACTAAATCCGAACGAACTCTACAAGCTTTCTTCTTATACATTTTATATTCTTATTTAAACTAGATCTGTATTCTATATTCGTATTTAACATAGATCTAGAATCTATTCTTTACTATTCTATATTCTTCCTCTTTTCAATCAACACGTCTAAATTAAGATTAAAGGTTTTACATATCCTTGAGAACGACCCGTACTCATCTCTGCTAGCTACACGCGACACCATTATTGATTGCGGTTGCTATGACACACTCATATAGAATCAATCATGCGGCAATACTGGTGGAAATGATATACTGCTCCTTCGACAGTTCATCGGCAGTCTGGCAGGCACTGCGTTCGAATGGTATACGGAACTCCCAAATGACTTCGTGAATACCTTCGACGAGATGGAGATGCTCTTCTGTCAGAGATTCGCTAGTGTGAATAAACGCACTACCGTAACAACGTTGGTCAATGAAAGGGTTAGACCGAATAAGACCTGGGTTTAATATGCTACCCGATGGCGAAATCTCTGGTTAAAATATGAGCAACGCATCGACGAAACTGCTGCCATGAGAATGTTCATAGCCACCCTTGACCTAAATTCAAAGGTGTTTCCATATATGGCCCTCTTCAAGCCAACGAACTTCTAAGAACTCATGGATAAAATGGCTTGATTGAATCAGATGGGTCAAGACTCTTCCTCATCCGATGTAGATGTATGAAAAGCAAAGGAAAGGCGGCGTTTGTCGCTAACGCTCAACAAAGAAAGAGCGGCTCCGAAGCAACCTGTCACCAAAACAGCGACAGCACGGGTTCTACCCTTCGAAAGATTGGGGCGTGAATATTCGCTCTCCTAGGATATACGCAAGGGGCATATTACTCAATGGCGGAATAATCTCTACACCAGATGGACCTTTTTTCAAAAAACAGGAAGGATATTAAAGGACCTACAAACGAGTCCTACAATGAAGTGGAATATCCCGCTTAAAGAAAAAAAAAACCATGGAAGGGATGTAAAATCCATGTCCCACTCCGAATCAGACGATGAGGTGAAAAATCCCTAAGTCAAGTTCATTCTTCCAAGGAAGAGGAAGAATCGGCAGAAGGAATGACGTGATATCTCGTTCTTTCGTATATGAAGAATATGCTCCATCAGTATCGGAAAGAGATATTTATGAGCAGGGGCCAGGCGTCATGTAAAATGCCTGGTATTTCCCGCAGAACAACCCGATTGCTGCGATGGTAAAATAAACAGTCCAAGAGGACGAAGATAGCTTAAGACGTGAAGTGTCCATGCATACAAAGAACATGCAGCAGCGTCTCGGCCAGTAAGCGTTGGAAGGGATGAGTTATGTAACTCTCCGACCAAATGGTAACAATGGACCAAAACGTCCCTAAACTAGTGCGTCGCCTTAAACATGGAGCATCGCCCTAAATATGGCGATATCTTCCCTTGTGATCTATATTGCAATCGAAGTCTCAATAGCGAGAGTTGCAACTCAAGTCCTGCCGGCTACACAGCTACTCCAGCGATAAATCCACCCCCAAGTCCCACCGGCAAACAGATTGGTCACCTGCGGTGAAACTATTTACGAGAGTTCCATCGTTCGCAAAAAAAGGTATGTTCACGAGCGAAATGGGCACGGATGAAAACCTGAAAGGACGCCGTGAGTAAAAACAGCAGGATTGCCGGCGAGTTTGTGAAAACCCGAAAGGGCGCAATCTCGTTTTAAAAAAAAAGAGGATAAAAAACCGATATGTCCACAGGAAAAATGGGTACGGATGCAAACCCGAAAGTGCGTCGTAATTAAAAACATCAGGACTGCCGGCGAGTTTGTGAAAACCCGAAAAAGACGCAAACTCATAAAATAAAAAAATTCATGTGCACTTGCAACGTTCTCTCGACCTTGTGAGAAGAAAATACCTGCGTGAGATCCTTACGACTTACAAAGGAAAATATCACTTAGGAATCCCCACGATTCCTGAGGAGAAACACGCCTACAAGATCTCGACTCGTAGGGAGAAATACCTTTATGAGACGCTTACGGCTCATAAAGTCAAAATGCCTTAGTCGACAGGATCCTAACCCTGTTTGCTAAGCCACATTTGTTCAAATCAACAAAGGCAAATGATGAATCGCTCCTGGAAATATTCCAGTTGTAGCTATACTGATGCCTAAAAAGATATTAAACTTCAAGTCCTCTCACGGAAAATAATGATTCGCTCATGGCTATATTCCAGTCATAGCGATACTGATGCCAAAATTGGTATCGGGACACAAGTCCCTAACTCGCAACAAAATCAGCAAGCAAAAAAAATGCATATGAAATAGCCGAAATGATGGGACAACTCGCAATAAAAATCAGCGAGTAACAAAATATATGCATATGAAACAGCTGAAATGTTTGGGCAACTCGCAATAAAAAATAGCGAGTAAAAAAAACGATATAGCCGAAATGATTGGGCAATCGCGACTTTCGTGGCATAAAAGCTGAAAAGATAGAGTATCGCGGAAAGAAATAAAAAAATGAAAATGAAACTTTTCTGCCCAGCTGGTAGGTCCACACCGACCCCTGTATACAATTTATGGGCATAAATGAAAGAAAGGGTACCGTATTTTCCTACCATGCTCCGTTAAAGGGAGAGCCAAATCTTAATAGCAACATGTACAACCTAGAGGTCATCCCAACGTTCTTCTCATTCTGACAGAATGCAGATGCAACGTCAACAAAGCTCCAAGGAACTAAAACAGAAAAGGAATGATGGCAAAATCCTAACTCCAGCTCGACATGCTTCTCATGCCAGTAGGATGCAGACGCAACATCAATAAGGACCCAAGGGCCAAATCAAAGTGGAGCGATGGCATATTCCTAACTCCAGATCTTGACGGCGACATCTACAGCCTAGAGATCGACTCGATGTGTTTCTCATGCCATCAGGGTGCAGACGCGACGTCAACAAAGACCCAAGGGTCGAATAAAAAAGGAGTGATTTTAAAATCCTAACTCCAGCCCGACGTGCTTCTCATGCCAGCAGGATATAGACGCAACGTCATCAAAGACCCAAGGGCCGAACAAAAAAGGAGTAATGGCAAAGTCCCAGCTCCGGCTCAACGTTCCTTCTCGGTGCAGACGCGACGTCACCAAAGCCTCCAAGGAGCCAAATAAAAAAGGAGTGACGGCAAAATCCTAACTCCAGCTCGACGTGCTTCTCATGCCAGCAGTATGTAGATGCAACATCATCAAATACCCAAGGGTCAAACAAAAAAAGGAGTAATGGCAAACTCCAGCTCCAACTCGACGTTCCTTCTCGGTGCAGATGCGACGTCAACAAAGGTTCCAAGGAGCCAAATCAAAAAAGTGTGACAGAAAAATCTTAACTCCAGCACAACGTGCTTCTTATGCCAGCAAGATGCAGACGCAACGTCAATAAGGACCCAAGGGTCGAATCAAAATGTAGCGATGACATATTCCTGGCTCCAGATCTTGATGGCGACACCTACAGCCTAGAGATCGATCCGACGTGCTTCTCATGCCAGCAGGGTGCAGACGCAATGTAAACAAAGACCTAAGGGTCGAACAAAAGAGGAGTGACAGCATATCCCAAGCTCCAAATCTCGATGGCAATACATACAGCATAGAGATCATACAGATGTCTACCCTACTTCAGCAAAGAATCGGCGCGACATCATCAAATCAAAAACGAAGTGATGACATATTCCTAATTTTGGGTCTAGACTGCAATATATAAAAAGCCTAAAGACCGTTGGAGATCGTCCCACCCTAGAAGAGTGCGGTTATGACTCATCGGGGCTCCAAATTGAGCCTAACCTCAAGTAAAAAACGACATGGAAAATACATAACGTTTGTTCTTCCAATGGTAATATGACCTAAGAAGATTATTTGAAAAAGTCTTTTCCAGTCTCAGAAGAGATCAGAGACATGACAGTCATGGGGCTACTTGAACAGTGGCTTAAAGACTGCATATCGAGGAATACATCAGCCAACGCGACGGTACCACGGACTAATACCCTAGCACCACAAACCTAACGGACCCCTATCAAAAAAGGGGGCTATCTATATTTTATGTTAGAATACACCTTCGAGATACTCTCGACTTGTCTCGACTCGTAGGGAAAATATCTTTATGAGATCTTCACGGCTCATGAGCGTGAAAAGCCTTTGGCGACGGGGATATCAACCTGTTTCCTAAGCACTGTGGCCCTACAAGTAGGTCCAAATTGACTCTTGTATACTATCCATGGGTCACATTCTCCAAAATCGCATACCGATGAGGAGGAGAAACCACTTACGAGTCCTCTCGATTCGTAAGGGGAAAATTCTCTTGTGAGATCCTTATGACTCTCAAGAGAAAACACACTTAGGAGTTCTAACGACTTTTAAGGAGAAAAGACACCTATGAGATCCTCTCGACTCGTAGGGAGAAAAGTCTTTATGAGACCCTCACGGCTTATAAAGTTGAAATGTCTTAGACGACAGATCTAAAACCTGTTTCCTAAGCCATCGATGCCCTATAAAGTGATCCAAACCGACTCTTGTATACTATCCATGGGCCACATTCGCCAATAAAGTAAAAATGCACTTACAGGTCCTCACGAATCATAAAGAGAAAATACCGGAGTGAGATTCCAGCACTTTGAAGTCAGCATAGAATTCTCTGCTGCAGACAACTACCGGACACAAGCTGTATCCCATTGTTGCCTTTAGAACGCCATTTCCTGAACTGACATTCCAGCTGGATACAAGCAGTATGACTGGAATCGCATGAGTTCGAACGAACCGTTGCGATATAAAGCAGTGAGATGCTCCAGTATCGAACAGTGCTAGTGCAGGAAGTGAGGCTACTAAGATTATACCTAAGGTATGTGGGATATGTTTTAGGTAATGGAAAATATGTGAAAAGGTATTAAGACTTAAAGAAAAGATTGACTAAAAAAAAGATTGAGATGAAAAGGGTTACCAATGATAACTAGGCCAGTGGCCTCAGCTTCTTCCACGGTCATCGTGAAAGCCTGGCGTCGTGGTACATTCCTCCTGGCCTGAGGAGCATTCCTCGGAACGTTCCTTTGAGCTTGATGGAACCGACGAGGAGGAGGTGCAGCTTGTGGTCCTCTAGGTGATGGAGCAGGTAGTGCAAGTTTTGGAGCAGGTGCCTGAAGGGCTGGTCTCTGCGGGTAAGTGATTGCTGGCCTGGGTGCAGTAATTGGATTTTGTCTTTGGGGACAAGACCCAATATCATGAGCAGCTGAGCCGCAGACTAAGAAAAGACGGTTGGCTCACCGGCAGTCTTATAACATATGCCCATTTCTCTTGCAGTAGTTACAAAAAGCTGGGCTAGGACGGTTGTTCGGTACTCCCGGTCTCCTTGGCACAAAAGATGGCCTTGACGAGGCTCCTCCTGCCATCTGGTTGACAGGGCGCTTAACTCCTGCAGACTGAGCTCTGCCCTCGCCTTTTCCACTGCCTCATAACAGAGGGCAGCTTTCAGAGCCGATTCATGAGTCGGAAAATCTTCTGTGGCTAGTGCAGCCTGGATCTCAGAATCCAAACCTTGTTGAAATCGACGGGCTTTGAACTCATCCGTCGGTATCACGTGTGCCGCAAATCTGTTAAAGTATTGTGTTAGCTGTGTAGTGTGTGATATTTTAAAAATTCGAATTATTGAGACATATCTTAGCGACTAAGCATGGTGAACTCAGCATCATATTCATCTACCAAATTGGTCCACATCGAACCTTGTTGCAGATGAATGAACTACTGTTCCATATCGAACCTGACAGTCTCAAGGAAGTACTTAGCGTCGAATATGTCGTGGAAAGTTTTCCATTCGATGGGTTGTTCAAGACGGCTTTCTTCTGCCTTCCACCAATTCTATGCATTGTCCGTGAGCTGTAATTTTGCAACACGAATCCAAGCGATTTCTGGCACTTGTGCTGCGGCCAGATCATCTTCGATACTCTGAGCCCATTCCTCAGCTTCCAGTGGGCTCTCTTTTCCTGCAAACTATTTGGGGGTGCAAACCACTGAATTGCTTCACCCCAGGTGCTTCTGCCTCGGGACGGTTCATTAAAAGAGCAGTCTGCTGCTGCTGTCCCTCGAGGAGGCTGCGGATTGCCTCAAGCAGAACCATTTGCTCGTTGAGCGGAGAAGGGACGACAGGTGTGAGTGGTAGTGGTGGAGGTGTGTTATTGACATTGGTGCTGGTGTTGTTTGGGGAATCCATAACCTTGAAAGAAAAATTTAGGTTATGACAGATTCAAAGTATATGGAATGATAAGATTCAAGGAATATGAATTGTAAAGAATGTTTTAGTTGTTGGTTCTTGTGTTATATTGCTTATGTTGTTCACGCAAAACAGAACCGCATGGTAGGGTTCCATACAACTCTGACATGCATGGGCCACCAACAAAACCTGTCATGCCCCTCTTCCCAGTGTACGGTGAAGGGGACGCGACGAGGCCGCTACGTATTTACTGTAAAGTAAATACGCTTAACGTATCTAAGCAATATAAATATAAATGCACAAGAGACAAGATATAATAAAACATCAACTTTATTTATTCACATTCTTTTTACAATACATAGAAAAGTAAATACAGCTGAATGAAAGTAATGCCTAAACAGTGGCATAACAGACTCAGAAACTGTTTTCTGCCGGACGACTCGTAGGAGGTGAGAGGGGCCCTTACTCCGTCCTGAAAAGTACCGAAATAAAAATGTGTACAATGAAGCTATAGCTCTGGGTCGTAGGAAAGCTGGTCTAAGTCCTCACTAGTAGGCTCGATCTCCTGAGTGTCCAGATCACCTGACAACATTCCAAAGAAGAAAGAGAAGGACTGTCGTCAGCGAACAATCGCTCGGTAAGTCCCAAAGATAAGGGAGAAATAGAATAGACAGAAAGAGAAGATAGCTTTTAAAGTTGTATTATATGAGTATTTGGTGTTAACGCTGTTGTTTGTAGCTTGGTACAGAAAGATGCCAGTGTATACGAGAGGAGTCTCTATATGCCAGAGACTAGAGGCACGTGTAGTACAAGGAACCGTTTATGCCACGATACAACAGCAACGGAATATAGGTTAGGTGTATTAAATCTTACAGTCTCGTGCCACTTCTAATATCTTCCGTACCAATCTACCCCTTAAACCCCGCGATGTCTTATTTGTATTGTTTTTATTGTATTGTATTGTATTATTTTGTATTATAGATTGTACAAATGTATGACTTGCCGAAATTATGATATCAGTAAATGGATGTAACTGGAGAATCATGTAAATGGAAGTATATCCATGGTTCGGTTCAGTCAATACAGATTAAATAGATTGAATATAAGTATTCAAGGATTCATGTTGGATTGTAGATTGTACTTGAATTATATTCAAGTCAGATTATTAAGAAGAGACTCAGTCTCAGTCAGAACAATTAGAAAAGAAATTGAAGTTCTGAATTAGGTTTTGATGTTATCGGTAAGCGCTGCACATGGGCGGCAGGATTTGTGTCTTTTTCAAAGACGATTACCGTGTTGATAACACCGTTGTTAAGTTATCTACCTTAATAGGCAAGCACCCACTTCTCCGACTCCCTTAAGCTCAAGAGCTTGGTCCCGCTTAAACCTATATTTACTAGGGTCTTTAGGATAATTTATAGAACTTGAGAGGGTTTTATGTAAAAATATTTTTGTATAATTTTCAAAATACAGCTCAAGTATTTAATTATTGTCTTTAAAGTTGTCATAGATGTATATTTTATACTTGTGATATTTCTAGTGAAAATAACCTATTTTTCATAATACATGGTATTTAATTGTAACATTGAACTTGTTTGGAATTCATGATATTTTAATATAAAGTGATTCTTGTGATTTTAGGAAAAAGTTGGAATATTCATATTATCACAAAATAAATATTTTAATGATACATATATACATATTTATATAAAAATAATTTTAATATATATTATATTTCTAGAAATCTCATTTTCTTAAGATATTTGTATTTTAAATCTTTCGAGACCGAATGCTCCTTACGGAGGTCTACATCTCCCACTAATAAGCCCACGGATGTGCGATAATCCGCACCATCCTAGTCGGGTTCCCCAAAATGGGTTGTAGCGGCGTTTTGCAAAGATTTATAAAAATACGAATTCTTATAGAAAACGGTTTTAATAGTTAGTGGTATTTATATGTAAAGTTTCGTTTTCCCGTATTCTATGTTCTCAAAAGGTATTGTGGTATGTTTCATATGAGTGTTGAGAAGGTAGGTCATTACCTCGTGATCTACTAAAAGGTATAGCAAGATTGTGATGTTTTAATGTCGAAATGAAACTACATGGTATTTTACTGAAAAAGAGCGGTAAAAGTTACAAAACGAAATAGATTGTCATGAGACTTGTTCAACATATTTATTAATGTTTAATAGTCAACATGTAATGGTTTGGTATGATTGTATTTAAGAAAAAGTTGAATTTTTAGAAATAACCGAATCGAAAATCGAATTAATTCCGATTCCGTCGGGTTTTGGAATTTCGTATTTTTAGAAAAGAAAAGAGAAGAGGGAGGTGGGACTTACGGGTTTAGAGCTTAGAAAAGAGAGAGTGGAAGTGGTAGGAGACGCCGGTGCGTCGTTTCGTCGTCGGAAGCTCCTAGGGTTGTCGTCGGAAAATCGCTGAAGCTTTCGCCTCTTTTGCTAATTCCAAAAGTACACTAAACTTCTATGGATTTCTTGAGAGTTTTGATTAGAATTTTGGAGTGAGGGGGTGTGTCTAGGGGTTGTATTTATAGGGTAAGGCTAGGGTTTAGGGTAGGTGAAATGTTGAATTGAAAAAATGTATTAAAATGCAATAAAATGTATTAAAAATGGAGTAATTAGGGTTTTAAAGGGTCTCTGGAACCGATCCAAGGTAATAAAGTATGCAGGAGTGATGGGGAGGTGAAGAGGCCCAACTTTCATGTTGGGGACTCGGCGGTCCGGCCGAGTCCGGCCGGCGGCGGCTGCCCGAGTCGGCCGAGTCGCCGGCCGATTCGGCCGAGTCCGGCCGAGTCAAGCACCCAGAATATTCCCCGTCGTTTCATTAACCCCCTATGTCATGCCCCGTTTCCCAAAAGAAGGAGAAGGAAGACGTGGCAAGGTCCGCAACCTAACTGTATTGAAGGTGGTCTATTCAATACAGTTACGTTAAGCGTATAAATATTTAATATGCAGGATGTGTACTAAAACAAAAATAATAAAAGCGAAAGGCATTTTATTTCCATTAACCAAACTTTATTACATCCCAAAAGAAATAGTAAAATAAACTGAGTAGTTTAATTACATCAAAGGAGAAACAAAAGCCCTAAACATGTAGGCAACAACAAAAATTAAAACTATCTAATCTTCCATCGTCCAGTCTGCAAGATCTTCATAAGCTAGCTTCACACCTTGATCTTCGCTAAAATACTCATTCTTATCTGACGGACATTCCAAAGATAGAGAAGGAAAAGGAAAGTCCGTCAGCGAGTTATACTCGGGTAGGATTGCCTCATAAGAAAGTAAAGGTATAGAAACGAACAGGTGTATATAATGAATATGATGTACATGTGTATAAAGGTATGAGGTTATATACAAATTAGATATGTGAATATGAGTAGGTTGTATATGTTTGGTAAAGGTTCAAGTCAAGTAAAATGGATATTCAGTCTAAGAGTTGGTTCAGATTAAACAAGGTGTGTATGGATGGAATTGACGGGTGAACATATTCGTATCCTTGAGGTATCCCATGACTAGCTGGAAGCAGTATGAGCTGGTGCTCGTGCCTGAAATGGCAATCAATGTGGTAGCGTGAACATCCCCGAAAGATGTCCCATGACAACGATAGAGCTTTGTCTAGCGCATAGTCACAAATTCGTCGTTCGGGAATAATTCGGCGAGGTCGAAAATTCGGATTCGGAGAACTATTCGGAAAAAATCGGCAGGTATTCGGAAAAGATTCTGTAAGTGTTCGGGAAATGTTCGGGAAGGATTTCGAGCAATAAATTAATATATGAGACGCTAGGTTTTGATTTTATGAATTATTTGCTATTTTTTGAATTATTCGCTGTTTTTCACATAATTCGGGAATAATTCGCGAATTATTCGGCCAGTTCGGCAATGACGAATAATTCGGAGATTAATTCGTCTGATCAAAAATTCGCGAATTATTCGCGATTTCGGCGAATAATTCGCGAATTATGTGACTATGGTCTAGCGTGAATATCACTCAAGTGCACAGGTAATACCATCCCTCAGTTCCATAATAAACAACAAGTCTAAACTGGTAAAATATCCACATCCAAATTACCGAATAACTCGTGTCTCAAGAAGAAAGGTAGATAAGATAACAGGTAGGTATATCACATGATGTGGGTTTGGTGTTGAGTATCAATAGGTATTGTAAACGTTTTAGTTTGTTAAACAAGGGTCCGGATACTCGCAATTATTCCGTTGTGGCCACGGAACAACAACTGAGGAAGTGAAATGTACCGTTTCACTACCCGGGATCATGATCGAGTAGTAGGGGAATCCGAGTTCCGAATTATCCTTGCCTAATCAAACTACCCATCCCCGTGGTTCAGTATAAGGGTTTTGACGAATTAGAGTTAGTGCGTATACCTCTAGGCATGGAATTTCCACATTGTATAGTCGTCCACATTTTGGACTGTTCACCCGGAATATCGGGATCTTCATATTTGTAAGTCGTCCACACTTTGGACTGTTCACCCGGAATATCGGGATCTTCATATTTGTAAGTCGTCCACACTTTGGACTGTTCACCTTGCCTGCAGGGATCTTCATATTATGTATTCCATACCTAGGTTCGCGCTTTCTAACCCTAACCGTATCATGTTTTGTATATGTCATGTTGTCATAAACTGGAATTTAAAACGTATTAATCTTGTTTAATATGGCCTTCCACAACCATTCGTTTTATTTTCTAAAGTTCGTAAAGTACTTCGTGTTTTTTAGAGAAAATTCAGTTAAAAAGAAATAATAGTGTTTAATTATCTTTTATTATTTCTAAGAAAAACCATGATATTTGGGATATTTATTATTTTGGAAAAGCATAATATTTTATAAAAAATATCTTTTCGATAAAAGGTTATGGTGTTTATTTGAAAATCTTTTGCAAGAAGATTTTATTTGAAAATCTAGACTGCTCCTAATATTCCAAAAGGACAAGTTATGTGGTCCTCAAATCGCCTCTTCACCGTCAATTGTGGCCAGGTAAGCATAAGTAAGGAAAGGAGGGATCCGCTCACGAATCACCGTGAGACGGGCCTTTTAAAGTTACCTTTCTCACTTGTCTAGCCTAGGCACCACAAAATCTGATTTAGATAAATGATCGATGCCTACAACCTTTCCTTTGTCTAGATTGGTGTTATTTTAAAATTACCTTTTAAAAGATACTAAATATTCCCTTTTGAAAAGATATCGTTATTTAAATTTAATATTTTCTTCTTTAAAAAGTTGGGGAGTTTTAAAAATATTTGTAAGTAAAATATACGTATACTGTATCTAAAATATTTATTTTACATATCTTTATTTCTTATAGATATTTTAAACAAATATAATATTTAAATTAAACGAGGGTATCTTGTGGAAGTAACCTATTTCGAGATCATTTTTATAATATGGGTATGTCAGAGGTGAGATGACAATTCATGGGTTACATCAGATTCCAGGTATTATGGGTGTGCAATATACTTCTATGTACAGAGGAAATTTAAACACCGTTTTAAAATATGGGTTAACATTATCATGATTAAGGGTACAAGGAAAAAGGGTGTGCACAAATATTATAACACCATTTTAAATGGGGGTTGATGATTAGAAGTTGGAAGTAGGTTATTGAGATATAAGAAGGTGACAGGGAAAGAAGAGAGAGGCGGATCGTACCTTTTGTTTGAGTCGGATGCCGAAGGGTTGGAAACGTAGTCTCGTACTAAATCCTCAATAGCTCCGCGTCCCGATTTTTCCTCTGCGATTGGATGGAGCCGTAGCGTCGGCGTCGTCGATACGAAGGCACCGATATTTTTTTTTCCAGAATTTTTGGAGTTCGGTGGTGTGAGAAATTTAGGTTTGAAGGTGTCTATTTATAGCGTTCAAAAAGTAACAAGAAAATCCAAAAACTCGTTAAAAATCCTCAAAATCCGCGCCCCAATTATTTCAGAATTATCTGCCAATGATTAGCCGCCGCCGCCTTTTATCTCAGCTGTTGGATTGAGATCCAACGGCTGAGATCATGCCGCCTGGATCCGCGCCTTGCCACGCGTCGCCACGCGATTCATCCACAGCCGTGTGTGGGGATCACGCGCTTTCGCGTGGTCCCCACCACGCGGGCGCCGCCACGGTTTCTGGGCCGTTGGATCTTGGATCCAACGGTCCAGGTTAAAAGGTTTTAAAAAAATTTAAAATAAAAATTAATAAAAATTAATAAAACAGAAGATTATTTAAAATATTGATTTGGCTTTGAAAAATTTGTTTAAAATACGGGAAAATTATGGAAAAATTCCAGAAAATATATTTTATTATTATTTTTAATATTAAAATAATTTTGGGCTAAAAACAATTAGTATATCTATTTCTAAATTGTTAGCTTGTTATAATAATTATATAATATCTATTTCATCTTAAAAATATTTTTAATTACGAATTGATTTCTTTTATTGATAAAAATATGTAGATTATTTTAAGACGTTATAAAATTTTATTAAAACATTTTAAGCCTATAAAAACAATAAATAGATTTTAGAAATTTCCTTTAATCATATTTAATTCTTTGAAAATTGTTAATACTACTTTGAAAACTATTATTATATAAAAGAAACACGTAAATAATTATTTGATAGTAGAAATTTAAATAAAAATATTATTTATTAGGTATTTGAAAACACGGTCGTTACAATCTATTCTCCTTAAAATAATTTCGTCCTTGAAATTTCAGAAGGTAGGTCAAGGAAAGGAAGAAATCACTAAGAAGAGATTATCGCGGTTAAATATTTTGGTCTTGTACGCTCATCTCGTTTCCTCGCTTCCGTGTATGCCTGTCTAGTAGTTCTTCCTTCATATAGAACTGGCCTGCTGGATTGTCTTGTCGCTCAAGATTTCATCCTTCTAGTATTCAGACCGGTTGCTGCTCGTAGATTATGCTAACCTTTTCGTGATCTCGGAATGATCAAAAGTATCACTAGGGTTGCCATCATACCCTCTTAGCTGCATGTGTCGCTCCCGCGAGTTGGTATATCACTCGACGCATGGAAAGTCTTGAAGGGTTAGGTATAAGGAATTGGAAAATGTAAAATTGGCAGTTGCTTCCGGATGGAAAAGTTTGAAAGTTGAAAGAAAGATGTGAATTGATGGAAAACATGAGAGCTATAACATAAAGGCAACTAGTTGAATTTACGGAAACTAGGGGAATTATGGTGAGTCCAACTAAGAATTGCACCGAAAGATAAATAAGAATGGTATCGGAAGAAAGGTTGCGAAAAGAAAGAGTACATCTATTGTCTTTCCACGTGGCATCAGTATTCTCGGCCGTCATGGTGAAGGTCTGACGTTTGGGTCCATTCCTTTGCGCTTGCTGAAAGACACGCTCCTGTGATGGCAAGGGTGGTCCCTTAAGTGATGTCCCTTGGCCGGTTGGTCGAGTGGCGGAAGGTGGCTGGTTTCCCTGTATGGTGTCACATAATTAGCTGGCTTGTTGACGGGGCATGATTGTCTCCCTCTCTGAGGACAGTCTCCAATAGCATGATCCGGAGACCCACAGACTATGCAAAGTTTGTTCAAGATGCGAAAGTCTCTCATGTAGTGTCCAGTCTTACCACAATGGTTGCAGGTAACGGCTGGTTTTCTGAAGTTAGTTGGTTCTGCTGGTCTCTGGGGTTGTGATCTCCCGTTGAATCTGGAAGATGATCCCTCAAGAATTTGATTGGCTGGTCGCTTAATGCCAGATAAACGGTCATCCTTCCTCATCCGTTTCTGAAGGTCTTCGAAGTTCCGTGCCGCCTCTAAAATTTCATCATAAGTTGATAAGGTAGCAGAAGACATGGAGGACTGTGTCTTCAGGTCCAATCCTTGTCGGAATCTCTTAGCATAAAGTTCTGGGGTTGCCACCAGATGATGCGCGAACCGACTTAACCTTGCGAACTCCGAAGCGTACTCGTCCACCGACTTATCCCACATACTCCACTGTTGGAACTGTATAAACTCCCGTTCCATCCTTAAGTGTGCCACGACTGGAAAGTACTGGGTATCAAAACGCTGTTTGAAACTTTCCCAGTCGATGGGATCCTTCGATCTACTTTCCTCTGCCTCCCACCATATTCTGGCATTATCCGTAAGTTGTAGCTTAGCGATGTTCACCCACGCGTCCTTCGGAATTTGGGCGGCACTGAGATTATTGACTGTTCCCTTAAGCCATTCTTCTGCTTCTAAAGGAGTTTCCTTCCCCGAAAAAAGTCTTAGGGTGGAGTGATCTAAACTGCTTCACTCCCGCCGAACCTTATGGAACTGGGGTTAGTGCCTTACTTAAAATCTCTGCTTGTTGCTGCCTACTTTCTCGTAGCTCCTGATGAAGAGCAGCTGTCTGCTGTTGCTGTTGCTCCAGTAGTCCTTGCAGCATTTGTAGCATCGCTGCGTGTTGAGCAGTGGTTTCATTGACTCCATTTCCCCTTCTGTTGCGGTTATAGTGTCGTCCGGCCATTGATGATCAGGATCAGAATAGGTTAGGTTACAAACGGCTGAGGTGAGACGAGATAATAACTTGCATGGAAGAACAACAATTAATGCAAGGGAGAGACTAAGAAGAGCAAGAGACACAAGAGAGATTATTGCTCGAAACTAAGATTTTATTATCCAACTTCAATATGGAGAGTACAACCGGAAGTAAGGACATGCCCTTACTATTCTTACATCATTTTATTTGGCCAAAGAAAGGAAAAAGACTTATTAGTCTCGATTACTGGAGTTCAACAAGTGGTGATAGGTCCTCGATCTAAGAAAAGTACGACCATTCCCACGGTGTCTTGTGGGGACAACCGCCTGAGAGTCTATGACTTCGTCGTCTGAATCTCCAGATGTAGTTTCAAAAGTAATATCGGAAATGTCATCCTCGTCGGAAGAATTGCCATGACTTGAACAGAAGGTCATGGACAGGGTACAGAATGTCGAGGAAGGGACAAGGGACATAGGAAAACTATGATATCGGTATAGATGGATGAGATTCACAAATATAATAAGTCAGTTAACGGTTTCATTTTAGTACACAAGAGGACCTGCATGGGCCACCACAAAAACTTGTCATGTCCCGCTTCCCAAAAGAAGGAGAAGGAAGACATGGTAAGGTCCGCAACCTAACTGTATTGAAGGTGGTCTATTCAATACAGTTACGTTAAGCGTATAAATATTTAATATGCAGGATGTGTACCAAAACAAAAATAATAAAAGCGGAAGGCATTTTATTTTCATTAACCAAACTTTATTACATCCCAAAAGAAATAGTAAAATAAACTGAGTAGTTTAATTATATCAAAAGAGAAGCAAAAGCCCTAAACATGTGGGCAACAACAAAAATTAAAACTATCTAATCTTCCATCGTCCAGTTTGCAAGATCTTCATAAGCTAGCTTCACACCTTGATCTTCGCTAAAATACCCATTCTTATCTGACGGATATTCCAAAGATAGAGAAGGAAAAGGAAAGTCCGTCAGCGAGTTATACTCGGGTAGGATTGCCTCATAAGAAAGTAAAGGTATAGGAACGAACAGGTGTAATGAATATGATGTACATGTGTATAAAGGTATGACGTTGTATACAAATTAGATATGTGAATATGAGTAGGTTGTATATGTTTGGTAAAGGTTCAAGTCAAGTCAAACGGATATTTAGTCTAAGAGTTGGTTCCGGTTAAACAAGGTGTGTATGGATGGAATTGACGGGTGAACATACTCGTATCCTTGAGGTATCCCATGACCAGCTGGAAGCAGTATGAGCTGGTGCTCGTACCTGAAATGGCAATCAATGTGGTAGCGTGAACATCCCCGAAAGGTGTCCCATGACTACGATGGAGTTTTGTCTAGCGTGAATATCATTCAAGTGCACAAGTAATACCACCCCTCAGTTTCATAATAAACAACAAGTCTAAACTGGTAAAATATCCACATCCAAGATACTGAATAACTCGTGTCTCATGAAGAAAGGTAGATAAGGTAACAGGTAGGTATATCACATGATGTGGGTTTGGTATTGAGTATCAATAGGTATTGTAAACGTTTTAGTTTGTTAAACAAGGGTCCGGATACTCGCGATTATTCCGTTGTGGCCACGGAACAACAACTGGGGAAGTGAAATGTACTGTTTCACTTCCCGGGATCATGATCGAGTAGTAGGGGAATTCGAGTTCCGAATTATCCTTGCCTAATCAAACTACTCATCCCCGTGGTTCAGTATATGGGTTTTGACGAATTAGAGTTAGTGCGTATACCTCTAGGCATGGAATTTCCACATTGTATAGTCGTCCACATTTTGGACTGTTCACCCGGAATATCGGGATCTTAATATTTGTAAGTCGTCCACACTTTGGACCGTTCACCCGGAATATCGGGATTTTCATATTTGTAAGTCGTCCACACTTTGGACTGTTCACCCTGCCTGCAGGGATCTTCATATTAAGTATTCCATACCTAGGTCCGCGCTTTCTAACCCTAACCGTATCATGTTTTGTATATGTCATGTTATCATAAACTGGAATTTAAAACGTATTGATCTCGTTTAATATGGCCTTCCACAACCACTCATTTTATTTTCTAAAGTTCGTAAAGTACTTCGTGTTCTTTAGAGAAAACTCAGTTAAAAAGAAATAATAGTGTTTAATTATCTTTTATTACTTTTAAGAAAATCCATGATATTTGGGATATTTATTATTTTGGAAAAGCATAATGTTTTATAAAAAATATCTTTTCGATAAAAGGTTGTGGTGTTTATTTGAAAATCTTTTGCAAGAGAATTTTATTTGAAAATCTAGATTGCTCCTAATATTCCAAAAGGACAAGTTATGAGGTCCTCAAATCGCCTCTTCACCACCAATTGTGGCCAGATAAGCACAAGTAAGGAAAGGAGGGATCCGCTCACGAATCACCGTGAGACGGGCCTTTTAAAGTTACCTTTCTCACTTGTCTAACCTAGGCACCACAAAGTCTGGTTTAGATAAACGATCGATGCCTACAACCTTTCCTTTGTCTTGATTTTAAAATTACCTTTTAAAAGATACTAAATATTCCCTTTTGAAAAGATATCGTTATTTAAATTTAATATTTTCTTCTTTAAAAAGTTGGGGAGTTTTAAAAATATTTGTAAGTAAAATATACGTATACTGTATCTAAAATATTTATTTTACATATCTTTATTTCTTATAGATATTTTAAACAAATATAATATTTAAATTAAACGAGGGTATCTTGTGGAAGTAACCTATTTCGAGATCATTTTTATAGTATGGCTATGTCAGAGGTGAGATGACAATTCATGGGTTACATCAGATTCCAGGTATTATGGGTGTGCAATATACTTCTATGTACAGACGAAATTTAAACACCGTTTTAAAATATAGGTTAACATTATCATGATTAAGGGTACAAAGAAAAAGGGTATGCACAAATATTATAACACCATTTTAAATGGGGGTTGATGATTAGAAGTTGGAAGTAGGTTATTGAGATATAAGAAAGTGACAGGGAAAGGAGAGAGAGGCGGATCCTACCTTTTGTTTGAGTCGGATGCCGAAGGGTTGGAAATGTAGTCTTGTAGTAAATCCTCAATAGCTCCGTGTCCCGATTTTTCCTCTGCGATTGGATGGAGCCGTAGCGTCGGCGTCGTCGATACGAAGGCACCGGTATTTTTTTCCAGAATTTTTGGAGATCGGTGGTGTGAGAAATTTAGGTTTGAAGGTGTCTATTTATAGCGTTCAAAAAGTAACAAGAAAATCCAAAAACTCGTTAAAAATCCTCAAAATCTGCACCCAATCATTTCAGAATTATTGTCACGCCCCGCTTCCCAGTGTACGGCGAAGTGGGCGCGACGAGACCCGCTACGTATATATCAGAAGTACATACGCTAAGCGTATCTAAGCAATATAAAATAAACACAAGAGACAAGAAATAAAAAGAACAGCAACTTTTATTTATTAACATTCTTTGTACAATACATGAAAAGAAATACAACTGAAGTAAAACGATGCCTAAACAGTGGCATAACAGGAAATGAAAAGTACTGAAAAGAAAAGTGTACAATGAAACTACAGTGCAGGGTCTTCAGTGAATTGCTCCAAGTTTTCTTACGATGGCTCAACCTCCGCTGGGTCCAAAACACCTGACGACCTTCAAAGAAGAGAGAAACAGAATGTTGTCAGCGAACAGGTCGCTCGGTAAGTCCCAAAGGTAAGAGGGAAGTAGAATAAGACAGAATAAGAAGATACATTCTAAAGTGTAAACTATTGTTGTAATGTTATGTCAACGCTGTTGTTTGTAGCTTGGTACAGAAGGATGCCAGTGTATACGAGGGGAGTCTCTATATGCCAGAGACTAAGGGCACGTATAGTACAAGGTACCGTTTATGCCACGGTACAACAGCAACTGGATTCATGTTAGGTGTGTTAAGTCTGGCCATCTCGTGCCACCTTTAACACCTTCCGTATCAATCTACCCCTTAAACCCCGCGATGTCTTGTTTGTATTGTTATCTTGTAAATTGTATTGGTTGTATGATTGATTGACTGACTGACCAAAACCATGATATCAGGAAACGGTTATAACCGTAGAGTCATGTAAATTGAATACTGAGAATCATGTAAAAGGAATATATATGCATGGTTCGGTTCAGTCAAGTTGTATAAATTGATAATTGTATTCATGGATTCATGTGTTCATATTGAATTGGAAACTTGTAGATTATGGATTGACTTGAATCATATTCAAGTCAGATTAATCAGACTCAAACCCGAGTCAGACAATCAGAAATGTGAAATGAAGTCTTATAACTGCTAGGGTCCTTAGGGCAATTTATAAACTTGAGGGGGTTTTATGTAAAAATACTTTTATATACTTTTCAAAATACACCTCAAGTATTTATTTTTCGTCTTTAGAGTTGTGGATTTTATGTTGTGACATTTCAAATGAAAATACTCTAGTTTCATAAATAATGGTATTTATCTGTAATATTGATTATTTGAAGTTCATGGTATTTTAGTGTAACCTTTATTCTTGTGATTTTTAGAAAAAGGTGAAATATTTATATTATAATAAAATAGATATTTAAAATGATAAATATACATATATTTATACAAAAATAGTTTTAATAAATATTTTATATTTCAAAAATCTCATTTTCTAAAGATGTCGTATTTTAAACCTTTCGAGATCGAATGCTCCTTGCGGAGCTCTGAATCTCGCACTACTAGCCCGAGGGTGCGCGATAAACCGCATGATCCCGAACGGGTTCCCCAAAGATGGGTTGTAGCGGCGCTTTGCAAAGATTGTAAAATACTAATCCTTTAGAAAACGGTTTTTATAAAGTAAAAGGTATTTACTTGAAAAGTGTAATTTTCCATATTTTAGATTCTAGGGTTTCCTAAGCCGACTAGCCTATTTCTAAAAGGTCTAAACGACAAGTCGTTAGAAGCCTCAAATCGTCTCTTCACCGCCAATTGTGGCCAGATAAGTACAAGTGAGGAGGGAGGGATCCGCTCACGAATCGTGAGGTGGGCCTTTTAAAGTTACCCAAGCTCACTTGCCTAGCCTAGACACCACAAAGTCAGGTTTAGATAAACGATCGATATCCACAACTTATCGTATTTTTTCCTAGTAAGAAGTATTTACTTAAAAGTGTAACAAATCTAAACCTTTAAGAATGGTTTTATTAAGATTATGGTATTTTAATGTAAAGTCTTATTTTATCGTATTAGGAGTTTTCAAGATAGCGTATTATGGTTTCATATATGTGTGTGAGGAGGTAGGTCATTACCTCGTGATCTATTTTAAGGTATAACAATATTAAAGGGTTAAATGTGAGATTGAAAAATGATGGTATTAAAGTGAAAGAATACGGTAAGTTGAAAAGGTTATCATTTCATGTGTGAAAACTTATTCAAATTGATTTTTTCAAGTTTAATAATCATGATAAGGATGTTTAGACATGATTGAATTGATTAGAAGAAGAAAAATAAATATCATGGTATTAAAGTGAAAAAGAATACGATATTGCAAAAGCTATCATTTCATGTGAGAAACTTTGTCCAAATTAGTTGTTATGTGATTAATAGTCAACATGGATAAGTTTAAGTATTATGGAATTGGTGACAAGTGAGATTTTATAGAAAAACCGAATCGGAAATCGGTTTGTTCCGATTTCCGTCGGGTTTCGTAATTTCGTATTTTTAAGAAGAAGAAAGAAGGAAAGAATGGGACTTACGGGTTTTGATTTATACTAAAGAGTATAGGGGAACTAGGGGAGTGGCCGAGGCGTTGTTTCGTCGCCGGTTGTTTCAAAAAACGTCGCCGGAATTCCGTCAGCGCTTCGCCGTGAACTCGATTTCAAAGTACACCTTTCTTGTAGAAATTTTGAGAGAGTAAACCTAGTGTTTTGGGATGAGAGGGTAGGGGGTAGGGGTCTATTTATAGGGTAGGCTAGGATAGGGTAGGTGAAAGGTTTTTATTTTTAAAAAAAATGTAAAAATTAAAGAAAAATCATTAAAATTTGTATTAAATATGATGTATTTAACATTAGGGAACCGATCCATTAAAATGGAGTAAACAGGGGGTTATAGAATGTGAAAAGCCACAAGTTTCGTGTTGGCGACTCGGCCGTCCGGTCGAGTCCGGTCGGCGGCGCCGGCCGAGTCCGGTGGTCGTCGGGTGGGGGGTCTTCAGACGTAGCTCATGGTATATTCACTTTTTAGGGTTCAGTTCAACTTTTGGGAGTTATGGCCTGTAGACTGTTGGGCTTCCAAGAATTTTAAAAGAAAAATAATCTAAAAATAATGCAGGGTATGAGATTTGAACTCTGGTGGCTTGGTTCAGCAATGCAAGGTGTTACCAATGAGCTACAAGCTCCTTCTTGTAATTATTGTTGGAAAATAAATACTTAAAGTGATAACAGCAACATTAAATACTCCAAGTATACTTCAAATTTAAATCAAATTTATGTATACAAAAATTGGAGTTGTTACAATCTATCCTCCTTACAAAAATTTCGTCCTCGAAATTTACAACTTTTATTTGAGAACTAGTTTACAAAGAGGTGAGGATATCTTGCACGCATTTCATCTTCCCTTTCCCATGTGGATTCTCCTAGAGTGTCTTTCCTCCACTTTACCCGGACCAAGTTAACTTCTTTTTTCCGATGTGTCTTCACTTTCATGTCCAGGATTTCCACAGGTTGTTGCTCACAAGACAAGTCGGGCTGTATAGTGGGCTCGGAATGATCAAGTACATGGCTGGAGTAACTCACATACTTTCTGAGTTGGGATATGTGGAACACATTATGCACTCCTTCCAATGAGGGTGGAAGCGCTAAGCGGTACGCCACTTCACCGACTCGTTCGAGTATGTCGAACGGTCCAATGTATCTCGGACTCAATTTATCCCGTCTTCCAAATCGGATCGCTCCGCGGTTCGGAGATATCTTCAAGAATACACGGTCTCCTGGCTGGAACTCCAAGTGTCGTCTCTTTGCATCAGCCCAGTGTTTCTGTCGATTTTGGGCTATGCGCATTCTTTCCCTGATAGTACGAACTACATCAACGGTCGCTACTATCATCTCTGGTCCAAGAAGTTCCCTATCTCCGATGTCGTCCCAACTTAATGGTGATCGACACTTTCTTCCATATAATGCTGCAAAAGGTGCCATTTCTATGCTTGTTTGGTAGCTGTTATTGTACGCGAACTCTACAAGATATAGGTGATCTTCCCACGATCCTTTGAAGTCTAACATACACGCTCTGAGCATATCTTCCAAGATCTGAATAGTTCGTTCTGACTGACCATCTGTTTGTGGATGATAAGCCATGCTGAAGTTCAGACTTGTTCCCAAGCTAGCTTGCAGACTCTGCCAAAATTGCGATCGGAACCTGGTGTCACGATCGGAGACAATGCAGACCGGTACTCCATGAAGTCTCACAATTTCCTGTATGAGTTCATGGGTATCAGAGATAGTACATTATGAAGTGTTTAAATCTTAATTAGATTATTACCTCCATGTACTTCTTTGCTAGTGTCTCAGTTGATTGGCCAACTCGAAATGGGATGAAGTGAGCCGACTTGGTGAGTCGATCCACAATGACCCATATAGCATCGTTACCCTTTGTACTGCGAGGAAGAGCAGTCACAAAGTCCATCGTGATGTGCTGCCACTTCCATTCTGGGATTGGTAACGGTTGAAGTAGTCCAGCTGTCCTGTGATGTTCAGCCTTTACTTGCTGACACACCAAACATTTTGCGACGCTTCTGGCTACTTCACGCTTCATTACATGCCACCAATAATTCTGACGTAGATCTTTGTACATTTTGGTACCTCCGGGATGTATTGAGTAGGGAGAGCTGTGAGCTTCTTTCATTAACTCTTCCCGAACAGGACCTTTTGGTACACACAATCTGCTACCGTATCTCAAAGATCTGTCTTCATGGATGATGAAGTCTGTTCTGAGTCCATTCTCCACTTGTTCTCTGATCCTTTGCAACTTAGCATCGCTTGCTTGAGCTGCTTTGATCTGATTGACAATGGTTGATTGAACTTGTAGATTCATCAAACTTAAAACATTACCTGGCATGACTACTTCAATCTCCATCTGATGTAAGTCTTGCTGAAACTTCCACCGAGCGGTGAGATTTATTGATAATGGTTGGCGACTAAGAGCATCAGGTACTACGTTCACCTTCCCTGGATGATATTGCAAGTTGATGTCAAAGTCCGCCATAAGTTCTAACCATCTTCTCTGCCGCATATTCAACTCCTTCTGAGTAAACACGTACTTCAGACTTTTATGATCTGTGTAGATGTTCACTCGTTCACCAAGTAAGTAGTGGCGCCAAATCTTGAGAGCAAAGATGACGGCTGCCAACTCCAGATCATGCGTCGGATAATTGCGCTCATGAGTCTTCAGTTGTTTTGAAGCATAAGCCACAACCTTACCTTGCTGATGTAGAACACATCCTAATCCCTTACCGGATGCATCACAATGCACTTCAAATCCTCCAGATTGATCCGGTATTACGAGAATAGGTGCAGATGTCAATCTTGACTTGAGTTCTACGAAAGCTTGTTCGCATGCTTCTGACCACACAAATTCTTCATCTTTTCGTGTGAGCTTGGTCAGGGGTGTTGCTATCTTTGAGAATCCTTCAATGAACCTTCTGTAATATCCAGCTAAACCCAAGAAACTCCGAATGTCTTTCACTGACTTTGGTGTAGGCCATTTGCTAACTGCTGAAACTTTGGCTGGATCCACAGAAATTTCTTCTCCTGATACGATATGTCCAAGAAAACCAACTTGATTTAGCCAAAACTCGCACTTGCTGTACTTGGCATAAAGCTTATGTTGTCAAAGAGTTTCCAGGACAATTCGTAGATGCTCTGCATGCTCTTTCCGATTCTTAGAATATACCAGGATGTCGTCGATGAAGATGACAACAAACCTGTCTAAATACTCCCGGTAAACTTGGTTCATTAGGTTCATGAATATTGCTGGTGCATTGGTCACTCCAAATGGCATCACTAGAAATTCGTAATGTCCATATTGAGTTCTGAAATCTGTTTTGTGAATATCAGCTTCCTTGACCTTCACTTGATGATAACCTGAACGAAGATCCAATTTAGAGAAAACACAAGATCCACTTAGTTGATCGAATAAATCATCGATGCGCGGGAGTGGATACTTGTTCTTTATAGTGACTTCGTTCAAGGCCCTATAATCGATGCACATTCTGTATGAACCTTCCTTCTTCTTCACCAGTAGTACAGGTGCTCCCCAACTTGAAGTGCTGGGACGAATCCATCCTTTCGCTAATAATTCGTCCAACTGTGTTCGAACTTCCTTCAAACCTTCCGGATTTAGTCTATACGGTGCGATGATCACCGGTTGTGCTCCTGGTACTAAATCAATACTGAATTCAAGAGCTCGATCGGGAGGCAAACCTGATATATCGTCAGGAAATACATCGTCGAACTCTCGAACTACCTCTGGTCTTATTTCTTCTTCCGCTTGAGCTGCCGTAACTACTGCTTCCCTTGGCTTCGCTTTGTAGGTACCTGGCTCCAGGGTACGATCTCCGCTCTTGAAATAGAAAATCGGATGGTCTGGAATCTCGAATACTACCCTCCTTTGACAGCAGTCGATGGTAGCATAAAAGGTTCCAAGCCAATCCATTTCTAGAACCACATTGAAGTTCAGTATGTCCAGTACTTTGAAGTCAGCATAAAACTCTCTACTGCAGACGACGACTGAACACAAGCTGTATCCCATAGTTGCCTTTAGAACGCCATTTCTGGAACTGACATTCCATCTAGATACAAGCGGTGAGACTGGAATCGCATTGGTTCGGACAAACCGTTGCGACATAAAGCAGTGGGATGCTCCAGTATCAAACAGTGCAAGTGCAGGTAGTGAAGCTACTAGGATTGTACCTAAGGTATATGGGATATGTTTTAGGTATAGGGAAAGTGTGTAGGTAAACAAGACTAAAAGATAAGTTTGAGAAGGAAAGTTTACTAGTAATGACTTGGCCAGTGACCTCAGCTTCTTCCACAGACATCATGAAAGCCTGGCGCTTTGGGACATTCCTCCTGGCCTGAGGAGCATTCCTCGGAACGTTCCTTTGAGCTTGATGGAACTGTCGAGGAGGTGGTGCAGCTAGCGGTCCTCTGGGTGGTGCAGGCAGTGCAAGTCTTAAAGCAAGGGCTTGGATGGCTGGATGCTGTGGATAATTGTTTGCTGGCCTGGGTGCAGCAACTGGGTTTTGTTTATGAGGACAAGCCCCAATACCATGAGCAGCTGAGCCGCAGATCAAGCAAAGGTTGTTCGCACGTCGGCAATCTCTAGCCAGATGCCCATTTCTCTTGCAGTAGTTATAAAAGACTGGGCTGGGTCTGCTGATTGGTGCTCCAGGACGTTTTGGCACAAAAGGTGGTCTGGACGAGGCTCCACCTACCATCTGGTTAGCAGGGCGCTTGACTCCGGCAGACTGAGGTCTGCCCCTTGCTTTTATCACCGTCTCTTAACTGCAGGCAGTTTCTAGAGCATCCTCATGAGTCAAAAATTTTCCTGTGGTTAAAGCAACCTGAATCTTCGTATCCAGTCCTTGTTGGAAATGACGGGCTCTGATATCGTCCGTCGGTATCAAGTGTGCCGCGAATCTGTTTAAGGATAGTGTTAGCTGTGTGATATGTGATATTTAAAACTGAACTATTGCGACATGTTTTACCGGCTTAACATGATGAATTCAACGTTTTATTCATCTACCGATTTGTCCCACATTGATCCTTGCTGTAGATGAATGAACTGCTACTCCATGGAAAACTTGGCAGTCACAGGGAAGTATTTCGCGTCGAACTTCTCGCGAAACATTTTCCATTCAATAGGCTGCGCAAGACGGCTTTCTTCCGCCTTCCACCAGTTGCGAGCGTTGTCCGTGAGTTATAGTTTCGCTACACGGACCCAAGCGACGTCTGGCAGTTGTGCTGCGGCCAGATCATCCTCGATACTTTGAGCCCATTTCTCAGCTTCCAGTGGGCTCCCCTTTCCTGAGAACTGCTTCGGATGTAAAACCCTGAATTGCTTTACTCCAGGAGCATCAGTCTCGGGACGGTTCAAGAGTTGTTGCTGTCCTTCGAGAAGGCTGCGGATTGCCTCAAGTAGCACTGTTTGCTCAGTAGGCGGCGCAAGAACAGCTGGTGTAAGAGGTAGTGCTGGGGGTGTGTTGTTGACGTTGGTGCTGGTGTTGTTCGGGGAATCCATAACCCTGAAGAAAAATTTGGGTTAGGACAGATTCAAGTACATGAAATGATAAGATTCAGGGAATATGAAATGGCAAGATTCAAGGAACATGAATTGTTAAGAATGTTTTAGTTGCTGGTTCTTGTGTTATATTGCTTAGGTTGTTCACGCAGAACAGAACTGCATGATAGGGTTTCATATAGCTCTGACCTGCATGGGCCACCAACAAAACCTGTCACGCCCCGCTTCCTAGTGTACGGCGAAGTGGGCGCGACGAGGCCCGCTACGTATATACTCAGAAGTACATACGCTAAGCGTATCTAAGCAATATAAAATAAACACAAGAGACAAAAAATAAAAAGAACAGCAACTTTTATTTATTAACATTCTTTGTACAATACATGAAAAGAAATACAACTGAAGTAAAACGATGCATAAACAGTGGCATAACAGGAAATGAAAAGTACTGAAATGAAAAGTGTACAATGAAACTACAGTGCAGGGTCTTCAGTGAATTGCTCCAAGTCTTCTTGCGATGGCTCAACCTCCGCTGGGTCCAAAACACCTGACGACATTCAAAGAAGAGAGAAACATAATGTCGTCAGCGAACAGGTCGCTCGGTAAGTCCCAAAGGTAAGAAGGAAGTAGAATAAGACAGAATAAGAAGATACATTCTAAAATATAAATTATTGTTGTAATGTTATGTCAACGCTGTTGTTTGTAGCTTGGTACAGAAAGATGCCAGTGTATACGAGGGGAGTCTCTATATGCCAGAGACTAAGGGCACGTATAGTACAAGGTACCGTTTATGCCACGGTACAACAGCAACTGGATTCATGTTAGGCGTGTTAAGTCTGACCACCTCGTGCCACCTTTAACACCTTCCGTATCAATCTACCCCTTAAACCCCGCGATGTCTTGTTTGTATTGTTATCTTGTAAATTGTGTTGGTTGTATGATTGATTGACTGACTGACCAAAACCATGATATCAGGAAACGGTTATAACCGTAGAGTCATGTAAATAGAATACTAAGAATCATGTAAAAGGAATATATATCCATGGTTAGGTTCAGTCAAGTTGTATAAATTGATAATTGTATTCATGAATTCATGTGTTCATATTGAATTGGAAACTTGTAGATTATGGATTGACTTGAATCATATTCAAGTCAGATTAATCAGACTCAAACCCGAGTCAGACAATCAGAAATGTGAAACGAAGTCTTATAACTGCTAGGGTCCTCAGGGTAATTTATAAACTTGAGGGGTTTTTATGTAAAAAATACTTTTATATACTTTTCAAAATACACCTCAAGTATTTATTTTTCGTCTTTAGAGTTGTGGATTTTATGTTGTGACATTTCAAATGAAAATACCCTAGTTTCATAAATAATGGTATTTATCTGTAATATTGATTATTTGAAGTTCATGGTATTTTAGTGTAACCTTTATTCTTGTGATTTTTAGAAAAAGGTGAAATATTTATATTATAATAAAATAGATATTTAAAATGATAAATATACATATATTTATACAAAAATAGTTTTAATAAATATTTTATATTTCAAAAATCTCATTTTCTTAAGATGTCGTATTTTAAATCTTTCGAGACCGAATGCTCCTTGCGGAGGTCTGAATCTCGCACTACTAGCCCGAGGGTGCGCAATAAACCGCACGATCCCGAACGGGTTCCCCAAAGATGGGTTGTAGCGGCGCTATGCAAAGATTGTAAAATACTAATCCTTTAGAAAACGGTTTTTATAAAGTAAAAGGTATTTACTTGAAAAGTGTAATTTTCCGTATTTTAGATTCTAGGGTTTCCTAAGCCGACTAGCCTATTTCTAAAAGGTCTAAACGACAAGTCGTTAGAAGCCTCAAATCGCCTCTTCACCGCCAATTGTGGCCAGGTAAGTACAAGTGGGTAGGGAGGGATCCGCTCACGAATCGTGAGGCGGGCCTTTTAAAGTTATCCAAGCTCGCTTGCCTAGCCTAGACACCACAAAGTCAAGTTTAGATAAACGATTGATGTCCACAACTTATCGTATTTTTTCCTAGTAAGAAGTATTTACTAAAAAGTGTAACAAATCTAAACCTTTAAGAATGGTTTTATTAAGATTATGGTATTTTAATGTAAAGTCTTGTTTTATCGTATTAGGAGTTTTCAAGATAGCGTATTATGGTTTCATATGTGTGTGTGAGGAGGTAGGTCATTACCTCGTGATCTATTTTAAGGTATAGCAATATTAAAGGGTTAAATGTGAGATTGAAAAATGATGGTATTAAAGTGAAAGAATACGGTAAGTTGAAAAGGTTATCATTTCATGTGTGAAAACTTATTCAAATTGATTTTTACAAGTTTAATAATCATTATAAGGATGTTTAGACATGATTGAATTGATTAGAAGAAGAAAAATAAATATCGTGTTATTAAAGTGAAAAAGAATACGATATTGCAAAAGCTATCATTTCATGTGAGAAATTTTGTCCAAATTAGTTGTTATGTGATTAATAGTCAACATGGATAAGTTTAAGTATTATGGAATTGGTGACAAGTGAGATTTTATAGAAAAACCGAATCGGAAATCGGTTTGTTCCGATTTCCGTCAGGTTTCGTAATTTCGTATTTTTAAGAAGTAGAAAGAAGGAAAGAATAGGACTTACGGGTTTCGATCTATACTAAAGAGTATTGGAGAACTAGGGGAATGGCCGAGGCGTTGTTTCATCGCCGGTTGTTTCAAAGAACGTCGCCGGAACCGTGAACTCGATTTCAAAGTACACCTTTCTTGTAGAAATTTTGAGAGAGTAAACCTAGTGTTTTGGGATGAGAGGGTAGGGGATAGGGGTCTATTTATAGGGTAGGCTAGGGTAGGGTAGGTGAAAGGTTTTTATTTTAAAAAAAATGTAAAAATTAAAGAAAAATCATTAAAATTTGTATTAAATAGGATGTATTTAATATTAGGGAACCGATCCATTAAAATGGAGTAAACAGGGGGTTATAGAATGTGAAAAGCCACAAGTTTCGTGTTGGCGACTCGGCCGTCCGGCCGAGTCCGGCCGGCGGCGCCGGCCGAGTCCGGTGGTCGTCGGGTGGGGGGTCTTCAGACGTAGCTCATGGTATATTCACTTTTTAGGGTTCAGTTCAACTTTTGGGAGTTATGGCCTGTGGACTGTTGGGCTTCCAAGAATTTTAAAAGAAAAATAATCTAAAAATAATGCAGGGTATGGGATTTGAACTCTGGTGACTTGGTTCAGCAATGCAAGGTGTTACCAATGAGCTATAAGCTCCTTCTTGTAATTATTGTGGGAAAATAAATACTTAAAGTGATAACAGCAATATTAAATACTCTAAGTATACTTCAAATTTAAATCAAATTTATGTATACAAAAATTGGAGTTGTTACAATTATCTGCCAATGATTAGCCGCCGCCGCCGCCTTTTATCTCAGCCGTTGGATTGAGATCCAACGGTTGAGATCACGCCGCCTGGATCCACGCCTTGCCACGCGTCGCCACGCGATTCGTCCACAGCCGTGTGTGGGGATCACGCGCTTTCGCGTGGTCCCCACCACGCGGGCGCCGCCAGGGTTTCTGGGCCGTTGGATCTTGGATCCAACGGTCCCGGTTAAAAGGTTTTAAAAAAATTTAAAATAAAAATTAATAAAAATAAATAAAACAGAAGATTATTTAAAATATTGATTTGGCTTTGAAAAATTTGTTAAAAATACGGGAAAATTATGGAAAAATTTCAGAAAATATATTTTATTATTATCTTTAATATTAAAATAATTTTGGGCTAAAAACAATTAGTATATCTATTTCTAAATTGTTAGCTAGTTATAATAATTTTATATTATCTAGTTTATCTTAAAAATATTTTTAATTACGAATTGATTTCTTTTATTGATAAAAATATGTAGATTATTTTAAGGCGTTATAAAATTTTATTAAAACATTTTAAGCCTATAAAAACAATAAATAGATTTTAGAAATTTCCTTTAATCATATTTAATTCTTTGAAAATTATTAACACTACTTTAAAAACTATTATTATATAAAAGAAACACGTAAATAATTATTTGATGGTAGAAATTTAAATAAAAATTTATTTTATTAGGTATTTGAAAACACGGTCGTTACACCCTAGGACAGTTAGTTTTATTAATGTAGTGGGGTTTTACGGGTTTAGCACGTGTAGACTCTTGGAATTCTAAAAATATTAAAATAAAACAATATTAAAAATAATATGGGGTATGGGATTTGAACTCTGGTGGCTTGGTTCAGCAGTGCAAGGTATTACTAATGAGCTACAAGCTCTTTCTTGTTATTAAAAAGCAAATCAATTACTTATAGCAATCACAGTAAATGCAAATACCCCAAGTATACATTAATTTTTAAACAAATTTTTGTGCGCCAAAATTGGAGTTCTTACACAAACCCAAATCTTAAATATACGGATTTGGACTAATCCGCGCCCATCGGGCGACGACATAAATTAGTCTCCGTATACAATCTACGATAAACCAAAATAAAACAAACACATCACGACACGAAGTGAACCACCGGAGAAGGAGAAAATGGTTATCGCAACGCGATAACGTAATTAACTACAAGGGCTTGCGTCTGCAGGGAAGAGCGTCCCCACAATAAAAAATCCCTCACAAACGAGAGTGAATTTGATAAAGTCTGCTACAACGGTCGCATCTGTCCAAACCTCCGATATATAGTGCCATAAATCAACTTGGTATTTTCGGAGAGGTGGATGGAGAAGTCCAAATAGCATATACCTCCAAATTCATGCCAGACGCCCCAACGTCTCGGTCTCTGTCTTTCGGCGGTGAACAATATGCAATATTCCCCGCCATTTTCGGACTTTAAGCATTTAACCTTCTTCTATGTTTGGGTCTCCACATGTGTAATCCAGTGTTTGAAGTGATCAAACGCATCGAATTTCTTCTTCATTGCATAAATCCAGGTATTCTGGCTTGCATCATCAATGAACATAACGAACTACCGATTTTCACCATAAGATTCTACAGATGTCGGTCCCCATACATCCGTATGCCCCAACTCTAGCTTCTTAGTATTCTTTGCTACACTACCAATCTAAAAGATGAGTGCGCTTTGCTTTCTACAAACACAACTCTCACAGAGTCCCAACTCTACCTTCTTCAGCCCGGATAAAAGCCCCCTACCCTGAAGAATCTTCATATTCTTCTCGCTAAGATACCCTAATCTCTTATGTCATAACGAAGTCTCAGAATCCGCTTCTTAACCTGTCGTCAATGCAATGGAAACACTACTGCTCCCACTGAAAGAATATAATGAACCAATCAATATACTGCTTGCGACTACCAACGATTCTTTGGAAATCTTCCACTGAGAATTCCCAAATACCGTAACATACCCTTCGTTGTCCAGCTGACTTGTAGATATTAGATTTTTCTTCAGATCTGCTATGTGTCCAGCGTTCTTCAGATTTATCTGGCCACCTCCTGACGGATGCAGTATAATCGTCCCTTTTCTAACGATTTTGCACGGCCGGTCGTTTCCCACCGCCACATGCCTAAGATCCCCTTGAACATAATTGCTAAAATGATGTTGACCTGAAGTGCAGTGAAAGGATGCCCCAGAATTTAGAAACCAGGTATCTCGCTTTGTGCTCTGGCTCACCAAAAGACAAAGTCCCTGTTCCTCTTATTTATGTGTAGACTCCACATTGACTTCCTTATCATATGACTTTTCATCTGAGCCTTTTTCTTTCTTAAAGAGTCTGTAGTCCTTCTTATGACCTTTCTTTCCACAGTTCCAACAGTCACATTGGATCTTTTCTTTTGAATTTTCTCGGCTCTTTGACTTTCCCTTCTTTCCTTTTCCCTTTTCCATTGTCCTGCCACTATTCTCTACTGAGAGTACAGAAGTTCCCAAATTTTCACTCACGGCCTTTCTCCTCATCTCATCATTTAATATGCAACCCACCGTATCATTAAATGTGAGAGTCTCTGAGATCGAGTTGCTGACCGCCATAACCAAGTTTTCCCAGCTCTCCGGAAATGAACATAGAAACAATAGGGCTCGAATCTTATCCTCAAACATGATTGAGACTGATTCGAGTTGGTTTGTCACACTGTTGAACTCGTTCAGATACTCTGTCAGCAAATCATTTTCTGCCACCTTCATACTGAAAAGCTTTTTCATCAGAAATATTTTATTTGACGTTGAAAGCTTCTTATACTACTTTGTTAATGTCATCATTATCCCTACGGTTGTTTTCTCCTTCGAAATATTAAAGACTACTTGTGCAGTCAACGATAGCCTAATCGTCTCCACGGCTTTTCTATTTAGTAGATTTCATATCTCATCGGACATCTTCTTGGGCTTGTCGTCCAATAACGGAAGATGCAAATCTTTCTGATATAGGTAGTCCTCCATCTTTCGTTTACTGCCAACCATAATTTTGACCATTAAACTTCTTGATTCGAATTTTATCCTCAACCACCTTTCGTTTACTGCCACAGCAAACTTTCTTCTCTCTCGGATTTTTGAACATACACTTTCGAAATTACAATTTAAGAAGATGGGGAGCGGATACAAGAGTCTTCACCTACCGTAAACTTAGACCGTAAAATTGAAGACCCTTAAATTCCCTACGCTCTGATACTACTTTGTTGGGGGAGAAAACATGAAGAAGTAAGAATGTAACAACTCCATTTTTAATGTACAAAGAATTGATGCATACTTGGAGTATTTATTGTTGCTGATATCTCTTTAAGTATTTAATTCACTCCATAATTACAAGAAGGAGCTTGTAACTCATTGGTAATACCTTGCACTGCTGAACCAAGTCACCAGAGTTCAAATCCCCTGCCCCACATTATTTTTAATATTATTTTGTTTTTGAATTTTTAGAATACCAACCGTTACACGTGCGTTTCTAATAAAATTCCTTCTACACATAAAGAGTTAGATGCACCATAAATCACCCCAGGAGACCTCCCACCCATCAACGCTTCGACTCGACCCGACTCGGGCCGGCGCCGCCGGCCGGACTTGGCCGGACGGCCGAGTCGTCAACATCGAAAGTGAGCATCTTGACTTGGTCCACCCCCTGCACACACTAAATTTCTAGATCGGTTACAGAGAGCACATTAAACCTCTTTTACTCCAAATTTTAATGATTTTTATTTAATTTTTACATTTTTTTAAATTAAAAACCCTAACTCTAGCCTAACCCTATAAATACACCCCTACCCTCTACCCTCTCATCCTAAATTTCTGAGTCCACTCTCTCAAAATCCCAAGAGAACTTTGGTACGTTGGAAAACGAGCGAAAGGCGAAGCCCTGACGAAATCGACGGCGAAATTCCGGTGATCGTGCTAGAAGCTCTCAACGACGATTCGACGCACCGGCAAACCCTCTACTTTCCTCTCACTCTCTAGTGTTGTCCAAACCCGTAAGTCCTTTTTTTTCTATCTTCCTTTTCTCTCATAAAAATACGAGTTTACAAACCCGACGGAATCGGTACAAAACCGATTTCCGATTCGGTTTTCTATAAAATCTCACTTATCACCAATTCCATCATGCTTAAATATCTTTATGTTGACTATTAATCATTTAACAAACAATTTGAACAAGTTTTCTCAAATGAAATGATAACGTTTTCATATATCGTATTCTTTCACTTAAATACCACAATATTTAGTTTTCACATTTAATCCCTTAACATTGCTATACCTTAAAGTAGATCACGAGGTAATGACCTACCTCCACACACACGCAAATACAACCCTAAATGATATCATCACAACTTAGAATACGATAATACAAGATTTTACATTTAAATACCATTTTCTTAATAAAACCTTTTATAAAAGTTTTAGGTTTGATACACTTTCAAAACAAATATCTTTTAATAGGAAAATACGATAAGTTATGGACATCGATCGTTTATCTAAACCTGACTTTGTGGTGTCTAGGCTAGGCAAGTGAGTAAAGGTAACTTTAAAAGGCCCGTCTCATGATTCGTGAGCGGATCCCTCCTTCTTCACTTGTACTTACCTGGTCACAATTGGCGGTGAAGAGGCGATTTGTGGCTTATAACAATTTGTTGCTTAGATCATTTAGAATTAGTCTAGTTGAAATAGAAAACCCTAAAACCTAAAATACGGGAAATCAACTTTTGCAATTAAATACCTTTTACTTTAATAAAACCGTATTCTAAAGATTTAGTATTTATAAATCTTTGCAAAGCGCCATTACAACCCATCTTTAGGGAACTCGTTAGGGATAGTACGGTTTATCGTGCACTCTCGGGCTTAGTAGTGCGAGATTCAGACCTCCGCAAGGAGCATTCGGTCTCGAAAGGTTTAAAGTACGATATCTTAAGAAAATGATATTTTTTTAATATAAAATATTTATTGAAATTATTTTTGTATAAATATATGTATATTATCATTAAAAGATCTATTTTGTTATAATATAAATATCCCACTTTTTCTAAAAAATCACAAGACTGGATTTTACATTAAAATACCATGAACTTCAAATAAATCAATATTACAGATAAATACCTTATTTATGGAATTAAGATATTTTCACTAAGAAATATCACAAAATAAAATTACATTCATTATAACTATAAAGACGAATAATAAATACTTAGGGTGTATCTTGAAAACTATACAAAAGTATTTTTACATAAAAACCCCTCAAGTTTTATAAATTATATAGTACTTCAATTTACATTTTTTTCTGTCCGACTCGGGTTTGAGTCTGATCATAATCCGACTTAAATATAATTCAAGTACTATATAAATCTATAATATTCCAACTCAATATGAACACATGAATCCCAGAATCCAGTTTTCAATCTATCCAACTTGACTGAATCAAACCATGGATATACATCCATTATTCCGTAATTCCAATTACCTGATTATCCAGTTACACTCTGTTTACTGATATCATGGTTTTGGTCAGTCATCCAACCTATACAATACAATACAACAATACAATCAAAATATTACGGGGTTTAAGGGGTAGATTGGTGCGGAAGGTGTTAGAAGTGGCACGAGACGGTAAGATTAAGACACCTAACCTATATTCCGTTGCTGTTGTACCGTGGCTTAACGGTTCCTTGTACATTCCGTTTGCCCTGACCTCTAGCATGTTGGGGTAAAAATTTGCATCCCGGTTGACCGAGTCAAAGTCAAGATCAAACCCTAAGCTAGATGGGCCCAAGCCCAGGTCAAGCGGGCCCACGCCCAAGTCGAGCCCGCGGCCAGCCTCCTCCATGCCAAAATATAGATCATGTAATAAATAATTTTTATGTAATTTTTTATACATAAGTGTATGCAAAATGGGTATAAAGCCAATATTTTGTAAGCGCATGGCTTATATGCAAAAAAGAAATGGCATATGAGCCATGTGATGGGCAAAATGCCATTTTGTAGAGCCCAAGTGGGCTATATGTAAATATGTAAGCCTATAAAAGGCAACATGATGATGAATAAAAGAGATACTTTTCAATCCCCCCAAAACTAGGGTTCTTTGTGCCTCCTACTCCTTCTCCAAGGTTCTAAACCTTCTCATTTCTTTTGAATTAAATCAAGAGTTTTACTCTTTCTTTTCCAAAACTAAGTAGTTTTCCACCATAAAACCCACAAAGGGGAACTCAGATCTCCCATCAGATCTCAAAAAGGAGTGATTTTTAAAATCTCCTACTTCTTGATCTTCAAGATCCGGCCAAACAACAGGAGGAAGAAGAAGAACCCCCTTCATCAGCTTCAAAACATCCTAGGAGTTTTAACTCCATATATATATATATATATATATATATATATATAACAACAAATATTTCCTTTCTGAAGCATAGCTTCTGTTTTTGGGACTGAAAGCCCATTTTTCCTCGCCGGCGCATTAGCGCTCAAGCGCCGAGCGCCCACGTGCCGACACGTGGCGCGCTAGTGCTCGAGCGCAAATCGTCCACGAGCCGACACGTGGCACGCTAGCGCTCGAGCTCAAAGCTCCCACGTGCCGACACGTGGCACGCTTGCGCTCAAGCGCACTGCGCTCGAGCGCAAAGCGCCCACGTGCCGACACGTGGCGCGTTTGCGCTCCAGCACTCTACGCCCGAGTGCAAAGCGCCCACGTGCCGACACGTGGCGTGCTTGCGCTCAAGCGTACTGCGCTTGAGCGCAAAGCGCCCACGTGCCGACACATGGTGCGCTTGCCCTCCAGCGCCTTACGCTCAAGCGCAAAGCGCCCACGTGCGGACACGTGGCGCACTTGCGCTCGAGCGCCCAGCGCTCATGCGCAAAGCGCCCACGTGCCGACACATGGCGCGCTTGCGCCTAAACGCACAGCACCTAAGCGTACAGCGCTCGAGGCGCTGGCCTCCACGCATCCTTTGGATGTCTTTTCCTCCTCTTCTTTTATATATATATATATATATATATATATATGCATACATATGTAAACATATACATACTTCATGACACTGCCCCTGTTAGAAAAAAATTTCTAACGGGGCGCTGCCCCGCACCCCGCAAGGGGGCTGCTAGCCCTCTTGACCCCCAGCCCACTATCCGGATAGCGGGAGCCCTGTAAAAAACTCTGCGTGGCTCCCGATATATCCAAACCCCCATTTCAAAACACGACACACGTACACTGCACATTGAGTTCGCATGACCAATTTAACCCGTCAATCGGAGGTTCCCTCGCTCCAAAGGCGATGGGTAATTAACGGCAGTTTAGTCCACGGCCGCCGGAGATTCGGATCCCCACAATCATTAAAACCCGGCCTACCCTAGGCAGGGGGAATCTGTAGTACGCCTGATAAGCGTGCGCGTATTCCCATCTCAATGGGGTGACGAAAAACACCCTACAGATTCTGGCACGCCCGGGGGGACCAATCTCTCCTCCCATATTTCGGGTTAAGCATTCATGCGAACTCAATCATTATACATACTAAAATAATGTTCTTTCATGCAGATTTTCAAACAATCACCTTTCGACGATGTCTTCGATGATGAACTCAGCTCCCGTCTCCTACACGATGAAGATAGACTCCAGGACGGTCCTTCCGTCCAGTCTCGGGCGACAATGGGAGGAGTCGCTGCTACCATTTGGCTCTATTATGTTCATACCTGTTGGCGCCATCCCGGCTCCTCAAGCCCCGGTGGCAGACAAACCGGTCTCGAAAGGCAGGAGACCAAATGTGGTGGTCGCGAGGGCACCTCAGCCCAAGCGCAAGTCCGTTTCCGAACGGCTCTCCATGGCCCCAGCTGGGGGCAAGGCCATCAACACCAACAAAGCTACAACACGTCCCGAGCAAGCTCCAGCGGTTCCCTTGACCACTGCTCGCTCGGGTGTCTTCTGTAAGCTCCCCTCTGATCAACTCACAATGGCTTCCCGGATAGCGGATGCCCGCCAAGCCTTCAAAATCGAGAAGCTGAGGGAGAAAAGGCTCAGATATAGAGCCAACAAAAGGGCTAGGGCTCCTGCCAGGCTAAACCTCATGAGGTTCGAAGAACAGGGTTACCCCGTCGAAGATGAGGAAATGGCTGGGTATGTGGTCCACACTGTCTACATGGTGGGCACGCGCAGCAAGAGGAAGGATGGGGCCACCACATCTTAAATCCAATCTGGCTTGAATGTGGTTGCCGCTTCCTAAGAACAGCCGCCTCCGCTAGATGATGAAAACCCTCTAGATGAGGATGATAGGCAGAAAGACCCTTCGATCCATGAGGAGTCGGGCTCGGAAAGTGAAGATGAGCCAACTTTCCGTCCTAAGACCACAGAGCAGCAACTTCTCCAAGAGCTCCGAAAGCAGCTCAGAAGCAAGGACAAGGAGATGGCCAAGCTCTACACAAAGATCGACGACTTGACGAATGTCGTGATGTAGCTCACAGCCCAGCTTGCCTCCCAGCTGCCCAATCAGGTGGAGGGCTCGACTCATGAACCGGGAAATGGTGTCCCAAAACAGCCGACGCCTATTCCCTCAAATCCAAAAGTGGGCGAACTACATGAAAATCAGTCGCATCCTATCTCGGGAAATGTCTTGGCTACCGATGACAGTAGCCCGCTAACTCAAGATCAAATCATGGATTTGGTTGCCAGCAAAGTCAAAACATTGGTAGCCGAAGCTGAAGCACAAAAAGATGTTAGCAGTAGCGGGAGACCATATCCCGCTCAATATGATCTGGAAGAATTTCCTAGCGGCTATGTCATCCCCAAATTTGGAAGATTCGATGGGACAGGAAATGCGAATCAGCACATCGCCCACTTCAAAGCCTCATGCGGGAATACTGGGGGCAACGATGCGCTTCTCCTCCGCCAGTTCGTTAATAGCTTGACCGATGTTGCTTTCGACTGGTATGCGAGCATACCGGATGGCTCCGTTACTACTTTCGTCCAAATGGAATCTTTGTTTCGATAAAGGTTCATGATCGTCAGCGATAAGATCACCATTGTCGAGCTTGTAAGGACCAAGCCCAAGAACAACGAAAGCAGCACGGATTTTATAACCCGATGGCGCAATCTCTCCGTCAAATGTGAACCGCCGATAGAGCAGGACCAATCTGTCAGTCTCCTTGTCGGAAATCTCAACAACTGGATGGCCCCGTTTCTATGTACCGCGGGTCTCAAAACATTCTAAGAGCTGACCAGGAAAGTTCAGATGCTGGAGCGCTCAAAACAGGATTCCTCCTCGGATTCCCAAAATAACAATAGGTCCTGGAGAAACCGAAAGGACGATAATCGCAAAGACGGAAACTCCGATGATTCTGAATCTTTCAACACTTCGGCTAACCGAAATAAGCAAGGGATGAGCGGGCCTTGCGCCAACCAGCCTCGGAAGCCAGTGTTCGGAGAGGGAGGAGAATCTCCACTGAAAGAGAAGCTGGATAAGGTCTATTCCTTCAGAAGGGACAAAATCCGTAAAATATTCAAAGACGTCATGAAGAACGGTCTACAACTGCCAGAGTCAAAAAGACCGCAGGAAGCGAATACGACCGACGACCCCAAATACTGCCCCTATCACAAAGTGATAGGTCATGCTATTGAGGACTGCTTCGTCTTCAAAGATTGGGTCGAAAAGCAATACAAGGCAGGAGAGATAGAACTGTCCAAAGGCGTGTTAGTAAACAGTCAAGATGCGACCGCCAATTTCATACAAACGGAGACCGAAGTTCTTCGTGAAACTGATCCTCTCAGACATTTGCCTTCCTCTGGGAACAATCGACCACCACGTCATTAAACTGGGAATAGTCGACATCTAAGTCGTTAAACTGGGAATGTAAATATATATGTGTAAATAAAAAATGTGTAAATAAAAGAAAAATAAAGAAAAGCCGAAATGATGGAGCAACTCGCAATAAAAATCAGCGAGTAAAATAAAGATGAAAATAAAGCCGAAATGATGGGGCAACCGCGAATAAAAGCCGAAATGATAGGGCAATCGCGATCTTCGCGATAAGAAAAGCTGAAATGATAGAGCAATCGCAGTAAAACAAAAAAAAAACGGCGAATGATGAGTCGCTCCTGGTACCATATTCCAGTGCAGCGATGCAGACGCCGACAAAAATTCAAATTTCCAAAATTCTCCTAGCCCTACGGTTAGTCCCCAAATTGACTACCGTATACAATCCATGGGCTCAAATAATTCTCAGTATACTCATGCCCCACCGTAATCACCAGTTACGCGGCTGGTCTCCGCCTTCGGAATTATGCTCCATTGAGAAGATCCACTCATGTGTCCTCACGATATGTGAGGAGGACAAGCCTTTGTGGGATCCTTACAACTCACAAAGGAAGAACACGCTTGGGAGTCCCCACGACTCCCAAGGAGAAAATGCACCTACGGGATCCTTACGACTCGTAGGGAGAAAATACTTTATGGGTCCCTTACGGCCCATAAAATTGAAAAGCCTTAGGCGATAGGGATCCAAACCTGTCTCCTAAGCCATCACTCCCCAATACCCCAATGGCGAATGATGAGTCGCTCCTGCTACCATATTCCAGTGCAGCGATGCAGACGCCAACCAAATTCCAAATCCCATACCCCAATGGCGAATGATGAGTTGCTCCTGGTACCATATTCCAGTGCAGCGATGCAGACGCCAACCAAATTCCAAATCCCATACCCCAATGGCAAATGATGAGTCGCTCCTATTACCATATTCCAGTGCAGCGATGCAGACGCCAACAAAGTCCCGAAATTTTTATGGCCCTACGGTCTGGATCATACATCCTGCAAAACCGTATACAATTCATGGGCGTAAAACAATCCCAATCTCTTCAAAAAAATAATAAAATAAAAATAAAAAAGGTATGTCCACAAGCAAGATGAGCACGGATGAAAACCCGAAAGGGCTCCGTGAGTAAAAACAGCAGAACTTCCGGCGAGTTTGTGAAAACCCGAAAGGGCGCAAACTCGTGAGAAAGAGATGAAATGCACTCACAAGGTCCTCTCGACTTTGTGAGGAGAAAATTCCCGCGTGAGATCTTTACGACTCACAAAGGAGCAACACACTTGGGAGTCCCCACGACTCCCAAGGCGAAAATGCACTTACGGGATCCTTACGACCTGTAGGGAGAAAATGCTTTGTGAGACCCTTATGGCTCACAAAATTCAAAAGTCTTAGGCGATAGGGACCTAAAACCTGTCTCCTAAGCCATCGTTTCCTAATAAGCAAACGCAAATGATGATTCACTCCTAGTACCATATTCCAGTGTAGCGATGCTGATGCCAAACAAAAAAAAAACAAAAAAAACCAATCCCCAAATCCTCTCATGACAAATGATGATTCGCTCCTGGTACCATATTCCAGTGTAGCGATGCTGATGTCAACCCAAATCAAATCAAACCAACAACCTCTGCGGCGGAATCATGCTCCGTCCCAGAATTTACCCCGTGTCGAAATGATGCTTCGCCTCGGTGTACCTGCCTTCCCTGTCGAAATTATGCTTCGTCTCAGAATCAAGTCAACCAGCAAGCTCTGCGTCGGAATTATGTTTCATCTCAGAATGCACCCCATGTCGAAATGATGCTTCGCCTCGGTGTATCTACCTTCCCTGCTGGAATTATGCTCCATCTCGGAATTAAATCAACCAACCAGCTCTGCGTCGGAATCAAGCTTCGTCTCAAAATGCACCCCGTGTCGAAATGATGCTTCGCCTCGGTGTATCTGCCTTCCCTATCGGAATTATGCTTCGGCTCGGAATCAACCAACGACCTCATCATTGGAATTATGCTCCGCTCTTCGGAATGATGCTCCGATTCTTGGAATCATGCTCTGCTCTTCGGAATGATGCTCCGAATCCTGGAATCATGCTCCGCTCTTCGGAATGATGCTCCGAATCCTTGAATTATGCTCCGCTCTTCGGAATGATGCTCCGCTCTTCGGAATGATGCTCCGATCCTTGGAATCATGCCTCTACTCTTCGGAATTATGCTTCGACTCTTCGGAATGATGCTCCGACGTTGGAATTATGCTCCGCGAATCGGAATGATGCTCCGATCACCAGAATCATGCTCCCCGGGATGATGCTCCGCCCCCGGAATGATGTTCCACCTCGAAGTCCAGCTTCAAGATCCATCAATTTCATGCACACAACTCAAATGTGCGGTGTGCATTTATTGATGGGGGGCAATTTGTTGGGGTAAAAATTTGCACCCCGGTTGACCGAGTCAAAGTCAAGGTCAACCCCTAAGCTAGGTGGGCCTAAGCCCAGGTCAAGCGGACCCACGCCCAAATCGAGCCCGCGGCCAGCCTCCTCCATGCCAAAATATAGATCATGTAATAAATAATTTTTATGTAATTTTTTATACATGAGTGTATGCAAAATGGGCATAAAACCAATATTTTGTAAGCGCATGGCTTATGTGCAAAAAAGAAATGGCACATGAGACATGTGATGGGCAAAATGCCATTTTGTAAAGCCCAAGGAGGCTATATGTAAATATGTAAGCCTATAAAAGGCAACATGATGATGAATAAAAGAGATACTTTTCATTTCCCCAAAAACTAGGGTTCTTTGTGCCTCCTGCTCCTTCTCCAAGGTTCTAAACCTTCTCATTTCTTTTGAATTAAATCAAGAGTTTTACTCTTTCTTTTCCAAAACTAAGTAGTTTTCCACCATAAAACCCACAAAGGGGAACTCAGATCTCCCATCAGATCTCAAAAAGGAGTGATTTTTAAAATCTCCTATTTCTTGATCTTCAAGATCCGGCCAAACAACAGGAGGAAGAAGAAGAACCCCCTTCATGAGCTTCAAAACATCCTAGGAGTTTTAACTCCATATATATATATAACAACAAATATTTCATTTCTGAAGCATAGCTTCTGTTTTTGAGACTAAAAGACCATTTTTCCTCGCCGGCGCATAAGCGCTCAAGCGCCGAGCGCCCACGTGCCGACACGTGGCGCGCTAGCGCTCGAGCGCAAAGCGCCCACGACCGACACGTGGCGCGCTAGCGCTCGAGTGCAAAGCGCCCATGTGCCGACACGTGGCACGCTTGCGCTCGAGTGCACTGCGCTCGAGCGCAAAGCGCCCACGTGCCGGCACGTAGCGCGTTTGCGCTTCAGCGCTCTGTGCCCGAGCGCAAAGCGCCCATGTGGCGACACGTGGCGTGCTTGCGCTCAAGCGCACTGCGCCCGAGCGCAAAGCGGCCACGTGCCGACACGTGGCGCGCTTGCGCTCGAGCGCCCAACGCTCATGCGTAAAGCGCCCACGTGCCGACACGTGGCGCGTTTGCGCCTAAGCGCACAGCACCTAAGCGCACAGCGCTCATGGCGCTGGCCCCCACGCATTCTTTGGATGTCTTTTCCCCCTCTTCTTTTATATATATATATATATATATACATATACACACACACACAGATATATATATATATATATATATATATATACACATATGCATGCATATGTAAACATACACATACTCCATGACACTGCCCCTGTTAGAAACTTTGCGTGGCTCCAGATATATCCAAACCCCCCTTTCAAAACACAACACACGTACACTGCACATTGAGTTCGCATGACCAGTTTAACCCGTCAATCGAAGGTTCCCTCGCTCCAAAGGCGAGGGGTAATTAACGGCAGTTTAGTCCGCGGCTGCCGGAGATTCGGATCCCCACAATCATTAAATCTCGGCCTACCCTAGGCAGGGGGAATCTGTAGTATGCCTGACAAGCGTGCGCGTATTCCCATGTCAATGGGGTGACAAAAAACACCCTACATAGCATACTGAGATCCCTCTCGTATACACTGGCATGCTTCCGTACCAAACTACAAACAACAGCGTGGACATAATATTCTACAATATTATACTTTTTAGAAGATACCTCTTATTCTGTCTTTTCTAATTCCTTCTTATCTTTGGGACTTACCGAGCGACCTGTTCGCCGACGACATTCTATTTCTTTCTTCTTTGAATGTCGTCAGGTGTTTTGGACCCGTCAGAGATCGAGCCCACCGGTGAAGACTTGGATCAGTTTCATGAAGACCCCGAGCTCTAGACATTGTACCTTGTTCTATTCAGTATTTTCATTTCCTTTTATGCCATTGTTTAGGCATCGCTTTTATTCCAGATGCATTTACTTTTCATGCATTGTACAAAAGAATGTTATTAATAAAGTTGCTGTTAATTTTATATCTCTTGTCTCTTGTGATTTACCTTTATATTGCTTAGATACGCTTAGCGTATTTACTTCACAGTAAATACGTAGCGGATCTCATCGCGTCCCCATTCGCCGTATACCGGAAAGCGGGGCGTGACAGGTTTTGTTGGAGGCCCATGCTGGTCAGAGCTGTATAGACCATACTATGCAGTTCTGTTCTGCGTGAACAACCTAAGCAATATAACACAAGAACCAGCAACTAAAACATTCTTTACAATTCATGTTTCTTGAATCTTACAAATTTCTATTTCTTGAATCTTATCATTTCATGTATTTGAATCTGTCCTAACCCAAATTTTTCTTCAAGGTTATGGATTCCCCGAACAACACCAGCACCAACGTCAACAACACACCTCCAGCACTACCTCTCACACCAGCTGTTCCTGCGCCAACTACCGAACAAACAGTGCTACTTGAGGCGATCCGCAGCCTTCTCGAGGGACAACAACAACTCCTGAACCGTCCTGAGACCGACGCACCAGGGGTAAAGCAATTCAGGGCTTTGCACCCTAAGCAGTTCTCTGGTAAAGGAAGCCCACTTGAAGCGAAAGAATGGGCACAAAGCATAGAAGACGATCTGGCAGCAGCTCAAGTGCCAGACATCGCTTGGGTCCGTGTGGCAAAACTACAGCTCACGGACAATGCTCGCAACTGGTGGAAGGCGGAAGAAAGCCGTCTGGTACAGCCTATTGAATGGAAGACTTTTCGCGAGAAGTTCGACGCGAAATACTTCCCTGTGACTGCCAGGTTTGCCATGGAGCAGCTGTTCATTCATCTACAATAGGGTTCGATGTGGGACAAATCAGTAGATGAGTACGATGCTGAATTCACCATGCTAAGCCAGTAAGATATGTCACAACAGTTCAATTTTTAAATCTCATATACTACACAGCTAACACAATCCTTAAACAGATTTGCGGCACATTTGATACCGACGGACGAGATCAGAGCCCGTCGCTTTCAACAAGGACTGGACATGGAGATTCAGGCTGCCCTAGCCACGGGAAAATTATGACTCATGAGGATGCTCTGGAAGCTGCCCGCAGTTATGAGGCAGTGATAAAAGCAAGGGACAGACCTCAGTCTGCAGGAGTCAAGCGCCCTGCCAACCAGATGGCATTTGGAGCCTCGTCCAGGCCACCTTTCGTGCCAAGGCGACCCGGAGTACCGAACCATCGTCCCAGCCCAGCCTTTTGCACCTACTATAAGAGAACTGGACATATGATGAAAGACTGCTGTCGAGCCAACCGTCTTTGCTTAGTCTGCGGCTCAGCTACTCATGATATTGGGTCTTGTCCCCAAAGACAACACCCAGTTGCTGCACCCAGTCCAGCAATTACCTATCCGCAGCGACCAGCTCTTCAGGCACCTGCTCCAAGACCTGCACTACCTGCACCACCCAGAGGACCACAAGCTGCACCACCTCCTCGTCAGTTCCATCAAGCTCAAAGGAACGTTCCGAGGAATGCTCCTCAGGCCAGGAGGAATGTACCAAGGCGCCAGGCTTTCACTATGTCAGTGGAAGAAGCTGAGGCCACTGGCCAAGTCATCACTGGTAAACTTTTCTTTTCTAACTTTGCTTTTCTATCCTGCTACTTAGCTACATATTTTCCTATACCTAAAACATATCCCACATACCTTAGGTACAATTTTAGTATCCTCAATCCCTGCACTAGCACTGTTTGATACTGGAGCATCACACTGCTTTATGTCGCAACGGTTTGTTCGAACCCATGCGATTCCAGTCTCACCGCTTGTATCCAGCTGGAATGTCAGTTCAGGAAATGGCATTCTAAAGGCAACCATGGGATACAGCTTGTGTCCAGTCGTCGTCTGCAGCAAAGAGTTTTATGCTGACTTCAAAGTGCTGGACATACCGAACTTCGATGTGGTTTTAGGAATGGATTGGCTTGGAACTTTTTATGCTACCATCGACTGTCGTCAAAGGAGGGTAGTATTCGAGATTCCAGACCATCCGGTCTTCTATTTCAAAAGCGGAGACCGTACACTGGAGCCAAGTACCTACAAAGCGAAGCCAAGAGAAGCAGTAGTTGCAGCAGCACAAGCGGAGGAAGAATCAAGGCCAGATATGGTTCGAGAGTTCGACGATATATTTCCTGACGATATATCAGGTTTGCCTCCCGATCGAGCTCTTGAATTCAGTATTGATTTAGTACCAGGAGCACAACCGGTGATCAAAGCACCCTATCGTTTAAGTCCGGAAGGTTTGAAGGAAGTCCGAACACATTGGACGAATTACTGGCGAAAGGATGGATTCATCCCAGCTCTTCAAGTTGGGGATCATCTGTACTACTTGTGAAGAAGAAGGAAGGTTCATACAGAATATGCATCGATTACAGAGCCTTGAACGAAGTCACTATAAAGAACAAGTATCCACTTTCGCGCATCGACGATTTATTCGATCAGCTAAGTGGATCTTGTGTTTTCTCTAAATTGGATTTTCGTTCAGGTTATCATCAAGTGATGGTCAATGAAGCTGATATTCACAAAACAGCTTTCAGAACTCGCTATGGACATTACGAATTTCTAATGATGCCATTTGGAGTGACCAACGCACCCGCAATATTCATGAACCTAATGAATCAAGTTTTCCGGGAGTACTTAGACAGGTTTGTTGTCATCTTCATCGACGACATCCTGGTGTATTCTAAGAGTTGGAAAGAACATGCAGAGTACTTACGAATTGTCCTAGAAACTCTTCAGCTTTATGCCAAGTACAGCAAGTGCGAGTTTTTGTTAAAACAAGTTGGTTTTCTTGGACATATCGTATCAGGAGAAGGAATCTCTGTGGATCCAGCGAAAGTTTCAGCAGTTAGCGAATGGCCTACACCAAAGTCAGTGAAGGATATTCGAAGTTTCTTGGATTTAGCTGGATATTACAGAAGGTTTATTGAAGCCTTTTCAAAGATAGCAACGCCCCTGACCAAGCTTACACGTAAAGATGAAGAATTTGTGTGGTCAGAAGCAAGCGAACAAGCTTTCGTAGAACTCAAGTCGAGGTTGACATCAACACCTATTCTCGTCATACCGGATCAATCTGGAGAATTCGAAGTGCATTGCGATGCATCCGGTAAGGGATTAGGATGTGTTCTACATCAGCACGGTAAGATTGTGTCTTATGCTTCAAGACAGTTGAAGATTCATGAGCGCAATTATCCGACACATGATCTGGAGTTGGCAGCCGTCATCTTTGCTCTCAAGATTTGGCGTCATTACCTACTTGGTGAACGAGTGAACATCTACACAGATTATAAGAGCCTGAAGTATGTGTTTACTCAGAAGGAGTTGAATATGCGGCAGAGAAGATGGTTAGAACTCATGGCGGACTTTGACATCAACTTGCAATATCACCCAGGGAAGGTGAATGTAGTACCTGATACTCTTAGTCGCCAACCATTATCGATGAATCTCACCGCTTAGTGGAAGCTTCAACAAGAGTTGCATCAGATGGAGATTGAAGTACTCATGCCAGGTAATGCTTCAAGTTTGATGAATTTACAAGTTCAATCAACCATTGTCAATCAGATCAAACCAGCTCAAGCGAGTGATGCTAAGTTGCAAAGGATTAGAGAACAAGTGGAGAATGGACTCAGAACAGACTTCATCATCCATGAAGATGGATCTTTGAGATACGGCAGCAGATTGTGTGTACCAAAAGGTCCTGTTCGGGAAGAGTTAATGAAAGAAGCTCACAGCTCTCCCTACTCAGTACACCCTGGAGGTACCAAAATGTACAAAGATCTACGTCAAAATTATTGGTGGCATGGAATGAAGCGTGAAGTAGCCAGAAACGTCGCAAAATGCTTGGTGTGTCAGCAAGTAAAAGCTGAACATCACAGGACTGCTGGATTAGTTCAACCGTTACCAATCCCAGAATGGAAGTGGCAACGCATCACGATGGATTTTGTGACTGCTCTTCTTCGCAGCACAAAGGGTAATGATGCTGTATGGGTCATTGTGGATCGACTCACAAAGTCGGCTCACTTCATCCCATTTCGAGTTAACCAATCAACTGAGACACTAGCAAATAAGTACATGGAGGTAATAATCTAATTAAAGATTTAAACTCTTCATAATGTATTATCTCTGATACCCATGAACTCATACAGGAAATTGTGAGACTTCATGGAGTACCGGTCTGCATTGTCTCCGATCGTGACACCAGGTTCCGATCGCAATTTTGGCAGAGTCTGCAAGCAAGCTTGGGAACAAGTCTGAACTTCAGCACGGCTTATCATCCACAAACAGATGGTCAGTCGGAACGAACTATTCAGATCTTGGAGGATATGCTCAGAGCGTGTATGCTAGACTTTAAAGGATCGTGGGAAGATCACCTACATCTTGTGGACTTTTCATACAACAACAACTACCAATCAAGCATAGGAATGGCACCTTTTGCAGCATTGTATGGAAGGAAGTGTCGATCGCCATTAAGTTAGGACGACATCGGAAATAGGAAACTTCTTGGACCAGAGATGATAGTAGCGACTGTTGATGTGGTTCGTACTATCAGGGAAAGGATACGCATAGCCCAAGATCGACAGAAGCACTGGGCTGATGCAAAGAGACGACACTTGGAGTTCCAGCCAGGAGATCACGTATTCTTGAAGATATCTCCAAACTGCGGAGTGATCCGATTTGGAAGATGGGGTAAGCTAAGTCCGAGATATATTGGACCGTTCGACATACTCGAACGAGTCGGTGAAGTGGCATACCGCTTAGCGCTTCCACCTTCATTGGAAGGAGTGCATAATGTGTTCCACATATCCCAACTCAGAAGGTATGTGAGTGACCCCAGCCGAGATCATTCCGAGCTCACTATACAGCCCGATTTGTCTTATAAGCAACAGCCTGTGGAGATCCTGGACAGGAAAGTGAAGACACTTCGGAACAAGAAAGTTAACTTGGTTCGAGTGATGTGGAGGAAAGACACTCCAGGAGAGTCCACTTGGGAAAGAGAGAATGAAATGCGTGCTAGATATCCACACCTCTTTGTAAACTAGTCCTCAAATAAAAGTTATAAATTTCGAGGATGAAATTTTTGTAAGGAGGGTAGACTGTAACAACTCCATTTTTAATGTACAAAGAATTGATGTATACTTGGAGTATTTATTGTTGCTGATATCTCTTTAAGTATTTAATTCACTCTATAATTACAAGAAGGAGTTTATAGCTTGTTGGTAACACCTTACACTGCTGAACCAAGCCACCAGAGTTCAAATCCCTTGCCCCACATTATTTTTAATATTATTTTGTTTTTGATTTTTTAGAATACCAACCGTTACACGTGCGTCTCTCACAAAATTCCTTCCACACATAAAAAGTTAGATGCACCATAAATCACCTCAGGAGACCCCCCACCCATCGACGCTTCGACTCGGCTCGACTCGGCCGAGTCGGCCAGCGGACCGGCCGACTCGGGCTGGCGCCGCCGGCCGGACTTGGCCGGACGGCTGAGTCGTCAACATCGAAAGTGAGCATCTTGACTTGGTCCACCCCCCTGCACACACTAAATTTCTAGATCGGTTACAGAGAGCACATTAAAGCTCTTTTACTCCAAATTTTAATGATTTTTATTTAATTTTTATATTTTTTTTAATTAAAAACCCTAACCCTAGCCTAACCCTATAAATACATCCCTACTCTTGACCCTCTCATCCTAAATTTCTGAGTCCACTCTCTCAAAATCCCAAGAGAACTTTGGTACGTTGGAAAACGAGCGAAAGGCGAAGCCCTGATGAAATCGACGGCGAAATTCCGGTGATCGTGCTAGGAGCTCTCAACGACGATTCGACGCACCGACAAACCCTCTACGTTCCTCTCGCTCTCTAGTGTTATCCAAACCCGTAAGTCCTTTTTTTTCTTTCTTCCTTTTCTCTCATAAAAATACGAGTTTACAAACCCGACGGAATCGGTACAAAACCGATTTCCGATTCGGTTTTCTATAAAATCTCACTTATCACCAATTCCATCATGCTTAAACATTTTTATGTTGACTATTAATCACTTAACAAACAATTTGAACAAGTTTTCTCACATGAAATGATAACGTTTCCATATATCGTATTCTTTCACTTAAATGCCACAATGTTTAGTTTTCACATTTAATCCCTTAACATTGCTATACCTTAAAATAGATCACGAGATAATGACCTATCTCCACACACACGCAAATACAACCCTAAATGATATCATCACAACTTAGAATACGAAAATACAAGATTTTACATTTAAATACCATTTTCTTAATAAAACCTTTTATAAAAGTTTTAGGTTTGATACACTTTCAAAACAAATATCTTTTAATAGGAAAATACGATAAGTTGTGGACATCGATCGTTTATCTAAACCTGACTTTGTGGTGTCTAGGCTAGGCAAGTGAGCAAAGGTAATTTTAAAAAGTCCGTCTCACGATTCGTGAGCGGATCCCTCCTTCCTCACTTGTACTTACCTGGCCACAATTGGCGGTGAAGAGGCGATTTGAGACATCTAACAATTTGTTGTTTAGATCATTTAGAATTAGTCTAGTTGAAATAGAAAAACCCTAAAACCTAAAATACGGGAAATCAACTTTTGCAAATAAATACCTTTTACTTTAATAAAACCGTATTCTAAAGATTTAGTATTTATAAATCTTTGCAAAGCGCCACTACAACCCACCTTTGGGGAACTCGTTAGGGATAGTACGGTTTATCGTGCACCCTCGGGCTTAGTAGTGCGAGATTCAGACCTCCGCAAGGAGCATTCGGTCTCGAAAAGTTTAAAATACGATATCTTAAGAAAATGATTTTTTTAATATAAAATATTTATTGAAATTATTTTTGTATAAATATATGTATTTTATCATTAAAAGATCTATTTTGTTATAATATAAATATCCTACCTTTTCTAAAAAATCACAAGACTAGATTTTACATTAAAATACCATGAAGTTCAAATAAATCAATATTACAAATAAATACCTTTATTTATGGAATTAAGATATTTTCACTAAAAAATATCACAAAATAAAATTACACTCATTATAACTATAAAGACGAATAATAAATACTTGGGGTGTATTTTGAAAACTATACAAAAGTATTTTTACATAAAGCCCTCTCAAGTTTTATAAATTACCATAAGGATTCTAGTAAATATAGGACTTCAATTTACATTTTTTTCTGTCCGGCTCAGGTTTGAGTCTGATCATAATCCGACTTGAATATGATTCAAGTACTATATAAATCTATAATATTCCAACTTAATATGAATACATGAATCTCAGAATCCAATTATCAATCTATCCAACTTGACTGAATCAAACCATGTATATACATCTATTATTCCGTTATTCCAATTACCTGATTATGCAGTTACACTCTGTTTACTGATATCATGGTTTTGGTCAGTCATCCAACCTATACAATACAATAATACAATCAAAACACTACGGGGTTTAAGGGGTAGACTGGTGCGGAAGGTGTTAGAAGTGGCACGAGACGGTAAGATTAAGACACCTAATCTATATTCCGTTGCTGTTGTACCGTGGCTTAACGGTTTCTTGTACATTCCGTTTGCCTTTGTCTCTAGCATACTGAGACCCTTCTCGTATACACTGGTATCCTTCCGTACCAAACTACAAACAACAGTATGAACATAATATTCTACAATATTATACTTTTTAGAAGATACCTCTTATTCTGTCTTTTCTAATTCCTTCTTATCTTTGGGACTTACCGAGCGACCTGTTCGCCGACGATATTCAATTTCTTTCTTCTTTGAATATCATCAGGTGTTTTGGACCCGTCAGAGATCGAGCCCACCGGTGAAGACTTGGATCAGTTTCACGAAGACCCCGAGCTCTAGACATTGTACCTTGTTCTATTCGGTATTTTCATTTCCTGTTATGCCATTGTTTAGGTATCGCTTTTATTCCAGATGTATTTACTTTTCATGCATTGTATAAAAGAATGTTATTAATAAAGTTGCTGTTAATTTAATATCTCTTGTCTCTTGTGATTTACCTTTATATTGCTTAGATACGCTTAGCGTATTTACTTCACAGTAAATACGTAGCGGATCTAGTCGCGTCCCCATTCGCCGTATACCGGGAAGCGGGGCGTGACAAAGAACTATGCTAAACAGCCAACCACACAATAAACAATAAACAACGAAAGATAAAATGCAAGAATGAGAGAATCAAACCAAAGAGAGACACAATATTTGTTTACGAGGTTCACCCACCGTATGGCTATTTCCCGATAGAGCGGAATTTGCAAAACTTCTATTAGATCTTTTGTCAAGAATACACCAATGCAAACCCTAAAAGATTTTTTTCAAATCTCTCTTAGCCCGTCACTCTCTCTATACAATTTAATAGCCTATCTCAATAGCACCATTCTTAATCTCTCATGAGAAGCCCCATTTATAATCAAACCCTAATTCTATTTAAATTAGAATTACATGGTGTTATCAAAATATTCAGTTCGCACAGAAAACTCGCGTATGATGATTTTGAGCCGGCTCAATATTTCTATGAGCCGTCTCATACGAACATAGGAGAATTGGTAATCTCAGACATATTGTGAGCCAGTTCAATTTAATTATAAGCCGTCTCAAACGAACAGAAAAGAATTGATAATTTCAAATATTTTGTCAGCCGGCTCAACAAAACTATGAGCCGTCTCAACATGAATAAGCTCCACGGTATCAACAAGCTGATTAACAATCCGTTCCGATTAAGTTGATGAGCACATTTTGACTGGAGGTGTTTACTATTCGGAAATGCCCGTGGCGGTTGAAGTTTGACTAGGGAAAAATCCAGCTTTTTTGGCAGTATCTTTCTTGATTTTCTCCAGGCCATTAATACATGTACTCTATTAACCATAAAACTGAATAATTATTAGTTTACAAAAACACACAATTAGTCTGGTAAAATTTATTAAAGAAATTTATCAGTGAATTCTTACGCTTTGGAAAGACAAATTAATTATTAGTCATACCGTTTCCAACAAATCATATATCAGGAAAAAAATGACAACTCTAGTTATCTAGACGCGTCTTATCAAATTTTAGAAACATTTAACTTTTCTTGTAATATCATTTTAGCTTTCTTCCGTTAGATACGAAAAAAGCAATAGCTTCAAAAACAACAAGTATCATTGTCTTTTTTCTACAATCATTATCTCTCATTTATCTTATGGCTCTCAAATCTCAATAGCTTACCAACCAATATTTTTTAATTGATGATTTTATTTTATTTTTGTTAATTCAAATGTTTCAAAGTAAGGATCGAAGATACAAGTTGATGAAACCGAAATCACATTTCCATGTCGAGCACCCAACAGTCCTATAAATCCAGACAAACCCGAATGCTTCTATCAAGGATTATCACGATGATGTAGTTTTCGATGGATTTTCTGGTTTTTTTCCTTTTTATTTATTGGCATTTTATTATTTCATCATGCTTAAAAGAAAGGGTTCTTTTACCACCATGACTTTATTCAAAAAAAAAAGAAGGAAAAAAAATAAAAGAAAGAGAGAAAGAAGAAACATGTATGTAATTACGGGACGGAACATTATACAGCGTTGAATAAATTAATTTATCCAACAAATATGAACCGTTTCTTTTAACCGCTACTTTTAAATAGCGGTTAAAAGAAAAGATTCAGTTTTAACCGTCGTGACACCACAATCACCCTCAGAAGCTGTTGATGCAATTTATTTTGTGGTGTTTGTTTTTTTATTTATATTTAATTTTAATGTATTAATCTTGCAGCATTGGCCTATAGTTAAACCATTAATGAATCACGGTTTATTCTGATTGGAGAACCGTAGCGCGTTTGGAATGGAAGAATCCCTGTTCCGGTGTAATTAGGTTGAAAGAGACGAAGCAACCCATTAAGTACTTTAGGGTCCATTCGAAAGAACGGCGACTATTTCCCACCACTCAATGAGCGGTGGGGAAGGAGGGTGCTCCCCATCAATTTCTTTTTAGAAAAAAAAATTAGGCTGTGCTTAGTTCTTTTATTTTTTAATTAATAAATGATGGGCATCCTCCTTTAATTCTTTTTTTAAATTACAATGGTGAGTCCATTTTTATCTATGGTTTCACACTACTACTCTGAACACATCTCAAAATATAGTTCGGATACAAAACATGGATTCACATCCAAACCACGGCTTCATACCGTTCAACTGAACCGACCCTTAGTTTAGTGGGCATAAAATCCGGACGGTAACATTGAAATTAAGTATATTGAAAAATATTTAATTTTTATTCAATAATCTAAATATCATACCGCCACACTAAGCTCTATAAGAAATATATATGATGTTCTATATTACCGTTTGCGTTCCTTCCACTGAAACGTGAGAAATCTTAGAACCAAATATTATCTAATGCGGGGACCCAGTGCTAAAATAGGGACATATACAGAAGCCCGAAGATTACAACGCAAATATTTGATCGAAACCGTGTAAGACTATGTAGAGCATAACGTGATGCATGCCAATTAATTTGGGTCCATATACGCAATTATTTGGGGACACACTTGACCAAATGAAAACGAGAGCTTGGGTATCATATATGCAAGTCTAGTGAAATGCATGCCAACATGCGATGACTCAAAAATATCGTTACCAATAAAACGATCTAAGTTTGTTCCTAAAAACTGGGATTTTACATTGCATAAGTTTTTTGAGAGAAAAATATATAGCCCCGTTTTATTAAACAGCTACCGTCATTGTTCCTACAAACACAAACACAAAAGGAACTTGGAATAGGTGGAAAACTCCATCTCCCAAATAAAGAAGAAGAAAGAGCTTCCTTAGCAATATTGTGAGCTGCACGGTTTGCATCCCTACTAATAGAAGACAAAGAAATTGACCGATTATTTATAAGAATTTGACGTCCTTCATTAACTAAACGAGCTACTCTCCAATGAGGGACGGATTTTCCGAGAAAAGTTTTTACAATAGTTGATGCATCGCATTGGATATGAAACTTAATATTTGCGGAGTTGGCGGTTTCCTATATAGAAACCCACCGTTGCCGGTCTCAAGACCGGATGACAAAGAGTGAGAGTTGTGGTAGGTTTGTGACAGCCAACGTAAAACTTTGTCACATTTTATGTCATAAGCCAAAATAAGAATATCGTTGGGGCGTTCTTTACTCAGCGACGCGTTATATCGGATCACGGGTATAGTGTTAAGTATACAAGAGTTTCTAGGTCGTCATCCGGAAACAACGCGCCATATCGGATCCCGGGTGTAGTGACAAATAAGCAAGGATTTCATAGAATCCATCTAGCTTTTTGGAACATAAGTTCCTTTACGGGTGACTAACGGAATTAGTAGAGACGATGATTAGGAAGAGGTTTGGTATTATGCGTCTGCAAAAAACTAAGTGGGTAAGTGAAAAGGGTAGAGTCATAGAGTTTTGGGGTTATAAGTTTTGTTATACGGGTAGAAATTAAAATTGTAATTGGATATGCGTAATCATAGATAGACGGTCGCTTGAGAATGCAGTTGAGATTAGGAGAAAATGTGATAGGATTTTACTGGTTAAACTTATTCTTGGTAGGGAGATCCTTAATATTATTAGTGCTTATGCACCATAAATAGGTCTTAATAACGCAAGTAAGCGTCTATTCTGGAAGAATTTAGACGAGATGGTGCAAAAAATACCTACTTGAGAGAAGTTATTTATTGGTGATGATTTCAATGGACATGTAGGTGCTACTCGTAGTGGGTTTAATACTATTTATGGAGGTTTTGGTTTTGGACAAAGGAATGAAGAAGGTAGCTCAATTCTAGATTTTCGATTTAGAAGAGAACCTAGGAAAATTAGACGTAAGGTAGAGCCTAAAATTAAATGGCGGCGATTGAAGGAAGATAACCAAAAGATTTTTTTTATAGATCGTGTAGTTCAGGAGGCGGATTGACAGTCCGAAAATGATTCAGACAGAATATAGAACAAAATTGCTAGTTGTATCAAGAGAATAGCTAGAAATCTACTTGGTGAGTCAAGAGGTGGTGCTCCACCATTTAAGTACACATCATGGTGGAATGAAAAATAAAGGCTGCTATTTAAATTAAAAGGGATTCTTATAAAAATTTGAAGAAAATTAAAGACGCGGAGAGATTTGAGAAGTATAAAATAGCTAAAAAGAAAGTTAAGAAGCTGTTCGGGAAGCTAAAACTAAGGTTTACAGGGAAGTGTACGAGAAGTTAGACACTAAGGAGGTTGAAAATGATATATACTGGATTGCTCGGATGCGGGAAAGGAAGATCAGAGACTTATGTGCGGTGAAGTGTGTCAAAAATGAAGATCAGAAGGTTTTAGTTCGAAATGAGAATATTAAGAAAAGGTGGAGAGATTATTTTGACAAATTGTTCAATGAGTGCTTTACTAAGAATTTGAATGGACTTGTCATTCAATCTTAAGATATAAACCGTGATTTCATGCGTAAAATAAGACTACCTGAGATTAACGAAGTTTTGAAGAGAATGTGATCAAGAAAAGATGTTGGTCCAGACGGGATTTTTATCGAGTGTAGGGATTTTTATCGAGTGTAGGGTGTTTTTCGTCACCTCATTGAGATGGGAATACGCGTCGCTTGTCAGACGTAGTATAGATTCCTCCTGCCTAGGGTAGGCGATGATTTATTGATTGTGGGGATCCGAATCTCCGGCAGCCGTGGACTAAGCTGCCGTTAATTACCCTTCGCGTTTGAAGCGAGAGAACCTCCGATTGATGGGTCAAACTGGTCATGCAAACTCAATGTACGTATGTGTGTCTTAAGCGGTTTAGGATATTTTGAGGCACTCGCAGAGTTTACGGGGGTCCCGCTACCCGGATAGCGGGCTGGGGGTCAAAGGGACAAGCAGCTCCCTTGCGGGGTGCGGGCAGCGTCCCGTTAGATTTTTTTTCCAACGGGGAAAGAGTTATAGAGTGTGTATATAAAAAAGGGAAAATAGCGTCTAAAGGACACATGGGTGCCAGCGCCTCATGTGCCCAGCACGTGGATGCTGGGTGTCGGACGCCAGCGCCTCACATGTTCGCGGGCGCTGGGTGCCAGCACCTCACGTGCTTGGCATGCGGGCGCAGGACGCCAACGCCTTACTTGGTTGGAACACGGGCGCTGGACTTCACGTGCTTAGCCCCTATACCAGGAGTTGTACTCCCAATTGAATTTTGGAGTTAAACTCCTGAAAAAGAGAATAAAGGGGCTTAGCCCCTGCACTGGGAGTTGTACTTCTAAAAAGATATAAAGAGAATAAAGGGGCTTAGCTGCTGCACTGGGAGTTGTACTTCCAAAAAGATATATATATATACATACATATATATATATACATACATATATATATATATATATATATATATATATATATATATATATATATATATTGTGGAGTTAAACTCCCAAGCTATTTTTGGAGATGATGAAAGCGGACTCTTTTCTTTTCTCTTGAACCCTAGATCTTCTCTTGAGTTTTGGATCTTCCTAAAGTGGGATTTTTGGAGATGGGTTTCCTTCCACATCTTCTCTATTGGCTGGATCTTGAAGAAAAGGGGGATGAGACTTAAAAATCTCCTCTTTTAAAGAGTTGATGGGAGATTTGAGTTCCCCTTCATGGGTTTTATGGTGAAAAACTATTTATTTTTAAGAAAGGAAGAGTTGAACTCTTAATTTAATTCAGAAAAGGGGAAGAAGGTTTAGAACCTTGAGAAAGGGGAAGTAGGCACAAATCCTAGATTTTGAGAGGAATGAAAAAAGGTTTTTTTATTTCATTATCATGTTGCCTTATATAGGCTTACAAATTTCCACATAACCCATTGGGTTTTACAAAATGGAATTTACCCATCCCATGCCTCATGTGCTCATTTCTTTTGCACATGAGCCATGGGCTTTACAAAAATTTGGTTTTATGCCTAATTTTTTTTACATTTATTCATAAAAATTATATCAAAATTATTAATTACATGATTTTCATTTTGGCATGAGAGAGCCCGGCCGCGGTGCTCGACTTAGGTATGGGCCCATTTGACTTGGGCTTGGATCCACTTATTTGGGATTGACTTTGATTTTGACTTGGTCAATCGGGATGTAATTTTTGACCCCAATAATGTGCCCCCATTAATAAATGCACATCGCATATATGAGTTGTGTGCTTGAAATTGATGGATCTTGGAGTTGGACTTCGAGGTGGAACATCATTCCGGGGGTGGAGTATCATTTCGGGAGCATAATTCCGGGGATCGGAGTATAATTCCGACGAGCGGTGCATAATTCCGGTATATCTTAAGACAAAGCATAATTACGGCACATAGGTTGTTGGTTGATTTTGAGGCAAAGCATAATTCCGAAAAGGAGGTTGATACTGCCCTTTTTGCGACTTGGACGGTCGGTACTCGACGTGCCTTTGAGACGGAGTGTCGCTGGTTGACTTGTCCTCAGCACGGAGTGTCTGTGGTCGACGTTTCCCATGCACAGAGTGTCGCTGGTCAACTTATCCCCGAGGCAAAGTGTCTATCTGACATTTCATCGGTACGGAGTGTCGCTGGTTGACGTGTCCCTGGCACGGAGTGTCTGTTCGACGTTTTCCCGGTACGGAGCGTCGCTGGTTGACATGTCCTCGAGGCGGAGTGTCTGTTTGACGTTTCCCCGGCACGGAGTGTCTGTTTTGGACGTTTCTCCAGCACGGAGTGTCACTGGTTGACTTGTCCCTGAGGTGGAGTGTCTGTTTGACGTTTCCCCGACACGGAGTGTCGCTGGTTGACTTGCCCCTGAGGCGGAGTGTCTTTTTGACGTACCCCCGAGGCGGAGTGTCTGTTTGACGTTTCCCCGGCATGGAGTGTCAGTTTGACGTTTCCCGAGACGGAGTGTCAGTTTGACGTTTTCCCGAGACGGAGTGTCACTGTTTTTGATGTAGAGGCTGTTGGTTGACTTGATTCTGAGTCGAAGCATAATTCCGACGAGGAGGCCGTTGCTGCCCTTTTTGCGACTTAGATGGTCGGTGCTTGATTAGACTTGCTCCTATTCCCTGCCGAAAACACGGAGACGCGACCGCGCGGGTCCATCTCACCTGAATTTCGGGGCAGATGCTAATTGGTGCTATCCGTCCACCTCTCCGAAGATGCCAAGTTGATTTATGACACCATGTATCGAAAGTTTAAACGGATGCGGCCGATGTAGCAGACTTCGTCAGATTCCCCCTCGTTTGAGGGGTTTTTGATTGTGGGGACGCTCTTCCCTGCAGGCGCAAGCCCCTGCAGTTAATTACGCTACCGCATCGCGGTAACAACTTTCTCCTTCTCCAGATGGTCATTTCGTGTCGTGTGTGTTTGTTTTATTTTTGGTTGCCCGTGGATTGTATACGGAGACTAATGTATGTTGTCGCCCGTAGGGCGTGAATTAGTCCAAATCCATATCTTTCATAGATTTGGGTTTGGGGGTTGGGTTTAAGGATACGTTAGCCTCATTTGAGACTAAGATCAACTTAAACGTTTGTTAAGGATACGTTAGTCTCATTTTAGACTAAGATCAACCTAACGGGATCATTTAGATCCAACAAAAGAGCATTTGGGCTCTGTTGTTAGTTTAGAGACATTGCGGTCGATTAGTTTAAGGACATTACGGTCCAAGGTTAAGGACATCATAGTCCGTGAGTTTAAAGACATCACAGTCAAGGTTAAGGACATCATAGTCCGTGAGTTTAAAGACCTCACAGTCAAGGTTAACGACATCATAGTCCGTGGGTTTTAAAGGACCCCACAGTCCGTAGAATATTTGGTTGTCGGGATCCGTCACCTCTCTGAAGACGTTGAAGGATTACAACGACAAATATCAGAGGAGTAAAGAGATGTACCCTCAAACCGACGTGAGTTGGTTGAAAGATCTGTAGTTCAATTTGGGGCTAAGATCTGTTAAAATATTTATGAGCAGATGAGCTCAATTAATATGGGTTGAGAACTTATGGCCAATATTGGGCTAAGTCTAATCAGGTTAAAATATTTAACATTTTATTTTGGGCTGTTGAGCCTTTATTTGGGCTTGACCCTTTTAACAATGTTGAGCATTGATTTATATCTTGACAATGTCTTTGTCTTTTATTGAATGCTGAGCATTCATCAGAGCTCTGGGCTTATTAAAGAACAATTTATGTTCTGTCAACGCAACACATGGCGCACTAGGCGTTTTGTGCCAATCAAAAAGCGCAGTGCGCTTCTGCCAAGTAGCGCACATGTAAGGGACACGTGTCGCACTCAGCGCTAGGCGCCAGATGATGAACGCATGATGTCAGTTTATGAGCGTTGAGCGCTAGTCCATGAGCGCATTGCGCTTTCAATTTAATGGCGCACACGTGAGTGACACGTGGTGCGGTTGGCGCTGAGCGCCAGCCCATGAGCGCAGTGCGCTATTTCAGAAGCGCAAGTTGTTAATTGGCGCATACGCGGTTGACACCTGGCGCATTTGGCGCTGAGCGCCGGTCCAGAGAGCGCAGAAGCGCAGTTCAAGAGCACAAGGCGCAGTTCAAGAGCGCAAAGCGCATCTGATCAATTTTATGATCTGGAAAACAAATTTATAGTATTTTAAAAGAGACTTTGTCTCAAGATCTAAAAACAACAGTTCTTATTTTTGAAGGAGATATTTCCAATCTCTTATGTTGATGAAAAGCTTTGCCTTTATAGATCTATGATCTGTGAGAAGAATTATGTTCTTCTTTTATTTTATGATGAGATCTTTTGATCTTTTTGTAAAAGACTTTTTGTCTTGTAGATGTTAGTTATATGTATGCCCTAGAGGCCATTACTGTACATATGATGTATATTGTAGTGGATGCTAGGACGTATATAGTGAGGACTTTCTTGCTCGACATGATAGTATGCTATCTGGTTGAACTTTACCTTAACGTGTATACTGATTGTCTCTCTGTTACATGTTGGTAAAGCCCTTAGGATGTGTACTTGACTACCTGGACTGTGATGCGGATCATACTAGTGGGGACATGGTAGTCCATAAGTACATCCTTCAAAGTCCCTAGTCGTGGGTGTATCGAGACGGGGCATCGATATACCAGAGTAGACTAGCGTGTACCTTCTCGACCCATACAGATGGGCGATGGATGATCCCATATCCATTGGTGTTTGACATCGGAGATGATATACGGGTGCTCAGTAGAGACTGGGTACACTGGACGGACTCGCCGAGAACTCCCAGATGGTATTATACCTCACGTCAGATGGCAGTTCTCTGGTGACACTGGTACAGAGTAGTCTGTTGACCCGAGATCGTCATAGAGTCTTGTGTGGTTCCCACTGTGCTTTGATTTCCATCTTACCACGTCCAAGAGGGCGTGCAAAACGGTGGTTTTTGGGTACAGTCCCGAGTCACATGGAGGCAATGAGCGATAGGAGGGGATTCGTCTCTCCCGGTATAGGGGGTTGATGTTGCGCTGTGTTCGATTGGCTATAACAGGAAATCCCTGGCCAGGGTTGCTGAGATTTACTGGTAAGTGTTACCAGTAGTTTCTCGAATTGTTATAGACCTCATATCGACACGACTTATCAAGCTATTGGGGTCTGACGTTTACCACCCCTAGGCGGGATATGCGACATATCAGACGATCAGACCGGACTGTACGGTAGTGTTACTGGTTGGATTCACTGGAGTGTGAGCGGGCTTGCTCGTCGATCTTCAGATCGCTCAATACCCGGGTGGCCGTTACGTTTAGCAGACCGCTTGCGGCTTGTGGGTGCTTGATATGATCATCACCTGCTGCCGGCGTATTGACGAGTCTTTAGAGTCCTACACAGAGGTTTCCTGGTTCAAGCGAAACGAAATAGGAGCGCATATGAGATATGTGCGGGACCGAGAATAATGCGTGTATGTGATACCGTATTTCATTCTCGCGATGAATGTATCGATTAGGTTATATGCGATATACCCTAGTTATCGAATCAAGGATTGATTCGATAAACCGATACATTGGAATCTAGTCGGTTATATACGATATGACCGGATCATTAAATCAAGTGTTGATTTAATGATTTAATGCATAATTATATATTTGATATATTACTTTGCATTAACTAGTGTCGGTTCACTTTAATTGGATTTTCTCGCTCGGATGTGCACATTGTATATTCGATATAGTTTTGTGCACATGATTGTATCATGTTTGATGATACATGCCTTTTGGTTAAGTGTAAAGTATCAAACTATAGTTAAGTGGATGATTAGGGTTTTTGATTTCCTTATTTATATATTAATCTTTTTCTTTTTGGAAAAAGAATAAGCAAATGCAAAATGGTGGCTTTATTTGGAAGCTTGTTGAAGCTTCATGAAAACTTTGACTTTGTCACCATTTTGTCTCATGCTTAACCCTAACTACTCCACTAACCCTAGTTCACTCTCTACAACTAACCATGGTTCACTTATGATAAGAATGGATTATTCTTTTCATTTTAAATTATTCTTATCATAATACTTATCTTCTTCTTGCTCTTCTTCTTCTTCATTTCTTCTTTGAAGAAAACCAAGCTCCATCAATGGTGATTGTTGGAAAAGAGTGAGAAATCCAAAACTAAAGTTAACCCACTTCCTATTTCTTCATCCTCTACCTCTTGCCAAGTAGTAGAGTGTGTTTTCTTCACAAGTTTCTTGACTTGGTGAAGTCGGAGCTTGATTTAGCGATGCCTCGACGTAGATCATCTTCGGCATGGACATCGACGACCTAGCTTGCCCATTCTCCGACGAAGCCGACGCTAGAGCCCGGATTTGATTTGGACAGCGGAGAGGACTTCGTTGCAGAGCTATGGAGGTGGAGCACCGGATCTACAAAGGTTGTATTTCCGTATTCCCTTAGTTAAGTGTTAACTAGTTATCTTTTCGCTTAGTTTTCTAGCAAACGATCCGTAGTCGGGTTTCTCGGCACCGTTAAAATTTTAATTTGGCATGATCGATGCCTTGTGAGACCTTATTAGGGTGCCTAGGAACCCTACAGTGGTATCAGAGCCTAGCTAGAGCCTTAGGCGAACCCCAGACGGATTTTGAAACCCGAACGAACCCGAAAACCCAAACCCAAAATGCTCTCTGTCCTTTTTATAAAAACTGGGATTTTTCCAGATTAAAAATTGCTAAAAAAATCAGCAGGGAAATATAAGAGTTACGGTGAATTTTGATGACGTAATTCCATGGTAAAGGCGTGGATCCGCGGCACGAGCATGGCTCGTGCGGCGGATCCGCGGCGGTTTTGTCCTATTGTTCATCAAAATTTGCACCATAATCAATATTAGTCAGTGCTGGTTTTTCTGGGAATTTTTAATATTTAATCCAGAGTTGATTTTTCAGGGGTTGTTTTGGGGATTCGGTGTTTCGATCGGGGTATCAAATTTTGTCTGTGTGGCTTTCCGGATAGTTTTTAGAATATGTTAAAAAGTTCGACCGGATATAAATACCCAATTTTTCCCCTGTCGGGAAATTTCCAAGTATTGGATTTTTCCGTAGTTTAACGACGTTCTAAGTAGTGCAAGTAACGCGATGGTCCCTCTAGAAGACAACAAACCTTAACTCGATTATGTGACCGTCTTGAACTGCCCTTTGAACCTTCGGGTTTGGGGCAGTACGGCGTGCCACATGTGAGGCATTGGCTTGACCCTTCTACAGCTGGACCGTCGGTACTGAGGCACGAACTGAATGTTGTTAGACTTATTTCATGTGTTGATCTGTATCGGGAAAACTTGGGTGTTCGAATGTTCAATCGGAAAGTTTAACATTTTCTAATTATCTGGAATGGGATACAATAATTGGAATTCATAAGAAGTTATGAGATAACTGAATGAATGTTATAAACATAGCACTTTAGTCTCACTTGATCGGTTGTCACGGAATTTTGAAGTGATCAAAAGTCCGTCACAATCACGAAGTGTACGCGGATACTCGCCGGGTAAACTTAATAGACAGCCTCACTCCATAGCCCCGACCAAGTGACTGTAGGAGAACCCCGTCGCCGAAAGCATCCGTTCGGGTGCTCGCGGTAGCGGTGTTCCGCCTTGGTGCACTTCGTCGACGGCGTCGGGGGTGCGGCCGCCTACTGAAGTTTGCGACGAGTATTCGATCAGGATGTCGGGAATCTTGTTGAATTACCCGACTTGATATTGAAAAGAGTTTTCGATTTTGAGACTAAAATGCGGGGTTTATAATTGTTAGGCATGCGATGTCTAAGTAATTCATTTGATTAGGCATGCGATGTCTATGCAGGTTGCGGATTCCAACTGTTGTAGTTTTACACTTTCTTTTCTGTGACCGTAAGTGTAATATGTGATATCGCCGGTTTCGTTGCTATATGTCAACGACAATTGGGATGGGCATATTTACTTATGTTGATGACATGTGATGTTATGTGTTGCTGGATATGTTATATTGGATCGTCGTGTTCGAATAGCCGGGGTTTTTTATGTGAGATGAGTGTTTTTCATTTTCATTCATGTAAAAACTTGTATGTAATATTCTTTTATTGGGGCACTTCCAGGTTGCGGAAGATGTCACCGTTTGTATATTATTTACTTTTCCGCACTAGGATAGACCCAAGGAGGAGGGCACAAGTAACCGGGTTCTGGAGTCCAGTGGGAGACCAACTCGAGGAGTCGAGTCCGGGTCTCCTAACTCCAGAATTGGTAGGGTTGCTTGCCGCTCTCGTAGGGGTCTAGGGGTGTGGGTTTGGCTATTCATCACGACCGTGGAATCCGTGTTTTATACTGGCTCGTATTGAAAACACGGACGTCCTAGTATATCCAATATTTCATATGTTTCTTCTGCTGCGATATCTGTGATGTGATCATGTGATGTTCTATGATAGATACAGTATATAGTATATATGATATATTATATAGACGTTACTTATGTTTTACACCCGCGCTAGCCCTGCCCTGCTCTGCCGTTAGTTACCTAACCTAACGGTGCACGAGGGGACATCGAGGCGAATGCGGATGGCATAAGTGTACGTCGTATTTATCTGTGATGTTTAGGTAATTAAATGATGGGACTTCATTAATGTGATTAATGAAATAAAAAGAAACCTAAGATGTTGTAGAATCGAATTTCAAAATAAAACAGGTAGCTACAGTTCTTGCTTTGCACAGCGGTATATATGATATATCCTGCACCTTATTCGATAAGGAAAGGACCGAGATCCCTTCACCGGGAGTGACTCCTTTAGCAATAACTGGCAGATGCTACACACTCGGTTTGTTTTTGATTACTTTTAAGTGTTTTTGCTTTGCACAGCGATATATATGATATATCCCGCACCTCATTCGATGAGGAAAGGACCGACGATCCCTTCACCGGGAGTGACTCCTTTAGCAAAACTAGAAAAGCCTCAAAAACACTCCATTTCAAAATTCATTCGATCCTACAACGATATCAAGTTCACTACGCAATAGGTTTTCAGAAAAACCTGTCGTAGCCCTCCGTCATTTCAGATAAGTTGTATATAGTATTCGTGCTGCATTTGTTGGTTTTCGTCAAGGTGCAGTGTGCGGTAGCTATATGCTGCTTATCTGCTAGCATACGATGCGATTGGATTAGGGTAGTCGTGCGGCTTTGTTGGCTTTCGTCAAGGGTCGTGCGGGTGGGTTTAATTCAATCAAGAAATGTACGGGTTGAACTTGACTAGCGGGCTATGGTTTGTTGGCTTTCGTCAAGGTCATAGCACGTTAGGGGCAAAATATTATCGGGAATTTCAAGTGTTGAAATTTGCAATGAGATTGCATACCTTCTATGAGATAGTTGGATCCCGATACCCGCTGCGAGTAAGAGTTACTCCTGGGAGAGTTTTATACATTACAATTAGCCGATCAAGTAGGTGTCTAGAAAGGTGTCAACGGGGTTACGCCTCTGGGAAAACGAGGTTTACATTAATTAGGTTCGTGCGAAAGCACGGGGGACCTCCCTCAAAGTACCGACACTGGCCTGGCTGAAAGATTGGCGAACTTGTAGTGTGTAATTAATCCCGGCTAGTCTTTCCTTTTAGGGTTTGAAGGAAGATTTGATAAAAAGCAGTGGGAGCCATCCTGATTAGATAAAATAATAACCAATCTATTCTTGACAGAGCGCACGCTGAGTGTTTTCTTCTCTCTCTCTCCAGGTAGCGACCCTATCACGCCTTAATCAAGATAATAATACGGATATTTGACCGAACCCGCTTGTTATACTGAGCTGGGGAACGTTGGTCCCGCTCCAACTTATAATTGTTATAAGACAAAGCAGGAAATAGGGGATTACCAGAATTCCCGTGCCGCCCAAACGAAGAGAGTGCATGCTGATGCATAATCTGAGGGTGTGTTCATTATACAGAACTGTTTCTCAGTATCCTTTACGTCCTGGGTATATGATACCGGATCAGGATCCCAGATATGTAATCTGTTACATAGGGCTACAGATAGGTAGAGAACTGAGAACGGGTGATAAGTTTCATGAGGCAGAAAACGGGGCAAGAGTTGCAGCCAAGTCTGTTGGTCACTGTCACCCTGTATTACAATACATTGATTCTGAACGAATGTTATTATATACCGAACCTGATATACAAAATCATATCAGTCTCTTTATTAGTAAAGAAATGATAAAATTTTGTATTGTTGGATAATGTTTTGAACATTTCCTATATCAAAAGTTGATCGGTTCAGGCACGTTATCTAAAAGCATTGATGTTCTAAATCAAACTACAGTTCTTAGTATATGGAACACACACAAGAGGAAGAGTTCAGAAATGAACGGATTCTTCTTGAGGTATTGTAGACTAGGTCAGATCAATGTGACCCGACTAGCTGAAGTTACATTTAGATGTATATTTAAATTAGTTTGAATTTACATCTTGTGAAACTTGCCAGTCATGTCACAGAGATATAATGACACCAGCTCTGTTTATTGAAAACAGAGAAAGAGTTAGTGAACTCTTGGGATGATGCATGTTGATGTATAAAGGTCCCCTGTCTACACATGCCAAGACCGGTTCTTTGTACTTCATTACATTCTCTGATAATCTCTCAAGATTCAGACATATGTTCCTGTTGAAACACAAATCCGAACCTTTTGAGATATTCACAGAATATGATTTAGAAGTAGAGAACCAAAACGGGTATAAGTATTATGTCCTTTGATGAGATCAAGGAGGAGAATACTTGAGCACGGAAATCCTGGACTATTCTAAAGGAGAATGAGATTCTCTCTCAGCATTACTCCTTCGTATACACCATAGCACGATGGTATATCGGGGTGGAGCTATTACACCCTATGTGATAAGGTGTGCTCTATGATGAGTAATACTGAGCTACCTATTTCCTTTTGGGTGTTATGCACTTGAGAAGCTGCATACCTATTGAATAGGGTTCCAATCAAATCAGTTGCCTACCGTTCCATATGAGATATGGAAAGGGAAGAGCCCATGTCTTAAGCTAGTTAAGATTTGGGGTTGTCCAGCCTATGTCTGAAAAACAAAATCCGGACAAGCTCGAGGCAAGATCTGTTATGTAGAACTGGAAAGGTTCCAGCTATACAAACTGCAGCTGATGATTTGAAAGAACCAAAGGATTCAATAGAAACCAACGAACCTCAGCCTCTCCGCCGATCTAGTAGGGTTCCTCACCCACCTGAGAGATACTTCGGTTTCTCTATGACAGTGGGAGCGAGGAATGCATCATGAGATGATGACCCAACTAGTTTCGAGCTGGCCATCAGGAGTAAGACTCTGTAAGAATGGCTGGATGCTTAGTGATCTGAGATGGAATCCTTATACACCAACAAAGTATGGACTTTGGTTGCAATATCTGAAGGGTTAAATCCCCATCAGGAGCAAGTATACCTTGAGAAGATTACTTGGTGTAGATGGAAAAGTTGAGACTTTCAAAGCTAGACTTGTTAAAGGTTTGCATCATTGACCAGGTGTGGATCATAATGAAACTTTTTCTAAGGATATATGCTTAAGTCCATCCAGATCCTACTTGCCACGGCTACATACCATGACTACAATATCTGGTGGTTGGGTGTCTTGACTGCTTTTCTGAATGATGATTTAGAAGAGAGCGTCTATAAGTACACAGCCAGAGGGCTTCGTAGACAGTGGGAGCAGCGGAAACGTGTGCAAGATGCTTTATAGGATAAAGCAGGCATCGCGGAGTTGGAACATCAGTTTTGATGAGTTAGTCAAAGAGTTTGACATCATCAAAATGGTAGATGAACCTTGTATAAACAAAAAGGTAGTAGGGAGTATGGTGATGATCCTCGTAGAGTACGTGGATGACATACTCTTGATAGGGAAGTAGTTTCCTATGCTACGCTCGATCAATCTCCGCTTATCACAATGATTCTCCATATAGGATCAAAGTGATACCTTCTAAATCCTGGTGTTTGGATCTATGAGATAGATTTAATTGGATGTTAGCACTCTCACTAGTTGTAGTGAGACGGTATCAACCGATCCTGGGGAGAATCACTGGAAGGGTTCCAGGGTGATAATGACAACTGAATGTCAGTCGTAGGCATTGTCTTTACCCTCAGTAAAGGGACGGTATGTTGGAAGAGTTCCAAGCTAGATACCGTGACATACTAGACGATAAAGGCAGGATACATCGCTACTTAAGATGCTACCAAAGAGGATGTTTGGGTGTATATTAGTTCATGAGATGAACTACGTTCCTACCATTGTGAGACAATGGAGTTGTGGCTCATGCCGAGGAACACCGGTCCCATCAGTGATCCAGACTTATTCTAAGGCAGCATCGCCTGATCATGGAGATAGTTGATCTCCAGGGTGATCAAGGTTAGGAGAGTAGATTTAGAGGACAACACAGCGGATCCATTCACAAAGGCTTTTTCCCAGAGAGAGATTTTCATGGGATGGTTGAGTATGAGATACTACAACCACTGCTACAGATGGCCCTAGTGCAAGTGGGAGATTGTTAGTTATATGTATGCCCTAGAGGCCATTACTGTACATATGATGTATATTGTAGTGGATGCTAGGACGTATATAGTGAGGACTTTCTTGCTCGACATGATAGTATGCTATCTGGTTGAACTTTACCTTAACGTGTATACTGATTGTCTCTCTGTTACATGTTGGTAAAGCCCTTAGGATGTGTACTTGACTACCTGGACTGTGATGCGGATCATACTAGTGGGGACATGGTAGTCCATAAGTACATCCTTCAAAGTCCCTAGTCGTGGGTGTATCGAGACGGGGCATCGATATACCAGAGTAGACTAGCGTGTACCTTCTCGACCCATACAGATGGGCGATGGATGATCCCATATCCATTGGTGTTTGACATCGGAGATGATATACGGGTGCTCAGTAGAGACTGGGTACACTGGACGGACTCGCCGAGAACTCCCAGATGGTATTATACCTCACGTCAGATGGCAGTTCTCTGGTGACACTGGTACAGAGTAGTCTGTTGACCCGAGATCGTCATAGAGTCTTTTGTGGTTCCCACTGTGCTTTGATTTCCATCTTACCACGTCCAAGAGGGCGTGCAAAACGGTGGTTTTTGGGTACAGTCCCGAGTCACATGGAGGCAATGAGCGATAGGAGGGGATTCGTCTCTCCCGGTATAGGGGGTTGATGTTGCGCTGTGTTCGATTGGCTATAACAGGAAATCCCTGGCCAGGGTTGCTGAGATTTACTGGTAAGTGTTACCAGTAGTTTCTCGAATTGTTATAGACCTCATATCGACACGACTTATCGAGCTATTGGGGTCTGACGTTTACCACCCCTAGGCGGGATATGCGACATATCAGACGATCAGACCGGACTGTACGGTAGTGTTACTGGTTGGATTCACTGGAGTGTGAGCGGGCTTGCTCGTCGATCTTCAGATCGCTCAATACCCGGGTGGCCGTTACGTTTAGCAGACCGCTTGCGGCTTGTGGGTGCTTGATATGATCATCACCTGCTGCCGGCGTATTGACGAGTCTTTAGAGTCCTACACAGAGGTTTCCTGGTTCAAGCGAAACGAAATAGGAGCGCATATGAGATATGTGCGGGACCGAGAATAATGCGTGTATGTGATACCGTATTTCATTCTCGCGATGAATGTATCGATTAGGTTATATGCGATATACCCTAGTTATCGAATCAAGGATTGATTCGATAAACCGATACATTGGATACTAGTCGGTTATATACGATATGACCGGATCATTAAATCAAGTGTTGATTTAATGATTTAATGCATAATTATATATTTGATATATTACTTTGCATTAACTAGTGTCGGTTCACTTTAATTGGATTTTCTCGCTCGGATGTGCACATTGTATATTCGATATAGTTTTGTGCACATGATTGTATCATGTTTGATGATACATGCCTTTTGGTTAAGTGTAAAGTATCAAACTATAGTTAAGTGGATGATTAGGGTTTTTGATTTCCTTATTTATATATTAATCTTTTTCTTTTTGGAAAAAGAATAAGCAAATGCAAAATGGTGGCTTTATTTGGAAGCTTGTTGAAGCTTCATGAAAACTTTGACTTTGTCACCATTTTGTCTCATGCTTAACCCTAACTACTCCACTAACCCTAGTTCACTCTCTACAACTAACCATGGTTCACTTATGATAAGAATGGATTATTCTTTTCATTTTAAATTATTCTTATCATAATACTTATCTTCTTCTTGCTCTTCTTCTTCTTCATTTCTTCTTTGAAGAAAACCAAGCTCCATCAATGGTGATTGTTGGAAAAGAGTGAGAAATCCAAAACTAAAGTTAACCCACTTCCTATTTCTTCATCCTCTACCTCTTGCCAAGTAGTAGAGTGTGTTTTCTTCACAAGTTTCTTGACTTGGTGAAGTCGGAGCTTGATTTAGCGATGCCTCGACGTAGATCATCTTCGGCATGGACATCGACGACCTAGCTTGCCCATTCTCCGACGAAGCCGACGCTAGAGCCCGGATTTGATTTGGACAACGGAGAGGACTTCGTTGCGGAGCTATGGAGGTGGAGCACCGGATCTACAAAGGTTGTATTTCCGTATTCCCTTAGTTAAGTGTTAACTAGTTATCTTTTCGCCTAGTTTTCTAGCAAACGATCCGTAGTCGGGTTTCTCGGCACCGTTAAAATTTTAATTTGGCATGATCGATGCCTTGTGAGACCTCATTAGGGTGCCTAGGAACCCTACAGTAGATCTATGATCCGTTTAATGAAACGAATTCTTCTTTTTATGATATGATTTCATCTCTATATTCATCATCCTTCATTCTTACCTTGAAGAAAAATCTTCTTGCAAGAGCTTGCTCTATATCTTTGAGTTTCTCAAAGTTTTTGGGGTTTTTTTCTATGCAAGACTTGAAGTCTTGGGGCCTTTATATAGGACAAGATGATCAGTTCGATCAGTTAAAGAGATTTTTCTCTGATTGATTTGGGAATGTTTCCCCACCATTGGATCTTTGATCCTAGGGCTTCTGTTTTACAGAAGGCAATCTTCTTATTTATAACAAGATTGGAAAATCTTTCCATAACAGAATTTAATTCTGATTGATTAATGATTTATCATTATTATTAGATCTTCGATCTAACGGTGGGGAGTTTTCTTAATTCCAGCGCTAGCACACCCGTGCTTTGTACGTGGTGCGCTGTTTAGAGCGCAGCGCACCTAGCGCTAGCGCACCTGTGTCTTACACGTGGTGCGCTGCTCGGAGCACAGCACACCTTGCGCTAGCGCACCCGTGTTTGACACGTGGTGCTTTGCTTAGAGCGCAGCGCACCTAGCGCTAGCGCACACATGGTGCGCTGCTTAGGGCGCAGCGCACTTGGCGCTGCATCTGAAGCGTTGCTTCAATTTGAAATTTAAATTTCAAACAGAGTTTTGCTTTGATTGGGGGAAACAGCTCCACTCCTTGTGGTGTCAGGGTTGATGTTGACTTGCTGTTTTGATATGATTTGGGTTGACATCAGCATCGCTACACTAGAATATGGTACCAGGAACGAATCATCATTTGCCATGAGAGAATTTGAGGATTTTGGTTTTGGTTTGGCATTAGCACCGTTACACTGGAATATGGTACCAGGAGCGAATCATCATCTGCCACGAGAGAATTTCCCTCGTTCCCAGTTTAACGACTTAGGGGTCATCTGTTCCCAGTTTAACGACTTAGAGGTAATCTGTTCCCAGTTTAATGACTTAGAGATAATTTGTTCCCAGTTTAAAGACTTAGGGGTCTATTGGATCGAAAGTTTGGAATTTTGGGGTAGGGGTCGGCATCAGCATTGCTAACACTGAAGCACAGGAGCCATGAGCAATTCATCATTTGCCTTTGCCTATTGGGGAGCGATGGCTTAGGAGACAGGTTTAGGTCCCTATCACCTAAGGCTTTTTAATTTTATGAGTCGTAAAGGTTCCATAAAAGTATTTTCTCACTACGAGTCGAAAGGATCTCGTAGGTGTAGTCTTCTTAGGAGTTGTGGGGACTCCCAAGTGTGTTTTTCCTTTGTGAGTCGTAAGGATCCCACGAAGGTGTTTTCTTACGAGTCGAGAGGATTTCGTAAATTTGTTCTCATGTATCGTGAGGACACATGAGTGTGTCTTCCCAAATGGAGCATAATTCCAAGGGCGGAGACCGGCCGCATGACTGGTGATTGTGATGGGGATTATTTGAGCCCGTGGATTGTATATGGTAGTCCATTTTGGAACTGGCCGTAGGGCAGGGAGAATTTTGGGAATTTGAATTTTGGTTGGCGTATGCATCGCTATACCGGAATATGCTACTAGGAGCGACTCATCATTCGTCGCTGGGAATTTAGAGATTTTTGTTGGCGTCTGCATCGCTGCACTAGAATATGGTACCAGGAGCGACTCATCATTCGTAATTTTTTTACCGCGATTGCTCCACCATTTTAGCTTTTCTTATTGCGAAGGTCGCGATTGCCCTATCATTTCGGCTGTTTATTCGCGGTTGCCCTATTATTTCAGCTGTTTATTTTTATTTTTTATTTTACTCGCTGATTTTTATTGCGAGTCGCCCCATCATTTCGGCTTATTTATTTATTTACACACATTTTTTTACATCCCCAGTTTAACGACTTAGAGGTCGATTGTTTCCAGTTTAACGACGTGGTGGTCGAATGTTCCCAGTTTAACGACGTGGTGGTCCTATATGTTTTTTTATCTCAGCTCCTCGAACTTTGATCTTGGCGGAGCTATGTTGATGACCGTAGCTTTGTGGCTTGCCGGTACATCCGAGGACCGTGAGGTTTTCCTAAGCCTGTATTGGTTCTCCACCCAATCTTTGAAAATATAGCAGTCTTCGATATTATGACTTACCATTCTATGATATGGGCAGTATATGGGATTGCCGGTCATGTTCATTTCATGTGGCCTCTTTGGAATAGGCAGTTGCAGACCGTTGTTTAAGGCGTCCTCTAATATTTTGCGGATTTCATCCCTCCTGAAGCAGTATACTTTCTTCTTTCTCTCCAATAGAGTAGGTGTCCTTACTGATGTTGGACTCAGAGGACGATCAGTCTTTGGTTCGGCTACTATCCGCTTACCATGTTCAGTGTACGTATCAGAGGGACTGGAGGCTGATCACGGCCGTTTTTCGCAAATGTGTTCCGCTTTTGGGCTGGAGGGGGTATCAGTTGGTTGTTTCCGGATATCAATTCCTAGCCCATGAACCAAAATTTGATTTTGCTGTAATTGCAATCAGGCGACTTGAATCGTAAGATCTGCCACGACGTTTACCAGCTCGTCGACTTTGGAATGGACCTTGGCCATCTCTTTGTCTCTATCTTGAAGCTGCTTTTGAATCTATTGGAATAATACTTGTTCTATAGTTCCAGATATGACAACGGGGTCATCCTTACCGCCTGAGCTTGATTCAGCATGAACTACGAGTTCCTTTGGCTTAATAGCCTGAGCGAGCTCTTCATCATTTGGATCGAGCCAGTGTTGGATGGCAACAACTGCGTCATTGTCATGGCTATAAGGCGTAGGAGGACTTGTTCCTCTAAGCGCCATCATGTAGACCATATGTGTTGTGTACCCGTCTATTGCTTCTTCATCGGCAATGTTGCTCGCTTGGCTCTTAGGTTGTTGCCATGGTCTGCCCCTTTCAGGAGAGGGTGAACAATTGAGAGTGATCGGCTCCCCAAATATCTCGGTCTCTGTTTGTATAAAATTGGCGGTCGCAACTCGATCGTTTGCCAACACGTCAGGGGATAGTGATATTTCTCCTGCCTTGTATTGTTTCTCGACCCAATCCTTGAAGATGCAACAGTCTTTAATAGTGTGCACCAGCACTCAGTGGTATCGGCAAAAGTTGGGATGATCAGTCCTGTTCGCTTCACTTAGCCTTTTTGGTTCTGGTAGCTGAAGGCCATTCTTCAGAGCATCTTTGAATATTTTTGGAACCTTGTCTCTTCTGAAAGAGTAGATCTTATTTCTCCTTTCCTCCAAAGTTGGCTCTCGAGATTTGTTAATTTTTGCTCCGCCCGCTCTCTACTTATCAGCCTCACTGGAAGGGTTCTCATTACATTCCAGAGGATGCTGGTCTTAGAAAGCGGCAGCCACATTCATACCAGATTGGATTTGAGATGTAGTGGCCCCATCCTTGCTCTTGCTGCATGTGCCCACCATGCAGACAGTATGGACCACATATCCAGACATCTCTTTATCTTTGCCGGCTGATTTTTCGGACCATCGTCGTGACCTTTCCTCTTCTGGAAAGGAAAGGCAACTGAAAACAGTTGGTTTGACTGGGTCTTTGGGTGGCACTGTCCGGATCGCAGCTTTCTTGACTCTCGAGGTCATGGCATTCTTCTGGACCAATTTCAGTGGTTCAAAAGAGTTAGCAAGCTTTACAGTCAATTCAGCTATTGTTGCGGGGTAACCCTGTTCTTGGAACCTCATGAAGTTCAGCTTAGCAGGAGCCCTAGCTCTTTTGTTGGCTCTGTATCTGAGCCTTTTCTGTCTTAGCTTCTCGATTTTGAGGTCTTGACAGGCATCCGTCATCCAGGAAGCCATCGTGTGTCGATTGACGGGGAGCTTAGAGACGATACCCGATTTAGGAGTTGTCAGGGGCGCCGTTGGAGCTTTCCCGAGATGCCTTGTTACTTTGTTGGTGTTGATGGCCTTTCCCTCAGCTGGAGCTAAGGAAAGTCGTTCAAACACTGACTTGTGTTTGAGTAGTGGTGCCTTCGAGATCACCACATTTGGCCTTCTGCCTTTCGAGGCCAGTCTGTCTGTTACTGGTGTTTGAGAAGCTGGGATGGCGCTAGCTGGCACGAACAGAATAGAGCCAAATGGTAGTAGCGGCTCCTCCCACTGTCGCCCGAGACTGGCCGAGAGGACCGTCCTGGCGTCCATCTTCATCGTGTAGGAGATGGGAGTCGTGTTGAGAACTGAGCTTGTCCTTGGAGACATTTTTGCTGCGTCCGAAGATTGCAATTGGAAATTGTTAATCTGCAAATAGAAACATGATTTCAGTACAGGCAATCGATATGTATATTGATTGAGTTCGCATGAACGTTTAACTCGAAATATGGGAGGAGAGATTGGTCCCATCGGCCGTGCCAGAATCTGTAGGGTGTGTTTCGTCACCCCATTGAGATAGGAATACGCGTCGCTTGTCAGGCGTACTACAAATTGCCCCTGCCTAGAGTAGGCAGGGGTTATTGATTGTGGGGATCCGAATCTCCGGCAGCCGCAGACTAAGCTGCCGTTAATTACCCTTCGTCTTTGGAGCGAGAGAACCTCCGATTGATGGGTCAAACTGGTCATATGAACTCAATGTGCAGTGTGCGTATGTGTGTTTTGAGGGGTTTTGGATATATCGGGGCCCTCGCAGAGTTTACGGGGGTCCCGCTACCCGGATAGCAGGGTGGGGGTCAAGAGAGCTAGCAGCCCCTTGCGGGGTGCAGGCAGCGCTCTGTTTGAAATTTTTTCTAATGGGAAAAGTGTTGTGGAATGTGTATATATAAAAAAAGGGAAAATAGCGTCCAAAGGATGCGTAGGTGCCAGCGCCTCATGTGCCCAGCACGTGGGGGTTGGGCGCCGGATGCCGGCGCCTCGTCTGTTTGGCATGTGGGCGTCGCGCGTGCTTGGCACGCGGGCACCGGACGCTTGCGGGAAAAGGGGGCTTAGCCCCTATACTGGGAGTTGTACTCCCAATTGACTTTTGAAGTTAAAACTCCTGAAAAAGAGGACAAAGAGGTTTAGCCCCTGCACTGGGAGTTGTACTCCTAAAAAGAAAGATTTATTATATATATATATATATATATATATATATATTTGTGGAGTTAAACTCCCAAGATATTTTCGAAGATGATGAAAGGGAACTCTTTTCTTCTCCCTTGAGCCCTATATCTTCTCTTCAGTTTTGGATCTTCCTAAAGTGAGATTTTTGGAGATGGATCTCCTTCCTCCTCTTCTCTATTGGATGGATCTTGAAGAAAAGAGGGTGGGACTTAAAAATCTTCCCTTTTAGAGATTTGATAGAAGATTTGAGTTCCCCTTCAAGGGTTTTATGGTGAAAAACTATTTATTTTTTAGAATGGAAGAGTTGAACTCTTGATTTAATTCAGAAAAGGAAAGAAGGTTTAGAACCTTGAGAAAAGGGAAGGAGGCACAAACCCTAATTTTTTAGAGGAATGAAAAAAATGTCTTTTTATTTCATTATCATGTTGCCTTATATAGTCTTACAAGTTTACACATTGCCACTTGGGCTTTACAAAATGGAATTTTGCTCATCCCATACCTCATGTGCTTATTTTTTTTGCACATGAGTCAAGGGATTTACAAAAATTTGGTTTTATGCCCAAATTTCTTACATTTATTCATAAAAATTACATCAAAATTATTTATTACATGATTTTCATTTTGGCATTGGAGAGGTCGGCCGTAGGGCTCGTCTTAGGCATGGGTCCACTTGACCTGGGCTTGGGTCCGCTTACTTGGGATTGACTTTGACTTTGATTTGGTCAACCGGGGTGTAATTTTTGACCCCAACATCGAGCTTTGGAGATGCTTAGGAGAAATAGATGTTAAATGACTGACAGATCTATTTAATAAGATTTAGAAGACTAAAAATATGCCAAATGAATGGAGAAAAAATACCCTTCTACCTATTTACAAGAATAAGGGTAATATTCAAACTTGCTCAAATTACCGTGGAATAAAACTTATGTACCACACCATGAAACTTTGGAAGAGAGTGATTGAACATAGGTTAAGAAATGATGTTAAGATAACAGAGAACCCGTTTGGTTTCATGCCTGGACGATCGACGACAGAGGCTATCCATTTGCTTCGTCAACTTGTTGAGCGTTTTCGAGAGAGGAGAAGAGATTTGCATATGGTATTAATTGATTTAGAGAAAGCGTACGACAAGATACCTAGAGAGGTATTACGAGGGACAATTATGAAGAAGGGGGTCCCTGTCAAGTACATTGACATAATCAAGAATATTTACGATGGAGTAGTGGCAAATGTCAGAACTTGCGGCGGCCTAATGAGTGATTTTCCGATTACAATTGGTTTACATTAAGGATCTGCATTAGGTCTATTCCTATTTACCATCGTGATGGATGAGTTTACTAGAACTATCCAAGATGAGATACCTTGGTGTATGCTATTCACTGAGAACATTGTTCTAGTAAATGAAATGAAAGTAGGGGTTAATACCAAATTAGAGTTATGGAGGCAAACGTTGGAATCTCGAGGGTTCTGCCATGCCCCGCTTCCCAAAATACGTAAACACGGCACGTGACAGAGCCAACCATACCACCTGTGATTAGGAATTATCATTCCACAGTCACATTATGGCTGTTGTTGGGGTCAAAAGTTTCATCCCGATCGACCAAGTCAAAACTAAGGTCAACCCCAAGTCAAGGGTCCGAACCCAAGGTAAATGGCCCCAAGCCCAAATCAAGACCAAGTATGGAAGAGGCCGGCTCCATACCAAAAAGGATGCGATAAAGTAGTCTAAATGTAATTTTTAGAAATCAATGTATGTAAAATTAACGGAAAGCCAAAATTTTGTAAACCCCATAGTTTATGTGCAAAAAGAAATAAGCACATAAGGTATGGGGCGGCACAAGTGCCATTTGGTAAAGCCCAAGGGGCTATATGTAAAGTGTGTGGCCTATTAAGGTAACATGATGAAAAAATCAAAGTATAACTTTTTCTCTCTCTCAAAAAATTATGGTTGTGTGCCTCTTTTTCCTTCCTCAAGATTCTAAACCTTCTCCCTTTTTCTAAAATTAAATCAAGAGTTTCACTCTTTAGCGAGAAAAAAATGCATATGAAATTGCCGAAATGATGAAGCAACTCGCAATAAAAATCAGCAAGCAAAAAAAATATGCATATGAAACAGCCGAAATGTTTGGGCAACTCGCGATAAAAAATAGCGAGTAAAAAAAAAAGATATAACCGAAATGATTGGGCACCGCGATAAATAGACGAAATGATTGGGCAATCGCGATTTTCGCAACATAAAAACTGAAAAGATAGAGTATCGCGGAAAGAAATAAAAAAATAAAAATGAAACTTTTCTTTCCTGCAGGTAGGTCCACACCGACCCCTGTATACAATTTATGGGCACAAATGAATGAAAGAGTACCGTATTTTTCCACCAGGCCCCGTCAAAGGGAGAGCCAGATCTTAATGGCAACATGTGCAGCCTAGAGGTCATCCCGACGTTCTTCTCATTCCGACAGGATGCAGATGCAACGTCAACAAAGCTCCAAGGAGCCAAAACAAAAAAAAGAGTGATGGAAAAAATCCTAACTCCAGCTCGACGTGCTTCTTATGCCAGCAGGATGCAGACGCAACGTCAACAAAAACCCAAGGGCCAAATCAAAGTGGTGCGATGGCATATTCCTAACTCTAGATCTTGATGGCGATATCTATAGCGTAGAGATCGACTCGACGTGCTTCTCATGCCAGCAGGGTGCAGACGCGACGTCAACAAAGAGCCAAGGGTCGAATAAAAAAGGAGTGATGTCAAAATCCCAACTCCAGCCCGACGTGCTTCTCATGCCAACAGGATGTAGACACAACGTCATCAAAGACCCAATGGTCAAACAAAAAAGAAGTAATAGCAAAATCTCAGCTCTGGCTCGACGTTCCTTCTCGGTGTAGACGCGACGTCAACAAAGGCTTCAAGGAGCCAAATCAAAAAAGAGTGATGGCAAAATTGTCACGCCCCGCTTCCCAGAGTACGCAAGATTGGGCACGTGACATAGCCAACCATGCTACCTGTGGGTAGGAAGTATCCATCCACAGTCACATTACGGCTGTAGAGATATCAAGAACAAGATAAAACTATCTAACACATGTCCACAATCCAGAATAACAAGAGTCAATGATAAGTAAATGCGGAAGCAAATGATCCAATACAATAATAGAAAAGTATGTCCCATAATGCGGGCTCACATCTGGAAATAAAAATGCAGGAAATAAAACTAACCACTACAGAACTCACAAATCTGCCTGCTGGCTGAAGTACTCCTGCTCGGGCTGCGACAGCGGTACAGAATCTGGGCCATGCAAAACCCAGACGTCAGCGCGTCATGTCAACCAGTAATATAATATGAACAGTGTAATAGGCAATGCAGAAATAAACATGAATAAAGCAATAGTATGAAACAAGCAGTGCAGGGTAGTGTGGAGTGGGTAACTAAACTGTGCTATCAGGTTTTCTATTCTAAAGTCCTTGAAATCAATTTGAGTAATCCTCCATGTAACTCAAAGGATATGTCCCATTACCCCCCGGGACCATGGATCAGGAATATGGGAACCAATAATGGTTCTGTCCCGTTACCCCCCGGGACCGCGGATCAGGAAAATGTAAGAGTCACGAATGGCTCTGTCCCGTTACCCCCCGGGACCACGGATCAAGTAATACCCTTTTAAGTTACACTTTAGTTTACACTTTTGATTTCCCCATACCCCCAAGTTATATGTGTTAGGTCAGGTATTCAGTAATCAAGAACTAATGCCAACACAGGATCAGGTAACAGCAGGTTTCGTCTGGATAGACAACAGGAATGGTCCATGAGGACTACATGTCGGGTTTGTTGGCATTAGGCACGAGATCAGGTAACAGGTCAGGTCATGGTACATCAGGTCAAGTCAACAGTAAACGGCACCATGTCAGGTGTATCAATATATATCATGTGTAACAAAGTCAAGTCAAGATGTAACAATATCGTGGGTGTGCTCACAACAGATATATAATCGAACAGGAGATTAACAGCAGGAAATAAGCAATAAATTAAACATCAATAAGCAGTTCATTCAATCACAATAGTGCATTAATATAGTGCAGCCGTTTTATTATATTAACAGGTTTTGAGCACCCTTAGCGGTGCAACAGTTTAAATGATGATGCAATACAGTTAAATCAAGCCTTTGAATACGAATATCCGAATGTAATCGAGCTACATGGGAAAGTGCTACAATCTATTAAACGGTAAAATGTGATTAACAGGTAAACTTGGTTCTTAGGTTAAAAGTGGCAAATTGTAATTTTATGTTAACTGTAAAAATGATACATGTCATATTACAACCAAATGAGAAAATAACTATACCGCGTTAAGTTTTGCAAGTTTAATGAGTCAAAACATATATAATTGTATAGTATAGCATGTAGCAAGTGATACTTGCCTCGACGGGTCGCGAACCGGGAAAAACGGAACGTAAATTGTCGGCGGGGAAACCCGCGACGGACGCACGGTTCACGGATTGAACCCAAACAACGAACAATAGGACCATGCGGACCGGGGTACCTCGCTGGAACGTGGGAACACGTCACCGGCATCGCCGGATTCCGGCGAAAAAAGCGAACGGTGAAATATCAAGTTGTGCAAACAAGAATGCAAAGGAACCAGAGAAAAAGAAGGAGGAAAAGGAGGAGAAGGCTTACAGGGGTTGCAGAGGGCGTGCCAGCGATGGGGTCGACGGCGGTAGGGCGCCGGCGAGGAGGTTGCAGGCGACGGCTAGGGCTGCGGGTATGGAAACGGGGAAGAAAGTGGAGATGGAGAGGGGCTGGTCGGATCTGGTGCGCGCAGGTGAAGAGGAGGTGCCGACGGTGGCGCGGGTGACGACGACGAGGGTCGCCGACGATGTCTCCGGCCAAACAGAGAAGGCACGGGGGTTGCTGCGGGGTCTCTGTTGCGGCGCCGAGCACACGGGGAGAAGGAGGTGCAGTGGCTGCGACGAGGGCGAAAAGGCGAGGGTGATGGTGGTGGTAGCGTCGGCGTTGGGGCTGCGGCGGCGACGGGCACGGTGGCTAGGGCTGGGTTGGCGATGGGTTTTCTCGTGAAGGGTTCTGTGAAAAATATGAGGGGGAGGAACTATATATATATATATATATATATATATATAGGGAAGAGAGAGAGAAATCAGAGAGAGAGAGAGAGATAGAAATCAGAGAGAGAGAGAGATACGTTGTAGGAGGGGCCCACGAGAAGGAAAGAGCCTGATTGGCTGAGGAGATTTTTAAAAGGTTAAAATTTATTTAAAAGATTCAAATAACAGTGAGATTTGGTATATAAACGAAAATAATATAAGGTTTTGATTATTTTATTAATTTAGGATTTTGGCGCTAAATGAAACATTTCCAAATCGCGCCCGGGTTGGGTCCAAAAATTCGAAATTCAAATAACAGGATTTTAAGCGGGTTCCAAATTTTAAAATGAAATGTTTTATGATTAAAAAGCATACCTCCAAGTCGGACACCTGTACGCGCACGTAGTCGTCTAAACTCGCCCGTTTCACCGAACGGGACGAGAACTCGACGCACAGATGCTACCACGCGGCTAGGGGTGACGAGTAGGCCACGATAGATATTTTTAATTTTATTTTAGGTGCTAAAATTTGTTATATGCAGAAATGACTTAGCCAGATAAAATTTTACAGTAAGTGTCAAACAGGCAAGCTAAATGAAATGATTAATATCTAATGCTCAACCAGTAACAGAAAATAGTAGTATTGGGCTCGAGTGTTACAAAAATCCTAACTCCAGCTCGACGTGCTTTTCATGCCAACAGGATGTAGACACAACGTCATCAAAGACCCAAGGGTCAAATAAAAAAGAAGTAATGGCAAAATCCCAGCTCTAGATCGACGTTCCTTCTCGGTGCAGATGCGCCATCAACAAAGGCTCCAAGGAGCCAAATCAAAAAGGAGTGACGACAAAATCCTAACTCCAGCTCAACGTGCTTCTCATGTCAGCAAGATACAGACGCAACGTCAATAAGGACCCAAGGGTCAAATCAAAATGGAGCGATGGTATATTCCTAGCTCCAGATCTTAATGGCGACACCTACAGCCTAGAGATTGACTTGACGTGCTTCTCATGCCAGCATGGTGTAGACGAGATATCAACAAAGACCCAAGGGTCGAACAAAAGAGAAGTGACGGCATATCCCAAGCTCCAGATCTCGATGGCAATACATACAGCATAGAGATTATACAGATGTCTACCCCACTTCAGCAAAGAATCGGCGCGAAATCGTCAAACCAAAAACGAAGTTACGACATATTCCTAATTTCGGGTCTTGACTATAATAATACAAAGCCTAAAGACCGTTGGAGATCGTCCCACCCTAGAAGGGTGCGGTTATGACTCATCGGGGTTCCAAATTGAGCCTAACCTCAAGTAAAAAATGTCATGGCAAATACATAACGGTTGTTCTTCCAAGGGTAATATGACCTAAGAAAATTACTTGAAGACGTCTTGTCCAGTCTCAGAAGAGATCAGAGACACGACGGTCACTGGGCTACTTGAATAGTGGCTTAAAGACTGCATATCAAGGAATACATCAGCCAACACGGCTGTACCACAGACTAATACTCTGGTACGACAAACCTAACGGACCCCTATCAAAAAGAGGGTTATCTATATTTCACGTTAGGATACACCTTCGAGAACGTTAGGATACACCTTCGAGATCCTCTCGACTCGTAGGGAATTTTTTTTATGAGATCTTCACGGCTCATGAGGGTGAAAAGCCTTAGGCAACGGGGATATCAACCTGTTTCCTAAGCACTATGTCCCTATGAGTAGGTCCAAATTGGCTCTTGTATACTATCCACGGGTCACATTCTCCAAAATCACATACCGATGAGGAGGAGAAACCACTTACGAGTCCTTTCGACTCGTAAGGGGAAAATTCTCTTGTGAGATCCTTATGGCTCTCAAGAGAAAACACACTTAGGAGTTCTCACGACTTCTAAGGAGAAAAGACACCTACGAGATCCTCTTGACTCGTAGGGAGAAAAGTTTTTATGAGACCCTCACGGCTCATAAAGTTGAAAAACCTTAGACGACAAATCTAAAACCTATTTCCTAAGCCATCGCTGCCCTACAGGGAGGTCTAAACTGATTCTTGTATACTATCCACGGGCCACATTTTCCAATAAAGTAAAAATGCACTTACAGGTCCTCACGAATCGTAAGGAGAAAATACCGGTGTGAGATTCTTACGACTCACGAAGGTGATGAACACTTAGAAATCTTCTCGATTTCTAAGGAAAATACGCACCTATGAGATCCTCACGACTCACAGGGAGAAAAACCTTCTTGAGACCCTTACGACTCATGAAGATGAAAAAAGCCTTAGGCTACAATCTTAATACGTTAGGACCTAAACCTGTCTCCCGAGCCATCAATTTAATTGTTAGTCAAGTTACATAGCGTCTCACGTGAAACACATGTGAGCACCAGAAAACAGAAAAGCTTAGTGTTTAGCACTAGTGCAACGCCTCACGTGAAAAACATGTGAGCGCCAGACGCTCAACGCCTCACGTGAAACACACGTGAGTGCCATAAAAGGCTAGTGCTTAGCACTATTATCACGCCTCACATGAAACACATGTGAGTGCTAATATGCAACTGAGTGCTTAGCACTGCTAGGTAGTACAGAAATCCAGTCTTAGGCTAAATTGGCTAAGTTTCCTGAGGTTAAACCTCTTTGATTCTTCAAGCGAGTCCATATGCTCGTGATTTCTAAACCGATCTTAGTCTCAAATATGACTAATGATCTCTAATTGATGATATCTAAAATGATATTCATCCCATACCTCCTAAGGTAAACTTAGTCTCAAATAAGGCCAATGATAATTAGATGATCCACCATGATCCTTCCCTCAAACAAGGGATTTAGTTCAAGTGTGCATCTCTTCACACCTCTGATATATGTCGTTGTAATTGCTCAACTTTTTCTGAGAGGTGGCGGGTCCCGACAACCAACAACTCCTTTCCCATCCCAATTTGATATAAAATTTCATCAAGACAGGGAATGATACATCCCACATTGATGCAATCCAAATTGACGTACACACCTCAAATTGGGTTGCACCTAAAATTGAGCGCATTGTAGGGTCCTAAGCACAACAGCAAGGTTTCCGGTGGTATCGTTCATGCCAAATTAAAATTTTGCCATGCTTAAAAGAACCCTAACCTAGACCGATTACTAGAGAATCATGCGGAATCGAAATGTAAACTACTTTACTTCTAAGTGATTAAGGATTACAACTTTTGTAGTCCGCTCCTTCACTTCATAATCTCCAAGTAGTGGTCCCTTCGGTACGATCCAAGAACTTCCGGACTCTTGAGAGGCTCCACAAGGCGTATGATGCATACTTGCTTGTAGTCTTCGAAATCCAAGATGATCTATTTCGAGGAAACAAGAACACAAGCTATCTCTTCACCAATATAAAATTAGTGAAGCCAACACACTAAACTATATGGCTAGTGTAGAAGAAGATGATGAAGTAGGAATTTTGCTCACTTTATAATTTCTTTTCTCACTATTTTTCTTCTCTATCTCAAGATTAAGAGAAAGCTTGAAGAAGATGAAGAAAGAAGAAGATGAATGAATTATTGTGATGAAGTTAGAAATGCAACCATGGTGAGTTATGTCATCCATAACCCATGTAGAGAATAAACCATGAGTTAGGGTTAAAGGTTAGGTTAAGAAATATCTTAAGTAAAAACAAAAGAGGTAGACTTTAGTCAATGTTCTACAAGCTTCATCCAAAAGATCGAGCATGACTAATTCCACTTTATTTGAATTACTTAATAATAAATATAAATCCTAATCTTAACCCTAGCATGGTATAAGTCTCTCACACACAAATTGCATATATAACCTAGCATGATACATAATATATATCGCATATATATAATGTATATACAAGTGAGAAAAAGAAATGGTCAAGTGAGCTAATATTAGTCAATGTAAATTCATATATCAAATATATAATTATACATTAAATCAACACTTGATTTAATGATCCAGATATATCACATATAACCGACTAATATCTTTAATATCAACTTACTGAATCAACACTTGATTCGATAACCCGACTATATCACATATACCCGGCCGATATCACATATCGCGAGAATAGAATACGGTATCACATACATGTATTATTCTCGGTCCCGCACATATCACATATGTGCTCTTACTCCGTTTCTCCTGAGCCAGGAAACCTCTTTATAGGACTCTAAAGACTCGTCAATACGCCGGCAGTAGGTGATGATCATATCAAACACCCACAAGCTGCAAGCGGTCAGCTAAACATAACAGCCACCCGGGTATTGAGCGATTAGAAGATCAACAAGCAAGCCTGTACATACTCCTGCGAATCTAATCAGTAACACTACCGTACAGTCCGGTCTCTTCGTCTGATATATCGCATGTCCAGTCTAGGGGTGGTAAACATCAGACCCCAGTAACCGATAAGTCGTGTCGATGTGAGGCTCATAACGGGTCGAGAAACTACTGATAACACTTACCAGTAGATCTCCATATCAGCCCTTGCCAGGGACTTCCAGTTATAGCCAATCGAGCACAGCGCAACATCAACCCCCAATACCGGAAGAGACGAAATCCCTCCTATTGCTCATTGCCTCCATGTGATTCAGGACTATACCCAAAAGCCACCGTTTTGCACGTTCTCATGAACGTGGTAAGGTGGAAATCAAAGCACAGTGGAAATCACACAAGACTCTATGACGACCTTAGGTCTACAGACTAACCTGTACTAGTGTCACCAGAGAACTGCTATCTGACGATAGGTATAATACCATCTAGGAGTTCTCGGCGAGTCTGTTCAGTGTACACAGTCTCCACTGAGTACCCGTATACCATCTTTGATGTCAAACACCAATGGATGTGGGATCATCCATCGCCCATCATATGGGTCAAGATGCGTATACGCTAGTCTACTCTGGAGTATCGATGCCCTGTCTCGATACACCCTCGACTAGGAACAATTATAGGATGTACTTTTGGACTACCCTGGCCCCACTAGTATGATCTCCATCATAGTCCTAGTAGTCAAGTATACATCTTAAGGGCTTTATTAACATGGAAGAGCAAGACAGTAACACAATACAAGTCAACATGTTAAGACAAAAAGCAACCAGATAACATACTATCATATCGATCAAGAAAGTCATCTCTATATATATCCAAGCATCCACTATAATATACATCACATGTACAATAATGGCCTCTAGGGCATATACATAACTAACAATCTCCTACTTGCACTAAGACCAGCTGTTGTAGTATTTCATACCCAACATCCCGAAGAGTCTCTCAAATTGTATCTGGGGTATAGCCTTCGTGAGTGGATCCGCAGTGTTGTCCTTTGTGTCAACTCTCCTGACCTCGATCTCTCAGCGATCAACTATCTCCCGGATCAGGTGATACCGCCTCAGAATATGCCTGGATCTCTGATGGGACCTGGGTTCCTTGGCCAAAGCCACTGCTCTATTGTTATCACAATACAAAGGTATTGGATGCTCAATGGACGGAACCACTCCAAGTTCGTTTATGAACTTCTTCATCCAGACAGCCTCTTTGGCAGCATCGTTGGCAGCGATGTATTCAGCCTTCATCGTCCAGTCTGCCACGGTTTCCTATTTGGAACTCTTCCAACAAGTCGTCCCTCCATTGAGGGTAAAGACAAATCCCGTGTGCGACTTAGAGTCGTCCTTATCACATTGGAAGCTCGAACCGGTAAAGGACTCCACTTGAAGTTCACCGTTACCATACACCAAGAACATCTCTTTAGTCCTTCTTAAGTACTTGAGAATGTTCTTCACAGCTGTCCAGTGACTCTCTCGTGAATCTGCTTGATACCGACTCACTATACTTAGTGAGTATGCTATATCGGGTCTGGTATATATCATCGCGTATATGATAGAGCCTTCTGCCGAAGCATAGGGTATCCCTTGCATACGAGCTCTCTCCAAATCAGTTTTGGGATACATCCCTTTGGAGAGAGTGAGTCTAAAGATCGGTGGTAAGTTCCCACGCTTAGATTCTTCCATACTAAATCTCTTTAATATGGTGTCAATGTACCTGGATTGGGACAATCCTAGTATCCTCTTAGATTTATCTCTATAGATCTTAATCCCCAAGATGCAGGAGGCATCATCTAGATCTTTCATTGAGAATCTTTGTGATAAGAAGAGCTTGACCGAGTGCAGCATAAGAACATCATTTCCTATCAAGAGTATGTCATCCACGTACAATATGAGGAAGTCAACCTTACTCTCTGCAAACTTCTTGTATATACAAGGTTCATCTACGTTTTTGATGAAGTCAAATTCTTTGACTACAACATCAAAACAGATGTTCTAACTCCACGATGCCTGCTTTAACCCGTAGATGAATTTAAGCAGCTTGCACATCTTTCCGCTGCTCCCACTGTCTACGAAGCCCTCTGGCTGAGTCATGTACACGCACTCTTCTAAATCACCATTTAGAAAGGCGGACTTAATATCCATTTGCCAGATTTCGTAGTCATGGTATGCAGCAATAGCAAGTAAGATCCGGATGGACTTAAGCATAGCCACTGGAGAAAAGGTTTCATCATAATCCACACCTGGTCGTTGACGAAAACCTTTTACAATATGTCTAGCTTTGAAAGTCTCAACTTTTCCATCTACACCAAGTTTCTTCTTAAAAATCCATTTGCTCCCAATGGGTTTTACCCCTTCAGGAGCAACTTCCAAAGTCTATACTTTGTTGGTGTACATGGATTCCATCTCAGATTGCATTGCATCCAGTCATTTCACAGAGTCCCCACCCGTGATGGCCTGCTAGAAGCTATTCGGGTCATCATCTTCCATGATGCAGTCCTCGCTCCCACCATCAATGAGAAAACCGTAGTATCTCTCAGGTGGATGAGGAACCCTACTATATCGGCGGAGAGGCTGGGGTTCGTTGGATGTTAGTGTATATACCCTAGGGGCCATTATTGTATCATACTAGCTTATATTTACTTAATGGAAGCTTGGGATATTCACAGTTATATTAACAGTCTTGCTAAATATTGTAGTATGCTACTTGGTTTATGTCTATCTTAATATGTGTATATGTTAGCATATCAAGAATACATATTGATAGAGCCCTTAGGATCTTGCTTGACTACCAGCGTTGTAATGGCAGTCACACTAGTGGGGGCTGGGTAGTCTACAAGCACATCCTTTTTCAGGTCCCTAGTCGTAAGAATATCGAGACAGGGCATTGATACTCCGGAGTAGACTAGTGTGTACGCTTCTCATCCTAGTTGGGGAGATGGTCTGTCCCACAGCCATCAGTACGTCGTACTGGAGATAGTATACAGGTGCTCGTTGGGTTACGGGTACACCGGACAGGACTCGCAGGGAACTGTTGGTTGGTATTATACCCATCGTCGGTTAACAGTTCCCAGGTGAAATGAGTACAGCATAGTCCGCAAACTTGACACTAGTGTTTCGCCTCGAGTGTGTTCCCACTGTTCTTAGATTGCTACCCTACCACGGCTCAAAGGAGTCGTGCAAACAGGTAGCAGTTGGGTGCAGTCCCGAATCACTTGGATGCAGTGGCGGTTAGATAGGATTCGTCTCTCCCGGTATTGGGAGTTGATATCACGCTGTGTTTGGAGAGCCATTACGCAAAGTCTCTGGCCAGGGCAAGCGAGATTTACTGGTAGGATTTCCAGTAGCTTCTCAAGGTGTAATGGGCTTCGCTCCGACACGACTTATACCGCTTTTAGGGGACTGACGCTTGCCGCCCCCTAGGCCCGATATGCGATAGTCTTAGACGAACAGACCGGACTGTACGGAGATTGTCACATCAGGCTCAGTAGGAGTTCGGATGGGTTTCCTCATCGGCCTTCTTATCGACATCTACCTGGGGACCGTTACGTACAGCTAGTGCCGCTTGTGGTCTGTGGTTAAACCCACTGCCAGCGTAGTAGTCGAGTCTTTAGAGTCCCACACAGAGAGTTTCCCTGCTTCGGGCGAAACGATATAGAGGTCGTATGGTTTTACGACAGGATTCGGACACATACGTGTTTTCACGCACGTACGATGTTCGGACAGTTTTTACTAGCGGGCTTTAGTTTAAGCCAGATTCTAGTATTGGATTATTGGATTTATACAGTCTCAGTATTTCCGTGTTTTCACGGATAGGAGGGGCGTTCTCGTAATTACTCGAGAAGCTTCTAGAAGGTTGATGAGGTGGAGAGCTTAGGTGTTATATGCATTAAATGGTTTTATGACTCATGGAGATGATTCATCAAGAGAGTTAATGAAGCATTAATACTTTTAATGACTCACTAGATGATTCATTATGTATTAAATGAAGTATGAAGATATTTGTGCAAAGATATTTTTTTGCAAGATATTTTATGCTTCATATATATATACACAAATGAGTTAATTTCCATATGATTTATTCTTACCTTCTCTCTCCTCAAGCTCACTCTCTCTTCAACCCTAACCCTAACCTCTCATGTGTTGAGATCCAAGGGTTAGTAAGACTAATAGATTCCTAATTCTCTTCTATATCCTCTAGGTTGCTTTGATTAGCACTCATAGCCACTTAGTTACCTCAAGTGTGAGGTTAAAACTTGGAGAAGTAGCTCTCGGATGGATCTTCTATCACAACGAGGAGGCCGATGAGGAGGTGGTCTACGAGAACAAGAAGGGATAGATTCATTAGGTATAATCATCTTCCATAGTAGCTAAAAACTTCTATGTTGTTGTTAGTTAGGGTTTAGCAAAGATCCGTAAAGTTAGTCGATATTAGTTTAAACAAAATGACCGTTTTACCTATTCTGCCTCCCCGCATCATGTGGGGTGTCTAACGTCAACTTACAGTGGTATCAGAGACTCGCTAAATCATAACTAACTTGTTAGCAAAGTCGTTAGTAATTCGATCGCAAAACGAACCCGGAAAAACATCATTTTCACATAGTTTCTGTCGTTTTTAAAACGGGGTCTAAAAATTTTTCAGGGACCCTTAAAAATACAAGCAGGGAATTATAAGGTTACTGGAGAAATTTGGGATCCTAACTCGGCCAAACCGCCGAGGAACTGCGGCCGATCCAAAGCGATCCGCCGCGGATCCGCGGCCGAGTTGGAGCCGAGTCAGCCCAAATTTCGCCAGTAACTCTTTTGTGTTAATTTTGTATTTTCTGGGATGTTATTTTTCTGCTCAGGTTTCAGATGCACAGAGAATTATTTGGAGTAGAATCATTTGTGTTTGCTTGATCGAAATTCTAAGATGTTTGTCTAACTTGATTATATCTATGATTTGTTTAATGTGTTCGTAAACCTCCCCTAACTGCTAGTATGTCGGTTAGCAGGGGGTTGCACATTTCTGTAATGGTTTGTGTTTGTGGACTTGTTGGATTGTCATGAATGGATAGCCGGGGATGTGAGATGAGTGTTTCTTTCATCCAAATGTAATTTGTAAATTGTTGTAATATTCTTTTGCGGGGCACATCCGGACTGAGGTTGTAGCCACCGCTGTATTATTTCATTTACTGTTTCTGCTCCTAAGATAGACCCAAGATGAGGTGCACAAACTACCGGGTACTTTGAAGTGTTTAGTGGCCTACTTACGTTGTTGAGGGAGACCGCTTCGCTTCGGGTACTTGGCGGGTAGTTTGCCGTACCCGTAGGGGTCTAGGGTGGGATTTTGGCTATTCATCGCGACTGTGTAATCTGTCTTTGTTTGCAGGCTCAAAAGAAATGCAGATTCGTAGAAAATCCAATATGTTCATCTGTGATCTGGAATGCCTATTATTGCGTCTGACGAATGTACAATATCTATATATGATAGCTATTAGGCGTCACTTATGTTTTACACCCGCGCTAGCCCAGCCCCTGCTCTGTCGTTAGTTAAGTAACCTAACGGGTGAATGACGGGACCCAGTGGCGAATGCGGATGGCATAAGAGGACGTTGTATTTTCGTTGTTTTCTGCAATGATTGGTTAATTGATGGGACGCATTATATTAATGCAAAGAAAATAAACCAAAGTTGAATTGTTGGAACAGTTTAAAAGAAACCACTCGGTTATTTTAAAACAGAGGATAATTTTTAAATTGTGGAGCTTTAACCACTCCTTTTAAAAGCTATCAGGTTCTTTCGATCATATCAAGTTCACTACGTTCACGGTTTCGCCAAAACCATTCGTAGCCCTCCGTCATTTCATTTGGGTATTCAGTAGTATTCAAGCTATGTATTTTGACCAACGCCAAGGCATAGTGTTTGGTAGCTCCTGGGTATTCATTTGTTGTATAGATAGATGAGTTAGTTTGGGACAGTCGTATTATCATTTGGCCAACGTCAGGGGTATATACGGATGGGTTCAAATTGATAAGATAATGATGGGTAGAACTTGACATGTGACTTATGACATGTTGACCAACGCCAAGGTCATAAGAGCATGGGGCAGAAATTTATATCGGGAATTTCTAAAGAAACTGAAATTTGCAAAGAGTTGCATACCATTTGGAGTGTGATAATTTTGGTAGGATTCCTTCAGCTTTATCACACGATGATATTTGGATCCCGATCCTACTGTGAGTATCCGCTACTCATCAGGAGATTCGTCACTTAACGATCAATGCTATAAACCAAGTAGGTGTCGAGAAAGGTGTCAGCGGGGCTACGCCCCCAGAGAAAAGAGGTTATTTAATTAAGGAACTTCGCGAAAGCGTCATAAAACCTCGCTCGAAGTACCGACACCGGCCTGGCTGAACGGTTAAGCAAGTATTGTACGGTGAGAATAGTCCTGACTAGTTCTTCCTTTTTGGTTTGAGGAGGGATTCGAAAAACAGTGGGAGCCATCCAGTTTAGATAAACTAAAAACCACTCTAAACTTGCAAAAGTATCATGCTAAAGTGTTCCCTCTCTCTCATTACAGCGACCCAGAACATGACAGGCCTTAAGTTACTATTAGAGAAAAATATTTTGATAGGGCCAAACTATAAAGATTGGTTCCGGAATGTTAAGATGGCTTTGACTTATGACAAATTGGGGTATATCCTTACTGCTAAGGCACCTGCTGTCCCTGGTCCAAAATCCAGTCTTGCGGATAAGGAAATCCACAAGACCTGGAGTTAGATTGCGCGAAGGCCAAATGCATCGTGCTTGCCTCTATGAATAATGAACATCAGAGGAGGCATGAGGATATGGATCTTGAATCCATATTTCTCCATACAAAGGATCTGTATGGAGAGCAATCTCGTATAGCAAGATACGAGAGCTTGAAGAACTTGTTTCAGTCGAGGCTGGCTGTCGGATCATCTGTAGGAGAACATGTCCTAAAGATGATTGGCTATATAGAAGAGCTCACGGACCTCGGGACGACTTTAGAGAACGAGCTCTATACAGACTTGATTCTTCAGTCCCTTCCTTCCACCTACGCCCGGTTTATTCTGAATTTCAACATTCAAAGAAAAGAAGTTGAACTTCCAGAACTCCTTAACATGTTGAGGAGTGCAGAGGGCACCTTGCAGAAGGCAAGGGAAACACCCACTATGTTTGTTTGCTGTGCTTCCTCTTCCGGGTCCAAGGCTAGGGCCAAAGGAAGGAAGAAGAAGGCCGCTACCAAACCGAGAGGTGATGTTAGTAAGGTGGGAGTTAAGGAAAAGACAAAGATTGCGGTGCCAGTAGTGGAAAAGGACGAGTGCTTCCACTGTCGTAGAAAAGGCCATTGGAAGAAAGATTGCAAAGCTTGGATTACCAAGAATCAGGAACCGAAGCAAGCTGTGGTTTCGACTTAAGGTGTGATTGTAATTGAAAATTGTCTGTCAATCAACTTTACTTCCTGGGTATTGAATACCAGATCAGGATCTCATATATGCAATTCATTGCAGGCACTGAGAAACCGTAGAGTGCTGAAGGTTGGTGATATGACCCTCTAGGATTGACAAGTTGACATATTTTGGTTTTGCGCAACTGTTTTTTTGTACCTAGTTTAATGTGTAATATCATATCAGTATCGTTGTTATCAAAAGAAGGTTATGATTTCACGTTTGTAAGCGATGTTGTTAACATCCACCTTAATCATGGTTTGATTGGGTCCGGTACACTAGATAACGGTATATACGTGCTAAACCAATTACAGATTTTCAATGTCCAGAACACACTAAAAAGAAAGTCTCCAGATATAAATAAGGCTTTCTTATGGCATTGTAGACTAGGTCACGTCAATGAGACAAGTTTATCTAAGTTACATAGAGAAGCATATTTGGATCCGTTCGAATATCAATCTTATGCCACTTGTCAATGATGTCTCAAAGGAAAGATGACAAAGACTCCATTCACTGAACATGGAGTAAGAGCGAGCGAGCTTTTAGGACTCATACACAGCGATGTATGTGGTCCAATGTCTACACATGCAAGAGGTGGTTTTTCCTATTTCATTACTTTTACGGATGATTGCTCTAGGTACGGATTCATTTTCTTGATGAAACATAAATCCGAGACCTTTGAGAAATTCCAAGAATATAAGAATGAAGTAGAAAACCAAACCGGCAAAAGTATAAAGACACTGAGATCTGATCGAGGTGGTGAATACTTAAGTGCCGAGTTCCTAGGTTACCTAAAAGAGAAAGGAATTCTCTCTCAGTTTACTCCTCCATACACTCCACAGCATAACGGTGTATCGGAGAGATGGAACTGAACTCTATTAGATATGGTACGTTCCATGATGAGTAATGCTGAGTTACCGCGATCTTTCTGGGGTTATGCGCTAGAATCAGCAGCATATCTTTTGAACATGGCTCCTACCAAGACTGTGCCTACCACGCCATATCAGATGTGGAGTGGGAAGAAACCCTATCTTCAGTATCTGAAAATATGGGGATGTCCAGTTTTTGTTAAAAAGCAGCATGCAGACAAACTCGAGGCACGATCAGTATAGTGTAAGTTTGTGGGATATCCAAAGAACTCCAAGGGGTATTTCTTCTATTACGCAGAGAAACAAAAGGTTTTTGTTTCTCGTCATGCCCATTTTCTAGAACAGCAGTTTTTAGAAAAGGAAACAAGTGGGAGTGCAATAGAACTGGAAGAAATTCCAGAACCACAAACTACTACTGAAAGTTTGGTAGAACCAGTAGTTCAAGAAGAACGGGACATTCCCGCACCCCTCCGCAGGAGTAGTAGGCCGTCTCATCCGCCTGAGAGATACTACGGTTTTCTCATAGATGGGGATAAAGAGGATTGCGTCATTGATAATGATGAACCTACTAGCTTCCAGCAAGCCATCCAGAGCGGTGACTCGGTAAGATGGCTGGATGCAATGCGGACCGAGATGGAGTCCATGTACACCAACAAAGTATGGACTTTAGACTTTGCTCCAGATGGGGTAAAACCCATAGGATGCAAATGGATCTTCAAGAAAAAGATTGGTGTAGATGGACAGGTGGAAACCTATAAGGCTAGATTTGTTGCAAAGGGTTTTCGTCAAAGACTTGGTTTGGACTATGACGAAACTTTTTCTCCAGTGGCTATACTCAAATCCATTCGGATCCTTCTTGCCATTGCCGCCTTCCATGATTATGAGATCTGGCAGATGGACGTAAAGACGGCTTTTCTAAATGGTAGTTTAGAAGAGTGCGTCTATATGGATCAGCCAGAAGGCTTCAATCAGAGTGGGAGCAGCGGGAAAGTGTGCAAGTTGCTTAAGTCCATTTATGGACTAAAGCAGACATCGCGGAGTTGGAACATCTGTTTTGATGAAACGGTCAAAGAATATGACTTTATCAAAAATCCAGATGAACCATGTATATATAGTAAAATTGTAGCACGAACTGCCGTATTCCTCGTCTTGTACGTGGATGACATTCTATTGATAGGAAATGACATTCCTACGCTACAATCTGTCAAAGGATTCTTGTCACACAGGTTCTCCATGAAAGACCTGGGTGATGCCTCTTACATTCTGGGGATCTAGATCTATCGTGATAGATCTAAGAGGATGTTGGGACTTTCGCAGTCCAGGTATATCAACACTATACTGAAAAGATTCAGTATGGAAGATTCTAAGCGCGGTAATTTACCGGCTTGTCACGGAATCACCCTATCCAAAGAGATGTCTTCCAGGATCGCATGTCAGTTATACCCTACGCTTCTGCGGTAGGCTCTATAATGTATGCGATGTTGTGCACCAGACCAGATGTAGCTTACGCATTGAGCGTGGTAAGCAGGTATCAGTCAGACCCAGGGGAGAAGCACTGGATAGCAGTAAAGAACATTCTCAAGTACCTGAGAAGGACTAAGGAGATATTTTTGGTTTATGGCGGAAAAGACCTCAAGATCGAGGCCTTTGCTGATTCCGGCTTCCAGAGTGACAAGGATGACTCCAAGTCCATGTCAGGTTATGTCTTTACCCTCAATGGAGGGGCGGTGTGCTGGAAAAGTTCCAAGCAGGACACCGTTGCTGACTCAACGATGGAAGCGGAGTATATCGCTGCTTGCGATGCCGCAAAAGAAGCAGTCTGGATGAAGAAGTTTCTAACAGAACTTCAGGTGGTTCCTACCATTGTTGATCCAATACCGCTGTATTGCGACAACAACGGAGCTATAGCTTTAGCAAAGGAACCCAGGTCCCATCAGAAGTCCAGACACATCTTAAGGAGGTATCACCTGATCAGGGAGATCATAGATCGATAGGAGATCGAGGTCCGGAGAGTTCCTACAGAGGAGAACACTGCAGATCCATTCACAAAGGCCTTACCTCAGATTCAGTTCGAGAGGCTACTCGAGATGATAGGTCTTCGATACGCCAGTACATGGCCCTAGTGCAAGTGGGAGATTATTAGTGTATATGCCCTAGGGGTCATTATTGTATCATACTAGCTTGTATATTACTTAATAGAAGCTTGGGATATTCACAGTTATATTAACAGTCTTGCTAAATATGGTAGTATGCTACTTGGTTTATATCTATCTTAATATGTGTATATGTTAGCATATCAAGAATACATATTGATAGAGCCCTTAGGATCTTGCTTGACTACCAGCGTTGTGATGGCAATCACACTAGTAGGGGCTGGGTAGTCTACAAGCACATCCTTTTTCAGGTCCCTAGTCGTAAGATTATTGAGACAGGGCATCGATACTCCGGAGTAGACTAGTGTGTACGCTTCTCATCCCAGTTGGGGAGATGGTCTGTCCCACAGCCATCAGTATGTTGTACTGGAGATAGTATACATGTGCTCGTTGGGTTACGGGTACACCGGACAGGACTCGCAGGGAACTTCTAGTTGGTAATATACCCGTCGTCAGTTAACAGTTCCCAGGTGACATGAGTACAATATAGTCCGCAGACTTGACACTGCTGTTTCGCCACGAGTGTGTTCCCACTGTTCTTAGATTGCTACCCTACCACGGCTCAAAGGAGTCGTGCAAACAGGTAGCAGTTGGGTGCATTCCCGAAGCACTTGGAGGCAGTGGCGGTTAGATTGGATTCGTCTCTGCCGGTATTGGGAGTTAATATCGTGCTTTGTTTGGAGAGCCATTACGCAAAGTCTCTAGCCAGGGCAAGCGAGATTTACTGGTAGGATTTCCAGTAGCTTCTTAAGGTGTAATGGGCTTCACTCCGACACTACTTATACCGCTTTTAGGGGACTGACGCTTGCCGCCCCCTAGGCCCGATATGCGATAGTTTTAGACGAACAGACCGGACTGTACGGAGATTGTCACATCAGGCTCAGTAGGAGTTCGGATGGGTTTCCTCATCGGCCTTCTTATCGACATCTGCCTGGGGACCGTTACGTACAGCTAGTGCCGCTTGCGATCTGTGGTTAAACTCACTGCCAGCGTAGTAGTCGAGTGTTTAGAGTCCCACACAGAGAGTTTCCCTACTTCGGGCGAAACGATATAGAGGTCGTATGGTTTTACGACAGGGTTCAGACACATACGTGTTTTCACGCACGTACGATGTTCGGACAGTTTTTACTAGCGGGCTTTAGTTTAAGCCAGATTCTAGTATTGGATTATTGGATTTATACAGTCTCAGTATTTCCGTGTTTTCACGGATAGGAGGGGCGTTCTCGTAATTACTCGAGAAGCTTCTAGAAGGTTGATGAGGTGGAGAGCTTAGGTGTTATATGCATTAAATGGTTTTGTGACTCATGGAGATGATTTATCAAGAGAGTTAATGAAGCATTAATGCTTTTAATAACTCACTAGATGATTCATTATGTATTAAATGAAGCATGAAGATATTTGTGCAAAGATATTTTTTTGCAAGATATTTTATGCTTCATATATATACACAAATGAGTTAATTTCCATATGATTTATTCTCACCTTCTCTCTCCTCAAGCTCTCTCTCTTCAACCCTAACCCTAACCTCTCATATGTTGAGATCCAAGGGTTAGTAAGACTAATAGATCCCTAATCCTTTTCTATATCCTCTAGGTTGCTTTGATTAGCACTCATAGCCACTTAGTTACCTCAAGTGTAAGGTTAAAGCTTGGAGAAGTAGCTCTCGGGTGGATCTTCTATCACAACGAGGAGGCCGACGAGGAGGTGGTCTACAAGAACAAGAAGGACTAGATTCATTAGGTATAATCATCTTCCATAGTAGCTAAACACTTCTATGTTGTTGTTAGTTAGGGTTTAGCAAAGATCCGTAAAGTTAGTCGATATTAGTTTAAACAAAATGATTGTTTTACCTATTCCGCCTCCCCGCATCATGTGGGGTGTCTAACGTCGACTTACATTGGAGACTACTGAATCCTCTGGTTCCACCAAATCTTCTGTCGTAGTTTGTATAGCTGGAACTTCTTCCAGTTCTACCTGCTTACCACTAATTTCTTTCATAAGAAAACCCTTTTCTAAAAAGGTTGCATGTCGAGAAACAAACACCTTTTGTTCCTCGGAATGGTAGAAGATATACCCTCGCGAATATTTGGGATACCCTATAAACTTGCACAGAATTGACCTTGCCTCGAGCTTGTCCTGATTTTGTGTTTTCACATAGGCCGGACAACCCTATATCTGAATAAAATTAAGATATGTCCTCTTCCCATTTCATATCTCATATGGAGTGGTAGGCACAGATTTGGTGGGAACTCTATTCAATAGATATGCTGCTGTCTCAAGCACATAACCCCAAAAGGAAATAGGCAACTCAGCAGTGTTCATCATCGAGCGCACCATATCTAATAGGGTGCGATTCCTCCGTTCTGATACACCATTGTGCTGTGGTGTATACAGAGGAGTAAGCCGAGAGAGAATCCCATTCTCTTTTAGATAGTCCAGGAACTCATTGCTCAAGTATTCTCCTCCTCGATCAGATCGAAGGATCTTAATACTTTTACTCGTTTGGTTCTCGATTTCATGCTTATATTCTTTGAATTTCTCAAAAGCTTCAGACTTGTGTTTCATCAGGAACATATGTCCGTATCTTGAGAGATCATCAGTGAATGTAATGAAGTACGAGGAATCATTCCTGGTATGTGTAGACATGGGACCGCATACATCACTATGTATCAGTCCCAAGAGTTCCGTAACTCTTTCTCCGTGTCCTGTAAATGGAGTTTTGGTCATCTTGCCTTTGAGACATGGCTGGCAAGTGTGATAAGATGAAAATTCGAACGAATTCAAATATCCATCCTTATGTTACTTAGCTAGTCGTGTCGCATTGATATGACCTAGTCTACAATGCCACAAGAAAGATTCGTTCATTTCTGAACTCTTCCTCTTGTGTGTGTTTTGTATATTAAGAACCGTGGTTTGATCTAGAACGTATATGCCATCATTTAACGAGCCTGATCCAATCAACTTTTGATTCAGGAAGATGTTCATAACATTATCCTGTACTACAAAATTATATTCTTCTTTACTTAATAAAGAAACTGATATAAGATTGCATATCAGGGTCGGAATATAATAACATTCGTTCAGAATCAATGTATTACCATTTGGTAATACAAGGTGATATTCACCAACTGCTTTGGCTACAACATTTGCACCATTCTCTACTCTTACGGAATGATCACCCTCTCCCAGTTCTCTACCTTTCCTCAGCCCATGCAACATATTACATATATGGGATCCTGATCCGATATCTAATACCCAGAACGTAAAGTGAACTGAGAAACAATTCTCGATAACTAACACACCCGAAGAAGATGCATCAACATGCTTATTCTTCGTTTGGGCGGCGTGGGAATCCGGACGTTCCCCTATTTCCTGCTCAGTCTTATAACAATTATAAAAAATAACGGAACCAACGTTCCCCTACTCAGTATAATAAGCGGGTTTGGTCAATACATCCATATTATTATCTTGATTAAGGCCTGACATGGTCGCTACCTGAAGAGAGAGAGAAGAAAACACTTTAGCGTATGCTCTTGCAAAATTAGATTGGTTTATTATCTTATCTAATCAGGATGGCTCCCACTGCTTTTATCAAATCTTCCTTCAAACCCTAAAGGTGAGACTAGCCGGGATTAATTACACCTTACAAGTTCGCCAATTTTTCAGCCAGGCCAGTGTTGGTACTTTGAGGGAGGTTCCCCGTGCTTTCGCACGGACCTAATTAAAATAAATCTCGTTTTCCCAGAGGCATAATCCTGTAAACACCTTTCTAGACACCTACTTGATCGGCTAATTGTCATGTGTAAAAATCTTCCTGGAGTAACTCTTACTCACAGTGGGTATCAGGATCCAACTATCTCATAGAAGGTATACAATCTCATTGCAAATTTCAACACTTGAAATTCCCGATAATAGTTTTTACCCCTAGCATCCTATGACCTTGACGGAGGCCAAACTACCCATAGGGCGCTAGTCAAGTTCAACCCGTTAATTTCTTGGTTGAATTAGACCCACCCGCACGACCTTTGACGGAGGCCAAACTACGCCATACGATTACCCTAATCTAATCACATCTCATGCTACAGATAAATACTAATCAGCTACCGTACACTACGCCTTGATGGAGGCCAAACTACCGTAGCTTGAATACTAAATAATACTTATCTGAAATGACAGAGGGCTACGCAGGTTCTTAATAAAACCATGAGCGTAATGAACTTGATATCGTTGTAGAAACAAGTGATTTTGAAAAGGAGTGTTTTTGAGGTTTTTACTAGTTTCGCTAAAGAGGTCACTCCCGGTAAAGGGATCTCGGCTCTTTCCTTATCGAATAAGGTGTAGAATATTTCACAAATACCACTATGCAAAGCAAGAACTAGAGAAGCAATTAAAAATAAAACCGAGTGAGTTGTACCATCTGCTAGTTTCGCTAAAGAGGTCACTCCCGGTGAAGAGATCCCGGCTCTTTCCTTATCGAATAAGGTGCTGGATATTCTATAAGGAATACCGCTATGCAAAACGAAAACTAGAGCTATCCTTTTTGAAAATTTGATTCTACAACATATTTTAGGTTTTTTTTATTTCATTAATCTCATTAATGAAGTCCCATCATTTATGCTTCCTAAGTATCACAGAAAAAACGAAAATACAACGTACGCTTATGCTATCCGCATTCGCTACAGTGTCCCGTTATGCACCGTTAGGTTACTTAACTAACGGCATACCGGGGCAGGACTAGCGCGGGTGCAAAATATAAGCAACGTTTATTATATATCATATATACAATAATAAAGTATTCATCTCACGCATATAAAATGATCACATCACAGAATATTAGCCGCAGAAGATAACATATTAAATATTGGATATACTAGGAGGTCCGTGTTTTATTTTGAGCCTGTATAAAATACGGATTCCATGGTCGCGATGAATAGCCAAACCCACATCCCTAGACCCCTACGAGAGTGGCAAGCAAACCTACCAATTCTAGAGTTAGGAAACCCGGACTCGACTCTTCGAGTTGGTTTCCCACTGGACTCTAGAACCCGGTTACTTGTGCTCCCCGCTTTGGGTTTATCCAAATGCGGAAAAGTAAATAATATACAACAATGGTGACATCATCCTCAACCCGGAAGTGCCCCAATAAAGAATATTACATACATTGAATTTTACATGAATGAAAATGAAAAACTCTTATCTCCCATAAAACCCCCGGCTATTCAAATCACGACGATCCAATATAATATATCACAGCAACACATGACATCACATATCATAAACGTAAGTAAATATGCGTGCCACAACTGTCGTTAACATATAGCAACGAAAACGGCGATACACCACATATTACACTTACGGTCGCAGAAAAGAAAATGTCAAACTACAATATTTGGAATCCATAATCACCTTAGACATCATAAACCCGAAATATCACATATTACGGATTTCATGCCTAACTATATGAATTCCACATATTGTATCACATTCCAGAAAAAGCTAGACGATGTTAAAGATTCCGATCGAATCAATAAACACCCCAAATTTCCCAAAAAGCTCAACACTTGAGCGTAGTTTAAAAATACTCAGTACATGCCACAGTACTAATGAACCAGCCGTAGAAGGGTCAACCAATACCTCACATGTGGCACCGTGGAACTATCGCAAACCCTAAGGTTTAGCGGCGGTTCTTACGGTCACATAATTGAGTTAGGGTTTCGTTCTTCTAGAGAGTCCACCGCATCACTTGCACGATATTTGAATATTCTTTAATATGAAAAAATCTAACTCTTAGAAAATTTTCCGGCAAGGGTTAAAGTAGGTATTTGATATCCGATCGAACTTTTTAACACCGTCTAAAATAACCCGAAACAAAACTAGAATTACGAATACGAAACACTCCGAATAGCCAATGCAGAAAGATAACATCACATACAAATTTAGCAAAAACAAATAACACCTGAAATACCAAACCCCAGAGACTGGAACACTGTAAAAAATTCAACCCAGAAATCCCCAATTGGGCCGATCTGGCCTGATTTTCACAAGGTGTGGCCGGCCAAAAACAGGTGAGCGGGGCTGTATTTTCTACAGTGTTCATGTTGGATCACATACAACATTCTGCAGTTGTTTAAAAATTTTTTTGACTCTCAGAAAATTTCGACAGAAATTAGGGTTTAGAATCCGGTGTTCCGGAGTTGTTTCGATTTTGTAATCCTACACAATCCATCTAATTCTCTAGCTAGGCTCTGATACCACTGTTGGGTTCCTAAGCAAAACTGCTATTAGTTGTATGTATGCCCTAGAGGCCATTATTGTACATGAGATGCATATTATAGTGGATGCTGGGACATATATAGGGAGGACTTTCTTGCTCGACATGATAGTACGCTATCTGGTTGCTCTTTATCTTAACATGTATACTTACTGTCTCTCTGTTACATATTGATAAAGCCCTTAGGATGTGTACTTGACTTCCAGAATTATGATGCAGATCATACTAGTGGGTCCTGTGTAGTCCATGAGTTCATTCTTCAATGTTCCTAGTCGTGGGAATATCGAGACAGGGTATCGATATTCCAGAGTAGACTAGCGTATAGCTTCTCGATCCATGTGATGGGCGATGGATGATCCCATATCCATTGGTGTTTGACATCAGAGATGGTATACGGATGCTCAGTGGAGACTGGGTACACTGAATGGACTCGCCGAGAACTCCTAGATGGTATTATACCTCACGTCAGATAGCAGTTCTCTGGTGACACTGGTGCAGGTTAGTCTGCTGACCCGAGATCGTCATAGTGTCTTGTGTGGCTCCCACTGTGCTTTGATTTCCACCTTACCATGGCTCTACTGATTCATGGAAACATGTGGTTATTGGGTACAATCCCGAGTCACATGGAGGCAATGAGCGATAGGAGGGGATTCGTCTCTCCCGGTATTGGGGGTTGATCTTGCGCTATGCTCGATTGGCCATAAATGAAATCCCTGGTCAGGGTAGATGTGATTTACCGGTAAATGTTATCAGTAGTTTCACGCCCGTTATGGACCTTACATCGGCATGACTTATCAAGTTACTGGGGTCTGACGTTTACCACCCCTAGGCGAGATATGTGACATATCAGACGAACAGACCGGACTGTGCGGTAGTGTTACTGATTGGATTCGCAGGAGTGTGAGCAGGCTTGCTTGTTGATCTTTTGATCGCTCAATACACGGGTGGCCGTTACGTTTAGCAGACCTCTTGCGGCTTGTAGATGTTTAATATGATCATCACCTACTACCGGCGTATTGACGAGTCTTTAGAGTCCTATACAGAGGTTTCCTGGCTCAGGCGATTAATACGCGTATGTGATACCGTATTCTATTCTCGCGATTTGTATCATCGGTCAATTATATGCGTTATAGCCGGGTTATCGAATCAAGTGTTGATTCGATAGATTGATACACGTGATATTAGTCGGTTATATGTGATATGACCGGATCATTAAATCAAGTGTTGATTTAATGATTTAATGTATAATTATATATTTGATATATTACTTTACATTAACTAGTATTGGTTCACTTAAGATTGTTTTTCTCACTTGATAATGTATTAAGTATATATGTGATATATACTAGTGTACATGTTTGTATCATGATTGATGATACATGCAAACATGGGTGTGTGTGTGACATACACCATGCTAATTATAATTTAGGTTTTTATTTATCTTAATAATTCAAAATTAGTGAGCATTTTGTCATGCTTGGAAGCTTGGAGAAGCTTGAAGTATCTTTGACAAAGTCCACTTGTTTTGTCTCACTTAAGATATTTATTAACCAAACCATTATAATCAGTCGTGGTTATGTCTCTACAATAGTTAGTGTATGATACTAACTCACCCATGGTTGTAATTCACCACTTGATTCATTTTTTCATTCTTCATTTTTCTTCATCTTCTTCCTCTAGCTCTTTAGCTCCAAGGAAAATGGTGATATCAAGTGAGAAACTTAAATCTAAAGTGAGCCCACTTCCTACTTCATCATTCTCTACTACTTGCCATTTAGTTTAGGATGTTCTCTTCACAAAGTTCATCACCTAGTGAAGAGTTAGCTTGGGTTTGAGTCTTCTCGACGTAGATCATCTTCGGCTTCGAAGGCATCGAGCAAGCCCGTCCATTTCTTCATGTGAACCATCACTAGAGTCCGGGAGTTTGATGATCGCAGCGAAGGGACGACTGCACGGAGCTTTAGAAGTGAAGGTCCGGGTCTACAAAGGTTGTATTCTTGTTCACTTCTTATGTAATGTTTGATTACATTGTTATGTTACCTTAGTTTTCTAGTATGAATCCTTGGATGTTTGTTTAGCACCCCTCTTAAATTTTTGTTGTGGCATGCTTGATGCTTGCTAACCCTAAGATAGGTGCTGAGGAAATCTCAACAACAACAAGGTTTCCGGTGGTATCGTTCATGCCAAATTAAAATTTTGCCATGCTTAAAAGAACCTTAACCTAGATCAATTACTAGAGAATCATGCGGAATCGAAATGTAAACTACTTTACTTATAAGTGATTAAGAATTACAACCTTTGTAGTTCGCTCCTTTACTTCATAAGCTCCAAGTAGTGGTCCCTTCGCTGCGATCCAAGAACTTCCGGACTCTTGAGAGGCTCCACAAGGCGTATGATGCATGCTTGCTTATAGTCTTCGAAATCCAAGATGATCTATTTTGAGGAAACACGAACTCAAGCTATCTCTTCACTAATATAAAATCAGTGAAGGCAACACACTAAATTATATGGCTAGTATAGAAGAGGATGATGAAGTATGAATTTTGCTCACTTTATAATTTCTTTTCTCACTATTTTTCTTCTCTTTCTCAAGATCAAGAGAAAGCTTGAAGAAGATGAATGAATTATTGTGATGAGGTTAGAAATGCAACCATGGTGAGTTATGTCGTCCTTAACCCATGTAGAGATTAAACCATGAGTTAGGGTTAAAGGTTAGATTAAGAAATATCTTAAATAAAAACAAAAGAGGTGGACTTTAGTCAATGTTCTACAAGTTTCATCCAAAAGATCAAGCATGACTAATTCCACTTTATTTGAATTAATTAATAATAAATATAAACCCTAATCTTAACCCTAGCATAGTATAAGTCTCTCACACAAAAGTTGCATATATAACCTAGCATGATACATAATATATATCACATATATATAATGTATATACAAGTGAGAAAAAGAAATGGTCAAGTGAGCTAATATTAGTCAATGTAAATTCATATATCCAATATATAATTATACATTAAATCATTAAATCAACACTTGATTTAATGATCCGGCTATATCACATATAACCGACTAATATCTTTAATATCAACTTACCGAATCAACACTTGATTCGATAACCCGGCTATATCACATATACCCGGCCGATATCACATATCGCGAAAATAGAATACGGTATCACATACATGTATTATTCTCGGTCCCGCGCATATCACATATGTGCTCCTACTCCGTTTCTCCTGAGCCAGGAAACCTCTGTGTAGGACTCTAAAGACTCGTCAATACGCTGGCAGTAGGTGACGATTATATCAAACACCCACAAGCTGCAAGCGGTCAGCTAAACGTAACAGCCACCCGGGTATTGAGCGATCAGAAGATCAACAAGAAAGTATGTACATACTCCTGCAAATCCAATCAGTAACACTACCGTACAGTTCGGTTTCTTCGTCTGATATGTCGTATATCCAGTCTAGGGGTGGTAAACGTCAGACCCCAGTAACCGATAAGTCGTGTCGATATGAGGCTCATAACGGGTCGATAAACTATTGATAACACTTACCAGTAGATCTCCATATCAGCCCTGGCTAGGGACTTCCAGTTATAGCCAATCGAGCACAGCGCAACATCAACCCCCAATACCGGGAGAGACGAAACCCCTCCTATCGCTCATTGCCTCCATGTGATTCGGGACTGTACCAAAAAACCACCGTTTTTCATGTTCTCATGAACGTGGTAAGGCGGAAATCAAAGCACGGTGGGAATCACACAAGACTCTATGACGATCTTCGGTCTACAGACTAATCTGTACCAGTGTCACCAGAGAACTGCTATCTGGCGATAGGTATAATACCATCTAGGAGTTCTCGGCGAGTCCGTTCAGTGTACCCAGTCTCCACTGAGCACCTGTATACTATCTTTGATGTCAAACACCAATAGATGTGGGATCATCCATCGTCCATCATATAGGTCAAGATGCGTATACGCTAGTCTACTCTGGAGTATCGATGCCCTGTCTCGATACAGTCTCGACTAGGAACAATTATATGATGTACTTTTGGACTACCCTGACCCTACTAGTATGATCTCCATCACAGTCCTAGTAGTCATGTACACATCCTAAGGGCTTTGTCAACATGTGAGAGCAAGACAGTATCACAATACAGGTCAACATGTTAAGACAAAGAGCAACCAGATAGCATACTATCATATCGAGCAAGAAAGTCATCTCTATATATATCCAAGCATCCACTATAATATACATCACATGTACAATAATGGCCTCTAGGGCATATACATAACTAACATCCCATATCACAATCGTTCAGTTTGCGATGTAACAAATACACATGCGCGCAAGATAAATGTTGGACCGAAATATCCTTATACTAACATTCGTCCCCAAAATGGGATCGTTGGACCGAAATGTCCTTAAACTAACAATCGTCCCCAAATGGGAATGTTGGATCGAAATGTCCTTAAACTAATATCCGTCCCCAAAATGGGAATGTTGGACCGAAATGTTCTTAAACTAATATTCGCCCCAAACACGGAGATGATGGACCGGAATGTCCTTACACTAATATTCGCTCCAAATATGGCGTTGTTGGACCGTGATGTCTTTAAACTAATATAATTGAGCTCATATGCTCACTTATTTCTAAGTTGATTTTAGTTTCAAGTATGACCAATGATCCTTATGTCAAACTCAAATATCTTATAAACAGATAGACCTCACAAATGTGATAAATGCGTCTTAAGTTCATTTCCGTTGGCAAACCAAGCTACCAACGTGGACTCCGTCAAGCAAATCCTTGACCCAAACCCAAATCTTAAATATACAGATTTGGACTAATCCGCGCCCTACGGGCGACGATATAAATTAGTCTCCATATACAATCCACGGGCAACCCAAAATAAAACAAACACAACACGACACGAAGTGAACCACTGGAGAAGGAGAAAGTGGTTTTCGCAACGCGATAACGTAATTAATTACAGGGTCTTGCGTCTACAGGGAAGGACGTCTCCACAATCAAAAATCCTTCACAAACGAGGGGGAATTTGATAAAGTCTGCTACAACGGTCGCATCTGTCCAAACCTCCAATATATGGTGCCATAAATCAACTTGGTATTTTCAAAGAGGTGGATGGAGAAGTCCAAATAGTATCTACCCCAAAATTCAGGCCAGACGCCCCAACGTCTCGGTCTCTATTTTTCGGCGGTGAACAATGTGCAATATTCCCCACCATTTTCGAACTTTAAGCATTTAACCTTCTTCTCTGTTTGGTTCTCCACATGTGTAATCCAGTGTTTGAAGTGATCAAACACATCGAATTTCTTCTTCATTCCATAAATCCAGGTATTCATGCTTGCATCATCAATGAACGTAACGAACTACCGATTTTCACCATAAGATTCTACAGATGTCGGTCCTCATACATCCGTATGCCTCAGCTCTAACTTCTTAGTATTCTTTGCTACAATGCCAATTTGAAAGCTGGGTGTGCTTTGCTTTCTACAAACACAACTCTCTCAGAGTCCCAACTCTACCTTCTTCAGCCCAGATAAAAGCTCCCTACCCTGAAGAATCTTTATATTCTTCTCGCTAACGTACCCTATTCTCTTGTGCCATAACGAAGTCTCAGAATCCGCCTCTTAACATGTCGTCAATGCAATCGAAACGCCACTGCTCCTATTGAAAGAATACAATGAACCAATCAATATACTGTTTGCAACCACCAATGATTCTTTCGAAATCTTCCACTGAGAATTCCTAAATACCGTAACGTACTCTTCGTTGTCCAGCTGACTTGTAGATATTAGATTCTTCTTCAGTTCTGGTATGAGTCCAGCGTTCTTCATATTTATCTGACCTCCTCCTGACGGATGCGATATAATCGTCCCTTTTCTAATGATTTTGCACGGCCGATCGTTTCCCACCGTCACATGCCCAAGATCCCTTGAACATAATCGCTAAAATAATGTCGACCTGAAGTGCAGTGAAAGGATGCTCTCAAATTTAGAAGCCAGGTATCTCCCTTTGTGCTCTCGCTCACCGAAAGACAGAGTCTCTGTTCCCCTTGTTCATGTGTAAACACCACATCGACTTCCTTATCACTTGACTTTTCATCTGAGCCTTTTTCTTGCTTAATGAGTCTGTAGTCCTTCTTGTGACCTTTCTTTCCACAGTTCCAACAGTCACATTGGATCTTTTCTTTTGAATTTTCTCGGCTTTTTGACTTGCCCTTCTTTCTTTTTCTCTTTTTCATTGTCCTGTCACTATTCTCTACTGAGAGTGCAGAAGTTCCCAAATTTCCACTCACAGCCTTTCTCCTCATCTCATCATTTAATATACAACTCACCACATCATTCAATGTGAGAGTCCCTGAGACCGAGTTGCCGACCGCCATAACCAAGTTTTCCCAGCTCTCCGGCAAGAACATAGAAACAATAGGGCTCAAATCTTATCTTCAAACGTGATTGAGACTGATTCGAGTTGGCTTGTCACACTGTTGAACTCGTTCAGATACTCTGTCACTAAATCGTTTTCTACCATCTTCATATTAAAAAGCTTCTTCATCAGAAATATTTTATTTGACGTTGAAGGCTTCTTAAACACTTTGTTAATGTCATTATTACCCCTACGGTTGTTTTCTCCTTTGAAATATTAAAGACTACTTGCGCAGTCAACGATAGCCTAATCGTCTCCACGGCTTTTCTTTCCAGTAGATTTCATGCCTCATCGGACGTCTTCTCGGGCTTGTCGTCCAATAACGGAAGATGCAAATCTTTCTGATATAGGTAGCTCTCCATCTACATACGCCACCAACTATAGTTTTGACCATTAAACTTCTTGATTCGGATTTTATCCTCAGCCACCTTTCGTTTACCGCCGCTACAAACTTTCTTCTCCCTCGGATTTTTGAACATACACTTTCGAAATTACAATCTACGAAGATAGGGAGTGGACACAAGAGTCTTCACCCACTGTAAACTTAGTCCATAAAATTGAAGACCCTTAGATTTCATACGCTCTGATACAACTTTGTTGGGGGAGAAAACATGAAGAAGCAAGAACTATGCTAAACATCCAACCACACAATAAGCAATAAACAACGAAAGATAAAATGCAAGAATAAGAGGATCAAATCAAAGAGAGACAAGATATTTGTTTACGAGATTCACCCACCGTATGGCTATTTCCAGCAGAGCGGAATTTGCAAAACTTCTATTAGAACTTTTGTCAAGAATACACCAAAGCAAACCCTAGAAGATTTTTTTCAAATCTCTCTTAGCCGTCACTCTCTCTATACAATTTAATAGTCTATCTCAATAACACCATCCTTAATCTCTCATGAGAAACCCTATTTATAGTCAAACCCTAATTCTATTTAAATTAGGATTACATGGTGTTATCAAAATATTCGGTTCGCATAGAAAATCCGCGTCTGATGATTTTGAGCCGGCTCAATATTTTTATGAGCCGTTTCATACGAACAGAGGAGAATTGGTAATCTCAGACATATCGTGAGCCAGCTCAATTTAACTATGAGCCGTTTTAAACGAACAGAGGAGAATTGGTAATTCCAGATATTTGGCGAGCCGGCTAAACAAAACTATGAGCCGTCTAAACATAAAGAAGCTTCATGGTATCAACAAGCCGATTAACAATCCGTTTCGATTATCCGTTTCGATTAAGTTGGCCCGCACATTTAGACAGGGTGTGTTTACTATTCGAAAATGATGTGGCAGTTGAAGTTTGACCCGGGAAAAATCAGTATCTTTCTTGTGACCTTTCTTTCTACAGTTCCAACAGTCACATTGGATCTTTTCTTTTGAATTTTCTCGGCTTTTTGACTTGCCCTTCTTTCTTTTTCTCTTTTCCATTGTCCTGTCACTATTCTCTACTGAGAGTGCAGAAGTTCCCAAATTTCCACTCACAGCCTTTCTCCTCATCTCATCATTTAATATACAACTCACCACATCATTCAATGTGAGAGTCTCTGAGACCGAGTTGCCGACCGCCATAACCAAGTTTTCCCAGCTCTCCGGCAACGAACATAGAAACAATAGGGCTCGAATCTTATCTTCAAACGTGATTGAGACTGATTCGAGTTGGCTTGTCACACTGTTGAACTCGTTCAGATACTCTGTCACTAAATCGTTTTCTACCATCTTCATATTAAAAAGCTTTTTCATCAGAAATATTTTATTTGACGTTGAAAGCTTCTTATACACTTTGTTAATGTCATTATTACCCCTACGGTTGTTTTCTCCTTTGAAATATTAAAGACTACTTGCGCAGTCAACGACAGCCTAATCGTCTCCACGGCTTTTCTTTCCAGTAGATTTCATGCCTCATCGGACGTCTTCTCGGGCTTGTCGTCCAATAACGGAAGATGCAAATCTTTCTGATATAGGTAGCTCTCCATCTACATACGCCACCAACTATAGTTTTGACCATTAAACTTCTTGATTCGGATTTTATCCTCAGCCACCTTTCGTTTACCGCCGCTACAAACTTTCTTCTCCCTCGGATTTTTGAACATACACTTTCGAAATTACAATCTACGAAGATAGGGAGTGGACACAAGAGTCTTCACCCACTGTAAACTTAGTCCATAAAATTGAAGACCCTTAGATTTCATACGCTCTGATACCACTTTGTTGGGGGAGAAAACATGAAGAAGCAAGAACTATGCTAAACATCCAACCACACAATAAGCAATAAACAACGAAAGATAAAATGCAAGAATAAGAGGATCAAATCAAAGAGAGACACGATATTTGTTTACGAGATTCACCCACCGTATGGCTATTTCCCGGCAGAGCGGAATTTGCAAAACTTCTATTAGAACTTTTGTCAAGAATACACCAAAGCAAACCCTAGAAGATTTTTTTCAAATCTCTCTTAGCCGTCACTCTCTCTATACAATTTAATAGTCTATCTCAATAGCACCATCCTTAATCTCTCATGAGAAACCCTATTTATACTCAAACTCTAATTTTATTTAAATTAGGATTACATGGTGTTATCAAAATATTCGGTTCGCATAGAAAATCCGCGTCTGATGATTTTGAGCCGGCTCAATATTTTTATGAGCCGTCTCATACGAACAGAGAAGAATTGGTAATCTCAGACATATTGTGAGCCAGCTCAATTTAACTATGAGCCGTTTTAAACGAACAGAGGAGAATCGGTAATTCCAGATATTTGGCGAGCCGGCTAAACAAAACTATGAGCCGTCTAAACATAAAGAAGCTTCACGGTATCAACAAGCCGATTAACAATCCGTTTAGATTAAGTTGACCCGCACATTTAGACAGGGTGTGTTTACTATTCGGAAATGACGTGGCAGTTGAAGTTTGACCAGGGAAAAATCAGTATCTTTCTTGGTTTTCTCCATGCCATTAATACATGTACTCTATTAACAATAAAACCGAATAATTATTAGTTTACAAAAACACACAATTAGTCCGGTAAAATTTATTAAAAAAATTTATTAGTGCATTCTTAAGCTTTGGAAAGACCAATTAATTATTAGTTATACTGTTTCCGATACATCATATATCATATAAAAAGAAAAGAAATGACAACTTTAATTAGCTAGACGTGTCTTACCAATTTTCAGAAACATATAACTTTTCTCATAGTATTTCTTTCAGCTTTCTTCCGTTAGATACGAAAAATGCAATAGCTCCAAAAACAACATGTATCATTGTCTTCATTTTTACAATCATTATCTCTCATTTATCTTATGGCTCTCAAATCTCACATAGCTTACCAACCAATATTTTTTAATTGATGATTTTATTTTTTTTTGTTAATTCAAATGTTTCAAAGTAAGGATCAAAGATACAAGTTGATGAAACCCAAATCACACATTTCCATGTCGAGCACCCAACAGTTTTCGATGGATTTTCTGGGTTTTTTCCTTTTTATTTATAGGCATTTTATTATTTCCTCATGCTTAAAAGAAAGGGTTCTTTTACCACTGTGACTTTATTCAGAAAAACAAGAAGGAAAAAAATAAAAGAAAGAGAGAAAGAAGAAACATGTATGCAATCACGGGACGGAACATTATACAGCATTGGATAAATTAATTTATCCAACAAATATGAACCGTTTCTTTTAACCGCTATTTTTAAATAGCGGTTAAAAGAAACGGTTCATATTTAACCGCTGCTTAAAAAATATGTCGAAATATTTAACCCCTACTTAAAGTAGCGGTTCATATTATATTAAAGAGAAAATCGTTCCAACAGTTTCAACGGTTTAGGGTTTTGAGATCGAAATTAGGCGATTTTTGCTAAGATTTGAACTGTGATTCTTACTGGGTATTCTTTTGATTCTTGGATTGATTTTATAAGATAAATTAATTACTTTAATTACTATAGGTTTTGTTATTTATTTCGGGTATTTTGTTAGGGTTTTTAAATGTAAATTAGACGTTTTTTTATATGATTTGAATTGTGGTTGTTATTAGATATTCTATTGTTTCCTGGATCGATTTTTTAACATAAATCAATTAGTTCTATTGATTTTTCATCTATTTCCACTACTATTCCTCCTATAATTCAGGAAAAGTCCACTCATATGGTAGATTAATAGACATGATAGCGTATGTAAACGTAGAAATAAAAAATATACCATAACCACTTCAAAAAATCTCGTTGAGGAAGACGTAGACGTCCTGTGGCGGAAGATAGGGTTCGAAAGTCGAGAGATGATATATGCCGTCACCTTTTGGAAAAAAATTACTTGAGCGGCGGTTAATTTTTTATTTTAACAACTGTTTTAAGTAGAGCTCAACCGTTGGATTTAACTATCACGGTTAATTTTGAACGGTTCTGATTTATTGGATAAATTAACTTTTGATTTTAACCGCTACTTTAAGTGTAGGTTAAATAAAAACCGTTAGATATAACCGCTATTTAAAGTAGCGGTTAACTATAAATGGTTCTGATTTGTTGTATAATTTTTTATCCAACGTTGATGTATGGGTTAACCATAAACCGCTACTTTAAGTATAGCCTAAATAAAATCTGTTAGATTTAACAGCTACTTAAACCAGTGGTTAACTATAAACGGTTCTGATTTGTTGTATAATTATTTATCCAACGTTAATATTAACCGTTATTTTAAATAGCGATTAAATAGCAGTTGGTAGATTTTAACCGGGTTTTAATAAACGGTTAATTTTGAACGGTCTCGATTTGTTGGATAAATTTTTTCATCCAATGTTATAAGCGGACCAATGGTCCGAACCCATGAAATTATACATTGCTCAACAAAAGCTCCAATGATGCACCATTCCAAGGGGGAGACAACACAAGCTGTCTTGACAGTTACATGCCGTCTTGTTTGTGCATGCACGAAATATAATTCATGGACGATTAAAGCACTGATACCGTCTTTGTCATGACACCACAATCATCATTGATGCAATTTTTTTTGTGGTCTTTGATTTTTTATTTATATTTAATTTTAATGTATTAATCTTGTAACTTTGGCCTATAGTTAAACCATTAATGATTCACAGTATATTCTGATTGGAGAACCGTAGCGTATTTGGAATGGAAGAATCTCTATTCCCGTGCAGCTAGATTAAAAAAGACGAAGCAACCCATTAAGTACTTTAGGGTCCGTTCGAAAGAGCAGCGACTGTTTCCAACCGCTCAATTTGAGCATAACGTGATGCATGCCAATTAATTTGGGTCCATATACGCAATTATTTGGGGACACACTTGACCAAATGAAAACGAGAGCTTGGGTATCATATATGCATGTCTAGTGAAATGCATGCCAACATGCCATGACTCAAAAATATCGTTACCAATAAAACGATATAAGTTTGTTCCTAAAACCTAGGATTTTACATTGCATAAGTTTTTTGAGAGAAAAATATGTAGCCCCGTTATATTAAACAACTACTGTCATTGTTCCTACAAACAAAGACACAAAAGGAACTTGGAATAGATGGAAAACTCCATCTCCCAAATAAAGAAGAAGAAAGAGCTTCCTTAGCAATATTATGAGCTGCACGGTTTGCATCCCTACTAATAGAAGACGAAGAAATTGACCGATTATTTATAAGAATTTGACGTTCTTCAATGAGGGGCGGATTTTCCGAGAAAAGTTTTTACAATATTTGATGCATCGCATTGGATATGAAACTTAATATTTATGGAGTTGGCGGCTTCCTATATAGAAACCCACCGTTGCCGGTCCCAAGTCCGGATGAAAAAGGGTGATGGTTGTGGTAGGTTTGTGACAGCCAACGTAAAATTTTGTCACATTTTATGACATGAACCAAAATAAGAATATCGTTGGGGCGCTCTCTACTCAGCGACGCGTTATATCGGATCACGGGTGTAGTGCTAAGTATACAAGAGTTTCTAGGTCGTCGTCCGGAAACGGCGCGCTATATCGGACCCCGGGTGTAGTGACAAATAAGCAAGAATTTTATAGAATCCATCTAGCTTCTTGGAATATAAGTTCTTTTATGGGTGACTAACGGAATTAGTAGAGGTGATGATTAGGAGGAGATTTGGTATTATGCGTCTGCAAAAAACTAAGTGAGTGGGTGAAAAGAGTAGAGTCATAGAGTCTTGGGATTATAAGTTTTGGTATACAGGTAGAGATTAAAATTGTAATTGGGTAGGCGTAATCATAGATAGACGGTTGCTTGAGAATACAGTTGAGATTAGGAGAAAATGTGATAGGATTTTACTGATTAAACTTATTCTAGGTGGGGAGATCTTTAATATTATTAGTGCTTATGCACCATAAATAGGTCTTGATAACGTAAGTAAGCATTTATTCTGGGAGGATTTAGACGAGATGGTGCAAAAAATACCTACTGGAGAGAAGTTATTTATTGGTGATGATCTTAATGGACATATAGGTGCTATTCGTAGTGGATTTAATACTATTCATGGAGGTTTTTGTTGGATTACGGCAGCGCCCCGGCCATCAAACCGTGGCCAAATGCGGAACAAAAATTTACAAAACTGGCGCTACCATGACCCGATACCCGGATCTCTCCTAAATCCTATACTAGAAAGCATATATAAAGAAGTTAGAATGGTTATACCGAGTTGATCCGTATTCTTCGGTCTTCAACCATCTTCCCAAGATCCTAGTGGTCTTCTGGATCGAGTTTGATTGCCGGTCTTCCTCCATCTTCGATGATCCATCTGAGAGAAACGGCGCAAGCTTCAGCCTTGCCAAACGAGGCAACCGACGCTCCAAGGTTGCTAGCAATGGAGAGTGAAGGTGTAGGATTATCTCACTAATGTTTTTCTCTCATCAAAATGCTCCAAGGGCAACCATAGAAGATGAAAAGGAGGTGAGAAAACATGTGGCATGAGCAACTCAAGAAATGGCTAAGTGTTGAAGTGAGTGAGAATAAGAGAGTGAGCTAGTGAAGAAATCAAGTGAAGAAAATAAGGAGCAAGGCCAAGTCAAGAAGTGGCTACCCCCTCTCTCTCTCACAAATGAAAAATATCTCCATCATTTTCCAATAAACAATTGCATGCCTATACCTCTTTACATGCTAAACAATGTTCATGCCACCTCACTCCTTCCACCTCATTTGTAAAACAAATGATTTTCTAAAAAAGAAAATTATAAAAATGAGGTGTCCAATCTTCTAGAAACAATTCCGTATAAATACAAAATACAACCCGTTATACGTATCGAAATACATATACGCGTATTCGTACAAAAATACGAATAGCCAAGAGAGAAAATGAATAGTGAACAATAATACTAGAATACATATATATAAATACATATATAAATTATTAAATCAAAACCTGATTTAATAATCCGGCTTAATCCTAAGCCGCTAGTATTATCAACCGTCCGATTAAAGTCTGTGCAGCATGTACACATATTTATTCGGACACCTGTATGTACCAACATACGTCATCTACACCATATCGCCTGAACCGTGAAAACACTCTGTGTGGGACTTTAAAGACCTGTCAATACGCTGGCAGTGGGTTTAACCACAAGCGCATCAGCAGCACTAACTGTACGTAATGGCTACCCAGGTATTGAGCGAAAGGGAGGCCAACGAGCAAACTCATCCTGAACCCCTACTGAGCCTGACAGTGACAATATCCGTACAGTCCGGTCTGTTCATCTAAGAGTATCGCATATCGAGTCTAGGCGTGTGGATAAAGTCAGACCCCTAATAACGCGATAATTCGTGTCGGTGTGTAACCCATCACCACCTGAGAAACTATCGATCCTGAATCGGTAATTCTCGTATACCCCGGCCGAGGATTTCTGGTGATGGCCACCCGTGCACAGCGCGACAACAACCCCCAATACCAGGAGAGACGAATCCCCGACGATCTGCTCACTGCTTCCATGTGGCTCAGGACTGTACCCAACTAAAACCTGTTTGCACGACTCCTTTGAGCCTTGGTAAGATAGTAATCAAAGCACAGTGGGAACTCACACGAGACAAATGACGATCTCAGGTCGACAAACTAATCTGTACACATGGCACCAGGGAACTGCTATCTGACAATCGGTATAATACCAACTAGCATGTTCCCGGCGAGTTTGTCCAGTGTATTCATAACCTAATGAGCACCTGTATACTATCTTAGGTGAACAACTGACACCAATGGCTTGTGAGACCGGCCACCGCCCCTCGTCAGGGTCTGGATAAGTATACACTAGTCTACTCTGGAGTATCGATGCCCAGTCTCAAAACTCCCATGACTAGGGACATTTAAAGATGTGCTTATAGACCCCCAGCTCCCACGTATATGATCGCCATCATAATGCTGGTAGTCAAGTAAGAATTATATAGGCTCTATCAACATGTACATGATAATAAAGACAAACCAGATAGCATACTATTATCTTGAGTAAGACCGTTCTACCGGTATAGGTCCTCTCTCAATCATCATAATCACCTATCTGCGACTACGATAATTGCCTTGAGGGCACTATGGCCAACAGTTTTGTTTTTGGACAAAAGAATGAAGCAAGTAGCTCGATTCTAGATTTTCGATTTAGAAGAGAACCTAGGAAGATTAGACGTAAAGTAGATCCTAGAATTAAATGATGGCAATTGAAGGAGGGTAACCAAAATGTTTTTATAGATCGTGTAGTTCAAGAGACGGATTGACAGTCTGAAGATGACTTAGACAGAATATGGAACAAAATGGCTAGTTGTATCAAAAGGGTAGCTAGAAATATACTTTGTGAGTCGAGAGGTGGTGCTCCACCATTTAAGAACACATCATGATGGAATGAAAAAGTAAAGGCTGCTATTAAAAATAAAAGGGATTCTTATAAAAATTTCAAGAAAAGCAGATATGTGGAGAGATTTGAGAAGTATAAAATGGCTAAAAAGGAAGTTAAGAAAACTGTTCGGGAAGATAAAACTAAGATCTATAAGAAGGCGTACGAGAAGTTAGACACTAAGGAAGCTGAAAATGATATATACTGGATTGCTCGGATGCGGGAAAGGAAGATCAGAGACTTATATACGGTGAAGTGTGTCAAAGATGAAGATCAGAAGGTTTTAGTTCGAAATGAGGATATCAAAAAAAGGTGGAGAAATTATTTTGACAAATTGTTCAATGAGAGCTTTACTAAGAATTTGGATGGACTTGTCATTCAATCCCGAGATATAAACCGTGATTTCATACGTAAAATAAGACTACCTGAGATTAAAGAAGCTTTGAAGAGAATGTGATCAAGAAAAAAGGTTGGTCTAGACGGGATTCCTATCGAGGTTTGGAGATGCTTAGGAGAAATAGGCGTTAAATGGCTGATAGATCCGTTTAATAAGATTTGGCAGACTAAAAATATGCCAAATGAATGGAGAAAAAATACCCTTGTACCTATCTACAAGAACAAGGATGACATTCAAAGTTGCTCAAATTAGCGTGGAATAAAACTTATGTGCCACACCATGAAACTTTAGGAGAGAGTGATTGAACACAGGCTAAGCAAGGATGTTAAGATAATAGAGAACCGGTTTGGGTTCATGCCTGGACGATCGACGACAGAGGCTATCTATTTGCTTTATCAACTTGTCGAGCATTTTCGAGAGAGGAGAAGAGATTTGCATATGATAATTATTGATTTAAAGAAAGCGTACGACAAGATACCTAGAGAGGTATTATGGGGGACAATGATGAAGAAGGGGGTCCCCGTCAAGTACATTGACATAATCTAGGACATGTACGATGGAGTAGTGGCAAATGTCAGAACTTGCGGTGGCCTAACGAGTGATTTTCCGATTATGATTGGTTTACATCAAGTATCTGCATTAGCTCCATTCCTATTTACCATTGTGATGGATGAGTTTAGTAGAACTATCCAAAATGAGGTATCTTGGTGTATGCTATTCGCTGATAACATTATTCTAGTAAATGAGACGAAAGTAGGGGTTAATGCCAAATTAGAGTTATGGAGGCAAACGTTGGAATCTCGGGGGTTCTGTCATACCCCACTTCCCAAAATACGCAAACACGGCACGTAACAGAGCTAAGCATACTACCTGTGGCTAGAAATTATCTCTCCATAGTCACATTACGGCTGTCAATCGGATATCAAGAACAGTAAAATATATAATCTAGCTAACACATGTCCATCTGCCACAATAAATAAAATTAAGAAAATGTATAAAGCGGAAACGAATCAAGATCCAATAAACAATAGTATCTGAATCACGTCCCAATATGGGCTCACATCAATAAAAATAAAACTGTTGAAATAAATAAACTAAGAGTCTCTAAACTAAATAGATAGCTCCTCATTGCTCGGCTTGATTGCTAAAGTACTCTTGATCTGCGTGCGATAAAGGTAGAGGAACTGGACCATGCAAAACCCAGACGTTAATGCGTCATAATATCAAAATAATAGTAATGACCAGGATATGATGATATAATTAAACCCGAATATAAATAAATAACACAGATATAAATATTGAGCTATATGTATGTGATGTGTATTCTAAAGTCTTTGCGTCTAGCTTATCTATTCTTGAAGTCTTTGAAATCAATTAATATAATTCTTATTGCAACTCAACAGTATATATCCCGTTCAAACGCCCACGGGACCACGGCACAATGATTTATTCCGTAACACCCGGAATCACGGCAAACAATGATTTATTCTATAACGCCCGGATTCACGGCAAACAATAATAATATCCACTTGAGCTACGTTTCAATTACATTCTTGATTTTCCCTTTCCCCCCAGGTCTTGTGTTTGAGTAAGATATTGATGATATAAATTTAATGCCAACACAGGATCAAGCAGGTATATGTTTTGTCTATGTAGTCAATAAGTTATGTCCATCAGGACAACAATCAGGATTGTTGGTATTAGCAATAAGATCCAAGTAACAAATTTAGTAGTGCGTCGTGACATGTCATGTACTATATGTTGACCAAAATAGACACCAATGTAAAACTGTAATCGATATCGAAACACGACTAATTCCAGGATGCATATGTATCTATCTGTAATAACCGTTATACGTCCATTACCATATAGGATACAAACTAGATAACATATTGAACTGTTATAGTATTATAAATAATATTGTGATGTTCTGGCATGCAACCAGATAAGTTATTATCAGTACGGATACAGACGGATACTGAAAAACTGTAAATCGGTAATTTCTGCTGAACAGTAAAACACATGCACAATCATTTATTAAATAAATATTGATATAGTAACATAGCATGTTGCAAGTTTAGAACTTGCCTGATCGGATCTCACGTTGAGATACAGATATCATGTTCCTACATCAAAATACAGTCACGACGTAAACTTACGCACGCAGGGCTGGTCCTGACTGAGCAGCTGCGTGACGTGGTGACTGGGCTAGATGACGACGGTGGCTGGGTCGTCGGCTGTTAGGTCTATATTACCCACCCCGGTACTTTCGGGTAGGCGGAATAGGTAAAAATCAAAATTTTCTCACAAGGAAATATAGACCAACCATGATGGATCTTTGCTAAACAAAAACTAACAAACGAACTACAAGTTCTAGCTACTAGGTTAGATGGTTATACCTAGTTCTTAAACTCCTTCTCTTCTTGTTGTGGTCCTCCTCCTTGCTTTCTCCTTGGAGTGGTATAGACGGCTCCTCCTCTTCGTCTTCTCTTTACCGAAGAAAGATCCATCCGAAGGCCCCTACCTTGAGCTCCTACCTCAACCAAGAGGTAACTAGAGTGCTTGGCTTGCTAGACTAAGAACCCTAGAAAGAGTAGAAAGTTGTCTTGATGGTTTTATCTCACAAAACTCATGTTTTTCAACACATGAAAGAAGAGAGCTTTGAGAGAGGAAGAGGGAGAGCTTTGCATGAGAGAGAAAGAGCAAGAGAGAATGAGCTTGCAAAAACACAACCATACTCTCATATGAGAATAACAATAATAATAATAATAACTAAAGAAAATTGTGATGGTTAGTTGAAATGACCATTATCATTTCACATTTAATGCAATTTGCAAGAATCAAGAAGCATCTTGCAAAAGAAATGATCATGGTCAAATGGTCAACAAAAGTCAAATGGTCAACCCAACCTCAACCATGGCACAATTATCCTTAATTAATATTATTAATCATATTTCTCATTCTCATTAGGGTTTAGAAAAAGTCAACGGTCAACAACCCTAATGAGGTTCCTCTGCCTCTGTCAACTATGCATACACACCCGCATCCGTGTTCCGAGGAACACGAATACAATGAGACAAAACCAATCCCAAAACAAATATTAGAATCTGGTTTAAACCAAAGCCCGCTAGAAATAACTGCCCGGACACCAAAACGTGCATAAGTGCGCGGATGTGAACGAACCCTGTCGCAAAACCATGTGTCCTCTACTATGTTTTGCCCAAAGGCGAATAACCCTCTGTGTGGGACTCTAAAGACTCGACACTACGCTGGCAGTGGGTTTAACTACAGGCCGCAAGCGGTACTAGCTGTACGTAACGGTCCCCAGGTAGATGCCGATAAGAAGACTGATGAGGTGAACCCATCCGACCTCCTATTGAGCCTGAATGTGACAATCTCCGTACAGTTCGGTCTGTTCGTCTGAGAGTATCGCATGTAGGGCCTAGGGGGTGGTAAACGTCAGACCCCTAATAGCGGTACAAGTCGTGTCGGAGTGTAGCTTAGAACACTCTGAGAAACTACTGGTAACACTACCAGCAAATCTCGCTTGCCTTGGCCAGGGACGACTATGTGTAATGGCTCTCCTAGACACAGCGCGATATCAACTCCCAATACCGGGAGAGAAGAATCCTGTCTAACCGTCACTGCCTCCAAGTGCTTCGGGACTGCACCCAACTACTACCTGTTTGCACGACTCAATAGAGCCGTGGTAGGGTAGTAATCTAAGAACAGTGGGAACACACTCGAGGCGAAGTGACAGTGTCAAGTCAACGGACTAAGCTGTACTCATGTCACCTGGGAACTGTTAACTGACGATATGTATAATACCAACCAACAGTTCCCAACGAGTCCTGTCCAGTGTACTCGTAACCTAACGAGCACCTGCATATTATCTCCAGTACGACGTACTGATGGCTGTGGGACAGACCATCTCCCCTGCTGGGACGAGAAGCGTATGCACTAGTCTACTCTGGAGTATCGATGCCCTCTCTCGATAATCCTACGACTAGGGACCAAAATAAGGATGTGCTTATAGACTACCCAGCCCCCACTTGTGTGATCGCTATCACAACGCCGGTAGTCAAGCAAAGATCTTAAGGGCTCCATCAATATGTATTAGCGATATGTTAAAAGAAACATATACACATATTAAGATAGAAACAAACCAAGTAGCATACTACTATATTAAGCAAGACTGTCGTAAATCCGTGTATATATCCCAAGATTCCAAAATGTATTATACAAAATAGTACTATACAATAATGGCCTCTAGGGCATACATATCCAACAATGACGTGCGCAACTTCGGCTAGATGGCCGGAAAAAGAAAAGAAAAGAAAGGAAGAAGAAAGAAAAAGAAGAGGAAGAAGAAAGGAAGTGGTGTTGCTGTAAGGGTTTCTGTAGTTGGCGAGGACAGAGGGGAGATAGGCAACGAGGTAACGGCGACGAGGCGAAGCCGTCAGCGAGGTGGCGAGGGTGTAGGTTCTGTGATCGGGGATTGCCGGCGATGGGGATCGGTGGTGGTGGTATGTGATGTTCTTGGGTGCTGGGGAGGTGAAGAGAAGGTCGGTAGTGATGGTGGTGATGGGTTTTCCGGCGATGATGGGTCATCGACGAAGGAGGGTTTCTTGGCATCGGGGATGGTGCAGGGTCATCGGGAAGAGGAAGGAGGAGGTCTTGGGGGTTGAGGAAGAGAAGCGGATGAGGTCGAGAGGGATACGATGATGGTGAGGGCGGCGATGGTGACGGCGAGCGTGGGTTTGGGTTTCTGGGTTCGTGGGGGAAGAAGAGAACGAGGGTGGAGAGAGAGAGGGCGTATATGTTTTATTGTATTATATATATAGGATTTTACAGATAATACCAGATTATTCCGAATATTACCCATAACCATTCAAAAATCCAGTTTTTCAATATGGAGAATATACGTAAAAATTTAAACCATGATGTGATATCCTGTCAATAAAAATGTATACCCCAAAATACGGATCTGTGTAAATAGACGTAGCGATAAAAACGAGTCTGTTTTAACAATTAGGGTATGGACATGATATATGTGGGTGCAACCACATGATATGGGATAATATGACATGCAATGTTAGATATTAAAATATATTATTTGGTTTTTATTTTGTATTTTTAAAAGATATGTGGAATATATTATATATGTGTATAATATCTAGATTTACACAGATATTCTGTACTAGCAAATATTTGATGTAATTTTGAACCATGATGGGTTTCAAATATGCGGGTTGGGTCGGATAATACCCACAATTAACGATTGCACTATCCGCAACCCAAAGCAACAATAATAAAAAAAAATTGCCGCAAGATTTGAAATATCCTAATATATAGTATAACAGTACTAGGGTGTTACAGGTTTAGATTGAGCAGGTCCAAGACAGCATATATGCATTGCAAATTTAATAAACAGAGAAGTCAAAACCATATTGGTATAATATTGGAAGGGCAAGAGATATTACCAAGCAATCGGTTTAGATATCTTGGTTCCATCATCCGAAAGGATGGGAAGATCGATAGCGATGTTAATCAAAGGATCCAGACTGGCTGGTTGAAATGGAGGAATGCAATAGGTATTTTGCATCATCGTAACTTTCCGTTAAAATTGAAAGGGATGTTTTATCGGAGCGCTATTCGGCCTGTCTTATTATATGGTACAGAATGATGGGCTCCTAAGAAGTATCATACACAGAAAATATACGTAGCGGAGATGCGCATACTTCGTTGGATGTATGGTAACACTAGAAAAGATAAGCTGCGAAATAAGAATATTCATGCAAAAGTTGGTGTAGCAACTGTGGAGGAGAAGATGCGGGAAAATCGGCTAAGATGGTTTGGTCATGTGCGACGCAGACCTATAGAAGTACAAGTTCGACGAATGGATACTCTTGATATGGGCAATATCAAAAGGGAGAAAGGAAGACCGAAGAAAACATGGATGGAGGTGATACGAAAAGATATGGTTGCCAAAGGTCTCAATGAAAGTATACTGTTTGATAGGAGCGAGTGAAGGTGGAGGATTCATGTGCTAGACCCGGCATGATTCTCATATTGGTTCATGTAGCCCACCCTATATGCTTGGGATAAAAGACTCAGTTGTTGTTGTTGGTGGTGGCTTCCTATATAGCTTCGAGGACTATTAATGCTTAGACACATTCAAGTAGGGGAGTAGAGTTGGTTGATAGAGTCAATATCTTGCTCGACTTATTTCTGCCAATCAAACCTAATGCAGCATTGGTTACACGAACCGCGGCATCCACATTAAAGGTAATGTCAACTTGGGGGTGTGGAGACCAAGAGCTGCCATTTATAAGGGGAGAGCAAGGAGGAGAGGTGAGTGAGAAGGGCTCATGAAAGTGTTGCATGCCAGTTGGATGATGGAATGAGACGTGGGCATTGGGCTACCAAAAATTTTGCAGCATCGAGCTTTCCAAACATACCAACAAATATTGAGCCGTAATATGCATTCGGAGAGTGACGGAGGCGAAAATCTCCTTCAGATGTTACCTTCCGTTGATCTGCTGATGGCGGTGACGGGTGGCTGAGATTGGATCTGGAGGCTGTCACTCCTTAAGCGTGTGGATCTCAATAGGTTTGAGGTTGTGGTTGCCGAGCTACCTGCAAGGAAGTCTCGGGGTGGTTGTACCACCGAGGACCCTCCGACGGTCAAGTTAGACTAGAGATCCGAGCAGAGTAACGGCTTAGTAGAGTAAAAATGGCTTACTTGGACCGTCTGAAGGAGGGGTTTATATAGCGGTGGCAGCAGGCGAGGCAGGCGCGAGAATCACGCCAGCCGTTACGCTCCCGACGTCACGCCCGCGTGATGAGCGGGACCTCCCATTAATGGCGAGACATGCTCGTTAATAGGGGATCGTGGTGGCGTGGAACGTGGGATGTGGCCGGCGGAGATCTCGCGCATGGCGAGATTCACGGGATGGCGGTTACGTCTGTAAGTGGTGCTGTTGGTCGGCCGATGAGACCGAGAAAGATGACCTCAGCGGGAGAGCTCGTGAAGAAGCGGGAGAGCCGAGGTATCTTGGTTCTGCTCAAGCCCGGAGGCGAGCTGAGAGGGCCGAGGAGGCTCGGGCCTGTGATAGCTCGGGGACGAGCTATGGGGCCGAGGAGGCCAATTGTGCTGGGGGCACGGAGGTGAGCCAGCGTTTGCTCGTAGGACGGGTACAGTAGTGGTCTGGTCGGCCACTGTAGGTCCTTTCTTGTGAGCCTTGGGACACGTCATCTGCCACGTGTCCTGATCTGGGAGATCACCGATATCGAGCATCTTCATTAGCCCCCCACTCTTGTCCTGACCAGCTGACGGGTCGGGTCGAGAGTGGTTTGCCGGGTCGCTCGAGGTGAGATTCTTTTCGAAGATATCGTCGGGCGTGTCCCTGGGCGATCGGTTGTTTTTCCGGGTGATGTCAGCGGATCAAGGCGAGATCTCCGCATTAAAGAGGGTGCGCCGGATCGTGTGCCCTTTTGCTGAAGCGACATGCCACGTGTTGGGTGCCGGTTGGCTGATGTGACGTGCCGCAGGCTTCTGGCATCCGATGGGATGTTGCCAACGCGCTTGCAACAGGTGGACTAATCGTGGCCGTCGAGCGTACTGAATCGTTTTGGCGGGAGTCGACCGTTGCCGCTGGATGAGGACGCCGGCTGTATAAATCGAGAGGAGACCTGATTCAGGGTCTCTTTCTCTTCCCACTTTCCTCATTCTGAGTCTTGTTGTTCCCCTCCGAAAACGGGGACGAGGCCGCATAGGTCCGTCTTGCCTGAATTTCGAGGGCAGATGCTAATTGGTGCTATCCGTCCACCTCTCCGAAAATACCAAGTTGATTTATGACACCGTATATCGAAGGTTTAAACGGATGCGGCCGATGTAGTAGACTTCGTCAGATTCCCCCTCATTTGAGAGGTTTTTGATTGTGGGGATGCTCTTCCCTGCAGGTGCAAACCCCTGCAGTTAATTACGCTACCGCATCGCGGTAACAACTTTCTCCTTCTCCAGATGGCCACTTCGTGTCGTGGGTGTTTGTTTTGTTTTTGGTTGCCCGTGGATTGTATACGGAGACTAATTTATGTTGTCGCTCGTAGTGCGTGGATTAGTCCAAATCCGTATTTTCTTAGATTTGGGTTTGGGTTTGGGTTTGGGTTTAAGGATACGTTAGTCTCATTTGAGACTAAGATCAATTTAAACGTTTGTTAAGGATACGTTAGTCTAATTTTAGACTAAGATCAACTTAACGGGATCGTTTAGATCCAACAAAAGAGCATTTGAACTGTATTGTTTAGTTTAGGAACATAGCGGTCGATTACCAGTTTAAGGACATGGTGGTCCAAGGTTAAGGACATCATAGTCCATGGGCTTAAGGACCCCACAGTCCGAGGTTAAGGACATCATAGTCCATGGGTTTAAGGACCCCATAGTCCGGTTTAATGACGTCATAGTCTATGAAATGTATGGTTGTCGGGACCCGTCACCTCTCTGAAGACGTTGAAGGATTACAACGACATATATCAGAGGGGTTCAGAGATGTACCCTTGAACCAATTTTGGTTGAAAGATCTGTAGTCCAATTTGGGGTTAAGATCTGTTAAAACATTTATGAGCATATGGGCTCAATTAATCTGAATAAGGGGTTTATAGCCAATTTGGGCTCGGCCCACTCAGTTAAAATGTTTAAACATTTGACAATACTGGGCATTGATTTGAGTTCTGACAACATTTTTGTCTTTTATTGAATACTGAGCATTTATCATAACTCTGTGGCTTATTAAAGAACAATTTATGTTCTATCAGCGCACACGTAAGGGGCATGTGGTGCGCTTGGCACTTTGCGTCAGTCAAAGAGTGCAGAGCGCTAGTTTATGAGCATATTGCGCTTCTGCTGAGTAGCGCCCACGTGAGGAGCACGTGGTGCGCTTGGCGCTTTGCTCCAGTCTGTGAGCGCGTTGTGCTGATTTATGAGCGCAAAGCGCTATTAGTTCAGTGGCTCACATGTGAGGAGCACGTGGTGCGTTTGGCGCTGAGCGCCATTCCATGAGCGCAAAGCGCTAATCCAAGAGCGCAGAAGCACATTTGATCAATTTTATGATCTGGAAAATAAATTCTCCCTTAGAAGAGACTTTGTCTTAAGATCCTAAGAACAAAAGTTCTTACTTTATTAGAGATGCTTCAATCTCTTGTATTGATGAAAGGTTTTGCCTTTATGGATTTGTGATCCTTAAGAGAATTGAATTATTCTCTCCCCTTTCTTATAGTGAGATGTTCATGATCTCTTTGTATAAAAGACCTTTGTCTTGTAGATATATAATCTGTGAGAAGAATTATGTTCTTCTTTTTGTTTTATGATGAGATCTTTTGATCTCTTTGTGAAAGACCTTGGTCTTGTAGATCTATGATCCTTAAAGAAGTAAATTCTTCTTTTAATTATGAGATGATTTCATCTCTCTGTTCATCATTTTTTTTACCTTGAAGAAACTCTTCTTTTTCTGAGAGCTTGGCTCTTCTTTCTGAGATCTCTCAAACCTTATGGGGGGGTTTCTCTCTTTGTTTTTGTATATCTTTTTTCTATGAGACTTGAAGTCTAGGGGCCTTTTTATAGGGCAAGCTGATCAGTTCAATCAGTTAGGGAGATCTTTTCTCCAATTGATTTGGGGAATTTCCCATCGTTGGATTTTTGATCCAAGGGCTTCTGATTTACAGAAGGTAATCTTCTTGTTATTAACAAGATTGGGAAATCTTTTCCATACAGAATTTATTCTGTATTTTGGTGATTTTTAATCACCACTAGATCATTGATCCAACGGTGCTCTGATTTACAGAGCACAATTTTGTTGTTTGGAAAGATTTTGAGGAATCTTTCCTTAACAGAATTTAATTCTGATTAATTAATGATTTATCATTATTATTAGATCTTTGATCTGACGGTGGGGAGCTTTTAGTTGCAGTGCTAGCGCACCCGTGCTTTGCACGTAGTGCGCTGTTTAGAGCGCAGCGCACCTAGGGGGGATGCTGAAGGCACAAATGGCGTCCATGTCCTAAGAGGCCCTGCAGGTTAGCGCTCGTATATCGTCTCATTGCTTGGGAGATTTGGTGCCCCTTTTTCTTTCTGACCCCCCTCCGATTTCTTCAGGTCCTCCAGCACGTCGCTATCGTCGCCCGGATGGAGGAGGAGGAGATAGCCCCGGCGATGCGAGCCGCGGGCGAGCTCTCCTCGCTGGGGGAGAGCTCAAAGCGGGAGCTGGAGGCGGCGATGGCGAGGGTCACTGCCCTCGAGGATGAGGGGGCTGCCGGTAGGCAGGAGGCGGCGGCCGCGGCCGCGAAGCAGGAGGCAGCAGCAGCGAGGCAGGAGGTGGCGGCCTCGAAGCAAAAGGTGGCTAGGTTCCGCGAGGCCGCCCAGGTTGCCGAGGCAAAGCTTCAGGGCTCCGATGTGCTCGTCGGAACCATGAAGAAGTCAGTGAGGAGCCTCCAAAAGGAGTTGGGGGCTGCGGTAGAGGCAGCGAAGAAAGCCGACCTCAGGGCGGCGGAGGCGGTGGAGAACTTCCAGAAGTCGGAGCAGTTCTGCACCATCCTAGCCTCGGACACCACCTCGTCTGGCATGAGGCTCTTGACGCCGTCAAGGCCCGGGTGCCTGAGTTTGCAGATGAAGAGCTCCGAGCAGAATATCCCCGCGGGGATGACGAGCAGGGGGATGCCCTCGGGGGCACTGCCGGGGAAGGGACTCTCGGCGATGGCGACGCCGAGGCTCCTGTGACGGACGCATCCCCAGTCGCGGTGGACATTGAGCTCATCGATATCGCGTCTGTCCATGGGGCCTGAAGCCCCTCGTCTTCTCTTTGTCTTTTCTTTTGTCGCGTCGGGTATTTTGTAGGCCTTTGGGCATTTTTGTAAGGCTGGGGAGCCCACAGTACCCTTGTAGAAGCTTTGACTTTTTGAATAAACATTTTTTGTTTTCACAGCAGTGTTTGCTTTGTGCTTGTACTTCCTTTTGTTGGTAGACACTTGTATTTGCACAGTACTGCTTTCATGTTCAGCGCGTTCCTCGTCTAGTGATTGCTCGTCGACTTGAATCTGATCACTTGCCAAGTGTGCGAGGACCGGCGAGAAGACGATATCTCCATGGCCCCGAAGTCGATGTGGAGATCGCTAAGACGTTGATAGGCCGGATGCCTCTTGTTGAGTTGATGTTCCTTAGTTGTTGGAGGGGCCATGAGTGACCTACTAAGGACGGCGTTGAGCAGGGTGGCTGCTCGGTGCCTTATGGCGAGGGCATAGATCCTTAGCGCTGGTGGGGCCGTGAGTGGCCTGCTAAGGATGGGGCCGAGCAGGGTAGCTGCTCGGTTCCTCTTGGCGAGGGCTTTGATCCTTAGCGCGGGAGGGGCCGTGAGTGGCCTACTAAGGATGCGGCCGAGCAAGGTAGCTCCTCGGTGCCTCTTGGCGAGGGCTTTGATCCCTGGTTTGTTGGGGTCGGGAGCTACCAGCCAGGGATAACCGAGTAAGGGCGGGCCCGGTTGCCTCTTGCGTGGGCTTTGATCCTTAAAGATGGGTCGAGCAGTGTTACTGCCCGGTGCCTCTTGGCGAGGGCTTTGACCCCTGGTTTGGTAGGGAGCTACCAGCCAGGGATAACCGAACAAGGGCGGGTCCGGTTGCCTCTGTGAGGACTTTGATCCCTGATTTGTTGGGGTAGGGAGCTACCAGCCAGGGATAACCGAACAAGGGTGGGTTCGGTTGCTTCTTGCGAGGGCTTTTCATCCTTAGCGCGGGAGGGGCCGTAAGTGGCCTACTAAGGATGGCCGAGCAGGATTACTGCCCGGTGCCTCTTGGCGAGGGCTTTTTGTCCTTAAGGATGGCCGAACAGGGTTGCTGCCCAGTGCCTCTTGGCGAGGGCTTTGATCCCTTGCGTTGTGAGGCAGGGGAGCTACCGGCCAGGGATAGCCGAGCAGGGTAGCCTCTCGGCTGCCTCTTGGAGAGGGCTTTGATCCCTGGCGTTGTGAGGTAGGGGAGCTACCGGCCAAGGATAGCTGAGCAGGGTAGCCGCTCGGCTGCCTCTTGGCGAGGGCTTTGATCCCTGGCGTTGTGAGGCAGGGGAGCTACCGGCCAGGGATAGCCGAGCTGGGTAGCCGCTCGGCTGCCTCTTGGCGAGGGCTTTGATCCCTGGCGTTGTGAGGTAGGGGAGCTACCGGCCCGGGATAGCTGAGCACGGTAGTCGCTCGGCTGCCTCTTGGTGAGGGCTTTGATCCCTGGCGTTGTGAGGTAGGGGAGCCACCGGCCAGGGATAGCCGAGCAGGGTAGCCGCTCGGCTAACTCTTGGTGATTGCTTTGATCCCTGGCATTGTGAGGTAGGGGAGCTACCGGCCAGGGATAGCCGAGCAGGGTAGCCGCTCGGATGCCTCTTGGTGAGGGCTTTGATCCCTGACGTTGTGAGGTAGGCGAGCTACCGGCCAGGGATAGCCGGGCAGGGTAGCTGCTAGGCTGCCTCTTCGTGAGGGATTTGATCCTTGGCGCTGGAGGGACCGTGGGAGGCCTGCCAAGGATGAACCAAGCAGTGAAGCTGCTCGGTCGCCTTTTTGAGAGGGCTTAGATCTCTGGCGTTGTGGGGTAGGCGAGCTACCGGCCAGGGATAGCCGAGCAGGGTAGCTGCCGGGCTGCTTCTAGGTGAGGGCTTCGGGAAGATGGACAGTCGCGATTGACACGTGCCACAAACGCGTAGAGGAGGCGAAGAGCCAGAGCCGCGTCGTTTCGATTTCGCATCGAGCCGCGCGGTGTCTGCCGCGTGGCGGCAGAGTTGCGGGCGACCGTTGAACTCCGGGGGCGTTTGGGGGCTATAAAACTGAGGGGGTGTTGTTTACAGGCCCCTCATACCCCAAACGCAAAATGCAGGACTTCCTCTTCACCATCGAAGACATCATAAATTTTGAGGACGTCTACCTCTGTGACCCGTATTGCACGGAGGACACGGTGCTGTTGGTTATCGGCAGGATCGAGGACCACTTAGGCCTATTGCTCTTCCGGCGGTCCTCCCTCCTTCAGCTGCTGATGTACTCCATCTGGAGGGCGTCGCCGGGGATTTACAACCCCTTATCCGAAATGTTGTTCGACGAGGCCATAGACAAGCTAAGGTCTCTAAGGCGCTTCGGCCTGATCTCTGCGAGTCGGCTAGACCGCTCGGAAGCGCTCGTCCGTGAGTGCTACCAATTGAGGCGTGATGCCGACGCTCGCGGGGGGATCGAAGGCAGAGGCTGGATGCTGCGAGGGCTCGGCTGGAGGAAATATCGTCAGAGTACCACGAGTAGTGTTCTCTGCACTCTGTTCCCCCGCTATTGTAATTTTCTTTCTTTTTTTATGTACGGCTGAGGAGCCTATAGTACCTCTTGAATGAATAAAATTCTTTTTCTTTTCTGCAATGCTCTATTGATCCCTTTATTATATAAACAAAATTTCTCAAGAAAGATGTACATTGCTTTGAAAAGAAAATACATGCTAGTAGATATTCTTATTCGTGCAGCTCGAGCCCCCCGGATGTCTGTTGGTATCTATGCCTGGGACAGGATACCGAGCTTCGTGGGTACCAGGCATATCCTCCGCTGACATTACCATGATCTGGCCGATCGTCAGCTCGGCGGGAGGGGACGCTGCTCCTGCTCGCGGTTAGCTTGCCGCTTGTCCCTCAGGTACGCTGCGAGGTGCCCCGAACGGATGGGCTCTTCAATATAGTCTCGGAGTTGTTTGCAGCTCTCCGTTGAGTGGCCCAGCGACCTATAAAAGCTGCAGTAGGGGCCCCGGGTTCGCTTTGAGGCCATTCGCGGGACCGGGGGAAGCTTGAAGAACCTCTCACCCTTGGCCTCCTCTAGTAGCACCGCCTGGGAGACGTTGAGCGGGGTGTACTCCTGGAACTTTGGGATGTAGGGCTTTTGCCGCTCAGGTCCCTTTCTCTATTCTCTTTCCTTCTTCTTTTGGTCGGTTTGCTCTGCCCGGGGGAGATTTGCATTTACCTCAGATTCGAGCTGGACCTCGCGCTCGGTCCAGGCCTTTACCTCGGCCATGGTCTTAAGTTGCGCTAATGCAAAGGAGCGCAACCACTCTTTGTGCCTAAGACCAGACCTCAGAACCGTGATGACCATCTCGTCCCGGTGCTCTGGGACCTCGAGAAGGGCGTTGTAGAAGCGGGTGACGTATGCTTTGAACGTCTCCTTGTCCCCGCTCTTGATCGTGAAGAGATGGTCGACTGTGCGCTTCAGCCGCCTGTTCCCGACGAAGTGGCCGAGGAATTATGTGGCCAGCTCGTCGAAGGTTGACATCGAGCGCGGCTCGAGTCATCGGAACTAGTCTCGCCCGGAGCGGATGGGAGTGGTCGGGAAAGCTCGGCACTGGGCAGCATCGGAGTGGTCTTGGAAGCTCATTCCCGCGGTGAATGCATCCAAGTGGTCCTTCGGGTCAGATTTGCCGTCAAAGAGGGAGACCTTTGGGGGCTTGTTGCGGGAGGAGACGCGGACGACGAGCAGCTCCTCGGTGAACGGTTTTGTGAGAGAGTCGGCGGCATACTTAGCCCCGTCGCTCGAATGGTGACCTTCCCGATGTAGACTCTCGATCTTCTTCTCGAGGGCGTCGAGTCGGCCATGGTACCCCGATGACTCGGCGCATTCTGATCTCAGGCCTCTGCTGTTGGAGGCATGCGTCTGGCCGTGGCTCCGGTTCCTCTCAATGAGGTTCCTTAGATCCCCCGACGAGGTAGTCTTCGAGCCGTCGTGGTGAGTCTCGTTCGCGCGACCCTGTCGAGGGAGGGGGTGTCGGTCAAGCCTGTTAATAGGCGAGCTGGCAGACATCTCCTCGGGAGGGACAGGTGCGCGGTGGATCTCAGAATGAGGCGCTCTGGCGATGGACCTCGGCGCTGAACTATGAGGCGTCCAGCGGGCCTCAGAACGTATTGGCCCGGGAGATCTGCGGCCGTGAGAGGTAGCGACGCGGTGGTCGGCAGTGCCGACGCGGACAGAGTATTCTCTCCCCCTACAGAGGTCCTGGTCCCGAGGCGGGGGAGCGGCGACTTGGTGATCTTGCCCTGCCGTTTGGACACGGACGAGTGCTTCCACGATGGACGCGAGTCGGTCTATCCGGCCGGCGAGGGCGTTGATGGTATTCGGCGGAGGAGGTTCGTCCGCGCCTCCGTTGAGGGGGAGGCAGCGGCTGTTGCTTCGATTTTCGTAATGATCGCTCGCCATTTGATTGAGATCGGAAAGTGAACTTTATTTTTGTGGAATCAAGGATTTCCCACAGACGGCGCCAGCCGACGGAGGCGAAAATCTCCTTCAGATGTTACCTTCCATTGATCTGCTGATGGCGGCGACGGGTGGCTGAGATTGGATCTGGAGGCTGTCGCTCCTTAAGCGTGTGGATCTCAATGGGTTTGAGGTTGTGGTTGCCGAGCTACCTGCAAGGAAGTCTCGGGATGGTTGTACCACCGGGGACCCTCCGACGGTCAAGTTAGACTAGAGATCCGAGAAGAGTAACGGCTTAGTGGAGTAAAAATGGCTTACTTGGACCGTCTGAAGGAGGGGTTTATATAGCGGTGGCAGCAGGCAAGGCAGGTGCGAGAATCACGCCGGCCGTTACGCTCCCGACGTCATGTCTGCGTGATGAGCGGGACCTCCCATTAAGGGCGAGACAGGCTCATTAATAGGGGATCGTGGTGACGTGGAACGTGAGATGTGGCCAGCGGAGATCTCGCGCCTGGCGAGATTCGCGGGATGGCGGTTACGCCTGCAAACGGTGCTGTTGGTCGGCCGATGAGACCGAGAAAGATGACCTCGGCGGGAGAGCTCGCGAAGGAGCGGGAGAGCCGAGGTATCTTGGTTCTGCTCGAGCGCGGAGGCGAGCTGAGAGGGCCGAGGAGGCTTAAGCCTATGATAGCTCAGGGACGAGCTGTGGGGCCGATAAGGCCAATTGTGCTGGGTGTTTGGAGGTGAGCCGGCGTTTGCTCATAGGACGGGCACAGGAGTGGTCTGGTCGGCCATTGTAGGTCTTTTCTTGTGAGCCCTGAGACACGTTATCTGCCACGTGTCCTGATGTGGGAGATCACCGATATCGAGCATCATCAGAGAGGCTCAAGCTCTTGAGCCATGAATCGATCTTGACCTCAAGCGGCGAGTGAAAATATTTTTACTTTCATTAGTTGAGCCCAAGGAGTGGTCGGATTGGATAATAAAATCCATCCGAGCTTCGAAAATAAGCTCTGATTGGTGGCTATGAGATCCCGAAAGCCCAAGTCGCCTTCCTTTTTCGAAAATTTAAGACTGTTCCAAGCTTTGAAATATTGATGTCTCCCATTCCAAGTAAATCCCCAATAAAAATCTCTCATCCTTCGCTCTCTGTCGTTTGCAACATAGATAGGGATTATATGAATTGCCAAGAGATACAAAGGGATGGATGCTAGCGATAATTTAATGAGAATTTCCCTACCAGCGTGTGAGAGGAGAGAAGATTTGCAACCTTCAAGTTTATTATCAATTTTTTCAATGATGCACTTGTAAGCTGATGAGCGTGATCTTCCAAGGAACAAAGGGCCTCCTAAATACTTCGCATTTGTATCCATAATTTCAACACAAACATTAGAGGCCAAGTCTTTTTGGGATTCTCTCGATAGACAAGAACTAATAAATATGCTGGATTTAGAGAAATTTATAATTTGGCTAGACCAAGAAGAGTATTCCGCGAGCAGCAGCGCCTTCACATTTTGCATCATAGTGGGAGAAGCCTCCCCGAATAATAATAAATCGCCGAATAATAATCAAATGCGGCAAACATCAAATGCGAGAATGTGGAGGCCTTATAATTAATTTTCATTCCCTTGTAGGTGCCATTATTAACCTCCTTGATGATAAGCGCAGAGAGAGCTTTGGAGGCTCTGATAAAAAGATAAAGGTGAGCGAGGGCAGCCTCGTTGAAGGCCTCTAGATGATTTGAACAAACCGCTCCGATCACCATTGATATTGATCAAGATTGTAGTTTTAGATAGGCATGAAGGAACAAGGGAAGTAAATTTTTCTGAGAATCGGCGAAGGACTTCAAATAAGAAACCCCATTCAACTCTTTCGTAAAAACTCGCTTTCGCCTTTCTTTGCACCCCATAGCATGGATCAACTCAGTAGCAATGACATAGCAGTTAGTGATTTGCCTTCTGGGAACAAACACACTTTGATTGTCCGATATAAAAGATTTGGAAGATAAATTTTCAACCTGTTTGCAATGATCTTGGCACATACTTTATAAAGCACCTTACATAAACCAATAGGACGATAATCCGAAGGAAACTCACATTTAGATTTTTCCTGAATTAAAGTAAGGATAGTATGATACGTACCAGGTGGAAATGTATGTGAAGAGAAAAATCCTTGGATAATGTTCCTCACGTTGTCCTTGAGAATATCCCATCCAGATTGGAAAAAATAGTGGGCAATCCGTCCGGACCGAGCATCTTAGTTGGATGCATTGATTTTGCATTGCAGATTGAAGCATAAAGCATTTGTAACAAAGAAAAAGAGGGAAAAAAAAATTAGGGCAAAATTTATAAAGCAGTGTCAAATTTTCAATGTTTTTGCCACAGCAGTTGATGAGGCTCGATATTGATGACTCTCCAGATGCTGACACGTTGCAGATGATGTATCCCAGAACCTACAAGAACTTCGGTTAGGATCTCACCTCGGGCCTCCGACCTGAGGGGTCTCCCGACCTTCGGTGGCTTTCCAGACCACCCCCGGCCCGCCTCCGAGTTGTCATGGTACAAAGATGCTCGGCCTCCCGCTCGTCCCCGAGCCTCCCTCCGAGCTCATCATCCTCGGTCTCATCCTGACCGACCCGCAACGCTAATCACAGGCACCTACGCCAAGGCTCCATGAATCTCGCCATGCGCGAGATATCCGCCGCCCACGATCCCCCATTAACGAGCCTGTCTCGCCATTAATGCGGGATCCAGCCTATCACGCGGGCATGACGTCAGGAGCGTAACGGCCGGTGTGATTCTCGCGCCTGCCTGCCCGTTGCTGCCACTATATAATCCCCTCTCTCAGATGATCGAGATACGCAATTCTTTCTACTAAGCCGCTACTCTGCCCAATTTACACCACCAACTTGATCGTCGGAGGGTCCTCGGTGGCACAACCACCCCGGGACTTCCCTGCAGGTAGCTCGGCTCAACCTCAAATCAAAGCCTATTGAGATCCACACGTTGAAGGAGACAACCTCCAGATCAAATCTCAGCCGTCCATCAGCTCTCACAGCAAATCTACGGAAGATAACATCTGAAGGAGATCCAGATCTCCATTAGTTGGCGCCGTCTGTGGGAAATCTTGTTCCACTCAACGAAAATTCATCTTCCGATCCCAACTCTATGGCGAGCAATCACTGCGATGATCCAAGCGCTAGCCGCCGCCTCCCCCACAACGGAGACGCGAACGAGTCTTCTCCCCTGAACGCCATCAACGTCCTAGCCGCTCGGATAGATCGATTCGCGTCCGTCGTCGATGTGCTCGTCTGTGTCCAAACAGCGGGGCAAGCTACCTAGGTCGCCGCTCCCCCACCTCGGGACCGGGACCCCTACAGAAGGAGAAAGGACTCTGCTCGCATCGGCACTACCGACCACCATCACGCTACCTCCGGCGGCCGCAGATCCCACGGGCAAACATATTCGATGACCCGCTGGGCGTCCCACAGTTCAACACCGAGGTCCGTCGCCAGAGCGCCTCGCCCCGAGCCCCATCGCGTGCCTGTCCCTCCTGAGGAGGTGTCGATCAGCTCGCCCGCACCCAGGCATGACCGACACCCCCTTCGTCGACGGGGTCGCGCAGACGAGACTCGTCACGGCAGCTCAAAGACTACCTCGCCAGGGGACCTAAAAAACCTCATCGAGAGGAACCGGGGCCGCGGCCCGACGCAGGTATCCGACAGCAGAGGCCAAAGATCAGAATGTGCCGAGTCATCGGGGTACCACGGCCGACTCGACGCCCTCGAAAAGAAGATCGAAGGCATGCATCAGGAAGGTCGTCATTCGAGCGACGGGGCTAAATACGCCGCCGACTCGCTCACGAAACCCTTCACCGAGGAGCTTCTCGTCGTCCATGTCTCCTCCTGGAATAAGCCCCCGAAGGTCTCACTCTTCGACGAGAAATCCGACCCGAAGGACCATCTGGACGCATTCACGGCCTGGATGAGTTTCCAGGACTGTTCCGACTCCGTCCAATGCCGCGCTTTCCCGGCCACACTCATCCGCTCCGGACGAGACTGGTTCCAAGGACTCGCACCATACTCCATCTCGACCTTCAGTGAGCTGGCCACCCAATTCCTCGGCCACTTCGTCCGGAATAGATGGCAAAAGCGGACCGTCGACCATCTCTTCACAATAAAGAGCGGGGATAAGGAGACCTTCAAAGGGTACGTCACCCGCTTCTACAACGCCCTCCTCGAAGTCCCGGAACACCGGGACGAGACGGTCATCACGGCACTTAGGTCGGGTCTTAGGCACAAGGAGTGGTTACGCTCCTTTGCATTAGCGCACCCTAAGACTATGGCCGAGGTCAAGGCCTGGACTGAACGCGAGATCCAGCTCGAATTTGAGGCGAACGCCAACGGACGGATCATAAGAAAAATGCCCAAGAAGAGAAAAAGAGGCTTGAGCGGCCGAAGCCCTACTCCCTAAAGTTTCAGGAGTACACCCCGCTCAACGTCTTCCAAACGGTATTGTTGGAAGAGGCCAAAGGCGAGAGGTTCTTCAAGCTCCCCCCGGTCTCGTGCATGGCGGCGAAGCGCACCCGGGGCCCCTTCTGCGGCTTCTACAGGTCGCAAGGCCACTCCACGGAGAACTGTAAGCAGCTCCGAGATTACTTGCGAGACAAGCGGCCAAATCATGGTCATGTCAGCGGGGGTATGTCGGGTACCTACGAGGCTTAGCATCCCATGCCGGTCGTGGAGTCTAGCGGCCGTCCGAGGAAGAAGTCCAGGGAGACCGAGCCGATCGTTTTCAACGACGAGGACCTCCACGGTATATCCCTGCCCCACAAAGACCCTCTGGTGATTACGGCTCATGTCCACAAATATGAAGTGCAGAGGATACTTGTTGACTCGGGAAGCTCGGCAGATATACTCTTTTCCGACTGCTTTCTGCGCATGGGGCTTACCCCGGCAAACCTAAGGCTGACCTCCCACGTCCTGTCAGGATTCACCAATCACTCCATCCCGGCGGAAGGGGTAATCACTCTGCAGTTTAACATCGGGGAGGCTGGCCGTACGCGAACAGTGCCTGTGGAATTCATCATAGCGAGAATCCCATCGGCCTACAACATCCTCCTCGGCCATCCAACGCTGAACTCCCTCAGGGACCAGATATCGACCTTTCACTTGGCTATGAAATTCTCGCTCGACCAAGGCGGAGTAGGTCGGGCCTACGGAGACCAGCAGACTACAAAGGTTTGCTTCACCACGGCATCTTCGTCTGAACAGGCGAACAACGACGTTGAGGCCGAGAGTGAAATCAAGGGTTCTCTGGACACTCAGGACGAGCAAAAGGAGGTCCGAGGGCCCCCGGTGGAGCCATTGACAGAGGTCCCCCTCGTAGAAGGGGACGTTGAACGTACCGTTCAGATTGGTTCACTTCTGACAAGGACTCAGCACGATGACCTAGTTGGCTTTCTCAGAAACAACGCCAATGTCTTCGCCTGGGCTCTTACTGACATTCTTGGGATCGACCCCAAGATCATATCTCATATACTCGGGGTAGATCCTACGGCCCGACCCGTCAGACAGAAGAAACGAAGCTTTGCCCCGATCAAGCAGAAAGTAATTGAGGACGAGGTAGACAGGATTCTCGCCGCTAACTTCATTCGGAATGTGCCTTACTCCGAATGGTTGGAAAACGTGATTATGGTGAAAAAGTCAAGTGGGAAATGGCAAATGTGCGTCGACTTCACCGACCTTAATAAGGCCTGCCCGAAAGACAACTATCCCCTTCCTCGGATAGATCAGCTCATCGACTGCTCGGCAGGACACGAGATACTTAGCTTCATGGATGCCTTCTCCGGCTACAATCAGATCCGTATGAATCAGGCATACGAAGTTCTCACCGCATTCACAACGGACCGGAGGGTATACTGCTATAAGGTAATGCCCTACGGCCTCAAAAACTCCGGAGCAACATACCAACGGCTGGTCAACCGCATGTTTAAGCCACAGATCGGCAGGAACATGGAGGTCTATGTCGACGACATGCTCATCAAGTCGGTCTCATCGGTCGACCATGCCAAGGATCTTGGCGAGGCCTTCGAAGTACTCCGCAAGTTTAAGATGAAACTGAAACCCGCCAAGTGCGCATTCGGGGTCACCGGGGGAAAGTTCCTCGGTTTCATGGTCACTCACCGTGGGATTGAAGCTAACTCGGAGAAAATCAACACCATCCTCAACATGACCGCGCCCAAGACTAACGTCGAGATAATGTGGCTGACAGGACGAGTAGCCGCTCTGTCGCGTTTCATGTTGAGGTCTGGAGAGAAGTGCCTCTCGTTTTTCAAAGCTCTAAGAAAATTCCGAGGTTCGAGTGGTCGGTGGAGTGCCAGACCGCCTTTGACCAATTAAAGAGGCATCTTGCAACTCCACCCCTGCTCACCTGATCAGTGGAAGGGGAGGAGCTATCGCTGTATCTGGCAGTATCCGACCAAGTAGCGGGCGCAGTGCTCGTCCGTGAGATCGACGGAGTCCAGAGGCCGATATATTATGTGAGCCATGTCTTCAAAGACGCAGAAACGAGGTACCCAGCGATAGAGAAAATCGTCTTGGCGCTCATCGTGGCCTCAAGGAAACTGCGACACTATTTCCAGGCTCACACCATCCTTGTTCTTACCGAGCGCCCCTTGGGGGCTATCCTCGCCTCACCCGAGTCCTCTGGCCACCTGGAGAAGTGGAGATGGGAGTTGTCCCAGTTCGACATAAAATACCGCCCGAGGCGGGCCATCAAAGCACAAGCCCTGGTCGATTTTATAGTCGAGTGCACTATCCCCAGTAAGGAGCCAGAGACAGCGCCGACCCCAGCAGCTCAGCTTTTTGTCGATGGGAAGCCTGACTCAGTCCCTGATTGGATCCTTTATGTCGACGGGTCCTCGACCGAGGAAGGGTGTGGTGCCGGTCTCATCATTCGGGGCCCGAATGAGGCAGAAATAGAGTATTCCCTGAAGCTAGGGTTCAAGGCCTCAAATAACGCGGCGGAATACGAGGCCCTGTTGGCCGGACTGCGCATAGCCTCCGGGCTGGGGCTGAAAACAATTCGGATCCACAGCGACTCAGCCTTAGTCGTTGGTCAAGTAACCGGTCATTTCGAGGCTCGGGAACATCTGATGGTGAAGTATCTAGCCGAGGTAAGAAGACTTCGAAAGAACTTCGATGAAGTCCAGGTAGAGCAGATCCCCAGACTGCTCAACGCCCAAGCCGATGCCTTGAGTAAGCTGGCCTCATCCTACTCGGCCAACAACAAGCGGTCCATCCTCTTCGAGATTTTTCCACGGCCTAGCGTAGAAGACGGGACAGCAACACTCCATGTATACATAGCCCAAGAAGAAGACCGGGACTGGAGGAAGCCCCTCGTAGAATTCCTGAGGGAAGGTGCGATCCCAGAAGACCGGGGAGAAGCCCACCGTCTCCAGGCCAAATCCCGTCACTTCGTCTGGAGCAACAGTAACCTCTACAAGAAGTCCTTCACTCAGCCTTTTCTCCGATGTGTCGACCTCGATGAAACTGACTACGTCCTCCGAGAGATCCACGAAGGGGTCGGCGGCGCACACCAAGGGGCCCGCTCTTTAATCTTGAAGGCACTGCTCCAGGGGTACTGCTAGCCAACTATTCACTAAGATGCCCAGAAGCTCGTCAGGAGGTGCAAAAGTTTCCAACTTCACGGAAGCATACCTCGCCTTCCGTCTATCGAGCTGACCGCCCTAACCTCACCGTGGCCGTTCGCCCAGTGGAGAATGGAGATGATAGGCCAGTTCCCTACCGGCATGGGTGGGTAAAAGTACATCCTCGTCACGGTGGATTACTTCAAACAGTGGATCGAAGCCATTCCCATCAGGAAACTAGATGCCACCACAACAATCATGTTTCTGCAGAACAATGTGATACACCGGTTCGGCATCCCAAGGTGTATCATCACCGACCACGGGACGGACTTCGAAAACAAGAAAGTGAAGGAATTCTGCAATTAATATCATATCCTCATGAAGTTTGCCGCTGTCCCACATACCCAATGCAACCGGCAAGCCGAAGTCGCTAATCGGGACGTCCTCCGAGGTCTCCGGACACGCCTGGAAGGACGCCAAGGTAGTTGGGTCGAGGAATTGCCCCGAGTCCTATGGGCGCGGCGTACGTCAAAGAAAACCTCCACCGGGGAACCTCTTTCAGTCTCTGCTACGAGACCGAAGCAATGGTCCCAGCGGAGATCGGGTTACCCAGTCACTGGGTTGAACACTTCAACGACGAAGCAAATACCTCGGCACTATGAACCAACCTGGACATCCTGTTAGAGAAATGAGACCGGGCTTAGATCAAAGCTGCCGCCTATCAACAACAGACCGCCCGCTACTACAATGCGCGAGTCAAGCGTTGCCTCTTCAAGGCCGGAGATTTAGTCCTAAGGCGGAACGAGTTCGTCAACCAAGGCAGGCTGCATAAGTTTTCCCCAAGATGGGACGGTCCTTTCCTCATCTCCGAGGTACTGCCCGGCAGAGCCTAACGTTTGCAAGACGTGGAAGGACGCAAGTTTCTACTGCCTTACAACACCGAGAAACTCAAACTGTACCGATAAAAGAGCATTTACTAGCGTGCACTTCTTTTACTAAAGCAATGTAAACTTTTCTCAAGTTCTTTCTGTTCATGTAATAAGAAGGGAACAATAAGACATTGTAAAAAGAAGATTTTTATTTATTCCAAAGGGTATTATGGGCTCCTCATCCATACATTGAAATAAAAGAAAAATTACATTAGCGGGGGGAGGGGGTGCACGAAACACTGCTCGTGGTACTCTGAGCATATTTCAGCCAGCTGAGCCCTTTGCCTCTGATGCCGCCCACGAATGTCGATGTGGTGCCTCAGTTGGTAGCACTCAAGGACGAGTGCCACCGAGTGATCGTGCCGACCCACCGAAATCGGACCGAGGCGGCACAAGGACCTCAGCTTACCGATGGCCTCGTCCTTCAGCTGCTCGGACAGAGGGTTATACAGCCCCGGCGATGCCCTCCAGATGGCGTACATCAACAGCTGGAGCAGGGGCGAGCGCCGGGGGAGAAGCCGGCCGAAGTGGTCCTCGATGCGGCCTATAACCAACTGCACTGTATCCTCGGTACAATGCTGGTCATACAGGTAAACATTTTCAAAGTTTATGATCTCTGAGATGGTAAAAGAGAAGTCCTCCATTCTTACGCCTAGGGTGGAGAAAGGAGTGCTCAACGCTCCCTCCGCTTTATAGCCCCGTTGTGCCCTCAGGAGTCCAACGGTCGCTCGTGCCTTCCAGAACTGTACCGCCGCATGGCGGGTGTCCTGTCTTTCTCTGTGAAATCAAAACGACGCGGCTCTTACGCTCCGTCTTCCCCCACGCGTTAATGACACGTGTCGACCACGACGTTCACTCTTCCCAATGATTGAACGCCGTGGAAGATCGGACAGAACCTCACGACTCGACAGAGCAGCTTCACTGCTCAGTCTATCTTTAGCGGGCCTCTTACGGCCCCTCCCGCGCTAAGGATCGAAGCCCTCATCAAGAGGCAACCGGGCTCGCTCTTGCTCGGTTATCCCTAGCTGGTAGTTCCCTACCTCTACGACGCTAGGGATCAAAGCCCTCGTTAAGAGGCACCGGGCAGCAACCCTGCTCGGCCCGTCCTTAAGGATCTAAGCCCTCGCTAAGAGGCACCGGGCAGCAACCCTGCTCGGCCCGTCCTTAGCAGGCTCCTTTCGGCCCTTCCCACGCTAAGGATCGAAGCCCTCATCATGAGGCAATCGGGCAGCTACCCTGCTTGGTTATCCCTGGCTGGTAGCTCCCTACCCACAACGCCATCCAAGCCCTCACCAGGAGGCACCGGGCAGTAACCCTGCTCGGCATGTCCTTAAGGATCTAAGCCCTCGCTAAGAGGCAACCAGGCTCACCCTTTCTCGGTTATCCCCGGCTGGTAGTTCCCTACCCCTACGACGCCAGGGATCAAAGCCCTCGCCAAGAGGCAACGGGCAACAACCTTGCTCGGCCCGTCCTTAGCATGACCCTTTCGGCCCCTTCCGCGCTAAGGATCGAAGCCCTCATCAAGAGGCAATCGGGCAGCAACCTTGCTCGGTTATCCCTGGCTGGTATCTCCCTACCCACAACGCCAGAGATCAAAGCCCTCGCCAAGAGGCACCGGGCAGCAATCCTGCTCGGCCAATCCTTAGCATGCTTCCCTATGCCCTCCCGCTAAGGATCAAAGCCCTCACTAAGAGGCAACTGAGCAGCTACCCTGCTCGGTCATCCATGGATGACGTTACTACCCACCGACGCAAAGGATCCAAACCCTCACCAAGAGGCCATCCACGTCTAAGCGATCCCCATCTCGACTTCGGGGCCATGGAGATACCGACCCTTCACCAATCTTTGCACACTTGGCAAATGATCGAATTCAACTCGACGTGCGATCGCCAGACGAAGAACCGACCTGATATGAAAGCTGGACCGTGCAAATACAAATGCTTTCCACAAATAAAAGGAAAATATGCACACAAAGAAGCAGCAAAAAGATTTTTTATTCACAAAAGCAGAGGTCTTTACAGGGCACTACTGGCTCCCCAGCCTTACAAAATTCCAAAACGACAAAAGAAAATAAGAAGACGAGAGGCTTCAAACCTCAGGGGCGGGGAGGACCTCAACAAGTCGCGCCTCCACTGCGACCACCGGAGCGGCATCTTTAGGGTTGGCACCGGTAATATTTCAGAAAAATAAAATATTATTTTGAGAAATTAAATAATTAAATAATAAATATTAGGAATATTTTAATGATGCGGTATAATTAATTACAGATAAATTGGGAAATATTTGGAAAATTATAGGAATTACAGAAATGTGGGTGTTTTATATGATTTAAGCAAATTATAAATTCTTTATGATTAATTATATTCCATTTTAATGCTAATCGCGATTAAATATCACTAATCGTGCATTAAGCTTGTTTTGTGCATGTGACATGCACCAAGTCTTTTATTCACATTTGCTACATTTTTCTACCATGGCTTTTCTTTTTCTTTGGGTTTGATTTGTTTTAAAATGAATTGAGAAGAAAAGAAAAGAAAAGAAAAAGGAGAAAAAAATTAGAATAAGAGGTATGGGCATGAGAGAGAAGAGAGAGGTGAGGGGTCAAATTTGACCATGGTTTTCTCTTCTTCATTTCTTCCTTCATCATTTTCCTCTTCTTCATCTCACATGGCTGCCGTCTCCCTCCCCTATCTCTACCTCCTCACAACACCATCAATTTCACACCAAAACATCATCTCATCTTCACAAAAATGTGCACAAGCTCACTACAAGTACTTTGGACCAAGAAAGTTTGGATTTTGAGCATTTGGGGCAACTCAAGAATTTTCTTGAGTTGCCAAATGAGGTACTTTCTTTACCATTAGTGTAGAATTTCATTCACTTTAGCTTCCATGCATGCTTAGAAGTGGTTTAAAGGAGTTTAGTGAACTTAGAAATTTCCAAGTTGAGGATTAGGGTTTGATTTGAATCCAAAGGTGTAATTAAGATTAGTAGAGGCCATATAACCCCTCTAGTGTTAGTTTCATGGAATGAAACCATAGACTTATACCCAGACCCCAAACTTAGAAATCCCTGATATCGTATTTTGTGGAAATTGTGAAGGGAAATTGAATCTGCTATCACCCGGGGCACCTGAAAATATTTTAGCGATCATAGCGAGTCATGCAGGCCACCTTGAAGCTAACCCTAAGACCCGAGCCCCAACCACCTTGACTTGGCCGCAAATTTAATGTTCCTGGCCTCAAATTGCTGCCAGGGTGGGGTGAAATGTGTCAGTGTTTGGTCCATAGCTTCATCTCCAGTAAAATAGACCCTCCATGTATGCAAAATTGGCTAATTTCACCTAGGGTAAAATCTGGAGCAAGTTTTCAAAGTTTCTGATTTCGTTTTGCGGTTTTTAATGAATTGGGATTTGGTATTTGATATTATTTCCCGTTGTCTGACGTTTGTATGTCAGCAACAAGGGTTGTTTGATTATTCTTGCATGCGTAAACTATGGGTTTTAACCTATGTGTGATACTCGTGCCGATTTGATTTTCGTGCGTGATTTCGTTTTACGATATCTTGTGTGTATATATGTAGGTACTCTCGAGTGGACTTGAACGACAAGGATGAGCGTGGCGTCATCGACTTCGGAAAGCGAGGATAAAGGTGAGTAGATATATATTTATGGAGGAAGTCGGGTGGATGGCGTCTAACACCCCCGCAGTTCGTAGTGTAGCCTATGATATTTTATATCTATATATTAATATATGTTATGTGAAACATGGATAGATAGCAAATAAGTTTTTAGGAGATCATGGGTTAAAATTTCGTGTAATTGGATGATAGTGTCATAAGCTAGTTTTAGTTGCGAAACCCTAGAATAAGATACACGCGCACACACACGCATACATTTAACTTGTGCATATATGGGGATATATATATATATATATATATATATATATACACACACACACACATATATATATATGAGTATGTGTGTGTGTGTGTGTGTATACATACATATACATGGATAATGAGGATAGTATATGGTATTTGGAGATGAGTCGATGTGATTGGGCATGATTCCACAAAATCGGTGATGTGATTTGGTTCGTATTATGAGATACGACATGATATTATAGCGGGTCCTTAGGCGATGTGTTTTCATACACACGCATGTATATATGTAGATGGTATCAGTATGTACTAGACTTTAGATCAGTACCCTAATACAGGATATGATGATAAGCATACCGGATGAATAATGAGATAATGTGATATTTGACCCGTATCCAGATTTGGGATGTCGTACGATGGATTTACTGTACGTGATATGATTATGATGAAAGATCTACACTCTTAACTTGAGGATGTCATATTATATATTGTATCGTATGTAATACTATTAAGGCGGGATCACCGACTGTTAGATATATATATATATATATATCGACGCAGACTTAGGTGGTTTTCCTTACCCATTTCGATTAGCCTGTTAGTTTAGTACTGTAGTTTACTTAGTAGATGTTAGACTGGACCCGAGGCATACTTATTTCCAAAAATAACGAATCGTGAGTATTTTGAAGACAGGCCAAGGGATGCTACAGATATTTCAAAGGACATACCTTTTCATAAAAACTCTGTAACCCCTATATTCTAAACACCATGATTCGTGCTATTTCAAATGCTAAAACTGTATGACTCGTTTATATAAATGTATATTTCTTTATTATTGCATTTACTATTCATTTGTCATTTATTCTTGCTGTTCGCATTGCATTGCATGCTTATATGTACTTTCGTTAGTTATTATGAAACCTGCTGTCAGGACACCAGCACCATTACCGATGATGCGTATGCTCTACTTACACCTGCTTGTCGGCTCACACACATCATCATCGGTAATTGCCATTGTAGGGTTCCTAGGCACTCCCAAGAGGTCTCACAAGGCATCAACCATGCCAATTTCAAAAATTACGGTGCCGAGAAACCCTAGACTACGGATCGTTGGCTAGAATTCTAGGCGAAAAGGAAATCTAGTTAACAACTTAACAAAAGGGAAACGGAAATACAACCTTTGTAGATCCGGTGCTCCACCTCCATAGCTCCGCAACGAAGTCCCCTCGCTGTCCTAGTGAATTCCCGGGCTCTAGCGTCGGCTTCATCGGAGAATGGACGGGCTAGGTCGTCGACGACGTGCCGAAGATGATCTACGTCGAAGCATCACTAGATCGAGCTCCACCTTCACCAAGCCATGAATACTTGTGAAGGAAACACACTCTACTACTTGGCAAGAGGTAGAGGATGAATAAATAGGAAGTGGGTAGACTTTAGAATTGGATTTCTCACTCATTTCATCAATCCACCATTGATGAAGTCAAGGTTTTCTTCTTGAGTTCAAGGAAGAAGAAGATGATAATTGTTATGATAAGTTGTTTTTCAAAAAGAAAATAATAGAATACTTATCATCATGAAACCATGGTTTAGTGTAGAGTATTAATCATGGTTGAAAGGAATGGTTAGGGTTAAGTATGAGACAAAATGGTCACAAAGTCAATACTTCATGAACCTTCATGAATAAAACAAAAAAGGCCACCATTTCATTTCATTTTCTTTTATTCATTTATCAAAAATAAATGGATAATTAAATAAGATAAATGAATAACAAATAATAAACCCTAACCATTTCATTAACCAAGTTTAATACTTTACACTTAACCAAAAAGCATGTATCATCAAACATGATACAAGCAAGTGCACAAAATCATATCACATATATAATGCGCACATCCGAGTGAGAAAATCTATCTTAAGTGAACCAATACTAGTTAACGCAAAGTAATATATCAAATATATATAATTATGCATTAAATCATTAAATCAACTCTTGATTTAACGATCCGGTCATGTCGCACATAACCGACTAGTATCCTATGCATCGGCTTATCGAACCAATCCTTGATTCGATAACTAGGTTATATCGTATATAACCAATCGATACAATCATCGCGAGAATGGAATACGGTATCACATACACGCATTATTCTCGGTCCCGCACATATCTCATATGCGCTCCTATTTCGTTTCGCTTGAGCCAGGAAACCTCTGTGTAGGACTCTAAAGACTCATCAATACGCCGGCAGCGGATGATGATCATATCAAACATCCACAAGTCGCAAGCGGTCTGCTAAACGTAACGGCCACCCGGGTATTGAGCGATCTGAAGATCGACGAGCAAGCCCGCTCACACTCCAGTGAATCCAACCAGTAACACTACCGTACAGTCCGGTCTGATCGTCTGATATGTCGCATATCTCGCCTAGGGGTGGTAAACGTCAGACCCCAATAGCTCGATAAGTCGTGTCGATATGAGGTCTATAACAATTCGAGAAACTACTGGTAACACTTACCAGTAAATCTCAGCAACCCTGGCCAGGGATTTCCTGTTATAGCCAATCAAACACAGCGCAACATCAACTCCCTATATCGGGAGAGACGAATCCCCTCCTATCGCTCATTGCCTCCATGTGATTCGGGACTGTACCCAAAAACCACCGTTTTGCACGCCCTCTTGGACGTGGTAAGATGGAAATCAAAGCACAGTAAGAACCACACAAGACTCTATGACGATCTCGGGTCAACAGACTACTCTGTACCAGTGTCACCAGAGAACTGCCATCTGACGTGAGGTATAATACCATCTAGGAGTTCTTGGCGAGTCCGTCCAGTGTACCCAGTCTCCACTGAGCACCCGTATATCATCTCTGATGTCAAACACCAATGGATATGGGATCATCCATCGCCCATCTGTATGGGTCGAGAAGGTATACGCTAGTCTACTCAGGTATATCGATGCCCCGTCTCGATACACCCACGACTAGGGACTTTGAAGGATATACTTATGGACTACTATGTCCCCACTAGTATGATCCGCATCATAGTCCAGGTAGTCAAGCACACATCCTAAGGGCTTTACCAACATGTAACAGAGAGACATTCAGTGTACACGTTAAGGTAAAGAGCAACCAGATAGCATACTATCATGTCGAGCAAGAAAGTCCTCCCTACATATGTCCCAGCATCCACTACAATATACATCCAATGTACAGTAATGGCCTCTAGGGCATACATATAACTAACAATCTCCCACTTGCACTAGGGCCATCTAATAGCAGTGGTTGTAGTATCTCATACTCAACCATCCCATAAAAGTCTCTATCTGGAAACAGGCCTTTGTGAGTGGATCCGCTGTGTTTGTCCTCTGAGTCTACTCTCCTAACCTCGATCACCCTGGAGATCAACCATCTCCATGATCAGGTGACACTGCCTTAGAATATGTCTGGATCACTGATGGGACGGACGTTCCTTGGCATAAGCCACAACTCCATTGTCTCACAATGGTTGGAACGTAGTTCATCTCATGAACCAATATACACCCAAACAGCCTCTAGGGTAGCATCTTAAGTAGCGATGTATCCTGCCTTTATCGTCTAGTATGTCACGGTATTTTGCTTGGAACTCTTCCAACATACCGTCCCTTTACTGAGGGTAAAGACAATGCCTGTGACTGACACTCAGTCGTCTTTATCACCCTGGAACCATTCCAGTGATTCTCCCCACGGTCGATTGATACCTTCTCACTACAACTAGTGAGTATCCTAACATCCATTTAGATCTATCTCATAGATCCAAAATCCAGGATTTAGGAGGTATCATTTTGATCCTATATGGAGAATTATGGTGATAAGCGGAGATTGACCGGGCGTAGCATAGGAAACTTCTTCCCCATCAAGAGTATGTCATCCACGTACTCTACGAGGATCGTCACCATACTCCCTACTACCTTTTTATTTATACAAGGTTCATCTACCATTTTGATGATGTCAAACTCTTTGACTAATTCATCAAAACAGATGTTCCAACTCCGCGATGCCTGCTTTATCACATAAAACATCTTGCACACGTTTCCGCTGCTCCCACTGTCTACGAAGCCCTCTGGCTGTGTACTTTTAGACGCTCTCTTCTAAAACATCATTTAGAAAAGCAGTCATGACACCCAACCACCAGATATCGTAGTCATGGTATGTAGCCGTGGTAAGTAGGATCTGGATGGACTTAAGCATAGATACTTGAAAAGGTTTTATCATTATCCACAGCTGGTCAATGATGCAAACTTTTAACAAGTCTAGCTTTGAAAGTCTCAACTTTTCCATCTACACCAAGTAATCTTCTCAAGATATACTTGCTCCTGATGGGGATTTAACCCTTCAGATATAGCAACCAAAGTCCATACTTTGTTGGTGTATAAGGATTCCATCTCAGATCACTAAGCATCCAGCCATTCTTACAGAGTCTCACTCCTGATGGCCAGCTCGAAACTAGTTGGGTCATCATCTCATGATGCAATCCTCGCTCCCACTGTCATCGAAAAACCGAAGTATCTCTCAGGTGGGTGAGGAACCCTACTAGATCGGCGGAGAGGTTGAGGTTCGTTGGTTTTTACTGAATCCTTTGGTTCTATCAAATCATCAGTTGCAGTTTGTATGGTTGGAACATTTCCAGTTCTACATAACTGACCTTGCCTCGAGCGTGTCCGGATTTTGCCTTTTAGACATAGGCCGGACAACCCCAAATCTTAACTAGCTTAAGACATGGGCTCTTCCCTTTCCATATCACATATGAAATGGTAGGCAACTTATTTGATTGGAACCCTATTCAATAGGTATGCAGCTTCATAAGTGCATAACTCCCTAAAAGAAATAGGCAACTCAGTAGTACTCATCATAGAGCACACCTTATCATATAGGGTGTGATTGCTCCGCCCCGATATACCATCGTGCTATGGTGTATTCGGAGGAGTAATGCTGAGAGAGAATCTCATTCTCCTTTAGAATAATCTAGGATTTCCGTGCACAAGTATTCTCCTCCTTGATCTCATCATAGGACATAATACTTATACCCGTATTGGTTCTCTACTTCTCGCTTATATTCTGTGAATATCTCAAAAGGTTCGGACTTGTGTTTCAACAGGAACATAGGTCTGAATCTCGAAAGATTATCAGAGAATGTAATGAAGTACAAAGAACCGGTCTTGGCATATGTAGACTGGGGATCTACATACATCAACATGTATCATCCCAAGAGTTCACTAACTCTTTCTCTGTTTCCAATAAACGGAGCTATGGTCATCTTATCTTTGTGACATGACTAGCGAGTTTCACAAGATGGAAATTCAAACTGATTTAAATATACATCTAAATGTAACTTCAGCCAGTCGGGTCGCATTGATCTGACCTAGTCTACAACACCTCAAGAAGAATCCGTTCATTTCTGAACTCTTCCTCTTGTGTGTGTTCCATATACTAAGAACTGTGGTTTGATTTAGAACATCAATGCTTTTAGATAACGTGCCTGAACCGATCAACTTTTGATATAGGAAATGTTCAAAACATTATCCATCAATACAAAATTATATCCTTTCTTTTCTACCAAAGAGAGTGATATGATTTGGTATATCAGGTTCGGTATCTAATAACATTCGTTCAGAATCAATGTATTGGTAATACAGGGTGACAGTGACCGACAGACTTGGCTGCAACACTTGCCCCGTTTTCTGCCTCATGAAACTTATCACCCGTTCTCAGTTCTTTACCTAACTGTAGCCCTATGTAAGAGATTACATATCTGGGATCCTGATCTGGTATCACATACCCAGGACGTAAAGAATACTGAGAAACATTTCTGTATAATGAACACACCCGAAGATGATGCATCAGCATGCACTCTCTTCGTTTGGGCGGCACGGGAATTCTGGTAATCCCCAATTTCCTGCTCTGTCTTATAACAATTATAAGTTGGAGCGGGACCAACGTTCCCCAGCTCAGTATAACAAGTGGGTTCGGTCAATAATCCGTTTTATTATCTTGATTAAGGCGTGATATGGTCGCTACCTGGAGAGAGAGAGAGAAGAAAACACTCAGCGTGCGCTCTTGCAAGAATAGATTGGTTATTATTTTATCTAATCAGGATGGCTCCCACTGCTTTTTATCAAATCTTCCTTCAAACCCTAAAAGGAAAGACTAGCCGGGATTAATTACACACTACAAGTTCGCCAATCTTTCAGCCAGGCCAGTGTCGGTACTTTGAGGGAGGTCCCCCGTGCTTTCGCACGAACCTAATTAATGTAAACCTCGTTTTTCCAGAGACGTAACCCCGTTAACACCTTTCTAGACACCTACTTGATCGGCTAATTGTAATGTGTAAAACTCTCCCAGGAGTAACTCTTACTCGCAGCGGGTATCGGGATCCAACTATCTCATAGGAGGTATGCAATCTCATTGCAAATTTCAACACTTGAAATTCCCGATAATATTTTTCCCCTAACCTCCTATGACCTTGACAAAGGCCAACAAACCATAGGATGCTAGTCAAGTTCAACCCGTCATTTCCTGATTGAATTAAACCCACCCGCACGGCCCTTGACAAAGGCCAACAAGGTCGCACGACTACCCTAACTCAATCTGCATCATATGCATAAGCAGATAAGCACCAGTTAGCTACCGCACACTGCGCCTTGACAAAGGCCAACAAACGCAGCACGAATACTAACTACTACTTATCTGAAATGACGGAGGGCTACGACAGGTTTTTATGAAAACCTATTGCGTAATGAACTTGATATCGTTGTAGGATCGAATGAATTTTGAAATGGAGTGCTTTTAAGGCTTTTCTAGTTTTGCTAAAGGAGTCACTCCCGGTGAAGGGATCGTCGGTCCTTTCCTCGTCGAATGAGGTGCGGGATATATCACATATATCACTGTGCAAAGCAAAAACACTTAAAAGCAATCAAAAGACAAACCGAGTGTGTAGCATCTGCCAGTTATTGCTAAAGGAGTCACTCCCGGTGAAGGGATCTCGGTCCTTTCCTCATCGAATAAGGTGCAGGATATATCACATATACCGCTATGCAAAGCAAGAACTGTAGCTACCTGTTTTAATTTTGAAATTCGATTCTACAACATCTTAGGTTTCTTTTATTTCATTAATCACATTAATGAAGTCCCATCATTTAAGTACCTAAACATCACAGATAAATACGACGTACACTTATGCCATCCGCATTCGCCTCGATGTCCCCTCGTGCACCGTTAGGTTAGGTAACTAACGGTAGAGCGGGGCAGGGCTAGCACGGGTGTAAAACATAAGTAACGTCTATATAATATATCATATATACTATATACTGTATCTATCACAGAACATCACATGATCACATCACAGATATCGCAGCAGAAGAAACATATGAAATATTGGATATACTAGGACGTCCGTGTTTTCAATACGAGCCAATATAAAACACGGATTCCACGGTCGTGATGAATAGCCAAACCCACACCCCTAGACCCCTACGAGAGCGGCAAGCAACCCTACCAATTCTAGAGTTAGGAGTCCCGGACTCGACTCCTCGAGTTGGTCTCCCACTGGACTCCAGAACCCGGTTACTTGTGCCCTCCTCCTTGGGTCTATCCTAGTGCAGAAAAGTAAATAATATACAATAACGGGTGACATCTTCCGCAACCTGGAAGCGCCCCAAATAAAAGAATATTACATACAAGTTTTTACATGAATGAAAATGAAAAACACTCATCTCACATAAAAACCCCCGGCTATTCAAACACGACGATCCAATATAACATATCCAGCAACACATAACATCACATGTCATCAACGTAAGTAAACATGCGTATCCCAATTGTCGTTGACATATAGCAACGAAACCGGCGATATCACATATTACACTTACGGTCACAGAAAAGAAAGTGTAAAACTACAACAGTTGGAATCCGCAACCACCTCAGACATCGCATGCCTGACTAAATGAATTACTTAGACATCGCATGCCTAATATTTATAAACCCTGCATTTTAGTCTCAAAATCGAAAACACTTTTCAATATCAAGTCGGGCAATTCAACAAGATTCCCGACATCCTGATCGAATGCTCGTCGCAAACTTTAGTAGGCGGCCGCACCCCTGATACCGTCGACGAAGTGCACCAAGGCGGAACACCGCTACTGAGAGCACCCGAACGGATGCTTTCGGCGACGGGGTTCTCCTACAGTCACTTGGTCGGGGCTATGGAGTGAGGCTGTCTATTAAGTTTACCCGGCGAGTATCCGCGTACGCTACGTGATTGCGACGGACTTTTGATCACATCAAAATTCCGTGGCAACCGATCAAGTGAGACTAAACTGCTATGTTTATAACATTCATTCAGTTATCACATAACTTATTGTGAATTCCAATTATTGTATCCCATTCCAGATAATTAGAAAATGTTAAACTTTCCGATTGAACATTCGAACACCCAAGTTTTCCCGATACAGATCAACACATGAAACAAGTCTAAAAACATTCAGTTCGTGCCTCAGTACCAACGGTCCAGCCGTAGAAGGGTCAAGCCAACGCCTCACATGTGGCACGCCGTACTGCCCCAAACCCGAAGGTTCAAAGGGCAGTTCAAGACGGTCACATAATCGAGTTAAGGTTTGTTGTCTTCTAGAGGGTCCATCGAGTTACTTGCACTACTTAGAACGTCTTTAAACTACGGAAAAATCCAACACTTGGAAATTTCCCGACAGGGGAAAAATTGGGTATTTATATCCGGTCGAACTTTTTAACATATTCTAAAATTTATCCGGAAAGCCACATAGAAAAAATCTGATATTCCGATCGAAACACCGAATCCCCAAAACAACCCCAGAAAATTCAACTCTTGAATAAATATTAAAAATTCCCAGGAAAACCAGCACAGAAATCTGAGAATTACTGTGAAAAACAAAATACACAAAATGACAAAACAGCCGCGGAACCGCCGCACGAGCCATGCTCGTGCCGCGGATCCGCGGCTCATTGATGGAATTAGTCCATCGAAATTCACAGTAACTCTTAGATTATCCTGCTTGTTTCTCTGCATATTTTTAATGTGGAAAAATCCCCGATTTTAGAAAAAGTACAGAGAGCAATTTCCGGGTTAGTTTTTCGGTTCGATCGGACTTCAAACTCCGTCTAAACTTCGCCTAAGGCTCTAGCTAGGCTCTGATACCACTGTAGGGTTCCTAGGCACTCCCAAGAGGTCTCACAAGGCATCAACCATGCCAATTTCAAAAATTACGGTGCCGAGAAACCCTAGACTACGGATCGTTGGCTAGAATTCTAAGCGAAAAGGAAATCTAGTTAACAACTTAACAAAAGGGAAACGGAAATACAACCTTTGTAGATCCGGTGCTCCACCTCCATAGCTCCGCAACGAAGTCCCCTCGCTGTCCTAGTGAATTCCCGGGCTCTAGCGTCGGCTTCATCGGAGAATGGACGGGCTAGGTCGTCGACGACGTGCCGAAGATGATCTACGTCGAAGCATCACTAGATCGAGCTCCACCTTCACCAAGCCATGAATACTTGTGAAGGAAACACACTCTACTACTTGGCAAGAGGTAGAGGATGAAGAAATAGGAAGTGGGTAGACTTTAGAATTGGATTTCTCACTCATTTCATCAATCCACCATTGATGAAGTCAAGGTTTTCTTCTTGAGTTCAAGGAAGAAGAAGATGATAATTGTTATGATAAGTTGTTTTTCAAAAAGAAAATAATAGAATACTTATCATCATGAAACCATGGTTTAGTGTAGAGTATTAATCATGGTTGAAAGGAATGGTTAGGGTTAAGTATGAGACAAAATGGTCACAAAGTCAATACTTCATGAACCTTCATGAATAAAACAAAAAAGGCCACCATTTCATTTCATTTTCTTTTATTCATTTATCAAAAATAAATGGATAATTAAATAAGATAAATGAATAACAAATAATAAACCCTAACCATTTCATTAACCAAGGTTTAATACTTTACACTTAACCAAAAAGCATGTATCATCAAACATGATACAAGCAAGTGCACAAAATCATATCACATATATAATGCGCACATCCGAGTGAGAAAATCTATCTTAAGTGAACCAATACTAGTTAACGCAAAGTAATATATCAAATATATATAATTATGCATTAAATCATTAAATCAACTCTTGATTTAACGATCCGGTCATGTCGCACATAACCGACTAGTATCCTATGCATCGGCTTATCGAACCAATCCTTGATTCGATAACTAGGTTATATCGTATATAACCAATCGATACAATCATCGCGAGAATGGAATACGGTATCACATACACGCATTATTCTCGGTCCCGCACATATCTCATATGCGCTCCTATTTCGTTTCGCTTGAGTCAGGAAACCTCTGTGTAGGACTCTAAAGACTCGTCAATACGCCGGCAGCGGATGATGATCATATCAAACATCCACAAGCCGCAAGCGGTCTGCTAAACGTAACGGCCACCCGGGTATTGAGCGATCTGAAGATCGACGAGCAAGCCCGCTCACACTCCAGTGAATCCAACCAGTAACACTACCGTACAGTCCGGTCTGATCGTCTGATATGTCGCATATCTCGCCTAGGGGTGGTAAACGTCAGACCCCAATAGCTCGATAAGTCGTGTCGATATGAGGTCTATAACAATTCGAGAAACTACTGGTAACACTTACCAGTAAATCTCAGCAACCCTGACCAGGGATTTCCTGTTATAGCCAATCAAACACAGCACAACATCAACTCCCTATACCGGGAGAGACGAATCCCCTCCTATCGCTCATTGCCTCCATGTGATTCGGGACTGTACCCAAAAAACCACCGTTTTGCACGCCCTCTTGGACGTGGTAAGATGGAAATCAAAGCACAGTGGGAACCACACAATACTCTATGACGATCTCGGGTCAACAGACTACTCTGTACCAGTGTCACCAGAGAACTGCCATCTGACGTGAGGTATAATACCATCTGGGAGTTCTCGACGAGTCCATCCAGTGTTCCCAGTCTCCACTGAGCACCCGTATATCATCTCTGATGTCAAACACCAATGGATATGGGATCATCCATCGCCCATCTGTATGGGTCGAGAAGGTATACGCTAGTCTACTCTGGTATATCGATGCCCCGTCTCGATACACCCACGACTAGGGACTTTGAAGGATGTACTTATGGACTACCATGTCCCCACTAGTATGATCCGCATCATAGTCCAGGTATTCAAGCACACATCCTAAGGGCTTTACCAACATGTAACAGAGAGACATTCAGTGTACACGTTAAGGTAAAGAGCAACCAGATAGCATACTATCATGTCGAGCAAGAAAGTCCTCCCTACATATGTCCCAGCATCCACTACAATATACATCCAATGTACAGTAATGGCCTCTAGGGCATACATATAACTAACAGCCATGTCATGTACAAATTAGAAAACACTATTCATTAGTATAAATTGTTAGCTGATTGTTTCGACATGGTACTAGTGCGCTTGCTTTTATATGATAGCTTAGACATTGGATTTATTTCTGTGATTTTCATGTACATTTATATATTCATTTGCTACGACATTATGGGCCAGTCTGGATTGCCGGAGCCCAATATTATGGAATTCATTGTTTATTTACCCTTGAGATTTAGATTTCGGATTTCCATGTGATTTCTGGATTTGGAGAAACCGCAAAAATTTTATAAATTGATTATCATTTTAAAATGAAAGTTGCGGTTTTCTCATGATATGATTTGAGAGGAGTCCACCATGACTTTTCTCGGCTCTTGAGCGATATCATACACCCGATTCGAGGAGGAGGAGGAACCGTCTGTGGGTGCATGGTGGACCCGGTGCGGTACCCCGGGACGAGAAGGTCGCAGATGATGGCGTTGAGCCTGGCAGGGGAACACTACGGACCTGTGACTTCATTGTGACTCGACGGATATCCGGAGGATACCAATCGGAGTTTGGGCCAGTCCGGATTGCCGGAGCCCAGGGGCCAGTCCGGATAGCCGGAGCCCTACATATTGAGATATTGAGACTTTGAGGTTTGAGATATTGAGTCGATGCTGGACACTGATTTCCTGTTGATTTCATTGATGATATTTCGATTTATATACAGATATCTCGCTGAGATAAGAAAAACAGTTTTTCTCATTAGATGTATTCTGTTTTCATGCATTCATACATCATATATATGATATGTTGCTACTTGAGGCACTAACACGAGCACTCGGTATTACACTTATGTATAGATGTTTACCCTTGCCATTTTATCTAGCTTCAGGCCATTTTATTTGAGAAAATTACTGATCGTATGACCTAGAATTGAGTCATACATCCAATTTCTGCTCGGTGATGTTTTCTACTCACGAGTTGACAACCCACCCCCGTTGTGCCACAGTTTCTTGCAGGTTTTTCCGTACAGGTTTTTCTTGGCGGCTTTGCTGGCACACTGCTTCTTTCCGGATGATTGCTTTGGTAGGTGGGTTCACTCGCATCGTGACCGCCATTATACTTTATTTACATTCAGTTGTATATAATAAACTCCATCAACCAGACTTGTATATTTTATAGACTTAGAAGACCTATTGTATATTCTTTCGACCTTAGAGTCACGTTGTATTATTATGGTTTTCTTGATGATGTTGGATTTCATTCTGAGTTTTGATTCTCGCCCTTCGGCGTTGTATATTATATTGCTTGCGTGGTTGATCCGCCATTTGGCGAAGAGCTAGCTCCCGCTTGGGGATGCCTTTATATATATTTCATGTGTTATACCCTTTTGGGACCAGTATTTACAAAGGAGACTCTGCCGAAATTTTCGGAAAAGACTTGATGTTTTAAAAATGTTTATTACGACTTTCAAAGTGATTTATATGCAAACTTTTAAACAAGTTTTCCTTCACTTTCTTCTTATAAATGGTTTAGATTTCTGAGATTTTGGCTTACTTGACTTAGATGGGGTCCTATAGACTTCATATGATTCAAGTGCCAGTCACGTGCCATTTCGGATCGTGACAAAGTTGGTATCAGAGCGCTAGGTTTAACCTTAGTTCGAGTCTATGTTTGACTATGCGGAGTCTAGGGCGTATATTATATTCGGAACCTAGGCTTGACCATACGGAACTTAGACTTGGTCGAGAGGTTATTAGACCCGAACTTTCGTCGCGTAGGTCGATCTTGGTTGATGGAGTAGGTGACTTAAGGAGAGTGACGTACCGTTTGTATGTTCCGCGGTATACTTATGATACGCTATTCCGCCTAAGAAGCCTTAGGATGTACATTTCCTTACACAGTATTATATTCATTCCTATGATCTATCCTCATCGATATTGGTTTATGGTTTTTGCTACCACGATCACACAGGCAGAGAGAGCTACGGCTAGAGTTGCGTCAGCACGAGCTCGTCACGGACGAGGATTGACCAGGGCATGATTCCAGGGACAGACGATTGCATAGATGTGTCAGTTTATTGTGTTTTTCGCGCCATGAGCATTTGATGGATTGCTTTTACAAATTTCTCGGACGTGCAGATCAGTACCAGAGGATTGAGCCACTGCTAGAGGCCAGCCAGAATGTGATGACCGTCAATGCACCGATTATTCTTGATGATTGAGGCACTGTTCAGCGTGCGGACGAATGAGCCAGTTGTTGCTGCGAATGACAAAATATCGCCCCAGATGTTTGAAGCTAATACCGCACGAGTTATACTTAGATATTTGTTAGAAGATCGCTAGTCACCCAAGGAGGAATGAATAGGATATATGATTCGTTGCCTACCCCGATGCGAGGTCTTCAGATCGATTGATTCCAGCCAGAGACGACTTCACGCAGGTACGTTGGGAGTCGAAGAAAAACGATCGAATGTCAGAAACCCATTTTTCCAAGTTTAAAGTATTCAGAAAAACATGCAAGTAATTCCGTGGACCCTCTAGAACATTGAAACCCTAACTCGATATAATGACCATGAGAATACTTTGAAACCTTAGGGTTTGTGGCAGTTCCGCGGTGCCATTAATGAGGCTTGGGTTTGCCCTTCTACGGCTGGTCCATAGGTACTGTGGCATGTACTCGATATTATTAAACTGTACTCAAGATGTTGAGCTCTCGGGGGATTATGGAACTTTAATGAATCGATCGAAAAGTTCTACGTCGTTCGGATATCATGTGATGGGATACATTGCTTGGGAGACTCCAGATACGAGTATAGCCGTTGGAGCGCAGTCCATGCAGCCACGAAGAGACGAGTCCGAATCAGTCGACATTAGAGAAAAGTGGAGTAAGAGGTTCGTACGAGATCTTGATGAGATGACGTTCCACTCCGCCAATATCAGAGATGTGATACGCATGCAGAGGTATTGTATATGGATATATCTTCTAGAAGGAGTCGCGATGAGTGTGCAGCCGTTCCGGAATAAGAAATAGATTTAGTAAAGGGTGATAACTTCCGGACAGTTCGGCAGAAACGAGATTTGATGGAGACTTCGACAGAACCTTTCAGGAATACAATACGAGAAAACTTGGACCCAAGATCGGTTATATTACGCACACCCAGTAGGCCTGAGTTCGGCATCGTCGACGAGACATGTTATGAGTGACCATGATAGTTGGCTAGAGATCTTTAGAGGATGTGCTAGAGTGGACTGTTTCTGCCACCTTTGATTTCGGTATTTTGGACGATTTATTTGCATGATTGAGATTTTGTGTACCACAGTTGCACCTGATTTCGATTTGATGTCATTCAAGATGTTGATTTTGATTTCATGTATATGGTATGCATGTGATTTGATTTATGCTTTCAGCATAGTTTTCATGCACTTTTAGTATTTTGATTCGATTTTGTGCACGTTGATGCACAGGGTTGTGAGATTTTATACCACGGTATACCTGATTTTGATTGAGATTTGTTGTATACCGTTAATTTCGATTGTGATATTCGATATGGTTTTCGTACACCTTGTGCACTTGAGTTGGATTTTGCGTATACTTGACGTGCTTGATGCGATTTTGGTGCACACCAGATGCACTAAATCGAGATTTTTCGTGCATATCAGATGCACCTGATATTGCTATCAGGCACACCCATTGCCTTTGACAGGTGTTTCGTGCACACTCGTTGCACTTAGATTTTGTTTCTGTGCACATATATGGCATATTCATGGACTTCGATTTCCGTGCGCACCATACGCACGAGGCATTCTTATGCGCATTTTGGGATTTGTTTTTTTTGAGCAGAATGTTTTATGATACTTACTATATGGTATAGTAGCTGAGCAGGACTAGTCAAAGGACAGTATCTGAATATATTTTTGCATGCATTGATAGTTATCGAAGGGATTTCCAAAAAGGAGTTATAGTCTCAGTATTTACCTACGTGTCCGAGATGACACGAGACATTTTACAAAGGAAACCCTTCTAAATTGTTTTCAAAACGGCGGAACGTGCATATTACACAAAGGGTATATATAGATATAGTTATTTTCTTTAAATAAACGTCCGCCACCGTGCCGTGTTACGCGCATCGCACAACAACTTAAAAAGGTTTTAGCATGCATTTCTTTCAGATGTTTGACGAATTTACAACGATGTGTACATCTATAGTTTTGATGTATATGATGTTGGTTTTCGTACCGGGCCTTGACTTTGGTGTCTTCACCATAACTCCGATGATTGCGGGATACTTGACGGAGTTCTAATTTTGATTTTGGTTTATATACTCGTTTTTCATGCGCTTGCATTGCGCTACGATGTGTTTTATTTATTTATGATTTCGGAGCCCCGACGACTTGATCTTTTTACTGAAATGTTTTAGTATTTGAGAGGTTTAAATTTTAAATTCGGGAACCGAATTTCTTTAAGGGGGGAAGATTGTAACATTTTAGAAAAATAAAATATTATTTTGGGAAATTAAATAATTAAATAATAAATATTAGGAATATTTTAATGATGCGGTATAATTAATTACAGATAAATCGGGAAATATTTGGAAAATTATAGGAATTACGGAAATAAGGGTGTTTTATATGATTTAAGCAAATTATAAATTCTTTATGATTGATTATATTCCATTTTAATGCTAATCGTGATTAAATATCACTAACCGTGTATTAAGCTTGTTTTGTGCATGTGACATGCACCAAGTCTTTTTTCACATTTGCTACATTTTTCTACCATAGCTTTTCTTTTTCTTTGGGTTTGATTTGTTTTAAAATGAATTGAGAAGAAAAGAAAAGAAAAGGAAAAGAAAAAAAAATATTAGAATAAGAGGTATGGGCATGAGAGAGAAGAGAGAGAGGCGAGGGATCAAATTTGACCATGGTCTTCTCTTCTTTATTTCTTCCTTCATCATTTTCCTCTTCTTCATCTCACATGGCTGCCCTCCCCCTCCCCCATTTCTACCTCCTCACAACACCATCAATTCCACACCAAAACATCATCTCCTCTTCACAAAAAATGTGCATAAACTCACTACAAGCACTTTGGACCAAGAAAGTTTGGATTTTGAGCACTTGGGGCAACTCAAGAATTTGCTTGAGTTGCCAAATGAGGTACTTTCTTTACCATTAGTGTAGAATTTCATTCACTTTAGCTTCTATGCATGCTTAGAAGTGGTTTAGAGGAGTTTAGTGAACTTATAAATTTCCAAGTTGAGAATTAGGGTTTGATTTGAATCCGAAGGTGTAATTAAGCTTAGTAGAGGCCATATAACCCCACTAGTGTTAGTTTCATGGACTGAAACCATAGACTTATACCCAAACCCCAAACTTAGAAATCACCGATATCATATTTTGTGGAAATTGTGAAGGGAAATTGAATCTGCTATGACCCGAGGCACCTGTAAATATTTTAGCGATCACAAAGAGTTATGCAGGCCACTTTGAACTAACCCCAAGACCCGAGTCCCAACCACCTTGACTTGGCCGCAAATTTAATGTTCCTGGCCGCAAATTGCGGCCAGGGTTGGGTGAAATGTGTCAGTGTTTGGTCCATGGGTTCATCTCCAGTAAAATAGACCCTCCATGTATGCAAAATTGGCTAATTACACCTAGAGTAAAATCTGAAGCAAGTTTTCAAAGTTTCTGATTTCGTTTTGCAGTTTTTAATGAATTAGGATTTGGTATTTGATATTGTGTCCCGTCGTCTGACGTTTGTACGTCAGCGACGAGGGCTGTTTGATTATTCTTGCATGCGTAAACTATGGGTTTTAATTTATGTGTGATACTCGTGCCGATTTGGTTTTCATGCGTGATTTCGATTTACGATATCTTATGTGTATATATGTAGGTACCCTCGAGTGTGTGTGTATATATGTAGGTACCCTCGAGTGGACTTGAACGACAAGGATGAGCGTGGCGTCATCGACTTCGGCAAGCGAGGATAAAAGTGAGTAGATATATCTATGGGAGAAGTCGGATGGATAGCGTCTAGCACCCCCGCAGTTCATAGTGTAGCCTATGATATTTTATATTTATATATTAATATGTGTTATATGAAATATGGATATATAGCAAATAAGTTTTTAGGAGATCACGGGTTAAATTTTAGTGTAATTGGATGATAGTGTCATTTGCTAGTTTTAGTTGTGAAACCCTAGAATAAGATACACGCACACACACGCATACATTTTACTTACTTGTGCATATATGGGGATATATATGTGTGTGTGTGTGTGTGTGTGTGTGTGTGAGTGAGTGAGTGAGTATGTATGTATGTGTGTGTGTGTGTGTGTGTGTGTGTGTGTGTGTGTGTATGTATACATATACATGGATAATGAGGATAGTATATGGTATTTGGAGATGGGTCGATGTGATTGGGCATGATGCCACGAGATCGGTGATGTGATTTGGTTCGTATTATGAGATACGACATGATATTATAGCTGGTCCTTAGGCGATGTGTTTTCATACACACGCATGTATATATGTAGATGGTATCAGTATGTACTAGACTTTAGATCAGTACCCTAATACAGGATATGATGATAAGGAAACCGGATGAATAATGAGATAATGTGATATTTGACCCGTACCCAGATTTGGGATGCCGTACGATAGATTTATCGTACGTGATATGATTATGATAACAGATCCTCACTCTTGACTCGAGAATGTCATATTATATATTGTATCGTACGTGATATTATTGAGGCGGGATCACCGACTATTAGATATATATATCGACTCAGATTTAGGTGGTTTTCCTTACCCCTTTCGATTAGCCTGTTAGTTTAGTACTGTAGTTTTCTTAGTAGATGCTAGACTGGACCCGAGTCATACTTATTTTCAAAAATAACGAATCGTGAGTATTTTGAAGACAGGCCAAGGGATGCTACGGATATTTCAAAGGTACATTTTCTTAAAAACACCGTAGCCCCTATTTTCTAAAAACCACGATTCGTGCTATTTCAAATGCCAAAACTGTATGACTCGTTTATATAAATGTATATTTCTTTATTATTGCATTTACTATTCATTTGTCATTTATTCTTGCTGTTCGCATTGCATTGCATGCTTATATGTACTTTCGTTAGTTATTATGAAACCTGCTGTCAGGACACCAACACCATTACCGATGATGCGTATGCTCCACGTACACCTGCTTGCTGGCTCACACACATCATCATCGGTAATTGCCATGTCACGTACACATTAGAAAACACTATTTATTAGTATAAATAGTTAGCTGATAGTTTCGACATGGTACTAGTGCGCTTGCTTTTATATAATAGCTTAGACATTGCATTTATTACTGTGATTTTCAAGTATATTTATATATTCATTTGCTATGACATTATGGGCCAGTCCGGATTGCCGAAGCCCAATATTATGGAATTCATTGTTTATTTACTCTTGAGATTTGGATTTTGGATTTTCATGAGATTTCTGGATTTGGAGAAACCACAAGGATTTTATAAACTGATTATCATTTTCAAATGAAAGTTGTTGTTTTCTCATGATATGATTTGAGAGGAGTCCACCATGAGTTTTCTCGGCTCTTGAGCGATATCATACACCCGATTCGAGGAGGAGGAGGAACCGTCTGTGGGTGCATGGTGGACCCGGTGCGGTACCCCGGGATGAGAAGGTCGCAGATAATGGCGTTGAGCCTGGCAGGGGAACACTACCGACCGGTGACTTCATTGTGACTCGACGGATATCCGGAGGATACCGATCGGAGTTTGGGCTAGTCCGGATTGCCGGAGCCCAGGGACCGGTCCGGATAACCGGAGCCTTACATATTGAAACATTGTTGACATTGAGACATTGAGACTTTGAGGTTTGAGATATTGTGTCGATGCTGGACACTGATTTCCTGTTGATTTCATTGATGATATTTCGATTTATATACAGATATCTCGCTGAGATAAGAAAAACAGTTTTTCTCATTAGATGTATTCTGTTTTCATGCATTCATACATCATATATATGATATGTTACTACATGAGGTACTGACACGAGCACTCGGTATTACACTTATGTATAGATATTTATTCTTGCCATTTTATCATGCTTCAGGCCATTTTATTTGAGGATATTACTGATCGTATGACCTAGGATTGAGTCATACATACGATTTCTGCTCGGTGATGTTTTCTACTCACGAGTTGGTAACTCAACCCCATTGTGCCACAGTTTCTTGCAGGTTTTGCCGTACAGGTTTTTCTTGGTGGCTTTGCTGGAACACTGCTTCTTTTCGGGTGATTGCTTTGGTAGGTGGTGTTCCCCTCCAAAACACGGAGACGCGACCGCGTGGGTCCATCTTGCCTGAATTTAGGGGCAGATGTTAATTGGTGCTTTCCGTTCACTTCTCCGAAGATGCCAAGTTGATTTATGACACCGTGTATCGAAGGTTTAAACGGATGCGGCCGATGTAGCAGACTTCGTCAGATTCCCCCTCATTTGAGGGGTTTTTGATTGTGGGGACGCTCTTCCCTGCAGGCGCAAGCCCCTGCAGTTAATTACGCTACCGCATCGCGGTAACAACTTTCTCCTTCTCCAGATGGTCACTTCGTGTCGTGTTTGTTTGTTTTGTTTTTGGTTGCCCGTGGATTGTATACGGAGTCTAATTTATGTTGTCGCCCGTAGGGCAAGGATTAGTCCAAATCCGTATCTTCTTAGATTTGGGTTTGGGGTTGGGTTTACGGATACGTTAGTCTCATTTGAGACTAAGATCAACTTAAACGTTTGTTAGGGATACGTTAGTCTAATTTTAGACTAAGATCAACTTAGCGAGATCGTTTAGATCCAACAAGAGAGTATTTGGCCTCTGTTGTTTAGTTTAGGGACATTGCGATTGATTACCAATTTAAGGACATGGTGGTCCAATATTAGTTTAAGGACATTTCGGTCCAAGGTTAAGGACATCATAGTCCATGGGTTTAAAGGGACCCCACAGTCCATAGTTTAAAGACGTCATAGTCTATAAAGTTTAAGGATATCATAGTCCATGAGTTTAAGGATCCCACAGTCCATGGAATGATTGGTTATTGGGACCCATCACCTCTCTGAAGACGTTGAAGGATTACAACGACAAATATCAAAGGAGTGAAGAGATGTACCCTTGAACCAATGCTGATTGGGAAATCTGTAGTCCAATTTGGGACTAAGATCAAATAATTAGATTATGAGCACATGAGCTCAGTTAAATCTGAATTGAGGACTTATGGCCAACTTGGGCTAAGTCCAGTTAGGTTTAAAATGTTGGACCTTTGTTTGGACTGTCGAACATTTGTCTGGGTTCAACCCCCCATTATTTAGCAGTGCTAAACATGAGTCTGGGTTCTGACCATGTCTTTATCTTTTATTGAGTGCTGGGCACTCATATGCCATATGAGATGATCAATCTTGGAAGACAAGGATATATTTGAGGCTCAGTCAAAGGGAAGTCTTGCCTCTGAAAGACTTAGCCAATTTGAGCTAGATTGGTTTTAAAATAGTGTTAAACACTAGAAAATATTTGGCGATCACGTGTTCTCACGTGATGCGCTTTAAAACAATATTAAACACTGGGGACAAAATGCTTAAAATAGTGTTAAACACTAAAAGTGGGGTGGTCACGTGGGGTCACGTGATGCGCCTGAGAATTAGGCCAAACCTCCTTTATTTTACCCTCAAATATGCAAATAAGTGTTAAACACTTAGCCTTCAGGCCATCACGTGTGAGCACGTGAGGCATCTGAAGATGGGGCCAGACTTGCTTTATTTTGTTCTCAGAATATTCAAATAAGTGTTAAAACACTTTTGGTCTTCAGGCCATCACGTGTTGGCACGTGATGGGTATTCTTGTATTGATTATTTAAGTGTTTATTAGGGGTCACGTGGGGACACGTGAGGGCGCCCAAAATTGATTCTGCCCTTAGATTTGTTCCCTTTTGTTTTGAGAGTCACGTGTGAGCACGTGAGGCATTGCCTTCATGCTTTTTCTTTCTCATTTTGAGGAGTCTGTTTGAGGGTCACGTGGGGGCACGTGACCATGTCTCATCCGTTCTTTTCTGATCATTAAAGGAATGGTCACGTGTTGTCACGCGACCATGTTTACGTGCATGGATAATTTAAGTCCTTTGTTTGAGAATTAAATTCTTTGGTAGGGTTAAACCCTAATTCTGTTTAGAGGAATTAAATACCTATGTGTTTGGAAGGATTAAATTCTTATGTAGGGTTAAACCCTAATTTCATTTGGAGGAATTAAATTCCTGTGAATTTGGAAGAATTAAATTCTTATGTAGGGTTAAACCCTAATTTCATTTGGAGGAATTAAATTCCTGTGAATTTGGGGGAATTAAATTCCTTAAGCTCAATTCTTCCTCTAAGTTTTGGATCTGCATGGCAGAATCTCCCCGATGAGAATTAAATTCTCAACTTGTGGGGAGATCTGCTTCTGCAGATTTTCAACCAAAAGAAGAACTAAGTTCTTATTTAGAAGAGTTAAACTCTTAAATTTGATAATTAAATTCTCTTTTATATTATAGAGCTTAGATCTCTTTCCCCTTTCTCACCTAGGGTTTCTTTTCTCTCTAGAAGAAATCTTCTTTTCTCTCTTGAGAATTAAATTCTCCTCTCTTTTTCTCTCTGTTGTTGTATCTCTCTAAAAAAATTCCAAGCCTCCTCCTTTCTTCTCTTCTTGGCTCCTATTTATAGGAGAAAGAAAAGAATCAATTTGTTTAGTCAATCTTTCATTGAAAGATTTTGGTTGTTTTTGTAGCCAACATGATCTTTTAGATCACTCAGTGAATTTTATTCACCGTTGGATTTTTAATCCAAAAGATATTCCGTTTGTTATTCTTGGTGAATTTCAGGAAAATCTTTCCTTGTATAGGATCTTTCTATAAGTTGGTGATTTTTAATCACCATTGGATTTTTAATCCAATGGTGCCCCATTTTACAGAGCACAATCCTTCTGTTTGGAAAGATCTAGGAAAATATTAAAGTTTTTGATTTCCCTTAATTAGAATTTAATTCTATTATCTCAAAGATCTTAGGCTTGCATCATGTGTTGACACGTGACCCCCCTGATTAAGCATTTAACCAGAATTTAATTCTGTTGTTTAAAGATCTCAGGAATTATCACGTGTCAGCACGTGACCCTCGGTTACGTATTGGCACGTGATGCCCCATTAGGGTTTTTCCTGTTGTTTTATTATACCTTTTTCAGTGTGTTTGAAGGCCCATCACGTGTTGGCATGTGACCCCATTCATTGATTGTTTGATTAGAATTTACTTCTTATAAGTCAGAGAGCTTGGGAACCCATCACGTGTCTACACGTGACCTGTGGTCACGTGATGCCCCATTGGGGTGTTCCTTTCTCTTTTGTTATATCTTTTAATCCTTTTCGGTGGGTTTAAAGGCCCATCACGTGTGGGCACGTGACTCCTGTTGATTAGATTCAATTTATTATAACAGGGTCCCCAGGAAACCATCACGTATCAGCACATGACCCTTGGTCACGTGTCAGCACGTGACCCTTGGTCACGTGTGAGCACGTGATGCCCCATTGGGGTTTCTTTCCCGAAATTTTATAAGAGAACAAATTCCCCCACAGCGTTGTTCTCACGTGTTTGCATGTGAGTGCAACGCTATCATCTTTTGTGGCCATTGGATCTGTCTAGGGAAGGGGGCAGATGAACCATTTTCCATCACATCCTATAAATGCACGGGTCTCTTCAGAAGCGCCTCTACTCTTTCATCTTTTTCCTTATTCATTTTCCTTTGAGAATTTAATTCTCTTTCTCAGAGCTTAGTTCTAGTGGGTTTTCTTCTTGAGGAATGTGTAGAGTTGTTTGAAATCCACTGTTCATTTAGACAAGCATTCTTCTTGATTGGTTTATTCATTAGATTCTCACTGATCTTTATTTCAGATACTATGGCTGCCCATTTGTATGATCTTGACGAGATCATTTCTTATGGAGACATTCGTGCATTGGGCCGCAACCAGAACCCGGAGTTCACCAACGCTCAGTGTGCTGAGATCATGAGCCGCTTCAACTAGTACAACGGTCGACTACTCCCTCGTCGCTCTTCTCTTTTGAAACTCATTATGAGGGCGATCTGGGAAGCACTTCCTTTATTCTATGCAGGCATGCCGCTTAAGGCTTTGGATGATGCCGAAGATAAGGTACACTCAGTGTATCTGATGGGCCTAATCTCAAAGAAAAGGAGAAATAATCTTGTTGATATCCTGCATCAAGCTTTCCAACAGGCGGCGATACTCTCTGCCTATCGGAGGATGGAGGACATCAGCGGAGATCCCGACGCTTGCAAGCGTGAGAGGAAGCACACGAGAATGGCCAGAGAGGCCAGAAACATTATAGACGGCCTTACTTTTGCATTCCTCAATCCGTGTCCCGGATTTGATGTCTTACCATTGTAACATTTTCTCTTATTTTTGTACGAACTTTCAAAGCATGAATGACTAGTCCTTCCTTCCCCTTTTGTGTTTGCATGCCTTCTTTATGAAATTTTGTCATATTGTTGTTGCTGCTCACGTGTTTGGCATGTGAGGCACTGTTGGGGATTTTGATCTCACATCGGCATCCACCCATGTGTTGTTCACGCGTGACACTGTTTCAATTTTCAGTACATGCCCAGGTTGGTGCTCGTGTGCCCTGCACGTGGGGCTCTATTGATGGGATTGTTTAATTTCCCATGCCATGTTTTCTGTGTGCAATATTGAATGCAGAAAGGGAGCCTTGGAAATAGTTCCACCTTTTTGATTTCCAATGCCTTTCCTTTTTCTGGGCCTTGGAAATAGTTCCATCATGCAATATTTTCCGTGTACAGCATTGAATGCTCCCTTTTATAACCTGGATTCATGCGTTTCTTTCTCTCTTCACAGAGAAATCCATTTATAATTTAGGGTAATCATCTTGAGAAAACAACTAAGTGCTATGGCTTGCAACCGTCCCCATGCCCGTCGACAACCATGGGAAGTGCCCGTTGAGGAGATGATTCCTCGCTTTGCTGCGCGACTAGTGGATCCCTTTCTCACTGATGCCGAATGTGACGTGGTGACGTATGAACTCTTGATTCGTAGGGGATCTCCTCTTCCAATGGGCTCCATTTAGCTTCGGATGATCTTTTTTGCCGTGCTTGCTTACATCCCTCCTCACCCGGCAGAGATGACCCTTGCGATCCTTGATGCGGCCGAAGACAAGCTCGAGTGTTTCTACGAGGCGTGCTTGATTACCCAGGCTCTGAATGATTGCTCAGTTCATCTGTGGGCCAGATAAGAGCCCGACGGGCTATTATGGCTGCTTTTGCGGATGAACATGGCGCCAATCGGTGGGAAGCAACTCCTCGTGAAAATCGTCGTTTCGACGTGCTGGAGAAGGCAGAGAGGGAGTTAGAAAATCTTGTATTTTGTTTTGTTAACCTCTGTACCGCTGATCCTTTGTTTGGTGACCTTTTTCCCGTAGCGTAGTCTGTTTAAATTAATGTACTCTTCTTATCATTGACTGTTGCATGTTTTCTGTTATATACTCATACGTGCGTCTTGTTTGTGTAGATAGGCTTCTATATTTTCCCATGGGAATTTTCCTTAAGTGCGAACACTATCATGATGTTGCTACACATCAGTGTTTTGGGTATCATTTCCTTTTATGTTGCCTACACATCAGTGTTTTGGGTATCATTTCCTTCTAAGAAGACATATAGTTGTGAGTGCACGCTTGATAGGATACATATCTAAGACTCTCCTTGTGCCTCCCATATTCTGTGCTTGCTTTGGGTCGAGTATTGTCGTCGAATGGAGGCTTGCATATATAGTCTTAAGTGCTCGCGTCTTCTTTCAGAGGTTGTAGCTGCAAAGGCGAGCTTGCGGGGGCTGATCGAACGATGTTCCTCAAATATGCTGTCATGCGAGAAGATGCTCAACCGAAAGTTTTCGGAGAGGGAGCTGGCTTCCAAAGCGCTGAGGGAACTTCAAGCCAATCTTACGGCCAAGACCACTCAAGCATATGAACTTTGGCGGATACTTCAAGAGGCTATCAAGGAGGTGGTAGCCATTGATAAGCCCGTCATTTTCACTCACGACATGGTCGAAGCTCATAAGGTTACTGAAAAAGAGCTTGAAAGTCGGCTTGCCTCATACCAGGCTCAACAGGCTCAAGCGAAGGCCCGTCTCTTAACGATAATAAATCATGAAGCCGAGGCCCAGTGGAAAAAGAATGAACTGGCAAACCTATTAAATCGTCCGCCGGCTTGAAGAATTGTATATTTTTCTTTTTATTCTTCCTTTGTATATACTCCTGAATGAGAGTATTTTTTTCTTTCATAAATTGTACTTTGTATTCATTTTGATTCATGAATAAAAGACATATTTTGCTTCATGATGGTGTGTCCCTTTTAGTAAATGCATTTTGTGGATAATCTATTTCGATTTCCTTGTAGGACAGCGATGGCTTAGGAGTCAGGATTAGGATTTGCCTCATAAGACTTTTCAATTTTATGAGACGTGAGGGTCTCATAAAGAATTTTCTCCCTACAGGTCGAGAGGATCCCGTAGGTGTAATTTCTCATTAAGAATCGTGAGAATTCTTAAGTGCGTTTTCTCTTGAGAGTCGTAAGGATCTCATAAAAGAGTTTTCTCCCTTACGAGTAGTGAGGACCCGCAAGTGATGGGTGATGTTGACATTATCCGCATTTTACGGAGTCAGGGGTCGCTCGGGCCATTTTCCACGGGGTCAGAATTGACATTAGCCATGTTCTACGAGACCAGGATTTGCTCTGGATGCTTCCCATGGGGTCAGGATTGATATTGGCTGTGTTCCACAAGGACCAGGATCCGCTCTGGACGCTTCCCACGAGGTCAGGATTGACATAAGCCGTGTTCCACTAGACCAGGATTTGCTCTGGATGCTTCCCACGGGGTCAGGATTGACATAAGCCATGTTCCGCAAGGACCAGGATCCACTCTGGACGCTTCCCACGTGGTCAGGATTGACATAAGCCGTGTTCCACGCAACCAGGATTTTCTCTGGACGCTTCCCACGGGGTCAGGATTGACATAAGCCATGTTCCGTAAGGACTAGGATCCGCTCTGGACGCTTCCCATGGGGTCAGGATTGACATAAGCCGTGTTCCACTAGACCGGGATTTACTCTGGACGCTTCCCACGGGGTCGGGATTGATATAAGCCGTGTTCCACGCAACTAGGATTTGCTCTGGACGCTTCCCACGGGGTCAGGATTGACATAAGCCGTGTTCCGCAAGGACCAGGATCCGCTCTGGACGCTTCCCACGAGGTCAGGATTGACATAAGCCATGTTCCACTAGACCAGGATTTGCTCTGGACGCTTCCCACGGGGCCAGGATTGACATAAGCCGTGTTCCACTAGACCGGGATTTTGCTCTGGATGCTTCCCACGGGGTCAGGATTGACATAAGCCGTGTTCCACGAGACCAGGAGGGGTTGACTTTATCCGCATTTCACGGAGTGGGGGATTGACTCTCGGTTGTCTGTGCACCGTTGAGTCATGGAACTAGGGATTGCCGCGATTCCAATTCGCTGATGTTGCGTCTGTTGTAATGAGACGAATGTTGAGATGATCTTCGATAGTCTTTCAGGCTTTATATGAGTTGCCGTCAAGACCTTGAAGCTAGGAATGTTGCCTTTGCTTCATTTGCTGGCATTGCGTCTGCTGTATCGAGACGAACATCAAGGTGGTGATCACTCCTCGTTGGTGTGGGATGATCTCTAATGGTCTTTCTGGCTTTATATGAGTTGCCGTCAAGACCCGAAGTTAGGATTTCGGCCTTTGCTTCGTTTGCTGGCATTGCGTCTGCTGTATCGAGATGAATGTCATGGTGGTGATCACTCCGCGCTAGTGTAGGATGATCTCCGATAGTCTTTCAGGTTTTATATGAGTTGCCGTTAAGACTTTAAAGCTCGGAATTTGGCCTTTTCTTCGTTTGCTGGCATTGCGTTTGCTGTATCGAGATGAATGTCATGGTGGTGATCACTCCGCGCTGGTGTGGGATGATTTTCGATAGTCTTTCAGGTTTTATATGAGTTGCCGTCAAGACCCTGAAGTTAGGAATTTGGCCTTTGCTTCGTTTGCTAGCATTGCATCTGCTGTATCGAGACGAATGTCATGGTGGTGATCACTCCGCGCTGGTGTGGGATGATCTCCGATAGTCCTTCAGGTTTTATATGAGTTGCCGTCAAGACCCTGAAGCTAGGAATTTGGCCTTTGCTTCGTTTGCTGGCATTGCGTCTGCTGTATCGAGACGAACGTCAAGATGGTGACCACTCCTCGCTGGTGTGGGATGATCTCCGATAGTCTTTCAGGTTTTATATGAGTTGCCGTCAAGAACCTGAAGCTAGGAATTTAGCCTTTGCTTCGTTTGCTGGCATTGCGTCTGCTGTATCGAGACAAATGTCATGGTGGTGATCACTCCGCGCTGGTATGGGATGATCTCCGATAGTCTTTCAGGATTTATATGAGTTGCCGTCAAGACCCCGAAGCTAGGAATTTGGCCTTTGCTTCATTTGCTGGCACTGTGTCTGCTGTATCGAGACGAATGTCATGGTGGTGATCACTCCGCGCTGGTGTGGGATGATCTCCGATAGTCTTTCAGGTTTTATATGAGTTGCCGTTAAGACCCTGAAGCTAGGAATTAGACCTTTGCTTCGTTTGCTGGTATTGCGTCTGCTGTATCGAGACGAATGTCAATATGGTGATCACTCCGCGCTGGTGTGGGATGATCTCCGATAGTCTTTCAGGTTTTATACAAGTTGTCGTCAAGACCCTGAAGCTAGAAATTTGGCCTTTGCTTCGTTTGCTGGCATTGCGTCTGCTGTATCGAGATGAATGTCATGGTGGTGATCACTCCGCGCTGGTGTGGGATGATCTCCGATAGTCTTTCAGGTTTTATATGAGTTGCCGTTAAGACCATGAAGCTAGGAATTTGGCCTTTGCTTCGTTTGCTGGCATTGCGTCTGTTGTATCGAGACGAATGTCATGGTGGTGATCACTCTGCGCTGGTGTGGGATGATCTCCGATAGTCTTTCAGGTTTTATATGAGTTGCCGTCAAGACCCTGAAGCTAGGAATTTGGCCTTTGCTTCGTTTGCTGGCATTGCGTCTGCTGTATCGAGACGAATGTCGCGGTTGTCTCTAGGTTGTTGGTGAACCGTCGAGGTTTGAAACTAGGGATTTTGCCGTGGCTCCGTTGTTTGACTGTCGCTTCTGAATCCTGCTGGAGGAAGAATGCTGTGGTGACATCTCGTCTACTATATCAAGACGAACGTCGAGGTGGTGACTGATCAGTCGAAAATATTGCATTTTTAACATAGCAATTTCCCTACCATTTGCACTCATCTAAAGGTGTTCGGAATGAATATAGCACATATTAGCAAAACATCGGTAATGTCATGCCCCGCTTCCCAGAGTATGCTCAAATAGGCACGTGACATAGCCAACCATGCTACCTGTAGATAGGAAAAATCCCTCCACAGTCACATTACAGCTGTAGAGATATCAAGAACAGGAAAGTAAACTAAACTAACTAGTACATGTCCATGAGCCAGAATGAATGAGTCAAGAAATAATGATATGCGGAAGCAAAAGATACAATAAATGAATCACTTAGAAAGTAAAACTACATACCGACAGGGACTTCACCGCTCGGTCTAACAGCAGCAATACTCCTGATCAGTCTGCAACAAAGGTAGAAGAATCTGGGCCATGCAAAACCCAGACGTCAGCGCGTCATAACATCAAGCAATAATATATAAACAGGGTAGCAAGACATGCAAGTATAATTATAAATAGTAAAGCAGGCGTACAGCAATATAAATCAGGGCAGTGAAAGGTAGTGTGTAGTGAGTAACCTAAACCGGTCTGTTGGTTATCTTCTCTCAAGTCTTTTGAAATCAATTTGATGAATTATCGATGTAACTCAATAGTATCCCGTGCGTGCCCGGGACCACGGTCAAGATTCTCGGGCTGAATCCGAGACGTGCCGCTAGGCAGTAAAAGGTAGCATGCACAGATGAGTGATGTCAGCATCATCACCCCGGGGCTGGCCTAGCCCGTAAGACTGATCAGAACAGGTATCGAACTGTCGAGTTACAAGTCAGGTTTCATCATTGATTTCCCCATACCCTCAAGTTATATGTATTCAAGTCAGGTATTTAAGTAATCAAGAACTAATGCCAACACAGGAGCAGGTAGGTGCAGGTTTGTCTGGATAGACAACAGGAACGGTCCGTAAGGACTACATGTCAGGTTTGTTGGCATTAGACACAAGATCAGGTAACATGTCAAGCCATAGTACATTAGGTCAATTCAAGTAGTGTATTTAGGTGTCAGGTCATGTCAAGAGTGTACGGTACCATGTCATATCAAGTAGGAAGTGCAACAGGTCATGTCAGGAAGCACAAAATGTTATGTGGGTGCTCATAAAGCAAGCTAATATAAACATGGTTATAAATAAACAAGCACGGGTACTGTCAGAACAATAAACTGGAACATGATATGCAAATAGGTACAGATTAATTTATATCGAGGCACGGTTATCATTACTTAACTACAGTATACAAATATGGATGTTAGAATCATGTTAACATGTATTACATAATCTATAGATACAATGATATGTATAATAGGTTCATTAGATGCCATTATAACTAAAACAAGTTAAGGATGCACACGGGTGTCCGATAGAGTAAACTATAGAAAGGGTACCATAAGCTAGGTAATTATTTATTATGTCATTAAAATATAAATGTGGTTAATAGGTTTGATAAAGTAAATGCAACGGGTAGGTTTCAAGTTTTGAAACTAAAATGATATAACGTGACATCGAACATGTAAAAGGGAAATCATGGTATTAAAGTTAAACTGCAGGTTTAATGTGCCATCAAATGTATATATAATAAATTAAGTAGCATGTAGCAACTTTTACTTGCCTCAGAACAAAGGTCGATATGCAGGCGGCCTGGTGCGACATGATACGATACGGTATGTGAAACGGCGCGACACGGTACTGGGTCTATTCGCGATCCGGTGCATGGTCTGGGCGCGATCTGGACACGATCTGGTGCATGGTCTGAGCGCGATCTGGACGCGATCTGGTGTATGGTCTGGACGCGATCTGGTGCAAGGTCTGGGCGCGATCTGGAATTGGTGCTCTGGATCCGAGACGATGCGAGGGGATTACAACGGTGATGGGTCGTCGACGGCAGCGACGCAGGCGAAGGTTTTTCCAGCAAGGCAGTGGGTTGCTAGGGTTGAGGGGGTGCAGGTTCGTGCTTGGGATGCTCGAGTTCTGTAGGGAAAGGAAAGCGGAGAACGAGGTGGTTGCGAGGGAATGGAGGCGACGACGGAGTGGTCGGAGCTCCGGCGAGGTGAGAACAGAAGCAACGACGGGTTCTTGTCGGGGTTGGGATTCAATGGGTTTTCTGGATCGGGTTTCATGGGGATTTTTGGTTGCTGGGTTTTAGCGGTGAAGGAGAGAGAGAAGGCACGGAGGATGATGACGATGGTGGTGAGATCGGGGTAATGGCGCCTGTGGGTCACCGGCGGTGAGGGTTGGAGTTTCTGGTATTGGATCGTGGTTGTAGGGTGGTCGTCGGGTAGCGGAGGAGGAGAGGAGAAAGTGGTTGAGGTTGTAATGGTGCGGAGGGGACGGTGACAATGAAGCTGGGAGGTCGGCGGCAAAGGCTACGAAAGGAAGAAGAGAAGGGACATGGGTTTTTAGGTTTTAAGAATAATATAATATAAGAAGAGAGAGATACAGATGGAAGTTAGGATTTAAAAGAATTAATATATTTATGTGTGGAGAGAGAGAGAGAGAGAGAGAGTAGGTGAGATTTGAGAGATTTAGTTAAAATAATTAATATATACGTATATAAAATCTAACTGTTAGATATAAGGATAGATATAAGGATAGAATAATATATATATATATATATATATATATATTAGTTAAATTTATATTAATAGTTTAGAATATATAAAGAATATAATATTAGTCCGGTTTGAGATTTTGGCAAATACAAACTTACTCCAAAACACGCTCGGGTCGGGTCTAAAAATTCGGATTTAAAATATGAAAAATATATGCGACTTCCAAATTTCAAAATGAGTGCTCAGTCAAAGAAAATGCATAACTCCAAGAACGGATGCACGCACGTGCGCGTAGCCATCCAAACACATCCGTTTCATTGAACGGGACGAGAACAAGATGTGCGGACGCTACCACGGGGTTAGGGGTATCATGCAGGTTATGAAATGTAATTTTAATATATTTTTTGTAATCTAAAAGTTATATGATAAAACATGCGATGTCAGATGAAATGCCAATATGCAGTTTATACTAGATGCACGTGTCAATGCAACGAGTCAGGGTAACCTATAGATATAAAATCAAACAAGTTCAAGCAAGCGGGTCGGGTCGAATGCAAAGTAATATGTAAAATACCATTCGCACCCAAACACGCTAAATCAAGAAAAGACCATGGATAGGTAAATACGGAAACCAGAATTGGTATAAGTGAACTCGGGTGTTACATTATACCCAACTACAAAATAATTTCGTCCTCGAAATTCCAAGAACTTGATAGGATAAACAACCAAGAAATTTCAAGAATAGATGTGGGAATTTCTGCCGGATTTCATCTTCTCGTTCCCAAGTTGGTTCTCCATGCGAGCGATTACCCCAAGAGACAAGTACAAGAGGGGTAACTTGTTCTTAAGAACTTTTTCTCTTCGATCCACAATTGACATCGGTCGCTCCTCAAAGGTTAAATCTTTTCGTACAGTTTGCTCCGAATGATCCGACACATGGGTTTCATCTCGAACATACCTACGATGTTGAGATACATGAGACACGTCATGAACATTCGCCAAAGATTGCGGTAACGCCAAACGATCAACCACTTCTCCAACACGTTCCAAGATCTCAAAAGGTCCAACGAATCGAGGACTAAGCTTTCCCTGACTTCCGAAACGGATCACCCCTCTAGTCGGTGATATCTGCAAGAATACTAAATCACCAACGACGAACTCTAGAGGTCTTCTTGATATATCCGCCCAACCCATCTGTCGGTCTTGTGCTGCTTTCATGTGATTCCGGATGGTAGTAATCTTCTCAACTGTCTGTACAACCAAATCTGGTCCCACCAATCTTCATTCTCCAACATCGTCCCAACCACAGGTGAACGACACTTGCGACCATATAAAGTTTCGAATGGAGCCATCTGAATAGTCGCCTGGAAACTGTTGTTGTACGAAAACTCCTCCAAATGCAGATGATCTTCCTATGAATCCTTGATGTCTAACACGCAAGCTCTCAACATGTCCTCAAGGGTTTGGATTGTTTTCTCCGACTGGCCATCTGTCTGAGGATGATAAGCTGTACTAAACTTCAAAATAGTTCCCAAACTTTCCTGTAAGTTCCTCCGAAAGTGTGATATAAGCGGTTGTCACGGTCGGTCACGATGCTCACCGGTACTCCGTGCAATCTTACTATCTCCTGTATGCACCATTCTGCCAAAACTTCTGTTGATCGATCATCTCGAAAAGAGATGAAATGAGCTGCCTTGGTCAATCCGTCAACAATCATCCAAACTGTATTGTTGCTTTTTGGTCTCCGCGGTAGAGCAGTCATGAAATCCATGGTTATATGTTCCCACTTCCACTGAGGAATCGGAAGTGGTTGCAATAAATCAGCAACCCTTTGATGTTCAGCCTTAACTTGCTGACACACCAAGCTCTTTGCCACAAAGCGAGAATCTCTCGTTTCATGCCTTTCCACCAGAATTGCTGTCGTAGATCTCGGTACATCTTCATGCCTCCTGGATGTACGGAATATGCGGAACTATGTGCCTCCTTCATAACACCCTCGTAAATATCTCCTTTTGGCACACACAAATGGCTATCATATCGCAACGAACCATCTTCATGAAGCAGTAGTCTGTTCGAAGTTCAGCTTCAACATGTTCTCGAAACATCCGCAATCTTGGGTCCTGCAATTGCACTGCTTTAATATTCTCGATCAACGATGACTGTACTTGCAGCTGCATCAACTGTCCCGACGAATGCGGTAGCATAACCTCTAAATCGAATCTTCGAAAGTCTTTGATAAGTTCCTTCCGTGCAGTCAACATCTGAATTGCTGGCAACCGACTAAGCGCATCCGGTACAACATTAACTTTTCCCGGATGGTACTTAAGATCGAGATCGTAGTCAGCCGTCAGCTTCAACCATCTTCGCTGTCTCACAATTAACTCCTTCTGAGCGAACACGTACTTTAGGCTTTTGTGATCGGTGAATATTTCGACCCCTTTCGCCCAATAAGTAGTGTCTCCAAATCTTCAAAGCGAAAATCCCAGCCGCAAGCTCCAAGTCATGAGTTGGGTAATTCTTCTCATGGGTCTTCAACTGTCTCAACGCGTAAGCTACAACCTTCTCATGCTGTATCAATACACATCCCAATCCTTTCCCAGTTGCGTTGCTGCGAAACGTCAATCCTCTGGAACTGTCTGGCACAGTTAAAACAAGAGCGGTTATCAATCTTTGCTCCAACGCCTCAAAAGCTGATGCACACTTATTTGTCCACACAAATGGTACTTTCTTGCGCGTAAGCTTGGTCAAGGCTCAGCCAGACGAGCAAAATTCTCCACGAACCTTCTGTAATACCCGGCAAGTCGAAGAAAACTTCTGATCTCTGCAAACATTCTTCGGAATTGGCCAATCTCGAACTGCTGTAATCTTTCGGGATCACCGGCGATTCCATCTCCAGCCACAACGTGCCCCTAAAACTTCACTTCTTCATGCCAAAACTCGCACTTGCTCACCTTTGCATACAATTTCCTTGCCTCAATGTCTGCAGTGCGATCTTCAAGTGTTCTGCATGCTCTTCAATGCTCCTCGAGTAGACCAGAATATCCTCAGCGAACACTACTATAAACTGGTCCAGGAATGGTGAAAATATTCGGTTCATCAAGTCCATAAATATCGCCGGTGCGTTCGTGACTCCGAATGGCATAACTAAATACTCGTAATGTTCATACCGAGTTCGAACGCAGTCTTGCAATTATTTTCTGATTTAACTCGGACTTGATGATATCCGGATCGTAAGTCCAATTTCGAGAATACCCTCGCGCCACTAAACTGCTCAAATAATTCACCAATGCGAGGGATCGGGTAATTGTTCTTAATATTCACCCGGTTTAATTCTCGATAATAGATGCACATCCTCCTTATAACATCATCTTCTTTACTAGAAGAACTAGAGCGTTCCAAGGTGAGTTACTGCTGCAAAATCCAACCCTTCACAAGTAATTCAGTAACTTGCTTCTTAACTTCTTCCAACTCCACTGGTGCCATTGGATAATACACCTTTGAGATTGGCGCTGCACCAGGAACAAGATTAATCGCGAACTCCACATCTCGTTTTGGCGATAAACCCGAGATGTCTTCAACCACGTCCATGTATTCTCGAACTATAGTCGGTGCTTCCTCCTTATCAACTTCCATCGACGAAAGAACCTGGTTTGTTGGCCTAGCCCTAAACTCGACTGGCCCAACAGAACTATTTCCTCCATCAAAACAAGCTCCGGATGTTCGGGAATCTGGAGAATCACTTTCCTTTCCTTACAATCAATATGAGCGCGGAAAGTGTCGCGAAAAATCCATTCCCAAGACAACAACAAACAAGGGGTGCACCAGAATTGAATAATCTAATGCAGGAAAGAAGAACAAGTAAGATACCGAGATGACTTCATCCGAAGTCAAGATACTGAAGAGGATTAAGCACGGTAAACATAATTCAAGCTGGCGATAAAACAAGAACTGGCAAGCAATGAAACCGAGAGAAGCAAGGTATTATAACGATCATGGAATAAGGAAGTGAATCAAGACTAGGACTCCAAGTTACTTAAATAGAGTACCGTATTGTAACCATGCTGCAGTTCATGGGTACAATTACATAACTCCACTAAAGTCGCCCAAATTCTAGTATCAGAATCAAGGAACAGGGAGAAACAATAGAGAGTCCAAAGGTTTCAAGTCGAGATGCAAAGTTGTTTGCATAACTTCAAGACGAAGGATAAAAGAAAGATAAGATTCAAGAATCACGATAATAAGGTGGCAGGACATGTTCCTAATCACGAGTATTCTGATTCGTGTATTCGGTCCAATACCCAACTACAAAAGAATCAAACCCGATTAACCTATATCCTATGTCTCTGATACCAAAAGAACCATATCACGCCCCGCTTCCCAGAGTATGCTCAAATAGGCACGTGACATAGCCAACCATGCTACCTGTGGATAGGAAAAATCCCTCCATAGTCACATTACGGCTGTAGAGATATCAAGAACAGGAAAGTAAACTAAACTATCTAGTACATGTTCATGAGCCAGAATGAATGAGTCAAGAAATAATGATATGCGGAAGCAAAAGATACAATAAATGAATCACCTGAAAAGTAAAACTACATACCGACAGGAACTTCACCGCTCGGTCTAACAGCGGCAATACTCCTGATCAGTCTGCAACAAAGGTAGAAGAATCTGGGCCATGCAAAACCCAGACGTCAGCGCATCATAACATCAAGCAATAATATATAAACAGGATAGCAAGACATGCAAGTATAATCATAAATAGTAAAGCAGGCGTACAATAATATAAATCAGGGAAGTGAATGGTAGTGTGCAGTGAGTAACCTAAACTGGTCTGTTGGTTATCTTCTCTCAAGTCTTTTGAAATCAATTTGATGAATCATCGATATAACTCAATAGTATCCTGTGTGTGCCCGGGACCACGGTCAAGATTCTCGGGCTGAATCCGAGACGTGCCGCTAGGCAGTAAAAGGTAGCATGTACAGATGAGTGATGTCAGCATCATCACCCCGGGGCTGGCCTAGCCCGTAAGACTGATCAGAACAGGTATCGAACTGTCGAGTTACAAGTCAGGTTTCATCATTGATTTCCCCATACCCCCAAGTTATATGTATTCAAGTCAGGTATTTAAGTAATCAAGAACTAATGCCAACACAGGAGCAGGTAGGTGCAGGCTTGTCTGAATAGACAACAGGAACGGTCCGTAAGGACTACATGTCAGGTTTGTTGGCATTAGACACAAGATCAGGTAACAGGTCAAGCCATGGTACATCAGGTTAATTCAAGTAGTGTATTTAGGTGTCAGGTCATGTCAAGAGTGTACGGTACCATGTCATATCAAGTAGGAAGTGCAACAGATCATGTCAGGAAGCACAAAATGTTATGTAGGTGCTCATAAAGCAAACTAATATAAACATGGTTATAAATAAACAAGCACGGGTACTGTCAGAACAATAAACTGGAATATGATATGCAAATAGGTACAGATTAATTTATATCGAGGCACGGTTATCATTACTTAACTACAGTATACAAATATGGATGTTAGAATCATGTTAACATGTATTACATAATCTATAGATATAATGATATGTATAATAGGTTCATTAGATGCCATTATAACTAAAACAAGTCAAGGATGCACACGGGTGTCCGATAGAGTAAACTATAGAAAGGGTACTATAAGCTAAGTAATTATTTATTATGTGATTAAAATATAAACGTGGTTAATAGGTTTAATAAAGTAAATGCAACGGGTAGGTTTCAAGTTTTGAAACTAAAATGATATAACGTGACATCGAACATGTAAAAGGGAAATCATGGTATTAAAGTTAAATTGCAGGTTTAATGTGCCATCAAATGTATATATAATAAATTAAGTAGCATGTAGCAAGTTTTAGTTGCCTCAGAATAAAGGTCGATATGCAGGCGGCCTGGTACGACATGACACGATACGGTGTGTGAAACGGCGCGACACGGTACTGGGTCTAGTCGCAATCCGGTGCATGGTCTGGGCGCGATCTGGAAACGATCTGGTGCATGGTCTGGGCGCGATCTGGGATTGGTGCTCTGGATCCGAGACGATGCGAGAAGATTACAACGGCGATGGGTCGTCGACGGCAGCGACGCAGGCGAGGGTTTTCCCAGCAAGGCAGTGGGTTGCTAGGGTTGAGGGGGTGCAAGTTCGTGCTTAGGATGCTCGGGTTCTGTAGGGAAAGGAAAGAGGAGAATGAGGTGGTTGCGGGGGAGTGGAGGCGACGACGGAGTGGTCGGAGCTCCGGCGAGGTGAGAACAGAAGCAACGACGGGTTCTTGTCGGGGTTGGGATTCAGTGGGTTTTCTGGATCGGGTTTCGTGGGGATTTTTGGTTTCTGGGTTTTAGTGGTGAAGGAGAGAGAGAAGGCACGGAGGATGATGACGATGGTGGTGAGATCGGGGTAATGGCGCCTGTGAGTCACCGGCGGTGAGGGTTGGAGTTTCTGGTGTTGGATCGTGGTTGTAGGGTGGTCGTCGGGTAGCGGAGGAGGAGAGGAGCAAGTGGTTGAGGTTGTAATGGTGCGGAGGGGACGGTGACGATGAAGCTGGGAGGTCGGCGGCGAAGGCTACGAAAGGAAGAAGAGAAGGGACGTGGGTTTTTAGGTTTTAAGAATAATATAATATAAGAAGAGAGAGATACAGAGGGAAGTTAGGATTTAAAAGAATTAATATATTTATGTGTGGAGAGAGAGAGAGCAGGTGAGATTTGAGAGATTTAGGTAAAATAATTAATATATACGTACTGTTAGATATAAGGATAGAATAATATATATATTAGTTAAATTTATATTAATAGTTTAGAATATATAAAGAATATAATATTAGTCCGGTTTGAAATTTTGGCAAATACAAATTTACTCCAAAACACACCCGGGTCGAGTCTAAAAATTCAGATTTAAAATATGAAAAATATATGCGACTTCCAAATTTCAAAATGAGTGCTCAGTCAAAGAAAATGCATACCCCTAAGAACGGATGCACGCACGTGCGCGTAGCCATCCAAACACGTCCGTTTCACTAAACGGGACGAGAACAAGATGTGCGAACGCTACCACGGGGTTAGGGGTATCACGCAGGCTATGAAATATAATTTTAAAATATTTTTTGTGATCTAAAAGTTATATGATAAAACATACGATGTCAGATAAAATGCTAATATGCAGTTTATACTAGATGCATGTTTCAATACAACGAGTCAGGGTAACCTATAGATATAAAATCAAACAAGTTCAAGAAAGTGGCTCGGGTCGAATGCAAAGTAATATATATAATACCATTCGCACCCAAACACGCTAAATCAAGAAAAGTCCATGGATAGGTAAATACAGAAACTGGAATTGGTATAAGTGAACTCGGGTGTTACAGGTAAAATACCAAATAACTTGTGTTATACTTTATAACCAACATTTTGAGGGAAATTGAGTGTTTATCATTGCATCGCATAATCTTTGTATAGCGTAAGACTTGTCTCGAGAATCTGTGCTGGAAATTCCAGGAAAAGAGCCGAAACTGCTAAGTGTGATAAGAAAAATACGCCAAGTCCAAGACTTGTGGTCTGGCAGTGATATAGAAATAAATATAAGATTCCACACATCAGAAAATACATCTACAGTCAGCACCAAGCATCACAGGAAATTCCATGCACTGAAGCTGTCAATGAGCTGCGGATCCGCGGCCGGAGCAGGCCTTGCGCGGCGGATCCGTGGCCACGAGGAAGGATCGTCGGCAGATTGATACTTCAGGCTTCTTATTTCAAGGCCCACACTCATTCCAGCCACTGCAAACTCCAGGGAACTCCAGAAGCTTATGTCCGAACAGCAAAGCTTCTTGTACAAGCTAAACATTTCCAAGCTTTTCAAGCAAGCTACATAACTAACTCAACCTAGAAACTTCTTCCCAACAACCAAGCTTGCAAGTGAAGCTAAACCTTGCTTAGCTTCTAAAGGAAGCTAATCTTAATCAAGCTTCTAGGGGAAGCTAAAGGAGAGGCTATAAAAAGGACGCCAAGGCTTATTGTTGGTTGGTTGTTGAAAATTGAGCCAAAATCCCACAAGTTGAGTGACACAACTTGTGCATTCAAACCCTAACCCTAATCCAATCACCAAATCCAAATTCAAGATCTTTGAGTACAAATCAAGCAAGAAGCCTTCAACCTTTTAGAAGCGACGCCGGACTTCAACCGAGCAAGTGATCCTCGAGACGATCCATGACTCACGGAGACGATGCGGAGCTAAATCGACGATCGAGTTCTTTCCTCTTGTAGATCTTGAGAGAATTGTAACAAAATTGTTGATAAATAAAAGGTGAAATTTCTTTATCTTGCTTACTTCTATATTTGAGCATTATGATTAGATCTCGATTCTTGATTGTGTTCTTTGTTATAATTCTTGAGTAAAAACTTCGCTCGTGGAGGAGTCGAGAGAATCAATAGATGATGATGATTACAAATCTTGAAACGGTTCTTAATTCCTATAAGTTTTGTAAACTCTTGTAAATTGAATCATTGACAACCTAGTTTTGAGCGAAATGCTTTCTTGAACATTTTCGCTTGTAATTAGAGATCGATGACCGGTAATTCAATTTACTAGAGTCTAGCTTTTGAATGAGATTCATCGAAAGGATAAAGGATGAGATGAAGAAACCTTAGTTCCTTCAAGAGATCCTTAAACCTCGATTGATCTTCATCGATCTAGCATCAAATCATTAATGGATAAGAAAACGTAATCACTAGTTTTCATCACTTCTATAGATTTGATCGATTCCTACGAGCCTCATTTCAATTCTTGAAACCTAATTCGATTGGATATCATCAATTCTTGATTCTTGATTTTGAGTTTTCTTGATTTAGATCTAGATAATTCTTGAAATTCACTTTTAAAATCTTGAATTAAATTTATCTTTTGTTTTCTCTTTAATTTTCAATTCATCTAAATCAAATTCGAACGGATCACATTTTCCCTGAGGACGATCCGTATTCACTAACGCGCTATATACGACACTGTTATTGATTGCGGTTAACAAAAATTCTTTGATTGTGATCTTTATATACAATTTCAAAACACGACACACTATGAATAACTCAATCAAATGCCGCCGTTGCTGGGGATAGTGTGCTAATTTGTTCGTTTTTGAAATTTGAGTTGAAAAATTTATTCCATCAGAATTTTTAGATCTAAATTCGCACAAACACTAAACGATTTGTTGTGATTTGTTGCGAGGAAATCCGGAATCTGTGGAGCGCGAGGAAAAATTTTCTGAACATTCCAGGGAGCTCAGTGAGGCAACAGAAGCATTTGCCTAAATTTTTGTGCAGTGATCTCCATAAAGGACCGCGTTTCCGCAGCAAGTACCAGCCTACTGCGGCGGATCCGCGGCGGGAAAAAAGCATCGCTGCACCAAAATTCTCTGGTATAATCCTCACTTTCTTCTCTCTTCCTCGATCTGCTCCGGTAACCAATTTCTGCAGGTTTCTTTGCAAAAATTCGCAGCGCTGCAAAAAGCAAAAATTGTGCGTGTTTGATCTTGGTTGTTTGCATTTTTAATACGGAAATTAAGGGGCAAAGATCAAATTCAGATTAGGTGGCGAGTTCATTACCCTTCCTAAGCCCCGAAAATCACAAAACTGCATCCGCATTACCCTCATTAACTAAATGAAATCTAGACTTGACTCTAAGGACCGTCGCACTCACATAGGACAGGAGAAGGTCGTGGGTAATCTATTGCTTATCCACGTTTCTTTTGTGGTGTCTAAGGCAAGTGTGTCTAAGGCAAGTGGTTACTTAATTAGGCCCACTACTTACGTAGTGGAGAACCTCCCACTTACCTGACACTTACCTGGCCACAGGAGAGACAAAGAGGTAGTAGAGGATTGATCATGCGATTTATCTTCTGGCAGTTAGGAGCGGTCTAGAGACTTGACCTAGGTGACCATTAGACTTAAGGTTGCTTGTGCATTTTTTGTGATTTGCATTTTTTTCAAAAATCCGTATCTTTTTCAAAACAAACACCAATCTTATCTTTTCCTTAATTATCTTAACGCTGCCACTTGTACTAAACCCTTTAGTGCATGCTCGGCTGGACACGGGATTTTAGTGCCCGTCTTGTCCGCGTTCCTTTTATCGACTCCGAAGTCGGTATTTCTACGTATACTTCTTCTTTACCCACCACCACACCCACATCGATGGACGGTTCTCCATCGAACTTCTTTACCATTACTCTGCCACCATCCGTAGGTGCACAGAATCTACCCCGCATCTCTCTCCAGGAGAGATGTTACCCTATGCGAGGTCCTCTTTCGACGTGTCTCACCATTCCACCAGCCAACGGGGTCAATTTTGAAATAAAACCCCAATACATCAATCTTCTACCCAAATATCACGGTCTCGAGTCTGAAGACGCATATGTCTTTATTACCAAATTTGAAAATGTATGCGCAATGATGGGTACCTCACAGATTTCTGTGGATGCTATGCGTCTACGTCTTCTCCCGTTTACCTTGTACGATATAGCCGAGAAGTGGCTTTATAACACAACCGCACATTCCATTTCAATCTGGGAAGAATTCGTAAAAGCATTCCTAAAGAAATTCTACCCCAATCATAAAACAGCTCGAGTCCGTAGCGAAATAAATCAATTCACTCAGCTTCCGAATGAAACATTCTCGAAGTGTTTTGAACGCTTCAAGAATCTGTTGGTTCAATGTCCACACCACGGAATTCCTAGATGGGATCTGTGCAGGATCATATATGGGGGCATTAATCCTACCACAAAACAGACCCTTGAATCCATGTGTCAAGGCATTTTCATGACTAAAGATGATGGGGAAGCTTGGAAATTCTTAGAAAATTTCGCTGAAAAATCTTTACAGTGGGAGGGTGTAAATCAATCGTCTAGGGGTGACAATAACCAATCTGATGTTTCCATAGGAGTTAGAGCTGAAATGTCAGCAATGCAAAAGAAACTCGAGACTATTGAAAATAAATTTTAGCCGCTGCCCTAAATCAAATGTCACTCTCCAAAACTGTATGTGGATGCTGTTCTGATCCTTCTCATTTGACGGAAGAATGTCCACTAAATTCTCCGTTTCAAGGTCACGAGCATACCAATGCTGCTTTTCAAAGACCTAGAAACGATCCGTATTCTTCTACATATAATCAGGGTTGGAGGAATCACCCTAACTTTGCTTGGAACCAATCACAAACTCAAAACACGGTTCCAAACCAAAACAATTTCCAAAGGGCTCTTCCACCACAACAACAACCACTTCAATTGAGTCAGCACCCCTTCCAAGCACAAAACCTCCAAAATCCGGTCAACACACCTGCACCGTCTAGTCCTTTGCAGTTGACCGGGACTGATGAATCCTCTTCATTTGCACAATACATGAATTTGCTCCTAACAAATATCATGCAAGTTTCGGCTGAGATGAAGTCTTCTGTCGATGACATGAAAAGAAATACTATCTCTCAAAATGAGACTATAAAATCGATGGAAGAACAAATTGCACAATTAAAAACCGAAATGAGTGCAAGAGAGAAAGGGAAACTTCCAGCTCAACCTTTACCCAATCCTGGCTATTCACATCATGTGAACGCTATCACCACGTTGAGATCTGGAAGAGTGCTTGACAATCATGTTGGTGAGGAGATTGATAATAATGAAGAATCAATCGATGATACCCCGGCTGAGACCTTTCCTTCCACTTCTGCTTCTACTTCTGACCCCGGTTCCTCTACCCCACCATTTTCTTCCGAGCCTATTCTCCGTTTTCACCAAGGCTCGACACCTCAGCAAACCTCTTCTAGTCCACCAAAAACGATCCCCACTCCTATTCTTATATCGTTTCCACCCACACGATCTTCTCCAATGTTGGACCCCGACCTTATTGCTCAAGCTCTTTACCCGAATCGGTTAAGGGGAAACAGACCAAGTCCGCAAATGGAGAAGATCACTGAAATCTTGAAACAGGTTAACATCAACATCCCTCTTCTAGATGCAATCTAACAAGTCCCCGCTTATGCGAAAACTCTTAAGGACTTGTGCACTAGAAAGAGGAAGACTCAAGTGCCCAAGAAGATATTCATGTCAAAGACTGTAAACACAGTTTTCCCCCAACAATTACCGAGGAAACGTAAGGATCCTGGCTATCCTACTATTTCCATTTCTATCGGGGAAAAACACATTAACCGTGCTCTACTTGACCTTGGCGCAAGTGTTAACCTGCTTCCTTTCTCAGTTTACGAGCAGTTATGGATCGGAGAGTTGAAACCAGCTCCCTGCACTTTCCAGATGGCTGACCGATCAATCACCAAACCTAGGGGTGAACTGGAGGATGTGTTAATAAAGATCGGGGAATTTGTATTCCCTGTGGACTTTATTGTACTTGATACACAGCCTGTAGCAAACCCACAGAATCAAATTCCGGTGATTCTTGGTCGCCCTTTTTTGGCCACTTCCAATGCTATTATCAACTGCCGTAATGGTTCTATGACCCTATCCTTCGGGAATAGATCAATTGAGATGAACATTTACAAGTTGGGAAGTGTACCCTCCGAACCTACTGCTCAGGTCTGTTCTGTCGAATTAATGGATGTCGACAGCAGCGAATTTGACGATCCTCATGATACTGATCTTGACTCTTTTCATATGTTGTTGTTTGACCCTACCTTATATCATACACATACGGACTCTTCCACCGAGTTGTCCCGGTCAACAACTAACACTGATTATGAACTGTCTTTGGAGTCTGAACATCACCCCGCGCTTTGCAATGACATTATTCTTCGGGGTATTGATGAGACTTTTGAGGAAATCTTCACTGATGAACTTGCATTTTTGAAAAGCACGGGTGTTGAGATGAATCATCTCCTAAACAATGAAATTGAACCTCCACCCCTTCTTCTGGACTGTAAAAAGAATGCGAGTAATCCATCATAATCACTGAGTCATCTATCCAAAATGAGACGCAAACACATTCTATTCCACCACTTACCTTTTCCCCACTTCTTTCTGGCTCCGTATGACATGCTATTCCACCAACCGATGCACTACATTGATAAAATTTTCGAATGGTTGGTGTTGACCTTCGGTCTTTGCAAAACTTGGCATCGACCACTAATTTTGAGCCCTCTTGTGATTTTCAAAGCTTAATATTGTTTAACTCAAGTTTTGGGGGGGTATAATCTGGCTCCTGAAAAGAAAATTTTTACTCAAAAATGGTGAGCCAAGAATAAGTTTGGGGAGGATTTTCACGATCATATTTATTGCCCCCATTAATAAATTTCCTCCCAAGCTTACAGGTTTTCGAGACATAGCGGATGGCAACAGTGAGGACACTGTTGAAAACAAGTTTGGGGGAGGTTTGTGCTTGTTTTCGCATCATTTGCATCATACTTTGCATAAGCACAAAACATTTGAAAACCTATAAAAATTTAAAAATTTTCAAAAAAAAAAATTTGTACATAAATAAGATAATAAAAGATTAGATAGTGAAAAATTACATCCAAAAGATTAGAAAAATTTAAGAAAATCTAGAAAATTAGAAGTTTTCTTAAACGAACTAGTAATAAGTAGTTATGAGCCGTTGTCCCAAGGGTTAGTAAGTTGAAAGAAGTCACTAATCTGAGGATAAAATAAGTCTGAAAAATAGTTCCTATTCTGGAAGCCAAACATTTGAACGTTGATACCCTACTATACGCACTTACATACGTCTTGAAGCTCGGGATAGTAGAGGATACCTTGAAATGCTCTTGTCTAAAAGCCAAAGTACGAAGGAAATAAAAAAATGAATAAAAATATAAAATGGTGAAGAAAAATGAACACTGGTTTTGTTATCGCCAAGGCAGCAATAAAAAAATATAGCGAGGGTGCCTCTTCACCTAGTGCCTTAGACCAACTGGTCTGGGAGTCACTGCTAAGCCTTAGGCGGTGCAAGACGAGGAAAAACACCGTATAAGCAAGCACATGAGTAATCGGTTAGTTAGTACCTCAAGAAGTATTAATGGTCGCATGAAAGTGTGTGAGCAAATTCATCTAAATATTCATTAATTAAAAAGTACTGAGGCAGATGGACAAGAGTATGATAGCTTGAATTGAATTCTCCAGGTGTATGGATGTTCTTTACACACACGTAGGGTTATATGATCGATGTTTGGAAGAAAGATAGGAATGAAGAATAAAGGTGATATTTTATTGAGGGATGATGTAATTTCTAATATCTTTTCATGACTATTAAGATAGGGCTCATGATAACCGAAAAGCTAGTGTGTTGGAAACTTTAATTTTCAAAGTCTTTCTTTTACAATTCTTATCTTTATATGTAACTTTCACGGTCTTCCTTTTATTATTGGAGTTTGTAGGTGCAATCCGCTGAAAACCCTCAGGAGACAACACTCCTCCTACTAGGGACACCTAGAGGTTTAAAGGTTTGTTGCACGTGCTCAGTGCAATCGTGTTGCCTACGAAAGTGTGCTAGTTAGTTTTTTTCTTTCTTTATTTTCTCCTTCTCTTTTTAATAAAACAGTTTGCTCGAGACGACCAAAAATAAGTTTGGGGGAATATGATCAGTCGAAAATATTGCATTTTTAACACATCAATTTCCCTACCATTTGCAATCATCTAAAGGTGTTCGGAATGAATATAGCACATATTAGCAAAACATCGGTAAAATACCAAATAACTTGTGTTATACTTTATAACCGACATTTTGAGGGAAATTGAGTGTTTATCATTGCATCGCATAATCTTTGTATAGCGCAACACTTGTCTCGAGAATCTGTGCAGGAAATTCCAGGAAAAGAGCCGAAACTGCTAAAAGTGCTGAGAAAAATACGCCAAGTCCAAGACTTGTGGTCTGGCAGTGATATAGAAAGAAATATAAGATTCCACACATCAGAAAATACACCTACAGTCAGCACCAAGCATCACAGGAAATTCTATGCACTAAAGTCGTCAATGGGCCGCGGATTCGCGACCGGAGTGGGCCTTGCGCGACGGATCCGCGGCCACGAGGAAGGATCGTCCGCAGATTGATACTTCAGGCTTCTTCTTTCAAGGCCCACACTCATTCCAGCCACTGCAAACTCCAGAGAACTCCAGAAGCTTCTGTCCGAACGGTAAAGCTTCTTGTACAAGCTAAACACCTCCAAGCTTCTCAAGCAAGCTATATAACTAACTAAACCTAGAAGCTTCTTCCCAACAACCAAGCTTGCAAGTGAAGCTAAACCTAGCTTAGCTTCTAAAGGAAGCTAATCTTAATCAAGCTTCTAGGGGAAGCTAAAGGAGAGACTATAAAAAGGACCCCAAGGCTTGTTGTTGGTTAGTTGTTGAAAATTGAGCCAAAATCCCATAAGTTGAGTGACACAACTTGTGCATTCAAACCCTAACCCTAATCCAATCACCAAAACCAAATTCAAGATCTTTGAGTACTAATCAAGCAAGAAGCCTTCAACCTTTTAGAAACGACGCCGGACTTCAACCGAGCAAGTGATCCTCGAGACGATCCGCGACTCACGGAGACGATGCGAAGCTAAATCGATGATCGAGTTCTTTCCTCTTGTAGATCTTGAGAGAATTGTAACAAAATTGTTGATAAATAAAAGGTGAAATTTCTTTATCTTACTTACTTCTATATTTGAGCATTATGATTAGATCTCGATTCTTGATTGTGTTCTTTGTTATAATGCTTGAGTAAAAACTCCGCTCGTGGAGGAGTCGAGAGAAGCAATAGATGATGATGATTACAAATCTTGAAACGGTTCTTAATTCCTATAAGTTTTGTAAAGTCTTGTAAATTGAATCATCGACAACCTAGTTTTGAGCAAAATGCTTTCTTGAATATTTTCGCTTGTAATTAGAGATCGATGATCGGTAATTCAATTTACTAGAGGCTAGTTTTTGAATGAGATTCATCGAAAGGACAAAAGATGAGATGAAGAAACCTTAATTCCTTCAAGAGATCCTTAAACCTCGATTGATCTTCATCGATCTAGCATCAAATCATTAATGGATAAGAAAACGTAATCACTGGTTTTCATCACTTCTATAGATTCGATCAATTCCTATGATGCTCATTTCAATTCTTGAAACCTAATTCGATTGGATATCATCAATTCTTGATTCTTGATTTTGAGTTTTCTTGATTTAGATCTAGATAATTCTTGAAATTCACTTTTAAAATCTTAAATTGAATTTCTCTTTCTTTTCTCTTTAATTTTCAATTCATCTAAATCAAATTCGAACGGATCACATTTTCCCTGAGGACGATCCGTATTCACTAACACGCTACATACGACACCGTTATTGATTGCGGTTAACAAAAATTCTTTGATTGTGATCTTTATATACAATTTCAAAACACGACACACGATGAATAACTCAATCAATGACCACTCCGCGCTGGCGTGGGATGATCTCCGATAGTCTTTTAGGTTTTATATAAGTTGCCGTCAAGACCCTGAAGTTAGGAATATTGCCTTTGCTTCGTTTGCTGGCATTGCGTCTGCTGTATCGAGACGAATATTGCGGTTGTCTCTAGGTTGCGGGTGAACCGTCGAGGTTTGGAACTAGAGACTTTTCCGTGGCTCCGTCATTTGATTGTCGCGTCTGAGTCCTGCTGGAGGAAGAATGCTGGAGTGACATCTCGTCTGCTGTAACGAGATGAATGCTGAGGTGGAGCTGGGATTTTGCCATCACTCCGCTTTGTTTCGACCGTGAGCTATTTCATTGACGTTGCATCTGCATCCTGCTGGACTGCGAAGGAACGTCGTTGTTGACATTGCGTCTGGTGTAACGAGACGAATGCTGCGGTGGAGTTGGGATTTTTCCGTCACTCCACTTTGTTTCGATCATGAGGTTTTTCGCTGACGTTGCATCTGTCTCCTGCTGGACTGCAAAGGAACGCCGTTGTTGACATTGTATCTGATGTAACGAGACAAATGCTGAGATGATTTCTAGGCTGTTTGTGAACCGTCGAGACTTGGCTCTTTTTCGGATGGAGCCTGAGGGAAAGGTATGGTTCTCTCTTTGTTTATGCCCCTGGATTGTATATAGGGATCGATGTGATCTCACCTGTAGGGCAAAAGTTTCACTTTTTTCATTTTTTTATTTCTTTCCGCGATGCTCTATTATTTCAGCTTTTTATATCGCGAAAATCGCGATTGCCCAATCATTTCGGCTATTTTTCGCGGTGCCCAATTATTTCGGCTATTTGTTTTATTTTTACTCCCTGCTTTTTATTGCGAGTTGCCCAACCATTTCGGCTATTTTGTATGCATATATTTTTACTTGCTGATTTTGTTGCAAGTTGCCCCATCATTTTGGCTATTTCATATGCATTCGCTTCGCTGTGAGTTTGGGATTTGATACCGATTTAGACATCAGCATCGCTACAACTGGGATATGGCCAGGAGCGAATCATCATTTGCCTCCGTCGATGTCGAACAAAGGTGGCTTAGTAAACAGGGTTAGGATCCTGTCGACTAAGGCTTTTGACTTCATGAGCCGTAAGGGTCTCATAAAAGTATTTCTCCCTACGAGCCGTGAAGATCTCGTAAGTGCATTTTCTCCTTAGGAATCGTGAGGATTCCTAAGTATATGTTCTCTTGTAAGTCGTAAGGATCTTACAACAGTATTTTCTCCTTATAAGTTGAGAGGACTTACAAGTGTCTTTTGCCGTGCGAGCATATTCCTAGTCTCTGGTGGGACTTTGTTAGGAAAATGTTTATTCGTGCCCGTTGATTGTATATAAGGGTCAATATTGAACCATTTGTAGGGCAATCTGGGGATTGTGATGGCTTAAGAACATGTTCAGATCCTTGTAGCTTAAGGCTTTTGAATCCTATGAGCCGTGAGGGTCTCAAAGGGGAATTCTCCTTATGAGTCGTGAGGATCTCGTAAGTGTAATTTCTCCTTAGGAATCGTGGGGATCCCTAAGAGTGTTGCTCCTTTGTGAGTCGTAAGGATCTCACGTAGGTATTTTCTCCTCACAAGGTCGAGAGGACCTTGCAAGTGTTTTTTAACGAGATTGCGTCCTTTCGGATTTTCACAAAATTCGCCGGTAGCCTTACTGTTTTTACTCACAGGGCCCTTTCAGGTTTTCATCCGTGCCCATTTCGCTTGTGGACATACCCTTTTTTTTAACACCACGTCAGCCTGGAGACGGCGCGGGTTGGTAGTAGTTTAACGACGTTTCGGTCGACAGCCAGTTTTAGGACATAGTGGTCTATTGTTAGTTTAAGGATGTTTCGGTCCGTGGTTGCCGTATTTGAGGCGAATTTCTAGTTTACGGACTTTTCGGTCCATGGGGCTTTCTCTATGAATGAGCACGATGCCCCCGACATGTCTATCTTTTTCGGATCATGTGGTTGTGGCGGGTTCATCTTCCAGTTTTCAGACAGCGTGAATTTGCCCAGTTGGTATTGGTCCTCAACCCAGCTTTTGAAGACGAAGCAATTTTCGATTGGATGCCTTACTGCTTGGTGGTAACGGCGGTAATTAGGATTGTTGACATCGCCTGGCTGCAACGGACGTTTTGGATCCGGCAAATTGATGAGTCTGTTGCATACTGCCAGCTAGAACAGTCTCTTCGTTTTATCCCGGGGAAACGAGTAAGGACGTCCTAGTCTCTCCTCGAGGGATGGGCATGGACGCATATTGTTTTGTCGAACAACCAGCTTTAAGTTGCTCGGCTGTTGTTGAGTATTGGCGACGAAGATCGCTTTCCCTTTTTCATTTCGAGATTCCAGCTTCAAAGGAGATGGTCTATGACCCATCTAATCCATTTGGGCCAGTTTGTCAATCAAGGCTTGGAAGGTGGCGGGCTTGAAAAACATCATAAATTGGGATATGGTCGCCTGCGGATCAAGGGTTCCCACAAACATGCCTACTGCAGGAGCTTCTTCTATGCGTTGTTCGCACTTCGACCATAGGTTGTGCCACCGTATCATATACTGAACCCATGTTTCACCTGGTTCCACCCTGGCATTGATCAATGCCGTGATTGGGGTGCGTTCGCTGGCGCTTGCGAAACGCTGGGTGAATAGCAGCTCCATTTCTGCAAACATCTTAACGGAGTCATTCGGGAATTCAGAATACCACTCGAACGCCGTCTCCGACAAGCTGCCAACAAATTGGCAAAGCAGAAGTATATCACCACCTCCAGTGTTGCCGCACAAGACTCTGAATTGGGCGACATGCTGGTGGGGATTGCCCGTCCCTTTATATACATGGAATTTTGGGATCGTATATCCCGGCGGGTACCTTATTTGGTCATACCAGCCCGGTTAGGGTCGTCCAGTCTTAACGATCTTCCCGGTCGTTTCGCTCGCCTGATGAGTGTTAGGTTTACCTAGCACCTCATGAAGGGTTTGGAAGTATCACATGTGTCAAAATCAAATTTTTAAGGTGCTAAGTGAACATACAAAGAATCATCACTAGAAATTTAGGGTTTCTAAACATACACATCATCACAAGTAGATAAAGCTAGGGTTTTTGAGAGTACAACCTTTGTAGCTCCCTACGCTAGACTCCTTGGCTACTTGAGGGTTGGAAAACGTCCACTTGAGAACCTCTAGGTCCACGATGATCCACCCGGAGTCTTCTTTGTCCAAGCTTGAAACTTCATAAGATCAAGAGAAGAAATGGAAGCTAACACTCTTCACAAGTGGGCAAGACTAGTGTAGAATGGTGTTGTGGTTGGTTTTCTCACTTCAAAATCCTAACTTGGTCACTCTTTGGCTCACTTGAAAAATCTAGAGAGTAAGAGAGAGGAGGAAGAAGATGATGGCTCTAGAAAACTCAAGAGAATGATAATCTCATATGAAAAATAGAAAATATAAGTATATATATTTTCTACTCTTCATCTCAAATCATGGTTACATAATAAAGATATTATTGTACTTGAGTTAAAAGACAAAAGGAAGATTAACTCATGGTTAAAAAGTGGGTGAACAAAGGTTAGTTCAAAGAAGAGTGTAGAAGATAACCATGGATTAATCTTTTTCTTTTCTTTTGTTTTAAAACAAATACAAATATATATCCATATATAATCATAAGGTGTGAGTCTTATATTGCCACCATCTTCTATATATACAACCATGATAGAATGATGTATGCATGTATGTATGCATGCACATCCATATGTGCATGAACAAGAATGAATGCATACATGCATGCATACACCCAAAAAAGACAAGAAAAGGATTTCTAGTGAGAAACTAATGGTTAAATGATAAATCAACACTTGATTTAGCAACCCGGTCATATTACATACGACCCGACCAAAAGAAAGCCGCCCGATTAATATACGGTATCTCATTCGCGCATTTTAACCGGGTCCATGCGCATATCGCATATGCGTACCACAACGTTTCGCCTGGACTAGGTAACTCCTTTGTAGGACTCTAAGACTCGTCAATACGTCGGCAGTGGGTGATGATCATATCAAGCACCCCCAAGCCGCAAGCGGTCAGCTAAACGTAACGGCCACCCGGGTATTGAGCGATCAGAAGAAAACAAGCGAACTTGCTACAACTCCCGTCGAGCCAACCGGCAACACTACCGTACAGTCCGGTCTCTTCGTCAGATATGCTGCATATCGAGTCTAGGGATGGTAACGTCGACCCCAATAACTCAATAAGTCGTGCCGATGAATGGTCTATAACAGATCGAGAAACCACTGATAACACTTATCAGTAAATCTCAACAGTCCTGGCCAGGGACTTACTGATATAGCCAGTCAGGCACAGCACAGCATCAACTCCCAATACTGGGAGAGACGAAACCCCTCCTATCGCTCATCACCTTCGTGTGTCTCGGGACTGTACCCAATGGCCACCTATTTGCACGACTCAGTAGAGCCGTGGTAGGGTAGTAATCAAAGTACAGTGGGAGAACGCACAAGACTCTATGACGATCTTGGGTCTACAGACTAATCTACACCAGTGTCACCTGAGAACTGCTATCCGACGATAGATATAATTCCATATAGGAGTTCTCGGTGAGTCCGTCCAGTGTACCCAGTCACCACTGAGCACCCGTATATGATCTCAATGTCAAACATCGATGAATGTGGGAACATCCATCGCCCATCGTATGGGTCTAGTATCATATACGCTAGTCTACTCTGGTATATCGATGCCCTATCTCGATATACCTACGACTAGGGACATTTCAGGATATGCTTATTAACTACAGATGTCCCACTAGTATGATCTCCATCATAATCACAGTAGTCAAGCCTATATCCTCAGGGCTTTATCAACATGTATGAATGAATAAAAGCATGATCAAATCAACATGTCAGATAAAGAAGAACCAGATAGCATACTATCATATCGAGCAAGAATGTACACTGAATATATATATATATATATATATATATATATATACATGTATAAATACATCCACTATCATATAATGGCCTCTAGGGCATACATATATCCAACAATCTCTCACTTGCACTAAGGCCAGTTATTGGCGTATCTCATACCCAACATCTCAAAAAGTCGCTCATGCTGCGGCTGAGGGAGGGCCTTGGTGAGTGGATCCGCGGCGTTATTCTTTGTGTCTACTCTCTTAATCTCGATCTCGCGGCGATCTACAATCTCCCGGATCAAATGAAAGCGCCTCAGGATGTGTCTGGACCGCTGATGGGACCTGGGCTCATTGGCTAACGCCATAGCCCCATTATTATCACAATACAATGGTATTGGATCAATAATGGTTGGAACTACTCCTAGCTCCGAGACGAACTTCCTCATCCAGACGACTTTCTTGGCGGCATCATTTGCAGCAATGTACTCAGCTTCCATCGTAGAGTCTGCAACGGTATCCTGTTTGGAACTCTTCCAACTTACCGCCCCTCCATTGAGGGTAAATGCAAACCCAGAGATAGATTTGCTGTCGTCCTTATCACTCTGGAAGCTCGAATCGGTAAAGGCTTCCATCTGGAGATCTCCATTACCATACACCAAGAACAATTCTTTAGTCCTTCGCAAGTACTTAAGAATGTTCTTCACAGCTATCCAGTGATTCTCCCCTAGGTTGGATTGATACATGCTTACAACACTAAGTGCATAAGCTACATCTGGGCGTGTACATAACATCGCATACATTATAGATCCTACTACCGAAGCATAGGGTATAATGCTCATGCGAGCTCTCTCTTCATCGGTCTTTGGGCAAGAGTTCTTGGAGAGAGTGATCCCATGGCAAGCGAGTAAGGCACCCCGGTTGGAGTCTTCCATACTAAACCTTTTTAGGATGGTGTTGATGTACCTGATTTGGGACAATCCTAATAACTTCTTGGATCTATCCCTATAGATCCTTATGCCCAGAATGTATGTGGCATTACCCAGGTCCTTCATGGAGAACCTTAGTGATAAGAAAGATTTGACCAACTGCAGCATAGGAATATCATTTCCTATCAGAAGAATGCCGTCCACGTACAATACGAGGAATGTGACAGCTCTTCCTACAGCCTTCTTATAAACACAAGGTTCATCTGGATTTTTGATGAAATCAAACTCTTTGATAACATCATCGAAACAGATGTTCCAACTCCGTGATACCTGCTTTAACCCATATATGGATTTAAGCAATCTACATGCTTTCCCGCTGCTCCCACTGTCAATGAAGCCCTCCGACTGATCCATATAAACGCATTCTTCTAAATCTCCATTTAGAAATTTTGTTTTAACGTCCATCTGCCAGATTTCATAGTCGTAGTGAGCAGCAATAGCAAGTAGGATCCGAATGGATTTAAGCATGGCCGCGGGCGAAAAAGTCTCATCATAGTCCAAACCTGGTCTTTGACGAAAACCCTTCGCCACAAGTCTTGCTTTATAGGTCTCTACCTGCCCATCTACACCAATCTTTCTTTTAAAGATCCATTTGCACCCCACAGGTTTTATCCCAGGCGGTACAACGTCCAAAGTCCATACTTTGTTGGTGTATATAGACTCCATTTCGGATCTCATGGCATCCAGCCACTTCACAGAGTCTCCACTCGTGATAGCTTGCTGAAAACTGGTAGGATCATCATCCTCCATGATGCAGTCTTCTCTGTAACCATCAATGAGGAAACCGTAGTACCTCTCCGGTGGGCGAGAAGTCCTACCAGACCTACGGAGTGGCCGAGGTTCCTCAGTTTCTATTGCAACAGCCGGTTCAACCAAGTCATCATTTGTAGTTTGTGTCTCTAGAACCTCTTCTAGATCCACCACATTGCCATCATCTTTATCTGTAAAAAACTCTTTTTCTAAGAATGTGGCATACTGAGAAACAAACACTTTTTGTTCCTCTTCGTGGTAGAAGAGATATCCATAAGAGTTCCTTGGATATCCCACAAAGTTACACATGACTGACTGTGTCTCGAGTTTGTCCGGATTCTGCTTTTTAATATAGGCCGGGCAACCCCAAATCTTAATTCTCTTAAAAGATGGTCTCTTCCCATGCCATATCTCATATGGCGTGGTAGATACGGTTTTGGTTGGAACCCTGTTCAGTAGAAACGCTGCAGTCTCCAATGCATGCCCCCAAAATGAGACAGGTAACTCAGCATCACTCATCATGCAACGGACCATATCTAATAGGGTCCGATTCCGTCGTTCTGACACACCATTGTGCTGTGGTGTGTAAGGAGGAGTGAGCTGAGAGAGAATCCCATTCTCTTTTAGGAAGTTTGCAAATTCTGTACTGAGATATTCTCCACATCGATCTGATCGAAGCATCTTGATACTCATCTGGTTTGTTGTTCTACCTCTTGTTTATATTCAGTGAATTTCTCGAAAGCTTCGGACTTGTGCTTTAATAAAAATACATTACCGAATCTTGAGAAATCGTCAGTGAAAGTAATGAAGTATGAAAAAATGCCTCTAGCCTGTGTAGACATTGGCCCACATACATCACTATGTATGAGGCTTAAGAGCTCAGTAGCTCTTTCTCCGTGTCCTGTAAACGGAGTTTTGGTCATTTTACCCTTGATACAAGACTGGCAAGTCACATAAGATTTATATTCAAAAGGGTTTAAATATCCATCTTTGTGTAACTTGTTTAGTCTTGTTTCGTTAACATTACCAAGTCTACAGTGCCAAAGAAAAGCTTCATTTATTTCTGAAAGTTTTCTTTTATTAGTGCGTTGTATGCTGAAAACTGTATGTTGATTTAGGACGTATATCCCGTTATTAAGCGTACCGTACCCAACCAACATTTGATTCAGGTGAATGTTCATAACATTGTTCTGCAATACAAAATTATATCCTTCATTGTCTAACAAAGAAACGGATATTATATTACAAAGCATACTAGGTACAAAATAACATGGGTTCAAAACCAATATACACCCAGATGGCAACCCTAAGTGATACTCTTCCACTGCGACTGTATGTACATTGGAACCATTTCCAACGCGGAGAGTATGGTCACCTGTCTTCAAAACCTTGCTATTTCTCAGCCCCTGCATAGAATTGCAAATGTGAGAACCTGAACCGGTATCTAATACCCATGAAGCAGAGTTTATTGAAAAATAGTTTTCTGTCACAAACACACATGAAGCGGAAGCATCCCCATGCTTCTTCTTGAGATTTAAGTACTCCGTACAGTTGCGCTTCCAATATCCTGTTTTGTGGCAATGAAAACATTCCCTTTTACCCGACTCTCCAGCTTTGGACTTTTCCTTCCCCTTAACCTTTTTAACTCCACCCTTAGGATTGGTGGGCTTCTTCTTTTTCTTTCCCTTGGCCTAAGCCTTTGGGCGAGAAGAGGAAGATTGCCCAACACTCAAAACGGGAGTTTTCACTGATTTCAGTGTGCTCTCTGCACTCCTTAACATATTAAGGAGTTCAGGTAGTTCCTTCTCCATGTTGTGCATGTTGAAGCTAACTATGAATTGAGCAAAGGTGGAGGGGAGGGACTGCAGAATAATATCCGTATATTGTTTGTTGTCCATCGTCCATCCAAAGTCCTCAAGCTCTTCTATGAGAGCTATCATCTTCAGAACATGGTCTCCTACTGGTGGGCCAGGGGCCATTCGCATCTGAAACAATTTCTTTGATGCTTCGTATCGTAATACGCGGGATTGCTCTCCATACAACTCCTTTGTATGGAGAAATATGCCGTGAATGTCCATATTCTCGTGCTGCTTTTGATGTGTGTTGTCCATCGATACAAGCGCGAGGCATTTGGCCGTGGCACAGTCAGCGTCCCATGTCTTTCGAACTTCTTTGTCCGCAACTGAGGATTTTGGACCTGGGACGGGTGGGGCTGGAGCCGTGAGGACATATGATACTTTATTATAAGTCAAGGCTATTTTCAGATTCCTCAGCCAGTCTTTATAATTGGTCCCATTCAGTTTATTTTTATCTAGTAGAAGCTTGAGTCCAGTCATTGGTATCTGCCATTAAGAGAGAGAAAAGAATACACTCAGCGAAAGCTCTTGCAAATATCAGATTGGTTATTATCTTATCTAATTGATGTCTCCCACTGCTTTAATCAAGTTTTTCTTTCAAACCTTAAAAAAAAAACTAGCCAGGATTAATTACAGTCTACAACTTCGCTAACCGTTCAGCCAGGCCAGTGTCGGTACTTGAGAGAGGTTCCCCGTGCTTTCGCACGGACCTAATTAAAGTAAACCTCGTTTTTCCAGAGGCGTAGCCCCGTTAACACCTTTCTAGACACCTAATGAGTTAGCTAATTGTAAACTGCAAAACTCTCCTGGAAGCAACTATTGCCCACAGTGGGATTGGGATCCAACCATCATATGGAAGGTATGCAATCTCATTGCAAATTTCAACTATTGAAATTCCCGATATGGTTTTTACCCCTGGTACCTATGACCTTAACTAAGGTCAACAAATCATAAGTACCAGTCAAGTTCTACCCGTCATTTCTTGATTAATTAGACCAACTCATATGACCCTTAACTATGGTCAACAAAGTCGTATGAATGTCCTAATTAATCTGCATCATATGCAGTGTAGGAAGACATCACTTAGCTACCGTACACTACGCCTTAACTATAGTCAACAAACGTAGCACGAATACTAAGTACTCTACTTCCTAAAATGACGGAGGGTTGCGGATGATTTTTAAGAAAATCTTTAACGCTTTGAACTTGATATCGTCGTAGAATCAAATGGTTTTCAAAATGAGTGGCTTGTGCTCCGCAGTTTTGAAATGTAGCTTTTTCATAAAGAGCCGAGTGGTTTTCAAATCCGATTCTACAACATCTTTTTAGGTTTATTTTCTTTACATTAATCATATAATGTAGTCCCATCATTTAAGTCCTTAAGCCAATCACAGAAAAGAAACGAAAATAACAGTACGCTTATGCCATCCGCATTCGCCGCAATGTTCCGTTATACACCGTTAGGTTACTTAACTAACGGCATACCGGGACGGGACTAGCGCGGGTGTAAAACATATGCAACGTCTACTGTATATCATATATATAATATATCATTCGTCTCAGATATCACATCACAGAACACAGGCAGCAGAAACACATAAATGATAATACAGGATATACTAGGACGTCTGTATTTAGTATTTAGCCAACAATACAAAATACGGATTCCACAGTCGCGATGAATAGCCAAGCCCACACCCTGGACCCCTACGAGAGCGGCAAGCGACCCTACCAATTCTGGAGTTTCGGAGACCCGGTCTCGGCTCCTCGAGATGGCCTCCCACTGAACCCCAGAACCTGGTCACTTGTGCTCCCCTCCTTGGATCCATCCTAATGCGGAAAAGTAAATAATATACAACACTGGTGACATCAATCTCAACCCGGAAGTGCCCCAAATAAAAGAATATTATATTATATTTGAATTTTACATGAATGAAAATAAAGCTCTCATCTCACATAAAACCCCCCGGCTATTCAATCGCGACAATGCTGCACATCATATCTCAGCAACACATAATATCATATATCATCAACGTAAGTAAGTATGCGTATCCCGATTGTCGTTGATGTATAGCAACGAAACCGGCGATAAGTGACATACTATACTTACGGTCACAGAAAAGAAAGTGTAAAACTATAAGATTTGAAATCCACATTCTCTTTAGACATCGTAAATCCGAAATATCACATACTTCGCATTTCATGCCTAACTATATGAATTCCACATATTGTATCATATTTCAGATAAATAGACAGTATTAAACTTTTCGATCGAATAATCAAATACACAAAATTTCCTAAAGCTCAACACTTGAGCGGAGTTCAAAAAACCCGGAATGTGTCACAGTAGTAGCAGTCCAGCCGTAGAAGGGTCAAGCCAACGCCTCACATGTGGCACGCCGTACTGCTTCAAACCCTAAGGTTCAAAAGGCAGTTCAGACGGTCACATAATCGAGTTATGGTTTGTGTTCTTCTAGAGGGTCCACCACAAAACTTGCACGTATTTCCGAAAGATTTAAACCCTGTGAAAAAGTGAGTCAATGATACTCGTTCGAACATTTTAATACTTTCTAAATTATCCGAAAAAGGCATGAATTTAAAATTCCGATCGAATCACCGAATCCAAAACAATCTCCAGAACATATATCACTTAAACCAGATTAAAAATACCCAAAAATATCTACAAGCAGGTAAGAAGATTACTGTATAAAAACGAGACCTTAATGCCTCTGTACGGCCGCGGAGCCGCGGCCCAAGCAAGCTTTGGCCGCGGTTCCGCGGTGGGATTTACTTATTAGGGCTTCGTTTTTTAGAGTGGTTCTTAGAATTCCCTGCTGAATTTTTTACATATTTTTAATTCTGAAAATAACACAGTTTGAAAAAATGTCCAGAGAGTGTTCAAAAAACCGTATTTTTGGTTCGATCGGAGTTTTAACTTCGTTAAAGTGACGCCTAAAGTTCTAGGTCGGCTCTGATACCAATGTTAGGTTTACCTAGCACCTCATGAAGGGTTTGGAAGCATCACATGTGTCAAAATCAAATTTTTAAGGTGCTAAGTGAACATACAAAAAATCATCACTAGAAATTTAGGGTTTCTAAACATACACATCATCACAAGTAGATAAAACTAGGGTTTTTGAGAGTACAACCTTTGTAGCTCCCTACGCTAGACTCCTTGGCTACTTGAGGGTTGGAAAACGTCCGCTTGAGAACCTCTAGGTCCACGATGATCCACCCGGAGTCTTCTTTGTCCAAACTTGAAACTTCATAAGATCAAGAGAAGAAATGGAAGCTAACACTCTTCACAAGTGGGCAAGACTAGTGTAGAATGGTGTTGTGGTTGGTTTTCTCACTTCAAAATCCTAACTTGGTCACTCTTTGGCTCACTTGAAAAATCTAGAGAGCAAGAGAGAGGAGGAAGAAGATGATGGCTCTAGAAAACTCAAGAGAATGATAATCTCATATGAAAAATAGAAAATATAAGTATATATATTTTCTACTCTTCATCTCAAACCATGGTTATATAATAAAGATATTATTGTACTTGAGTTAAAAGACAAAAGGAAGATTAACTCATGGTTAAAAAGTGGGTGAACAAAGGTTAGTTCAAAGAAGAGTGTAAAAGATAACCATGGATTAATCTTTTTCTTTTCTTTTGTTTTAAAAAAAATACAAATATATATCCATATATAATCATAAGGTGTGAGTCTTATATTGCCACCATCTTCTATATATACAACCATGATAGAATGATGTATGCATGTATGTGTGCATGCACATCCATATGTGCATGAACAAGAATGAATGCATACATGCATGCATACACCCAAAAAAGACAAGAAAAGGATTTCTAGTGAGAAACTAATGGTTAAATGATAAATCAACACTTGATTTAGCAACCCGGTCATATCACATACGACCCAACTAAAAGAAAGCCGCCCGATTAATATACGGTATCTCATACGCGCATTTTAACCGGGTCCATGCGCATATCGCATATGCGCACTTTCGCCTGGACTAGGTAACTCCTTTGTGGGACTCTAAGACTCGTCAATACGCCGGCAGTGGGTGATGATTATATCAAGCACCCCCAAGCCGCAAGCGGTCAGCTAAACGTAACGGCCACCCGGGTATTGAGCGATCAGAAGAAAACAAGCGAACTTGCTACAACTCCCATCGAGCCAACCGGCGACACTACCGTACAGTCCGGTCTCTTCGTCAGATATGCTGCATATCGAGTCTAGGGATGGTAACGTCGACCCCAATATCTCAATAAGTCGTGCCGATGAATGGTCTATAACAGATTGAGAAACTACTGATAACACTTATCAGTAAATCTCAACAGCCCTGGCCAGGGACTTACTGATATAGCCAGTCGGGCACAGCACAGTATCAACTCCCAATACCGGGAGAGACGAAACCCCTCCTATCGCTCATCGCCTTCGTGTGTCTCGGGACTATACCCAACGGCCACCTGTTTGCACGACTCAGTAGAGCCGTGGTAGGGTGGTAATCAAAGTACAGTGGGAGAACACACAAGACTCTATGACGATCTCGGGTCTACAGACTAACCTGCACCAGTGTCACCTGAGAACTGCTATCCGACGATAGATATAATTCCATATAGGAGTTCTCGGTGAGTCCGTCCAGTGTACCCAGTCACCACTGAGCACCCATATATGATCTCGATGTCAAACATCGATGAATGTGGGAACATCCATCGCCCATCGTATGGATCTAGTATCATATACGCTAGTCTACTCTGGTATATCGATGCCCTGTCTCGATATACCTACGACTAGGGACATTTTAGGATATGTTTATAAACTACAGATGTCCCACTAGTATGATCTCTATCATAATCACAGTAGTCAAGCCTATATCCTCAGGGCTTTATCAACATGTATGAATGAATAAAAGCATGATCAAATCAACATGTCAGATAAAGAAGAACCAGATAGCATACTATCATGTCGAGCAAGAATGTACACTGAATATATATATATACATGTATAAATACATCCACTATCATATAATGGCCTCTAGGGCATACATATATCCAACAATGAGCTCGTATTTGCTGAGCGATGTAATCATCCAGAGCGACCTTGGAGATGGTCTCCTCCTTGGCTGCTGAAAGAGCCGGTGGAGTGTTCGATGTCTCCCTTCTGTCGTCTTCAATGATAATCGGGGGGTCTTCAGCTGGAGGTTCTGGCTATAAAATCATCCCGGCCATGTCTTGCAATAAAAGAGCCATTCGTTTTATGTTGGCCGCTTGTTCCGCGGCCTCTTTTTCTTTCCTCTCAAGCATTCTTCGGAGGAATTCAGCATCAGTTTCTTGTTCTTGACGTTGCTCTGAGGTCTCTGGATTTTCTTTTGGCCCAGTGAGTGCGGCCATTGCAGTCAGCATCTCCTGAAGTTTTTGCTGCTGTTGCTCCTGAGCCTTTGTTATCGATCGGGTAAGCGGTCGATGACCCGTAGAAATTCGGCTTTTCTCTTTTCCGGAAGCCATATAAACGGTATGTGTTACCATGCCCCTAGACTTGGGGCCTTTAGATTCTGCATCCTTGCGGTTCGCCGTGGTCACAGGGGCTTTCTCCGGCCTCCTTCTCTCGTTAGCGGTTGAAGTTGAGGGAGCCGTTGCAGCGGGCACCCGGACAGATGACATCTTCTGTGGTACCATGGGATGGCTCTTTTCTTGCCGTGCTTTAATCTTCTTTGGTCAGCGAGAGTAGTCCTGGTCAATCACCGATTCCTGGACTTGTCGCCAGACTTTGTAAATTTTGGAGGAAAGCCGCTAAGGGGGTTGCTCACGTTTCTTTATTGTAGCATTCTCCACAAGTGGAGGAGATCTCTTCAGCACGGCGGTCGGAGAGTTTTAGCGCACCCTCCTTAGCGGTTCAAAGCTGATCCCAGTTGGAACAGCAGTATCGATTTCCACCGTTGGAGCCGGCGGAGTCAGTCCAGAAGGAAAGTTGCCCCCAGCCTTCCTTACTCGGCGCTAGTGGCGATGTCGAGCATGTTGAGCCGTCGGGATTGTCTCGGCTGTAGGGGTGACTTCCTCATGCCCTCTGTTTTGGCGAAGGGTTGTTGCCGGCGTCAGCCTCTTGAAGACCGATGTCCGTTGAGAAGTAATGTCCAATCTATCAAAGACAGACCTCTGGGCAGGGGAAGCAGCTTTGAGGACTTCGCCTGGTGTGGGAACCGGAGCGGCCAGCCTTGTGAAGACTGACTTCTTGGCATAAGAAGCCTCTCTGATAATTTCGTCCGCTTGAGCCGGGATGGCTATCCGCTTTGGGATGGCTGCTTCAGGTATCGCGGGCTTCTTGGCGTTCTGGCCTAGTCTGTTGAAAACTGAGGCATTGGATTTAGACGACTCGTTGAGAGGGGCCGCGGCAGTGGTAAGTCGATCAAAGACCGACTTCTTTGGGGCTTCCTGCGACAACAGCGGGGCATTGATGCTCATCGGTGGGATCATGGTCCTAAAGAACAGCCTAATGGTGGCCTGAGTTACTTGCTCCACTGGCATCTTGAACAGGGAGGCCGCATGGGGACCGTAGGTTACACCTCCCGATGAGGTGGAACGGGAATTGCAGTTGCAGCTGGAGCAGTTATAGGCCATTTCTTTTTTCTGCACGAGAGCAAAACCAAATCTTAGTACCTCGAACCTAAGGGCAACCATATTAAACCACGATTCGTTCGAGACTACGATACAGAAGTGCGGAGTGGAAAGAGGAAGAGGTCCCACCGGGCGTGCCAGAATCTGTTCCTCTCCGAAACACGGAGACGCGACCATGTGGGTCCGTCTTGCCTGAATTTGAGGGCATATACTAATTGGTGCTATCCGTCAACCTCTCCGAAAATGCTGAGTTGATTTATGATACTGTGTATCGAAGGTTTAAATGGATGCAGCCGATGTAGCAGACTTCGTCAAATTCCCCCTCATTTGAGGGGTTTTTGATTGTGGGGACGTTCTTCCCTGCAGGCGCAAGCCCCTGCAGTTAATTACGCTACCGCGTTGCGGTAACAACTTTCTCCTTCTTCAGATGGTCACTTCGTGTCATGTTTGTTTATTTTGTTTTTGGTTGCCCGTGGAGTGTATACGGAGACTAATTTATGTTGTCGCCCGTAGGGCGTGGATTAGTCCAAATCCGTATCTTCTTAGATTTGGGTTTGGGGTTGGGTTTAAGGATACGTTAGTCTCATTTGAGTCTAAGATCAACTTAAACGTTTGTTAAGGATACGTTAGTCTAATTTAGACTAAGATCAACTTAGCGGGATCGTTTAGATCCAACAAGAGAGATTTGGCCTCTGTTGTTTAGTTTAGGGACATTGCGGTCGATTATCAGTTTAAGGACATGGTGGTCCAATGTTAGTTTAAGAACATTTCGGTCCAAGGTTAAGGACATCATAGTCCATGGGTTTAAAGGGACCCCACAGTCCATAGTTTAAAAATGTCATAGTCTATAAAGTTTAAGGACATCATAATCCATGAGTTTAAGGACCCCACAGTCCATGGAATAATTGGTTATCGGGACCCGTCGTCTCTCTGAAGACGTTGAAGGATTACAACGACAGATATAAAAGGAGTGAAGAGATGTATCCTTGAACAAATGCTGATTGGGAAATCTGTAGTCCAATTTGGGACTAAGATCAATTAATTAGATTATAAGCACATGGGCTCAGTTAAATCTGAATTGAGGACTTATGGCCAACTTGGGCTAAATCCAGTTAGGTTTAAAATGTTGGACCTTTGTTTGGACTGTCGAACATTTGTCTGGGTTCAACCCCCTATTATTTAGCAATGCTAAACATGAGTCAGGGTTCTAACCATGACTTTATCTTTTATTGAGTGCTGAGCACTCATATGCCATATGAGATGATCAATCTTGGAAGACAAGGATATATTTGAGGCTCAGTCAAAGGGAAATCTTGCCTCTGGAAGACTTAGCCAATTTGGGCTAGATTGGTTTTAAAATAGTGTTAAACACTAGAAGATATTTTGCGATCACGTGTTCTCACGTAATGCGCTTTAAAACAGTGTTAAACATTGGGGACAAAATGCTCAAAATAGTGTTAAACACTAAAAGTGGGGTGGTCACGTGGGGTCACGTGAGGCGCCTGAGAATTGGGCCAAACCTCCTTTATTTTACCCTCAAATATGCAAATAAGTGTTAAACACTTAGCCTTCAGGCCATCACGTGTGAGCACGTGAGGCATCTGAAGATGGGGCCAGACTTCCTTTATTTTGTTCTCAGAATATTCAAATAAGTGTTAAACACTTTTGGTCTTCAGGCCATCACGTGTTGGCATGTGATGGGTATCCATGTATTGATTATTAAAGAGTTTATTAGGGGTCACGTGGGGACACGTTAGGGCGCCCAAAATTGATTCTGCCCTTGGATTTGTTCCCTTTTGTTTCGAGAGTCATGTGTGAGCACGTGAGGCATTGCCTTCATACTTTTTCTTTCTCATTTTGAGGAGTCTGTTTGAGGGTCATGTGGGGGTACGTGACCATGTCTCATCCGTTCTTTTCTGATCATTAAAGGAAGGGTCACGTGTTGCCACATGACCACATTTACGTGCATGGATAATTTAAGTCCTTTGTTTGAGAATTAAATTCTTTGGTAGGGTTAAACCCTAATTCTGTTTAGAGGAATTAAATTCCTATGTGTTTGGAAGAATTAAATTCTTATGTAGGGTTAAACCCTAATTTCATTTGGAGGAATTAAATTCCTGTGAATTTAGAAGAATTAAATTCTTATGTAGGGTTAAACCCTAATTTCATTTGGAGGAATTAAATTCCTGTGAATTTGTAAGAATTAAATTCTTATGTAGGGCTAAACCCTAATTTCATTTGGAGGAATTAAATTTCTTAAGCTCAATTCTTTCTCTAAGTTTTGGATCTGCATGGCAGAATCTCCCCGATGAGAATTAAATTCTCAACTTGTGGAGAGATTTGCTTCTGCAAATCTTCTACCAAAGGAAGAACTAAATTCTTATTCAGAAGAGTTAAACTCTTAAATTTGAGAATTAAATTCTCTTTTATATTATGGAGCTTAGATCTCTTTCCCCTTTCTCACCTAGGGTTTCTTTTCTCTCCAGAAGAAATCTTCTTTTCTCTCTTGAGAATTAAATTCTCCTCTCTTTTTCTCTCTGTTGTTGTATCTCTCTAAAAAAATTCCAAGCCTCCTCCTTTCTTCTCTTCTTGGCTTCTTTTTATAGGAGAAGAAAAGAATCAATTTGTTTAGTCAATCTTTCATTGAAAGATTTTGGTTATTTTTGTAACCAACATGATCTTTTAGATCACTCAGTGAATTTTATTCACCACTGGATTTTTAATCCAAAAGATATTCCGTTTTTTATTCTTGGTGAATTTCAGGAAAATCTTTCTTTGTATAGGATCTTTCTATAAATTGGTGATTTTTAATCACTCCAATGGTGCCCCATTTTACAGAGCACAATCCTTCTGTTTGGAAAGATCTAGGAAAATATTAAGGTTTTTGATTTCTCTTAATTAGAATTTAATTCTATTATCTCAAAGATCTTAGGCTCCCATCACGTGTTGACACGTGACCCCCCTGATTAAGCATTTAACCAGAATTTAATTCTGTTGTTTAAAGAACTCAGGAATTATCACGTGTCAGCACATGATCCTCGGTCACGTGTTGGCACGCGATGCCCCATTGGGGTTTTTCCTATTGTTTTATTATACCTTTTTCAGTGTGTTTGAAGGCCCATCACGTGTTGGCATGTGACCCCATTCATTGATTGTTTGATTAGAATTTATTTCTTATAAGTTAGAGAGCTTGGGAACCCATCACGTGTCTGCACGTGACCTGTGGTCACGTGTGGACACGTGATGCCCCATTGGGGTGTTCCTTGCTGTTTTGTTATATCTTTTAATCCTTTTCGGTGGGTTTAAAGGCCCATCACGTGTGGGCACGTGACTCCTATTGATTAGAATTCAATTCTATTATAACAGAGTCCCCAGGAAACCATCACGTGTCAGCACGTGACCCTTGGTCACGTGTGAGCACGTGATGCCCCATTGGGGTTTCTTTCCCGAAATTTTATGAGGGAACTGGTGGGTTCACTCGCATCGTGACCACTATTGTACTTTATTATATTCAGTTGTATCTAGTAAACTCCATCAACCAGACTTGTATATTTTATAGACTTAGAAGACCTATTGTATATTCTTTCGACCTTAGAGTCACGTTGTATTATTATGGTTTTCTTGATGATGTTGGATTTCATTCTGAGTTTTGATCCTCGCCCTTCGACGTTGTATATTATATTGCTTGCGTGGTTGATCCGCCATTTAGCGAAGAGCTAGCTCCCGCTTGGGGATGCCTTTATATATATTTCATATGTTGTACCCTTTTGGGGCCAGTATTTACAAAGGAGACTCTACCGAAATTTTCGGAAAAGACTTGATATTTTAAAAATGTTTACTACGACTTTCAAAGTGATTTATATGCAAACTTTTAAACAAGTTTTCCTTCACTTTCTTCTTATAAATGGTTTAAATTTTTGGTATTTTGGCTTACTTGAATTAGATGGGGTCCTATAGATTTCATATGATTCAAGTGCCAGTCACATGCCATTTCGGGTCGTGACAGCACCACCGGCGGGAACTTCGGCGCCGGCGGCAGGGGCGACCAACTTACCCCTCGCCCTCCCACCGGGAGCCACTTTCCCTACATCATGTCCGGGGGCGATCCCCTACGCGTCGTCGTCGAGAGGGTATAAGGCCCGGAGCTCGGCGTCGGGGAACTCCAGCATCTGAGCCTTGACAGAGTCGATGGCGTCATGCCAAATGACGCTCCCGGCTCTGGCAAGGTCAGCGTAAAACTGATCCGACTTTTTATAGCTCTCCACCGCCTTCCACGTCCGGTCCTTCAAAGCCTCGTTCTCCTTTCGGAGGGTGGTCGCCGTCTTCTTCATGGTGGCGACGAGCACCCTGGAGTCCTCCAACTGGGACTCGGTGGCTCGGGCGGCCTCTCGGTACCGAGCGACCTCCCTGTTCCTGGCCTCCACCCGGTCTTCAAGGGCAGCAGCCCTCTCCATCGCCGCCCCTAGCTCCTACCTTAAGCTCTCCTCCCGCAAGGAGAACTCACCCGTGGCCCGCATCGCCGGAACAATCTCCTCGTCCTCCATGTGGACGACGAGGGCGACGTGCTGGAGGACCTGAAGAAAGAAAGAGGGTTAAAAAGGGGAGGGAAGCATCTGACCATGCGGACAAAAATGCTGGATGAAGAACTAGATGAAGTACGAACACTAACCTGCACGGCCTCTTGAGCTATCACCGCCATTTGGGCCCGGAGAGTTCCTCGAGGGACCCTGCCTCCGGCCGACCTCTCCATATCCGAGAGCAGGCTGTCGGCGATAGAAAGCCCCGAGGGTACCTCGAAGCAAAGCTCTCCATCGTCCACAAGGATCGGGGAAGCCGGGGAGCGGGGCACCCTCCTGTGAGACCTCTTGAGGGACGGCGCAGGAGAACCCTCCTCGTCTCCCACCTCGGGGGCCCAAGGCTCTTGAGCCGGAGCGTGCTTTCGAACCGGCGCACGGCTAGACTCGGGGGCCCGGGGCTCGCTTTGGTACCTGGGTAAAAGGGCCACCGGTGGGGCTGGAACCTACGACGAGCGAGAAGAGCCGGCGCCTCCGGCCTTCTTCCCCTTCTTGACGTTGACCACTGCTGCCCAGAATTTGCTCATGTCAATAGGTACTGTATAAGACAAGAATACGAAGAGTCGGCGATACCAGGAAAAATAGAAAAAATGCACAAGTCTAAACAGGTCGCCTGAGTGCTCCCAACTTACTCGCGTACTCGGCAGGCTGAGCCCGGCCCAACTGAGGGCCCGCTCAGACAGCAGCACATCAACCTGAGGGAGGGGCTCCCACTTCGACACCGCCACTGCGTCAGGATCATCCGATCGCCTCACCCGCGGACAGCTAGCCCTTTTCCACAGGGTGGGCACAGGCCAATCCTCACCCTCGGACGGCGCGATAAAGAAAAACTTCCTCTTCCATTCATGAATGGAAGATGGTAATACGACAATCCCCGACCCGACAGCGTCCCCCCGTTGTTTTCTAAAGGAAATATACAACCAGCTCGGCTCGCCCTTGCGAGCGCCGGGGTGGTTTTGTAGCAAAAGGAGGAAATAAGGAGACACATGCCGAAAGGGATCCCGAGGAGGATCCTCCAGGAGTTCTGCACTAGCTGGCCCGGGGGTAACCCAAAACAGTTCAACGCCGCAATCACCTCAGGGGCGAAGTGCAGACGCAACCCGGCCCAAAAAGCCTCCAGGTACAGGGCAATCTTATTGCCCCGTACTTGATTTGCCCTCTCCCCCTCCTCGGCCAGCCGAAGCGAATAGCTGGGTGGAATAAGGAAATGAGTCTTGATGTTGACAAGCTCCTTCATACACCTCAGCGAGGATCGCACGCCAAGAACACCCGAGACCTGTACTCTGGGGACCGCCCCCGTCGCACGACCCAGGGGAGCATTACCAACCCTAGCTACCCGGGGGGCTCCGACTCAGAAGAGGAAGAGGAAGACATGGAAGAGGAAGCTCCAAAAGACTCCATAGAATCTACCCGGACGACATCTACAGACTCCTCAGAAGAAGACATCTAACCTGATCAAAGGGGGTGTCCTCAGGAGATCAAATGCGAGGAGTCCGGAATGAGGAGAAGAGTGCCGAGCGAATACAACTAGGGACGAGGAAATTAGAAAGAGGTATGGGCCCTGATGAGGATCCCACCTCTATTTATAGCTGCGGGCGTACGCATCCTACAGCTCTGATCAACTCCCGCCAAAACGACGTTCGCAACCAACGGTCGACAGCGTTCCACCTGTCGCACTCCCATTGGACACGTCCCTTCAAGCGCAAGGACGCCTGCGACATGTCTCACCAGCCAACCATCACCAGACACGTAAGTCGTCGCTACGACGAGCGTGCACACGATCTGATGCTTCCCCTTTAATGCGAGATCTCTCTCCTGATCCGCTGACGTCATCAAGAAAATATTGCGCTTTGTCCGGGATTGCACGCCGACGATATCTTCGAACAAGAGATCACCCCTGGTGCTCGGTTAGACCACTCTCAACCCGACCCGAGAGCGGGTCGAGACGAGAGTGGGGGGCTAATGATGAGGCTCGATATCGATGACTCCCCAGATGCTGACACATTGCAGATGACGTATCCCAGAAGCTACAAGAAGGAATCAAGAACTTCGGTTAGGACCTCACCTCGGGCCTCCGACCTGAGGGGTCTCCCGACCTTCGGTGGCCTTCCAGACCACCCCCTGGCCCGCCTCCGAGCTGTCATGGTATAAAGATGCTCGGCCTCCCGCTCGTCCCCGAGCATCCCTCCGAGCTCATCCTCCTCGGTCTCATCCTGACCGACCCGCAACGCTGATCATAGGCACCTACGCAACGGCTCCGCGAATCTCGTCATGCGCGAGATATCCGCCGCCCACGATTCCATGTTCCATGCCATCACGATCCCCCATTAACGAGCCTGTCTCGCTATTAATGCGGGATCCCGCCTATCACGTGGGCGTGACGTCAGGGGCGTAACGGCCGGCATGATTCTCGCGCCTGTTTGCCCGTTGCTGCCACTATATAATCCCCTCTCTCAGATGATCGAGGTACGCAATTCTTTCTACTAAGCCGCTATTCTGCCTAATTTACACCAGTAACTTGATCGTCGGAGGGTCCTCGGTGGCATAACTACCCCGGGACATCCCTGCAGGTAGCTCGGCTCAACCTCAAATCTAAGCCCATTGAGATCCACACGCTGAAGGAAACAACCTACAGATCAAATCTCAGCCGTCCATCAGCGCTCACAGCAGATCTACGGAAGATAATATCTGAAGGAGATCCAGACCTCCATCAGCTGCTATATTGTATTTAAAGATGCTATGAACCTCCTTGGAATTGGAGATGTTATCCAAGAGCGCTAGTTTTGTCAACTTCTTTAAAACACAAACGAAGTAATTATCTCCAACAACCTTACACATTATTTGAATAATCCGATAATAAATCGAATACGACACTTTTTCACAAAAAAATAAGCTCCAACTTTTTCGACAAAATTACCTTTCATAGAGCGTAAGTGGCAATTTTAAAGTTCAATGATTACACCATCTCAAAACCCTTGAAATAACAATGTTTTGTCTTTACAGCCGATCTCTGCTTAGTTCAAGAATTACATACAATTATTTGCCAATGTACAAGAAATACAAGAATCCTACGGTGAATAGCATGCTAATTCCTAGTTTGATGACTTTTTGGATTTAAGCATCAACTAGAAAGTTATACTAAAATCCTTTGGTGAATATCATGAAAGTATATATACTACGGAGCGCTTTATTGCAAATCGGTACGCAATTTTTAAAACCGAGAACCCTCGATCAAAGACATAATTGAACGATCTGAACTGTTCTGATCATCTTACCTTTAAGTCTATGTGTATTAAAAATCAAAAGATTTGAAAAGCTCTAACTAATACATTAGATAAAGTTTATGTTGCCATATTGAAAGACGTTCATTTTGCACTCATTCGATGCATGCGTTAGAGGTCTTCAAATTCTTTGATTTTTCATATACATACCTTTGAGGGTAGGGTGATTAACTTGAACGGTTTAGATCGTTCGAATATGTCGTGTATCGAGAGTTTCCGTTTTTAAAAAACGCGGACCGGTTTGCAATAGATCACTCTCATACATATATACATACGGAAAAAGGGTATGAGGCGGTGGCCCCTTTTCTAAAAAGGGGTCTCGCCCCCAAAACACACATATCCCATGTATTTCACCGATCCAAACCGGTCGTATTGTTATATGTATCATGAAACCCCTATGTACAAAAAATCTCGAGATATGAGAACCTCTAGCCCGTTCATCAAGAGACAATATTTTTTAATATCAATAAGCTGTTGATTTTTCTATCTGCTTGACGAACGTATTTGTAACAACTCTAATTCTTATGTACATAAATTTGATTAAAAGTTAATGTATACTTGGGGTATTTGCAATTCCTGTGAGCACTATAAGAATTTAATTTACTTTTGAACAGCAAGAAAGTACTTATAGCACATTGGTAAGACCTTGCACTGCTGAACCAAAACGCCAGAGTTCAAATCCCATCAGCCACATATTCTTTTTATTTTAAATTCTTTTAATTTTTTAGAATCCCAAAAGTCTATACGTTCACAACACGTAAAACCAAGAGTCACAGCCTAAACAAACATGTGCACGAGGCTAGACCAAGAGTCAGGGACACGTGGCGAGAATCCGAGCCCCCATCCCTCGGACCCGACCGGCGAGAAGCCCCTTAGGACTGACGCCGCCGATTTTTCCATGCCCAAACCCTATTTTTTTAAAACCCTAATACCCCTTGGACTCCCCTTGTTAACCCCTGACTGTTTGTTTTCCTGCATTTTCCAGAGAATTAAAACTTTGCATTACTCCATATTTTAATGCATTTTAATTCTCAAATTTATCACACCCTAACCCTAATTTTCACTATAAATACCCAGTCTATTTTTACATCCCTGCACACTGAAAAATTCTATACAAAATTCTCAAGTCCTTAGTGTATAAGTGGAATTAGTGAAAGGCGAATCTCGGACGAACTTCCGAGGAGATTCCGGCGACGAAACGATTCCCCGAAGCTCTCTTTAGGATCCCCTCTCTCTCCTCTTGACCCCAAGTCAGTAAGTCCCCACTTCTTCTTCTTTTCTCTATTCTAAAAACATTCAAAACTAAAACCCGACGGAAGCGGAGTTAATCCGATTTCCGATTCGGTTTTTCCTTAAAAAGTTCTATTTTTCTTAAACACAATAATATCAAATTCTTATTTCATGACCATTAAATATTAACGAAGACAATAGAACAAGTTTGATATCAAAATAATAACCGTAGTAAGTTTTATTCCACTTTTACATTAAAATACCTTTATATTTCATATCGACATGTTTATATCTTTTAACAGTATTAACTTAGAAAACTCACGAGGTAATGACCTATCTCCTCACAACAGACATCTCTAATATTGCACGACTATATTCGGGAACATGGATTTGGAAAAATACGACTTTATATATAACTACCTTCAACTTATAAAACATTTTTCTATAAGAAGCGTATTTAACAAATCATTGCAATTACGTCTCTACAGCCCATTTGGGGAACCCATTCAGGATGGTGTGGATTATCGCACATTCTCAAGCTTAGTAGAGTGAGATGCAGACCTCCGTAAGGAGCATACGATCTCGAAAGATTTTTAATACATTTTTCTTTAGAATATGTGATTTCTATTATAAATAAAACTTATATTTTTAATAAATATATATACATGTAATTAATATCAAAATGTCTATTTTTTAAATATTTATAATATTATATATTTCCAAAATTTAAGAAAATATCTCATTTATAAGAAAATACCATACAAATTCCAATATTTCAAATAAATACCTTATACTTAACTAGGTCATATTCACTAGAAATTTCACATTGAATAAAAGAAACATCTATGAAAACTCTAAAAACGATAATTAAAGACTGGATATATATTTTGAAAGTATAACAAAACAATTTTACATAAAACCCCATCAAGTTATACTAAATTACAATAAGGACCCTAGTAAACATATGTTTAAGCGGGACCAGTCTCTTAAGCCTTAGGGAGCTGGAGATATGGGTGTTTTCCTATTTAAGATAGACAACTTAACAAACGGTGTTATCAATATGGTAATTGTCTTTGAAAAAGACACAAATCCTGCCGTCCATGTGCAGCAGTTACCGATAACATCAAAACATAATTAAGGACTTCAATTTCTTTCCTAACTGTCTGACTCAGACTGAGTCTCAATATAATCAATCTGACTTGAATATGATTCAAGTATGAAATTACAAAACTACAATTCAATATGAATCCATATATTCAATCTGTTCAATCTGTTCAATCTATATTGACTGAACCGAACTATGGATATACATCCATCTATATGATTCTCTAGTTACATCCATTTATTGATATCATGGTCCCGGCAAGTCATCTATCTATATAAATCAAGACAATACAATACAAATAATACAATCAAGATATCGCGGGGTTTAAGGAGTAGATTGGTACGGAAGGTGTTAAAAGTGGCACGAGACTATAACCATAATACACCTAACCTGAATATCCATTGCCGTTGTACCATGGCTGAACGGTTCCTTGTGCTCCGTATACCTTAGTCTCCAGAATAGTGGGACTCCTCTCGTATACACTGGCATTCTTCTGTATCAAGCTACAAACAACAGCGTTAACACTAAATAAAACATTATAACAATATACTCTCTATTCTGTCTATTCCATTCTTGTCTATTTACGTGACTTACCGAGCGATTTGTTCGCTGACGACATTCTTTTTCTTCTTCTTTGGAATGTCGTCAGGTGATTCGGACCTTCAGGAGATCGAGCCCACCAGCGAGGACTTAGATCAGCTAGCTTTCGACCCGGAGCTCTAGTTACTTGTATATTTCATTTCAGTATTTTCATTTCTGTTATGCCACTGTTTAGGCATTGCTTTCATTCCATATATTTACATTTCAGTTGTATTGTAAAAAGAATGTTTAATAAATAAAGTTGCTGTTCATTTACATCTTGTGTCTTGTGTACATTACATTTTATATTGCTTAGATACGCTTAGCGTGTTTACTTCTGAGTAAATACGTAGCGGCCTCGTCGCGTCCTCTGCCCGTATATTGGGAAGCGGGGCATGACAGGTTTTGTTGGTGGCCGATGCAGGTCTGATATGTGTGGACATATAGGTCAGTTCTGCGTGGACGACCTAAGCAATACAACACAAGAACCAGCAACTGAAAACATTCTTTACAATTCATATTCCTTGAATCTTATCATTTCAAATACTTTGAATCTGTCCTAACCCAAATTTTTCTTTCAAGGTTATGAATTCCCCAAACAACACCAGCACGAATGTCAACAACACTCCCCACCACTACCACTCACACCTTCCGTCGCTGCTCCGATCAACGAGCAGACGGTTCTACTTGAGGCAATCTGCAGCCTCCCAGAAGGGCAGCAGCAGCAGACTGCTATTCTAATGAGCCGTCCCGAGGAAGAAGCACCTGGGGTGAAGCAATTCAGGGCCTTGCACTCAAAGCAATTCTCAGAAAAAGAGAGCCCTCTAGAAGCTGAGAAATGGGCTCAAAGTATTGAAAATGATCTGGAAGCGGCACAAGTGCCAAAGATAGCTTGGGTTCGTATTGCAAAGTTGCAACTCATGGACAATGCACGGGTTTGGTGGAAGGCGGAAGAAAGCCGTCTTGATCAACCCGTCGAATGGAAGACTTTCCATGACATGTTCGATGCAAAGTGCTTCCCGGAGACTGCCCGCTTCGACATGGAACAGTAGTTCATCCACTTACAACAGGGTTCGATGTGGATCAAATCAGTGAATAAATACGATGCTGAGTTCACCATGCTCAGTCGGTAAGATATGTCACAATAATTCGATTTTTCAAAAAATTACATACTACAAAGCTAACACAACACTTTAACAGATTTGCGGCACACTTGATACCGAAGGATGAGATCAGAGCCCGTCGATTTCAACAAGGGTTGGATTCGGAGATCCAGGCTGCATTAGCCACAAGAGATTTTTCGACTCATGAATCGGCTCTGAAAGCTGCCCGTCGTTATGAGGCAGTAGTAAAGATGAGGGGCAGATCTCAATCTGCTGGAGTTAAACGCCCTGCCACACAGATGGCAAGAGGAGCCTCATCAAGGCAACCATTTGTGCCCAGGAGACCGGGAGTACCAAACAACCAGCCTAGCCCAGCCTTTTGTACCTATTGCAGGAGAGATGGACATCTGATGAAAGATTGCCAGCGTGCAAATTTCCTTTGCTTAGTTTGCGGCTCAGCAACTCACGATATTAGGCCTTGTCCTCGTAGACAAAACCCAATTGCTGCACCCAGGCCAGCAATCACTTACCAGCAGAAACCGGCCCTTCAGGCACCTGCTCCAAGACTCGCTCTCCCTGCTCCACCACCTAGAGGACCACTGACTGCACCTCTTCCTCGTCAGTTCCATCAAGCTCAAAGGAACCCACCTCAAGGACCAAGGAACGGACAGAGGAATGCTCCTCCTACAAGGAGGAATGTGCCGAGGCGACATGCTTTCACGATGACTGTGGAAGAGGCTGAAGCCACCGGCCAAGTCATTACTGGTAACACTTCCTTTTCAAATTCTCTTTCAGTTCATAGACATACCTATAAATCTTTTCCCTTATACCTAAAACATTTCCTACATACCTTAGGTACAATCTTAGTAGCCTCACTATCTGCACTAGCACTATTCGATACTAGAGCATCTCATTGCTTTATGTCGCAGCGGTTCGCCCGAACTCATGCGATTCCTGTCACACTGCTTGTATCCAGTTGGAATGTCAGTTCAGGGAACGGTGTTCTAAAGGCAACAATGGGATACAGCTTGTGTCCAGTAGTCGTCTGCAGCAGAGAATTCTATGCTGATTTCAAGGTGCTGGACATACCGAATTTCAATGTGGTTATAGGTATGGATTGGCTCGAAACATTTTATGCTACCATTGAATGTCGTCAAAGGAGGGTAGTATTCGAGATTCCCGAGCATCCGGTCTTTTATTTCAAAAGTGGAGACCGTACCCTGGAGCCAAGTACTTACAAGGCGAAACCAAAAAAGGCAGTGATTGTGGCAATTCAAGCGGAAGAAGGATCAAAGCCAGAAGTGGTTCGAGAGTTCGATGATGTGTTTCCTGACGATATATCAGGTTTTCCTCCCGATCGAGCTCTAGAATTCAGCATTGATTTAGTACCAGGAGTACAACCGGTGATCAAAGCACCTTATCGATTAAGTCCGGAAGGTTTGAAGGAAGTCCGAACTCAGTTGGACGAATTATTGGCGAAAGGATGGATTCGTCCCAGCACTTCAAGTTGGGGATCTCCAGTTCTACTCGTGAAGAAGAAGGAAGGTTCATATCAAATGTGCATTGATTATAGAGCCTTGAACGAAGTAACGATAAAGATCAAGTATCCACTCCCGCGCATCGATGATTTATTCGATCAGCTAAGTGGATCTTGTATTTTCTTCAAGTTAGATCTTCGTTCAGGTTATCATCAGGTGAAGGTCAAGAAATCTGATATCCACAAAACGGCATTCAGAACTCGCTATGGTCATTACGAATTTCTTGTGATGCCATTTGGAGTGACCAACGCACCAGCGATATTCATAAACCTGATGAATCATGTTTTCCGAGAGTACATAGACAGATTTGTTGTCATCTTTATCGACGACATCCTGGTGTATTCTAAGAGTCGGAAGGAACACACCGAACACTTAAGAATTATCCTGGAAACTCTACGACAACATCAACTATATACCAAGTATAGCAAATGTGAGTTTTGGCTAGATCAAGTCGGTTTCCTTGGACATATTGTATCAGGCAAAGGAATTTCTGTGGATCCAGCGAAAGTTTCAGCAGTAAGCGAATGGCCGACACCAAAATCAGTGAAGGACATTCGGAGTTTTTTGGGTCTAGCTGGATATTACAGAAGATTCATTGAAGGCTTTTCGAAAATAGCAACACCCCTGACCAAGCTCACACGTAAAGATGAAGAATTCATGTGGTCAGAAGCATGCGAACAAGCTTTCGTAAAACTCAAGTCAAGGTTGACATCAACGCCTATTCTCGTTATACCGGACCAATCTGGAGGTTTCGAAGTGCATTGTGATGCATCCGGTAAGGGATTAGGATGTGTTCTACATCAGCACAGATTGGTTATGGCTTATGCTTCAAGACAGCTGAAGATTCATGAGCGCAATTATCCGACGCATGATTTGGAATTGGCAGCCGTTATCTTTGCTCTTAAGATTTGGCGCCATTATCTTCTTGGTGAGCGAGTGAACATATACACAGATCACAAGAGTCTGAAATATGTGTTTACTCAGAAGGAGCTTAATATGCGACAGAGACGATGGTTAGAACTCATGGCGGACTTTGACATCAACCTGTAATATCATCCGGGAAAGGTAAATATGGTACCTGATGCCCTTAGTTGCCAACCATTAGCAATAAATCTCACCGCTCAGTGGAAGCTTCAACAAGACTTGCATCAGATGGAGATTGAAGTAGTCATGCCAGGTAACGCTTCAAATTTGGTGAACTTACAAGTTCAATCTACCATTGTCAATCAGATCAAAGCAGCTCAAGCAAGTGATGCCAAGTTGCAAAAAATCAGAGAACAAGTAGAGAATGGGCTCAGAACAGACTTCATCATCCATGAAGACGGATCTTTGAGATACGACAGTAGTTTGTGTGTACCAAAAGGTTTTGTCCAGGAAGAGTTAGTGAAAGAAGCTCACAACTCTTCCTACTCAGTACACCCTGGAGGTACAAAGATATACAAAGATCTACGTCAAAATTACTGATGGCATGAACCCATCGGAGTATGCCAGTAGCATGGCTTATCATCCACAAACAGATTGTCAGTCTGAGCGAACTATTCAGATCTTGGAATATATGATCAGAGCGTGTATGTTAGATTTCGGAGGATCGTGGGAAGATCACCTATATCTTGTGGAGTTTTCATACAACAACAGCTACCAAGCAAGCATTGGAATGGCACCTTTTGTAGCACTTTATGGAAGGAAGTGTCGATCGCTATTAAGTTGGGACGACGTCGGAGATAGAGAACCTTGGATTTGAGATGATAGTAGCAACGGTTGACTTAGTTCGTACTATCAGGGAAAGAATGCGCATAGCCCAAGATCGACAGAAGCACTGGGATGATGCAAAGCTCCGTCATTTGGAGTTCCAGCCAGGAAATCACGTATTTCTGAAAATATCTCCGAACCGCAGACTGATTCGGTTTGGAAGACGGGGTAACCTCGGTCTAAGGTACATTGGACCGTTCAACATACTCGAACAAGTCGGTGAAGTGGCTTATCGCTTAGCACTTCCACTTTCATTGGAAGGAGTGCACAATATGTTCCACATATCCCAACTCAGAAGGTATGTGAGTGACCCCAACCATATTTTTGATCATTCCGAGCTCACTGTACAGCCCGACTTGTCTTGTGAGCAACAACCTGTTCAGATCCTGGAAAGGAAAGTAAAGTTACTTTGGAACAAAGAAGTCAACTTGGTTCGAGTGATGTGGAGAAAAGACATGCCAGGAGAATCAACATGGGAAAGGGAAGATGAGATGCGTGCAAGATATCTTCACTTATTTGTAAACTAGTTTTTAAAATAAATTGTAAATTTTGAGGACGAAATTTTTGTAAGGAGGGTAGACTGTAACAACTCCAATTCTTGTGTACATAAATTTGATTAAAAATTAATGTATACTTGGTGTATTTGTAATTCCTATGAGTACTATAAGAATTTAATTTACTTTTGAATAGTAAGAAAGTACCTATAGCATATTGGTAAGACCTTACACTGCTGAACCAAAGCACCAGAGTTCAAATCCCATCAGCCACATATTCTTTTTATTTTAAATTCTTTTAGTCTTTTAGAATCCCAAAAGTCTACATGTGCACAACACGCAAAACCAAGAGACACAGCCTAAACAAATATGTGCACGAGGCTAGACCAAGAGTCAGGGACACGTGGCGAGAATCTGAGCCCCCATCCCTCAGATCCGACCGGCGAGAATCCCCCTGGGACCGGCGCCGCCAGTTTTCCCATGCCCAAACCTTATTTTTTTTAAACCCTAATACCCTTTGGGCTCCCCCTGTTAACCCCTGACTGTTTGTTTTCCTGCATTTTCTAGAGAATTAAAACTTTGTATTACTCCATATTTTAATGCATTTTAATTCTCAAATTTATCACACCCTAACCCTAATTTTCCCTATAAATACCCACTCTATTTTTATATCTCTTCACACTCAAAAATTCTATACTAAAACTATACAAAATTCTCAAGTCCTTAGTGTACAATTAGAGTTAGTGAAGGGCGAAACTCCGACGAACTTCCGAGGAGATTCCGGCGATGAAACGACGCCCTGAAGCTCTCTTTAGGACCCCCTATCTCCCCTATTGACCCCAAGCTAGTAAGTCCCTACTTCTTCTTCTTTTCTCTATTCTAAAAACATTCAAAACTAAAACCTGACGGAAGCGGAATTAATCTGACTTCCGATTCGGTTTTTCCTTAAAAAATTTTATTTTTCTTAAACACAATAATATCAAACTCTTATGTTATGACCATTAAACATTAACGAAGACAATAGAACAAGTTTGACATCAAAATAATAACCGTAGCAAGTTTTATTCCACTTTTACATTAAAATACCTTTATATTTCATATCGACATGTTTATACCTTTTAACCGTATTACCTTAGAAAACTCATGAGATAATGACCTAACTCCTCACAACACACATCCCTAACATAGCACGACTATATTCGGGAACATAGATTTGGGAAAATACGACTTTACATGTAACTACTTTCAACTTATAAAACCTTTTTCTGTAAGAAGTATATTTAACAAATCTTTGCAATTACGCCTCTATAACCCATTTTGAGGAACCCGTTCGGGATGGTGCGGATTATCGCACATTTTTGGGCTTAGTAGAGTGAGATGCAGACCTTCGCAAGGAGCATACGATCTCAAAAGATTTTTAATACATTTTTCTTTAGAAAATGTGATTTCTATTATAAATAAAACTTATATTTTTAATAAATAAATATATATGTAATTAATACCAAAATGTCTATTTTTTTAATATTTATAATTTTCCACATTTCTAAAATTTAAGAAAAACATCTCATTTACAAGAAAATAGCATACAAATTCCAATATTTCAAATAAATACCTTATATTTTAAAACTAGGTCATATTCACTAGAAATTTCACATTGAATAAAAGAAACATCTATGAAAACTCTAAAAACGATAATTAAAGACTTGAGATATATTTTGAAAGTATAACAAAACTATTTTACATAAAACCCCCTCAAGTTATACTAAATTACAATAAGGACCCTAGTAAATATAGGTTTAAGCGGAACCAGTCTCTTGAGCCTCAGGGAGCCGGAGATATGGGTGCTTGCCTATTTAAGGTAGACAACTTAACAAACGGTGTTATCAATACGGTAATTGTCCTTGAAAAATACACAAATCCTGCCGTCCATGTGCAGCAGTTACCGATAACATCAAAACATAATTCAGGACTTCAATTTCTTTTCTAACTGTCTGAATCAGACTGAGTCTCAATATAACCAATCTGACTTAAATATGATTCAAGTATGAAATTACAAAATTACAATTCAATATGAATCCATATATTCAATCTGTTCAATTTATTCAATCTATTCAATTTATGTTGACTGAACCGAATCATGGATATACATCCATCTACATGATTCTCCAGTAACATCCATTTATTGATATCATGGTTCCGGCAAGTCATCTGTCTATATAAATCAAGACAATATAATACAAATAACACAATCAAGACATCGCGGGATTTAAGGGGTAGATTGGTACGGAAGGTGTTAAAAGTGGCACGAGATTGTAACCTTAATACACCTAACCTGAATATCCATTGCCGTTGTACCGTGACTGAACGATTCCTTATGCTCCGTATACCTTAGTCTTCGGAATAGTGGGACTCCTCTCGTATACACTGGCATTCTTCTGTACCAAGCTACAAACAACAGCGTTAACACTAAATACAACATTATAACAATATACTATCTATTCTGTCTATTCCATTCTTTTCTATTTACGAGATTTACCGAGCGATTTGTTCGCTGACGACATTCTTTTTCTTCTTCTTTGGAATGTCGTCAGGTGATTCGGACCTTCAGGAGATCGAGCCCACCAGCGAGGACTTGGATCAGCTAGCCTTCGACCCGGGGCTCTAGTTAATTGAACATTTTATTTCAGTATTTTCATTTTTGGTATGCCACTGTTTAGGCATTGCTTTCATTCCATGTATTTACTTTTCAATTGTATTGTAAAAAGAATATTTAATAAATAAAGCTGCTGTTCATTTACATCTTGTCTCTTGTTTACATTACATTTTATATTGCTTAGATACGCTTAGTGTGTTTACTTCTGAGTAAATACGTAGCGGGCTCGTCGCGTTCTCTGCTCGTATACTGAGAAGCGGGGCGTGACAGTATTAGAGGTCTTTAAATCTCGAGATTTTTTGTATATTGCGGTTTCTTGATATGTAGATCAAGATCGACGGTTTAGATTGGTGAAAACATGGAAGATACATGTGTTTAAGACGGAACCCTTTTTAGAAAAGGGGACTCCATCTCATGTACCTTTATCCCTCTCCCCCTCCCCCCCCTCTCTCTGTGTGTGTGTTTGTGTGTGTGTGTGTATAAAGAGAGGGGGATTGGAATAATTGGAATACTGGCAAGAACCGCTTTCACCACATGTGTGGCATGTATGGAAGGGGAGGAAGCAAAGGATGTTTCAGGAGAGAATTAGAAAAAGGAGCAGCAGTACTGCTGATGGTGGAAGATGTCAGGATACTCATGTCAGGCAGGACAGGAAATGGAGAGATAAGTGAGGGTCAATTGCAAATACTGGATTGGATCGGTGAAATACAAGCTTGTATCTTTATGTATCATCAATGAAAGCTTTTACCTTTTTTCAATATATATATATATATATATATATATATATATATATATATATGAAAAGAGGTATGAGCCGGTGATTTTTTTTTATAAATGAGTACTCGGCCCAGAACACACATACCCGCTTATAATTCACCAAACCAAACCGACCATTTTGATTTACGTATCATGAAAGCCTTACGTACAAAAAAAATATCGGGATTCAAACAGTTCGAACATGTTCTTCAAGCAGATAGAAAAATTAATGTCTTATCAGTATAGGAAAATTGTGGTAACTTGATGAACACGTTTAGAAGTGTTTAAATCCTAAGATTTTGTGTACATAGGGGTTTTATGATACGTAGGCCTGTTTGGATTGGTAAAATACACGGGGTATGTGTGTTTTAGGGCGAGAACACATTTTATAAAAATGGTCGTCGTCTCATAGCCCCCCCCCCTCTCTCTATATATATAAAAGGTCCTAAAAGGCTTTTTCGTTAGGTGGCGTCAAATATATATATTTTCCATGATTTTTTCAAAAATCGACACCCATGATCATCAACTTCATCATGTAAGATATGGATACGCCAAATTTAATGTGATTCTATAACTTTTGCACCTTTGAATTAGCAATGTAAAAAGTTCTATTGTCGGCAAACCGTTAATTTTGCACTCACTAAATCAATCATGGAAAAATGATGAAATCACATTAAATTTGGTGTATCCATATCTTACATGATAAAGATGATTATGATCGATGCCGATCGTCGAAAAAAATCACGAAGGGTATATTTTTTCGACATCATAGGAGGGAATTCTCTTCTGTGGCACCTTTCTTCCACTCTCTCTCTCTCTCTCTCTCTCTCTATATATATATATATATATTGCTTTGGAAAAATGATAAGGAAATTGACACAATCATGAAGCTCTTAACCTAACTTGCCTCATGACTTGCACACGTAATCTAATTTAGTCCAAGTCAATTGAAACCACAAAATGTCCAAGCAATTCATCTCCGTTTAAGGCCAAACCACAAACATATAGAAAATGCAGGAGTTGGGGACTAAGCCAATTTCCCTGCATTTAAAAAGAAACCAAAGTTCATCAACATGAAGCCACAAATTTCTTTAATGTTTGATAAGTTTGAAACTAAAATGGGACTTTCTGACCAAAGTAAACTAATGAATTGTTTTCTAGTCCAAGTCAAGGTCAGTGTGAACATAGCCCAAACTCGTCAAAATACCTTTTTCTTAGAAAAAATATATCAACTTAATTATACCAGTACATGCAAATTAACTACCAAGCAATTGCACAACAAGTTCAAATCCCCTCTAAATTACATGAATTCTTCAGTCTCCTAATAACTTCAAAACTTGATCTTTCTGCCATAATTCTACTATCAAATTAATTGCAAAATCTCTGAGATTCACAGTCCAAAGGCGTGAGCCGGAGTTGGTCGCTCCAGCCGGGCCCACGTAGCACGAGTACATTGACGATCAAGAAGGGCTCCGTTTTCAGATTCCTGTGATACAGTTTTACAGGAAAAACCACGGGCTTTCGATGAGAGGGGTCAATCCGAGAGGGTGATAAGGGAAGCCGTTGCGAAGGCCTGGTGTTTTACTGTCCGTTTGCAGGCAGGCTGAGAGCAGGGCCCGGGAGGAAGCTCATTGTGGAGTGCACTGGCGAAGGGGTGATGTTTGTCGAGGCGGACGCAGATGTGAGGTTGAATGAGTTCAGGGACGAGCTGCGGCCACCGTTTCTGTGCCTTGAGGAGCTGATTTTCGATGTGGAAGGATCTGGTGGTGTTCTTGATTGCCCCCTGCTCTTCATTCAGGTGATTATTAACTACTTTATGGTAACATCAGTAAAAATAAAAAAAAATTCACAGAAAAGATTTATACAAAATTTCAAATTGTATCCACGAAGAGGAAGAGGAAGAGGAAGAGGCAGAGTTGCTGCATACAACACGAAGATATCATTTAAAGGACAAAATAATTGAATGCACATATGTACAGCTAATTTTTCAATTAGTTCAGGCCTAAGCAATGCATATTTATTCTGCAGGTGACTCGCCTGAGCTGCGGCGGCTTCATCTTCGCCTTCCGGCTCAACCACACAATGTCCGACGCTCCCGGCATCCTCCTGTTCATGAACGCCGTTGCCGAAATGGCATGCCGCTTCACGTCCCCCACTATAAAACCTGTACGGGAAAGATAACTTTTAGACGTGCACAACGTCCGCAACCCGACCTTCGTACACCGTGAATACGAACCTGTCCCGGACACAAAGGGCACCATAATCCCCCTCGACAACATGACCCACCGCTCCTTCTTCGGCCCAAAACAAATCTCCTCCCTAAAGAAACACGTCCCCCCTCATCTCCGCAAAACCACCTCCACCTTCGAGGTCCTCACCGCGTGCCTGCGGAAGAGCGGCACCGTTGCGCTGGGCCCCGACCCTGACGAGGAGGTGCGCATCATCTGCATCGTGAACGCATGCGCCAAGTTCGACCTGCCGTTTCCAGCAGGGTTCTATGGGAACGCATTCGCGTTTCCTGTCGCGGTGTCGAGGGCGGATAGGTTGTGTGAAAATCCTTTAGGTTACGCGCTGGAGCTGGTGAAGAAGGTGAGGGCGGAGGTGACGGAGGAGTGTTGTGAAAAATAGACACCAAAGTACGCAGCCCGGATGATCGATACATATGGATCAGAACTAAGGAAACAGATCAAACGTAACAACTATGCAAAAGCAATAAATAATAAAAGAAAAAACAAACCAAGTAAAGGGCATAGGATATTATCCAAGTTCGGTGCGCACTTGTATCTAATCCTGCGAACCGACGACGAATTGATTTCAAGAATCAACGAAAAATTACAAGAGAATTTACCTGCTTTTCGATCTCAACCAAATACAAAGTAATCTCTCTCGAACCTCTCTGTCTCTTTCCCTCGGCTTCAATCAAACAGCCGCAGCCTCCTAAAGCCGCAGCCTCCTAAAGCCTCTCTGTGGATTATTGGCCGCTCCTCTTGGCTCTCTGCAGAAATTAATTTGAGATTAATTTCTGGCTGCAGACTATAATTTTGAGGCTATATAGATTTAAAGCTGCGGCCACAGACATCCTCTTTAATCCTTTGTTGATCGATTAATCCACCACCATAGGGCTATTAATTAATTAATATATAGGGTAAGGTTCCCACAGAGATAAATATGTTATTTAAAATAGAGATTTGTTTAAAATGTAGATAAATTTAAGAATTTAATTAATTAGATTAATTAAATCTTCTCCAAATATATTCCTACTCAAAATCCTATAGCTGTCTGTTGAGCACGTCTAACCGTACGTTGCGCTCCGCACGTACTGCGTCTGTACGCACAATGCACGTGCCTCCGAGTCTTGGGCTTTGGGTTCTTGATCTCGGGCTCCGAATTTGGAATCAATTTCAACAATCTCCACATTGATGCAAATTCGCAAAATCTCTACACTTCCATAAAAAAAACTTTTGAATTCTGCAATTCGTCGTCTCTAATCTTTATCAAGCAATTAGGTAAATCAAATCCAAACAAAGATTGAACATAGAAACTGGGACCACCTTCCTAAATGTGTCTGCTGGATTTTTATGGATACCAATTTTCATAAGCGAAATAACCTTATTCTCGTTCTCAAAAGAGAAATCTTTCATCTCGATGTGCTTAATCCTCGAACTATAAGCCTGATGCTCTGTCAAGTGAATCGCACTCTGACTGTTGCAAAACACCTCCATAAAATCCTATGGAACACCCATACCGCCCTTTTATCCACACAAATATACGGTCTTCTTGATAGCCTCTGTAGCAGCTAGCAACTCTGCCTCTATCGTCGATAATGCGACAATAGACTGTAACGTTGATCTTCATGACACCGCGCCAGCACCCAATGTGAATACGTAACCCGTCGTAGATCTCCGTCCGTCCCTATCACCAGCAAAATCTGAGTTACAATACCCTGTTACAATACAACTATCCATACTGTCTCTATCGAATAACGAGACGAACCACGTAGTACCCTTCAAGTATCTCAGAGTCCACTTTCAAGCCCGTCAATGCTCATTGCCTGGATTAGCCATGCATTGGTTGACCATCCCTACTGCATGTGCAATATCTGGATGCGTGCAAACCATCACATATATCAAACTGCCTACTGCCCTCGCATATGGCACTCTAGACATGTACTCCGTGTCTGTATCCGACCTTGGTGATAAGTTCGTCGAAAGTATGAAGTGCGTCCTTAAAGAGTAGATACGGGCTTTACCTTCTCTATCCCATATCGAGCGAGAAATTTCTCGATATACCGTTTCTGTCACAGACGCAGCTCATATACCAAGTATTTTCTTCGCAGCCTCCAAATCTTTCATCTCGAGCTCCTGATTCAACTGCTGTTTCAACCTGTTAACCTCCGACATGTTGCGTGATGCCACCAACATATCGTCCACGTACAATAAAAGATAAATTCAGAACCCATCATCTACTAGCCTCACATAAACGCACTATCCTTAATATTCTTTGTATACCCAATCATCATTATAAACTGATCAAATCGCTTGTACCACTGTCTCGGAGACCGCTTCAAACCATGAATCGACTTCTTCAATTTGCAAATACAGCCGTCCTTGCCATCGACTATGAACCATTCTGGCTGATATATAAAAATATTCTCCTCCATCACAACTCTCCAAGTAGGAAAATTGGTAGACTGCACAGCTGATGGTGACTTTTCTTAATGTTAAATTTATATTGCAATTGGACAGTTGTCAATTGTATCTCTTGTGAATCGATCCACTGGGAAGAAAGAAATCCTAGCTAAATCTAGCGAATTAAAAGAGATCACTTGATTTGAAATAACTATACTAATGAAAAACAATATTCAAAAGAAAGTAAATAGAAAGTAAAATAGTTTCTTAAAATAGAGAGAAGCCTAGTGTTTAGAATTATCTAATCTAATCTAATCTAATCATGATGTTTTAAATAATAATTTTTAATTTTCTTGATTTCTATCTTTAAATTAATTACCTATCAATTATAAGAAAGCATAAAACATACATTCATCGCAATAAACCGTCAATCATATAGAAAGTATAATTCATACAATCATGGCAATACCTTATCAATTTACAATATCATCAAGTAATAAATTTAAAGGTTTAAATTCTAGTTAATAAGGAATTGGTTAGACCTTCCCTTCTGTTGGATATAGTGCTCTCAAAATCAATTATTAGATCGCAGGCACGTGATTGCAATGATTGAGGGAGGACTTATGCCGGAAGGACAGTCTTACTCAAGATGATAGTATGCTATCTGGTTTATCTTTATCATCGTGTACATGTTTTAGGTGATATTACAGATTACTATTACACGTTGATAGAGCCCTTAAAATTCTTGCTTGATGGCCAGCAATATGATGGCGATCATATACGTGGGAGCTGGGGTCTATAAACACATCCTTAAAAGGTCCCTAGTCGAGAGAGTTTCCAGACAGGGCATCGATACTCCAGAGTAGACTAGTGTATACGGATCGAGACCTCGACGAGGGGCGGTGGCTGGTCTCACAAGCCATTGGTGTCAGTTGGTTCACCTAAGACGTGTACAGGTGCTCATTGGGTTATGAGTACACCGGACAGGACTCGTCGGGAACATGCTAGTTGGTTTTATACTTAGCGTCAGATAGCAGTTCCCTGGTGACATGTGTACAGGTTAGTTCATCGACCTGAGATCGCCATTTGTCTCGTGTGAGTTCCCACTGTGCTTTGATTACTACCCTACCACGGCTCAAAGGAGTCGTGCAAACATATTTAGTTGGGTACAGTCCCGAGCCACATGGAGGCAGTGAGCGGATCGATAGGGTTTCGTCTCTCCTGGTATTGGGGGTGAGATCGCGCTGTGTCTAGGAGATCCATTACACGAAGTCCTTGGCCAAGACAGGGGATTTACTGGTAGGTATTCCAGTAGTATCTCAGGGTGTTCTGGGCTACACTCCGACACGACTTGTACCGCTTTTGGGGGTCTGATTTTTACCAACCCCCTAGGCCCGACATGCGATACTCATAGACGAACGGACCGGACTGTACGGATATTGTCACTGACAGGCTCAGTAGGGTGTTATGATGAGTTCGCTCATCGACCTCCCTTTTGGTCAATACCTGGTAGCCCGTTACGTACGGCTAGTACCACTGACGTGCTAGTGGTTAAATCCACAGCCAAACTATTGACGAGTCTTTAGAGTCCCCCAGAGACAGTTTCTCAAGTTTCGGGCGAAACGTTGCAGAGGCCGTATGATATTATGGCAGGGTTCGATCATATACGTGCAGTCGTGCACGGATCATGATTGGACGGATCATACTAGTGGGTTTTGGTTTAAGCCGGATCCTAGCATTAGATTTGTTGGATTATTTTAGTCTCATTGTATTCACATTCAGTCGGAATGCGGATGTAGGTATGTATATACAGGTGAGGGGTATCCTTGTGATCCGTCACGAGTTTACTTTAGTAGATGCCATTCTCTTTTATTGTTGCAAACATTTAGATTAATGTTTTGCAAATGGAAGTTATGAGCTCAAAGTCATGATTAGGAGCATTAATTGTGACACATGCACAAGTGATGACTCATGGTCTTTTTATTTGTGCATATGTCACATTTTGGATTGATTTATGTGTTGAAATAATAAGAGGAGAGAGAGAGAGGGCAGTCATATGGCTTGAGATTTGCTCTTGTGTTGATAATTTCTAGCTCACTCTCATTATCATTTTAACATATAAGAAAAGGAAAAAGTTCTTCTTCTTCCTCTTTCTTCTTGAGCTCACTATCTCCATTAATGGCATCATCTTCAACCTCCATCCATACACTCTCATGCGTTGAGAATTAATGGATGCTTGAGACAAAATTATCACACACATTCTCTACTTCACCTTGGACATGTCGGCTGGCAAACTTCATGTTCAAGTTGCTTCGGATGAAGCGGGAGCCCGTAAAAAGACTCATTGACATGGTGCCCTTTTGACAAGGAGACTGGAGATCGGAAATGCCGCGAGGAGCTTGGGATGGTGGCCAAAGACCGAAGGACACGGATCAATCGGTATAGCCACTCTCACTTCTTAGTAGTTAGCTAGTTTAGCGTTAATGGTTCGATCCGGGATGAAAGACTACGATAGCGCCGGTTTCCTAAAAAGTTTTTGTTTCCGCATTTGGCCTTGGATTGACGGCCGGGGCGCTACCGTAGACTTACATGGTATCAGAGCCACGCCATTAACCTTTACTAGCTTGTTCTAATTTGTTTAAAATATCGATCGATCAAAATTTCCGAAACCGCATTTCAATTTTCTGAGTTTCTATTGAAATTTTTGTGGTCGAAAAATTATTTTGGGTATGTCAGAAAATCAGGCAAGCTTTTTTAAGACCTCTGTAGAAATTTGGTAGCGTGAGTCAACAGTAACACCGTGGAACCGCGGCAATACCCACGTTTTGGCCGCGGTTCCGCCGCAATTATGTGGCTTCAGTGCACCATTTTTCTTATGCTTGTCTTTTGTGTGGAATTGCGGTTTCTGGAATATTTTGTTTTGGCCCAGATTATTTTGAGTGCTGGAATTGTACTTGGGGCCCACTTAGGGAAGTTTTGTCGATTGGAATTTTAAATACGTTAGTTCGCAGTACTTACATTATATTTGCGACCGTGAATGTTATTCGAGCGGTAAATCTTGTCTAATTGCTATAGTCCTTTTAGACGGGTATGCGAACATGACATTCATGTTGATGTTCTGTGTTGTGCTGTGATGTTGCGGATTTGTCGTGGTGGATAACTTGCGTGCAATGGTAGTGCAGTTTTGTTATATTTGTACATTTGATATTGCGGGGCGAGCGTCCGACATGTGGACTGCCGTCACTGCCTGTTTGTATATTATTCTTTTGGGGACACGACCGGGTTGAGGTCGATGTACCCGTTGTACATATTTTTATTTTCTGTACTAGGATTACCCCGCGGTGGGGTGCACGGATAGCCAGGTTCTAGAGGGCAACGAGCCCACATCTCATGGCTTTGAGACGGAGGGGGATTCACTCTAGAATTGGCGGGCTATTCGCCGCACTCGTAAGGGGTATAGGTTGACCCAAGTAGGGGTGCTCAAGTTACCGGATTCCGTGAAGTGCTGGGTGGTCCATTCACTTTGTTGAAGGGGGCTGCCTCGCTTCAGGTTTTGGCGGGTAACTTGCCGTGCCCATAAGGGTCTAGGATTTCATTACACAGGCTATCCACACGACCAGGGGAACATCGGGTTTCAGTTGCGGCTCAAAGAAAAACCAGGGCTCCCAGATTATCTGTATTGTTCTGTGATGCTTATTACTTTTCTGTGATGTTTCATTTATCACGCCTGGAGTGATTATTATATATTGCTATATATATACTAGTAGATGTTGTATAAGTTTTACACCCGCGCTAGTCCAGTCCCTGCTCTATCGTTAGTTAAGTAACCTAACGGGTGATGACGGGACCCAGTGGTGAATGCGGATGGTATATACGTACATCATATTTTCGTTCTTTTGTGGTGTGATTAATTGATGGGACTGCGTTGATTCAGATCAATGCAAGGAAAACAAACCTATTTGATGTTGTTGGAACAATTTTTCAAAAAACTGTTATTGCAAGGATGTTCTCTTTTGTTTTGCACAGTGGTATTCGGTTATGAATATCCAGCACCTCAGTTGATGAGGCAAGGGCCGAGATCCCTTCACCGGGAGTGACCCCTTGGACAGAAGTTTGCGTCAGGGTAATAACTTTACTATAGTCGATTACATTTTGCTTTGCATCGCGGTATTCAGTTGGAATATCCTGCACCTTATTCTACGGGGAAAGAGCCGAGATCCCTTCACCGGGAGTGACTTCTTTAGCGAAGGTTTTCGCCACTATATTTATAAAAAGCTATCTCGTTCCTTCAACGATATCAAGTTCATTACGTTAAAGGTTTTTTGCTAAAAACCATTCGTATCCCTCCGTCATTTCAGACAGGTAGCACTTAGTATTCATGCTATGTTTGTTGGCCTTAGTCAAGGTATAGTGTATGGTAGCTATTTGTTACTTTTCTGCTGCATAGATAGATGCGTTGGTTTGGGACAGTCGTACAGGCTTGTTGGCCCTAGTCAAGGTCTTGTATGGGTGGGTTCAAATTTACCTGGACAATGACGGATAGAACTTGACATGTGACTTATGATTTGTTGGCCTTAGTCAAGGTCATAAGAGCATAGGGTAAAAATCACATCGGGAGTTTCTAAAAAAACTGAAACTTGCCAGGCATGCGCATACCTTCTGGAGTATGATAACGTGAGTGGATTCCATCACGTTATCATGCGAAGATAGTTGGATCCCGATTCCCACTGATGAGTTGGTTTACTCCTCGGGTGATCCCGACTAATTCTTCTTTCAGGTTTGGAGGAGAATTTGAGGATACAGTGGGAGGTTTCCTAATTAGATAAATTGATAACCATTTTGATCTAGATTAGAGTGCACGCAGAGTGTTTCTTTTCTCTCTCTCTTTGGCAGCGACCATGGCCCGACCCTAGACTATGACTCGGTGACCAAGTTAACCGAACCTTCTTAAAACACTAGCTTTTGGATTGTCTGAGTTGCATATCTTATTGCCACTCCTGCTTTTACCTTTTTTCTCCGGAACATTTCGTATCACTACGAACGTCCACTTCTATTGGATAAAACTATCGCATGGTTATATACGAACTCGAAGGAACTTGTTCCAGATTCGAGAATGGTTTCCGGTTCTGGAGAAAATGAATAGGACTATTCAGTTGTCTTTTCCTTTTACCTTCTCTCAGGTTGCGAGTGCTCCTTAGATTAGGATGGTACACCTATTACGCTAATTGGATAGTCTTCTTCCAAACCATAGGCAGGTGCCGAGCAGTGGGGAATGAAGAAAACCAATTAGCCTAACGATGGTGTATAGAAGGTAATAAGTTAAGACAAATAAAGGGGTTAGAAAGAGGGCAAAGTAAATTGCGACTGCTGTTCATGACCAAACCAAGTATTTCATCGTCATTCCTACTTCACCTTTGTATTTCTCCTGAACACCCCGTATCACTACGAAGATCCATAGTTATTTGGATAATCCATTGTATGGTTATATACGAACTCGAAGGAGCTTGTTCCAGTTTGGGGTTGGATTCTGGTTCAGGAGAAATATGAATAAGGTTTATTCAGTTGTCTTTTATCTTTACCTTTTCTCGCGTTGCGAGTGCTCCTAGGATTAGGAGAGTACACCCATTATGCTTATCGGATAGTCTTCTTCCAAACTATAGGCTGGTGCCAAACGGTAGGGAATGAAGAAAACCATTTGGCCTAAAGGTGGTGTACAGAAGGTAATGACTAAAGACATATAAAGGGATTTGGAGAGATGGCAGAGAAATATACGGTTATAGTCATAAATCTGGATAATGGAAGAGGCATTATTAGGAATACTAGGATACCCCTTTGAAACATTTTCATGTTTCGTTTCTCTGTGAATTACACGTGTAACTTTTGGGCTTCTTAAAAATTAAAAAGAAAAATCTTAAAAAATAATTGGGACTGATGGGATTCGAACACACAGACTATGTCACAGCAGTGTAGAGAATTTACCAGTGAGCTACACGTTGCTTCTTTCTTTTATTTAACAAAAATAATCTATAACTATTACACATGCTATAATACTCTTTTCTGTATAATAATAAGAAATTTCTATACAAGAGTATAGAAATTTCAGAGTCGTTACATAAACTATATATATATATATATATACACTTTAAATTTTATAAAATAGAAAAATTTCTCTCTCTCTCTGCCTTATCTTTTCTCTCTCTCTCTCTTTCTCCATATAACATATCTATTTCTCTCTCCTCTAACTAAATCTCTCCCTCATCAATTTATATATTCTCCTTTTTTGTTCTTCAAGCCCATATCCAACCTCGCCGACGCAACTCCAGCCGCATCCTAGAAGCTTAACCGAGCCATCAAAATTTGGTGTTGATTTGTATAGTGTCGTGTTGCTTCCATTCACCGCGTTTGTTTCGAGGCAAGTTTACAACTTGCTACATGGTATGGTTTACGCAATTTACTTATATGTTGTCGTTCTATTATTATTATCATACAGCTATATCTATATAATTTATATACCGTAGTTATTTAATGTTAATCATTTTTATAATATACAGTGTATGCAAGTTTACAACTTACGACATGCTATAATTATATCTATAAATATATATATCGTCGTAATATTTCTTATTATTATCATTATACCGTTTATATCTATATAATACGTATATCATTAATTATTTTATAATCTACATTTTATAACGTTATGCAAAATATAGTTTGAAAATATTATAATTTACACATGAAACGTCGTCGCCAATCGAATATGACAAATCTGGAATTTACTGTATACATTATCTTATAAAATTCATTATAAATCATAGAAAAATCATTAGCACATGTTCTTTAGTTCGTTACGAAGCTAACTCAAAATACTATAACCTTATGAAATATTTACTTGTAAAATAAATTGTTTAAATAACATAAACTGTAAATGAAAGTACCTCTAAACTGCTGTCTAGGGAAATTCCAGCAGCAAAGTTTCATTTCGAATGTTCATAACTTTTTGTAGGAACAGCCTGAGATAGTTTTAACTTATAAAAATGAAAGTTTTTATTGAATTAGTTTTATTTTGGTATATAACATGTCCCTTTTGGAGGATATTTGTAATTTTTAAGTTATTTTACAAGTCAGAGTGACGCTGAACTTCCGAACGGAACTTTCTTATGCATGGTTAATCAACACCAGTTTTATAGTTATTAATCGGATTGAATATGATATTCCTGTTAATGATATTATCTTGGTCTTTTATATGATATGATTACGTTATCCTTGACAGGCTTGTAATCTGCTAGACTGTACTATTTTTGTTATCATGTTAATACATGTTGCCTGTAATACTTACCGATGCCTACAATATTGATTTGTTATCCTGATTGGCCCGACTTATTATTTTACTAGACAAGACATATACACGATTGTTTCTGTGTTGGTATTAGGTAGATATTCTATTAATACTTGACTTGAACACGAAACCTGCGGGAAAAGGGAAATCAAGAATGTAACCAAAACGTAACTCAAGATGTTATTATTATTACTTGTCATGATTCCGGGCGTGAACGGAATAACCATTGTTTATTATAAAGTGGTCCCATGGGTAATGAACGGGATATATTGTACCGTGGTCCCATGGGGAATGAACGGGATATATACTGTTGAGTTACGATGAGAATTATATTAATTGGTTTCAAATACCGTTAGGATAAATAACTTAGAAACACAGACTTTAGCATACACGTGAGATACATATAGCCTGCTATTATATCAACTGTGATTGTTTATTTATAATTATACATTGCGTTGCACATAACACCCTATATAGTACATTGCTCAGTTATTATTATTATGATATTTATGACGTATTGATGTCTTGGTTTTGCATGGCCCAGATACTTGACTTAGCACGTAAGTATTTCGACAAGATCAACGATCGGTGAGGACCATCTCACCGATAAAGCTCTTATTGATGCTTAGTTATTGTTTGAATCCTTATTGCTTCCGCTACTATTTCATGTTATCGTTTGTGGCTATTGGACATGTTTAGAGATAGACAGTTATATTATTCCTCTTGATTACTGTTAGACATCCGTAATGTGAATGTAAGATGTTATTCCCTTACCGTAAATAGTATAGCTGGCTTTGTTATGTTCCCTATTGTATGTATTTTAGGAAGCGAAGCGTGACAAGGTTTTGTTAGTATCGGAGCCATAGGTTTTAGGTTAGTTGGGGCTTGGTTCAATTTGTAGTTGGGTATGGTACCCAATACATTGTCTTTAAGACCCAGAATTTTAGGAACATGTCCTGCCACATTATTGTATTGTTATTCAAATTCTTGAATCTTATCTTTCCCTTAAACTCTTTTATCTCGACGATATGGAAATGACATTGCATCTCAACTTGGAATCCTCCTGATTCCTTATTGTTTCTCTCCCTTATTCTTTCGATTCTGATACTAGGATTTGGGCGACTTGGATAGAGTTATATGATTATAACTATGTACCGCGGTATGGTTACAATGCGGTACTCTATTTAGATAATCTGGAGTCCTATTTGATTCATTTTCTTGACTTATATTTGTTGTACTACTTTGTTTTTCTCTCGGTTTCATTACTTACGAATTTATGTCTTATCGTGAAATTGAATCCAACAATCGCATTATATCTTTCCTCTTGTCCCGTAGTGACCAGTTCGTCTGCATTTTGAAGAATAAGGAGAAACACAGAAGAGCATATGATGATTGCAGTAGTTCAAGATTAATCTCAACGGAAGCTGGTACAGATCGCTTCAAGGCCGATCAGATGTAAGATGTTTGATTGAAGAAGTTCTGACAGACCTGCCTCAGTTTATCAGAGTAGCGCGGTGGAAGTGTGGTGGGCTGATAACCCGTAAGTATTAGAACAGACTTGTAAATTCATGATGAAGGGAACTGTTTGTGTGTGTTCGCCGAAAGGTGGGGTTCGTGAACAGGCTGCAGATGAAGCACCGATAGTTTTTCAGGAATCTATGGAGGTATTCAATGAAATCTCGGGTGTATCATTTAAACGAGACATGGAGTTCGGGATTGATATTATTCCTGTAGCAGCGCCAATTCGAAGGCTTTTATTTGATGTCATCGGCATAATCGGAAGGGGTAAAGAGACGAGTTCCAGAGTTATTAGAGAAGGGTTGGATTCACAGCAGTGGTTCACCGTGGAGAGCTCTATTTCTTTAGTCAAGAAGAAGGATAGCACGTGGAGGATGTACATTGACTATCGAGAGTTAAATAGGATGACTATTAAGAATAAGTACCCAATCTCTTGCATATGCGAATTATTCGATCAACTCAGTGGCGCGAGAGTTTTCTCGAAATTGGATTTACGATCATGGTATCATCAGGTTCGGGTGAAAGAAGAAGACATTTGAAAGACGGCGTTCCGAACTCGATATGGGCATTAGAATTATTTGTTTATGCCCTTTAGAGTTACTAATGCACTGGCGATATTTATGGACTTGATGAACCGGATCTTCTCGCTATTTCTAGATCAGTTTGTGGTTGTATTCACTGACAATATTTTAGTCTATTTGAGGACCAAAGAAGAGCATGAAGAACACTTGAGAATCGCACTGTAGACATTATGACAAGAAAAGCTATATGGTAAGATGAGCAAGTGCGAGTTTTGGTTTGAAGAAGTGAAGTTCTTGGGTCATATTGTATCCATTGATAGAATTGCAGTTGACTCCAAAAAGGTTGCAACTGTTCACGATTGGCCAATTCTAAAGAATGTAGGGGAGATCAGCAGTTTCTTTAGGCTTGCTGGATACTATAAGAGGTTTGTGGAGAATTTTGCTCGAATAGTAGAACCATTGACCAAGCTAACATGTAAGGATGTACTGTTCGTATGGATTAAGAAGCGTGCGTCAGCTTTTGAAGCGCTGAAGCAAAGATTAACAACCGTCCCTATTTTAACAGTGCCAGATTGTTCTCGGGGATTAGTTATTCATAACGAAGCACCTGGGAAAGACTTGGGATGTGTTTTAATGCAGCATGCGAAGGTTATAGTTTATACATCGAGGCAATTGAAGACTCATGAGAAAAACTACCCAACATATGACTTGGAGCTAGCAGCAATGAATTTTGCGCTGAAAATTTGGAGACACTACTTATTGTGCGAAATAGTAAAAGTGTTTACCGATCACAAGAGCTTAAAATACGTGTTCACACAGAAAGCGCTCAACTTGAGGCAGTGTAGATGGTTGGAACTGATGGCTGACTATGATCTTGATCTAAAATACCATACGAGGAAAGTTAATGTAGTACCGGATGCTTTAAGTCGATTGCCAGCGATACGGACGTTGTAACGACTCTGAAATCCCTGCACAGAATTATTTGTTAGAAAAGGGTATTTCAGCCTGTGTAGGGGTTATAAGTTATTTTTGTTCAATAAAAACAAGAAGTAACTTGTAACTCATTGATAAAACCTCTACACTGCTATGACATAGCCTGTGTGTTCGAATCCCATCTGTCCCAATTATTTTTAAAGATTTTTCCTTTTAATTTTCAGAAGCACAAGAGTTGCACGTGCAATTCACGGAGAATTGAAAGGTTTCAGAAAAATCAAACATACGCAAAAAGGAGTAAACACTGATTAAAGCAGATGGTACGAATCTCGAGACGATTGGACCAAATCAAACCGCCCAAAATCCCATTCCGCCCGCCGCCGACGGTCCTGATGGCCCTAATTGACTCCGTACTTTGCACACTCGTCCTTTCAGCTCCCCTCAACTCCCCTGCACCGTTTGATTTTCTTGCAATCAAACATAGAGTCTTCAAATCTTTAATTAACACCATTAAATCCATTTTAATTCATTTTTATTTCACACCCTCTCTCATTTTTTCCCTATAAATACCTCTCCATACCCTAGCTCTCCTTTATTCTGAAAATTTCCTCAAAATTCTCTAAGTTCAAGAAGGGTTAAGGCTATTCAAATAGAGTTAAGCAAGCCAAAGGGAGCAGCGATCAAATTCCGACGACCGGAGCAGCTCCAACGAGACCAAGACCCCCTCTCTTTTCCTTATCCTCTTTCTAACACTTCACAACCAGCAAGTCCCTTCATCTTTCTCTCTTTTCATTTCTATTTAATTTTTACGACATATCAACAAAAGTGGAGTTAGCTCCGATATATGTTATCTTTAACATTTATACTCCACTTTATAAGCAAAATAGGTCAAACTAATATCCTAACACCACTCTTAACATTATGTATATCATTTAGCTTGTAGTTTAACAAAAATTTCATGTTCAATAATCATATAAACGAATCTTTCAGAGAAATACCATGAATTTTAATATAACCATATTTTCAATAATTAGAGTATATACCTTTAGATCATTCACGGAGTAATGACCTACCCCACACGCACACTATGGTTTCATAGCATAAGGTTTTATACATAAGGTTTATGTAAAGAATATGTTTTATATTAAAATACCATATTTTTACAAAAAAAGGTTTCTTTTAATCGATATTTTAAAATTCTTGGTAATTGCGCCTCTACAATTCTCGTTAGGGGACCCGCTAATGGATGGTGCGGATTATCGTACATCCTTGGGATAGTAGAGTGGGATGCAGAACTCCTCACGGAGTATTCGGTCTCGAAAGAAAATAAAAAATACGGTTTTAAAGAAATACGACTTTTCTAAACAAAACAAACTTTGAAAAAAATCATATAAAGTTATGAATCCGTATTTTCAATAAAAACAAATTATGAAACTATATTTTTAAAATAAAATATTAGAATTTTTAATAAATTAACAAGTTTTCAAAAGTAGTAGTTTTCATAAAAGTACCATACACTTTTAAAAGCTAGATTTTATCACTAAAACACCACAACAATTAAAATACATGTTCATGAAAACCCTAAATATTATAAATCACCCTCGAGGTTTAGTTTTAAACTATATTAAAGTATTTTTCATAAAAAAACCTCGAGATATGCAAATAATATTTTATGGACTCTAGATTAATATAGGTTTAAGCGGTATCATATCTCTTGAGCCTCAGATAGCCGGAGAAAGTGAGTGCTTGCCTATTCAGGTTAGACAACTTAGTGGAGTTATCAATGACAATTGTCTTGGAAAAAAAAACACAAATCCTGCCGTCCATGTGTAGCAGTTTCCTATTTCTCCCGAATAAAAGATTTTTAACAGTTTAAAACAATTCATATGAAAAAGACCCGAATTCGAATCCAAATTTGAATCTAAAGTTGAACTCGAACTCGAACACAAACTCGAACACAAACTCGAACTCTAACTTAACTCGAATCTAAACCTGAATATGAACTCGAACTCAATATACTCAAACTAACTTGACTCGAACCAAGATTGCAATTGACGTGACTCGCATTTTATTCGACTCATTCGACTTCATTCTACACCTTTTTCAATCTATAGTTTTGATCAAGACATGTTATAATCAATCAATGAGTTAAATTAAGTATATTATACAGTTATAAGCTATTTATACTCGGGGTGGTTGGGATAGTTTCTTGTGTGAATCCAACGGAGCTTCAGGAGTCCCGTATTAACCTCTTTTTTATTTTACTCGAATATCAGTCGGGTTGACTCATTCACAGCCTAAAGCCCCGATACTAACACATAAAATGAGCCCGTGTTTCCTTGCTCCTAGGGCTCCACTCTTAAGCTCGTGAATACTTTTACGGCTGCGTTGACATTCGTACTTGGAACTTAACGTTAACATAGTGACCATATAGAGACCTATAGTATATATTTATCCATGATCATATACTTTTACTCGTCATATATATATTCTATACTTGTCATTCTTTTACTTTTACTTTATCCTTGGGACTTACTGAGCACTAGTTCGCTGACGGGCATTCCACCCATCCTTATTTTCTTGGAATGTTCGTCAGATACGGTCGAGACGGAGGAAGTGGAGGCCACAGAGGAAGACTACAACCGGATTTCTCCTCAGTATTCACTTAGCTTCACTTTTTATTCATCTTATATATGCCACATGTTTAGGCATTTTCCATTATTGTATTTACTTTCCAGCAGAAACTCATATACTTGTAAATATCTAAAGTTGAATGTAAATAAAGATGTTTGTTAAAAAATCTTACAGTCTCCATTTATTCTTGCATTATGTATTATTGTTTCAATACGCTTAGTATATTTATTTAGGGAATGACCTTCTCTGGATAAATATGCCGTGGGCTTGCCACGTCACTGTTTCCTTCTACTGGGAAGCGGTACGTGACAGTCGTTGACTGCATAGAAGGAGATCATAGCAGATTTTTAGAGATTTGAGTTAGAGCTTGTACTACAAGATTCTTCGGGACAGTTGATGCAGCTGTAAGTACAGTCATCCTTGATTGATAGTATTAAGGCTGCACAGTCGCATGATCCTAGATTACAGAGATTTTAAGAACAAGTAGAAATTGGACTTCGAACAGATTTATTGGTTCACGAAGATGGTTCGTTAAGATATGGAAGTCGTTTGTGTGTGCCTAAAGAAGATGTTCATGAAGAAGTCATGAAGGAAGCTCATATTTCCGCATATTCAGTACATCCAGGTGACATGAAGATGTATAGAGATTTATGACAACATTTTTGGTAGGAATGTATGAAAAGAGAGATTGCTCGTTACGTGTCGAGGTGCTTGGTATGCCAGCAGGTCAACGCTGAACTTCAAAGAGTAGCTGGTTTGTTACAACCATTTTTGATTCCTCAATGGAAGTGAGAATATATAACCATGGATTTCGAGACAACCTTACCACGGAGTCCAAAGGGCAATGACGCAGTTTGGATGATTATCGATTGACTGATAAAGGCAACTCATTTCATACCATTTTGAGTTGGTCAGTCGATGGAGGTTTTAGCAGAGAGGTACATGCAGGAGATTGTGAGATTAGTTGGAGTACCAGTGAGTATTGTTTCTGATCGAGATACCCGGTTCCTATCACATTTTTGGAGGAGTCTATAAGAAAGTTTAGGAACTCGCTTGAAATTTAGTCCGGCCTATCATCCTCAGACAGATGGACAGTCCAACAGAACGATCCAGACACTTGAAGATATGTTGAGAGCTTGCATGTTAGACTTCAAGAGTTCGTGGGAGAATCATTTACATTTAGTGGAGTTCTCGTACAATAACAGTTTTTAGACGATTATACAGATGGTTCCATTTGAAGTATTGTACGGTTGTAAGTGTCGCTTGCTATTATGACGTGATGATGTTAGAGAAAGAAGATTGTTGGGATCGAAACCAATTGTGTAAACTGTGAAGAAAGTTAACTTGATATGTGATCATATGAAGGTGACACTAGATCGACAGAAAAGTTGGGCTGATACTGGAAGAAAACCTTTGCAGTTTGCTGTTGGTGATCTTGTGTTCTTGAAAATATCACCGACTAGGGGAGTAATCTGATTTGGTATTTGAGGAAAGCTTATTTCTCGATTTGTAGGGCTTTTCGATATCATTGAGCGTGTTGGAGAGATAGGTTATCGATTGGCTTTACCACCATTTGACGGGTGTTCATGACGTGTTTCATATAGCTCAACTCCGCAAGTATGTTCGAGAAGAGATTCACGTCATAGATCACTCGAAACTGACTGTAAGAGAGGATTTGACTTATGCAAAGCAACTGATGGCTATTGTGGATCGACGAGAAAAGGTTCTGAAGAATAAAGTAATCCTTTTAGTACTCGTTTCGTGGGGGAATCGTTCGCATGGAGAATCTACTTGGAAATATGAAGACGAGATTCGATAAAAATTTCCACACCTCTTTCCTTAGATCATATTGTTCTTGTCTTTTCATGTTTCGTGAATTTCGAGGATGAAATTCTTTTGTAGTTGGGTATAATGTAACACCCCAGTGCATTCATATGACACTAATCGGTATTTTAAATCTTACTTTATATTTTATTTATTTATTTGGATTGCGATTGATTTGAATAATAGAAATGGTTATCCGATCCAACCCGCATGTGTGAAACTTATTATGGTTCTATTTTATTAATATTTAACTGTATACTAAATCTATGTGAATCTAATATAATATATATGTATATACATATAATATCTAAATCATATGCTTATATTTTCTGGTAGCCACATGTTAAGAATAATTTATATTTGTTAACTGCCATCACATGATTAAACATCCCATATTTTATTTTGACTTTTATCTATTGCGCTTAAATCTAATAGAATCTGGATACCAAATATTTCTTAGATTCAAACATATTTAAATCCTTTTAAAATTTTAAATAAGAGGTATGGGAGATTTAAATAATATTCTTATATCATGGTTAAATAGATTATGTATATGTATTATTTTTCCAAAATATATTTTTGTGAGATTTTGTTGGAGACGGAGTGTAGTTTGATATTATCTTTAGTGGTATTAAACTATAATATATATTTATAACCTAATATAAACTACACACACACACACTATTATATACTTTACATTTTATAAAACAGAAAACTTTATCTCTTTCTCTCTCCCCCCATATAATATATCACTTTCTCTCTCTCCTCTAACTAAATCTCTTCCTCATCAATTTATATATTCTCCTTCTTTGTTTTTCAAGCCCACATCCATCCTTGCCGACACAACTCCAGCTGCATCCTAGAACCTTAACCAAGCCATCAAAACTTGGTGTTGATTTGTATAACATCGTGGTGCTTCCGTTCATCGCGTTTATTTCGAGGCAAATTTACAACTTGCTGCATGTTATGGTTTATACAATTTACTTATATGTTGTCGTACTATTATTATTATCATACAGATATATCTATATAATTTATATACCGTAGTTATTTAACGTTAATCAGTTTTATAATATACAGTGTATGCAAGTTTACAACTTATGACATGCTATATATATATATATATATCGTTGTGATATTTCTTATTATTATCATTATACCATTTATATCTATATAATCCATATATCATTAATTAGTTTATAATCTACATTTTATAACGTTATACAAAATATAGTTTGAAAATATTATAATTTACACATGAAATGTCGTCGCCAAGCGGATACGACAAATATGGGATTTACTGTACACCTTACCTTATAAAATTATACAAAAATCATTAGCACATGTTCTTTAGTTTGTTACGAAACTAATTTAGAATACTAGAACATTGTGAAATATTTACTTGCAAAATAAATTTTTTAAATAATGTAAACTGTAAATGAAAATACCTCTAAACTGCTATCAAGAGAAATTCCAGCAGCAAACTTTCAATTTCGAATGTTCATAATTTTTTTGTAGCAACAATCTGAGATAGTTTAACTTATAAAAATGAAAACTTTATTAAATTAGCTTTGTTTTGGTATATGATATGTCCTTTTTGGAGGACGTTTGTTATTTTAAGCTATTTTACAAATCAGGGTGATGCTGAATTTCTGAACGAAACTTTCTTATGCATGCTTAATCAACACCACTTTTATAGTTATTAATTGGATTGAATATGCTATTCCTGTTAATGATATTATCTTGGTATTGTACATGATATGATTACGTTATCCTTGACATGCTTGTAATCTGCCAGATTGTATTATTTTTATTATCATGTTAATACCTGTTGTCTGTAATACTTACCGATGCCAACAATATTGACCTGTTATCCTAATTGACCTGACTTATTATCTTGCTAGACAAGACCTGTACACAATTATATCTGTATTGGTATTAGGTAGATATTCTATCGATACTTGATTTGAACACGAAACCTGAGGGAAAGGGAAAATCAAGAATGTAAGTAAAACGCAACTCAAGAGAATATTATTATTTTTTGCCATGATTCCGGATGTGAACGGAATAACCATTGTTTATTGTATCGTGGTCCCGTGGGGAATGAACGAGATATATTATACCGTGGTCCATGGGGAATGAACGAGATATATTGTACCGTGGTCCCGTGAGTAATGAACGGGATATATACTATTGAGTTATGATGATAATTATATTAATTGGTTTCAAATACCGTTAGAATAAATAACCTAGAAACACAGACTTTAGGATACATGTGAGATACATATAGCCTGCTGTTATATCACCTGTGATTGTTTGTTTATAATTATACATTGTGTTGCATATAACACCCTATATAGTACATTACTTAGTTATTATTATTATGATATTTATGACGCACTGATGTCTGGATTTTGCATGGCCCAGATACTTGACTTAGCACGTGAGTACTTCGACAGGATTGCCGATCGGTGATGACCATTTCACTGATATACCTCTTATTGATGGTTAGTTATTCTTTGGATCTTTATTTCTTCTGCTACTATTTCCTGTTATCGTTTGTGGCTATTAGACATATTTAGAAATAGATAGTTATATTATTGCTTTTGATTACTAATAGACAGCCGTAATTTGACTATGGAAGGATATTTTCTTATCGTAGGTAGCATGGCTAGTTTTGTTACGTTCCCGATTGTATGTATTTTGGGAAGTGTGGCGTGACCAAAATTAAGAATTTTAACTTTCCTAGATGACTTTCATAGTCGTCAATCAATCATCAAATTAACTAGTTTATCGGCAACGCGAATTTTCCTTAAATAAACCTCTTGGTTGACAATCACTCATCGATTTATCTAATTTATCAGAATTACATAAAAAAGAACCTATCTTTAATATAAAGTATTCGTTATTAAGAATATAGAAAAAGAATAGAACGATGAAAACAAACACCAATCATAGATCGAGAATCTTCTAATCCCTAAATAGAGAATTAGCTATGCAGAATAAAAGAGAAATAATAATTAAAAGAAGACATGATAGATAAATAAAAATAGAAGTTGAATTGCTTACAACCCTAGATCTTGCTCTTAAACCCTAGCCACCGAAATAACAAGAAAAGAAGAGAGATGACCCCCTCACGAGAGGATGATTTTAGTCTTAGGTATTCGATGCTTTTTTATAACCTTTTAATCAAATATAGAGTACCAAAAGGATTAGAATAAAATAACAAAACCGCAGACCAAAACCCAGCCAATTTAGGCTTAGTGGCGCCGCGAATCGCCGAAGATAGGATGTGAATAGCTGCTAAACTTTGTAATTTGGGACTCAAATTTTGGGATCTTATTCGCATCGTTGATATCTTTCCAATGAGTCTAAGAACGTCCCAATCGGAGTTACGTTCTTCAAGATATGATCGTTTTAAGTAGACTCTGCGTCGGGCATGTATGCTGAATTGGGCTTGGATCTTTTGTATTATTTTGATTTTATTTAATTGTTTTTTGTATGATTTGATATCCCTTTCACGTCTGCTCCATATTAACTTGTTTTGCAACGTAAGACACATGTGTTGGTTTCTTTTCTTCTTCTTTTGCAATTAATTCCATGTCACCTGCAAATATCATAAAATAATTTTGCGCAGCATTAATTGTGATATAATAAAGATAAATATCGATATAAAATATGCATTAAAATTCATCAATCAACAATCTCTTTGTAACTGGATAGTTGTTCATGCTCAATAGTCAACACATATGATACCACGTCGTCGAAATTAACTGCGGTCTTGTCCTTAAAACCAAGTCTGACCGGCGGACACCTAATTCGCGTAGATCTCCATCCCTCTGTCTGCACTGGACCAAATAGCTTTGCCGGACTCTCTACCTGAATCTGAGTATCAATCACCTCATCTCTCCTACTATCCTGAACCGGAACGTCGATATCTACCTTGCTTTGTAGCGCAATCATTCTCTCTTCACCATCTAATTGAGTCTGTTTTCTATGAACAATCACAGACTCATCGAATGTAACATGCCGTCCGATTACTATTTTCTGAGTCTCAGGACATCACAGCTTGTACCCTTTGGCTTCACTTCTGCAGCCAAATAGGACACATTTTCTATCTCTCGGCTCTAACTTATCGCCCCTCTGCGGAACATAAACTGGGCACCCAAATATGTGAAGCCGCATGTAATCTTCAGCCTTCCCAGTCCACACTTCCTCAGGAATTTTCTTATCTGTCGCCTTCGATGGTGATCTGTTGATGAGGTACACGGCGGTAGATAAAGCTTCAAACCAAAACTCCTTAGGAAGCCCAGGTGTAAGCCGTAAACATCCGGTCTTCTCTAGTAGTGTCTGATTCATATGCTCTACAACGCCATTGATTGAGGGTCTCCCGGAATGGTGTAATGGTGCGCAATCCCTCTGACTTGCAGAACTCTACAAATGCATGCATAGTAAACTCTCGGTCGTTATCAGACCGAAGAACTTTTACGTGCCTACCAGTCTGCTTCTCTACCCTGGCTTTCTACGTCTTAAACTTCTCGAAAGTCTTAGCGTTAGACTTGAGAACATACACCCAGAATCTTCTCGAAAGTCATCAATGAAGGAAACGAAGTATCTGGCTCCACCTCGCGAAAGAACCGGTGCTGCACTCCAAACATCAGTGTGGACATAATCAAGAAGACCCTTCGTATCACGTACTTCTGTCCCGAACATCACCTTTGTCTGCTTTCCTAGAACACACTCCTCACATAAATCAAGACCGCCAAAATCTCCATCTCCAAGTAGCTGCTTCTTGCGAAGCACCTCTAAACTCGACTCCCTAATATGGCTTAACCGTAAGTGCCACAATCTAGTCGATTCCGAATCATCTGAACGAGTAGATTTCGCAGCAATATCATCTGTAAATGATTGCTCTTCAAGAAAATATAAGTTCCTCACCTTCTTTCCTTTCATGATAATAAAAGACCTCTTGGAAATTTTCATAGAACATTCATCGACTATGCATTTGCAGCCGATCCCCGCCAAAACTCCTGCAGAAATCAAATTTTTTTTCAAATCTGACACATATCTGACATCTGTCAAAGTCCGTATTATCCCACCAAACATGTGTATCTGAATAGAACCAATCCCCTCGATCTAGTATGCCATGTTATTCCCTATCAAGACCGAACCTCCATCTAGAGAACGAAACATCGCAAACTAACTCCTATATGGAGTCATGTGGAAAGAGCTCCTCGAATCTAGCATCCATAGATCATGTACGTCATTGATTGCACAAACTGATAATATAGAACAATCGCTGCTATCATCTGAATCATTTATGACAACTGCGGTGCTAGAAGACTCCTTTTTAGTATCCTCCTTTAACTTCTGACAGTTCCTCTTCCAATGACATTTCACTTTGCAATAATTACACTTTTCATTATTGCGATTCCTCGATTTGGACCTCGCTCTATACTTGGAACCATCATGTGACCGCTTCTCAAAATGGCCTCTAGAAACCAGCGCATCGCCTTGACCACCCTTATCACCTGATACCTTCTCCTCCAACACCTTTTATATCTTCTAAAGAAATTTTATCTCTGTCGTACATCGTCGATTTCATGAACTGGCTATATTCAGAACTCAAAGATAAAAGCAGGATCATGGCTTGGTTCTCATCTTCAATCTTTACCTCTACGTTGAACAAGTCCATAATTATTTGGTTGAGTTCATCCAGGTGGTCTTTGAATGATGTACCTTCCTTCATCTTCAATGTGTATAGACGCTGTTTAAGATAGAGATAATTTGTTAAAGATTTCTTCATGTACAAGGATTCTACCCTGCTTCATAAACCTGCTGCCATTGTCTCTTACGTAATCTCGTATAGAACCTCATCAGCCAAGCTCGGCTGTATCGAACTGAGAGCCTTATCCTCCATATCTCCTTTCTTAATATCTTTGGTCGTTGAAGAAATCTTCTCTTTTTCGAAGACTTTCTTATGATCTCATTATTGCTTCAGACTCGTCGTCATCTTCAATCTTCATAAGTTGAAATTGTTTCTTCCGTCAAACTTATCGATCTTATAATGTGAAGCCATCTTCCTAATAATCCGAATCACATGTTCACCTAAAAATGTGGTTTTGATACATCAAGAAGAAAGATTCAATTGATGTCCCTTTAGATAAGACGCAAAAGAATCCAAAGTGTCAAGTGGCCTCAATACACTCAAGAAAGTGCCAAACAATCTTTTCCGAGCTATATTTTGCCAGACTCCCAAATGAAAATCAGATAAATTCTAAGGACATCTAAAGCATTTCGAAAAGAACTTCGAGTTGATATATTATATGAGCCTCATAACTCTTTCGGGATCAAAAGTTATGACGAAATGAAGAAAGACGGACGCTAAATCTGTCGGAGACAAGTCAATTGGATGTGATTTCAGTCCCATATCGACAAAAAGTCTGATTTATTCTCTACCACTTTCCTATAAATAGTGGGGATACATCTCTCATAAAGGAGGAAGGAAAAAATAAAAGCACACGCTTCACCAAATTGAAAGCATAAGCTTTACCTCATAGAGCGCACCCTATGTAAATGCACAAGCGCCAAAGGTGCTCTCTGCACCACATGCAATGCGCGTGCGTTAGCGCCAAATATCGCTAAGCACGCCACATGCGTTAGCACCAAACATCATCAAGCACGCCATGTGCAATGTATGCGCCCCAGAGCCAAACATCATCAAGCGCGCCAAATGCAATGCACTTGCGCCAAATCCAAACATCATCAAGCGTACCTTTATGATGAAGCAAACGCTTCAAATGAGTGCCAAGGCTCTATTTGAAATGAAAATATTTTCCAGCATCTTTCAAAACAGAAAGATCTTTCCCAATATCTTACCAAACAGAAAGATCTTGGATCAAAGGATCCAACGGTGCTCCAAATTGATAAAAGATCAATTTGAATCTCTTAAATCTCTCAATAAGAAATTTAACTTAACTTCTCCTCTCCTATAAATAGGAGCACGAGAGGATCAATAAAAAGGGAGGAGCAATTCACATACATCCAATAGAGCCCTTGGAACTCACTGTTGTCAAGGTATTCTCTCCCCTTATAAATGGGACGTGGTTTAGGGTACATCCTTCCACATTTTCCGATGTACGGCGCTGTAATCCCTCAGCGTCTTCGGGAAGGCGGCTGGATCCCTATGAATAATGATCCCTCATCCTTTTCCTCCTTCCTTTTCTCTTTGAAGCATAGGCTTCATGAGAACTTAGGTTCTTTGCATGACATCAAAAGATCTCTAGATCTATCTCCTTTCTGTGAAAGCCAGGGCTCTCGTGAGGGGGGGGGTTGATCTTGAGATCAATGAAATAAAGAAAAAAGAAGAAAAATAAGGGAAGCATACTCTTCATCAAATTGAAAGCATAAGCTTTCCCTCATAGAACGCATGTGCAGCAAATGTGCGCCGGCGCCAAGGGAGTTTTTCTGCCAAATTGCATATGTGCGCTGAAAAGGCCAAGACGCAGCGTCTCAGTCAGCAATCTGTGGAGGAAGTAGACCGTAACGCTATTCATCCCCAGCCTTCTGTGTGTACTTACAAAGGGGGGAATTCCGAAGCAGAGGTAAAAATAGGGCAAGGAACGCAAATAATGTTCAAAGATAACAAAGCGGCTCCAAGATTCCGTTCAATCGTGAAAAGCTTGATTGGAGCCCGTTCTTTATAAAGAATATGGGTCGGGAATACTCGTTCCCGCAGGACAAGATAGGGAAAATATTCAATCTTATCATGAATCAACAAATAATGACGCTTTCAGAGTCCCGCCACCCAAAACAAATGAGTGAGGTCCATCACCCGGATTATTGCTTCTATCACCGAGAAGTAGGTCACCCCTTGAAGACTGCTTAATGTTCAAGGACTGGGTAGAGGACCAGTATCGACAAGGCAAGTATACTTTATCCGACAGCTGGAAGATAAGCCCGCCATAAAAGCACGAGCCAAAGAGGACCTATACCATCAGGATTGGACCAGCTCGACCACAAGAATGGAAGCAGACTCGTACCTGTCATATGATAACTCTCTTAAGGGAGGAAAGGTATGAGAATATGATTGACCTTTTCAGATGCTTCATAAATGAAGGGGATGATGATGAGATATCAGAATTTCCACCGGCACCAAAAGAGCTGGAGGATGAGATACACACCACGGCGGACAACATAAGGAAAATCAACTTAGGAACGGAGAACGATCTGAGACCGACGTTCGTCAATGAGCTATTATCAGAAAAACAGGTAGCCACGTTAAAAGACGTTCTTACACAGTACAAAGACTGTTTCACATGGAACTACTCCAAAATGTTGGGTCTAGATCCAGAAGTAGTGGTACACAAACTTGCCATATCGTCAGACATAAAACCGGTCAAACAGGAGCCAAAAAGGATGCGGCTCGAACTTGAGATGAGTATCAACGCCGAAGTCAAGAAATTAATTGACTCTAGTTTTATCCAAGAGGTTCAACATCATTCTGGATCGCTAACATCATTCTGGTGATGAAGAAAAATGGGACAGTTCGCATCTGAGTGGTCTTTCGGGATCTCAACAAATCGTGCCCGAAAGATGACTTCGCAGTGCCCATTACCGAGCAGATGATCGATAACACGTCCATCCACGATGTCTTCTCTAAATATTTCCTCTCAAATATCTGATGTCAGGCCATACTGACAGGAAGGCTTGCCAAATGGGCCCTCCTCCTGATGGAATTCTCGATAACGTATTGATCCTTCAAAGCGGTGAATGGACAAGCCATCGCCGACTTTCTCGTGGAACATCCGATACTAGCCAACTCTCCCCTAAATTGTGAGTTTCCGGATGAACACGCGTTCGACGCAGTCGAAAAAGAGAAAGAAAAATGATTCCCAATGGGAACTCTAATTCGATAGAGCATCTTCCATGAAAAGGCGAAACCAAAACACTCTCATAATCAAAACCGAGATGGGTTTTATCTTTGTGACCCCGCAAGGAGGAATATTACGTTACGCTCTCTCCTTGACAGAGCCAAGAACTAACAACAAAGCTGAATATGAAACTTTGATATCCGGTCTCGAGATCGCTATGGACATGGGAATCAATGACCTCCTTAAATATGGAGACTCCCAGCTGATTGTCAGTTAAGTAAACGGCGATTATCAAATATGCAAGCCATGGCTGATAAAGTATGGCGAAAAAGTGCTGCAACTGCTGACATAAATCCCTTCTTATACCGTGGAAAGCATACTGCGAGCAGAAAACAGCAAAGCGGATGCGTTAGCCAAATTGGCTAAAGAAATGGCCGATGAAGACCTTGATGACGTAAGGATCATTGTACAAAACCGTAGGGTCCTCATGCCACCAGATTTATCTTTGGAAGACCTGATAGAGCAATCCGAAGAAAAAAAACAATCGAACAAGTAGCCCTTCAAATAGAGGATGAAGAAAAGGTCAAGGACTAGAGGGAAGTCTTCATAGATTACTTCAAGTCCCAACGAACGCCCGAAAATGCGTCATCTAGATATCAGCTCATGAAATGAGCTTCGCCATTTGCCTTCGTCAATGATACTACATATAAGAGATCATTCAACTGCTTATAGCTAAGATGCCTAAGGCCAGAGGAAGCAAAGAAAGTCGTCTAAGAAATAGACGACGGACTTTACGGTTCTCATCAAATTGGGCCAAAAATGAAACTGAAAATAAAAAGAATGGGTTATTATTGGCCTATGATGATTCAGTACTGTATCGAATATACGAAGCAGTGTTACTCGTGCCAAATTCACGGGGACTTCATACATCAGCACCCAAATCCGCTACACCCGACAGTGGCCAGCTGGCCATTCGAAATGTGGGGAATCGATAAAATTGGCCCTATCGAACCGGTATCATCCAAAGGACACCAGTTTATACTGGCAACGACTGACTATTTCTCTAAGTGGGTAGAAGCAGTACCGCTAAGGGAGGTGAAGACAGAGAATATCCTCCATTTCTTCAAGCCCCATGTCATATACCGGTTCGGGACTCCGCGATGTATTATCTTAGATAATGACCAGCTTATAAAAGCCATAAAATATTTCGCTTCACACAGTAGCATAAAATAGATTGGAGATACTCTTTAGTCTATAATTCTTGGGCTAACGGTTTAGCTGAAGCCCTCAACAAGACCTTGACCAAGGTTATAAAAAAGACGGTGTTCATAAACAAAAAAGGATTGGTACAAAAGGCTGCATGAAACTCTTTGGGCGTACCGAACAACATTCAAGTAGTGCTCCCGCTGGAGATAGAACTCCCCTTTTTACGAGTAGCAGTTCAATATGAGTTGACAGATAAAGAAAATACTCATCTTAGGCTCGAGGACCTCAACGCGCTCGACGAAACCCGCTTTGTAGCACGGCAAAATCTGGAGGCTTATAAGGAAAGGATGACCCGGTCATATGAAAGACTAACTAGGTCGAGAACATTCCGCCAAGGCGAACTCGTGCTGGTTGTAAAAAGACCAATGATTCCCAATCGTACAAAATGAGGAAAGTTCGAGCCAAATTATGAAGGCCCGTACATTATAGGCAAAGTCTACCAAGTTGGAGCCTACCTGCTCATGGATATACATGGCGAAAGACCATTCCGGCCAATAAACGACAGATTCCTCAAAAAGTACTATGCTTGACGAGTCATAACTTAAGTCAATGATAGATGATGACGTTTGTGTCCGCTCGCTATCTTCATGAGTCAGAACTCTGAAAGTAGTACCAAAAGATATTCGCCCCAAAATACGGCGATAATGGACCGAGAAGTCCTTAAACTAATAATGGACCACTACGTCCTTAAATTGGCTTTGGACCGAAAAGTCCTTAAACTAATACTCGCCCAAAATACGGCGATAATAGACCGAGAAGTCGTTAAACTAATAATGGACCACTACATCCTTAAACTAGTTTTGGACCGAAAAGTCCTTAAACTAAATACTCGCCCCAAAATACGGCGTTAATGAACCATCATGTCCTTAAACTAACACATTTAAGCATACGGTGGATCCCCATATTGACCACCGTATATGATCTATGGGCATAAACAATCCATGCCTCTCCCATGTCCTACATGATGCGATCCTTCAAAAAGATCGATGCCTACAACAATGGTGCGTTACCTTATGGGCCGCCTAAAAAAACCAAAAAAACCAGTACATCCACAAATGAAATGGGCATGGATGAAAACCCGAAAGGGCACCGTGAATAAAAATAGCAGGACTATTGGCGAGCCAGTGAAAACCCGAAAGGGCACGAACTCATTAAAAGAAAGGAAAACTTTCACTTGCAAAGTCCTCACGACTTTCTAAGGAGAAAACTCTTGCATGACATCCTTACGACTTATAAAGGAGCAACACACTTAGGAATCCATACTATTCTTAAGGAAAAAATATACTTATGAGATCCTCATGACTCGTAAGGAGAATATAACCTCTATAAGACCCTTACGGCTTATAGAATTCAAAAACCTTAAGTTACAGGGATCCAAACATATTCTTAAGCCACCAAAACCCCACAAAACTTTGTTGCCCTACAAGTGGTCCATGTTCCCCTAATATTTAAACATAATAAAAAAAACTAAGTTCTGTTAAAGTTTAATGAAGCAGCGCCTCATGTGTCCCCCACGTGGGCGCCAGCGCCAACCTCTTAGGATTAAATCCTATGGTGGCGCTGCACGTGAAGCTCACGTGGGCGCCAATGTGCAAAACATATGATCACTTATCATATATAAGAACTAAATTTTTAAGTGGCGCCCACGTGCACAACACGTGAGCGCCGGCGCCCAAATTAAAATCAGTAGAATTAAATTCTATTGGGGATATTTTCTAAAAAACTGGGATACTCTCTATTAAACTGAGCCGTTGGATCAAAGTTCCAATGGAGATGATAAATTATCAAAATATAGAATTAAATTCTATTAGGAGAAATTATCTCCCAAATCTTTCTAAGTGAGAAGGATACTCTAGGATGGATCATAGATTCAATAATAGAATAAAATTCTATTTTGGTAATGTATTTCCTCAATCTTTACAAACAAAAAGATTACTCTCTATAAAACAGAGAGCCATTGGATTAAAAATCACCGTTTTATAGAATAAAATGTTGTACATGGGAAAATATTTTTCCAATTTTGTTAAAAACAAGAAAACATATTCTGTAAAATAGAAAACCTTGAATCAAAAATCCAACGGTGGATAAAATTCCTCAAGTAATGTTTGAGACCAATAAAATCAATTGAAATCTCGCAATGAGAGATTTTCTCAAATTAATTAACGAACTTTCCTCTACTATATAAAGGACCCGAGACTTTAAGTCTCATATAGAGGAAACCCCCTATAAGCTTCTGCAAAAATACATAAGGTTCTAAAAAACAATAGAGAATTTAATTCTCAATAGAGAGAAAGATCTTCATCCTCTTAAATCCTAGGTAAAGAAACCACAGAGATAAAAATACCTCCTTTACTTATCATATCATATCTAAGAGTTTAACCCTTTTCAAGAAACTAGTTCTTTCTCTGAATCTGAGATCTACAAGATAACTCTCCCACAAGTTGAGAATTTAATTCTCATCGGGAAGATCTTATTCTTGAGAATCAAAGATTCAGAAAAGAACTACGAAAAAGAAAAAGAACATATCTTATAGTAATTTAATTTCTCTAAAAATAGGATTTAAGCCTAAAAGAAACTTAGTTCTTATAAAAGAAAAAAAAACATAAGAACTTAGTTCTTGAAGAAAACATGATCCCAGATTTTCAAGAAAAAAATCTTGGTGATCATTAATGGTCAAAATACCATTAACAGAGATTCAATCTCTGAAAAAGAAAAGAACTTAGCATCTCATGTGCTTCCTATATGGGCGCCCCCAACAACGCCCGACGCCTCACGTGAAAAACACGCGAGCGCCCAAAACAGAGGGCCAGCGCCTCACGTGAAATACATGTGTTCGCTGAATAAAAAGTGCTTAGGACTTCATATACGGCCAAAACGGTTAAGTGCTTAGCACTGATTGGGCAGCGCATATCGCTTCACGTGAAAGATATATGGGCACCCAAAAAAATAAAGGGGATAGCGCCGCACGTTCTCCTCACGTGGATGCCATATAAAAAGTACTTAGCACTATATATAGTCAAAATTACTGAGTGTTTAGTACTGATTGGGCAACGCCCATAACTGAAGGCTTCACATGATACCCATGTGAGTGCCAGAGCCCAAATAAGTGCTTAGCACTTTTGAACAAAAAAAAGACTGAGCAGACTAAGCCCAAATTGGTTTAGTCTCTCTGAAAAGGTTTTCTTATAGCTAAGCTCAAATGCTCTGTTGCTGGATCTTAAATAAAAATGATCCTTAAAATTTTACTAAGTTGATTTTAGTCTCAAATAAGATTAACGTATCTTTAGCTAAAATAAATTGAGGCCATATGCTCACATATTTAAGTTGATTTTAGTCTCAAACTAGATTAACGGTCCATAAATAAAAAAAAACCAAATCTAAAATATATGGATTTGGACTAATCCGTGCCCTACGGGTGACAACATAAACTAGTCTCCGTATACAATCCACGGGCAATCTTAACAAACAAAATAACACACGACGCGAAGTGAACTGCTGAAGAAAGAGAAAGTGGTTATCGCAACGCGATAATGTAATTAATTGCAGGGGCTTACGCCTGCAGGGAAAAGTATCCCCACAGTCAAAAACCCCTCACAAATGAGGGGGAATCTGATAAAGTCATGCAATAACGGCCACGTCTTTCCAAACCTCCGATATATGGTGTTATAAATCAACTTGGTGTCTTCAAAGAGGTGGATGGATTAGTCCAAGTAGCATCTGCCCAAAAATTCAGGCTAAACGTCCCAACGTCTCAGTCTGGTATTTCGGCGGTGAATAGGTTCTGGCACACCCGGTGGGACCTTTTCCCTCTTTCCACTTCACACTTTGTGTGTCGTGTTTTGCGAACAAAATCGTAGTTCGCTATAGTTGCCTTTGGATTCGAGGTACTAAAACCCGGTGTCTTGCTCTTGTACAAAAAATCAATGGCTTTTCAATATACTGCATGCAACAACAACTCTCGCTCCACCCCAATTGGAGGAGTGACCTACGGGCCCAACGCGGCCTCTATTTTCTCAGTGCTGGTGAGGCAAGTTACACAAGCCACTACTGGATTGTTCATTGGGAATTTGCTCCCACTTGTGAGTTTTGGTGCCTGATCAGTCGAAAATATTGCATTTTTAACATATCAATTTTCCTATTCTTTGCAATCATCTAAAGGTGTTCGGTATGAATTTAGCACATATTAGCAATTTGTCTATAAAATACCAAATAACATGTGTTATCCATTATAACCGGCATTTTGAGGGAAATTGAGTGTTTATTATTGCAAGAATGATCTTTGTATATCGCAACACTTGTCTCGAGATTGTATGCAGGAAATTCCAGGTAAAGAGCCGAAACTGCTAAAAGTGCTGATAACAATACGCCAAGTCCAAGACTTGTGATCCGGCAGTGAATAAGAAAGTATAAAAATATTCCAGACATCCGAAAAGTGCTCTAAAGCCAACAGAAGAATTACCAGAAAATTTCATGCAGCAAGCCTTCTATACGGCCGCGGATCCACGGCCGAAGGGGCCTATTCACGGCGGATTCGCGGCCACGATGACACGTCAGCGGCAAATTACTATCTCAGGGTTCTCCTTTTAGTAGCCTAACTTCTTCAACACACTTCAATCTCCAGAGATCTCCAGAAGCTTCCGTCCTAACAATCAAGCTTCTTGTACAAGCCTGATACCTCCATGCTTCTCAAGCAAGCCAAATAACTAACTCAATCTAGAAACTTCTACTCAACTACCAAGCTTGCAAGAGAAGCTAAACCTAGCTTATCTTCTAAAGGAAGCTAAACCTAATCAAGCTTCTAGGGGAAGCTAAAGGAGAAGACTATATAAAGAGACCCAAGGCTTCATCACAAGGTTGTTGAAAATTGAGCCAAAATCCCGCAAGTTGAGTGACACAACTTGTGCATCCAAACCCTAGCCCAAATACAATTCAAAATCCAATTCAAGATCATCGAGTACCAAATCAAGCAAGAATCCATCGAGCCTTTTTAAAGCAACGCTGATCTTCATCCGAGCAAGTGATTCAAGACGATCCGCGACTCATGAAGACGATGCGAAGCTAATTCAACGATCGAGTTCTCTTCTCAATTCTTATTGTCTTTGAGTGAATTGTAACGAAACGTTGAATAATAAAAGGTGAAAATTCTTGATCTTGCTTTTCTTTACATTTGAGCATTATGATGAGTTCTCAATTCTTGATTGTTTCCTTTTTCATGATGTTTGAGTGAAAACTCCGCTCGTAGAGGAATCGAGAAAATAGATAGATGACGATGATTAAATCTTTGAACGATTCTTAAGTCTTATGAGTTTTGTAAACTTTAGAAAATTGAATCATCGACAACCTAGTTTCGAGCGAGATGCTTTCTTGAATGTTTTCACTCTAAATTAGAGATCAACGATCGATGATTAAATTTCCTAGAGGCTAGAATTTGAATGCTAATCAACGAAATGACAAGGGATATGATGAAGAAACCCTAGTTTCTTCAATATATCCCTAAACCTCGTTGATCGTCATCGATCTAGCAACAAATCTTCAATAAATAAGAATTTGTAATCATAATTCTTCATCATCACTATCGATTGGATCGATTCCTGCGAGCCTCATTATAAATCTTGATAATTCATTTGATTTGGACAATTCTTGATTCTTGATTCTTGATCTATAGTATTTCTTGATATTAGATCTAGTTCTTTATATTTCTTGAAACTAAATTTCAAAATTCTTGAATCATTTTCTTTTCTCCTTTAATTTTCAATTCAACTAAAACAATTACGAGCAAATCATACTTTCCCTGTGGACGATCCGCACTCGCTAACGAACCTACAATTGACACCGTTATTGATTACGGTTTACAAATTTCTTTGGTTGTGATCTTTACACTTTTCTTATACACGACACCAAGAAAACATCAATCAAATGGCGCCGTTGTCGGGGATGTGTGCTATTTTGTTCGTTTTTGTTATTTGAGTTGAAAAATTATTATTCCATCAGAATTTTTTTAGATGAAATTCGCATCAAGTGCTTAACGATTAGTTGTGAATTTTTTTTGCGAGGGAATCTGGAATCTGTCGAGCAAGAGGAAAAATTGTCAGGACATTCCAGAGAGTTCAGTAAGTGAACAGGAGTATCTGCACAAAATTTTGTGCAAGGATCTCATTATACCACCGCGTTTCCGCGGCCGTAGAGGGCTTCTCGCGGCGGATCCGCGGCAAGAAAGTTGCTTCACTGTTCCAAAATTTTTAGGTATATCTCTGACTTTCTTATCTCCTCCCTGCTCTGTCCATTAACCAATTTCTGCAGGTTTCTTTGCAAAAATTCGCAGCGCCGCAAAAATAAAAATTGTTGCGTGTTTAATCTTGGTTGTTTGCATTTTTAATATGGAAATTAAGGGGCAAAGACCAAATTCAGATTAGGTGGGGAGTTCATTACCCTTCCTAAGTCCCAAAAATCATAAAAACTTGCATCCGCATCACCCTCATTAACTAAAAATTATCTAGACAAGACTCTAAGGACCGTCGCGCTCATTTAGGACAGAAGGAGGTCGTGGGTTATCTATTGCTTATCCGCGTTTCTTTTGTGGTGTCTAAGGCAAGTGTGTCTAAGGAAAGTGGTTACTTAATTAGGCCCACTACTTATGTAGTGGAGAACCTCCCACTTACCTGGCCACAGAAGGGACAAAGAGGCAGTAGAGGATTTATCTTGCGACTTGTTTTCTGAAAGTCTAGGAGCGGTCTAGAGACTTGACCTAGGTGACCACTAAATTTAGGGTTGCTTGTGCATTGTTTGTGATTTGATTTTTCAAAACCCGTATTTTTCAAAACAAACACCAACCTACTTTTCCCCTAATTATCACAACGCTGCCACTTGTGCTAAACCCTTTAGTGCAAGCTCGGCTGGACACAGGATTCTAGTGCCCGTCTTGTCCGCGTTTCCCCCATCGACCCAAAGTCGGTATTTCTACATTTTCTTTTTCCCACCACCACCGCGATGGACGGATACCCATTACACTTTAACACCACTCTGCCACCACCCGCAGGTGCGCAGAATCCTCCACGCATTTCTCTCCAAGAGAGATACTATCCTACACGTGTTCCCCTTCCCACCTGTCTTTCTATACCACCGGCCAACGGGGAAAATTTTGAAATCAATACCGAATTTATCAAATTGTTACCCAAATTTCACGGTCTTGAGTCTGAAGACGCATACGTTTTTATCTCCACATTCGAAAATGTATGCGCAATGATTGGAACGTCACAACTGTATTTGGATGCTCTGCGTTTACGTCTTCTCCCATTCACTTTGTGCGATTTAGCCGAGAAGTGGCTTTATAACACAACCACACATTCTATTTCAAAATGGGATGAATTTGTTGCAGCATTCCTTAAGAAATTTTATTCCAATCACAAGACCAGCTGTGTTCGGAGCGAAATCTTCAAATTTACCCAACTTCCCAATGAACCATTCTGGAAATACTTTGAACGGTTCAAAGATCTTCTTTTACAATGCCCTCATCACGGAATCCCCAGATGGGATTTGTGTCGAGTCATCTATGAGGGTATTGATCTCACGACTAAACAGATGCTTGAAACCATGTGTCATTGTCAATTCCTATCTAAAGATGATGGTGAAGCTTAGAAATATCTAGAAGATTTAGCTCAAAACACATTACAATGGAAAAGTGTTAGACCTCTATCACCTAGGGAAGATATCAATCAGCTCGATGTTTCCGTCACAATGAGAGCCGAAATGGCCGCAATCCAAAGGAAACTCGATACTCTAGAAAACAAGTTCTCCTCAGCCTCCCTAAACCAATACACACTTCCCAAAACCGTGTGTGGTTGCTGTTCAAACCCATCACATTTGACGAAAGAATGTCCTTTGAATGTACCGTTTCAAGGTCACACTAATGCTGCATTTCAGGAAAGACCTGGAAACGATCCTTTTTCTTCCTCATATAATCAAGATTGGAGGAATCACCCTGATCTTTCTTGGATTCAACACCAAACTCAATACATGGATCCAAACCAGAATAACTTTCAATGGGTCCCTCCACAGCAACAGCAACCACCATAGATGAGTCAGCACCCCTTCCAACCACAAAATTTTCAAAACCTGGCCAACAACTTTGATCCTTTTTCTGCTGGAACCAATAACACCTCTGCATTTGAACAAACCATGAATTTGTTTCTGACAAATTTCATGCAATTTACGGAAAATTTTCAGTCTTCCGTCGATAAAATCCAGAAAAACTCTGACTCCCAAAGTGAGAGTATTAAATCGATGGAAGCGCAAATTGCCCGTATAAATGCCGAATTGAGTGTTAGAGAGAAAGGGAATCTTCCATCTCAACTGCTACCTGATCCTGGACCTTCACATTACACTAATGTGGATGCACTTACCACGTTGAGATCTGGAAGAGTGCTAGACAATCATGTGGGTGAACAAATTGATAATGATGAATTGATCATTAACACCCCGGCTTCCACTTCCACTTCCACTCCCACTTCTACTTCTTACCCTATTTCAACTAATTTACCTTCTTCTTCCGAGCCTATTCTCCGTTTTCCCAAAGGTTTGAACCCTCCACCCACTTCATCCTTCCCACCCCCACAAACTTCTCCACAAATGTTGGACCCATCACTTATTGATAAAGCTCCATTTCCAGAAAGGTTGAGGCCCAACAAACCCAATGCACAAACGGAGAAGCTTGTGGACATGTTTAAGGAAGTTAACATCAATATCGCTCTCCTAAATGCTATACAACAAGTTCCGTCTTATGCGAAAATTCTTAAGAACTTGTGCACTAGGAAGAGGAAGACTCAAGTGCCGAAAAAAGTGTTCATGTCGAGTACTGTAGACACGGCTTTTCCCCAACAATTACCAAGAAAACGTAAGGACTCTGGCTGTCCTACTATTTCTATTTCTGTTGGGGATAAACACATTAACCGTGCTTTACTTGACCTTGGCGCTAGTGTTAACTTGCTTCCATATTCAGTCTATGAGCAACTAGGTATCGGAGTGTTAAAGCCCTCGAACATAACTCTCCAGATGGCCAACCGATCAATCACCAAACCTAGGGGTGAGCTTGAGGATGTGTTGATAAAAATCGGGGAATTTTTATTCCCTGTGGATTTTATTGTTCTTGATACACAGCCTGTAGTGAACCCACGGAACCAAATTCCGGTGATTCTAGGTCGTCCCTTTTTGGCTACTTCCAACGCTGTAATCAACTGTAGAAATGACTCTATGAACCTATCTTTCGGGAATAAGTCAATTGAGCTCAACGTTTATAGGTTGGGAAGTCAACCCTCCGATCCTCATGCTCGAGTATATTCCGTCGAATTAATGGATGTTGACGGCAGCGAATTTGATCAGCTTCACGATACAGACCCAGACTTCCTTTATACGTTGTTTGACCCAGATATATATCATACACATACGGACTCTTCCACCGAGTTGTCCGGGTCAACAACTAACACTGATTATGAACCGTTTTTGGAGTCTGAAGATCATCCCACGCTTTTTGATGACATTATTATTCGGGGTATCGATGAAAACTTTGAGGAAATTTTCGCTGATGAACTCGCAATTTTAGCAAACACGGGTGTTGAGATGAATCATCTCCCAAACAAAGAAATTGAAACTCCACCCCTTCTTCTGGACTGTAAAGAGAATGCGAGTAATCTATCACAATCATTGAGTCGTCTTTCCAAAACGAGACGCAAACACATTCTATTCCACCACTTACCCTTTCCTTACTTCTTCTTCCACCAACCGGTGCACTACACTGATAAAATTTTCGAATGGTTGGTGTTGATTTTCGGTCTTTGCAAAGCTTGGCATTGACCAATAATCTTGACGCCCTCTTATGATTTTCAAAAGATTAACATTGTTTAACTCAAGTTTGGGGGGGTATAATCTGTCTCTTGAAAAGAAATTTTTTACTCAAAATGGTGAGCCAAAAGAATAAGTTTGGGGGAGGATTTTCACGATCATATTTCATGTTCTCATTAATAAATAATTTCCTCCCAGTCTTACAGGTTTTTGTGATCTAACAGAAGACAACAGTGATGACACTGTTGAAAACAAGTTTGGGGGAGGTTTGTGCTTATTTATGCATCACTTTGCATCATACTTTGCATAAGCACAAAACATATAATAATAAAAAAAATTAATTTTTTTTTGTACATAAATAAGATAATAAAATATTAGATAATGAAATATTACATCCAAAAGAGTGGAAAAATTTAAGAAAACCAAGAAAATTAGAAGTTTTCTTAAACGAAACTAGTAATAAGTAGTTATGAGCCGTTGTCCCAAGGGTTAGTAAGATGAAGGAAGTCACTAATCTGCGGATAAAAATAAGTCTGAAAAATAGTTCATATTTTGGAAGCCAAACATTTGAATGTTGATACCGTACTATATGCACTTACACACGTCTTGAAACTCGGGATAGTAGAAGATACCTTGAAATGCTCTTGTCTAAAAGCCAAAATATGAAGGAAATAAAAAATGAAAAAGATAAAATGGTGTTAAGAAAAAAATGAACACTGGTTTTGTTATCACCAAGGCAGCAATAAAAATATATAGCGAGGGTGCTTCATCACCTAGTGCCTTAGACCAACTGGTTTGGGAGTCACTGCTAAATCTTAGGTGTTGCAAGACAAGGAAAATACTAATACACCTAATAAGCAAGTACATGAGTAATCGGTCGGTTAGTACCTAAAGAAATATTAACGGTCGCATGAAAAATGTGTGAGTAAATCTATCTAAATATTCATCAAATTAAAAAGTACCGAGGCAGATGGACAAGAGTATGATAACTTGAATTGAATTCTTCGAGTGTAGGGATGTTCTTTACACACACGTAGGGGTATATGATCGACGTTTGGAAGAAAAATAGGAATGAAGAATAAGGACGATGTTTTATTGAGAGATGATGTGATTTCTAACATCTTTTCATGACTATTAAGATAGGGCTCATGACAACCGAAAAGCTAGTATTTGTTGGAAACTCTAATTTTCAAAATCTTTCTTTTATGATTCTTATCTTTATATGTAACGTTCACGGTCTTCCTTTTATTATAGGATTTTGTGGGTGTAATCTGCTGAAAACCCTCAGGAGACAACACTCCTCCTACTAGGGACACCTAGAGATTTAAAGGCTTGTTGCACGTACTCAGTGCAATCGTGTTGCCTACGAAAGTGTGCTAGTTAGTTTTTTTTCTTTATTTTCTCCTTCTCTTTTTAATAAAGCAAGTTTGCTCGAGACGACCAAAATTAAGTTTGGGGGAATTTGATCAGTCGAAAATATTGCATTTTTAACACATCAATTTCGCTACTCTTTGCAATCATCTAAAGGTGTTCGGTATGAATTTAGCACATATTAGCAATTTGTCTGTAAAATACCAAATAACATGTGTTATACATTATAACCGGCATTTTGAGGGAAATTGAGTGTTTATTATTGCACGCATGATCTTTGTATATCGCAACACTTGTCTCGAGATTGTATGCAGGAAATTCCAGGTAAAGAGCTGAAACTGCTAAAAGTGTTGATAACAATACGCCAAGTCCAAGAATTATGATCTGGCAGTGAATAAGAAAGTATAAAAATATTCCAGACATCCGAAAAGTGCCTTAAAGCCAACAGAAGAATTACCAGAAAATTTCATGCAGCAAGCCTTCTATAGGGCCGCGGATCCGCGGCCGAAGAGGCCTATTCGCGGTGGATCCGCGGCCACGATGAAACATCAGCGGCAAATTACTATCTCGGGGTTCTCCTTTCAGTAGCCTAACTTCTTCAACACACTTCAATCTCTAGAGATCTCCAGAAGCTTCCGTCCTAACAGCCAAGCTTCTTGTACAAGCTTAATACCTCCAAGCTTCTCAAGCAAGCCAAATAACTAACTCAATCTAGAAGCTTCTACTCAACTACTAAGCTTGCAAGAGAAGCTAAACCTAGCTTAGCTTTTAAAGGAAGCTAAACCTAATCAATTTTCTAGGGGAAGCTAAAAGAGAAGACTATATAAAGAGACCCAAGGCTTCATCACAAGGTTGTTGAAAATTGAGCCAAAATTCTGCAAGTTGAGTGGCACAACTTGTGCATCCAAACCCTAACCCAAATACAATTCAAAATCCAATTCAAGATCATCGAGTACCAAATCAAGAAAGAATCCATCGAGCCTTTTTGAAGCAACGCCGATCTTCATCCGAGCAAGTGATTCAAGACGATCCGCGACTCACGAAGACAATGCGAAGCTAATTCGACGATTGAGTTCTCTTCTCAATTCTTGTAGTCTTTGAGTGAATTGTAACGAAACGATGAATAATAAAAGGTGAAAATTCTTGATCTTGCTTTTCTTTACATTTGAGTATTATGATGAATTCTCAATTCCTGATTGTTTCCTTTTTCATGATGTTTAAGTGAAAACTCCGCACGTGGAGGAATCGAGAAAATAGATAGATGACGATGATTAAATCTTTGAACGATTCTTAAGTTTTATAAGTTTTGTAAACTTTAGAAAATTGAATCATCGACAACCTAGTTTCTAGCGAGATGCTTTCTTGAATGTTTTCGCTCTAAATTAGAGATCAACGATCGATGATTGAATTTCCTAGAGGCTAGAATTTGAATGCTAATCAACGAAAGGACAAGGGATATGATGAAGAAACCCTAGTTTCTTCAATAGATCCCTAAATCTCGTTGATCGTCATCGATCTAGCAACAAATCTTTAATAGATAAGAATTTGTAATCATAATTCTTCATCATCACTATCGATTAGATCGATTCCTACGAGCCTCATTAAAAATCTTGATAATTCAATTGATTTGGACAATTCTTGATTCTTGATCTATAGTATTTCTTGATATTAGATCTAGTTCTTTATATTTTTTGAAAATAAATTTCAAAATTCTTGAATCATTTTCTTTTCTCCTTTAATTTTCAATTCAACTAAAACAATTACGAGTAAATCACACTTTCCCTGTGGACGATCCGCACTCGCTAACGAAGCTACAATTGACAGCGTTATTGATTGCGGTTTACAAATTTCTTTGGTTGTGATCTTTACACTTTTCTAAACACGACATCGAAATCGAAGATCAATGAGTTCCTCATCGCCGCAAGAAGAAGCTCCTAAAAGGCTGGTCTTCGATCGACTAGCAACCACAACGGTCTTTCTCAACGGGCCGTCCAAATCTAGCGTCTCAGTCTTCAACAAGCTGAGCAAAAGTACAAATGGGCCCGTAAAGAAACTCGTGATACCTGAAGAGGCTACCCTAAAATCGATCGCCCTCTCAACTCCTCCTACAGGCGAAGCCGTCAAAGGCGCTTCCCCCACTAAACAGTCAGTTTTTGAAAGGCTGACCGCTTCTCCTCAAACTTTAACAAGGACGTCAGTCTTCAATAGGATGACACCGATTGAAGCTCCTCAACAAAATCAGGGGCATGATAAAGCCGCTTCCAAAACTGAGGCGGTCCCTTCTGCGAGGCATGCTCAACGTCACCACTGGTGCCGAGTGAGAGAAGTTGGGGCTAACTCCCCCTCCGGACTCACCCCACCAGCTCCAATAGTAGAAGTCGATGCTGCTGTTCCAATCGAGAACAACTTTGATCCACTCAGGAGGGTACGTAAGAACTCCCCGACGGCGGAGCTGATGAAATCACCTCTGCCAGTAGAGGTCCATGTGCAGGTAAAGCCAGAACGGCCTCATCAGCGGCTCTTCTCACAAATTTATAGGGTCTGACGGAAAGTCCAAGACTTTGTGATTGACAAAGATTACTCTCGTCGACCTGAGAAAACTAAGGGCCGACAAGAAAAAGATCACTCCTCCACCATGCGACGGGGGACTTCTCCTAAACAGGTGCCTATCACAACAGCCTCTTCAACTCTAATCTTTCATAAAAGAATGAGGCTGGAGAAAACTCTACCGCCCGCGGCAAATTTCAAAGGCGATAGACCTAAACGCCCCAAGGCCGAGGGCATGACAATACATACGGTCTACATGGCTTCGGGAAAAGAAGAAAGTCATGCTTCGATGAGTCACCGACCGCAAACTCGGTCGCTGACAAAGGCTCAGGAGCAACAACAAAAGATTCAGGAAATGCTGACCAAAATGGCAGCACTTATGGGACAGAAAGAAAGTCCGGACAAAGAAGCTGAACAGCGCCAAGGGCAAGAGACCGATACAGAGTTTCTGCGAAGGGTGCTCGAGAGAAAGGACAAGGAAGCCACTGAGCAAGCTGCTAACATAAAGCAGATGGCTCTCTTGTTCCAAGACATGGCTGGAATGATGATCCAGCCAGAACCCCCGGCCGAAGGTTCGCCGATAATCGTCGAGGATGACAGAGGGGAAATATCAAACCCTCCTCCGGCCTTATCATCGGCCAAAGAGGAAACGATCTCTAAGGCTGCCCTTGATAATTATATTGCTCAACAAATAAGAGCTCATCAAGCTAATGAGGTCGCTGGACAAATTGTCAGAACCGGACGACCATATCCAGGCTGGTATGATCAGATCAAATACCCGCCGGAATATACGATCCCTAAATTCCATGTATACAAAGGGACAGGAAACCCACACCAACACATCGCGCAATTCAGATCTCTGTGTGGCAACACTGGAGGCGGCGACAACTGTTGCTTCGCCAGTTTATTGTCAGCCTATAAGAAACAGCTTTTGAATGGTCCTCAGAGCCCCCAAATAACTCTGTAAAAGCATTCACAGAGATGGAATAACTGTTCACACAGCGTTACGCCAGCGCGAGCGAGCAAACTCCAATTATGGCATTAATCAATACTGTTGGGGTCAAAAATAACACTCTGGTTGACCAAGTCAAAATCAAAGTTTACCCCGAGCCAAATGGGGCCAAGCCCATGCCAAGTGGGCCCATGCCCAAATCAAGCCCGAACATGAAGCGACCGAGCTCCCCCATTCCAAGAAGAAAATTATGTAATAAATAAGTTTGATGTAATTTTCATGCATGAAAGTAAAATAAATTGGCAAAAAGCCAAATATTTGTGAAGCCCATGGCTCATGGGCAAAAGAAATGAGCACAGGAGGCATTGAATGGGCAAAATGCCATTTTGTAAAGTCCAAGGGGCTAAGTGTAAATTTGTAAGCCAATATAAGGCAAACATGATGATGAAATGAGAAAGAACAATCCATTTCCCATAAAATTTCTTGGGTTTTGTGCCTCTTTTTTCAAGATTCACAGCCTCCTTCTTTTTTTCTTTTCTTTTTTTGAATTAAATCAAGAGTTTAACTCTTGTTTTCTAAAAAAAAAAGAAATAATTTATCACTATAAGATTTATGGAGAGGTGTTCAAATTTTCTGTCAAGTCTCTAAAAGGGAAGATTTTAAATCTCATCTTCCTTCCCCACAAGATCTAAAAAAAGGAAGAGTGAAGAAGGAGAAAAAGATCCATCCTTAAAAGACCCCACTTTGAGAGGATTCAAGGCTCAAAAAGTAGAAAGAGATCACCTTTCATCATCCAAGATATAGATCTCGGAGCCTCAAGTGATCTTCTTTGGGTTTTCTAAAAATAAAAATCTTTTGGGAGTTCAACTCCAAATAAAATTGTTTTGGGAGTTTAACTCCAAATAAAAAATTCTTCTGGAGTTTAACTCCATTTAATTTCTTTTGGAGTTTAACTCCATAATAAAATTCTTTTGGAGTACAACTCCATAATAAAATTTCTTTCAGTTTAAATCCATTTAAATTCTTTTGGAGTTTAACTCCACAAATAAAAATTCTTTTGGAGTTGAAAATCCTTTTTAAGAGTTTAACTCTATAATAAATTTTTTTTGGGGAGTTTAACTCCGCGTAAAATCTTTTGGAGTTTAACTCCATACAAATACTTTTGGGAGTCTAATTCCATAAAAAAATCTTTTGGAGTTTAACTCCATACAAATGTTTTTGAAGCCACCCCTTAAAAAAAATCTTTTTGGAGCCCCTTTTACTCTCTTTCATGTGAGGAGGAAGCATCCATTTTGGATTGCTCCCTCTTATGTGAGGGGGAGGCTCCCATTTTGGGTTGCTCCCTCTCATGCGAGCGGGAGGCTCTCATTTTGGGAGCTCCTTTCTCCTTCGCATGTGAGGGGGAGGCTCCCATCTTGAGAGCCCTCTTTACTCCCTCTCATGTGAGAGATGAAAGCTCTCACTCTTTGGGAGATCCCTTTAAAAAAGGGGAGGGGGTTGTCTTTGGAGTTCAACTCTAAAAAAAATTCTTTTGAAATTTAACTCTATTATAAAAAATTCTTCTAGAGTATAACTCCATTTAATTTCTTTCGGAGTTTAACTCCATAATAAAAATTCTTTCGGAGTTTAACTCCATTTAAATCCTTTGGAGTTTAACTCCATAAATAAAAATTCTTTCGGAGTTCAACTCCATAATAAAAATTTATTTGGAGTTTAAATCCACTATAAAAATTCTTTTGGAATTTAACTCCTAAAAAATTTTTTTTTTGGAGCCCCCCTCACGTGAGGGGGAGGCTCCCATTAAATGGGAGCCCTATGCTCTCTCTCACGTGAGGGGGAGGCTCCCATTAAATGGGAGCCCTATGCTCTCTCTCACGTGAGAGGGAGGTTGCTCCCACTAAATAAGAGCTTTTCTTCCCTACTCCCCCTCATGTGAGGAGGATGAATCTCCCATTAAGTGGGAGCTTCCCACTCCCCTTCACATGAGAGGGAGGCTCCCATTTAGTAGGAGCCTTCCCCCCTCCCCCACATGAATGGAGGGGGGCTTCCCCTCCTTTTTTTATTTTTATTTTTTTATGTAAAAAACAAATAATAGGAAAAAATAAAATAAAATAAAATATAAAATAATCAAAATAATTTTTTTTAAAAAATGATTCTTTTAACTTTTTATAAAAGAAATTGTCACGCCCCGCTTTCCGGTGTACGGCGAAGGGGGTGCGACGAGGCCGCTACGTATCTACTCTGAAATAAATACGCTAAGCGTAACTAAGCAATATAAAAGAAATGTACTTAAGAGACAAATGTAATGAAACAGCAATTTTATTTATTAACATTCTTTTTACAATACATGGAAAAGTAAATATATGGGATAAAGCGATGCCTAAACAGTGGCATACCAGAAATGAAAAGAACTGAAATGAAATGTGTACAATGAATCTAAAGCTCTGGGTAATAGGCTAGCTGATCCAAGTCCTCGCTGGTGGGATCGATCTCCTGAGTGTCCAGATCACCTGACAACATTCTAAAGAGGAAAGAAAAGGAATGTCGTCAGCGAGCAATCGCTCGGTAAGTCCCAAAGATAAGGGAGAAATAGAATAGACAGAGAGTAAGAGAGAGAGAGAGTAGCTTTTACAGATGTATTATATTGTTATATTATTGTATTTAGTGTTAACGTTGTTGTTTGTAGCTTGGTACAGATGAATACCAGTGTATACGAGAGGAGTTTCTATATGTCAGAGACTAGAGGCAAATAGAAGTACAAGGCTCTGTTAGAAAGCCTGGAACAACGGCGTGGTATTCAGGTTAGGTGTCTTAAATCTTGCAGTCTCATGCCACTTCTAACACCTTCCGTACCAATTTACCCCTTAAACCCCGCGATGCCTTGAATGTATTGTTTGTATTGTATTGCAACATGAATTGTCTTGTAATATAAATTGTATAATTAGATGATTTGCCGAAACCATGATATCAGTAAATGGATGTAACTGGAGAATCATGAATGTAACTGGAGAATCATATAAATAGAAGTATATCCATGGTTCGGTTCAGTCAACACAGATTGAATAGCTTGAACAGATTGATTATATGAATTCATGAATTCATATTGAATTGTAATATTGTAGATTGTACTTGAATCATATTCAAGTCAGATTATTATAATGAGACTCAGTCTGAGTAAGAAAAATTAGAAAGGAAATTGAAGTCCTGATTGTTTTGATGTTATCGGTAACCGCTGCACATGGGCGGCAGAATTTGTGTCTTTTTCAAAAAAAATTACCATGTTGATAATACCGTTGTTAAGTTGTCTACCTTAAATAGGAAAACACCCACTTCTCCGGCTCTCTGAGGCTCAAGAGATTGGTAACGCTTAAACCTATATTTACTAGGGCCCTTAGTGTAATTTATAGAACTTGAGGGGATTTTATGTAAAAATACTTTTGTATAATTTTCAAAATATACCCCAAGTATTTAATTATCGTCTTTAGATTTGTCATAGATGTAGATTTTATATTTGTGATATTTCTAGTGAAGATAACCTAATTTCATAATATAGGGTATTTAATTGTAATATTGAACTGGTATGGAATTTGTTGTATTTTAATGTAAAGTGATTCTTGTGATTTTAGAAAAACTTGGAATATTTATATTATCACAAAAATAGATATTTTAATGATATATATTTATATAAAAATAATTTTAATATATATTATATTTCTAGAAATCTCATTTTCTTAAGATATTTGTATTTTAAATCTTTCGAGACCGAATACTCCTTACGGAGGTCTGCATCTCGCACTACTAATCCCAGGGATATGCGATAATCCGCACCATCCCAGTTGGGTTCCCCAAAATGGGTTATAACGGCGCTTTGCAAAGATTGTAAAAATACGTAATCTTGTAGAAAACGGTTTTAGTAAATGGTATTTATATGTAAAGTTTCGTTTTCCCGTATTCTATATTCCCGAAAGTTATTGTTCTATGTTGCATATGAGTGTTGTGAGGAGGTGGGTCATTACCTCGTGATCTACTTAAAGATATAGCAAGATTGTGATGTTTTAATGTCGAAATTAAACTACATGGAATTTTACTGAAAAAGTGCGATAAAACTTGAAATATACATTCTTTTGAAATGAAATTTGTTCCAGATGTTTTGTTAATGATTAATAATCAATATGTAAGAGTTTTGTATGGTTATATTAAGGAAAATTGAAGTTTATAAAGAAAACCGAATCGGAAGTCGGATTTAACTCCGCTTCTGTTGGGTTTTAGTTTTACAAAGTTTTAGAATAGAATAGAGAAGAACGAGGTGAGAATTACTGGCTTAGAATCAAGAGAAGAGGTAGAGGAGGAAGTAGGATTCGCCGGTGCATCGTTTCGTCGCCGGAAGCTCCTAGGGTCGTCCTCGGAAGATCACCGGAGTTTCGCCCTTCGCTAACTCCACTTGTACACAAAAGTTCTAAGGATTTTCTTGAGAGTTTTGGACAGAAATTTTGAGTGAGGGGTGTGTGTTTAGGGTTGATATTTATAGGGTAAATCTAGGGTTAGGGTAGGTGAAAAGTTGTATTGAAAATGTAATAAAAATTGTATTTAAAATGGAGTAAATAGGTTTTTTAAAAGACCCTGTTACCGTGCAGTAAATTTAAACCATACAGGGGTTTAGGGAAGACCAAGAGGCGGAACATTCATGTTGGAAAATCGGCGATCCGGCCGTGTCCGGCCGGCGGCGCCGGCCCGAGTCGGACGAGTTGCCGGCCCGAGTCCGCCCAGTCGGGCCGGGGCTCGCCGCCACGTGTCCCTCGTCGCTTGGTGTAGCCCTTGGGTCAGTTTGTTTTACATGTGTAGTGGGGTTTTCACGAAATTATAAAAATTCAAAACAAAACAATATTAAAAAATAATATGGGGGATGGGATTTGAACTCTGGTGCTTTGGTTCAGCAGTGCAAGGTCTTACCAATGAGCTACAAGCTCTTTCTTACTATTAAAAAGCAAAACAAAGTTATAACTTGTGCTCAGGCAAAAATACCCCTTTCTGTAATTTTGAAAAAATTGTACAGAAAGTTGTACAGAAAGTTTGGGGTTGTTACATTCTACCCTCCTTATAAAAATTTCGTCCTCGAAATTTATAAAAGGAAAGTGTAACAGATTCAAGGAAAGTTTGGTAACTGAAGTACTGCTAGTGTATGAAAAATAACAAAGTGATACAAGGGTTTTAGAATGTGAAAAAGAATTACCAGTGTTACTTTGACCTACAGCCTTGGCTTCTACGGCTGCTAATGTGAAAGTCTGACGCTGTGGTACATTCCTCCTAGCTGGAGGCACATTCTGTCCTTGGGGCATGTTTCTTTGCCCTTGAGGCATGTCTCTCATTGCTTATTAGAATTGGAGAGTAGGCTGTGTAGGTGGTGGAGCAGGGAGTGCTAGACAAGGTGCAGGAGCCTGGATAGCTGGCTGCTGCGGGTATTTGGTGGGCGTGTGAGCTGGATTACGTCTATAAGGACAGTTTCCAATTCCGTGATTGGACGTCCACAAATTATACATAGGCCCTTTGCGCGCCTACAGTCCTTCCACAAGTGTCCCTTTCTCCTGCAGTAGTAGCAGAAGTCTGGACTCGACTGGTTATTGATTTCTTCAATTATCCTGGGTTTGAACGATGGCCTGGAAGAGTCTCCTCCTGCCATTCGAGTGGCAGGGCGTTTCTAACCGGCAGATTAAGGTCTGCCCTTCCTCTTTACTACTGCCTCATATCTTCTGGCAGCCTTCAAAGCCAAATCATGGGTTGGGAAATCCCCTGTAGCTAGAGTAGCTTGGATTTCCGGGTCCAACCCTTGCTGAAATCTTCTAGCTCTGATCTCAGCAGTCGGTATGAGATGGGCCACAAACCTGTTACGGTCTTGTGTTAGCTGTGTAGTATGTGATTTTTGGAAAATCGAATTTATTGAGACATATCTTACCGACTGACCATGGTGAACTCAGCGTCATATTCATCTACTGACTTGGTCCACATTGAACCTTGTTGCAGATGGATGAACTGCTGTTCCATGTCGAAGCGGGCAGTCTCAGGGAAGTACTTTGTGTCGAACATGTCGCGGAAAGTCTTCCATTCGATAGGTTGTTCAAGATGACTTTCTTCTGCCTTCCACCAATTCCGTGTATTATCCGTGAGCTGCAGTTTCGTAACACGGACCCAAGCTCCCTCTGGCACTTGTGCCGCTATCAGATCATCTTCGATACTCTGAGTCTATTCTTCAGCTTCCAGTGGGCTTTCCTTTCCTGAGAACTGTTTGGGGTGCAAAGCCCTGAATTACTTCACCCTAGGTGCTTCTGCCTCAGGACGGTTCATTAAAAGAGCAGTCTGCTGCTGCTGTCCCTCTAGGAGGCTGCGGATCGCCTCAAGCAGAATCGTCTCCTTGTTGAGCGGAGCAGGGACGACAGGTGTGATTGGTAGTGGAGGTGGAGTGTTGTTGAAGTTGGTGCTGGTGTTGTTTTGGGAATCCATAATCTTGAATGAAAAATTTTGGTTAGGACAGATTAAAAGTATATGAAATGATAAGATTCAAGGAACTTGAATTGTAAATAATGTTTTAGTTGCTGGTTCTTGTGTTATATTGCTTAGGTTGTTCATGCAGAATAGAACTGCATGATAGTGTTCCAAACAGCTCTGACCTGTATGGGCCACCAACAAAACCTGTCACGCCGCGTTTCCCGGTGTACGGCGAAGAGGGCGCGACGAGGCCACTACGTATCTACTCTAAAGTAAATACGCTAAGCGTAACTAAGCAATATAAAAGAAATGTACACAAGAGACAAATGTAATGAAACAACAACTTTATTTATTAACATTCTTTTTACAATGCATGGAAAAATAAATACATGGGATAAAGCGATGCCTAAACAGTGTCATAACCGAAATGAAAAGTATTGAAATGAAATGTGTACAATGAATCTAAAGCTCTGAGTCGTAGGCTAGCTGATCCAAGTCCTCGCTGGTGGGCTCGATCTACTGAGTGTCCAGATCATCTGACAACATTTCAAAGAAGAAAGAGAAGGAATGTCGTCAGCGAACAATCGCTCGGTAAGTCCCAAACATAAGGGAGAAATAGAATAGACAGAGAGTAAGAGAGAGAGAGTAGCTTTTACAGATGTATTATATTGTTATATTGTTATATTTAGTGTTAACGCTGTTATTTGTAGCTTGGTACAGATGAATGCCAGTGTATACGAGAGTAGTCTTTATATGCCAGAGACTAGAGGCAAATGGAAGTACAAGGCTCCGTTAGAAAGCCCGGAACAACGGTATGGTATTCAGGTTAGGTGTCTTAAATCTTGCAGTCTCGTGCCACTTCTAACACCTTCCGTACCAATCTACCCCTTAAACCCCGCGATATCTTGATTGTATTGTTTGTATTGTATTGCAACGTGGATTGTCTTGTAATATAGATTGTATAATTGGATGACTTGCCGAAACTACGATATCAGTTAATGGATGTAACTGGAGAACCATGGATGTAACTGGAGAACCATGGATGCAACTAGAGAATCATGTAAATAGAATTATATCCATGGTTTGGTTCAGTCAATACAGATTGAATAGCTTGAACGGATTGATTATATGGATTCATGGATTCATATTGAATAGTAATATTGTAGATTGTACTTGAATCATATTCAAGTTAGATTATTATAATGAGACTCAGTCTGAGTCAGAACAATTAGAAAAGAAATTGAAGTCCTGATTGTTTTGATATTATCGGTAACCACTGCACATGGGCTGTAGGATTTGTGTCTTTTTCAAAGACGATTACCGTGTTGATAACAGCTTTGTTAAGTTATCTACCTTAAATAGGCAAGCACCCACTTCTCCAGCTCCCTGAAGCTCAAGTGATTGGTCCCGCTTAAACCTATATTTATTAGGGTCCTTAGGGTAATTTATAGAACTTGAGAGGGTTGTATGTAAAAATACTTTTGTATAATTTTCAAAATACTCCCCAAGTATTTAATTATTGTCTTTAGAGTTTTCATAGATGTAGATTTTATATTTATGATATTTCTACCGAAGATAACCTAATTTCATAATATAGGGTATTTAATTGTAATATTGAACTTGTATGGAATTCATGGTATTTTAATGTAAAGTGATTCTTGTGATTTTAGAAAAAGTTGGAATATTTATATTATCACAAGAATAGATATTTTAATGATATATATTTATATAAAAATAATTTTAATATATATTATATTTCTAGAAATCTTATTTTCTTAACATATTTGTATTTTAAATCTTTCGAGACCGAATGCTCCTTGCGGAGGTCTGCATCTCACACTACTATGCCCATGGATGTGCGATAATTCGCACCATCCCAGTTGGGTTCCCCAAAATTGGTTGTAACGGCGCTTTGCAAAGATTGTAAAAATACGTAATCTTGTAGAAAACGGTTTTAATAGTAAATGGTATTTATATGTAAAGTTTCGTTTTCCCGTATTCTATGTTCTCGAAAGTTATTGGGCTATATTGCATATGAGTGTTGTGAGTAGGTAGGTCATTATCTCGTGATCTACTTAAAAGTATAGCAAGATTGTGATATTTTAATGTCGAAATTAAACTACATGGTATTTTATTGAAAAAGTGCGATAAAACTTGAAATATACATTCTTTTGAAATGGAATTTGTTCCATATATTTTGTTAATGATTAATAGTCAATATGTAAGAGTTTTGTATGGTTATGTTAAGAAAAATTGAACTTTATAAAGAAAACCGAATCGGAAGTCGGATTTAACTCCGCTTCCGTCGGGTTTTAGTTTTACAAAGTTTTAGAATAGAATAGAGAAGAGAGAGGTGGGACTTACAGGCTTAGAATCAAGAGAAGAGGTAGAGGAGGAAGTAGGATTCGTCGGTGCGTTGTTTCGTTGCCGGAAGCTCCTAGGGTCGTCGTCGGAAGATCGCCGGAGTTTCGCCCTTCGCTAACTCCACTTGTACATAAAAGTTCTAAGGATTTTCTTGAGAGTTTTGGACAGAAATTTTGAGTGAGGGGTGTGTGTTTAGGGTTGATATTTATAGGGTAAAGTTAGGGTTAGGGTAGGTGAAAAGTTGTATTGAAAATGTAATAAAATTTGTATTTAAAATGGAGTAAATAGGTGTTTTAAAAGACTCTGTTACTGTGCAGTAAATTTAAACCATACAGGGGTTTAGGGAAGACCAAGAGGCGGAACTTTCATGTTGGACAATCGGCGATTCGGCCGAGTTCGGCCGGCGGCGGCGGGCCGAGTCGGCCGAATCGGGCCGGGGCTCGCCGCTACGTGTCCCTCGTCGCTTTATGTAGCCCCTGGGTCAGTTTATTTTACATGTGTAGTGGGGTTTTTATGAGTTATGCACATGTAGACCCTTGGACTTCTAAAAATTCAAAACAAAATAATATTAAAAAATAATATGGGGGATGGGATTTGAACTCTGGTGGTTTGGCTCAGCAGTATAAGGTCTTACCAATGAGCTACAAGCTCCTTCTTGCTATTAAAAAGCAAAACAAATTTATAATTTTTGCTCAAGCAAAAATACCCCTTTCTGTAATTTTGAAAAAATTGTACAGAAATTTTGGGGTTGTTACATTCTACCCTCCTTATAAAAATTGTACAGAAATTGTCCTCGAAATTTGTAAAAGCAAAGTGTAACAGATTCAAGGAAAGTTTGGTGACTGATGTACTTATAGTGTATGAAAAATAACATAGTGATACAACAGTTTTAGAATGTGAGAGAGAATTACCACTGTTACCTTGACCTACAGCCTCGGCTTCTACGGCTACTAATGTGAAAGTCTGATGCTGTGGTACATTCCTCCTAGCTGGAGGCACATTCTGTCCTTGGGGCATGTTTCTTTGCCCTTGAGGCATGTCTCTCATTGCTTATTAGAATTGGAGAGTAGGCTGTGTAGGTGGTGGAGCAGGGAGTGCTAGACAAGGTGCAGGAGCCTGGATAGCTGGCTGCTGCGGGTATTTGGTGGGCGTGTGAGCTGGATTACGTCTATAAGGACAGTTTCCAATTCCGTGATTGGACGTCCACAAATTATACATAGGCCCTTTGCGCGCCTACAGTCCTTCCACAAGTGTCCCTTTCTCCTGCAGTAGTAGCAGAAGTCTGGACTCGACTGGTTATTGATTTCTTTAGTTCTCCTGGGTTCGAATGATGGCCTGGAAGAGGCTCCTCCTGCCATTTGAGTAGCAGGGCGTTTCAAACCGGCAGATTGAGATCTGCCCTTCCTCTTTACTACTGCCTCATATCTTCTGGCAGCCTTTAAAGCCAAATCATAGGTTGGGAAATCCCCTGTATCTAGAGCAGCTTGGATTTCCGGGTCCAACCCTTACTGAAAACTTTTAGCTCTGATCTCAGCAGTCGGTATGAGATGGGCCGCAAACCTGTTACGGTCTTGTGTTAGCTGTATAGTATGTGATTTTTGGAAAATCGAATTTATTGAGACATATCTTACCGACTGAGCATAGTGAACTCAACGTCATATTCATCTGCTGACTTGGTCCACATTGAACCTTGTTGCAGATGGATGATTTGCTGTTCCATGTCGAAGCGGGCAGTCTCAGGGAAGCACTTTGCGTCGAACATATCGCGGAAAGTCTTCCATTCGATGGGTTGTTCAAGACGACTTTCTTCCGCCTTCCACCAATTCCGTGCATTGTCCGTGAGCTGCAGTTTCGCAACACGGACCCAAGCCCCCTCTGGCACTTGTGCCGCTGCCAGATCATCTTTGATACTCTGAGCCTATTTCTCAGCTTCCAGTGGGCTTTCCTTTCCTGAGAACTGTTTGGGGTGCAAAGCCCTGAATTGCTTCACCGAGGTGCTTCTGTCTCGGGACGGTTCATTAAAAGAGCAGTCTGCTGCTGCTGTCCTTTTAGGAGGCTGCGAATCGCCTCAAGCAGAACTATCTTCTTATTGAGCAGAGCAGGGACGATAGGTGTGATTGGTAGTGGAGGTGGAGTGTTGTTGAAATTGGTGCTGGTGTTGTTTGGGGAATCTATAATCTTGAATGAAAAATTTTGGTTAGTACAGATTCAAAATATATGAAATGATAAGATTCAAGGAACATGAATTGTAAAGAATGTTTTAGTTGCTGGTTCTTGTGTTATATTGCTTAGGTTGTTCCCGAAGAATAGAACTGCATGATAGTGTTCCATACAGCTCTGATCTGCATGGGCCACCAACAAAACCTGTCACGCCCCGCTTCCCGGTGTACGGCGAAGGGGGCGCGACGAGGCCGCTACGTATCTACTTTGAAGTAAATACGCTAAGCGTAACTAAGCAATATAAAAAAAATGTACAAAACAGACAAATGTAATGAAACAACAACTTTATTTATTAACATTCTTTTTATAATACATGGAAAAGTAAATACATGGGATATAGCGATGCCTAAACAGTGTCATAACAGAAATGAAAAGTACTGAAATGAAATGTGTACAATGAATCTAAAGTTCTGGGTTGTAGGCTAGCTGATCCAAGTTCTCGCTGGTGGGCTCAATCTCCTGAGTGTCCAGATCACCTGACAACATTACAAAGAAGAAAGAGAAGGAATGTCGTCAGCGAACAATCGTTCGGTAAATCCCAAAGATAAGGGAGAAATAGAATAGACAGATATTCGGATCCCATAATCAATACACCTCGGCCTACCCTTGGCAGGGGGAATCTGTAATACGCCTGTTGAGCGGCGCATATTTCCCATCTCAATGGGGTGACGAAAAGCACTCTACAGATTCTGGCACGCCCGGTGGGACCATTTCTCTCCTCCCATATTTCGGGTTAAATGTTCATGCGAACTCAATCAACATATACATCGATTGCCTGTACTAAAATCATGTTTCCTTGCGTAGGTTAATAGTTTCCAATTGCAATATTCGGACGTAGCAAAATGTCTCTAAGGACGAGCTCAGCTCTCAACATAGCTCCCTTCTCCTACACGATGAAGATAGACGCCAGGACGGTCCTCCCGGCAAGTCTCGAACGACAGTGGGAAGAACAGCTACTACAATTTGGATCTATTTTATTTGTCTCGGCTAACGCCATCCCTGCTCCTTAAGCCCCGGTTGCTGCTAAACCGCCCTCAAAAGGGAAAAGACCAAATGTCATGGTCGCAAAGACGCCCCAACCCAAAAGCAAGTCGGTGTTCGAACGGCTCTCCTTAGGCCCAGCTGGGGGAAAAGCCTCCATATGTCGTGGGCAAAGCTCAGGCGATGCCTTCGACGAGTGCGTAAGCGGATGTCTTTTCAAAACTCTCTACCAGCCGGCCTACGGCGACTTCCCGAAGAGCAGAAGCTTGCCAGGCACTCAAAACAGAGAAGCTGAGGCAGAAGCGGCTCAGATATAGAGCCAACAAGAGGGCCAAGACTTTGGCCAAGTGGAATCTTGTGAGGTTCCAAGCGTAGGGTCACCCTGCGACGATGGCCGAGTCGGCCGTGAAAGTCAGCAATTCCTTTGAACCTCTTAAGTGGGTTCACAAAAACGCAATGACCACCGGGATGAAGGAGACAGCAGTCCAAACATTGCTACAATGAGACATGTTCCAGCCCCAATAGAGAAAGTATGACACTGTCTCTTCAAGAGTCTATCAGGCGCTCTATGCCGCACGAAAGAAGCGGGGCAAATACAGAAAAGAAGCACTAGCACTATTTAAGAATCCGGTTAGGCCAACCATCTTTAATCGATTGTCCGTTACCAAAATAGAAGGGCCAAGACAGCGGTCCACGAAATCCGCTGCCAATAATGAAAAGACAGCTTGATATGTTATCCATACGGTCTATATGGCGAGCGTGTATGCCAGCGACAACTTGCACGGAAAAAACAAGGATGGGGCCACCACATCCCAAGCCCAATCTGGCTTGAATGTGGTTGCCGCTTTCAAAGATCAGCCACCTCCGCTGGATGATGAAAACCCTCTCGATGAGGCCGATAGGCAGAAGGACCCCTCAGTCCATATGGAATCAAGTTCGGACAGCAAAGAAGAACCGACTTTCTGTTCCAGGACTGCAGAGCAAAAGCTGCATCAAGAGCTTCGAAAAAAGCCCAGGAGCAAAAATAAAGAAATGGCCAAGCTTCACTCCAAAATCGACGACCTGACAAATGTTGTGATGCAGCTCACGGCTCAAATTGCTCGAGCGCCTTCCAATCAGTCACATGTCTCTACTCATGAGCCGAGTGATGACAACCCGAAGCAACCGATGCATGTCCTCTCCGGTCTAAGATTGGGTGAGCCGCACGAAAGTCGGCCACATTATGCTTCTGGGGACACCTTGGCCCCAGATAGCACTATCTCACTAACACAAGATCGGATAATGGATTTGGTCACCGGCAAGGTTAAAACATTGGTGGCCGAAGCCGAAGCTTATAAAGAAATTGGCAGCAGTGGATGGCCATTTCCCACACAGTACGATCTGATCGAGTTCCCCAGCAGCTATGTCATCCCTAAATTCGGAAGATTTGATGGGACGGGAAATGCGAATTAGCACATCGCCCACTTTAAAGCCTCATGCGACAATACTGGGAACAATGATGCGCTTCTCCTCCGCCAGTTCGTTAATAGCTTAACCGATGTCGCTTTCGACTGGTACGCTAGCATACCGGATGGCTCCGTTACTAGTTTCGTCTAAATGGAATCTCTGTTTCGGCAAGGTTCATGAGTGTCAGCGATAAGATCACCATTGCCGAATTCGTAAGAACCAAGCCAAAGAAAAACGGAAGCAGCACGGATTTTATAACCCGATGGCGCAATCTTTCCGTCAAATGTGAACCGCCGATAGAGCAGGACCAATCTGTCAGTCTCCTCGTCGGAAATCTCAATAATTGAATGCTCCGTTTCTATGCACCGCGGGTCTCAAAGCATTCCAAGAGCTAACCAGAAAAGTTCATATGTTGGAGCACTCAAAGCAGGAGTCCTCCTCTGATTCCTAAAATAACAATAGATCCTGGAGAAATCGAAAGGACGATAATCGCAAAAGCGGAAATTCTAACGATGCTGAATCTTTTAACGCTTCGGCTAACCGAAATAAGCGAGGGATGAGCGGGCCTAATGCCAACCATCCTCGGAAGCCAGTGTTCGGAGGGGGAGGAGAATCTCCACTGAAAGAGAAGTTGGATAAGGTCTATTACTTCGGAAGGGACAAAGTCCACAAGATATTCAAGGACGCCCTGAGAAACGGTCTACAATTGCCAAAATCAAAGAGACCGCAAGAAGAGAATATGACCAACGACCCTAAATATTGCCCCTATCACAGAGTGATAAGTCATGCCATTAAGGACTGCTTCGTCTTCAAAGATTGGGTTGAAAAGAAATACAAGGCAGGAGAGATATAATTGTCTAAAGGCATGTTAACAAACAGTCAAGCTGCGACCGCAAATTTCATACAAACGGAGACCGAAGTCCTTCGGGAACCTAATTCTCTCAGACATCTGCCTTTCCTTAAAAAGAGCGGACCAAGGCAACAAGCTAAGATCCAAACGAGCAACATTGCCAATGAAGAAGTAGTACACAACCCATACGGTCTATATGATGGAGCTCAGAGGAACAAGTCCTCCTATGCCTTATAGCCATGACAATGAAGCGGTTGTTTCCATCCAACACAGGCTCGATCCAAATGATGAAGAGCTCGCTCAGGCCATTTGGCCAAAGAAACCCATGGTTCTTGCTGAATCAAGCTCATGCGATAAGGATGACCCCGTTGTCATACCCGGAACTATAGAACAAGTATTATTCCAATGGCTTCAAAAGCAACTTCAGGACAGGGAAGAGAAGATGGCCAAGATCCATTCCAAAGTCAACGAGCTGGCAAACATCGTCACAGAACTCATGACCCAAGTCGCCCGATTGCAATTACAGCAAAATCAAATTTTAGTTCATGAGCCAGGAATCGATATCCGAAAGAAGCCAACCGATACTCCCTTCATCTTAAAAGCGGAACACATTTGCGAAAAACGACCGCGATCAGCTTCCAGTCTTTCCAATACGTGCACTGAATGGTTTGGGAGTCACTGCTAAACCTTAGGTGTTGCAAGACAAGGAAAATACTAATACACCTAATAAGCAAGTACATGAGTAATCGGTCGGTTAGTACCTAAAGAAATATTAACGGTCGCATGAAAAATGTGTGAGTAAATCTATCTAAATATTCATCAAATTAAAAAGTACCGAGGCAGATGGACAAGAGTATGATAACTTGAATTGAATTCTTCGAGTGTAGGGATGTTCTTTACACACACGTAGGGGTATATGATCGACGTTTGGAAGAAAAATAGGAATGAAGAATAAGGACGATGTTTTATTGAGAGATGATGTGATTTCTAATATCTTTTCATGACTATTAAGATAGGGCTCATGACAACCGAAAAGCTAGTATTTGTTGGAAACTCTAATTTTCAAAATCTTTCTTTTATAATTCTTATCTTTATATGTAACGTTCACGGTCTTCCTTTTATTATGGGATTTTGTGGGTGTAATCCGCTGAAAACCCTCAGGAGACAACACTCCTCCTATTAGGGACACCTAGAGATTTAAAGGCTTGTTGCACGTACTCAGTGCAATCGTGTTGCCTACGAAAGTGTGCTAGTTAGTTTTTTTTTCTTTATTTTCTCCTTCTCTTTTTAATAAAACAAGTTTGCTCGAGACGACCAAAATTAAGTTTGGGGGAATTTGATCAGTCGAAAATATTGCATTTTTAACACATCAATTTCGCTACTCTTTGCAATCATCTAAAGGTGTTCGGTATGAATTTAGCACATATTAGCAATTTGTCAGTAAAATACCAAATAACATGCGTTATACATTATAACCGGCATTTTGAGGGAAATTGAGTGTTTATTATTGCACGCATGATCTTTGTATATCGCAACACTTGTCTCGAGATTGTATGCAGGAAATTCCAGGTAAAGAGCTGAAACTGCTAAAAGTGTTGATAACAATACGCCAAGTCCAAGAATTATGATCTGGCAGTGAATAAGAAAGCATAAAAATATTCCAGACATCCGAAAAGTGCCTTAAAGCCAACAGAAGAATTACCAGAAAATTTCATGCAGCAAGCCTTCTATACGGCCGCGGATCCGCGGCCGAAGAGGCCTATTCGCGGTGGATCCGCAGCCACGATGACACATCAGCGGCAAATTACTATCTCGGGGTTCTCCTTTCAGTAGCCTAACTTCTTCAACACACTTCAATCTCTAGAGATCTCCAGAAGCATCCGTCCTAACAGCCAAGCTTCTTGTACAAGCCTAATACCTCCAAACATCTCAAGCAAGCCAAATAACTAACTCAATCTAGAAGCTTCTACTCAACTACTAAGCTTGCAAGAGAAGCTAAACCTAGCTTAGCTTGTAAAGGAAGCTAAACCTAATCAATTTTCTAGGGGAAGCTAAAGGAGAAGACTATATAAAGAGACCCAAGGCTTCATCACAAGGTTGTTGAAAATTGAGCCAAAATTCTGCAAGTTGAGTGGCACAACTTGTGCATCCAAACCCTAACCCAAATACAATTCAAAATCCAATTCAAGATCATCGAGTACCAAATCAAGAAAGAATCCATCGAGCCTTTTTGAAGCAACGCCGATCTTCATCCGAGCAAGTGATTCAAGACGATCCACGACTCACGAAGACGATGCGAAGCTAATTCGACGATCGAGTTCTCTTCTCAATTCTTGTAGTCTTTGAGTGATTTGTAACGAAACGTTGAATAATAAAAGGTGAAAATTCTTGATCTTGCTTTTCTTTACATTTGAGCATTATGATGAATTCTCAATTCTTGATTGTTTCCTTTTTCATGATGTTTGAGTGAAAACTCCGCTCGTGGAGGAATCGAGAAAATAGATAGATGACGATGATTAAATCTTTGAACGATTCTTAAGTTTTATAAGTTTTGTAAACTTTAGAAAATTGAATCATCGACAACCTAGTTTCAAGCGAGATGCTTTCTTGAATGTTTTCGCTCTAAATTAGAGATCAACGATCGATGATTGAATTTCCTAGAGGCTGGAATTTGAATGCTAATCAACGAAAGGACAAGAGATATGATGAAGAAACCCTAGTTTCTTCAATAGATCCCTAAACCTCGTTGATCGTCATCGATCTAGCAACAAATCTTCAATAGATAAGAATTTGTAATCATAATTCTTCATCATCACTATCGATTGGATCGATTCCTACGAGCCTCATTAAAAATCTTGATAATTCAATTGATTTGGACAATTCTTGATTCTTGATCTATAGTATTTCTTGATATTAGATCTAGTTCTTTATATTTTTTGAAACTAAATTTCAAAATTCTTGAATCATTTTCTTTTCTCCTTTAATTTTCAATTCAACTAAAACAATTACGAGTAAATCACACTTTCCCTGTGGACGATCCGCACTCGCTAACGAAGCTACAATTGACAGCGTTATTGATTGCGGTTTACAAATTTCTTTGGTTGTGATCTTTACACTTTTCTAAACACGACATCGAAATCGAAGATCAATCAGTACCTCATCGCCGCAAGAAGAAGCTCCTAAAAGGCTGGTCTTCGATTGACTAGCAACCACAACGGTCTTTCTCAACGGGTCGTCCAAATCTAGCGTCTCAGTCTTCAACAAGCTGAGCAAAAGTACAAATGGGCCCGTAAAGAAACTCGTGATACCTGAAAAGGCTACCCTAAAATCGATAGCCCTCTCAACTCCTCCTACAGGCAAAGCCGTCAAAGGCGCTTCCCCCACCAAACAGTCAGTTTTTGAAAGGCAGACCGCTTCTCCTCAAACTTTAACAAGGACGTCAGTCTTCAATAGGATGACACCGATTGAAGCTCCTAAACAAAATGAGGGGCATGATAAAGCCGCTTCCCAAATTGAGGCGGTCCCTTCTGCGAGGCATGCTCAACGTCACCACTGGTGCCGAGTGAGAGAAGCTGGGGCTAACTCCCCCTCCGGACTCACCCCACCAGCTCCAATAGTGGAAGTCGACGCTGCTGTTCCAATCGAGAACAACTTTGATCCACTCAGGAGGGTACGTAAGAACTCCCCGACGGCAGTGCTGATAAAATCACCTCTGCCAGTAGAGGTCCATGTGCAGGTAAAGCCAGAACGGCCTCATCAGCGGCTCTTCTCACAAATTTATAGGGTCTGACGGAAAGTCCAAGACTTTGTGATTGACAAAGATTACTCTCGTCGACCTGAGAAAACTAAGGGCCGACAAGAAAAAGATCACTCCTCCACCATGCGACGGGGGACTTCTCCTAAACAGGTGCCTATCACAACAGCCTCTTCAACTCTAATCTTTCATAAAAGAACGAGGCTGGAGAAAACTCTACCGCCCGCGGCAAATTTCAAAGGCGATAGACCTGAACGCCCCAAGGCCGAGGGCATGACAATACATACGGTCTACATGGCTTCGGGAAAAGAAAAAAGTCGTGCTTCGATGAGTCACCGACCGCAAACTCGGTCGCTGACAAAGGCTCAGGAGCAACAACAAAAGATTCAGGAAATGCTGACCAAAATGGCAGCACTTATGGGACAGAAAGAAAGTCCGGACAAAGAAGCTGAACAGCGCCAAGGGCAAGAGACCGATACAGAGTTTCTGCGAAGGGTGCTCGAGAGAAAGGACAAGGAAGCCACTGAGCAAGCTGCTAACATAAAGCAGATGGCTCTCTTGTTCCAAGACATGGCTGGAATGATGATCCAGGCAGAACCCCCGGCCGAAGGTTCGCCGATAATCGTCGAGGATGACAGAGGGGAAATATCAAACCCTCCTCCGGCCTTATCATCGGCCAAAGAGGAAACGATCTCTAAGGCCGCCCTTGATAATTATATTGCTCAACAAATAAGAGCTCATCAAGCTAATGAGATCGCTGGACAAATTGTCAGAACCGGACGACCATATCTAGGCTGGTATGATCAAATCAAATACCCGCCGGAATATACGATCCCTAAATTCCATGTATACAAAGGGACAGGAAACCCACACCAGCACATCGCGCAATTCAGATCTCTGTGTGGCAACACTGGAGGCGGCGACAACTGTTGCTTCGCCAGTTTATTGGCAGCCTATAAGAAACAGCTTTTGAATGGTCCTCAGAGCCCCCAAATGACTCTGTAAAAGCATTCACAGAGATGGAATAACTGTTCACACAGCGTTACGCCAGCGCGAGTGAGCATACTCCAATTATAGCATTAATCAATACTGTTGGGGTCAAAAATTACACTCTGGTTGACCAAGTCAAAATCAAAGTTTACCCCGAGCCAAATGGGGCCAAGCCCATGCCAAGTGGGCCCATGCCCAAATCAAGCCCGAACATGAAGCGACCGAGCTCCCCCATTCCAAGAAGAAAATTATGTAATAAATAAGTTTGATATAATTTTCATGCATGAAAGTAAAATAAATTGGCAAAAAGCCAAATATTTGTGAAGCCCATGGCTCATGGGCAAAAGAAATGAGCACAGGAGGCATTGAATAGGCAAAATGCCATTTTGTAAAGCCCAAGGGGCTAAGTGTAAATTTGTAAGCCTATATAAAGCAAACATGATGATGAAATGAGAAAGAACAATCCATTTCCCATAAAATTTCTTGGGTTTTGTGCCTCTTTTTTCAAGATTCACAGCCTCCTTCTTTTTTTCTTTTCTTTTTTTGAATTAAATCAAGAGTTTAACTCTTGTTTTCTAAAAAAAAAGAAATAATTTTTCACTATAAGATTTATGGAGAGGTGTTCAAATTTTCTGTCAAGTCTCTAAAAGGGAAGATTTTAAATCTCATCTTCCTTCCCCACAAGATCTAAAAAAAGGAAGAGTGAAGAAGGAGAAAAAGATCCATCCTTAAAAGACCCCACTTTGAGAGGATTCAAGGCTCAAAAAGTAGAAAGAGATCCCCTTTCATCATCCAAGATATAGATCTCGGTGCCTCAAGTGATCTTCTTTGGGTTTTCTAAAAATAAAAATCTTTTGGGAGTTCAACTCCAAATAAAATTATTTTGGGAGTTTAACTCCAAATAAAAAATTCTTCTGGAGTTTAACTCCATCTAATTTCTTTTGGAGTTTAACTCCATAATAAAATTCTTTTGGAGTACAACTCCATTATAAAATTTCTTTCAGTTTAAATCCATTTAAATTCTTTTGGAGTTTAACTCCACAAATAAAAATTCTTTTGGAGTTGAAAATCCTTTTTAAGAGTTTAACTCTATAATAAATTTTTTTTGGGGAGTTTAACTCCGCGTAAAATCTTTTGGAGTTTAACTCCATACAAATACTTTTGGGAGTCTAATTCCATAAAAAAATCTTTTAGAGTTTAACTCCATACAAATGTTTTTGAAGTCACCCCTTAAAAAAAATCTTTTTGGAGCCCCTTTTACTCTCTCTCATGTGAGGAGGAAGCATCCATTTTGGATTGCTCCCTCTTATGTGAGCTGGAGACTCCCATTTTGGGTTGCTCCCTCTCATGTGAGCGGGAGGCTCTCATTTTGGGAGCCCCTTTCTCCTTCGCATGTGAGGGGGAGGCTCCCATCTTGAGAGCCCTCTTTACTCCCTCTCATGTGAGAGATGAAAGCTCTCACTCTTTGGGAGATCCCTTTAAAAAAGGGGAGGAGGTTGTCTTTGGAGTTCAACTCTAAAATAAATTCTTTTGGAATTTAACTCTATTATAAAAAATTCTTCTAGAGTATAACTCCATTTAATTTCTTTCGGAGTTTAACTCCATAATATTTTTTTTTCGGAGTTTAACTCCATTTAAATCCTTTGGAGTTTAACTCCATAAATAAAAATTCTTTCGAAGTTCAACTCCATAATAAAAATTTATTCGGAGTTTAAATCCACTATAAAAATTCTTTTGGAATTTAACTCCTTAAAAAAAAAATTTTTGGAGCCCCCCTCACTTGAGGAGGAGGCTCCCATTAAATGGGAGCCCTCTGCTCCCTCTCACGTGAGAGGGAGGTTGCTCCTACTAAATAGGAGCTTTTCTTCTATACTCCCCTTCATGTGAGGAGGATGAATCTCCCATTAAGTGGGAGCTTCCCACTCTCACATGAGAGGGAGGCTCCCATTTAGTAGGAGCCTTCCCCCTTCCCCCACATGAATGCAGGGGGGCTTCCCCTCCTTTTTTTATTTTTATTTTTTTATGTAAAAAACAAATAATAGGAAAAAATAAAATAAAATAAAATATAAAATAAACAAAATAATTTTTTTAAAAAAATGATTCTTTTAACTTTTTATAAAAGAAATTGTCACGCCCCATTTTCCGGTGTACAGCGAAGGGGGCGCGACGAGGCCGCTACGTTTCTATTCTGAAGTAAATACGCTAAGCGTAACTAAGCAATATAAAAGAAATGTACTTAAGAGACAAATGTAATGAAACAGCAATTTTATTTATTAACATTCTTTTTACAGTACATGGAAAAGTAAATATATGGGATAAAGCGATGCCTAAACAGTGGCATAACAGAAATGAAAAGAACTGAAATGAAATGTGTACAATGAATCTAAAGCTCTGGGTCATAGGCTAGCTGATCCAAGTCCTCGCTGGTGGGATCGATCTCCTGAGTGTCCGGATCACCTGACAACATTCTAAAGAAGAAAGAGAAGGAATGTCGTCAGCGAACAATCGCTCGGTAAGTCCCAAAGATAAGGGAGAAATAGAATAGACAGAGAGTAAGAGAGAGAGAGAGAGTAGCTTTTACAGATGTATTATATTGTTATATTATTGTATTTAGTGTTAACGTTGTTGTTTGTAGCTTGGTACAGATGAATACCAGTGTATACGAGAGGAGTTTCTATATGTCAGAGACTAGAGGCAAATAGAAGTACAAGGCTCTGTTAGAAAGCCCGGAACAACGGCGTGGTATTCAGGTTAGGTGTCTTAAATCTTGCAGTCTCATGCCACTTCTAACACCTTCCGTACTAATTTACCCCTTAAACCCCGCGATGCCTTGAATGTATTGTTTGTATTGTATTGCAACATGAATTGTCTTGTAATATAAATTGTATAATTAGATGATTTGCCGAAACCATGATATCAGTAAATGGATGTAACTGGAGAATCATGAATGTAACTGGAGAATCATATAAATAGAAGTATATCCATGGTTCGGTTCAGTCAACACAGATTGAATAGCTTGAACAGATTGATTATATGAATTCATGAATTCATATTGAATTGTAATATTGTAGATTATACTTGAATCATATTCAAGTCAGATTATTATAATGAGACTCAGTCTGAGTAAGAAAAATTAGCAAAGAAATTGAAGTCCTGATTGTTTTGATGTTATCGGTAACCGCTGCACATGGGCGGCAGAATTTGTGTCTTTTTCAAAAAAAATTACCATGTTGATAATACCGTTGTTAAGTTGTCTACCTTAAATAGGCAAACACCCACTTCTCCGGCTCTCTGAGGCTCAAGAGATTGGTAACGCTTAAACCTATATTTACTAGGGCCCTTAGGGTAATTTATAGAACTTGAGGGGGTTTTATGTAAAAATACTTTTGTATACTTTTCAAAATATACCCCAAGTATTTAATTATCGTCTTTAGAGTTGTCATAGATGTAGATTTTATATTTGTGATATTTCTAGTGAAGATAACCTAATTTCATAATATAGGGTATTTAATTGTAATATTGAACTGGTATGGAATTTGTGGTATTTTAATGTAAAGTGATTCTTGTGATTTTAGAAAAACTTGGAATATTTATATTATCACAAAAATAGATATTTTAATGATATATATTTATATAAAAATAATTTTAATATATATTATATTTCTAGAAATCTCATTTTCTTATAATATTTGTATTTTAAATCTTTCGAGACCGAATACTCCTTACGGAGGTCTGCATCTCGTACTACTAATCCCAGGGATATGCGATAATCCGCACCATCCCAGTTGGCTTCCCCAAAATGGGTTGTAACGGCACTTTGCAAAGATTGTAAAAATACGTAATCTTGTAGAAAACGGTTTTAGTAAATGGTATTTATATGTAAAGTTTCGTTTTCCCGTATTCTATGTTCCCGAAAGTTATTGTTCTATGTTGCATATGAGTGTTGTGAGGAGGTGGGTCATTACCTCATGATCTACTTAAAGATATAGCAAGATTGTGATGTTTTAATGTCGAAATTAAACTACATGGTATTTTACTGAAAAAGTGCGATAAAACTTGAAATATACATTCTTTTGAAATGAAATTTGTTCCATATGTTTTGTTAATGATTAATAATCAATATGTAAGAGTTTTGTATGCGTATATTAAGGAAAATTGAAGTTTATAAAGAAAACCGAATCGGAAGTCGGATTTAACTCCGCTTCTGTTGGGTTTTAGTTTTACAAAGTTTTAGAATAGAATAGAGAAGAGCGAGGTGAATTACTGGCTTAGAATCAAGAGAAGAGGTAGAGGAGGAAGTAGGATTCGCCGGTGCATCGTTTCGTCGCCGGAAGCTCCTAGGGTCGTCGTCGGAAGATCGCCGGAGTTTCGCCCTTCGCTAACTCCACTTGTACACAAAAGTTCTAAGGATTTTCTTGAGAGTTTTGGACAGAAATTTTTAGTGAGGGGTGTGTGTTTAGGGTTGATATTTATAGGGTAAATCTAGGCTTAGGGTAGGTGAAAAGTTGTATTGAAAATGTAATAAAAATTGTATTTAAAATGGAGTAAATAGGTTTTTTACAAGACCCTGTTACTGTGCAGTAAATTTAAACCATACAGGGGTTTAGGGAAGACCAAGAGGCGGAACATTCATGTTGGAAAATCGGCGATCCGGCCGTGTCCGGCCGGCGGCGCCGGACCGAGTCGGACGAGTCGCCGGCCCGAGTCCGCCCAGTCGGGCCGGGGCTCGCCGCCACGTGTCCTTCGTCGCTTGGTGTAGCCCTTGGGTCAGTTTGTTTTACATGTGTAGTGGGGTTTTTACGAAGTTATAAAAATTCAAAACAAAACAATATTAAAAAATAATATGGGGGATGGGATTTGAACTCTGGTGCTTTGGTTCAGCAGTGCAAGGTCTTACCAATGAGCTACAAGCTCTTTCTTACTATTAAAAAGCAAAACAAAGTTATAACTTGTGCTCAGGCAAAAATACCCCTTTCTGTTATTTTGAAAAAATTGTACAGAAAGTTGTACAGAAAGTTTGGGGTTGTTACATTCTACCCTCCTTATAAAAATTTCGTCCTCGAAATTTATAAAAGGAAAGTGTAACAGATTCAAGGAAAGTTTGGTGACTGAAGTACTGATAGTGTATGAAAAATAACAAAGTGATACAAGGGTTTTAGAATGTGAAAAAGAATTACCAGTGTTACTTTGACCTACAGCCTCGGCTTCTACGGCTGCTAATGTGAAAGTCTGACGCTGTGGTACATTCCTCCTAGCTGGAGGCACATTCTGTCCTTGGGGCATGTTTCTTTGCCCTTGAGGCATGTCTCTCATTGCTTATTAGAATTGGAGAGTAGGCTGTGTAGGTGGTGGAGCAGGGAGTGCTAGACGAGGTGCAGGAGCCTGGATAGCTGGCTGCTGCGGGTATTTGGTGGGCGTGTGAGCTGGATTACGTCTATAAGGACAGTTTCCAATTCCGTGATTGGACGCGCCACAAATTATACATAGGCCCTTTGCGCGCCTACAGTCCTTCCACAAGTGTCCCTTTCTCCTGCAGTAGTAGCAGAAGTCTGGACTCGACTGGTTATTGATTTCTTCAGTTATCCTGGGTTTGAACGATGGCCTGGAAGAGTCTCCTCCTGCCATTCGAGTGGCAGGGCGTTTCTAACCGGCAGATTAAGGTCTGCCCTTCCTCTTTACTACTGCCTCATATCTTCTGGCAGCCTTCAAAGCCAAATCATGGGTTGGGAAATCCCCTGTAGCTAGAGCAGCTTGGATTTCCGGGTCCAACCCTTGCTGAAATCTTCTAGCTCTGATCTCAGCAGTCGGTATGAGATGGGCCACAAACCTGTTACGGTCTTGTGTTAGCTGTGTAGTATGTGATTTTTGGAAAATCGAATTTATTGAGATATATCTTACCGACTGACCATGGTGAACTCAGCGTCATATTCATCTACTGACTTGGTCCACATTGAACCTTGTTGCAGATGGATGAACTGCTGTTCCATGTCGAAGCGGGCAGTCTCAGGGAAGTACTTTGTGTCGAACATGTCGCGGAAAGTCTTCCATTCGATAGGTTGTTCAAGACGACTTTCTTCTGTCTTCCACCAATTCCGTGTATTATCCGTGAGCTGCAGTTTCGCAACACGGACCCAAGCTCCCTCTGGCACTTGTGCCGCTATCAGATCATCTTCGATACTCTGAGTCTATTCTTCAGCTTCCAGTGGGCTTTCCTTTCCTGAGAACTGTTTGGGGTGCAAAGCCCTGAATTACTTCACCCCAGGTGCTTCTGCCTCAGGACGGTTCATTAAAAGAGCAGTCTGCTGCTGTTGTCCCTCTAGGAGGCTGCGGATCGCCTCAAGCAGAACCGTCTCCTTGTTGAGCGGAGCAGGGACGGCAGGTGTGATTGGTAGTGGAGGTGGAGTGTTGTTGAAGTTGGTGCTGGTGTTGTTTGGGGAATCCATAATCTTGAATGAAAATTTTTGGTTAGGACAGATTAAAAGTATATGAAATGATAAGATTCAAGGAACTTGAATTATAAATAATGTTTTAGTTGCTGGTTCTTGTGTTATATTGCTTAGGTTGTTCATGCAGAATAGAACTGCATGATAGTGTTCCAAACAGCTCTGACCTGTATGGGCCACCAACAAAACCTGTCACGTCCCGCTTCCCGGTGTACGGCGAAGGGGGCGCGACGAGGCCACTAGGTATCTACTCTAAAGTAAATACGCTAAGCGTAACTAAGCAATATAAAAGAAAAGTACACAAGAGAAAAATGTAATGAAATAACAACTTTATTTATTAACATTCTTTTTACAATACATGGAAAAATAAATACATGGGATAAAGCGATGCCTAAACAGTGTCATAACCGAAATGAAAAGTATTGAAATGAAATGTGTACAATGAATCTAAAGCTCTGAGTCGTAGGATAGCTGATCCAAGTCCTCGCTGGTGGGCTCGATCTACTGAGTGTCCAGATCACCTGACAACATTCCAAAGAAGAAAGAGAAGGAATGTCGTCAGCGAACAATCGCTCGGTAAGTCCCAAACATAAGGGAGAAATAGAATAGACAGAGAGTAAGAAAGAGAGAGTAGCTTTTACAGATGTATTATATTGTTATATTGTTATATTTAGTGTTAACGCTATTATTTGTAGCTTGGTACAGAAGAATACCAGTGTATACGAGAGGAGTCTCTATATGCCAGAGACTAGAGGCAAATGGAAGTACAAGGCTCCGTTAGAAAGCCCGGAACAACGGTATGGTATTCAGGTTAGGTGTCTTAAATCTTGCAGTCTCGTGCCACTTCTAACACCTTCCGTACCAATCTACCCCTTAAACCCCGCGATATCTTGATTGTATTGTTTGTATTGTATTGCAACGTGGATTGTCTTGTAATATAGATTGTATAATTGGATGACTTGCCGAAACCATGATATCAGTGAATGGATGTAACTGGAGAACCATGGATGTAACTGGAGAACCATGGATGCAACTAGAGAATCATGTAAATAGAAGTATATCCATGGTTTGGTTCAGTCAACACAGATTGAATAGCTTGAACGGATTGATTATATGGATTCATGGATTTATATTGAATAGTAATATTGTAGATTGTACTTGAATCATATTCAAGTTAGATTATTATAATAAGACTCAGTCTGAGTCAGAACAATTAGAAAAGAAATTGAAGTCCTGATTGTTTTGATATTATCGGTAACCACTGCACATGGGCTGTAGGATTTGTGTCTTTTTCAAAGACGATTACCGTGTTGATAACACCTTTGTTAAGTTATCTACCTTAAATAGGCAAGCACCCACTTCTCCAGCTCCCTGAAGCTCAAGTGATTGGTCCCGCTTAAACCTATATTTATTAGGGTCCTTAGGGTAATTTATAGAACTTGAGAGGGTTGTATGTAAAAATACTTTTGTATAATTTTCAAAATACTCCCCAAGTATTTAATTATTGTCTTTAGAGTTTTCATAGATGTAGATTTTATATTTATGATATTTCTACCGAAGATAACCTAATTTCATAATATAGGGTATTTAATTGTAATATTGAACTTGTATGGAATTCATGGTATTTTAATGTAAAGTGATTCTTGTGATTTTAGAAAAAGTTGGAATATTTATATTATCACAAGAATAGATATTTTAATGATATATATTTATATAAAAATAATTTTAATATATATTATATTTCTAGAAATCTTATTTTCTTAACATATTTGTATTTTAAATCTTTCGAGACCGAATGCTCCTTGCGGAGGTCTGCATCTCACACTACTAAGCCCATGGATGTGCGATAATTCGCACCATCCCAGTTGGGTTCCCCAAAATGGGTTGTAACGGCGCTTTGCAAAGATTGTAAAAATACGTAATCTTGTAGAAAACGGTTTTAATAGTAAATGGTATTTATATGTAAAGTTTCGTTTTCCCGTATTCTATGTTCCCGAAAGTTATTGTGCTATATTGCATATGAGTGTTGTGAGTAGGTAGGTCATTACCTCGTGATCTACTTAAAAGTATAGCAAGATTGTGATATTTTAATGTCGAAATTAAACTACATGGTATTTTATTGAAAAAGTGCGATAAAACTTGAAATATACATTCTTTTGAAATGGAATTTGTTCCATATGTTTTGTTAATGATTAATAGTCAATATGTAAGAGTTTTGTATGGTTATGTTAAGGAAAATTGAACTTTATAAAGAAAACCGAATCGGAAGTCGGATTTAACTCCGCTTCCGTCGGGTTTTAGTTTTACAAAGTTTTAGAATAGAATAGAGAAGAGAGAGGTGGGACTTACAGGCTTAGAATCAAGAGAAGAGGTAGAGGAGGAAGTAGGATTCATCGGTGCGTTGTTTCGTTGCTGGAAGCTCCTAGGGCCGTCGTCGGAAGATCGCCGGAGTTTCGCCCTTCGCTAACTCCACTTGTACATAAAAGTTCTAAGGATTTTCTTGAGAGTTTTGGACAGAAATTTTGAGTGAGGGGTGTGTGTTTAGGGTTGATATTTATAGGGTAAAGTTAGGGTTAGGGTAGGTGAAAAGTTGTATTGAAAATGTAATAAAATTTGTATTTAAAATGGAGTAAATAGGTGTTTTAAAAGACTCTGTTACTGTGCAGTAAATTTAAACCATACAGGGGTTTAGGGAAGACCAAGAGGCGGAACTTTCATGTTGGACAATCGGCGATTCGGCCGAGTTCGGCCGGCGGCGGCGGGCCGAGTCGGCCGAATCGGGCCGGGGCTCGCCGCTACGTGTCCCTCGTCGCTTTATGTAGCCTCTGGGTCAGTTTATTTTACATGTGTAGTGGGGTTTTTATGAGTTATGCACATGTAGATCCTTGGACTTCTAAAAATTCAAAACAAAATAATATTAAAAAATATTATGGGGGATGAGATTTGAACTCTGGTGGTTTGGCTCAGCAGTATAAGGTCTTACCAATGAGTTACAAGCTTTTTCTTGCTATTAAAAAGCAAAACAAATTTATAATTTTTGCTCAAGCAAAAATACCCCTTTTTGTAATTTTGAAAAAATTGTACAGAAAGTTTGGGGTTGTTACATTCTACCCTCCTTATAAAAATTGTACAGAAATTGTCCTCGAAATTTGTCAAAGCAAAGTGTAACAGATTCAAGGAAAGTTTGGTGAATGATGTACTTATAGTGTATGAAAAATAACATAGTGATACAACAGTTTTAGAATGTGAGAGAGAATTACCACTGTTACCTTGACCTACAGCCTCGGCTTCTACAGCTACTAATGTGAAAGTCTGATGCTGTGGTACATTCCTCCTAGTTGGAGGCACATTCTGTCCTTGGGGCATGTTTCTCTGCCTTCGAGGCTGTCCCTTAGTGCTTGTTGGAATTGGCGAGTAGGCTGTGCAGGTGGTGGAGCAGGGAGTGCTAGACGAGGTGCAGGAGGCTGGATAGCTGGCTGCTGCGGGTATTTGGTGGGCGTGTGAGCTGGATTGCGTCTATAAGGACAGTTTCCAATTCCGTGATTGGACACACCACAAACTATACGTAGGCCCTTTGCGCACCTACAGTCCTTCCACAAGTGTCCCTTTCTCCTGCAGTAGTAGCAGAAGTCTGGACTCGACTGGTTACTGATTTCTTCAGTTCTCCTGGGTTCGAATGATGGCCTGGAAGAGGCTCCTCCTGCCATTTGAGTAGCAGGGCGTTTCAAACCGGCAGATTGAGATCTGCCCTTCCTCTTTACTACTGCCTCATATCTTCTGGTAGCCTTTAAAGCTAAATCATGGGTTGGGAAATCCCCTGTAGCTAGAGCAGCTTGGATTTCCGGATCCAACCCTTACTGAAAACTTTTAGCTCTGATCTCAGCAGTCGGTATGAGATGGGCCGCAAACCTGTCACGGTCTTGTGTTAGCTGTGTAGTATGTGATTTTTGGAAAATCGAATTTATTGAGACATATCTTACCGACTGAGCATGGTGAACTCAACGTCATATTCATCTGCTGACTTGGTCCACACTGAACCTTGTTGCAGATGGATGATTTGCTGTTCCATGTCGAAGCGGGCAGTCTCAGGGAAGCACTTTGCGTCGAACATATCGCGGAAAGTCTTCCATTCGATGGGTTGTTCAAGACGACTTTCTTCCGCCTTCCACCAATTCCGTGCATTGTCCGTGAGCTGCAGTTTCGCAACACGGACCCAAGCCCCCTCTGGCACTTGTGCCGCTGCCAGATCATCTTTGATACTCTGAGCCTATTTCTCAGCTTCCAGTGGGCTTTCCTTTCCTGAGAACTGTTTGGGGTGCAAAGCCCTGAATTGCTTCACCCCAGATGCTTCTGTCTCGGGATGGTTAATTAAAAGAGCAGTCTGCTGCTGCTGTCCTTTTAGGAGGCTGCGAATCACCTCAAGCAGAACCATCTTCTTATTGAGCGGAGCAGGGACGATAGGTGTGATTGGTACTGGAGGTGGAGTGTTGTTGAAATTGGTGCTGGTGTTGTTTGGGGAATCTATAATCTTGAATGAAAAATTTTGGTTAGTACAGATTCAAAATATATGAAATGATAAGATTCAAGGAACATGAATTGTAAAGAATGTTTTAGTTGCTGGTTCTTGTGTTATATTGCTTAGGTTGTTCACGCAGAATAGAACTGCATGATAGTGTTCCATACAGCTCTGATCTGCATGGGCCACCAACAAATCCTGTCACGCCCCGCTTCCCGGTGTACGGCGAAGGGGGCGCGACGAGGCCGCTACGTATCTACTTTGAAGTAAATACGCTAAGCGTAACTAAGCAACATAAAAGAAATGTACAAAAGAGACAAATGTAATGAAACAACAACTTTATTTATTAATATTCTTTTTATAATACATGGAAAAGTAAATACATGGGATATAGCGATGCCTAAACAGTGTCATAACAGAAATGAAAAGTACTGAAATGAAATGTGTACAATGAATCTAAAGTTCTGGGTTGTAGGTTAGCTGATCCAAGTTCTCGCTGGTGGGCTCAATCTCCTGAGTGTCCAGATCACCTGACAACATTCCAAAGAAGAAAGAGAAGGAATGTCGTCAGCGAACAATCGTTCGGTAAATCCCAAAGATAAGGGAGAAATAGAATAGACAGATATTCGGATCCCATAATCAATACACCTCGGCCTACCCTTGGCAGGGGGAATCTGTAATACGCCTGTTGAGCGGCGCATATTTCCCATCTCAATGGGGTGACGAAAAGCACTCTACAGATTCTGGCACGCCCGGTGGGACCATTTCTCTCCTCCCATATTTCGGGTTAAACGTTCATGCGAACTCAATCAATATATACATCGATTGCCTGTACTAAAATCATGTTTCCTTGCGTAGGTTAATAGTTTTCAATTGCAATATTCGGACGTAGCAAAATGTCTCTAAGGACGAGCTCAGCTCTCAACATAGCTCCCTTCTCCTACACGATGAAGATAGACGCCAGGACGGTCCTCCCGGCAAGTCTCGAACGACAGTTGGAAGAACAGCTACTACAATTTGGATCTATTTTATTTGTCTCGGCTAACGCCATCCCTGTTCCTTAAGCCCCGGTTGCTGCTAAACCGCCCTCAAAAGGGAAAAGACCAAATGTCATGGTCGCAAAGACGCCCCAACCCAAACGCAAGTCGGTGTTCGAACGGCTCTCCTTAGGCCCAGCTGGGGGAAAAGCCTCCAGATGTTGTGGGCAAAGCTCAGGCGATGCCTTCGACGAGTGCGTAAGCGGATGTCTTTTCAAAACTCTCTACCAGCCGGCCTACGGCGACTTCCCGAAGAGCAGAAGCTTGCCAGGCACTCAAAACAGAAAAGCTGAGGCAGAAGCGGCTCAGATATAGAGCCAACAAAAGGGCCAAGACTTTGGCCAAGTGGAATCTTGTGAGGTTCCAAGCATAGGGTCACCCTGCGACGATGGCCGAGTCGGCCGTGAAAGTCAGCAATTCCTTTGAACCTCTTAAGTGGGTTCACAAAAACGCCATGACCGCCGGGATGAAGGAGACAGCAGTCCAAACGTTGCTACAATGAGACGTGTTCCAGCCCCAACAGAGAAAGTATGACACAGTCTCTTCAAGAGTCTATCAGGCGCTCTATGCCGCACGAAAGAAGCGGAGCAAATACAGAAAAGAAGCACTAGCACTATTTAAGAATCCGGTTAGGCCAACCATCTTTAATCGATTGTCCGTTACCAAAATAGAAGGGCCAAGACAGCGGTCCACGAAATCCGCTGCCAATAATGAAAAGACAGCTTGATATGTTATCCATACGGTCTATATGGCGGGCGCGTATCCCAGCGACAACTTGAACGGAAAAAACAAGGATGGGGCCACCACATCCCAAGCCCAATCTGGCTTGAATGTGGTTGCCGCTTTCAAAGATCAGCCACCTCCGCTGGATGATGAAAACCCTCTCGATGAGGCCGATAGGCAGAAGGACCCCTCAGTCCATGTGGAATCAAGTTCGGACAGCAAAGAAGAACCGACTTTCTGTTCCAGGACTGCAGAGCAAAAGCTGCATCAAGAGCTTCAAAAAAAGCCCAGGAGCAAAAATAAAGAAATGGCCAAGCTTCACTCCAAAATCGACGACCTGACAAATGTTGTGATGCAGCTCACGGCTCAAATTGCTCGAGCGCCTTCCAATCAGTCACATGTCTCTACTCATGAGCCGAGTGATGACAACCCGAAGCAACCGATGCATGTCCTCTCCGGTCTAAGATTGGGTGAGCCGCACGAAAGTCGGCCACATTATGCTTCTGGGGACACCTTGGCCCCAGATAGCACTATCTCACTAACACAAGATCGGATAATGGATTTGGTCACCAGCAAGGTTAAAACATTGGTGGCCGAAGCCGAAGCTTATAAAGAAATTGGCAGCAGTGGATGGCCATTTCCCACACGGTACGATCTGATCGAGTTCCCCAGCAGCTATGTCATCCCTAAATTCGGAAGATTTGATGGGACGGGAAATGCGAATTAGCACATCGCCCACTTTAAAGCCTTATGCGACAATACTGGGAACAATGATGCGCTTCTCCTCCGCCAGTTCGTTAATAGCTTAACCGATGTCGCTTTCGACTGGTACGCTAGCATACCGGATGGCTCCGTTACTAGTTTCGTCCAAATGGAATCTCTATTTCGGCAAAGGTTCATAAGTGTCAGCGATAAGATCACCATTGCCGAATTCGTAAGAACCAAGCCAAAGAAAAACGGAAGCAGCACGGATTTTATAACCCGATGGCACAATCTTTCCTTCAAATGTGAACCGCCGATAGAGCAGGACCAATCTGTCAGTCTCCTCATCGGAAATCTCAATAATTGGATGCTCCGTTTCTATGCACCGCGGGTCTCAAAACATTCCAAGAGCTAACCAGAAAAGTTCATATGTTGGAGCACTCAAAGCAGGAGTCCTCCTCTGATTCCTAAAATAACAATAGATCCTGGAGAAATCGAAAGGACGATAATCGCAAAAGCGGAAATTCTAACGATGCTGAATCTTTTAACGCTTCGGCTAACCGAAATAAGCGAGGGATGAGCGGGCCTAATGCCAACCATCCTCGGAAGCCAGTGTTCGGAGAGGGAGGAGAATCTCCACTGAAAGAGAAGTTGGATAAAGTCTATTACTTCGGAAGGGACAAAGTCCACAAGATATTCAAGGACGCCCTGAGAAACGGTCTACAATTGCCAAAATCAAAGAGACCGCAAGAAGAGAATATGACCAACAACCCTAAATATTGCCCCTATCACAGAGTGATAAGTCATGCCATTAAGGACTACTTCGTCTTCAAAGATTGGGTTGAAAAGAAATACAAGGCAAGAGAGATATAATTGTCTAAAGGCGTGTTAACAAACAGTCAAGCTGCGACCGCAAATTTCATACAAACGGAGACCGAAGTCCTTCGGGAACCTAATTCTCTCAGACATCTGCCTTTCCTTAAAAAGAGCGGACCAAGGCAACAAGCTAAGATCCAAACGAGCAACATTGCCAATGAAGAAGTAGTACACAACCCATACGGTCTATATGATGGAGCTCAGAGGAACAAGTCCTCCTATGCCTTATAGCCATGACAATGAAGCGGTTGTTTCCATCCAACACAGGCTCCATCCAAATGATGAAGAGCCCGCTCAGGCCATTTGGCCAAAGGAACCCATGGTTCTTGCTGAATCAAGCTCATGCGATAAGGATGGCCCCGTTGTCATACCCGGAACTATAGAACAAGTATTATTCCAATGGCTTCAAAAGCAACTTCAGGACAGGGAAGAGAAGATGGCCAAGATCCATTCCAAAGTCAACGAGCTGGCAAACATCGTCACAGAACTCATGACCCAAGTCGTCCGATTGCAATTACAGCAAAATCAAATTTTAGTTCATGAGCCAGGAATTGATATCCGAAAGAAGCCAACCGATACTCCCTTCATCTTAAAAGTGGAACACATTTGCGAAAAACGGCCGCGATCAGCTTCCAGTCTTTCCAATACGTGCACTGAATGGGCTAAGCGGACAGCAGGCAAACCAAAGACTGATCGGTCTCAAGGACCGGCATCAGGAAAGGCACTTACTCTAATGGAGAGAAAGAAGAAAGTATACTCTTTCAGGAGAGATGAAATCCGCAAAATATTCGAGGATTCCTTGAACAACGGCCTGCAACTGCTTATTCCAAAGAGACCACACGAAATGAGCATGACCGGTAATCCCATATACTGCCCATATCATAAAGTGGTAAGTCATATTATTGAAAACTGCTGTGTTTTCAAAGATTGGGTGGAGAACCAATACAAGCTTGGAAAAACCTTACAGTCCTCGGATGGACAGGCAAGCCACAAAGCTACGGTCATCAACACAGTTCCGCCAAGATCGAAGTTCGAGGAGCTGGGATAAGTAAACACAAAGGACCACCACGTCGTTAAACTGGGAACAATTGACCACCATGTCATTAAACTGGGAACAATTGACCACCACATCATTAAACTGGGAACAATCGACCCCTAAGTTGTTAAATTGGGGATATAAAAAAATGTGTAAATAAATAAAAATAAAAAAGAGGCCGAAATGATGGGGCAAATCGCAAAAAAAATCAGCGAGTAAAATAAAAAATATATATATAGCCGAAATGATGGGGCAACAGCGAATAAATAGCCGAAATGATAGGGCAATCACGACCTTCGTGGTAAAAAAAAGATGAAATTATGGAGCAATCGCGGTAAAAAAAATCTCCAAATGGCGAATGATGAGTCACTCCTGGCACCATACTCCAGTGCAGTGACGCAGACGCCAACCAAAATTCAAATTCCCAACGGCGAATGATGAGTCTCTCCTGGTACCATATTCTAATGCAGTGATGCAGATGCCAACAAAGTCCCAAAATTCTCCCAGCCCTACGTTTAGTCCCCGATTTGACCACCGTATACAATCTACGGGCTCAAATAATTCTCATCACACCCATACCCCACCGCAATCACCAGTCACGCGGCCGGTCTCGGCCATCGGAATTATACTCCATTTGGTAAGACCCACCCATGTGTCCTCACGATACATGAGGAGAACAAAACTTACGGGATCCTCACGACTCGAAGAAAACCCCTTCGTGGGATCTTTAAGGCTCACGAAGGAAAACACAATTGGGGGTCCTCACGACTCCTAAGGAGAAAATACACCTACGGGGATCCTTTCGACTCGTAGGGAGAAAACGCTTTTATGGGACCCTTACAACTCATAAAATTGAAAAGCCTTAGATGATAGGGACCTAAATCTGTCTCCTAAGCCATCGCTCCCTGACAGGCAAAGGCAAATGATGAATTTCTCCTGGCACCTGTGCTTCAGTGTTAGCAATGCTGATGCCGACCCCAACCACAAAATTCCAAACTTCCGATCCAAAAGACCCCTAAGTCTTTAAATTAGGAACAGATGACATCTACGTCGTTAAACTGGGAACAGATGACCCCTAAGTCGTTAAACTGGGAACGAGGGAAACCCCATCATGGAAAATGATGATTCTATCCTGGTACCATATTCCAGTGTAGCGGTGCTGATGCCAGACCGAAACCAAAATCCCCAAATCATCTCATGGAAAATGATGATTCTCTCTTGGTACCATATTCCAGTGTTGCAATACTGATGTCAACCCAAATCACATCACATCAGCAAGACAACTAACAAGCTCTGCGGCGAAATCATATTTCGTCTCAGAATGTACCTCGTGTTGAAATCATGCTTCGCCTCGGAGTATCTGCCTTCCCTGTTGGAATTATGCTTCAACTCGGAATCAAGTTTTTCACCAGTGACACTCTATGACCAAGGACAAGTCAACTACATACACTCCGCGCTCTGGAATCAAGTCAACCAGCGACCTACTCGTCGGAATTATGCTCTGCCTTAGAATCAAGTCAAAAAGCGACCTCCCCGTCGGAATTATGCTCCATCTCGGAATCAAGTCAACCAGCGACATCTTCGTCGGAATTATGCTCCGCCGTGAAATCAAGTCAACAAGCGACCACATCTTAGGAATTATTCTCCGTCCTGGAATCAAGTCAACAAGCGACCACCCTTTCGGAATTATGCTCCATTTCGGAATCAAGTCAGCTAACAAGTTCTGCGGCGAAATCATACTTCGTCTCAGAATGTACCCCGTGTCGAAATCATGCTTTATCTCGGAGTATCTGACCTCCCTGTCGGAATTATACTCCGCCTCGGAATCAAGTCAACCAGCGACTTCTTCGTCGAAATTATGCTCTGCCCTGGAATCAAGTTAACAAGCGACCTCCCCATCGGAATTATGCTCCGTCTCAGAATCAAGTCAGCCAACAATTTCTGCGGCGAAATCATGCTTCGTCTCGGAATGTACCCCGTGTTGAAATCATGCTTCGTCTCAGAATGTACCCCGTGTTGAAATCATGCTTCGCCTCGGAGTATCTGACCTCCCTGTCGGAATTATGCTCTGCCTCGGAATCAAGTCAACCAGCGACCTCCTCATCGGAATTATGCTCCGCCCTGGAATCAAGTCAACAGGCATCCTCCCCATCGGAATTATGCTCCATCTTAGAATCAAGTCAGCCAACAAGCTCTGCGGCGAAATTATACTTCGTCTCAGAATGTACCCCGTGTCGAAATCATGCTTCGTCTCGGAGTATTTGACCTCCCTGTCGGAATTATGCTCCGCCTCAGAATCAAGTCAACCAGCGAACTCTTCATCAGAATTATGCTTCGCCCTGAAATCAAGTCAACAAGATTCCTCCCCGTCGGAATTATGCTCCGTCTCGGAATCAATTCAACCAACAAGCTCTGCGGCGAAATCATACTTCGTCTCAGAATGTACCCCATGTCGAAATCATGCTTCGCCTTGGAGTATCTGACCTCCCTGTCGGAATTATTCTCCGCCTCGGAATCAAGTCAACCAATGACCCCCATCGGAATTATTCTCCGTCTCGGAATCAAGTCATCCAACAAGCTCTGCGGTGAAATCATGTTTCGTCTCAGAATGTACCCCGTGTCGAAATCATGCGTCGCCTCGGAGTATCTGCCTTCTCTGTCGGAATTATGCTTTGACTCGGAATCAACCTCTATATCGGAGCTATACTTCGTTCAGAATGTCTGTCTTGTACCGGAACTAAGCTTCGTCTCATGGTACACCTATCCCATGTCGAAATTATGCTTCGTTCCGGAACCCTTTGCCGAAACTATGTTTCGCCTCAGAATATACCCTTTTCCTGGAATCATGCTCCGCTCTTCGGAATTATACTCCGATCATCGGAATTATGCTCCGAGCCTCGGAATTATGCTCCGATCTCCGGAATTATACTCCCGGAATGATGCTCCGCCCCCGGAATGATGTTCCACCTTGAAGTCCAACTCCAAGATCCATCAATTTCATGCACACAACTCATATACGTGGTATGCATTTATTGATGGGGGGGCACTTTGTTGGGGTCAAAAATTACACCCTGGTTGACCAAGTCAAAATCAAAGTCGACCACAAGCCAAATAGGGACAAGCCCATGCCAAATGGGCCCATGCCCAAATCAATCCCAAACATGAAGCGGCCGAGCTCCCCCATGCCAAGAAGAAAATTATGTAATAAATAAGTTTGATGTTATTTTCATGCAAGAATGTAAAATAAATGGGTAAAAAGCCAAATTTTTGTGAAGCCCATAGCTCATGGGCAAAAGAAATGAGCACATGAGGTATGGGATGGGCAAAATGTCATTTTGTAAAGCCCAAAGGGCTAAGTGTAAATTTTTAAGCCTATATAAAGCAAACATGATGATGAAATGAGAAAGAACAATCCATTTCCCATAAAATTTCTAGAGTTTTGTGCATCTTTCTTCAAGGTTCACAGCCTCCTTATTTTCTTCTTTTCTTTTTTTGAATTAAATCAAGAGTTTAACTCTTATTTTCTAAAAAAAAAAAGAAATAATTTTTCACTATAAGATTTTTGGAGAGGAGTTCAAATATTCTGTCAAGTCTCTAAAAAATGAAGATTTTAAATCTCATCACTCATCCCCTTAAGATCTAGAAAAAAGGAAGAGAGAAGAGGGAGAAAAAGATTCATCCTTAAAAGACCCTATTTTGAGAGGATTCAAGGCTCAAAAAGTAGAAAGGGGTCCCCTCTCATCATCTAAGATATAGATCTCGGAGCCTCAAGTGATCTTCTTTGGGTTTTCTAAAAATAAAAATCTTTTGGGAGTTCAACTCCAAATAAATTCTTCTGAGAGTTTAACTCCAAATAAAAAATTCTTCTGGAGTTTAACTCCATTTAATTTCTTTTGGAGTTTAACTCCATAATAAAATTCTTTTGGAGTACAACTCCATAATAAAATTTCTTTTGGAGTACAACTCTATTTAAATTCTTTTGAAATTTAACTCCACAAATAAAATTTCTTTTGGAGTTAAACTCCACAATAAAAATCCTTTTTTGAAGTTTAACTCCATAATAAAAATTTTTTTGGGGAGTTTAACTCCGCGTAAAATCTTTTGGAGTTTAACTCCATACAAATACTTTTGGGAGTCTAATTCTATAAAAAAAAATTTGGAGTTCAACTCCGTACAAATGATTTTGGAGTCACTCCTTAAAAAAAATCTTTTTGGAGCCTCATTTGCTCCCTCTCATGTGAGCGGGAGGCTCCCATTTTGGGTTGCTCCCTCTCATGTGAGGGGGAGGCTCCCATTTTGGGAGCCACTTTCTCCTTCTCATGTGAGAGGGAGGCTCTCATCTTGAGAGCCCCCTTTGCTCCCTCTCACGTGAGAGAGGAAAACTCCCACTCTATGGGTGCTCCCTTTAAGGAAAAAAAAATAGGGTTTTGTCTTTGGAGTTCAATTCCATAAAAAAATTCTTTTGGGGTTTAACTCCATTATAAAAAATTCTTCTGGAGTTTAACTCCATTTAATTTCTTTTGGAGTTCAACTCCATAATAAAAATTCTTTTGGAGTTCAACTCCATAATAAAATTTCTTTCGGAGTTTAACTCCATTTAAATTCTTTTGGAGTTTAACTCCATTTAAATTCCTTTGGAGTTTAACTCCACAAATAAAAAATCTTTCGAAGTTCAACTACATTATAAAAATTTTTTTGGAATTTAAGTCCTTTAAAAAAAAATTTGATTTCGGAGCCCCCTCACGTGTGAGAGAGGCTCCCTCTCACGTGAGAGGAAGGTTGCTCCCACTAAGTGGGAGCTTCCACCCCTCCCCCCCAGTGAGGAGGAGCACCTCACGTGAGGGGGAGGAAGCTCCCATTAAGTTAGCGCTCCCTACTCCCCTTCACGTTAGGGGGAGGCTCCCATTTAGTGGGAGCCCCTTCCCTCCTCACGTGAGTGGAGGGGGCTTCCCCTCCTTTTTTTATTTTTATTTTTTTTTGTAAAAAAACAAATAATAGGAAAATATAAAATATAAAATAAACAACATAATTTTTTTAAAAAATGTTTCTTTTAATTATTTTTTAAAAAAAATCTTTTTTTAACAGATGGAACAAAAAAATGAACACGTCCCTATTGTTAAAAAAACCATACATACACCAATATATCGCATTGAGTTCGCATAACCAGTTTTACCCGGCAATCGAAGGTTCTCTCTCTCCAAAAGCGAGAGGTAATTAACGACAGCTTAGTCCGTGGTTGCCGGAGATTCGGATCCTACAATCAATAAACCCCGGCCTACTCTAGGCAGTTAGAATCTGTAATACGCCTGACGAGCAGCGCGTATTTCCCATCTTAATGGGGTGACGAAAAACACCCTACAAATACCAGGGTAAAGCCGGGAGAAAGCTGGATCCAATACGCGATCCAGCGGCGGAACCTATGGTCTAAGTGCGAACAGCGTATTGAAGAATCTCCCACTATGGGCATGTTCATCGGGACCCTTGATCCTCAAACGATTGTGTCCCAGTTCATGATATTCTTCAACCAACCACCTTTCAGGCTTTGATAGATAAACTGGCCCAAATGAACCAGATGGGCCATGTGCCTTCCTCCACAAATAAGGACCCTCAAAATAATATGGGTAAAGGGAAAACAGCTTTCGTTGCTAACACGCAACAATAGCTGAGTGGCCCAAAACCCGCTGCTCGCCAAAACAACGTGCGTCGGCGTACATCCTTGGAGGAATCTCATTTCCCCGCGACAAGATGAGGAGACTATTCAAATTGGCAGTGCGTAATAAACTCATCACATTGCCAGACACGCGGCGTCCACCACAACCCAGCGACGTCAACAACCCTAACTACTGCTCCTATCACAGAATGGTGAGCCACCCAATTGAAGATTGCTACATCTTTAAAAACTGGGTCGAAGACCAGTATCAATAGGGGAAATTCACGCTGTCTAATAACTTGAGGGTAAACCCATCCCAGAAGCACACTCCAAAAAATATGGATACGCAGGAGCCATCATGTTCACTTATGGAAGAAATTCCCCGGGAAGTCGTTCTTTCAGCGAAAACCAAAAGAATGTTGAAAGATCTACAAGCAGGTCGGACAGTCAGGTGGAAAAGCCCACTTGAACCTGAAATTATCGAAGGGATGCTGAAATCTCGTCCCGTGTCGAAAATTGTTGACGAAGGGAAAACCCCCCCAAGTCAAGCCATCAAAGTCTTCGAAGAAAAAGAAGAAGACCAAGAAGCCTGTGCAACCTGCCGAGTATGACGACAAGCGCACATATTTACAGACATACATTGACGCGCTAGAGGAGTACAACCAGAAGGCACGGATACCGGTCATGCTCGAAGAATTTCTCAAACATATTCTTGAGGACGAAGATAGTGACATCGATGAGGAAAATGACTTGTTGGGAATTCACCCGCGCACGCAAACGCGTATGTTTTGAAACGGATATGACTTTTAAGGAAACAAAATACACACGCGAGATCGTTCTCGTTTTAAATATTTATAAACCGCAAGTGCACGGAACGTTGTAGCGAGCCGGCAATCACGGGTCGATCCGCAGGGAATTGTGTATTAGATTTTGTCTTTTAAGGTTCAACAAATTAACGAATTGGTTGGTTGTCACCTAAATATGAAAGAATACGAAAACAAGAAAAGCAAGAAAACAAGCAAATAGGTTGAGGGAGAAGTTGGCAGTGGCTTTGGTTCGGAAGATCGAATCGCGACAATTACTTCGACGCTCTTTTGATCATGAGTTGTCCGTTCTTGCATTGATCCTGGTATGAAGCATGAACCGTCAAAGCGGTTGCGAAGCATGAATCATCAAGTTGCCAATTTCGTCGCAAAACACGAAACTTGTCTGTTTGTTCACTTACCGTTTGTATGTCCAAGTTTGGGGTATCAACACTAAATACTAGGGTTAGCAAGCATGCCTCAACATAAAAAACACAAGTTAGTAAGTGAGAGCAAATAGTTTTAGTGTTAACTTTTCTAAGGGTTTGTGATGGTATAAGGTATATGAAAACCGAGGGTTTGTCAAGCATTCGGTCATAAAATACCGTATCCGAACTTAGCAAACTCAGCGCTAATTTGACTCTAACTTAAACATTGTTAAAATGGGAAGGGGGTGAATATGGTATATGAAGAGATTACAAGTAACCATGGTTTCAAAATACCATATCATATCAATATATAAAACAATCCTTAAATTATAATCATGTTAAGCACATTAAACAATTACAAGAGGAGGAGGAGGCAAAGCCTTTCATCTCACTTCCTTACCATTGCCACCACTAAGAAGATTAGTTAAGCATGATAAAGAAAAGAAAGTAAGGAAAGTAAGCAATTATAAAAGAAACAACAATTTATTAACATCTGATGAAAGAGATACAAGATTTTGGTTACTTGTTCAACCTCCTTAATGAAGATTTTCAAAGAAAGCTTCAAGAGAGAAGAAGAAGAAGAAACCAATTGAAACCCACTCAACTCTCAAGCTAAACAAAAATAAAAGAAAAAAAACAAAATGAGGTATAATATATGCATGAGACCCCTTCTCTTGCTCACTGGTCTGCTTTTATAGGCACCAAAGAAAAATAAACAAGCAATAAAAATGAGGTGACGTGGCAACAAGGGAGGGACCACAGAAGTTTGGTGCAAATTGGGACAAGGGGGCCGGCCTGCTCGGTTTTTAGGAGGATCTGGCCGGACTCAATCCGAGCATATGGGCTCGTCTTGGCATGGTGGTTATATGTGCATCCCAATATTACTCTAGTGCTGCTAGTTTTGTCTGTAGAGGCCTTGGATGTCCTCAGAGATTTGGAGGGAAAGTAGTTGCTTCAAATCACATCATATCTTTTAGCATTCAATGCTCATCAATGCACATCACACCCACTTGCACAAACCATCATGCCATGGGCAACCCCACCATGATCCAAGCCAAAGAGTTGTGTGTACACTTGTATGTGTTGGACCATTTTAGATAAAAAGTGTGTACATATTTATTTGCAAAACGAACTCTTTGGATATCGGTCGGTTTTCTGTTCTGTTTGCAATGTCAGCTCCCAAACGTTATATCCGTGATATTGAGTGTGTTTTTAGTATTGTATCACGAATACCTATAAACTAATTACTGAACAGACACTGATTAATAGTACCGATATATAACAAAATAGATAATGAATGAGTGGTATTAAAATGCAGTTTTCTGATATGAACAAATACCCACAAACTTATCTTTTGCTCGTCCTAAGCAAAACGAAAAATCCTAGCATCACTTTCGCAGGGAACGCGATTGCACTGAGCATATGCAACAAGCCGTTAAACTTCTAGGTGTTCCTAGTAGGATGAGTGTTGTCTCCTGAGGGTTTTCATCGGATTACACCAACAAAATCCCGTCAAGCAAGTTTCATAAGTTAACGTCGATTCTACTCCTACAGTTTAGTATCTAAATTAGAAATTCTATCATCCTAAGTTGGAAATATTCAACCCTTATATTTCACATCTTCTATTTATTCAACCCCAGATCCTATACGTTTTTACAGTTTAGAAAGATCTCGGTATCTCCTGAGTTTTCCTTCTAAAGTGCGGTCTCCAATCAGGGATTTTTATCATCATTACAGAAAATATAAGTCTTATTCTTCATCCCTATCTTTCCTCCAAATATCGATTGTATACCCTTACGTGTGTAAATTTTCACCCCTACACTTAAAAATTCAATTCAAGCTATAGTACCCTTACCTTAATACCTAATACCACTTCTTTTCATCAATGGATGGACGGTTTTGCTCATACATCTTTCATGCGATTATTAATGCTTCTTGAGGCACTAACAACCGATTACTGAATGTATGAGTTTAAAGCGTAAATAGCAGTTTTATGGTCTTGACTTTATTTATTTATTTATTTTCTTTTCAAGACCGGATATATTTTTCAATGATGCTCTTTATGGTGGTTAGCTTTAAATACCGTTTTTTCTTTCATACTAGGTTTTCAGGCAAAAGTATTTCTAGGTATCCTCTACTATCCTAAGTTTCAAGGTGCGTGTATGTGTAGTTTGTAGGGTATATCTTTTCTAATTTGTACTCAAGAATGGAAACTATTTTTCAGACTTATCTTTCAGCAAAGCTTCAATACCCTCCCTTCATCTCGACTTAACTAAAGAACTAAACTCAAGATTACCTATTTCTCAAAAAAAAACTGTAAGGACGTATAATTACCAAGGTTAAACAGAATGAGGGTTAATTTTAGGGTTTTCAATTCCTAAGCCTAGAATTTAGTTACTTCTAATATATCAACTAAATTTTCGGAATAACAATCTAAGTTACCCTACTAGTTAACTTGACGACAAAGTTTTTATATTTTTGTAAATTTTTAAAAAAATTTTTATGGGTTTTTTTTAATATGTATGCAATGCAGAATATACACATGATGCAGCAAAAATAAACGCAGTGCTCACCCCCAAACCTGAGTTTTACGATGTCTTCATCATTGCCCCCGTCTCCGGTAGCTAGATTTAGACATCAGGATGAGAATTTTATTCAAAGAAAAAGAAAAAGCCTAAAACTAATTACAACATTTACATGTTAAAAGACTGGGTTAGTCCAGAAATTAATACCAGCCATTTAAAATTTTTGTCTATATAGTGCAATGGCTGGTAAAAGAATATATATACACAAAGAAAAAAGAAAAAGAAAAGGTATAAATGAAAGGCATGGGCGTGTAAAAGTGGGGATAGGAAGACGCTGAAGATGAAAATGAAATTTTGAAGAGGACAAAGAATTGTTTCATGGATGAATTTTATGTTCATAAAGTACATGTTGAGTTCCAAAGTCAAGTTCGTGTAAAAACTGGAGTTCATCCGCAAAAAGTTTGGCAAAAGAAAGGTTCCTAGGATGTTCTCAAATTGATCCTGACTCAAACTCACCTAAAATATCAAGTTCATTCGCAAAAATTTCCTCAAAACTCGACATGAAAGAATATTTTTCAATGTTGTCTTCCTCCTTATGATTTTTCTTGATCATATTCTTATCACTATAGCTCACAGACTCTCCCAATAAAATTTCTTCCTCATTATATTTATACCTGGGTAGGTTCATATCATCTAAAAAAGTATGTTCCCACCCTAATGTTTCTTCTGAAACAATATCACTAAGTGATACAAAAATTATGGGTTCCTGATTATTGATCTCTTCTAATCTATCCAAACCATACCCATCAAAATCACAAGCTTCCTCCTCTAATATTGGAATGTAAAAATCAGTCGGAGGTTTTTCTTGGGTGTCTTGGTAACACTCAGTCAATTCAATCATATCATCATCTATAAAATCATCAAAATTTGTTTGATCATTTATCTCACTTGGGTGACTTGCTAGATTACAGATAATAACACTATTGGGTTCCGATTGACTGTGTTCACTCCCTACAATCCTCACAGCTAAATGTTTCGCGTGTTCTTCTATTCTAGCCAATGATTGAGCTTGAGCAAGAACCAATTGCTCAAACTGCTGTATGAACAGGGTTAGCGTAGAAGCTGATTGATTCTTGACCGCAGTTATTAATTCAATACCCTTATCTAGAGTGGTCAACCTAGCATCCATCTCACTATCATTCCCTAATGATTGTTCAATTGTTTCGGGTTGAAAGGGTTATGATGGTGGTGATGCTAAAGCAGTCAGTCTGTCGACCTCTTTCTCTAAATCTTCAATTATTAGGTCTCTAATTGAAGTGGGACTGGGTTCAAGAGTGTTAGGTGGGTGACCATTATCAAAAATCTGGGACGGTTGGTCACCCCCTAAGAAAGGACAGTTGTCATAAATGTGGGAAGAATTTTGGCAATTTGAACAAGTGAATTGGGATTGACTATAAATAAAAGAATAAGAATTGTGAAAAATTGAATTAAATCGTGTATCACCCATATCAACAAGAATTCACAAAAGTCACAAAAATAAAGAATATCACACCCCAGCAGTCTACGGTATGCTAGTCAACTAGACCTGCTCGAGAACCTGATTGTCAAAGTAAAATTGTGTCGAGAAACGGGCTCAAGATATACAGATCACGAAACCAGGTAAGTGCAAGAGAGAAGGGGAGGTTTTCCAACATTTTCGCGAAGTTCCTTAATTAGATAACCCTTTCTCTTGAACACTTGCTTAGACACCCCGTGAACGATATACCGTTAAGTGGTGTTCTAAACGCAGTCGACTTTTCCTAATGAGAGCGAAGTCCTTAAAGTCAAAGTCTAGTTGATTTTAAATTATTGTGGGTATGCAAGAATGCAGTTTTGTGATTTGTGGGCTACGGAGAAAGGTGTTGAAATCCTTTACTGTATCTTGTTTGGTCTTTTTGCCTTTAATTCCGTATTAAGATGCAATGCGCAATCAATTAAAGAATTTAAGAAAACAAGCAATTTAAGCAATTCTTTTTCTGTTTATGTTTAAGCGCTGCAACAAATACGGTTTGTTCTCTGTTCAATTGGCGGCAAGTTTGTACGAAGAATCCTGCAGAAGATAGAAATATTGAACAACGTCGGATTCGAGAAGAGTGTGTTAGAAAATGCGTACCAATGTGTGATTTGGTTAAAAACCCTTTTGAAAGTGATCTGAGTCTTTGATTGTTCGCTTGCGCGGGTCAAACTATCTGGATCTTTGGCACTATACTTCACTAACGTCTTGCAATTGCATTTGAGCCTCGCTCCGCACGATCGCTGGTCGTAATTCCTTAAAATCCTGAAATGTCGGAAAATGCGATATTTAGTGTTAAAAAGCGATATATGTGCCCCAATTCCTGCACACTTAAAATTAGAAGAATTAAACAATACCACTAGAATGTCAACACTGCACTAGAGATCACCAAAAAAGAAAAAACCTAAAACCACAGAGACAGGCCGGCAAGCTCGGATCAACAGAGGGTGTCGCCAGTTTTCCCAGAGAGTTAGGTGCACAAATTTTTGGTGAGTTCTCTAGGATATATTAGTATTCTAATGGTCTAACTTGATTTTTTAGTTTAAGTTCAGGGTGATAGCAAGTTGCAAGGACAGAGAACAAATTAGAAAGAATTTCGTTTTGTTAGTTTTGAAAAAATTTGAGTTAGTAGTTAATGAGTTAGTAAGAACCAGAAATAACAATATTCAATACTACCAACTCCCCGGCAACGGCGCCAAAAACTTGTTGGGAATTCACCCGCGCACGCAAACGCGTATGTTTTGAAATGGATATGACTTTTAAGGAATCGGAATGCGCACGCGAGATCGTTCTCGTTTTAAATATTTATAAACCGCAAGTGCACAGCGCGTTGTAGCGAGCCGGTAAGCACGGGTCGATCCGCAGGGAATTGTGTATTAGGTGTTGTCTTTTAAGGCTTAACAAATTAATGAATTGGTTGGTTATCACTTAAAAATGAAAGAATACGAAAACAAGAAAAAGCAAGAAAACAAGCAAATAGGTTGAGGAAGAAGTTGGCTGTGGCTTTGGTTCAGAAGATCGAATCGCGACGATTCCTTCGATGCTCCCTTGATCATGAGTTATCCGTTCTTGCGTTGATCACGGCACGAAGCATGAATCGTCAAAGCGGTTGTGAAGCACGAATCATCAAGTTGTCGATTTCGCCGCAAAACACGAAACTTGTCCGTTTGTTCCCTTACCGTTTGTATATCCAAGCTTGGGGTATCAACACTAAACACTAGGGTTAGCAAGCATACCACAACATCAAAAACACAAGTTAGTGAGTGAGAGGAAATAGTTTTATTGTTAACTTTGCTAAGGGTTTGTGATGGTATAAGGTATATGAAAACCGAGGGTTTGTCAAGCATTCGGTCACAAAATACCGTATCCAAACTTAGCAAACTTAACATCAATTTGATTCTAACTTAAACATTGTTAAATAGGAAAGGGGAGTGAATATGGTATATGAAGATATTACAAGTAACCATGGTTTCAAAATACCATATCACATCAATATATAAAACAATCCTTAAATTATAATCATGTTAAGCACATTAAACAATTACAGGAGGAGGAGGAGGCAAAACCTTTCATCTCACTTCCTTACCATTACCATCACCAAGAAGATTAGTTAAGCATGATAAAGAAAAGCAAGTAAGGAAAGTAAGCAAGTATAAAAGAAACAACAATTTATTAACACTTGAAAAAAGAGATACAAGATTTTGGTTACTTGTTCAAGCTCCTTAATGAAGCTTTCCAAAGAAAGCTTCAAGAGGGAAGAAGAAGAAGAAACCAATTGAAGCCCACTCAACTCTCAAGCTAAACAAAAATAAAAGAAAACAACAAAATGAGGTATAATATGTGCATGAAACTCATTCCCTTGCTTACTGGTCTGCTTTTATATGCACCAAAGAAAAATAAACAAGCAATAAAAATGAGATGACGTGGCAGCAAGGGAGGGACCACAAAAGTTTGGTGCAAATTGGGGCAAGGGGGGCCGGCCTGCTCGGTTTTTAAGGGGATCTGGCCGGCTTCAATCTGAGCACATGGGCTTTTCTTGGCATGGTGGTTATATATGCATCCCAATATCACTCTGGTGCTGCTAGTTTTGTCTGTAGAGGCCTTGGATGTGCTCAGGGATTTGGAGGGAAAGTAGATGCTTCAAATCACATCATATCTTTTAGCATTCAATGCTCATCAATGCACATCACACCCACTTGCACAAACCATCATGCTATGGGCAGCCCCACCATGGTACAAGCCAATTGGTTGCGTGTACACTTGTATGTGTTGGACCATTTTAGATAACAAGTGTGTACACATTTATTTGCAAATCGAACTCTTTGGTTATCGGTCGGTTTTCTGTTCTGTTTGCAGTGTCTGCTCCCGAACGTTATATCCTTGATATTGAGTGTGCTTTCAGTGTTGTATCACGAATACCTGTAAACTGTAATTACTGAGCAGACACTGATTAATAGTATCGATATATAACAAAATAGATAATGAATGAGTGGTATTAAAATGCAGTTTTCTGATATGAACATGACTCATTAGAAGACACCGAAGACCGTGTAGCAAATTGCCACATGGTCTCCCATTCGTCGTTATATGACGAAGAAACTCTTTCAGCATCAGAAAACAACGCAGAGGAACTAAGGGTAGAATCGACGCTAAAAACCGTAAAACTGCCAGAAGACCCGATCGAGAGGCTGTTAAACGAAGCCTTTCAAAAAAGCAAAATTGACCGAGAACGCGAGATAGCCATATATGAAAAGGCTAAGTGTCAGCGTCGGGATAAAGAAGCTACGATGAGGACGAGACATAAAGCACTCTGACCAAACCAAAGCACATCTGCTACAAATAAAAGCATGATCAAAACAGAGAAGCAGTTCGCCAAAGTCCTGTCAATGGGGATGAAGCTGCCACCTCTCATAAAGAACATTCCCGGGGTCATGTTCATACTATAATATTGCATTATTGTACTCCCCATTTTCATTCATTTAATAAATAAACAGGTACTCTTGACACACGTTTGTTGCATATTACAGGATATAGGTTCTTGGAGCGAAAACGGTGAAACAGACAAAAGATGATACAAAAAGAGGGACTTTTGACCAACAAGTAGAAGGACCCTAGTCAAGCCTAGGCAAAGAACAATGTACTACAATATTGCATTATCGTACTCCCCATTTTCATTCATTTAATAAATAAACAGGTACTCTTGACGCACGTTTGTTGCATATTACTGGATATAGGTTCTTGGAGCGAAAACGGTGAAACAGACAAAAGATGATACAAAAAGAGGGACTTTTGACCAACGAGTAGAAGGACCGTAGTCAAGCCTAGACAAAGAACAATTCACAAGTGTACAAGGCAACGTATGGTCCGAAATGTCAAAGGAACCAGTTAAAAGACCACTACAAGTTTCACTGAAGATCTGGAGAAGACCAGAAGCCAAAGGGAGAAAAGAACTATGGAAATATAAAGCCCAATGTATAAAGAACCAACCCAGGAAGTTTGGTGAGATGATCTCACCAAAGGGCCGCGAAACCGCGGCCCAAGCCCACTAATGCCGCGGTTCCGCGGCCATTTAAAGCCCGTGTCGGTGGATTTTTCTCGTGTCGGTGCGTCGGTGCGGGTGTTTGGATTTTCCGTGGGCAAATCTGTAATTGCACATGTGCGAGAGTCTGTAACCCTAGTTTCCTTGTTTGCTTATAAATTGTAATCAAAAATTGTAAAACCCTATGCCTCTTTTCAATCAATAAAATTCAGAATTGCTGGGTGTATTATTCAGATCTGTTCTATATTGCTTGGAGGGAGCCGTCAACCTAGTAAGTTAATTTCTGTGTTTTTATTCTCTTTTAATTAGTATGTCTTATCATCCCCTAATGAGCGAGTAGTCTTCTCGCTTGTTAGGGTTAGCCTTAGGGAAAGGTTTGAGAGATGAGATCTCTCACCCCTTTCATGCCATCCATACCTAAGAGTTAGAACTCCATGTATGCACGCACAACCGCTCCCTACGGCATCCTACCCATCGAGGTAACGATGAACCGTAGTATAAAGGGCCGGTTGCGCGTGTTTTCCATGGGGGTTAGGGTAATTATCAACAAAGGAAGGATACAAATCTAGAGGAAGAAACATCTTCCCAAAAGATTCGGATCCACTTTATTGATAATTACCGTAACATCTAATAGATCTAAAATAGGGCAATGAAAGCGGTAAGGAAACCTTTAATCTCCAAACTTCCCCTAAACCTAACCCTAGCAAGACTTTAATTTAGATTAATTTAGTTTAGTGATATATCTAGTATTTTAGATTAAAATCCAAACAACATTTGGAATCAACTCGTAAAGACACAATAAGAAATCTACCCATCTCTGTGGATCGACCCGTACTCACCGGCTAGCTGCAAAGCGACGCCGTTTCTGATTGCGGTAAACTTAATATTTTTGGACTAATCAAATGGCGCCTTTGCCGGGGATGGCGTAAAATTTCTTTTTTTGTATTTTCGGGTTGATATAAATTTTAAAATCATAAAAATCAGAAAATATAAAAAAGTACAAAAACATTTGATCAATTTTTATCTGTTTGAAGGGTTTATTGCTTGAATCTTGCAGGAACAGCGAAGGATTGCAAATCTGGAATTTTACAGAAGGTCAAAACAGAAAAGGAACCATCAGAACAGAGTAGAATTGGTGAACAGGAGCTGCACAAAATTTTTCAGAGGCTGAACCCACTGAACTGCCGCGCTTCCGCCGCATAAGTAGGTCTCCCGCCGCGGTTCCGCGCTCTGCCTGCCACGTCAGCACCTAAAAATTGCAGGGTTTGATTTCTCCTTCTCCTCTCTTCAACCTCCCATATATCTCTCTGTAAAAACTTTCTGCAGGACTTCTTTGCCCTAAAAATTCTTTCTCCCCTTTCTAAATAACAGATTTTCTGCAGGTTTCTTTGCGCCGTGCTAAAAATTGATTGCAAGTGAATTTTACTGTTTTGCATAATTTAATCGGACTTTAAGGGGCTAATTGACCAAACTCAGATTGGGTGGGGATTTCATCACCCTTCCCAGGACCCCAGAAAACACCTAAAGCATGTGCATTGACCACAAGTAATTAAAAAATATTAGATTCAGACCTAAGGACATCGAGCTCAATAGGAAAAGGACTAGTATAGGCATCGACCGTTTATCCTAACTGACATTGCGGTGTCTAGGCTAGTGGTTATTAATTAGGCCCACTGTAGTGGTGGTTCCTTCCCACTTACCTGGCCGTACTTGTCCGTGAAGAGGCGGTTTGAGGTCCTATTTCTAGCCCTAGTTAGGAGCTGTCTAGTAGACCTAGGTGACTCTAGATCTAGGCTTGATTGTGCATGTGTGGTTGATACACTTGTGTCACGAGTCCCTTGTCAAAAAAAAAACTTCTTTGCAAAACTCTCACATAAAAGAAAGAAAAAAAAAGAGAAAAAATCTTTTCAAAACTTGCAACTTGTCGCTAAGAAACCTTGCAACTCACTTCCATCACTTCCCTCCATTGACGTTATCTTACCCCCACATTCTGTTTTTCTATTTTTTCTGACTACACTACTCCTTTAGTGTATGTCATTTTGGACTAGGGATACTAACGCCCGATTAGTCCGTGTTTCGTTGGTACCGACCGACGAACCCTTCGACGAACCCTTCGTCGAAATTCCCTCCATTTCCTTACCTCCACCTTTAAATTCTTCTTTCGAAGGTATGTCGGGACACGACCCCAACGATACCTTACCGACGGGAATGATTCCACCTCCGTTAGGTGCGAATAACCCGAATCTTCCACCTGTTGCAGCGCCCGCACGAGTTGCGATCCAGGATCTCTTCTACCCCGTCCGCATTTCTTTACCTACATGTCTTTCACCCCCACCGGCAAATGGGGACAACTTTGAAATAAAACCACATTTCATCAATATGTTGCCAAAATTTCATGGTTTGTAATCTGAAGATGCATATATCTTTATCAATAAATTCCAAAATGTGTGCGCTATGATGAAAACGACCCAATTAAGTGATGACGCTATAAGGCTAAGGGTCATTCCTTTTACCTTATGTGACCTAGCCGAGAAGTGGCTATATAGCACCGCATCACATTCTATTAGAAATTGGGAAGAGTTTGTGAGAGCTTTTCTGAAAAAGTTCTATCCTCATCACAAAACTGCTAGAATCCGTAACGAGATTATACAATTTTCACAGCTTCCTTCCGAACCATTTTGGAAGTGCTTCGAGAGATTTAAAGACCTACTCGTTCAATGCCCTCATCATGGGATCGAAAGTTAGCAACTTTGCCAAACATTATACGAGGGATTGAACTCGGCAACGAAGCAGTTGCTAGAAACCATATGTCAAGGTCATTTTCTTTCCAAATCTAGCGACGAAGCTTGGCAGTTTCTTGAGGATCTTAGTGAGCAAACAATTCAGTGGGAGAGTACCAAGACCACATCATCTTCTTCTAGTGGTCAATCTAGGGCAGGCATACACCAAGTGGATATGTCGATTGCTATGAAGGCCGAGATGACCGCACTTATGAAAAGCTAGAAGCTATTGAGACCAAAATCTCATCGTCTTCTCCTGCCCCTGCTTTACCCACACGAACTGTTTGTGCTTGTTGTTCGAATCCATCGCATCTAACCGAAGAGTGTCCTTATAATGCATCTAATCAAGGATAGGATCAAGTCAATGCTGCATTTCAGCAACGACAAAGAAACGATCCGTACTCTTCGACATATAATCCGGGGTGGAGGAGTCACCCAAATTTCGCTTGGAACCAAAATCAACAGGTCCAAGGAAATAACAATTTTCAAAGACCTCCTCCTCTACAACAACAACAAGCACCTCCAAAAACTCAAAACCAGCAACCTTTCCAACAACAACCTTATACAAATCAAACGAACAATTTGATTCAACCAAATGATGATAAGGTTATCTCGCTCGAAAAAAGTCTAGATGCATTTCTCAAGCAATCTACAGAATCTGCAGCAAGATTTGAAAATTATGTTCAATCTTTGATGACTAACAATGCCTCACACGATCAAAGTATCAAATCTATTGAGGCACAAATTGCACAATTAACTGCTGCATTGAGCGAGAGAGAAAAGGGAAAGCTTCCATCTCAACCATTGCCAAATCCCGATCACACACAAAACGCATATCACAATCACAATGTAAATGCGGTGACCACGTTGAGATCCGGAAAAGAGTTGCAAAATAATGTGTGTCACGCCCCGCTTCCCAGTGTACGGCGAAGTGGACGCGACGAGGTCCGCTACGTATGTACTCAGAAGTACATACGCTAAGCGTAGCTAAGCAATATAAAATATTACACAAGAGACAAGAGTATAAAAAGAACAGCAACTTTTATTTATTAACATTCTTTGTACAATACATGAAAGGAAATACAACTGAAATAAAAGATGCCTAAACAGTGGCATAACAGGAAATGAAAAGTACAGAAAGGAAAAGTGTACAATGAAACTACAGTGCAGGGTCTTCAGTAAACTGCTCCAAGTCTTCTTGCGATGGCTCAATCTCGGCCGGGTCCAAATCACCTGACGACATTCAAAGAAGAGAGAAACAGAATGTCGTCAGCAAACAGGTCGCTCGGTAAGTCCCAAAGATAAGAGAGGAATAGACAGAGAGTAAGAGAGGAAGAGTGTAGGTTTTAATGTTGTATTATAATATTGTAATGTTGTATTAACGCTGTTGTTTGTAGCCTGGTACAGAAGATGCCAGTGTATACGAGGGGAGTCCCACTTACACCGGGGACTTTGGTAACCTGTAGTACAAGGCTCCGTCGATAATACCACGGAACAACGGCATGGATGTAATTACGTCTTAAGTGACCACCTCGTGCCACCTTTAACATATTCCGTACCAGTCTACCCTTTAAACCCCGCGATGTCTTGTTTGTATTGTTATCTTGTAAACTTGTGTTGATTGTATGAGTGATTAACTGACTGACCGAAACCATGATATCAGGAAACGGCTATAACCATAGAGTCATGTAAATGGAATACTGGGAATCATGTAAAAGGAATATCCATGGTTCGGTTCAGTCAAGTTATATAGATTGTTAACTGGAATCTGGAATTCATGTATTCATGTTGAGTTAGAATATAAAAGAATATAGATTGACTTGAAACATATTCAAGTTTTGTAGCTTGGTACAGAAGGATGCCAGTGTATACGAGAGGGATCTCTATATGCTAGAGATCAGGGCAAATGGAAGTACAAGGCTCCGTTATACAACCCGGAACAACGGCAATTGGATTCATGTTAGGTGTCTTAATCTTACCGTCTCGTGCCACCTTTAACACCTTCCGTACCAATCTACCCCTTAAACCCCGTAGTGTTTTGATTGTATTGTTTGTCTTGTAAATTGTATTGATTGTATAATTGATTAACTGACTGACCGAAACCATGATATCAGGAAACGGTTGTAACCGTAGAGTCATGTAAAATGGAATACTGAGAATCATGTAAAAGGAATAGGTATATCCATGGTTCGGTTCAGCCAAATTGTATAAATTGATAATTGTATTCATGGATTCATGTGTTCATTTTGAATTGGAATCTTGTAGATTATAGGTTGACTTGAATCATATTCAAGTCAAAATTAATCAGACTCAAACCCGAGTCAGACAATCAGAATTATGAATCGTGGTCTTATAATTGTTAGGGTCCTTAGGGTAATTTATAAACTTGAGGGGGTTTTATGTAAAAAATATTTTTGTATAGTTTTCAAAATATAACTCAAGTATTTAATTATCGTCTTTAAGTACATACAACAATTTAATGATCAAGATAAATATGTATACATGTTCGAATAGCATGAAATGAGTCAAGTATATTATTCGAGTAACTACCATAAACAATGTTGTAAGGAAATATTATGTACGACTAATTAATCAAGTTGAACGAATGCGAAATATAAACAGAAATATGGCTCTAAATGTTTTGCATGCGTGAGTTCCAGTTTTACCTAAATATGACTACCGGTTTGAGAGATATATATGTTTTCGTATCGTCGCGCAAAACAGATCAGAATCTATTCGGCATCGTCACATATTTTTAAAACGCAGTTTGAGATAATTTGTATCAGGTTTCAGGTTACGAAAATTATTAGAAAATTGTAGGTATTTCGATGTACTTATCGAAAACACCAATATTCATACGATTTGGATTTATGAAGCTCTAGTTATGATCATTTTAATATCAGCATTTAAAACAGAAATTCAGATTTCTGGACAGCAACTATATATTCTATTGTAAAGCCCATATCAGGTTGTTTCATGCATTCCTAAGTAATATAATATACATAAAATTATAGTTCTATCAATGGTGCATCTACACATCTAAATTTTGTCACAAACGGACATCGGGTGTTCGAGTTATGTCCAATTTAAAAACAGTGTGCGAATCAGAACAGATTCTGTCCAGATCCGTCACTTAATATTGTAATGCAGTTTTCTTTATCATAGATAGGTTTTTGGTAAAACTATAGAACTAATAAAATCTAGATCATTCGATTTAGATATCAAAAACACCTGAGTTTGCTCAATTTGGATACCGGTATACCAAGTTATGTGTCCTAGAAATTGACCGATAGCTGCAGTTTTCTGTTTTACGATCAGTGAATAAATACGATGTAATTCCTAAACCGTTATGCGGATCGATCTAAAATTTTTTACAGAGTGTATAAAATAATATATTCTATTATATGTAAATTTCATGAAATTTTCAGAATTAAAAATTAATTTATAAAAATTATTTTAAAAACTAAAGGTATTGATATGTCATATGTGAGAAATGAGAAAACCAAGGTATTTATCCGTAACTTCAATTTTTTTTTTACAAACTTTAAATAAAGTGATTTAAAATAAAACAACAAACATGCGATCCTAATTGGTCACTATGAAATCTTAACATGTGAATTGAGAATAATGAAAAAGACTTTACAAACTATATATGTGTGTATGTTTGTGTGTTCATTATTTATATATGTATGAACTTAATTAATTATTTATGAACTATGATATGTTAAGAAAATTTTTTCATGGTAATATAAAACAAGAGAAATATAAAGAGAAGAAGAAAGAGATGGAGGGAAGGAAGGAGAGAAGGGACTTACATGCACAAGCCGGTATTGTCACCGGGCTTGTCTATTCGCCGATAGCCTCGCGTTAGTAGCGAGACCTTCTTGAATACTTCTTCATGTTCTTCTTCTTGGACTCTAGGTGAAGAGGAAGAAGTGAGAGATAGAAAAATGTGAGGAAGGAAAAGATATAGGAGGACAATAAAGGTGGTGTAATGGTGAGTTATAATATATGCATTTAACATGAGAATTAAAAGAGAAATGAATGGTCACCATTCATTTTGGAAATGAAAAGCCTCATTTGTAGGTTATGAGAAGAATAAAAAATGATAAAAATAATTGCAAGAATGGGGATTTGAACATGCGACTTATGGAATAACAATGCAAGGACTTAACCAATGAGCTACAAGATTGTTCATGCATATATTTAATTAGAATTAAATATATGATGTTGCTTAAAAAGAAAATGGGCTTTTTAGATGGGCTGTGGAGAATAAGAATAATGGATTTGGGTTAAATATTTATGAAAGGAAAAATAAGAATGAGAAGTTAAAAACTTAAATATAAGAAAAAGAAATTGTACCTAGAAAAAAAATACATAATAGATTGAGGAATAAAATAATAATAAATTTAATAGAAAACGGAAAATAACAAGTACAAATAAATACGGTATATTATTGAAGAGTGATAATACAAATGTATAAAGATTTTGGTGTTGTTACATTCTACCCTCCTTAAAAATAATTTCGTCCTCGAAATTACTCAAGAAGGATGATGTAACAGAGTAAGGAAACAAGAATAGGATGATATCATTTTCGAGCTCCGTCGATTGATACTCTAACCAATTGAGCTAATAGGCCAACGAGATACAAATAGAAAAGGTGAATAAGAGTTAAGAATTCAAAAGTCTTGGGATAGACTTCAAAGTAGCCGAATGTGGAGTTCAAGATGGATTCAAGGAATATGTACTGTAAAGAATGTTTTTAGTTGCTGTTTCTTATGTTTTATATTGCTTAGGTTGTTCACGCAGACCAGAACTGCATGACAGGGATTCATACAGCTCTGACCTGCATGGGCCACCAACAAAACCTGTCACGCCCCGCTTCCCAGTGTACGGCGAAGTGGACGCGACGAGGTCCGCTACGTATGTACTTAGAAGTACATACGCTAAGCGTAGCTAAGCAATATAAAATATTACACAAGAGACAAAAGTATAAAAAGAACAGCAACTTTTATTTATTAACATTCTTTGTACAATACATGAAAGGAAATACAACTGAAATAAAAGATGCCTAAACAGTGGCATAACAGGAAATGAAAAGTACAGAAAGGAAAAGTGTACAATGAAACTACAGTGCAGGGTCTTCAGTAAACTGCTCCAAGTCTTCTTGCGATGGCTCAATCTCGGCCGGGTCCAAATCACCTGACGACATTCAAAGAAGAGAGAAACAGAATGTCGTCAGCGAACAGGTCGCTCGGTAAGTCCCAAAGATAAGAGAGGAATAGACAGAGAGTAAGAGAGGGAGAGTGTAGGTTTTAATGTTGTATTATAATATTATAATGTTGTATTAACGCTGTTGTTTGTAGCCTGGTACAGAAGATGCCAGTGTATACGAGGGGAGTCCCACTTACACCGGGGACTTTGGTAACCTGTAGTACAAGGCTCCGTCGATAATACCACGGAACAACGGCATGGATGTAATTACGTCTTAAGTGACCACCTCGTGCCACCTTTAACATATTCCGTACCAGTCTACCCCTTAAACCCCGCGATGTCTTGTTTGTATTGTTATCTTGTAAACTTGTGTTGATTGTATGAGTGATTAACTGACTGACCGAAACCATGATATCAGGAAACGGCTATAACCATAGAGTCATGTAAATGGAATACTGGGAATCATGTAAAAGGAATATCCATGGTTCGGTTCAGTCAAGTTATATAGATTGTTAACTGGAATCTGGAATTCATGTATTCATGTTGAGTTAGAATATAAAAGAATATAGATCGACTTGAAACATATTCAAGTTTTGTAGCTTGGTACAGAAGGATGCCAGTGTATACGAGAGGGATCTCTATATGCTAGAGATCAGGGCAAATGGAAGTACAAGGCTCCGTTATACAACCCGGAACAACGGCAATTGGATTCATGTTAGGTGTCTTAATCTTACCGTCTCGTGCCACCTTTAACACCTTCCGTACTAATCTACCCCTTAAACCCCGTAGTGTTTTGATTGTATTGTTTGTCTTGTAAATTGTATTGATTGTATAATTGATTGACTGACTGACCGAAACCATGATATCAGGAAACGGTTGTAACCGTAGAGTCATGTAAAATGGAATACTGAGAATCATGTAAAAGGAATAGGTATATCCATGGTTCGGTTCAGCCAAATTGTATAAATTGATAATTGTATTCATGGATTCATGTGTTCATTTTGAATTGGAATCTTGTAGATTATAGGTTGACTTGAATCATATTCAAGTCAAAATTAATCAGACTCAAACCCGAGTCAGACAATCAGAATTATGAATCGTGGTCTTATAATTGTTAGGGTCCTTAGGGTAATTTATAAACTTGAGGGGGTTTTATGTAAAAAATATTTTTGTATAGTTTTCAAAATATAACTCAAGTATTTAATTATCGTCTTTAAGTACATACAATAATTTAATGATCAAGATAAATATGTATACATGTTCGAATAGCATGAAATGAGTCAAGTATATTATTCGAGTAACTACCATAAACAATGCTGTAAGGAAATATTATGTACGACTAATTAATCAAGTTGAACGAATGCGAAATATAAAAAGAAATATGGCTCTAAATGTTTTGCATGCGTGAGTTCCAGTTTTACCTAAATATGACTACCGGTTTGAGAGATATATATGTTTTCGTATCGTCGCGCAAAACAGATCAGAATCTATTCGGCACCGTCACATATTTTTAAAACGCAGTTTGAGATAATTTGTATCAGGTTTCAGGTTACGAAAATTATTAGAAAATTGTAGGTATTTCGATGTACTTATCGAAAACACCAAGATTCATACGATTTGGATTTATGAAGCTCTAGTTATGATCATTTTAATATCAGCATTTAAAATAGAAATTCAGATTTCTGGACAGCAACTATATATTCTATTGTAAAGCCCATATCAGGTTGTTTCATGCATTCCTAAGTAATATAATATACATAAAATTATAGTTCTATCAATGATGCATCTACACATCTAAATTTTGTCACAAACGGACATCGGGTGTTCGAGTTATGTCCAATTTAAAAACAGTGTGCGAATCAGAACAGATTCTGTCCAGATCCGTCACTTAATATTGTAATGCAGTTTTCTTTATCATAGATAGGTTTTTGGTAAAACTATAGAACTAATAAAATCTAGATCATTCGATGTAGATATCAAAAACACCTGAGTTTGCTCAATTTGGATACCGGTATACCAAGTTATGTGTCCTAGAAATTGACCGATAGCTGCAGTTTTCTGTTTTACGATCAGTGAATAAATACGATGTAATTCCTAAACCGTTATGCGGATCGATCTAAAATTTTTTACAGAGTGTATAAAATAATATATTCTATTATATGTAAATTTCATGAAATTTTCAGAATTAAAAATTAATATATAAAAATTATTTTAAAAACTAAAGGTATTGATATGTCATATGTGAGAAATGAGAAAACCAAGGTATTTATCCGTAACTTCAATTTTTTTTTTACAAACTTTAAATAAAGTGATTTAAAATAAAACAACAAACATGCGATCCTAATTGGTCACTATGAAATCTTAACATGTGAATTGAGAGTAATGAAAAAGACTTTACAAACTATATATGTGTGTATGTTTGTGTGTTCATTATTTATATATGTATGAACTTAATTAATTATTTATGAACTATGATATGTTAAGGAAATTTTTTCATGGTAATATAAAACAAGAGAAATATAAAGAGAAGAAGAAAGAGATGGAGGGAAGGAAGGAGAGAAGGGACTTACATGCACAAGCCGGTATTGTCACCGGGCTTGTCTATCCGCCGATAGCCTCGCGTTAGTAGCGAGACCTTCTTGAATACTTCTTCATGTTCTTCTTCTTGGACTCTAGGTGAAGAGGAAGAAGTGAGAGATAGAAAAATGTGAGGAAGGAAAAGATATAGGAGGACAATAAAGGTGGTGTAATGGTGAGTTATAATATATGCATTTAACATGAGAATTAAAAGAGAAATGAATGGTCACCATTCATTTTGGAAATGAAAAGCCTCATTTGTAGGTTATGAGAAGAATAAAAAATGATAAAAATAATTGCAAGAATGGGGAAAAGCCTCATTTGTAGGTTATGAGAAGAATAAAAAATGATAAAAATAATTGCAAGAATGGGGATTTGAACATGCGACTTATGGAATAACAATGCAAGGACTTAACCAATGAGCTACAAGATTGTTCATGCATATATTTAATTAGAATTAAATATATGATGTTGCTTAAAAAGAAAATGGGCTTTTTAGATGGGCTGTGGAGAATAAGAATAATGGATTTGGGTTAAATATTTATGAAAGGAAAAATAAGAATGAGAAGTTAAAAACTTAAATATAAGAAAAAGAAATTGTACCTAGAAAAAAAATACATAATAGATTGAGGAATAAAATAATAATAAATTTAATAGAAAACGGAAAATAACAAGTACAAATAAATACGGTATATTATTGAAGAGTGATAATACAAATGTATAAAGATTTTGGGGTTGTTACAATATGGGAACTCATGATGACATCCCCGCCGGAGGTTCTTCTTCTTCTTTTTCTTCGTCTTCTCCATCGTCACCTTCCCCTTCTTCATTTTCTTCACCTTCTTCTTCACCTTTTTCTTTAGAGCCTATTCTCCACCCTTCACATGGCTCTACTTCTTCTAGCTCGAACGGACCCATTTCTCACAACATGAACACATCGACACCGGGATCCGTTCCTACTCCACAGACATTTGACTCAACGAATTTTCAAAATGCTCCATTTCCAAACAGGTTGAGTCCTAATAAACCAACTGCACAAGTGGAAAAGATTGTGGAGATATTTAAGCAGGTTAGCATAAATATACCTCTCTTGGATGCAATCCAACAAGTCCCTTCATACGCGAAAATCTTAAAGGGCTTATGCACCTCGAAGAGAAAGGCATCTCAAGTACCCAAGAAAGTGCTAGTGGCTAGTGCAGTGAGCAGTGCTATTAACCACCATCAAATCTTACCCCAAAAACAAAAGGACCCCGGTTGTCCTACGATCTCAATCACAATTGGGGATAAGAAAATTAATCGAGCACTTTTAGATCTTGGGTCTAGTGTTAACCTGATTCCCTACTCCGTGTACAAACAATTAGGGGTTGGAGAGTTGAAACCCACTCGTTGCACTCTCCAAATGGCTGATCGATCAATCACCCATCCAAGGGGTCAACTAGAGGATGTGTTGATCAAAGTTGGGGAGTTCATATTCCCCGTTGATTTTATTGTTATGGATACACAACCTGTTGCTAACCCAAGAAACCAAATTCCGGTGATCCTCGGTCGACCATTTTTGGCCACTTCCAATGCTGTTATAAACCGTCGCAATGGCTCCATGACTCTATCCTTTGGGAAGATGTCTAGTGAGTTCAATATTTATAAGATGGGAAGTCTGCCCCCCGTGCCTAAAACTAGTACACGAGAAATTTGCTCTATTCACGAAATCACGCAGGAGGACTACGAGCTTGAAAGATTTCTATTTGATGAAAACAGTTTTGACGCCACTAGTGCGTCCCTCCTTGAGCCTACCACCGTTGACACAACCGATATTGATTATGAATGTTTCACTTTTTCGGATGATGACGACTCACAGCCTGAATATGAGTCTTTTGAATTTTTGGATGAGTTACTTGAACCATCCGAATCGGTTGTTTGCAGTGATTTCGAACCTGTGTTAGAGTCCTTTGAGTTCGAGGTAGATTTAGCAAGGATTCTTTCGCCTCCGAAACTCGAACTCATGTCCTTACCACCTCACCTTAAATATGTTTACATAGGTGAGAATGAGACTTTTCCCATTATAATATCAGCCTCTCTAGCCTTCGAGCAAGAGAACACTATTTTAAAAGTCTTACAAGATAGGCGGCAAGTTTTCGGTTGGACTATGGCGGACATCGAGGAGATCAGTTCCCTTATAATTGAATATCATATGAAATTGATGGATGATGCCACGTCAATAGAGGACCCACAGGAACAGTTTGGGGATCTTGTGGTTAGTCAACCTCCTCTTTTAGAAGTTGAACCACCCCCATTTCTTTTAATAAGCGACGAGAATGCCAATATTCCACTGATTGCTGATCATTCGCATTCTCGTTTTGATTCATCACCACCTCCTGTCTATTCACCTCCATACCTTCCATACCACCACTTCTATCTTCCCCAATTATTTTTGGACCGCCACAACTTATTCTTCCACCAACCAATACTCTTTACTGATAAATTTTTCAACTGGTTGGTGTTGACGTTTGGTCTATGCAAGGTTTGGCAGTAATGTCTAACATAGTTTAAATGAAGTTTGGGGGAGGGCCTTTCTGTATATATTTTTGTTTTCCTTAACAATAAAAAATATATAAAAAAAGGTATAAATAAATAAACAGGGGGGTGCCGGTATTTTGACCCTCTTGGTTTAGTATGACAGTGAGGACACTGTCAAATTCAAGTTTGGGGGTATACTCGGTACGTCTTCTTCCTTCGCATTTATTTGTACATATTTTTGCATATTTATTTGAAAAACCCATAAAAATTGGAAATTTTCAAAAATTATAAAAATTATTGTATTCAATTTTGGCCTTATTTGACTAGAGTTTGACATATAGGTTAACTAGCTAGGAACAACTAGATCTTAGACTTGGTGAATTAAAAACCCTAAAAATAACATTCTTTAAAGTTTAACGGTAGAAAGTATATGCCTTGTAGTTTATTTAGAAATAGGCAAATTTTAAGTTCACTTCTTGGGCTAAGTCGAAACAAGGGAAGAATATTGATATTCTTATTAGAGTATAAGTTTGAAGAATAGTTCCTAGTTTAAGTCTAGATTCTGAAAATGTATATCCTACAAATTGCACAATCACACACCTTGAAACTTGGAATAGTAGAAGAGACCTTGAAATGCACTTGTCTAAAGTCCTTAGTATAATGAAAAAAAAATACAAGTGTGAATAAAGAATAAAAAAATGGACACTAGTTTTTGTGATTACTTAAGGCTGCAAAAATAGAAAAAAATATTTAGCAAGGGTGCTTTATCACCTAATGCCTTAGACCAACTGGTTTGGGAGTCACTGCTAAAAGCCTTGGGTGTTGCAAAACTAGGAAGTACGCTTTAAAGTGCTAACGCATCTTGTAATCGGTTGTTGGTACCTCAAGAAGTATTAACGGTCGCATGAAGGATGTGTAAGCAAAATTCTATTCAAAATTCACTAATTAATAAGTGCTTTGGACAATGGACGAGAGTACGATTGCTTGATTTGAATTTCCAAGTATAGGGGTGATCTATACACACACGTGAGGATATGTGATTAGGGTTTAGATAAGAGAAAGGAATGAAAGATAGAACTTGTATCTTTAGTAGAGTTGATAGAAATTCCTAAGTAGAAATGAAACCCTAGAAGGAAGACTTAAGAGATGCCGAAAGCTAAGTAGGTTTACATAACATATATAATCTTAAGTTAAATAATGAGGAAGTGTGAAGAATGTGGGTGGATAATTTGCGAGTCAAAAGATAATAGAATTCCTTGTTAGAGAACTTACTTGGAGAACAAAAATCAATGGGCCGAGTTGATAGGATTTTGTGGGTGTAATCTGCTGAAAACCCTCAGGAGACAACACTCCTCCTACTAGGGACACCTAGAGGTTTAAAGGCTTGTTGCATGTGTTCAGTGCAATCGCGTTTCCCTGCGGAAGTACGGTTAGGATTTTAGTGAATAAAAATAAGTTTGCTCGAGGACGAGCAAAAGATAAGTTTGGGGGTATTTGTTCATACTATAATATTGCATTATTGTACTCCCCATTTTCATTCATTTAATAAATAAACAGGTACTCTTGACGCACGTTTGTTGCATATTACAGGATATAGGTTCTTGGAGCGAAAACGGTGAAACAGACAAAAGATGATACAAAAAGAGGGACTTTTGACCAACAAGTAGAAGGACCCTAGTCATGCCTAGACAAAGAACAATTCACAAGTGTACAAGGCAACGTATGGTCCGAAATGTCAAAGGAAACAGTTAAAAGACCACTACAAGTTTCACTGAAGATCTGGAGAAGACCAGAAGCCAAAGGGAGAAAAGAACTATGGAAATATAAAGCCCAATATATAAAGAACCAACCCAGGAAGTTTGGTGAGATGATCTCACCAAAGGGACGCGGAACCGCGGCCCAAGCCCACTAATGCCGCGGTTCCGCGGCCATTTAAAGCCCGTGTCGGTGGATTTTTCTCGTGTCGGTGCGTCGGTGCGGGTGTTTGGATTTTCCGTGGGCAAATTTGTAATTGCACATGTGCGAGAGTCTGTAACCCTAGTTTCCTTGTTTTCTTATAAATTGTAATCAAAAATTGTAAAACCCTATGCCTCTTTTCAATCAATAAAATTCAGAATTGCTGGATGTATTATTCAGATCTGTTCTATATTGCTTGGAGGGAGCCGTCAACCTAGTAAGTTAATTTCTGTGTTTTTATTCTCTTTTGATTAGTATGTCTTATCATCCCCTAATGAGCGAGTAGTCTCCTCGCTTGTTAGGGTTAGCCTTAGGGAAAGGTTTGAGAGATGAGATCTCTCACCCCTTTCATGCCATCCATATCTAAGAGTTAGAACTCCATGCATGCACGCACAACCGCTCCCTACGGCATCCTACCCATCGAGGTAACGATGAACCGTAGTATAAAGGGCCGGTTGCGCGTGTTTTCCATGGGGGTTAGGGTAATTATCAACAAAGGAAGGATACAAATCTAGAGGAAGAAACATCTTCCCAAAAGATTCGGATCCACTTTATTGATAATTACCGTAACATCTAATAGATCTAAAATAGGGCAATGAAAGCGGTAAGGAAACCTTTAATCTCCAAACTTCCCCTAAACCTAACCCTAGCAAGACTTTAATTTAGATTAATTTAGTTTAGTGATAGATCTAGTATTTTAGATTAAAATCCAAACAACATTTGGAATCAACTCGTAAAGACACAATAAGAAATCTACCCATCTCTGTGGATCGACCCGTACTCACCGGCTAGCTGCAAAGCGACGCCGTTTCTGATTGCGGTAAACTTAATATTTTTGGACTAATCAGGTCACTTGCCCTGATGAAGAAGGATCATATTCAAACTACTGCCTACATCATCGGAGGGTTACCCACCCCACCGAAGAATGCAGTACCTTCAAGAAGTGGTGGTAAGGATATGTTGCCCATCAAAAACACTTTAAGAGGATGAAAAATGAAACTCGTGTCCATCAGCGGCAAAATAGTGTGACAAACGCGCATGAAGAAATGACTGGCAACTGTCATATGGTTGGTACCAGTTCAGAAGGGGAAAACCTCCAAGTTCTTACCTTCGGGAGCGATTCTGAGGAAGAAACGTCTCTCAGCCCTCTCTTCAAGGACTCTCCCTCCGAAAAAGAATAGGAGGAGAGCTGTGAGAATATTTAGCTGCGTAACCGTACGCTGCCTGAGAAGAACCTCGAACTTACAAACAATGGTTCGAGCAAAAAAGACAAAGGGAAAGAAAAATCTCGGAGGAAATTGCCCTCGACGATGGGGTGGTCAAAGAGCTCACAGCAAGGGACCTGCCTAAGAAAAACAAGGTGGATTACAATGTCGAAGCACATCTGAGGAATATACCCTCACAGCTGAGCATATTGGATGCCCTCCTCCTGTCCAAAAAAGCATGTGATTCCCTGATCAAAGCGCTACGAGAGCCCGATCAATTCCAAGATTTCTTCGCTGAAGAGAAGATTAAGGATGAACTGGCAGAGGTCCAAATGGCTGACATTATATTCAGCGATGAAGATCTTCTTCTCAGTACGTGTGAACATAATCGCCCGTTGTACATCACCGGGTATTACCATGACATCAAGATATGGAAAATCCTTGTCGATAACGGATGCTCTGTCAACCTTCTCAACGTGAGAGTGCTGAAGGAAATTTGCATGAACGTTCAACACCTTGCCCGAGATAAAATTTCCATCTCCGAGTTCAACTCACAATCTTCATGGACATTTTGGTCCGTAATACTGACGTTACGCTTCAGGCTGCTCGTCACTGACATCAAGTTTCATGTCATTGATGACAAGACTTGCTATAATGCTTTGCTTGGCAGGCCTTGGTTACATGAGTACAACGTCATCCCTTCTACACAATATCAGAGTATGAAGTATTTTAGGGATGGTTTGGAGTACACTGTCACGGGAGAGCTAAACCCGTTCTCGGTAAATGAAGTCCGGAAATATGAAGATGCAAAATACTTCTTACCAGACTTCGAGGATACCTAAAAGTGTCACAAACCGGAGAATAAACAGAAGTCCATCGTCATTATCCCAATCTTTAGGAGCAATACCGAGGAAGATGAAGAAATAGTCTACTCGGGGCAAACCCAAAAAGAAAACAATAAGCCCGGACCATTTACTCCTATCTTGGTCTTTGGCACCGACTCAGAGAATGAGGCCAACATAGTGTTCTCCATCCTCCCGTCGATGCAAACTTTTTCCGGAACAGATCAGAGTCTACAAATTACAATGGCTCCGCTTCGGTATTATAAGGAGCTTGATGCGCTAGATACATATAGCGTACAAAAACTGCAAACTTTCTACGTACCTCCCAGACGAAGAGGTGAAAAAGCGATCCTCTTCTACCAATCTACGGAAAATAAAGTAGAAAAAGAAGTCTGGCATGGCGCCGATTTTGCACTCGACAGGCTTCAACCAATCCGTCTGCCAAGATATTATGTGGAGGGATTGAAAAAGCTGTTAAGATGCTAAGGTGTACCCCTCGAAAAAACTGTTCGACAAGACCAACTCTATAAAAAGATTTGGGATATTCTCGGGACTCAACGAAAGATGCCCAATGGGAAGATGGAAACAACCGGGCTCTGATACGTTCGGTCCAAGAAACGGGAGCATATCCACAGTTACTGTGTCGTAAACAGCTCAAGTGAAGGGGAAAACGCTCTTCCAAATAGCCGTGACATCAAATCGGAGCGAGATCTCGCTCTAAAAACGTTAAGTCCGTCGCTGGAAAAACAAATTGACAAGTTAATAAAAGAAGCTTGTCAACGAGCAGGGACAATCACAGCCAAGAAATGACCATTTATGAAAAGGCCAGAACGCAGCGTCTCAGTCAGTAATCTGCGGAGAAAGTAGACCGTAATGTTCTTCACCCCCGGCTCGCTACATGTTCTCGCGAAAAGGGAAAATCTCGTAATGGAAGCAAAAACAAGGCAAAGAACGCAAACAACGTTCGAAAACAACAAAGTGGATCCAAGACGCCCTGCAATCGAGAAAAACTCGATTTGAGCCCTTCTTTCATAAAAAAGATGGGTCGAGAATACTCTTTCCCTTAAGACAAGACAAGGAAATTATTCAACCTTGCCATGAAGCACCAAATGATGACACTTTCGGAGTCTCGGCACTCCGAACAAATAAACGAGATCTATCATCCAGATTATTGCTCCTATCACCGAGTAATAGGTCATCGCCTTGAAGATTGCTTTGCCTTCAAAGACTGGGTAGAAGATCAATATCAATAAGGCTGGTTCGCTTTATCCGACAGCTGGAGGGTATCCCCGCCGCAAAAGGACCTATACCGTCAGGATAGGACCGGCTCAACATTAAGAATGGAAGAGAACTCGTACTTGCCATATGATAACATTCTGAAAAGAGAGAGGGTATGAGAGTATGAATGACCTCTTCAGGTGCTTCACAAATGAAGACGAGAACGAGGTGATCTCAGAGTTTCCACCAGCACCAAAAGAGCTGAAAGATGGGATGCACACTACGGCGGAAAGCCTAAGAAAAATTGACTTATGGACTGAAAATGATCCGAGGCCAACGATCGTCATTGAGCTACTATCTGAAAAACAGGTTGCCATGTTAAAAGACGTGCTTATGCAGTATAAAAATTGCTTCGCCTGGAACTACTCCGAAATGCTGGGTCTAGATCCAAAGATGGCAGTATATAAACTGGCTATATCACCGGGAATAAAACCAATCAAACGGGCACTAAGAAAGATGAGACTTGAGCTTGAGATGAGTATCAACGCTGAAATCAAGAAACAAATCGAATTCGGCTTCATTCAAGAAGTCCAATATCCTGACTGGATCACCAACATTGTTCCAGTGATGAAGAAAAATGGGACGGTGCGCATCTGATGGATTTTTGGGACCTCAACAAGGCTTTCTCGAAGGAGGACTTCCCAGTGCCCGTTATCGAGCTTATGATCGATAACACGTCCACCCATGAGGTCTTCTCCTTCATGGACTATGTCTTCAGGATACAACCAAATAAAAATGCATCTAGAAGACCAAAAGCACACTGCCTTTCGAACCCTACTGGGTATATTCTGCTATAAAGTGATGCCCTTCGGTCTGAAGAACGCTGGTGCTACTTACCAGAGGGCCATGACAAAGATTTTCGATGACCTCATGCATGAGATCGTCGAATGCTACATCGACAACCTTGTGGTAAAGAGCAAATCTCACGAGGAACATTGGGAACATCTAAAAACAGTATTCCAACGTCTTCAAAAATATAATCTGAAGATGAATTCTCTAAAATGTGCGTTTGGAGTTTCCTCAGGCAAACTCCTAGGATTCATCATATGTCATCGAGGTATCGAAATCGACCCCTCAAAAATCAAGGTGATTATGGAAATGCCTATGCCAGGAACCCTCAAACAGTTGCGATCTCTTCAAGAAAAGCTCTCGTATATCCGGAGGTTCATAGCCAATCTCTCCAGAAAATGCCGTCCCTATAGTCATTTGATGAAGAAGGGGATCCCGTTCATCTGGGATCAAAAGTGCCAAAATGCACTAGAAGAAATTAAACAATACCTGCAAAATCCGCCGGTATTGACCGCTCTAGTTAAGGGAAAACCCTTTATCCTATATACAACAGCCCTTGAGGGTTCTCTAGGTGCATTGTGGGCACAAGAGAATGATAAGGGAAAGAAAAGAGCTCTGTACTATTTGAGTCGGGTTCTCCTAGGGGCAGAAACCAACTATTCCCCCATCGAAAAATATTGCCTAGCACTGATCTCTGTAATAACGAAGCTCAGACATTACGTCTTGGCACATGAGGTCCATCTCATATCGAAGGTGGATAACGAAGTTCAGACATTACGCTTTGGCACATGAGATCCATCTCATGTCGAAGGTGGATCCTTTCAAATAACTGATGTCAAGGGCTAAATTAAAAGGAAGGCTTGCAAAATGGGCCCTCCTCCTGATGGAGTTCTCAATAACGTATCGTCCCCTCAAAGCAGTGAAAGGACTGGCCATTGGAGACTTTCTTACAAAGCATCCAATACCAGCCGACTCCCCTTTAAATTGTGGGTTGTTGGATGAACATGTGCTCGACGCAATCGAAGAAGAGAAATAAGAAAATGATTCCCAATGGGAACTCTACTTCGATGGAGCATCTTCCGTGAAGAGACGAAAGCAAAACACCCCTATAATTAAAATCGGGGTGGGCCTTATTTTCTTGACTCCGCAAGGAGGGATATTGCGTTATGCCCTCTCCTTAACAGAGCCAAGGACTAATAAAGAAGCTGAATATGAAGTTTTGATAGCAGGTCTCGAGATCGCTATCGACATGGGAATCAAAGACCTCTTTATATATGGAGACTCCCAGCTGATCGTCGGCCAAGTAAATGGCGACTACCAGACATGCACGCTAAAACTGATAAAGTATGGATAAAGAGTGCAGCAACTGCTGACACAAATCCCTTCTTATACCGTGGAGAATATACCGAAAGCGAAAAATAGCAAGGCAGATACATTGGCCAAATTCGCTAAGGAACTGGCCGATGAAGACCTCGATGACATAAAAGATCATTGTGCAAAGCCGCAGGATTCTCGCACCAACGGATATATCTTCAGAAGACTTAATAGATCCATCCGAAGGAAAAGAAGCGACCGAACAAGGAGCCCTTCAAATAGAGAATGAAGAAAAGATCAAGGACCGGAGAGAAGTCTTCATATACTACTTTAAGTCCTAATGAACGCCCGAAAATGCGTCGTCTAGATATCAGCTCATGAAACGAGCTTTGTCTTTCTCCTTCGTCAATGATACTCTATATAAAAGATCGTTCGACTATCTATGGCTAAGATGCCTGAGGCCAGAGGAAGCAAAGAAAGTCGTCCAAGAAACTTATGACGGATTCTGCGGTTCTCATCAGGCTGGACCAAAGATGAAGCTGAAAATTAAAAGAATGGGTTACTAATGGCCCACAATGTTTCAGGACTACCTCGAATATGCGAAGCAGTGTCATTCGTGCCAAATTCACAGAGACTTCATCCATCAACAACCAAATCTGCTACACCCAACAGTGGCTAGCTGGCCGTTCGAGATGTGGGGAACCGATATAATTGGCCCTATCCAACTGGCATCATCCAAAGGACATCGGTTCATATTGGTAACGACCGATTACTTCTCTAAGTGGGCAAAATCGGTACTACTAAGGGAGGTGAGGATGGAGAATATCCTTCATTTCTTCAGAACCCATGTTATCTATCGGTTCGGAACTTCACGACGGATAATCTCGGATAATGGGCCATCTTATAGAAACCATAAAATAAGCCGCTTCGCACAGCAACATAAAATAGATTGGAGATACTTTTCAGTCTATAATCCTCGGTCCAACGGTCTCTCTGAAACTTTCAACAAAACCCTAATAAAGATTATAAAGAAAACAGTGTCCAGAAAAAAAAAGACTGTCACGAAAGGCTGCATGAAGCTCTCTGGGCATACCGAACAACGTTCAAGATGGCCACGAATACAACACCATACGCATTAGTTTTCGGTACGGAAGCAGTGCTCCCGTTGGAAATAGAACTCCCATCTCTACTAGTTGCAGTTCGATACGAGACGACAGATGAAGAAAATGCTCATCTTAGGCTTGAGGAGCTCAACGCCCTCGACGAAACCCGCCTTATAGAATAGCAAAATCTGGAGCCTTATAAGGCAAGGATGACGCGGTCATACGAAAAACTGACCAGGCCGAGAACATTCCGCCAAGGCGAACTCGTACTGGTCGTCAAAAGACCGATGATCCCAATTGTACAAAACTGGAGAAGTTCAAGCCGAACTATAAAGGCCCATACATCATAGACAAAGTCTATCAAGGTGGAGCCTGTCTGCTCATGGATATGCATGGCGAAAGATCCTTCCAGCCAATAAATGGCCGATTCCTCAAAAAATACTACCCTTGACTGGTTATGGCTAGGGTCAATGATAGATGACGATGGTTATGTCTGCTCGCTATCTTCCTGAGTAAGAATCTTGAGAGTAGTATCCACAGAGCTCCGTCGCCCTAAAATGGAAAGGTTGGACCGAGATGTCCCTAAACTAATATGGATAGAAATGTCCCTAAACTAATAATGGACCGAAAAGTCCTTAAACTAAAACTTCGCCTCAAATATGGCAATAATGAACCGAGATGTCCCTAAACTAATAATGGACCGAAATGACCCTAAACTAATATTCGTCGCCAAAATGGGAATGCTGGACCGAAAAGTCCTTAAACTAAAATTTTGCCTCAAATATGACGATAATGAACCGAAACGTCTCAAATCTAGTACGTCAAACACGGTGCACCGCCCCAAATACGGCGATGTCCTCCCTTAAGTTCTATATTGCAATCGAAGTCTCAACGGCGAGAGTTGCAACTTAAGTCCTCCCGGCTACATAGATACTCCAGCAATGAAGCTACTCCCAAGTCCCACCGGCAAACGGGAGGGCACCTGTGGCGAAACTACTTACGGGAGTTCCACCGTTAAAAAAATGGTATGTCCACAAGCGAAATGGGCACAGATGAAAGCCCGAAAGAGCGCCATGAGTAAAAACAGCAGGACTGCCAGCGAGCTTTGCTAAAACTCGAAAGGACGCAATTTCGTCAAAAAGATATTATGCGCACTTGCAAGGCCCTCTCGACTTTGTAAGGGGAAAATACCTGCATGAGATCATTATGACTCAAAAAGGAGCAACACACTTAGGAATCCCCACGATCTCTAAAAAGAAATCACACTTGTGAGATCCTCAGAACTCGTAAGGGGAATTCCCCCTATGAGGCCCTCACGGCTAGTAAGATTTAAAAGTCTTAAGCTACAAAAATCTAAACCTATTCTTAAGTCGTCATATTCCCCTAATACTGCCCTATAGGAGGTCCCATATTGATCCTTGTATACAATCCACGGGCATAAATAAATTTATCCCCCATCGAGTTCCACTTATGATAAGAAATATCCCCATACGGTGAACAACACTTGTGAGTCCTTACGACTTACAAAGAGAAAATACTCTTAGAAGATCCTTACGAATTGCAAGAGAAAATATCACTTAGGAATCCCCATGATTCCTAAGGAGAAAATACACCTACGAGATCCTCACGACTCGTAGGGAGAAACACCTTTATGAGACCCTTACAGCTCATAAAATCAAAAAGCCTTAATCGACAGGATCCTAACCTTGTTTGCTAAGACACCTTTGTTCAAATCGACAAACGCAAATGATGATTCGATCCTTGCAATATTCCAGTTGTAGCGATACTAATGCCTAAACAGGTGTCAAACTCTATGTTCTCTCACGACAAATAATGATTCGCTCCTGGCAATATTCAAGTTGTAGCGATGCTGATGCCTAAACAGCTGCCAAACTCCATGTACTCTCACGGCAAATGATGATTCGTTTCTGGCAATATTCCAGTTGCAGCGATACTGATACCAAGATTGGTATCAAATCTCAAGTTCCTAACTTGTAATAAAACCAAGCGAGTCGCAAAAAAAATGCATATGAAAAAGCCGAAATGTTTGGGCAATTCACAATAAAAAGCAGTGATTAAAAATAAAAAATATATAGCTGAAATGATTAGGCACCGCGATAAATAGCCGAAATGATTAGGCAATCGCGACTTGCACGACATAAAAGCTAAAAAGATAGAGCATCGCGGAAATAAATAAAAAATAATGAAATGAAAATGAAACTTTTCTGCCCTGCAAGTATGTCCATATTGACTCTTGTATACGATCCATGGGCATAAATAAAGGAAAAGGGACCGTATTTTCCCACCACGCTTCATCAAAAGGAGAACCAAGTTTTGACGGTTCATATACAACCTAGAGACTATCTAGGCGTTCCTTCTCATGCCAGCAGGATACAGACGCAACGTCAACAAAAGACCCAAGGGTCAAACCAAAAATAGAGCCATGGAAAATCCTAGCTCCAAGTATTGATGATACAAATACCACGTAGAGACTATCCCTGTGTTCCCCCTCACTTCAGCAGGGGCCGACACAACAATCAAATAAAATGAAGTGACGGCAAAATGCTAGCTTGAGATCTTAATGGAAACATTTATAGCCTAGAGATCAGCTGGACGTACTTCTCATGCCAGCAGGATGTAGACGCAACGTCAATAAAGACCCAAGGGTCAAATAAAAATGGAGTAATGGCAAAATCCTAGCTCCAAGTCTTGATGGTTCATATACAACCTAGAGACTATCTTGGCGTTCCCCTCATTTCAGCAGGATGCGGACGCAATTATCAAATGAAATTGGAGCAATGGCATATCTCTAGCTCCATATCTCGCTTGTAATACATATAGCATAGAGATCATACAGATGTTTCCCGACTTCAACTAAGAATCGGCATGAAATCGTCAAAGCAAAAGAAAAACGATGTGACGGCATATTCCTAGTTTCAGGTCTTGACGGCAACTCATATAAAGCCTAAAAGACCATTGGAGATCATTCCACCCCAGAAGGATGCGGTTATGACTCATCAGGGCTCCAATTTGAACCTAATCTTAACTAAAAAGCGTCATGGCAAATTCCCAACGCTTGCTCTTCCGACGGTAATATGACTTAAGGTGATTACTCAAAAACGTCTTGTCTAACCCCCGAAGGGATCAGAGACAGGACAATCGCGGGGCTACTCGAACAGTGGCTTAAAGACTGCATATCGAGGAATATATCAGCCAACGCGAAAGTACCACAGACTAAAACCCTAGTACTACAAACCTAATGGACCCCTGTCGTAAGAATGGGGGTTATTTACATATAACGTTAGGACAAGTTTGCCTGTAAACCCAAGGGAGGTAAACTAAAACACTCCGAAATGAGTACGTAAACTAGAAACTCCAAAACGAGTGAATAAACTACAAACTCAGAAATGAGTATGTAAACTAGAAACTCCGAAACGAGTGAATAAACTACAAACTCCGAAATGAGTACATAAACTAGAAACTACAGAATGAGTGAATAAACTATAAACTCCAAAACAAGTCAATAAACTAGAAACTCCAAAATGAGTGAATAAACTACAAATTCCGAAACGAGTACATAAACTAGAAACTCCGGAATGAGTGAATAAACTACAAACTCCAAAACAAGTAAATAAACTAGAGACTCCGAAACGAGTGAATAAATTACAAGCTCTGAAATGAGTGAATAAACAACAAACTCCAAAATGAGTACATAAACTACTTCGCGTCAGATCAAGACATCAAACACAGAGGAATGCATGCAGAAGAAAAGAAGGTATATTCTTTATTCATGAATAGAAATGTTTGAACGATACAATTTATAAAAAAAATGGATACAATTCTAGCCTTTAAGAGGGCGGGGCTTTCAATAAAGTGGCGACCCGTTCACTCTCTTACCGCGGCTCCTTCTCAAGCTCCATTATTGCGGCCAACATTGCTTCGACTTGAGTCCGTTGTTGCAAGCATGAAGAAAGCTTCTTAGAAATTTCCTGCTTAGTAACTTCGCAGTCTCGCATTCCTCGCTCAGTGGAGTGAAGGTTCTGCCTCAACGCCACTCCTTTAGAAATGTATTGTTGAAGATTTTCAAAGATAACTTGGAATTGCGTAGCATTCGCTTCGACCTGGGCATGCAATTAGCTTGATTCACTGAAAGCCGTCTCATGCTCCTTCCGCATAAAGACCAGCTTCTCCTCAAAGTATTGAATAGAAGCGGCACTTTTCTGGATCCGTGCGACCAATTGAGCCTTCGAGGATAATGCCTCAGGCGCAAGACATTTGTGCTTGATCTCATGGAGACAAGCCTCAATTCGCTTACAGCGGTCAACCCAGATGCCGACGAAATCTTCATTATGGAAAGTCACAAGAGTCGCTAGTATGGGGTTGACTTCGTCCGCAAAATCCACAGCAGAAGTGAGAGCTTCAATATTAAGGTCTTCAATAAATTCACTTAGTATTAGCCTGCTATTTGCTGCACCTTTGGAAGACTGACGTTTAGCGAAGGGCCCCGCGGGAATAAAAATACAAGACTCAAAAGGAGCCAAAGCCGATGTAGCTGCTACGGAATAAGATACGCACAAAGAAAGGTCAGATTTCAGTTTAAAAAAACGAGGAAAGAGATCGAACCTACCAATAGTTGAAATGGGCAAATCAGGGAGCGTAAAGGGCTCGGCTATTTCTTCGTCCTCTCCTTCGAGCCGTAAGACTGTGGTCAATACGGGAAAAGCCTATTAAAAAGGGGGTTACTTGTAGAAAGATGAGATAAGAAAGGAAAGATATACTAACAAACGCCATAAGGAGGGACAGATCTTGATTGGGAAGTAAAGTGCGAGGTTAACATTTGGTATAAGCGGTTGAAAAGCACTCATACAGGATTGCAATAATATACAGTAAAGAAATTAATCCAAGAAGTAACACCAAACACTGAAACGAGGAAATAAAAGATCTTTACCATCTGTCGCTGAATCCAAGAGAACTCGGGGGGTGCAAAAGAGATAGGTGGAACAACGACAGTCATGGTGACGACTGATGGGGATTCTTCAATGTTAGGGTGTACTGCACCTATATTCGAAATAAACGAGATATTAGCGAATGTGTCTAGCAGGACTAAGAACCTAAAATTGAGAACACGAGGAATACCTGATGGGGCAGAAACCATAGCGGTATCTGGAGCGTCATTAGTTATGACAGGTTTCTCGACTGCCGGGAAGACGAACTCAACGTCTGCACCTTCGTATCTCGAATCAATAAGGGTCGTCGTTACGCTAGCGTCACCCGTGGATATCGAGAATCCACAATGAGAACAAGTAGCAGCTGGAACAATCTCAGATTCTAAATGAAGGCTCGGCATCCCAGAATCCCCAGACGCTGGCACCTCACCCGTGGCGCTGACACCTGAACTCAGCCCTATTGTACCATTTAAAGAAAAATGTGTTATAATTCAAAAAAAATTGCTGTGGAAAGAAACCTAGAAAGATAAATAAGGCCTATTAGGTTTTATTAAGATATCGTGCACTATCTTACCTTGAAGTAACCGCTCAGCCTCTTCACGAGTTGCACGTGCAATCTTCCTATGAGCGGTTGACAAGGCAGAAAGAATGTTCTCCATGGGAACATCAGTGGGTTGTATATCACTCGAACCCGTACCTGTGGCCAAGCTAGCCTGATGCTCCCTCGCTGTGTGCTCCCGACGCTTCCTCTTGGCTTTAGCCGTGCGAAGAGATCTTTTCAGAACCACAGACAGGGGAACGTCGTTATCCGAATCAGGCACAACCTCCAGATCAGCTACAATGTCCGTCATCGGCTGCTTTAGCAACGCCTCCCATAGCGGTCCTAAGGTGACCTAAACGATAGCCGATAGCTTTGAAGGCTCCGTAGGTGCCATCGAGGGAGGGATATCCTCCGCACTCGGAATAACACAAGTTGTGGTGGTTCCTGTAATAAAAAAAGAAGATTCAGGGTGTGAACAAAATGAGCTAAATATGTGTATTCAAAGGTGTCACAAATCGAATCATACCGAGGCCTATAGAAGCGTGAAGCCCCTCCTCTTCCTCGAATGTTTTGAGGGACGCCAAAGAGCCTCTTCGGTAAAGATGCCTGTTAAGAAAAGAGCATTAATAAAACATAATAAACGCTAAAATATACAAAAGAGTATAAATGAGATATACTTGACGCCGCAAGAGAAGCAAACACTGCTTGCTCGTGGGCCAATCTCTCAGAAGTCTCAATAGCAGCTTGAAGATCAGTAGCGACAGTATCATCAGTAGAATCTTCGAACTGACTGTAATTGGTGCCGTATTCGGACAAGCCTTCGCTATAGGGAGCATGAGGCTCCTGACCAAATACAACAGTAGGTGAAAAAAAGGATTTCTTCTTCTTCTGTGAGTCGGCAATAACACCCGACGATAAAAGCTTTCTCTTTACAGGCTTCTTAGGACAGTGAGTCCTGATTTCCGAGCCAATACCCAACTCAGAAGATGCCGTAGCCGTCATATTGTCAGGATCACTTGCATCCGGTCGTGGCTTAGCCGGTGACATTATCGGAAAGGCTCGCGGAACTACAATCGTGTTGCTCTCTCTCAAAGAAGGACGAACAACTGCCCGTCGCTTCAGCGGAACTGCAGGATTGCTAGCCGGGACAGAATCCTTTTGATCAAGAAGTATCCGCCTTTCTTCTTTGATAACGGCACCCATTGCATGCTGATACTAAGCAATGTAAGCATTGGAGGCCTTCGTGATATGGCTCGGCTCGGCAATCAGAAAATGAGATCTCGTATGCAGCCGCATAAAATGGTGTGCTGCATTGCGAACGCTCTCCTCTGTAGCAACCGGATTGATGAGAAATGCTTCAAGAGGAACTCCTTGGTTATATCCAGATTTCTGAGCAAAACAATGTGGGTTATACCTCACGAATAACACTGAGGCATTTTGCCTGAATACTAGGAAACCCGGCATGATGGAATACAAATGCGCGATCTCCCGGGACCTCAAAGCAGAAGTTCCATCTTTAAAGACATCGTGAAATGGCTGGACCACTTTGGAGGGTTCTTTACCAATAGTCAGAACCCTATCAACAAAGGTTATGCTGTCCCCGACCATGCGAGGACGCAGGAGCAATCGCCGAGCCTCTCATTGTGTTAGGTTCGGAGAAGAAGCGTTAACCAATTGCATGACCTAAAGGAAATTGTACCCTTCATAAAATCTAGGTCTTTTATGCACACCAAAGGCACCCAACACGTGCATCTCGATCCATGAGGTGAAGTAATGTAAAGGGAGATTTACAGGCTTTAAACCCGGTTGGGAGGTGTCGGCCGCTATAATTAGACAATGATACAAGGGGGCCAGTCCTACAACCCCAACTGCTAGACGCGTCCCCGCCGCAACGCGATGAGCCAGATAGAAAACAGACAGTCTCATGTAGCGAAGGTGCATTGGGAGTGCAAATCAGTTCATCCACAAACCAATGAAACCCATGAAAAACGTTTCCTTGTCAATATCCGAAGCGGCAATTTCTGCAAAAGAGACGATGGGGGTATCCGGAATAAAGAATTGCTTTAAATCCGCCTCTACAGTTGGCAATTTTTCCGAGCCAAATCTGAACGGATCATCAAGCTTAGCAAACTTCGTAGCCTTCTTCAATAAAACCTCCGGATGAAGGAAACGGGCGAAAAAGTCCATAAAGTTAACTCCATGCCCCCCGGACTCCAAAAACAAGCTCTCATATATATTTAACACTTTGATCAAACTTGGGAACTTGTGGCGGATAACATATTCCAAGGTAAGGCCCATGACTATCGATTCGATGGCGAAGATATACTCGTCAGGAGGAAGTATATCCTCATGATGCCACCTTCTGACGGATAACCCGGAAATTTCTCTAAATTCTTCCAGCGAAATCGATACCCCACGATCCGACAAAAGAAACGTGTGGATCGGAATATTCCACTGCTCCAGGAAGGATTTAACCCACCACACATGAGGAGTGTGGTAATAAAAGAGAGACGCGTAGACCGTTGGGTATAACCCGGTTTTCAGCAATAGCGATTTCTTGACCGATAAAATGTAACGGGCCCACTGAAGGTAACCAACCGGATGTCGAGGGGTCACTCCTATTGTGTAAACCTGATCCTAAGGACGCGCTTCTCCTTGACACATGCAACACTCTAAAATATTTAGGGCCATCGGCGGCTGGACTGGTATCGATATCATGGAAGATTGGAGACAGCCTTCCGCGATCCAATTGACCTCTTCCACAGCATAAGTGACCTGCGCAGGGTCAGCATAATGAATTGACTGGATCGGTTCCGATGGCACCGCACAAGTAAACCTGCGCAGACCCCGAATAATATAGCTATACCATGCTCCCTATAAATGAAGAGATTTCTGTTCCGGATCGCAGTCCCGGATTAAAGAAAGAACTTCACGATCAGTAGGGGTGTCAGCAAAGGTACTCTCCGAACAGACATAAGGGAAAAAGGAATCGGAAGCCATATTACCTGAAAAGAAAAGCCAGTGGAGAGTTAGTGATTGGCATATTAAAATCACTACAGCATAAAGGAAAAATCAGCGGGCCCCACAAATCAAGGAGATGTCTCATCAATGATGAGATATGCACCCATTGTGAGACTCCAAAAGGATTCTCATTACATGAATAGTCCCATTAAACAGTGGAGTTAAAAAATACTCCCAATGTTCTAGAAAAACGAGTTCTATTAAAAGATAGCAATGGATTTAACTCTGTAAAAAGGGTATTAGAACCCTAAAAAGGAATAGGAAAGGGAATAAAATTCCCCAAAGTTCCAAAATTTCTCAGAGCTAAGCTCTATAAGAAAAGATAGAATTAAATTCCTCCGATAATGGGATTAAATCCCAGAAATCCCCATGTCGGGAGACAGATGGAAAATATAATGGAATTGAATTCTAGAAACCCTCAAAGATTTGGATCAATGATAGGGTAAAACCCTAAGAAGATAACTACTGATTCTCAAGAATGCCCATCGACTCAAGACCCACGATTTACTCAAAAGGGGGGAAAGTTCTTTTTAAGATCTCTGAGAGATCATTTCAAGAAAAGAGCCGAGCTTTGTTAATGGGTTAAGAATCCAAAACAAGAAAGGGAGATTCTTTTAAGAGTTAAACTATGTTCATAATCCTTACCAATTTTTTTAGAAGAGTTTAACTCTGATTAGAAGGAGTTTTGTGGGTAGAGATCTAAGCACTGAGAGGAGATTTAAATTATCAAAGAAGAAAGAAACTTAAGGAAGATAATGAGACGACAGTTATCTTAAGGGCCAAATGCCCTATTTATAGGACGTCAGGGGACAGTTCAACTCCCTAGAAGATCAAGCGGTGGTAAATGTGACACCGTTGCACTCACGTGTAAGCCACGTGAGAATAACGGTGGGGGTATTTGTTCCCCTAATTTTTAAACATAATAAATGAGCTAAGCTCTGTTAAAGTTTAATGAGGCAGCACCTCACGTGCCCCCCACAAGGACGCCAGCGCCAGCGCCAACCCCTAAGAATTAAATCCTATGCCGGCGTCGCCCATGAAGCTCACGTGGGCGCCAGTGTGCAAAGCATAGGAGCGCCTATCATATATAAAAACTAAATTCTTAAGTGGAGTCCATGTGCATAACACGTGAGCACCGGCGCCCAAGTTAAAATTAGTAGAATTAAATTCTACAGAGGATATTTTCCAAAAAACTGGGATACTCTCCGTTAAACAGAGGTGTTGGATTAAAGATCCAATGGAGATGATAAATTATCAGAATATAGAATTAAATTCAATTAGGAGAAAATATCTCCCAAATTTTTCTTAGTGAGAAGGATACTCTAGGATGGATCAAATATCCAATAATGGAATAAAATTCTATTTTAGGAATATATTTCCTCAATCTTTATAAACAAAACAGATTATTTTCTGTAAAACAGAGAGCCCTTAGATTAAGAATCCAATGGTGATTAAAAATCACCGTTTTACAGAATAAAGTATTGTATACGGGAAAATATTTCCCTAATATTGTTAAAAACAAGAAAACATATTCTGTAAAATAGAAATCCTTGGATCAAAGATCCAACGGTAGATAAAATTCCCCAAGTAATCTTTGAGACCAATAAAATTAATTGGAATTTCGTAATGAGGGATTTTCTCAAATTAATTAACAAACTTATCTCTATTATATAAGGGACCCGAGACTTCAAGTATCATATAGAGGGAACCCTCCATAAGCTTCTGCAAAAATAAAGAAGGCTCTAAAAAACAACAAAGAATTTAATTCTCAATAAAGAAGAAAATCTTCCTCCTCTCAAACCCTAGGTAAAGAAACCACAGAGATAAAAATATCTCATTTACCTATCATATCATATCTAAGGGTTTAACCCTTTTCAAGAACTTAGTTTTTTCTCTAGATCTGAGATCTATAAGACAACTCTCCCACAAGTTGAGAATTTAATTCTCATCGGGAAGATCTTGTTCTTGAGAAAAAAAAATCAGAAAAGAACTACAAAAATGAAAAAGAACCTATCCTATAAGGATTTAATTCCTCTGAAAATAGAATTTAACCTTAAAAGAAACTTAGTTCTTATAAAAGGAAAAATATAAGAACTTAGTTCTTGATGAAAACCTAATCCCAGATCTTCAAAACAAAGATTTTGTTGATCATTAATGGTCAAAATGCCATTAACAGAGATTCAATCTCTGGAAAAGAATAGAACTTAACACTTCACGTGCTTCCCATATGGGCGCCCCCAATAGCGCCCAGTGCCTCACATGAAAAACACGTCGGCGTCCAAAACAGTGGGCCAATGCCTCACGTGAAATACACGTGAGCGCTGAATAAAAAGTGCTTAGCACTTCATATACGGCCAAAACGGCTAAGTGCTTAGCACTGATTGGGTAGTGCCCAGTGCCTCACGTGAAACACATGTGGGCGCCTAACAAAATAAAGGGGATAGCGCCGCACGTGCTCATTATATGGACGCCATATAAAAAATGCTTAGCACTATATATAATCAAAATGACTGAGTGCTTAGCACTGATTGGGCAGTGCCCATAATTGAAGGCTTCACATAATACCCATGTGAGTGCCAGAGCCCAAATAAGTGCTTAGCACTTTTGAACAAAAAAAAAAGACTGAGCAGACTAAGCCCAAATTGGTTTAGTCTCTCTAAAAAGGTTTTCTTACAGCTGAGCCCAAATGCTCTGTTGTTGGATTTTAAATAAAAATGAATCTTAAAATTTTACTAAGTTGATCTTAGTTTCAAATAAGACTAATGTATCCTTAGCTAAAATAAATTGATCCCAAATGCTCATATATTTAAGTTGATCTTAGTCTCAAACTAGATTAATGGCCCTTAAATAAAACAAACCCAAATATAAAATATACGGATTTGGACTAATACGCACCCTATTGGAGACGACATAAACTAGTCTCTGTATACAATCCACGGGCAACCTTAACAAACAAAATAACAAATGACGCGAAATGAACTGCTGGAGAAGGAGAAAGTGTTTATCGCGACGCGATAACGTAATTAACTACAGGGGATTGCGCCTGTAGGGAAGAGCGTCCTCACAAACAAAAACCCCTCATAAATGAGAGAGAATCTGATAAAATCACGCTACAACGCTCATGTCTGTCCAAACCTCCGATATATGGTGCCCTAAATCAACTTGGTATTTTCGGAGAGGTGGATGGATAAGTCCAAATAGCATCTGCCCCCAAATTCAGGCCAGACGTCCCAGCGTTTCGGTCCGGTCTTTCTGTGGTGAACAGTCCAATATCGACTCTTATATACAATCCATGGGCATAAATAAATATATTTCCTACCAAGTCCTATAAATGGCGAGAAATATCTCAATATGGTGAACAATTGTAAGTCCTCTCGACTTACAAGGAGAAAACACTCTTATATGATCCTTATGACTTATAAGAGAAAACATAATTAGGAATCCCCATGATTCCTAAGGAGAAAACACATCTATGAGATCTTCAGGACTCACAGGGAGAAATTCCTTTATGAAACCCTCATGGTTCATAAAGTCGAAAGCTTTAGTCGACAGGATCCTAACCTTATTTGCTAAGCTTCCTTTGTTCAATTCAACAGAGGTAAATGATGATTCGCTCCTGAAAATATCCCAGTTGTAGCGATGTTGATACCTAAACAGGTTTCAAACTCCAAGTCCTCTCACGGTAAATGATGATTCGCTCCTGGCAACATTCCAGTTGTAACGATGTTGATACCGAAATCGGTATCAAATCCCAAGTCCCCGACTCGCAATAAAAAAAAGTGAAAAACAAAAAAAATGGCATAGCCGAAATGATTGGGCACTGTGATAAATAGCCGAAATGGTTGGGCAATCACGACTTTCACGATATAAAAGTTGAAAAGATAGAGTATCGCGAAAATAAATAAATAAATAATATAATAAAAAATTTCTGCCCCGCAAGTATGTCCATACTGACTCCTGTATACAATCTATGGGCATAAATGAAAGAAAGGGAATCATATTTTCCAATCATACTTCGTCAAAAGAAGAACCAGGTCTTGATGGTACATCTACAACCTAAAGACTATTTGGACGTCCTTCTTACTCCGACAGGATGCAGACGCAACGTCATCAAAAAGAACCATGGGTCAAAGAAAAAATGGAGTAATAGCAAAATCCTAGCTTTAAGTCTTGACGGTACATATACAACCTAGAGACTATCTTGACGTTCCTCCTCATTCCAGCTTGGTGCGGACGCAACTATCAAATGAATTTGGAGAAATGTCATATCCCTAGCTCCAGACCTCGACTGCGATATATACAGCATAGAGATCGCGTAGATGTCTACCTTATTTCAGTAAAGAATCGGCATGACACTAAAAAAAACCCGAAGTGGCGGCATATTCGTATCTTTGGATCTTGACGGCAAGCCTAGAGACCATTGGAGATCATCCTACCCCAGAAGGGTGCGGTTATGACTTATCGGGGCTTCAAACTAAGCCTAACCTCGAGTAAAAAGCGCCATGGCAAATACCTAATGCTTGACCTTCTGACGGTAATACGGATAATCCAACCTAAGAAAATTACTTGAAAACGTCTTGTCCAGCCTTAGAAAGGATCAGAGACATGGCAGTCGCAGGGTTACTCGAGTAGTAACCTAAGAGACTGCATATAAACCAACGTGATGATACGATGAACTTAAATCTAGTACCACTGTCACACTCCGCTTCCCAGAGTGCGCTAACAACGGCACGTGACAGAGCCAACCATGCTACCCGTGGATAGGAATCATCCCTCCATAGTCAGATTACGGCTGTCTATAAGATATCAAGAACAGTAAAATATAAAATCTATCTAATACATGTCCATTTTCCAAAATAAAAGAGTCAAGAAGTGTATAAGCAGAAACGATAATAATATCCAAAAAAACAACATATCTCATATGGAGTGGTAGGCTCTGATTTCGATGGAACCCCATTCAATAGGTATGCAGCTTCTCAAGTGCATAACTTCCAAAAAGAAACATGTAACTCAGCAGTACTCATCATGGAGCACACCATATCTCATAGGGTGCGACACTTCCGCCCCGATACACCGTTGTGCTGTGGTGTATACGAAAGAGTAAGCCGAGAGAGAATCCTATTCTCCATTTAGAAAATCTAGGAACTCCATGCCCAAGTATTCGCCTCCTCGATCACATCGAAGGACTATAATACTTCTACCCGTCTGGTTCTCAACTTCAAGCTTATATTCCTTAAATTTCTCAAAAGTTTCAGACTTGTGTTTCAACAGAAACACATGTCCGAATCCTGAGAGAAGTTTAGTGAATATAATGAAGTACGAAGAACCAACCTTGGCATTTGTAAACGTAGGACCGTATACATCATCATGTATGTGCCCCAAGAGTTCAATAACTCTTTCTCTATTTCCAGTAAACGGAGTATTGGTCATTTTACCTTTGAGACAAGGCTGGCAAGTAGCATAAGATGAAAATTCAAACAGATTCTCATATTCATCCTTATGTAACTTAGCTGGTCGTGTCGCATTGATATGACCTAATCTACAATGCCACAAGAAGAATTCGTTCATTTCTGAACTGCTCCTCTTGTGTGTGTTCTAGATAGTTTGAACTGTGGTTTGATTTAAAATATATATGCCATTACATAACATGCCTGATCCAATCAACTCTTGATTCAGGAAAATGTTCACAACATTATCCTCCAATACAGAATTATATCCTTCTTTAACTTAATAAAGAATTTGATATAATGTTGTATATCAGGTTCGGTATATAATAACATTCGTTCAGAATCAATTTATTTACCATTTAGTAATACCAGGTGATATCTGCCAACTGACTTGGCTGCAACAATTGCACCATTCTCTAACACTTAGAGACATATCACCCAATCTCAGTTCTCTACCTTTCTGTAGCCCATGTAACAGATAACATATGTGGGAGCCTACGTAGAGGGTATTGAGAAACAGTTCTCGGTAACGAACACACCCGAAGAATATGCATCAACATGCTCATTCCTCGATTGAGTCACGTAGGAATCCGGATATTCCCCTATTTCCTGCTCGGACTTACAACAGTAATAAGATAGAGCAGAACCAATGTTCCCCAGCTCGGTATAATAAGCAGGTTCGGTCAATGCATCCATAATATTATCTTGATTAAGGCGTGACATGGTCGCTACCAGGAGAGAGGGAGAGAAGAAAACACTCTGCGTACGCTCTTGTAAGATCAAATTGGTTATTATTTTATCTATTCAGGATGGTTCCTACTGTTTTTTTCAAATCTTCCTTCAAACCCTAAAAGGTAAGATTAGCCAGGATTAATTATACGCTAGAAGTTCGCCAATATTTCGCCAGGCCAGTGTCGGTACTTTGAGGGAGGTTCTCCGTGCTTTTGCACGGACCTAATTAAAATAAACCTCATTTTCCCATGGGCGTAACCCCGTTAACACCTTTCTAGACACCTACTTTGATCGGCTAATTGTAATGTGTAAAACTCTCCCAGGAGTAACTCTTACTCGCAGTGGGTATCGGAGTCCAACTATCTCATAGAAGGTATGCAATCTCATTGCAAATTTCAACACTTGAAATTCCCGATAATATTTTACCCCTAGCATCCTATGACCTTGACGGAGGCCAAACTACCCATAGTGCGCTAGTCAAGTTCAACCCGTTCATTTCTTGATTGAATTAAACCCACCCGCACGACCCATGACGGAGGCCAAACTACGCCGTACGAATACCCTAACCCAATCGCATCTCATGCTGCAGATAAGCACTAGTTAGCTACCGCACACTACGTCTTGACGGAGGCCAAACTACCGTAGCACAAATACTAAGTAGTACTTATCTGAAATGACGGAGGGCTACGACAGGTTTTTAAGAAAACCCTTTGCGTAATGAACTTGATATCGTTGTAGAATCGAGTGATTTTGAAAAAGGAGTGTTTTTAAGGCTTTTACTAGTTTTGTTAAAGAGGTCACTCTCGGTGAAAGGATCCCGGCTCTTTCCTCATCGAATAAGGTGCAGGATATTTCATAAATACCACTATGCAAACTAAAAACAATAGAAGCGATCAAAAGACAAACCGTGTGGGTTGTAGCATCTGCTAGTTTTGCTAAATATGTCACTCCCGGGGAAGGGATCTCGGCTCTTTTCTTATCGAATAAGGTACTGGATATTCTTCAAGGAATACCATTATGCAAAGCAAGAACTACAGCTACCAGTTTTTAAACAAGTTTCTACAACATCTTTAGGTTTCTTTTATTTCATTAATCTCATTAATGAAGTTCCATCAATTATGCTTCAAAAGCATCACATAAGAAACGAAAGCAGCAATATTTATTATATATCATATATATAAAATATAAGCATTCGTCTCAGAACATCAAGTGATCACATCACAGAATATCAGCAGCAGAAGAACATATATGAAATATTGGATATACTAGGAATTCCGTGTTTTAAATTAAGCCAGTATAAAACACGGATTCCACGGTCGTGATGAATAGCCAAACCCACATCCCTAGACCCCTACGAGAGCGGCAAGCAACCCTACCAATTCTAGAGTTAGGAGACCCGGTCTCGACTCCTCACGATGGTCTCCCACTGGACCCTAAAACCCGGTTACTTGTGCTCCCCGCCTGGGGTCTATCCTAATGCGGAAAAGTAAATAATATATATCAATGGTGACATCATCCTCAACCCGAAAGTGCCCAAATAAAAGAATATTACATACAAGCTTTTACATGAATGAAAATGAAAAACTCTCATCTCACATAAAAAAACCCTGGCTATTCAAACACGACGATCCAATATAACATATCACAGCAATACATAACATCACATGTCATCAACGTAAGTAAATATGCGTATCCCAATTGTCATTGACATATAGCAATGAAACCGGCGATACACCACATATTACACTTACGGTCGCAGAAAAGATAGCGAAAAACTACAACAATTGGAATTCACAACCACCTTAGACATCATAAACCCAATGTATCACATACTTTGGATTTCATGCCCAACCAAATTAATTCCTTAGACATCACACGCCTAAAAATTATAAACCCCACGTTTTAGTCTCGATATTGAAAACACTTTCCAAAAAATAGTCGGGTAATTCAACAATATTCCCGATAACCTGATCGAATGCTGGTCGGAAACTTTAGTAGACGGCCGCACCCCCGATACCGTCGACGAAGTGCACTAAGGCAGTACACCGCGGACATATGCACCCGAATGGATGCTTTTGGCGACGGGGTTCTCCTACAGTCACTTGGTCGGGGCTATGGGGCGTGGCTATCTAGTAAGATTACCCAGTGAGTATCCGCGTACACTACGTAATTGCGACGGACTTTTGATCCTTATCAAAATTCCGTGGCAACCGATCAAATGAGACTAATTTGTTAGATTTATAAAATGCAAACTAGTTATCACATAACTAAGTTTGTGGATTTCAAATATTGTATCACATTCCACATATTGCTGGACGATGTTAAACATTCCGATCGAATCAATAAACACCTAAAATTTCTCAGAGAGCTCAACACTTGAGCAGTGTTAGAAAAACCCAGAACCATGCCACAGTACCCATGAACTAGCAGCTGAAGGCCCGTCCCAAGCCTCACAAGTGGCGCCGCGGAACCACCACAAAAACCATGTTTTAGCCATGGTTCCACGGTCACTTAGACGAGTTAGGGACTCATTCTTCAGGTAGGTCCATGTAATTACATGTATGATTTTTAGAGTATTTTTAATATGGAAAATTCCAACTTTTGGAAAAATTTCCAGAGAAGGGTAAATTTCGGGTATTCAGAGTTCGTTCGAACTTCTAATTTCGCCTAGACAACTCCTAATGCTCTAACTTGGCTCTGATACCACTGATGGGTTCCATAGCACCCTAACTAGGATTTTTGGGGCATCAAGTATACAATTTTAAGAAACCTAGAGAGCTATGCAACCCATGCCAGGGATCTAACTAGAAAATTAGGAGTTAAGCTAGCATGTAATCAAACATTACACTAAGTGAATGAGGAATACAACTTTTGTAGACCGGTCCTTCACTTCTAAAGCTCCGTGTAGTAGTCCCTTCGCTCCAAGTAGTGAACACCCAAACTCAAGTAAGGGTTCACATGAAAAAATGAACAAGCTTGCTCGAAATCTTCGAGACCGAAGATGATCTACGTCGAGGAGACTCAAGCTCATGCTACCTCTTCACTAATGGTAAATTAGTGAAGCAAACACGCTAAACTAAATGGCTAATATAGTAGAGGATGATGAAGTAGGAAATGAGCTCACTTTAGATTTGTTTTTCTCATAATATTTTCTCAGATTGAGAAAAGCTAGCAAGCTTTTTTAATGAAAAATAAGATGAGAGAATGAACTCATGAGGTGAGAATAGCAACCATGGGTGAGTTAGTGTCATACTCTAACTCATATAGAGAATAAACCATGTCTAATCAATAATGGTTATGTTAATAAATATCTACAAGTAAAACAAAATTAGTGAACTTGGTCAATGGTTCCACAAGCTTCTACAAGCTTCAACCATGTGACTAATTTCCATCTAATTTGGTTTACTTTAAATAAATAAAAACCTTATATTATATTAAGCATGGTGTGAGTCTCATACATCCATGTTGCATGTGGCATCAAGCATGACACAAAATAGTGTACATTAATATATATCACATATATACCAAGTGTACACTTGTGAGAAAAAGAAATGTTTAAGTGAGCTAATATTAGTTAATGTAAATTAATATATCACATATATAATTATACATTAAATTATCAAATCAACACTTGATTTAATAATCCGGCTATATCACATACAACCGGCTAATATCATAATGTAACAACTTATCGAATCAACACCCGGCTATATCACATATAACCGACCGATATCACATGTCGTGAGAATAGAATACGGTATCACATACTTGTATTAATCTCGGTCCCGCACATATCACATATGTGCTCCTACTTCATTTCCCATGAACCAGGAAATCTCTGTGTAGAACTCTAAAGACTCGTCAATACGCCGGCAGTAGGTAATGATCATATCAAACACCCACAAGCCGCAAGCGGTTTGCTAAACGTAACGGCCATCCAGGTATCGAGCGATCAGAAGATCAACAAGCAAACCTGCTCATACTCCTGTGAATCCAATCAGTAACACTACCATACAGTCCGGTCTCTTCGTCAGATATGTCGCATATCTTAGCCTGGGGGTGGTAAACATCAGATCCTAATAGCCCTGATAAGTCATACCGATGCAAGGTCCATAACGGTTCGAGAAACTACTGATAACACTTACCATTAAATCTCAGCAACCCTGGCCAGAGATTTCATGTTATGGCCAATCGATCATAGCGCAACATCAACTCCCAATACCGGGAAAGACGAACCCCCTCCTATCGCTCATTGCTTCCATGTGACTCAGGACTGTACCCAAAAATTAACTTTTTGCATGATTTCTTGACCATGGTATGGTGGAAATCAAAGCACAGTGGGAATCACACAAGACTCTATGACGATCTCGGGTCGACAGACTAAGCTGTACCAGTGTCACCAAAGAACTGCTATCTGACGACAGGTATAATACTATTTAGGAGTTCTCGACGAGTCCGTTCAGTGTACCCAGTCTCCACTGAGCACCCATATATCTTCTCTGATGTCAAACACCAATGGATGTAGGATCATCCATCGTCCATCACATGGGTCAAGAAGCGTATACGCTAGTCTACTCTGGAGTATCGATGCCCTGTCTCGATACTCCCATGATTAGGAACAATTGAAGGATGTACTTATCGGTTATCCTGTCCCCACTAGTATGATCTGCATCATAATCCTGATAGTCAAGTACTCATTCTAAGGGCTTTATCAATATGTAATAGAGAGACAATAAGTGTACATGTTAAGATAAAGTGCAACCAGATAGCATACTATCATATCGAGCAAGAAAGTCCTCCCTATATATGTCCAAGCATCCACCATAATATACATCACATGTACAGTAATGGTCTCTAGGGTATACATATAACTAACAGTTTTTCATTAGAGGCACTCACATGGAAAACACGAGAGGTCTCATTATATTGTTAAACACTAACGAATCTTCAGGCTTTCCTTCTGTTTTCTTAAAGATCTTGATCTCTTATTATTGACATTTCTAGTCATTAAGATTTGGGTTTGGAAGGTCTCAGATTATTATTATCGTCTGGACTGAGGAATCAAGTTCTCCTCTCGTTTTTACAAGAATCAAATTCTTTGTATAGGGTTAAACCTTAGTTTTCAGAGGAATTAAATTCCCATATGTTTTTGTAATAATTAAATGCTTTGAACTCGGTTCTTTCCCTTAGGTTTTAAATCTGTAGGACAAAATCTCCACGATGAGAATTAAATTCTCAAATTATGAGGAGATCTGCTTCTGCAAATCTCAACCAGAGGAAGAACTGAGTTCTTATATGAATGGTTAAACCCTTAAAGAGGCAAAGAAGAGATAGAATAATCTCTGTGTTTTTTCTTTTTACCTAGTGTGTTATGACAAAACAAGTCTTCACCGAGAATTAAATTCTCTTTTTTCTGTCTCTCTTTATGTCTCGTCGCTTTTCTCTTGTTCTCTTTCTCTCTCCCTGTGTGAGACTTGAAGTCTCGGGTCTTTTATATAGTGGAGGCAAGTTGTTAATTGGTTTTGAGAAAATCTCTCATCGAGAGATTCCAATTGATTTGGGGAATTTTACTCACCATTTGATGTTTGATCCAAGGACTTCTGTTTTACAAAAGATATTGTTCTTGTTTTTAACAAGATTGGGGATATTCTCCTATATATAGAATAAAATTCTATCGAGCGGTGACATTCTAATCACCATTGGATTTTTAATCCAAGTATAATCTTTCTCTATTTTGAAAGATATATAAAAAAAAGTATTTTGGATAAAGTATTTTGGATATAAAAAAAGTATTTTGGATCTTTGATCCACTAACTTTCTATTTAACAGAAAATATTCTTCCCAATAGAATTTAATTCTATGTTTGATCATCATTGGATCATTGATCCAACGATTCGTTAAGTAGAATTTAATTCTACGTAAGGAAGTGTCCTCACATGTTTAGCATGTGGGACTTAGTCCGGCCCTTTAGCTGTTTGGTTGTAACGTCTATATGGTTTGCATACAGGTGCTCACGTGTTATCACGTGAGACCTTATTTAGCCTATCTGTTGTTTGAGTGCAGCACCTATATGTTTTGCATATAGGAGCTCACGCGTTTAACACGTGAGGCTTATTTAGCCTATCAGTAGTTTAGTTGCAGCACCTATATGCTTTGCATATAGGCGCTCACGTGTTTAACACGTGAGGCTTATTTAGCATATCAATATTTTAGTTGCAGTGCCTATATGCTTTGCATATAGGCGCTCATGTGTTTAACACGTGAGGCTTGTTTAGCCTATTAGTTGCTTAAATGCAGCGCCTATATGTTTTGCATATAGACGCTCACATGTTTAACACGTAAGACTCGAGTAGTGGGGATTTTCCCCCTTTCTTACTCTCCCCCTTTTTTTATAAGGGAACAACATTATTTTGCATTATACTAAATAATAGCACAAAAAAATTTTGATAATGAAAGTTAGAAAGTGAAAAATACATATGAAAGATAAGAAGAGATTTAAGAAACGGAAGAAAATTAGATGTTTTATTACGAAGCTAGTGATAGGTAGTCATGAGCTGTTATCCCAAGGGTTAGTAAGATGAAAGGAATCACTAATCTGGGAATAGAAATAAGTCTGAAAAACAGTCCCTATTATTGAGTCCAAACATCTGAACATTGATACCCTACTATTTGCACTTACACACATCTTGAAACTTGGGATAGTAGAGAATACCTTGAAATACTCTTGTCTAAAAGCCTTAGTATAAAGGAAAATAAATATATAAACCAAAAAATATAAATGAAAAAATATGGTGAAGAAAAATGAACATTGGTTTCGTAATTACTTAAGGCAGCATAAAAAAATATAGCGATGGTGCTTTATCACCTAGTGCCTTAGACTAACTGGTTTGGAAACCATTGCTAAGCCTTAGGTGTTGCAAGATGAGAATATTACTAATTACGCCTAAAAGAGTAAGCACAATTGATAATCGGTTGGTTAGTACCTCAAGAAGTATTAACAGTCGCATGAAAAATGTGTGAGCAATTCCATCTAAAATATTCACCGACTAAAAATTACTAAAGAAGATGGGCAAGAGTATAATAGCTTGAATTGAATTCTCTAAGTGTGGGGATGTCTTTTACACACACATAGGGGTATATGATCCATGTTTGGAAGAAAGGTACGGAAGAAGACTAAAGGCAATATTTTATTGAGGGATGACGTGATTTCTGACATCTTTTCATGACTATTAAGATAAGGCTCATGGCTACTAAAAACTAGTGTAGTTTGAAACTTTTATTTTCAAGTTCTTTCTTTTATATGTTCTTTATCTTTGTATGTAATTTTCTTCATTTTTCTTTTATTATGGGATTTTGTGGGTGTAATCCGCTGAAAACTCTCAGGAGACAACACTCCTCATATTAGAGACACCTAGAACTTGGTGCCTAGTGTGTTCTTCGCGGAAAGGAGTGAAACGAGCAAGGAGAGAGTCAAGGATCAAAGGCTTGTTGCACATGCTCAGTGCAATCGTGTTGCCTACGAAAGTGTGCTAGGTTTTTCTTTTTCTTTTTCTTCTCTTTAATAACTAGTTTGCTCGGGACGATCAAAATTAAGTTTGGGAGTATTTGATTAGTCTAAAATATTGTACATTTGAATGAACATTTTCCCTATTATTGTTAAGTACTAAAAGGTCTTTATTGTAATTATAGAACATATGAGGGTTTATGTGTAAAAAGTTTATTATCATATGTTTCTACATTATAATTAATATAATGAGGGAAAATACATGCATATAATATTTATATGTTATCTTAGTAATTAAAATATGCATATCATATCATATATTTCTAACTATATTCTTAAGATTTAATATCATATAAAATGGTTAGGATAATATCTCAAAAATATACCAAATATTACTAACACTATGAATTGAGATATTGTGCAGATATTAGCTCGGGTCTGGAATCAAGAAGATCCGGGTTAAATCAAGATGTCGGAATCGAATCTGCCAAAATATTGAAGCAAATCATGAGATCTAGAAACAGTAGCGACTCAGAGCATTATTTTCAGAATCTAGACATCTAGAGGATCTCCAAAAATTATGCCAAAACACCAGAAAAAATCTCAAAACCTAATTCCACAATTCTATGGTGGAAGGACGGCAAAAGGTGACATTTGCGGCGGATCCGCGGCGATTTGGTGGAGTTGGGATGTGATATTTTGTAGTATGGATCTTAACAGCATATATTCACTCAGGGCATCTAGGATTTCTGGTTTTGGGACTATATATAGGACCGAGTCACATCAAAAATCAGCAATCCGAAGTGATCAAGAGGTCCAAAGCGATCCACGGATCCAGGTAATCATCAACTAGTCATCTACCTCAAACAAAATAGAGAGCGAGAGCAAAAACTAAGGTTCTTGTAATCTACCTTCAAAGGATTTGTAAATGCAATATTTGATTAATAAAGATAGTGTTTTTATTAGTCTTTTCGCAATTAATTTCCGCACTTACTTTTTGCATTTAATTTATGTATCTTCATCATGTTTTCATTCTTCAACCTTTCTAAATCTCAAACCAAGTGAGTAATTCCTAACTTGTTAGGGTTCATAGGCTAAGGTAGATCAATGGATGATAAAATCATTTAATTTCTTTTATACATTTTAAAGTCTATAAACTTTAGCAAAATAAATGTTAACATCCTTATCGGGCGCGCTACCAATTTGTTGCTAGTCACGACCACGATTTGAGATTAGTTTAACATTTATTTTGGTAAAGGCTAGACATGAATAGAGATCAATGCAAGGACAAGGGTTAAGAGTGGGGAAACCCTAGTTTCTTCCAAAAGAGCCATAATCTACATTCATCGTTATCGATCTAGTTTTAACCTATTAAAAGATAAAAGGAGTCATTTTTAATTATCCATCCATTACTACTAAATCCTATGAACCCTACAAGCCTCTTCTTTATAAATCTTACATCCTTATTAAAATAGATCTACAAACAACCACCCATCTTTTTATCAACTCGTCTAAACTAAGAAGAAGGTTCACGTTTTCCTATGGACGACCCGTACTCATCATGGCTAGCTACTAGCGATACCGTCTTGATTGCGGTTAGTTTACAAAAACACTTTTTCAAACGATCAATCATTCATCTGATACGGTCGAGATGGAGAAAGTGGTGGCCACAGAGAAAGACTACAACCAGATTGCTCCACAGGATTAGCCTAACTTCACTTTTTATTCAACTTATGTATGACACATGTTTAGGCATTTTCCTTTATTATATTTACTTTTCAATTGAAACTCATGTACTTGTAAATATTGGAAGTTGAATGTAAATAAAGATATTTGTTGAAAAATTTTACAGTCTCCATTTATTCTTACATTGTGTATTATTGTTTCAATACGCTTAGTATATTTATTTAGGAAATTACCTTCTCTAGATAAATATGCCACGGACTTGCTACGTCACTGTTTCCGTCTACTGGGAAGCAGGACGTGACAACGTATTTATTTCGAGAATGTCATTTCCTGAAATAAATACGCTAAGCGTTTATAAGCAATATAAGAATGACAAGAAATGACAAGTGAATAAAATCCAACAATTAATTTATTACATTGAAATTTCACAAGTTTCAATCTGATTATAAGAAGTCTGAATGAGAAACATAAATATAAAAGCTTAAACAAGTGGCTTATTGAAAAGGAAAATCTGAAATAAAGAACAAGTGGCATACCGAAACCTCAAACCGGAAAGAATATTATGGAACGGATTCAGAAGTGAACTGATCGTAATCTTCAACAGTAGGTTTCACCTTCTCAGTTTCTAGATCATCTGATGAACATTCCAAAGAAACAAAAGATTGATGGAATGCCCGTCAGCGAACTTTCGTTCGGTAAGTCCCCATAAAGGATATAAATATGAATGTGGTAAAGGACACTATGTAAGTAGAATATGAATTCTAATGTGGTTATGGGTGTTAATTAAATCTAGCAACTATATGGACATGGAAAGGTATCATAAGTGTGTGTGTGTGTGTGTGTGTGTGTGTGTGTAAACATACCAATGTAACATGAGTATGGCAAACAAGTATAGCATGGCCTTGTATTGTCACTACAAGAAAATTACATTTATTCCTTCGGCAGAAGCCTAACATGTTAAATAGGTATCTGACGGAATAAATTTGTTCCTTCGGACAATACCCGATGGATAAAATTGCGACGTAATAAGATTTATTACATTGGGTCTTTAACTTATTCCGTCGGGAGAGTTTTTCCGTCGGCTTGATGCCGACGGAATAAGTTAAAAACCTGGGAAGTTAACTCATTTCCCCCCCAAATTCGACAGCTTATTTCGCCAACTTATTATTTATTCCGTCAGGCCATACCTGACGGAATAAAGTGGCAACAGAGAAAAAATGTTTGGCCTGCAATTACTTCATCGAAAATATTCGATACAAAAAATATATTCCATATATGCTGTATAAAGAGTTCCAAATCCAATTCAAATTCCAAATCTATTTCACCAATTCCATTTCAATCCATGACAAAATATATACTCAAATATACTCAAAACTAAAATTCATTCAATTACAATTCAAATTTATACAAACCGTTAATATAATTACAACTACTAAACAACAGAAAACCAATTCTGAGGTTACAAAAAATGACGAGAAGACGCGGGATCGAGAAAGTATGAGTCTTTCTAAAAGAGAGAAAGTGATAAATACGTTTACCGAATATGGAGATTAGAAATATCTCTATCTTCAATAAACGTATTTATCGTTTTCTTTCTTTAGGCAAGACTCATACCTTCCTCAACCCGCGTCTTCATATGCTCACTATGGGGCACTGCCGCCGTCGGGGGGGGGAGGGGGGAAAGGGGAGGGCATCAGGATAGTTGCTAAAATTGAGTAGCTCCTATAGTGTTATAAATATACAAGTATTAGAAATGGATATACAAGATCTATATGAAAGTTGCATTGAAAATAAAGATTATCAATTAAACTTACATCTGGTATCTCCTTGCCTAATTGTACTAGCCTCTACATCATCGTTCTCCTCGCCTGCATATCGGCTAGGGCTTCTGCTTGGCTCATATGCCTAGATGAACTCGAAGCCGATGCGGATCCAGATGCAGGAGTCGAGAAGATAGGTGCTCGATCACTGGCGGGGGTATGTGGAAAGCCGTTCGGGTGATATATCGGGGTATACGAAGATGGAGATAGGGCTGCAGTAGGCGTGGGTGCCGCGAGCTCCTGAATGTATATCCCCAGGCACGCACGAGGAGGATGCAAACTCGGACCGAGATGGGCGTGATATACCATAGGCGGGATGCCTTGGCCGCCAATATGAACTCTCCCATGTCGATTCGAGTTGTGCAGCTGAAAGATATCCTCATTGATCATATGAAGTTCCACGTCTGTAGGCTATCGATAGTGCGCCGCAACAAATGCAACTCTCCGCTACTCAATCTCGCCACTCATCCATTGCTGTAGGAAATTGCAATATGAACCAAGGTTCAAAAATTCGTTTCGGTTTCAGTCTCTTATATATTAATGAGTTAAATTTATGGTTCTATATTTGTTTCAATTTCAGTCTCTTAGATTTGCGGTTTTCTAACAATGAAAGGTTAAATCTATTGGTTATAGTACGACCAGTTCTCTCGTCACATAAACTAAATTATGGTTGCAGAAACAAATGATTAAACGCTTAGTTTTGACAACCATCATGTAGTTTTATGTCACGATAAAGACCATTGTGTATATAACTGATAGACGTGTTCTAAGATGTAACGACTCTGAAATCCTTGTACAGAATTATTTGTTTAAATGTATAGAAAAAGGTATTTCAGCCTGTATAGGAGTTATAAGTTATTTTTGTTCCATAAAAGCAAGAAACGACTTGTAGCTCACTAGTTAAGACCCTCTACTGCTATACCATAACCTGTGTGTTCGATTCCCATCAGTACTAATATTTTTAAGATTTTTCTTTTTAATTTTTCTGAAGCCCAAGAGTTGCACGTGCAATTCACGGAGAATCGAAAGGTTTCAAAAAAATCAAACAAGCGCATGAGGAGTAAACACTGATTAAAGCACATGGCACGAATCTCAAGGCAAGAGGACAAATCCTAACCACCCGTTTCCATCAAATCCCCGCCGCCGACGGTCCATATTGCTCCAAATGACTCCGTGCTTTGCACATAAATCCCTTCAACTTCTCTCTACCCTATTTTATTATTTGATTTCTCTGAAATTAAATAGAGACCTACAGACATTTCATTTCCTCCATAATCATAATTTTTAATATCATTAATCTTGTTTTAATTCACCCTACACCTTCATGTCATCTCTATAAATACCACATCTTTTTCCTATCTCTCCTATTCTGAAATTTCTATCAAAAATACTCTCAAACTCTCTAAATACCAAGTGGAGTTAAGCATCCAAGTGGAGTAGCAAGTCAAGCTCGACGATCGAAATCCTTCTGACAAAACCACGACCCCCGAAGGCTTCCCCTCTCTCATGTTAACAATGTAAACCAGTAAATCCCTTCTCTTTCTAATTCTTTTCAATCTAAATCATATTTTAAAATCACACCGACAAAGTGGAGTTAACATGTAACAATCTTCTCTTTTAAATGTTTTATCATGCTTGATAAGTCTATAAGTCACATAATCATCCTAATATCTTTTTAAAATAAAATTTACATCTTTTGCCTTTTTGTGTAACCAAAATTTCATGTGAAATAATCATACAACAAACTTTTAATTAAAATACCATGAACTTTAGTATAACCGTTATTTCGATAACTAGTTTGTCTACCTATAGAACGTTCACGGGTTAACGACCTACCCCACGTGCACATTATGGTTGCATAGCACGATATTCTAAATATATGGTTAATTCAAAGAATAGGTTTTACAAAAAGGCCTCTTTTAATCGATACTTTTGGAATCTTTGGCAAATTGCGCCTCTACAACCCTCGTTACGGGACCTGGTAATGGATGGTGCAGATTATCACACATCTTTAGGATAGTAGCACGAGATGCATAACTCCTCATGGAGTATTCAGTCTCGAAAGAAAATAAAAATACGGTTTTTAAGAAATACGACTTTTCTAAACAAAACTAAATTTTGGAAAATTATATAAAACTATGAATTCGTATTTTCAATAAAAACATATTATGAGCCCATATTTTTAAAATAAAAGATTAGAATTTTAATAAAATACCAATAAATATCAAAAAGTAGTATTTTTCATAAAAATACTATAAACTTTTAAAACCTAGGTTTTATCATTAAAATACCACAACAGTTAAAATACATTGTTCACCGCCGAAAACAGAGACGAACCGCGTAGGTTGTCTTGCCTGAATTTGGTGGCAGATACTATTTGGATTTATCCGTCCACCTCTTCGAAAATGCCAAGTTGATTTATGGCACCGTGTCTCGGAGGTTTGGATGGATGCGACCGTTGTAGCAGACTTCATCAGATTCCTCCTCGTTTGCGAGGGGATTTTGATTATGGGGATGCTCTTCCCTGCAGGAGCAAGCCCCTGCAGTTAATTACGTTATCGCATTGCGATAACCACTTTCTCCTGCTCCAGAAGTTCACTTCGTGTCGTGTGTGTTTGTTTTATTTTAGGTTACCCATGGATTGTATATGGAGACTAATTTATGTTGTTTCCCGTTGGGCGTGGATTAGTCCAAATCCGTATATCTTAGATTTGTGGTTTTTATTTAAGGACCGTTAATCTATTTTGAGATTAAGATCAACTTAAATGTTTATGAGCAGTTGGAGCTCGATTGGTTTTTTTTAAGGATACATTATTCCAATTTGAGACTAAGATCCACTTAACAAGATTTTAGGATCATTTTTGTTTTAGATCCAACAAGAGAGTACTTGGGCCCTGTTGTTATAGTTTAAGGATGTTTCGGTCCCTTATCACTATTTTGGAGGCGAAGTTGTAGTTTGAGAATATTTCGGTCTGTGGATCACCATTTTTGATGTGAGGTTTTAGTTTAAGGATGTTACGGTCCGTTGTCGCCATTTTGGAAGCAACGTTTAGTTTGAGAACATTTCGGTATGTAGATCACCATTTTTGAGGTGATGTTTTAGTTTAAGGACGTTACGGTCCATTGTTCATCTTACGTGCACGTCTATTTGTTACGTGACGGGATAAGCAACGATGATATGGGATAAATTTAGTTTAGGATGTGGTTTGATCTGGGATGTGCACGTCAGTTTGGAAAGTGCACCAAAAAGCAGTTGGCTGTCGGGACCCGCCACCTCTCTGAAGACGTTGAGGAATTACAACGACATGTATCAGAGGTGTAGAGAGATGAACCCTTAAACCAATTCCCGTGTTTGAGGGAAAAGAGATTAATGGTAAACCTGGAAATCATTAGTCATATTTTGATACTAAGATTTTCTCAGGGAAATGTAGGACGAATATCGTTTTGGGATATCATCAGTTGGAAGATTGATGGAGGCGCGTTTCCGGTCTCCTTCAGATGCAATCTCCCGTTGATCTGCCGATGGCTGCGATTGACGGCTGGGATTTGGTCTGGGACTTGATCTCCTGTGATGTGTGGATCTCAATGGGTTGGAGAAGATTTGCGCTGAGTACCTGCAAGGAAGTCCCGGGGTGATTTGGTACCACCGAGGACCCTCCGACGATCAAGTCAGTAAAAAGATCCGAGCAGAGTAACGGCTTAGTGGAGTAAAAAATGGCTTCCTTGATCCCTCTGGGAGAGGGGTTTGTATAGCGGCGGCAGCATGCAGGGGCAGGCGCGAGAATTGTGCCGGCCGTTACGCTCCCGACGTCACGTCCGCATGATAAGCGGATCTTCCCATTAATGGCGAGACAGGCTCATTAATGGAGATCGTAATGGCATGGATCGTGGGATGTAGCCGGCGGAGATCTTGCGCATGGCTAGATTCGCGGAGCGGCGGTTATGCCTGTGAGTGGTACCGCTGGTCGGTCGATGAGACCGAGCAAAATGGCCTAGAGCTCGGGGCGAGCAAGAGAGCCGAGGCATCTTGGTTCTGTAATAGCTCGGAGGCGAGCTGGAAGGCCGAGGGAGCCAATTTGTGCATGCGGGTCGGGCACAAGGGTGGCCTGGTCAGCCCCTATAGGCCCTTTCTTCTGAGCTCTGGGACACGTCATATGCCACGTGTCACGATCTGGGAGATAGCCGATATCGAGTATCATCATTAGCCCCCCACTCTTGTCTCGACCAGCTGACGGGTCGGGTCGAGAGTGGATTGCCGGGCCACCCGGGGTGAGTTCCCTTCGAAGTTATCGTCGGGACGTGTCCCCGGGCAATATGTTGTCTTTTCTGCCAGTGAATCATGGGCGAGATCTCTGCATTTAAGGAAGGTGCACCGGTTCGTGCATTCCGTCACTGAAGCGACGGTCCACGTGTTGAGCGTCTGTTGGGCGACGCGACGTGTTGTAGACCTCCGGCATCTGATGGAATGCAGCCCAATGCTGGAGCGACAGGTGGAGCAATCGGGGTCGTCGGACGTGAGGAGTCATTTTGGTGAGAGATGAAGGGCACCGTTGGATGAGGGCGATGGCAGCAATAAATAGGGATGGGGTCCACTCCGGGGCCCCTATCTCTCCATATTTTCCTCGCTTTAAGTCCTGATAGCTCGGTGCTCTTCTTCTTTCTTCTGCTTTTGCCTCCCAAGAATCTATTTTCCCCAGGTTAGATGTCTTCTTTTGTAGAGTCTGTAGATGTGGTAGGAGTAGGCTCTAGGGACCCTCCAGTTGAGCCCGAGTCTTCCCGGGGAGCAGGGGTCAGATCCTCTTCCCGGGATCGTGCGACTGGGGCAGTCCCCAAGGAGGAGGATGTGGACGTCGCTCCTGGCGCGCCGTCCTTGATGAGGCATGAGGATGAGCTCACCAACGCTTGGGCTCGCTTCCATATCCCTTCTGGCTATATGCTTCGTTTGGCCAAGGAAGGAGAGAGGGCGGACCAAGTACGGGGTAGGGAGATCGCCCTGTACCTGGAAGCCTTTTGGGGCGGAATGCGCCTGCCCTTCCCTCCGGAGGTCGTCGAAGCATTGAACTTCTTTGGGTTAGCTCCGAGCTAGTTAGTGCTGAACTCATGGTGGATCCTCCTCGGGTTCCTGGTCCGTCTAAAGCTACAGGCGGTCCATTTCAGTCTCTCCATCCTTGATTCCTCTCTCCTCTTGAAAAATCATCCTGGGGGTCGAGCGGGAGACCCAAGGTGGGTCTACCTCTCCTTTAGGAAGCGACAGGGGGGTGCCGCCGGGTCAAGAGTTGTAGTCCTGCCTTCTTCTATCCATGACTGGAAGAAGAAGTTCTTCTTTGTTGTGCCGCCTGAGGGTAAGGACTGGCCCGTGCCGACCCAATGGTCAAGAGATAAGTTCTTCCCGGGAAATCAGTCCAATGACCCTGTCGCGGTGAGAGTGGCGTCATGGGAGTCCGTTCCCCGACCTGATGTGCTGCTATCTGAGTGGGCCTTGACTTGGGACGGGCTCATCCCCGTCGAGTTCGTCGGTGAGTTAGGCTTGCGTTTTGCTTTATTTTTGTATGCGGCGCTGACTCCACTGCATCTTGTTTTGTGCAGAACCCATGGATATGAACGAACTCCGAGCCTCCATGCGGCAACCGAAGAAGGGCCCGAAGGCTGGAGGCGCCAGTTCTTCCCTCTCGAAGCATGTCCCAGTTCCTTCGGCCACCGTCCCGGTGCCTCTGGTGGCCGTACCTCCTCAGCGTTCGGGGGCGGGCCCCGCCCCGGAGTCCAGCAAAGCGCTGAGCCAGAAGCGGGTGCGTGAACAGGAGGGCCCAACCTCGGAGGAAGAGACCGGGTCTCCATCAGCCCCCCTCAAGAAGGTCCATCAAAGGGCTCCTCGGACCCTGGTATCGCCGATCATGGTGGAGGAGGAGGGCCTCTGCTTTGCGGATCCCTCGGGGCTCGCCGTCGCCGACAGCCTGTTGTTCGACATCGAGAAGTCGGCATGGGGAAAGTTCCCCGGGGGGACCCTTAGAGGCCAGATGGCGTCCATTTCCCAGGAGGCCGTGCAGGTAAGCGCTCGGCTATTCGTGAGATTTGGTGCCTCCTTTGTCTTTCTGACCTCTCTTTGATTATCTCAGGTCCTCCAACATGTCGCCCTCGCCATCCACATAGAGGAAGAGGTAATAACCCCGGCGATGAAAGCTGTGGGCCAGCTTACCTCGCTGGAGGAGAGCTCCAAGCGGGAGCTGGAGGCGGTGATGTTGTGGGTCGCCGCTCTGGAGGGCGAGGTGGCGGCCGGGAAGCAGGAGGTGGCCGATGCGGCGCGGGTGGCGGCGGCTTCGAAGCAGGAGGCTGCCCGGCACCATGAGGCCACCCTGGCCGCCGAGGCCAAGCTCCAGGACGCCAGGGTGCTCGTCGGCACCATGAAGAAGACGGTGGAGACCCTCCGGAAGGAGTTGGAGGTGGCGGCCGAAGAGGTGAAGTGGGCCAATCTCGGGGCGGCTAAGGCGGTGGAGGACTATAAGAAGTCGAAAGACTACTACTCCGACCTAGCCGTGGCCACTACGAACATCTGGCACGAGTCCCTCAACGCCGTCAAGGCCCGGATGCCAGAGTTCGCTGATGAAGAGCTCCGGGCTGAATACCCCCTAGCGGTTGCCGACGAGCAGGGGGACGACCTCGGAGAAGAAGAGGTCCCTGATGGAGAAGTTGCCGAGGACCCTGTCCGAGCCGTGGTAGATATTAAAGTTCCCGGGGTCACGCCTGGCCCCGAGGCCTGAAGCCCCTCGTCTTCCTGCTTTTTTATTTTGTCTCATCGGGAATTTTGTAAGGCTGGGGAGCCCCCAATACCTTTGTAAAGAATTTCGTTAGTGTGAATAAAACTTTTGTTGTTTCATTGCTTGCACATTATCCTTTGTTCGGTGAAGAATACTCGTAGAATATTCGGACTTGCACTGTTGAGCTTCCATGTCAGGTCAGTTCTTCGTTTGGTGACCGCGCGTTGAGTTGATTTTGTTGAAAAGAAGATATCTCCATGGCCCCAAAGTCGAGGGGGATTGCTCGGGCTTATATAGACCTGGTGTCTCTTGGAGAGTGCTTCAGATCCACAGCGTTTGATGGGCAGTAGGCAGCCCGCTGCAGATGTGCCGAGCCGAAGAGAGCTCAGTGTCCTTACTCTGAGGGCTTCAGATGCCTCTTGGCGAGGGCTTTGATCCCTGTTGTCGTGGGTAGGGAGCTACCAGTCGGGGATGACCAAGCAGGGCAGCAGCTCGGCGCCTCTTGGCGAGGGCTTGGATCCCTAGCATCGTGTGTAGGGAGCTACCAGCCGGGGTTGACCGAGCAGGATAGCCGCTCGGTGCCTCTTGGCGAGGGCTTTGATCCCTGGCATCATGAGTAGGGAGCTACCAGCCAGGGATGACCGAGCAGGGTAGCCGCTTGGTGCCTCTTGGCGAGTGCTTTTATCCCTGGCGTCGTGGGTAGGGAGCTACCAGCCGGGGATGACCGAGCAGGGTAGCTGCTCGGTGCCTCTTGGTGAGGGATTTGATCCCTGGCGTCGTGGGTAGGGAGTTACCAGCCAGGGATGACCGAGCAGGGTAGCTGCTCGGTGCCTCTTGGTGAGGGCTTTGATCCCTGGCATCGTGGGTAAGGAGCTACTAGCCGGGGATAGCCGAGCAAGGTTCGGGCTCGGTTGCCTCTAGGGAGGGCTTTGATCCCCGGCATCGTGGGTAAGGAGCTACCAGCCGGGGATAGACGAGCAAGGGTCAGGCTCGGCTGCCTCTAGGGAGGGCTTTGATCCTTCAGGACGGGGGCCGAGCAGGGTTACTGCCCGGTGCCTCTTGGTGAGGGCTTTGATCCCTGTCGGTTGTGGTAGGAAGCTACCGGCCGGGGATAACCGAGCAAGGGTCGGGCTCGACCGCCTCTAGGGAGGACTTTGATCCTTAGCGTGGGAGGGGCTGTAAGAAGCCTACTAAGGATGGGGGTCGGGCAGGGTTACTGCCCGGTGCCTCTTGGGGAGGGCTTTTGTCCTTTAGGATGGGGCCGAGCAGGGTTACTGCCCGGTGCCTCTTGGCGAGGGCTTTGATCCGTGGTGTCATGAGTAGAGAGCTACCAGCCGGGGATAGCCAAGCATGGTAGCCGCTCGGCTGCCTCTAAGCGAGGGCTTTGATCCTTAGCGTTGAAGGGGCCGTAGGAGGCCTGCTAACGATAACCTTGCAGTGAAGCTGCGCGGTTGCCTCTTGGCGAGGGCTTTGATCTCTGGCGTTGCGTGTAGGGAAGTTACCGGCCAGGGATAGCCGGGCAGGGTAGCTGCGTAACTGCCTCTAGACAAGGGCATTGATCTTTAGCGTTGAAGGGGCCGTAGGAGACCTTCTAAGGATAACCGGGCAGTAAAGCTGTGCGGTTGCCTCTTGGCGAGGGCTTTGATCCCTGGCGTTGCGTGTAGGGAAGCTACCGGACAGGGTTAGCCGGGCAGGATAGCTGCACGACTGCCTCTAGACGAGGGCTTTGATAGCGCTGAGGGGCCGTAGCAGGCCTGCTAAGGATAACCAGGCAGCGCAGCTGCGCGGTTGACTCATCATGATGTTCTGTCCAACCTTCCCGTTGTTGGTATGGGGAATAGGAACAGTCGTGGCGGATACGCGTAACATGCGCATTGAATGCGTGGGGGAGGTGAAGTGCCAGAGCCGCGTCATTTCGATTTCGCCAAAAAGGGCTCAATGTTTGCCGCGTGGCGGCACCTTTGTGGGCGAAAACGGGCGGCTGTTGGGTCCTTTGGGAGCGCAACGGGCTATAAATCGGAGGGAGTGTTGGTCCTTCCTCTCTTCACAAGAAAATCGTAAAGATGGAAGACTTCCCCTTCACCATCCCCGACATCATTCACTTTGAAGACGTGTACCTCTATGACCAGAACTGCACCGAGGATACGGTGCAGTTGGTTTTTGGAAAGATCGAGATTCACTTCAGCCGGCTTCTCCCCCAGCGCTCACCCCTGCTGCAGCTGCTGATGTACTCCATTTGGAGGGCATCGCCGGGGCTCTACAACCCCATGTCCAAGCAGCTCCAAGACGAGGCCATGGCCAAGCTACGGTCTCTGAGGCGTTTCGGCCGAATCTCTGCGGGTCGGCTGTGTTAGTTGTTATATGCCCTAGAGGCCAGTATTGTACAGATGATGTATATTATATTGGATGCTTGGACATATATAGAGATGACTTTCTTGCTCGATATGATAGTATGCTATCTGGTTGCTCTTTATCTTAACATGTACACTTGTTTCTTTAAACTGTCTTACAGTTACATGTTGGTAAAGCCCTTAGGATGTGTACTTGACTATCTGGACTATGATGCAGATCATACTAGTAGGGACATGGTAGTCCATAGGTACATCCTTCAAGGTCCCTAGTCATGGGTGTATCGAGATGGGGCATCGATATACCAGTGTAGACTAGCGTATACGCTTCTCGACCCATGAGATGGGCGATGGATGATCCCATATCCATTGGTGTTTGACATCAGAGATGGTATACGGGTGCTCGGTGGAGACTGGGTACACTGGACGGACTCGCCGAGAACTCCCAGATGGTATTATACCTCACGTCAGATGGCAGTTCTCAGGTGACACTTATACAGGTTAGTCTGTAGACCCGAGATCGTCATAGAGTCTTGCATGATTCCCACTGTGCTTTGATCTCCACCTTACCACGTCCATGAGGGCGTGCAAAACGGTGGTCTTTGGGTACAGTCCCGAGTCACATGGAGGCAATGAGCGATAGGAGGGGTTTCGTCTCTCCCGGTATTGGGGGTTGATGTTGCGCTGTGCTCGATTGGCCGTAACAGGGAAGTCCCTGGCCAGGGCTGATCGGAGATTTGCTGGTAAGTGTTACCAGTAGTTTCTCGACCCGTTATGAGCCTCATATCAGCACGACTTATCGGTTATTGGGGTCTGACGTTTACCATCCCTAGACTTGATATGCGACATATCAGACGAACAGACCGGACTGTACGGTAAGTGTTACTGGTTGGATTCACAGGAGTGTGAGCGGGCTAGCTCGTCGATATTCTGATCGCTCAATACCCGGGTGGCCGTTACGTTTAGCAGACTGCTTGCGGCTTGTGGGTGCTTGATATGATCATCACCTGCTACCGGCGTATTGACGAGTCTTTAGAGTCCTACACAGAGGTTTCCTGGCTCAAGCGAAACGAAATTGGAGCGCATATGGGATATGTGCAGGACCGAGAATAATGCGTGTATGTGATACCGTATTCCATTCTCGCGATGAATGTATCGATTGGTTATATGCGATATAACCTAGATATCGAATCAAGGATTGATTCGATAAGCCGATACATAGGATACTAGTCGGTTATATGCGATATGACCGGATCGTTAAATCAAGTGTTGATTTAATGATTTAATGTATAATTATATATTTGATATATTACTTTGCATTAACTAGTATTGGTTCACTTTAAATGGATTTTCTCACTTGATGTGCAAGTTGTATATGTGATATACTTTTGTGCACATGTTTGTATCATGTTTGATGATACTTGCTCATTTGGTTAAGTGTAAAGAATTAAACCTTGGTTAAGTAAATGGTTAGGGTTTTTATTTATTCATTCATTTATCTTTTTAATTTGAATTAAAAAGAAATTGCAAAAGAAAACAAAATGGTTGCTATCATTCTTGAAGCTTGTTGAAACTTCATGAAGCTTTGACCAAAGTGACCATTTTGTCTTCATGCTTAACCCTAACCATTCATCTAACCTTAGTCAATTCTCTACACCTAACCATGGTTCATATTATGATAAGTATTCATTTCTTTTCCATTTTTTAAAGGAATACTTATCATATTCTATCTTGAGCTTCTTCTTCTTCTTCAAGAAAAAGCTTGCCATCATCAATGGCTTCTTGAGTAAAAGTGTGAGAAATCCAATTCTAAAGTGAACCCACCTCCTATTTCTTCATCCTCTACCTCTTGCCAAGTAGTATAGGGTGTTTTCTTCACAAGTTTCAGAACTTGGTGAAGTTGGAGCTTGATCTTGTGTAACCTCGACGTGGATTATCTTCGGCATCGTAGCCGACGACTGTTCCGCTCATTTTTCCGATGAAGCCGATGCGAGAGTCCGGGATTCGAGATGGACAGCGAGGGAACAACTATGTGGAGCTAAGGAAGTGGATAACCGGATCTACAAAGGTTGTAGTTTCCTACTTTTAGTTAAGTTGTTAACTAGTTTCCTTTTTCGCCTAAAATTCTAGTTAACGATCCGTATTAGAGTTTCTCGGCACTTGTAAAATTTGAAATTGGCATGGTTGATGCCTTGTGAGACCTCTATTGTGTGCCTAGGAACCCTACAGTGGTATCAGAGCCTAGCTAGAGCCTTAGGCGATGCTTAGATGATGTTTGAAACCCGATCGAAACCGAAACCCATTTCCAAAATGCTCTCTGGAAATTTTCTGAAAATTTGGATTTTTGTCAATTAAAAATATGCAGAAAACTAAGCAGGGTCTTATTTGAATTACTGTGAAAAACGAGGGTCTAAATCGATAAATCCACCGCGGAACCGCGGCACAAGCTTGGCATGTGCGGCGGTTCCGCGGCCGTTCTGTCCCCTTGTCCAATTATTTCTGCACAGTAATTCATATAATTGAATGCTATATTTTCTGGGTATTTTTATTGTGACTCTACAGATGAGTATTCTGGGGTTGTATTGGGAATCAAAGATTCGATCGGATTATCAAATTTTGTCTGTGTGTTTTTCCGGATAATTTAAGAATATGTTAAAAGGTTCGACCGGATATAAATACCCAACTTTTCCCCTGCCGGAAAATTTCCAAGTGTTGGATTTTTCTGTGGTTTAAAGACGTTCTGAGTAGTGCAAGTAACGCGATAGTCCTTCTAGAAGACAACAGACCTTAACTCGATTATGTGACCGTCTTGAACTGCCCTTTGAACCTTCGGGTTTGGGGCAGTACGGCGTGCCACATGTGAGGCGTTGGCTTGACCCTTCTACGGCTGGACCGTTGGTACTGAGGCATGAAGTGAATGTCTTTGAACCTATTTTATGTGTTGAACGGTTTCGGGAAAACTTGGGTGTTCGAATGTTCGATCGGAAAGTTTAATATTTTCTATTTATCCGGAATGGGATACAATAATTGGAATTCACAAACAGTTATGAGATAACTGGATGAATGTTATAAATCTAGCGGTTTAGTCTCACTTGATATTGAAAAGAGTTTTTGATAATGGGACTAAAATGCGGGGTTTATAATTGTTAGGCATGTGATGTCTAAGTATTTCATTTGATTAGGCATGCGATGTCTAATGAGGTTGTGGATTCCAACTGTTGTAGTTTTACACTTTCTTTTCTGTGACCGTAAGTGTAATATGTGATATCGCCGGTTTCGTTGCTATATGTCAACGACAATTGGGATGCGCATATTTACTTACGTTGATGACATGTGATGTTATGTGTTGCTGGATATGTTATATTGGATTGTCGTGTTTGAATAGCCGGGGGTTTTCATGTGAGATGAGTGTTTTTCATTTTCATTCATGTAAAAACTTGTATGTAATATTCTTTTATTGGGGCACTTCCAGGTTGCGGAAGTTGTCACCTTTTGTATATTATTTTCTTTTCCGCATTAGGATAGACCCAAGGAGGGGAGCACAAGTAACCGGGTTCTAGGGTCCAGTGGGAGACCATCGCGAGGAGTCGAGTCCGGGTCTCCTAACCCTAGAATTGGTAGGGTTGCTTGCCGCTCTCGTAGGGGTCTAGGGATGTGGGATTGGCTATTCATCACGACCGTGGAATCCATGCTTTATACTGGCTCGTATTGAAAACACGGACGTCCTAGTATATCCAATGTTTCATATGTTTCTTCTGCTGCGATATCTGTGATGTGATCATGTGATGTTCTGTGATGGATACTGTATATAGTATATATGATATATTATATAGACGTTACTTATGTTTTGCATCTTCACTAGCCCTGCCCTGCTCTGTCGTTAGTTACCTAACCTAACGGTGCACGAGGGGACATCCAGGCGAATGCGGATGGCATAAGTGTACGTCGTATTTATCTATGATGTTTAGGTGACTTAAATGATGGGACTTCATTAATGTGATTAATGAAAGAAAAGAAACCTAAGATGTTGTAGAATCAAATTTTAAATAAGATAGGTAGCTACAGTTCTTGCTTTGCATAGCGGTATATATGATATACCCTGCACCTTATTCGATGAGGAAAGGACCGAGATCTCTTCACCGGGAGTGACTCCTTTAGCAATAACTGGCAGATGCTACACATTCGGTTTGTTTTTGATTGCTTCTATAGTTTCTGCTTTGCACAGTGATATATATGATATGTCCTGCACCTCATTCGACGAGGAAAGGGCCGATGATCCTTTCACAGGGAGTGACCCCTTTAGCAAAACTAGAAAAGCCTCAAAATCATTCCATTTCAAAACTTCATTTGATTCTACAACGATATCAAGTTCATTACACAATAGGTTTTCAGAAAAACCTGTCTTAGCCCTCCGTCATTTCAGATAAGTACTAGTTAGTATTCGTGCTACGTTTGTTGACTATGTTAAGGCGTAGTGTGCGGTAGCTAATTAGTGCTTATCTGCATAAGCATATGATGCGATTGGATTAGGGTAGTCGTACGACTTTGTTGACTATGTTAAGGGTCGTGCGGGTGGGTTTAATTCAATCGAGAAATGACGGGTTGAACTTGACTAGCACTTATGATTTGTTGACTATGTTAAGGTCATATAGCTGCTAAGGGCAAAATATTATCGGGAATTTCAAGTGTTGAAATTTGCAATGAGATTGCATACCTTCTATGAGATAGTTGGATCCCGATACCCACTGCGAGTAAGAGTTACTCCTGGGAAAGTTTTACACATTACAATTAGCAGATCAAGTAGGTGTCTAGAAAGGTGTCAACGGGGTTACGCCTCTGGGAAAACGAGGTTTACATTAATTAGGTTCGTGCGAAAGCACGGGGGACCTCCTTCAAAGTACCGACACTGGCCTGGCTGAAAGATTGGCGAATTTGTAGTGTGTAATTAATCCTGGCTAGTCTTTCCTTTTAAGGTTTGAAGGAAGATTTGATAAAAACAGTGGGAGCCATCCTGATTAGATAAGATAATAACCAATCTGATCTTGCAAGAGCATACGCTAAAGTGTTTTCTTCTCTCTCTCTCCAGGTAGCGACCATGTCATGCCCTAATAAAGATAATAATATGGATGTATTGACTGAACCCGCATGTTATACTGTGCTGGGGAACGTTGGTTCCGTTCTTTCTTATAAGAGTTATGGGAATGAACAGGACATAGGGGAATGCCAGGATTCCCAAGCCACCCGAATGAAGAAAGTACATGTTGATGCATTTTCTTCGGGTGTGTTCGTTACAGAGAACCGTTTCTCCATTTGCTCCACGTCCTGGGTATTAGATACCGGGTCAGGATCCCATATATGTAATCAGTTACATGGGCTTAGGAAAGGTAGAGAACTTGGAGAAGGTGATAAAGACATTAAAGTTGGAAATGGTGCAATTGTTGCAGTTAAGACTGTCGGGGAATATCACCTTGCATTACCAACTGGTAATACATTGGTTCTGAACGAATGCTATTACATGCCGAACCTGATATGCAACATTATATCGGTTTCTTTATTGAGTAAAGAGGGATATAATTTTGTATTACAGGATAATGTTATGAACATTTTCCGAAACCAAAAGTTGGTTAGATCAGGCACGTTGTGCAATGGCATTTATGTTCTAAATCAATCAACAGTTTTGAGCATAACAAACACACACAAGAGGAAGAGTTCAGAACTGAACGAATCCTTCTTGTGGCATTGTAGACTGGGTCACATCAATATGACACGACTGGCTAAGTTGCATAAGGATGGATATTTGAAGCCATTCGAATTTTCATCTTATAACACTTGCCAGTCATGTCTCAAAGGCAAGATGACCAAAACTCCGTTTACGGGACACGGAGAAAGAGTTACCGAACTCTTAGGACTGATACATAGTGATGTATGCGGTCCTATGTCTACACATGCTAGGGATGGTTCTTCATACTTCATTACATTCACTGACGATCTTTCTAGGTTCGGGTATGTGTTCCTGATGAAACACAAATCAGAAGCTTTTGAGAAATTTAGAGAATATAAACAAGAAGTTGAGAACCAAACCGGAAAAAGTATTAAAATCCTATGATCTGATCGAGGAGGTGAATACTTGAGCAATGAATTCCTGGACTTCCTAAAAGAGAATGGGATTCTCTCTCAGCTGACTCCTCCATATACACCACAGCACAACGGTGTATCAGAACGGAGGAAGCGCACCCTATTAGATATGGTGCGCTCTATGATGAGCACAGCTGAGTTACCTATTTCCTTCTGGGGATATGCGCTGGAGACAGCTGCATACCTATTGAATCAAGTTCCATCTAAATCTGTACCTACCACACCATATGAGATATGGAGTGGGAAGAGACCATATTTTAAACGAGTTAAGATATGGGGTTGTCCGGCCTATGTCAAAAGGCAAAATCCAGACAAACTCGAGGCACGGTCAGTTCTTTGCAAGTTTGTGGGATATCCTAAGAATTCACAAGGATATTTTTTCTACCATGCTGAAGAACAAAAGGTGTTTGTTTCTCAATATGCCACCTTTTTAGAAAAGGAATTCCTTGAAAAAGAAATTAGTGGCAAAGTGGTAGAGCTGGAAGAAGTTCCAGATACACAAACCGTAACTGAAGATTTAGTGGAACCAGAAGATTCAGTTGCTCCCAATGAACCTCAGCCTCTCCGCCGATCTAGTAGGGTTCCTCGCTAACCTGAGAGATACTACGGTTTTCTCATGGATGGTGGGAGGGAGGATTGCATCATGGAGGATGATGACCCAACTAGCTTCGAGCAGGCCATCACGAGTAGGGACTCAGTGAAATGGCTGGATGCTATGCGGTCCGAGATGGAATTCATGTACACCAACAAAGTATGGACTTTGGATGTTGCTCCTGAAGGGGTAAAACCCATCGGGAGCAAGTGGATCTTCAAGAAAAAACTTGGTGTAGATGGGAAAGTGGAGACATTCAAAGCTAGACTTGTAGCAAAGGGTTTTCGTCAAAGACCAGGTGTGGACTATGACGAAACCTTTTCTCCAGTGGCTATGCTTAAATCCATCCGGATCATGCTTGCCATCGCTGCATATCATGATTACGAAATCTGGCAAATGGATGTTAAGACCGCCTTTCTAAATGGTGATTTAGAAGAGTACGTGTACATGACTCAGCCAGAGGGCTTCGTAGACAGTGGGAGCAGCGGGAAGGTGTGCAAGCTGCTTAAATCCATTTATGGATTAAAGCAAGTATCGCGGAGTTGGAACATCTGCTTTGACGTCGTTATCAAAGAGTTTGATTTCGTCATAAACCCAGATGAACCTTGTATCTACAAGAAGGTAGCAGAGAGTAAGGTGGTCTTCCTCGTATTGTACGTGGACGACATACTCTTGATAGGAAATGATATTCCTATGCTGCAATCGGTCAAGCTCTTCTTATCACAAAGATTCTCAATGAAAGATCTTGGTGATGCCTCCTGCATATTGGGAATAAGGATCTATAGAGATAGATCCAAACGGATATTGGGATTGTCCCAATCCAGGTACATTGACACCATACTAAAGAGGTTTAGTATGGAAGAATCCAAGCGTGGGAACTTGCCCACGATCTCTGGAGTCACTCTTTCTAAAGAGATGTCTCCCAAGACTGATTTGGAGAGAGCTCGCATGCAAGGGATACCCTATGCTTCGGCTGTAGGCTCTATCATGTACGCGATGCTATGTACCAGACCCGATGTAGCATACTCACTAAGTGTAGTGAGCAGGTATCAAGCTGATCCTGGAAAGAGTCACTGGACAGCTGTGAAGAGCATTCTCAAGTACTTACGAAGGACTAAAGAGATGCTCTTGGTGTATGGTAACGGAGAACTCTAAGTGGATTCCTTTACCGATTCGAGCTTCCAGAGTGATAAGGACGACTCTAAGTCGCAGTCGGGATTTGTCTTTACCCTTTACGGAGGGGCGGTTAGCTGGAAGAGTTCCAAGCAGGAAACCGTGGCAGACTCGACGATGGAGGCTGAATACATCGCTGCCAACGATGCTGCCAAAGAGGCTGTCTGGATCAAGAAGTTCATTACTGAACTTGGTGTGGTTCCATCCATTGAGCATCCAATACCTTTGTATTGCGATAACAATGGAGCGGTGGCTTTGGCCAAGGAACCCAGGTCCCATCAGCGATCCAGGCATATTCTGAGGCGGTATCACCTGATCCGGGAGATAGTTGATCACCGGGAGATCGAGGTCAGGAGGGTTGACACGAAGAACAACACGGCGGATCCACTCACGAAGGCCATTCCCCAGATACAGTTTGAGAGACTCTTCGGGATGCTCGGTATGCGATACTACAGTAGCTGGCTCTAGTGCAAGTAGGAGATTGTTAGTTGTATGTATGCCCTAGAGGCCAGTATTGTACAGATGATGTATATTATATTGGATGCTTGGACATATATAGAGATGACTTTCTTGCTCGATATGATAGTATGCTATCTGGTTGCTCTTTATCTTAACATGTACACTTGTCTCTTTAAACTGTCTTACAGTTACATGTTGGTAAAGCCCTTAGGATGTGTACTTGACTACCTGGACTATGATGCAGATCATACTAGTGGGGACATGGTAGTCCATAGGTACATTCTTCAAGGTCCCTAGTCGTGGGTGTATCGAGACGGGGCATCGATATACCAGTGTAGACTAGTGTATACGCTTCTCGACCCATGAGATGGGCGATGGATGATCCCATATCCATTGGTGTTTGACATCAGAGATGGTATACGGGTGCTCGGTGGAGACTGGGTACACTGGACGGACTCGCCGAGAACTCCCGATGGTATTATACCTCACGTCAGATGGCAGTTCTCAGGTGACACTTGTACAGGTTAGTCTGTAGACCCGAGATCGTCATAGAGTCTTGTGTGATTCCCACTGTGCTTTGATCTCCACCTTACCACGTCCATGAGGGCGTGCAAAACGGTGGTCTTTGGGTACAGTCCCGAGTCACATGGAGGCAATGAGCGATAGGAGGGGTTTCGTCTCTCCCGGTATTGGGGGTTGATATTGCGCTGTGCTCGATTGGCCGTAACAGGGAAGTCCCTGGCCAGGGCTGATCGGAGATTTGCTGGTAAGTGTTACCAGTAGTTTCTCGACCCGTTATGAGCCTCACATCAGCACGACTTATCGGTTATTGGGGTCTGACGTTTACCACCCCTAGACTTGATATGCGACATATCAGACGAACAGACCGGACTGTACGGTAAGTGTTACTGGTTGGATTCACAGGAGTGTGAGCGGGCTAGCTCGTCGATATTCTGATCGCTCAATACCCGGGTGGCCGTTACGTTTAGCAGACCGCTTGCGGCTTGTGTGTGCTTGATATGATCATCACCTGCTACCGGCGTATTGACGAGTCTTTAGAGTCCTACACAGAGGTTTCCTGGCTCAAGCGAAACGAAATAGGAGCGCATATGGGATATGTGCAGGACCGAGAATAATGCGTGTATGTGATACCGTATTCCATTCTCGTGATGAATGTATCGATTGGTTATATGCGATATAACCTAGATATCGAATCAAGGATTGATTCGATAAGCCGATACATAGGATACTAGTCGGTTATATGCGATATGACCGGATCGTTAAATCAAGTGTTGATTTAATGATTTAATGTATAATTATATATTTGATATATTACTTTGCATTAACTAGTATTGGTTCACTTTAAATGGATTTTCTCACTTGATGTGCAAGTTGTATATGTGATATACTTTTATGCACATGTTTGTATCATGTTTGATGATACTTGCTCATTTGGTTAAGTGTAAAGAATTAAACCTTGGTTAAGTAAATGGTTAGGGTTTTTATTTATTCATTCATTTATCTTTTTAATTTGAATTAAAAAGAAATTGCAAAAGAAAACAAAATGGTTGCTATCATTCTTGAAGCTTGTTGAAGCTTCATGAAGCTTTGACCAAAGTGACCATTTTGTCTTCATGCTTAACCCTAACCATTCATCTAACCTTAGTCAATTCTCTACACCTAACCATGGTTCATATTATGATAAGTATTCATTTCTTTTCCATTTTTTAAAGGAATACTTATCATATTCTATCTTGAGCTTCTTCTTCTTCTTCAAGAAAAAGCTTGCCATCATCAATGGCTTCTTGAGTAAAAGTGTGAGAAATCCAATTCTAAAGTGAACCCACCTCCTATTTCTTCACCCTCTACCTCTTGCCAAGTAGTATAGGGTGTTTTCTTCACAAGTTTCACAACTTGGTGAAGTTGGAGCTTGATCTTGTGTAACCTCGACGTAGATCATCTTCGGCATCGTAGCCGACGACTGTTCCGCTCATTTCTCCGATGAAGCCGATGCGAGAGTCCGGGATTCGAGATGGAAAGCGAGGGGACAACTACGTGGAGCTAAGGAAGTGGATAACCGGATCTACAAAGGTTGTAGTTTCCTACTTTTAGTTAAGTTGTTAACTAGTTTCCTTTTTCGCCTAAAATTCTAGTTAACGATCCGTATTAGAGTTTCTCGGCACTTGTAAAATTTGAAATTGGCATGGTTGATGCCTTGTGAGACCTCTATTGTGTGCCTAGGAACCCTACAGGCTGAACCGCTCGGTGGCGCTCCTTCGTGAGTGCTACCAATTGAGGCTCGATGCCAACGTGTGCGTAGGGAATCAAGGGCAGAGGCTGGATTCCGCGAGGCCTCGGCTGGCGTAAATCTTCTCGGAGTACCACGAGCAGTGCTCTCTGCACCCCCTTCCCCGCTGTTGTAATTTTTTTTTGAATAAATAAGACTGTTTTCCTCTTTTTCGCAATGTTCCATCGATCTTTTTTATTACATAAGCAGCAGATTCTAGGAAGATTTTACATTGCCTTTGAAAAAGAAGTACATGCTAGTAGATGACCTTATCTGCACAGTCCGAGCCCCTTGGATGCTTGTTGGTCTTCGTGCTCGGCAGAGGGTACAGGGCTACGTGGGCGCCGGACGTATCATCTGTTGATATGAGCATGATTTGACCGATGGTCAGCTCGGTGAGAGTGGGATGCTGTTCCTGCTCGCGGTTGGCTTGCCGCTTATCCCTCAGGTAGGCGGTGAGGTGCCCTGATCGGATGAGTTCCTCGATGTACTCCCGGAGCTGCTTGCAACTCTCCGTGGAGTGGCCGAGCGACCTGTGGAAACCGCAGTAGGGGCCCCGGGTTCGCTTCGAGGCCTGACGTGGGATCGGAGTGAACTTAAAGAAACCCCTTGCCCTTAGCCTCCTTCATTAGCACTCCTTGGGAGACATTGAGCGGGGTGTACTCCTGGAATTTTGGATGGTAGGGCTGCCGATGCTCTGGTCTCTCTTCCCTTGCCCTCTTCTTCTGGTCGGGTCGGTCTGCTCGGGGAAGGTTCGCATTCACCTCGGACTCGAGATGGACTTCGCATTCGGTCCTTGCCTTCACTTCGACCATGGTCTTAGGTTGTGCCAGTGCAAAGGAGCGTAGCCACTCGTTATGCCTGAGACCCGACCTGAGTGCCGTGACGACTGTTACATCCCGGTGCTTGGGGACCTCAAGAAGGGTGTTGTAGAAGCGGGTGACGTAAGCTTTGAACGTCTCCTTGTCCCCGCTCTTGATTGTGAAGAAGTAGTCGACCGTGCGCTTCTACCGACGGTTCCCGACGAAGTAGCCGAGGAACTGAGTGGCCATCTCGTCGAAGGTTGAAATCGAGCGAGGCTCGAGTCCTCGGAACCAGTTCGGTCCGGAGCGGATGAGGGTGGCCGGGAAAGCTTGGCACTGGGCGGCGTCGGAGTGGTCTTAAAAATTCATCCCCACAGTGAAAGCATCCAAATGGTCCTTCGGGTCGGTTTTCCCGTCAAAGAGAGAGACCTTTGGGGGCTTGTTGCATGAAGAGACATGGACGACGAGCAGCTCCTCGGTGAATGGCTTGGTGAGCGAGTCGGGGCGTACTTAGCCCCGTCGCCCGAGAGGTGACCTTCCCGACGTATGCCCTCGATCTTCTTCTCGAGGGCGTCGAGTCGGCCATGGTACCCCGAGGATTCAGCACTCCCGATCCCTGGCCTCTGCTATGGGAGACCTGCGTCTGGGCGCGGCCTCGATTCCTCTCGATGAGGTTCCTCAGATTCCCGGGCGAGGTGGCCCTCGAGCCGCCGTGGCGAGCCCCGTCCTCACGACCCCGTCGAGGGAGGGGGTGTTGGTCATGCCTGGGAACAGGAGAGCTGACCGACATCTCCTCGGGAGGGTAAGGGTCGCGAGGAGGCTCGAGGCGAGGCGCCCTGGTGGCGGATCTTGGCGTGGAGTTATGGGGTGCCCAGCAGGCTGCAGAGAGTACTGGTCCGGATGATCTGTGGTCGTGGGAGGTAGCTTGTCGGTGATCGGCCGTGCCGACGCGGGCGGAGTCTTCTCGAGGCGGAGGAGCGACGATCTGGGGTTCAAGCCCTGCCGTTTGGACGTGGACGAGCGCCTCCATGATGGACACTAGTCGGTCTATTCGGCCGGCAAGGGCGTTGATGACAATCGCCGGGGGAGGTTCATCCACACCTCCGTTGAGGGGAAGGTGGTGGCTGGTGCTTGGATCTTCAGGGTGATCGCTCGCCACGTGGTTGGAGATCGGGAGACGAACTTTTGTTTTTGTGGAGTTAATTTCCCACAAACGGCGCTAGCTGATGGAGGCGCGTTTCTGGTCTCCTTCAGATGTTGTCTCCTGTTGATCTGCCGATGGCTGCTATTGACGACTGGAATTTGATCTGGGGCTTGATCTCCTGTGATGTGTGGATCTCAATAGGTTGGAGAAGATTTGCGCCGTGTACCTGCAAGGAAGTCCCGGGGTGGTTTAGTACCACCAAGGACCCTCCGACGATCAAGTCAGTAACAAGATCCGAGCAGAGCAACGGCTTAGTGGAGTAAAAAAATGGCTTACTTGATCTCTCTGGGAGAGGGGTTTATATAGCGGCGGCAGCATGCAGGGGCAGGCGCGAGAATTGCGCCGGCCGTTACGCTCCCGACATCACGCTCACGTGATAAGCGGATCTTCCCATTAATGGCGAGATAGGCTCATTAATGGGGATCGTAATGGCGTGGAACGTAGGATGTAGCCGGGGGAGATCTCGCGCATGGCGAGATTCGCGGAGCGGCGGTTACGCCTGCGAGTGGTACCACTGGTCGGTCGATGAGACCGAGGAAAATGGCCTCGGCGGGAGAGCTCGGGGCGAGCGGAAGAGCCGAGGCAACTTGGTCCTGTGATAGCTCGGAGGCGAGCTGGGAGGCCGAGGGAGCCAATTTGTGCATGGGGGCTCTGAGGAGAGCCAGCTTGTGCTTGCGGGTCCGGCACATGCATGGCCTGGTCGGCCCTGTAGGCCCTTTCTTCTGAGCTCTGGGACACATCATCTGCCACGTGTCACGATCTGGGAGATCGCCGATATCGAGCATCATTAGTGAATAAAACTTTTGTTGTTTCATTGCTTGCACATTATCCTTTGTTTGGTGAAGAATACTCATAGAATATTTGGACTTGCACTGTTGAGCTTCCATGTTAGGTCAGTTCTTCATCTGGCGATCGCGTGTCGACTTGATTTTGTTGGAAAGAAGGTATCTCCATGGCCCCGAAGTCTAGGGGGATCACTCGGGCTTATATAGACCTGGTGACTCTTGAAGAGTACTTCAAATCTGCGTCGTTTGATGGGCAGTAGGCTGCCCTCTGCAGATATGCCGAGCCGAAAAGAGCTCGGTGTCCTCACTCTGAGGGCTTCAGATGCCTCTTGGCGAGGGCTTTGATCCCTGTTGTCATGGGTAGGGAGCTACCAGTCGGGGATGACCGAGCAGGGCAGCTGCTCGGCGCCTCTTGGCGAGAGCTTGTGATCAGTCGAAAATATTGCATTTTTAACACAGCAATTTCCCTACTATTTGTAATCATCTAAAGGAGTTTGGTATTAATATAACACATATTAGCAATTTGTCTGCAAAAATACCAAATAACATGTGTTATACATTATAACCAGCATTATGAGGGAAATTGTGTGTTTATTATTGCATACGTGATCTTTTGTATATCAAACACTAGTCTCGAGATTGTGTGCAGGAAATTCTCCAGGTAAAAGAGCCGGAACTGCTAAAAGTGCTGATAAAATATGTAAAGTCCAAGACTTGTGATCTAGCAGTAAACAAGAAAGTATAAAAAGATTCCAGACATAAAATAAGGCCCTAAGGATCAGCACCAAATCAACCTGAGAATTCCATGCAGAGATCACCTTAAACGGCCGCGGATCCGCGGCCGAGTCAGGCCGATCCGCCATGGATCCGCGGACGCGTTGACTCGTCGGCGGCTGGTCATGTTGCAGAAGTCTCCTTTTAAATGGCCAAACTTCTTCAAGACACTTCAGTTCCTAGAGATCTCCAGAAGCTTCCCCTCAAACAGCCAAGCTTCTTGTGCAAGTTTCATAACCACCAAGCTTCTCATAAAAGCTAGCTAACTACCTTAATCTAGAAACTTCTATACAACTACCTAGCTTTCTATGCAAGCTTCATAACAACCAAGCTTCCAAGGGAAGCTAGATCTAGCTTCTAGGAGAAGCTTGAGGGGAAAGCTATAAAAAGGGACTTAGAGCTTCATTAAAAAGGTTGTTCAAGAGTTGATTAGTTGTTGAATATTGAGCCAAAATTCCGCAAGTTGAGTGACACAACTTGCAACCCAAAACCCTAGCCCATATCCAATTCCAAAGCCAAATCAAGATACATCGAGTACCAAATCAAGCAAGCATTCAATGAGCGTTTGAAGCAACGCTGATCTTCATCCAAGCAAGAGATCCACGAGGATCCGCAACTCACGACGATCGAGCCACGCAAAGATCGACGCCAAGTTCCTCCTCAATTGAGTGAGTGAGAGCTAGTCTTGTAAACTTAAGTGAGAGTTGTAATTTGAAGAAGATCTAAATAAAGGTGAAAATCTCTATTCTTGCTTTCTATTCATTCTCGCATTATGATATTCTTAGTTCTTGATTGCTTTATAATGATGTGTGAGTAAATTCTCCGCTTGTAGCGGAATCGAGAAAATAGGTAGATGATGATGATTAAATTCTTGAACGATTCTTAAATCTTATGAGTTTTGTAAACTTTATGAAATTGAATCATCGAAAACCTAATTTGAGTGAGATCGATTTCTTCGCTCCAAATTAGAGATCAACGATCGACGATTCAATTTTCTAGAAACTAGAATTTGAATGATAATTAATGAAAGGACAAGGGATGATGATGAAGAAACCCTAGTTTCTTCAATAGATCCCTAATTCTCATTGATCGTCATCGATCTAGCAACAAATCTTCAATAGATAAGAATTTTTAATAATTAGTATTCATCATCACTATCAATTGGATCGATTCCGACAAGCCTCTTTACAAATCTTGATAATTCAAATGATTTGGATATTTTCTTGATCTCTATCATTTCTTAATTTTAGATCTAGTTCTTTATAATTCTTGAAACTAAATTTCATAAATCTTGAATCAATTTTCTTTTATCTTTTAATTTTCAACTCAACTAAAACAATAACGAGCAAATCACACTTTCTCAGTGGACGATTCGTATTCACCGACGAAACTATAATAGACGCCGTCAATTGATTGCAGTATAAATTTCTTTGGTTGTGATCTTTTACACTTTTCAAAACACAACATGAAGAAGATGATTCAATCAAATGGCGCCGTTGCCGGGGATAGTGTGCTAATTTGTTCGTTTTTGTAATTTGAGTTGGAAAATTTATTATTCCATCAGTTTTTTAGATCAAAATTCACACAAGCGCTTAACGATTTGTTGTGATTTGTTGCAAGCAGATCTGCAATCTCTAGAGCGAGAGGAAAAATTTTCAGAGCATCTCAGGGAGTTTAGTGAAGGAAACAGAAGCATCTGCACGAATTTTTGTGCAGAGATCTCATCTTAAGACTGCGCATCCGCGGCCAATTGTTGCATCTCGCGGCGGTTCCGTGGTGATTCAGAAGCTTTACTGCTTCAAACTTCTCTGGTATATTATGTACTTTCTTATCTCCTCCCTGCTCTGTCCATTAACCAATTTTTGCCGGATGCTTTGCAAAAATAAAAAATTGTTGCATGTTTGATCTTGGTTGTTTGCATTTTTAATACGGAAATTAAGGGGCAAAGACCAAATTCAGATTAGTTGGGAAGTTCATTATCCTTCCTAGGCCCCAAAAATCACAAACTTGCATCCGCGTCACCCTCATTAACTAAAAAATATCTAGACATGACTCTAAGGACCGTCGCGCTCAATTAGGACAGAAGGAGGTCGTAGGTAATCTATTTCTTATCCACGTTTCTTTTGTGGTGTCTAAAGCAGGTGTGTCTAAGGCAAGTGGTTACTTAATTAGGCCTACTACTTACGTGGTGGAGAACCTCCCACTTACTTGGCACTTACCTGGCCACAGGAGAGGCAAAGAGGCAGTAGATGATCTATCTTGCGACTTGTCTTCTGGAAGTCTAGGAGCGGTCTCAAGACTTGACCTAGGTGACCACTAGATTTAGGGTTGCTTGTGCATTGTTTATGTGAATTTTTCAAAAATCCGTACTTTTTTTTCAAACCAAACACCAAAATCATCTTTTACTTAATTATCACTTAACGCTGCCACTTGTGCTAAACTATTTAGTGCATGTTTGGCTGGATACGGGATTCTAGTGCCCGTCTTGTCCGCGTTCCTCCTATCGACTCCGAAGTCGGTAATTCTACGTCTACTTTTTCTTCACCCACTACCACACCCACTTCAATGGACAATTCTCCATCGAACTTCTTTAACACTACTCTGCCACCGCCCGCAGGTGCGCAGAATCCGCCCCGCATCTCTCTCCAAGAAAGATGTTACCCTATGCGAGGTCCTCTTTCGACCTGTCTCACCATTCCACCAGCCAATGGAGATAACTTTGAAATCAAACCACAATACATCAATCTTCTACCAAAATATCACGGTCTCGAGTCTGAAGACGCATACGTCTTTATTACCAAATTTGAAAATGTATGTGCTATGATGGGTACTTCACAGCTTTCTGTGGATGCTATAAGATTACGTCTTCTCCCATTCACTTTGTGCGATATAGCTGAGAAGTGGCTTTATAACACCACCGCACATTCTATTTCGAACTGGGGAGAATTCGTCACAGCTTTCGTAAAGAAATTCTACCCCAATCATAAAACAGCTCGAGTCCGTAGCGAAATAAATCAATTTACCCGGCTTCCAAATGAACCATTCTCGAAGTATTTTGAACGCTTCAAGGATCTGTTAGTTCAATGTCCTCATCACGGAATTCCTAGATGGGATATGTGCAGAATCATATATGAGGGCATTAATCCTACAACAAAATAGACTCTTGAATCCATATGTCAAGGCACCTTCATGAATAAAGATGATGGTGAAGCCTGGAAATTTTTAGAAGATTTTGCTGAAAGAACTTTACAGTGGGAGAGTGTAAACCAGTCATCGTCTAGGGGTGGCATTCACCAGCTTGATGTTTCCATATGAGTTGGAGCTGAAATGGCAACAATGCAAAAGAAACTCAAAGTTATGGAACATAAATTTTTAGCAGGCTCCCTAAATCAGATGTTATTCTCCAAAACTGTCTGTGGATGCTGTTCTGATCCATCTCATCTTACGGAAGAATGTCCTTTGAATTCTCCGTTTCAAGGTCAAGAGCATACCAATGCTACTTTCCAACAAAGACCTAGAAACGATCCGTATTCTTCCACTTATAATCAGGGTTGGAGGAATCACCCTAACTTTGCTTGGAACCAACAACAAACTCAAAACACGGTTCCAAACTAAAACAATTTCCAAAGGGCTCCTCCACCACAACAGCAACCGCTTCAAATAAGTCAGCACCCCTACCAATCACAAAACTTTCAAAATCCGGTCAACACACCTGCACCGTATAATCCTTTGTATTTGACCGGTACTGATGAATTCTCTTCACTCGCACAAACCATGAATTTGATTCTGAAAAATTTCATGCAAGTTTCGGCTGAGGTTCAGTCTTCTGTCGATGATATAAAGAAAAACTTCGCCTCCCAAGCTGAGAGTATAAAATCGATGGAAGTACAAATTGCACAATTAAAAGCCGAAATGAGTGCGAGAGAGAAAGGGAAACTTCCGTTTCAACCCCTACCAAATCCTGGGCATTCGCAACACTAAAATGTGAATGCCATTACAACGTTGAGATCAGGAAGAGTGTTGAACAATCACATTGGGGAAGAGATTGATGATAATGAAGAATTAATCAATAAAACCCCGGCTGAGACTTTTCCTTCCACATCCACTTCTACTTCTGACCCCAGATCTTCTACCCCACCACCTTCTTGCGAGCCTATTCTTCGTTTTCCCCAAGGCTCGACACTTAAGCATACCTCTTCTATTCCACCAAAGACGATCCCCACTTCTATTTTGGGATCAGTTCCACACACACTACCTTCTCCAATATTGGACCCAGCTTTTATTGATAAAGCTCCTTATCCGAATCGATTAAGGGGAAACAAATCAAGTCCACATTTGGAGAAGATTATGGAAATGTTCAAACAGGTTAACATCAACATCCCTCTCCTAGATGCTATTCAACAAGTCCCCGCTTATGCGAAAATTCTCAAAGACTTGTGCATTAGGAAGAGGAAGACTCAAGTGCCCAAAAATGTCTTCATGACTAATAATGTTAGCACTGCTTTTACCCCACAGTTACCAAAGAAACGTAAGGACCCAGGATGTCCGACGATATCGATTTCTATTGGGGGTAAAAACATTAACCGTGCTTTGCTTGACCTGGGCGCAAGTGTTAACCTGCTTCCATATTCTGTCTATTAGCATTTAGGGATTGGAGAGTTGAAACCTGCTCATTGCACTCTCCAAATGGTAGACCGTTCAATCACCAAACCTAAGGGTGAACTGGAGGATGTGTTGATAAAAGTCGGGGAATTTATATTCCCTGTGGATTTTATTGTTCTCGATACACAACCTGTAGCAAACCCGTGGAACCAAATTCCGGTGATTCTGGATCGACCATTCCTTACCACTTCCAATGCTGTCATTAACTGTCGAAATGGTTCAATGAACCTATCTTTTGGAAAAATGACAATTGAACTGAACATCTATAAAATTGGAAGTCAGCCGTCTGAACCCTCAGCTCACATACTTGATGTCTGTTCTGTCCATGAGATTGCTCCCGAAAGATGCGAAGTTGATGAACTTTTCTTTGAAGATCTCGATGACACTAGCACATCAATGTTTGATCTTGCACATCTTAGTAAGGACACTCTTTCCACTCTTGACTCTTCACTTTCTGAGTCTGTATCTTTTGCAGGCTACAAGCTTCTTTGTGACTCCGAATATCATTCGATGACCCCACCTTCTATAATTTCTCCGCCAGCATTAGATCTCAAACTTTTACCTTCTCATCTTAAATATGCATATTTGGGTGAGAATGAGTCTTTACCCGTGATCATATCCGCTTCTCTAGCCTCAGAGCAAGAGAATGCGCTTTTAATGGTATTGAGATCTAATAGACAGGCGTTTGGTTGGACTATGGCTGACATCAAAGGGATTAGTCCCTTGATTGTAGAACATCATATACATCTGATGGATGAAGCCAAGCCAACCAGAGAACCACAGAGACGGTTAAACCCCGTCATGAAGGATGCGGTGAAGAAAAAAATCGTCAAATGCCTTGACAATGGTATCATTTACCCAATCTCCGATAGCCAATGGGTAAGTCCAATTCATGTCGTCCCTAAGAAATCTGGCATCACGGTCATAACAAATGAGGCTAATGAGTTAATCCAGACATGCACTCAAACTGGGTGGCATGTATGTATTGATTATAGAAAACTCAATGCCACAACGAGGAAAGACCACTTTCCTCTACCTTTCATTGACCAGATGTTAGAACGTTTAGCTGGACGAGAATATTACTGCTTCATGGACGGATACTCTGGCTATAACCAGGTCTCTTTTGCCAAAAAGGATCAAGACAAAACCACATTTACTTGTCCTTTTGGTACTTTTGCTTATAGATGCATACCCTTTGGGTTATGCAATGCTCCCGCTACATTTCAGCGGTGCATGATAGGGATATTCTCGGATATGGTCGAGAATTTTCTGGAGATTTTCATGGACGATTTCTCGATATTCGGAGATTCTTTTGCTGACTACCTATCTCATCTTGACGCAGTTTTTACTTGTTGTAAAGAGAATAACTTAACCTTGAATTGGGAAACATGCCATTTCATGGTCCAAGAGGAAATTGTGCTTGGACATGTTATTTCACGGAAAGGCATTGAGGTTGACAAAGCTAAAATAGATGTCATTCAAAACCTTCCTCATCCCAAATGCGTCAAGGATATACGATCTTTTCTTCGCCATGCAGGCTTTTATTGGAGATTCATTAAGGATTTTAGCAAAATTGCTAGACCTTTAACTCTTCTCTTGGCCAAGGACACAACCTTTCACTTTGACTCGGATTGTGAGGCAGCATTTGACTCACTCAAACACTCTCTCACTACAGCCCCTGTTCTATCTTCTCCAGATTGAAACCACCCTTTTGAGCTTATGTGTGATGTATCAAATTTTGCAGTTGGTGCAGTCTTAGGACATCACATTGAAAAGATGCCACACGTGATCTATTATGCAAGTAATACCCTGAACGATGCTCAAATTAACTATACAACAACCGAGAAAGAACTCTTGGCAGTTGTATTTGCATTAGAAAAATTCAGGCCTTACTTGATTGGCTCACCTATTGTTGTGTACACTGACCACTCTGCCTTGAAACATCTTTTGGCGAAGAAGGATGCTAAAGGTAGGCTAATACGTTGGATCCTTCTATTACAAGAATTTGATCTTGTTATTAAAGATAAGAAATGATGTGAAAACGTTGTAGCCGACCATCTTTTACGCATCTCTTCTTCACCTGTGACCCTGCCGATCAATGATTCTTTTCCAGACAAACAACTCTTGAATGTATCCGACGAACCTTGGTTCAAAGATATTGTGAATTATCTTGCTACGGAACTTATTCCCCGCGAATGGTCGAAACAGGACAAACATCGATTTCTATCCCAAGTAAAACATTTTTACCGGGATGAACCCTATCTGTTTAAGTATTGTCCTGATCAGATCATTCGCATATGTGTCCCTAATGACGAATTCAAGAATGTTCTATCTTTTTGTCATGATCATGCATGTGGGGATCATTTCGGTCCTCGAAAGACGGCGTAGAAGGTTTTGCAATGCGGTTTCTATTGGCCAACTTTGTTCAAAGATGCATTTGATCATTGCAAAACCCGTGCATAGTGTCAACACACGGGTAGGATTTCTCGGAGAAATGAGATGCCACTTCAACCCATCTTGGTGGTTGAAATTTTTGACGTTTGGGGTATTGACTTTATGGGTCCTTTTCCCAACTCCTTTGGGAATATGTACATATTACTTGCGGTTGATTACGTCTCGAAGTGGGTTGAAGCTATTCCTTGTTGCACTAATGACAAAAAGGTTCTCATTAAGTTCTTTAAAGAAAACATCTTTTCACGATTTGGACACCCACGCGCTATCATTAGCGATAACGGGACGCATTTCTGCAATTGGTCTTTCGAGACTTTGATGCAGAAATATGCAATCAACCACAAACTTTCCATACCCTACCATCCCCAAACGAGCGGGCAAGCTGAGGTTTCAAAAAGACAAATCAAACAAATTTTGGAGAAAACTGTTTCTAAAAATCGAAAAGATTGGTCAACCAAATTGACGAATGCTCTTTGGGCGTTCCAAACTGCATATAAACCGATTTAGGTATGTCTCCTTACAGACTAGTGTTTGAAAAGGCTTGTTACCTTCCGGTCGAGATTGAGCACAAAGCAATCTGGGCCATTAGAGAACTTAACTTTGACTTAAATCAAGCCTGCAACTTTCGGAAGCTGCAATTAAACGAGCTAAGCGAACTCCGTGATGAAGCTTACGATAATGCAGTGATTGTAAAGAATCGGATTAAGGTATTTCATGATAAAAATATTTTGATAAAAACTTTTACACTTGCTCAACAAGTCCTTCTTTATGATTCACGACTCCATCTTCATGCAGATAAGCTACGATCTCGGTGGAAAGGACCTTTCGTTGTGCGGTATGTATACCCGCACGAGGCAGTTGAGGTTTAAAATGTTGAAAACGGTACAATTTTCAAAGTAAATGGACATAGATTAAAACCGTATTTTTCCAATGACCCCACGGAGGAGCTCCTGTTTTTACAGGAGCCGCTTTATCTTGATTAAAATTCCTCCGTCTCACCTTCATGTCTTATAAAATACTGTATTATCCTTAGAATGGAGGTAAGTGAAAAGAATAAGTTTGGGGGAGGATTTTCACGATCATATTTATTGCCCCCATTAATAAATTTCCTCCCAAGCTTACAGGTTTTTATGATCTAGCAGAAGACAACAGTGAGGATACTGTTGAAAACAAATTTGGGGGAGATTTGTTCTTATTTACGCATCACTTTGCATCATACTTTGCATAAGCACAAAGCATATAAAACATATAAAAAAATTTAAAAAAAATTCAAAAGATAAAAATATTTAATATTTAATTAGATAATAAAAGATTAGATAGTGAAAACTTACATCCAAAAGATTGGAAAAATTTAAGAAAACCAAGAAAATTAGAAGTTTTCTTAAACGAACTAGTAATAAGTAGTTATGAGCCGTTGTCCCAAGGGTTAGTAAGATGAAGGAAGTCACTAATCTGAGGATAAAATAAGTCTGAAAAATAGTTCCTATTCTGGAAGCCAAACATTTGAATGTTGATACCCTACCATACGCACTTACACACGTCGTGAAACTCGGGATAGTAGAGGATACCTTGAAATGCTCTTGTCTAAAAGCCAAAGTACGAAGGAAATTATGAATGAATAAAAGATAAAATGGTATAGAAAAATGAACACTGGTTTTGTTATCACCAAGGCAGCAATAAAAAAATATAGCGAGGGTGCTTCATCACCTAGTGCCTTAGACCAACTGGTTTACGAGTCACTGCTAAGCCTTAGGTGTTGCAAGATGAGGAAAATACTAATACACCTAATCAGCAAGCACATGAGTAATCGGTCGGTTAGTACCTCAAGAAGTATTAACGGTTGCATGAAAAATGTGTAAGCAAATCCATCGAAATATTCATCGATTAAAAAGTACTGAGGTAGATGGATAAGAGTATGATAGCTTGAATTGAATTCTCCGAGTGTAGGGATGTCTCTTACACACACGTAGGGGTATATGATCAATGTTTGGAAGAAGGATAGGAATGAAGAATAAAGACGATGTTTTATTGAGGGATGATGTAATTTCTGACATCTTTTTATGACTATTAAGATAGGGCTCATGACAACCGAAAAGCTAGTATAATTGGAAACTCTAATTTTCAAAATCTTTCTTTTGCAATTCTTATCTTTATATGTAACTTTCATGGTCTTCCTTTTATTATGGGATTTTGTGGGTGCAATCCGCTGAAAATCCTCAGGAGACAACACTCCTCCTACAAGTGACACCTAGAGGTTTAAAGGCTTGTTGCACGTGCTCAGTGCAATCGTGTTGCCTACGAAAGTGTGCTAGTTAGTTTTTCTTTTTCTTATATTTTCTCCTTCTTTTGAATAAAACAAGTTTGCTCGAGACGACCAAAATTAAGTTTGAGAGAATTTGATCAGTCGAAAATATTGCATTTTTAACAAAGCAATTTCTCTACTATTTGTAATCATCTAAAGGTGTTTGGTATAAATATAGCACATATTAGCAATTTGTCTGCAAAAATACCAAATAACATGTGTTATACATTATAACCAGCATTATGAGAAAAATTGTGTGTTTATTATTGCATACGTGATCTTTTGTATATCAAACACTTGTCTCGAGATTGTGTGCAGGAAATTCTCCAGGTAAAAGAGCCGGAACTGCTAAAAGTGCGGATAAAATACGTAAAGTCCAAGACTTGTGATCTGGCAGTAAACAAGAAAGTATAAAAAGATTCCAGACATAAAATAAGGCCCTAAGGATCAGCACCAAATCAACCTGAGAATTCCATGCAGAGATCACCTTAAACGACCGCGGATCCGGGGCCGAGTCAGGCCGATCCACCGCGGATCCACGGCCGCGTTAACTCATCGGCGGTTGGTCATGTTGCAGAAGTCTCCTTTTAAATGGCCAAACTTCTTCAAGACACTTCAGTTCCTAGAGATCTCCAGAAACTTCCCCTAAAACAGCCAAGCTTCTTGTGCAAGTTTCATAACCACCAAGCTTCTCATACAAGCTAGCTAACTATCTTAATCTAGAACTTCTATACAACTACCTAGCTTTCTATGCAAGCTTCATAACAACCAAGCTTCCAAGGGAAGCTAGATCTAGCTTCTAGGAGAAGCTTGAGGGGAAAGCTATAAAAAGGGACTTAGAGCTTCATTAAAAAGGTTGTTCAAGAGTTGATTAGTTGTTGAATATTGAGCCAAAATTGCACAAGTTGAGTGACACAATTTGCAACTCAAAACCCTAGCCCAAATCCAATTCCAATGCCAATCAAGATACATCGAGTACCAAATCAAGCAAGCATTCAACGAACCTTTGAAGCAACGCCGATCTTCATCCGAGCAAGAGATCCATGACGATCCACGACTCAGGACGATAAGCCACGCAAAGATCGACGCCAAGTTCCTCCTCAATTGAGTGAGCGAGAGCTAGTCTTGTAAACTTGAGTGAGAGTTGTAATTTGAAGAAGATCTAAATAAAGGTGAAAATCTCTATTCTTGCTTTCTATTCATTCTCGCATTATGGTATTCTTAGTTCTTGATTGCTTTATAATGATGTGTGAGTAAATTCTCCGCTTGTAGCAGAATCGAGAAAATAGATAGATGATGATGATTAAATTCTTGAACGATTCTTAAATCTTATGAGTTTTGTAAACTTTAGGAAATTGAATCATCGAAAACCTAATTTGAGTGAGATCGATTTCTTCGCTCCAAATTAAAGATCGACGATCGACGATTCAATTTGCTAGAAGCTAGAATTTGAATGATAATCAATGAAAGAACAAGGGATGATAATGAAGAAACCCCTAGTTTCTTCAATAGATCCCTAATTCTCATTGATCGTCATCGATCTAGCAACAAATCTTCAATAGATAAGAATTTGTAATAATTAGTATTCATCATCACTATCAATTGGATCGATTTCGACAAGTCTCTTTACAAATCTTGATAATTCAAATGATTTGGATATTTTCTTGATCTCTATCATTTCTTGATTTTAGATCTAGTTCTTTATAATTATTGAAACTAAATTTCATAAATCTTGAATTAATTTTCTTTTATCTTTTAATTTTCAACTCAACTAAAACAATATCGAGCAAATCACACTTTCTCAGTGGACGATCCGCATTCACCGACGAAACTACAATAGACACCGTCAATTGATTGCGGTATAAATTTCTTTGCTTATGATATTTTTACACTTTTCAAAACACGACACGAAGAAGATGATTCAATCATCTTGGATCCCTGGCGTCGTGTGTAGGGAGCTACCAGCCGGGATTGACCGAGCATGGTAGCCGCTCGGTGCCTCTTGGCGAGGGCTTTGATCCCTGGCGTCGTGGGTAGGGAGCTACCAGCCGGGGATGACCGAGCAGGTAGTCGCTCGGTGCCTCTTGGCGAGTGCTTTGATCCCTGGCATCATGGGTAGGGAGGTACCAGCCGGGGATGGCCGAGCAGGGTAGCTGCTCGGTACCTCTTGGTGAGGGCTTTGATCCCTGGCGTCATGTGTAGGGAGCTACCAGCTGGGGATGACCGAGCAGGATAGCTGCTCGGTGCCTCTTGGCGAGGGCTTTGATCCCTGGCGTCGTGGATAGGGAGCTACCAGCCGGGGATAGCCGAGCAAGGGTTGGGCTCGACTGCCTCTAGGGAGGGCTTTGATCCCTGGCGTCGTGGGTAGGGAGCTACCAGCCCAGGATAACCGAGCAAGGGTCGGGCTCGGCTGCCTCTAGGGAGGGCTTTGATCCTTCAGGAGGGGGCCGAGCAGGGGTTACTGCCCAGTGCCTCTTGGCGAGGGCTTTGATCCCTGTCGGTTGTGGTAGGAAGCTACCAGCCGGGGATTGACGAGCAAGGGTGGGGCTCGACCGCCTCTAGGGAGGACTTTGATCCTTAGCGCGGGGGAAGGGCTGTAAGAAGCCTACTAAGGATGGGGGCCGGGCAGGGTTACTGCACGGTGCCTCTTGCCGAGGGCTTTTGTCCTTTAGGATGGGGCCGAGTAGGGTTACTGCCCGGTGCCTCTTGGCGAGGGCTTTGATCCCTGGCATCATGGTAGGTAGCTACCAGCCGGGGATAGCTGAACAGGATAGCCGCTCGGCTGCCTTTAGGCGAAGGCTTTGATCCTTAGCGTTGAAGGGGATGTAGGAGGCCTGCTAAGGATAACCTTGCAGTGAAGCTACGCGGTTGCCTCTTGGTGAGGGTTTTGATCCCTGGCGTTGCGTGTAGGGAAGCTACCGGCCAGGGATAGCCGGGCAGGGTAGCTGCGCGGCTGCCTCTAGATGAGGGCTTTAATCCTTAGTGTTGAAGGGGCCGTAGGAGGCCTGCTAAGGATAACCGGGGTAGTGAAGCTGCGCGGTTGCCTCTTGGCGAGGGCTTTGATCCATGGCGTTGTGTGTAGGGAAGCTACCGGCCAGGGATAGCCGGACAGGGTAGTGACGCAGCTGCCTCTAGATGAGGGCTTTGATACCTTAGCGCTGAAGGGCCGTAGGAGGCCTGCTAAGGATAACCGGGCAGCGAAGCTGCGTGGTTGACTCTTCATGATGTTTTGTCCGACCTTCCCGGTGTTGGTATGGGCAATAAGAACAGTCGCGGTGGATACGCGTAACATGCGCATTGAATGCGTGTAGGAGGTGAAGTGCTAGAGCCGTATCATTTCGATTTCGCCAGAAAAGGCTCAATGTTTGCCGCGTGGCGGCACCTTTGTGGGCGAAAACAGGCGGCTGTTGGGTCCTTTGGGAGCGCAGCGGGCTATAAATCGAAGGGAGTGTTGGTCCTTCCTCTCTTCACAAGAAAATCGTAAAGTTGGAAGACTTCCCCTTCACTATCCCCGACATCATTCACTTCGAAGACGTGTACCTCTACGATCAGAACTGCACCAAGGACACGGTGCCGTTGGTTTTTGGCAGGATCGAGGATCACTTTGGCCGGCTTCTCCCCCGGCGCTCGCCCCTACTGCAGCTGCTGATGTACTCCATTTGGAAGGCGTCGCCGGGGCTCTACAACCCCATGTCCGAGCAGCTCCAAGACGAGGCCATGGGAAAACTACGGCCTCTGAGGCGTTTTGGCCTGATCTCTGTGGGTCGGTTGAACCACTCGGTGGCGCTCCTTCGTGAGTGCTACCAATTGAGGCTCGATGCCAACGCGCGCTAGGGGAATCGAGGGCAGAGACTGGATTCCACGAGGCCTCGGCTGGCGGAAATCTTCTCGAAGTACCACGAGCAGTGCTCTTTGCACTCCCTTTCCCCGCTGTTGTAATTTTTTTTTGAATAAGTAAGACTGTTTTCCTCTTTTTCGTAATGTTCCATCGATCTTTTTTATTACATAAGCAGCAGATTCTAGGAAGAGTTTACAATGCATTTGAAAAAGAAGTACATGCTAGTAGATGACCTTATCTGCACAATCCGAGCCCCTCGGATGCTTGTTGGTCTCCGTGCTCGGCAGAGGGTACTAAGCTCCGTGGGCGCCGGACGTATCATCTGTTGATACGAGCATGATTTAGCCGATGGTCAGCTCGACGGAAAAGGGACGCTGCTCCTGCTCGCGGTCGGCTTGCCGCTTATCCTTCAGGTAGGCGGCGAGGTGCCCTGATCGGATGAGTTCCTCGATGTAGTCCCGGTGCTGCTTGCAACTCTCTGTGGAGTGGCCGAGCGACCTGTGGAAACCGCAGTAGGGGCAGTTCCGTCAAAAATTTCTACGCAAAAGAGCCCAAGGTATCAAATGGCAGCGATACGCTTAAGAAAATATGAACCGGTATTTTCTGGGCTGTATTTTGACAAACTCCCGTAATAGAAACAGCTAAATTCTGATGGTAATGAAAGCTTCTCGAAAAACCCTTCGATTTGATATATTATGGGCCTCATAATTCATCCGGGATCAAAAATTATGAGCAAATGTGCTATGCACGTGTAATCTAAGGAAGAAAATGCGAACCAGTATTTTCCGGGCTGTATTTTGACAAACTCCCGAATGAGAAACAGTTAAATTCTGGTGGTATCAAAAGTGTCTCAAAAAATCCTTCGATTTGATATATTATGGGCCTCATAATTCATCCGGGATCAAAAGTTATAAGCAAATGTGCTACGCATGTGTAATCTAAAATAATGCTTTATTACATGGGGGATGCATTTTTAGTCCCACATCGAGAAAAAGAGAGATCCCATCTCTACCACTCCCATATAAATAAGAGGGGATACCTCCTAGAAAAGGTAGAGAATTCAATTTTCAAAGAAGATTAGTTCTCCATAGGAGCTTTCTCCCCCATAATGCGCATATGCGCAAGCGCCATGTGCGCCACGTGCAATGCACGTGCGCCCGCCATATGCACGCCACGTGCAACGCACGTGAGCAAAACACGTGCAACGCACATGGGAGAATTCAATTCTCAAAGGAGCTTTGTGTTCCTCGCCGAAACACGGAGACGAGACCGCGCGGGTCCGTCTCGCCTGAATTTCGGGGCAGATGCTAATTGGTGCTATCCGTCCACCTCTCCGAAAATGCCAAGTTGATTTATGACACCGTGTATCGAAGGTTTAAACGGATGCGGCCGATGTAGCAGACTTCGTCAGATTCCGCCTCATGTGAGGGGTTTTGATTGTGGGGACGCTCTTCCATGCAGGCGCAAGCCCCAGCGATTAATTACGCTACCGCATCGCGGTAACCACTTTCTCCTTCTCCAGATGGTCACTTCGTATCGTGGGTGTTTGTTTTGTTTTTGGTTTCCCGTAGATTGTATACGGAGACTAATGTATGTTTTCGCCCGTAGGGCGTGGATTAGTCCAAATCCGTATCTTCTTAGATTTGGGTTTGGGGGTTGGGTTTAAGGGTACGTTAGTCTCATTTGAAACTAAGATCAACTTAAACATTCGTTAAGGATACGTTAATCTTATTTTAGACTAAGATCAACTCAACGGGATCGTTTAGATCTAACAAAAGAGCGTTTGGGCTCTATTGTTTAGTTTAGGGACATTACGGTCGATTAGTTTAAGGACATTACGGTCCAATGTTAGTTTAAGGACATCTCGGTCCAAGGTTAAGGACATCATAGTCCGTGAGTTTAAAGACCTCACAGTCAAGGTTAAGGACATCATAATCCGTGAGTTTAAAGACCTCACAGTCAAGGTTAAGGACATTATAGTCCGTGAGTTTAAAGACCTCACAGTCAAGCTTAAGGATATCATAGTCCATGGGTTTTAAAGGACCCCACAGTCCGTGGAATATTTGGTTGTCGGGACCCGTCACCTCTCTGAAGACGTTGAAGGATTACAATGACAAATATCAGAGGAGTAAAAAGATGTACTCTCGAAACGATGTGAGTTGGTTGAATGATCTATAGTCCAATTTGAGGCTAAGATCTGTTAACATATTTATGAGCAGATGAGCTCAATTAATATGAGTTGAGGACTTATGGCCAATCTTGGGCTAAGTCCAATCAGGTTAAAATGTTTAACATTTTATTTTGGGCTGTTGAGCCTTTATTTGAGCTTGGCCCTTTTAACAATGCTGAGCATTGATTTATATCTTGATAATGTTTTTGTCTTTTATTGAATGCAAAGCATATATCAGAGCTCTGGGCTTATTAAAGAACAATTTATGTTCTGTCGGCGCAACACGTGGTGCGCTAGGCGCTTTGCGCCAGTCAAAGAGCGCAGTGCGCTTCTGCCAAGTAGCGCACATATAAGGGACATGTGTCGCGCTCAGCGCTAGGCGCCAGATGATGAGCGCATGATGCCAATTTATAAGCGTTGAGCGCTAATCCATGAGCGCATTGCGCTTTCAGTTTAGTGGCGCATATGTAAGTAAAACGTGGTGCGCTTGGCGCCGAGCACCAGCCCATGAGCGCAGTGCGCTATTTCAAGAGCGCAAAGCGCTAGTGGTTAATTGGCGCACACGTGATTGACACGTGGCGCATTTGGCGTTAAGCGCCAGTCCAGAGAGCGCAGAGGCGCAGTTCAAGAGCGCAAAGTGCATTTGATCAATTTAATGATCTGGGAAATAAATTTATGTTCTTTTAAAAGAAACTTTGTCTTAAGATCTAAGAACACAGTTCTTATTTTGCAGGAGATATTTCCAATCTCTTATGTTGATGGAAGGCTTTGGCTTTATAGATCCATGATCTGTGAGAAGAATTAGGTTCTTCTTCTTATTATTTTATGATGAGATCTCTTGATCTTTTTGTGAAAGACCTTGGTCTTGTAGATCTATGATCTTTAAAGAAGTAAATTCTTCTTTTTATGAGATGATTTCATCTCTATATTCATCATTATCATTTTTACCTTGATGAAAGATCTTCTTGCAAGAGCTTGCTCTTTATCTTTGAGTTTCTCAAAGTTTATAGGGGGTTTCTCTATCCAAGACTTGAAGTCTCGGGGCCTTTATATAGGGCAAGCTGATCAGTTCGATCAGTTAAAGAGATCTTTTCTCTAATTGATTTGGGAATTTTCCCATCGTTAGATTTTTGATCCAAGGGCTTCTGATTTACAGAAGGTAATCTTCTTGTTTTCAACAAAAATTGGGAAATCTTCTAAATAGAATTTATTCTGTATTGTTTAGTGATTTTTAATCACCATTGGATCATTGATCCAACGGTGCTCTGATTTACAGAGCACAATCTTGTTGTTTGGAAAGATTTGAGAGATCTTTCCTTAACAGAATTTAATTCTGATCAATTAATGATTTATCATTATTATTAGATCTTTGATCTGACGGTGAAGAGCTTTTAGTTCAAGCGCTAGCGCACCCGTGCTTTGCACGTGGTGCGCTGCTTAAAGCGCAGCACACCTATCGCTAGCGCACCTGTGTTCTACACGTGGTGCGCTGCTCAGAGCGCAGCGCACCTAGCGCTAGCGCATCCGTATCTTACACGTGATGCGCTATCTAGAGCGCAGCGCACCTAGCGCTAGCGCATCCGTGTCTTACACGTGATGCGCTATCTAGAGCGCAGCGCATCTAGCGCTAGCGCACTTGGCGCTAGCGCTATCTACTTAGGGCGCAGCGCACTTGGCGCTGCATCTGAAGCGTTGCTTCAATTTGAAATTTAAATTTTAAACAGAGCTTTGCTCTGATTGGGGGAAACAAATGCCCCCCACCGTTGCGCTCACGTAGCCCCCATATGAGTGCAGCGGTGGCAGCATCTGTGCCCTCGGATCAACTAAGAAGTTGAAACGGCATTCATTGCCTATAAATAGGACCTTTGGTCCTCTCGGATGATCACTGCTCATCGTCTTCCTTGCTTTTTCTGAGAAATTTCATTCTCTCACAAAGCATAGCTCTCCATCTTAAGAAATTTTCAAGAGTCAAAACTCTGCCAAAACTTAGGTAAAGATTAAATCTTTTAAAGTTCTAGGGTTTTACCCATTAACAGAGCCTAGCTCTTCATAGATCTTTGATCTAAAGAAAACCCTTTTAGGGCTTCATTGACAGAGTTTTGCTCTCTTGGAATCATGGATCTTAAAGAGATCTTTTTCAGGGTTTCTTAACTCATTAACAGAGCTTTTCTCTTTTGATAACATGTAGATTTGTTAATCTCTTATGGAGAACTCTTAAGAGTTTATTCATGGATCTTGAATATCCTATAATTTTTAATTCATAAAAATTGATTTCAATTTTTCTGATGGATTATTTCATCATTATTATTTTTTTTCCAGAGCAAGGCTCTTGAGGAATTTTATTCCTTCATGATCAGAGTTTGACAAGTGTCACTCTGTCACAGAGCATTGCTCTCAAAAGGAGATTTACTCCTCTGACGGAGAGATCTCTCATTTAATGAGAATTTCTTTTGAGGATTTCCTCACTTAATGACAGCCTCATCAAACGATGAGGCTGTTTTATTAATGATGAACTGTCATCTAAATTTTGTGGGCCCCCTTTGGTCCCTTTCCACTGCATTGCAGTGTGGTATAAATTCTAAAGTACCAAGTGTCAGAATTTAAATTAAATTATAGCACTGACAGTTGACTTTTGTCCTTTTTCGCACAGGCGACATGTCTTTCGACACTTCTTTCCCGTTCATCCGCTCAGAGGGCGGATTTCCTGAGGTGCCCATAGACCGAGAGGTTCTTGCACTGATCAAAGACCATGACCTAGAATACAAGAATCTTCACCTATGGGGTAAATGGTATGATCAAATTATCAGAGGCCGCCGGAGCTTTTCTTGTGCGACACCCTCGGAGCCTATCTCTGCGATCCCTTATGCAGATGCACCCCCGATCAATTATACTGTAGAGGAGGTAAATTGGACTTCAGAAGGTCTCCTTCGGTCTTTTATTGCCGCAGTACCCGTGCAGCTGCCGGTGGCTTTGGACACCCTAGGGCGGCGCATATGTCAGGGCGAGTCGCGCCCTTGGGGACAGCCCTACAATATCGGACTAACTCCCCATCACCCGGCCAGATACTTGCAGTGGGCCCGATATATCTTATCGGCAAAAAATCGCAGCTGCTGAAGCTTGGCTTATACCCTGCGATCTACGCTTCCTTGTTCCAATATTCTGCACCTCCTACATGGTTGATCAAGGCATTTTTAGAGCAGTGGAACATTCCGACCCATACCTTCCTCCTATTGGATAGAGAGGTCTCCATTTCCTTGGAGGAATTTGCCGAGGTTTCTGGTTTACCAGTTAGGGGGGAGCACTACGAGGAGCTGCTTCCTCCAGATGAATATGTTTTCGCCACCAAATCAGCGGTAATGGGTCTTAGCCCAGAGAACGCCATTCAGCACCAGTTCCCAAGTCTGATAAAGGTGTTGAACATGTATGAGAGCCTCTTTCTTGAATCCGGAGGTTAGGGGGTCAGCTTCGCGGACTTCATTGCTTGTTTTCTTCGCCCAGAAATTTTGTCGCGACAAGGTGAAAAGTTTGCTAAACTTGATGATCCTTTCGGCTTTGGCTTGGACCGTCGGCCAATATTGGAAGCCGATCAAAAGGATTTTTTTCTTCCCGACGTCGTGATCGTCCCCCTGTCAGAATCGCCGCTCCGGGCATTGATGAGGAAGCGTTCTTTCTCAGGTTCCTCAGTTTATGGTTAAGCTAGTTTGCGCTTCCTATGCACCCTCATTACATGAGGCCTTCTGTCTTCTACCCTACGCATCGCATGGTTGCCGGAATACAAGTGGCCATCGAGATCGCTGGGTTAGCCCACCTATATCACAGCCTCAGCTTAGCAGCAGATACCATTGAACCAGGGGTGCATCCTGCCAACTTCCCAATACATTACTTCACTTCATGGCTAGAGCTGCACGTGCTTGGGGTCTTCGGTATCAACAAAAGACCTTCTTTTTACGACAGATGCAGGTTCCCTCGGATAATGCGGTTGGTTGACGCCTCCATCGTGAGTCCGTCACCGCGGGAAGCCAGGGGCTTGCTCTTTTGTCCGCGCACGGTTGGAGATGGTATGTCTTTTACCGACAAAGTCTTGACCGTCGGCCAGGAAACCTCAAAAGGGGTGCTGCCATTGCAAGACATCTTTAAATACGGGGCCTCTGTGTTGAAAGCTCGGGAGATTCTTCATATGTACTCCATTAGGCCGGGCTTTCTCGTATTCAGGCAAAATGATGCGGCGTTATTCATGAGATACAACCCGCATCATTTTGCCCAACAGCTGAGTTACAACCAGGGCGTCCCACTTGAGGCTTTCTTGGCAGAACCTGCTGCTACCGAAGAAGGAATGCGAAGCGCGCTGTATCATTTCATGCGCTTGAACACAGGGTCCAACTTCTTTATCAGCGAACCGAGCTGTGTCCCAAAGGCTCTTAATGTGTACGTGGCGTGGTATCAGCATTCAATGGACGCCGTCATCAGGGAGGAGAAGCGATTGTTGCTCGATCGCAAAGGTGCGCCCCCTGCTGGTGATCGAAACATCCCTCTGAAGCGACGGACCATTGTCCCGCCTCCCTTAAGAGAAGCTGTCATGATCGAAGTCCCGCACGACAGGCCCGAGCTACCGATACCCCGGGCTCCTGTAGAAACGGTGACTGTAGCTTCCCCCGATTCTGGCGTGGGTTCAGATATCGGGACTCGTCGCCCCAAGGTGCTCGCTAAACGTAAACTTTTGCTTGCGGCAACCGGAGCTCGCTCGCAGAAGAGGAAGAAGAAGTCGATCCTCTCTGCCGACGTTGTATTTGGTCAGGAGCCTCATGCTCCTTATAGTGAGGGCTTGGGTGAGTATGGGACCAATGAAGGTCTATTCATAGCGCTGGACGATACTGATCTGGAGGCTGCTATTGCAGCTTCTGTGCGATCAGCAAGCCACAAAGCGGGACTGGCCATCCTCGCGCAATCAAGTAAACATCAGCTGTACCTTTCGTCATTGCATCATATTTTTGTCATCATGTTTTGACTGACACTTTTTCCCCTTTTTAACATGCATTTCCACCGAAGAAGCTCTTGCGGCTTCTCTTAAGACTTTTGAGAAAGAGAAAAGACTTCAAGCATCCTTAGGCATCGGTACATTTCGATTCACCGTGTCTCCGCTCCTGTTTCTTATAGGTAATCCGACCTCTCATTTTCATCTTATTACAGGAACTATCTCTACTCAAGTTATTCCAGGCGTGGCACTGACTTCATAGGGCAGTGCGGAGACGCTTCCTGGGTCGGCCATCGAAGTCTCAGTTCCACCGGTATTGCCAAAAGAAGTTTCACTTAAGCAACCAATGACGGATGCCATAGCGGCTCCAGAGGTAACTATTGGCGCGGACGATGAGGTACCGTTGAAAAGGGTCTTTAGAAGATCTGCCCTCACAGCCCAGGCGGAAAGGAAGCGTAGGATGCGCGCAGAAAGGGAGCGTACCGCCGCTTTAGATGCGAGTGTGGGTCCAAGCGTTGTTACCCCTGCCCCTACTCCTTCAGAGGATACTTTGGCTGCCTTGTCTACCGCCTACAGACAGGCAGCACATGCGGCTCGGGAGGCAATCGAAAAACCAACCCAAGGTAACGTGAAATTGGGTTCTTTTGTCAAAGCTTTAATTTTTAGGTTCTCATATATCCTATCCTGTAGGGCCGAGTCTTGCCGAGGAAGTGGTAGGTGACGTGGCGGCAACCACCGAGCCTGAGGTAGCGGCAGGTGAGATAGCCACAATCGCCGAGCCCGAGGTAGCCATGGGTGAAACAGCCACAATTGCTGAGCCCGAGGTAGTGGTGGGTGAGATGGCTACAATCGTCGAGCCCGAGGTAGCCATTTTTTCTCAAGAGTCGGGCACTACTCCAATCGTCGCTTTTTCCCCTTGCGGCTCCTTGCCGTTGCCGGGCGCTGCGATTGTCACGACGATTCTCGTGGAATTGGGAGATGAGGCTATGGGTGGCGAGACCATTCCAATGGAGGAGGGTGAAGCAATTGCTGCCTCCAGTGACGCCCTTGTCGCGGTCTCTACCGGCGACTCACCAGGTAGATTTTGGGTCATTACTTTCCCCTTTATTCTGCAATCCTTTTTAATTTCTTTTTGACAGCGTTTCTCTTATTTCTAATGCAGGTGTGATGAGCGTTAGGATTGTGCTACCCGAGGAAGCATCTCCAGTTGCTGCTTTAATGGTGACCGCTCCTCTACCTTCTCTCGTACCATCTCAAATGCTGGAAGGTGCGGATTTGTGACCCATCAGTTTCATTGGAGGCAGTATACTTTATGTACCAACATTGCATTATTACATCCTCGCAGGAGTCCTTTTTGATCACCTGTATCAGGTGCTACACCCACACTTCTCCTTTTAGTCCGAGATTGCCTCATCTAGTGGTGCTGGTGAGTACAGCCTTTAGCTAATGTCTCTTCTTTTCTTTTAAGGGTAGTCAAATTGTTTCTGATTCTTATTTATTTTAATCACAGCCCTACAGCTCGAAGGGGGAGACGAAAGAACAGTTGCACCGCCGGTACTCCCAGTCTTGCCCCCTACTGCAGCCGGTATAGTAAACTCCGTTGTTCATGAACCTCCTTTATTTCTTGAACCGTTATTTGACTGTGATTTGCTTTGTAGCTGTGACACCGACTTCAGCTCCATTCGAGTCTCAAGTCATAATGCCAGCAGGCCCCTTCTCTCGACGCCCTTCCTCCAAAGGTGCTGTGAATAGCCTGCGCACGTTGATCGACCATCTCGAGGAGTTTGATGCGGAGACTCCTGCCCTTGCTGCAGATTTCGCTGCTGAGGTCAATCCCATGCTGGCGACGCTCGTACACTTTCATAATGAAGGCGTCGTGGAGTCCTGGGTTAATCATTGTAGAAAAATCGAGGCCTGTCTGCATGAGCTTGAGTTTAAACGTCCTGCACCTGAGGTCTTGGCTGTGAACTCCCAGCGGGCTGCATGGCTCGAGGAGAGCACCCCTTACTTTCACCATCTTGAACAAAAAGCGGCTTTGAGGCGTAAGGAGCGTGAGGAGACTTTAAGTGAATCTGCCCGTTTGCATGTCCAAGTTAATGCAAACGCTGCACAGCTGAAAGTCATCTTTGAAAGCCTTCTACGATGTATTTCTAACGGGCTAACGCTGAGGCAGAAACTCGACCTCATTGAACAAGATGCACAAGGTCATGAGGTGGCTCAGCAGGTCATTGACGAACAACTTTCATCTTATCTGCAGCAACGAGCTCAGGTTGAAGCAGAGTTAGCCGTGGCGGCTGACCATGAAAAGGGGCTGAGGGAAGTGCGCGAGCGGTTAATTGGTCTATTGAAAATGCTTCCCTCTCAATAATTGTTTTTGTACCATTTGTAATTTTGAATAAAATGTATCCTCTTTTTTTTTTATTCTTTCATAAGATGTATTTTGTACCCAATTGAATTTATGAATAAAAGATACATTTCTTTCGTAATGTCTTATGTCATCTCTTTGCATTCTTCTTTTCTTTGTTATCAGCATGTCACTTTAGTAAGCATAGCCTGCAGATGATAGAGAGAGCATTCCGTTTTGAATTCTTCGAGAGGTAGCGATGGCTTAGAAAGCAGGTTCGGATCTGCTGCCTAAGACTTTTCAACTTCATGAGCCGTGAGGGTCTCATAAAGACTTTTCTCCCTACGGGTCGAGAGGTTCTTGTAAGTGTATTTTCTCCTTAGGAATCGTGAGAATTCCTAAGAGCGTTTTCTCTTATAAGTCGTAAGGATCTTATAAGAGAGTTTTCTTCCTTACGGGTCGAGAGGACCTGTAAGTGATTGATGGTGTTGCCTTTATCTGCACTTCGCGGAGTCGGGAGTTGCTCTGGGCGTTTCCCACGGGGTCAGGATTGACATAAGCCGCGTTCCACATGAACAGGAATTTGCTCTGGATGCTTCCCACGGGGCCATAGCCGTGTTCTGCGAGGACCAGGCTCCGCTCTGGACGTTTCCCATGTTAGTTATATGTATGCCCTAGAGGCCATTACTGTACATAGGATGTATATTGTAGTGGATGCTGGGACATATATAGGGAGGGCTTTCTTGCTCGACATGATAGTATGCTATCTGGTTACCCTTTACCTTAACGTGTATGCTGATTGTCTCTCTGTTACATGTTGGTAAAGCCCTTAGGATCTGTACTTGACTACCTGGACTGTGATGCGGATCATACTAGTGGGGACATGGTAGTCTATAAGTACATCCTTCAAAGTCCCTAGTCGTGGGTGTATCGAGACGGGGCATCGATATACCAGATTAGACTAGCGTATACCTTCTCGACCCATATAGATGGGCGATGGATGATCCCATATCCATCGGTGTTTGACATCAGAGATGATATGCGGGTGCTCAGTAGAGACTGGGTACACTGGACGGACTCGCCGAGAACTCCCAGATGGTATTATACCTCACGTCAGATGGCAGTTCTCTGGTGACACTGGTACAGAGTAGTCTGTTGACCCGAGATCGTCATAGAGTCTTGTGTGGTTCCCACTGTGCTTTGATTTCCATCTTACCACGTCCAAGAGGGCGTGCAAAACGGTGGTTTTTGGGTACAGTCCCGAGTCACATGGAGGCAATGAGCGATAGGAGGGGATTCGTCTCTCCCGGTATATGGGGGTTGATGTTGCGCTGTGTTCGATTGGCTATAACAGGAAATCCCTGGCCAGGGTTGCTGAGATTTACTGGTAAGTGTTACCAGTAGTTTCTCGAACAGTTATAGACCTCATATCGACACGACTTATTGAGCTATTGGGGTCTGACGTTTACCACCCCTAGGCGAGATATGCGACATATCAGACGATCAGACCGGACTGTACGGTAGTGTTACTGGTCGGATTCACTGGAGTGTGAGCGGGCTTGCTCGTCGATCTTCAGATCGCTCAATACCCGGGTGGCCGTTACGTTTAGCAGACCGCTTGCGGCTTGTGGATGCTTGATATGATCATCATCTGCTGCCGGCGTATTGACGAGTCTTTAGAGTCCTACACAGAGGTTTCCTGGCTCAAGCGAAACGAAATAGGAGCGCATATGAGATATGTGCGGGACCGAGAATAATGCGTGTATGTGATACCGTATTCTATTCTCGCGATAAATATATCGAATGGTTGTATGCGATATAACCTAATTATCGATTCAAGTGTTGATTCGATAAGCCGATATATTGTATACTAGTCGGTTGTGTGCGACATAACCGGGTCATTGAATCAAGTGTTGATTTAATGATTTAATGCATATTTATATATTTGATATATTACTTTGCATCAACTAGTATCGGTTTACTTAAGATGGATTTTCTCACTCGGATGGGCGCATTGTATATGCGATATACTTTTGTGCACTTGATTGTATCATGTTTGATGATACATGTCATGCTAGGGTTCAAGTGTAAAGATTAAACCTTGGTTAATGAAATGGTTAGGGTTTCTTATTTGTTATTCATTTATCTTATTTTGTTATCCATTTATTTTTGATAAATGAATAAAAGAAAATGAAAAAAAGAATGGTGGCTTCTTTTGTTCTTTAGTTGAAGCTTCATGAAGCTTTGTTCAAGTCAACCATCCTTATCTCATCCTTAACCCTAACCATTCCCACTAACCATGATTCATTCTCTACACTTAACTCTAGTTAGAATTATGATAAGAATTCATTTTCTTTTCTTTTTCTATTAACTTATCATAATTTTTTCTTCTTCTTCTTCCTTGCTTCAAGTGAAGAAAAGTTAACCTCATCAATGGTGATTGATGCATATGAGTGAGAAATCCAATTCTAAAGTCTACCCACTTCCTATTTCTTCATCCTCTACCTCTTGCCAAGTAGTAGAGTGTGTTTGCTTCACAAGTTTCATGACTTGGTGAAGTTGAGAGCTTGATCTTGCGATGCTTCGACGTAGATCATCTTCGGCATGGACATCGACGACCTAGCTTGCCCATTCTCCGACGAAGCCGACTCTAGAGCCCGGATTTGATTTGGACAGCGGAGACGACCTCGTTGCGGAGCCGTGGAGGTGGAGGACCGGATCTACAAAGGTTGTATTTCCGTATTCTCATTAGTTAATTTGTTAACTAGTTCTTTTCGCCTAGACATCTAGCAAACGATCCGTACTTTAGGGTTTGTAGGCACCATAATTTTTGAAATTGCCATGGTTGATGGCTTGGGAGACCTCACTAGAGTGCCTAGAAACCCTACAGTGGTATCAGAGCCTAGCTAGAGCCTTAGGCGAAGTCCAGACGGAATTTGAAGTCCGAACGACACAAAACCGAAACCCAAAACATGCTCTCTGTACAATTTTTAAAATCTGGGATTTTTCAACATTAAAAATGTTCAGAAAAATCAGCAGGCAATTATAAGAAAGAATGTAAAATTCGGATGCCTAATTCCAACAGTGCGCCGCGCTTCCGCGGCACGAGCTTGGCTCGTGCGGCGCAAGCGCGGCCATTTTGTCGTTTCTGGCATCCTAATTTCTACAGTAATTCATATTGTGCTGTGCTGGTCTTCCTGGGTATTTTTAATATTTTTTAAAGAGTTGAATTTTTCTGAGTTGTTTTGGGAATTCGGTGTTTCGATCGGGGTATCAAATTTTGTCTGTGTGGCTTTCCGGATAAATTTTAGAATATGTTAAAAAGTTCGACCGGATACAATACCCAACTTTTCCCCTGTCGGGAAATTTCCAAGTGTTGGATTTTTCCGTAATTTAACGACGTTCTAAGTAGTGCAAGTAACGCGATGGTCCCTCTAGAAGACACAAACCTTAACTCGATTATGTGACCGTCTTGAACTGCCCTTTGAACCTTCGGGTTTGGGGCAGTACGGCGTGCCACATGTGAGGCGTTGGCTTGACCCTTCTACGGCTGGACCGTCGGTACTGAGGCACGAACTGAATGTTGTTAGACTTATTTCATGTGTTGATCTATATCGGGAAAACTTGGGTGTTCGATTGTTCGATCGGAAAGTTTAACATTTTCTGTTTATCTGGAATGGGATACAATAATTGGAATTCACAAGTAGTTATGTGATAACTGAATGAATGTTATAAACGTAGCAATTTAGTCTCACTTGATCGGTTGCCACGGAATTTTGATGTGATCAAAACTCCGTCGCAATCACGTAGCGTACGCGGATAATCGCCGGGTAAACTTAATAGACAGCCTCACTCCATAGCCCCGACCAAGTGACTGTAGGAGAACCCCGTCGCCGAAAGCATCCGTTCGGGTGCTCGCGGCAGCGGTGTTCCGCCTTGGTGCACTTCGTCGACGGTATTAGGGGTGCAGCCGTCTACTGAAGTTTGCGACGAGTATTCGATCAGGATGTCGGGAATCTTGTTGAATTGCCCGACTTGATATTGAAAAGAGTTTTCGATTTTGAGACTAAAATGCGGGGTTTATAATTGTTAGGCATGTGATGTCTAAGGAATTCATTTGGTCAGGCATGCGATGTCTGAGGTGGTTGCGGATTCCAACTGTTGTAGTTTTACACTTTCTTTTCTGTGACCGTAAGTGTAATATGTGATATCGCCGGTTTCGTTGCTATATGTCAACGACAATTGGGATGCGCATATTTACTTATGTTGATGACATGAGATGTTATGTGTTGCTGGATATGTTATATTGGATCGTCGTGATTGAATAGCCGGGGGTTTTTATGTGAGATGAGTGTTTTTCATTTTCATTCATGTAAAAACTTGTATGTAATATTCTTTTATTGGGGCGCTTCCAGGTAGCGGAAGTTGTCACCGTTTGTATATTATTTACTTTTCCGCACTAGGATAGACCCAAGGAGGAGGGCACAAGTAACCGGGTTCTGGAGTCCAGTGGGAGACCAACTCGAGGAGTCGGGTCCGGGTCTCCTAACTCTAGAATTGGTAGGGTTACTTGCCGCTCTCATAGGGGTCTAGGGGTGTGGGTTTGGCTATTCATCACGACCGTGGAATCCGTGTTTTATACTGGCTCGTATTGAAAACACGGACGTCCTAGTATATCCAATATTTCATATATTTCTTCTGCTGCGATATCTGTGATGAGATCATGTGATGTTTCTGTGATGGATATAGTATATAGTATATATGATATATTATATAGACGTTACTTATGTTTTACACCCGCGCTAGCCCTGCCCCGCTCTGTCGTTAGTTACCTAACCTAACGGTGCACGAGGGGACATCGAGGCGAATGCGGATGGCATAAGTGTACGTTATATCTATCTGTGATGTTTAGGTATTTAAAATGATGGGACTTCATTAATGTGATTAATGAAATAAAAGAAACCTAAGATATTGTAGAATCGAATTTCAAAATAAAACAGGTAGCTACAGTTCTTGCTTTGCACAGCGGTATATGCGATATATCCTGCACCTTATTCGATGAGGAAAGGACCGAGATCCCTTTACCGGGAGTGACTCCTTTAGCAATAACTGGCAGATGCTACAACCTTCGGTTTGTCTTTTGATTGCTTTTAAGTGTTTTTGCTTTGCACAGTGATATATATGATATATCCCGCACCTCATTCGACGAGGAAAGGACCGACGATCCCTTCACCGGGAGTGACTCCTTTAGCAAAACTAGAAAAGCCTCAAAAACACTCCATTTCAAAATTCATTCGATCCTACAACGATATCAAGTTCATTACGCAATAGGTTTTCAGAAAAACCTGTCGTAGCCCTCCGTCATTTCAGATAAGTTGTATATAGTATTCGTGCTGCATTTGTTGGCTTTCGTCAAGGTGCAGTGTGCGGTAGCTATATGCTGCTTATCTGCCAGCATACGATGCGATTGGATTAGGGTAGTCGTGCGGCTTTGTTGGCTTTCGTCAAGGGTCGTGCGGGTGGGTTTAATTCGATCAAGAAATGTACGGGTTGAACTTGACTAGCGGGCTATGGTTTGTTGGCTTTCGTTAAGGTCATAGCACGTTAGGGGCAAAACATTATCGGGAATTTCAAGTGTTGAAATTTGCAATGAGATTGCATACCTTCTATAAGATAGTTGGATCCCGATACCCGCTGCGAGTAAGAGTTACTCCTGGGAGAGTTTTATACATTACAATTAGCCGATCAAGTAGGTGTCTAGAAAGGTGTCAACGAGGTTACGCCTCTGGGAAAACGAGGTTTACTGTAATTAGGTTCGTGCGAAAGCACGGGGGACCTCCCTCAAAGTACCGACACTGGCCTGGCTGAAAGATTGGCGAACTTGTAGTGTGTAATTAATCCCGGCTAGTCTTTCCTTTTAGGGTTTGAAGGAAGATTTGATAAAAAGCAGTGGGAGCCATCCTGATTAGATAAAATAATAACCAATCTATTCTTGACAGAGCGCACGCTGAGTGTTTTCTTCTCTCTCTCTCCAGGTAGCGACCATACCACGCCTTAATCAAGATAATAATACGGAATATTGACCGAACCCGCTTGTTATACTGAGCTGGGGAACGTTGGTCCCGCTCCAACTTATAATTGTTATAAGACAGAGCAGGAATTTGGGGATTACCAGAATTCCCGTGCCGCCCAAACGAAGAGAGTGCATGCTGATGCATCATCTTCGGGTGTGTTCATTACAGAGAACTGTTTCTCAGTATCCTTTACGTCCTGGGTATATGATACCGAATCAGGATCCCAGATATGTAATTTGTTACATAGGGCTACAGATAGGTAGAGAACTGAGAACGGGTGATAAGTTTCATGAGGCAGAAAACGGGGCAAGTGTTGCAGCCAAGTCTGTCGGTCACTGTCACCCTGTATTACAATACATTGATTCTGAACGAATGTTATTAGATACCGAACCTGATATACCAAATCATATCACTCTCTTTGTTAGAAAAGAAAGGATATAATTTTGTATGAATGGATAATGTTTTGAACATTTCCTATATCAAAAGTTGATCGGTTCAGGCACGTTACCTAAAAGCATTGATGTTCTAAATCAAACTATAGTTCTTAGTATACGGATCACACACAAGAGGAAGAGTTCAGAAATGAACGAATCCTTATTGAGGTATTGTAGACTAGGTCAGATCAATGCGACCCGACTGTCTAGAGTTACATATAGATGTATATTTAAATCAGTTTGAATTTACATCTTGTGAAACTCGCCAGTCATGTCACAAAGATAAGATGACCATAGCTCCGTTTATTGGAAACAGAGAAAGAGTTAGTAAACTCTTGGGATGATACATGTTGATGTATGTAAGGTCCCCTGTCTACACATGCCAGGACTGGTTCTTTATACTTCATTACGTTCTCTGATGATCTCTTTAGATTCAGACATATGTTCCTGTTGAAACACAAGTCCGAACCTTTTGAGATATTCACAGAATGTAAGCGAGAAGTAGAGAACCAAAACGGGTAAAAGTATTATGTCCTTTGATGTGATCAAGGAGGAGAATACTTGAGCACGGAATTTCTGGACCATTTTAAAAGAGAATGAGATTCTCTCTCAGCATTACTCCTCTGTATACACCATAGCACGATGGTATATCGGGGCGGAGCAGATACACCCTATTTGATAAGGTGTGCTCTATGATGAATACTACTGAGTTACCTATTTCCTTTTTGGGAGTTATGCGCTTGAGAAGCTGCATACCTATTGAATAGGGTTCGAATCAAATCAGTTGCCTACCACTTCATATGTGATATGGAAAGGGAAGAGCCCATATCTTAAGTTAGTTAAGATTTGGGGTTGTCCGGCCTATGTCTAAAAGCAAAATCCGGACAAGCTCGAGGCAAGGTCTGTAATGTAGAACTGGAAATGTTCCAGCTATACAAACTACAGCAGATGATTTGGTACAACCAAAGGATTCAGTAGATACCAACGAACCTCAGCCTCTCTGCCGATCTAGTAGGGTTCCTCACCCACCTGAGAGATACTTCGGTTTCTCTATGACAGTGGGAGCGAGGATTGCATCATGAGATGATGACCCAATTAGCTTCGAGCTGGCCATCAGGAGTGAGACTCTGTAAGAATGGCTGGATGTTTATCGATCTGAGATGGAATCCTTATACACCAACAAAGTATGGACTTTGGTTGCTATATCTGAAGGGTTAAATCCCCATCAGGAGCAAGTATATCTTGAGAAGATTACTTGGTGTACATAGAAAAGTTGAGACTTTCAAAGCTAGACTTGTTAAAGCTTTTCGTCATCGACCAGGCGTGGATAATGATAAAACCTTTTCAAGTATCTATGCTTAAGTCCATCCAGATCCTACTTGCCACGGCTACATACCATGACTACGATCTCTGGTGGTTGGGTGTCTTGACTGCTTTTCTAGATGATATCTTAGAATAGTGCGTCTATAAGTACACAGCCAGAGGGCCTCGTAGACAGTGGGAGCAGCGGAAACGTGTACAAGATGCTTTATAGGATAAAGCAGGCATCGCGGAGTTGGAACATCTGTTTTGATGAATTAGTCAAAGAGTTTGACATCATCAAAATGGTAGATGAACCTTGTATGTACAAAAAGGTAGTAGGGAGTATGGGGACGATCCTCGTAGAGTACGTGGATGACATACTCTTGATAGGGAAGGAGTTTCCTATGCTACGCTCGATCAATCTCCGCTTATCACTATGATTCTCCATATAGGATCAAGATGATACCTCCTAAATCCTAAGTTTTGGATCTATGAGATAGATTTAATTGGATGTTAGGATTCTCACTAGTTGTAGTGAGATGGTATCAATCGATCCTAGGGAGAATCACTGGAAGTGTTCCAGGGTGATAAAGACGACTGAGTGTCAGTCACAGGCATTGTCTTAACCCTCAGTGGAGGGACGGTATGTTGGAAGAGTTCCAAGCTGGATACCGTGACATACTAGACGATAAAGGCTGGATACATCGCTACTTAAGATGCTACCAAAGAGGCTGTTTGGGTGTATATTGGTTCATAAGATGAACTACGTTCCTACCATTGTGAGACAATGGAGTTGTGGCTTATGCCAAGGAACGCTCGTCCCATCAGTGATCCAGACTTATTCTAAGGCAGCATCGCCTGATCATGGAGATGGTTGATCTCCAGGGTGATCGAGGTTAGGAGAGTAGACTCAGAGAACAACACAGCGGATCCACTCACAAAGGCCTGTTCCCAGAGAGAGACACTTTTATGGGATGGTTGAGTATGAGACACTTCAAACCACTGCTACAGATGGCCCTAGTGCAAGTGGGAGATTGTTAGTTATATGTATGCCCTAGAGGCCATTACTGTACATAGGATGTATATTGTAGTGGATGCTGGGACATATATAGGGAGGACTTTCTTGCTCGACATGATAGTATGCTATCTGGTTACCCTTTACCTTAACGTGTATGCTGATTGTCTCTCTGTTACATGTTGGTAAAGCCCTTAGGATCTGTACTTGACTACCTGGACTGTGATGCGGATCATACTAGTAGGGACATGGTAGTCTATAAGTACATCCTTCAAAGTCCCTAGTCGTGGGTGTATCGAGACGGGGCATCGATATACCAGAGTAGACTAGCGTATACCTTCTCGACCCATATAGATGGGCGATGGATGATCCCATATCCATCGGTGTTTGACATCAGAGATGATATGCGGGTGCTCAGTAGAGACTGGGTACACTGGACGGACTCGCCGAGAACTCCCAGATGGTATTATACCTCACGTCAGATGGCAGTTCTCTGGTGACACTGGTACAGAGTAGTCTGTTGACCCGAGATCGTCATAGAGTCTTGTGTGGTTCCCACTGTGCTTTGATTTCCATCTTACCACGTCCAAGAGGGCGTGCAAAACGGTGGTTTTTGGGTACAGTCCTGAGTCACATGGAGGCAATGAGCGATAGGAGGGGATTCGTCTCTCCCGGTATATGGGGGTTGATGTTGCGCTGTGTTCGATTGGCTATAACAGGAAATCCCTGGCCAGGGTTGCTGAGATTTACTGGTAAGTGTTACCAGTAGTTTCTCGAACAGTTATAGACCTCATATCGACACGACTTATTGAGCTATTGGGGTCTGACGTTTACCACCCCTAGGCGAGATATGCGACATATCAGACGATCAGACCGGACTGTACGGTAGTGTTACTGGTCGGATTCACTGGAGTGTGAGCGGGCTTGCTCGTCGATCTTCAGATCGCTCAATACCCGGGTGGCCGTTACGTTTAGCAGACCGCTTGCGGCTTGTGGATGCTTGATATGATCATCATCTGCTGCCGGCGTATTGACGAGTCTTTAGAGTCCTACACAGAGGTTTCCTGGCTCAAGCGAAACGAAATAGGAGCGCATATGAGATATGTGCGGGACCGAGAATAATGCGTGTATGTGATACCGTATTCTATTCTCGCGATAAATATATCGAATGGTTGTATGCGATATAACCTAATTATCGATTCAAGTGTTGATTCGATAAGCCGATATATTGTATACTAGTCGGTTGTGTGCGACATAACCGGGTCATTGAATCAAGTGTTGATTTAATGATTTAATGCATATTTATATATTTGATATATTACTTTGCATCAACTAGTATCGGTTTACTTAAGATGGATTTTCTCACTCGGATGGGCGCATTGTATATGCGATATACTTTTGTGCACTTGATTGTATCATGTTTGATGATACATGTCATGCTAGGGTTTAAGTGTAAAGATTAAACCTTGGTTAATGAAATGGTTAGGGTTTCTTATTTGTTATTCATTTATCTTATTTTGTTATCCATTTATTTTTGATAAATGAATAAAAGAAAATAAGAAAAAGAATGGTGGCTTCTTTTGTTCTTTAGTTGAAGCTTCATGAAGCTTTGTTCAAGTCAACCATCCTTATCTCATCCTTAACCCTAACCATTCCCACTAACCATGATTCATTCTCTACACTTAACTCTAGTTAGAATTATGATAAGAATTCATTTTCTTTTCTTTTTCTATTAACTTATCATAATTTTTTCTTCTTCTTCTTCCTTGCTTCAAGTGAAGAAAAGTTAACCTCATCAATGGTGATTGATGCATATGAGTGAGAAATCCAATTCTAAAGTCTACCCACTTCCTATTTCTTCATCCTCTACCTCTTGCCAAGTAGTAGAGTGTGTTTGCTTCACAAGTTTCATGACTTGGTGAAGTTGAGAGCTTGATCTTGGGATGCTTCGACGTAGATCATCTTCGGCATGGACATCGACGACCTAGCTTGCCCATTCTCCGACGAAGCCGACTCTAGAGCCCGGATTTGATTTGGACAGCGGAGACGACCTCGTTGCGGAGCCGTGGAGGTGGAGGACCGGATCTACAAAGGTTGTATTTCCGTATTCTCATTAGTTAATTTGTTAACTAGTTCTTTTCGCCTAGACATCTAGCAAACGATCCGTACTTTAGGGTTTGTAGGCACCATAATTTTTGAAATTGCCATGGTTGATGGCTTGGAAGACCTCACTAGAGTGCCTAGGAACCCTACATCCCACGGGGTCAGGATTAACATAGGCCGTGTTCCACGTGACCAGAAATTTGCTCTGAATGCTTCCCACGGGGTCATAGCCGTGTTCTGTGAGGACAGGCTCCGCTCTGGACGTTTCCCACGGGGTCAGGATTGATATAAGCCGCGTTCCACATGACCAAGAATTTGCTCTGGATGCTTCCCACGGGGTCATAGCCGTGTTCTGCGAGGACCAGGCTCCGCTCTGGACATTTCCTACAGGGTCAAGATTGATATAGGTCATGTTCCACGTGACCAGGAATTTTCTCTGGATGCTTCCCACGGGGTCATGGCTGTGTTCTGCGAGGACCAGGCTCCGCTCTGGACGTTTCCCACGGGGTCAGGATTGACATAAGCCGTGTTCTACGTGACCAGGAATTTGCTCTGGATGCTTCCCACGGGGTCATAGCCGTGTTCTGCGAGGATCGGGCTCCCCTCTGGACGTTTCCCACGGGGTCAGAATTGACATAGGCCGTGTTCTACGTAACCAGGAAGGGTTGACTTTATCCGTATTTCATGGAGTCGGGATTTGACTCTCGGTCATCTGTGCACCGCCGAGTTATGGAACTTGGAATTGCCGCAGTTCCGCTTTGCTTGATGTCACACCTGTTGTAATGAGACGAATGTGGAGATGATCTCCAGGTTATCTGTGAACCATTGAGATTTGGCTTCTTCTTCTGATGGAGCCTGGGGAGGGAAGGTGTGATTCCCTCTTTGTTTGCGCCCCTGGATTGTATACAGGGATTGATGTGATATCACCTGTAGGGTATAAATTTCATTTTTTTATGTCTTTCCGCGATACTCTATCATTTCAGCTTTTATATCGCGAAGATCACGATTGCCCAATCATTTCGGCTATTTTGTTTTAATTTTACTCGCTGCTTTTTATTGCGAGTTGCCCAATCATTTCGGCTATTTTGCATGCATATATTTTTACTTGCTGATTTTGTTCGCAAGTTGCCCCATCATTTCGGCTATTTGGTATGCATGTGTGGCTCGCTGGCTTCTCGCTGCAAGTTTGGAATTAGACACTGATTTCGGCATCAGCACCGCTATAACTGGGATATTGTCAGGAGCGAATCATCATTTGCCTCTGTCGATGTCGAACAAAGGTGGCTTAGCGAACAGGGTTAGGATCCTGTCGACTAAAGCTTTTGACTTCATGAACCGTAAGGGTCTCATAATAGTATTTCTCCCTGCGAGTCGTGAGGATCTCGTAGGTGTGTTTTCTCCTTAGGAATCGTGAGGACTCCTAAGTGTATGGCTTCTCGTAAGTCGTAAGGATCTTACAAGAGTATTTTCTCCTTCTAAGTCGAGAGGACTTACAAGGGCTGTTCACCGTGTAGACATATCCTTAGTCACGGATGGGACTTTGTTAGGGAAATGTTTATTCGCTCCCGTGGATTGTATACAAGGGTCAGCATTGAGCCACTTGTAGGGCAGCATTGGAGGTTATGGTGGCCGCTTAAGAATAGGTTCAGATCCCTGTAGCTTAAGAGTTTTGAATCTTATGAGCCGTGAGGGTCTTATAAGAGGGTTCTCCTTACGAGTCGTGAGGATCTCGTAAGTGTAATTTCTCCTTAGGAATCGTGGGGATCTCTAAGTGTGTTGCTCCCTTGCGAGTCGTAAGGATCTCACGCAGGTGGTTTCTCCTCACAAGGTCAAGAGGACCTTGCAAGTGTCTTTTAACGAGGTTGCGCCCTTTCGGGTTTTCACAAAAACTCGCCGGTAGCCCTGCTGTTTTTACTCACGGAGCCCTTTCGGGTTTTCATCCGTGCCCATTTTGCTTATGGACATACCGTTTTCTTTTTCTTTCATTTTTTTATTCTTTATTTTGTGTCAGCCTTGGGACGCTGCAGTCTACAGTAGTTTATCGATGTCTCGGTCAACAGCTAGTTTTAGGACATAGTGGTCCATCGTTAGTTTAAGGACGTTTCGGTCCGATGCCAGTTTTAGGACATAGTGGTCCATTGTTAGTTTTAGGACATTTTGGTCCGTTGTTAGCTTTAGGACATTTCGGTCCGTTGTTAAGAAAGCCGGCTACTACTTACAGAGTTTGGGCTTAGAAAGATAGCAAGCGGACATAGGCGTCATCATCTATCGTTGACCTAGGCCGTGACTCGTTAAGCATAGTATTTCTTTAGGAAGCGACCGTTTATTGGCCTGAAAGGTCTTTCACCATGCATGTCCATGAGTAGATAGGCTCCACCCTGGTAGACTTTGTCTATGATATACGGGCCTTCATAGTTTGGCTCAAATTTCCCCCGTTTGGCACGATTAGGGATCATAGGTCTTTCGACCACTAGCACGAGTTCGCCTTAGCAGAATGTTCTCGGCCTAGTCAATTTCTCATATGAGCGCGTCATTTTTGCTTTATAAGCCTCCAGACTCTGTTGCGCCTTGAGCCGGTTTTCATCAAGGGCATCAAGCTCCTCAAGCCGAAGGTGGGCATTCTCTTCATCTGTTAGCTCATAGTGAACCGCCACTCGTAGAGAGGGTAACTCTATCTCAAGGGGGAGTACCGCTTCTGTACCGAATACCAATGCATACGGCGTTGTGTTCGTGGTCGTTTTGAACGTAGTTCGATACGCCCAGAGAGCTTCATGCAGTATCTCGTGCCAGTCCTTCCTATTTCGAGACACCATCTTTTTCACGATCTTCGTCAAGGTCTTGTTAAAAGCCTCTGCTAGACCGTTAGCTCAAGAATTATAGACTTAAGAGTATCTCCAGTCTATATTATGCTGTTGTGTGAAGTGGCTGATCTTGTGGCTTTTATAGGCTGGTCCGTTATCGGAGATAATCCGTCGTGGAGTGCCAAACCGATAAATGACGTGTGTCTTAAAGAAATGAAGGATATTCTCCGTCTTCACTTCCCTTAGTGGTACTGCTTCTGCCCATTTGGAGAAGTAATCACTTGTTGCCAAAATGAATCGATGTCCTCTGGACGATGCCGGTTCGATGGGGCGAATTATGTCAGTCCCCCACATCTCGAACGGCCAGCTAACCACCGTTGGATGTAGTGGATTTGGATGCTGGTGAATAAAATCCCCGTGAATTTGGCACGAGTGGCATTGCTTCGCGTATTCGAGGCAATCCTGGATCATCGTGGGCCAATAGTAGCCCATCCTTTTGATCTTCAACTTCATCTTCGGGCCAGCTTGGTGAGAACCGCAGAGTCCGTCGTGAGTTTCTTGGACGACTCTCTTTGCCTCTTCGGGTCCCAGGCATCTTAGCCATAGAGAATCAAATGATCTCTTATACAGGGTATCATTGACGAAGGCGAAAGATAGAGCTCGTTTCATAAGCTGATGTCTTGAGGACGCATCTTTAGGTGTTCGACGGGATTTGAAGTAGTCTATAAAGACTTCTCTCCAATCCTAGCCTTTTCCTGGTCTTTTATTTGCATAGCCATTTGCTCGGTCGCTCCCTTTTCTTCGGACAACTCCGGAGATATTTCTGCCGGTGCAAGAACCCGACAGCTTTGCACAACAATCTTCACGTCATCGAGGTTCTCGTCGGCCAGTTCTTTAGTGAGCTTGGCTAATGCATCCGCCTTGCTATTTTCCGCACGCGACATGTTTTCCAGGGCATAGGAAGGAATTTGAGTCAGCAGTTGCTGCACTCTCTTGCCGTATTTCACTAGCTCTCGTTTGCATGTCTGATAGTCGCCGTTTACTTGGCTAACGACCAGCTGGGAGTCTCCGTATATGAGGAGGTTTTCAATTCCCATGTCGACGGCGATCTCAAGACCTGCTATCAAAGCTTCATATTCGGCTTCGTTGTTCGTCCTCGGCTCTGTTAAGGAGAAGGCAAAGCGCATTATCCCTCCTTGTGGAGTCACGAAGATGAGGCATACCCCTGATTTGATTATAGGGGTGCTTTGTTTGCGCTTCTTCATAGAAGACACTCCATCAAAATAGAGTTCCCACCGGGTATCATCCCCGTCGATCGTTTCAAATGCATGTTCATCTGGCAATTCGCAGTTCAAAGGAGAATCGGCGGGTATCGGGTGCTCAGCGAGGAAGTCGGCGATGGCCTGGCCTTTCACTGCCTTAAGAGGTCGATAAGTTATCGAGAATTCCATCAAGAGCAGGGCCCATTTAGCGAGACGTCCTATTAATATGGCCTTTGACATCAAATACTTGAGAGGATCTACCTTTGATACAAGATGGACCTCATATGCCAATGCATAGTGTCTGAGCTTCGTTATCGTGAAGATCAACGCCAGGCAGTGTTTTTCAATGGGAGAGTAATTGCTTTCTGCCCCCAAGAGAACTCGACTCAGATAATAAAGGGCTCTCTCGTTCCCTTGGTCATTCTCTTGTGCCCACAGTGCGCCTAAAGAACCTTCAAGGGCTGTTGTGTACAGGACGAGAGGTTTTCCTTTGACGGGAGCGGCCAGTACTGGCAGATTCTGCAGGTATTGCTTGATTTCAACCAGTGCATTTTGGCATTTGTGATCCCAGACGAAAGGAGTCCCTTTCTTCATTAGGTGACTGTAAGGACGGCACTTGCCGGAGAGATTGTCTATGAATCGCCGGATATATGTGATCTTTCCTTGGAGAGATCGCAGCTGCTTGAGAGTTTTTGGCGGGGGCATTTCCATGATCACCTTGATCTTCGACGGGTCTATCTCGATGCCTCGGTGTCGGACGATGAATCCCAGGAACTTGCCTGAGGACACTCCGAACGCGCATTTGAAAGGGTTCATCTTCAAGTTGTATTTCCGAAGGCGCTGAAACACGATCTTCAGATGCTCTAAATGTTCCTCGTATGATTTGCTTTTTACTATGAGGTCGTCGATATAGAATTCGACGATTTCATGTATGAGGTCATCGAAGATCTTCGTCATGGCCCTCTGATAGGCAGCACCGGCGTTCTTTAGACCGAAAGGCATCACCTTGTAGCAGAATATGCCCAAAGGGGTCCGGAAAGCGGTATGCTTCTGGTCCTCGGGATGCATCTTTATCTGATTGTATCCTGATGAGCCGTCCATGAAGGAGAAGACTTCATGAGTGGACGTATTATCTATCATCAGCTCAGTGACCGGTACTGGAAAGTCGTCCTTCGGGCAGGCTTTATTGAGATCCCGAAAGTCCACACATGCGCACCGTCCCATTTTTCTTCATCACCGGGACGATGTTGGCGATCCAGTCAGGATATTGAACCTCTTGGATGAAGCCGGAGTCGATTAGCTTCTTGACCTCGGCGTTGATGCTCATTTCAAGCTCGAGTTGCATTCTTCTCGGCGCTTGTTTGATCAGTTTGATGTCTGGAGAAATTGCCAATCTGTGGACAGCAATCTCTGGATCGAGTCCCGGCATCTCTGAATAGTTCCATGCAAAGCAATCTCTATGCTGCATGAGCACGTCCTTTAGCGTAGCCACCCTTTCTTCAGACAACAGCTCACTGACAAACGTCGGCCGCGGGTCACTAGCCGTCCCCAAATCAATTTTCTTAAGGTTATCTGCAGAAGTATGTATCCCATCTTCCAGCTTTTTTGGCGCCGGTGGAAATTCTGAGATCACCTCGCCATCATCGTTTTCGAAGCACCAGGGGAGGCCATCCATATTCTTGGGCTCTTCTTCTGACAGCGTTATCACGTGGCAGGTACGAGATCGCTTCCAAGACCGACATTGATCTGGTTCCATTTTTGCTGCATACGTGGCTCTCGATTCATGCTTCTGCGGCGGGATTACCCTTCAACTACTGGATAGAGCGAGCCTGCCGAGTTGATATTGGTCTTCGACCCAGTTCTTGAAGGTGAAGCGGTCTTCAAGAGGATGTCCTATTGCTCGGTGATAGGAGCAATAGTCTGGATGATTAACTTCACCTGCATGCTCGGGGTGCTTGGACTCCGGGAGGGTAATCATCTGATGCTTTATGACAAGATCAAGTATCTTTCTTATCTTGTTTTGGGGAAAAGAATATGCTCGACCCATCTTCTTTACAAGAGACGGGTCCAGGCTGCTCGATTCTCGATTGCGGGGCTTCTTGGTCCTGCTTTGTCGCTGTCGAACGCTTTTTTCATTCTTGGGTTTATTTTTGCCTATGTGTCGGGTCTTTTGTATGACGGGCTGGCGACGGAGGGCATCGTCACTCTCTGCAACCTGCTGAAAGAGGCGTTGCGTTCTGGCTTTCTCGTAGATGGCCATTTCGCGATTATGGTCATCTCGAACCTTTTGACCCGCTTCCCTTATAAGCTTGTCCATCTGTTCTTCGAACGACGGACTTGGCATTTTCACGGCTGGAGCTCGTTCTGGTTCAGGGTTAGCATCTTCCCACAGAGCATCTCCTTCTTTATCAAAGTCATGTATGCCATAGCAGTCGCGGAACAGCTCCCGTTTCTTGGATTGAACATATCCAAGCCCGATCGTTTCCATTCTCCCGTTGGGCAACTTTCGTTGAGTTCCAGGAACATTCCAGATCCTGTTATAGAACCGTACTTGTCGAGCAGTTTGCTTAAGGGGTACACCTTGGCGTCTCAAGAGTCTCTTTAATCCATCTGTGTAATATCTAGGCAAACGGATGGGCTGAAACCTGTCAAGTGTAGAATCCGCGCCATGCCAGATTTCTTTCTCCACTTTGGTTTCCCCGGATTGGTGGAATAGGATTGTCTTTTCACCCTTTCGCCTGGGAGGGACGTAGAATGTCTGCAGTTCTTCCACCCTGTAGGTATCAAGCGCGTCTAGCTCTTTATGATGCTTTGACGGAACCATGGCAACTTGCAAACTTTGATCTTCATCAGCGAAGGCTTGTATTGATGGCCGAGCAGAGAATACGGCATTGACTTCATCTTACGAGTCGCTGCCGAAGACCAACATAGGAGTGGACGGTCCCGGCTTATTGCACTGGGGCGGACCTGAATAATCTATTTCTTCTTCCTCCTCAGTATCACTCCCGAAGACCGGAATAGTGGTGATAGCTTTGTTCTTCGGTTTACAGTATCTCTCCGTGTCTTCAAAGTCCGGCAAGAAATACTTTGCATCCTCATATTTGCGAACTTCATTTACAGAGAACGGGTTAAGTTCCCCTGTTACGGTGTACTCGAGACCATCCTTGAAATACTTCATACACTGGTGTTGTGTAGAAGGGATGATGTTGTACTCGTGTTACCAAGGCCGGCCGAGCAAAGCGTTATAGCAGGTCTTGGCATCAATGACGTGAAATTTAATGTCCGTGACGAGCAACCCAAAGCGTAGCGTTAGTATTACAGACCCAAGTGTCTGTGATGACTGGGAGTCAAATCCGGAGATGGTGATCTTATCCCGAGCGATGTGTTGAACGCTCATGCATATCTCCTTCAATACTCTTACGTTAAGGAGATTGACGGAGGACCCATTGTCGACCAGGATTTTACCTATCTTGATGTCATGACAGTATCCGGAGACATATAGGGGACGGTTATGCTCACATGTCCCGAGGAGAAGATCTTCATCGCCGAAGGTGACATCGGCTGTGTGCACTTCTTCCAAATCGTCCTTCATCTTTTCTTCGGCGAGGAAAGCTTGGAATTGTTCAGGCACTTGTAATGCCTTGATCAGCGAATCTCTCGCCTCTTTGGATACCAGAAGAGCGTCGAGAATGCTTAGCTGTGAAGGTAGCTTTCTCAAGTGTGCCAAAACATTGTAGTCCACCTTGTTTTTCTTTGGCGGGTCCTTGGCTGTCAGCTCTTTGACGACCTGATCTTCTAGGGCGATGACCTCAGGGACCTTTTCTTTTCCCTTATCTCTTCTATTTGACCCACTGTTCGAGGACCCAAGATTCTTTTCGGGCAGCGTACAATTGCGCAGCTGAATGTTCTCGCAGTTCTTCGGTTCTTCCTCTTTTCCCGTCGTGGATTCTTTGAAGAGAGGGCCAAGAGTCATTTCTTCATCGGAGTCGCTCCTGAAGGTATGAACTTGCGATCCCCCGCAGTCAACCATATGACAGTTGCCGGTAGTTCCATTACGCTCCCCGATCGCATTTCTTTGCTCTCGACGAGTTTTGCGTTTCATTCGCTTGAAATATTGCCGGTGAGCAACATAACCCTGCCACCATCTTTTAAAAGCATTTCACTCTTCAGTGGGGTGCGCAATCTTTCGATGATATAAGCAGTAGTTAGGATGTGTTTCCGCTTCACCAAGAGCGTTCTCTTCAGAGGGTGGCAGCTTCATTCCCATCGATATGGCTTTGGCAAATCTTTTCCTCGTCTTGAACCTGCTTTTATTTGCGGCAGATGTACTTTGATCTGGCGGGGGTGTTTCAACCCTTTCGTCCAGTCGCCGGCGTTTGGCTTTTTCAAATATGGCTATCTCGCGCTCTCGATCAGCTTTGCTTTTACGAAGAGCTTCGTTCAGGAATGCGTCAATCATTTCGTCTGATGGCCCTAGAAGTTCCGGTTCAGGATCTGCCCCCAGTTTCTCTGTGTAAGGAGCTTCTTCATCGTCTATCGACGAGTGAGAGATCACATGGCAACTTGCCACATAATCTTCAGATTCATCCGACGAGTCTTCTCCATTGTCATCATCTCCGTCCTCAAGGACGTGGCTGAGAAATTTTTGGAGTGTGATTGGAGTCCATGCTTTTTGATTATATTCTTCCAGTGCGTCAATCTGCTTCTGCAGGTCCGTGCGCTTGTCACCAGACTTCACGGGCTTTTTGGTCTTCTTCTTATTCTTCGAAGACTTTGATGGCTGGGTGTGAGCACTTTGGCTATCACCACCAATCTTTGGAGTTGGGCGTGGTTTCAGCATTCTCTCGATGATCTCGGGTTCCAGTGGATTTTTCCACCTAATCGCCGGGCATGTGTGGAGATCCTTCAGCATTCTTTTAGTCTTGGCTGAAAGAACGACCTCCCATGGAGCTTCTTCTATGAAAGAACATGATGCCCCCGGTGTGTCCGTCTTCTTGGGAGTGTGTGGCTGTGGCGGGTTCACCTTCCAATTTTTGGACAGGGCAAATTTGCCCTGTTGGTATTGATCTTCAATCCAGCCTTTAAAGACGAAGCAATCCTCAATTGGATGGCTTACCGTTTGATGGTAGGGGCAATAATTGGGACTATTAGCCTCGCCGGGTTGCAACGGTCGTTTTGGATTCGGCAGATTGATGAGCCTGTTGCGCACCGCTAGCTCAAACAACCTCTTCGTTTTGTCCCGGGAAAATGAATAAGGGCGTTTCATTTTTTCATTATAGTATCGCCGTCTTTCCTCTAGGCGATCCATTAATTTTGGACCACTGGGCTGCTGTTGAGTATTCGCAACGAATGTTGCCTACCCTTTACCCTTTTTGTTTCGCAGCTCCAGCTTTGGAGGAGACGGTCTATGACCCATTGGTCCATTTGGGCCAGTTTGTCGATCAAGGCCTGAAACGTGGTCGGCTTGAAGAACATCATGAATTGGGAAATAGTTGCCTGAGGGTCTAGAGTGCCCACGAACATGCCCACTGCCGGCGCTTCCTCGATGCATTGCTCACATTTCGACCACAAATTCCGCCATCGTATTGCGTATTGAACCCATGTCTCGCCAGGTTTCACCCTGGCATTGATCAATGCCGTTATTGGGGTGCGTTCGCTAGCACTTGCAAAACGCTGAGTGAATAGTAACTCCATCTCTGCAAAGATTTTGACAGAATCGTTTGGAAGCTCCGAATACCACTCGAACGCCGTTTCCGACAAGCTACCAACAAACTGATGGAACATAAGTTTATCGTCACCCGTGGTGTTGCCGCACAAGGCTCTAAATTGAGCGACATGCTGATTTGGATTCTCGCCCCTTTATATACATGAAATTTAGGGATCGTATATCTCGGCGGGTACCTTATTTGGTCATACCAGCCTGTATAAGGTCGTCCAGTCTTAACGATTTGTCCAGACACTTCGTTCGCCTGGTGAGCTCGTATTTGCTAAGTGATGTTGTCGTCCAAGGCGGCCTTAGAGATTGTCTCTTCTTTGACTACTGAAAGAGCCGGAGGAGGGTTCGATGTCTCCCCTCTGTCATCTTCAATGATGATCGGGGGGTCTTCAGCTGGAGGTTCCGACTGTAATATCATCCCAGCCATGTCTTGGAACAGTAGAGCCATTCCTTTTATATTGGCTGCCTGCTCCGCGGCCTCTTTTTCTTTCCTCTCGAGCATTCTTCGGAGGAACTCGGTATCAGTTTCTTGTTCCCGACGCTGCTCTGAGGTCTCTGGATTTTCTTTCGGCCCAGTGAGTGCGGCCATTACAGTCAGCATCTCCTAAAGTTTCTGCTGCTGTTGTTCCTGAGCCTTCGTTATTGATCGGGTAAGCGGTCGATGACCCGTAGAAGCACGACTTTCCTCTTTTCCAGAAGCCATATAAACAGTATGTACCATCATGCCCCCAGACTTGGGGCATTTAGGTTCGGTGTCTTTGCGGTTCATCGCGGACACAGGGGCTTTCTCCGGCCTCCTTCTCTTTTGAGCGATTGACGTTGAGGGAGCCGTTGCAGTGGGCACCCAGACGGCAGTCGCCTTTGGTGGCTTGATAGGATGATTTTCTCCTTGTTGAGCTTTAAGCTTCTTTGATTGGCGAGAGTAGTCCTGGTCAATCACCGATTCCTGGACCTGTCGCCAGACTTTATAAATTTTGGAGGACAGCCGCTGAGGGCGCTGCTCCAACTTCATATCTGTAGCATTCTCCATAGGTAGAGGAGATCTCTTCAGCACAGCAGTCGGAGAGTTCTTGCGAACCCTCCTAAGCGGTTCAAAGCTGTTCCCAGTTGGAACAGCAGCGTTGATTTCCACCATGGGAGCTGGTGGAGTTAGTCCAGAAGGGGAGCTGCCCCCGGCCTTCCTTACTCGGCGCCAGTGACGACGGCGAGCATGTCTTGCGGATGGAGTTGGTTCAACTGTGGGGATGGCTTCGTCATGTCCCCTGTCTTGGCGAAGGGTTGTCGCCGGCGTCAGCCTCTTAAAGACTGGTGTCCATTGAGAAGTAATATCCAACCTGTCAAAGATAGACCTCTGGGCAGGGGAAGCAGCTTTGAGGACCTCGCCTGGAGCAGGAGCCGGAATAGTCAGCCTTGTGAAGACCGACCTTTTGGCAGGAGAAGCCGCCTTGGTGACCTCGAGAGCAGGAATGGCTATCCGTTTTGGGATGGCCGCTTCAGGTACCATGGGCTTCTTGACGGGCCCATTGGAGTTCAGGCTCGGCCTATCGGAGACTGATCCTGTCGGCTTGGCATTTGATGACCCGTTGAGAGGGGTCGTGGTGGTAGTGAGCCGATCAAAGACCAACTTCTTCTGCGCTTCTTGCGGCAGCGGGATGTTAAAGCTCACTGGTGGGAGTATGGTCCCGAAGAACAACCCGGTGGTAACCTGTGTTACCTGCTCTACCGGCATAGCGAAGATGGAGGCCGCTTGGGGCCCATAAGTTACACCTCCAGATGAGGCGGAACGGGAGTTGCAGTTGCAGCTGGAACATTTTGTACCGGTAGACGCCATTGATCTTTCGTCTTTTGCACCGAGCAAGACACTAAATCTTAGTACCTCGAACCCAAGGGCAACCATAGCAAACCGCGATTCGTTCGCGAACACGACACACGAAATGTGGAGTGGAAAGAGGAAAAGGTCCTACCGGGCGTGTCAGAATCTATTCCCCGCAGAAACACGGAGACGCGACCGTGCGAGTCCGTCTCGCCTGAATTTCGGGGCAGATGCTAATTGGTACTATCCTTCCAACTCTCCGAAAATACCAAGTTGATTTATGACACCGTGTATCGAAGGTTTAAACGGATGCGTCCGATGTAGCAGACTTCGTCAGATTCCCCTTCATCTGAGGGGTTTTTGATTGTGGGGACGCTCTTCCCTGCAGGCGTAAGCCCCTGCAGTTAATTACGCTACCGCATCGCGGTAACCACTTTCTCTTTCTCCAGATGGTCACTTCGTGTCGTGGGTGTCTGTTTTGTTTTTGGTTTCCCGTGGATTGTATACGGAGACTAATGTATGTTGTCGCCCGTAGGGCATGGATTAGTCCAAATCCGTATCTTCTTAGATTTGGGTTTGGGGGGTTGGGTTTAAGGATACGTAGTCTCATTTGAAACTAAGATCAACTTAAACATTCGTTAAGGATACGTTAATCTTATTTTAGACTAAAATCAACTCAACGGGATCGTTTAGATCTAACAAAAGAGCGTTTGGGCTCTATTGTTTAGTTTAGGGACATTGCAGTCGATTAGTTTAAGGACATTACAGTCCAATGTTAGTTTAAGGACATCTCGGTCCAAGGTTAAGGACATCATAGTCCGTGAGTTTAAAGACCTCACAGTCAAGGTTAAGGAAATCATAATCCGTGAGTTTAAAGACCTCACAGTCAAGGTTAAGGACATCATAGTCCGTGAGTTTAAAGACCTCACAGTCAAGCTTAAGGATATCATAGTCTATGGGTTTTAAAGGACCCCACAGTCCGTGGAATGTTTGGTTGTCGGGACCCGTCACCTCTCTGAAGACGTTGAAGGATTACAATGACAAATATCAGAGGAGTAAAAAGATGTACTCTCGAAACGATGTGAGTTGGTTGAATGATCTGTAGTCCAATTTGAGGCTAAGATCTGTTAACATATTTATGAGCAGATGAGCTCAATTAATATGTGTTGAGGACTTATGGCCAATCTTGGGCTAAGTCCAATCAGGTTAAAATGTTTAACATTTTATTTTGGGCTGTTGAGCCTTTATTTGAGCTTGGCCGTTTTGACAATGCTGAGCATTGATTTATATCTTGACAATGTTTTTGTCTTTTATTAAATGTAGAGCATATATCAGTGCTCTGGGCTTATTAAAGAACAATTTATGTTCTGTCAGCGCAACACGTGGTGCGCTAGGCGCTTTGCGCCAGTCAAAAAGCGCAGTGCGCTTCTGCCAAGTAGCGCACATGTAAGGGACATGTGTCGCGCTCAGCGCTAGGCGCCAGATGATGAGCGCATGATGCCAATTTATAAGCGTTGAGCGCTAATCCATGAGCGCATTGCGCTTTCAGTTTAGTGGCGCATACATGAGTAAAACGTGGTGCGCTTGGCGCCAAGCGCCAGCCCATGAGCGCAGTTCGCTATTTGAAGAGCGCAAAGCGCTAGTGGTTAATTGGCGCACACATGATTGACACGTGGTGCATTTGGCGTTAAGCGCCAGTCCAGAGAGCGCAGAGGCGCAGTTCAAGAGCGCAAAGTGCATTTGATCAATTTAATGATCTGGGAAACAAATTTATGTTCTTTTAAAAGAAACTTTGTCTCAAGATCTAAGAACAACAGTTCTTATTTTGCAAGAGATATTTCCAATCTCTTATGTTGATGGAAGGCTTTGCCTTTATAGATCCATGATCTGTGAGAAGAATTATGTTCTTCTTATTATTATTTTATGATGAGATCTCTTGATCTTTTTGTGAAAGACCTTGGTCTTGTAGATCTATGATCTTTAAAGAAGTAAATTCTTCTTTTTATGAGATGATTTCATCTCTATATTCATCATTATCATTTTTACCTTGATGAAAGATCTTCTTGCAAGAGCTTGCTCCTTATCTTTGAGTTTCTCAAAGTTTATAGAGGGTTTCTCTATCCAAGACTTGAAGTCTCGGGGCCTTTATATAGGGCAAGCTGATCAGTTCGATCAGTTAAAGAGATCTTTTCTCTAATTGATTTGGGAATTTTCCCATCGTTAGATTTTTAATCCAAGGGCTTCTGATTTACAGAAGGTAATCTTCTTGTTTTCAACAAAAATTGGGAAATCTTCTAAATAGAATTTATTCTGTATTTTTTCGTGATTTATAATCACCATTGGATTATTGATCCAACGGTGCTCTGATTTATAAAGTACAATCTTGTTGTTTGGAAAGATTTGAGAGATCTTTTCTTAACAAAATTTAATTCTGATCAATTAATGATTTATCATTATAATTAGATCTTTGATCTAACGGTGAGGAGCATTTAGTTCCAGCGCTAGCGCACCCGTGCTTTGCACGTGGTGCGCTGCTTAGAGCGCAGCGCACCTATCGCTAGTGCACCTGTGTCCTACACGTGGTGCGTTGCTCAGAGCGCAGCGCACCTAGCGCTAGCGCATCCGTGTCTTACACGTGGTGCGCTGCTTAGGGCGCAGCGCACTTGGCGCTGCATCTGAAGCGTTGCTTCAATTTGAAATTTAAATTTCAAACAGAGCTTTGCTCTGATTGGGGGAAACACTTAGTTCTTCATGTTAGGGCCTTAGCTGCCCCCTCTATGATGTGCAAGCGCCACGTGCGACGCACGTGCACCCAACACGTGCGACGCACGTGCACGAATGCAAAGAGGCCTTTTTTCTGCAGTTAGGAGTTTAAGTTTCAAAATATTCTTCCTCCTGATAAGTGGGACATGGTTCAAAGCGTACATCCCTCCACACCTTCGATATTGTTAGTGTATATGCCCTAGGGGCCATTATTGTATCATACTAGTTTGTATATTACTTAATGGAAGCTTGGGATATTCACATGTATATAACAGTCTTGCTAAACATGGTAGTATGCTACTTGGTTTCTTCTATCTTAATATGTGAGTATACGTATTGATAGAGCTCTTAGGATCTTGCTTGACTACCGGCGTTGTGATGGCAGTCACACTAGTGGGGGCTGGGTAGTCTACAAGCACATCCTTATTCGGGTCCCTAGTCGTAGGATTATCGAGACAGGGCATCGATACTCCGGAGTAGACTAGTGTGTACGCTTCTCATCCCAGTTGGGGAGATGGTCTGTCCCACAGCCGTCAGTACGTCGTACTGAAGATAGTATGCAGGTGCTCGTTGGGTTACGGGTACACCGGACAGGACTCACAGGGAACTGTTGGTTGGTTTTATACCAGTCGTCGGTGAACAGTTCCCAGGTGACATGAGTACAGCATAGTCCGCAGACTTGACACTGCTACTTCGCCTCGAGTGTGTCCCACTGTTCTTAGATTACTACCCTACCACGGCTCAAAGGAGTCGTGCAAACAGGTAGCAGTTGGGTGCAGTCCCGAGCACTTGAAGGCAGTGGCGGTTAGACAGGATTCGTCTCTTCCGGTATTGGGGGTTGATATCGCGCTGTGTCAGAGAGCCATTACGCAAAGTCCCTGGCCAGGGCAAACGAGATTTACTGGTAGGTTCCAGTAGTTTCTCAGGGTGTAATGGGCTTCGCTCCGACACGACTTATACCGCTATTAGGGAACTGACGCTTGCCGCCCCCTAGGCCCGATATGCGATAGTCTTAGACGAACAGACCGGACTGTACGGAGATTGTCACATCAGACTCAGTAGGAGTTCGGATGGGTTTCCTCATCGGCCTTCTTATCGACATCTACCTGGGGACCGTTACGTACAGCTAGTGCCGCTTGCGGTCTGTGGTTAAACCCACTGCCAGCGTAGTAGTCGAGTCTCTAGAGTCCCACACAGAGAGTTTCTCTACTCCAGGCGAAACGATATAGAGGTCGTATGGTTTTACGACAAGGGTTCGGACGCATACGTGTGTTTACACACGTACGACTTTCGGACAGTTTTTACCAGTCGGCTTTGGTTTAAGCCAGTTACTGGTATCCGGTTATTGGATTTATACAGTCTAAAGTTTTTCCGTATTTTTGTGGAAAGGAGGGCGTTCTCGTAATTGCGCGAGAAGCTTCTAGAAGATGGTGACTAAGGAGGTTTAGGTGGCATATACAATGAATGTGATTAGTGAGTCATATGGATGATTCATCCATGTCATTAATGCATCATAAATGCTTAATGACTCATGGAGATGAATCATCACTAGATATTATCAAGCATGGTTGTTAAATTATTTTATTTTTCTTTTCTTGATAAAAGAAATGCTTGATATATATTATCATAACTCATTATTCTCACTTCATTATTATCTTCACCTTCTCTCTCCTCAAGCTCTCCCTCTTCAAACCCTAATCCTCCCCTCTCATGTGTTGAGTACAAGGATTAGTTAGACTAATTAAACCATAACCCTCACTCTATATCACCTAGCTTCTTTGATTAGCACTTAAAGAAAGTTAGTTGCCTCAAGTTTAGAGGCTAAGCTTGGAGTAAAGCTCTCGGGTGGATCGTCTACTACTTCGAGAAGGCCGAGGAGGAGGTGGAGTTCGCAAAGACGAAGGACACGGTTCTTTAGGTATAATCCCTTTACATAGTAGTTGTTAACTTCTATGTTTGATGTTAGTTATCGTTTAGCTTCGATTCATGCGGTTAGTCGATGTTTAAGCAAAGAACAAGATCGTTTTTCATATTTCCGCCTCCCCGCAAGTCGTGGGGTGTTGTACATCGACTTACAGTGGTATCAGAGCCTCGCTAAACAATAAATAACTTACTTGCAAATTTGTATGAATTTCGAACGGAAAAAACGAAACCGGAAAACCCCGAAATCACAAGTTTCTGTCGATTTTTAAATGAAGTCCAAAAATTTTTCAGGGATGTTCAGAAAGCTTAAAAAGACATAAGAAGAACACCCAAGAAAATTGGGCCCCTGAATCGCCTAAAGCGCCGCGGAACCGCGGCGGATTCCACCGATCCGCCGCGATTCCGCCGCCGAGTTGGCGATTCAGGAACCAAATTTTCCTGTGTTTCTTCTCTGTGATATTTGGTATTTTCTGGAATATTTTATTTTTGCTCAGGTTTCAGAGTTACAGAGAAGTATTGGAGTAAAATTAAAAGTGTTTAATCGATCGAAATTATACAGTATTTGCTTGATGGATTATATCTGTGTTTGTATAATGTGTTCGTAAACCTCCCCTAACTGCTAGTATGTCGGTTGGCAGGGGGTTGCACATTTCTGTAATGGTTTTTACTGTTTGTGGATATGAACTGTGTTGGACTGTTGTGATGTATAGCCGGGGTTATGTGATGGGTTATTATTTAATTCATTTGATGTAAATGTAATTTGTTGTAATATTATTTTGCGGGGCACATCCAGGTTGCGGTTGTAGCCACCGTTGTATTATTTCATTTTACTGTTTTTTGCTCCTAGGACAGACCCAAGGTGGGGTGCACAAACTGCCGGGCGGGTAGTTTGCCGTACCCGTTGGGGTCTTGGGTGGGGTAATGGCTATTCATCACAACTGTGTAATCCGTCTTTTGTTGCAGGCTCAAAACAAACACGGATTGCTTGCAAATCCAATAAAGTTCATCTGTGATCTGGAATGCCTATTATTGCGTCTGACGAATGTACAATATTTATATATGATAGTTATTTAGACGTCACTTATGTTTTACACCCGTGCTAGCCCAGCCCCCGCTCTGTCGTTAGTTAAGTAACCTAACGGGTGATGACGGGACCCCGTGGCGAATGCGGATGACATAAGAGGACGTTGTATTTTCGTTGTTTTCTGCAATGATAGATTAATGATGGGACGCATTATTTATAATGCAAAGAAAATAAACCAAAAAGTTTAATCGTTGGAACAATTTAAAAGAAACCACTCGGTTAATTTTAAAAACAGATATTTTTAAATGCGGAGCTTTAACCACTCCTTTTAAAAGCTATCAGGTTCCTTCGGTTATATCAAGTTCACTACGTTCACGGTTTCGCCAAAACCATTCGTAACCCTCCGTCATTTCATCTGGGTATTCAGTAGTATTCAAGCTATGTATTTTGACCTAACGCCAAGGCATAGTGTTTGGTAGCTACTGGGTATTCATTTGTTGCATAGATAGATGAGTTAGTTTGGGACAGTCGTATTATCATTTTGGCCGAACGTCAAGGATATATACGGATGGGTTCAAATTGACAAGATAATGATGGGTAGAACTTGACATGTGACTTATGACATTTTGACCTAACGCCAAGGTCATAAGAGCATGGGGCAGAAAAATATATATCGGGAATTTCTAAAGAAACTGAAATTTGCAAAGAGTTGCATACCATTTGGAGTTTGATGAATGTTGGTAGGATTCCTTCAACATTATCATACAATGATATTTGGATCCCGATCCTACTGTGAGTATATGCTACTTATCAGGAGATTCGTCACTTAACGATCAATGCTATAAACCAAGTAGGTGTCCAGAAAGGTGTCAGCGGGGTTACGCCCCCAGAGAAAAGAGGTTATTTAATTAAGGAACTTCGCGAAAGCGTTGGAAAACCTCCCTCGAAGTATCGACACTAGCCTGGCTGAACGGTTAAGCAAGAATTGTACAGTGAGAATAGTCCTGGCTAATTCTTCTTTTATGGTTTGAGGAAGGATTCGAGAAACAGTGGGAGCCATCCAGTTTAGATAAACTAAAAACCACTCTAAACTTGCAAGAGCATCATGCTAAAGAGTTTTCTTCTCTCTCTCCTAATTGCAGCGACCCTGAAAATGACTGGACTTAAGTTACTTTTAGAGAAAAATATACTGACAGGGCCAAACTATAAAGATTGGCTGCGGAATGTCAAAATGGCTTTGACCTATGACAAACTGGGGTACGTCCTCACCGCTACGGCACCTGCTGTCCCTGGTCCTAAATCCAGCAATGCGGATAAGGAAATCCGCAAAACCTGGGATTTAGATTGCGCGAAAGCCAAGTGCATCGTGCTTGCCTCAATGAACAATGAACATCAGAGGAGGCACGAGGATATGAACCTTGATGGCATATTTCTCCATACAAAGGAACTTTATGGAGAGCAATCTCGTATAGCAAGATACGAGACCTCTAAGAACTTGTTTCGAGCGAGGTTGGCTGTCGGGTCATCGGTAGGAGAACATGTCCTAAAGATGATCGGCTATATTGAAGAGCTCGCAGACCTTGGGACGACTTTGGATAATGAGCTCTATACAGACCTTATTCTCCAGTCCCTTCCTCACACCTACGCCCAGTTTATCCTGAACTTCAACATTCAAAGAAAAGAAGTTGAACTTCCGGAACTCCTGAACATGTTAAGGAGTGCAGAGGGCACCTTGCAGAAGACAAGGGAAACACCCGCTATGTTTGTTAGCGGTACATCTTCTTCCGGGTCCAAGGCAAGGGCCAAAGGAAGGAAGAAGAAGGCCGCCACCAAACCTAGAGGACGTGTTAGTAAGGTGGGAGGGAAGGGAAAGAAAAAGTTTGCGGTACCGGTAGTTGGCCAGGATGAGTGCTTCCATTGTCACAGGAAAGGGCACTGGAAGAAGAATTGCAAGGCGTAGAACGCCAAGAACCAGGAACCGAAGCAAGCTGCGGCTTCGACTTCAGGTGTGTTTGTAATTGAGAATTGTCTGTCAATCAACTCTACTTCCTGGGTATTGGATACTGGATCAGGATCTCATATTTGCAATTCATTGCAGGCACTGAGAAACCGTAGAGTGCTGAAGGAAGGTGATATGACCCTAAAGGTTGCTAACGGAGCTAGCATGGGAGCTGCGTCCGTCGGGGATTATCACCTAGGATTGACGAGTGGACACATTTTGGTTTTACATAACTGTTTTTTTGTACCAAGCTTAACGTGTAATATCATATCAGTTTCCTTGTTATCAAATAAAGGTTATGATTTCACGTTTGTAAGAGATGTTGTTAACATCCACCTTAATCATGGTTTGATTGGGTCCGGTACACTAAATAACGGTATATATGTTTTAAACCAACTCCAAATTTTCAATGTCCAGAACACACTTAAAAGAAAGTCTCCAGATTTAAATAAAGCTTTCTTATGGCATTGTAGACTGGGTCACATCAATGAGAGAAGGTTGACTAAGTTGCATAGAGAAGGATATTTGGACTCGTTCGAATATCAAACTTATGACACTTGTCAATTTTGTCTCAAAGGAAAGATGACAAAGACTCCATTCACTGGACAAGGAGTAAGAGCGAGCGAGCTCTTAGGACTCATACACAGCGATGTATGTGGTCCATTGTCTACACATGCAAGAGGTGGTTTTTCCTATTTCATTACTTTCACGGATGATTACTCAAGATACGGATTCATTTATCTGATGAAACATAAATCCGAGGCTTTTGAGAAATTCCAAGAGTATAAGAATGAAGTAGAAAACCAAACCGGCAAAAGTATCAAGACACTTAGATCTGATCGAGGTGGTGAATACTTGAGTGCCGAGTTCCTAGGTTACCTAAAAAAGAAAGGAATTCTCTCTCAGCTTACTCCTCCATACACTCCACAGTATAACGGTGTATCGGAGAGACGGAATCGAACCCTATTGGATATGGTACGATCCATGATGAGTAATGCTGAGTTACCGCGATCTTTCTGGGGTTATGCGCTAGAATCAGCGGTATATCTTTTGAACATGGTTCCTACCAAGACTGTGCCTACCACTCCATATCAGATGTAGAGCGGGAAGAAACCCCATCTACAGTATATAAAGATTTGGGGATGTCCAGCTTTTGTTAAAAAGCAGCATGTGGACAAGCTCGAGGCACGATCAGTAAAGTGTAAGTTTGTGGGATATCCAAAGAACTCCAGGGGATATCTATTCTATTACGCAGAGGAACAAAAGGTATTTGTTTCTCGTAATGCCTATTTTCTAGAACATCAGTTTTTAGAAAAGGAATCAAGTGGGAGCGAAATAGAACTGGAAGAAATTCCAGAACCACAAGCTGCTACTGAAAGTTTGGTAGAACCGGTAGTTCAAAAAGAACAGGACATTCCCGCACCCCTCCGCAGGAGTAGTAGGCCGTCTCATCCGCCTGAGAGATACTACGGTTTTCTCATAGATGGGGATAGAAAGGATTGCATCATAGATGATGATGAACCTACTGACTTCCAGCAGGCCATCCAGAGCGGCGACTCGGTACGATGGCTAGATGCAATGCGGACCGAAATGGAGTCCATGTACACCAACAAAGTATGGACTTTGGACTTTGCTCCAGATGGGGTAAAACCCATAGGATGCAAATGGATCTTCAAGAAAAAGATTGGTGTAGATGGACAGGTGGAAACCTATAAGGCTAGACTTGTTGCAAAGGGTTTTCGTCAAAGACCTGGTTTGGACTATGACGAAACTTTTTCTCCAGTGGCTATGCTCAAATCCATTCGGGTCCTTCTTGCTATTGCTGCCTTCCATGATTATGAAATCTGGCAGATGGACGTAAAGACGGCTTTTCTGAATGGAAATTTAGAAGAGTGCGTCTATATGGATCAGCCAGAGGGTTTCAATCAGAGTGGGAGCAGCGGGAAAGTATGCAAGCTGCTTAAGTCCATTTATGGACTAACGCAGGCATCGCGGAGTTGGAACATCTGTTTTGATGAGACAGTCAAAGAGTATGACTTTATCAAAAATCCAGATGAACCGTGCATATATAGTAAAGTTGTAGCCAGAAGTATCGTATTCCTCGTCTTGTACGTGGATGACATTCTATTGATAGGAAATGACATTCCTATGCTACAATCTGTAAAAGGATTCTTATCACACAGGTTCTCCATGAAAGACATGGGTGATGCCTCTTACATTCTGGGGATCCGGATCTATCGTGATAGATCCAAGAGGATGTTGGGACTTTCGCAGTCCAGGTATATCGACACTGTACTGAAAAGATTCAGTATGGAAGATTCTAAGCGCGGTAATCTATCGGCTTGTCACGGAATCACCCTCTCCAAAGAGATGTCTCCCAAGACTGATTTGGAAAGGGAACGCATGTCTGTTATACCCTACGCTTCTGCGGTAGGCTCTATAATGTATGCGATGTTGTGCACCAGACCAGATGTAGCTTACGCACAGAGCGTGGTAAGCCGGTATCAGTCAGACCCAGGGGAGAAGCACTGGATAGCAGTAAAGAACATTCTCAAGTACCTGAGAAGGACTAAGGAGATGTTCTTGGTTTACGGCGGAAAAGACCTCAGGTTGGAGGCCTTTGCTGATTCCGGCTTCCAGAGTGATAAGGACGATTCCAAGTCCATGTCGGGTTATGTCTTTACCCTCAATGGAGGGGCGGTGTGCTGGAAGAGCTCCAAGCAGGACACCGTTGCTGACTCGACGATGGAAGCGGAGTATATAGCTGCTTGCGATGCCGCAAAAGAAGCAGTCTGGATGAAGAAGTTTCTAACAGAACTTCAGGTCGTTCCTACCATGGTTGATCCAATACCTCTGTATTGCGACAACAACGGAGCTATAGCTTTAGCAAAGGAACCAAGGTCCCATCAGAAGTCCAGACACATCTTAAGGCGGTATCACCTGATCAGGGAGATCATTGATCGTCAGGAGATCGAGGTACGGAGAGTTGCTTCTGAAGAGAACATTGCTGATCCATTCACGAAGGCCCTACCTCAGATTCAGTTCGAGAGGCTACTCGAGATCATCGGTCTTCGATATGCCAGTACATGGCCCTAGTGCAAGTGGGAGATTGTTAGTGTATATGCCCTAGGGGCCATTATTGTATCATACTAGTTTGTATATTACTTAATGGAAGCTTGGGATATTCACATGTATATAACAGTCTTGCTAAACATGGTAGTATGCTACTTGGTTTCTTCTATCTTAATATGTGAGTATACGTATTGATAGAGCTCTTAGGATCTTGCTTGACTACCGGCGTTGTGATGGCAGTCACACTAGTGGGGGCTGGGTAGTCTACAAGCACATCCTTATTCGGGTCCCTAGTCGTAGGATTATCGAGACAGGGCATCGATACTCCGGAGTAGACTAGTGTGTACGCTTCTCATCCCAGTTGGGGAGATGGTCTGTCCCACAGCCGTCAGTACATCGTACTGGAGATAGTATGCAGGTGCTCGTTGGGTTACGGGTACACCGGACAGGACTCACAGGGAACTGTTGGTTGGTTTTATACCAGTCGTCAGTGAACAGTTCCCAGGTGACATGAGTACAGCATAGTCCGCAGACTTGACACTGCTACTTCGCCTCGAGTGTGTCCCACTGTTCTTAGATTACTACCCTACCACGGCTCAAAGGAGTCGTGCAAACAGGTAGCAGTTGGGTGCAGTCCCGAGCACTTAGAGGCAGTGGCGGTTAGACAGGATTCGTCTCTCCCGGTATTGGGGGTTGATATCGCGCTGTGTCAGAGAGCCATTACGCAAAGTCCCTGGCCAGGGCAAGCGAGATTTACTGGTAGGTTCCAGTAGTTTCTCAGGGTGTAATGGGCTTCGCTCCGACACGACTTATACCGCTATTAGGGGACTGACGCTTGCCGCCCCCCTAGGCCCGATATGCGATAGTCTTAGACGAACGGACCGGACTGTACGGAGATTGTCACATCAGACTCAGTAGGAGTTCGGATGGGTTTCCTCATCGGCCTTCTTATCGACATCTACCTGGGGACCGTTACGTACAGCTAGTGTCGCTTGCGGTCTGTGGTTAAACCCACTGCCAGCGTAGTAGTCGAGTCTCTAGAGTCCCACACAGAGAGTTTCCCTACTCCAGGCGAAACGATATAGAGGTCGTATGGTTTTACGACAAGGGTTCGGACGCATACGTGTGTTTACACACGTACGACTTTCGGACAGTTTTTACCAGTCGGCTTTGGTTTAAGCCAGTTACTGGTATCCGGTTATTGGATTTATACAGTCTAAAGTTTTTCCGTATTTTTGCGGAAAGGAAGGGCGTTCTCGTAATTGCGCGAGAAGCTTCTAGAAGATGGTGACTAAGGAGGTTTAGGTGGCATATACAATGAATGCGATTAGTGAGTCATATGGATGATTCATCCATGTCATTAATGCATCATAAATGCTTAATGACTCATGGAGATGAATCATCACTAGATATTATCAAGCATGGTTGTTAAATTGTTTTATTTTTCTTTTCTTGATAAAAGAAATGCTTGATATATATTATCATAACTCATTATTCTCACTTCATTATTATCTTCACCTTCTCTCTCCTCAAGCTCTCCCTCTTCAAACCCTAATCCTCCCCTCTCATGTGTTGAGTACAAGGATTAGTTAGACTAATTAAACCATAACTCTCACTCTATATCACCTAGCTTCTTTGATTAGCACTTAAAGAAAGTTAGTTGCCTCAAGTTTAGAGGCTAAGCTTGGAGTAAAGCTCTCGGGTGGATCGTCTACTACTTCGAGAAGGCCGAGGAGGAGGTGGAGTTCGCAAAGACGAAGGACACGGTTCTTTAGGTATAATCCCTTTACATAGTAGTTGTTAACTTCTATGTTTGATGTTAGTTATCGTTTAGCTTCGATTCATGCGGTTAGTCGATGTTTAAGCAAAGAACAAGATCGTTTTTCATATTTCCGCCTCCCCGCAAGTCGTGGGGTGTTGTACATCGACTTACAGATATATGGCGCTGTAATCCCTCAGCGTCGTCAGAGAGGTGGTGGGTCCCAATGACCAATGATCTCTCTTTCCAAAGAGAGGATACCCCCCCATAAGTTTTGAGAAATTTAAAAGAAAGAGAGCAAGCTCTGAGAAGAAGAACTCTTCTTCAAGGTAAAAACAGAGAGATAAAAAATCTCATCAGAAAAAGAACTTGGTTCTTATGCTAGATCATAGATCTTTAAGACAAATTGTCTTTCACAAAAGAGATTATAACATCTCATTATAAAAAGGCGGGGAGAATAATTCAATTCTCTTAGGATAACAGATCCATAAAGGCAAAGCCTTTCACCAAGAATATAAGAGATTGAAACATCTCCTATAAAATAAAAACATTTTTCTTAGATCCATAAGACAAAGTCTCTTATAAGAGAGAATTAATTCTCAGAGCGCAAAGCTGCCTATAAAGAACCTCAGCGCTCCAATTAAACGAAGCGCCCCAGCACTCTGAATCTAGCGCACAGCGCTGCAGAGCCTTAGCGCTCTAAATTTAAAGTAGTGCTCCGCGCTCATTGTCTGGCGCACTACGCCAAGCGCGCCACGTGCTCTTCACGTGTGCGCTATTTCACAGAAGCCCTCAGCGCTCCAAGTCTGGCGCACACCTCCAAGCGCACCACGTGCTCCTCACGTGTGCGCTACTTAAACAGAAGCGCTCCGTGCTCATTGTCTGGCGCACTGTGCCAAGTGCGCCACGTGCTCCTCACGTGTGCGCTATTTCACAGAAGCCCTCAGCGCTCCAAGTCTGGCCCACAGCGCCAAGTGCACCACGTGCTCCTCATGTGTGTGCTACTTAAACAGAAGCGCTCCGCGCTCATTGTCTGGCGCACTGCTCCAAGCGCACCACGTGCTTCTCATGTGTGCGCTATTTCACAGAAGCGCTCTGCGCTAATAGTCTGGCGCACAGCGCCAAGCGCGCCACGTATTCCTCACGTGTGCGCTATTTAACAGAAGCGCTCTGCGCTCATTGTCTGGAGCTCAACGCCAAGCGCCACGTGCTCCTCACGTGTGCGCTGAGAGAACATAAACTGTTCTTTAGATGATAAAGCCCAGAGCCATAATGAGTGCTCAGCATCAAATAAAAAACAAAAGTTGTCAGGACCAATGCTCAGCATTGTTAAATGAAAAAGGACTGAGTCTAATTAAATGTCCAACATTTCAAATGAATGGGCCGAGCCCAAGTTGGCCATAGATCTCCAATTCAGATTAATTGAGCCCATATGCTCATAAATCTTTAATCTTAGTCCCAAATTGGACTACAGATCTCCCAACCAATATTGGTTTAAGGGTACATCTCTTCACTCCTATGATATTTGTCGTTGTAATCCTTTAACGCCTTCAGAGAGGTGACGGGTCCCAACAACCAGACATTTCACGGACTGTGTGGTCCTAAACTCATGGACTATGATGTCCTTAAACTTTACAGACTATGATGTCTCTAAACTACTACGGACTGTGGGGTCCTTAAACTCATGAACTATGATGTCCTTAAACTTTACAGACTATGACGTCTTTAAACTGGACCGTAAAGTCTTTAAACTAAAACAATAGAACCCAAATGCTCTTTTGTTGGATCTAAATGATCCTGTTGAGTAGATCTTAGTCTAAAATTAGACTAACGTATTCTCAACAAAGATTTAAGTTGATCTTAGTCTCAAATGAGATTAACGATCTTTAAACCCAACCCAAACCCAAATGTAAGAAAATACGGATTTGGACTAATCCACGCTCTACGGACGACAGTATAAATTAGTATCCGTATACAATCCACGGGCAACCAAAAATAAAACAAACACACACGACACGAAGTGACCATCTGGAGAAGGAGAAAGTTGTTACCGTGATGCGGTAGCGTAATTAACTGCAGGGGCTTGCGCCTGCAGGGAAGAGCGTCCCCACAATCAAAAACCCCTCAAATGAGGGGGAATCTGACGAAGTCTGCTACAATGGCCGCATCCGTCTAAACCTCCGATACACGGTGCCATAAATCAACTTGGCATCTTCGGAGAGGTGGACGGATAAAACCAAATAACATCTGCCCCCAAATTCAGGCAAGACGTCAGTCTTCCCGGTCTTTCGGCGGAGAACAGATTCTGGCACGCCCGGTGGGAACATTTTCTCTTTCCAATCCACACTTCGTGTGTCGTGTTTTTCCCGCGATCAGATAATCGCGGTGTATATGTTTATGGTTACCCTTAGGGGAGGGGATACTGAAGCCGGTGTTTCGTCTCTATGAAGAATGGCGTTTGCTCTCACTTTAGCAACTCAGGCTCTGTCATATCTGGTAGAGTCAAGTACGGGCCACTTGCAGGCTCAAATCTCTGCAATCCGGCTTTCCAAGAAATCAACGGGCTTCTCTTTGGGTCGATGGTCCCACCTCCCACCCTCTGTGCCTCAACGCCGATGGAGGAAGCCCAGAAGAAGTCTGTCTTCCATAGGCGGGCTCCCCAAGCAGTAGCTTTGCCGACGGAATCAGTCCTCAAACAACTGGTATATGCCAAGGACTAAGGTCGACGTAGGGGGCAGAATATTCAAGCTCTCAAAGGAAATAGGGGGCAGGCTCAGCAAAATCCTGAAGCTAATCAAATCCCGGCCGTAAGAAATGGTCGACGTCGATATCAGCGTCATACAAAATGAGCTGGGGGCAGTTCTTCGTATAGTCCTGTTTCAACCCCAGCGGTGAATGTTGTTGTTCCAACTGGGAACATCTTCAAATTGTTGTGAAGGGTTAGACAAAATTCTCCTACCACAATATTGAAGAAGTCTCCACAACCCATGTAGATCCCACGAGAGCAGAAACCAGTTCGCTCCCTGAGACAACATTCCTCATCTATATATAAGATGTGGAAGCAGGTGAAGGGGACTCATCCCAAGAGGGATCCTGATACAGCGGTTCCTCCCAAAACCAAAGCGGCCTTTCAAAAAAAAAGGAGGCCCAATAAAGCGCAAGTGCCCGAAGCAAACTCCAAAGGCCAAAAACTCCAAACACCCCAAGCCTGGGGGTATGGTAGTTCATATAGTCTACGTGATGAATTCCAAAGACGAAGCTCGAGCTTCTACTGGTCACCGACCTCAAACTCGGTCCTTAACAAAAGTTCAACTGCAACGTGAAAAGCTGCAGGAGATGCTTGCTTAGGCGGCACCACTCGCTAATCCATCGTCTAAGGCAAATCTCGAAGACACGCCTGGAGAAAGAATAGAGAAGGAGTCGTATATTGATTTCCTAAAGCCTGCTCTGAAAAAGGGAGATGCAGAAGCGGCAGAAATGTCCACTAAAATGAACCAGATGGCCCTTCTGATTCAGAATATAGCTGGAATGATGGTTCAATCGGAACCACTGGCAGATGAACTGCCGGTAGTCGGTCTTAAAGATAAGGATGACATTTCAAATCCTCCGCAAAGCTCATCAATGGCTGAGGAGGAAATGATTCCTAAAAGCAAAACTGAACGAATATATCGCTCAGCAAATCGAAGCTCGCTACGCCAATGAAGCCGCAAATAGATCAGTCAAGATTGGTCGACCGTATCTGACATGGCACAAAAATACAGTACCCGCCAGAGTACACACTTCCAATGTGCCACATGTACAAAGGAACTGAGAATTCTCGCCGGCACATTGCGTGATTTGAACCCATGTGCGGCAATACTGATATACTTCTCTTCTGACAGTTCATCGGCTGTCTGGAGGGCATTACCTTCAAATGGTATGCGGAAATCCCGAATGACTCCATGAATACCTTCAACGAAATGGAGATGCCCTCCTGTCATAGATTCGCTAGTTTGAATAAACACACTACCGTGACGGCACTGGTCAACGAAAGGGTTAGACCGAATGAGACTTGGGTTCAATGTGTCACCCGATGGCGAAATCTCTGGTCAAATACAAGCAACGCATCGATGAAGTTACAGTCATGGGAATGCTCATAACCACCCTTGACCCAAATTCAAAGGAGTCCTCGTAAATGGCCCTCTTCAAGCCGACCGCCTTCCAAGAGCTCATGGATAAAATGACTCGATTGGATCAGCTGAGTCAAGACCCTTCATCATCTGATGAAGATGAATGAAAAGCAGAGGTAAGGTGGTATTTGTCGCCGACGCTCAACAAAAAATGAGCGACTTTGAAACAACCTGTCACCAAAATAGCGACGGCGTGGGTACTCGCTCCCCCCGAGGTTTACACAGGGGCATATTTCTCACTGGAGGAAGAATCTCTATGTAAGATGGTCCTTTCTTTTCAAAGAATAGAAAGGATATCAAGGGGCTTACAAACGAGTCCTGCAGTCAAATGGAATATCCCACTTGAAACAGAAAAAGGGTATGTCCACAAGCAAAATGAGCACGGATGAAAACCCGAAAGGGCACCATGAGTAAAAACAGCAGAACTACCGGCGATATTTGTGAAAACCCGAAAGGGCACAGACTCGTAATAAAAAAACGGTACGTCCGCAAGCAAAATGGGCACGGATGAAAACCCGAAAGGGCTCCGTGAGTAAAAACAGCAGGGCTACCGGCGAGTCTGTGAAAACCCGATAGGGCGCAGACTCGTAAAAAATTCATGCACACTGGCAAGATCCTTTCGACCTTGTAAGGAGAAAATACATGCGTGAGATCCTTACGGCTCATAAGGGAGCAACACACTTAGGGATCCCCATGATTCCTAGGGAGAAATGCACTTACGAGATCCTCATGACTCGTAAGGAGAAACATCTTTATGAGACCCTTATGGCTCATGAAGTCAAAAGCCTTAGTCGACAGGATCCCAACCATGTTTGCTAAGCCATCTTTGTTCGAATCGATAAAGGCAAATGATGATTCGCTGGCAATGTCCCAGTTGTAGCGATGTTGATGCTTAAATTAGTATCAAATTCCAAGTCCTTTCACGGCTAATGATTATTCGCTCCTGGTAACAATCCAGTCGCAGCGATACTGATGCTAAGATTGGTATCAGATCTTGAGTTCCATACTCGCAAAAAGAAAAAAGAGAAAGAAAAAGAAAAAAAGGGTACGTACAAAAGCAAGATGGGCACGGATGAAAACCCGAAAGGGCTCCGTGAGTAAAAACAGCAGGGCTATTGGCGAGTTTGTGAAAACCCGAAAGGGCGCAATCTCATTAATAGACACTTGCAAGGTACTCTTGACCTTGTAAGGAGAAAACTACCTGCGTAAGATCCTTACGACTCACAAAGGAGCAACACACTTAGGGATCCCCTCGATTCCTAAAGAGAAATTACACTTACGAGATCCTCATGACTCGTAAGGAGAATTCCCCTTTGAGACCCTCACGGCTCATAGGATTCAAAAGCCCTAAGCTGCAGGGATCTAAACTTGTTCTTAAGCCGTCATACGCCTCAATTTTGCCCTACAAACGGTTCAATATTGACCCTTGTATACAATCCACGGGCACAAATAAACGTCTCCCCCATTAAGTCCCTCCTACGACGAGGAATGTACTCATTTGGTGAACAAACACTTGTAGGTCCTCTCAACTAGCAAGAAGAAAACACTCTTGTAAGATCCTTACGACTTATAAGAGAACACACAATTAAGAATCCTCACGATTCCTAAGGAGAAACGACACCTACGAGATCCTCACGACTCGTAGGGAGAAACACCTTTATGAGACCTTTACGGCTGATGAAGTCAAAAGCCTTAGTTGACAGGATCTTAACCCTGTTTGCTAAGCCACCTTTGTTCGAACCGACGAAGGCAGATGATGATTCGCTCATGGCAATATCCCAGTTGTAGCGATGCTGATGCCTAAATCGGTATCAAATTCCAAGTCGTTTTATGGCAAATGATGATTCGCTCCTGGCAACATTCCAGTCGCAGCGATGCTGATGTTCAGATTGGTATCAGATCTTGAGTTCCGTACTTGGAAAAAAATGCATATGAAATAACCGAAATGTTTGGGCAACTCGCAATAAAAATCAGCGAGTAAAATATATGCATATAAAAATAGCCAAAATGTTTGGGAAACTCGCAATAAAAATCAGTAAGTAAAATATATACATATAAAAATAGCCGAAATGATTGGGCACCATGAAAAATAGCCGAAATGATTGGGTAATCGTGACTTTTGCGATATAAAAAGCTGAAATGATAGAGCATCGCGGAAAGAAATAAAAAAATGAAAGAATGAAACTTTTGCCCTGCAGGTAAGTCCATACTGACCCCTGTTTACAATCCATGGGCATAAACGAAAGGGAATTTCATTTCCCCACCAGATCTTGTCAAAAGGAGAGTCAGATCTCAACGGCAACATCTGCATTCCAGAAGAACAACAACGGCGTTCCTCCTCATTCCAGCAAGATGTGGACGCGACGTCAACAAAGTGGAGCCACGGCAAAATCCCTAGTTCTCAGACTCTACGGTCCACAGACAACCTAGAGTCAACCAATGACCTCCCCGCCGGATCAATACTCCGTCTCGGAAACAAGTCAACCAACCCCAGGGAAATCAGTGTCCTTGGCAAAATACCTTGATTCAGGGAAATCAACATCCTTGACGAGAGCATCTCGATTCACATCGACCCGCAAGGAAATCAGTGTCTTTACAGGAATACCTCGATTCGTCTCAATTTCGAGGAAACTAGTGTCCTTGGTAAAATACCTCGATTCAGGGAAATCAGCGTCCTTGACGAGAGCATCTCGATTCATGTCAACCCGCAAGGAAATCGGTGTCTTTGCAGGAATACCTCGATTCGTCTCAACTCTGAGGAAATCAGTGTCCTTGGCAAATACCTCGATTCAGGGAAATCAGCATCCTTGACGAGAGCATCTCGATTCGCGTCGACCCGCAAGGAAATCAGTGTCTTTGCAAGAATATCTCAATTCGTCTCAACTCCGAGGAAATCAGCGTCCTTGGCAAATACCTCGATTCAGGGAAATCAGCATTCTTGGCGAGAGCATCTCGATTCGCATCGACCCGCAAGGAAATCGGTGTCTTTGCAGGAATCTCTCGATTCGTCTCAACTCCGAGGAAATCAGTGTCCTTGGCAAATACCTCGATCCAGGAAAATCAGCATCCTTGGCGAGAGCATCTCGATTCGCTCGACCCGTAAGGAAATCGGTGCCTTTGCAGGAATACCTCGATTCGTCTCAACCCCCAGGGAAATCAACGTCCTTGGCAAAAAACTCTATACAGGGAAATCAGCATACTTCATGAGAGCATCTCGATTCACGTTGACCAGAAGAGAAATTAGTGTCTTTGTAGGAATCTCTCGATTCGTTTCAACTCCGAGGAAATCAGTTTCCTTGGCAAATACCTCGATCCAGGGAAATCAGCGTCCTTTGCGAAAGCATCTCGATTCACGTCGACCCGTAAGGAAATCAGTGTCTTTACAGGAATATCTCGATTCGTCTCAACCCCCAGGGAAATCAGCATCCTTGGCAAAAACCTCTATTCAGGGAAATCAGCATCCTTGGCAAAAACCTCTATTCAGGGAAATCAGCATCCTTAATGAGAGCATCTCGATTCGCGTCGACCCGTAGAGAAATCAGTATCTTTACAGGAATATACGACGTTAACAAACGGAGTCATAGCAAAGTCCCTAGTTCTAAGTCTTGACGGCCACATCTGTAGCCTGGAGACCCACAACAGCGTTCCTCCTCATTCCAGCAGGATTCAGACGCGACAATCAATCTCGGAGTCACGGCAGAGTCCCTAGTTCCAAGTCTCGACGGCCACATCTACAGCCTGGAGACCCACAACAGCGTTCTTCCTACAACAGGATGCAGACGCGACACCAACAACGGAGCCACGGCAAAGTCCTTAGTTTCAAGTCTCGACGGTTCACCAACAACCTAGAGACCACCTCGACGTTCGTATCGATACAACAGACGCGATGTCACCCCAGCGTTCTTCCCCCAGCAGGATGCAGACGCGACACAAAATAACGGAGCCATGGCAAAGTCCCTAATTCCAGGTCCCGACGGTTCACCAACAACCTAGAGACCACCTCGACGTTCATCTCGATACAGCAGACGCGATGTCACCCCAGCGTTCTTCCTCTAACAGGATGCAGACGCAACACCAACAACGGAGCCACGGAAAAGTCCCTAGTTCTAGATCCCAATGGTTCACCAACAACCTAGAGACCACCTCGACGTTCGTTTTGATACCCCAGCGTTCTTCCTACAACAGACGCAATGTCACCCCAGCGTTCTTCCTCCAACAAGATGCAGACGCGACACCAACAACGGAGTCATGGCAAAGTCCCTAGTTCCAAGCCTCGACAGTTCACCAACAACCTAGAGACAACCACGACATTCATCTCGATACAGCAGACGCAATGCCGGCAAATGAAGTGAAGGCAATATTCCTAGCTTTAGGGTCTTGACGGCAACTCATATAAAACCTGAAAGATTATCGGAGATCATCCCACACCAGCGCGGAGTGGTTATGACTCATCGGAGCTCCCAAACTGAGCCTAATCTTAAGTAAAAAGTGACATGGAATATCCTTAACGCTTGCTCTTTCGATGGTAATACTACCTGGAAGATTGATTGAAGACGTCTTGTCCAGCCCCCGAAGGGATCAGAGACATGACAGTCGCAAGGCTACTCGAACAGCATAATTGCCTATCGAGAAATACATCAGCCAACGCGACGGTACGACGGACAAAACCCTAGTACCATATATCCTAACGGACCTCTATCATAAAGAGCAGAGGTTAACTGTGACGTTAGGACATCCTTGAGAGAACTTCTCGATTCGTCTCGACTAGTAAGGAAATTAGTGTCCTTGCGGGAACTTCTCGATTCGTCTCGACTCGTAGGGAAAAGCCTTAGGCAATGGGGATAAGGACCTGTTTCCTAAGCACTGGGGCCCTGCAAGTTGGTCCAAAATGGACTCTTGCATACTATTCACGGGCTACACTCTCCGAAGTCGAATCTCGATAGGAGGGAAACAACCACTTACGAGTCCTCTCGACTTATAAGCGGGAAAATTCTCTTGTGAGATCCTTATGACTCTCAAGAGAAGGCACACTTAGGAATCCTCACGATTCCTAAGGAGAAAATACACCTACGAGATCCTCTCGACTCGTAGGGAGAAAAGTCTTTATGAGACCCTCATGGTTCATAAAGTTGAAAAGTCTTAGGTGACAGATCCTAACCCTGTCTTCTAAGCCATCACTACCTACAAAGAGGTCAGGATGAACTATCTATGGGCTACACTCTCCGAAGTCAAATCTCGACAAGGAGGGAAACAATCACTTATGAGTCCTCTCGACTTGTAAGGGAGAAAATTTTCTTGTGAGATCCTTACGACTCTCAAGAGAAAATGCACTTAGGAGTCCTCACGACCCCTAAGGAGAAAATACATCTGCAGGATCCTCTCTACCTGTAGGGAGAAAAGTCTTTATGACACCCTCATGGCTCATAAAGTTGAAAAGTCTTAGGTGGCAGATCCTAACCCTGTCTCCTAAGCCATCGCTTCCCTACAAGGAAGTTAAGGTAGACTATCTACGAGCCACACTCTCCGAAGTCAATATCGACAAGGAGGGAAACAATCACTTATGAGTCCTCTCGACTTGTGGGTGAGAAAATTCTCTTGGGAAATCCTTATGACTCTCAAGAAAAAATGCACTTAGGAGTCCTTACGACCCCTAAGGAGAAAATACACCTGCGGGATCCTCTCGACCTGTAGGGAGAAAAAACCTTCTTGAGACCCTTACGGCTCATGAAAATGAAAAAATCTTAGGCTACAAGGACCCTATACTTATCTCCTAAGCCCTCAATTCTATAGCCATGCATAAATCTACACTACTTCACCTACGTACATACTTACGTGGGAAAAGTAGTGGGGGGCATTTGTTCCCGTCAAAAATTTCTGCCCAAAATAGCCCAAGGTATCAAATGGCAGCGATACGCTTAAGAAAATATGAACCAGTATTTTCCGGGCTGTATTTTGATAAACTTCCGAATGAGAAATAGCTAAATTCTGATGGTATCGAAAGGTTCTCGAAAAAACCTTCGATTTGATATATTATGGGCCTCATAATTCATTCGGGATCAAAAGTTATGAGCAAATGTGCTATGCACGTGTAATCTAAGGAAGAAAATGCGAACCAGTATTTTCCAGGCTATATTTTGATAAAATACTGAATGAGAAACAGCTAAATTCTGATAGTATCAAAATTGTCTCGAAAATTCCTTCGATTTGATATATTATGGGCCTCATAATTCATCCGGGATCAAAAATTATGAGCAAATGTGCTACGCACGTGTAATTTAAAGTAATGCTCTACTACATGGGGGATACATTTTTAGTCCCACAACGGGAAAAAGAGAGATCCCTTCTCTACCACTCCCATATAAATAAGAGGGGATACCTCTTAGAAAAGGTAGAGAATTCAATTCTCAAAGGAGATTAGTTCTCCATAGGAGCTTGCTCCCCCCATAATGCGCATATACGCAAGCGCCATGTGCGCCACGTGCAATGCACGTGCGCCCGCCACATGCGCACCACACGCAAAGCACGTGCGCCCGCAACATGCGCGCCACGTGCAACGCACGTGAGATAAACACGTGCAACGCACGTGGCAGTGGGAGAATTCAATTCTCAAAGGAGCTTAGTTCTCCATGTTAGGGCCTTAGCTACCCCCATGATGTGCAAGCGTCACGTGCGACGCACGTGCGTCCAATACGTGCGACGCACGGAACGCAAAGAGGCTTTTTCAGGAGTTAGGAGTTTAAGCTTCAACATATTCTTCCTCCTGATAAGTGGGACATAGTTCAAAGGGTACATCCCTCCACACCATCGATATATGTCGCTATAATCTCTCAGCATCGTCGGAGAGGTGGTGGGTCCCAACGACCAATGATCTCTCTTTCCAAAGAGAGGATACCCCCCCATAAGTTTTGAGAAATTTAAAAGAAAGAGAGCAAGCTCTGAGAAGAAGAACTCTTCTTCAAGGTAAAAACAGAGAGATAAAAAATCTCATCAGAAAAAGAACTTGGTTCTTATGCTAGATCATAGATCTTTAAGACAAATTGTCTTTCACAAAAGAGATTCTAATATCTCATTATAAAAAGGGGGAGAATAATTCAATTCTCTTAGGATCACAGATCCATAAAGGAAAATCCTTTCACCAAGAACATAAGAGATTGAAACATCTCCTATAAAATAAGAACTTTGATCTTAGATTCATGAGACAAAGTCTCTTATAAGAGAATTAATTCTAAGAGCGCAAAACTGCCTATAAAGAGCCTCAGCGCTCCAATTAAACAAAGCACCCCAGCACTCCAAATTTAGCGCACAGCGCTGCAGAGCCTTAGCGCTCCAAATTTAAAGAAGTGCTCCGCGCTCATTATCTGGCGCACTGGGCCAAGCACGCCATGTACTCCTCACGTGTGTGCTATTTCACAAAAACCCTCAGCGCTCCAAGTCTGGCGCCAAGCGCACCACGTGCTCCTCACGTGTGCGCTACTTAAACAGAAGCGCTCCGCGCTCATTGTCTGGCGCACTGCGCCAAGCGCGCCACGTGCTTCTCACGTGTGCGCTATTTCACAGAAGCGCTCTGCACTAATAGTCTGGCGCACAGCGCCAAGCGCGCCACGTGCTCCTCACGTGTGCGCTACTTAGCAGAAGCGCTCTGCACTCATTGTCTGGTGCTCAGTGCCAAGCACACCATGTGCTCCTCACGTGTGCGTTGAGAGAACATAAACTGTTCTTTAAATGATAAAACCCAGAGCCATAATGAGTGCTCAGCATCCAATAAAAGATAAAAGTTGTCAGGACCAATGCTCAGCATTGTTAAATGAAAAAGGACAGAGCCTAAATTAATGTCCAATAGTTCAAATGAATGGGCCGATCCCAAGTTGGCCACTGATCTCCAATTCAGATTAATTGAGCCCATATGCTCATAAATCTTTAATCTTAGTCCCAAATTGGACTACAGATCTTCCAACCAATATTGGTTCAAGGGAACATCTCTTCACGCCTCTAATATTTATCGTTGTAATCCTTCAATGCCTTCAGAGAGGTGGCGAGTCCCGACAACCAGACATTTCACGGATTGTGGGGTCCTTAAACTCATAGACTATGATGTCCTTAAACTTTACAGACTATGATGTCTCTAAACTACTACGAACTGTGGGGTCCTTAAACTCATGGACTATGATGTCCTTAAACTTTACAGACTATGACGTCTTTAAACTGGACCGTAAAGTCCCTAAACTAAAACAATAGAGTCCAAATGCTTTTTTGTTGGATTTAAATGATCATGTTGAGTAGATCTTAGTCTAAAATTAGACTAACGTATCCTCAACAAACGTTTAAGTTGATCTTAGTCTCAAATGAGATTAACGATCCTTAAACCCAACCCATACCCAAATCTAAGAAAATACGGATTTGGACTAATCCATGCTCTACGGGTGACAACATAAATTAGCCTCCGTATACAATCCACGGGCAACCAAAAATAAAACAAACACACACGACACGAAGTGACCATCTGGAGAAGGAGAAAGTTGTTACCGCGATACGGTAGCGTAATTAACTGCAGGGGCTTGCGCCTGCAGGGAAGAGCGTCCCCATAATCAAAAACCCCTCAAACGAGGGGGAATCTGACGAAATCTGCTACAACGGCCGCATCCGTCTAAACCTCCGATACACGGTGCCATAAATCAACTTGGTATCTTCGGAGAGGTGGACGGATAAAACCAAATAGCATCTACCCCCAAATTCAAGCAAGACGTCAGTCTTCCCGGTCTTTCGGTAGAGAATAGGGGCCCCGGGTTCGCTTCGCGGCCTGACACGGGATCAGAGGGAACTTGAAGAACCCCTCACCCTTAGCCTCCTCCAGTAGCACTGCTTGCAAGACGTTGAGCGGGGTGTACTCCTGGAACTTCGGATGGTAGGGCTGCTGACGCTCTGGTCTCTCTTCCCTTGCCCTCTTCTTCTAGTCGGGTCGGTCTGCCCGGGGAAGATTCGCATTCACCTCGGACTCGAGCTGGACTTTGCGCTCGGTCCATGCCTTCACTTCGGCCATGGTCTTAGGTTACGCCAGTGCAAAGGAGCGTAGCCATTCCTTGTGCCTGAGACCCGACCTGAGTACTGTGATGACTGTTTCATCCCGATGCTCGGGGACCTCAAGAAGGGCGTTGTAGAAGCGGGTGACGTAAGTTTTGAATGTCTCCTTGTCCCGGTTCTTGATTGTGAATAGGTAGTCGACCGTGCACTTCTGCCGATGGTTCCCGACAAAGTGGCCGAGGAACTGAGTGGCCAGCTCGTCGAAGGTTGAAATCGTGCGAGGCTCGAGTCCTCGGAACCAGTCCCGCCCGGAGCGGATGAGGGTGGCCGGGAAAGCTCGACACTGGGCGGCGGCGGAGTGGTCTTGGAAACTCATCCCCGCTGTGAAAGCATCCAAATGGTCCTTCGGGTCGGTTTTCTCGTCAAAGAGAGAGACCTTTGGGGGATTTTTGCGCGAGGAGACATGGACGGCGAGCAGCTCCTCAGTGAATGGCTTGGTGAGCGAGTCGGCGGCGTACTTAGCCCCGTCGCCTGAGAGGTGACCTTCCCGACGTATGCCCTCGATCTTCTTCTCGAGGGCGTCGAGTCGGCCGTGGTACCCCAAGGATTCAGCACCCCCCGATCCCTGGCCTTTCTGTGGGAGACCCGCGTCTGGGCGGCCCCGGTTCCTCTCGATGATGTTCCTCAGATTCCCGGGCGAGGTGGCCCTCGAGCCTCCGTGGCGAGCCCCGTCCTCGTAACCCCCTCGAGGGAGGGGGTGTTGGTCATGCCTGGGAATAGGCGAGCTGACTGACATCTCCTCGGGAGGGTAAAGGTCGCGAGGAGGCTCAAGGAGAGGCGCCCTAGCGGCGGATCTTGGCGTGGATTTGTGGGGCGCCCAGCGGGCTGTAGAGAGTACCGGTCCGGGAGATCTGTGGCCGTGGGAGGTAGCTTGTCGGTGGTAGGCCATGCTGACGTGGGCAGAGACTTCTCAAGGCGGAGGAGCGATGATTTGGGGTTCAGGCCCTGCCGTTTGAACGCGGAAGAGCGCGTCCATGATGGACGCTAGTCGGTCTATTCGACCGGCAAGGGCATGGATGACAATCGCCGGGGGAGGTTCATCCGAGCCTTCGATGAAGGGAAGGCGGCGGCTGGTGCTTGGATCTTCAGGGTGATCGCTCGCCATGTGGTTGGAGATCGGGAGAAGAACTTTTATTTTTATGGAGTTATTCCCACAGACGGCGCCAGCTAATGGAGGCACGTTTTCGGTCTCCTTCAGATGTTGTCTCCCGTTGATCTGCCAATGGCTGCGATTGACAGCTGGGATTTTTTCTGGGGCTTGATCTCCTGCGATGTGTGGATCTCAATGGGTTGGAGGAGATTTGCGCCGAGTACCTGCAAGGAAGTCTCGGGGTGGTTTGGTACCACCGAGGACCCTCCAACGATCAAGTCAGTAACAAGATCCGAGCAGAGTAACGGCTTAGTGGAGTAAAAAATGGCTTCCTTGATCCCTCTGGGAGAAGGGTTTATATAGCGGCGGAAGCATGCAGGGGCAGGCGCGAGAATTGCGCCGGCCGTTACGCTCCCAACGTCACGCCCGCGTGATAAGAGGATCTTCTTACTAATGGCGAAACAGGCTCGTTAATGGGGATCGTAATGGCGGGGAACGTGGGATGTGGCCGGCGGAGATCTCGCGCATGGTGAGATTTGTGGAGCGGCGGTTACGCCTGGGAGTGGTACTGCTGGTCGGTCGATGAGACCGAGGAAAATGGCCTCGGCGAGAGAGCTCGGGGCGAGCGGGAGAGCCGAGGAATCTTGGTCCTGTGATAGCTCGGAGGTAAGCTGGGAGGCCGAGGGAGCTAATTTATGCATGCGGGTCGGGCACATGGGTGGCCTAGTCGGCCCCTGTAGGCCCTTTCTTCTGAGCTCTGGGACACGTCATCTGCCACGTGTCACGATCTGGGACATCGCCGATATCGAGCATCATCAAAGATCAATAGTCGTATTTGGGATTGAGATCAATTTAGGAAATAATGAACCCATAGGCTTGGTTAATCTGGGTTAGAGACCTAGCCAACTTGGGCTTGGTCCATTCAGTTTTCATTTTATTTGAGGAGGAGTGCTAAGCACTTGTTTGGGCTCAGTCCCCTTTTTGTGCAAAAAGTGCTGAGCACTTATGTAAGTTCTGATACTCACACATAACCATGTGGGGTTTTCAGTCACGGAGATTTGCCCAATATGTGTCAAACACTTTACCCCTTTTGTCTTTTTATGGAGTGATGAGCTCTCTTTATGGCGCCCACGTGCGAAGCATATGAGGCACAAGGCGCTGCCTAGTGAATGTCAAGCACTTTTTATTCTATGGCGCCCACGTGAGGGACAAGTGAGGCATTGGGCGCTGGGCACCACTCACTGGGTGCTAAGCACTCCTTTATTTTATAGCGCCCACGTGAGAGGCACGTGGGACGCTGGGCGTTGAGCGCCAAACACTGAGTGCTAAGCACTCCTTATTTAGTGAGGCACCCACGCGAGAGGCACGTGAGGCGCTGGGCGCTGAGCGCCGCTTATTAGGTGTTAAGCGCTCTTTATTTAGTGAGGTGCCCACGTGAGGGGCACGTGAGGCGCTGGCGCTGAGCGCCACTTATTAGGTGTTAAGCAATCCTTATTTTGTGAGGCGCCCACGTAAAGGGCACGTGAAGCGCTGGGCGGTGATTTTTCCTTGTAGATTTTGTTTTGAGGAATTCAATTTTCTGGTTCTTTTCTGAATCTTTGATCTCCAAGAGCAAGTTCTTCCCGATGAGAATTAAATTCTCAACTTGTGGGAGACTTGTCTTGTGGATCTCAGATCCAAAGAAAGAACTAAGTTCTTCTTTTAAAAGGGTTAAACCCTTCAATAGATAAACGAGACGCTCTGATCTCTCTTCTTTTTTATTTACCTAGAGCTTTATTTCCTGAGAAGGGAGATCTTCTTCTTTCTTCTTTTTTGAAGCTTTCTGCTTTGTTTTTTCGAAGCTTATGGGGGGTTCCTCCTTTTTAGACTTGAAGCCTTGGGTCCTTTATATTATAGAGACAAGTCTGTTATTAGTTGAAGAAATCTCTCATTAAGATATTCTAATTGATTTGGGGATTTTTACCCATCATTGGATTTTTGATCTAAGGGCTTCTGTTTTACAAAATATAGTCTTCTTGTTTTTAACAAGATTGGGGACATATTTACCCATACAGAATTTATTCTGTAGATCGGTGATTCTTTAATCACCATTGGATTTTTAATCCAACGGTACTTTATTTTACAGAGGGCAATCTTTCTTGTTTAGAAAGATTTGAGGAATATTTCCTCACAACAGAATTTAATTCTGCATCCTGATGATTTATCATCTCCGTTGGATTTTTGATCCAACGGCTCTGTTTAACAGAGAGTAGAATTTAATTCTACAAGGCGCCAGCGCTCATGTGCTGTGCACGTGGGCACTTATTAAGGTTTTAATTCTTTCATGTGCTTTGCATATTCGCACCCACATGAGGAGCACGTGCGGCGCTAATGACTCTGGTACTGGCGCCCTCGTGGAAAGCACGTGAGGCGCTGCTCAAGATTTTTGTGTGCTTTGCAAATGGGTGATGTTCATATAAGAGTTTTTAACTCCGGCGCTAGCGCCCTCGTGGAAGGCACTTGAGGCGCTGCCTCCTGAGTTTTAAACAGAGCTTTACTCTTTTATTGGGGGAAACATACATGTTCATCAAAATTCTAATTATTATAAATCACCCTCGAGGTTTATTTTTAAACCATATTAAAGTATTTTTCACAAAACCCTCTCGAGAAATGCAAATAAAATAAATATAAAGTAAACAACAATAATAAATATTTAAGAACTCTAGATTAATATAGGTTTAAGCGGTATCATTTCTCTTGAGTCCCGGGAAGCCGAAGAAAGTGAGTGCTTGCATATTCAGGTTAGACAACTTAACAGAGTTATCAATGGCAATTGTCTTGAAAATAGACACAAATGTTGTCGTCCATGTGCAGCGGTTGCCGATTTTCTCTCGAACATAAGATTTTTAATAGTTAAATCAATTCATATGAAAAAGACTATAAAACTCGAATCTAAACTTGAACATGAACTCGAACCCAGTCTACTCGAATTAACTTGACTCGAACAAAGATTGCAATTGATATGACTTGCATTTTACTCGACTCACTCGACTTCATCCTACCCTTTTGCAATCTATAGTTTCGATCAAGACATGTTATAATCAATCAATCAAATTAATCATGTATATTATACAATTATAGACTATTTATACTCGGGGTGCTTGGGATAGTTCCTTGTGTGAATCCAACGGAGTTTTAAGAGTCCCATATTAACCTTTTTTTATTTTACTCGAATATCGGTCAAGTCGACTCATCCACAGCCTAGAGCCTCGATGCTAACACATGAAATGAGCCCATGTTTCCTTTCTCCTGGGGCCCCACTCTTGAGCTTGTGAATACTTCTACGGTTGCGTTGACATTCACATTTGGAACTTAACGTTAACATAGTGACCATATAAATACCTATAGTGTATATTTACCCATGAACATATACTTTTACTCGTCATATATATATATATATATATATATATTACACTTGTCATTTTCTTTACTCTTGCTACATCCTTGGGACTTACTGAGCGCTAGCTCGCTAACGGGCATTCCACCCACTTTTGTTTTTTCTTGGAATGTTCGTCAGATACGTTCGAGACGGAAGAAGTAGAGGCCATAGAGGAGGACTATAACCAGATTGCTACTCAGGATCAGCTTAGCTGCATTTTTTCTTCCAGTTTATATATGCCACATATTTAGGGACTTTCTTTTATTGTATTTACTTTTCAGTTGAAACTCATGTACTTATAATTATTTGAAGTTGAATGTAAATAAAGATATTTTTTGAAATTTTTACAGTCTCCATTTATTCTTGCATTATGTATTATTGTTTCAATACGCTTAGTATATTTATGTAGGAAATGGATTTCTCTGGATAAATATGTCGCGGACTTGCCACGTCATCGTTTCCATCTATTGGGAAGCGAGGCGTGACATAAGGCACGTTTCGATTTTTTGAATGTGAGATCCTCGATAATATCAAGTAATTTTCATACTATCATCGAGAATCGTACACTTAGTATATATTATAAGATTTTCGTGTCATTTTGATATTCAAGGTTCAATTCACAATGAATATGGTTGAGAAACATATTCGCATATACACATATATACACACATACACACGCAAGCATACTCACACACACACAAGCATACACACACATACACATACACACATAGACACACACATAGACACATTCACTAAATTACTATAAAACACCTAAAATATTTATCCCTAAACCACCCTTTGCTATTGTTGTTTTCTCACTAAACTAGTTTAAAAATTTTCCTAAGCAAACTATTTATTCAATTTTACTGAAATACCCTTAACTATTGTTGGTTTTCCACTAAACTACTTTAACAAAATTAAATAAACAATTCATCTTCTTAAATTAACTAAATTACTATAAATTTCACTAAAATACCCTTAACTATTGTTGCAATTCCACTAAAATACCCTTAAATATTGTTGCTTTTCAATAAACTGCCTAGAAAAATTAGCTAAATTTCCCAACCCCTAGCCCTAACACTTAACTCTAGCCCTAACCCTAACCCGGCCTTAACCCCAACCCAAACCCTTCCTAACCCATCAACAACAGCAACACCATCAACAACAGCAACATCGACAACATCAACAACATCAACAACACAATTTTTGGCTGGAAGCAAAAAATTTAAAATTAAACAAAAGATTAAAATTAAACCAATTTTACTTACCTATTGTCAAAGATGATCACGGAGCAGAGCTCGATCGAGCTATGGTTTCAATTGACGGCGGCGTCGAGCTTCGACGAGCTCGATCTCGGGGGCTAGGGCTTCGATCGAAGGGGCCGGGCTCGAACAGGGAGGCGAGGTGGCGTGGGCTTTGACGGGGGCATCACGGCGGCAGTTTCGACGGTAGAGGCGGTGGTGCCTGGAAGAGAGGGAAAGAGGTGGTGTAACGATGTTGAAATCACTGTACAGAAAATTCTTGTTATTGTACAGAAAAGAGTATTACAACCTGTGTAAGAGTTAAAAGTTACTTTTGTTAAATAAAAGCAAGAAACAACTTGTAGCTTACCGGTAAAGCCTTTGCACTGCTGTGACGTAGCCTGTGTGTTCGATTCCCATCAGACACAATTATTTTTTTTGATTTTTATTTTTATTTTTTGGAAGCCCAAGAGTTGCACGTGCAATATACGAGGAAATGAAAAGTTCAGAAAAATCAAACATGCACAAAATTGAGTAAATACAGAAAAACCCATGTGGTACGAATCTTAAGGAAAACCCTCGAGATCCGATCGGCGAAAATGTCCCATGGGCCGGCGCCGACGATCTTGATCCATCTAAATTACTCTGTGCTTTGTACACTTGTTCCTTCATCTCTCCTTAACTCTTCTGCACTGTTTGATTTCCCTGCAATCAAACAGAGACCATTCATTTCACCATTTAATATCATTTTAATGCTTTTTAATCCAAAATTTTAATTCTCAAACCCTAATTCTTCACTATAAATACCATCCCTTTCTTTAGCCCTTCACCATTCTGAAATTCTAGCAAAAATTCTCTCAAAAAGTTCTTAAGTGCAAATGAAGTCAAATGGAGTTAGAGATCAAGCTCTTTCCGTCGAAGATCGAAGCCAATTCCAGAGCTCCCGCGATGCCACGAAGCCTCCTTCTTCTTCCCAATCCTTTTCTTAAGATTTCCAAACTGTAAGTCCCTCCCAACTCTCCTTCTTTACATTGAAATTCATCTCCAAATCATATATCGGTAAAGTGGAGTTATTCCCGATATCTTTTCTTTTAAAATCTAAAACTTCTTTTTCCTTTATATCTTGGACAATCTAATTTCACCATTCTATTTGTAAATCTAATTACCAATGATTAGATTCAGGTTTAACCAAAATTTTCGTGTGAAACAAACATAATCGAAGTTTTTCATTAAAATACCTTGAACTTTATTATCATCTCTTTTCGATTTTGTTAAAACAATACCCTTAGGAAAAATTTCACGGGGTAACGACCTACTCTACATGCACACTTTAGTTTCATAGCACCATACCTATTTAGATGTATATTTGGTTCAAAGAATAACCTTTACAATAAAATACCACATCTTTTAAAAAACCTGATTTCTTTTAAAATGGTATTTTGAAAATCCTTGCCAAATACGTCTCTACAACCATCGTTAGGGGACCCACTAATAGATGGTACGGATTATCGCACATCCTTAGGATAATAAAGCGAGATGCAGAACTCCTCACGGAGTATTCGATTTCGAAAGGAAATAAAATATGATTTTTAATAAATGTGACTTTTCTAAATAAAAATATTTTTTAAAAAAAATTATATAAAATTATAAATCCATATTTTCATTATATTATGAAGCTATATTTTTCTTAAAATGAAAGGTTAAAAAATGTTAATCAAATACAATCAAGTTACCAAAAAGAACTAGTTTTCTATAAAATACCATAAACTTTTAAAAGCTAAGTATTTATCATTAAAATACCCCAATACTTAAAATACATGTTCATGAAAACCCTAAGTAATGCAAATCACCTCAAGGTTTATTTTTAAACTATATTAAAATATTTTTTCATAAAACCCCCTCGAGATATACAAAACAATATTTTAAGGACTTTAGTAAATATAGGTTTAAGCGGAATCAATTCTCTTGAGCCCCAGGGATCCGCAGAAAGTGAGTGCTTGCTTATTCAGGTTAGGAAATTTAACGGAGTTATCAATGGCAATTGTCATGGAAAAAGACACAAATCCTGCCGTCCATGTGCAGCAGTTGCTGATTATTCCCAAACCTAAGAATTCAAGAGTTAAATCCGTTCACAAGTGTCTGACTCAATCTGAGTCCAAACACAAAATTGAATCCAAAATCAAACATGAACTTGAATACTTGATCATGAACATGAACATTCGAATTCAAACATTAAACTCAAACTTGCATACTTGACTCGACTTGACCGAACCATGGTTATAACTTGACATGAACTCAACATAATTACTTGAACACATGATTACATTCTGAATGAATCTGAACATTTTATATCCATAGTTTCGGCCAAAACCTGTAAACATAATCTATGCAATACATTACGCGGGGATAAAGGGGTAGATTGGTACGGAATGTATATCGTGGCACGAGAGGTCACTTTAAAACACCTACATGAATTCACGTGCCGTTATCCCATGGGTTATGACGGGGCCTTGTACTACATGTTAGCATAGTCCACGAGGTAAGATGGACTCCTCTCGTATACATGAATATCTTCTTTATCAAACCATAAATAACCACGTTAAAATAACTATCCTATACCTTTGAACGATCATATACATACTTACCTATTCATTTCACATTACATACTATCTTCTATTTCTTCTTTGGGACTTACCGAGCACTAGTTCGCTGACGACATTCTTTTCTGTTTCTTTCTTTGGGATTTTCTTTAGGAGGGCCAGACTCTGAGGAGATAGAGCCGAGCCAGGAGTACTTTGACTAGCTTACAGCTCAGCCTGACTACTAGTTCTTTCTGAACTTATTTTCTGTATGCCATTGTTTAGGCATTTGCTTTATATCATTGTATCTTTTTATTATAAACAGTTGTATATAAAGTTGAATGTAAATAAATTTGTTGTTTCATTTTATTACTCTTGTCATTCTTGTTTGTTATATTGCTTAATTATGCATTACGTATTTATTTCATAGTAAATACATAGCGGGCTTGCCACATCGCCGTTTCCGTCTACTGGGAAGCGGGGCGTGACAGGTGGTGCCTGCGAGAGAGGGGGAGAAACTGTGTAAGTGAGAGACGGAGAGAGAGAGAGGGAGAAAGTGAGGTGGGCTTACATCGGTGGCAAAGGCTTGAAGGAGAAATAGGTGGAGGGGGGTCGATCGTCGAGGAAGAGGGAGGATCTGATCGGAGGAGGAGGACGAGCTTCGGGGACAAAAAGGAGGAGGAGGACGAGCTCCGGGGCTCAATCGGAGGAGGAGGACGAGCTTCGAGGCTGAAGAGGAGGAGGAGGAGGGCTAGTTTTTTTTTTGGGTGAAAATGAGGGGAGTGTCTTAGCTCAAGCCCCTTAATTATTTATTGGGTTATTCCGTCGGGTACTAGCCAACGGAATAACTAAATAAAATTATTAAACCTCCCGGCGACCCATTTTGCTTATTTCGGGTTTATTCCGTCGGTATTTAGGTTTATTTCGTCGGTTAATAGCTGACGGAATAAACCATTTTTTCTTGTAGTGTGTAGGAATAGTGGGCATGTAACAAGTAAAAGTATTGAGCATGTAATGAATAACAATGTGTCCTAAAGAGCTCACTAAAAGGATCATATAACTAACGTAAGTTCAAGTGTGAATGTCAGCCAAATCAAGAGTGTTCTTGAATCCAACAGCTTATCGTCCAGGGGTAAGGAATAACGGTCCCGAATCAAGTGTTAGTAGCGGGACTTCAACCGTCATTGAAATATTCTAAACCCAACAAGCTATCGTCCAGGAGCTTGGAAACACGGGCTTCATGATGGATGGCATGTGTTAGTACTCGTGGATTCATATACTTAGGGGACTCCTGAGATTTCGTTAGATTTATACTTAAACTACACCGACACCCCGTGTATATTAGTTTATGATTAAAGTTACCAGCCTTGATCAAATCCATGAATACAAAAGATGATGTATAATATTAAGTTTTCAAGATTGAGTTCATGTCAAGAATCATGTAGTCATGTCGAGTGCAAGTCCTATCAATTGTATTCATGGCTCAAGTCAAGTTGAATCAAGCATAAAGGTTTAGTACAAGTTATGTCAAGTGTTCATGCCAAGTTCAAGTATTCGTGTCAAGTTTTCATGTCAAGTTTCAGGTATTTAAATTCAAGTGCGAGTTCGGTTTCAAGTTCAAGTTTTGAGCTTTGAGTTCATGTATCTATATGATTTGATTCAAGTGATGTTACATTTTATAATTAAGAAGAATTTTAATTTTTGAAAACTTCTTAAGTTTGGAAATAATCGACAACCGTTGCATATGGATGACAGGATTTTTGTCTTTTTCCAAGACAATTGACGGCTCTAATTTCTTTAATTTTTAATTTTATCTAACCTGAATAGGCAAGCACTTACTTTCTCCGGCTCCCCGAGACTCAAGAGATTTGATACCGCTTAACCTATGATTAATCTAAGATCCTTAAATATTTGTTCAAGTTGTTTATTATATGTATTCATATGTTTGAATTTCTCGAGGGGGTTTTATATAAAATGTTTTAAAAATAAATCTCGAGAGAATTTTATTTGATAAAAACATGTTAATTAAAATGTCAAGAGTTTTTATAAAAATATATTTTAGATTTAGAGGTATTTTATTAATAAAACCTAACTTTTAAAATTTTATGGTATTTTAATGAAAAATCTAACTTTTGGAAAACTTGAGGAATTTTCTTTAAAACTTTAATCTTTTCATTTTAAAGTATTTTATTTCAAACAACTTTACAAGTTTGCTTTGTTTAAGTTACATATTAAATTATTTAGTTAAATATCATTGAAATGATTTAAGTTTTAGAAAAAATCGTATTTTCATTTCTTTCGAGAACGCGCTCTGTGAAGAGCTCCGATCTCATCCACTAAACCCAAGATGTGTGATAATCTGCACTATTTTTTAACAGGGCTCCCCTAACGAGGGTTGTGAGGGCGTAATTGAAAAGAAACAAATTTATAGATTAAAATTCTCTTTCTATTTCTTAAGGGTATTTTGGTGCAAATCGATTCTTTAGGAAAAATGCTACGAGTCCGTAACCGTGCTATAATCCAAAAGTGTGTGTGGGGTAGGCCGTTACCCTGTGCGTTCACCATAATATTTTAACAATAAACTACCACAAGTAATATATGAGTATGGCCTTTATTAGCTATAGTGTTTTCTTTCAATTCTAGATGTAACAATTACCATATCAAATATTGTTTAACGGTAACTCGATCAAGTCAAGTGCAAATATGATTATCATGTGATCAAAAGTGTAATAGGTAACATGTCTCAAAAACATAAACTAGTAATGATAGTTGTATAGTGAAATGCAACATAGAACGTAAGGGTGTGTGCAAAGTGTCGGGCACGGACAATATGCAAAGTCAAAGCAAGAGCAATATTCAAAATCAAGAGGCAAGGGTCAAGAGCAAGAGAAGGCATACGAGAAGGAGATACAATGATAAAGAAAGGATAAAGGGGGACTTACTCGTTCCGCTCGTACTTGTACGAGCAGGGAATTGAAGAGAAGTAGCCTTGGTTTGAAAAACCAAGACCACTAACACGAAGAAGGTTTGATCGGGCGGAGATTCGACGTTCGATGAGAGGAAGCTTGGCTATTGGTTGTTGAAATATCCTTGGACGACTTGGGAGCTTCATAGAGAAAGGAAGCGCGGTTTGAAGAACCGAGATCGATGATGCAAGAGGAAGGCGAGCATGAGGGTACTTGGATCATTGATGGTACTTTGCTTCTTGAGAAGGCAATTTAGAGGGTAAATTTCATAATAGGAAGAATAGGGAGATGAGTTGAGCTAGCCTAGTTTATATAGGGGAAAGAAATTAGAGTTTGTGAATTAAAAAGGGATTAAAAGATATTAATGGAGGTAGGGGAAGAGACTGCAAAGTCTCTAGTTAATTGCAGGAGTTTTGGTATATGAAAGGGTGTAAAGGGGAGTTCAAAGATTGCACTGACCAGGACGGAGCTGTTTACCGCCGAAAGACACGACCAGGACGTTGGGACATCTGGCCTGAATTTTAGGGGCAGATGCTATTTGGTTTTATCCGTCCACCTCTCCGAAAATGCTAAGTTGATTTATGGCACCATGCATCAAAAATTTAGACAGATGCGGCCGATATAGCAGACTTCGTCAGATTCCCCCTCGTTTGAGGTTTTTTGATTGTGGGGACGCTCTTCCCTGCAGGTGCAAGCCCCTGCAGTTAATTACGCTACTGCATCGCGGTAACCACTTTCTCCTTCTCCAGATGTTCACTTCGTGTCGTGTTTGTTTGTTTTATTTTTGGTTGCCCGTGGATTATATACGAAGACTAATTTATGTTGTCGCCCGTAAGGCGTGGATTAGACCAAATCCGTATTTTCTTAGATTTGGGTTTGGGTTGGTTTAAGGATCGTTAATCTTGTTTTAGATTAAGATCAACTTAAACGTTGTTGAGAATACGTTAGTCCAATTTTAGACTAAGATCTACTCAACAGGATCATTTAGATCCAACAAAAGAGCATTTGGGCTCTGTTGTTTTAGTTTATGGACGTTGCGGTCCATAAGTTTAAGGACGTCATCGTCCATGGAGTTTAAAGACATCATAATCTAGTTTAGAGACATCATAGTCCAGTTTGGAGACATCATAGTCTGTAGGGTTTAGTTTAGGGACGTTGCGGTTCATTGAGTGTCTGGTTGCCGGGACCCGCCATCTCTCTGAAGATGTTGAAGAATTACAACGACATATATCAGAAGTGTGAGGAGATGTACCCTGGAACCAGTGAATGTTCATTAAAGATTTGATAATCTTGTTTGGGACTAAAGCCAATAGGCTCTGTCAATTTGGGGTTCGACCAATCCTGGGCTCAGCCTATTTAATCATTTTTATTTGGGATTGATCCCATTTCTGCATCAGCGATGCTGAACAATAATGTGGGCTCTGACACCCTTCATTCTTTTGTTTTATTTGAAGTGTTAAACACTAGCATATATTTGGTGCTCACGTGGGATCACGTGATGCCTTAAAGTAGTGTTAAACACTAAGAGCTTAAGGCACTCACGTGGGATCACATGAGGCGCTTGAAAATAGGCCCAGCTTCTTTGGAATTACCTATTTTCTTTTTTGAGTGCCGAGCACTATTGGGGCCACGTGAGATCACGTGAAGCGCACTTGCATTTGATTTATTCTCCCTTCTATTCTGAAAGTGCTTAGCACTATAAAGGGGTCACGAGATATCACGTGAGGCGTCCTAAATATAAAGACTGGCATATTTCATCTCATGAAAATGCTAAGCACTATAAAGGGGTCACGTGTTGTCACGTGAGGCACCTAAAATTGAGATCTGCTTTAGTTTTACTCCTCTTTCATCCTTTAGAAGAGGCTAGTTCAGGGGTCACGTGGGAGCACGTGACCTGATATGAATTGTTCTCTTTTGATCATTGAGGGAGGGCTCACGTGGGCGTACGTGATCTAACATTTATCATGTTGGGTGCTGATCCCTTTTACGTGCATGGAGAGTTAAATTCTTTGTTTAAGAATTAAATTCTTTTATAGGGTTAAACCGTAGTTTTATTTAGAGGAATTAAATTCCTATGTATTACGTTGAAAGAATTAAATTCTTTAAACTCAATTCTCCCCCTAAGTTTTGAATCTGTATGACAGATCTCCCCGATGAGAATTAAATTTTCAACTTGTGGGGAGATCTGCTTCTGCAGATCTTCAACCAGAGGAAAAACTAAGTTCTTTTTAGAAGAGTTAAACTCTTGGTTTGAGAATTAAATTCTCTTTTTTTTGTGAGAGCTTATGGGGTGATCTACTTCCTTCTCTTACCTAGAGTTTTTTTCTTCTTTGAAAAGATCTTCTTCTCTTTGGAGAATTAAATTCTCTTTTCTTTTCTTTTTTGCTTTAAAGGGGGGTTTTCTCTCTCCTTTTTTCGTCCCTTCTTTTTTTTCTTCTTGGCTCCTATTTATAGGAGAAAGAAAAGAATCAATTTGTTTAGAAAATCTCTTATTGAGAGATTTTGATTGATTTTATAATCAGCCAAAAAGATCTTTTAGATCAATCAGTGAATTTTATTCACGGTTAGATTTTTAATCCAAGGAGTTCTGTTTTACAGAAGATATCTTATTTGTTGTTCATAACAAGATTAAGAAGATGTTCTCTGTACAGAATTATTCTGTAGATTGGTGATATTTAATCACCATAGGATATTTAATCAAACGGCGCTCTGTTGTACAGGGCATAATCTTTCTTGTTTAGAAAGATACAAGGAAATATTTTCCAAATAAAGGTTTTGCTTCCTTTTAAGTAGAATTTAATTCTATCGGTTCAGAAAGCTTAGGAGCCCATCATGTGTACCACGTGACCCCTCCCAGAATTAATCTGGTTTGTTTGTATACAGGAGTCCAAACAGAGAGAAGGCATTACGTGGTAACACGTGAGCTTCTTTGTTTCTTTGTTTGTTATAAAACTGAGTCCCACACGTTTTGTGTAAAAGATGATAACGTGCTTGCACGTGAGGCTTTAGTTGCCATCTACTAACGGAGCTGCTTACTCTGCATACAAATGCATCACGTGCTTGCACGTGATGCTCCACTAGCGGGAACTTTTCCTTTTCCCTCTCTAAGTCTCTTTGTAAGGGATTGATGATCACGTGCTTACACGTGATGCTTTCATTAATGGGGAATTTTCCCCTTCCCATCTTCTTCTGAATTTTTATAAGGCAACAAATGCCCCCATAGCGTTGTTCTTATGTGGATCACACGTGAGTGCAACACTGTCACCTTTACAGCCGTTGGATCTGCCTAGAGAACGGGGAAGATGAACCGTTTCCAATCATGTTTTATAAATGCAGAGGTCTCGTCTCTGCAACGCCTCTGTTCCTTCATCTTCTTCCTTCTTTGCTATCTTCTGAGAATTTAATTCTCCTCTTCAGAGCTTAGTTTTCTGTCCATTGAAAATTTTCAGAGTTTAACACTGCCAAAAAGAACCCCTTTTTAGGTAAAGCTCTAGAACATCAAAGAACTCCTTTCTTCAAGAAAGCCTCTGGATTTTAAATCCATCATGAGAGCTTTGCTCTCATCTAAAACCCATCTCTTAGAGATCCAAGATGTGATTTTTGAATAATAACTCTCAATGTCTTGGGCATGACATTTGATTTTTCCTTTCCTCTTTATGGGGTTTCTGGAATTTAATTCTATTGCATAAAAGGAATTTAAATCCTCACCAAAGAGCTTAGCTCTGAAAGATCAAGAAGACCCTTCGGGAATTTGATTCCCCGGTGTTCTTGAAAAATCTTTTTAAGGGATTTTTCCAGGATTTGTAATGGGTGTTCTTTTGTGAAGATGTTCTAAGTCACTTAAACCCCAATGTGCATTTATTGAGAATCTTTTTTCTTTATTCTCTCAATGATATCCCTGCCTCGTGATTGGCGAGCCGACATACTGATTTTGTGGGGTCCATTGTTTTTGTAATCAATGATCTCACGGAATAAGCTTCTTGTCGTTTTCTTCTGCTGTTTATATATATATATATATATATATATATATATATATATTTGCACGTATATGTTGCATTAACAGTCTTTCCTCCCCTTATTTCAGGGACAATGGCTTCCCTTCCCTACTTTCCTTTTACTCGCTCAGACGCTGCTTTTCCATAATCGCCATCAGACGAAGAAGTAATGGCGATGATCAGGGCCCATGACAGGGACCGTACCATTTTGATCTTGTGGGGAACTTGGTATGAGCATATCATCCAGGATCGCCGCAGCTTTCTTTGCGAAATGCCAACAGAGCCTCTTCGTCCTATTTTGCCGATGGAGCGTCCACGGACTGCCTTTGCGGTGGAGGTGGCTGACTGGACTCCTATAGGCCGGCTTGAGCCGTCGACAACTGGGATACCTAACCAGCCTTTACCGGCCATAGACATCTTGGGGCATCGCATTTGTCAAGGTGAAGGCCAGCCCTGGGGACAAGTCTATAAGATAGGGCTTACCCCCCGCCATCCAACGGGATATCTTCTCTGGGCTCGCTATATCTTGTCTGCTCATCGTGCGCGACTGCAGAAGGTCGGGCTTTATCAGGCAGTGCATGCATCTCTCTTTCATTATCAGTCTCCCCATGTCTGGTGGGTTAAAACTTTCCAGAATCAATGGAATCTCCCCACCAACACTTTCTTCCTAGGGGATCGCGAGGTTTCGATTTCTCTGGAAGAGTTTTGCGAGATCTCTAGATTGCCGATCAGGGGGGAGCACTATGAAGAATTGCTGCCTCCCGATGAGTATATATTCACGATCGTGCCTGCTATGCTTGACGGCCTGACGACCAAAAACGCCGTCCGTCATAAGTACCCCAGTCTAATCAAGACTCTGGGTATTTTCAAGAAGCTTTTCACGGAGTCAGATGAATAGGGCATCACCTTTAAGAGCATCATCGCCTGCTTCCTCTGGGAAGATGTCTTATTAAAGGAGACCCCGAAATTTGCGAATATTAACGACCCCTTTGGGTTTGGCCTGAATAAGCTGCCGGCCAAAGAAGAAGATTTACCGCAGTTTTACATCCCGATCTTGTCGGCCGTGTCCTTTGATTTGATTGTGGCTCCCGGTATGGACGAAAAGACATTCTTTATCGGTTTTATCAACCTTTGGCTTAGCTGGTTTGCTATCCCAACGCATCGTCGCTTTATGAGAGCTTCAGTCATCTACCCTGCTCATCGAGTGGCTGAAGGGACATGACTGGCCATGGGTATTGCGGGGTTATCACACTTATATCATGGGCTGAGCACTGCGGCTAATACTTTGACCCCGGGTGTAGATGTGGTGAGTTTCTCCCTCCACTATTTTACGTCGTGGATTAAGATGCATGTATTGGGGGCATTCGCAGTGCACCAAAGACCGGATTTCTATTATGCTTACACCTTCCCGCGGCTAATGAGGTTGGTGGACGCTTCTGCTCCTGATCTGACTCAGCTAGGGGCTCTTCGTGTGTTGCTTAACCCGTATGCTAATGAAGGCGGGATGGTATTCAATGACCGAGTCCTTTCTGCTCTTTCAGGACCCGTTCAACAGCTATTTGATTTATCGAAAGGGGGAGCACCATCCTTAAAGCCTAAGGAAATTATGCACTTATATTCGATTAGGCCGGGTTATTTGGTGTTTCGTCGAAATGATGCAGTTCTTTTCATGCGGTACAATCCGCATCGCTTTGCCCGGCAATTGGGTTATAACCAGGGTGTTCCTTTCGAGGCATTTTTGGTGGAGCCCAGCTCGTCTTTGGGAGTTGTTCGTGACATCACCCATCACTTCATGAGACTGAACACCGGCTCTCGTTTCGTGATCCCCGAGGCCGATTATATTCCAAGGTGTGTAGGGTCCTTTATGGGTTGGTACCGCCATCGAGTGGGTCCCATCATTGCCGAGGAGAAGCGGATACTCTTCGGATATAGAGCTCCCGCCCCGATCCAAGCCACGGGCGTTCCACCGCGACCGCAAACAATGGTTCGCCCTCCATTGAAGGGTACCGGTGCCTTACCCATCCCGGAGGCGGCGGATGCGGAATCGACTCCTCCCACAGTTGGTAAGCCGATGCGCACTAGAGCTCAGGCAAAGGCTTCCGATAAGGCACCAACAGTAGTTTCATCAGTTGCGGCATCATCAATGGCAGTGTCATTATCGGTAGTACCGTCAAAAGAGGATACTGGAGGCAAGATCGTCCAACGTCATGCCAAAGCGCCAAGGGGTAGGAAGAGATCTTCATCTAGTGTTAGCTCCAGCTCAAAAAGGAGGAAGAAAATGGTTACCGGTCTGCTCGACCTCTTGCTTGACTCTAAGGCTGTTGCCCAAGACGAACCCATATCCATGCAAGAGCCGGATGATAGTCTTCTCTTTCCGGGTTCATCTACCGAGAAAGCCGCACAATTGGCTGAGGATATAAGGCGCTCACAAGACAAAACTGAGAATGTGGGTGTCCCGAAGAAACCTTATCCTTCCGTCATATTCTACAAAGATCCCCTATTACTACGGAGGGTACATATGGGTCATCTGCGATGGGAAGATGAGATAGCCCTCAAGCGGTCTATCTCAGCCGCTTCCGAAGATGAGCTGGCATTGAAGACCGGTGGCCATGAATCTGCATTTGAACCCCGGCAGGCACATTTCCTGAGGAAGGAACGACGGCTTGAAAAAGCCATACTGGAGGAACCCTGGCGCATTGGTATGCACGCTTTCCGTATTTTTTCTTTTGTATCGTATTTTATATTTCCTTATCTTTGCGAAAACTTTGCAGGGACTTCGGCCATGGCAGAAAATTTGAGCTCAAGTCGTGTCCTGACTGTGGACTCTGTACATGTCCCCGATGAGGCACTAGTAGGTGCGGAGGAGGTCGTTGCGGCTGCTATTCCTGCTGCAGAGCTTCCATTGGTGGCTTCTATTCTCCCGGTGCTTGCTCTCCTAGAAAAGGCATCCTCATTGGCCGCAGATTTAGTGGATCTTTCTGGTGACAGCCCGGAGATTTTGGAACAGGTAGTCGAGACCGCCGTCCCTTCATTGGAGCGTGAAGCGGTGGCCGCTGCCCCTCAATTGGAAGCTGTTACACCAGCCCACTTCCCCGGTGATGTGCCTAAGGGTACGGAGGAGGCTGCCGAAGCTGCTATCCCTCCAGTTCAAAGCGAGAGGAGTATCGAAGGTAGTCTTCTATATTTTGTTTTAATGACCTCTCCATTATCTGAATCTTTCTGTCTTTTCAGAATTACAAGGATTGGCAGCGTCCATTGTGGATCTATCTCCCAGAAAGTCTTTTCAGCGTCTGCTAGAGACGGCCGCCCCGCAGGAAATATCCTCGCAACGCATCGTCCTCTCTTATGGGAAAGGTCGGTCTTATTTGACCCCCTCATTACATTATCATTATTTCGTATAACGATGCTAATGTCTTCTGTAGTTCTGGAAGCTGACGACGAAGTTGAGATCCTCGATGGGCCTGGGGATCTTTTAAACCCTCCTTGCATGACTGTGGGTAAGTAAAGTTTTAACGTTTTTCCATCTATTCTTTGTTTGCAAATCTCGCTGATTATTCATGAATCTTGACAGCTTTACCCGTTCTTACTCCACTGGAATCTCGCATCATTATGCCATCCGGCCCTTATGCTCAGCGTGCATTTGAACGGATGGCGAAGCAAAGCCTTCACTCTTTGTCGACTCTTATCGAAGATCTTCGTGCTGGTAGTTCGATCACAGCCGAAGAATTTGCTGCCGAAGCCAACATTTCTCTGCCCTTTCTCGCCACTTACCATTGAAACATTGGTGCATGTCTGGGTTGAGTTTTGTCGTCGTGTAGAGGCTTGCTTACATGGTCTCGAGTGCACATGCCTTCCCTCACAGGTTGTGGCTGCAAAGACGAGCTTGGGGGGGCTGATCGAATGGTGCGCCGTGAATCTACAATCATGTGAGAAGAGGATTAACCGGAAATTCTCGGAGAGGGAACTGACCTCGACTGCTTTGGGGGAACTTCAAGCTGAGCTCACTGCTAAGACCACCCGTGCGTACGAACTTTGGCGGGTGCTTCAAGAAACTATCAGGGAGGTGGTAGCTATTGATAAAGCCATTATCTTTACCCGCGAGATGGTCGAAGCTCACAAAGTTGCTGAAAAGGAGCTCGAGATTCGGCTCGCCTCGTATCAGACTCAACAGTCTCAGGCGGAGACCCGTCTCGTAGCAATAACAAAACTTGAAGCCGAGACCCGGCGGAAGAAGGATGAACTGACGAATTTATTACACCGTCCGCCGGCTTGAAGAATTTTCCATTATTGTATATTTTTTATTTATAAATAAAAATAGTTTGTATTCATGAATAAAAATAGTTTGTATTCATTTTGATTCTTTTATGAGATGTACTTTGCATTCTTTTGGATTCATAAATAAAAGAAATACTTCATTTCATGTTGTCGTTTTCTCTTCTTTGTTGTGTTATTGGTGCATTAGCTTTAGCGAATGTAGCTTTTAGTTGGTAGATAACAGTCCATCTTATCCTCCTTATAAGGTAGCGATGGCTTAGGAAACAGGTTCAGGTCTGCTGCCTAAGACTTTTCAACTTTATAAGCCGTGAAGGTCTCATAAAGACCTTTCTTCCTACGAGTAGTGAGGATCTCGTAGGTGTATTTTCTCCTTAGGAATCGTAAGGATTCCTAAGTGCGTTTTCTTTTGAGAGTCGTAAGGATCTTACAAGATAATTTTCTCCCTTACAAGTCGAGAGGACTCGTAAGTGGTTGTTTCCCCCTTGTCGATATTCGACTTAGGAGAGTGTGGCCCATGAAAATGTACAAGAGTCAGTTTGGACCTGCTTGTAGGGCAGCGATGGCTTAGGAGACAGGGTTATGATTTGTCACCTAAGACTTTTCTACTTTATGAGCCATGAGGGTCTCATAAAGACTTTTCTTCTTACGAGTCGAGAGGATCCCGCAGGTGTATTTTCTTCTTAGGAATCGTGAGGATTCCTAAGTGCGTTTTCTCTTGAGAGTCGTAAGGATCTCACAAGAGAATTTTCTTCCTTACAAGTCGAGAGAACTCGTAAGTGGTTGATGGGTTGACTTGTTCCTGAGTCGAAATGTTGCTTCGACGGGGAGGTTGAGAGTTGACTTTCTCCATTTTCTACGGTGTCGGGAATCGACTTTCTCCATTTTCTACGGTGTCGGGAATCGACTTTCTTTGTTTTCTACGGTGTCGGGGGTCGACTTTCTCTGTTTTCTACGGTGTCGGGGGTCGACTTTCTCCGTTTTCTACGGTGTCGAGGGTCGACATTCTCTATTTTCTACGGTGTCGGGGTCGACTTTCTCCGTTTTCTATGGTGTCGGGATCGACTTTCTCCGTTTTCTACGGTGTCGGGGACGACTTTCTCCGTTTTCTACGGTGTCGGGAATCGACTTTCTCCGTTTTCTACGGTGTCGGGGTTTTGACTCTAGGTTGTTTGTGAACCGCAGAGTCTTGGAACTGGGGGCTTTGCCGTGGCTCCGATTGGTAGTGTCGCATCCATATCCTGTTGGAATGAGGGGGAACGCCGTTGTTGGTCTCCAGGCTGTAAATGTTGCCGTTGAGACCTGACTCTCTCTTTGATAGTGTTTGTTGGGACATGTGGTTCCCTTTTCGTTTATGCCCATGGATTGTATACAGGGGTCAGTATGGACTTACCAGCAGGGCAAAAGTTTCATTTTATATGTATTTTTTTTTGTTTTCTTTCCGCGATGCTCTATTATTAAAGCTTTTTGTATCGCGAAAGTCGCGATTGCCCAATCATTTCGGCTATTTTTCGCGGTGCCCAATTATTTCGGTTTTTTTTACTCGTTGCTTTTTATTGCGAGTTGCCCAATCATTTCGGCTATTTTTGTATGCATATATTTTACTTGCTGATTTTGTTGCAAGTTGCCCTATCACTTCGGCTATTTCATATGCATTTATGGCTCACTGACTTTTCGCCACGAGTATGGAACTTGGAATATGGTGCTAATCATAGCATCAGCATCACTGCCACTGGAATGTTGCCAGGAGCGAATCATCATTTGCCGTGAAAGGACTTAGAATTTGATACCGATGTAGGCATCAGCATCGCTACAACTGGGATATTGCCAGGAGCGAATCATCATTTGCCTCTATCGATTCGAACAAAGGTGGCTTAGCAAACAGGGTTAGGATCCTGTCGACTAAGGGTTTAACTTCATGAGCCGTAAGGGTCTCATAAAGGTGTTTCTCCCTACGAGTCCTTGTTGGATATAGTGCCCTCTAAGTCAATTATTGGATCGCAGGTATGTGATTGCAATGATTGAGGGAGGACCTATACCGATAGAACAGTCTTACTCGAGATGATAGTATGCTATCTGGTTTGTCTTTATCATCGTGTATATATTGATAAAGTCCATAAGATTCTTGCTTGACTACCAGCAGTATGATAGCGATCATATATGTGGGAGCTGGGGTCTATAAGCACATCCTTAAAGTGTCCCTAGTCGTGGGAGTTTCGAGACAGGGCATCGATACTCCAGAGTAGACTAGTGTATACATTCGAGACCCCGACGAGGGGCGGTGGCCGGTCTCACAAGCCATTGGTGTTAGTTGGTTCACCTAAGATGTATACAGGTGCTCATTGGGTTATGAGTACACCAGACAGGACTCGCCGGGAACTTGCTGGTTGGTATTATACCTAGCGTCAGATAGCAGTTCCCTGGTGACATGTGTATAGGTTAGTTCATCGACCTGCGGTCGTCATTTGTCTCGTGTGAGTTCCCACTATGCTTTGATTTATACCCTACCACGGGTCAAAGGAGTCGTGCAAACAGGTATTTTTTGGGTACAGTCCCGAGCCACATGGAGGCAGTGAGCAGATCATCGGGGATTCGTCTCTCCCGGTATTGGGGGTGAGATTGCGCTGTGTTTAGGAGAGCCATTACACGAAATCCCTGGCCAGGGTAATCGAGATTTACTGGAAGGTATTCCAGTAGTATCTCAGGGTGTTCTGGGCTGCTCTTTGACACGACTTATACAGCTATTGGGGGTCTGACGTTTTCCGGCCCCCTAGGCCCTATATGCGATACTCATAGACGAATGGACCGGATTGTACGGATATTGTCACTGTCAGGCTCGGTAGGGTTTCTGGATGAGTTCGCTCGTCAGCTCCCCTTCCTTCAATACATAGGCAACCATTACGTACAGCTTGTACCTCTGACGTGCTAGTGGTTATACCCAGTGCCAGTGTATTGATGAGTCATTAGAGTCCCCCACAGACACTTTCCCAAGTTCGGGCGAAATGTTGATGCCGTATGGTATTATGGCAGGGTTCGGAAAATGCACGTGCGTTTCGCACGTGTCATTTTTCGGGCAGATAATACTGGTAGGCTTTGGTTTAAGCCGGATCCCAGTATTATACTGTGTAGATATAATATCTTTGTCTCAGTTGCATTTGTATTCGGTCGTAATACAAATGCGGGTATGTTTATACTGTTACGGGGTTATCCTGAAATTCGTTTCAGGATCGCTTTTGGAAGTTGCCAGTTTCCAGTTTTCTATCACCTGTATTTAACATTCGGTTAAATGCGGATTTATCTTTTCTTGGGTGTGTCATGTTTCTAGATGGTTCTAGATGGTGACAAGGCATGTGAGTCATTAGTTCATTAATGGTGCATTTAATGATAGAGGATGACTAAGGTTATGAGTCATTGTTTTCATTAATGCATTTTGGTAATGCTTAAGATATTTTTTCCTTGATCTTTTGCCTTATGATTACCTCCCCTCTCCTACACTCACTCTCCCTCTTCTTTATAAGTGGCCGGCCCCTCTTGAAGGGGATGATGGATTCATTTTGAGAAAAAGATACAAGAAATTTAGTTCATGGAAATTTCATATAGTTCAATTTCCATTTACCCGATTCCAAATGGCAACTTCATTAACCGTTCGTCCATAGCTTTGGATGTAACGAGACAAAGTGTTCTACTCATTCTCTACATCATCTTGGTCGTCTCTTTTAGCAAACTTGACGACCAAGTTGCCTCAGTTCAGAGGCGGGAGCCCGTTTAAAGATCCGTCGACGTGGTGCCACCTGGACGAGAAGACTGGAGATTCAGGAGATTAAAGCAGCCGCAACAAAGCGTGAGATGATGGTTGAAAACCGAAGGACTCGGATCGTTCGGTATAACATTTCTACCCACTTTGTAGTTTATTAGTTTAGCTTTAATGGCAGATCCGGGTTATAGTATGCGATAGCGCCAGCTAAAAAGTTTTTGTTCCGCATTTGGCGTCTGTTAGACGGCAGGGGCGCTACCGTAAATTTACAGTGGTATCAGAGCCTCACCATTAAGCTATACTAACCTGTGCTAACGCGTTTAAAACATCGATCGAACGAAAATTCGCAAAACTACAATTTTCTGTTCAAAGTTTCTGTCGATTTTTTATCTGGTCTAAAAATTATTTTACATATCACAGAAAACTAAGCAGGCAATTATAAGTAAACTAGTGAAATTTGGTCACGTGATCCCACAGAACGGCCGCTGATCCGCCGCGTTTTTATAGGAACAGTGCGCCAAATTTTTCCAGTAAGTTTTCCATGGGAAATTGTGGTTTTTGGTATATGTCTTTTGGGCCCATGTTTTGTTACTGTACACCAGATGTAAGTGGGGCCCACTTCGGGAGGTTTGGTCGATCGAAATTTTAAACTTGTTAGTATGCAGTACTTACATTATATCTCCGACCGGGAATGTCATTTGAGCGGTAAATTGCGTCTAATTGCTATAGTCCTTTTCGACGGATTTGCGAACGTGACATTCACGTTGATGTTCTGTGTTGTGCTGTGATGTTGCGGATATGTCGTGGTGGATAGCAGTGTGCAATGGTAGTGCTGTTTGGATTTATTTGTACATTTGATATTGTGGGGCGAGCGTCCGACTTGTGGACTGCCGTCACTGCCTGTTTGTATAATATTCTTTTGGGGCACGACCGGGCTGAGGTCGATGTACCCATTGTATATATTTTTCATTTCTGTACGAGGTTTACCCCGCGACGGAGTGCACGGATAGCCGGGTTCGAGAGGGCAACGGGTCCGTATCTCATGGCTTTGAGAGGCAGAGGGGCCCCACTTTAGAATTGGCAGACTATTCACCGCACTCATAGGGGGTACAGGTTGACCCAAGGAGGGGTGCTCAAGTTACCAGATTCCGTGAAGTGTCAGGTGGTCCATTCATTTTGCTGTAGGGGGCTGCCTCGCTTCAGGTTTTGGCGGGTAACTTACCGCACCCATAGGGGTCTAGGTTTCATTGCACAGGCTATCCACAGGACCAGGGGAACGTCGGGTTTCAGTAGCGGCTCTGTGAAACCTGGGGATCCCAAATTATCTGTATTGTTCTGTGATGCTTATTACTTTTCTGTGATGTTGCATTTATCACGCCTAGAGTGATTATTGTATATTGGTATATATACTAGTAGATGTTGTATATGTTTTGCACCCGCGCTAGCCCTATCCCCGCTCTGTCGTTAGTTAAGTAACCTAACGGGTGATGACGGGACCCAGTGGCGAATGCGGATGGCATATACGTACATTCTATTTTCCGTTCTTTTCTGGTGTGATTGTTTGATAGGACTGCATTGATTCTTATCAATGCAAGGATAAAACAAACCTATATTTGATGTTGTTGGAACAAATTACAAAGATGTTTCCTTTTGTTTTGCACAGTGATATTCAGTTAGAATATCCTGCACCTCATTCGACGAGGCAAGGGCCGAGATCCCTTCACCGGGAGTGACCCCTTGGGCAGAAGTTTACATCAGGGTAATAACTTCAATATAGTCGATTACAAGTTGCTTTGCATCACGGTATTCAGTTTGAATATCATGCACCTCATTCCACGAGGAAAGAGCCGAGATCCCTTCACCGGGAATGACCTCTTTAGCAAAAGGTTTTTGCCAGTATATTTTTATAAAAAGCTATCAGGTTCCTTCAACGAGATCAAGTTCATTACGTTAAAGATTTTTCGCCAAAAACCTGCCGTAATCTTCCATCATTTCTTATGGATGGTCAGTAGTATTCAAGCTATGTTTGTTGGCCTACGTCAAGGCATAGTGTTTGGTAGCTGCTGGGGTATACATTTGTTGTATAGATAGATGCATTAGTTTAGGACAGACGTACAGCCTTGTTGGCCTACGTCAAGGGCATGTACGATGACCTAAATTAATCAGGACAACGACGGATAGAACTTGACATATGGCTTATGATTTGTTGGCCTACGTCAAGGTCATAAGAGCATGGGATAAAAATTACATCGGAAGTTTCAAACATACAGGAAACTTGCCATACTTGAGCATACCTTCTGGAGTGTGATAACGTGAGTGGATACCGTCACGTTATCATGTGATGAGAGTTAGATCCCGATTCTCCCTGATGAGTTGGTTTACTCTTCGGGTGATCCCGACTAATTCTTCTTTCAGGTTTGGAGCAGAATTTGAGATTACAGTGAAAGGTTTCCTAATTAGATAAAGTAATAACCATTCTGATCTAGGTTAGAGTGCACGCAGAGTGTTTCTTTTCTCTCTCTCTTTAGCAGCGACTTTTGACCGACCCTATACTATAACTCAGTGACCAAGTTGACCGAACCTTCTTAATATACTGGCTTTTGGATTGTCCGAGTTGCATAAGTCATTGCCGCTCCTTCTTTTACCCTTTGTATTTCTCAGAACACCCCATATTACTACGGACATCCACTTCCATTGGATAGATCCATCGTATGGTTATATACGAACTCGGAGGGATTTTTTCGAGGATGGATCCAGGTTCAGGAGAAATAGAATTGTTTTATTCAGTTGTCTTCTATTATCACCTTCTTTCAGGTTGCGAGGGCTCCTTGGTTTAGGAGAGTACACCTATTACGCTTATTGGATAGTCTTATTCCAAACCATAGGCAGGTGCCGAAAGGTAGGGAATGAAGAAAACCAATTAGCCTAAGTAGGGTGTGCAGAAGGTAATATGTAAAGACAAATAAAGGAATTAGAAAGAGGACAAAGTAAATTGCGACTACTAACATTCACGACCAAATCACGTATTTCATCGCCACTCCTATTTCACCTTTAATTTCTCCAGAACAACCCGTATCACTACGAACATCCAATTCCATTGGATAAATCCATCGTATGGTTATATACGAACTCGAAGGATATTTTTTTCGAGGATGGATTCTGGTTCAGGAGAAAAAGGAATAAGGTTTATTCAGTTGTCTTTTATCATCACCTTCTCTCAAGTTGTGAGTACTCCTAGGATTATGAGAGTACACCTATTATGCTTACTGGATAGTCTTCTTCCAAACCATAGGCTGGTGCCGAACGGTAGGGAAGGAAGAAAACCATTTAGCCTAATGTTGGTGTACAGAAGGTAACGACTAAAGACAAATAAAGGGAATTGGAAAGATGGCAGGGAAATATACGGTTAAAGTCATGATTTGGATTATGGAAGAGGCATTAATAGAAATATCTGGATACCCCTACGAAACATTTTTTATGTTTCAATGCATTGTTAATAGAAAACTGATTTCCCGATTAGATACTTACTCCAGGGTATGTATTTACCAGGTTTCATTCTCACATCTGTATAGTTTTACAGATAATGAGTGGGAGTAAGTTATTGGGAATTAGGTGATCATCCTCATTATATCGGAATTCGTTGTAATTGGTGATATTTGAGGAAATCACCTGGGTACAGTTTTCAACCTACGATGCACAGGTTTTGAGTTATTCAACTCAGCGGACTTATACAGAGTATTGTATGTTGTCCAGTGTCCATCAGGACAAAGGGGTTGGTCCTCGTACTATATTCTGTTTACTTATGACTTCTCTAGATTTTAGACAAGTGTTTCATAGAAATACAAGGTCTAAGTTTTGAGAAGTTGTGGGTATAAGAATAAAGTAGAGAACCAGGTGTCACAAGTATCGGGATTTTTCAAAGAGATCGAAGATGTAGATTCTTGTGATTGGTATTCAGATGATAGTGATGGTTTTGAGAAACTTGTTTCTCTTTCAGGTTACTCACAATTGGATGTATTCCTAAGTTGAGTAATGCTGATTAGCCTCTCTCCATTAAGTTGATATGCACTGAAAACAGCTGCATGATTAGAATCTGGTTCCAATTAAATAAGTGCCAATGTTTCTATATTGGATATAGAATGGATCATATCTTAACGATGTTAAGGTACGGGGAGTTGTCCAGCTTATGCTTAAAACCAGACACTGGATAACTCAAGGCACGTTTCTGTAATGGCAGTTTGTGGGTTGACCCTAGCTTCGACGAGGGTTGATTTTCTACCATCTGGAAGATCAATAGTGATATTGTTCTTGACTCGCCACAGTTTTATTAAAATAGATTTTTTCAAAAAACAGTAGTGGGAGTATGGTAGAACTGAAAGTGATTCCAGAACCGCAAACGATTACGGAAAGTTTAATAGGACCTATATATTCAATCAGGTTTGACATTCCAATAGCCACTCCACAGATATGGTGGGAAACCTTGGACACCCGAGAGGTACTCCGGTAGCCTCAAGGAAGGTGACAGGGAGGTTCTAGTTTACCCAGACTTGACACTACTGTTGTTCCAGACAACGAGACCCGGCAGGAGGATAAGTATAGCGTCGTTTTAAGCTAGTTTTAGAAGTACACGTATATATTATTCAGCCAGAGGGTTATCGTAGTCAGTGGGAGCAGCGGAAGCATAGTGGGCAAGTAGCTTATGTCTATTAATAGACCAGAGCAGATATAGCGGAGATAGATCATCTAATTTTGATGAGACAGTCATGGCTTTGACTTCATCAGAATAGGGGATGGATCTGTTGAGAATGTAGTAGGGTGTGATGTCATGGTATTTGGATGACATACACAGAGTAGGAAGTAAAATTCCTATACTACGATCGGTTGTACTGTGGTTGTTACACAGTTGTTTCTCCACGAAGGATATGGATATAATATCTGACATTCTGGTTACTAGATCTATGGTTTTAGATCTAGATTTGGGTAGCTTCCCAATATGGGTACTTTGACAATATTCTAATAGTATTTTAGAATAGATGACTCCTGGCATGGTGGTGTACCTGCAGATGATGGAGTCACCCTCTCTAAAGGTGTCTTACAGACTAAAGGGGAGAGGGACGTGCATGATTGGCAGATCACTTGCTTAGGCAATAGAGTCAATCATGAGATGTCAAGTACCACACCAGATGTTGTTTATGCACTAGATGCGATAAGTTTATATTAATCCAATCCTGAAGAAACATAAGGAAGCAGTTTTAGAACATAAGTGCATGTTCTACGGATTTGATTACGGCAGCCTCCTTCGAGGAGACGGTTATCATTCCAGACTTCCAAAGTGACCCGGATGACAGAGTGACTGTCAAAGTTATAGTTTTCCCTCTGATGAGGGACAGTATTATGGACAGGTGGTCCAAGAGGATACTGTGGGAGGTATGGTGCAGGATACTGATTAGGTTCAGTTGACGATACAGTCTAAGAAGTTTGGATTTGGAGTTCATTTATGAACTAGGTCCCATCAGATATCCAGACATATTCTAAGACAGGTATTACTCAATTCGGGAGATGGTTTTCTCCGCGAACTTGAGATTAAGAGAGACATAGAAAGATACATCGGGGCGGATCCACTCACTGAGGCTATTTCTCGAACACAATAGTTTTGCAAACGAGCTTTGTGAAACTGATTAGTAGAGGAGTTGGATGTTCGGTATCACACGAGCTGTGAGTACGTGACATCGCAATAATTAGCCTTAAGTGCAAGTGGGAGATTGTTGGATATAGTGCCCTCTAAGTCAATTATTGGATCGCAGGTATGTGATTGCAATGATTGAGGGAGGACCTATACCGATAGAACAGTCTTACTCGAGATGATAGTATGCTATCCGGTTTGTCTTTATCATCATATATATGTTGATAAAGCCCATAGGATTCTTGCTTGACTACCAGCAGTATGATGGCGATCATATATGTGGGAGCTGGGGTCTATAAGCACATCCTTAAAGTGTCCCTAGTCGTGGGAGTTTCGAGACAAGGCATCGATACTCCAGAGTAGACTAGTGTATACATTCAAGACCCCGACGAGGGGCGGTGGCCGGTCTCACAAGACTTTGGTGTTAGTTGGTTCACCTAAGATGTATACAGGTGCTCATTGGGTTATGAGTACACCGGACAGGACTCGCCGGGAACTTGCTGGTTGGTATTATACCTAGCATCAGATAGCAGTTCCCTGGTGACATGTGTACAGGTTAGTTCATCGACCTGCGGTCGTCATTTGTCTCGTGTGAGTTCCCACTGTGCTTTGATTTATACCCTACCACGGGTCAAAGGAGTCGTGCAAACAGGTATTTTTTGGGTACAGTCCCGAGCCACATGGAGGCAGTGAGCAGATCATCGGGGATTCGTCTCTCCCGGTATTGGGGATGAGATCGCGCTGTGTTTAGGAGAGCCATTACACGAAATCCCTGGCCAGGGTAATCGAGATTTACTAGAAGGTATTTCAGTAGTATCTCAGGGTGTTCTGGGCTGCTCTCTGACACGACTTATACAGCTATTGGGGGTCTGACGTTTAATGGCCCCCTAGGCCCTATATGCGATACTCATAGACGAATGGACCGGACTGTACGGATATTGTCACTGTCAGGCTCAGTAGGGTTTCTGGATGACTTCGCTCGTCAGCTCCCCTTCCTTCAATACATAGGCAACCGTTACTTACAGCTTGTACCTCTGACGTGCTAGTGGTTATACCCAGTGCCAGTGTATTGATGAGTCATTAGAGTCCCCTACAGACACTTTCCCAAGTTCGGGCGAAACGTTGTAGATGCCGTATGGTATTATGGCAGGGTTCGGAAAATGCACGTGCGTTTTCGCACGTGTCATTTTTCGGGCAGATAATACTGGTAGGTTTTGGTTTAAGCCGGATCCCAGTATTATACTGTGTAGATATAATATCTTTATCTCGGTTGCATTTGTATTCGGTCGTAATACAAATGCGGGTATGTTTATACTGTTACAGGGTTATCCTGAAATTCATTTCAGGATCGCTTTTAGAAGTTGCCAGTTTCCAGTTTTCTATCACCTGTATTTAACATTCGGTTAAATGCGGATTTATCTTTTCTTGGGTGTGTCATGTTTCTAGATGGTTCTAGATGGTGACAAGACATGTGGGTCATTAGTTCATTAATGGTGCATTTAATGATGGAGGATGACTAAGGTTATGAGTCATTGTTTCCATTAATGCATTTTGGTAATGCTTAAGATATTTTTTCCTTGATCTTTTGCCTTATGATTACCTCCCCTCTCCTACACTCACTCTCCCTCTTCTTTATAAGTGGCTGGCCCCTCTTGAAGGGGATGATGGATTCATTTTGAGAAAAAGATACAAGAAATTTAGTTCATGGAAATTTCATATAGTTCAATTTCCATTTACCCGATTCCAAATGGCAACTTCATTAACCGTTCGTCCATAGTCTTGGACGTAACGAGACAAAGTGTTCTACTCATTCTCTACATCATCTTGGTCGTCTCTTTTAGCAAACTTGACGACCGAGTTGTCTCAGTTCAGAGGCGAGAGCCCGTTTAAAGATCCGTCGACGTGGTTCCACCTGGATGAGAAGACTGGAGATTCAGGAGATTAGAGCAGCCGCAACAAAGCGTGGGATGATGGTTGAAGACCGAAGGACTCGGATTGTTCGGTATAACATTTCTACCCACTTTGTAGTTTGTTGGTTTAGCTTTAATGGCAGATCCTGGTTATTGTATGCGATAGCGCCAGCTAAAAAGTTTTTGTTCCTCATTTGGCGTCTGTTAGACGGCCGGGGCGCTAACGTAGACTTACAGTCCTGAGGATCTCGTAGGTGCGTTTTCTCCTTAAGAATCGTGAGAATTCCTAAGTGTGTGTTCTCTTATAAGTCGTAAGGATCTTACAAGAATGTTTTCTCCTTATAAGTCGAGAGGACTTACAAGTGTTTGTTCATCAAATGAGGGCATTCCTTGTTGTTGGTGGGACTGGGAAAGGAAATGATTATTTGCGCCCGTGGATTGTATACAAGGGTCAGTATTAAACCGCTTGTAGGGCAGTCTGGGAAAGGTGATGGCTTAAGAACAGGTTCAGATCCCTGTAACTTAAGGCTTTTGAATCTTATGAGCCGTGAGGGTTTCATAATAGGGTTCTCCTTACGAGTCGTGAGGATCTCGTAAGTGTAATTTCTCCTTAGGAATCGTGGGAATCCCTAAGTGTGTTGCTCCCTTGTGAATCGTAAGGATCTCACGCAGGTGTTTTCTCCTTACAAGGTCGAGAGGACCTCGCAAGTGTGAACAAATTTTTTACGAGCCCGCGCACTCTCGGGTTTTCACAAACTCGCCGGTAGCCCTGCTGTTTTTACTCACGAAGCCCTTTCGGGTTTTCATCCGTACCCATTTTGCTTGTGGACGTACCCTTTTTTGGTTTTTTTTTGGGTCAGGCCTAGGATGCTGCGGTTTGTAGTAGTTTAAGAACGTTTCAGTCCGTTGTTAGTTTAAGAATGTTTCGGTCCGTAGTTAGTTTTAGGACATTTCGGTCCACTATTAGTTTAGGGACGTTTCGGTCCTTTGTGGAGACAACGGTTTCGCTGGATACCCCTTACAGAGCTTGGGTTTGGGAAGATAGCGAGCGGACATGGGTGTCGTTATTTATCAGGTGTAGTATTTCTTTAGGAACTGGCCGTTTATTGGCCTGAAGGGTTTTTCACCATACGTGTCCATGAGCAAGTAAGCCCCACCTTGGTAGACCTTGTCTATGATGTACGGGCCCTCATAATTCGGCTCGAACTTCTCCCGTTTGGCACGATTGGGAATCATAGGTCTCTTGACCACTAGCACGAGTTCACCTTGGCGGAATGTTCTCAGCCTAGTCAATCTCTCGTATGAGCGCGTCATCCTTGCTTTGTAAGCCTCTAGGTTTTGCTGGGCCATGAGCCGGGTTTCGTCAAGGGCATCGAGCTCCTCCAGGCAAAGATGAGCATTCTCTTCGTCCGTTAGCTTATAATGAATTGCCACTCGTAGAGAGGATAGCTCTATCTCCAAAGGGAGTACTGCTTCAGCGCCGAATACCAATGCGTATGGCATTGTATTTGTGGCCATTTTGAACGTGGTCCGGTACGCCCAGAGAGCTTCATGCAGTCTCTCGTGCCAGTGCTTTTTATTTCTGGACACCGTCTTATTTATGATCTTCGTCAAGGTCTTGTTGAAAGCCTTAGCTAGACCATTAGTTCGGGGATTATAGATTGAAGAGTATCTCCAGTCTATATTATGTTGCTGCGCGAAGCGGCTGATTTTGTGACTTCTGTAGGCTGGCCCGTTATCAGAGATAATCCGTCGTGGAGTGCCGAACCGATAGATGATGTGTGTTTTGAAGAAATGGAGGATATTCTCTGTCTTTACTTCTCTCAGCGGTACTGCTTCTACCCACTTAGATAAGTAATCGGTTGTTGCCAATAAGAACCGATATTCTCTGGATGATGCTGGTTCGATGGGCCCAATTATGTCAGTTCCCCACATTTCGAATGGCCAGCTCACCACCGTTGGGTGTAGTGGGTTTGGATGCTGGTGGATGAAGTCTCCATGAATCTGGCACGAATAGCATTGCTTCGTGTATTCAAGGCAATCCTGAATCATCGTGGGCCAATAGTAGCCTATTCTTTTGATCTTCAGCTTCATCTTTGGCCCGGCTTGATGGGAACCGCAAAGTCCATCGTGAGTCTCTTGGACGACTCTCCTTGCTTCTTCTGGCCCCAGGCATCTCAGCCATAGAGAGTCAAACGATCTCTTATACAGCGTGTCATTGACGAAGGTAAAAGACAGAGCTCGTTTCATGAGCTGATGTCTCGAGGATGCATCTTCAGGTGTTCGACGAGATTTGAAGTAGTCTATAAAGACTTCTCTCCAATCCTTGGCCTTTTCCTGGTCCTCTATTCGTAGGACTGTCTGCTCGGTCACTCCCTTTTCTTCGGACGACTCCGAAGATATTTCTGCCAGTGCGAGAACCCGACGGCTTTGCACAACGATTCTTACATCATCGAGGTTTTTGTCAACCAGTTCTTTGGCGAGTTTGGCTAACGCATCCGCTTTGCTATTTTCTGTATGCGGTATGCTTTCCAAAACATAGGAAGGGATATGAGTCAGCAATTGTTGCACTCTCTCACCGTACTTTACCAACTCTGGTTTGCACGTTTGATAGTCGCCATTTACTTGACTAACGACCAGCTGGGAGTCTCCGTATATGAGGAGGTTTTCGATTCCCATGTCGACAGCGATCTCAAGACCTGCTATCAAAGCCTCATATTCGGCTTCATTGTTTGTCCTCCGCTCTGTTAAGGAGAAGGCAAAACGCATTATCCCTCCTTATGGAGTCACGAAGATAAGGCCTACCCCAGATTTGATTATGGGGGAGCTGTGCTTTCGCTTCTTCATGGAGGATGTCCCATCGAAGTAGAGTTCCCATCGGGTATCACTCTCTCTTCTCCCCCTATCGATCGAGTCAAACGCGTGCTTGTCTGGCAATTCGCAATTTAAGGGTGAATCGGCAGGTATCGGATGCTCAGTGAGGAAGTCGGGGATGGCCTGACCTTTCACTGCCTTAAGAGGATGATAAGTTATCGAGAACTCCATCAAGAGGAAGGCCCATTTAGCGAGCCGCCCTGTTAGTATGGCTCTTGACATCAAATATTTGAGAGGGTCCACTTTTGATATTAGGTGGACCTCATGCGCCAAAGTATAATGCCGGAGCTTCGTTATCACGAAGATTAACGCCAGGCAGTGTTTTTCAATGGGGGAGTAGTTGTTTTCTGCCCCCAGGAGAACTCGACTCAAATAGTAAAGGGCTCTCTCCTTCCTTTGGTCGTTCTCCTGTGCCCATAGCGCGCCTAAGAAACTTTCAAGGGTTGTTGTGTACAGGATGAGAGGCTTTCCCTTGACCGGAGCGGTTAGTACCGGCAGATTCTGCAAGTATTGCTTGATTTCGTCGAGTGCACTCTGGCATTTGCGATCCCAGACGAAAAGGGTCCCCTTCTTCATAAATGGCTATAGAGGCGGCATTTGCCGGAGAGATTGGCTATGAACCGCCGGATATATGCGAGCTTTCCTTGGATGGACCGCGGTTGCTTGAGAGTTCTTGGCGGAGGCATTTCCATGATCGCCTTAATCTTTGATGGGTCTATTTCGATGCCCCGATGTCATACGATGAATCTTAGGAATTTGCCAGAGGAAACTCCGAACGCGCATTTGAAAGGGTTCATTTTCAAATTGTATTTCCGAAGATGTTGGAACACGATCCTCAGATGTTCCCAATGTTTCTCGTATGATTTTCTTTTCACTACGAGGTCGTCGATATAGCATTCGACAATTTCGTGTATAAGGTCATCAAAGATCTTCGTCATGGCCCTCTGATAGGTGGCGCCGGCGTTTTTCAGACCGAAAGACATCACTTTATAGCAGAATATGCCCAAAGGAGTCCGGAAAGCGGTATGCTTCTGGTCCTCAGGATGCATATTTATTTGATTGTAACCTGATGAGCCGTCCATGAAAGAGAAGACTTCATGAGTGGACGTGTTGTCTATCATCAGCTCGGTGACCGGTACGGGAAAGTCATCCTTTGGGCAGGCTTTGTTGAGGTCCTGAAAGTCTACGCAGATGCGTACCGTATCATTTTTCTTCATCACTGGGACAATGTTGGCAATCCAGTCAGGGTATTGCACCTCTTGGATGAAGCCGGAGTCGATTAGCTTCTTAACTTCGGCGTTGATGCTCATTTCAAGTTCGAGCCACATTCTTCTTAGTGCTTGTTTAACTGGCTTGACGTCCAGAGATATCGCCAATTTATGCACAGCTATCTCTGGATCTAGCCCCGACATCTCGAGTAGTTCCATGTGAAGCAGTCTTTATACTGCATAAGCACATCTCTTAGCTTAGATACCTGTTCTTCGGACAGCAGCTCACTGACGAACGTAGGCCTCGGGTCATTTGTCGTCCCCAAGTCGATTTTCCTTAGGTTGTCCGCAGTAGTATGTATCCCATCTTCCAGCTCTTTTGGCGCCGGTGGAAGTTCTGAGATCAACTCATCTTCATCCTCATTTTTGAAGCACCAGGAGAGGTCATCCATATCCTCGTGTATTCCTTCTTCTGACAGTGTTATCGCGTGACAGGTACGAGATCGTTTCCAAGACCGATGTTGATCTGGTTCTACTCTCGCTATGTACGTTGTTTATGGAACATACTTCTGTGGTGGGGTTACCCTCCAACTGCTGGATAGAGCGAACCTGCCTTACTGATACTGGTCTTCGACCCAGTTTTTGAAGGTGAAGCAGTTTTCAAGAGGGTGTCCTATCACTCAGTGATAGGAGCAATAATCTGGATGAGAGACCTCGCCTGCTTGTTCGGGATGTTTGGACTCCGGGAGCATAATCATTTGATATTTCATGACAAGATCGAATATCTTCCTTGTCTTGTCTTGGGGAAAAGAATATGCTCAACCCATCTTCTTTATAAGAGACGGATCCCGGATGCTCAATTCTCGATCGCGTGGCTTCTTGGACCCGCTTTGCCGCTGTCGAACATTTTTTCCGTTCTTTAGCTTGTTTTTGCCTCCGTGTCGGGTCTTCTGTATAACGGGCTGGCGACGAAGGGCATCATCATTCTCCATAGCCTGCTAAAGAAGGCGTTACGTCCTGGCTTTCTCGTAAATGGCCATTTCGCGGCTATGGTCATCCCGGACCTTTTGACCCGCTTCCCTTATTAGCTTGTCTACTTGTTCTTTGAACGACGGACTTGGCACTTTCATGGCGGGACCTCGTTTTGGTAGCGTCTTCTAACAGAGCATCTCCTTCTTCATCAAAGTCATGTATAACGTAGCAACCATGGAATCGCTCCCGTTTCTTGGATTGAACATATCCAAGCCCGATCATTTCCATTCTCCCGTTGGGCAATTTTTGCTGAGTTCCAGGGACGTTCCAGATCCTGTTGTAGAACTGAGCCTGTCGAGTATTCTGTTTGAAGGGTACGCCTTGGCGTCTCAACAGCCTTTTTAATTCTTCCGTGTAGTATCTGGGCAGATGGATGGGCTGGAGCCTGTCAAGTGCAGAATCGGCACCATGCCAGATTTCTTTCTCTACTTTGGTTTCCATGGATCAATAAAAGAGGATCGCCTTTTCATCACTTCGCCTGGGAGGGACATAGAACGTCTGCAGTTCTTGCACACTATAGGTATCAAGTGCGTCGAGGTCTTTGTAATGTTTTTGCGGAACTATGGTGATTTGTAAACTCCGTTCATCGCTAATGAGGGCTTATACTGATGGCCGAACAGAAAATACTGCATTGACCTAAGAATAGGGGAGGACGGTCTTGGCTTGTTGCATTGGGGCGGTCCTGAATAGACTATCTCTTCCTCCTCTTCGGTATCGCTCCCAAAGACCGGAATATTAGTGATACTTTCTTCTTATTCTCCGGCTTATGGCACCTTTCCGTGTCTTCGAAGTCTGGCAAGAAGTATTTTGCATCTTCGTACTTTTGGACTTCATTCACGGAGAATGGGTTCAGCTCCCCTGTCATGGTATACTCGAGACCATCCTTGAAATACTTCATACACTAATGTTGTGTAGAAGGGATGATATTCTACTCGTGTAACCAAGGCCTGCCAAGCAAACCATTGTAGTAAGTCTTGGCATCAATGACGTGAAACTTGATGTCGGTGACAAGTAGCCCAAAGCATAACGTCAGAATTACAGACCCGAGTGTTCGTGACGACTGGGAGTCGAATCCGGAGATATTGATTTTATCCCGAGCAAGGTATTGAACGCTCATGCAGATTTCTTTTAACACCCTCACATTTAGGAGGTTGACAGAGGACCCGTTATCAACTAGGATCTTCCCTATCTTGATGTCATGGCAGTATCCGGTGAAGTATAAGGGACGGTTGTGCTCGCATGTTCCGAAGAGGAGATCTTCATCACCAAAAGTGACGTCAGCAGTGTGCACTTCTTCCAGCTCGTCCTTCATCTTTTCTTCGGCAAGGAAAGCTTGGAACTGCTCGGGCTCTTGTAGTGCCTTGATCAAAGAATCGCTCGCCTCTTTAGATAGCAGAAGGGCATCGAGAATGCTTAGCTGCGAGGGTAACTTCCTCAAGTGTGCCAGAACATTGTAATCCACCTTGTTTTTCTTTGATGGGTCCTTGGCTGCCAACTCCTCGACGACTCGATCATCGAGGGTGATATCCTCAGGGACTTTTTCCTTCTCCTTATCTTTTCTATTCGATCCCTTGTTTGTGGATCCGAGATTCTTTTCGGGTAGCGTACGATTGCGCAGCTGAATGTTCGCAGGTCTTCGTCTCTTCTGTTTCAGAGATGGATACCTTGAAGAGAGGGCTGAGCGCTATTTCTTCATCAAAATCGCTCCCGAAGGCGAGAACTTGCGATCCCTTGCTATCAACCATGTGACAGTTGCCGGCAGTTCTTTTATGCTCATCGGCCGCGCTTCTTTTCTCTCGACGAGTTTTGTGCTTCATCCGCTTGAAATGCTGTCGATGAGCTGTAGGGTTCCTAGGCATCCTAATGAGGTCTCACAAGGCATCAACCATGCCAATTTCAAAAAATCTAGGTGCCGAGAAACCCGACTACGGATCGTTGGCTAGAAATCTAGGCGAAAAAGCTAACTAGTTAACAATTAACTAAGGGAATACGGAAATACAACCTTTGTAGATCCGGTCCTCCACCTCCACGGCTCCGAGACGAGGTCCTCTCCGCTGTCCAAATCAAATCCGGGCTCTAGCGTCGGCTTCGTCGGAGAATGGGCAAGCTAGGTCGTCGATGTCCATGCCGAAGATGATCTACGTCGAAGCATCGCAAGATCAAGCTCTCACTTCACCAAGTCATGAAACTTGTGAAGAAAACACACTCTACTACTTGGCAAGAGGTAGAGGATGAAGAAATAGGAAGTGGGTAGACTTCAGTTTTGGATTTCTCACTCATTTCATCAATCCACCATTGATGTAGTCAAGCTTTTCTTCTTGAAAATGAAGAAGAAGAAGAAAGCAAGAAGATGATAAGTTAAATTAAAATGAAAAGTAAAAAGAATACTTATCATAATTGAACCATGGTCAAGTGTAGAGAATAAATCATGGTTAATGGGATGGTTAGGGTTAAGCATGAGACAAAATGGTCACTTGGTCAAAGTCTTCATGAAGCTTCATGAACAAAACAAAAGAAGCCACCATTTTCTCATTTGCTTTTCATTTTCCAAAATGAATAAATGAATAAATAAATAGATATGAAAATGTAAACCCTAACCATTACATAACCATGGTTTAAACTTTACACAAAACACAAGTAAACATGTATCATCAAACATGATACAATTAAGTGCACAAAAATCATATCGCATATGCAATGCGCACACCCGAGTGAGAAAATCCATCTTAAAGTGAACCGATACTAGTTAATGCAAAGTAATATATCAAATATATAATTATACATTAAATCATTAAATCAACACTTGATTTAACGATCCGGTCATATCGCATATAACCGACCAGTATCCTATGTATCGGCTTATCGAATCAACCTTTGATTCGATAACTAGGGTATATCGCATATAACCTAATCGATACATTCATCGCGAGAATGGAATACGGTATCACATACACGCATTATTCTCGGTCCCGCACATATCTCATATGCGCTCCTATTTCGTTTCTCTTGAGCCAGGAAACCTCTATGTAGGACTCTAAAGACTCGTCAATACGCCGGCAGCAGGCGATGATCATATCAAACACCCACAAGCCGCAAGCGGTCTGCTAAACGTAAAGGCCACCCGGGTATTGAGCGATCTGAAGATCGACGAGCAAGCCCGCTCACACTCCAGTGAATCCGACCAGTAACACTACCGTACAGTCCGGTCTGATCGTCTGATATGTCGCATATCTCGCCTAGGGGTGGTAAACGTCAGACCCCAATAGCTCGATAAGTCGTGTCGATATGAGGTCTATAACTGTTCGAGAAACTACTGGTAACACTTACCAGTAAATCTCAGCAACCCTGGCCAGGGATTTCCTGTTATAGCCAATCGAACACAGCGCAACATCAACCCCCTATACCGGGAGAGACGAATCCCCTCCTATCGCTCATTGCCTCCATGTGACTCGGGACTGTACCCAAAAACCACCGTTTTGCACGCCCTCTTGGACGTGGTAAGATGGAAATCAAAGCACAGTGGGAACCACACAAGACTCTATGACGATCTCGGGTCAACAGACTACTCTGTACCAGTGTCACCAGAGAACTGCCATCTGACGTGAGGTATAATACCATCTGGGAGTTCTCGGCGAGTCCGTCCAGTGTACCCAGTCTCTACTGAGCACCCGTATATCATCTCTGATGTCAAACACCAATGGATATGGGATCATCCATCGCCCATCTTTATGGGTCGAGAAGGTACACGCTAGTCTACTCTGGTATATCGATGCCCCGTCTCGATACACCCACGACTAGGGACCTTGAAGGATGTACTTATGGACTACCATGTCCCCACTAGTATGATCCGCATCATAGTCCAGGTAGTCAAGTACACATCCTAAGGGCTTTACCAACATATAATAGAGAGACAATCAGTATACACGTTAAGGTAAAGTTCAACCAGATAGCATACTATCATGTCGAGCAAGAAAGTCCTCCCTATATATGTCCCAGCATCCACTACAATATACATCCTATGTACAGTAATGGCCTCTAGGGCATACATATAACTAACAATCTCCCACTTACACTAGGGCCATCTGTAGCAGTGGTTGTAGTATCTCATACTCAACCATCCCATAAAAGTGTCTCTCTCTGGGAACAGGCCTTTGTGAGTGGATCCGCTGTGTTGTCCTCTTAGTCTAATCTCCTAACCTCGATCCCTTGGAGATCAAACATCTCCATGATCAGGTGATACTGCCTTAGAATATGTCTGGATCACTGATGGGACCGGCGTTTCTTGGCATAAGCCACAACTCCATTGTCACACAATGGGAGGAACTAAGTTCATCTCATGAACCAATATACACCCAGACAGCCACTTTGGTAGCATCTTAAGTAGCGATGTATCCTGCCTTTATCGTCTAGTATGCCACGGTATCTAGCTTGGAACTCTTCCAACATACCGTCCCTCTACTGAGGGTAAAGACAATGCCTGTGACTGACATTCAGTCGTCTTTATCACTCTGGAACACTTCCAGTGATTCTCCCCAGGATCAATTGATACTATCTCACTTCAACAAGTGAGAATCCTAACATCCATTTAGATCTATCTCATAGATCCAAAATCCAGGAGTTAGTAGGTATCATTATGATCCTATATGGAGAATCATTGTGATAAACGGAGATTGACCGAGCGTAGCATAGGAAACTCTTTCTCTATCAAGAGTATGTCATCCACGTACTCTACGAGGATCACCACCATACTCCCTACTACCTTTTTGTTTATACAAGGTTCATCTACCATTTTGATGATGTCAAACTCTTTGACCGCTTCATCAAAACAGATGTTCCAACTCCGCGATGCCTGCTTTATCCTATAAAGCATCTTGCACACGTTTCCGTTGCTCCCACTGTCTACGAAGCCCTCTGGCTGTGTACTTATAGACGCTCTCTTCTAAATCATCATTTAGAAAAGCAGTCATGGCACCCAACCGCCAGATATCGTAGTCATGGTATGTAGCCATGGCAAGTAGGATCCGGATGGACTTAAGTATAGCTACTTGAAAAGGTTTCATCATTATCCACGCCTGGTCAATGACGAAAACCTTTAACAAGTCTAGCTTTGAAAGTCTCAACTTTTCCATCTACACCAAGTAATCTTCTCAAGATATACTTGCTCCTGATGGGGATTTAACCCTTCAGATATAGCAACCAAAGTCCATACTTTGTTGGTGTATAAGGATTCCATCTCAGATCGATAAACATCCAGCCATTCTTACAGAGTCTTACTCTCGATGGCCAGCTCGAAGCTAGTTGGGTCATCATCTCATGATGCAATCCTCGCTCCCACTGTCATAGAGAAACCGAAGTATCTCTCAGGTGGGTGAGGAACCCTACTAGATCGGCGGAGAGGCTGAGGTTCGTTGGTATCTACTGAATCCCTTGGTTCTATCAAATCATCTGCTGTAGTTCGTATAGCTGGAACCTTTCCAGTTCTACATTACAGACCTTGCCTCGAGCTTGTCCGTATTTTGCTTTCAGACATAGGCCGGACAACCCCAAATCTTAACTAACTTAAGAAATGGGCTCTTCCTTTTCCATATCACATATGAAGTGGTAGGCAACTGATTTGATTGGAACCCTATTCAATAGGTATGCAACTTCGTAAGTGCATAACTCCCAAAAGGAAATAGGTAACTCAGCAGTACTCATCATAGAGCACACCTTATCATATAGGGTGTGATTGCTCCACCCCGATATACCATCGTGCTATGGTGTATACGGAGGAGTAATGCCGAGAGAGAATCTCATTCTCCTTTAGAATAGTCCAGTATTTCCGTGCTTAAGTATTCTCCTCCTTGATCTCATCAAAGGACATAATACTTATACCCGTTTATTGGTTCTCTACTTCTAACTTATATTCTGTGAATACCTCAAAAGGTTCGGACTTATGTTTCAACAGGAACATATGACTGAATCTTGAGAGATTATCAGAGAATATAATGAAGTATAAAGAACCGGTCCTGGCATGTGTAGACAGGGGACCTTCATACATCAACATGTATCATCCCAAGAGTTCACTAACTCTTTCTCTGTTTCCAATAAACAGAGCTATGGTCATCTTATCTTTGTGACATGACTGGCGAGTTTCACAAGATGTAAATTCAAACTGATTTAAATATGCATCTATATGTAACACTTGCTAGTCGGGTCACATTCATCTGACCTAGTCTACAATGCCTCAAGAAGAATTCATTCATTTCTGAACTCTTCCTCTTGTGTGTGTTTCATATACTAAGAACTGTAGTTTGATTTAGAACATCAACGCTTTTAGATATCGTGCCTGAACCGATCAACTTTTGATATAGGAAATGTTCAAAACATTATCCAACAACACAAAATTATATCCTTTCTTTACTAATAAAGAGAGAGATATGATTTTGTATATCAGGTTCGGTATCTAATAACATTCGTTCAGAATCAATGTATTGGTAATACAAGGTGACAGTGACCAACAGACTTGGCTGCAACACTTGCCCCGTTTTCTGCCTCATGAAACTTATCACCCGTTCTCAGTTCTCTACCTATCTGTAGCCCTATGTAACATATTACATATCTGGGATCTTGATCTGGTATCACATACCCAGGACGTAGAGTTTACAGAGAAACAGTTCTTTGTAACGAACACACCCGAAGATGATGCATCAGCATGCACTCTCTTCGTTTGGGCGGCACGGGAATTCTGGTAATCCTCAATTTCCTGCTCTGTCTTATAACAATTATAAGTTGGAGCGGGACCAACGTTCCCCAGCTCAGTATAACAAGCGGGTTCGGTCAATAATCCATATTATTATCTTGATTAAGGCGTGATATGGTCGCTACCTGGAGAGAGAGAGAAGAAAACACTCAGCGTGCGCTCTTGCAAGAATAGATTGGTTATTATTTTATCTAATCAGGATGGCTCCCACTGCTTTTTATCAAATCTTCCTTCAAACCCTAAAAGGAAAGACTAGCCGGGATTAATTACACACTACAAGTTCGCCAATCTTTCAGCCAGGCCAGTGTCGGTACTTTGAGGGAGGTCCCCCGTGCTTTTGCACGAACCTAATTAATGTAAACCTCATTTTCCCAGAGGCGTAACCTCGTTAACACCTTTCTAGACACCTACTTGATCGGCTAATTGTAATGTATAAAACTCTCCCAGGAGTAACACTTACTCGCAGCGGGTATCGGGATCCAACTATCTCATAGAAGGTATGCAATCTCATTGCAAATTTCAACACTTGAAATTCCCGATAACATTTTGCCCCTAGCAGCTTATGACCTTGGCTAAGGTCAACAAATCATAAGTGCTAGCCAAGTTCAACCCGTCATTTCCCGATTGAATTAAACCCACCCGCACGACCCTTGGCTAAGGTCAACAAAGTCGCATGACTACCCTAACTCAATCGCATCATATGCTTATACAGATAAGCACTAATCAGCTACCGCACACTACGCCTTGGCTAAAGTCAACAAACGTAGCACGAATACTAACCAGTACTTATCTGAAATGACGGAGGGCTACGACGGGTTTTTTAGAAAACCCTTTGCGTAATGAACTTGATATCGTTGTAGAATCAAATGATTTTGAAATGGAGTGCTTTTGAGGCTTTTCTAGTTTTGCTAAAGGAATCACTCCCGGTGAAGGGATCGTCGGTCCTTTCCTCGTCGAATGAGGTGCGGGATATATCATATATATCACTGTGCAAAGCAAAAACACTTAAAAGCAATCAAAAGACAAACCGAGTGTGTAGCATCTGCCAGTTATTGCTAAAGGAGTCACTCCCGGTGAAGGGATCTCGGTCCTTTCCTCATCGAATAAGGTGCAGGATATATCACATATACCGCTGTGCAAAGCAAAAAACTGTAGCTACCTGTTTTATTTTGAAATTCGATTCTACAACATCTTAGGTTTCTTTTATTTCATTAATCACATTAATGAAGTCCCATCATTTAAGTACCTAAACATCACAGATAAATACGACGTACACTTATGCCATCCGCATTCGCCTCGATGTCCCCTCCTGCACCGTTAGGTTAGGTAACTAACAGCAGAGCAGGGCAGGGCTAGCACGGGTGTAAAACATAAGTAACGTCTATATAATATATCATATATACTATATACTGTATCTATCACAGAACATCACATGATCACATCACAGATATCACAGCAGAAGAATCATATGAAATATTGGATATACTAGGACGTTCGTGTTTTCAATACGAGCCAGTATAAAACACGGATTCCACGGTCGCGATGAATAGCCAAACCCACACCCCAAGACCCCTACGAGAGCGGCAAGCAACCCTACCAATTCTAGAGTTAGGAGACCCAGACTCGACTCCTCGAGTTGGTCTCCCACTGGACTCCAGAACCCGGTTACTTATGCCCTCCTCCTTGGGTCTATCCTAGTGCAGAAAAGTAAATAATATACAAACGGTGACAACTTCCGCAACCTGGAAGTACCCCAATAAAAGAATATTACATACAAGTTTTTACATGAATGAAAATGAAAAAACACTCATCTCACATAAAAACCCCCGGCTATTCAAACACGACGATCCAATATAACATATCCAGCAACACATAACATCACATGTCATCAACGTAAGTAAACATGCGCATCCCAATTATCGTTGACATATAGCAACGAAACCGGCGATATCACATATTACACTTACGGTCACAGAAAAGAAAGTGTAAAACTACAACAGTTGGAATCCGCAACCACCTCAGACATCGCATGCCTGACCAAATGAATTCCTTAGACATCGCATGCCTAACAATTATAAACCCCGCATTTTAGTCTCAAAATTGAAAACACTTTTCAATATCAAGTCGGGCAATTCAACAGGATTCCCGACATTCTGATCGAATGCTCGTCGCAAACTTTAGTAGGCGGCTTCACCCCCGATACCGTCGACGAAGTGCACCAAGGCGGAACACCGCTACCGCGAGCACCCGAACGGATGCTTTCGGCGACGGGGTTCTCCTACAGTCACTTGGTCGGGGCTATGGAGTGAGGCTGTCTATTAAGTTTACCCGGCGAGTATCCACGTACGCTACGTGATTGCGACGGACTTTTGATCATATCAAAATTCCGTGGCAACCGATCAAGTGAGACTAAATTGCTATGTTTATAACATTCATTCAGTTATCACATAACTTTTTGTGAATTCCAATTATTGTATCCCATTCCGGATAATTAGAAAATGTTAAACTTTCCGATTGAACATTCGAACACCCAAGTTTTCCCGATACAGATCAACACATGAAATAAGTCTAACAACATTCAGTTCGTGCCTCAGTACCGACGGTCCAGCCGTAGAAGGGTCAAGCCAACGCCTCACATGTGGAACGCCGTACTGCCCCAAACCCGAAGGTTCAAAGGGCAGTTCAAGACGGTCACATAATCGAGTTAAGGTTTGTTGTCTTCTAGAGGGTCCATCGCATTACTTGCACTACTTAGAACGTCGTTAAACTACGGAAAAATCCAACACTTGGAAATTTCCCGACAGGGGAAAAATTGGGTATTTATATCCGGTCGAACTTTTTAACATATTCTAAAATTTATCCGGAAAGCCTCACAGACAAAATTTGATACTCCGATCGAAACACCGAATCCCCAAAATAATCCCAGAAAATACAACTCTGGAATAAATTTTAAAAATATCCAGAAAATCCAGCATAAAATAATAGGAGTTACTGTGCAAACAGTGTATGATGACGTCATCATTCTGCCGCTGAACCGCCGCATAAGGCAGGCTTATGCCGCGGTTCCACCGCGGTTTGTACTGTTCATCGAAAAAAAAATTGCATCATAATTCTTATTTTTTTCTGCTGAATTTTTTAGCAATTTTTAATTTGAAAAAATCCACGTTTTCATAAAACGTCCAGAGAGCATTTTCCGGTTGGGGTTTCGGGTCGTTCGGACTTCAAAATCCGTCTAGACTTCGCCTAAGGCTCTAGCTAGGCTCTGATACCACTGTAGGGTTCCTAGGCATCCTAATGAGGTCTCACAAGGCATCAACCATGCCAATTTCAAAAAATCTAGGTGCCGAGAAACCCGACTACGGATCGTTGGCTAGAAATCTAGGCGAAAAAGCTAACTAGTTAACAATTAACTAAGGGAATACGGAAATACAACCTTTGTAGATCCGGTCCTCCACCTCCACGGCTCCGAGACGAGGTCCTCTCCGCTGTCCAAATCAAATCCGGGCTCTAGCGTCGGCTTCGTCGGAGAATGGGCAAGCTAGGTCGTCGATGTCCATGCCGAAGATGATCTACGTCGAAGCATCGCAAGATCAAGCTCTCACTTCACCAAGTCATGAAACTTGTGAAGAAAACACACTCTACTACTTGGCAAAAGGTAGAGGATGAAGAAATAGGAAGTGGGTAGACTTCAGTTTTGGATTTCTCACTCATTTCATCAATCCACCATTGATGTAGTCAAGCTTTTCTTCTTGAAAATGAAGAAGAAGAAGAAGAAAGCAAGAAGATGATAAGTTAAATTAAAATGAAAAGTAAAAAGAATACTTATCATAATTGAACCATGGTCAAGTGTAGAGAATAAATCATGGTTAATGGGATGGTTAGGGTTAAGCATGAGACAAAATGGTCACTTGGTCAAAGTCTTCATGAAGCTTCATGAACAAAACAAAAGAAGCCACCATTTTCTCATTTGCTTTTCATTTTCCAAAATGAATAAATGAATAAATAAATAGATATGAAAATGTAAACCCTAACCATTACATAACCATGGTTTAAACTTTACACAAAACACAAGTAAACATGTATCATCAAACATGATACAATTAAGTGCACAAAAATCATATCGCATATGCAATGCGCACACCCGAGTGAGAAAATCCATCTTAAAGTGAACCGATACTAGTTAATGCAAAGTAATATATCAAATATATAATTATACATTAAATCATTAAATCAACACTTGATTTAACGATCCGGTCATATCGCATATAACCGACCAGTATCCTATGTATCGGCTTATCGAATCAACCTTTGATTCGATAACTAGGGTATATCGCATATAACCTAATCGATACATTCATCGCGAGAATGGAATACGGTATCACATACACGCATTATTCTCGGTCCCGCACATATCTCATATGCGCTCCTATTTCGTTTCTCTTGAGCCAGGAAACCTCTATGTAGGACTCTAAAGACTCGTCAATACGCCGGCAGCAGGCGATGATCATATCAAACACCCACAAGCCGCAAGCGGTCTGCTAAACGTAAAGGCCACCCGGGTATTGAGCGATCTGAAGATCGACGAGCAAGCCCGCTCACACTCCAGTGAATCCGACCAGTAACACTACCGTACAGTCCGGTCTGATCGTCTGATATGTCGCATATCTCGCCTAGGGGTGGTAAACGTCAGACCCCAATAGCTCGATAAGTCGTGTCGATATGAGGTCTATAACTGTTCGAGAAACTACTGGTAACACTTACCAGTAAATCTCAGCAACCCTGGCCAGGGATTTCCTGTTATAGCCAATCGAACACAGCGCAACATCAACCCCCTATACCGGGAGAGACGAATCCCCTCCTATCGCTCATTGCCTCCATGTGACTCGGGACTGTACCCAAAAACCACCGTTTTGCACGCCCTCTTGGACGTGGTAAGATGGAAATCAAAGCACAGTGGGAACCACACAAGACTCTATGACGATCTCGGGTCAACAGACTACTCTGTACCAGTGTCACCAGAGAACTGCCATCTGACGTGAGGTATAATACCATCTGGGAGTTCTCGGCGAGTCCGTCCAGTGTACCCAGTCTCTACTGAGCACCCGTATATCATCTCTGATGTCAAACACCAATGGATATGGGATCATCCATCGCCCATCTTTATGGGTCGAGAAGGTACACGCTAGTCTACTCTGGTATATCGATGCCCCGTCTCGATACACCCACGACTAGGGACTTTGAAGGATGTACTTATGGACTACCATGTCCCCACTAGTATGATCCGCATCATAGTCCAGGTAGTCAAGCACACATCCTAAGGGCTTTACCAACATGTAACAGAGAGACAATCAGTATACACGTTAAGGTAAAGTTCAACCAGATAGCATACTATCATGTCGAGCAAGAAAGTCCTCCCTATATATGTCCCAGCATCCATTACAATATACATCCTATGTACAGTAATGGCCTCTAGGGCATACATATAACTAACATGAGCAACGTATCCCTGCCACCAATTTTTAAAGGCCATGCATTCCTCGGTAGGGTGCGCGATCCTCTGATGATATAAGCAGTAGTTTGGATGTGCATCTAGTCCGTCGGGGAATGTATTTTCTGAAGTATCTTCTTTGAAAGGTGGCAACTTCATTCCCATCGACAGGGCTTTAGCGAATTGCTTCCTTGTCTTAAACCTGCTTTTGCTGGTGGTAGAAGTGTTTCTATCCGGTTGGGGTACTCTATGGCTTCTCAATACCAAAGCTTCTTTAACGTGATGCCGACGCTTGGCCCTTTCATATATGGCCGTTTCACGCTCTCGGTCAGATTTGCTTTTTTGACGGGCCTCGTTCAGCAACATGTCAATCATCTCATCTGACGGTTCTAGGAGTTTCGGTTCGGGATCTATCCCCAGTTTTTCTGCATCAGGAGCTTCTTCACCATTTATTGACGAGTGAGAAATCATGTGGCAGCTCGCCACATAGTTCTCAGGTTCATCTGACGAGTCTTCTCCCCCATCATTGTCATCATCTCCGTCTTCAAGGATGTGGTTGAGAAACTCTTGGAGCGTGACCGGGGTTCGCGCCTTCTAGTTCTATTCTTCCAGCGCGTCAATGTGTCTTTGCAGGTCCGTGCGCTTGTCATCAGGCTTCACAGGCTTTTTGGTCTTCTTATTCTTTTTCGAAGACTTTGACGAACGGGCATGGGCGTTTTTACTATCACTATAAATTCTTGGCGTCGGGCGCGGTTTCAGCATTCCCTCGATGACCTAGCGGACTTTTCCACCTGATCGCCGGGCATGTTCAGAGATCCTTTAGCATTCTTTTTGTTTTGGCTGAAAGAGCGACCTCCCATGGAGCTTCTTCTATAAAAGAGCACGATGCCCCCGGCGTGTCCACCTTTTTAAGAGCGTGCGGCTGGGGTGGGCTTACTTTCCAATTCTCGGACAGTGCGAATTTGCCCTGTTGGTATTGGTCCTCAATCCAGCCTTTGAAGACGAAACAATTTTCGATTGGATGGCCTACTACTCGGTGATAGGGGCAGTAATTGGGATTGTTGATATCACCGGGCTGCGGTGGGCGTTTTGGATCTGGCAAGGTGATGAGCCTGTTGCGCACCGCCAGCTCGAACAGTCTCCTCGTTTTATCCCGGGGAAACGAATATGGGCTCTTCAGCTTCTCGTTAAAGAATCGTTGTTTATCGTCTTGGCGATCAGTTGGTTTTGGACCACTGGGTTGCTGCTGAGCATTGGCGACGAAGGTCACTTTCCTTTTTCCTTTTTCATTTTGAGGCTCAATCTTCAAGGAAGACGGTCTATAGCCCATCTGATCCATTTGGGCCAGCTTGTCGATCAAGGCCTGAAAAGTGGTCGGCTTGAAAAACATCATGAACTGGGATATGGTCGCCTGCGGATCAAGAGTTCCCATAAACATGCCCACTAGTGGAGCTTCTTCTATGCGTTGTTCGCACTTCGACCATAGATTCCGCCACCGTATCGCATACTGAACCCATGTTTCGCCTGGCTTCACCCTGGCGTTAATTAGTGCGGTGATCGGGGTGCGCTCGCTAGCGCTTGCGAATCTCTGTGTAAACAGTAGCTCCATTTCTGCAAATGTCTTAACGGAGTCGTTCAGGAGTTCAGAGTACCATTCAAACGCCGTCTCCGACAAGCTGCCAACAAACTGGCGAAGAAGCAGCTTATCGTCACCTCCGGTGTTATCGCACAGGGCTCTGAATTGAGCAACGTGCTGGTGTGGATTCCTCGTCCCCTTATATACATGGAATTTAGGGATCGTATACCCCGGCGGGTAGTTTATTTGGTCGTACCAACCCGGATAGGGTCGTCCAATCTTAACAATTTTGCCTGCCGCTTCACTCGCCTGATGAGCTCGTATCTGTTGAGCGATATAGTCATCCAGGGCGGCTTTGGAGATCGTCTCCTCTTTGGCTGCTGATAGAGCCGGAAGAGGGTTTGATGTCTCCCCTCTATCGTCTTCAAGGATAATCGGGGGGTCTTCAGCTGGAGGATCCGGCTGTATCATCATTTCGACCATACCTTAGAATAAAAGCACCATTCGTTTTATGTTGGCCGCTTGTTCCGAAGCCTCTCTGTCTCTCTTCTCGAGGATTCTGCAGAGGAACTCAGCATCGGTTTCCTGTTCTTGACGCTGCTCTAACGACGTCTCGGGGCTTTCTTTTGGCCCAGTGAGTGCGGCCATCTGTGTTAGCATCTCCTGGAGTTTTTGCTGTTGTTGCTCCTGAGCCTTTGTCACTGATCTGGTGAGAGGTCGATGGCCCGTGGAAATACGGCTATCCTCTTTCCCAGATACCATATAAACAGTGTGCACCACCATGCCCCCAGACTTAGGGCGTTTGGGTTCAGTGCCCTTTAGATTCGTCGTAGACACGGGGATTTTCTCCGGCCTTCTTCTTTTGTGAGCGATCGAAGTTGAGGGGGCCATTGCAACGGGCACCCGAGTAGACGACACCTTCTGTGGTACAACAAGATGGTCCTTCTCTTGCCGAACTTTCATCTTCTTTGGTCGGCGGGAGTAGTCTTGGTTGATCACCGAGTCTTGGACCTGTCGCCAGACCTTGTGAATTTTGGAGGACAGCCACTGAGGGGGCTATTCTGGCTTTGTCTTTGTAGCATTCTCTACAGGTAGAGGAGATCTTTTTAGGACGGCAGTCGGAGAGTTCTTGCGGACCCTCCTGAGTGGTTCAAAGTTGTTTCCAATTGGAACAGCAGCGTCGACTTCCACCGTTGGAGCCGGCGGGGTAAGTCCAGATAGGGAATTGCCCCCAGCTTTTCTCACTCGGCGTTAGTGGCGATGTCAAGCATGCCTTATGGACGGGACCACCTCTGCTGTTGGATGAGCTTCTTTATGCCCCCCACTCTGATGAAGAGTTGCTGTTGGTACCAGCCTATCGAAGACTGACATCCGCTGAGAGGGAATGATCAATCTTGAAAAGATTGACTTTTTGGCAGGGGAAGCAGCCTTGGTTACTTCGCCTGGAGCGGGAGATGGAACGGCCAGTCTTGCGAAGACCGACCCCTTAGTAGGAGAAACCACTTTGGCGACTTCAGGACCAGGAATGGCTATTCGTTTTGGGATAATCCCCTCAGATATCGCGGGCTTCTTTACGGGCCCTTTGGATTTTTGGCCCAGTCTGTTAAAGACTGAGGCATTAGATTTGGGTGACCCATTGAGAGGGGTCGCGGTAGTCGTAAGCCGATCAAAGACCGACTTCTTTGGAACTTCTTGCGACGGTAATGGGGCGTTGAAGCTCATGATGGGAGCATAGTCCTAAAGAACAGCCCAGTGGTGTCTTGCGTCACCTGTTCCACTGGCATCGCGAAAATGGAGGCCGCTTGAGGCCCATAAGTCACTCCTCCAGCGAGGACGGAGCGGGATTTGTTGTTGCAGCTAGTGCAGTTGGAAGCTATTTTCTCTGCACGGGAGCAAGACACCAAATCTTAGTACCTCAAATCCAAGGGCAACCATATCAAACCGCGATTCGTTCGTGAACACGACACACGAAGTGTGGAGTGGAAAGAGAAAAAGGTCCCACTGGGCGTGCCAGAATCTGTTTACCGCCGAAAGACGTGACCGGGACGTTGGGACGTCTGGCCTGAATTTTGGGGGCAGATGCTATTTAGTTTTATCCGTCCAACTCTCCGAAAATGCCAAGTTGATTTATGGCACCATGTATCGAAGGTTTATACGGATGCGGCCGATATAGTATACTTCATCAGATTCCTCCTCGTTTGAGGGGTTTTTGATTGTGGGGACGCTCTTCCTTGCAGACGCAAGCCCCTGCAGTTAATTACGCTACCGCATCGCGGTAACCACTTTCTCCTTCTCCAGATAGTCACTTCGTGTCGTGTGTGTTTGTTTTATTTTTGGTTGCCGGTAGATTGTATACGGAGACTAATTTATGTTGTCGCCCGTAGGGCGTGAATTAGTCCAAATCCGTATTTTCTTAGATTTGGGTTTGGATTGGTTTAAGGATCGTTAATCTTGTTTTAGATTAAGATCAACTTAAACGTTGTCGAGGATACGTTGGTCCAATTTTAGACTAAGATCTACTCAACAGGATCATTTAGATCCAACAAAAGAGCATTTGGGCTTTATTGTTTTAGTTTATGGATGTTGCGGTCCATAAGTTTAAGGACATCATAGTCCATGGAGTTTAAAGACATCATAGTCTAGTTTAGAGACATCATAGTCTAGTTTGGAGACATCATAGTCTGTAGGGTTTAGTTTAGGGACGTTGCGGTCTATTGAGTATCTGGTTGCTGGGACCCGCCACCTCTCTGAAGACGTTGAAGAATTAAAACGACATATATCAGAGGTGTGAGGAGATGTACCCTGGAACCAGTGATTGTTCATTAAGGATTTGATAATCTTGTTTGGGACTAAAGCCAATAGGCTCAGTCAATTTGGGGTTCGGCCAATCCTGGGCTTGGCCCATTTAATCATTTTTATTTGGGATTGATCCCATTTCTGCATCAGCGATGCTGAACAATAATATGGGCTCTGACACCCTTCATTCTTTTGTTTTATTTGAAGTGTTAAACACTAGCGTATATTTGGCGCTCACGTGAGGTCACGTGATGCCTTAAAGTAGTGTTAAACACTAAGAGCTTAAGGCGCTCACGTGGGATCATATGAGGCGCTTGAAAATAGGCCCAGCTTCTTTGGAATTACCCCTTTTCTTTTCTGAGTGCCGAGCACTATTGGGGCCACGTGGGATCACGTGAGGCACACTTGCATTTGATTTATTCTCCCTTCTCTTCTGAAAGTGCTTAGCACTATAAAGGGATCACGAGATATCACGTGAGGCGTCCTAAATATAGATACTGCCTTGTTTCATCTCATGGAAATGCTAAGCACTATAAAGGGGTCACGTGTTGTCACGTGAGGCGCCTCAAATTGAGATCTGCTTTAGTTTTACTCCTCTTTCATCTTTTTGAAGAGGCTAGTTCATGGGTCACGTGGGAGCACGTGACCTGATATGAATTGTTCTCTTTTGATCATTGAGGGGGGATCACGTGGGCGCACGTGATCTGACATTTATCATGTTGGGTGCTGATATCTTTTACGTGCATGGAGAGTTAAATCCTTTGTTTAAGAATTAAATTCTTTTATAGGATTAAACCCTAGTTTTATTTAGAGGAATTAAATTCCTTTGTGTTACGTTGAAAGAATTAAATTCTTTAAACTCAATTCTTCCCCTAAGTTTTGAATCTGCATGACAGATCTTCCCGATGAGAATTAAATTCTCAACTTGTGAGGAGATCTGCTTCTGCAGATCTTCAACCAGAAGAAGAACTAAGTTTTTTTTAGAAGAGTTAAACTCTTAGTTTGAGAATTAAATTCTCTTTTCTTTGTAGGAGCTTATGGGGTGATCTCCTTCCTTCTCTTATCTAGAGTTTTTTTCTTCTATGAAGAGATCTTCTTCTCTCTGGAGAATTAAATTCTCTCTTTTTTTGGCTTTAAAGGGGGGTTTTCTCTCTCCTTTTTTGTCCCTTCTTTTTTTCTTCTTGGCTTCTATTTATAGGAGAAAGAAAAGAATCAATTTGTTTAGAAAATATCTTATTGAGAGATTTTGATTGATTTTATAATCAGCCAAAAAGATCTTTTAGATCAATCAGTGAATTTTATTCACCGTTGGATTTTTAATTCAAGGACTTCTGTTTTATAGAAGATATCTTGTTTGTTGTTCTTAACAAGATTGAGAAGATATTTCCCTGTACAGAATTTTTCTATAGATTGGTGATCTTTAATCACCATTGGATCTTTAATCCAACGACGCTCTGTTGTACAGAGCATAATCTTTTTTGTTTAGAAAGATACAAGGAAATATTTTCCAAATAAAGTTTTTGCTTCCTTTTAAGTAGAATTTAATTCTATCGGTTCAGAAAGTTTAGGAGCCTATCACGTGTACCACGTGACCCCTTCCAGAATTAATCTGGTTTGTTTGTATGCAGGAGTCCAAACAGAGAGAAGGCATCACGTGGTAACACGTGAGCTTCTTTGTTTCTTTGTTTGTTATAAAACTGAGTCCCACACGTTTTGTGTTAAAGACGATCACGTGCTTGCACGTGAGGCTTTAGTTGCCACCTACTAACGGAGCTGCTTACTCTGCATACAAATGCATCACGTGCTTGCACGTGATGCTCCACTAGCAGGAACTTTTTCCTTTTCCCTCTCTGAGTCTCTTTGTAAGGGATTGATGATCACGTGCTTACACGTGATGCTTTCATTAATGGCGAATTTTCCCCTTCCCTTCTTCTTCTGAATTTTTATATGGGAACAGGGGCCTGTTTGGGCATGTTATGGCCGTCCGAACCTCCTTTGGTCAACCGAACCGCCTCCACCTCGAGGTCGGGGTCCGGGTCTAGGGTTATAGGCTATTTTTGCTTTAATTAAGTTAGAACTGCGACACGTTCGATTGAGGATCAATAGTCCCAATGAACATTCCCACAGTCGGAGACTCCTCAATGCGATGTTCGCATTTGCACCACAGGTTCCGCTATTGGATAGCATATTGGACCCATATTTTCCTTGGCTTGACCCTGGCATTGATCAGCGCTGTGATCGAAGTGTGTTCACTTGCACTGGCGAATCGTTGCATGAATAGCAGCTTCATTTTAGAGAAGGTTTTCACGGAGTCATTTGGGAGCTCCGACTACCATTCGAAAGCTATCTCTGATAAGCTTCCGACGAATTGGCGAAGTAGGTTTGTCGTCACCTCCGGTATTACCGCACAGAGCTCTAAATTGTGTGACATGTTGATGGGGATTACCCGTTCCTTTATATACGTGGAATTTCGAGATCGTATACCGGTGGGTACTTTATCTAGTCATACCAGGCTGGATATGGTCGCCTGGTTTTGACCGGCTGGTTTGCAGCTTCATTGGCCTGGTGAGCTCTAATTTGCTGAGCAATATAATCATCCAAGGCTGCCTTGGAGATCGTCTCCTCCTTGGCCGTTGATAAGGCCTGGGGAGGATTCAATGTTTCCCCTCTATCATCTTCGATAATCACTGGAGGGTCTTCAGCCGGTGATTTTGGTTAGATCATCATCCCGACCATATCTTGGAACAAAAGAGCCATCTGCTTTATATTAGCAGCCTGCTCCGCATCTTCTTTATCTTTCTTCTCCAGTACCTGCCGCAGAAACTCTGTATCGGTTTCTTTCTCCTGGCGCTGCTCAGTTTTTTTGTCCAGACATTTTGGATGCCATGTTGGTAAGCATATCTTGGAGCTTCTTTTATTGCTTCTGAGATTTCGTCAACGACCTGGTATGCGGTCTATGACTCATAGAAGCACGGCTTTCTTCTTTACCATTGGTCATATAAACCGTATCTATAGTTATGCCTCCAGACTTAGGGAATTTGGAGCCCTCTCCTTCGGTTTTTGCCGTCGGCGATGAAATTTTCTCTAGCCTCCCTCTTTTATGAGAGGTTGGAGAAGGAGGGGCCGCTATGACGGGCACCTTTTTGCGAGAAGCCGCCTATTGTATGGCGGAGGAGCAATCGTCGTCTCGTCGCGCCTTGGAATTTTTTGGTCGACGAGCATAACTTTCATCGAGAACTAAGTCTTGGACTTTCTGCCAGACTCTGTGTATTTGCGAGAAGAGCCGTTGATAAGACTGCTTCGGCTTTGCCTGCACTTCAGCTTCTGCAGGCGGAGGTGATCTTTTCAGTACCACTGTCAAGGAGTTTTTGCGCACCCTTTTAAGCGGGTCAAAGTTGTTTCTAGTTGGAACAGTAGCATCAACATCTACCATAGGAGCTGATGGGGTAAACCCGGAGGGAGAGTTGCCCCCAGCCTGTCTCACTCGGCACCAATGGCGACGTTGAGCATGTCGTGCTATAGGAGCTGCCTCAGTATGGGAGGCATCTTCATCATGCCCCCGATGTTGCTGGGGAGCTTCACTTAGTGTCAGCCTATTGAAGATGGACGCTCTTGGCGGAGCTGGAGCAGAGTTGGTTAATCTGTCGAAGACCGGCCGTCTTGGTGATGAAGCACTTTTGCCGGCTTCACGCATAGTAAGACCAGGGAGGGCTAGCCGTTTTAGGGCAACCCTTTCTGGAATCATGGGCTTCTTTATGAGCCTGTTTGAGCTTTCTTTCAGCCTGTTATAGACTGAAACTCCGGAGTTGGATGGCTTGCTGATAGGAGTTGTCACAATAGCTAGCCAATCAATGACCGACCTTTGGAGAGCTTCTTCTTAAGGTGTTGAGGCGCCGAAGCTCATGGGCGGGAGCATAGTCTCAAAGAATAGCCTAGTATTGGCTTGAGTGACCTGCTCCACCGGCATCGAGAAGATGGAGGCCGCGTTGGGCCCGTACGTCACTCTTCCGGCTGGGGTGGAATGGGAGTTGCTTTTGCAGGAAGTGCAGTGAGAGACCATTTATTATGCACAGAAGCGAAGCACTTAGTTTTTGTATCTCGCATCTAAGGGCAACCATGAATATAGCGAACCACGATTTTTTTCGCGAAACACGACACATGAAGTGTTGCGTGGAAAGAGGAAAAGGTCCCATAGGGCGTGCCAGAATCTATTTACCGCGGAAGACTGGACTGAGACGCGGAGGACGTCTAGCCAGAATTTGGGGGCAGATGCTATTTAGAACATATTCGTCCACCTCTCCGAAGAAAGTTGATTTATGGCATCGTATATCAAAAGTTTGGACAGATGCGACCAATATAGCATGACTTTATCATATTCGCCCTCATTTATGAGGGGGTTTTGATTGTGGGGACGTTCTACCCTGCAGGCGTAAGCCCCTGCAGTTAATTATATTATCGCGTTGCGATAACCACTTTCACCTGCTTCAGTAGGTCACTTCGTATTGTGTTATATTTTGTTTATTATTGTTGCCCATGGATTGTATACGGAGACTAGTTTAAGTAGTCGCCCGTAGAGCATGGATTAGTCCAAATCCATATATTAAATTTGGGTTTGAACTTAGGATGCAGATCTTGTATGAATGAGGTCCATTAGTTCGAGATATGTCATCTGAGGATCGTTAATCATATTTGAGACTAAGGTCGACTCAGAAATATATGGTTAAGACTCATTAATCCTGTTTTGAATTAAGATCATCTTAACAAGTATGGATTAAGGACCTTTAGTTATCTTTGAGACTAAGATCAGTTAGGTTTATTGATATTTTGATCAATACATGACATTTGAGAAACCAGAAACGTCATCATTTAATTAAACCTTTTTTAAAGTGATTTAATGATGTTTATGGTTCAAGTGTGCAGGTATATGTGACGCATATGCCCGTCTGTTTCATTTGAAAAGGGGTGCGCACATGTGTTGCACGTGGTTACGCACTGTTTATTTCAAGGATGTTGCGTATGTGTATCACATGACACATCTGTTATGGGTTTCAAGTTATATATGTGCACATGTATGTACGTGCGTATGTGTTTAGTATGCCAGCGTGCGTTGTATATGGCACTTGCACATTAGGGGTCATGTGCGCACACATGAATATCACGTGATGCGCATGCCATCAGAGGCAGTTTTCATCAAGTGCACATACATGGGTATCACGTGATGCGCATGCCCTTGGAAGCAACTTTATTAAGTGCGTACATGTGGATATCACGTGATGCGCACATCCTCAGGGCATTATTTTCCCAAGAGCAGTAACTTATATCATTAAGCGCACATTGATTTGGGTGCGCGCTTGTTTCTATCAGAAAGCACAAGCTTTCGCTAAGAACCCATGACTTCTGTTTTATCTTCTTTTCTTTTTCTCTTATTTTCAAAGAAGCGAAAACCTCAATTTTCATCTGTTTTTAAGTCGGGAATACATGCGTTTGATGGTGCGCCTCTTATGTTTTTTTAGATTTTAGGATCAATCTCTCGCAAAAGTACAAACATTATGAACGAGGGACGAATCCTAAGATCGTTTGATCTCTTAATAGCAAATCAATAGATTCGAAAAGAAGCAGAGGTTTCTGTATAAATGTGAAAGCTTTTAAATGGAGAAAAGGAGAAGTTTTTCTCTTTATTTCTGTAACACCCTAGTGCATTTATACTATATTTGGGGTATTTCAAATCTTGCAGCAAAATTCTTAATTATTATTGCTTTTGGGTTGCGGATAGTTTAATTAGCAGTTATGGTATTATCCGACCCGATCCGTATGTTTGAAACCTATCATGGTTCAAGATTTCATCAAATATTCGCTGGTACAGAGGATCCATGCAAATCTAGATTCTATACACATGTATAATATATTCCATATATCTTTTAAAAATACAATAAAAATCAAATAACATATTTTTATACCTAGCCTTGCATGTCATCACACCCCATATCATGTGGTTGCACCTATATATCATGTTCATACCTTAATTGTTAAAACATACTCGTTTTGATCGCTACGTATATTTACGTAGATCCGTACTTGAGGGTATACATTTTTATTGACTGGATATCATATTATGGTTTAAACTTTTACATATATTCTCTATATTTAAAAACTAGATTTTTAGAGAGATACGGGTAATATTCGGAGTAATCTGGTATTATCTGGAAAATCCTACAATGTACATGTTATATATATTCTATAACTAATATATATATAACAGTTAATATATATATATATATATATATATATGTTTAATTTTAATAAAACTCTCTCTGTCTCTCTCTATCTCTTCGTCCCCACTTCTCTCTCCCTTTATATATATAATAATATCAATATAATTTTACAAAAACCCTCGCTCTCTCTCTCTCTTCCCTCGCCTTCTTCCCTCGCTCGCACCCGAACCCTAACCCACATCGTCGACCCCTCTCTTCTCGTCATCCCCATCTCCTCACTTTCCTCGACAGCACCCATTTCCTCCTCTCTCTCTAAGACTACCCAAGCCCGACCCCGACACCAAAACCCACCTTCAATCTCCTCTGTCTGTCGTCCTTGCCGTTCGCCTTCATCACCGCTCCCTCTCATCACCACCCCTCTCATCCTCACCTCCTCCTCGCCCTCTCATCATCACCACCTCCTTCTCCTCCTCTTTCCCGATGGCCTGCATCAACTTCCCCGATCACCTTCAAACTTCACGACGACCTCGCCACCTTGTCGACAGCAACCCCTCATCCCCATCACCTTTGCTGTCACCACCTACCCCAGAAACCCCACAGCAACTTCCTCTCTTCTCTTCTTCTTCTTCTTCTTCTTCTTTTCTTTCTTGCTTGCCCGGCCGTCTCTCCGGATTTACGCATGTCGCCGACGATCCAGACGACTCAGTCACCGTCGTCATCCAACCCAGTCACCACGTTACGCAGTTGCTTAGCCAAGTCCAGTCCTGTGCACGCAAGTTTAGCATCGCAATGTTATTCCGACATTAGAACGTGTCATCGGTATCTCGACGTGAGATCCGATCAGACAAATTATAAATTTGCAACATGCTATGTTACTATATCAATATTTATTTAATAAATGATAGTGCATGTGTTTTACTATTCAGCAGAAATTACCGATTTACCGTTTTTCAGTATCCGTTTTTATCCGTACTAATAATGATTTATCTAGTTGCATGCCGGAACGTCACAACATTATCATACTACTATATTAGTTCAATACGCTATCTAGATTGCATCATACATGGTAATAGACGTGTAATGACTATTACAAATAGATACATATACATCCTGGCATTAATAGTATTTCGATATTGGTTATAGTTTTATATTTGGCATCTATTTGGTTAATACACATTACATGACATGTTCACGACACTACAAGACTTGTTACTTGGATCATACGCTAATGCCGACAATCCTGACTTGTTGTCCTGACGGACGTGACTTGTTGTCTACATAGACAAGACATGTACCTGCTTGATCCCGTGTTGCCATTAGATTCACATCTTCAATACCTGACTTGAACACAAAACCTTGGGGGTAAGGGAAAATCAATAATAAAACCTGACTTGTAACTCAACAGTTCGGTACTTATACTGATCAGTCTTTACGGGCTCGGCCAGCCCCGGAATGATGTCACTAACATCATTCGTCTGTACATGTTACATGTTTACTGCTTAGCGGTACGTCTCGGATTCAGCCCAAGAGTCTTGACCGTGGTCCCGGGCACGTATGGGATACTATTGAGTTAAATCGACGATTCCATTAAATTGATTTCAAAGACTTGTACAATAGATAACCTAGAAGCACAGACTTTAAGATACACATCACATAAATATAGCTCACTGTTTTATACCTGTGTTTATTTATTTACATTCATATTTAATCATAGAATCCTATTCTGGTTATTACTATTATTTTGATATTTATGACGCACTGACATGTGGTTTTTTTGCATGGCCTAGTTCTTCTGACTTTATCGCAGGCAGATCAGGAGTATTTTAGCAGGCAAGTCGAACAATGAAGAGCTATATGTTTAGTTTTGGAGATACTTAGTTTATTTATTTCCGTAGTTTTATTTTTATCGATGTGATCCCATATAGTACATGATTCAGATATTATTTATTGGATCTTGATTCGTTTCCGCTATATGCATTTCTTGATTTCTATTTACTATGGCAGATGGACATACGTTAGCTAGATTATATATTTTACTGTTCTTGATATCCGCTTGATAGCCGTAATGTGGCTGTGGAGGGATGATTCCTGGCCATAGGTAGCATTGTTGGCTCTGTCACGTACCGTGTTTACGTATTTTGGGAAGCGGGGCATGACAATTTCTACCTTACGCAATTTTTGCTGATGGAGGAGAAGTCTTGAGATTTTTTCAAGCTTATGGGGGGGTTTTTCGTCCCCAATTTCTTCGTATGAAGCTCCTATTTATAGAGAGAAGAAATTATGGTTTGTTTGGTTTGTTTTTAGTTTGTTTTGATTACAATCTGATTTCAGATTGATTCAAAAAGATTTAATTGATTTATATCAATTAAAAGTGACATGCGCACCGTTGGAATTTTGACCCACAGATATTTTTTATTAAGGTGTTTAACCAACATGTTATTTTTCAGTTAATTAAGGATTTTGATTGCTCATTAATAAAGATTTATTTCTTTTTTAATAAACGTCGGTTTCAGAGAATGCGCATGTACTTGCACTTGTTGTTGATTAAGTGCGCATTGTGTCCGTTCGTTGCTCGTGCATATATGTGCATATGCCATACGCGCACTTGTTGCATGAGTGCTTGTGTCATATGACTTTATCATTGAACATGCGCGCACACTGGTATCTTCGCATGTTTTCGAAGTGATAAATAAGTGTCGAGCTATGATTCATTGATTTTGTCTTGGAATTTACAAGAATGTGAACCGTCTTTTCAGACCCTATAAATATGTATCATTTTTTTCACTCTCTTTAGAGTTGTACTTCCCTAAAAATCTTGTTTTCTACTGGAATCTTTTACTTTTTTACTAATTTGGTAAGTGCTTTTGCGCACCTCCTGCCTTTACGCACTCAATTTGAGTCGCGCACCTCTTTTAATTGGGCATTTGACTTAGCTTGCGCACCCTTTTGATTGTGCACCTAACTTAAGGTAAACATTAAAAGTTTCTTTTAATTTTAAAGGTGTCATTTAAGTTTGGCCTAAATCAACCAATTCTTATTATCTTTTAGTTTTGCGGTTGGATATTCTTAATCTACCCTTTTAGTGAACTAGCACCTCTCCAGTTTTTTCTTTCAGGTGTCATGGCCAGCCGTCTTTATTCGATCAGGGAGATTGTCTCCCATGCCGAAGTCCGCTTTTACAAACCTGCCTATAGCAATGCCTAGTGAGGCTATACTCCGTCGTCCTGAAGATCATTGCGGGTGGTTGCTCTCTCGCCGGTTTACCCTCTTGTAGATGATTTTCCTCACGATCTAAAATGCTATACCCGGTCTTGTCAAGGTGATGTCTCTTCATGCTCTAGAAGAGGCCGAGGATAAAGTGCACCTGGTCGATCTAATGTGTTTGATCTCTAAGAATCGAAGAGATCATGCAATAAACATCCTGCATCGGATATATCAGCAGAAGGCAATCATAGCTTCATACACGAGGGCAGAAGAATTCAGGTGCCGCGGTGTGTAAAACACCACCAGTAGTTTGGGTTGATTGATGCTCTGATGTAGCAGAAGGCAATCATAGCTTCATACGCGAGGGCAGAAGAATTCAGGTGCCGCAGTGTGTAAAACACCACCAGTAGTTTGGGTTGCTTGATGCTCTGATGCAGCAGAGGTGGAGACCGGAGCTGCTCCTTCTTGCGGCACAAAAAGAAGAATGACATATCTTTGTTTCAGAGGAAACGTGGGGTCTTTGGCCTTCATCACGCCATGGCGAGTAAAAAAATGAAGCCTCGCTATTAATGATCGTGATCATGTAGTGCGAATACCAAGACGTATAGCAAGACAGAACCCTTGGAGGACGTTAAGGACCAAAAATTCTTAAGCAGGAACCCGTGTTCAGCCGTATGAAATGATGAATGGCGTTTTCGATCGACTCTTCTGAGAGGGCGGGTTGAAGGCGAGCAAGAGGAACGCTCTGTTCAAAACCAAACTGCCTAGCAAACCGATGCGGGTTGTAGGGCTGGAAAGCAACGCTTCGGTTTCGCCGATAAACCAAGTAGCCAGGTCGTATGGAATAAAAATAAGCCACCACCCTCTCCTGTAGGACCAAGACTGAGTTTTTCATCATGTCCCAACAAGGGTCGATCGGCAGGTATGGGCGTTATGCCACTGGAAAGGGCCCAATCCTCAAAAGAGATACTGTTCTTCTTAAGAAGATGCGGGCAAAGGCAGAGCTTACGAATGTCCCAGTTTGGTACAGTGACTGCGGCTCCAATAAGTTTTATTACCAGCGGGAAGCGTATTGAGTAGAAGAAAGCAGGTCGCTTGCGCTCGCCAACTACACCATATACATGTATATCAATCCAAGAACCGAAATAATAGAGCAGAATGTACACCTGTGCTGACCCTGGATCTTCTGAGTTAGCAAGCTCACTCAAACCCTGATATAGACAAGACAACCCAGCAATGCCAATGGCTAATTTCACGCTCATAGCTATGTGGTGGGCCGGATAGAAAACAGAAGCCCGCATCAGTCGATAATGGGTAGGGATAGCAAACCAACTCAACAACAAGCCTATGAAGGCTACTTGTTAATCACTGGAACAGCAACGTCTTCAAAACCGAGGGCAGGCTCTCCTGCAAGGAAGAAATTCTCCAACGATGCAGCGTCTGTTCATAATCCTTCCTTGCTCAAGACAAAAGGATTCTCAAGTTGGTCAAAGTCACCCTTGTCATTCAGCAAAATGTCTGGATGAATGAATCTCTCGAGAAATGACTCGAAACAGATCCGCTTCTGTTGAGCAACCAAATCTATCTCTTCGTACATACCCAGCACTCTCCGGAGACCTGCATGGGTAAAAAAGATGGCATTCTTGTCTGTTAGCTCACCCAAATCTGGACCTGCGGCGAAGAATTACTCGTCGTGAAGCAATATCTCCTCGTAGTGCTCTCCTGTAATTGGTAGCCCGGAAATCTTTTGAAACTCCAGCAAAGAGATCGACACCTCTCGGTCCGGCATCATGAATGTGCCGGTGTCGGTGTTCTACTGCTCCGAGAAGGCCCTAAGCCACCAAAGATGGGTCTTAAGATAAGAGAACAAGGATGCGTAGACCGCTGGATAAAGCCTGGTCTTCCTCAGCAAGTCTTTTTCAACGGCCAAAATATACCTAACCCAGGCAATAGAGCCGGCCAAGAAACAAGGAGTTATACCGACATGGTAGGGTAATCCCCATGGCCACTCCTCTTCCTGACTAATACGGTGACCTAGGATGTCTGCGATCATCTTCCCTACAGCCGCCTCTGAGGAAGGTTGCAGCCAATTATAGGCGGTCCAGTCGTTTATTTCCTCTATGAAAGCAGTTGTGGGTGATCAGTATAGCGAATGGGCTCAAGCGGATCTGACGGTTCCTCACAATATCAAACATGTATACTTGAATTAACCAAACCCTGGTTATAATTGGACATGAACCTAACATGAATACCAGAACACAATGGTTGCTATTTAAACTAACTTGACTCGAACCATGAATACAACTTGACATGAATACAAGAATACTTGACACGAATACATGATATTGGCATGAACTTAATCTTGCGACTTGATGTATTCATGGATTCGAGCAAGGCTGGTAACTTTAACTGTAACTTAGCATACATAAGGTGTTGGGGTAGTTCATATGTGAATCCAACAAAATCTCAGGAGTCCCCCTAAATCATGAATCCATGTCTACTAACACAAGCAAGCTATCATGAGGGCCCGTATTTTCTTGCTCCTGGATTACAGCCTGTTAAGTTTGGAATACTTCGACACTAGGTTGAAGTCCCGTTACTAACACTTGATTCGAGCTCGTGGTTCTTTACCCCTGGATTACAGCCTGTTGGGTTCGAGAACACTCTTGAAATTGGTTAAAATTCACCCTTGAACTTATGTTAAATTAGTTTACCTATATAAAGACCATTTAGGACACTTACATTCACTTCATATTCATTATACCTACACTATACGGTCATGCTATACTATGCTCATAATATGTTGCCATGATATAGAACTGCATGTTAAATAGAATTGGCATGATTACATTGAATGACATGTTAAACAACATATCTCCTACTCCATTAATTCCTGATATATATTTTATCATTATACTATATACTTCACACCTATTTCTTGGGGACTTACCGAGCGAAAGTTCGTTGAAGGGCATTCCATCCATCTTTGTTTCTTAGAATGTTCGTCAGGTACTGTGGAGACTGGGGAGGTGGGCACCACCGAGGAGGAGCACACTCATATCACAACTTATGTAACAACCCTAAACTTTCTGTACAGAATTTTTTTCAAAATACAGAAAGGAACACCTAAGCCTGAGCACAAGTTATAAATTTGATTTGTTTTTGAATAGCAAGAAAGCACTTATAGCTTGTTGGTAAAGCCTTGCACTGCTGTGACGTAGCCCTATGATCGACCCCCTCCCCCCGCCACATATATTTTTAATTAATTTTTCTTTTAATCTTTGAGAAGCCCAAAGTTTTACACATGCACTACACATAAAATAAAGAGTCACAGATTAAACAAACACGTGCACTGAGATATACCAACAGACCCTGACACGTGGCGAAGATCCCAAGCCCTCTCACCGGATCTCGACCGACGGGATCTTCTTCTCAACCGGCACCACCGATCTCCCCGTAGGGGATGCTCCCCAAAATTTAACCCCAACACCCCTTCGCCTACCCCACTACCCTCATATTGTTTGTTTACTCTGAAAACATCCAGAGAGTGATAATTCCTCTCTTTAATTCATTTTTAATGCAAATTTTAATTCTATTCTTCTTTACCCTAAACCCTAATTTTCTCTATAAATACCACATCAAATTTCACCCCTCCTCACTCAGAATTTCATTACAAAAACTCTCTAAAATTCCAAGTCCCAAGTTATACAAGCGGAGTTAGCAAGAGGCGAAGTTCCGACGACGTTTCGGGGAGATTCCAGAAACGAAACGACGCCCCGACAGTTCCGAGAGCTTCCTCCTTTTCCCCTCTTTCTTTATAGCCAGTAAGTACCCTCTCCCCTCCTCTTTTACTATTCTAAAACTTCTCTTTTTCAAAACCCGTCGGAAGCGGAGTTATTCCGACTTCCGATTCATTTTACTTTAAAAACTCCATTTTTCTTAAATAATAAGATACCATGTTCTCTCATAATGTTTAACAAATATAGACAAACACATTAGAACAAGTTTCATCTCAAAAGAATCTATTATGCAACTTTTATCGCATTTTTACGGTAAAATACCATATACTATACTTTCAACACAATTCAACATATTTTCTTGTATTACCTTTACATAACTCACGAGGTAATGACCTAATTCATCACAACACACATCTTTGACATAGAACGATGAATTTTAGAACTCTATTTTATGGGAAAATACGAGATTACGAATAAATACCTTGAACATTCAAAACCGTTTTCTTTAAAAGTGTATTACTTAATTCCTTACAAATACGCCTCTACGACCCATTTTGGGGAACCCCGATTGGGATGGTGTGGGTTATCACACATCCTCAGGTTTAGTAGAGCGAGATGCAGACCTCCGCAAGGAGCATTCGATCTCGATGGAATTTTGATGCAATTTTTAAGAAAATGAGATTTCTACAAAATAAATAAACTTTATTTTTATTTAAATATATAAATATATATAACTATTATCAAAATATCTATTTTAAATATAGTATATGAATATTCCATGTTTTCTAAAGCAAAAGAATCACAAGTTCATGAAACTATCTTTACAATTCAATACCATTCCAAGTTTACATTAAAATACCATGTACAATGAAATCTAGGTTCTATTCACTAGAAAATTTCATTTTTATAAAAACTACTTCTATGAAAACCTTAAAGATGATAATTAAATACTTGAGGTGTATTTTGAAAATATATCAAAACTATTTTTATATAAAACCCCCTCAAGTTATACTAAATTACAATAAAGGCCCTAGTAAATATAAGTTTAAGCGGAACCAATTCTCTTGAGCCTTAGGGAGCCAAATAATATGGGTGCTTGCCTATCTAAGGTAGATAATCTAATAACGGTGTTATCAACTCAGTAATTGTCTTGGAAAAAGACACAAATCTTGCCGTCCATGTGCAGCAGTTACCGATAACTCCAAAACAGCCAGGACTTCAATTCTGTTTAAAGGTCTGACTCAGTTCGAGTCATGGTCAAATCTGATTATAATCTGACTTGAATTCAATTTAAGTATAACTGCAATATAACATGAATCCATAAATGCCAGAATACAATCTATATCAACATGAACATGACTGAACCGAACCATGGATATACTCTGATTACATGACTATCCATTTATATCCATTCCGTTTACTGATATCATGGTTTTGGCAAGTCTTCCATTTACTTTAAGACAATACAATAAACATTACGGGGTTTATAAAGGGGTAGACTGGTATGGAACATGTTAAAGGTGGCACGAGGTGGTCACTAAAAGATGTAATTACATCCATGCCGTTGTTCCGTGGTATTATCGACGGAGCCTTGTACTACGGGTTACCAAAGTCCACGGTGTAAGTTGGACTCCTCTTGTATACACTGGCATATTCTGTACCAAGTTACAAACACTACGTTAACATAACAATCAAACATTATACTAGATATACTCTCTTTTCTGTCTATTCTACTTCTCTCCTTCCTTGGGACTTACTGAGTGATTGTTCACTGACGACATTTCTATTTCTCTTCTTCTTTGGAATGTTATCAGGAGGACCCGACTATGAAGAGTTCGAGACCATCTAGGATCACTTGGAGCAGACCCCTGAGCAGTATACTGAAGACCCCGAGCTATAGTCACTTTTACATATTTTCTTTTCAGTTCATGCCATTATTTAGGCATTGCTTTCCATTCTTGTATTTACATTTCCAGTTGTACCTGTAAAAGAATGTATAATAAATAAAGTTGTTGTTAATTATATTCATGTTTCTTGTGTACATTTTACTTTATATTGCTTAGATACGCTTAGCGTGTTTACTTCTGAGTAAATACGTCGCGGGCCTCGCTGCGTCCCCTTGCTCATACACCGGGAAGTGGGGTGTGACAACTTAGGACTAGACTAGCTATCTTTTTAGTTTATGTATGCCAACTGTTTAGGCATTTCTCTTCTTATATTGTATTTTCTTTCAGTTGAATTCATGTATTGTAAATGCTTCAAGTTGAATGTAAATAAAATTGTTGAAGTTTAAATCTCATGTTTATTTCTTGTCATTTTATATTGCTTATTTTACGCTTAGCGTATTTATTTTGGGAAATAATCTTCTCGAAATAAATACGTCGCGGGCTTGCCACATCACCGTTTTCGTCTATTGGGAAGCGGGGCATAACAGGTTTTGTTGGTGGCCCATACAGGTCAGTTCTGCATGAAGTCTTAAGCAGTATATCACAAGAAATATAAAATTCAACAACTTTACATTGCTTGCAATTCCATTTCCGTTGAATCTATCCTAATTTTTCTTCTCTATCTAAGGTGATGGACTCTTCGAACTCTAGCACCAACGTCAATGGAAGTACACCACCAGAACCTACCCTTACCGTTCTACCTCCTCCACTTACTATAGCAGCTCCACTCACAAAACAGACGATGCTTTTGGAGGCTATTAAAATTCTACTTGAGGGTCAACAGGCTCAAAACACGATTTTGCAGGAGCAGACTGTTTTCCTTCAACAGAGTTTCATCCGCTCTGAAGCAGAAGCACCGGGAGTGAAATAATTTCGAGCGTTACACCCGAAGAACTTCTCAGGGAAAGAGAAACCACTTGAAGCCGAAAAATAGGCTCAGAGCATGGAAGATGACCTAACCGTAGCCCAAGTTTCAGAAGTGGCTTGGGTCAAAATAGCAAAACTCTAGCTTACTGACAATGTCAGAGTCTGGTGGAAGGCCGAGAAAAGCCGTCTTGAATAGCCGATCGAATGGAAGACTTTCCATGATCTCTTTGACACCAAGTATTTTCCTAAAACCGCACACTTCGAGATGGAATAGAAGTTCATTCACCTGCAACAAGGATCTATGTGGGATAAGTCAGTGGATGAGTATGATACAGAATTCACCATGCTCGACAGATTCGCCGTCCATCTAATTCCTACTGCAGAAATCAGAGTCAAGCGCTTCCAACAAGGATTAGACCCTGAGATCCAGGCTGCCCGAGCAACGGGAGAATACCTAACACATGAAGCTGTTTTAAAGTCAGCCCGTCGCTATGAAGCTGTCAGTAAGAGGAAAAGAAGGCCCCAGTCGGTCGATATAAAACGTCCCGCCAACCAGATTACTGAAGGAGCCTCTTCTAGGCCAACTCTCCCAGTGCCAGCTATGAAGTCAGGAGGATCATTTTTCGAGACTGAACCGAACTTCTGTATCTATTGTAAGAGGACCGGACACCAAGTCAAGGATTGCCGCCGAACGAATAGTCTTTGTCCGATATGTGGATTACCCTCACACACTATAGGAACATACCTACACAATCGAACTGGCCCATCTCCCGCAGCAAGACCAACTATTCAAGATCCACCAACTCGGTTCGCCCTTCGTGCACCACCAACAGGCGGATCACCTTTGCCTCGTCAACCATCAATGTACCGGCATGCACAGAGAAATGTGCAGAGATGTTAGGCTTTCACTTTGGCGGCCGTAGAAACCGAAGCTATAGGTCAAGAAAACACTGGTAAATCCCCTCCCATCTTTTTCAACCTTTTCAAATTCTTGCATTCTTTTGTTCTTTCATCTACCCAAACATTTTCATGAACTTTCGGTTCAATATCAGTAGTTCCTTCAACACTGCTTTAATCAAATTTTTCTTGAATATGTTTCAACACCCTTGTATAAATTTCGAGGATGAAATTTTTATAAGGAGGGTAGAATGTAACGACTCTAAAATCTTTGCACAGATTTTTCTCTTACTATACAAGAAAAGAGTATTACAGTCTGAGTTGGAGTTATAAGTTACTTTTGCTAAATAAAAGCAAGAAGCACTTGTAGCTCACTGGTAAAGCCCTTGCACTGCTGTGACGTAGCTCCTGTGTTCGATTTCCATCAGACACAATTACTTTTCTGATTTTTCTTTTTAATTTTTTGGAAGTCCAAAAGATTGTACGTGCAATACATGGGTAAATGAAAAGTTCAGAAAAATCAAACATGTGCAAAAGGGTTTAAATACAGATTTTATCAGGTGGCACGAATCTCGAGGTAAATGCCTCGAGATCGACCGGTCATATGCTCATGAAAACTGGCGGGGACGGTTGGATTTTGCCCAATGAACCCCGGGCTTTGCACATACACCCCCTTCACCTACCCCTAACTCCTCTGCACTGTTTGATTTCCCTGCAATCAAACAGAGACCCTTCATTTCACAATTAAACCATATTTTAATGTTTTTTAATCCAAATTTTTAATTTCCAAATCCTAATTCTCCGCTATAAATACCATCCCCACCTTGGCTCAGCGTCATTCTGAAAATTATAGCAAAATTATCTCAAAAAGTTTCTAAGTACAAGTGGAGTAAAGAGGAGTTAGCAAGCAAGTAACTTCTGGCGAAGATCGAAATAAATTCCGGCGCTCCCGCGACGCTACGAAGCTCACCCCCTTTTGTTCAACCCTTCTTTAGACTCTCTAAACTGTAAGTCCCTCCCAATCCTCATCTTTTTCATTACTTTTCACTTTAAATCCAATATCGGTAAAAGTGAAGTTATACCGATATCTTCTTTTATAAAATCTATAACTCCATTTCCTTTTATCATTTGGGTCAAACCACTTTTACACAATACTTGTAACCCTAAATACTAATGTTTAGAATTAATTTTAACCAAAAATCTCATGTGAAAAATCCATACTTGAACTTTTTCATTAAAATACCATGAACTTTGATATCACTTCTTTTAGTATTTGTTAAAACAATACCTAAGGAAAAACTTCATGGGATAACGACCTACCCCACACGCACACTTGGTTTTATAGCACGATACTCATTGAATGTATTTTCGTTTCGAAAAATAATATTACGATAAAATACCACATAACTTTAAAAACCGGATTTCTTTTAAATCGATATTTCATATCCTTTGCGAATACGCGTCTACAACCCTCTTTAGAGGACCCGCTAATGGATGGTGCAGATTATCGCACATCCTTGGGCTAGTAGAGCGAGATGCAGGCCTCCTCACGGAGCATTCGATCTCGAAAAGGTTTAAATACGGTTTTTAAAAAATACGAATTTTCTAAATAAAATAAAATTATTTTTAAAATTAAAATTATATAAAATTATAAATCCATATTTTCAAAATATAATAAACCTATGTTTTTCAAAAATGAAAAGATTAACAAATGTCAATAAAATACCATCAAGATACCAAAAAGGCAAGTTTTACAATAAAATACCATGAACTTTCCAAGCTAAGTATTTATCACTAAAAATACCCCAAATACTTAAAATCCATGCTCATGACAACCCCATATAATACTAATCACCCTTGAGATTTTATTTTTAAACAATATTAAAAATATTTTTCATCAATATTAAAAATATTTTTCATAAAACCCCCTCGAGATATATAAAACAATATTTAAGGACTTTAGTAAATATAGGTTTAAGCGGGATCAATTCTCTTGAGACATAGAGAGCCGGAGAAAGTGAGTGCTTGCCTATTTAAGATAGAAAACTTAACGAAGTTATCAATGGTAATTGTCTTGGAAAAAGACACAAATCCTGCCGTCTATGTGCAGCAGTTACCGATAACTCCCGAACCTAATTCAAGAGCTAAATCAGTTTATAAGTGTCTGATTCAGTATGAGTCTAATTCAAACTTGAATCCAATTCAAATCTGAATCCAATATCAAACAAGAACCTGAATACTTGAATATGAATACTCAAATTCAAACCATCAATATCAAACATGTATACTTGACTTAACCAAACCCTGGTTATAATTGGACATGAACCTAACATGAATACCAGAACATAATGGTTGCTATTTAAACTGACTTGACTCGAGCCATGAATACAACTTGACATGAATAAAAGAATACTTCACACGAATACATGATATTGATATGAACTCAATCTTGCAATTTGATGTATTCATGGATTCGAGTAAGGCTGGTAACTTTAACTATAACTTAGCATATACGGGGTGTTTGGGTAGTTCATGTATGAATCCAACGAAATCTCAGAAACCCCCCAAGATCATGAATCCATATCTACTAACACAAGCAAGTTATCATGAGGGCCCGTGTTTCCTTTTTCCTGGATTACAGCCTGTTGAGTTTGGAATATTTCAACACTGGGTTGAAGTCCTGTTACTGACACTTGATTCGGGCTCGTGGTTTCTTATCCCTGGATTATAGCGTATGGGGTTCGAGAACACTCTTGAGATTGGTTGACATTCACCCTGTGTTAAATTAGTTTACCTATGTAAAGACCATTTAGGATACTTACATTCACTTTATGTTCACTATAGCTACACTACACGGCCATGCTATATTATACTCATAATATGTTGCCATGATATAGAACTGCATATTAAATAGAATTGTCATGATTACATTGAATGACATGTTAAACAACATATCTCCTAGTCCATTAACTCCTTAAATACATTTTATTATTATACTTTATACTTCATACCTATTTCTTGAGGACTTACCGAGCGAAAGTTCGCTGACGAGCATTCCACCCATCTTTATTTCTTGGAATGTTCGTCAGGTACTGTAGAGACTGAGGATGTGGGCACCACCGAGGAGGAGCATACTCAGATCACGACTCAGGACTAGACTAGCTATCATTTCAGATTATGTATGCCAACTGTTTAGGCATTTCACTTCTTGTATTGTAATTTCTTTCAGTTGAACTCATGTATTGTAAATGATTCAAGTTGAATGTAAATAAAGTTGATGAAGTTTAAATCTCATGTTTATTTCTTGTCATTTTATATTGCTTATTTTACACTTAGCGTATTTATTCCAGGAAATAACCTTCTTGAAATAAATACGTCGCCGGCTTGACACATCACTGTTTCCATCTATTGGGAAGCGGGGCGTGACAATATAGTTGCAAAGGCAAACTTACGCTGCGATACATGTGCAAGGCATATAGCGCATGTGCATCCCCTTTGAAGCATCCGCTTCTGATTGAACCGAAGTTCTTTTGGAAGAATATTTTGTTGGGTTACGATAGAGCCCTGGCCATCTACCGGGGCCGATGCGGAACAAAAATGACGTTTTAAAAATTTTGGCGCTAATGAATCCGTCTAGATCGAACCATAAACCTATACTAGCTACAAAGGACATGCAAGCGAAAGAATTAGAAATGGTTATACCGAACGAACCATGTCCTTCGGTCTTCTACCATTTTCATAAGCTCCTTGAGGTGTCCTGGATCGAGCTTGGCCTCCGGTCTTCCTCCGTCGAAGATGATCCACCCGAGAAAGATGATGTAGACTCCAGCTTCGCCTAGTGAGAAACCGACGCTCCAAGGTTGCTAGCAATAGAGAGTGGGTTGTGTAGGAATATCTCACTATATTTTTCTCTCATGTTTTATGCTCAAATGAGCAATCCAAGAAGAAGGAGGAGGTAAGGAAAGCCATGGGCATGAGCAACTCAAGAAAATGGCTAAGTCTCCAAGAGTGTATGAAGAATGAATGTGAGTGTGTGAAGCATGTAGAAAGAATGGCTAAGTCTTTATGAACCATGCAAGAAAATATCTCATACATTTTACTATAAACAATCACCAGCCATACCTCTCTATATACCTCCAACCATGTTCATGCCACCTCACCCTCCACCTCATTTCTAAATGATTTTCTAAAAAGAAAATCTTTTAATGAAGTATCCATCTTCTAGAAGATATTCCATATAAATACGGAATACAACCCGGTATATGTATCGAAATACATATACGCGAATTCGTATAAAAATACGAATAGCCAAGAGAGAAAATGAATAGTGAACAATAATACAAGAATACATACATACATACATACATATATATATATATATATATATATATATATATAAATTATTAAATCAAAACTTGATTTAAAAATCCGGTTCAATCCCAAGCCACTAGTATTATCAACCGTCCGATAAAAGTCTGTGTAGCATGTACATATATTTAATCGGACACCTGTATGTACCAACATACGTCATCAACATCATATCGTCTGAACTGTGAAAACCCTCTGTGTGGGACTCTAAAGACTCGTCAATACGCTGGCAGTAGGTTTAACCGCAAGCAAGTCAGCGGCACTAGCTGTACATAACGGCTACCCATGTATTGAGCGAAAAGGAAGGCCGACGAACAAAGTCATCCGAATCCCTACTGAACATGTCCGTGACAATCTTCATACAATCCGGTATGTTCGTCTAAGAGTATCGCATATCGAGTCTAGAGGGTGGATAAAGTCAGACCCTTAATAACGCGATATTTCATGTCGATATGAAGCCCATCACCAACTGAGAAACTACTGATCCAAATCAGTAATTCTCAACTACCTTGGCCAAGAATTTTAGGTGATGGCCACCAGTGCACCGTGCGACATCAACCCTCAATACCAGAAGAGACGAATCATCGACGATCCGCTCACTGCCTCTATGTGGTTCGGGACTGTACCCAACTAAAACCTGTTTGCACGACTCTTTTAAGCCGTGGTAGGGTAGTAATCAAAGCACAGTAGGAACTCACACGAGAAAAATGACGATCTCAGGTCGACAGACTAACCTGTACACATGTCACCTGAGAACTGCTATCTGACAATAGGTATAATACCAACTAGCATGTTTCCGACGAGTCCGTACAGTGTACTCATAACCCAATGAGCATCTGTATACTATCTTAGGTGACTTACTGACACCAATGGCTTGTGAGACCGGCCACTGCCCCTCGTCGGGGTCTTAATAAGTACACACTAGTCTACTCCGTAGTATCGATGCCCAGTTTCGATACTCTCTCGATTAGGGACATTTAAGGATGTGCTTATAGACTACCCAGCTCCCATGTATATGATCGCCATCATAATGCTGGTAGTCAAGCAAAAATCCTATGGGCTCTATCAACATGTAATAGTGATCTGTAATACCACATAATGCATGTACATGATGATAAAGGCAAACCAGATAGTATACTATCATCTCGACTAAGACTGTTCTACCCATATAGGTCCTACATCAATCATCATAATCGCATGCCTGCGATTACAATAATTGACTTGAGGGCACTATAGCCAACAATCTCCCATTTGCACTTAAGGATAATTGTTGCGATGTCATATACTCACAGCCCGTGTGATACCGAACACCCAACTTCTCTACTAATCAGTCTCACAAAGCCCGTTTGCAAAACTATTGCGTTTGAAAAATAGCCTCAGTGAGTAGATCCATTTCAATATTTCTATCTTTATCTCTCTATATCTCAACTTCGCGGAGAAAAACTATCTCCTAAAATGAGCGATACCTGTCTTAGAATTTGTCTGGATATCTTATGGGACCCAGTTCACAAATGAACTCCAAATCCAACAAACTTCTTAGACCGTATCTTCCACTGAATTTAATCAGTATCCTGTGCTATGCCTTCCTCAGTATCCTCTTAGGCCACCTGTCCAATATACTGCCCCCCAAACAAGGGAAAACTATAAGTCTGACAGCCACTCTGTCATCCAGGTCGTCTTGGAAGCCAGAAATGATAACCGCCTCTTGAAGGAGGCTGCCGTTACCATATACCAAGAACATCCACTTATGTTCATAACTGCTTCACAACGTTTCTCCAAGATTGGATTAATATATATACTTATTGCAGGCAGTGCAAAAGCAATATCTGGTGTGGTACTTGACAATTCATGATTAACCCAGTTGCCTAAACAAGTGATATGCCAATTATGCAAATCTCTCTCCTCATCAGTCTAGAAGACATCTCTTTAGAGAGGGTGACTCCATCACCTGCGGGTATACCACCACGCCAGGAGTCATCCATTCTAAAACACTTTAGAATAGAGTCAAGTACCCAAATTGGGATACTTCCCAAATCTAGATCTAAAACCATAGATGTAGTGACCAGAAACCCTGATATTTTATCTAGATCCTACGTGGAGAAACACCTTATGACAACCACAGTATAACCGATCGTAGTATAGAAAGATCGCTTCCTATCAAGAGCATGTCATCCAAATACCAGGATATCATTCCCTACTACCTTCTTACCAGGTCCATCTGTTGTTCTGATGAAGTCAAACTCTATGACTGTCACATTAAAACTAGACGATCTATCTTCGCTATACTTGCTTTAGTCTATAAATAGATATAAACTACTTACTCACTATGCTTCCGCTGCTCCCACTGACTACAACAACCTTCCAACAGAGTCATATACACGTGCACTTCTAAAACTAATTTAGAACAACGTTATACTCATCCTCCTGCCAGATATCATAGCCTAAAACAACAGTAGTGGCAAGTTTGGGTCATCAAAAACCTCTCTATCACCATCTTTGAGGAGACCGAAATATCTCTCGGGTGCCTGAGATTACCCACCAAATCAGCGAAGTGGCTAATGGATTGTTGAAACCAATTGAATTTTCAGGTTCTACTAAATTTTCAGTAATCGTTTGTGGTTCTGGAATCACTTCCAGTTCTACCATACTCCCACTAATGTTTTCTGAAAAGAATTCATTTTACTAAAACTGTAGCGAGTCAAGAACAATATAACTATTGATCCTCCAGATGGTAGAATGTTAACCCTCGTCAAAGCCTGGGAAAACCCACAAATTGCCATTACTGAAACGTATCTAGAATTTATCCAGATTCTGGTTTTAAGCATAAGCCGGACAACTCCATATACTTTAACATCGTTAAGATATGAATCCATTCTATATCCAATATAGAAACAAAGGTACTAATTTAATTGGAACCAGATTCAAAATACATGCAACCGTTTCCAGTGCATATCAACTAAATGGAAAGAAGCTAAGCAGCATTACTCATCAAGGAATGCAACCACGTATGAGTAACCTGAAAGAGAAACAATTTCTCAAAACTATTACTTACAATGGAATACCTAACATAAGTATCTATATCTTCGATCACCTTGAAGAATCCTGATACTTGCAACATATAGTTCTCTACTTTATTCTTATACCTATATCTTCTCAAAATCTGGACCTTATATTTCAATAAAATACTTGTCTAAAACTAGAGAAGTCATGAGTAAACAGAATATAGTACGAATATCAACCCCTTTGTCCTAACGGACATCGGACAACATACAATACTTTGTATAAGTCCACTGAGTTTAATAACTCGAACCATGTGCGTCATAGGTTGAAAACTGTGCTATGGTTAAGAAGAATTACACCGTTGTTGAATGCTCCTTACCTAACCATCAACTGATATAGGTAAATATCATAGACATAATTTCAAAAGGTTATATCTCACTTTATAAAATAAACGTATAGATATATCAGTTTAAAATTGGTGCATAACGACGAATATTCAAAACCAAATATGTGTCGTTAGGCAATACCCAGGTGATTTTCTCAAATATCACCAATTACAAAGAATTCCGATATATAGAGGATCTAATTACCCAATTCCCAATATCTTACTCCCACTCAGCATCTGTAACGCCATACAGATGTAAGAATCAGGTCTTGCTAAATACATACCCTGGAGTTAGAATCTAATTGGGAAAATAGTTTTTAATTAACACCGCACAGTAAAACTGAAACATGAAAATGTTTCGAAGGGGTGACCGGGTATTCCTAGTAATGCCTCTTCCGCTATCCAGATTCATGACAATAACCGATTATTTCCTTACCCTCACTCCAATCCCTTTGTATGTCTTTACTTCTTACCTTCAGTATACCATTCTTAGGCTAATTGGTTTTCTTCCCTCCCTACCTTTCGGCACCAGCCTAAGCTTTAGAAGAAGACTATCTAATAAGCATAATGGGTGTACTCTCCTAATACCAGGAGCCCTCGCAACCTGAGAGAAGATAAAGAGAAAAGACAACTGAATAATCCTTATTCTATTTCTCCATAACCAGAATCCATTCTCGAACTGGAACAAGTTCCTTCGAGTTCGTATGTAACTATACGATGGCATATCCAATCAATATGGATCTTCGTAGTGATACAGAGTGTTCTGAAGAAATGCAAAGGTGAAATAGGAGTGGCAGGGGCTATTCGCGGCTTCATCGTGAATGATAGCAGTCGCAATTTCCATTGCCCTTACTCTAATCCCTTTATATGTCTTTACTTATTACATTCTGTACACCACACTCAGGCTAATTGGTTTTCTTCATTCCCTACCTTTTGGCACCTACCTATGGTTTAGAAGAAGACTATCTAATAAGCATAATAGGTGTACTCTCCTAATACTAGGAGCTCTCGCAACCTGAGAGAAGGTAAAGAGAAAAGACAACTGAATAATCCTATTCAATTTCTCCAGAACTAGAATCCATCTTCGATCAGAAACAAGTTTCTTCGAGTTCGTATATAACTATACGATGGAATATCCAAAAAAAATGTGGATCTTCGTAGTGATACAGAGTGTTCAGGAGAAATGCCGAGGGAAATAGGAGCGGCAGGGATATATGCGACTAAACGACAATCCAAAAGCTAAAGTGTTTTAAGAAGGTTCAGTTAACTTGGTTCATGAGTTTTAATTTGAGGTCGGGTCATGGTCGCTGCCAAAGAGAGAGAGAGAGAGAAAAGATACACTCAGCGTGCACTCTAACCTAGATTAGATTGGTTAATCACTTTATCTAATCAGGATGGCTCCCACTATTTCCTCGAATTCTCTTTCAAACCCTAAAAGGAGAATTAGTCGGGATCATCTAAAAATCACCCGAGGAGTAACACCTACTCATCAGTGGGGATCGGGATCCAACTATCATCGCATGATAACTTGATGAAAGCCACTCAAGTCACCACACTCCAGAAGGTATGCGCATGCCTAGCAAGTTTCCTGTATGTTTGAAACTCCTGATATGGTTTTTTCCCCTGAGACCCAAGTGACCTTGGCTGAGCCAACATATCAAAGGGTCCTAGTCAAGTTCAAACCGTCATTATCTTGATTGCATTAGACCCACCCATACGAGTCCTTAACTGAGCCAAAATGACCGTACGACTGTCCTAACCAATCGCATCACCGTGCAATAGAAAAGCACTACATAGCTACCGAACACTATACCTCAGCTGAGCACGACATACGTAGCATGAATACTAAGCAATACTAATCTGAAATGACGGAGGGCTACGGCTGGTTTTTGGCGAAAAAAACCTTTAACGTAATGAACTTGATATCGTTGAAGGAACCCGAGCAATTTTATAAATATATAGCGACGCAAACTTTTGCTAAAGAGTGTTGGGTTTTGCCGACGCCGCGGCCATCAAACCGTGGACAAATACGAAACAAAATTTTTTAAAACTTTGGCGCAAACAAAACCCACGCAAGATCGAACCAAAAACCCTATACTAGCAAACTTATAAAGAGGAGTTAGATGGTTATACCAAACGGATCGTGTCCTTCGGTCTTCTACCATTTCCATGCTCCTTGAGGTGTTGTGGATCGAATTTGGTTGCCGGTCTTCCTCCATTTACGATGATCCATCCGAGGAAAACGGCGCAAGCTTCAGTCTCGCCAAGCGAGGCAATCGACGCTCCAATGTTGCTAGCAATGGAGAGTGGAGGTGTAGGATTATCTCACTATTGTTTTTCTCTCATCACAAATGCTCAAAGAGCAACTCAAGAAGATGAAGAGAAGGTGAGGAAACAAGTGGCATGAGCAACTAAAGAAAATATGCTTAGTGTTTCTCCAAGTGAGAATGAGTGATCAAGTGAAGAGAACAAGTCAATAAAATCAAGTGAAGAAAAACTTAGCATGGGATGTGGAGAATGGTGGCTGCCCTATCTGTCTCAATCATGCACACAAAAAATCTCCTCTCATTTTACAATAAAATAAACAAGACCCATACCTCTCTACATGCTATTGCATCGTTCATGCCATGTCACCCCTCCACCTCATTTGTAAAACAAATGATTTTCTGAAAAAGAAAATCATACAAATGAGGTGTCCATCATCTAGAAGATATTCCGTACAAATACAGAATACAACCCGGTATACTATCAAAATACATATACGTGTATTCGTAAAAAAATACGAATAGCCAAGAGAGAAAATGAATAGTGAACAATAATACTAGAATACATATATATAAATACATATATAAATTATTAAATCAAAACCTAATTTAATAATCCGGCTCAGTCCTAAGCCGCTAGTATTATCAACCGTCCGATTAAAGTCTATGCAGCCTATATACATATTTAATTGGACACCTATATGTACCAACATACGTCATCTACACTATATCGCCTGAACCGTGAAAACCCTCTGTATGGGACTCTAAATACTCGTCAATACGCTGGCGGTGGGTTTAACCACAAGCACGTCAGCGGCACTAGCTGTACGTAACAGCTATCCAGGTATTGAGCGAAAGGAAGGCCGACGAGCAAATTCATCCGTACCCCTACTGAGCCTGACAGTAACAATCTCTGTACAGTCCGGTCCGTTCGTCTATGAATATCGCATATCGACTCTAGGGGGTGGATAAAGTCAGACCCCTAATAACGCGATATTTAGTGTCGGTATGAAGCCTATCACCACCTGAGAAACTACCGATCTTAGATCAGTAATTCTCGACTGCCTTGGTCAAGGATTTCGGGTAATGGCCACCCGTGCACTCCGCGACATCAACCCTCAATAGTGGGAGAGACAAATCCCCTGACGATCCGCTCACTGCCTCCATGTGGCTCGGGACTGCACCTAACTAAAACCTGTTTGCATGACTCCTTTGAGCCGTGGTAGGGTAGTAATCAAAGCACAGTGGGAACTCACACAAGACAAATGACGAACTCAGGTCGATAGGCTAACATGTACACATGTCACCAAGGAACTGCTATCTAACAATAGGTATAATACCAACTAGCATGTTCCCGACGAGTCCGTCCGGTGTACTCATAATCCAATGAGCACCTATATACATCTTAGGTGAACCAACTAACACCAATGGCTTGTGAAACCGGCCACCGCCCCTCATCAGGGTCTCGATCCGTATACACTAGTCTACTCTTGGAGTATCGATGTCCAGTCTCGAAACTCCTACGACTAGGGACACTTTAAGGATGTGCTTATAGACCACACAGCTTCTACTTATATGATCGCAATCATATTGCTGGTAGTCAAGCATGAATCCTATGGTCTCTATCAACATGTAAAAGTGATCTGTAATGTCACCTAAAGCATGTACACGATGATAAAGACAAACCAGATAGCATACTATCATCTCGAGTAAGACTGTTCTACCGGTATAGATCATCCCTCAATCATTGCAATCACATGCCTACGATCCAATAATTGACTTGAGGGCACTATAACCAACAATCTCCCACTTGCACTTAAGGCTAATTATTGCCGTGTCGCATACTCACAGCCCGTGTGATACCGAACACCCAACTTCTCTACTAATCAGTTTCACAAAGCTCGTTTGTAAAACTATTGCGTTCGAGAAATAACCTCAGTAAGTGGATCTGCTCCAATGTTTCTTTCTATGTCTCTCTTTATCTCAAGTTCGCGGAGAAAGCCATCTCTCGAAATGAGCAATACATGTATTAGAATATGTCTGGATATCTGATGGGACCTAGTTCACAAATAAACTCCAAATCCAGCAAACTTCTTAGACTGTATCGTCCAATGAATTTAATCAGTATCCTGCGCCACGCCTCCCTCAGTATCCGCTTGAACCACCTGTCCAAACAACTGCCCCTTGTTAAGAGGAAAAATGTATAACTCTGACAGTCACTATGTCATCCAGGTCATCTTGGAAGCCTGGAATGATAACCGTCTCCCGAAGGAGGCTACCGTTACTATATCCCTAGAACATCCACTTATGTTCATAAACTGCTTCCGAAAGTTTCTTCAGGATTGGATTAATATATAAACTTATTGCGGCTAGTGCAAAAACAACATCTGGTGTGGTACTTGACATCTCATGATTGACTCAATTGCGTAAGCAAGTGATATGCCAATCATGCACATCCCTCTCCCCTTTAGTCTGTAAGACATCTTTAGAGAGGGTGACTCCATCACCTGCAGGAACACTACCATGCCAGGAATTGTCCATTCTAAAACACCTTTAGAATAGTGTCAAAGTATCCAGATTGGGAAACTATCCAAATCTAGATCTAAAACCATAGATCTAGTAACCAGAATGTCTGATATAATATCTATATCCTATGTGGAGAAACCACTGTGTGACAACCAAAGTATAACCGATCGTAGTATAGGAATTTCACTTCCTACAAAGTGTATGTCATCCAAATACCAGGACATCACACCCTACTACCTTCTTACCAGATCCATCTCCTATTCTGATGAAGTCAAATCCTATGACTGTCACATCAAAAATAGATGATTTATTTCCGCTACACTTGCTTTAGTCTATAAATAGACATAACCTACTTGTCCACTATGCTTTCGCTGCTCCCCCTGACTACAACAACCCTCTGGCAGAGTCATATACACGTGCACTTCTAAAGCTAGTTTAGAACGATGCTATACTCATCCTCATGACGAGTCTCATAGTCTAGAACAGCATTAATGGCAAGTCTGGGTAAATAAGAACCTTCCTGTCACTGTCTTTGAGGATACCGAAGTACCTCTCGGGCGTCTGAGGTTACCCACCATATCTGTGGAGTGGCTAATGGAATGTCAAACCCAATTGAATCTTTAGGTTCTATTAAATTTTCAGTAATCGTTTGTGGTTCTGGAATCACTTCCAGTTCTACCATGCTCCCACTACTGTTTTCTGAAAAAAGTCCATTTTATTAAAACTGTGGCGAATCAAGAACAATATCACTATTGATCTTCCAGATGGTAGAAAGTTAACCCTCGTCATAGCTCGGGATAACCCACAAACTGCCATTGCAAAAACGTGCCTAGAGTTATCCAGAGTCTGGTTTTAAGCATAAGTCGGACAACTCTATATACCTTAACATCGTTAAGATATGAACCATTCTATATACAATATAGAAACAGAGGCACTGATTTAATTAGAACCAGATTCATATCATGCAGCTGTCTCCAGTGCATGTCAATCAAATGGAAGGAGGCCGATCAACATTACTCAACTAGGAGTGCATCCAGATATGAGTAACCTGAAAGAGAAGCAAGTTCTCAAAAACCATTACTATCAACTGAATACCAAACACAAGTATCTATATCTTCGATCACCTCAGAGAATCCTAATACTTGCAACACATGGTTCTCTACTGTATTCTTGTACCTATAACTTCTCAAAACTTGGACCTTATATTTCTACGAAATACTTGTCTAAAACTGGAGAAGTCACAAGTAAATAGAATATAGTACGAGCACCAACCCCTTTGTCCTAATGGACACTGGACAATATACAATACTTTGTATAATTCCCCTGAGTTGAATAACTCAAACCATGTGCGTCGTCGGTTAAAAACTGTACTATGGATAAGAAGAATTACACCGCTATTTAATGCTCCTTACCTAATCATCAACTGATATAGGTAAATGTCATGAACATAATTTCAAAAAGTTATATCTCACTTTATAAAATAAATGTACAGATATTTCAGTTTGAAATTGATGCATAACAACGGATATTCAAAACCAAATATTTGCCGTCAAGCAAAACCCCGGACGATTTCCTCAAATATCACCAATTACAATGAATTCCGATATAATGAGGATTTAATCACCTAATTCCCAATAACTTACTCCCACTCATCATCTGTAAAACCATACAGATGTGAGAATCAAACATAGTAAATACATACCCTGGAGTAAGGTTCTAATTGCGAAATCAGTTTTCAATTAACAACGCATAGTGAAACTGAAACATGAAAATGTTTCGAAGGGGTAGCCGGGTATTCATAGTACTGCCTCTTCCATTATCCAGATTCATGACTGTAACCGTATATTTCCTTTGCCATCTCTCCAATCCCTTTATTTGTCTTTATTTATTACCTTCTGTACACCGTACTTAGGCTAAATGGTTTTCTTCCTTCCCTACCTTTTGGCACCAGCCTAAGGTTTGGAAGAAGACTATCCAATAAGCGTAATAGGTGTACTCTCCTAATCCTAGGAGCCCTCGCAACCTGAGAGAAGGTAAAAGGAAAGGAAAACTGAATAATCCTTATTCTATTTTTCCTGAACCAAAAACCATTCACGAACTGGAACAAGTTCCTTCGAGTTCGTATGTAACTATACGATGGCTTATCCAATAAATGTGGATCATCGTAGTATACGGAATGTTCAGGAGAAATGCAAAGGTGATGTAGGAGTGGCGATGATATACGCGGTTTCATCATGAATGATAGCAGTCGCATTTTATTTTGCTCTCTTTCTAATTCCTTTATTTGTCTTTACTTATTACCTTCTGTACACCACACTCAGGATAATTGGTTTTCTTCCTTCCCTACCTTTCGGCACCAGCCTATGGTTTAGAAGAAAATTATCCAATAAGCGTAATAGGTGTACCCTCTCCTAATCCTAGAGCCCTCACAACCTGAGAGAAGGTAAAAGGAAAGGACAACCGAATAATCCTATTCAATTTCTTTATAACCAGAATCCATTCTCGAACTGGAACGAGTTCCTTCGTATGTAACTATATGATGGAATGTCCAAGAAATGTGGATCTTCATAGTGATACGGGGTGTTCTGGAGAAACGCAAAGGTGATATAGAAGTGGCAATGATATATGCGACTAAGTGACAATCCAAAAGCCAAACCGTTTTAAGAAGGTTCAGTTAACATGGTTCATGAGTTTTAGTTTAGGGTCAGGTCATGGTTGCTGCCAAAGAGAGAGAGAAAAGAAACACTCGGCGTGCACTATAACCTAGATCAGAATGGTTAATCACTTTATCTAATCAGGATGTCTCCCGCTGTATCCTCAAATTCTCCTCCAAACCCGAAAGAAGAATTAATCGGGATCATCTAAAATCACCCGAGGAGTAAACCAACTCATCAGTGGGAATCGGGATCCAACTATCATCGCATGATAACTTGATGGAATCCACTCAAGTTATCACACTCCAGAAGGTATGCACATATCTGGAAAGTTTCATGTATGTTTGAAACTCCCGATGTGATTTCTGACCCATGCTCTTATGACCTTGACGAAGACCAACATATCATAAGTCACAGTTCCCCTCCGAACGGCGGCCAAGACATGGACGTCTTGCCTGAGATTCAGGGCAGATGCTATTTGGTTTTATCCGTCCACCTCTCCGAAGATGCCAAGTTGATTTATGGCACCGTGTATCGGAGGTTTGAACGGATGCGGCCGATGTAGCAGACTTCGTCAGATTCCCCCTCGCTTGAGGGGTTTTTGATTGTGGGGACGCTCTTCCCTGCAGGCGCAAGCCCCTGCAGTTAATTACGCTACCGCATCGCGGTAACAACTTTCTCCTTCTCCAGAATTTCATTTCGTGTCGTGGGTGTTTGTTTTGTTTGTGGTTGCCCGTGGATTGTATACGGAGACTAATTTATGTCGTCGCCCGTAGGACGTGGATTAGTCCAAATCCGTATTTTGTTAGATTTGGGTTTGGTGTTTTGGTTTAAGGATACGTTAGCCCTATTTAAGGCTAAGATCAACTTAAACTTTTGTTAAGGATACGTTAGCCTAATCTCCAGACTAAGATCAACTTAACGGGATTGTTTGGATCCGACAAGAGAGCAATTGGCTCTATTGTTTAGTTTAATGACATTGCAGTCGATTCCCAGTTTAGGGACATGGTGGTCCATCATTCCCATTTTGGGGACGGATATTAGTTTAAGGACCGTTAGCCATATTGAGGCTAAGATCAACTTAAACATTTGTTAAGGATACGTTAGCCTAATCTCCAGACTAAGATCAACTTAACGGGATCGTTTGGATCCGATAAGAGAGCATTTGGGCTCTATCGTTCCAGTTTAGGGACATAGTGGTCCATTGCCAATTTAAGGACGTGGTGGTCCATAGAATGTATGGTCATCGGGACCCATCACCTCTCTGACGACGTTGAAGGATTACAACGACAGATGTCAGAGGAGTTCAGAGATGTACCCTTGAATCGTATGTAAATTGATTTAAGGGAGCAGCCGTGCTCAGTCAATTTAATTTGAGGACTTACGGTCATGATTGGGTTAAGTCCGGTTAAGAATGTTCAACAATTTATATGCATTTGACCTGCTAGGCCTTTGTTTGGGTTCTGCCCTCCTTTTCAAATGATGCACAGCATCTGTTTTGGTCTGACAGACCTTTGTTTGGGCTCTGCCCTTTTTAAAACAATGCATAGCATTTTATTAGGCCTGTTAGGCCCTTTTTTAATTGGGCTCGGCCCTTCTTTTCAAGAATGCAGTGCATTAATTATCTGACACTGGCCATGTGGCCTGTCAGGCGCTTTGCGCCAATTAATGAGCGCAAGCGCATGTGGAGGTGACACGTGTCACGCTCTGGTGAGCGCAAGCGCAGTGCGCTGCGCTATTGCACTGCTGACACATGGCGCACTCTGATGCAGTGCGCCAATTTAAGAGAGCAGTGCTCTATTTTAAAAGCGCATAGCGCAAGTTGTTCTGGAGCTGACACGTGGCGCTCTCTGGTGGCTTGCGCCAACCCGAGAGCGCAACAGTGCAAGTTTTATCAAGTGCAGGGCACTGTTTTATTATCTTGATCCAATTTTGGATTCAAGAAAAGAATCTTTTAAGATTCCAGAACCAGTGGTTCATCAAAAGGCAATGCCTTTGTGTAGATCAAATGATCTAATAATGAAGTATCTTACTTCTTATTTTATTCTTATTATTTGATCTTTTCTTTTTATTTTAAGATCTTGATCTTGTTCTTAGATCATTGATCTTTTCAGAAGAAATTCTTCTTTTCAAAGGTTTACCTTTTTTTCTTTCTGAGTTCTTCTCAAACTTTTCTTTTTTTAGGAGTTCTCTAAATTCTTTCTCTGTTTTAGACTTGGGGTCTAGGGGCCTTTTTATAGTGCCATTTGATTTGTTAAATTAGTTAAAGAGATCTTTCTCTGAGTGATTTGGGGATTTTTCCCCACCGTTGGATTTTTGATCCAAGGGCTTCTGTTTTACAGCAGGCAATATTCTTGTTTTTAACAAGATTGAGAAAGATCTTTTCAGAATTTTTCTGTTTTGGTGCTGGCATTGGCGCAAATGCATCTGCGCTTGACACGTGTCGTGATTGATGTGAAAAAGTGTGTAGTAATTAACCGCAATCAATAACGGTGTCGCGCGTAGCTAGACCGAGATGAGTACGGGCCGTCTTCTGGGAAACGTGGAACCTTTTACTTTTATTTTAGATGTGTTGAGAAAGAGAGGAGGGATAAAGAATTTTATAGAATGGTTTTTAGATCAACGTTAAACAAGAATGTAAAATATAGATCTAGATTATTTTAAAGATGTAGTTAATATAATAAGAGGGCTTGTAGGGTTCGTTAGGATTTAGTAGTTATGGACGATTAATTAAAAGTTACCATTTTTATCCATTAATAGATTTAGAACTAGAACGACGGTGATGCGTGTAGATTAGGGTTTCTGGAAGGAAAAGGAATCCCACTCTTAACCCTTATTTCGACACGGAACTCCATTCAAATCTAGCCTTTACCAAAACAATCGTTAATCTAATCTCTAATCGCGGCCGGAACTAGCAAAGAATTGCTAGCGCGCCCGATTAGGATGTTAATGATTCTTTTGATAAAGTTCATAAACTTTATAGGACTTAAAAAGGGTTTAGGGATGTTCATCATCCATTAGCCTACCCTAATCCTACGAACCCTAACAAGCGGAGAATTACTCACGCATGTTGGGAGAAGAAGATGAAAAGATAGAGAGGGAAAACATAATGCAAAAGAATTAAATAAAATAACTACCTTTATTAATCAACTTGAACAATCTACACTTTATTCCATAGAAATGATTACAAAACTAGTTGCTTCTCGATCTTTCCTAAGGAGGTAGACGAACAGTTGATGATCAGCTTGGATGCGTGAGCGTCTAGGACTTCGTGATCTCTTCGGCTTGATAAATTTTCCAAGAAGCTCTCGATGCCTTTTTATAGTGCAAAGCCAAAATCATTTGCTTCAAAATTAGGTAAAATATAGTAGAGATTCATGCCACAAAATTTCATCACCTAACTCCATAATATTGCCGCGGATCCGCGGCTCAAGGGGGGTACGGCCGCGGATCCGCGGCCGTTTAATCCCATCCCTACATCAATTTTTAGGGGCTTTGTTCTTTGTGACATGTGTACTTCTCTGGAACCTTTGCATCTTTAAAATCTTCTCGTGGTTGCTGCCAGACTTGGTCTCCAAGTTTTGATTCTTAATTAGGCAAGTCTTCTTCAACAACTTGATTTGCTTGATTCTAGTCTTTGAAAAATTCAGCACACTTGGAAAAAATTCTGCACAATAATCTCAAATAATATTTAGTAGACCTAGTTCTACTAGGATTATGTCAAAGAATTTATTTGCATACATTTTCCTACCAAATGCTAATTAAAATATATTAACACATGGAAAATAGTGTTTTTACACATAAACCCTCATATGTATAATATATTATAATAAAGTCCTTTTTTAATATGAAAATGGTAGGAAAAATGTAATACAAATGTGCAGTTTTATCAACTGAACAAATCCCCCCAAACTTATCTTTGATCGTCCCGAGCAAACTAGTTTATTTAAGAAGAGAAAAAGAAAGGAGAAAACTAAGCACACTTTCATAGGCAGACACGATTGCATTGAGCACGTGCAACAAGCCGTTAAACCTCTAGGTGTCCCTAGTAGGAGGAGTGTTGTCTCCTGAGGGTTTTCAGCGGATTACACCCACAAAATCCCATAACAAAAGAGAGATGGTGAAATTTACATATAAAGATAAGAACCATAAAAGAAAGACTTTGAAAATAAGAGTTTCCAACTACACTAGCTTTTCAGTTGTCATGAGCCCTATCTTAATAGTCATGAAAAAAATGTTAGAAATCACATCATCCCTCAATAAAACATCGTCTTTATTCTTCATTCCTACCTTTCATCCAAACATTGATCATATACCCCTACGTGTGTGTAATAGACATCCCTACACTTGGAGAATTCAATTCAAGCTATCACACTCTTGTCCATCTGCCTCAGTACTTTTTTAATTTGATGAATATTAAGATTTGCTCATACATTTTCATGCGACCGTTAATACTTCTTGAGGTACCAACCGACCGATTACTTATGTGCTTGCTGATTAGGTGATAATATTTTCCTCGTCTTGCACCACCTAAGGCTTAGCAGTGACTCCCAGACCAGTTGGCCTTAGGGCACTAGGTGAAGAGGCACCCTCGCTATATTTTTTTTATTGCTGCCTTGGCGATAAAAAAACCAGTGTTCATTTTTTTCTTTTCACCATTTTTATATTTTCTTCATTTTTTTTTTCATTTCCTTCATACTTTGGCTTTTAGACAAGAGCATTTCAAGGTATCCTCTACTATCCCGAGTTTCAAGACGTGTGTAAGTGCATATAGTAGGGTATCAACATTCATATGTTTGGCTTCCAGAATAGAAACTATTTTTCAGACTTATTTTTATCCTCAGATTAGTAACATCCTTCATCTTACTAACCCTTGGGACAACGGCTCATAACTACTTATTACCAGTTCGTTTAAGAAAACTTCTAATTTTCTTGGTTTTCTTAAACTATTCCTATCTTTTGGATGTAATTTTTCACTTTCTACTCTTTTGTTATAAAAAAAAAAAATTTTTAAAAATTTATGAAAATGTTGTGCTTATGCAAAATATGATGCAAATTGATGTGTAAATAAGCACAAACCTCCCCCAAACTTGTTTACAGCAGTGTCCTCACTGATGTCATCCGTTAAGCTCAAAAACCTGTAGACTTGGGAGGAAATTATTAATGGGGGAAAGAATATATGAAAGTGAAAATCCTCCTCCAAACTTATTTTTGGCTCACAATTTTGTAAAAATCATTTTCTTTCAAGAGCCCAAAATATACCCCCCCCAAACTTGAGTTAAACAATTTTTAATCTTTTAAAATCACACGAGGGGGTCAAGGTTATTGGTCAATGCCAAGCTTTGCAAAGACCGAAGGTCAACACCAACCATTCAAAAATTTTATCGATGAAGCACCAAGGTTGGTGGAAGAACATGTCACCTTTCGACGTGAAGAAGTGGGGAGTGATAAGAGGTGTAACTGGCTAGGAACAACTAGATCTATAACGATAAAGTCCTCTCTTTCTCAACACATCTAAAGTAAAAGTAAAAGGTTCCACGTTTCCCAGAGGACGACCCGTACTCATCTCGGTCTAGCTACGCGCGACACCGTTATTGATTGCGGTTAATTACTACACACTTTTTCATATCAATCAAATGGCGCCGTTGCCGGGGATCGAACCCGGGTCACCCGCGTGACAGGCGGGAATACTCACCACTATGTTGTGCTTATGCAAAATATGATGCAAATTGATTTGTAAATAAGCACAAACCTCCCCCAAACCTGTTTACAGCAGTGTGCTCACTGATGTCATCCGTTAAGCTCAAAAACCTGTAGACTTGGGAGGAAATTATTAATGGGGGCAAGAATATATGAAAGTGAAAATCCTCCCCCAAACTTATTTTTGGCTCACAATTTTGTAAAAATCATTTTCTTTCAAGAGCCCAAAATATACCCCCCCAAACTTGAGTTAAACAATTTTTAATCTTTTAAAATCACACGAGGGGGTCAAGGTTATTGGTCAATGCCAAGCTTTGCAAAGACCGAAGGTCAACACCAACCATTCAAAAATTTTATCGATGAAGCACCAAGGTTGGTGGAAGAACATGTCACCTTTCGACGTGAAGAAGTGAGGAGGTGATAAGAGGTATGATGGAAAAGGATTGCGTCTCAATTTGGAGAGACGACGCAGTGATAGCAATGATGGATTACTCGCATTATCATGATTGTCCAGAAGAAGGGGTGGAGGTTCAATTTCTTTGTCTTGGAGTTGATTCATCTCAACACCCGTGTCTTGTAAAAATGCGAGTTCATCAGCGAAAATTTCCTCAAAGCTTTCATCGATACCCCGAAGAATAATGTCATCTGAAAAAATGGGGTGATCGTCAGACTCTATAAAAAGTTCATCATCAGTGTTAGATGTTGACCCGGACAACTTGGTGGAAGAGTCCATATCAAGCAACAATATATGAAAAGAGCCAGAATTATGAGGTTGATCAAATTCGCTGCTGTCGACATCCATTAATTCGACAGAACACACATGAGCATAGGGTTCGGAGGGTTCACTTCCCAACTTGTAAATGTTAAGCTCAATTGACTTCTTTCCAAAGGATAGGGTCACAGAGCCGTTTCTACAATTGATTACTGCGTTGGAAGTGGCCAAAAAGGGTCGACCGAGTATCACCGGGATTTGATTGCGTAGGTTTGCTACAGGTTGTGTATCTATAACGATAAAGTCCACAGGGAATATGAATTCCCCGACTTTGATTAACACATCCTCTAGCTCACCCCTTGGTTGGGTGATAGATCGATCGGCCATCTGAAGAGTGCAATGCGCAAGTTTTAACTCTCCGATCCCTAATTGCTCATAAACAGAATACGGAAGAAAGTTAACACTAGCACCTAAATCGAGTAGAGCACGATTGATATTTCTACCCCCAATAGAAATTGAAATTGTAGGACTTCCGGGGTCCTTTCGTTTCTTGGGTAGTTGTTGTGTAAAAGCTGTGCTTACATTACTCGTAAGGAAAACTTTTTTAGGTACTTGAATTTTTCTCTTCCTAGTGCACAAGTCCTTTAGGATTTTCGCATATGACGGAACTTGTTGAATAGCATCTAGGAGAGGAATGTTTATGTTAACTTGCTTAAAAATTTCCATAATCTTCTCCATTTGTGGACTTGGTCTGTTGCCCCTTAACCTGTTTGGATAAGGTGCTTTATCAATAAGGGTTTGGTCCAACATTGGATAGGATTGTGGGGACGGATTCGATCCCAAAACTGGAGTGGGAATCGACTTAGATAGATTTGGTGAAATGGGCGAAGGGTTCGAACCTTGGGGAAAACGGAGAATAGGCTCGGGTGAAGGTGGGAGACTAGACAAATTAGGGGAAGAAGAAGAAGCTGGGGTATCATTGGTGTCACTATCATCACATTGCTCACCCACTCGGTTATTCAGCACTTTTCCTGATCTCAACGTGGTAACAACACTCACATTATAACTTTGTGAGTGGCCAGGATTAGGTATAGGTTGAGATGGGAGTTTCCCTTTCTCTCTTGCACCCATTGCGGCGTTTAACTGTGCGATTTGGTTTTCTATTGATTTAATACTCTCACCATGGGAGGCGGAGTTTTTCGTTAGGGTATCAATAGAAGACATCATCTCAGCCGACAATTTCATGGATTGTTTCATGAACATATCCAAAGTTTGTGTGAGTGAAGAGTTATCAGTACCGGTCATTTGTGGTATAGAAGTGTTGGCCGGATTTTGAAAATTTTGTGACTGAAAGGGGGGCTGATTCTGTGGTTGTGGTTGCTGTGGAGGAGGTCTTTGATAATTACTTTGTTGGTTTTGATTCCAAGCAAAATTAGGATGATTCCTCCATCCTTGATTGTACATGGAAGAATAAGGGTCGTTTCTAGGTCGCTGCTGAAAATCAGCATTAGCTTGAAACGATGCACTCATAGGACATTCTTCCGTTAAGTGTGAAGGATCCGAACAGCAACCACAGACGGTCTTAGGAAGCGTGACCTGATTTAAGGAGAAAGATGAGAACTTGTTCTCAATAGCGTCGAGTTTCTTCTGTATCGCTGCCATTTCGGCTTTTACTGCGATAGAAACATCGAGCTAGTGAATACCTCCCTTAGTTGAAGGTGGTCTTACGCTTTCCCACTGCAAAGTGCTTTCTGCGAGATCTTCCAGATATTTCCATGCTTCACCGTCATCTTTAGACATGAAATTGCATTGACACATTGTTTCAAGCATCTGCTTTGTCGCTGGATTAATGCCCTCATATATAATCCGACATAAATCCCATCTTTGTATTCCGTGATGGGGGCATTGGACAAGCAGATCTTTGAAATGTTCAAAGCACTTCCAAAATGGTTCATTGGGAAGCTGGGTGAACTGGTTGATCTCGCTCCTAATGTGGGCAGTCTTATGATTTGGGTAAAACTTCTTAAGAAATGCTATGACGAATTCGTCCCAATTAGTGATAGAGTGTGCGGCAGTATTGTAAAGCCATTTTTCTGCCAAGTCGCACAGTGTGAATGGGAGAAAACGTAAGCGCATAGCATCTAAAGTCAATTGTGAAGTACCCATCATTGCGCATACGTTTTCGAATTTGGTGATGAAAACGTACGCGTCTTCCGACTCAAGCCCGTGAAATTTAGGCAGCAGATTGATGCAGTGGGGTTTAATTTCAAAATTATCCCCGTTAGGTGGTGGAAGAGATAAACAAGTAGGAAGGGGACCACGAATAGGATAGCATCTCTCATGGAGAGAGATGCGTGGTGGATTCTGCTCACCTACGGGCGGTGGCAGCGTGGTGTTATAATTAGATGGAGTGCCGTCCATCACGGTCGATGTGGTGTGTGGTGGGGGAAAAGAAGATGAAGAAGTACCGACTTCGGCGTCGATAGCAGGAACGCGGACAAGACGGGCACTAGGATCCCGTGTCCAGCCGAGCATGCACTAAGCGGGTTTAGTGCAAGTGGCAGCGTGTGTGTGAATTTAAAAATTGGCTTGTTTTTGAAAAAATGGGACTCAAGACAAATCACCCTAAGATGCACAAGCAACCCTAGAACTAAGGTCACCTAGGTCCAGTCTCTAGACCGCTCCTAGACTTCCAAAGGACAAGCCGCAGGATCAATCCTCTACCGCCTCCGTACTACCCTTATAGTCAGGTAAGTGCCAGGTAAGTGGGAAGGAACCACGTCGTGAGCCTAATTAAAAACCACTAGCCTTTGTCACACTTGCCTAGGCACTACAAAAGTAATGCGGATAAACGATAGATTACCCACGACCTTCCTCTGTCCTTATTGAGCGCGACAGTCCTTAGAGTCTGGTCTAGATATTTTTTAAATTAATGAAGGGTTGATCTATATGCTCAGTTTGTGATTTGTGCGGCTTAGGAAGGGTGATGAAATCCCCACCTAATCTTGATTTGGTCTTTGCCCCTTAAAGTCCGTATTAAATATGCAAAACAAAACCAATCACAAAACTTTTGCAAAAAGATTTTTTTAGCGGCGCAATTTTGCAAAGAATCCTGCAGAAAATAGATTTTATTGGATTTGAGGGGAGAGAGAAAGGGTTGAAAAAAAATACCAGAGAAGATTGAAGCCCTAATTCCTCTAACCTGCCGCAATTCCGCTGCAGATACGGTGCTTTAGCCGCGGTTCCGCCGCGTGGCAGAGGGATCACTTGATGAAAATTTTTGTATAGCCTTCTGTGCTCCTCTGGATCTCTAAAAATGTCTCTGTTCCCTATTCTCCTTAATTCTGTGACTCCAGATCTCCTTGCAAAATTTCACGCACAAATCGTTAAATATGCAATTTGCAGTTTTGTTTTAATAATGATATGACTCGTCTAAGAATTCAACACAAATAGTAAAAATAAAAAATTACGCACGTATCCCCGGCAACGGCGCCATTTGATTGATACGAAAAAGTGTGTTTGTAGTTTAACCGCAATCAATAACGGTGTCGCACGTAGCTAGACCGAGATGAGTACGGGTCGTCCTCTGGGAAACATGGAACCTTTTACTTTTACTTTAGATGTGTTGAGAAAGAAAGGAGGGATAAAGAATTTTATAGAATGGTTTCTAGATCTACGTTAAAGAAGAATGTAAAATATAGATCTAGATTATTTTAAAGATGTAGTTAATATAATAAGAGGGCTTGTAGGGTTCGTTAGGATTTAGTAGTTATGGACGATTAATTAAAAGTTACCCTTTTTATCCATTAATAGATTTAGAACTAGAACGACAGTGATGCGTGTAGATTAGGGTTTCTGGAAGGAAAAGGAATCCCACTCTTAACCCTTATCTCGACATGGAACTCCGTTCAAATCTAGCCTTTACCAAAACAATCGTTAATCTAATCTCTAATCGCGGTCGGAACTAGCAAAGAATTGCTAGCGCGTCCGATTAGGATGTTAATGATTCTTTTGATAAAGTTCATAAACTTTATAGGACTTAAAAAGGGTTTAGGGATGTTCATCATCCATTAGCCTACCCTAATCCTACGAACCCTAACAAGCGGAGAATTACTCGCGCATGTTGGGAGAAGAAGATGAAAAGACAGAGAGGGAAAACATAATGCAAAAGAATTAAATAAAATAACTACCTTTATTAATCAACTTGAACAATCTACACTTTATTCCGTAGAAAATGATTATAAAACTAGTTGCTTCTCGATCTTTCCTAAGGAGGTAGATGAACAGTTGATGATCAGCCTGGATGCGTGAGCGTCTAGGACTTCGTGATCTTTTAGGCTTGATAAATTTTCCAAGAGGCTCTCGGTGCCTTTTTATAGTGCAAAGCCAGAATCATTTGCTTCAAAATTAGGTAAAATATAGTAGAGATTCATGCCACAAAATTTCATCACCTAACTCCATAATATTGCCGCGGATCCGCGGCTCAAGGGGGGTATGGCCGCGGATTCGCGGCCGTTTAATCTCATCCCTACATCAATTTTTAGGGGCTTTGTTCTTTGTGACATGTGTACTTCTCTGGAACCTTTGCATCTTTAAAATCTTCTCGTGGTTGCTGCCAGACTTGGTCTCCAAGTTTTGATTCTTAATTAGGCAAGTAGTCTTCTTCAACAACTTGATTTGCTTGATTCTAGTCTTTGAAAAATTCAGCACACTTGGAAAAAATTCTGCACAACAATCTCAAATAATATTTAGTAGACCTAGTTCTACTAGGATTAGGTCAAAGAATTTATTTGCATACATTTTCCTACTAAATGCTAATTAAAATATATTAACACATGGAAAATAGTGTTTTTACACATAAACCCTCATATGTATAATATATTATAATAAAGTCCTTTTTTAATATGAAAATGGTAGGAAAAATGTAATACAAATGTGCAGTTTTATCAACTGAACATGTCGCGTAGTGCAGCGCCGCTAGTGCAACTGCGCTGCCACGTGTCGCACAGCGCAGGGCGCAGCGCAACTGCGCTGCCACGCGTCGCGCAGCGCAGAACGCAGCGCAACTGCGCTGCCACGCGTCGCGCAGCGCAGAGCGCAGGTCAGCTGAAGCGTTGCTTCCTTTATTAAAGTTTGAATTTTAAACAGAGTTTTGCTCTGATTGGGAGAAACAGAAGCGTTGCTTCATTTCCCGCCTTGGAATTTGAACAGAGCTTTGCTCTGATTAGGGTAAACAAATGCCCCCCTACCGTTGCGCTTACGTGGCCTCCAAACGTGAGCACAGCGGTGGCAGAATTCCTACCATCGTGCCATCCCTTGGAAGTTGAAACGGCTCTTCAATGCCTATAAATAGGACCTTTGGTCGCTCAGATGATTTTCATCTCTTCATAAGAATTTTGTTCAGAGCCCTGCTCTTTTGTTTAAGCACTTTTAAAAGTTCAAATTCTAGAGAATTTTAGGTAAAAATTAATTTGGATTAAATTAAATCAATTTTAAAAGTCTTGCTCTCAATAGATCCCTGATCTAAAGAAGACCCATTTAGGGTTTCACTTAGCAGAATTTTGCTCTAAAGGGGTCTAAAGAGAACTAAGGAGAACCCTATTAGAGTTCCATTAATAGAGCTCTGCTCTCTAAAAGATTTTCCTTGTATTTTCTCATTTCATTAATAGAGTTTTGCTCCTTCCAAATCATATGAAGGAACTTTTAAGATGCTATTTCATGGATCTTGGAGGTTTTAAGATGGAATTTTATTTTTGATGAATTATATCATCTTTTTAGAGCAGAGCTCTTCATGTTCTTGGGGGATTTTCTTCAAATTCTCCTCCTAACTGATTTTGACAGGTGTCACTCCTGTCTGCAGAGTATTGCTCTCGAGGAGTTTAACTCCCTGTGTCTTTTACTCATTGCTAATCTTCCAATGATATTTCCTTCATGCATTATGGCTGTTCATCTATACAGTCTGCACGAATTCATCACCTTCGAGGATATCCGCGTACAGGGCCGTTACCAAAACCAGGAGTTTACAGATGCCCAGTGTGCGGATGTTATGGGCCGTCTGAACGCACGCGTTGGTTGGCTGCTTCCTCGCCGTTCTGCTCTCTTGAAAGTCGTGCTGGGAGCAATTTGGAGAGCACTCCCGGGGTTTCACGAGGCCATGCCGCTTAACGCGCTGGATGATGCCGAAGACAAGGTGCATTCAGTGTATCTGTCGGGGCTGATCTCGAAGAAACGGCGAGATAGCCTCATCGACATTCTGCATCAAATTTTTCAGCAGACGACGATAATCGCTGCTTATCGAAGGATGAGGGGCCTTACCGAAGATCTTGACACACGTGAGTGCGAGAGGCTGCGCACGAGAATAATCAGGAAGGCCAGAAGAACTCTAGATGGCCTTACTTTCGAGTTCCTTAATCTGTGCCCTGGGTCTGAGGTCATACCGTTGTAATCATTTGAATAATGTCTTTGTTTATTTCTTTATGATTGTAAGAACCCTTGGCAATATGAATGGAAAATTTTTTATTTCAGCTTGTCTTATTTCTCGTTCTGAGTCTCTTGCACATGCACGAATGAGTGTGTCTCGAACGCTTGATCAAATGCAAATCGGATGTTCTTTCTTCTTTCTTTAATTATCAGCATGTTGTCTTAGTAAACATGGTCGATAGATGACAGAGCGAGCATCCTATCTTAGCTCCTTCAGGAGGTGGTGATGGCTTAGGCGGCAAGTTCAGATCTGCTGCTTAAGACTTTTCAACTTTATGAGCCGTAAGGATCTCACAAAGACTTTTCTCCCTACGGATCGAGAGGATCTCATAGGTGTATTTTCTCCTTAGGAATCGTGAGTATTCCTAAGTGCGTTTTCTCTTATAAATCGTAAGGATCCTACAAGAGAATTTTCCCTCTTACGAGTCGAGAGGACCCGTAAGCGGTTGTCTCCCTCCTTGTCGAGATTCGATTTTGGAGAGTGAGACCCGTGGATAGCATGCAAGAGACCGTTTTGGGCCGACTTGCAGGGTCCCAGTGCTTAGGAAATAGGTTTCTTAATCCCCACTGCCTAAGGCTTTATCTCACGAGTCGAGACGAATCGAGAAGTTCTCGCAAAGACATCAATTTCCTCACGAGTCGAGACGAATCGAGCAGTTCTCGCAAGCATATCCTAACGTCACAGTTAACCTCTGCTCTTTACGACAGAGGTCCGTTAGGGTCTGTGGTACTTAGGGTTTTGGTCGTCGTACCGTCGCGTTGGCTGATATATTCCTCGATATGCAATCTTGCTGTTCGAGTAGCCTTGCGATTGTCGTGTCTCTGATCCCTTCGGGGGCTGGACAAGACGTCTTCAAATAATCTTCCAGGTAGTATTACCGTCGAAAGAGCAAGCGTAGGGATATTCCATGTCACTTTTTACTTAAGGTTAGGCTCATTTTGGAGAGCCCCGATGAGTCATAACCACTCCGCGCTGGTGTGGGATGATCTCCGATGGTCTTTCAGGCTTTATATGACTTGCCGTCAAGACCCTGAAGCTAGGAATTTAGCCTTTGCTTCGTTTGCTGGCATTGCGTCTGCTGTATCGAGACGAATGTCGCGGTTGTCTCTGGGTTGCTGGTGAACCGTCGAGGCTTGGAACTGGGAATTTTGTCGTGGCTCCGTTTGTTTGATTGTCACGTCTGAACCCTGCTGGAGGAAGAATGCTGGGGTGACATCTCGTCTGCTGTATCGAGACGAACGTCGAGGTGGTGACCACTCCGCACTGATGTGAGATGATCTCCGATGGTCTTTCAGGTTTTATATGAGTTGCCGTCAAGACCCTGAAGCTAGGAATTTGGCCTTTGCTTCGTTTGTTAGCATTGCGTCTGCTGTATTAAGACGAATGTCGCGGTTGTCTCTAGGTTGCTGGTGAACCATCGAGGTTTGGAACTGGGGATTTTGCCGTGGCTCCTTTTGGTGGTGTTGCATCTGCTGTATCGAGACGAACATAGAGGTGGTGACCATTCCACGTTGGTGTGGGATGATCACCGGTTGTCTTTCAGGCTTTATATGACTTGTCGTTAAGACCTCGAAGCTAGGAATTTGGCCTTCGCTTCGTTTGCTTTGTCATGTCCGAATCCTGTTGGAGGAAGGACATTATTGTTGACATTGTTTCTGCTGTAACGAGACGAATGCTGAGGTGGAGCTGTGATTTTGCCGTCACGCCGCTTTACTGACCATGGGGTCTTTTGTTGACGTTGTATCTGCATCTTGCTGGACTATGAAGGAACGCCTTTGTTGATTCTTTGTGCTGTAGATATTGCCGTTAAGATTTGGAACTAGGGACTATGCCGTGGCTCCGTTTCATTGCGACTCTGAGGTCGGTTGTTGACGTCATGTCTGCATCTGGTTGGAGTGAGGAGAAACACCGTTAGCGATCTCTAAGTTGTCGATATCGACGTCGAGACCCTGAAGCTAGGGATCTTCTTTTGCTCCGTTTGTTGACATCGTGTCTGCAATATTGCGACAAATGTCGAGATTGTCTCTAGGTTGTCTATGAACCGTCGAGATTGGGCTTCGCTTTCTGGTGGAGCCTGTTGGGAAGGTATGGTTCCCTCTTTGTTTGTGTCCCTGGATTGTTTACAGGGATCGATGTGATCTCACCTATAGGGCAGCAGTTTCATTCATTTTTTTATTATTATTTTCTTTCCGCGATGCTCTATCATTTCAGCTTTATATCGCGAAAGTCGCGATTGCCCCATCATTTCGGCTTTTTTTCGCGGTGCCCAATCATTTCGGCTATTTATTTTATTTTTACTCGCTGCTTTTTATTGCGAGTCGCCCAATTATTTCGGCTATTTGGCATGCATACATTTTTACTTGCTGCTTTTTATTGCAAGTAGCCCCATCATTTCGGCTATTTTGCATGCATACATTTTTACTGGCTGCTTTTTTATTGCAAGTTGTCCCATCATTTCGGCTATTTTGCACGCATATATTTCAACTTGCTGATTTTTATTGCAAGTTTCCCCATCATTTCGGCTATTTTGCATGCATGTATGGCTCGCTGTTTTTTTTTATCGCGAGTGTGGACCTTGGAATCTGGTGCCAATCTCAACATCAGCATCGCTGCAACTGGAATATTGCCAGGAGCGAATCATCATTTGCCATGAAAAGACTTGGAATTTGATACCAGTTTAGGCATCAGCATCGCTACAACTGGGATATTGCCAGGAGCGACTCATCAATTGCCTTAAAAGGGCTTGGAATTTGATACCGGTTTAGGCATCAGCATCGCTACAACTGGGATATTGCCAGGAGCAAATCATCATTTGCCTCTGTCGACATTGAACAAAGGTGGCTTAGCGAACAGGGTTAGGATCCCGTCGACTAAGGCTTTTAACTTCATGAGCCGTAAGGGTCTCACAAAGGTATTTCTCCCTACAAGTCGTGAGGATCTCGTAGGTGTGTTTTCTCCTTAGGGATCGTGAGGATTCCTAAGTGTATATTCCCATGTAAGTCGTAAGGATCTTACAAAAGGGTTTTCTCTTTATAATTCGAGAGGACTTATAAGGGTTGTTCACCGTATGGACATATCCCCAATCACGGGTGGGACTTGGTTAGGGAAATGTTTATTCGCACCCGTGGATTGTATACAAGGGTCAGTATTGAGCCGCTTGTAAAGGCAATATCGGAGGTTGTGGTGGTTGCTTAAGAACAGGTTCGGGTCTCTGTAACTTAAGACTTTCAAATCTTATGAGCCATGAGGGTCCCATAAGAGAGTTCTCCTTACGAGTCGTGAGGATCTCGCAAGTGTAATTTCTTCTTAGGAATCGTGAGGATCCCTAAGTGTGTTGCTTCCCTGTGAGTCGTAAGGATCTCACGCGGGTGGTTTCTTCTTACAAGGTCGAGAGGACCCTGTAAGTGTCTTTTAACGAGATTGCGCCCTTTCGGTTTTTCACAAACACTCGCCGGTAGCCCTGCTGTTTTTACTCACGGAGCCCTTTCGGGTTTTCATCCGTGCCCGTTTTGCTTATGGACATACCGTTTTTTTTGTTTTTTTTTATTATTTTTTTTATCTCATCAGCCTGAGAATGTTGCGGTAGTAGTTTAAAGACGTTTCGGTCGTCAGCTAGTTTTAGGACATAGTGGTCCGTCGTTAGCTTAAGGACGTTTCGGTCCGCCGTCGCCGTATTTGAGGCGAATTTCTATTTTACTGACTTTTCGGTCTATGGGGCTTTCCCTATGAATGAGCATGATGCCCCCGGCATATCCATCTTTCTCGGAGCATGTGGTTGTGGTGGGCTCACCTTCCAGTTTTCGAACAACGCGGACTTGCCCTGTTGATATTGGTCTTCAACCCAGTTTTTGAAAACGTAGCAGTTTTCGATCGAATGGCCGAATACTTGGTGGTAAGGGCAGTAATTAGGATTGTTGACATCATTCAGTTGTAGCTGGTGTTTCGGCTCCGGTAGAGTGATAAGCCTGTTGTGCACTGATAGTTCGAACAGCCTCCTTGTTTTATCCCGGGGAAATGAGTAAGGACGTTTCAACTTCTCATAGAGAGGTTGCTGATTGTTGCTTTGGCGAACAACCGGTCTAGGGTCACTTGATTGTTGTTGAGCGCTGGCGACGAAGGCCGTTTTTCTCTTTCCTTTATACTTTTTGTTCGCTCCGTTGTTTGTGGGTCCGAGATTCTCTCCGAGTATCGTGCAATTGCATGGCTGAATGTTCTCGCAACTCTTCAATCCTTCAGAGATGGACTCCTTGAAGAGAGGGCCGAGGGCTACTTTTTCGTCGGAATCGCTCCCGAAGATGAGAACTCGTGATCCCCCGGGGTCATCCCTATGACAATTGCCGGCAACTCTTTTATGCTCATTTGTCATATTCTTTCGCTGTCTACGAGCTTCACGCTTTGTCCTGTTGAAGTGTTGCCTGTGAGCGACATACCCTTGCCACCAACACTTAAAGGAGTCGCAGTCTTTAGTGGGATGTGCGATCTTCTGATGATATAGGCAGTAATTAGGATGTATCTCTACTCCACCGAGAGTGTTTTCTTCAGAGGGTGGTACCTTCATTCCTATTGATATGGCTTTAGCAAACCTTTTCCTCGTCTTGAATTTGTTTTATGTTGGCAGCTTGTTCCGCTACCTCTTTGTCCTTCTTTTCGAGGATTCTCTGAAAATACTCGGCATCAGTTTCTTGCTCACGGCGCTGCTCCGAGGATGTCTCCGGGCTTACTTTCGGTCCCGTAAGTGCGGCCATGGCTGTCAGCATTTCTTGGAGCTTTTGTTGTTGTTGCCCCTGAGCCTTAGTCACTGATCACGTAAGCGGTCTATGACCTGTGAAGACATGGCTATCCTCTTTTCCGGATGCCATATAGACGGTATGTACCATCATGCCCCCAGACTTGGGGTGTTTGGGTTCAGTGGTCTTGCAGTGCGTCGCAGACCTAGGGATTTTCTCCGGCCTTCTCCTCTTGTGAGCGGTCGAAGTTGAGGAGGCCGTTGCAGTGGGCACCCAAGTAGCTATCGCCTTTTGTGGCTTGATAGGATGGTCCTCTTCCCGCTGAACTTTCACCTTTTTCTGTCGGCGGGGATAATCTTGATCAATTACCGAGCCTTGGACTTGACACCAGACCTTGTAGATTTTAGAGGACAGCCGTTGAGGGGGCTTTTCCGGCTTCACCTTTGTAGCGCTCTCCATAGGTGGAGGAGATCTTTTCAGCACAGCGGTCGGAGAGTTCTTGTGGACCTTCCTAAGTGGTTCAAAGCTATTTCCAGTTGGAACAGCAGCATCAATTTCCGCCGTTGGAGTCGGCGGAGTCAGTCTAGAAGGAGAGTTGCCCCCAATCTTCCTTACTCGGCGCCAGTGGTATATCCCTAGTAGGAGGGATGTTGTCTCCTGAGGGTTTTCAGCGGATTACACCCACAAAATCTTATAATAAAAGAGAGATGATGAAAGTTATATAAAGATAAGAACTATAAAAGAAAGAACTTGAAAATAAGAGTTTTCAACTATACCAGCTTTTCAGTTGCTATGAGCCCTATCTTAATGGTCATGAAAAAATGTTAGAAATCACATTATCCCTCAATAAAACATCGCCTTTAGTTTTCATTCCTATCTTTCTTCGAAACATTGATCATATACCCCTACGTGTGTGAGCTGGACATCCCTACACTCAGAGAATTCAATTCAAGCAATCATACTCTTGTCCATCTACCTTAGTACTTTTTAATAGATATTTAGATTTGCTCACACATTTTCATGCGAACGTTAATACTTCTTGAGGTACTAACCGACTGATTACTCATGTGATCGCTTATTAGGTGTTTTTCCTCGTCTTGCAGCACCTAAGGCTTAGCAGTAGTGATTGATTCCGAATTCTCGTTGTGTATGTTTAGAAAATGTATAGAAATCACAATCAAAGAATTATTTGACCGCAATCAATAACGGTGTCGAATGTAGCGCGTTAATAAGTGCGGATCGTCCACAGGGAAAGTGTAATCGTTCGTGTTTCGATTTAGATGAGTTGAAACTTTAAAGAAAAGAAAACGAACAATTCATGATTTGTAAATTGAAGTTCAAGAATTAGGAAAATCTAGTCTAAATCAAGAAACGATAAAATCAAGAATTGAGAATTTGTGATGATTTCCAAACCAACAATCAAGATTCGAAGTGTGGCTCGTAGGAGTAGATCGGATCTATAGATGTGATGAGATCTAATGATTACATATTCTTATCCATTAACGAATTGATACTAGATCGATGACGATTTATCGAGGTTAAGGATCTTGCAAAGAAACTAGGGTTTCCTCATCTCATCATTTGTCCTTTCGATGAATCTCATTCACAAACTAGCTTCTAGTAAATCAAATGATCGATCGTTGATCTCTAGTTTCGAGCGAACACAATCAAGAAAGCATCGCATCGAAACTAGGTCATCGATCATTCGACTCACAAGAATTTACAAACGTTATAGGATTTAAGAATTGTAAAAGAATCTAAATCATCATCATTCTATCAATCGTCTCGACTCCTTAACGAGCGGAGTTTTACTCAAACATTATCACAAAGCAAACATTCAAGAATCTAGATTGAATCATAATGCTTGAATTCAAAAGATAAGCAAGATAAAAGAATTGTCACCTTTATTTATATCAACAATTGGTTACAACTCTTAAGAACTACAAGAGGAAGGAACTTGATCGTTGATTCTAGCGTCGCATCGTCTCCGTGAGTCGCGGATCGGCTTGGATCACTTGCTCGGATGAAGATCAGCTTCGCTCCAAAAGGATCTAGGCTTCTTGCTTTGATTGAACTCGGAATTCTTGATCTTGGATTGGAATTGGAATTAGGGTTTACAAGTTGTGTCACTCAACTTGTATTGAATTTGGGGGAGATGAAGAGAGAAGAAGAAGCTCCTTTAACCCTAGATCTAGGTTTCCTTTTATAAGCCATCCAAAACCTTAGATCTAGAATTCAAATTTCAAATTTCCCTCCAAAAGTTTGTTAGAGAGAGGCTTCTAGAAATAGTTTGTTGGAGGGATGCTTCTAGAAATGGTTTGTTAGGCCGAGCCTTCTAGATGAAGCCACATGGATAATCTGGAGTCTTCTGGAAGCTATTACCATTATGGGAAGCACGTGCAGAAAATTTCCTTTGTTGATGACATCATCATGCCGCGAATCCGCGGCGCCAAAGGCACTCAAGCCGCGGATCCGCGGTCCTACTGTGGCCTTGGGACATGAGGTTTTCTGGTATTTCTTGGGCTGACATTTGGGCCTTTCTAAAATATGTGAAATCTCATTTGGCTTTCTGTATCGCTGCCAGATCTCAAATCTTTGAGTTGGCGTATCTTTTATCAGCACTTTGACAATTTTGGCTCGGTTCCTGAAATTTCCTGCACAGACTTCGAAACAAGTATTGCGCTACACAAGAATGATGCGATACCATGATAAACACACAATTTCCCTTAAAATGCCGGTTTTAGTATACAACACAGGTAATCTGGTATTTTACGACTGTTTTGCTAATCTGTGCAATATGCAAACCGAACACTGCTAGATGAGTGCAAATGATAGAGAAATTGACGTGTTAAAAATACATTATATTCGACTGATCAAATTCCCCCAAACTTATTTTCGATCGTCTCGAGCGAACTGTTTTATTAAAAAGAGAAGGAGAAAATAAAGAAAGAGAAAAACTAACTAGCACACTTTCGTAAGCAACACGATTGCACTGAGCACGTGCAACAAGCCTTTAAACCTCTAGGTGTCCCTAGTAGGAGGAGTGTTGTCTCCTGAGGGTTTTCAGCGGATTGCACCCACAAAATCCAATAATAAAAGGAAGACCGTGAAAGTTACATATAAAGATAAGAATTGTAAAAGAAAGACTTTGAAAATTAGGGTTTCCAACTATGCTAGCTTTTCGGTTGCCATGAGCCCTATCTTAATAGTCATGAAAAGATGTTAGAAATCACATCATCCCTCAATAAAACATCGTCTTTATTCTTCATTCCTATCTTTCTTCCAAACATCGATCATATAACCCTACGTGTGTGTAATAGACATCCCTACACCCGGAGAATTCAATTCAAGCTATCATACTCTTGTCCATCTGCCTCAGTACTTTTTAATTAATGAATATTTAGATGAATTTGCTTACACACTTTCATATGACCGTTAATACTTCTTGAGGTATTAACCGACGGATTACTCATGTGCTAGCTTATTAGGTATATTTTCCTCGTCTTGCACCACCTAAGACTTAGCAGTGACTCCCAGACCAGTTGGTCTAAGGCACTAGGTGAAGAGGCACCCTCGCTATATTTTTTTATTGCTGTCTTGGCGATAACAAAACCAGTGTCCATTTTTTTCTTTTCACCATTTTATATTTTATTCATTTTTTTCTTTTATTTCCTTCATACTTTGGCTTTTAGACAAGAGCATTTCAAGGTATCCTCTACTATCCCGAGCTTCAAGACGTGTGTAAGTGCGAATAGCAGGGTATCAACGTTCAAAATGTTTGGCTTCCAGAATAGGAACTATTTTTCAGACTTAGTTTTATCCTCAGATTAGTGACTTCCTTCATCTTACTAACCCTTGGGACAACGGCTCATAACTACTTATTACTAGTTCGTATAAGAAAACTTCTAATTTTTCTTGGTTTTCTTAAATTTTTCCAACCTTTTGGATGTAATTTTTCACTATCTAATCTTTTATTATCTTATTTCTGTACAAATTTTTTTTTTTTTTAATTTTTTAAAATTTTTATAGGTTTTCAAAAATGTTTTGTGCTTATGCAAAGTGATATGCAAATGATGCGAAAATAAGCACAAACCTCCCCCCAAACTTGTTTTCAACAGTGTCCTCACTGTTGCCAACCGCTATATCTATAAAAAACCTGTAAGCCTGGGAGGAATTTATTAGTGGGGGCAAAATATTTAAGTGAAGATCCTCCCCCAAACTTATTCTTTTCACTCACCTCCATTCAAAAAGATAATGCAGTACTTTACAAGACATGGAGGTGAGACGGAGGAATTTTAATCAAGATAAAATGGCTCCTGTAAGAACAGGAGCTCCTCCGTGGGGTCAGTGGAAAAATACGGCTTTAGTCTATGTCCATTCACTTTGAAAAATGTGCCGTTTTTAACATTTTCTACCTCTACTGTCCCGTGCGGGTATACAGACCGCACAATAAAAGGACCCTTCCACCGAGATCATAGATTACCCGCGTGAAGGTGTAATCGTGAATCATAAAGAAAGACTTGCTAACCAGGTGTAAATGTTTTCCTCAAAATGTTTTTATCGTGAAATACCTTAGTCCTATTCTTTACAATTACAGCGTTATCATAAGCTTCATCGCGGAGTTCGCTTAGCTCATTTAATTGCAGCTTCCGAAAGTTGCAGGCTTGGTTTAAGTCAAAGTTGATTTCCTTAATAGCCCACAATACTTTATGCTCAATCTCGACCGGTAAGTGACAAGCCTTCCCAAACACTAATCTATATGGAGACATCCCTAGATCGGTTTTATATGCAGTTCGGAATGCCCAAAGAGCATCCGTCAGTTTGGTCGACCAATCTTTTTTATTCTTCGCAACAGTCTTCTCCAGGATTTGTTTGATCTGTCTATTCGAAATCTCAGCCTGCCCGCTCGTTTGGGGATGATAGGGTGTAGAAAGTTTGTGGTTGATTGCGTATTTCCGTATCAAAGTCTCGAAGGACTTGTTGCAGAAATGTGTCCCGTTATCGCTAATGATAGCACGTGGGTGTCCAAATCGCGAAAAGATGTTTTCTTTTAAGAACTTAATGACAACCTTTTTGTCATTAGTGCGACATGGAATAGCTTCAACCCACTTTGAGACGTAATCAACCGCAAGCAGTATGTACAGATTCCTAAAGGAGTTAGGAAAAGGACCCATAAAGTCAATACCCCAAACATCAAAAATTTCAACCTCTAAGATGGGTTGCTGGGGCATCTCATTTCTCCGGGAAATCCTACCCGTGTGTTGACACTGTGCACAGGTTTTGCAAAGATCAAATGCATCTTTGAACAAGGTCGGCCAATAAAAACCGCATTGCAAAACCTTCTCCGTCGTCTTTTTAGGACCGAAGTGACCCCCACAAGCCTGATCATGACTAAAAGATAGAACACTCTTGAACTCCTCATTCGGGACACACCGGCGAATGATCTGGTCAGGACAATACTTAAACAGATAGGGTTCATCCCAGTAAAAGTATTTTACTTGGGATAGAAAACGATGTTTGTCCTGTTTTGACCAATCGCTGGGTATCAGTCTCGTGGCAAGATAGTTCACAATATCCCTGAACCAAGGTTCATCGGATACGTTCAAGAGTTGTTCGTCAGGAAAAGAATCATTGATCGGCAGGGTCACAGGTGAAGAAGAGATGCGTGAAAGATGGTCGGCTACAACGTTTTCACATCCTTTCTTATCTTTAATAACAAGATCAAATTCTTGTAATAGAAGGATCCAACGTATTAGCCTACCTTTAGCATCTTTCTTCGCCAAAAGATGTTTCAAGACGGAGTGGTCAGTGTACACAACTATTGGTGAGCCAATCAAGTAAGGCCTGAATTTTTATAATGCAAATACAACTGCCAAAAGTTCTTTTTCAGTAGTTGTATAGTTAATTTGAGCATCGTTCAGGGTCTTACTTGCGTAATAGATCACGTGTGGAATCTTTTCAATGTGCTGTCCTAAGACTGCACTGACTGCAAAATCTGATGCATCACACATAAGCTCAAAAGGGTAGTCCCAATTTGGAGACGATAGAACGGGGGCTGTAGTGAGGGAGTGTTTGAGTGAGTCGAATGCTGCCTCACAATCCGAGTCAAAGTGAAAAGTCGTATCCTTGGCCAAGAGAAGAGTTAAAGGTCTGGCAATTTTGCTAAAATCCTTAATGAATCTCCTGTAAAAGCCCGCATGGCCAAGAAATGATCGGATATCCTTGACGCTTTTGGGATGAGGAAGGTTTTGAATGACATCTATTTTAGCTCTGTCAAGCTCAATGCCTTTTCGTAAAATAACATATCCAAGCACAATTCCCTCTTGGACCATGAAATGGCATTTTTCCCAATTCAAGGTTAAGTTCTTCTCTTTGCAACGAGTAAGAACTGCGTCAAGATTCGATAGGCAGTCAGAAAAAGAGTCTCCGAAAATCGAGAAATCGCCCATGAAAATCTCCAAAAAATTCTCGACCATGTCAGATAATATCCCCATCATACACTGCTGAAAGGTAGCGGGAGCATTGCATAACCCAAAGGGCATGCGTCTATAAGCAAAGGTACCAAAAGGACAAGTAAATGTGGTTTTATCTTGATCCTTTTTGGCAATGGGGACCTGATTATAGCCAGAGTATCCATCCATAAAGCAATAATGCTCACGTCCTGGTAAGCGTTCCAGCATCTGATCAATGAAAGGTAGAGGAAAGTGGTCTTTCCTCGTAGCGGCATTGAGTTTTCTGTAATCAATACATACACGCCACCCAGTTTGGGTGCATGTCTGAATCAACTCATTTGCCTCATTGGTAATAATAGTGATGCTAGATTTCTTAGGGACGACATGGATTGGACTCACCCATTGGCTATCGGAGATTGGATATATAATACCATTATCAAGGCATTTGACGATCTCTTTCATCACCGCTTCCTTCATGACGGGGTTCAACCGTCTCTGTGGTTCTCGGGTTGGTTTGGTATCATCCATCACATGTATATGATGTTCTACAATCAAGGGACTAATCCCTTTGATGTCCGCCATAGTCCAACCTAACGCCTCCCTATTAGATCTCAATACCGTCAAAAGTGCATTCTCTTGCTCTGATGCTAGAGAAGCAGATATGATAACCGGTAAAGACTCATTCTCACCTAAATATGCATATTTAAGATGAGAAGGTAAAAGTTTGAGATCTAATACTGGCGGAGAAAGAATAGAAGGTGGGATCATCGAATGAGATTCGGAGTCACAAAGAAGCTCATAGCCTGTGAAAGATACAGGCTCGGATGGTGATGAGTTAGGAGTGTCGGACTCAAGCGTGGAAATGGTGTCCTCACTAAGATCATGTGCAAGATCAAACAGTGATGTGGTAGTGTCGTCGAGATCTGTAAATCAAAGTTCTTCAACTCCGCAACTTTCGGGAGCAATCTCATGGACAGAGCACACATCAAGGATATGAACAGAAGGTTCTGATGGCTGACTTCCAATTTTGTAGATGTTCAGTTCAATTGTCAAATTTCCAAAAGATAAGTTAATTGAACCGTTTCTACAGTTAATGACAGCATTGGAAGTGGCAAGGAATGGTCGACCCAAAATCACCGGAATTTGGCTCCGGGGGTTCGCTACAGGTTGTGTATCGAGAACAATGAAGTCTACAGGGAATACAAATTTCCTGACCTTTATCAACACATCCTCTAGTTCACCCCTAGGTTTGGTGATCGAACGGTCTGCCATTTGGAGAGTGCGGTGAGCTGGTTTCAACTCTCCAATCCCTAGCTGCTCATAGACAGAATATGGAAGTAGGTTAACACTTGCGCCAAGGTCTAAAAGAGTACGGTTGATGTTTTTACCCCCAATAGAAATCGATATCGTAAGACATCCTGGATCCTTACGTTTCTTTGGTAGCTGTGGGATAAAAGCAGTGCTAATATTATTAGACATGAAGACCTTCTTTGGCACTTGAGTCTTCCTCTTCCTAGTGCACAAGTCTTTAAGAATTTTTGCATAAGCGGGGACTTGTTGAATAGCATTTAGGAGAGGGATGTTGATGTTAACCTGTTTGAAAATTTCCATAATTTTCTCCATATGTGGACTCGATTTGTTAGCCCTTAACCGATTAGGATAAGGAGCTTTAGCAATAAGCGCTGGGTCCATCATAGGAGAAGGTGGTAGGTGTAGACGTGATCCCAAAAGAGGAGTAGGGATCGTATGTGGAGAACTAGAAGAGGTTTGCTGAGGTGTCGAGCCTAGAGGGAAACGGAGAATAGGCTCGTGAGAAGGCGGTGGGGTAGAAGAACAAGGATCAGAAGTAGAAGTGTGTGTGTGAGGAAGGGTCTCAGCCGGGGTGTTATTGATAGGATTTTCAATATCATCAATTTCTTCCCCAACATGGTTATTCAACACTCTTCCTGATCTCAACGTTGTGATGGCATTTACATTGTAATGCCCAGGATTCGGTAGGGGTTGAGACGGAAGTTTCCCTTTTTATCTCGCACTCATTTCGGCTTTAAGTCGTGCAATTTCTGCTTCCATCGCTCTGATACTCTCAGCTTGAGACGCTGAGTTTTTCTTTATCTCACTGACGGAAGACCTAACCTCAGCCGACACTTCCATGAAATTTGATAAGAGTGACTTCATGGTTTGTGTGAATTGAGAGAACTCGTCAGAACAGGTCAACTGCATAGGATTAGAAGGTGCAGGAGGGTTGACCTGGTTTTGAAAATTTTGTGACTGGTAGGGGTGCTGAGTGAGTTGAAGTGGTTAATGTTGTGGTGGAAGAGCCCTTTGGAAATTATTTTGGTTTGGAACCGTGTGTTTTGATGTTGTTGTTGGTTCCAAGCAAAGTTAGGGTGATTCCTCCAACCCTGATTATATGTGGAAGAATATGGATCGTTTCTAGGTCTTTGAAATGCGGCATTGGTATGCTCTTGACCTTGAAACGGAGAATTCAATGGACATTCTTCCGTGAGATGAGAAGGATCAGAACAGCATCTACATACAGTTTTGGGGAGCGACATCGGATTTAAGGAGGCTGCTAAAAATTTGTGTTCCATAGCTTCGAGCTTCTTTTGCATTGCTGCCATTTCAGCTCGAACACCTATGGACACGTCAATTTGGTGTACGCCACCCATAAATGATGACTGGTTTCCACTCTCCCACTGTAAGGATTTTTCAGCGAACTCTTCTAAAAATTTCCAAGCTTCCCCATCATCCTTGGTCATAAAAGTGCCTTGACACATGGCTTCAAGGTTTTGTTTAGTGGTAGGGTCAATGCCCTCATAAATGATTCGGCAAAGATCCCATCTCGGGATGCCGTGATGTGGACATTGAACCAAAAGATCCTTGAAGCGTTCAAAGCACTTCGAGAATGGTTCAGTCGGAAGCTGGGTGAATTGATTTAGTTCGCTACGGATTTGAGCTGTCTTTTGCATAGGGTAGAATTTCTTAAGAAATGCCGCAACGAATTCTTCCCAATTCGTAATGGAATGTGCGATAGTGTTATACAGCCACTTCTCGGTTATATCGCACAAGGTAAATGGAAGAAGACGTAGACGCATAGCATCCACTGAAAGTTGTGACGTACCCATCATTGCGCATACATTTTCAAATTTTGTGATAAAGACGTATGCGTCCTCAGACTCGAGACCGTGGAATTTGGGTAGAAGATTGATGTATTGGGGTTTAATCTCAAAATTATCCCCGTTGGCTGGTGGAATGGATAAGCAGGTCGAAAGAGGACCTTGCATAGGATAGCACCTATCTTGGAGAGAGATACGGGGTGGATTTTGCGCACCTGCGGACGGCGGCAGATTAGTGGTAAAGAAATTTGATGGAGAAGGATCCATCGGTGTGGGTGTGGTGGTGGGTAAAGAAGAGGTAAATGTAGAAATACCGACTTCGGAGTCGATCGGGGGGACGCGGACAAGTCGGGCACTAGAATCCCGTGTCCAGCCTATCTTGCACTAAAAAGAGTTAGTACAAGTGGCAGCGTGAATATAATTAGGGAAAATGAATGAAGTGTTTGGTGTTTGTTTTGAATATATACGGATTTTTGAAAAAATGACGTGATCACAACAAATGCAACAAGCAACCCTAAGTCTAGTGGTCACCTAGGTCAAGGCTCTAGACCGCTCCTAACTGCCAAAAGACAAGTCGCGGGATCAATCCTCCACTACCTCTTTGTCTCCCCTGTGGCCAGGTAAGTGCCAGATAAGTGGGAGGTTCTCCACTACGTAAGTAGTGGGCCTAATTAAGTAACCACTAGCCTTCGACACACTTGCCTTAGACACCACAAAAGAAACGCGGATAAGCAATGAATTACCCACGGCCTTCTCTTGTCCTAAGTGAGCGCGACGGTCCTTAGAGTCATCTCTAGATTTTTTTTAGTTAATGAGGGCAAATGCGGATGCAAGTTTGTGATTTTTGGGGCTTAAGAAGGGTAATGAACTCCCCACTTAATCTGAATTTGGCCGTGCCCCTTAATTTTCCGTATTAATATGCAAACAACCAAAAACCAAAAACACGCACAATTTTTATTGCTTTTTGTGGCGCTGTGAATTTTTGCAAAGAAACCTGCAGCAAATTGTTAATTAGAGCAGATGAGGGATGTTCCCGCCAAAAATTTCTGCGCAGAAAAATTCAAGGTATCAAATGGCAGCGATACGCTTAAGGAAATATGAACCAGTATTTTCCGGGCTGTATTTTGATAAACTCCCGAAGGAGGAATTATTAAATTCTGATGGTATTGGAATCATCTCGAAAAACCCTTCGATTTGATATATTATGGGCTTCATAATTCATCCGGGATCAAAAGTTATGAGCAAATATGCTATGCACTGTTCCCTGATTAAAAAATCAGGAATTACCTCAATGAGGTGTCACGTGCTCACACGTGACCAATGGTCACGTGTTGACACGTGATAGTTAAAACAAAAAAAACAACATAAACCAGCGGCTGTTAAAGGAACCAATTTGGGGGTCACGTACTCACACGTGACCAAGGGTCACGTGCCAGCACGTGACAGGCTTTGAAAGCCTTACAGTTTAATAGAATTAAAATTCTAAATTTCTCTAAAATCTTACGAAATAGAATTAAAATTCTAAATTTCTCTAAATCTTTCCAAATGAATAGGATTGTGGGGACCATTGGATTAAAGATCCAAGGGTGATTAAACATCGCCAATTTATGGAAAAATCTTAGACATGGAAAGATTTCCCTAAAATCTCACCAGAAATAACAAACATAATATCTTTGGATTTAAAATCCAACGGTGAATAAAATTCACTGAATGATTTAAAGGATCATATTAATGATGAAAACAAATCAAATCTTTCAATGAGAGATTTGCTAAACAAATTGATTCTTTTCCTTCTCCTATAAATAGGAGCTAAGAAAAGAAGAGGAGGGACTTTTTTTTTGGAGAGAAAAACAGAGAGAAGAGAATTTAATTCTCAAGAGGGAAGAAAAGAAAGGAGAATTTAATTCTCAACAAAGAAAACCCTAGGTGAGAAAAGAAAGGGAATCAAAACTTTAAAAAGATAATTTAATTCTCAATCCAAGAGTTTAACTTTTATACAAAATAGAACTTAGTTCTTCTTCTGGTTAAACATCTGCACAGAGCACATCTCCCCATAAGTTAAGAATTTAATTCTCATCGGGTCGAGATTCTGCCATGCAGATCCTAAACTTAGAAGGGGAATTGAGTTTTGAGAATTTAATTCTCCCAAACTAATTGGAATTTAATTCCTACAGAATCATAATCGGGGTTTAACCCTACTTAAGAATTTAATTCTTTCACAATAGGAATTTAATTCCTCTAAAACAAAATTAGGGTTTAACCCTACAGAGAATTTAATTCTTAAAAAAGAGACTCGAAAGAGCTCCATGCATGCAAAAGAACCAAGGTCACGTGTCCCCACGTGACCCCTGAAAAGATCCCCAAAAAAACAAGAAGGAAAAGGCTTTGAGGCAATGCCTCACGTGCTCTCACGTGACCTCCAAGACAAAGGGAATAAAAGCAAGGGAAATCTAAGTTTTGGGCGCTCTCACGTGTTACCACGTGACCCCTTAGCAAACATTTTAACAGTCAGCACATGAATCCCCATCACGTGTCAACATGTGATACTCAAAATAAAAATGAAAAGTGTTTAACATTTATTCGCAGATTTGAGGATAAAACAAAGGAGAGATCTGGCTCCACATTTAGGGCGCTCTCACGTGTCCCCACGTAACCCCTAACAAATCCCTTTAATATCTAATGGATGGATGCCTATCACGTGCCCACACGTGATGGCCAGGAAATGAAAAGTGTTTAACACTTAATTGCAGAACGAAGAAAAGGGATCTGGTCCCCCCTTTAGGGGCTCTCACGTGTCCACACGTGACCCCTCTGTCTTTAGTGTTTAACACTAATTCGGGGATTATATTTCTAGTGTTTAACACTGATTGTTTCTAGTGTTCAATACTAAATTGAAGATTATATTTCCAGTGTTTAACCCTGATTGTCTTTTAGTGTTTAACACTAATTTGAGAGTTCTACCTCCAGTGTTTAACACTATTGTTCTCTAGTGTTTAACACTACTTTTAGCCAAATTGGCTAGTTCTCCAGAGGCAAAAGTCCCTCCTCCAAATGAATCTCAAAATTGAGGGAATCAAAGACAAAATGTTGTCAGAGCCTCCAAACCTCTGTTTAGCACTGCTGAATGATAAGGGGCTGAACCCAGACAAATGTCTAATGGCCCAAAGGGCCAATATTTCAAACATAATTGGACTTAGCCCAAACTGGCCATAAGTCCTCAAATCATTTTGAACTGAGCACATCTGCTCTTTCAACCAACTCATTGGTTCAAGGGTACATCTCTGAACTCCTCTGACATCTGTCGTTGTAATCCTTCAACGTCGTCAGAGAGGTGATGGGTCCCGACGGCCATACATCCAATGGACCACTATGTCCCTAAACTGGAATAATAGAGCCTTGAAATGCTCTTTTGTCAGATCTAAACGATCCCGTTTAAGTTGATCTTAGCCTCAAATATGGCTAACGTATCCTTAAACCTTCAAACAGACTTTAGTCCCAAATTGGACTATAGATCCCCCAATCAACTTTGGTTCAAGGGTACATCTCTGAACTCCTCTGACATCTGTCGTTGTAATCCTTCAACGTCGTCAGAGAGGTGATGGGTCCCGACGGCCATACATCCAATGGACCACTATATCCCTAAACTGGAACAATAGAGCCCAAATGCTCTTTTGTCGGATCTATACGATCCCGTTAAGTTGATCTTAGTATCAAATTAGACTAACATATCCTTAACAAATGTTTAAGTTGATCTTAGCCTCAAATAGGGCTAACGTATTTTTAAACCCTCAAACAGACTTTAGTCCCAAATTGGACTATAGGTCTCCCAACCAACTTTGGTTCAAGGGTACATCTCTGAACTCCTCTGATATCTGTCGTTGTAATCCTTCAACGTCGTCAGAGAGGTGACGGGTCCCGACGGCCATACATTCAATGGACCACTATGTCCTTAAACTGGAACAATAGAACCCAAATGCTCTTTTGTCGGATCTAAACGATCCCGTTAAGTTGATCTTAGTCTCAAACTGGACTAACGTATTCTTAACAAACGTTTAAGTTGATCTTAGCCTCAAACATGGCTAACGTATCTTTAAACCAAAACCTCAAACCCAAATCTAAGAAAATACGGATTTGGACTAATCCACGTCCTACGGGCGACGACATAAATTAGTCTCCGTATACAATCCACGGGCAACCACAAACAAAACAAACACCCACGACACGAAGTGACCATCTGGAGAAGGAGAAAGTTGTTACCGCGATGCGGTAGCGTAATTAACTGCAGGGGCTTACGCCTGCAGGGAAGAACGTCCCCACAATCAAAAACCCCTCAAACGAGGAGGAATCTGACGAAGTCTGCTACATCGGTCGCATCCGTTTAAACTTTCGATACACGGTGCCATAAATCAACTTGGCATCTTCGAAGAGGTGGACGGATAGCACCAATTAGCATCTGCCCCGAATCTCAGGCAAGACGTCCACGTCGCGCCGTCATTCGGAGGGGAACAAAGGAAGAGATAAGAAAGTGTAGGATTTACCTGAAAAATTCCGTACAGTGAAAACCCTAACCCACCGCGGATCCGCCGTGTGAGCTTGCTAATGCCGCGGAAGAGCGGTCAGATCAAGAGATCACTGCACCAAAATTTTCCAGTGAGCTTCTATTCACCTCCTGAGTCCTCTGGAATATTCTAAATAATTTTCCAATTGCACAGCATGCTCCAAATTTTCTTGCAAGAAATCACAACGAATCGTTAGTGTTTTGCGCGAATTTTGATCTCAAAATTATGATGGAATAAATCTTTCAACTCAAATTTAAAAAACGAACAAATTAGCGCACTATCCCCGGCAACGGCGCCATTTGATTGATTCCGAATTCTCGTTGTGTATGTTTAGAAAATGTATAGAAATCACAATCAAAGAATTATTTGACCGCAATCAATAACGGTGTCGAATGTAGCGCGTTAGTAAGTGCGGATCGTCCACAGGGAAAGTGTAATCGTTCGTGTTTCGATTTAGATGAGTTGAAACTTTAAAGAAAAGAAAACAAACAATTCATGATTTGTAAATTGAAGTTCAAGAATTAAGAAAATCTAGTCTAAATCAAGAAACAATAAAATCAAGAATTGAGAATTTGTGATGATTTCCAAACCAACAATCAAGATTCGAAGTGTGGCTCGTAGAAGTAGATCGGATCTATAGATGTGATGAAATCTAATGATTACATATTCTTATCCATTAACGAATTGATACTAGATCGATGACGATTTATTGAGGTTAAGGATCTTGCAAAGAAACTAGGGTTTCATCATCTCATCCTTTGTCCTTTCGATGAATCTCATTCACAAACTAGCTTCTAGTAAATCAAATGATCGATCGTTGATCTCTAGTTTCGAGCGAACACAATCAAGAAAGCATCGCATCGAAACTAGGTCATCGATCATTCGATTCACAAGAATTTACAAACGTTATAGGATTTAAGAATTGTAAAAGAATCTAAATCAGCATCATTCTATCGATCGTCTCGACTCCTTAACGAGCGGAGTTTTACTCAAACATTATCACAAAGCAAACATTCAAGAATCTAGATTGAATCATAATGCTTGAATTCAAAAGATAAGCAAGATAAAAGAGTTGTCACATTTATTTATATCAACAATTGGTTACAACTCTCAATAACTACAAGAGGAAGGAACTTGATCGTTGATTCTAGCGTCGCATCGTCTCCGTGAGTCACGGATCGGCTTGGATCACTTGCTCGGATGAAGATCGGCTTCGCTCCAAAAGGATCTAGGCTTCTTGCTTTGATTGAACTCGGAATTCTTGATCTTGGATTGGAATTGGAATTAGGGTTTACAAGTTGTGTCACTCAACTTATATTGAATTTGGGGGAGATGAAGAGAGAAAAAGAAGCTCCTTTAACCCTAGATCTAGATTTCCTTTTATAAGCCATCCAAAACCTTAGATCTAGAATTCAAATTTCAAATTTCCCTTCAAAAGTTTGTTAGAGAGAGGCTTCTAGAAATAGTTTGTTGGAGGGATGCTTCTAGAAATGGTTTGTTAGGCCGAGCCTTCTAGATGAAGCCACGTGGACAATCTGGAGTCTTCTGGAAGCTATTACCGTTATGGGAAGCACGTGCAGAAAATTTCCTTTGCTGATGACATCATCATGTCGCGGATCCGCGGCGCCAAAGGCCCTCAGGCCACAGATCCGCGGTCCTACTGTGGCCTTAGGACATGAGGTTTTCTGGTATTTCTTGGGCTGACATTTGGGCCTTTCTAAAATATGTGAAATCTCATTTGGTTTTCTGTATCGCTGCCAGATCTCAAATTTTTGAGTTGGCGTATCTTTTATCAGCACTTTGATAATTTTGGCTCGGTTCCTGAAATTTCCTGCACAGACTTCGAAACAAGTGTTGCGCTACACAAGAATGATGCGATACCATGATAAACACACAATTTCCCTTAAAATGCCGGTTTTAGTATACAACACAGGTAATCTGGTATTTTACGACTGTTTTGCTAATATATGCAATATGCAAACTGAACACTACTAGATGAGTGCAAATGATAGGAAAATTGACGTATTAAAAATACATTATTTTCGACTGATCAAGTGGCTCCCAAACCAGTTGGTCTAAGGCACTAGGTGATAAAGCACCCTCGCTATATTTTTTTATTGCTGCCTCGGTGATAACAAAACCAGTGTTCATTTTTTTCCCACCATTTTATCTTTTATTCTCCACTTTTGTTTTCTTCATACTTTGGCTTTTAGACAAGAGCATTTCAAGATATCCTCTACTATCCCGAGTTTCAAGATGTGTAAGTGCGTATAGTAGGGTATCAACGTTCAAATATTTGGCTTCCAGAATAGAAACTATTTTTCAGACTTATTTTTATCCTCAGATTAGTGACTTCCTTCATCTTACTAACCCTTGGGACAACGGCTCAAAACTACTTATTACTAGTTTCATTTAAGAAAACATCTAACTTTCTTATTTTTCTTAAACTATTCCTATCTTTTAAATATAATTTTTCACTTTCTACTCTTTTATTATCACAATTTTTGTGTGTGCTTATATATAGTATAGTGCAAAGTAGGGCGTAAATAAGCACAGGAGCGCTGAAAAACGACTTCTTGGGAGCTTCTTGCGATGGTACAGGAGCGATGAAGCTCGTTGGCGGGAGCATGGTCCCGAATAATAACCCGGTGGTGGCTTAAGTTAGCTGCTCCACTGGCATAGTGAAAAGGGAGGCCGCTTGGGGCCTGTAGATTACTCCTCCAGATGGGACAGAGCGAGAGTTGCTGTTGCAGTTAGTGCAGTTTGAAGCCATTGATTTCTTGAAGAGCTTGAATATTCTGCCCCCTGCGTCGACCTTGGTTTTGGCATGTGCCAATTGTTTGAGGACCGATTTCGTCGGCAAGGCTGCTGCTTGGGGAGCCTGCCTGTGGACGACAGACATCCTCTGGGCTTCCTCCATCGGCGTTGAGGCACCGAGGGTGGGAGGTGGGAGCATCGACCCAAAAAGAAGCCCGTTGATTTCTTGAAGAGCCGGATTGCAAAGATTTGAGGCTGCAAGTGACCCATACTTGACTCCGCCGGATATGACAGAGCCTGAGTTGCTAGGGTGGGAGCAAATGCCATTCTTCATAGAGACGAGATGCCGGCTTTAATATCCACTCCCCTAAGGGCAACCAAAAACATACACACCGCGATTATTTGATCGCGGGAAAAATACAACACACGAAATGTGGAGTGGAAAGAGGAAAAGGTCCCACCGGGCGTGCCAAAATCTGTTCCCCTCCGAACGGCGGCCAAGACATGGACGTCTTGCCTGAGATTCGGGGCAGATGCTATTTGGTTTTATCCGTCCACCTCTCCGAAGATGCTAAGTTGATTTATGGCACCGTGTATCGGAGGTTTGAACGGATGCGGCCGATGTAGCAGACTTCGTCAGATTCCCCCTCGTTTGAGGGGTTTTTGATTGTGGGGACGCTCTTCCCTGCAGGCGCAAGCCCCTGCAGTTAATTACGCTACCGCATCGCGGTAACAACCTTCTCCTTCTCCAGAATTTCACTTCGTGTCGTGGGTGTTTGTTTTGTTTGTGGTTGCCCGTGGATTGTATACGAAGACTAATTTATGTCGTCGCCCGTAGAACGTGGATTAGTCCAAATCCGTATTTTTTTAGATTTGGGTTTGGTGTTTTGGTTTAAGGATACGTTAGCCCTATTTAAGGCTAAGATCAACTTAAACTTTTGTTAAGGATACGTTAGCCTAATCTCCAGACTAAGATCAACTTAACGGGATCGTTTGGATCCGACAAGAGAGCAATTGGCTCTATTATTTAGTTTAATGAAATTGCGGTCGATTCCCAGTTTAGGGACATGGTGGTCCATCATTCCCATTTTAGGGACGGATATTAGTTTAAGGACACGTTAGCCATATTGAGGCTAAGATCAACTTAAACGTTTGTTAAGGATACGTTAGCCTAATCTCCAGACTAAGATCAACTTAACGGGATCGTTTGGATCCGATAAGAGAGCATTTGGGCTCTATCGTTCCAGTTTAGGGACATAGTGGTCCATCGTCAGTTTAAGGACATGGTGGTCCTTGGAATGTATGGTCATCGGGACCCATCACCTCTCTGACGACGTTGAAAGATTACAACGACAGATGTCAGAGGAGTTCAGAGATGTACCCTTGAACCGGATGTAAATTGATTTAAGGGAGCAGCCGTGCTCAGTCAATTTAATTTGAGGACTTACGGCCATGATTGGGTTAAGTCCGGTTGAGAATGTTCAACAATTTATTTGCATTTGACCTGCTAGGCCTTTGTTTGGGTTCTACCCTCCTTTTCAAATGATGCACAGCATCTGTTTTGGTCTGACAGACCTTTGTTTGGGCTCTGCCCTTTTTAAAACAATGCATAGCATTTTATTAGGCCTGTTAGGCCCTTTTTTAATTGGGCTCGGCCCTTCTTTTCAATAATGCAGTGCATTAATTATCTGACACTGGCCATGTGGCCTGTCAGGCGCTTTGCGCCAATTAATGAGCGCAAGCGCATGTGGAGGTGACACGTGTCACGCTCTGGTGAGCGCAAGCGCAGTGCGCTGCGCTATTGCACTGCTGACACATGGCGCGCTCTGGTGCAGTGCACCAATTTAAGAGAGCAGTGCTCTATTTTAAAAGCGCATAGCGCAAGTTGTTCTGGAGCTGACACGTGGCGCTCTCTGATGGCTTGCGCCAACCCGACAGCCCAACAGTGCAAGTTTTATCAAGTGCAGGGCACTGTTTTATTATCTTGATCCAATTTTGGATTCAAGAAAAGAATCTTTTAAGATTTCAGAACCAGTGGTTCATCAAAAGGCAATGCCTTTGCGTAGATCAAATGATCTAATAAAGAAGTATCTTACTTCTTATTTTATTCTTATTATTTGATCTTTTCTTTTTATTTTAAAATCTTGATCTTGTTCTTAGATCATTGATCTTTTCAGAAGAAATTCTTCTTTTCAAAAGTTTACCTTTTTTTTCTTTCTGAGTTCTTCTCAAACTTTTCTATTTTTAGGAGTTCTCTGAATTCTTTCTCTACTTTAGACTTGGGGTCTAGGGGCCTTTTTATAGTGCCATTTGATTTGTTAAATTAGTTAAAGAGATCTTTCTCTGGGTGATTTGGGGATTTTTCCCCACCGTTGGGTCTTTGATCCAAGGGTTTCTGTTTTACAGAAGGCAATTTTCTTGTTTTTAACAAGATTGAGAAAGATCTTTCCAGAATTTTTCTATTTTGGTGCTGGCATTGGCGCAAATGCATCTGCGCTTGACACGTGTCGCGCAGCGCAGGACGCAGCGCAACTGCGCTAGCGCAACTGCGCTGCCACATGTCCCGCAGCGCAGGGCGCAGCGCAACTGCGCTGCCACGCGTCGCGCAGCGCAGGGCACAGCGCAACTGCGCTGCCACGCGTCGCGCAGCGCAGAGCGCAGGTCAGCTAAAGCGTTACTTCCTTTATTAAAGTTTGAATTTTAAACAGAGCTTTGCTCTGATTGGGGGAAACAGAAGCGTTGCTTCATTTCCCGCCTTGGAATTTGAACAGAGCTTTGCTCTGATTGGGGTAAACAGTCACATGTCAAGTTGTACCCGTCATTGTCCAGGTTAATTTAAACCCACCCGTACATATCCTTGATGAAGGCCAATATAGTAGTACGACTGTCCTAAACCAACGCATCTATCTATGCAACAAAAAAGTAACAAATAGCTACCATACACTATGCCATGACGAAGGCCAACAAATATAGCATGAATACTGAGTGCTACCCGTCTGAAATGAAGGAGGGCTACGAATGGTTTTTGGCGAAAAACTTTTAACATAATGAAGTTGATATAGTTGAAGGAACCGAATAGCTTTTCAAATATATAGTGGCGCAAACTTTTGCTAAAGAGGTCACTCCCTGTGAAGGGATTTCGGCTCTTTCCTCGTCAAATGAGGTGCAGAATATTCCTAACCGAATACCACGATGCAAAGCAAAAGAAACGACTATAGTAAAGTTATAATGCTTACGCAAACTTTTGCTCAAGAGGTCACTCCCGGTGAAGGGATCTCGGCTCTTGCCTCGTCGAATGAGCTGCTAGATATTCATAACCGAATACCGCTGTGCAAAGAAAAAGAAAACGTCTGTAATATCATTTTTAAAATTGGTTCTAACAACATCAAATAGGTTTATTTTCTTTGTATTGATCAGAATCAACGCAGTCACATCAATTAATCACACCAGAAAAGAACGAAAATAAAATGTACGTATATGCCATCCGTATTTGCCACTGGGCTCCATCATCACCCGTTAGGTTACTTAACTAACGACAGAGCAAGGGCTGGACTAGTGGGGGTGTAAAATATATACAACATCTACTAGTATATATATATATATATATAACATTCGTCCCAGGCATAATATAAGCAACATCGCATAATAGCGATAAGCATCACAGAACAAACGGATAATCTGGGAGCCCCGGGCTTCCTTTGAGTCGCAAGTGAAACACGACATTCCCCTGGTCGTGTGGATAACCTGTGCAATGAAAACTTAGACCCCTACGAGCACAGCAAATCACCAGCCAAAACTAGAAGTGAGGCAACCCCTTCATCAAAGTGAATGGGTCACCCGGCAGTTCAAGGAATCCGGTAACTTGAGCACCCCTCCGTGGGTCAACCTATACCCCCTACGAGTGCGACGAATAGCCCGCCAATTCTAGAGTGGGGCCCCTTCCGTCTCAACACCATGAGATGCAGGCCCGTTGCCCTCTAAAACCCGGCTATTCGTGCACTCCACCACGGGGTAATCCTAGTACAGAAAAGAAAATAATATGTACAAGGGTGACATCGACCTCAACCCGGTCGTGCCCCTAAAAAATAATATAAAAAATAGCAGTGACGGCAGTCCACATATCGGACGCTCGCCCCGCAATATTAAATGTACAAATAAAACTAAACAGCACTACCATTGCACCCAAGGCTGTCCATCACGACAATCCACACAAACCATAACCAGATATATATCCACAGAAGCAAGTAACCGAATCAAGTGTGTAACCCCGTCTAATTGAGCATATAGCAATTAGACAACGTTACCAACATATCCACGCATGCAAACGAAGTCACGATATTAGAATTCCAAAACACAATTAGTGCACATCCCAAATATACTAAGGATAAAAAAACAAGTGCACTAGACATCCAAAAAAGTCGAGTTTTGAGCCAATTCGGAGGTCCGAATCAAAACGAAACGCATCCGAACCTTCGCAGGGAGTTAGCGCATGAAATTAACTTCAAGATGGGGGGCCTAGAGGGGGTACCCCACCCCCGAGGCCACCATGAGGTGGCCAGAGGGTGAAGCAGACCCAAAACTGCCCATGCAAGGGCAGCTTTGGGTCCCCACCCCCATCTTGGGGAGTGGGCCCATTCGTTCGGTCCCCCTGGGTCTCCACAGGGTGCCCACGGAGCACCTCACGGCTTCTTAGTTCAAACCGAGAGCCCGCGAGGTGTGCAAACATCTCAAAACTCAAAAATTCGGGACTGTTTTTTCGACAGTTTTCGATGCCCGAAAAAACGTGAATTCTAATGTCGCAACTAGCTGGTTTAAGGTTTTTGGGTGGCTCCGATACCATGTTGGGTTTTGCTGACGCCCCTGCTATCAAACAGTGGCCAAATGCGGAATAAAAATTTTTAAAACTTTGGCGCAAACAAAACCCGCGCAAGATTGAACCAAAAACCCTATACTAGCAAACATATAAAGAGGAGTTAGATGGTTATACCAAACGGATCGTGTCCTTCGGTCTTCTACAATTTCCATGCTCCTTGAGGTGTTGAGGATCGAATTTGGTTGCCGGTCTTCCTCCATCTATGATGATCCACCCGAGGGAAACGGCATAAGTTTCAGCCTCACCAAGCGAGGCAACCGACGCTCCAAGGTTGCTAGCAATGGAGAGTGGAGGTGTAGGATTATCTCACTATTGTTTTTCTCTCATCACAAATGCTCAAAGAGCAACTCAAGAAGATGAAGAGGAGGTAAGGAAACAAGTGGCATGAGCAACTAAAGAAAATATGCTAAGTGTTTCTCCAAGTAAGAATGAGTGATCAAGTGAAAAGAATAAGTCAAGAAAATCAAGTGAAGAAAAACTTAACGTGGGATGTGGCGAATGGTGGCTGCCCTCTCTCTCTCAATCATGCACACAATAAACAAGACCCATACATCTCTACATGCCATTGCATTGTTCATGCCATGTCACCCCTCCACCTCATTTGTAAAACAAATGATTTTCTAAAAAAGAAAATCATACAAATGAGGTGTCCATCATCTAGAAGATATTCCGTATAAATATATAATACAACCCGGTATACGTATCGAAATACATATACGCGTATTCGTACAAAAATACGAATAGCCAAGAGAGAAAATGAATAGTGAACAATAATACTAGAATACATATATATAAATACATATATAAATTATTAAATCAAAACCTGATTTAAAAATCCGGCTTAGTCCTAAGCCGCTAGTATTATCAACCGTCTGATTAAAGTCTGTGAAGCATGTACACATATTTAATCGGACACCTGTATGTACCAACATACGTCATCTACACCATATCGCCTGAACCGTGAAAACCCTCTGTGTGGGACTCTAAAGACTCGTCAATACGCTGGCAGTGGGTTTAACCACAAGCACGTCAACGGCACTAACTGTACGTAACGACTACCCAGGTATTGAGCGAAAGGAAGGCCGATGAGCAAACTCATCCGTATCCCTACTGAGCCTGACAGTGACAATTTCCGTACAGTCTGGTCCGTTCGTCTATGAATATCGCATATCGAGTCTAGGTGGGTGGATAAAGTCAGACCCCTAATAACGCAATATTTAGTGTCGGTATGAAGCCTATCACCACTTGAGAAACTACCAATCCTAGATCAGTAATTCTCGACTGTCTTGGCCAAGGATTTCTGGTGATGGCCACCCGTGCACTCCGCGACATCAACCCCCAATACCGGGAGAGACGGATCCCCTGACGATCCGCTCACTTCCTCCATGTGGCTCGGGACTGTACCCAACTAAAAGCTGTTTGCATGACTCCTTTGAACCGTGGTAGGGTAGTAATCAAAGCACAGTGGGAAATCACACGAGACAAATGATGATCTCAGGTCGATAGGCTAACCTGTACACATGTCACCAGGGAACTGGTATCTGACAATAGGTATAATACCAACTATCATGTTCCCGGCGAGTCCGTCCGGTGTATTCATAACCCATTGAGCACCTATATACATCTTAGGTGAACCAACTAACACCAATGGCTTGTGAGACCAGCCACCGCCCCTCGTCGGGGTCTCGATCCGTATACCCTAGTCTACTCTTGGAGTATCGATGCCCAGTCTCGAAACTCCCACGACTAAGAACACTTTAAGGATGTGCTTATAGACCACCCAGCTCCCACGTATATGATCGCCATCATACTGCTGGTAGTCAAGCATGAATCCTATGGGCTCTATCAACATGTAATAGTGATCTTTAATGTCACCTAAAGCATGTGCACGATGATAAAGACAAACCAGATAACATACCATCATCTCGAGTAAGACTATTCTACTAGTATAGGTCCTCCCTCAATCATTGCAATCACGTGCCTGCGATCCAATAATTGACTTGAGGGCATTATAGCCAACAAAGAGGTCACTTCCTGTGAAGGGATCTCGGCTCTTTCCTCATCGAATGAGGTGCAGGATATTTCTAACTGAATACCATGATACAAAGCAAAAGAATCGACTATAGTGAAGTTATTACACTGACATAAACTTTTGCCCAAGAGGTCACTCCCTATGAAGGGCTCTCGACTCTTATCTCGTCGAATGAGGTGCTGGATATTCATAACTGAATACCATTGTGCAAAGCAAAAGGAAACATTTGTAATAACAGTTTTTAAAAATTTGTTCCAACAACATCATTTAGGTTTGTTTTTCCTTGCATTAATCAAAGTTAACGCAGTTCCATCAATTAATCCATATCACACCAGAAAAAGGAACGAAAATACAATGTACGTATATGCAATCCGCATTCGCCATGGGGCCCCGTCATGCACCATTAGGTTACTTAACTAACGGCAGAGCGGGGACTGGACTAGCACGGATGCAAAACATATACAACAACTACTAGTATATATAAATATATATATATAACATTCATCCCAGGCATGATATAAGCAACATCACAGACCATCAACAAGCAACACAGAATGGTGGAAAATCTTGGAGCCTCGAGTTTCATTTGAGCCGCAAATGAGACCCGACGTTTCCGGTCGTGTGGATAGCCCGTGCAATGAAAACCTGGACCCCTACGAGCGCAGCAAGTTTTCCGCCAATCCCAGAAGTGAGGCAACCCCAATTAATAAAGTGAATGGGCTACCCAGCACTTCACAGAATCCGGTAACTTGAGCAACCCTCCGTGGGTCATCCTATATCCCCTACGAATGCGGTGAATAGCCCGCCAATTTTAGAGTAAGGACCCCTCCGTCTCAACACCATGAGATACGGACCCGTTACCCTGTAGAACTCGGCTATTCGAGCACTCCACCACGGGGTAATCCTAGTACAGAATATATATATATATATATACAATGGTGACATCGACCTCAACTCGGTCGTGCCTTAGTAAAAGAATATACAATCTGGCAGAGACAGTTATTCACATGTCGGACGCTCACCCCGCAATAATGAATATACAAATGATTCTGAACTGTACTACTACCATTGCACCACTAACTATCTACCATGACAATCCAACCACAATATCATCACAACTCAGAACATCAATGTGAATATCACGTTCGCAAACCCGTCTAGTTGAACATATAGCAACTAGTCCGGTTGTACCACTCAATGATATTCACGGTCGCAGATATTATCACATGCACTGATAAACACGAACTTAAAATTTCGATCGACTAAACCTTTCCAAATTGGCCCCAAATGCAATCCAGCACTCAAAAAAAATCTGGGCCAAAACCATATATTCCAAAAATTATATTTCCATGAAATAGAGTGCTGGATGAAATTTGGCACAAAATTACCACGAAACGGCCACGGAACCGCGGCCAATGGGAATGGTATGCGGCGGTTCCGCGGCAAGTTTATGTAAGTCTACAGCAATGCCCCAGCCGTCAATCCGAGGCCAAACGCGGAAACAAAAACTTTTTATGAAACTGGCGCTAACGCAGACTTTTACCCGGATCGAACCATTAACACTAAACTAGCTATCTACAAGAAGTTAGAATGGCTATATCGATCGATCCGTGCTCTTCGGTCTTTAGCCACCATCCCTAGCTCCTCGCGGCATCTCTGATCTCGCTCGATCTCCGATCTCCTCGTTGAAAGGGCACCACGTCAAGAAGTCTTTTTACGGGCTCCCGCTTCAAACCAAAGCAACTCGGACATGAAGTTTGCTAGCCGACATGTCCAAGGTGAAGTAGAGAATGTGTGTGATAATTTTGTCTCAAGTATCCATTGATTCTCAACTCATGAGATTGTATGGATGGAGGTTGAAGATGAAGCCATGGAGGAGGAAGTTGTGAGCACAAGAAGAAAGAAGAAGGCTTATGTTATTGTGTGAGATGATAATGTGAGAGTGTTATATTTCACAAGAGCTAACCCCACTAATATGTGACTGCCCTCTCTCTCCTCCCATCACAATCTCACCCAATAATCAATCAATTAAAATGACATAGCATGAAAAACAAGACCATGAGTCACCAAATTGCACATGCCACATTAATTGCTCTTCATGATGACTTAAGCTCACAATTTCCACCTAACTAAACATTTAAACCAAAATGTTTAATCCAACAAAAGATATGGCATCAACTAAAGTAAACTCGTGACGGATCACAAGAATACCCCTCACCTGTATGTACATACCTGCATCCGCATTCCGACTGAATACGAATGCAATGAGACTAAAGTAATCCAACAAATCTAATACTAGGATCCGGTTTAAACCAAAGCCCATTAGTATGATCCGTCCGATCATGATCTGTACATAAGTGCACGTATATGATCGAACCCTGCCATAATACCATACGGCCTCTACAACGTTTTGCCCGAACTTGGGAAAACTATCTGTGGGGGACTCTAAAGACTCGTCAATACGCTGGCAGTGGGTTTAACCACAAGCACGTCAGTGGTACTAGCTGTACGTAACGGCTACCCTTGTATTGACCAAAAGGGAAGCTGATGAGCGAACTCATCCAGAAACCCTACTGAGCCTGTCAGTGACCATATCCGTACAGTCCGGTCCGTTCGTCTATGAGTATCGCATGTCTTGCCTAGGGGGCTGGTAAACGTCAGACCCCCAAAAGCGGTATAAGTCGTGTCGGAGTGTAGCCTAGAACACCTTGAGAAACTACTAGAATACTTACCAGTAAATCCTACTTGCCTTGGCTAAGGACTTCGTGTAATGGCTCTCCTAGACACAGCGCGATCTCACCCCCAATACCGGGAGAGACGAATCCCCTGCCGATCCGCTCACTGCCTTCATGTGGCTCGGGACTGTACCCAATTAAAACCTGTTTGCACGACTTCTTTGAGCCGTGCTAGGGTAGTAATCAAAGCACAGTTTGAACTCACACGAGACAAATGACAATGTCAGGTCGATGAACTAACCTGTACACATGTTACCAGGGAACTGCTATCTGACGCTAGGTATAATACCAACTAGCATGTTCCCGGCGAGTCCTGTCCGGTGTACTCATAACCCAATGAGCACCTGTATACATCTTAGGTGAACCAACTGACACCAATGGCTTGTGAGACCGACCACCGCCCCTCGTCGGGGTCTCGACTGCATATACTAGTCTACTCCGGAGTATCGATGCCCTGTCTCGAAAACTCCCACAACTAGGGACCATTTTTAAGGATGTGCTTATAGACTACCCAACTCTCACGTATATGATCACCATCATACTGCTGGTAGTCAAGCAAGAATCCTAAGGGCTCTATCAACATGTAATAGTGATTGTTCCCCTCCGAAAGACGACGACGACGTGAAGACGTCTTGCCTGAGATTCGGGGCAGATGCTACATGGTTTTATCCGTCCACCTCTCCGAAGATGCCAAGTTGATTTATGGTACCGTGTATCGAAGGTTTAGACGGATGCGGCCGATATAGCAGACTTCGTCAGATTCCCCCCTCGCTAGACAGGTTTTTGATTGTGGGGACGCTTTTCCCTGCAAGCGCAAGCCCCTGCAGTTAATTACGCTACCGCATTGCGGTAGCCACTTTCTCCTTCTCCAGAATTTCACTCCGTGTCATGTATGTTTGTTTTGTTTGTGGTTGCCCGTGGATTGTATACGGAGACTGAGTAATGCCGTTGCCCGTAGGACGTGGATTAGTCCAAATCCGTATTTATTTAGATTTGGGTTTGGTGTTTTTAGTTTAAGAATACGTTAGCCGTATTGAGGCTAAGATCAACTTAAACGTTCGTTAAGGATACGTTAGTCTAATTTCCAGACTAAGATCTACTTAACGGGATCGTCTAGATCCATTTCCAGTTTAGGGACATGGCGGTCCATTTAATATATGCCCTCGGGACCCGTCACCTCTCTGACGACGTTGAAGGATTATAACGACATGTGTCAGAGGAGTTCGGAGATGTACCCTTGAACCAAAGTTGATTGGGGGTCTTATAGTCCAATTTGGGACTAAAGTCTTTTTGAATGTTTAAGGATACGTTAGCCACATTTGAGGCGAAGATCAACTTAAACGGGATCGTTTAGATCCAACAAAAGAGCATTTGGGGGCTCTATTGTTCCAGTTTAGGGACGTAGTGGTCCATCGCCAGTTTAGGGACGTGGTGGTCCATTATTAGTTTAAAGACGTTTCGGTCCAATGTTAGTTTAAGGACATTTCGGTCCGATATTAGTTTAAGGACGTTTCGGTCCGATATTAGTTTTAAGGACGTTTCGGTCCACGAGTTTAAGGACCCCGCAGTCCATATTGATGTGTGGTCGTCGGGACCCGTCACCTCTCTGACGTCGTTGAAGGATTACAACGATAGGTATCAGAGGAGTTCGGAGATGTACCCTTGAACCGGAGGTAAATTGATTTAGGAGAGCAATCTTGCTCAGTCAATTTAATTTGAGGACTTACGGCCACGATTGGGCTAAGTCCAGTTGAAAAATGTTCAACACTTTTATTTGTTTTTGGCCTATTAGGCCTGTGCTAGGGCTTGGCCCATTTTTAATAATGCATAGCATTATTCTTGGTCTCTGTTGGACCTTTATTTGGGCTCTGCCCCTTTTAAAATAATACATTGCATTATTTATTATTTTGTTTGGGCTCTGCCCATTTATAAATGATGCAGAGCATCAATTTTGTTTGGGCTCTGCCCTTTTTATTGCATTGCAATTTAATTTGGCCTACTAGGCCTTTCTGATTTGGGCCTGCCCTTTTAGTAAAAGAAATGCATTGCATTTAATACTCTGACAGTGCCCCGCGTGGCTTGTCAGGCGCTTTGCGCCAATTGAGGAGCGCAAGGCGCAAACTCATATGGTGATGACACGTGTCACGATCTGAAGAGCGCAAGCGCAACAGCGCTGTGTCAGTGTGCTGCGCTGTTGCGCTGCTGACACGTGGCGCTCCCTGGTGGCTTGCGCCGACACAGGAGCGCAACAGTGCTATTTTTCAAGTGCAAAGCATTGTTTTATCTTTTGATCAATTTTAAATCAAAGAAGACAAGTTTTTCTTGTTTTTAAAGAACCAATGGTTCATAAGTGCAAAGCACTATTATTACTTATTTTTCTTTTTATTGAAGATCAATGATCTTCTTCTCAGATCAATGATCTATTTATAAGAGAATTTTCTCTTTTTTCTAAAGGTTTTTACCTTTTTTGTTCTTGAAGAATTCTCTCCAATTCTTCAGAGTTCTCAATGATAATGTTGATGATTTTGGATTGAGGTCTAGGATCTTTTATATAGTGCCCATAAATTAGTTAAATTTGTTAAAGAGATCTTTCTCTGAGTAATTTGGGGAATTTTCCCCACCGTTGGATCTTTGATCCAAGGGCTCTTGTTTTACAGAAGAAAATCTTCTTGTTTTAATAAGAACAGAAAGATTTCTTTAAAATTTTAATTCTGTTTGGCGCAAATGCCCCAGCGCGTGACACGTGTCACGCAGTGCACAGCGCAGCGCAACTGCGCTGACACGTGTCGAGCAGCGCACAGCGCAGTGCAACTGCGCTTGCGCAACTGTGTTGAAACGTGTCGCGCAGCGCAGCGCTTGCGCAAAAGCGACTGCGCTGACACGTGTCGCGCAGCGCAGCGCTTGCGCAACTGAAACTTTGCTTCTATTTGTTTTTTAATAGAGCTTTGCTCTGATTGGGCGCGCTGCCTTGGGCGCTGCGCTGACGTATCAGCGCCTGACACGTAGCGCGTTGCGCCCGGAATTTGAAGCGTTGCTTCAAAATTTGAATTTTGAATTTCAACAGAGCTTTGCTCTGATTGGGGGAAACAAATGCCCCCCCCCACCGTTGCGCTCACGTGGCGCGCACATGAGTGCAGCGGTGGTAAGCTCCTGACCGTTGGATCAACGGGTGAGCTGAAGGGGCGCAAGCGCCTTATAAATAGGACCTCTGGCCCTTAGAAAATCTTCACCATTTTTCAAGATTTTGATTTTCCAGAGCTTTGCTCTTACTTAAGAACTTCAGAGCTTTGCTCGTTTCCAAAGTTAGAAAACTTTAGGTAAAATTAATTTAAATTAAATTAATTCAAATCAATCTTAACCAAAAGAGCTTTGCTCTCATAGATCTTTTGATCTTCTGATGATGAACTCTTAAGAGTTTTCTTGGATTTTCAAGATCCCAAAAATTTTTAATTTTTAATTTCTTTTTAAAATTAAAATTCTATTTTTGATGGATTTTTTTTATCACTATTACAGAGCTAAGCTCTTTTTAAGGAATTTTATTCCTTTGAGACCAGAATTTGACAAGTGTCATTCTGTGACAGAGCTTTGCTCTGAAAGAGGAGATTTTCTCCTGGTCTCTAGGGATTTCTCACCAATGAGAATATTCTCTTGGGGATCTTTTCATTAATTGACAGTCTCACCCAATGATAGGGCTGTCTTATTAAATGAGGCACTTTCATCCAGATTTTGTGGGTCCCCATTTGGTCCCCTACCTACTGCACTGCAGTGTGGTGTGATTAGTTTTAATTAATTAATTTTTTAAAAGTTTCTAAACGCCAAGCGTTGGAATTGCAGCACTAACGGCTATTTTTTGTTCCCTTGCAGTGACCATGTCTCTTGATACTTCATTCCCGTTCGCTCGCTCGGAGGAAGGGTTTCCTGAAGCGCCCTTGGACCGCGAAGTTCTAGCCATGATTAAAGACCACGACCTGGAATATAAGAGTCTCCACCTTTAGGGGTTATGGTACAATCAGATTATCATGGGTCGACAGAGCTTCACATGCGCAGTACCGTCAGAACCCATTACGGCGATTCACTATGCCACCCCTCCCTCGGTGCAGTATGCCGTGGAGATGGTTGATTGGACCTCGAGGGGCTTTCTCCACCCCACCATAGATGCGATTTCGGTCCAGCGTCCTATGGTTTTGGATATCCTAGGACGCCGCATCTGTCAAGGCGAGGCGCGACCTTGGGGGCAATCATATAACATCGGTCTGATCCCCCGCTAACCGATCGGCTATCTGCCGTGGGCCCGGTATATCCTGTCGACGAAGAAGTCGTAGTTGATAAGGTTAGGATTGTACACTGCGGTTTACGTCTCTCTCTTCCAGTATCCCACGCTCCCCACCTGGTGGTTCAAGGCTTTCTTGGAGCAGCGGAACATTCCTACCCACACTTTCCTCGCCATGGATCGGGAAGTGTCAATTTCTCTGGAGGAGTTCACGGAGGTATCCGGTTTACCGGTTATAGGGGAACACTATGAGGAGTTGCTCCCGACAGATGAGTATGTCTTCGGTGCTAAGCCGGTGGTAAGGGGGCTCACGCCGGAGAATGCTGTTCAACACCAATTCCCAAGCTTGATTAAAGTGTTGAACATCTATGAGGCCCTTTTCATCGAACATGGGAGTCGCGGAGTTAGCTTTGAGGATTTCATCGCTCGGTTCCTTTGCCCAAGCGTCCTCTCATCAGAAGCTGCCAAGTTTGCTACCCTGGATGACCCTTTCGGTCTAGGTTTGGATAACCTGCCGGCGAAGGAAATAGACCAAAAGGGTTTTTTTCTTCCGGACTTCCCGACCATGTCTTTTGCAGAAATTGCAGCCCCTGGGATGGACGAGGAAGCCTTTTTCTTAGGATTTCTTGGGTTATGGCTGAGTTGGTTTGCGATCCCAATGCACTCTCGCCATATGCGGCCCTCTGTCTTTTACCCTGCCCACCGGATGATCATCGGGGTAAAAGTGGCCGTTGTGATCGCCGGCTTGGCACACTTATATCATGGCCTCAGTCGAGCAGCGGATGCTAATGAGCCTAGGGTACTGCACGTGGTCTTCCCGATGCACTACTTCGTATCATGGCTCGAGCTACACACGGTGGGTGTCTTCGGCATGCACAAAAGGCCCTCGTTCTTCGACAAGTGCAGTTTCCCTCGCATCATACAGCTGATCGGCGCATCAATTGTGACTCCATCACCACGGAACGCCAGGGGTTTACTCCTTCGCCCTCACACCGTTGGAGACGGGATGTCCTTCATCGACAAGGTATTGACTATTGGAAAGGCATCCACCACTGCGGTGCGACCATTACAAGACTCCTTCAAAGATGAAGCCTCAGTTTTGACGGCCCGGGAGACCCTCCATCTATATTCCATCAGACCGGGATTCCTAGTCTTCAGGCAGAATAGTGCAGCGATTTTTATGAGATATAACCCGCATCGTTTCGCCCAACAACTGGGCTACGATCAAGGGGTACCCTTGGAAGCTTTCCTACTGGAACCCGCTGCTACTGAAGAAGGGATGAAGAACACGTTGCATCACTTCATGCGCCTGAACACGGGTTCTCATTTTTTTATCAGTGCGCCGGCCTGCACTCCACGACTCCTCAATGTATATAAAGAATGGTTCAATCATTCAACGGGAGCCGTTATAAAGGAAGAGAGGCGAGTGTTGGTCGACCGTAAAGGTACACCTCCCGGCAGCGACCGTAAAGCTCCTCTGGTGCCGAGGACCCCGGTAGTGCCTCCACTGAAAGATGACAGAGTCGGACTATCGCGTGCGCAGAGTCCTCTACCCGGATTGCCGCTCCTCGATATTGCGGATGCACCTCCAGCGCCCTGTGCTCCAGTGGAGACAGTGGTTGTTGCCTCGCCGGAGTCTGGCGTGGGTGTGGACATCGGGACCCGCCGTCCCAAGGTGGCTGCTAAGCGTAAGTCGATCCCGCGTGCACCTAGGGTTGGCGGGCAGAAGAAAAAGAACTCGCTCTTCGCTGCAGACGTCGCGTTCGGTCAGGAACCCCACGCTCCCTATGGTGAGGGCCTGAGTGAGTATGGGACTAACGAGGGATTAGTCATGCCGCCGGATGACACGGACTTGAGGCCGCCCTCGAAGCTTCGGAGCGGTTGGCGAGGCGCGATGCGTGGCTGGCTAAGCTTGCAGCATCAGGTAATCACTAGTCGCATTTTTTATTGCATCATATTTTTATTATTGCCTGTGACTAACATTTTTTCTTCTTTTCTTCCAACAGGCATCACCACTGAAGAAGCCATTGCCGCTTCCCTCAAGACTTTCCAAGAGGAGGAACGCCTTAGAGCGTCTTTAGGCCTTAGTAAGTTTCAATTCATCAAGTTTTCATTTCCCTTGTGTTATGGTCGATCTAATCTTCTCCCTTTTTATCGCAGGAACCTCAATGCTGTTCCCGCCAAGCGACACGGACATTCTGCCAGCTGTCGATGTTCCTACTTCCTCGGGGCTACCGCGGGAGGTCCATCTTGAAGAGCCGATGAGAGATGCCTTAAAGGCTCTGGAAGCATCTCTGAACGAGGACGACGACGCCTTGATGAAGGAAGTGTCGAAGAGATCCATCGCGACAGCTCGGGAGGAGAGGAAACGGTCAAGGCGCAAAGCGAAGGCACACAGGGCTGCCTTGGCCATTGGAGCGGGCCCAAGCACCATCCCTCGTGCCGATACTCTATCAGAAGAGCACCCGGTCGCCTTGTCTACGGCTCATAGACAGGCGGTGCGCGCCAGTAGGGAGGCTAACAATAAGTCCACCTCAGGTAGTATTTCCTTTTTTAGAATTTTGTTGTAAGAATCATAAAGCTGCTGGTTCTTATATATTCTATCCTGCAGGGCCAAGTCCGACCGAGGGGGAGGCGGAGATCGTCGATTCTAAAGAAACAGAGGAGGCGGCACCTGCCGAACCCGAGCTGACGGTGGGCAACGTCGATGGGGCTGCAGAGCCTGAGATGGAGGTTGAGGGATCTGCAGCCGAGAAGGTCATTGATGCCGAGCCTGAAGTGGCGGCAGATGAAATGATCGTTATAACTGAGCCCGGGGTAGTGGCGGACGAGGCGCTTGAGGCCGGCGACCTCGTGGTGACGGCGGATGAGCCGATGGAGACCGCGGAGCCCGAAGAAGTAGCGGGTGAGATGGGCACAACTCTTGGGGAAGAGTCAGCCGCTCTCTCTCAAGAGTCCGGCAATGCTCCGATCATTGCCCTCCCCGCCTACGATCTTCCGCCGTCTCCTGGCCGCGCGAGCACGACGACGGCCCCCAGTGAGTCGGGTGATGAGGCCACGGGCAGTGGCCTCATGTCGATGGAGGAGGGAGTCGCCTCCGTTTCAGCCGGCAGCTCATCAAGTAAATCCCAAGTTGCTGTCTTTCTTTACCTTACAATCCTTTCTGACAAGTTCACCTTTGTTCGTAACGCAGGTGCAGCCAGCGCCGATGCCCTACTGCTCGAGGGAGCGCCTTCAATGACTGCCTTGGCGGTGGTCACCTCTCAACCCTCTCTCATACCATCGAAGATGTTGGAAGGTATGGGTTTGTAACTTATTAATCTTATCTTTCAGACGTATAATTTGTGTACTAAAATCGTACTGTTAAGTCTTTTTAGGAGTGCTCTTTGACCATCTTTATCAAGTGTTGCTCCCACACTTCTCCTTCCCATTTGAATTCGCTTCTTCCTCTGGTGGCGCTGGTGAGTATGATTTCCATTGATATCTTTTCTTTTTCATTGATGGAATTACTTTTAACTTTTTTCCTCGTCCCGACTGCAGTGCTACAAATTGAAGGAGGGGATGAAAGATCGGCTGCGCTACCGGCCCTTCCGGCCCTGCCACCTGTCTCAGCTGGTACAGCGACTATCACATTGATAACTCCCCCCTTTTTTTATTTCCTGAACTGTTATCTGATCACATCATGTTTCTTCTCAGCTGTCGTTCCGGTCTCGGCGCCCTTCGAGCCTCGCATCACAATGCCGGCAGGTCCTTATTTGAGACGTCCATCTTCGAAAGGCACCACGAATAGTCTGCGCATGTTGAGCGATTACGTTGAGGAACTCGACGTCGAGACTCCTACATCTGCTGCAGACTTCGCTACGGCGGTTAACCCGATGCTGGTGATACTCGTGAACTTCCATGACGAGGGCATCATCATGTCTTGGGTTAACCATTGCAGGGAGATCGAGGCTCGCCTGCATCAGCTGGAATCGATGCGCCCCGTTTCCAAGACCTTAGCCGCCAGCCATCAAAGAGCAGCGTGGATTGAGCAGAGTGCTTCTTACTTCCGCCATCTCGAACAAGAAGTTACTTCAAGGCGTAAGGAGCGTGGTGAGACTTCGAGCAAATCTGCCCAACTGCATGCTCGGGTGGAGGCCAACGCTGCACGGCTGAAGGTTATCTTTGAGGGCCTTCTGCACTGCCTCTCCGAAGGGTATCACTGAGGCAACAGCTTGACGTTGTTGAGCGGGATGCACCTAACTAGGAAGCTGCCCAGAAGGCGGCGGAGGAGCAACATTCATCCTTTTTGCAGCAGCGGGCCCAGGTGGAAGCGGAAGTGGCCGCGGCAGCCATTCAGGAGAAGACGCTGAAGGAAGTGCAAGAGCAGCTTGCGGATTTGTTAAAGACACTTCCTCCTCAATAGCTATCCCTTTTTGTATCATTTGTACTTGTAAAAAAAATGTATATATATTTTTTTATTCTTTAACACAATGTATCTTGTACCCAATTAAGTTTATGAATAAAAGATATACATTCTTTGTAATGTCTTGTGTCACTTCTTCACCTTTTCTTTCTTTTATTATCAGCATGCCACCTTAGTAAACATGGTTGACAGATAATAGAGTACGCATCTTGATTTCCTCAAGAAATAGCGATGGCTTAGGCCGCAGGTTCAGATCTGCCGCCTAAGACTTTTCAACTCTATGAGCCGTGAGGGTCTCATAGGGACTTTTCTCCCTACGGATCGAGAGGATCTCATAGGTGGATTTTCTCCTTGGGAATCGTTAGGATTCCCAAGTGCGTTTCCTCTTAGAAGTCGTAAGGATCCTATAAGAGAATATTCCCTCTTACGAGTCGAGAGGACCCGTAAGCGGTTGTTTCCCTCCTTGTCGAAACTCAATTTTGGAGAGTGAGACCCGTGAATAGTATGTAAGAGACCGTTTTAGACCGACTTGCAGGGTCCCATTGTTCAGTAAGCAAGTTTTTTAATCCCTGCTGCCTGAGACTTCATCTTGCAAGTTGAGACGAATCAGGAATTTCCCGCGGAGACACCGGTTCCTCTGCGAGCCGACGCGAATCAGGAGGCTCTCATCAAGGACGCTAGTTTCCCTGAATTGAGGTATTTGCCAAGGATTATTTGTTTCCTTGGTGTTGAAACGAATCGAGAATTTCCCACGGAGACACTGGTTGCTCTGCGAGTCGACGCGAATCAGGAGGCTCTCATCAAGGACGCTAGTTTCCCTGAGTTGAGGTATTTGCCAAGGATTATTTGTTTCCCTGGTGTTGAAACGAATCGAGAATTTCCCACGGAGACACTGGTTGCTCTGCGAGTCGACGCGAATCAGGAGGCTCTCATCAAGGACGCTAGTTTCCCTGAATTGAGGTATTTGCCAAGGATTATTTGTTTCCCTGGTGTTGAAACGAATCGAGAATTTCCTACGGAGACACTGGTTGCTCTGCGAGTCGATGCGAATCAGGAGACTCTCATCAAGGACGCTAGTTTCCCTGAATTGAGGTATTTGCCAAGGATTATTTGTTTCCCTGGTGTTGAAACGAATCGAGAATTTCCCACGGAGACACTGGTTGCTCTGCGAGTCGACGCGAATCAGGAGGCTCTCGTCAAGGACACTGGTTTCTCTGAGTTGAGGTATTTGCCGAAGACACTGGCTTCTTCGGGGTTGGGATGAACCGTCGAGATTTGGCTTCGTTTTCTGGCAGAGCCTGTTGGGAAAGTATGGTTCGCTCTTTGTTTGCGCCCTTGGATTGTATACAGGGATTGATGTGATCTCAACTGTAGGGCCAAAGTTTTATCATTTCTTTTTTTTTGTTTTATTTCCGCGATGCTCTATCATTTCAGCTTTTATATCGCGAAGGTCGCGATCGCCCAATCATTTCGGCTATTTTTCGCGGTGCCCAATCATTTCGGCTGTTTATTTTGTTTTTACTCGCTGCTTTTATTGCGAGTTGCCCCATCATTTCGGCTATTTTGCATGCATATATTTTTACTTGCTGCTTTTTATTGCAAGTTGCCCCATCATTTCGGCTATTTCATATGCATGTGCGGCCTACTGGCTTTTCGCCGTAAACCTGAAATTAAACACCGATTTCGGCATCAGCACCGCTACAACTGGGATATTGCCAGGAGTGAATCATCATCTGCCTCTGTCGATGTCGAACAAGGGTGGCTTAGTGAGCAGGGTTAAGGTCCTGTCGATTAAGGCTTTTGACTTCATGAGCCGTAAAGGTCTCACAAAGGTATTTCTCCCTACAAGTCGTGAGGATCTTGTAGGTGTATTTTCTTCTTAGGAATCGTGAGGATTCCTAAGTGTTTGTTCCTCTGTAAGTCGTAAGGATCCTACAAGAGGATTTTCTCTTTGTAAGTCGAGAGGACTTATAAGGGTTATTCGTCATGCAAACATATCCCCAGTCTCGGATGGGACTTGATTAGGGAAATGTTTATTCACGCCAGTGGATTGTATACAAGGGCCAGTATTGAGCCACTTGTAGGGAAATATTGGAAGTTGTGGGGGTTACTTAAGCACAGGTTTAGGTCTCTGTAACTTACGACTTTCAAATCTTATGAGCCGTGAGGATCTCATAAGAGAGTTCTCCTTACGAGTCGTGAGGATCTCGCAAGTGTATTTTCTCCTTAGGAATCGTGGGGATCCCTAAGTGTGTTGCTCCCTTGTGAGTCGTAAGGATCTCACGCGGGTGGTTTCTCCTTATAAGGTCGAGATGACCCTATAAGTGTCTTTTAACGAGGTTGCGCCCTTTCGGGTTTTCACAAACACTCGCCGGTAGTCCTGTTGTTTTTACTCACGGAACCCTTTCGAGTTTTCATCCGAGCCCATTTTGCTTATGGACATACCGTTTTTTTTATTCTTTTTATTTTCCTCTCTCTCTTTTTTTTTACGAGGTCGCGCCCTTTCGGGTTTTCACGAACACTCGCCGGTAGTCCTGCTGTTTTTACTCACGGAGCCCTTTCGGGTTTTCATCCGTGCCCTTTTTTGCTTATGGGCATACCGTTTTTATTTATTATACTTTTCTTCTTTTTTTTATCTCGTCAGCTTACGGATGCTGCGGTATTAGTTTAAGGATGTTTCGGTCCGTTATTAGTTTAAGGACGTCTCGGTCCGTCATTGAGAAAGCTGGCTACTGCTTATAAAGCTTGAGCTGAGGAAGATAGCGAGCGGACATAGTCGTCGTCATCTATCATTGACCTAGGCTGTGGCTCATTAGGCGTAGTATTTCTTTAGGAAGTGGCCATTTATTGGCCTGAAAGGCCTTTCACCGTGCATATCCATGAGTAGATAGGCTCCACCCTGGTAGACTTTGTCTATGATGTATGGGCCTTCATAGTTTGGCTCGAATTTTCCCCGCTTGGCGCGATTGGGGATCATAGGCCTTTTGACCATTAGCACGAGTTCGCCTTGGCGGAATGTCCTCGGTCGGGTCAATCTTTCATATGAGCGCGTCATCTTTGCTTTATAAACTTCTAGATTTTGTTGCGCTATGAGCCGTGTTTCTTCAAGGGCATCAAGCTCCTCAAGCCGAAGGTTAGCATCTTCTTCGTTCGTCAACTCGTAGTGGACTACCACTCGTAAAGAGGGTAGCTCTATCTCGAGGGGGAGTACTGCTTCCGTACCGAATACCAACGCATACGGCGTTGTGTTTGTGGCCATCTTAAACGTAGTTCGATACGCCCAGAGAGCTTCTTGCAGTCTCTCGTGCCAATCTTTCTTATTTCGGGATACTGTCTTTTTCATGATCTTCGTTAGGGTCTTATTGAAGGCCTCGGCTAGACCATTAGCTCGCGGATTATAAACTGAGGAATATCTCCAGTCTATATTGTGTTGTTGGGCGAAGCGACTGATCTTGTGGCTTCTGTAAGCTGGCCCGTTATCGGAGATGATCCGTCGCGGAGTTCCAAACCGATATATGACGTGCGTCCTGAAGAAATGGAGGATATTCTCCGTCTTCACTTCTCTCAGCGGTACTGCTTCTGCCTATTTGGAAAAGTAATCGGTCGTCGCCAGGATAAAACGATGTCCTCTGGACGACGCTGGTTCGATAGGGCCAACCATGTCAGTTCCCCACATTTCGAACGGTCAGCTAGCCACCGTTGGATGTAGTGGATTTGGATGCTGGTGGATGAAGTCCCCATGGATTTGGCATGAATGGCATTGCTTCGCATATTCGAGGCAGTCCTGAATCATCGTGGGCCAGTAGTAGCCCATCCGTTTGATCTTCAACTTCATCTTCGGGCCTGCTTGGTGAGAACTGATCGCACGCTTTTGGCGTGTCGGATGTTCAAAGTTCTAAAGTTTACCGCGATCAGGACGGTGTCGCTATGCAGCTAGCCGGTTGAGCACGGGTCGGTCCACAGGGAGATGGTGGTATTTTACCTTCTTGTCTTAGACGAGTCAATAAAGAATTTGTGTATGTTTGTTTCTAACCTATGTGTTTATTTGCAAGTATAAAGTTGTTAAGAAAAGATACGAGATTATAAGCTAAAGAAATCCGTACTCGAAACCTTTGAGTCGAGTCTTGACCAATTGAAGCTAAGGCAATCGGCAACAACGTGGATTAGGGGATTTAAGCGCGGTATTCGTGGAATACGGCTTATTTACCCTTGTCCTTCCGTTCTTGTCTCTTGCTTTCGCCTCCGGCCAAACCGAACGCAACCGGTCGCGGTTAGGAATCACCGTTACCTTGTCAGGGTAGGGTGCCTAACGGAGCGCTTGCGTATGGTTTGGGCGGAGTTCAATGGAAAATAACGGGAAAAGGAAAAGAGAAAAGAAAATCTTTAACTTATAATGTCGTATTTCTTCTTAACAATAATAATTACATTCATTCACAAAATGAACAAAAGAAAGCAAAAGAAAAGAACAAAGAAAAGAAAAGATTACAAGTAATTAAAGTGCATGAAATAAATTGCAAGTAATTAAAGACAAGGTAATAAAATGCAAGTAATAAAAAAGCAAATAAAAAGAACAAGAAAGTAATTTCAAGAACATAGAACTCAAGACAAGCATGTGATAAATAGCCAACCCTTAAACTTGCAAGCTCAATCAAGAGGTTGCAAGATCAAGGGAAGGGTAGAGAACGCATGTGAAATGAAGAACTAGTCCCGTGAGAAAATACGACCCTTGAGATTAATAACTAACCCTTAACCATTCAAGCTCAATGAAGAGGTTGAATGATCAAGAGAAAGCAAGAATCTCAAGGGGAAGAAGAAACAAAAGAGAATGATACAAAACCCTCATCTTCATTAATCTCCCACTCAAAAAGCTCTCACTACAATTTTCATGGAAAAAGAATGAAGAAGAAGAAGAAAAAGAACTAAAACTACAAAAGAAAGAGGAACAAAAGAATGACCCTTGGTTGGGCTCAGATCTGGAGTATTTATAGGCAGTGAATGGGAACCCTAGGGACAAATTCTGATATAATATGGAGTACCCAAAGTGTCCCCAAAAGTTGATCCTCTGACGACACCACATGGCCGCAGATCCGCGGCCATTACCCCATATTGGCCGCGGATCCGCGGCCCTATGATGGGATTAGGGGCTCATCTGTCTTGTACTTCCCTGGTTCAGTTTTTCCTTGTGTCTGAAAACTTCATACTGCATAAAAGTCTTCCAGAATATCAGCAGAATTCATAGTCCAAGATTGCTATCTTTTCTTCACTTTTGACTTTATCTCTCTTGAGCTCCGCGCACCCATTGATTCTTGTGCTGCCCCCCTCGTGCTCTGTGCTTGTCCGAGACACGAATGACCACTGTCATAAGTCTTGTCTCTGGAACTGGTACTCGGCACTGGACGGATATGGATGACCGGAACCCGGCTTTTATCTGCTGTGACAGATGTTCTGTATTTGGTGTAACTGTGGAGATTTTGTCATGATTTGCAATATTTGGACTGAAAACCTGTACTCTGTAAATATGTAACAAACACAGATCAAAAGCACCTACCTATAAACACACGAGCGTAAGAATGGGCGGTATAAAATGTAATATTCTGGTATGAACAAATACCCCCAAACTTAACTTTCGCTCGTCCCGAGCAAAACCAATTATTCGCAAAAAAAGAAAATCCTAACCGCACTTTCGCAGGGAACGCGATTGCACTGAGCATGTGCAACAAGCCGTTAAACCTCTAGGTGTCCCTAGTAGGAGGAGTGTTGTCTCCTGAGGGTTTTCAGCGGATTACACCCACAAAATCCGGTCAAGTTGGTTTTGTAAAATAATTAAGATTCAAACCCTAAAGTTTTGTTTTAGAAAATAACAATTCTATAATCCTAAGTCTAGACCATCGAACCTTTATTTTTCACACCTCGCATCTTATTTAACTACAGATTTTATATGTCTTTACGTGCAGTGCAAATAGTGTCGTTAAGTTCCCGAAAGGTCGAATAAAGTCATCATGTCGCACAATAAAGCCCAGATAACAATTTTAAAAGGATCACATAAGTTCTATAACGAGTTAAGCATTTTTTCAAGTTTCGTTTTCCAGTAAGGTTTCAACTTCAGAATTTCTATCTTCCTTAACAGGAAACTAAGTCGTATTTTTCACTCCACCTTTTTCTTGTTTTCATTTCATACACACCTCTGTGAACGTGCAATAGTCTTTATCATAGAATAAAACCTTCATATCTCCGTTAAAATTTTTTTTATAAAAGCCTGTCTTTTATCAAGATTATTCTCACACAAAGAACCGTTAGGAATTTTAACTCGGAGAGAACACTTGCTTGACTTTGTTTTAAACTGGTCTTTCTAGGCTTCTTAGCGAGCTTTGGGCCAATGCACCCAAACCAGTTGGTTTTAGGGCATTAGGTGTAGAAACACCCCAGCGGACTTAATTACTCAAGTTACCTAGGTCCAAAAACAAAAGACAGTTTGACGTGAAAATCAGATGATTTAATACGAACGGAGATATAACCGGTAGTTCAATTATTTTTTTGGATAAAAGACGTGTTTAGTGGGTTTGGTGTGTAATCATTCCAATCAAGTTTCCGATGGGTTATTTTTCAGACTTAGCTCCAATTACGGCATCAATAACATTCCTTCATATTCGCTTTACTTCATAAACTATTCTTGACATTACTTATTTCAGAACAAACCTATTTGATCCTCAGAAAATCATTTATCTGTTTAAAAGTTTAAACATGAAAGACTTGTCATCTAATTCCCAAAATTCACGACACGTGTAGTGTGATGTAAAGACGTATATCAGCTATAGTTAAGTTCAAAGGAGAGTTATCTTTCAGGTTTTCAAAATCTAAACATAAGATTTAGTTATTCCTATTTTTTCAAACAAAAACCGTCGAATGTTGAATCAGAGTTCTTCCACAATCTAACTTGACAAAAAAGTTTTTATATTTTTAGAAAATTTTCAGATTTTTATGGATTTTATGGATTTAATATGCAGATGCAAAATATACATATGAATGCGAAGGAAGAAAGCTTACCGAGCACACCCCCAAACTTAAACTTGACAGTGCCCTCACTGTCAGGCTATACCAAGAGGGTTAAAATTGCCGGCGCTTCCTAGAAACAAATTATATACAAAACAAAAAGGAAAACAAAAATATATACAAAAAAGTGTCCCCCCCAAACTTAAGTAAAACAGTGTTTCCACTGTTACGCGTTGAAATTCAGGATTTAGGGGGGAAAGAACAGTATCAAGCTATACAAGGCCTTACACAGGCCAAAAGTGAGCACCAACCATTCAAAGATTTTATCGCTATAATGTACAGGTTGGTGGAAGAAGGCGTAGAGAAAAGAGAAGGACAATACGTGAGACCGTATGCGAAGAGAAGCGGGATACGGTCTCGGTATATGAGAGGAAGAAGAATGGCGGAAGGGAAAAAGAAGTGGAATACGAACTTGAGGGTGCAAATGGAGTAAATAGATTAGCACAATTTGTGATGACCGATGTGTGAAAAGCGATTGTGCTAATATATTTACCCGTCGAGAAATGGGGTCAAATCCCTCAAGGTTCGTGAGAAACCATGGGTACGCCGAACCTGGTAAACCAGACATAGTAAATGAAAGTGAGACGGGTTCTTGCAAGGTCGGAATGATGGAAAGGATGGAGGGAAGTGGTTGAGGAAGGGTATCGGTTAAAGGTTCTGGAGGGTGTACACAGTCAGTGAAAGGAATAGGATGAATTGGAAAATCCGACTCATCATCTAGAACTGTTTCATCCTCAAAAATATCCTCAAAATTCTCCTCAAAGTTAAGCTCATCCATGCTCTTCTCTTCAAAGTCCAGACGCATATGGGGTTCGGGAAAAACATTTAATGACTCGGGATGATGATTTGAAGAGACAAACTCAGCCAAATCTACGGGTTCATCATCCAAAATATCCCCAGCGTCAATATCCTCAATCAAGTGAAAATCAAAATTCTCTGACACCTCATCAAAAGCATGGATATTAATCGATTCTGGTTCTAAGATATAGGTGTAGAGGTCAAAAGGATTAGGTATGGTTTCACTTGGAAGGGACCCTTCACAATTGGGCAAATCAAACACTACGAAGTCGCACAACTCATTCATCATTCTATCTTCAATTGATAAATCATGTGGGATACTCGATAGACTTTCAAAACAGGAGTTGTGGGATTCAATTGGGGACGGGTAGATTTGATTTGGAAGGGGGTACATCTCACTCTCTCCACTCAAATGCACAGCCTGTCCTGCCGCCTCATCATACATTGAAAAAGTTGGAGCTAGTTGAAAACTAGCTACCGGGTCAGTAGGTTGTATGAGAGCGGCCATGGACGCATTCAAATCCATTATCTGTTGGCTTGACGCTACCCTAAAGTCTTCCAATAACTGTTCTAGACCAGACATGGGTTGTGAAGGGGTTTCAGTAAAAAATTCAAAGTTGTTTGTATACTGAAAATTCCCAAAAGGCTGTGTAGAAGCAATGTCTAGGGAAGTTGCAAAAGTTGGGTAGGACTGGTAGGAATTGAATGGTTGGACAGGGGTAGGATCAACAGGTGGATAAGAAGGCGAATGAAATTGTTGATCCCGAGAATTTGAAGTGGTGAAAGGAGTGAAAGGTCGGCTACGGGATTGTTCAATACGTTCAGCGATGGACAAAGGACGACTTGCAGAAGGGGTATCAACATGAGCGGGTGCGGGAGGTTGAAAAGGTTGATACAAAGTGGAATGAGGAGTGCAAGTGTTTGTCCTAGACGCTGCTATGCGATCTTTCAGTGAAACTTTGGGCATGGAGGGGTCGTTCGATATTCGGCCAAAGCAAGAACCGTAAGAAGTAATGTCTGGTTGTGGGTACCAAAGTTCGGCAAGTGTTTTGCGAGGTGGGGTACCCATGATATGAAGAGAGAGAAAGAAAGGCAGAGAAAAGAAGGGGAAAAAAGAATGTGATAATTTTTTATTTTTTATAGTTATATATTAACAAAAGAATAAAAAACAATATGGACAAAAACAATCACGACGCAAAAATACCACGCACCTAATCGTCCTAGGGTTCACCTAGGTCAACTAGACCTGCTCCAGAACTTGATTGTCGAAGTAAAACTGTGTCGAGAAACAGGCTCAAGATACACTGATCACGAGGCCAGGTAAGTGCAGAGATAAGGGGAGGTTTTCCAACGCTTTCGCGAAGTTCCTTAATTAAATAACCCTTTCTCTTTTGGCGGTTTCGCCGTTAACACTTTCCTAGACACCCCGTAAACAATATACCGTTAAGCAAGGTTCTAAACACAGTTAACTTCTCCTAGTGAGCGCGAAGTCCTTAAGGCTTAAAGTCTAGTTTCTTTTAAATTTTGTGCGGGTAAACGTTATGCTCAAGTTCGTGATTTGTGGGCCACGGAAAAGGTGATGAAATCCTTTACCGTATGTTGTGGGGTTCGCTTGCCCTTAAGTCCGTATTAATGTATGCAATGCGCAATTCAAAAATTCTATAAAGAATCAAACAATCGTTTTTTAGTTTAAGCGCGGCGCTGCAACAAATACGGGTTAGTCAATTTTTTTAGCGTTTGCTAGCGAACTTGCAAAGAATCCTGCAAAGAATAGTATATTGGAAGCGTCGGATTTGAGAAGAAGGTATTAGTAAAGTACGTATCGTTAAGTTTTGGGTTAGGAAACCCCCGTTGAATCAAATCCGGTAAGCTTGAAAGGTTCGCATGCGCGGGTCAAACTACCCGGATCTTTGGCACTGTACTTCGTAATCACCTATGCCTTGAATGCACACTTTGCTCCCCACAATCGCAGTTTGCAAATACGCAAAAAGCTGCACACTTGCCCACAAAAATTGATCAAAAATAACAAAAAGATTTTTTTTTATTTATTTATTTTTTTTATATATATACAAAAAGAATATTAACCCGAAGAACAAGAAAGAAAATACGCTACCGTCTCCCCGGCAACGGCGCCATTTGATCGCACGCTTTTGGCGTGTCGGATGTTCAAAGTTCTAAAGTTTACCGCGATCAGGACGGTGTCGCTATGCAGCTAGCCGGTTGAGCACGGGTCGGTCCACAGGGAGATGGTGGTATTTTACCTTCTTGTCTTAGACGAGTCAATAAAGAATTTGTGTATGTTTGTTTCTAACCTATGTATTTATTTGCAAGTATAAAGTTGTTAAGAAAAGATACGAGATTATAAGCTAAAGAAATCCGTACTCGAAACCTTTGAGCCGAGTCTTGACCAATTGAAGCTAAGGCAATCGGCAACAACGTGAATTAGGGGATTTAAGCGCGGTATTCGTGGAATACGGCTTATTTACCTTTGTCCTTCCGTTCTTGTCTCTTGCTTTCGCCTCCGGCCAAACCGAACGCAACCGGTCGCGGTTAGGAATCACCGTTACCTTGTCAGGGTAGGGTGCCTAACGGAGCGCTTGCGTATGGTTTGGGCGGAGTTCAATGGAAAATAACGGGAAAAGGAAAAGAGAAAAGAAAATCTTTAACTTATAATGTCGTATTTCTTCTTAACAATAATAATTACATTCATTCACAAAATGAACAAAAGAAAGCAAAAGAAAAGAACAAAGAAAAGAAAAGATTACAAGTAATTAAAGTGCATGAAATAAATTGCAAGTAATTAAAGACAAGGTAATAAAATGCAAGTAATAAAAAAGCAAATAAAAAGAACAAGAAAGTAATTTCAAGAACATAGAACTCAAGACAAGCATGTGATCAATAGCCAACCCTTAAACTTGCAAGCTCAATCAAGAGGTTGCAAGATCAAGGGAAGGGTAGAGAACGCATGTGAAATGAAGAACTAGTCCCGTGAGAAAATACGACCCTTGAGATTAATAACTAACCCTTAACCATTCAAGCTCAATGAAGAGGTTGAATGATCAAGAGAAAGCAAGAATCTCAAGGGGAAGAAGAAACAAAAGAGAATGATACAAAACCCTCATCTTCATTAATCTCCCACTCAAAAAGCTCTCACTACAATTTTCATGGAAAAAGAATGAAGAAGAAGAAGAAAAAGAACTAAAACTACAAAAGAAAGAGGAACAAAAGAATGACCCTTGGTTGGGCTCAGATCTGGAGTATTTATAGGCAGTGAATGGGAACCCTAGGGACAAATTCTGATATAATATGGAGTACCCAAAGTGTCCCCAAAAGTTGATCCTCTGACGACACCACATGGCCGCGGATCCGCGGCCATTACCCCATATTGGCCGCGGATCCGCGGCCCTATGATGGGATTAGGGGCTCATCTGTCTTGTACTTCCCTGGTTCAGTTTTTCCTTGTGTCTGAAAACTTCATACTGCACAAAAGTCTTCCAGAATATCAGCAGAATTCATAGTCCAAGATTGCAATCTTTTCTTCACTTTTGACTTTATCTCTCTTGAGCTCCGCGCACCCATTGATTCTTGTGCTGCCCCCCTCGTGCTCTGTGCTTGTCCGAGACACGAATGACCACTGTCCGAATGACCACTGTCATAAGTCTTGTCTCTGGAACTGGTACTCGGCACTGGACGGATATGGATGACCGGAACCCGACTTTTATCTGCTGTGACAGATGTTCTGTATTTGGTGTAACTGTGGAGATTTTGTCATGATTTGCAATATTTGGACTGAAAACCTGTACTCTGTAAATATATAACAAACACAGATCAAAAGCACCTACCTATAAACACACGAGCGTAAGAATGGGCGGTATAAAATGTAATATTCTGGTATGAACAAGAACCACAGAGTCCGTCATGAACTTCCTGAACGACTCTTTCCGCTTCATCAGGACCTAGGCATCTCAGCCACAGAGAATCAAACGACCTCTTGTACAGGGTATCGTTAATGAAGGCGAAAGACAGAGCTCGTTTCATAAGCTGGTGTCTTGAGGACGCATCTTCGGGCGTTCAACGGTATTTGAAGTAGTCTATAAAGACTTCTCTCCAATCCTCAGCTTTTTCCCGGTCTTTTATTTGCAAGGTCGTCTGTTCAGTCGCTCCCTTCTCTTCGGATGATTCCGGAGGTATTTCTGCTGGGGCAAGCACCCGACGGCTTTGTACCACGATTCTAACATCGTCGAGGTTCTCGTCAGCCAGTTCTTTAGCAAGCTTGGCCAGCGCATCTGCTTTGTTGTTTTCCGCGCGCGGTATGCTTTCCAAAGTATAGGAGGGAATTTGGGTCAACAGTTGTTGCACCTTTTCACCATACTTCACCAACTCCGGTTTGCACGTTTGGTAGTCGCCGTTTACTTGACTAACGACCAGTTGAGAATCTCCGTATATGAGGAGATTTTCAATTCCCATGTCGATGGCGATCTCGAGGCCTGCTATCAAAGCTTCATATTCGGCTTCATTATTCGTCCTCGGCTCTGTTAAGGAGAAAGCGAAGCACATTATTCCTCCTTGTGGGGTCACGAAGATGAGGCCTACCCCCGACTTGATTATAGGGGCATTTTGTCTGCACTTCTTCAGGGAAGATGCTCCGTCGAAATAAAGTTCCCATCGGGTATCACCACCATCGATCGCATCAAACGCATGTTTGTCTGGAAGATCCCAATTCAAAGGAGAATCGGCGGGTATCGGGTGCTCAGCGAGGAAGTCGGCAATGGCCCGGCCTTTCACTGCCTTGAGAGGTTGATAGGTTATCGAAAACTCCATCAAGAGCAGGGCCCATTTAGCGAGTCGTCCCGTCAATATGGCCTTCGACATTAAATATTTAAGAGGGTACCTTCAAGATGAGACGGACTTCATGTGCCAATGCATAGTGCATGAGCTTTGTTATTGCAAAGATCAACGCCAGGCAGTGTTTTTCGATAGGAGAGTAGTTGCTTTCTGCCCCCAGAAGAACTCAACTTAAATAGTAGAGTGCTCTTTCTTTCCCCTGGTCATTCTCTTGCGCCCATAATGCGCCTAAAAAACCTTCGAGGGTGGTTGTGTAAAGAATGAGAGGCTTTCCCTTAACTGGAGCAGCCAACACTGGTGGGTTCTGCAGGTACTGTTTAATCTCGTCCAGCGCGCCCTGGCATTTTTGATCCCAGACGAATGGAGTTCCCTTCTTCATCAGGTGACTGTAAGGGCGGCACTTACCAGAGAGGTTGGCTATAAATCGCCGAATATATGCGAGCTTTCCTTGGAGAGACCACAACTGTTTGAGAGTTCTCGGCGGAGGCATTTCCATGATCGCCTTGATCTTTGACGGATCTATTTCGATACCTCGGTGTCGGACGATGAATCCCAGGAATTTTCCTGAAGAAACTCCGAATGCACACTTGAGAGGGTTCATCTTCAAATTGTATTGTCGAAGGCGTCGAAATACAGTCTTTAGATACTCGAGATGTTCCTCGTATGATTTGTCTTAACCACGAGGTCGTCGATATAGTACTCGACGATTTCATGTATAAGGTCATCGAAGATCTTCGTCATGGCCCTTTGATAGGTGGCACCGGCGTTCTTTAGACCAAAGGGCATCACCTTGTAACAAAATATTCCCAAAGGGGTCCGGAAAGCGGTATGCTTCTGGTCTTCGGGATGCATCTTTATCTGATTATACCCTGATGAGCCATCCATGAAGGAGAAAACCTCATGAGTGGACGTATTGTCTATCATCAGTTCGGTGACTGGCACCGGGAAATCATCCTTCGGGAAGGCTTTGTTGAGATCCCGAAAGTCCACGCATATACGCACCGTCCCATTTTTCTTCATCCCATGACGATGTTAGCGATCCATTTAGGATATTGAACCTCCTGGATAAAGCCAGAGTCGATTAACTTCTTGACCTCGGCGTTGATGCTCATCTCAAGCTCGAGCCGCATTCTCCTCGGCGCCTGTTTGACTGGCTTGACGTCCGGAGATATCGCCAATCTGTGCACAGCAATTTCTGGATCTAGTCCCGGCATTTCGGAATAGTTCCATGCGAAGCAATCTCTATGCTGTACAAGGACATCTTTTAACGCAGCCACCTTTTCTTCAGATAGCAGCTCGCTGACAAACGTCGGTCGCAGATCGTTTGCCGTCCCCAACTCAATTTTCTTGAGGTTATCCGCAGTGGTGTGTATTCCATCTTCCAGTTCTTTCGGCGCTGGTGGAAATTCTGAGATCACCTCATCATTGCTGTTCTCGAAGCACCAGGAAAGGTTATCCATGTTCCCGGGCTCTTCTTTTACTATTGTTATCATGCGACAAGTGTGAATCCGCTTCCAGTCCCAATGTGGAGTTGGTTCTGTTCTCGTAGCTTTGGGTTCGTGCTTCTGTGGCGGCGTTACCCTCCAGTTGTCAGAGAGAGCGAACTTGCCAAGCTGATACTGATCTTCGACCCAATTCTTGAAGGTGAAGCAGTCTTCGAAAGGATGCCCTATTACTCGGTGATAAAAGCAATAGTTTGGGTGAGAGACAACGCCTGCTTGTTCAGGGTACTTGGACTCCAGCAATGTAAGCATCTGTTTTAGAGCAAGATCAAGTATCTTCTTTGTCTTTTCCCGAGGAAACGAGTATGCTCGACCCATTTTCTTCATGAGGGATAGATCGGAACCGCTCATTTCCCGCTTGCGTGGCTTCTTAGTCCCGCTTTGTTGCTGTTGAGCGCTTTTTTGGCCTTTCGACTTGTTTCTGCCTCTACGTCGAGCCTTTTTTATAACAGGTTGACAGGGGGCGGCACTTTCATCTTTGACGGCCTGTTGAAGGAGGCGTTGCATTTTGGCTTTCTCGTAGATGGTCATTTCGTGGTTGTGATCATCGTTGACTTTTTGACCAGCTTCCCTTATAAGCCTGTCCATTTGTTCTTCGAACGACGGACTGGGCACTTTTATATCAGGAACTTTTACTGGTTCAGGATTAGCGTCCTCCCGTTGAGCATCTGCTTCTTCATTAAAGTCATGCACGACGTAACAGTCGCGGAGCAGCTCTCGTTTCTTAGGGCGAATGTATCCGAGCCCGATTGTCTCCATCCTCCCACTAGGCAGCTTGTGCTGAGTTCCGGGGACGTTCCAGACCCTGTCATAGAATTTGGCCTTCCTAATGGTCTGTTTGAAGGGTATCCCTTGGCGCTTCAACAGCCTCTTCAAGCCTTCTGTATAATATCTGGGTAGACGGATGGGTTGAAGCCTGTCCAGCGTAGGATCCGCCCCGTGCCAGATTTCTTTCTCCACTTTGTTTTCTTCAGAGCGGTAGAATAGAATTGCCTTCTCGCCTTCTCGCCTGGGAAGGATATAGAACGTCTGCAGCTCCTCTACACTGTCGGTACCGAGCGCATCCAGTTCTTTATAATGTTTAAGCGGCACCATAGCGACTTGTAGACTTTGCTCTTCGTCAGCGGAAGCTCGTATTGAAGGTCGAGCAGAGAATACAGTATGGACCTCATCCTCCGAATCACTACCAAAGATCAACGTAGGAGCGGATGGTCCCGGCTTGGTGTATTGGGGCGGACCCGAATAAACTATCTCCTCTTCCTCCTCGGTATCACTGCCGAAGACAGGGATGGTAGCGTTAGTTTTATTCTCTGGCTTCTGACACCTTTCCGTGTCTTCGAAATTCGGCAAGAAGTATTTGGCATCTTCATATTTGCGAACTTCGTTCACGGAAAATGGGTTCAGTTCTCCCATCACGGTATACTTGAGACCATCTCTAAAATATTTCATACACTGATGCTGTGTAGAAGGGATGATGTTGTACTTGTGTAACCATGGTCGGCCGAGTAGAGCGTTGTAGCATGTCTTGGCATCTATGACGTGGAATTTAATGTCCGTGACGAGCAGCCCAAAGCGTAGCGTCAGTATCACAGATCCAAGAGTCTTTGAGGATTGGGAGTCGAACCCAGAGATGGTGATCTTGTCTCGAGCGAGGTGCTGGACGCTCATGCAGATTTCTTTTAACACCCGCACATTGAGGAGATTAACGGAGGATCCGTTATCGATCAGGATTTTGCCTATCTTTATATCATGACAGTATCCTGAGACATAGAGGGGGCGATTGTGTTCGCACGTCCCAAGGAAAAGGTCTTCATCGCCAAAAGTGACATCTGCCGTGTGCACTTCCTCCAATTCATCCCTCATCTTTTTTTCGGCCAGGGAAGCTTGGAACTGCTCCGGGTCCTGTAGTGCCTTAATTAATGAATCTCTCGCCTCCTTTGATAGTAAAAGGGCGTCAAGAATGCTGAGCTGCGAGGGTAGCTTCCTCAGATGTGCTAAGACGTTGTAATCCACCTTATTTTTCATCGGCGGGTCTTTGGCAGTTAGCTCTTCCAGGACTTGGTCATCTAAGGCGATGTCCTCAGAGACCTTTTCTTTCCCTTTATCATTTTTGTTTGGGGGTCCGAGATTCTTTTCGGGCAACGTGCGATTACGCAGCCGGATATTTTCACAAATCTTCGGCTCTTCTTCTTTTCCCGAAGTGGACTCTTTAAAGAGGGGGCCAAGCTTCAGCTCCTCATCAGAATCGCTCCCGAACATGAGCACTTGTGATCCCCCGGCGTTGACCATGCGACAATTGCCGGTAGTTCTGTTAAGCCCTTCGGTCGTATCATTCCGTTCTCGGCGAGTCTTGCGCTTTTCCCGCTTAAAATGCTGCTGGTGAGCAACATATCCTTGCCACCATCTATCGAAAGCTTTGCACTCTTCAGTGGGGTGCGAAATCTTCTGATGATACAAGCAATAGGAGGGGTGCATTTCCGCCTCACCGGTAACGCTTCCCTCAGAGGATGGTAATTTCATTGACACGGCTTTAGCAAACCTCTTCCTCATCTTGAATTTGATTTTATCCGCAGTGGGTGTGCTTTGCTCCAGTGGGAGTATCTCAATTTTTTCGTCAAGGTGTTGGCGTTTGGCCTTTTCGAATATGACCGCCTCGCTCTCCCGATCAGCTTTACTTTTTAAGAGAGCTTCATTAAGGAATGCGTCAATTACTTCATCCGACGGCCCCGAAATTTTTGGTTCAGGATCTGCCCCCAGCTTTTCAGTACAAGGAGTCTCCTCATTGTTCGTGAGCGAATGGGAAATCATATGACAGCTCGCCACATATTCCTCGGATTCATCAGATGAACTCTCCCTCATCTTCCTCTTGAAAGACGTGATTGAGGAATTCTTGGAATGTAATGGGAGTCCGTGCCTTCTGGTTGTATTCCTCCAGCGCGTCAATTTATTTTTGCAAGTCCGTGCGCTTGTCGCCAGGCTTCACGGGCTTCTTTGACTTCTTTTTCTTCTTCTTTGAAGATTTCAACGGTTGGTTATGAATGCTTGGGCCACCTCCATCGATCTTTTGAGTTGGACGAGGTTTCAACATCCCTTCAATGATCTGCGGCTCCAACGGGTTCTTCCACTTGATCGCTGGGCATGTTTGAAGATCATTTAGCATCCTCTTTTTCTTGGCTGATAATACAACCTTCCAAGGAGCTTCTTCAACAACAGAGCATGTTGCCCCCGGCGTATTCACTTCCTTAGAGGTGTGGGGCTGCGGTGGATTCACCTTCCATTTGTCGGACAATGCAAACTTGCCCTGTCGGTACTGATCTTCAAGCCAATTTTTGAAAACGTAGCAATCCTCGATCGGATGACCCAGCACTCGATGATAAGGACAGTAGTTGGGCTCATTGACATCACTTGGTTGCGACGGACGTTTTGGATCCGGCAGATTTATGAGTCGGTTGCGCAACGCCAGCTCGAATAACCTTCTCGTTTTATCTTGGGGAAACAAGTAAAGACGTCCCATCCTCTCCTCAAGGGCTACGTACGGACGCATATTATTTTGACGAACGACCGGCTTCGAGTTGTTCGGCTGTTGTTGAGCATTAGCGACAACGATCGCTTTCCCCTTTCCCTTCTCATTTCGGGAGTCCGGCTTTGGAAGAGAAGGTTTATGGCCCATTTGATCCATTTGCGCCAGCTTGTCGATTAGTGCCTGGAAGGTGGTCGGCTTGAAGAACATCATAAATTGCGAGATGGTTGCTTGCGGATCGAGAGTTCCCATAAACATACCCACTGCAGGAGCTTCTTCTATGCGCTGCTCGCATTTTGACCATAAATTCCGCCACCGTATAGCATATTGGACCTATGTCTCGCCCGGCTTCACCCTGGCATTAATCAATGCCGTTATCGGGGTACGCTCGCTGGCACTCGCGAAACGTTGGGTAAACAGCAGTTCCATTTCAGCAAAGGTCTTGATAGAGTCATTCGGAAGCTCGGAATACCATTCGAACGCCGTATCTGACAAGCTGCCAACGAACTGGCGAAGCAACAATTTATCATCACCGCCAGTGTTGCCGCAAAGTGCCCTGAACTGGGCGACATGCTGGTGGGGATTGCCAGTCCCCTTATACACATGGAATTTTGGTATCGTATAACCTGGCGGGTACCTGATCTGGTCGTACCAGCCCGGATACGGTCGTCCCGTTTTCACGACCTGACCCGCTGTTTCAGTCGCTTGATGAATCCGGATCTGCTGAGCTATATATTCATCCAGGTCGGCTTTGGAGATCACCTCCTCCTTAGCTGTTGACAGAGCCGGTGGAGGATTTGACGTTTCTCTCCTATCGTCTTCAAGGATGATCGGGGGATCTTCAGCAGATGGATCTTGTTGAATCATCATACCCACCATGTCCTGGAACAGGAGGGCCATTTTCTTTATGCTGGCTGCTTGTTCCGCAGCTTCTTTATCCTTCTTCTCCAATATGCGACGAAGGAACTTCGCATCAGTTTCCTGTTCCTGACGTTCATCCGAGGACGTCTCAGGGGTTTCTTTTGGCCCAGTGAGTGCGGCCATTGCGTTCATCATCTCCTGGAGCTTTTGCTGTTGCTCTTGAGCCTTGGTCACTGACCGTGTAAGCGGTCTATGACCCGTGGATGCGCAGCTGTCCTCCTTTCCCGATGCCATGTATACTGTATGAACTATTATGCCCCCGGACTTAGGGCGTTTAGGTTCATCATCTTTGGCGTTTGCCGCGGGCGCGGTGGTTTTCTCCGGCCTTCTTCTTTTGTGGGCCGTCGAAGTTGAAGGGGCCGTTGCAGTGGGCACCCTAACGACTGTTGTCCTCTGCTGTTTAATAGGACGGTCCTTTTCTTCTTGCACCTTCGCCTTTTTCTGTTGACGAGAGTGATCTGGGTCAATCACGGAGTCTTGAACCCTCCGCCAAACTTTATAAATTTTTTAGGACAGCCGTTGAGGGGGCTGTTCCTGCTTTGTTTCCGGAACTCTCTCCATAGGTGGAGGAGATCTTTTTAGTGTAGCAGTTGGAGAGTTCTTACGTACCCTCCTCAGCAGTTCAAAGCTGTTCCCAGTTGGAACAGCAGCGTTAACTTCCACCACTGGAGCAGGTGGAGTTAGCCCTGAGGGGGAGTTGCCCCCTGCTTTCCTCACTCGTCGCCAATGGCGACATCGAGCATGACGAGCCGTTGGGACTGGCTCGGAGATAGAGACAGCTTCTTTTTGCCCCCTGTCTGAATGAGGCGCTGCTGGTGTTAACCTCTTAAAGACTGAGGTTGTCCTTTGAGGGGAGATATCTAATCTGTCAAAGACAGATCCTCGTGCAGGGGCAGGAGCAAGAATAGTCAGTCTTGAAAAGACTGACTCTTTGACAGGGGAAGCCGCCTTGACGACTTCTGGAGCAGCGGTTATTGCCTTCCTTGGGACAGCCACCTTAGAGTTCATGGGCTTCCTAGCGGGCCCCTCATAGTTCTGATCCAGCCTGGCGAAGACGGAGGCTGTTGGTTTGGTAGTGGACGACCCATTGACAGGGGCCGTCATAGCAGTGAGCCGGTCGAAGACCGACTTCTTGTTCGCTTCTGGTGTAGGCATTGGCATGGAGAAGCTTGCAGGTGGGATCATAGTCCCGAAAAACAGGCCGGTGGTGGCCTGGGTCACCTGTTCTACCGGCAAAGCAAGGAAGGAGGCCGCTTGAGGCCCATATACTACACCTCCAGGTGAGGTGGAGCGTCCATTGCAGTGGCACTTCGAGCAGTTCGTGCAGTTAGAAGCCATTGATGCTTGAGTTCTGCGCCAGGCAAAAGACCAAATCTTAATAACTTGAAATCCAAAGGCAACCGTTAGCAAACCGCGATTGGTTCACGAAGACGACACATGAAGTGTGGAGTGGAAAGAGGAAAAGGTCCCACCGGGCGTGAGGAAGAATTCCCTGCTAACACAAGAAAGATTTCGCTAGAGCTTTCTCACATTGAAAGAGGATTGGTCCAACGGCGGACCCAAATGTTTTCAACCCTTCAAGTAGATAATTCAAAGCAAAGGCTGAAAGGGATCTGAATTTCTTTCCAGAACTGAACGCAATGCGCGAGGGGATTTCCGCCCTAAAGAAGAATGAGACATGAGACCTTATTCCATTGCCTGCTGGAGTAAAGCAAAGGTGGTTCGCGAAGCTCTCTTCATCCTTTCTTTTTTGGTTACAGATGGAGATCCATAGGTCTCCCATGTTATACTTGACTTTACCTTTCCCCTCCGAAAGACGGTGACGACGTGAAGACGTCTTGCCTGAGATTCGGGGCAGATGCTATATGGTTTTATCCGTCCACCTCTCCGAAGATGCCAAGTTGATCTATGGCACCGTGTATCGGAGGTTTAGACGGATGCGGCCGATGTAGCAGACTTCGTCAGATTCCCCCTCGCTAGAGGGGTTTTTTATTGTGGGGACGCTTTTCCCTACAGGCGCAAGCCCCTGCAGTTAATTACGCTACCGCATCGCGGTAGCCACTTTCTCCTTCTCCAGAATTTCACTTCGTGTCGTGTGTGTTTGTTTTGTTTGTGGTTGCCCGTGGATTGTATACGGAGACTGAGTAATGCCGTCGCCCGTAGGACGTGGATTAGTCCAAATCCGTATTTACTTAGATTTGGGTTTGGTGTTTTTAGTTTAAGGATACGTTAGCCGTATTGAGGCTAAGATCAACTTAAACGTTCGTTAAGGATACGTTAGTCTAATTTCCAGACTAAGATCTACTTAACGGGATCGTCTAGATCCATTTCCAGTTTAGGGACATGGTGGTCCATTTAATATATGGCCGTCGGGACCCGTCACCTCTCTGACGACGTTGAAGGATTACAACGACATGTGTCAGAGGAGTTCGGAGATGTACCCTTGAACCAAAGTTGATTGGGGGTCTTATAGTCCAATTTGGGACTAAAGTCTGTTTGAATGTTTAAGGATACGTTAGCCATATTTGAGGCTAAGATCAACTTAAACGGAATCGTTTAGATCCAACAAAAGAGCATTTGGGAGCTCTATTGTTCCAGTTTAGGGACGTAGTGGTCATCGCCAGTTTAGAGACGTGGTGGTCCATTATTAGTTTAAGGACGTTTCGGTCCGATATTAGTTTAAGGACATTTCGGTCCGATATTAGTTTTAAGGACGTTTCGGTCCACGAGTTTAAGGACCCCGCAGTCCGTATTGATGTGTGGTCGTCGGGACCCGTCACCTCTCTGACGTCGTTGAAGGATTACAACGATAGGTTTCAGAGGAGTTCGGAGATGTACCCTTGAACCAGAGGTAAATTGATTTAGGAGAGCAATCTTGCTCAGTCAATTTAATTTGAGAATTTACGGCCACGATTGGGCTAAGTCCAGTTGAAAAATGTTCAACACTTTTATTTGATTTTGGCCTATTAGGCCTGTACTAGGGCTTGGCCCATTTTTAATAATGCATAGCATTATTCTTGGTCTCTGTTGGACCTTTATTTGGGCTCTGCCCCTTTTAAAATAATGCATTGCATTATTTATTATTTTGTTTGGGCTCTGCCCATTTATAAATGATGCAGAGCATCAATTTTGTTTGGGCTCTGCCCTTTTTATTGCATTGCAATTTAATTTGGCCTACTAGGCCTTTCTGATTTGGGCCTGCCCCTTTAGTAAAAGAAATGCATTGCATTTAATACTCTGACAGTGCCCCGCGTGGCTTGTCAGGCGCTTTGCGCCAATTGAGGAGCACAAGGCGCAAACTCATATGGTGATGACACGTGTCACGATCTGAAGAGCGCAAGCGCAACAGCACAGTGCGCTGTGTCAGTGTGCTGCGCTGTTGCGCTGCTGACACGTGGCGCTCCCTGGTGGCTTGCGCCGACACAGGAGCGCAACAGTGCTATTTTTCAAGTGCAAAGCATTGTTTTATCTTTTGATCAATTTTAAATCAAAGAAGACAAGTTTTTCTTGTTTTTAAAGAACCAATGGTTCATAAGTGCAAAACACTATTATTACTTATTTTTCTTTTTATTGAAGATCATTGATCTTCTTCTCAGATCAATCAATGATCTGTTTATAAGAGAATTTTCTCTTTTTTCTAAAGGTTTTTACCTTTTTTGTTCTTGAGGAATTCTCTCCAATTCTTCAGAGTTCTCAATGATAATGTTGATAATTTTGGATTGAGGTTTAGAGTCCTTTATATAGTGCCCATAAATTAGTTAAATTTGTTAAAGAGATCTTTCTCTGAGTGATTTGAGGAATTTTCCCCATCGTTGAATTTTTGATCCAAGGGCTCCTGTTTTACAGAAGAAAATCTTCTTGTTTTAATAAGAACGGAAAGATTTCTTTAAAATTTTAATTCTGTTTGGCGCAAATGCCCCAGCGCGTGACGCGTGACACGTGTCACGCAGCGCACAGCGCAGCGCAACTGCGCTTGCGCAACTGCGTTGACATGTGTCGCGTAGCACAACTGCGCTGACACGTGTCGCGCAGCGCACAGCGCAGCGCAACTGCGCCGACACGTGTCGCGCAGCGCAGCGCTTGCGCAAAAGCGACTGCGCCGACACGTGTCGCGCAGCGCAGCGCTTGCGCAACTGAAGCTTTGCTTCTATTTGTTTTTTAATAGAGCTTTGCTCCAATTGGGCGCGCTGTCTTGGGCGCTGCGCTGACGTATCGGCGCCTGACACGTAGCGCGTTGCGCCCGGGATTTGAAGCGTTGCTTCAAATTTTGAATTTTGAATTTCAACAGAGCTTTGCTCTGATTGGGGGAAACAGTGATCTGTAATATCACCTAAAGCATGTACACGGTGACAAAGATAAATCAGATAGCATACTATCATCTTGAGTAAGATTGTCCTATCGGTATAGGTCATTCCTCAATCATTGAAATCACGTACCTGCGATCTAATAATTGACTTGAGGGCACTATATCCAACAGTTTATTGGTTCAATTGCTCAAATTTCTTCTGGTGCCCTATAAATGCCTGCACGTATTTTTAAGATGCTCTGATTGATTTTTTAACAAAGTTTTAAAATCAACAGCGGGCATGTCAACAAGAAAAAACGATTCGGAAAAATTGGTCGATCGACATTTTAACCTTGTGTAAACTAGCTAGTAAAGGTTTATGGGGTAGCTCTGATACCATGTTGGGTTACGATAGCGTCCTGGCCATTTACCAGGGCCGATGCGGAATAAAAATGATGTTTTAAAAAATCTGGCGCTAACGAATCCGTCTAGATCGAACCATAAACCTATACTAGCTACAAAGGACATACAAGCTAAAGAGTTAGAAATGGTTATACCGAACGAACCATGTCTTTCGGTCTTTTACCATCTTCATAAGCTCCTTGAGGCGTCCTGGATCAAGCTTGGCCTCCGGTCTTACTCTGTCGAAGATGATCCATCCGAGGGAGATGATGCAGGCTCTAGTTTTGCCTAGCGAAGCAACCGACGCTCCAAGATTGCTAGCAATGGAGAGTGGGGTGTGTAGGAATATCTCACTATATTTTTCTCTCATGTTTCATGCTCAAATGAGCAATCCAAGAAGAAGAAGGAGGAGGTGAGGAAAGCCATGGGCATGAGCAACTCAAGAAAATGGCTAAGTCTCCAAGAGTGTATGAAGAATGAATGTGTGTGTGAAGCATGTAGAAAGAATGGCCAAGTCTTTATGAACCACGCAAGAAAATATCTCATACATTTTACAATAAACAATCACTAGCCATACCTCTCTACATACCTCCAAGCATGTTCATGCCACCCCACCCTCCACCTCATTTCCAAATGATTTTCTAAAAAGAAAATCATATAATGAGCTGTCCATCTTCTAGAAGATATTCCGTATAAATACAGAATACAACCCGGTATCGTATCGAAATACATATACGCGAATTCGTATAAAAATACGAATAGCCAAGAGAGAAAATGAATAGTGAACAATAATACAAGAATACATATATAAATATATAAATATATATATATATATATATTATTAAATCAAAACTTGATTTAATAATCCGGCTCAATCTTAAGCCGCTAGTATTATCAACTGTCCGATAAAAGTCTGTGCAGCCTGTACACATATTTAATTGGACACCTGTATGTACCAACATACGTTATCTACATCATATCGCATGAACCGTAAAAACCCTCTGTGTGGGACTCTAAAGACTCGTTAATATGCTGGTGGTGGGTTTAACCATAAGCACGTCAGCGGCACTAACTGTATGTAACTGCTACCCAAGTATTGAGGGAAAAGGAAGGCCGACGAGCAAACTCATCCATACCCCTACTGAGCCTGTCCGCGACAATCTCCATACAGTCCGGTCTGTTTGTCTAAGAGTATCGCATATCGAGTCTAGAGGGTGGATAAAGTCAGACCCCTAATAACGCGATATTTCGTGTCGGTATGAAGCCTATCACCAACTGAGAAACTACTGATCCAAATCAGTAATTCTCGACTAGCTTGGCCAATGTTTTCTGGTGATAGCCACCCGTGCACCGCGCGACATCAACCCCCAATACCGGGAGAGACGAATCCCCGATGATCCGCTCACTGCCTCCATGTGGCTCGGGACTGTACCCAACTAAAACCTGTTTGCACGACTCCTTTGAACCATGGTAGGGTAGTAATTAAAACACAGTGGGAACTCACACGAGACAAATGACGATCTTAGGTCGACAGACTAACCTGTACACATGTCACCTGGGAACTGCTATCTGACAATAGGTATAATACCAACTAGCATATTTCTGGCGAGTCCGTCCAGCGTACTCATACCCAATAAGCGTCTGTATACTATCTTAGGTGACTTACTGACACCAATGGCTTGTGAGACCGGCCACCGCCTTTCGTCGGGGTCTTGATAAGTACACACTAGTCTACTCCGGAGTATCGATACCCAGCCTTGATACTCCCTCGATTAGGGACATTTAAGGATGTGCTTATAGACCACACAGCTCCCACGTATATGATCGCCATCATAATGTTGGTAGTCAAGAAAGAATCTTATGGGCTCTATCAACATGTAATAGTGATATGTAATACCACATAATGCATGTACATGGTGATAAAGGAAAACCAGATAGTATACTATCATCTCGAGTAAGACTGTTCTACCCGTATAGGTCCACCCTCAATCATCATAATCGTATGCCTACGATTGCAATAATTGATTTGGGGGCACTATAGCCAACATATTTTCCTTGTTATCTATTTTAACAAATAGATCTCTGGATCCAAGATCCGACGGTGCGCATACACCTTGAATTAATATGTATCAATTCTAATTTTTTTGTTAGGGATTTACCGTAATAAATCTCTCTCCTACAAATAGGAGCCCTCTGGGAGGAAAATAGGGATATACAGAATGAGGGATAAGTTTTGGTCTCCATCATCATTCTTAAAGAAGCCGAGAGCCTTTTTCTAAAAGAGGAAGATCCTCTTTAATCTCAAACCCTAGTCTTAACTAGGTAAATAAAAAGAGAAAACTCATTTTTCATTCATAAGGCATCGGTTTTATTTAGAATTTCGACTCTCATATATAAGATCAAAAGATCTTGGGGTTCATTTACTTTCTATGAAGGTTTAGTCTTTCATGAAGGAATCAATCATAAGATCTAAGACTTGGAGAGAGACTTCATTCGAAAGTGTTTCAATACATAAGAGAATCGAAACTTTTGCTTCTTTATGAGTTTTGACTCCTTCGAAATCGATGATTCCTTGAATGTTATTAACTTTCATAGAAAACATGTCTCACCTAAATCTTAGGGCGCACCTATACGAGCGCATGTATCATAAAAGCGCATCCTAAAATATGCAGAAAGATAGAATTTTAACTTAATAGAAAGCAAAATTTTCATGGGCGCACCCCATAAATCTGAGCGTACTATAGAAGCGCATCTCCCAAAATGTAACTAATCGAAGTTTTGACTTCGCTGAAAACAAAAGTTTTTTGAAAAGGGCAAATACCTTTTGCAAAAATATAAAACACACCATGCGCTGCGCCATGTGAAAAGCACGTGTGCCAATACTAAGTGCGCTCTTCTAAGGTGCCGCGTTGTTTCACCATATAAACATGTGCATCACGTGCGATATACGTGCGCGTGCGCCAGACAGGATGCCAAATCCTGTCCTATCGTGCGCCAAGTAAGGCAAACGCACCATGCGCCATGCGCATGAACCGATGCTAAACGCATCCCATAAAGGCGCAAGCGCGCTTGATGCTAAGCAAAAACTTGAAAACTTAGTAAATAAATAAGTATGGAAGCATATGCTTCATATATGATTAAATGATCAATCGAGAACATGTTCTCAAGATATGACTAAATCATCTAAGTTGATCTTAGTTCTCAAATAAAACTAATGATTCTTAGATAAGGCTTATGCAAACATGCGAACCCATGGACCTCACAAATATGGGAAATGCGTCCTAAGTTCACTGCCGTCGTCAAATCAAAACATCAACGTAGATCTTGTCAAGTAAGTGCTTGACCCAAATCATGAAAAGATAAGTACGGATTTGGACTAATCTGCGTCCTGCGGGCGACGACATAAATTAGTCTCCGTATACGATCTAAGGGCAACCCAAAATAAACTAAAACACGACACATGAAAAGGTAATCTGGAGTGCAGAAAATTGTTGTCGTACGCGACAACGTAATTAATTATAGGGGTTTACGCCTGTAGGAAAAAACGTCTCCACAATCAATAAACCTCATATCCGTGAGAGGGAATCTAAAACTCAGCTATATCGGTCGCATCCATTTAAACGTTGAAGTTATAAATCAACTTAGTATGTTCGGAGAGATGGATAGATCAAAACTATGCATCTGCTCCCTCCCCAAATTCAGGCTAGATGTTCGACACCAGTTCGTCTCCGGTTTTCGGTGATAAACATTCTTCTTCCAAATTATTCTCTGTCTTATTTCTTACAGTTTCTGGTTTCGGATGTCACCAGGGCCGGTTTCGGTGATGTGGATTTCGGGAGGGGGAAGGCGGTGTACGGCGGTCCCACGAAGGGCGGTGTGGGGGCCATTCCGGGGATGGCGAGTTTCTACATTCCGTTTAAGGATGGGATCGTCGTTCCGGTTTGTTTGCTTGCCACTGCTATGGACAGGTTCATCGCCTAGATCGAGAGATTGACTGCTCGGGAACCAGTTACTACAGCTGCAGACAACTCCACCCCCTTCATTTTATCTGCACTCTGAGATACGAGTGGTGTACTGCTGGAGGGTAAAAAATAGCATAGAATTGATTTTGAATAATGATCCACTTAAAGGACTATATATATATATTTTTTATCTTATTATGCTGGACATGGATTAAGCTACCTAATATAAAGAACGATTTTGAACTAGACCAGAACAGTAGGTAAAAATAATCTTACCATCCTCTTAATCCAAAAATTAAATGCCAACACAAACACTCATCTTTATCTTTCTTTTTACCTTTTCTGTTAATCGAAATCGAGTTACATGGGCTGCTGTCAACCGCAGCGCTCTTGAGTAAAGTTATACAACCGCAGCTATGTGGCCGATCTCAATCCCATTATTGCCATCTAAAATTACATTTATGCTTCATGAACAACCTTAAAATAAAATACTTGTTTCCCATGTGCAAACATATTGGAGGTTCCAACAAACTCCTGTACAATTCATTAAGAGGGCTTAGATTATAAATCCAAGATCATTATTGAATGGGCCAAGCCCAAAATAAAATCCGCCTTAGCCCGGCTCAACAGGATAAAGCTCCCTTATTAGCCATACTTGTTTATCTCTATAATAGAGAAAATGTGTCATATGAGAGAATTTCCTCATGCGTCGAGAAATACTCCCTTCATGATTTTTTTCAACGTTCGGCATCCATCACCCCCATCTTTATCATCTAAGATGTGGATACACCAAATTTCATATGATTTCATCACCTTTTCTAATGATGCTCAGTATTGGCGATCTCCAAGATCAGGACACGTGGCAGATGACGTGTCTCAGAGCTCAGAAGAAAGGGCCACAGGGGCCGACCAGGCCATCCCTGTACTCGACCTGCAAGCACAAGCTGGCTCACCTCAGAGCCCCCTGGAAATTGGCCTCCTCGGCCTCTCAGCTCGCCCCGAGCTGCCACAAGACCAAGATTCCTCGGCCCTCTCACTCGTCCCCGAGCTCCCCAGCCGAGACTATCTTCCTCGGTCCTCCGACCGACCGACTCCACCACTCACAGGCGCAACCGCCACTCGGCAAATCTCACCAAGTGCAGATTCTCCGCCAGCAACATCTCACATTCCACGCCATCACGATCCCTATTAATGGGCGATCCGCTCTTTACGCAGGCGTGACGTCGGGAGCGTAACTGCCGGCGAGATTCTCGCGCCAGCTGCTGCGTACTACCGCCACTATATAAACCCCCATCACAGAGGGGTCAAGTAAGCCATTTTTACTCCACTTAGCCGTTACTCTGCTCGGATCTCATACTAACTTGATCGTTGGAGGGTCCTCGGTGGTACCAAACCACCCCGGGGCTTCCTTGCAGGTATTCGGCGCTAAACTCCTCAAATCACTAATCTCGTCAAAACCCATTGAGACCCACATGCAATAGGTAATCACCTCCAAAATCCACCGGGAGATCGACGGAAGACAACATCTGAAGGAGACCCGAAAAGGACCTCCATCAGTTGGCGCCGTCTGTGGGAACTAAACTCCACAAAAAAACAAAGTTAGCCTTCCGATCTCCATCTATATGGTAAGCAACCACCCTGAAGATCCAGATACCAGCCGCCGCCTCCCCCTCACCGGGAACGCGGATAAACCTCCTCCGGTGACCATCATCAACACCCTCGCCAGCCGAATAGATCGGCTACAGTCCCTCGTGGAGGCGCTCGTCCGTGTCCAAACGGCCGGGCCTGGGCCCCAGATCGCCACTCCTCCACCTCTAGAAGGCTCTGCTTTCGTCGGCACGGCTGACCACAGGTAGGCTACGACTCCTGGCCACAGATCTCATGGGACGATACTCCCTGAGGCCCGCTAGGCGCCCCACGGCTCCACACCAAGGTCCGCCACCAGAGCGCCTCGCCTCGAGCCTCCTCGCGACCCTTACCCCCCTGAGGAGATGTCGGTCACCTCGCCTGTCCACAGGCACGATCGATACCCCCTCCATCGACGGGGTCGCACAGAGGGGGCTCGCCACGATGGCTCGAGGGCCACCTCGCCTGGGGATCTGAGGGACCTCATCGAGAGGAACCAGGGCCGTGCCCAGACGCAGGTCTCCCACAGCAGAGGCCAGGGATCATAAGGCGCCGAATCCTCGGGGTACCACGGCCGACTCGACGCCCTCAAGAATAAGATCGGGGGCATGCGCTGGGAAGGTCACCTCTCGGGCGACGGGGCTAAGTACGCCGCCGACTTGCTCACCAAACCGTTCACCGAGGGACTGCTCGCTGTCCACGTCTCCTCGCGCAACAAGCCCTCGAAGGTCTCTCTACTCGACGGGAAAGCCGACCCGAAAGACCATATGGATGCTTTCACCGCGGGGATGAGCTTTCAGGACCATTCCGACGCCGTCCAGTGCAGGGCCTTCCCAGCCACCCTCATCCGCACAGGTCGGGACTGGTTCCGAGGGCTCGAGCCTCGCTCAATCTCGACCTTCGACGAGCTGGCTACTCAGTTCCTCGGCCACTTCGTTGGGAACCGTCGGCAGAAGCGCACGGTCGACTACCTCTTTACAATTAAGAGTAGGGACAAGAAGACGTTCAAGGCTTACATCACCCGCTTCTACAACGCCCTCCTTAAGGTCCCCGAGCACCGGGACGAGACCGGCGCTCAGATCTGGGCTTAGGAACAAGGAGTGGTTGCGCTCCTTTGCGTTGGCACAGCCTAAGACCATGGCCGAGGTCAAGGCGTGGACCGAGCGTGAGATTTAGCTGGAGTCCGAGGTGAACGCGAACCTCCCCCGACCAGAGCGGTCCGACCAGAAAAAGAGGGCTCGAGAAGAGAGGCCGGAGCGTCAGCATCCCTATCACCCGAAGTTACAGGAGTACACCCCGCTCAACATCTCCCTCGCAGTATTACTAGAGGAGACCCAGGACGAGGGGTTCTTCAAGTTCCCTCCAATCCTGCGTCAGGCCTCGAAGCGAACCCGGGGCCCTTACTGCGCCTTCCACCGGACGCTGGGCCACGCCACGGAGGATTGTAAGCAACTTCGGGACTACATCGAGGAGCTCATCCGATCGGGGCACCTCGTCGCCTACTTGAGGGACAAACGGCAGGCCGACTGCGAGTAGGAGCAGCGTCCCCCACCCACCGAGCTGACCATCAGTCAGATCATACTCGTTTCGGCAGATGACCAGTCCGGCGCTCAGGGAGCCCCATACCCGGTGCCGAGCACGAAGACAAATAAGCCTCCGAGGGGCCCGGGTCACGCTAATAAGGTCATCTATTAGCCTGTACTTTTCTTTTAAGACAATGTAAACTCTTCCTAGGGTCTGTTGTTAATTTAATAAAGATCAATGGAACATTGCGAAAAAGAAGGAAATGTCTCATTTATTCAAAAGGTATTATGGGCTCCTCAGCCGTACAATAAAAAAGAAAAAGAAAACTACAGCAGCGGGGGAAGGGGGTGCGGAGAGCACTGCTCATGGTACTCGGTAAAGATCTCCGCCAGCCAAGGCCTTACGAGATCTAACCTCGGCCCTCGATTGCCCCCGCGCGTGTTGACCCCGAGCCTCAGTTCGTAGCACTCACGGACGAGCGCCACTGAGCGAGCCAGCCGATTCATGGAGATCAGGCCGAAGCGCCTCAGAGACCTCAGCTTGCCCATGGCCTCGTCATAGAGCTGCTCGGACAGGGGGTTGTAAAGCCCCAGCGATGCCCTCCAGATGGAGTACATCAGCAGCTGCAGCAGGGAGGAGCGTTGGGAGAGCAGCCGGCCGAAGTGGTCTTCGATACTCGCATAGACCAACTGCACCGTTTTCTCGGTGCAGTTCTGGTCGTAGAGGTATACGTCTTCGAAGTGGACGATTTCGGGGATGGTAAAGGGGAAGTCCTGCATTCTCGACGATCTGTTTACGAAGAAAGGAAGGACCAGTGCTCCTTCAGCCTTATAAAGCCCACTGCGCCCCAACGGAACTCAACGGTCGCCCGCTCTCACCTAAGAAGTCACTGCCACGCGGCGATCATCGAGCCTTCTCTGGCAGAATCGGAGCGACGCGACCCTGGCGCTTCGCCTCCCCCTACATTCAATGCGCATGTTACGCGCACACCCGCCGCGACCGTTCCTATTCCCCATACCTGCAACTGGATGGTCAGGCGAAACCTCATGAAGATTCAGCCGAGCAGCTACCCTGCCCGGTTATCCTTAGCCGGCCTCCTAAGGCCCCTCCAACGCTAACGATCAAAGTCCTCCGTAGAGGCAGCCGAGCGGCTCCCCTGCTCGGCTATCCCTGGCCGGTAGCTTCCCTACTCGCAACGCCAGGGATCAAAGCCCTCGCCAAGAGGCAACCGCGCAGCGTCACTGCCCGGTTATCCTTAGCAGGCCTCATACGACCCCTCCAACGCTAAGAATCAAAGTCCTCCGTAGAGGCAGCCGAGCGGCTTCCCTACTCGGCTATCCCTGGCCGATAGCTTCTCTGCTCGCAATGCCAGGGATCAAAGCCCTCGCCAAGAGGCAACCGCGCAGTTTCACCGCCCGGTTATCCTTAGCAGGCCTCCTACGGCCCCTCCAACGCTAATAATCCAAGTCCTCCTTAGAGGCAGCTCAACAGCTACCTTGCTCGGCTATCCCCGGCTGGTAGCTTCCTACCACGACCAACAGGGATCAAAAGCCCTTCTAGAGGCAGTCAAGCCCGAGGATCCCTCGCTCGGTTATCCTTCAGGACAAAAGCCCTCGCCAAGAGGCACCGGACAGTAACCTTGCCCGGCCAAGGGTCCTTGGTAGGCTTCTTACAGCCTCTCCCGCGCTAAGGACCAAAGTCCTCCCAGAGGCAGTCGAGTCCTTGCTCGGCTATCCCCGGCTGGTAGCTTCCTACAACAACCGACAAAGATCAAAGTCTTCGCCAAGAGGCACTGGGCAGTAACCCTGCTCGGTCCCCGTCCTGAAGGATCAAAGCCCTCGCAAGAGGCAACCGAACAGCTACCCTGCTCGGTCATCTCCGGCTGGAAGCTCCCTATCCATGACGCTAGGGATCGAAGCCCTCGCAAGAGGCATCCGAGCGGCTACCCCGCTCGGTCATCCCAGGCTGGTAGTTGCCTACCCACGATGCCCGAGATCAAAGCCCTCGCCAACCGCGCAGCTTCACTGCTCGGTCATCCTTAATGGGCTTCTTACAGCCTCCCAACGCTAAGGATCAAAGTCCTCCTTAGAGGCAGCTCAGCGGCTACCCTGCTCAGCTATCTCCGGCTGGTAGCTCCCTACCCATGACGCCAGGGATCGAAGCCCTCGCAAGAAGCATCCGAGCGGCTACCTCGCTCGGTCATCCTAGGCTGGTAGTTGCCTACCCACGACGCCAGAGATCAAAACCCTCACCAAGAGGCAATCGCGCAGCTTCACTGCCCGGTCATCCTCAGTGGGCTTCTTACAGCCCCTCCAACGCTAAGGATCCAAATTCCTCCCAGAGACGGTCGAACCCGACCCTCGCTCGACCATCCCAGTTAGTGGTCGTTGCTCGCAACGCCAGAAATCAGAAGCCCTCACCAAGGGGCAACTGAGTAGCTTCCCATTCATGCTCGGCACAAATACGGCAGACATCCTTTTGCCCATCACATGTAGAGGATCCGAAGCCCTCAAAAAGGGGCACCAAATCCATCCAAGTCTGAGCGATCCCCCCCGACTTTGGGGCCATAGAGACGCCTCCTTCTCAGCAGCGCTTGGCACGCTTGGCAAGTAATCGAAATCAACTCGACGAACGATCGCTAGATAGATAGCTGACCTGACATGGAAGCCCAACAGTGCAAGCAGAGATATTTTACGAGCATTCTTCACAAACAGAAGCTAAAATGCAAACCGATGAAACCAAAGGAAAAAGTTTTATTACCAAAGGCAAAGTCTTTACAAAGGGTATTTTTTTTGGGCTCCCCAGCCTTACAAACTGCCCGGAGGCTTACAAAAATTCTAAAAGCAACAAAATAAAAGAAGGAGGAAGATGGGGGCTTTAGGGCTCGGGGCCGGGCGCGACCTCGGGACCCTCGACATCTGCCACGAGACGAGCAGGGTCCTCGGCGACTTCCTCGTCAGGAATCTCTTTCCCCTGCTCCTCGGCGACCGCGAGGGGTATTCGGCCTGGAGCTCTTCGTCGACGAACTCCGGCATCCAGGCCTTAACGGCATCGAGGGCCTCGTGCCAGATGAGGGTTGTGGCCACGGCTAGATCATCATAGAAGTCCTTCGACTTCTTGTAGCCCTCCACCGCCTTTGCCGCCGAAAGGTCGGCCAACCTCGCCGCTCTCAGGTCGGCCGACTTCGCCGACTCAGCCGCCACCCCCAGCTCCTTCCGGAGGGTCTTCACCGTCTTCTTCAGGTTGCCGGCGAGCACCTGAGCGTCCTCAAGCTTGGCCTCGGTAGCCACGGCGGCCTCGCGGTACCGGGCAACCTCCCGTTTCCCGGCCTCCACCTCGCCCTCCAGGGCGGCAACCCTCGCCATCACCGCCTCCAGCTCCCGCTTGGAGCTCTCCCCCGGCGAGGCGAGCTGGCCCGCAGCTTTCATCACTGGGGCTATCACTTCGTCCTCCATGCGTAAGGCAAGGGCAATATGCTGGAGAACCTAAAAGATAGGAAAGAGATCAGAAAAACGAAGGAGGCACCGAACCTCACAAAAGACCAAACACTTACCTGCACGGACTCCTGGGCGATAGGAGCCATCTGAGCCCTGAAGGTCCCCCCGGGGACTCTACCCCCTGCCGATGTCTCTATTTCATGCAGCAAGCAATTCGCGACGGATAGCCCTGAAGGCACTGCGAACTGGAGGCCCCCTTCCTCCACCATGATCGGCGAGGACGGGCCCCGGGAAGACCTCCAGGAACTCCTCTTGAGCGGTTCCGAAGGAGAGCCGATCTCCTCCTCTGAGACCGGGTCCTCCAGAATCCGAGCCCGCTTCTGGCCCGACACTCTGCTAGGCCTCGGGGCGGGATCCGCCCCTGAACGCTCTCGGGACGCGACCACCGGAGGAGAAGGAGCCAGGGCAGACTTTGAGTGGGAAGAGCTGGCACCCCAGCCTTCGCGACCTTCCTCGGCTGGCGCATGGAGGCTTTGAGCTCATCCATATCCATGGGTCCTGCACAAAACCAAATGCAAAGAAGTCAGCGACACAAGCAATATACAAACCAAAAAGCAAGCCCAACTTACCGACGAACTCAATGGGGCTGAGCCCGACCCAACTCAGAACCCTCTCAGACAGCAGCATGTCGAACCGGGGGATGGCCTCCCACGACGCCACTCTCACCGCGGCGGGGTCATTGGACTGGTTCCCCGGCAAGCATTTTTCCCTCGACCACTTGGTAGGCACGAGCCGGTCCTCACCCTCGGGAGGGGAAACGAAGAAGAACTTCTTCTTCCAGTCGTGAATGGAAGAAGGCAGAGCCACAACCCCTGTCCCGGCGGCGCCCCCCTGTCACTTTCTAAAGGAGAGGTAGACCCACCTCGGGTCGCCTGCTCGACCCTTAGGATGATTTTTGAAAACGAGAGAAGAATCGAGGAGGGAGAGGCTGAAATGAACCGCCTGTAACTTCAGGTGGATCAGGAACCCGAGGAGGATCCTCCATGAGTTCGGCATTAACTGGCCAGGGGCTAACCTGAAGAAGTTCAGCGCTTCGACGACCTCGGGAGAGAAGGACAGGCGCATTCCACCCCAAAAAGCTTCCAAGTACAGGGTGATCTCCCTACCACGTACTTGGTCCACCCTCTCTCCCTCCTTGGCCAGACGAAGCGTATAACGTGAGGAGATGTGGAAGCGAGCCCGAGCATTGGCGAGCTCGTCCTCATGCCTCACCCAACACGAGGCGCCGGGGGCAGCATCTACCGCCTCCTCCCTGGGGGCTGCCCCCGCCGCACGATCCCGAGAAGACTCAAGCTCAACTAAAGGGAGCCTAGAACCTACTCCTACCACATCTACAGATTCCCTGAAAGAAGACATCTAACCTGAAGAAGATGGATTCTCGGGAAACGAAAGCAAAAGAAAGGAGAAGAACGCCGAGCAGCCAAGGCTTAGAAGAAAGGAAGTATGAAAGAGTAGGGGCCCTGGAGTGGGCCCCACCTCTACTTATCACCGCAAACGACCTCATCCAATGGCGCCCTTCATCTCCCGCTAAAACGTCTTCTCGCGTTCAACGGCTCCGATTGCTCCACTTGTCGTTCCCACACTGAACCGCGCCCCGTCAGACACCGCAGGTCTGTACACGTCGCATCGGCCAACCGATGCTCGACACGTGGACTGTCGCTTCAGTGGAAGGATGCATGAACAGGCGCACCTTACTTAAATGCACAGATCTCGCTCTGATTCGCTGGCAGAAAAGACAGCTGACAGCCCGGGGACGCGTCCCGACGAAACCTTAGGAGGGAGCGCACCCCGGGCGGCCCGGCAGTCCACTCCCGACCTGACCCGCCAGCTGGTCGGGACAAGAGTGGGGGGCTAATTATGATGCTCAGTATTGGCGATCTCCAAGATTAGGACACGTGGCAGATGACGTGTCACAGAGCTCAGAAGAAAGGGCCGCAGGGGCCGACCAGGCCACCCTTGTACCCGACCTGCAAGCACAAACTGGCTCACCTCAGAGCCCCCTGGAAATTGGCCTCCTCGGCCTCTCAGCTCGCCCCGAGCTGCCACAGGACCAAGATTCCTCGGCCCTCTCGCTCGTCCCCGAGCTCCCCAATCGAGGCCATCTACCTCGGTCCTCCGACCGACCGACTCTACCACTCACAGGCGTAACCGCCGCTCCGTAAATCTCACCATGCGCAGATTCTCCGCCAGCAACATCCCACGTTCCACGCCATCACGATCCCCATTAATGGGCGATCCGCTCTTTACGCAGACGTGACGTCGGGAGCGTAATTGCTGGTAAGATTCTCGCGCTTGCTGCTGCGTGCTACCGCCACTATATAAACCCCCATCACAGAGGGGTCAAGTAAGCCATTTTTACTCCACTTAGCCGTTACTCTGCTCGGATCTCGTACTAACTTGATCGTCGGAGGGTCCTCGGTGGTACCAAACCACCCCGGGACTTCCTTGCAGGTATTCGGCGTTAAACTCCTCAAATCACCAATCTCCTCAAAACCCATTGAGACCCACACGCAACAGGTAATTACCTCCAAAATCTACCGGGAGATCGACGGAAGACAACATCTGAAGGAGACCCGAAAAGGACCTCCATCATTTTCACTGTTGATTTAGTGAGTGCAAAATTAACGGTTTGCCGACAATATAACTTTTTACATTACTAATTCAACGGTGAAAAGCGGTGGAATCACATGAAATTTGGTGTATCCACATTTTAGGTGGTAAAGATGACGATGATGGATGCCGGTCATCAGAAAAAATCATGGAAGGTGTACATTTTTGAAGCCAACTAACCAAAAAGCGTTTAAGGACTTTTCTTCATTGTTGGTGTGTTGCGGGGGTGTGTGTATATATATAAAGCCCTTGTACTTTTTGAGGGGAAAAAAAAATAAATTCAGTCTTTTTTGGGTTATTTTTACCGAATTAGTCCTGTGGGCTTACAGAAATTACAAGCGAGCCATCCATCCATCATAACGCTCAAATCTCTGTCTCTTGCGTTCGATCCCTCCATTAATCCCTAATTCTTCTCTGCGACGGCGGCTGCTGTCGATTTCAACGGTTCAACTCCTCTTCGTGCCAAAGGTCAGCCATCGATTCTTCCTCTTATTTTGTTGATTTTATCAATTGAAATTAATAAATTGAACCCTAATTCGCGATGGATCTATGCCTTTTCCCATTGAATTTGTTTCTGTCTTGTTCAATTTAGAATTATTTTAGGGGAAACGTTAACCCTTTGTCTAATTTCATTAGGTGCGTGTCTAATTAGGTTAAAGTTACGCCCATTCCATCAATTCCCTGATTAAATCTTTGTCTCTTAATGCGCTGTGATGATTACTATAGGCTCTGTTACTAATTTCAATTTTCAAAGTCGGATAATATTGTGCTATTTAGTTGAAGATTGGATTTTGGAGCAAATTTGTTTAGCATTCTCATGTTGCTGTAATTGTTTGTTTTGTAAAGGATCACAGGCGGGTTATTTTTGGAAGGTAAACACCGCAGAAGTCTTGGAGTCTACTTCAGTATTTGTATGTTTCTTTGTTTGTTTAAGCATAATTTCCTTATCGTGAAGAACAATCGGTGTTTGATGTGAAGTTGGGGTTCTAATAGAATGATGAATCAAGATGGCGAGTCTATGACTAGTTTGGGTTCCAATTTGTCAAAGGTGATTGTTCCTAATTTGGTAATAGCTTAAAGTTTTGTTTAATACGTTATCAGGTTTGGTTTTTGATTCTCTGTATCATATGCCACTGCTAGTGATGTGTATTTATCTTTTGTGGTCCGTGGATGTTAATTCAGCTACTCAAATCATTATTACACCTTTAATATCTAGAGAAATGCCTAGTATAAAGAACATGAGCTCTTATCACATTGGAGGGTCGCTGAGGGGTGAGATAAGTCAGTCTAGCAAGTGGCTAATGCAATTAACATTTATTCAGATCCCGCAGAATGATATTACCTGCATCTTGTAACGGCTTGGCTTAATAAACTTACATATATCGTCGTCGTTATTTTACCATGAATTGTGAACTTTGATTTCTAGGCAACACCTTTACCCTATTCAGGGTTGAAATCTTCAGGTGTTCATGGGAAGAGTAGATATGCTGTGGATTTTTCTTGTCTAATTTATCAGATTGTATGCTGGTAGTATATTTCTTTAGAATGTGCAGGTTCATCTTATTGGCTAATTGTACAATTAATTTCTGTGCAATCCAATGTTTAGATACTTGAGTCAAATGAGAAAAATAAATATATTAAGTCGGTATGTTCGATGGAATAACTGATCACTTTTTAAAAAATAACTTAAACTGACTTTCGAATCAAGAAACTTGCTTTCGAACCTAATTGCATTATAAATTATTGAATATACATGAACACACATGAATTCAAATGTTGCATATGGTTTGTGCCGGGCAATAGAAAGCTTATTTTGGCCAGTTTGAGTACAACAGAAACTAGAAGCGAGAAAGTTTTATTTTGTAGAAATTGGGATTTTTGAAGGAGCAAGTCAAAGGTCCAAATAGAGAGAAGAATTTTTCTTTTTATCTTGCAACTTTTTTGTAGTTTAAACACTTAGATTTATATCTCCAGGTAGAGGAAGTAGAATGATAATGATAAAATACTGTCAGTGTGATATGCATAATTGCAACTATCCATGAAAACCCATCTCTGACATTAGGAGGACAAGCCTGAAACTGTTTTTACTTATCTGAAGAATAAATAATATTATCATTTATAATGATATATGATATGCTGTAACTATTCTCTTTAACGTGCTTCTATTTTCTTTTTCCTTCTTTTTTTTATATAAAAATTTGCATACATATTCAAGATGCTTATATTCTGCTCTTGCATGAGCTAGGCAATAATCGCTCAAACTTTGCCCTAGTATGTAGCCTTGTCACTTTCAAGCTTTTGCTATCCAAGATTTTGTACCCATCATGCATATCATCAAACCTTTGACTGATATATCCTTTGACCATTACTACAATATCAGGGCGTGGATACGGGTCAGGGACATGCATCTTATACGGCGGGGCATCATTCTTGGTCCTCATCAACAGGACCAGTTGCTGTTTCATGGAATTCATATGGGACGTCTAATGCTCCTGTTGAAAATGGTGCACCTACAAGTTCTGACTATCATTTTGATACACAGAGTGCTCAAAGTAGAGTTACTTCTGCTTCTAATGCATCCACATCATCTAGTTTTGGCGCAGCAAATATGACTCAAGATTATGCTAATTATGCACCTCAGTCAACTTCTACGCAACCTTATACATACGGCAATTCGGAATATCAAAATTATTACAATTATCAGCAGCCATCTAGCGGTTCTCCCTCTCAGCAAGCGGGAGCAATTCAAAACTCAGGTGCTCCTTATCAGTTGTTTAGCTCATTTCAGCATACAGGCTCTTATGCCGCTCCCACAAGTTATTCAAGCACTTACTACAATCCTGGTGATCATCAGTCGGCAGGATATCAAAGCAATGGCTACGTTAGTCAGCCCAACTATTGGAATAATGGAAGTTCTGGAAATTATCCTCAGTATTCGAACTACACACCGCCAGTTGCAAATTCTACCCAAGTAACTAGCAATGTACCGTCAAATTCTATTCAGTATCAGCAGTATGCTCAGTGGCCTTATTATAATTATCCACCTGCTCCTGCTGTTAGTTGTGCTCCAGGGACGACGAATGTGTTGGCTACCAATGCTCCTCCTGCTTGCCCTGCTCCAGCTCCAAGTGCTGGCTATCAATATCCAAGCAACCAGCCGCCGCCACCTGGTACTACATCATGGAGAAAAGAATCTGGTCCTTTAGAATCTTCTTTTTTGCAGGTTTGGATCTTTTTTTAACCTACCTATACATATCTAAAAAAGAAATAGGTGGTTTACAGGACACTGTGCTCACACATGTTTGCCTACTCATGAATATTATCTGAAAGTAGTTTTCTGCCTTAAGTATACTATTATACAATAAGTAAAATCCATCCATTGTTACACATACTGATACATTTTGATATTATTCAGTTCCCTTGAATTTTGCCTAAAGATAGTTAGGTCAGAGTGATATCATTCCTAACTTTTTTTATAATCATTACAGGATAAAAACAGTGTGACAACATATAATTTAAACGGCTCTTCTGAAGTTGCAGCTCCGGCATCCCAGGGCCAACAAATGAATCAAATGCTCTCGCACTTTCAACCGCCTACTGATTCGCCTTCTCTGACCTCTAAAATATGTGAAGTTCAACATTTGAATACGTATTCTCAAGGTCCAATATTACAGGCCTCTTCTACTAATCATGTTCCTGAAAATTTCCAAGCTCCTATGCAGACCGCCATGTTGGATACACACCGGGTAAGCAAATTGCAGATTCCTACAAATCGTAGAATTGCTTCAGGGTTGGCATTTGGCGTGTCAAAAGACGATAAGGAAAGCTCAACGGTTAATGCGTCTTCGAAACCGGTCTTCGTCAGCGTTCAAGTACCAAAGCCTAGTAATATATTGCCCTCTCATGATGATTCTGATGCCATAATCAAGGTGAACATTTTCTGTCTTCTGACTTTTTTTAACCTTCCAGTTGGGGTGTTTCTTTAAACGACTGTTATTATATATCTAAACACATTGCCAAAAGAACATTTTTTGTAGTTTCATGTTTTGTGTGTGGGGTTGCTGTCCTATATTGGTTGCAGAAACATTGGCATTCAGAAAATGTTATCTTGGTGGTGCATCTTTTTATTCCTCCAAATATGTTATATCTGTCAGTTGCATATTATTTTCTAGTTAATCAAGAAAAATTGCACGGGCTTTGTTGTGAAGTTCTCTTTCTGAATTTTATTTTGGGTGGCCTTTTTATTTTGCACTTCACAGGGTGCTCTCCCTGCATCACTCCGTACTTATGTAGAAAGGACTTTTGCTCGTTGCAAGGATGATGCACAGTGGACTGCTAACCAGAAGGTTATGAAGGAGGTATGATTCCAACCCTTAAATTTTTTGATATTTTACTGCAATTAATATGCAATTGTTCTTATAGCACATTGCCTTGTGAGTGGAGTTGTGTAATTGCTGTCTCTTATCCTCTTTTAGCATATTATTTTATATTTACACAACATATACTTCTCAAATGCATGCTTTGGTTTTCGTTCCTCATGTTTGAAATGTTAATTTTGGCCTGGTTATTTACTGGAATAGCTTGTGCTTTCAGCCTGATTACTATTGAAGAAGAAGGCACTGAATTTGTCAATTGGAAATCAAAGCTAAGTTATATGCACCTCGATCTGTATTGTGTCATATTTCTATATCATATCGGCAACATATCGGTAACAACATATATAGGATGGAGTAAATGCCCCTTATAGGAAAGCATGGCAAGTGATATTTAGCTTGATCCTAAATGCGCCATATTATATATCACACATTAGCAATATGTCACGACGCTATATATAGATTAGATATGTCACTTGTAGGAAACCAGAGCAAGTGATATTTAGTAAAGAGTACTTACCCTGATCTGTATTGTATCTTAATATATATCACACATGGGCAACATATATAGGATGGAGTACATGTCATTTATAGTCTTATAGGATCAGTTAAATAAACTTTTTCTGTTTATTTGTTATTTTTTTATATACTTGAATGATAGATAAATTTGAGGATTGGCAGTTTCCTGAAGTGTAAAGGAATTCTGTTTTAAAAACATTTACGGTTGTTTTCTTTTATATGTTTAGAAAGGCAATCGTTTTATGGTAAGGATGCTAGAATTATCTGTTAGCGGGTTCCGTAAAATTCACAAGGACACAAATAATTTCTTTTAATCTTCATTAACACTAATTAAGGTTTAGGGCGAGGCTTTACATGTGGCTTTTATTTTGGTTCTGTACCTTCTTCTAACTTTCAGTTTCAGCAGCTTTTGTGGTTTTGGCAGACCTTCAAATTTATACTATGAACACTGACACGGCTAATGGTTATAGTTGTAATAAATGTCATACAGCAATACTGATAAATCATAAATTATTTGATGGGTTTATCAATTCTGTTGAAATTGGAACAAGTTCTATTGGGATATTCATTGACGTTCAAACCGACACGGCATCTCATCGTAAATAACTTCATATTTTATTTTCTCTATTATTCATGGAGAATGTGAAGAAACTACATTTATTTTTATAATTTTATTGCTTTAAAATGACACATGAATCCAAGCAAGATCATATTAATTAATCTTTAATTTTCCTTGCACTACATCTACATGTTCAGAAAGAGGTGAAATTCCTTTAGGCAGGAATGGGAAAATAATGGATGAAAACAGAGATGGCACAGTGGGGAATAAGAATCTATAGATCGTCCCATTACAGAATCACATGGGTTTTATAATATCAATATTGAATAAAGATCTAATTGCCCACTAAGTAATTTAATCTTTATTTTTATAATGTAATATATTAAATAGGAAAGACACTGGTAGGATGTCCTTAGGATTACTACATGCACCTGGAATGTCAACAATAAGCAGTGTGGTTTCCTGCCCCCCCCCCTCCCAAAACACACACACACACGTCCCGCCCCCAATGGATTCTTGTCGCCCACACAAAGAAAAAAACAGTGCTAATTGAGATTGTTGAAGTGGATGCTCGCATGATGTATGTAGATATTACAATCTAAGATGGAAGCTAATAGTTGCTATTACATCATTATGTGTAACCAAGAGTAGAGGTAGTTGTGGCTTAATGTTTGGATTATTTGTGTGGACGGATTCTGTTTGGAATAGTGTTGCAGCTAAATGGTTAGATATTGACAGCCTAACAAGGGATGCATGTCTGGATGGAAATAAATGAGGAAGAAAGTTAGAGAATTGAGATAAAACAGTTTATTTTAATGTGTTTGTAAAAATGATATTACACTTTGCTTAGACTAATCTGAAGGACTATGTATCAGCCTCGTATATATTTTCAAAAATAATTTGTTATATTCGTAAATTACACCTCTATCTTGTTTCATGATATAGAAGCACACAATTGAGGGGGAGTAGGTTTTAGGGGAGGGCCATAGAAATATTGGCTCCTATATGAGGAAAATTCCTATTATGGTGTCTTAAAACCCTAATCCTATGCTTCACTGATGATCCACACTGTCACAATGATCATCATGTTATACATATAAATATGCAAATGCATATATACAAACATAACTGGTTTTTATGGCTAATCTATTGATGTTTTTTCTCTCCAGATGATTACAAAGGCTAGAGCTGATGGCACACTTTTTACACGAAACTGGGATATGGAACCCCTTTTCCCCTTGCCAAGCTCCATGTTGGATGAAATTAATCAAAAGTATGTTTTCAACTTCATTATAATCTACATGGTGCTTTAAGCATCCAAAGCACCATGATGCCTCCGACCCTTTCCTGAAGATGTGTATTTAATACACATTTAACTTTTAGTTGTGATTATGCTTGTTGCAATTGCTATAGTTTTGTGAAATCTGAAGACAAGAAATATTTAACTTTCTTTCATAACTGATTGCAGGATTTGTATTAGCATTTTGGTTGCCTTTGGAAATTTGAACTCGAAGGTCATAGGCATCATTGAGTGATAGTGATCTTGTTAAATATTAACCAAATTGCTTTAGAGTCATTTTTATGAACTGTGGTAGATTTTGGGGGGAAATAATCGGTCAATCTCCTTGCTCAACTTCTACTGGCATTGCTTATCGAACCTTTATAAATTAGTTTGAGTTTTAGCACAAGATTTGGGGATTAGGCATGGTCAAAGTTACTTGAGTAGGGAATGTTGATTTCACTTCTGGGTTGGATTTAATTTGGTGAAGAAAAAGGCAAATATAAATAACTGGTAACGAAAAAATGAAGACTAATTAGTAATTACGTTTCATAATTAGCACCCATGATTGTTGTTGAGTTAATTTTCAAGTTGCTTATGCGTTTTATTTTCCACATGAAAGTATTCCCATCTTCTTTTTTACAGGACATATCATACTTTAGTAATGGTTCTGTAGATGATGCCATCCATGTATAAACATATTTCTTTCACCTTCACCGATGTACTCAAATGCACACAAATGCAATATTACATAGAAGGAAACACTATTTATTCCTGACTCAAATTCTTTTACAAATTTTCTGATGAAAGAATCTATCGTCTTGAAGCAGCTTACAGAGTTCTGTTGCAGTCTCTACCTTGTCTAAGCTTAAAAGGAGCCCAAGCAGGCGCACAAAAAGTCGATGGGAACCTGTTGCTGATGAGAAGTTGGTCAAGAAACTGGCACCTGCTAATTATGATTTGACAAAGGGTGCGGAAAACATGGTAATTTTAATTGCCCTGTACTTTTTATTATACTGGAATTGTTCTTGTAATTGGTCGTGTACATGATTCGTGTCTGAAGATGGTGAATGCAGTCTTTCTAATCATGTGATTTATTTCTTCAAGATATTGGCATCATTTACATATTATCAGAACTAAAATTTGAATTATAAAACATTGCTTTTGATTAGTTTCTACATTCTAATTAACTTTTCGCAGGTTGATATTAAGAAACCTGGGAGTAATGATAGCGCTTGGAATGGAATTAAGTTTGTTTCGGCTCAACAACAAGCTCCTTCAAATAAAGTTGATTATCGGCCAGGGAAGAAATCACGGTTTTCTGACACTTCAAATGCGACTGAAAATGGTGATGCTTCTTATGATAGTGATAAGGAGCAGCAAGGATTGACCAAATACTATGCTAGTGCAATTGCACTTGGAGATTCGCCCGAGGAGAAGAAGAGGCGCGAGCATCGATCAAAACGTTTTGAGAAAGCTCAGCAAAATCAAGCAGAAAGTAGGTTTTATAGGCCAAAAGTTTCTGCAGATGGAAATAAATACACCAGAAGAGAGAATGCTATGCTGCTTGCTAAAAACCATGAAGCTAGCTGCAGCAGGGCTGTTGAAGATATTGACTGGAATGCCCTTACAGTCAAGGGAACCTGCCAGGAAGTTGAAAAGCGCTATCTCCGTCTTACATCTGCACCTGATCCAGCTACTGTAAGATCCATTTACTGCCAGCTCATTTTTTTGTATTTATGCAGACTGCTGGTGCTTTTCATTTACCTGTTTCATACAAATAGATACTTCATACAGGTGAGGCCTGAAGAAATCTTAGAAAAAGCTCTCCTCATGGTTCAGACTTCTCAAAAGAACTATCTTTACAAATGTGATCAGCTTAAATCGATACGTCAGGACCTTACTGTGCAACGAATACTTAATGAATTGACTGTCAAGGTTCATGTTCATCTCTTTTCTGGTTCATGAGTTGATCATTGAATGCTCAATAGATATTTGCTTAAATCAGTTTTCGTATGGTTAATATGATGTGGCAGTTCCATACCAAAGCTCTTATTGGTTTATTATCTGTAATAATATACGACCATAGTTATGGGAGACCTGTTGTTTGACAATTTTATGTTTTTGGTTTTATGCATAATTTGGTTCTTTTCTTGGTTTAGGTGTACGAGACTCATGCACGGTTAGCTATGGAAGCTGGAGACTTGCCAGAATATAATCAGGTTCACAATGTCTCATGCATAATTATATGCTTTTGTTGTGAATTTTCTTTATCTGCGATCCTCTAAGGAGTCACAAAACACACTGAGAGTCGCAACAGAAAAATAATCTATCAGAATCGCGTGCAAAGAAACTACTTGAAAAAGATTTATTGGACAATCTGCCAAAACAATATAAATTATCAGAAGCACACCAAACAACAAACACAAGATTTACCGGATGACGAAAACTTCCACTATTAAGAAAGAATTACAACGAGAATGCCCTCTCTGATCACCGTCCAAATATAATGTCCAATCTCTATACAAAGTCCTCTCTATCTCTCTTAAATCTCGCTTGGCTAAATTAGTCGTAGCCTATTAAAACCCTCAAGCCTTCTCTGTTGAAGTTCATTCATGGCCGCAGACATCAACTTGCATTGCCCTTCAATTAGCCATGGCCGCCACCAATTAAATAAAGTCTCTGTTTGATTTGTTATGACCACGCAACATCTAATGATTTCTTATATAAGCTTTTGATTAAATTAGAGATGAGGTTAATTTACACTTAGAGATAAGATTGGAATTTAAATTAATGATTAATTTAAATCCCATTACGTGCACTGTACGTATTCAATCTTGGGCTCTTGATCTCGGGCTCCGAATTTGTAATCAATTTTAACAATCTTCATCTTGATTCAAATTCATCACAATCTCGAAACTTTATTTAAAAAAACTTGGAATCCCTGATCTCGTCGTCACCGTGCTTCATCAATCAACTAGGTAGATCAAGTCCAAGCACTGCTTAAACTTGATATCCGGAACCATCCCGTAAATGCCACTGTCGGACTCTTATGGGTACCAACTTCATAAGAGTCATAACCGTCTTCTCGTCATCTAAGAAGAATACTCTCATCTCTTGTGGAACATCCAAAACCAACAATCTCTGCAAATATTTGGTCTCCCTAACCAAGACGGTCAACAATCCTTCCTCTCCTGATGATACCGCGATAACAATCCGAAACGTCGATCTACCCGACACTGCATCCGTGTCCATGTAATCCGTCCTCGACCTCCAACTGTTCGTATTGCCAACTATACTTGATGACACCAATCCGAAGTGCTTCTAACTAAGAAGACATGGGCTGAGTCTCTCTTCCATACCAAGCGAGAACCTACTCGATATACCGCTGCAATGGACACAGCTTTCCATCCATGACAAATATCCATACCACGAATCTCGCATGCAGACTTTCTGTCGAACTTCCGATCCCATATCCTCGAAGCCTCATCCCTAGCCTCCCTCGTGTGCCTAAATACCATAGGCCTCCGCACAACTGACTGTACCGGACTTTCCGCCTGAGTCGAAGTATCAACCACCTCATCTATAACATGGACTGAAGCCTCGAACACCACCTGGCTCGGTGATCTTGTTCCCTGCTCACCACCTGAACGAGTCTGTTTTCTCCGAGAAATCGTAGACTCATCAACTATCATATTTTGGTCGATTACTTTACCCTTAGTATCCGGACACCACGACCTGTATCTTTTTGCTTCGCTTCTAGAATTACGAATCCCTGAGTAATTCCTAGCCCCCAAGTCCATACCTCCTTGGGAATTATCTTGTCTACTGCTGTCGATGGTGACCGATCGATGAGATACTCGGCAGTAGATAGGGTCTACGCCCAAAACTCTCTTGGAACTGCAGCCATAAGCCGTGAGTACCCATTCTTCCCAAACACCTTTCGAACCATCCGCTCTGCTCCGCCAATTTACTTGGGATCAAAAGTTGTGTGACGCACGATTCTCTTCGAACATGATAGGAACGAAAAACCTTCACGCTTCCCGAACTGCTTCTCCACAGCAGCCTTTCTGAAAATCTGAAAATTCTCTGCTTTCGGCTCAACAACATACACTCATAACTTACTCGAGAAGTCAATGAAGGAATCATGATGTCTGAGTTCATCTCAAGAACACACCGGTGCTAGAACCATCTCTCTTCTTCCCTTGAATACAATCCTCCTGAAGATTTCTCCTGCCGATCTCTACACCTTCAAGTGACTCTCTTTTGAGATCTTTTTAAACTCGTCTTGCCAATATGGCCCAATCATGGACACCACACCTTGACGGAGTCTGAACCAGTAGAACCTCTTGCAATATCTCCTACGACCGTCCGTCCCTGAAGAAAATACAGATTCCTCACCTCTTTCACCTTCATGACAATATGAGCATCCCTGGAAATCATCACGGAATCTCCATCGATCACGCACTTGTATTCGATCCCGTCCAAAACACCTAATGAAATCAAGCTTCTCAGATATGGCACGTGCCTGACAACTGTCAATATCCGAATTCTTCCATCATGCACGCGGATCCGAACTGCATCAATCCCAACAACTCTGTTTACTATACCATTCCCCATAAAGACCAAGACTCTATCAATTGAACGATATGTAGCAAACCAACTCCGATTCGGAGTCACATGGAATGAATATCCTGAATCCAACATCCATGATCCATGTGTGTCTAAAGTCGCGCATGCCGATAGAATCGAACCATCACTGCCCTCATCTGAATCCTCAACCACAATTGCAGTACCGAAAGACATCTGCTTGCCTTTTACTTTGCGCTTCGGACAATCCCTTTTCCAATGCACATTCTCCTTGCAAATAAAGCATACTTGTCATTATCGTGATTTCTCGATTTTCCCTTGGAGTCTCCATCTGAACGGTATCTAACCGACAACGCGTCACCGTGACTATTATCGTCTACCATCTTCTCTCTCAACACCTCACTATGCAGACCTGTTTTGACATCTTCTAAAGAAAGCTTACACCATTGACTAGAAAAATTGCTCGTACTCTGAGGTCAACGAACAGAGTAGAATCATCGCCTGATCCTTATCCTCTATCTGCACCTCCACGTTCCGCAAGTCCATTACGATCTAGTTGAGTTCGTCTAGATGATCTTTGACGGATGTCCTCTCTTTCATCTTTGTAAGAGATTTCCTCATGTATAGTAAGTCCAACTTGCTCCATAACCCCGCTGCCGTTGTCTTTTACGCAATCTCGTATAGAACCTCGTCAGCTAACTGAAGCTGTATCGAACTAAAGGTCTTCTCCATCTCTTCTTTCTTATCATCTGTGGTCGTCTCTGAAATAATGTCTTTTGCAAAGACAATCTTGTGAACCCCTGCTGCTTGAGAATAGCCTTCATCATCAATCTTCAAAGGCTAAAGTTGTGCCGCCCATCAAACTTGACTATCTTGTAATGCGTAGATTCCATCTCCCTAAATAATCCGAAAAACACCGAATCTGACGCTCTGATACCACTTGTTGTGAATTTTTTATATCCATGATCTTCCAAGGAGTCGCAAAACACACCAAGAGTCGCAGTGGAAAAATAATCTATCAGGATCATGTGCAAAGAAATTACTTGAAAAAGATTTATCGGACAATCTATCAAAACAATACAAATTATCAGAAGCACATCAAACAACACAAGATTTACCCGATGACGAAAACTTCCACAATTAAGAAAGAATTACAATTAACGCCTTCTCCAATCACTGTCCAAATACAACACAATCTGTATACAAAATCCTCTCTCTCTCTCTCTCTCAAATCTCTCTCGGCTAAATTAGCCGCAGCCTATTAAAACCGTCAAGCCTTCTCTGTTGAAATTCGTTCATGGCCGCAGGCATCAACTTGCATTGCCCTTCAATTAGGCATGGACGTCACCTATTAAATAAAGTCTCAGTTTGATTTGTTTTGGCTACGCAGCATCTAATGAAGGCTATGTTGATTTCTTATATAGGCTTTTTGATTAAATTAGAGATGAGGTTAATTTAAACTTAGAGATAAGAGTGGGATTTAAATTAATGATTAATTTAAATCCCACTACGTGCACTGCACGTATTCAATCTTGGGCTTTTGATCTCGGGCTCCGAATTTGTAATCAATTTTAACCGTTTTAACTTCTTAGGCCAATCGTAAAGAAAGTAAGATAAGTTCTGAAAGTGAGCACAAGATCATGTTTATCCTTGCCTCTTTTTTGATCAATACACTTCTATGTTGTCTATGACATCAGACTCTTGCGTATGGCATCAGACTCTGTCATATTTGATATTCTTGCATAAGGATTAAGAGTGAAAATTGAATCAACTGAGTGATATTTAAGCCTTTACTTTTATGACTTCTGCATTGACTTCTACAATTACCTGGAAGCTTCAGTCTCAGAGTCTTCTGCTTTGGGCAGGGCGCTCAGTAGAAACTTTTTCTTCCATTTGAATGCTCAAAGCCTCAAAGTTCTATTGCTTGATTATCAGTTTGTGCTTTCATTTCTATTTAGACCTTAAATAGAGGATGAAGAGGGTCCATTTCTTATATACATATATCTAAGTATTTTTTCCGTATGCAAACAATATCTATACAAATTCTCAATCCCTGACTATAACCATAAGATATATTTGCTTTCAGAAAGATTGGTATGCTTTTAAAAGAAGTGTGACATTCATTTTGGGTTTTCTGATAACTGCAGCGATCTAGAAATTTCTACAAAGGAGTGCATCTGTATTCTAGATTGGCCGTAAACGGTCGATATTCATCAGCATTATTACCATTGTAAAACCTCTTGAATGTCCCCCCCCCCCCACCAAAATCCCCCTGCGTTTCTCTTTTTTGTATGTTTAATATGGTTTCTTACTCTTGAAATAACCCCAATTACATCCTCCTTAAACATATCGTGAGTCACTGTGTTGTAGCCTTTTTAGTGTTTACATGATACAAAATAGGAAGTGCGTGCATACTCCATTCATTCGGGCAATGTAGTAAAACATATTACTGCTTCAATATCGGTTTTGTAGCTTTAGTGCAATCAAAACCAATTCTTGAAGTGTTTATAGAGATTCTAATGCTACTTTCTGTCTGCATTGTAGTAATAACCCTGCATCATGTTCCACTTGCAGTGCCAATCTCAGTTGAAAACCCTGTATGCAGAAGGAATCAAAGGATGCCACATGGAGTTTTCTGCTTACAATTTGCTTTGTGGAATATTACATTCCAATAATAAAAGAGACCTCTTATCAGCAATGGCGAGGTAATCAACATCTTCCATACTTCATATGGTGTGAGATTTTTCTTCTATGCATGCATATATTGTGTGTAAAGTAGGCCGTCACGGGTAAATTAATGTTTGGACGATAAAACATCCATTCAACTTTAATATGTTCTATTTCTTACCTCAAACTTGTGGGTATATAACCGCCAGGTTATCCAATGAGGCTAAAAAGGATGATGCTGTAAAGCATGCTCTTGCTGTCCGCTCTGCTGTTTCATCTGGCAACTATATCCGATTTTTCAGACTGTACAACGCTGCTCCTAACTTGAACACTTCCCTCATGGGTCCGTGACTTTTATTGCTTCACGAGCATTTAATATCTTTTTTTAATTGATAGTGACCATTCCTTAATAATTTTGACCTGCAGATCTTTATATGGAGAAGATGAGATTTAATGCTCTCAAATGCATATGTAAATCTTATCGTCCGACACTCCCAGTATCATACATTGCTCGTAATTTAGGGTTTTCAAGAGAATTGGTAATAACTGATGGTGAAGATAAAGAATCAAGCGGGGTGAATGATTGTGAGGAGTGGTTGAAAGCACATGGCGCAGTTCTTGCCGTTGATAATAATGGAGAACTCCAGCTAGACACCAAGGTAGATCCTAAATATTTCATCTAATTATTGAGGATGGAAATTTCTTGAACATATTTTCACTGAACTTTGTTTTTATGTGTTCTTCAGTATCTAATTAAGTTTGTCTTATATCACCTTTTAGGTTTCAGGTCCGAGTCTATTCATGCCAGAACCAGATGATGCTGTTGCACATGGAGATGCAAGCCTTGCAGTCGATGATTTTTTGACTCGAGCAGCTCTTTGATGTTTCGCAAATGGAAAAGGTATTGATCACGAGACTTGCGTCTCGTCCAGAGAAGGAACGAAATTGGTGTCATTGATTGATTATCAAGAGAATGCTCGAGCAGCCACCTACCCCAATATGCTAAAATTGACTGCAACAAGATGAAGAGAAGAAATTATAACCAAGCAATTCAACAGCGGGTGCCTAGTTTTTGAATATGGCAACAAGTTGGCAATGGAATTTTGTTTTGTGCTTGTGTAATTGGCATGTTTTGTGCAGTTTCTGGGTCTAGATCCTGGGGTTTTCTTACAAGAATATGTCGTAAAATGGGTTCAGAACACTGGGTGTATCATTAACATAACCGTTAAATGATTAATTGTTCATTATTACAATAGTTTCATTCTCAGTGACATACAGAATAGGGTATACTTGTTTCCAAGCCAGTTATGCATGTTTTGGTGCTCCTAGATCCGAACATAGCATCGACAAAACGCGGTGCAGTTTGGGCCAAAAACATTTCATGCATCACTCATCTTTAACGCTTCATCCAAAGAAGTAAAACACAAGCTCTTGGAACTCATAATGTGGAATAATTTACAAGAAATGTGATTTTTATTTTTCTTGACTCCATATGATTCTCTTTTTCTTCGACTTCTTCTGATGTGAGATCCAACATTGTGTGAAAAAAATTTCCTCTTGAATTTACTTCAGTATCTTGTTCTCATCCAGAGCCCGGGCATTATATATAACAATCTGGAGGGAAACTCAGCACATGAAGCAGCAGGAAATCCCTATCACTATGTAAATGCACAGAATCGTAAGACAACCAATTAACATAAAAATACAACCGGTTTTTAATGTCGAGAATCATGTTTCAAGCGGCCATTAAAAGAACATATTCCGGAGTCATCTGCTGCAGATTGAATGGGAAAGGCTGCATATAAGATGCTGGCAGCACCTGCAACAAATTCAGATGATATCTTGCTGGTTAACTGAAGAAATTTAGAAGCCATCCAACATCCGAAACTCATCTGAGAACCGCAAATGAAAGCATACTGTGAAGGCAACTCTTAGCATTACCAAATATCTAATTAATTACACTTTTTATCATTTACAAAAATTTGTGAAGTATTTTCAAGCCAGACCCAATTGTGGTGACTACGAGCCTGTAGGTTTGGTCGAAGAGCTACTATACCTCACAATTCATAGGTTGAGGATAGCTCATTTATGAATCAACCAAAGATTGCTTCAAGCGAAACATGGGGTATTCTCAAACAACAAATTAACTAGACGCCCGTCTCCTCTATCCAATCCATCCATTCTCTCCATATCCACAAGCCGCCTCCTCTTCTTCGATTCAATGACATGCAATTCTGTCATGTTGTTGCTCGGTCACCAGAAAGTTGCAAACCATCACCTAACTCATTTTTCGCCATCGCCGTCATTTTCCAGCTCTCTTTGGCACCACAAACTTATCCTCTTTTCTGATATCTTCAGATCCAATTTCGGAGGAATTGGTTCATGCGGCCCTAACCTATAGTTGAGTTAATACAGAATATAATTGATGGAGGTCCTTTTCGGTCTCCGTCAGATGTTGTCTTCCGTCGATCTCCCAGTGGATCTTGGAGGTGATCTCCTGTTGCGTGTGGGTCTCAATGGGTTTTGAGGAGATTAGTGATTTGAGGAGTTTAGTGCCGAGTACCTGCAAAGAAGTACCGGGGTGGTTTGGTACCACCGAGGACCCTCCGACGATCAAGTTAGTACGAGATCCGAGCAGAGTAATGACTAAGTGGAATAAAGAATGGCTTATTTGACCCCTCTGTGATGGGTTTTTTTATAGTGGCGGCAGCACCCAGTAGAAGGCGCGAGAATCTCGCCGGCGGTTACGCTCCCGACGTTATGCCCGCGTAAAGAGTGGATCGCCCATTAATGGGGATCGTGATGGCATGGAACGTGGGATGTTGCTGGCGGAGAATCTGCGCATGGCGAGATTTGCGGAGCGGCGGTTACGCCTGTGAGTGGTGGAGTTGGTCGGTCGGAGGGACCGAGGAAGATGGTCTCGGTGGGAGAGCTCTGGAACGAGCGAAAGGGCCGAGGTATCTTGGTCCTGCAGTAGCTCGGAGACGAGCTGAGAGGCCGAGGAGGCCAATTTGCAGGGGGCCCTGAGGTGAGCCAGCTTTGTGCTTGTAGGTCGGGTACAGGGGTGGCCTGATAGGCCCCTGTGGGCCCTCTCTTCTGAGACACGTCATCTGCCACGTGTCCTGATCCGGAAGGTCGCCAATATAGAGCATCATCAATAATCATTAGTGTGTGTATGTGAACCTGGCAATAAGCATGAATATTCCCACACGTGTCAGTTGCAACCTACTGAACATATCAGTGAATAAGTCATAAATGCCAATACACACCGTCTAAAGATACAAAGGAAAATATATTTACTACATACTGCCCTAATTTAGCCTCACTCTATCGACTGGAAAAGGAAATACGCAAATTTAGTAGATCATGCCTCAGTTGACATCTGATCAGCTTCATGTGATGCCATGAATTTTCATAAACCTGGAGCATAAGGATGCTGGTATATAAAGTAATAGCCCTTAAGCCTCATTATAGATTCAGAATTTTGGTGGAATGGAAGAATTGTAATCATCTTCTCCCATCTGCTAAATAGTCTAAATTTCAATACTATAGTGTAGATTATTTAATATACAATATTTCTTACTCTATGGGGATCATATGAAATCTTATACCTAAATGAATAGGCCTCCAACGGCACAAACCGCGTATTTCAAAATAAGGCAAAAAAAAAAGCATCTCATTATCACTTTTGGTGGATTTGCATATGCAGCTTGTTTAATATTCACATGCACGCACACGCGCGCACACACACACACAATCATTTCAACAAGCATATAGACAATAGTATAGATAATTTATTGTAACCTTTTGACTAGATCCAGATTTCCAGATCCAGACATGCACAACAGTCTTGTGTTATAGACATTTAATATGCCAAACATCTTATTAAGTGCACGCATTAGGTAGGGTTTTCTTTTCAAATGATGGACTTAGATTCATGACTAGTCTACTAATTATGAAATTATCAGCTCCAAAGGGGTGGGATTTGATATATGCGTAACAAAATGTATTACATTTAACACATGTATTTTTAAATATTGAACAGCCTCATTATGACACCGCTCTAGCAAATTTAAATATAGCCAAAGTATTCCTTTCCAGTTATGGATGCAATATACAATGACCAAGTAATAAGGATACCAAATCATTCGACAATTGTGTTTTGGCGCCTTAAAAGGGCTGCTCATAGCTACTGTGGACAAGAAACTCAGGCACCAATCACCAAGGGTGTTGTTAGGTTGAAATGAGTCATAATTATTCATCGGTTGGCACTTGCTGGAGCTTAAGCTCTGCTGCCCCGATAGCTGAACCTCTCTTTGAGAAAAGTCTCGGGCAATGGCAATGTAAATCTTTGCACAAAACTAAATTACTTGCTACCATTTTATATCAGTTCTTTGCGTAGAAAAGAACAAATGAGAGAATTAGCTTCAGCATCAAATAACAAGCTTCCGACTTTGGCTAATCTAGCGAAAATGGAGGGCACACCAGTATGTCTACTACGTAGACATTTTGTTTCCACATCACCATGACCAAAAACATTGAAGAAATAACCTGTAAATTGATTATTTCATGCAGCATAAGTACCAAGTCTATGGATTACTCCCACTAATTCCCTTTATCGAGATTATAATTATGACTTATTCATAGCCAATCTATGCGCATAATGCCGAGTTAACGTAGATATGACAGACAACATGAATTGTGAATTAGCTAATAATAAGGTTTAGTTTTTGTAAGACTTACATTGACAAGACCATTGCAAACAAATGTTAATCTTAAATTAAAATATTACAACTACTAAATGGTAATAATTAATAAATACAAACTACAAACGCTATTAAAGGCAATAGGTAGGCCTATTTAGTGAAAATCTGAGTAGGCATAAATGTAGCACCTTTGAATACTATCCCCCATCTGCAGAAAAATTATTCCATGTGTCGGCGGAATACACACACTACACACACGGGCAAGAAAGAATAAACGGAAGTTTGGGCCCAACAACTTGCCCACGGCCCGAAACTTACTCCCTCTCTCCCTCTCTCTCTCTCTCACGCTCTGCCTGCACAACGAAAATCTAATCTTTTCATAAAAATAAACTCTACCCAAAACCCAGATCCATCCTCAAATTCAGTCACCCACCACAGATCCATCAAGCGATAACATATAATATCTACTCAAATCACAGATAATCATTAAGGAAAAAATGTAAACTTTTTCTGAAAGAGAAATCAATCACCGATGGGATGCAGCGGTCGCGATCCGACACCGATTCAGTTGATGCAAGGCGGGATCCGCCGCTCTAGCCGGATCGAGGCGTTCCCGACCTGCACCAAGCGAATCAGAGGCGGAGGCGAATCAATCGAAGCTCAAATCGCCGGTGATTACAAAACCCTAACCCTAGAATGAATGATGAATGCGAGATGAAAGGAGAAGCTTTGGAGATAAGCTGGGGTCCTGAAAGCTCAATGGAGTGGGGATATTTATCGTAAGCCCCAATGAAGGAGATCTCGCCACGTGGATCTCTGATTTTAGAGGGGGGTTAACTATTTAAGGTAAAAAAGGTCGCTTTCGATCGGGGAGCGAAAAATTGCAAAAGCTTTTTCAGAGATACGGAGCGAGCAACTGCTGCAGGATTCGCGGGCAGTGAATAAATGAAGGGTCCGGTCACGATGAAAAATTTATCCAACAAAATCAGAACAGCTCAAAATTAAGTGTATTTTAAAGAAGCAGTTAAAATCCATCGGTTGTTATTTAACTGCTACTTAAAATAGTGGTTAATATCGACATTGGAGAAAAAATTATATAACAAATCATAACCATTTATAGTTAACCGCTATTTTAAGTAGCGGTTAAATCTAACGGTTTTTATTTAACTTATACTGAAAGTAACGGTTAAAATTAAAAGTTAATTTATCCAACAAATCAGAACCGTTCAGAATTAACCGCTACTTAAGATAGCGATTAAATCTAACGGTTGTTATTTAATATTTACTTAAAGTAGTAGTTAAAATCAAAAGTTAAGCACTCCTTAAGTAATTTTTTTCAAGCGGTTACGGAATATATCACCTCTCGACTTTCGAATCCTATCTTCCGCCACAGAACGTATACGTCTTCCTCAATGAGGTTTTTTGAAATGGTTATAATATATATTTTTTTATTTCTACATTTATATACACTATCTTGTCTATTAATCCAGCCTATGAATGGACTATTCCTGAATTAGAAGAAGAAAGAATAGTAATAGCGGAAACAAATGAAGTGTAATACTCTAAAACTATGGTATAGTATAATAATAGTATCCTGTATTTTGTTCAATTAAATCTATCTTAAATTTGGAGTTTAATATATCTTAAATAGAATATATTAGGGTTATGGTTATCTGTTGGTTAAATATATAATAATTAGTTTTAAATTTGACTTGCTAGATGCTATAATTACTATATAACTACGTACATAACCGTAATATCATTCTATCATTTTATGCGATTTTCTTGTTTATTATTTCATGTCGTTGACTGTTTAAATAATTCGTATAATATATTTTTGTAATTTTAGATATATATCAAATGATATATTTTAGTATGATAGTTTTAAAATAGGGTTTTGATAAGTATCTTTAGAATCTTTTAAACACCTAATTATTATATAAGTTAACTTAATCTATATACAATTATCAAACCATAACTTTTATATATATATACACACGCGCGCGCGGAAGAGAGAGAGAGAATAATGGAGAAAAGAGGCCATAAGAGATAATTTCCTTCTATGGCGTCGAAAAATTACGCACTCCGTCGTATTTTCCGACGATCGGTATCCATCATCTTCGTCGTTATCATTTAAAATATGGGTACGCCAAATTTCATGTGATTCTACAACATTTTCACCGTTGATTTAGCAATGTAAAAAGTTCTATTGTCGGTAAACCGTTAATTTTGAACCCACTAATTCAACGGTGAAAATGCTGTAGAATTACATGAAATTTGGTATACTCATATCTTAGATGATAACGACGGAGATGATGGGTGTCGATCGTCGGAAAATACGATGGACGGCGTACTTTTTCGACACCATAGGAGGAAATTCCCTCCTATGGCATCTTTCCTCTATTATTCTCATATATATATTACCTATCCTATCTCTTTCTTTCTTCTTTGGTAAAGCCACGTCCTAACCATCTCTCTCATCTTCCCCGTCTTTTCTCTCCCCGAGATTCCCTCCTTCGCCTTCATCGTCGCCTCACCATCGATCCAAGCATCGTCACCGTCATCGTCTCCCTCGTCTTTACCTTCACTACAACCGAACCCACATCTCCTCTTCAACTCCGTCCACCACCATCGACATCACCTTCGTTCTCCCTTTTAACCCATCACTCGACCACCGAGATCACCTCGACGCCATCCTCCATCTTCAACCACCATTGATTGTATCTCCTAACTCCATCACTGAGAACCCATCTTGTCTTCATCGCCGATCAACCTCAACTGAGAACCCACCGCCTTCTTCCCCAAGACACCATCACCGGCGAGAACTCCCTCAACTGAGACCCACAAATAAACTCGAGACCCATGCAACAAACCCCAGCCGAGCACCTTAACCGAGCTCCATCCTCTCCATCGCAGCAGCACCCAACGATCCAACTCCAGCCACCTCGTCGCTGACGACTTCGCCAAGCGCCGCCTCCGCCGTCGCTGCAGTTTAGTTAAGGGAGTTCCGGTCGCCGTCGCTACTATGGTGTTGCCGGCTTTTTGACACAGTTCCAGCCGCAGTTACAGTCGCCACGTCGATCGCCTTGTTGCCATGTCACAGTGACTACATCCATCGCCGTCGTGACCGTTGTCTCGAGCAAGTGTTTAACTGGGCCCAAGTTCTAGCCGTGATCGTGCATCGAGTCGTGTTGTTCTTTGTGTGCGTTCGTTTATCCATCGTTCCCTTCATCATGATCGAGGCAAGTTTACAACTTGCTACATGCTATAGTCTACATAATATCTATATATGTATATTATCGTAATATTATTTATTATTACTACTATACCGTTATATCTATCTAATCCGTATATCGTTAATTAATTAATAATAACAGGCTTTGTAATTTGCAGTTTATAACGTTATGTAGATTATATCTATAACTAGAAACTATACAAACTATTCTAGTTGGCTCAATTGGTAAATGAAATGTAGGAATTAATATGATTGTTTTCGTTATATTATTTATCGCACGTAGATAAAGGTTACAACCGTATTTCGTCATGAACTGTTCGCACGATGTTATTACAAATAAACACTTTATCTAATTTAATATACTACCTTTACATGCTTATAACCCGTCATCTTGTTACTAATATTGCTATCTTGTTTGTACTTGCTTACCTGTGATACTTACTGATCCCGACAATCCCGACTGGTTGTCCTGATGGACATGACATGTTGTCTAGATAGACATAACATGTACCTGCCTATTCCTGTATTAGCATTTGGTAGATATTATATTCATACCTGATTTGAAAAACGAAACATGGGGAAATGGAGAAATCAGAAGTGTAACCGAAGTGTAATTTAAAAGGATATTACATATTTCCGTGGTTCCGAGGGGTAACGGAATAGAATTATTCTTAATTCATACATCTTGATCCGTAGTCCCGGGGGGTAATGAGATATATCTTGGTTCGTGGTCCCGGGGGGTAACGGGATATATACTTTTGAGTTATATGGAGGAATACATTCATTGGTTTCAAATACCTGTAGGATAGTTAACCTAGAAACAAAGATCTTAGGATACACGTGACATGTTTGAATACCTATAGCTTGCTATTATAACACCAGTGATTGATTTTATTTATACTAGTGATATCTCACTCTTGCATCTGTCATACTAAACAAAAAATTTGGCAATCAAAAACTTGCTTTGGTAGCATACCGTTCAGTTTATTATTATGTATGATATTCATGATGCTCTGACATCTGGATTTTGCATGGCCCAGATACATAACTTAGTACGGGGGTATTTCGACTAGATTGCCGATCTGTGAGGACCATTTCGCCGGTATAGTTCTTATAGATGGTTTAGATATTCTTTTCTCTTGGATTTTTATTACTTCCACCACTGTTTTTTGTTATCGTTCTTATGGCCATTGGACATGTTTAGAGATAGAGAGTTATATTATTGTTCGGATTACTGATTAACAGCCATAATGTGACTATGAGAGAATATTTCCTTACCGTAGGTAGCATGGTTGGCCTTGTTACGTTCCCGATTTTTTTGTATTTTGGGAAGCGGGGCTTGACAAAGTTTTGTTGGTATCAGAGCCTAGGTTTAGGTTAGCTGGGTTTGGTTCTTTTTGTAGTTGGGTATGGTACCTAATACATTGACCTTAAAACCTGGAATTATAGAAACATGTCCTACCACATTATTTCCTTATCATTTTGAATCCTTGTCGCTATTGAATCTTGTTTCCATTGTTAATCCTTATCATTCGTGCTTGACTACGAAAGTTATGTCTAGAAGAAATTAACCCGCTCCACCTACTGACAATGTTTCATTAGTTGGGATTATACGTGGCATGTTGAAGAATCGACAGCGTTAGATGGAACTGGACCAGCGAGATGAAACTTTTCAGGAGAGCTAGAGAACGGCCCAACAGACTGCAACTAAGATAATTGATAAAACGTCAGTTCTCAGGTAGGTTCAGCATGAAGGTATAGTAGCTGATTTCAAGAGACTCGGTCCAGCAACTTTTACATTATTGGAGGAACCTCTTCAGGAAGAGCAGTGGCTCGTTGATACGGAGAATTTATTGATTGCTACTCAGATTCCGGATAAAAAATGGATGTGGTGCACATTCAGATGATTGACTATGCTGGAAAGTAGTGGTTTGTCGAGGAGAACCGCTGACAAAGCCGGTCAGCTGGACGACTTTTACATGGAATTTCTTAGAGAAATTCTTTCTGCAATCTGCTAAGTAGGAAAGGGAAGAGAAATTTATTTGCCTAAAGCAGAATGGCGGATGTGTGGTTACTCATGCAGCTGAGTGGACCTGAATCAGTTGATTTACAAGGCCATCGATAACCAGTGAGGCTGACATGGTAAGACGTTTTCTACGCAATCTTGATGTGGAGAACCAACGACATATTACTTCATTTTGGACTGAGTACTTTCACTCAGGTTCTCATGGCAGTTAGGGAACAACATAGGTTATCGGAGAGAGTGAAGGGTACACCTCAGCAGAATGTGTCAGCACGGAAGGCAGTATGTACACCAGATAGACCTTCTGTATGTAGGGTTTATGTATATCATGAGTTTTTCTTGAATCATATTTTCTTTCCTTCTCACTTTCCCAAACGATTATAGTTCTAAACCAATTGTGAATCTTTTATCTTCGTTTGATCTTATCTTGTGATCTCTTTTATTCCTTATTGCTTACTTCAGTTTTATTCCATTGACTCTGATAGTAGGATTTGGACGACTTAGATGGAGTTATGTGATTATAACTATGTACCATGACATGGTTACAATACAGTACTTTGCTTGGATAACTTGGAGTTCTACTCTTAATTCATTTCTATGTATATTATTTTGCTTTTCCATGGTTCTTTTACTTTAAAAATATATCCTATCTTGAACGTCGAATTTAATAATCTCTGTGTAACGCCTTAGAATTTCGATTAGTGTTAATTAGACGATAGTGCGGGTTTTTGGTAAAAAGTTTGCCAATTTGGGTTCCTCACATTTTATAATATTTAATTAATAATTTATTTTTATTTGTTATGGCATGCACACACATGTGCATGTTTATGTGAGGATTTGTTTGTGCTAATTTAGTTTAGTGACCATGACAACTTAACCCTAATTCTAATCCTCGCTTTAACCTAAATCCCTAGATATTTGTTGTGTGAGGTGAGATATTTCTTTTGGCTTTTGGATGTGAGAAGATGTGGCATATGAGTCATGCTAGCATTTATGTGAGAGTTAATGCTTGGTACACTCACCTTAACCTCACATCTCTCTCTCTTTTCTTCACACCTCACTTATTTCTCTCTCACTCTATCTTTTTCTCCATCTCTCATTATTTTTCTTCTCCTCTCTCATCTCAACTGAACACTTGGCCATTCCTTCACTAAACCTACACAAAATTTCACAAAAATCGCTTCTTTTGACATGTTTTGCCTCTTGGATACCTTGGAGCTTGGAAAGCTGGGATCTTTGAACTTGTGGGAGTAGGTAATGATCTCTTTCTGTTAAGTAGGTGTTTATTGTGTAGCGTAACTTTTTAGTTTCAGTTTAGATCGCGTTATGTATCGTTTCGTGCAATATCGTATTTTTAGTGTAGTTTTGGGTCTCGGATGATCTACTATCAAACCAGCTATTTATTGCAAAAGTTCCCATCACAGTGACCTTGTGTAGTGACCTAGAACCTACCATAAAAACCAGACACTATTCTATGAACAGTGGGCCGCAAATTAATTGCTTCTGGCCGCAAATTGCGGCCAGACTGGTGAGTTGTGGGTTGAGTTTTGGTGTAGGGGTTTCTGGGGTTGTATGTGGTCTCGTGGTATTTGCAACTTTTCCAAATTGTTGGTATAGCAAAATCTGGGATCACTTGCTTATTTTCTTGTGTTTCGTTTCACGCGTTACGTTATCCGATACGGTTCGTGTCGTTGTGATCTGTTACTCTTAAGTTGGTTTCGTTGTGTCGTTATGCACGTTAGCTACTAAGCGAACACTTGAGAGTATATTTAGAGTTGGTGCGTCGGTCAAACGTAGTTTGTACGTGTTATTGGTCATTTGCTAATATACATACTTGTTATATTGTTTTATGTTTTAGGTTCGCAGGCGGGGACTTCGGACGCTGCGAAGAAGGGGAAACAGGTGGTTGGCTTTACTTAGTCAGGAGCGTTGGTGAGCAGATTTAACATCTACAGGGGAACGCCCGCATGACGTTATGCGTCTGGGTTAGAGATGTTATGATATTAGTCGCATATTATATTGCATATATAGAGTTTGCGCATACACCTCATTGCATATTATTACTTGTTGTGCTTGGATTTGTACCCTTAGGACACTGCACTATTATTGACGGCTCATGTTATACGAGCACTGATTTTATACCACTCACACCGTCAATAATTGCCATGACACGCAAAACACACATACATATATGATATTATTTGGTTAGGTACATTGAGACATTGATTCATATTCTATTTTGCATATGATATATAGCATACCTGTATACCTACATGCTTACACATATGTCTTGACATGCTTACATGCTAGTTACCCATATACCTATATGGTATTGTACCATTAGTGATATGTATATACACACATGAGACATAGCTACATGTACATCTTACATACATACTTACATTTATACTTGAAGGGTATTATATCATTACTGATAGGTAGATACATACACTTTGCTATACCTATATGTTTACACATATATCTGGTTATAGCTACATGTTCATCTTTATTTGATGTTATATTAGACTTGGAGAAATTAGGAACCGCATGATATATATATATATTAACTTGTTGCTGTTAAATAGCGGTTTTTCCTTTATATACTTACATTACAGTTTTATGTTGCATATAATATATTCATGGATTTTCGCATTGAGATATGGATTTTTCATGATGTTTTCTGAATTTGAGGACCGTGGTAGTTTCATGAAATTATGCATTATTTGAAAAACCCGGTTTATCTTGATATGATATTTCAGCAGCCACCATAAGATTTATCGGTTCTGATATATATACCCCATGCGAGGAGGCGTCGTGGTCCGTGTGTGGGTACATGGTGGGGCCCGGAGGTACTCCGGGGCAAGAAAGGTATTTCGATGGACCACGCTGATGAGCCTGATAGGGGAACCATACCTACCGGTGACAATACCTATGACTCGGCAGTTATCGTGGGGATACCGACCGGAGTCATGTACGTATGGATACGTCGAAAGGCAAGGGTCGAACCTGGGCACTCGGGTTTTCGAGATAGCGTATGATACATACCTATCAGGGGCCAGTCGTGGTGACAGCACCTGATAGATCAGTATTTATGTGTCGATACTTGACACATGTTTTCATGATATTTTTACTCCTAAATATATATAACAGTGGAGTGGGACGCTGTTATATATATATATATATATATATATATATATATATATATTAGTGGAATGGGACTCTGATATATATGTTTACATATCTAATTTATATATATCATCATAATGATTCATGCAAATATACTTAGTCATTTATGAGATTACTTGATATTGGACACTGGATATATGCGATTTACTTGATATTGGATACAAGATATATGAGATTATTTGATATTGGACACTCAGGATATATGAGATTTACTTGATATTGGATACAGGATATATGAGATCACTTGATATTGGACACTCAGGATATATAAGACTTACAGGATATGAGAGCCAATTTGAGAGCTGATTTGAGGAAATTTGGGATTTGGATTGTCTCGATAGACTTTGGTCCTATCACGAGGTCAGGATTCCGTGAGAATGACATGTTTTACCCCATATTCCGCATTTATTTTATATGCATTGCTTCATGTATTAGTAGTACCTGATAGAGTACCTTTCATGACTGTTGCATATACATATTTCCATATTATTGCTTCATGTATTAGTAGTACCTGATAGAGTACCTTTCATGACTGTCGCATACATATTGCCATTTATTGCTATTGCTTGCATATGTTAGATTCGCGCTGTACGTGCATACTTGCGATTACCTGCATATGTTATTTACTATCCACGAGTTGGCAACCCACCCCCGTTGTGCCACAGTGTTTTGCAGGTTGTGCCTCAGAGTAGTCGAGGCAGGCTTTTTCGTCTATCGTATCATCTTTTGCTGCGGATAACGCTTCGGCTCATAGTGTGCAGTTTTGCTTTAGGTGGGTTTTGCGGTTATCCGTTTATGTACATTGTATCTTGTTGTATCTTATACTTTCTATCTACCAGTTTCATGTATGAATTAGAGACTTGATATGAGGACGATATTATATATTTTTTGTGACTTGGAGATCTTTTATGCAGTTTCTTTTTATTGTCTTTTATTTCTTCGCTACGGCGTCGTATATCTGTTGTGGTGGTTGTTTTCCGCCTTTGAGCGTGTATTTGCTCTCGTTTGGGGATGCTTTACTTATTATCTTTGTTGTACCCTTTTTGGGGATGGTTTTTACAAAGGAGGTGCTGCCAAAATTTTAAAGGAAATAAAGTTGGACTTTAAAGAATTTGGGTTGAGATTTCAAAAGTTTTGAAAATATTATTATCACTTACTAGTTTTGATGGTTTAGAATACTGGGTTTTCGGCTTACTTAAATTGCGTTACGCCTGTAGACGTTGCATAGTTTAAGGGCCGTCACGTGCCAAATTTCGGGTCATGACACTCTGTATTCTTCTTAACCGACCATTGGAGTGTGATGGGGACAGACGACCGCATTTTTCTCTATCTCGCCCAGCAGCGACGAGCATTTAAGGTCTATACTTGAGATATTGGAGAAGGAGATTTGGTTAAATGAAATGAAGTTTTAGGCCACGTCAAATCAGGAGATGGCATAGCAGTAGATCCGGAGAAAAGAGATTGTAGCAGTTCGAGTTTGGCTTGAGTGGAGACAAGTATTCAAGTGCAGTCGTTTTGGATGAACAGTATCAAAGACGTTCAGTCGTAAGATGCGTGGTTGATGAAATTTGAAGACTTGTCTCAACCTATCAGAGTGGCACTTCGGAAGCATATAAGGAGTAGACTTTATACTTTGAGGCAAGAGAAACTGTGTACCAAGTTGGGTAAATGCGAGTTTGAATCGATAAAGTTAAGTGCTTGGGTGATAGCATATCGAGAGATGAGATCGCAGTAGACTCGGAATGTTTTTGGCAGCTTGAGATTGAAAAAGTCCGAGGGAACTTCGAATAAGCATAAGTTGGACTCGCTGGCTAGTATCGAAGAGTCGAGTAAGATTTCGTGTGGATAGCGGTGCCGTTGACCAAGTTGACTAGAAAGGATGACCAGTTGGCCAGCCTGAGAAGTGTGCGCAAGTTTTCGACTCGTTGAAGTATATATTAACGACCGCTCCTGTTCTAACTGCGCCCAATGGTTTCGTAAAGATAATGGAATCACAGTGGCGCATCGGGAAAGGTTTAGGTAATATATTGAGGCAACAAGGACTGGTGATGGCCTATGCGTCAAACAACTGAAGACGTTGGAGGAGAATTGTCGATGCATTCTTCAGAAATTAGCTGTAGTGATATTCGCATTGGAGTAATGAAAACACTACTCTTTAGGCAAAGGTCGAGACATCCACCGATCGTAAAGCCTAAAGATACATGTTCACGTGGAAGGAGCCTATCGTGAGGTAACATAGATAGTTGGATGTAGTGATTGAATACAACCTGGATTTAGAAATATCATTTGGACAGGAAAGTGAAGTGCCGGATGCTGTAATTCAGTTAATAGCCGGATTGATATTGACATTGCAAGAGGAGTTGATAACTGATTGTCGGAGAGTTGAATTGGAACTAGTCTTACCAAATTCTTCGGGGAGTTAAAACGACTACAAGTATAGTCATCATTGATAGATCGCATCAAGGCTGCTCGAGCATACTATACTCAATTGAATAAGTTATGAAGACCTGCCTAAAATTTTCTGTAACGACTCTGAAATCCCTGTACAAAATTAACTTGTTTAATGTATAGAAAGAGTATTTCAGCCTGATTAGGAGTTATAACTTAATTTTGTTTAATAAAATCAAGAAACAACTTATAGCTCACCGATTAATACTCTTTACTGGTGTGCCATAACCTGCGTATTCGAATCCTATCAGTCCTAATTATTTTTAATATTTTTCTTTTTAACTTTTTGGAAGCCCAAGAGTTGCACGTGCAATACACGGAGAATTGAAAAGTTTCAGAAAAATCAAACGGGATAAATTAGGATTTGATACAGAATATAGCATGTGGCATGAATCTCGAGGCAGATGGAGCAAATCCGACCACCTAAATCGCCTATCTGGCTACACCGATTGTTCAACTAGTCCCGATCATCTCCATTCTTTGTCCGTGCACCTCTTCAACTCCCCTCAACCCCTCTATAATATTTGATTTCTCTGAATTAAACCAGAGACCCTTCATTTCCCTCATTAATCCTATTTTAATTTTTTTAATTCAAATCATTTTACTCACACATCCAAACTCCTATACTATAAGCACACCCTATTATCTAGCTATCCCCATTCTAAAAATCTCTATAAAAAATTCTCTCAAAATTCTCTAAATTCAAAAAGAGTTAAGGCTAGTCAAGTGGAGTTAGCGATCGATTTTATTCCGTTGAAACCTGGAGCCACTCCTGACGATAGCACGACGCCATGAAGACACTCTCTCTTTTTCTTACTCTATTCTCAACGCTACACAATCCATAAGTCCCTATTGTTCCCTTTCATTTCGACTCACATCGCATTCTAAAACTATATCGACAAAGTGGAGTTAAGCTTAAAATCTTATCTTTTAAACACTTTTATCAATTTGAATAGATCAAATAAATTATACCAATCCTCTAACATCAGTTCAAAATATTGTTAACATTATTTACGTTTTATGTAGTTAAAATTTCATGCGAATTAAACACAAATTGAACAATTCAGAAAAATACCATGAATTTTAATATAACCCTTTATTCGATAACTAGCATATATACATCTAGGAAATTCACGGGGTAACGATCTATCCCATCACATACACTATGATTTTATAGCATGATATTTTAGATATATGGCTAATTTAAAGAATATGTTTTACAATAAAATACCATTGCTTTTTACAAAAAGGTTTTTATCGATATTTTTACACCTTTTACAATTATGCATCTACAACCCTCTTTAGAGGACCCGCTTATGGATGGTGCGGATTATCGCACGTATTTTGTATGGTAGAGTGGGATGCAGAGCTTCTCACGGAGAATTCAGTCTCGAAAGAAATGAAAATACGATTTAAAAGAAATACGACTTTTTAAAACAAATTAAACTTTGGAAATTTATATAAAATTATGAAACCGTATTTTCAATAAAAACAAATTGTGAAAAAAAATATAATTTTAAATGAAAGATTGAATTTTTAATAAAATACCACCAAGTTTACAAAAGAAGTAGTCTTTATTAAAATAGCATAAACTTTTAAAAGCTAGGGTTTATCAACAAAATACCATTGAAATTAAAATACATGTTCATAAAAAATCTAAATATTATAAATCATCCTTAAGGTTTATTTTTACACAATATTAAAATATTTTTCATAAAACCCCTCGAGAAATGCAAACAATATAAATACAATGTAAATAACAATAATAAATATTTAAGAACTATAGATTAATATAGATTTAAGAGGTATCATTTCTTTTGAGAGCCGGAGAAAGTGAGTGCTTGTCTATTCAGATTAGACAACACTGCAAATTAACGGAGTTATCAATAACAATTGTCTTGGAAAGAGACACAAATCATACCGTCTATGTGCAGCAGTTGTCCGATTACTTCCGAACTTAAGAAATTCAAAAGTTAAATCCATTCATATGAAAATGACTATAACTCGAATACAAACTTGAACCTAAAGTTGAACGTGAATTCGAAATCAATCTACTCAACTAACTTGACTCGGTCCAGGATTGCAATTGACATGGCTCGCATTCTATTCGACTTACTCAACTTCATCCTTCAACTTTTGCAATCTATGGTTTCAATCAAAACATATTATAATTAACCAATCAAATTAACTAAGGATATCTTACAGTTATAATATATATTATACTTGGGGTGTTTGGGATAGTTTCTTGTGTGACTCCAATGGGGTTTCAGAAGTCCTGTATTAACCTATTTTTTCTATTTACTCGAATTTCAGTCGGATCGACTCCTCCACAGCTTGGAGTCCCGATACTAACACATGAAATGGGCCCGTGTTTCCTTGCTCCTGGCCTACTCCTAAGCTCATGAATACTTCTACAGTTGTGTTGACATTCACACTTAGAACTTAATGTTAACATAATGACCATATAGAGACCTATAGTACATATACCATGTTCATTTACATATACTTTTACTCGTCATATACATTATTTCATGATTATTTTATACTTGTCACTTTCCACTTTTACCTTTAGGACTTACCAAGCATTAGTTCGCTGATGGGCATTCCACTCACCTTTGTTTTCTTGAAATATTTGTCGGATACCGAGGAGGTGGACGCTATAGAGGAGGAGTACGACCAGATCGCAGCTCAGGCTTTAGACCGGATATCTTTTTCTTCAGCTTATGTATGCCACCTGTTTAGACATTTCTTTTATTATATTTACTTTTTCAGTTTAACTCATGTATCTGTAAATATTTCAAGTTTGAATGTAAATAAATATGTTTGTTGAAAATTCTACGGTCTCCATTTATTCTTGAATTGTCTATTATTGTTTCAATACGCTTAGTATATTATTTTAGGAAATGATCTTCTCTAAATAAATATACCACGGGATTTCCACATCATCGTTTCCGTCTACTGGAAAGCGCGGCGTGACAGATTTTATTCGTAGCTTTTGCAGGTCAGTTCTGCATGAAGTCGTAAACAATATACCACAAGAATTAATAAATTCAAAAAACATTTACATTCCTTGTATTTCAAAATTTCTTGAATCTATCCTAATCTGTCTTTTATTATCAAAGTGATGGATTCTCCGAACATTACCAGCACCAACATCAACGGCAATACTCCACCTCCTACACTACCATCATCACCTACCGTCGCAGCGTCTATCAATGAGCAAACGGTACTTCTTGAGGCTATCAAGAATCTATTGGAGGGACAGAGGGAGCAGACGACTCTCATACACTAAGGACTAGCTCGCCCTGAGGCGGAGGCACCCGGAGTTAAGCAGTTTCGGACACTGCACCCAAAGAACTTCTCGGGTAAGGAGAGCCCGCTTGAAGCAGAAGAATGGGCTCAGGCGATTGAGAATGACCTGGAAATGGCATAAGTGGAAGATATAGCTTGGGCAAGAGTTGCTAAGTTGCAACTGACTGATAATGCCAGGGTATGGTGGAAGGCAGAGGAGAGCCTTCTCGCACAACCAATAGAGTGAAAGAAATTTTGAGACATCTTCGATGCCAAGTATTTTCTGGAGACTTCCCGCTTTCACATGGAGCAACAATTTATCCATTTACAGTTAGGATCGATGTGGGTAAAGTCTATGGATGAATATTGTCACGCCCCGCTTCCCAAAATACGGAAAACGAGGGATGATTAGGCCAGCCGTGCTCCTACGGTCAAGGAATAATCCCGCCGTAGTCATACTTCAGCTTCTAGCATTACATGGTAATCAGTAAACAAAGCACAGAAGTAAAGGAAGTACATCACTAAATTATTACATTAACTTTCATTGTTCACAATTTACAAATAAGCAAGAAAATAACTACTAATCAAGTTCGAATACAAGATCTCTTTAGGGAAAGCAGAAAAGAAGAAAGAGCTACTCCTGACTAAATCTCCGCTAGCTCGAAGGGTAAGTCCGACTCCTGCGCTGGTTCTTCCTCGAGATATGAGCATGCATACTCAGGTCGTCAGAGCGACGTAATAGCAATATAATAATAGTGACATGAAACAGGTAAATAAGATAATAACAGTGGAAGTAAAATACAGATAATCGCTATATCACTAAATGATGCAAAGTATGATCTGTGTCCCTATCAGTCTCTAAGTCATGTTTGAAATCGAGTTGTGGAAAGGAGGATCATGTTTAACGAGGGTCTCGTACATATCCGAAAGTACGACCCACATGCCCGGGACATAACTCTGTCAGCCGGATCGCTAAATCCTACCTAATATATATAAGAGTCACTGTTCGAATGATCATTCTCTAAATCACCGTCCTCGCTAAATACGACGCTCTTTCCACTTCGATTTCCCCTTTTCTCCAGATTTACACTATTGATGATTATGATTTAGTCGTGTACAAGTATGCACCAATAACACGGTTTTGTCACTGTTCACTGTATTATTCACTGTCACGAATCATTCACTTTTCCATTGGCGTATCTGACACTCGTAAACCAATATCATTCACGCACGATAATGAATTGTACACTGAATAATAACGCGCACTATCACTATGTGTATGGCAGTTGGGTAAGGCATGTACATTTATGCAGTTAACAAGTCATGTGTAATATGAACTAGTATGCACCTCATGAGCTTATAAAAATTTCAGTAAATCATATGTTTAGAATTCAATGAAATGATACAAAGACGGTAACAAGTATACTCTGTCGGAAATTCAGAAAAATTTGTTTCAGTGAAATCGGATTTCGGGTATTCAAGTTACAGCCATTTCAATTTAAGTGTTCGCTGCAGGAAATTCAGTTTCTGAACTGAATGTCCGTTTCACGACACGATTTTCACCCTGTTGGGATCAGAATTTAGCGACACTACAGTTGAATGAAATTTAGGTTTTTCAATAAGGCTTCCAACTCACCATACGCATTCTCAATCGTGCCTCTATGTCAGAAGTTATGCACTGTTCAACACTAGCGTATCAGTTCTGTTTCTGTTTGGGACTGCTATACGTCCTGTTCTTTTAAATTGCAGTTTAAATAGTAAACGACGGTAAAAAGGGGTGAGATTACTTGAGTTATTTAGTTAACAGTTTCATCTTCAATAAAGTATAGGGTTCCGCAATATATAAGTTCAGGCAGTAAAGGGATAAGCAGTACGAGATAGAAATCAACAGCCAGAGCTGCTCTGGACTGCAGTCCAGAGCCGCACTCCGAACTAGTTTCCATCATATTTTAAGCATGGAAACAATGTAAAACTTTTATGGGGTTCCATGTCGTTGAGTCGTCTTCTATTCGAGCCCTCGAACACATCGTTTCAATTTGTACACAATTAATTATGATTTTTACAAGTCTCAGACACGCAGAATTTTCAGTTTTTAACGGGTGTAATTGGGGGTGATCGTTCCAGTCAGTAACGATCAAATTTTCCAGTAAAATTTCACCACAATGTTCATTGCCACATGGGCCAGCATATATAATCAAGTTCCGTCAGTTTAATGGAAGGTTTTCGTTCGGGTTTTGCATCAAGCACTTGTGTCATATAAATTTTCACGAATTATAAACACGGAATTAATAGGGTTTTGGATTGTAACAGTATAATCTAGTATGTAGCAAGTAGGGTACTTGCTTGGAGATGCCTAGGCGACGCACGGCAGCAGCAACGGCACGAACGCGCAACGAACAATACGGTTTGGGTTTACGGCCTCGTCTCGAGTTCGGGTTCGTCGTCGGAGTTGCCCGGGGATGGCTCGTGATCGCTGGAAGCGGAGGGGGGTGCTGTGGATCTCCTGGGAGTGTGCTGAGATCGGCGATGGTCGGCGGTGGTCGTTCCGGCGATGGCCATAGCGGGGGTTCGAGGCTCGTGGCTTGGTGACCGAGGAGAGAGAGGAGGCAGTGGGTATGCTCGAGTTTGGTGGTGATGGTGATGATGCTGATGACGCAGAGGGTCGACGAGGTGGTTCAGGGCAATAGGAAGCTCGTCGGCGTCGGGTGCAGGGGAGACTCGAGCTTGTCGGGTATGGTTGGGTTCCGGCTTGGTGGTTGAAATTGGTGAGGAGGGTGTGCAGGCGAGGTAGGGGTTCGAGTTCTGAGGAGAAGAGCGAGGGAGGGAACAGTGGTGGTCGTAGTCGTCGTCGTCGTCGGGGGGTATGTGTTGAGGCAGAAAGTTTTCTTTTGAGAGAGAGGAGAGGAGGATGAGAGAATGAGAGTGATGAGGGAGAGAGTTAGAGAGACAAGAAGAGGTTGAGGAGCTCGTTAGCGCGCACGCGGTCGTGGCCGTGAGGAGAGGGAACGTGGGCGACGACGCGGGGAGTTGGCGACGTGGGGGTACACAGAGAAAGGAGCGGGAAAAATTCGTGGGAAGGAAGAAAGGATGCTAACGGGTCGGGCCGGGTTTGTTGGGTGTGGGTATTAGGTTAGGGCACGGGCCGGGCCGGCAGAGGGGAAATTAATTCATTTGTTTTTCTCTGTTGGGCTGGCTTTAGAGGGGGAATTTGTTTAATTAATTTGATTTTTAATTTTCCCTGGGGCTGGGCTTAAGAGGTGCTGGGCTTGGGGAAAAATTAGTTTAATTTATTTAGTTTTGTTTGGGAAAATTTTAAATATTGAAACCTAAGCAACTAATCTTCACACCAAATAATACGAGAAAAATAGGATAACACTCAGGGAACTAGGAAAATATAGGAAGATTTTATTAAAGGAAACGGGGATTTACATCATACCCCCCTTACAAAAATTTTGTCCTCAAAATTTAAAAGGGGACAACGAAACAAAAGTACTAAACAAAGAGATGTGGAAAACGTTCACGGATATTTTCCTCACGCTCCTAGGTAGATTCTCCTGGGAACGACCGCCCCAAGACACTCGGACTAACGGAATAATCTTATTCTTCAGCACTTTCTCTCTGCGGTCAAGGACGGTGGTGGGCTGCTCCTCGTAAGATAGGTCGGTACCTAAAGCTAACTCCAAATAGTCCAGAATATGGCTCTCATCTCGAACATAACGCCGCAACTGAGACACGTGGAAGGTATTGTGCACACCAGCTAGCGATGGAGGCAAAGCAAGTCGGTAGGCCACCTCTCCTACTCGCTCTAGCAGCTCAAAAGGTCCGATGAAACGGGGACTAAGTTTCCCGCGACCTCCGAACCTGATAACTCCACGGGTAGGGGAAATCTTCAGGAACACGTGATCTCCGACTTCAAATTCTAGCGCTCTCCTGCTGGTATCCGCCCAACTCTTCTGTCGATCCTGAGCCGTCTTGATGAGCTGCCTGATCATTTGGACCTTGTCGACTGTCTGAACAATGAGCTCGGGACCCAATAATCTTCGTTGTCCCACGTCATCCCAACACACTGGGGATCGACACTTGCGCCCGTAAATTGCTTCGAAAGGAGCCATCTGAATGCTAGCCTGGTAACTGTTGTTATAAGAAAACTCGACTAGATGCAGATGATCTTCCCAGGAACCCTGAAAATCCAACATGCAGGCCCTCAACATATCCTTGAGCGTCTGAATCGTACGCTCGGATTGTCCGTCCGTCTGCGGGTGATAAGCTGTGCTGAACTTGAGGCGGGTACCCAAACTCTCCTGTAAGCTCCTCCAGAAGTGCGAAGCAAATCTGGTGTCTCGATTTGACACAATGCTGACCGGAACTCTGTGAAGTCGCACTATCTCCTGCATGTATCTCTCTGCCAGTGATTCTGTCGACTGTCCCACTCGGAATGGTAAGAAGTGTGCAGCTTTCGTGAGGCGGTTGACGATAACCCAAATGGCGTTGTTTCCCCTAGGGCTCCGTGGTAAGGCCGTCATGAAATCCATAGTAATATGCTCTCACTTCCATTCTGGTATCGGAAGTGGTTGCAACAATCCTGCTGTCCTTTGATGATCCGCCTTCACCTGCTGGCACACCAAGCACCTGGATACGAACCTCGCAATTTCCCGCTTCATTCCGTTCCACCAAAAATACTGCTTTATGTCCCGATACATCTTCATACCTCCCGGATGCACAGAATAAGCTGAACTATGCGCCTCAGCCAGTATCTCTTCTCGAACATCCCCTTTGGGTACGCAGAGTCTGCTACCGAATATCAGAGAACCATCTTCATGTATGATTAAGTCCGTTCTCAGCCCGGCTTCTACTTGTGTTCTGAACTTTTGCAATCGAGGATCATTCGCTTGTGCAGCCTTGATGCGATCCACAAGAGAAGCTGCACCTGTAGTTGCCAAAACTGCCTGATTGCGCTCGGTGTGACGACCTCAAGCTCGAGTCTCTGAAAGTCCTCAATGATGCTCCTCTGATTGGTCAACATCATGACCGCTGACTTGCAACTGAGAGCATCAGGTACAACATTTACTTTCACCGGGTGATACTGAAGGTCCAAGTCATAACCAGCCATCAGTTCTAGCCATCGGCGCTGCCTCATGTTTAGTTCTTTCTGAGTGAAGAAGTACTTCAGACTTTTATGATCCGTTTACACCTCCACTTTCTCGCCCAACAGGTAATGCCTCCAAATCTTCAACGCAAAAACCACTGCAGCTAACTCCAAGTTATGCGTAGGATAGTTCCTCTCGTGATTTCTCAGCTGTCGAGAGGCGTAAGCAACCACCCGACCATGCTGCATCAGAACACAGCCTAAGCCATTCCCTGAGGCATCACTGTGTATCACCAAACCACCGGAATCATCTGGTACTGTAAGAATGGGCGCCGTGGTTAACTTCTGCTTTAGTGTCTCAAATGCCCGGGTGCACTCCTCTGTCCACACAAACGGTACCTCCTTCCGTGTCAGTCTCATCAACGGTTCAGTGATCCTTGAAAAGTCTTGGACGAATCGCCGATAATATCCTGCCAATCCTAGAAAGCTTCTGATCTCGGCCACTGACTTCGGCGTTGGCCAATCTCTGACAGATTCTGTCACGTCCCGCTTCCCAGAGTACGCTAGATTGGGCACGTGACATAGCCAACCATGCTACCTGTGGGTAGGAAGTATCCATCCACAGTCACATTACGGCTGTAGAGATATCAAGAACAAGATAAAACTATCTAAAAACATGTCCATAATTCAGAATAACAGGAGTCAATGATAAATGAATGCGGAAGCAAATGATCCAATACAATATCTGAAAAGTATGTCCCATAATGCGGGCTCACATCTGGAAATAAATGCAGGAAATAAAACTAACCACTACTGGACTCACAACTCAGCCTGCTGGCTGAAGTACTCCTGCTCGGACTGCGACAGTGGTACAGAATCTGGGCCATGCAAAACCCAGACGTCGGCGCGTCATGTCAACCAGTAATATAATATGAAAATGTATCAGGCAACGCAAAATAAGCATGAATAAAGCAATAATGGGAAACAAGCAGTGCAGGGTAGTATGCAGTGGGTAACTAAACTGTTCTATCAGGTTTTCTAGTCTAAAGTCTTTGAAATCAATTGATGAATCGTCGATGTAACTCAATAGTATCCCGTACATACCCGGGACCACGGCCACAATATTCTCGGCTGCAGCCGAGACATGCCGCTAGGCACAAAACAGGAATGTGTACACTCGATAGTATCCCGTACATACCCGGGACCACGGCCACAATATTCTCGGCCGAAACCGAGACATGCCGCTAGGCACAAAACAAGAATGTGTACACCCAGAACAGGTAGTGAACTGTCGAGTTACAAGTCAGGTTTCACCTTTGATTTCCCCATACCCCCAAGTTATATATGTCAGGTCAGGTATTCAGTAATCAAGAACTAATGCCAACACAGGATCAGGTAAAAGCAGGTTTGTCTGGATAGACAACAGGAACGGTCCATGAGGACTACATGTCAGGTTTGTTGGCATTAGGCACGAGATCAGGTAACAGGTCAGGTCTTGGTGCATCAGGTCAAGTCAATAGTAAACGGTACCATGTCAGGTGTATCATATAAATACCATATGTGACAATGTCAAGTCAAGATGTAACAATATCGTGGGTGTGCTCACAAACAGATATATAATCGAACAGAGTATTTAACCACATGGAATGAGCAATGAGCTAAATAATAAGCATGTTTCATTCAATCGCAAGAGTGCAGTAATACAGTGCAGCCGTTTTATTATATTAACAGGTTTGAGCACCCTTAGCGGTGCAATAGTTTAGATGTGGATGCAATACAATTATATCAAGCCTTTGAATACGAATGTCCGAATGTAATATAACTACATGGGTAAGCGCTACCATCTATTAAATAGTAAAATGTGATTAACAGGTAAACTTGGTCATAAGGGTTAAATTGGCAAACTGTAAATTTTATGTTAACTGTAAAATGATATATGTCATATTGCAACCAAATGAGAAACGACTATACCAAGTTAAGTTTTATAGGTTTAATGTGTCAAAACATATATAAATATACAGCTTAGCATGTAGCAAGTGATACTTGCCTCGACGGGTCGCGAACCGGGAAAAACGGAACGTAACGTCGGCGGGAAAACACGCGACGAACGCACGATTCACGGATTGAACCCAAACAACGAACCAAGGGACCTCACGGGTCAGAGCACTCCGGTGGATCGTCGGGACACGTCACCGGCACGGCCGGATTCTGGCGAACAGCGACTACAAAATTCCAGAAATTTAATGCACAGCCAAAGAATAAACCGGGGGGAAATGAAAGGAGGAAGAGGAGAGAAGGCTTACTGGTGTTGCAGAAGGTGTGACGGCGATGAGGTCGACGGCGGTGAGGCGCCGGCAAGGAGGTTGCAGCGGTGAGGGTTAGGGCTCGGGTATGGAAGTTCGGTGAAAGGAAAACGGAGAGGGAGAGGAGATGGTCGGGGTGCTGGAGTGCGCAGGTGGTGAGAAAGGCGCTGGTGATGGCGCAGATGGCGACGACGAGGGCCGCCGGCGAGCAGACGACGGCAGGGAGTTCTGCAGGTGGTCGCAGCAGTCGTGCACGGTGCGCGGGGGAGGAACCAAGGGTCGGTTGAGGCGAGGAGGCGAGGAGGCGGAGGCGAGAGTGACGGTGACGTTGGCGCCGGCGTCGGGGCTGCGGCGGCGACGGCGGAGGCGGCTAGGGTTGAGGCTTGATGGGTTCTCTGTGTTCGTGGTTGCGTTCTGGAAAAAATTATAGGGGGAGAAATATATATAACGGAGAGAGAGAAAGAGAGTTAGGGAGAGAGAGATAGAGATACGGTAAGGGATAGAGAGAGAAAGAGAGAAAGAGAGAGAGTTAAAAGAGAGGGGCCCACGGGGTTTATGCTTTCCCTGATTGGCTGGGCAAAGATTGCAAAGGTTTTTAAAGGAAAATTTAAAAGATTTAGAAGATTAATTAACAGTAAGAATATATATATAAACGAAATATTATATGGTTTGAATATTATATTAATTTGGGATTTTGGCGCTAAATGAAACATTTCCAAATCGCGTCCGGGTTGGGTACAAAAATTTGAAATTTAAATAATAGGATTTTAAGCGGGTTCCAAATTTTTAAATGAGGTGTTTTATGATTAAAAAGTATACCCCCAAGATGGACACCTGTACGCGCGCGTAGCCGTCCAAACTCGCCCGTTTCACCGAACGGGACGAGAACTCACTGCACGGACGCTACCACGAGGCTAGGGGTGTCGAGTAGGCCAAGATGGATATTTTTAATTTCACTTTAGACGCTAAAATTTGTTATATGCAGAAATGACTTAGCCAGATAAAATTTCACGGTAAGTGTCAAACAGGCAAGCTAAAGGAAATGAGTACTATCTAATGCTCAACCAGTAACAGAAAATAGTTGTATTGGGCTTGGGTGTTACATTATACCCAACTACAAAAAGAATTTCGTCCTCGAAAATCCAAGAATACAAGATAGAAAACTACAGGAAAAGGTGAGGAAACTTCTGCCGGATCTCATCTTCTCGTTCCCAAGTGGACTCCCCATGCGATCGATTACCCCAAGAAATAAGCACAAGGGGGATAACCTTGTTCTTAAGAACCTTTTCCCTTCGATCCACGATTTCTACCGGTCGCTCTTCAAAAGTCAGGTCTTCCCGTACTGTTAACTCCGAATGATCCAAGACGTGTGTTTCATCTCGAACATACCTTCGTAGTTGAGATACGTGAAACACATCGTGTACACCTGCCAAGGACTGCGGTAACGCCAAACGGTACGCTACCTCTCCAACACGCTCCAATACCTCAAAGGGTCCAACAATTCGAGGACTAAGCTTTCCTCGACTCCCAAAGCGAATCACCCCTCTAGTCGGTGATATCTTTAAGAATACCATATTACCCACGGCGAACTCTAGAGATCTTCTTGACGTGTCAGCCCAACTTTTCTGTCGGTCTTGAGCTGCCTTCATATGCTTTCTTATTGTGTTAACCTTCTCAACTGTCTGCACCACCAAATCTGGTCCCAATAATCTTCGTTCACCAACATCATCCCAACAAACAGGTGAACGACACTTACGACCATACAAAGCTTCAAACGGAGCCATCTGGATAGTTGCTTGAAAACTGTTGTTATAAGAAAACTCGACCAAGTGTAAATGATCCTCCCACGAACCCTTGAAGTCCAACATGCATGCCTTCAACATGTCTTCAAGAGTTTGGATCGTTCTCTCCGACTGACCATCAGTTTGAGGATGATAAGCTGTGCTAAACTTCAATCGAGTCCCCAAACTTTCCTGTAAACTCCTCCAGAAGAGTGATAAGAACCGGGTGTCCCGATCGGACACGATGCTCACCGGTACACCATGTAATCTTACAATCTCCTGCATGTACCGCGCTGCCAAAGTCTCCGTTGATTGACCAACCCGGAAAGGAATAAAGTGAGCGGCCTTGGTCAACCGATCAACAATCACCCATACTGCATTGTTGCCCTTTGGACTCCGCGGTAAAGCCTTCACGAAATCCATGGTTATATGTTTCCACTTCCACTGAGGAATCGGAAGTGGTTGCAATAAACCAGCAACCCTTTGGTGTTCAGCCTTAACTTGCTGACACACCAAGCACTTAGCTACAAAGCGAGCAATCTCACATTTCATGCCTTCCCACCAGAAATGCTGTCGAATATCACGGTACATCTTTATGCCCCTGGATGTAAGGAATAAGCTGAACTGTGTGCCTCCTTCATAAGCTCTTCACGAACATCTCCCTTTGGCACGCACAAACGGCTACCATACCTCAACGAACCATCTTCGTGGACCAGTAAATCTGTTCGTAGTCCGGCTTCAACTTGCTCTCGAAACTTTTGCAGTTTAGGATCCTGCGATTGCGCCGCTTTAATTTCCTCAATCAAAGACGACTGCACTTGCAGCTGCATCAAATATCCCGTAGAACGCGGTAGCACAACCTCCAAGTCAAATCTTCGAAAATCTGCAATGATCTCCCTCTGCGTAGTTAACACCTGAATTGCTGGTAACCGATTAAGCGCATCTGGCACGACGTTAACCTTCCCCGGATGGTACTTAAGATCAAGATCGTAATCGGCCATCAGCTCCAACCATCTACGCTGCCTCATATTCAACTCCTTCTGAGTGAACACATACTTCAAATTCTTGTGATCTGTAAAAACTTCGACTTTCTTGCCCAAAAGGTAGTGTCTCCAAATCTTCAAAGCGAAGATCACAGCCGCAAGCTCCAAGTCATGAGTCGGATAATTCTTCTCACGGGCCCTCAATTGTCTCGATGCGTATGCTACAACCTTTCCATGCTGCCTCAAAACACATCCCAATCCTTTCCCAGATGCGTCGCTGTGAATCACCAATCCTCCGGAATTGTCTGGCACGGTCAGAATAGGGGCGGTTATCAACTTCTGCTTCAACGTCTCAAAAGCTAACGCACACTTATCCGTCCATATAAAAGGTACCACCTTGCGCGTAAGCTTGGTCAACGGTTCTGCCAGACGAGCGAAGTTTTCCACAAATCTCCTGTAGTATCCGGCTAATCCAAGGAAACTTCTTATCTCAGCTACATTCTTTGGAATCGGCCAATCTCGAACTGCTGCAATCTTTTCGGGATCGACGGCGATTCCATCGCCCGACACAACATGCCCTAGAAACCTTACTTCCTCCAGCCAAAACTCGCACTTACTCATCTTCGCATACAATTTCTCTTGTCTCAATGTCTGCAGTGCGATCTTCAAATGCTCAGCATGCTCTTCAAAACTCTTCGAGTAAACCAGAATATCGTCGATGAACACCACAATAAACTGGTCCAAGAACGGTGAAAAGATTCGGTTCATCAAGTCTATGAATACTGCCGGCGCATTCGTCACTCCGAAGGGCATCACTAAGTATTCGTAATGTCCGTACCGAGTTCGAAACACCGTCTTGCAAATATCTTCTGCTTTCACTCGGACCCGATGATATCCGGATCGCAAATCCAGTTTCGAGAATACCCTCGTGCCACTAAGCTGCTCAAAAAGTTCTCCAATGCGAGGGATCGGGTACTTGTTCTTAATAGTCACCCGGTTTAATTCTCGATAGTCGATGCACATTCTTCTTGTGCCATCCTTCTTCTTTACTAGAAGAACTGGAGCTCCCCAAGGCGAGTTACTGCTTCGAATCCAACCCTTCTCAAGCAATTCAGCAACTTGTTTTTTAACTTCTTCCAATTCTACTGGTGCCATTGGATAATATGCTTTAGATACTGGCGCTGCACCAGGAATAAGGTCAATTGCGAACTCCACGTCTCGCTTCGGCGGTAAGCCCGATATATCTTCAAATATGTCCATAAAATCGTGAACAACCGCTGGCTCTTCACCACTATCAACTTCCATAGCTGTAAGAACATTGTTTGTCGGCCTAGCCCTAAACTCGACTGGCCCGACATAACTTCTTCCTCCATTGAAGGTAAACTCAGGATGTCCGGGAATCTGGAAAATTACTTTCTTTGCCCTACAGTCAATGTGGGCGTGGAAAGTGCCAAGAAAATCCATTCCCAAGACAACTTCATAGCTGCCCGTACCTATCACCAAGAAATCTGCAAAGAGTTCCCGTCCGCACACGACCACCGTACAATCTTTACACTCTTTACTAGCTATGATTTTCCCATTCCCAATGTGTATGTCCCAGAAACTAGACAGGGTTGTGCAGGTAATCGAGTGTGTAGTTATAAATTTGGATGACATAAAACAGTGGGATGCATCAGAATCAAATAATGCCAATGCGGGAAAACCATGAACGAGTAAAGTACCTGAAACCACTTCTCCTGATGCTTTGGCTTCCTCAGCTGTCAAGGTAAAATCTCGAGCCTGATTAGGTCCTTGAGTCAGCTGTCTCTGCCCTTGGTATGGTCTCTGCGGAGGCTTCTGAATATCATCTCTCGTGCGAAGCTTCGACAGACAGGCACCAACTGCGTGATCAGCCGCTCCACAAACCAAACAGAGTCCCAGCCTCCTTCGACAATCCTTTTGCATGTGGCCAGGTAAATTGCAGTAGTTACAAATCATGCTCTTTCTTCGATCAATGACCACAGGCTTCTTCATGGGTGCTACACCTCGACGGTCCACTGGAATACCCTTGCGCCCATGAGCTCGGTTAGGTACAAATGCGGGCTTCCTAGCCGCAACTGCTATCTGCTGCAAGCCCCCTTTCATCCCAGATAAACTCTGTTGTTCCCGAGCTGCCGTAAGAACCTGTGAGAAAGTGGTCAAACCCAGAGAGACAATTTGCCTCTGGATGTCCACATCCAGACTGCGCATGAACCTTCGTGCCCTGTCTGTCTCGTTGGCGACTAAAGGTCCAGCGAAACTGCCGAGTCTCGTCCACTCAGCCGCATGCACGTCCACGGGTGCTCCATTCTACCTAAGCCCAATAAATTTCTCTTCCATTTCCTCCCGTGCAGTCCGCGGGAAGAACTTCTCCAGGAAACTCTTAGAAAAATCCGCCCACTTGATCGGCTTGGGCAAGCGGGTCTCCTCCACAAGCCACCATTCTCGGGCGTAGTCCACTAACTGAATGCGTACCACATCAACTCTTTTGTCATCTGGAATCTGTGCCGCAATCAGCAAATTCTCCGTGTCAACTATCCACTGCTCGGCTGGCAACGGCTCCTCTAAACCAGTGAATGTAGACGGACCCAAACGTCTGAAATCTGCCACGGTCCCTACTCGGTCAACTGGTTTAGCTCCAGCGTTGTTTACAGACTGCCGAACGATCTGCAAATCTTCCTGAAACGAATCTGCTTGCTGCTGGATCAGCTCAGTACGCCTCTTCTGATTTTCCAGCATTCCTTTTATTACTCCAAGCATGACGGCTTCGTCCACACGCCTCTGGTATGTCATGAAATTCTTATCTGCCATATCCCTGAAATCAAAACACCCAACATTAGCATGATGATAGATTCAATATAGATCAAGGCTAGAACTCCAAGATACTTAAATAGAGTACCGCATTGTAACTATGCCGCGGTATCATAGCCACAGTTACATAACTCCATCCAAGTCGCCTAAGTCCTAGAGATAACAAGGAATCAGGTTTTCGAATCGATATGCAAAGGAAGTTTGCACATCGTAAAAGATATAATCAGGAAGAATGTGATTCAAGAATGGTAAAACGGTCAAGGTGGCAGGACATGTTTCCTAAACACGGGTATTCTGATTCGTGTATTGGGTACAATACCCAACTACAAAAGAATCAACCCAACTATCCTATGTCTCTGATACCAAAAGAACCATGTCATGCCCCGCTTCCCAGAGTACGCTAGATTGGGCACGTGACACAGCCAACCATGCTACCTGTGGGTAGGAAGTATCCATCCACAGTCACATTACGGCTGTAGAGATATCAAGAATAAGATAAAACTATCTAAAAACATGTCCATAATCCAGAATAACAGGAGTCAATGATAAATGAATGCGGAAGCAAATGATCCAATACAATATCTGAAAAGTATGTCCCATAATGCGGGCTCACATCTGGAAATAAATGCAGGAAATAAAACTAACCACTACTGGACTCACAACTCAGCCTGCTGGCTGAAGTACTCCTGCTCGGACTGCGACAGTGGTACAGAATCTGGGCCATGCAAAACCCAGACGTCGGCGCGTCATGTCAACCAGTAATATAATATGAAAATGTATCAGGCAACGCAAAATAAGCATGAATAAAGCAATAATGGGAAACAAGCAGTGCAGGGTAGTGTGCAGTGGGTAACTAAACTGTTCTATCAGGTTTTCTAGTCTAAAGTCTTTGAAATCAATTGATGAATCGTCGATGTAACTCAATAGTATCCCGTACATACCCGGGACCACGGCCACAATATTCTTGGCTGCAGCCGAGACATGCCGCTATGCACAAAACAGGAATGTGTACACTCGATAGTATCCTGTACATACCCGGGACCACGGCCACAATATTCTCGGCCGAAACCGAGACATGCCGCTAGGCACAAAACAAGAATGTGTACACCCAGAACAGGTAGTGAACTCTCGAGTTACAAGTCAGGTTTCACCTTTGATTTCCCCATACCCCCAAGTTATATATGTCAGGTCAGGTATTCAGTAATCAAGAACGAATGCCAACACAGGATCAGGTAAAAGCAGGTTTGTTTGGATAGACAACAGGAACGGTCCATGAGGACTACATGTCAGGTTTGTTGGCATTAGGCACGAGATCAGGTAACAGGTCAGGTCATGGTGCATCAGGTCAAGTCAATAGTAAACGGTACCATGTCAGGTGTATCATATAAATACCATGTGTGACAATGTCAAGTCAAGATGTAATAATATCGTGGGTGTGCTCACAAACAGATATATAATCGAACAGAGTATTTAACCACATGGAATGAGCAATGAGCTAAATAATAAGCATGTTTCATTCAATCGCAAGAGTGCAGTAATACAGTGCAGCCTTTTTATTATATTAACAGGTTTGAGCACCCTTAGCGGTGCAATAGTTTAGATGTGGATGCAATACAATTATATCAAGCCTTTGAATACGAATGTCCGAATGTAATAGAACTACATGGGTAAGCGCTACCATCTATTAAATAGTAAAATGTGATTAACAGGTAAACTTGGTCATAAGGGTTAAATTGGCAAACTGTAAATTTTATGTTAACTGTAAAATGATATATGTCATATTGCAACCAAATGAGAAACGACTATACCAAGTTAAGTTTTACAGGTTTAATGTGTCAAAACATATATAAATATATAGCCTAGCATGTAGCAAGTGATACTTGCCTCGACGGGTCGCGAACCGGGAAAAACGGAACGTAACGTCGGCGGGGAAACACGCGACGAACGCACGGTTCACGGATTGAACCCAAACAACGAACCAAGGGACCTCACGGGTCAGAGCACTCCGCTGGATCGTCGGGACACGTCACCGGCACGGCCGGATTCCGGCGAACAGCGACTACAAAAGTCCAGAAATTTAATGCACAACTAAAGGATAAACCGGGGGGAAATGGAAGGAGGAAGAGGAGAGAAGGGTTACTGGTGTTGCAGAGGGTGTGACGGCGATGAGGTCGACGGCGGTGAGGCGCCGGTGAGGAGGTTGCAGCGGTGAGGGTTAGGGCTCGGGTATGGATGTTCGGTGAAAGGAAAACGGAGAGGGAGAGGAGATGGTCGGGGTGCTGGAGTGCGCAGGTGGTGAGGAAGGCGCTGGTGATGGTGCGGATGGCGACGACGAGGGCCGCCGGTGAGCAGGCGACGGCAGGGAGTTCTGCAGGTGGTCGCAGCAGTCGTGCAGGGTGCGCGGGGGAGGAACCAAGGGTCGGTTGAGGCGAGGAGGCGGAGGCGAGAGCGACGGTGACGTTGGCGCCGGCGTCGGGGCTGCGGCGGCGACGGCGGAGGCGGCTAGGGTTGAGGCTTGATGGATTCTCTGTGTTCATGGTTGCGTTCTGGAAAAAATTATAGGGGGAGAAATATATACAAGGGAGAGAGAGAAAGAGAGTTAGAGACAGAGAGAGATAGAGATTTGAGGGAGAGAGAGATAGAGATACGGTGAGGGATAGAGAGAGAAAGAGAGAAAGAGAGAGAGTTAAAAGAGAGGGGCTCACGGGGTTTATGCTTTCCCTGATTGGCTGGGCAAAGATTGCAAAGGTTTTTAAAGGAAAATTTAAAAGATTTAGAAGATTAATTAACAGTAAGAATATATATATAAACGAAATATTATATGGTTTGAATATTATATTAATTTGGGATTTTGGCGCTAAATGAAATATTTTCAAATCGCGTCCGGGTTGGGTCCAAAAATTTGAAATTTAAATAATAGGATTTTAAGCAGGTTCCAAATTTTTAAATGAGGTGTTTTATGGTTAAAAAGCATACCCCCAAGACGGACACCTGTACGCGCGCGTAGCCGTCCAAACTCGCCCGTTTCACCGAACGGGATGAGAACTCGCTGCACGGACGCTACCACGAGGCTAGAGGTGTCAAGTAGGCCAAGATGGATATTTTTAATTTCACTTTAGACGCTAAAATTTGTTATATGCAGAAATGACTTTGCCAGATAAAATTTCACGGTAAGTGTCAAACAGGCAAGCTAAAGGAAATGAGTACTATCTAATGCTCAACCAGTAACAGAAAATAGTAGTATTGGGCTCGGGTGTTACAGATTCTATCTTCGCCGGGTCTACTGAGATGCCTTCGCCCGAAATAATGTGTCCCAAGAACTGAACCTTGTCGAGCCAGAATTCACACTTGCTCAATTTCGCGTACAGTTTCTCTTCCTGAAGAATTTGTAGAACCGTGCGCAAATGCTCGACATGCTCCTCCCGGGTCTTCGAGTAGACTAGTATATCGTCGATAAATACAACGACAAACTTGTCCAAGTACTTTGCAAACATCCTGTTCATCAAATCCATGAATATCGCTGGAGCATTGGTAACACCGAATGGTATCACAAGGAACTCATAATGTCCGTATCGGGTCTTGAAAGCCGTCTTGCAAATATCCTCGGCTGCTACTCTGATTTGATGATATCCAGAACGGAGATCCAACTTCGAAAATACCTTGGCCCCACTTAGCTGATCGAATAAGTCGTCGATGCGTGGAATTGGGTACTTGTTCTTTATTGTGACCTTGTTCAGCTCTCGATAGTCTATACACATCCGTAGCGATCCATCTTTCTTCTTCACCAACAGAACTGGTGCACCCCACGGTGAAACGCTTGGCCGGATAAAGCCCTTCTCCAGGAGTTCTTCAATTTGCTTCTTCAATTCTGCCAACTCAACCGGTGCCATTCTGTACGGGGCCTTGGAAACTGGTGCTGTACCTGGAGTCAAATCGATCGAGAATTCCAAGACGCGTGGAGGTGGTAGAACTGGTAAATCTTCAGGAAATACGTCCAGAAAGTCCCGAACAATCTCTGGGGCTGGGCTCTCATCAATCTCCATAGCTGTCAACTCCTTTGGCTTGGCTCTATATTTGGCCGGCTCCAAAGATTCGCTCCCGCCTTTGAAAATAAACTCCGGGTGATTGGGGGTGCGGAAGATTACATTCCTTACTCGGCAATCAATAACTGCATGGAAGGTACTCATCCAATCCATCCCGAGAATTGCGTCATAGCTGCCTGTCCTGATCAAAAGGAAATTCGCATAGAATTCCCTGCCACACACTACAACCGAACATGATCTACATTCTCGACTAGATACTATAACGCCATTACCCGTATGTATTTCCCAACCCTTGGTTAATGGTTCATGTGGTATAGAGTGTGTATCAACGAAATGCGCAGATATGAAACAGTGCGATACTCCAGAATCAAATAATACTCTGGCTGGCATGGAATGTACAAGTAGAATACCTGTGACAACTTCGCCTGAAGCCTCTGCCTGCTCGGCGGTCAAGGTGAAGGCCCGTCCCTGACCGCGGCCTGTGTAGGGTTGCCTCTGCTACTGTGGTCTCTGCGGCTGTGGTCCAGACCCTCCCTATATCTCTGCTCGCTCGGGGCAACCGCTAACTCTGTGCTGACTGGATCCGCAAATCAAACACTGTCCCTTGGCGCGGCGACAGTCCTTCTGGGTGTGCCCATCTCTGTTGCAGTAGCCGCAAACCACGTTCTTGCTCCGAGGGCAATGCTGGAGCACGAATGGACGCTTCATCTGTGTCGTTTCAGGCCTGTGAACCGGTATGACTCCTCGAGACGGTGCGTGGGTGCGTGCTGGAACAACTGGGGGCTTCCTGAATTTGTTGATCAGTTTCTCCTAAATTCTCGCCGCGTTGAGTACCTGTGCAAAAGTCTGCAACTCAAGTGACGCGATCAACCGCTGCAGCTCGAAATCAAGTCCCTGCAAGAAGCGTCTGGCCCTGGTAGCCTCTGAATCGACCATGTACGGAGCAAATCGGCTCAGATGGTTGAACTCTGCCGCATATATGTCCATGGGACAGCCATTCTACTTCAGTAGGATGAATCTTTCTTCCATCTCTGCTTTGGCGGTGGAAGGGAAATAGTGGTCCAAGAAGCACTCCTTGAATTTGCTCCATTCGATCGGCCTTTCTAGTCTGCTTTCTTCCTCTGACCACTATGTACGGGCTTCATCTTCCAACTGGATCTTTATCACATTCACTTTATCTTCCTCTGGTACCCTGGCGGCCGTCAGTAAGTTCTCCATATTCACCAGCCATTGCTCGGCCTTAAGTGGTTCGGCTAGCCCTGTAAATGCAGCTGGATGTAACCTCCGGAAATCTGATACGGTGCCAGCCCTGGCAGAAAAGGCTGGTGGAGCAGTACCAACGGGGGCGGTAATGAGTGCGGAGGGTCCCCCTACAGCGGTAATAGCCCTGAGTCCCTCGGCGAGCAGGTCCGTCTTTTTCTCTTGAGCTTCTGCGAGAGAGGTCAGTGCACTAAGTATCCTCTCCGTGCGATCCTGAGAACTTGAGTCCGAGGAGTGGTCATTCGGGAACGTCATATTGCTGGAAGATATTTAAAAGGATATGATTAGATATAAGGATGAAAGTCAGGAATAGTGAAGCGAAAATAATGTAATAAAGGGTAGTTAATGTTATCCCTTACTACTAAACACGGCTCTGATACCAACAAAACCATGTCACGCCCCGCTTCCCAAAATACGGAAAACGAGGGATGACTAGGCCAGCCGTTCTCCTACGGTCAAGGAATAATCCCGCCGTAGTCACACTTCGGCTTCTAGCATTACATGATAATCAGTAAACAAAGCACAGAAGTAAAGGAAGTACATCACTAAATTATTACATTAACTTTCATTGTTCACAATTTATAAATAAACAAGAAAAGAACTACTAACCAAGTTCGAATACAAGATCTCTTTAGGGAAAGCAGAAAAGATGAAAGATGTACTCCTGACTAAATCTCCGCTAGCTCGAAGGGTAAGTCCGACTCCTACGCTGGTTCTTTCTCGAAGTCTGAGCATGCATACTCAGGTTGTCAGAGCGACGTAATAGCAATATAATAATAGTGACATTAAACATGCAAATAAGGTAATAACAGTGGAAGTAAAATACAGATAATCGCTATATCACTAAATGATGCAAAGTATGATCTGTGTCCCTATCAGTCTCTAAGTCATGTTTGAAATCGAGTTATGGAAAGGAGGATCATGTTTAACGAGGGTCTCGTATATACCCGAGACTACAGCCCACACGCCCGGGACATAACCCTGTCAGCCGGATCGCTAGATCCTACCTAATATATATAAGAGTCGCTGTTCGAATGATCATCTTCTAAATCACTGTACTCGCTAAATACGACGCTCTTTCCACTTCGATTTCCCCTTTTCCCCAGATTTACAGTATTGATGATTATGATTTAGTCGTGTATAAGTATGCACCAATAACACGGTTTTGTCACTGTTCACTGTATTATTCACTGTCACGAATCATTCACTTTTCCATTGGCGTATCTGACACTCCTAAACCAATATCATTCATGCACGATAATGCATTGTACACTGAATAATAACGCGCACTATCACTGTGTGTATGACAGTTGGGTAAGGTATGTACATTTATGCAGTTAACAAGTCATGTGTAATATGAACTAGTATGCACCTCATGAGCTTATAAAAATTGCAGTAAATCATACGTTCAGAATTCAATGAAACGATACAAAGAAAGTAACAAGTATACTCTGTCGGTAATTCAGAAAAATTTGTTTCAGTGAAATCGGATTTCGGGTATTCAAGTTACAGCCATTTCAATTTAAGTGTTCGCTGCAGGAAATTCAGTTTCTGAACTGAATGTCCGTTTCGCGACACGATTTTCACCCTGTTGGGATCAGAATTTAGTGACACTACAGTTGAATGAAATTTATGTTTTTCAATAGGGATTCCAACGCACCATATATATTCTCAATCGCGCCTCTACGTCAGAAGTTATACAATGTTCAACACTAGCATATCAGTTCTGTTTCTGTTTGGGACTGCTATATGTCCTGTTCTTTTAAATTGCAGTTTAAATAGTAAACGACGGTAAAAAGGGGTGAAATCACTTGCGTTATTTATTTAATAGTTTCATCTTTAATAAAGTATAGGGTTCCACAATATAAAAGTTCAGGCATTAAAGGGGTAAGCAGTACGAGATAGAAATCAACAGCCAGAGCTGCTCTGGACTGCAGTCCAGAGCCGCTCTCCGAACTAGTTTCCATCATATTTTCAGTATGGAAATAATGTAAAACTTTTATGGGGTTCTAGGTCGTCGAGTCGGCTTCGATTCGAGCCCTCGAACACATCGTTTTAATGTGTACACAATTAATTATGATTTTTATAAGTTTCAGACGCGCGGAATTTTCAGTTTTTAACGGGTGTAATTGGGGGTGATCGTTCCAGTCAGTAACGATCAAATTTTCCAGTAAAATTTCACCACAATATTCATTGCCACACTGGCCAGCATATATAATCAAGTTCCGTCAGTTTAATGGAAGGTTTTCGTTCGGGTTTTGCATCAAGCACTTGTGTCATATAATTTTTCACGAATTATAAACACGGAATTAATAGGGTATTGGATTGTAACAATATAATCTAGCATGTAGCAAGTAGGGTACTTTCCTGGAGATGCCTAGGTGACGCACGGCAGCGGAAATGGCACGAACGCGCAACGAATGGTACGGTTTGGGTTCACGGCCTCAGCTCGAGTTCGGGTTCGTCGTCGGAGTTGCCCGGGGATGGCTCGTGATCGCTGGAAGCGGAGGGGGGGTGCTGTGGATCTCCTGAGAGTATGCTGAGGTCGGCGATGGTCGCTCCAGCGATGGCCACAGTGGGGGTTCGAGGCTCGTGGCTTGGTGGCCAAGGAGAGAGAGGAGGCAGTGGGTGTGCTCGAGTTTGGTGGTGATGGTGATGATGCTGATGACGCAGAGGGTCGACGAGGTAGTTCAGGGCAGTAGGGAGCTCGTCGGCGTCGGGGTGCAAGGGAGACTCGACCTCGTCGGGTATGGTTGGGTTCCGGCTCGGTGGTTGAAGTTGGTGAGGAGGGTGTGCCGGCGAGGTGGGGGTTCGAGTTCTGAGGAGAAGAGCGAGAGAGGGAACAGTGGTGGTCATAGTCGTCGTCGTCGTCGGGGGGTATGGGTTGAGGCAGAAAGTTTTCTTTTGAGAGAGAGGAGAGGAGGACGAGAGAATGAGAGTGATGAGGGAGAGAGTTAGAGAGACGAGGAGAGGTTGAGGAGCTCGTTAGCGCGCGCACGGTCATGGCCGTGAGGAGCGGGAACGTGGGCGACGACGCGGGGCGTTGGTGACGTGGGGGTACACAAAGAAAGTAGCGGGAAAAATTCATGGGGAGGAAGAAAGGATGCTAACGGGTCGGGTCGGGTTTGTTGGGTGTAGGTATTAGGTTAGGGCACGGGCCGGGCCGGCAGAGGGGAAATTAATTCATTTGTTTTTCTCTGTTGGGCTGGCTTTGGAGGGGGAATTTGTTTAATTAATTCGATTTTTAATTTTCCCTGGGACTGGGCTTAAGAGGTGCTGGGCTTGGGGAAAAATTACTTTAATTTATTTAGTTTTGTTTGGGAAAATTTTAAATATTGAAACCTAAGCAACTAATCTTCACACTAAATAATACGAGAAAAATAGGATAACACTCGGGGAACTAGGAAAATATAGGAAGATTTTATTAAAAGAAACGGGGATTTACAAATATGATGCCGAGTTTATCATTCTCGGTAGGTAAGATATAGTCTCAAGTTGAAATATTCCTATCCCACTTACTACACTGCTAACACAAGATCGTAACAGGTTCGTTGCGCACCTCATTCACACTGCTGATATCCGGGCACGATGATTCCAGCAGGGGTTGGACCACAAAATCCAAGATGCACTCGCTACAGGGGATTTCTCAACCCACAAGCTTACTTTGAAGGCTGCTCGACGCTATGAGGCAGTTGTGAAGAAGAAGGACAAGCCGCAGTCGGTCGGTGTGAAACGCCCTTTGCACCATATCGCAGGGGGGTCTCTTCCAGGCCAGCTTTCAACGGACCATCTCGGAAGCCAGGAGGTTCACTCGCAAACAACAGGCCAGACTTTTGCAGCTACTGCAAAAGAACAGGGCATCTAGTGTAGAACTGTCATAGGGCGAACAACTTGTGCTTGATATGTGGGTCTTCTACTCACTCTATCAGAGCATGCCCTCAGAACCGAGGGACTAATAGCCCTCCAGCTAGAATGGCGATCCAAGCTCCTCCTACCTGGTTAGCTCTACCAGCACCAGCTCCCCACACCCAGACCGCTCAATCTCAACGCCAAGTGTTTAACTAAGAACAAAGGAAAGTGCCGCGACGCCAAGCATTCACCATATTGGTCGAAGTGGCCGAAGCTACGGGTCATGTTATCACTGGTAAATCTCTTCCCTATTCCCTTTCAAGTCATTTCAATTCCTAGCCATCTTATATTTGTCATACTTAAACCTATCCTACGCTACTTAGGTACAATCTTAGTAGCCACCCTACCTGCACCCGCGCTCTTCGACACTGGGGCATCGCATCGCTTCATGTCGCAATGGTTCATAAGAACTCATGTGATCCCAGTTAACCCACTCGTATCTAGCTGGAATGTCAATTCAGGGAACATAATTCTAAAAGCAACCTTGGGATACGATATGTGTCCAATTGTTGTCTGCAGTCGAGAATTCTATGTGGACTTCAAGGTACTAGACATATCGAATTTCGACGTAGTCTTGAGAATGGATTGTAGGGTGTTTTTCGTCACCCCATTGAAATGGGAATACATGTCGCTTGTCAAGCATATTACATATTTCCCCTACCTAGGGTAGGCTAGGGTTTATTGATTGTGGGGATCCGAATCTCCGACAGCCACGGACTAAGCTGCCGTTAATTACCCCTTACCTTTGGAGCGAGGGAACCTCCGATTAACGGGTCAAACTGGTCATGTGAACTCAATGTGTAGTGTACGTATATGTGTCTTGAGGGGTTTTGGATATATCAGGGGCCTCGCAGAGTTTACGGGGGTCCCGCTACCCGAATAGCGGGCTGGAGGTCAAGGGGGTTAGTAGCCCTTTTGCGGCGTGTGGGGCAGCGCCCCGTTAGAAATTTTTTCTAACGGGGGAAGTGTTGTAGAGTGTGTATGTATATAAAAAAAAAAGGGGGAAATAGCGTCCAAAAGACGCGTAGGGCGCTAAAAAAATGGAAAATAGCGTCCAAAGAATGCGTGAGCCCCAGCGCCTCACGTGCCTAGCACGCGGGTGCTGGACGCCAGCGCCCTATGTGCTTTGTCATGCGGGCGCTGGGCGCCAGCGCCCCCACGTGCTTGGCACGCAGGCGCTGGGTGCTTGCATCCCACGTGCTTGGAATGCGGGCGCTGGGCTCCAGCGCTCCACGTGCTTGGCACGCGGACGCTTGGTGTCAGCAGGAAAAGGGGCTTAGCCCCTACACTGGGAGTTATGCTCCCGATTAACCTTTGGAGTTGAACTCCTGACAAGAGGACAAAGGGGCTTAGTCCCTGCACTGGGAGTTGTGCTCTCAAAAATAAAATTCATTATTTTATATGTGTGTATGTGTGTGTGTGTGTATGTGTGTGTGTGTGTATTGGAGGAGTTACACTCCTAGGATATTTTTGGAGCAGATAAAAAGGGATCCCTTTCTTCTCCCTTGAGCCCTGGATCTTCCCCGAAGTGGGATTTTTGGAGGCGGGTCTTCTTCTTCCTCCTCTCTATTGGCTGGATCTTGGAGAAAAGAGGGTGAGATTTTAAAAATCTTCCTTTTTGAAGATTTGATGGAAGATCCGCGTTCCTCTTCAAGGGTTTTGTGGTGAAAAACTATTTCTTTTTGGAAAGGAGGAGTGGAACTCTTGATTTTATTCAAAAAAGAAAGAAGATTTAGAACCTTGAGCAAGGAGAAGGAGGCACAGAAACCCTAATTTTTTGGGGGAATGAATTGTATTGTTTCATGTCATCATCATGTTGCCTTTTATAGGCTTACAAATTTACATATAGCCCCTTGGGCTTTACAAAATGACATTTTGCCCATCCCATGCCTCATGTACATATTTCTTTTGCACATGAGCCATGGGCTTTACAAAAATTTGGCTTTATACCCATTTTTCTTACATTTATTCATAAAAAAATACACCAAAATTATTTGTTACAAAATTTTTATTTTGGCATGGGAGAGTCTGGCCGCTTCATGTTCGGGCTCGACTCGGGCATGGGCCCACTTTACCTGGGTTTGGGCCCACTTGGCTTAGGGTTGACTTTGATTTTGACTTGGTCAACCGGGGTGTAAATTTTGACCCCAATATGGATTGGCTGGGAACTTTATTCGCTACCATCGACTGTCGCCAAAGGAAGATAGTGTTTGAAATACCAGATCACCCAGTGTTCTATTTCAAAAACGGAGACCGGACATTGGAGCCTAGCATCTACCGAGCAAAACCAAAGAAGACAGAGATTGCAGTGTTGCAAGCGGAAGGATCGAAGCCAAAGGCCGTTAGAGAGTTCGATGTTGTTTTTCCTGAAGATATATCAGGTTTGCCTCCCGATCGAGCTCTTAAATTCTTTATTGATTTACAACCCGGTGCACAACCAGTAATAAAATCTTCATACCGATTAAGTCCGAAGGGATTGAAGGATATCCGTATTCAGTTGGACGAACTCCTGAAGAAAGGTTGGATCAGACCCAGCACCTCAAGTTGGGGATCTTCGGTGCTGCTAGTAAAGAAGAAGGAAGGTACCTATAGGATGTGTGTGGATTATCGAGCTCTGAACAAAATAACGATTTAGAATAAGTATCCACTACCTCTCATCGATGACCTTTTTGATCAATTAAGTGGATCTTGTGTCTTTTTAAAGTTAGATCTTCGTTCGGATTATCATCAGGTGAAGGTCAAGGAGTCCGACATTCTGAAGACGACGTTTAGGACTCATTATGACCATTATGAATGTCTCGTAATGCTATTTGGAGTGACCAATGCACTAGCCATTTTTATGAATCCGATGAACCAAATTTTCCGAGAGTACTTAGACAGGTTTGTTGTTATCTTCATCGATGACATCCTGGTGTATTCAAAGAATCGAAAAGAGCACGCCGAGCACTTACACATTGTCCTGGAGACATTACGATAAAACCAACTCTATACCAAGTACAGCAAGTGTGAATTTTGGCTAGATCAAGTCGGATTTCTCGGGCTCATCGTTTCAAGCGAAAGAATCTCTGAGGATCCAGCAAAGGTGTCAGCTGTCAGCGAATGGCCAACACTAAAGTCAGTCAAAGACATAAGAAGTTTTTTGGGCTTAGCAGGATATTACTGTAACACCAAAGTTCTTTTATACCATATTTATTTGGGTTTTCTAATCTTGTGGCTATTTCTTGATTATTTATTTGTTTTGGGTGCGGATAGTGCTTTTGGTATCTGTCTTTAGTATCCGACCCGACCCGCATGCTTGAAACCCGTCTTGGCTCTAGATTACTTCTTATTCTTGCTAGTACATAGAATCCATGCACACATATATTCTGTATATATGTATCTTATATATAGTATTGCATATATTTTCAAATACTATAAATTATATTTAAATAATATATTTTAAATATCTCGCATGGCCTGCATCATACCCCGTACCCTATGGTTACATCCGTACATCGTGTTCATGTCCCGTTTAGTAAAATGGACTCATTTGGATCGTTACGTACATATTACGTGTATCTATTCTTGGGGGTATACATTTTCTTTAACTGGACATTGCATTATGGTTTTGGTTGATGCGTATATTATTTGTATTTTAAAACTAGATTTTTAGACACAACCCGGGCATTTTTCGGAAAATTTTTGTATTGGCAATAAAATCCTAGTTTATATATTATAATATATTTTAAAATCTAAATCTAACTTCAGCAAATAATATACGCATATATGTTATATATATATATATATATATATATATATATATATATTATTTTTCCTATTATCCTCATTCTATTTCTATCTCTCTCTCTTCACCGTCTCTCTCTCTCTCCTCCACTATATATATTCTTTTTTTAAAATCTAATATTTTGAAAAACCATAGCCACTTCTCTCTCTCTTCCTCACCTCTCTCATCCTGCCTTCGCAAGACCCTACCCTAGCCTCACCCTCAACCTCGCCGCCGATCACCTCGTCGGCCTCACCCCATCACAACCACCTCCATCTTCTCCCCCCCTCTCTTTTTCTCCATCGATGCAAACCCCGACTAACTCTCTGCACAAGAACCCGACCCCAACAACCAACCCAAGAAACCCATCGCCATTACCCATCGCCGATGGCCGCCTATTGTCGCCGTCGTCACCCTTCGCCTCCTTTGACCCAGAGCTCAATACCAGAGCACTACAACCCCAGACTACTCTTCTTCTTCTTCTTCTCTTTCTTTTCTTGATTCTTGTTGTTCCGGTGATCGCTGGAGTCGTGCACGTCGCTAACAATCTGGGCGACCCAGTCGTCGTCCCTATCTAGCGTGGTCATGTATTTGAGTAGCCTGATTCAGTTCTGTATGCACGTAGTTCAAATCGCGACGTTTACCCGACTTCGAACGTGACGTACACACCCCGTCGTGAGATCCGATCAGGCAAGTTTATCTTGCTATATGCTATGCTACTATATTTATATCCATATGAATAAAAATATTATATGTAGTTTAATCGTGCATCCGATATTACAATTTTACCGTTTTACGATACCTGTACATATCCATACTGACATTTGCATATCTAATTACATGCCAGAACACCCTGATATCATTTCACTATTATATTATCATGACATATTATCTAGATTGCATCATAAGTAGTCATGGACGTATATAGGTTATTACAGATAGACACATATACATCATGATATCAGCACTATTTACCGTGATCCCGATATCGTTTACAGTTTTACTTTTGGTATCCATTTAATACATACACACCACATGACATGCCCTGATACACTACTTGACTTGATACTTGATCTTGTTATTAATGCCGACAATCCTGACTTGTTGTCCTGACGGACATAACCTGTTGTCTACATAGACAAAACCTGTACCTGCTTGATCCTGTATTGGCATTAGTTCCATATTATCAATACCTGACTTAAACACATAACCTTAGGGGTAAGAGAAAATCAATAATGAAATCTGACTTGTAACTCGACAGTTCGATGCTTATATTTATCAATCTTTTTGGGCTAGGCCAACCCCGAGATGATGTTGCCGACATCATTCATCTGTACATGTTACCTGTTTATTGCCTAGCGGCATGTCTCGGATTCAGCCCGAGAGTCTTGACCGTGGTTCCGGGCACGCACAGGATACTATTGAGTTATATCGACGATTCCATTAAATTGATTTCAAAAAATTTAGAGTAGATAACCCAGTAGCACAGTAGAGATTACTCATCGCACTTCACATACACATATACACATCACTATTTATTTATGTTGTTGATTTATATTCATGCCTATATATCTGGTTACATCCTGATTATTACTATTGTTTGATATTATGACGCACTGACGTCTGGGTTTTGCATGGCCCAGTTCCTCTATCTCTCTCGCAGGCTGAACAGGAGTATTTTAGCCGTCAAGCCGAGCAGTGAGGATTGTGTTTAGTGATATTTAGTTTAGTTTCTTTCCGCAACTTTTATTTCTTGACGTGAGCCCATATTGAGATGTATTTCCATATGTTATTTATTGGATTTATCGTTTCCGCTTATATATTTTTCTTGACTCTTTTATTCTGGCAAATAGACATATATTAGATAGATTTTATTTTTTACTGTTCTTGATATCTTATAGACAGCTATAATATGACTGCGGAAGGATGTTTCCTAGCCACAGGTAACATGGTTGGCTCTGTCACGTGCCGTGATTAGCGCACTCTGGGAAGCAGGGCGTGACAGGGTTTGTTTGGTATCAGAGCTATATGATTTATGATTAATCGGGTTTGGTTCTTTTTGTAGTTGGATATTGAACCCAATGCACTAACCAGAAAACCCGTAATTACGAATCTGTCCTGCCACATTATTGTCGCGTCATTCAGATTCTTGAATTTTATCTTCTCTTGACCCTTTATCTTGACGATATGGAAATGACCTTGCATTTTAACTTGGAATCCTCTTGATTCCTTATTGTTTCTTCCTTCTTATTCCTTCGATTATGATAGTAGAATTTGGGCGACTTGAATGGAGTTATGTGATTGTAACTATGTACCGTGGCATGGTTACAATGCGGTACTCTATTTTGGTAACCTAGAGTCGATGTTTTGAGGAGTTTCGACAAACCCGCCTCAGTTTATCAGAGTGGAGCAGCGGAAGAGTGGTGGGATGATAACCCACAAGTTTTAGAACAAACTTGCAAATTCATGATGAAGGGAACCGTTTATTGAAAGGTAAAGTTCGTAAACAAGTAGAGATGAAGCGCTGATAGCAGTTCGGGATTTCATGGATGTGTTCAAGGACATCTCGAGTTTACCGTCTAAACGAGATGTAGAGTTTACGATTGATCTTATTTCTAGAGCAGCGCCAATCTCAAAGGCGTACTATCCGATGGCACCAGTGGAGCTAGAAAAAATCAAGAAACAGGTGGCCGAATTGTTAGAGAAGGGTTGGATTTGCAGCAGCAATTCACCCTGAGGAGCTCCAGTTCTTCTAGTCAAGAAGAAAGATGGCACGCGGAGGATGTGTATCGATTATCGAGAATTAAATCGGGTGACTATTAAGAACAAGTACCCGATCCCTCGCATCAGCGAATTATTCGATCAACTCAGTGGTGCGAAGGTATTCTCGAAACTGGATTTGCGATCCGGATATTATCAAGTTCGAGTAAAATCAGATGATATTTGCAAGACAGCATTCCGAACTCGATATGGGCATTATGAGTATTTAGTGATACCATTCGGAGTCACAAACGCACCGGCGATATTTATGGACTTGATGAACCGAATCTTTTCACCGTAGTTGGACCAATTAACAGTAGTGTTTATCGATGATATTCTGGTGTATTCGAGGAGCCAAGAAGAGCATGCAGAACACTTGAAGATTGCACTGCAAACGTTGAGGCAAAAAAGATTATATGCGAAGATGAGCAAGTGCGAATTTTGGCTCGAAGAAGTAAAGTTTTTTGGGCATGTTGTATCCGGAGATGGAATTGCTATTGAGCCTGAAAAGATGGCAACAGTTCATGATTGGACGATTCTGAAGAACGTAGCGGAGATCAAAAGTTTTCTTGGACTCGCCGAATATTATAGAAGGTTCATGGAGAATTTCGCTCGTTTAGCTGAACCATTGACCAAGCTAATGCGAAAGGAGGTACCATTCATATGGACGGATAGATGTGCGTCAGCTTTTGAGGCGTTGAAGCAAAAATTGACCACCGCTCTTATCTTGATAGTGCCAGATAGTTCCGGAGGGTTGCTTATTCACAGCGACGCATATGAGAAAGGCTTAGGATGTGTTCTAATGCAGAATGGGAAGGTTATAACCTACGCATCGAGACAATTGAAGACACATGAGAAGAATTATCCAACTCATAATTTGGACCTATGTTCATATCAGATTTTTTGCATTTTTATACCACCCATTCTTAATCACATTGCATATAAGTAGGTACTTTTGATCCATGTCTGCTAAATAGTTGCAGGTTACAGGTTATCAGCTCTTTACAGTAAAATTCATAAAAATTCGCAACAAATGTGGGACTACGACCAACAAATAGAGAAATACGGGTTTCCGCACACTATCCGTATAATGCCGCCTACCAGTTCAAGAAACAAATGGAAAATCATGGAGCATTTCAATGCACAAAGCACTAGGGCAGCACAAGATCCAAGAATTCAACACGGAGCTAAAGGCAAAAGTCCACATCAGTCTGCACTGTTGGAAATCTGGAAGAGAGCTGAAAAGTTTTTGAGAAACCAAGTGTTCCAAACAGAAGATAAAAGCAACAGAAAGAATCCCTAAAAAATTGATCACACAAGACCACCAAATGGCCGCGGAACCGCGGCCAAACAGGCACATCTGCCACGGTTCAGCGGCCGTGCAATGCACGTGTCGGTGGCAGTGTCGGTGCTCTGACTCGGCTCTCTTGGGGTAGTTTTATAATTTCGTGTATGGATCAGAATGTAAACCTAGGGTTTTTCCTATTTATAAATAGGAGAGCTCAAGGCCTTTCTTAGTGTGCCTCTTTGAGGGTGCCTTTCTTAGGATGCCTCTCTTTAGTTTTTTACTCTTTTTAATTCTTAGATCTAAATTTTAATTCCAATTGTAATGCGTTGTTGAGAGGACATCAATAAAATAAGTTTTATTTTTTTTATCTCGCATTCTTTTTATCTGAATTTTAATTCCTGCAATTTTTTATCTGTTCTTTTATTATCTGCAATTTAGTTCATCTATTAAAATAAAAAAAAATGAATTTTATTGTTATCTTCCTAATGAGTGAGTAATTCCTCACTTGTCAGGGATAGGAGAGGGAAGGTTTGAGAGAAGGAAATCTCTCTCACTCTTTTCTTTGCCCAAATAATTTTAATTAAGGACTCCCTTTAAATCAACCATAATCCGCTCACTACGGCACCCTATCCTACATGATAGAAGTGATTCCCTAGTTAGACCAGTTGTGATTGAATTAACCGGAGGTTAGGGCTAGGAGCCGAGAATGGACGGACAAGGACCAAAAGGAAGAAACTAAGTTTCTTCCCAGTCGTGCTAATCCCCGTTGTTGCCAATTACTCTAACACCAATATTCTTAATTAGGGTATTGAAAGAAGTGAGAAGATCCCTATTTCGAACTAACTTAATTCTAACCCTAGCAAGCCTTTTATCAAGTTATTCCCATTCATAGATCTTAAAACAACAACCAATGTTTTTGGACTTAAGTCGTTAGAACATAAAGAAAAGGATTTCATCTCCCTGTGGATCGACATGTACTCAACCGGCTGGTTACCAAGCGACACCGTCTTGATTGCTGTAAATTTAAACACAGAAAAACTCTGACAATCAAATTTTAAAATCCATAAAAATCAAAAATTTTAAGAAACCAAGTGTTCCAAACAGAAGATAAAAGCAACAGAAAGAATCCCTAAAAAAATGATCACACAAGACCACCAAATAGCCGCGGAACCACGGCCAAATAGGCACATCTGCCGCGGTTCCGCGGCCGTGCAATGCACGTGTCAGTGGCAGTGTCGGTGCTTTGATTCGACTCTCTTGGGGTAGTTTTGTAATTTCGTGTATGGGTCAGAATGTAAACCTAGGATTTTTCCTATTTATAAATAGGAGAGCTCAAGACCCTTCTTAGTGTGCCTCTTTGAGGGTGCCTTTTTTAGGATGCCTCTCTTTAGTTTTTTACTCTTTTTAATTTTTAGATCTAAATTTTAATTCCATTTGTAATGCGTTGTTGAGAGGTTATCAATAAAGTAAGTTTTATTTTTTATCTCGCATTTTTTTAATCTGAATTTTAATTCTTACAATTTTTTATCTGTTCTTTTATTATCTGCAATTTAGTTCATCTATTAAAATAAAAAAAATGAATTTTATTGTTATCTTCCTAATGAGTGAGTAATTCCTCACTTTTTAGGGATAGGAGAGGGAAGGTTTGAGAGAAGGAAATCTCTCTCACTCCTTTCTTTGCCCAAATAATTTTAATTAAGGACTCTCTTTAAATCAACCATAATCCGTTCACTACGGCACCATATTCTACATGATAGCGGTGATTCCCAAGTTAGACCGGTTGTGTTTGAATTAACCGGAGGTTAGGCCTAAGAGCCAAGAACGGACGGATAAGGACCAAAACGAAGAAACTAAGTTTTTTCCAAGTCGTGCTAATCCCCGTTGTTGACTATTACCCTAACACCTATACTCATAACTAGGGTATTGAAAGAAGTGAGAAGAATCCCTATTTCGAACTAACCTAATCCTAACCCTAGCAAGCCTTTATATCAATTTATTCTCATTCTTAGATCTTAAAACCAAACCTACCAAAGTTAGGACTGAACCCATTAGAATTTAAAGAAAAGGACACCATTTCCCTGTGGATCGACCCGTACTCAACCGGCTAGCTACCAAGCGACACCATCTTAATTGCGGTAAATTAAAGACAGAAAAACTCTGACAATCAAATGGCGCCGTTGCCGGGGAGACGGTAGTCTCTTTCTTTGTGTAATTTCGGGTTATTTAAAAAAAATATAAAAATTTAAAAAAATTATAAAAATTGAAAAAATTTAAAACAAAAATAAATAAATAAATAAATAAAAAATAAAATAAAAAAATATAATATAAAAAAACAAAAATAAAAATCATCTTGTTATTTTTGAAAGGTTTTTGTGTAAGTGTGCAGGCTTGGAGCAAACTCTATTTCAGATCTGGAGCAAATTCAGTAAACAAATCATTATTCAGGAGATCTAAATAGGTAGAGGAAATCCAACTCAGCACAGAGAAAAAATTTGAAGTAGTCAACCTTCTGTTAGGCCGCGTAACCGAGGCATAAGTAAGGGTTTGACCGTGGAACCGCGGTCAACGGGTGACGTCAGCAACTAAAAATCTCTGTAAGCATCTCATTTCTCATCTACTCTCCTCTGCACTCCACTGAAAAAAATTTCCTACAGGTTTCTTTGCACAGATTCTCTTTCCCCCTATCCAATAAATTGTTTTTGTGCAGGATTCTTTGCGCTGTTAAATAAAAAAAAAATTGCAAGTGTTTTAGATTTTTGGTGTGTTAACTGCTTTGCATAATTAATACGAAATCTAAGGGGCTATAACACCAATCAAGATTGGGTGGGGATTTCATTACCCTTTCTAAGACCCCAAAAATCATTAAAAAGCATATGCATCACCCTTGAGCTAAATTAAAAAATATCTAGACTCAGCCAACTAAAGACTGTGGTGCTCATTAGGACAGAGGAAGGTTGTGGACATTCAATCGTTTATCTAAATTTGACTTTGTGTTGCATAGGCTAGACAAGTGAGAAAGGTAACTTTAAAAGGCCCGTCTCACGGTGATTCGTGAGTAGAACCCTCTTTTCTTCATTTGTGCTTACCTGGCCATAATTGACAGCGAAGAGACGATTTGAGAGATATCTCACAACTTGTCACTTTGGAATAGTTAGGAGCAGTCTAGTGGACTTAGAAGACCATAGCTCTAGGTTTGATTGTGAATGTTTTAACTGTGATTGTTTGAAGTAAGTCCGTATACATTCTTGCAAAAAAAAACTCTTTCAAAAATTTCTAAACTCCAAAAACAAACAATTTTTTACAAAAAAAAATCACATTCTTTTTCTTCTCCTTTCTCTCATTACATCATGGATATCCCACCTCGCAAAACTCTTGTCGAATTTTGGTACCCACAACCAGACATTATTTCCTACGGTTCTTGTTTTGATCGAATTTCGAAAGACCCCTCCATGCCCAAAATTTCTTTGAAAGATCGGATAGACGCGTCTAGGACAACCAATTGGACTCCGCAATCCACCTTGTATCAACCATTTCAACCTTCACCACCTTCTTACGTTGATACTCCTTTTTCGAGTCCTGTTGTAACTCCGAAATCCATGTCTATTGCTGAACATATTGAACAATCTCGTAACCGATCTTTCACTCCTTTCACCAATGCGAATTCATTGGATCAACAATTCCATTCACCTTCTTATCCGTATTTTGATCCTACCCCTGTTCAACCATTCTATTCCTATCCATCCTACCCAACTTTTACACCTTTCTTGGACATTACTTCTACACAGCCATTTGGGAGTTTTCAGTATCCAAACAAATTTGAATCTTTTACTGAAACTCTTTCACAACCCATGTCTAGTTTGGAACAGACGTTGGAAGACTTTAGGGTAGCGTCATGCCAACAGATGATGGATTTGAATGCGTCCATGGCCGCCCTCATACAACCTAGTGACCCGATAGCTAGTTTCCAACTAGCTCCAAATTTTCCAATATTTGATGAGGCGGTTGGACAAATTGAGAATTTGAGTGGAGAGAGTGAACTATGCACCCTTCTAAATCAAACCTATCCATCCCTAATTGAATCCTACAACTCCAGTTTTGAATGTCTATCGAGTGTCCCACGTGATTCATTAATTGAAGATAGAATGAGTAATGAGTTGTGCGACTTTGTAGTATTTGATTTACTTGATTGTGAAGGGTCCCTTTCGAGTGAAACCATCACCAATCCTTTTGACCTCTACACCTCTACTCTAGAACCTGAATTGATTAATATCCATGCTTTTGATGAGGTGTCTAAGAAAATTGATTTTCATTTGATTGAGGATATCGACGCTGGGAATATTTTGGATGATGAACCCGTAGATTTGACTGAATTTTTCTCTCCAATTCATCATCCCGAATCATTAAATGTTTCTCCCGAACTTCATATGCGTCTTGATTTTGATGAGAATTGCATGGATAAGCTAAATTTTGAGGAGAGTATTGAGGAAATTATTGAGGATGAAGCGGTTTTACTTGAGGAGTCGGATTTTCCAATTCATTCTATCTCTTTCATTGACTGCGCACACCCTCCTGAATCTTTAACCGATACCCTTCCTCACTCACTTCCCTCCATCCTCGCTCCGACCTTGCAAGAAACCGATACACTTTCATTTTCAATGTCTGGTTTATCAAGTTCGACGTACCCATGTTTTCTCACGACTCTTGAGGGATTTGACCTTATTTCTCAGTGGGTTGATAGATTAGCACAATCGTTTTTTACACATCAGCCATTACAAATTGTGCTAATTTATACACTCCATCTCCACCCTCAAGTTCGTATTCAACTTTCTTTCTCCCACTTTCTCCGGTTATTCTTCTAATCTTCCTTTAATGATAGCAAGTGTTAATGAATCACAATCCGATATTTTGAGTTCGACAATTCTAGAAAAACAACTTGATTTATACTCTTTTGAGAATAAGGTAGATGAGCATTACGAGTTTCCTACCTCCGTAATTTTTAAAAAATCAAGTGTGTTGAATTCTGGCTCGACACTTATTGACATTGAAACGTTCAATCAGACCATCGATGAAAGTTTCGAAGATATTTTTGCCGACGAACTCGCATTCTTAAACGACACGGATTTTGTGATTAATCAACCCCCACCTGAAGAAGTCGAACCACCACCATTTCTTCTTATCCCATACGAGAATGTGACCATTCTTCCCATTCCTAATCATCCACATTCTCGTTTCCGTTCACCATTATTGTTTCGTCTCTACAAATCGAGACGTAAACCTTTTCCACTACACAACTTATCTTTACCCCATTTCTTCCTGACTCTATACAATATATTCTTTCACCAACCAACGCACTACAGAGATAGAATATTTGAATGGTTGGTGCTCATCTTTGGCCTGTGTAAGGCCTTGTATAGCTTGATACTGTGTTTTTCTCCTCCCTAACTCAGAACTTTAACGCTTAAACAGTGAAAACACTATTTCACTTAAGTTTGGGGGGACCTTTTTGTGTATATATATTTTGTTTTCTTTTTCTGTTAATAATAATAATAATAAATAAATAAAAAACAGAGGAGTGCCGACAATTTTGACCCTCTTGGTGTAGCTTGACAGTGAGGGCACTGTCAAGTTTAAGTTTGGGGGTGTGCTCGGTAAGCTTTCTTCCTTCACATTCATGTGTATATTTTTTTGCATTTGCATACTTATTTTAAAATCCATAAAAATAAATTTTTTTAAAAATTATAAAAATTGAAAAGTTCAATTTTGGCCATATTTGACTTAAGTTCAACATGACGGTTGACTAGTTAGGAAAAACTAGATTCTAAACTTAGTAAATTAAAAACCCTAAAAAATAACCTTTCTTAAAGTTTAACTGTAGAAAATATACGTCCTTGTAATTTATTCAGAAATAGGCAGATTTTGAGTTCAGTTCTTGGGCTAAATCGAAATAAGGGAAGAGTATTGAAAGCTCTATTTGAAGTATAAGTCTGAAAAATAATTCTGAACCTTAAGTCCAAATTCTGAAAATATATACCCTATTATACGCACTTACACGCATCTTGAAACTTGGGATAGTAGAGGATATCTTGAAATGCTCTTGTCTAAAATCCTTAGTATGAAGGAAAATAAAATAAAAGTATAAATGGTGAATAAAGAGATAAAAAATGAACACTGGTTTTGTAATTACTTAAGGCAGCATTAATAAAAAATATAGCGAGGGTGTTTTATCACCTAGTGCCTTAGATCAACTGGTTTGGGAGTCACTGCTAAGTCTTAGGTATTGCAAGACGAGAAATTATGCCTAAATGCGCAAGCACATTTTGTAATCGGTCGTTTAGTACCTCAAGAAGTATTAACAGTCGCATGAAGGATGTGTGAGCAATTTCATCTAAAATTCACCAACTAAAAGTATTTTGAAAGATGGACAAGAGTATGATAACTTGAATTGAATTTCCAAGTGTAGGAGTGATAATTACACACACGTAGGGGTATATAATTGGAGTTTGGAGGAGCGATAAGAATAAAAAAAAAATAGGGCTTATATCATCAGTAGAGATGATAAAAATTTCTGAGTTAAGATTGCACCTTAGAAGGAAAACTTAGGAGATGCTGAAAGCTTTATAAACTTTCAAAACGTATATGATCTTAAGTTAAATGAAAAGGAAGCATGAAAAATACGGTTTGATAATTTCTAAGTTGAAGATAATAGAATTTCTTACTAGAATACTGAATTGAAGAATTAGATTAATGGCCAAATTGATCGGATTTTATGGGTAGTATCCGCTGAAAACCCTCAGGAGACAACATTCCTCCTACTAGGAACACCTAGAGGTTTAACGGCTTGTTGCACGAGCTCAGTGCAATCACGTTCCCTGCGAAAGTGAGGCTAGGTTTTTTCGAGAATAAAATTGGTTTTGCTCGGGACAAGCAAAAGATAAGTTTGGGGGTATTTTTCATATCAGATTTTTTGCATTTTTATACCACCCATTCTCAATCACATTGCATATAAATAGGTACTTTTGATCCATGTCTGCTAAATAGTTGCAGGTTACAGTTATCAGCTCTTTACAGTGAAATTCATAAAAAGTCGTAACAAATGTGGGACTACGACCAACAAACAGAGAAATACGGGTTTCCGCACACTATCCGTATAATTCCGCCTACCAGTTCAAGGAACAAATGGAAAATCATGAAGCATTTCAATGCACAAAGCACTAGAGCAGCACAAGATCCAAGACTTCAATGCGGAGCTAAAAGCAAAAGTCCTCATCAGTCTGCACTGTTGGAAATCTGGAAGAGAACTGAAGAGTTTTTGAGAAACCAAGTGTTCCAAACAGAAGATAAAAGCAACAGAAAGAATCCTTAAAAAATTGATCACACAAGACCACCAAATGGTCGCGGAACCGCGGCCAAACAGGCACATCTGCCGCGGTTCCGCGGCCGTGCAATGCACGTGTCGATGGCAGTGTCGGTGCTTTGACTCGGCTCTCTTGGGGTAGTTTTGTAATTTCGTGTATGGATCAGAATGTAAACCTAGGGTTTTTCCTATCTATAAATAGGAGAGCTCAAGGCCTTTCTTAGTGTGCCTCTTTGAGGGTGCCTTTCTTAGGATGCCTCTTTTTAGTTTTTTACTCTTTTTAATTCTTAGATCTAAATTTTAATTCCAATTGTAATGCGTTGTTGAGAGGTCATCAATAAAATAAGTTTTATTTTTTTATCTAGCATTCTTTTTATCTGAATGTAGTGCCGGATGCGCTAAGTCGGTTGCCAGCAATACGGATGTTGACTCACAGGAGCTTATAAATGATTTCCAAAGATTTGAGTTGGAGATCGTGTTACTGCATTCTTCGGGACAGTGGATGCAGCTGCAAGTACAGTCGTCATTGATCGATAATATTAAAACAGTGCAGTCTCACGATCCAAGATTTCAGAAGTTTCGAGAACAGGTATAAGCGGGACTTCGAACGGACTTGTTGACTCATGACGATGGTTTGTTACGATATGTGTGCCGAAAGAAGATATTCGTGAAGAAGTTATAAAGGAGGCGCATAGTTCCGCATATTCCGTACATCCGGAAGGCATAAAGATGTACCGAGATCTATGACAGCATTTCTGGCGGGAAGGCATGAAAAGGAGATTGCTCGCTATGTAGCGAAGTGCTTGGTGTGTCGGCAAGTCAAGGCTGAACATCAAAGAGTAGCTGGTTTACTGTAACCACTTCCGATTCCTCAGTGAAAGTGGGAACATATAACCATGGATTTTGTGACAGCATTACCGCGGAGTCCAAAGGGTAACAATGCAGTTTGGGTGATTGTTGATCGATTGACCAAGGCGGCTCACTTTATACCATTTAGAGTTGGTCAGTCGACGGAAGCGTTAGCAGAGCGGTACATGCAAGAGATTGTGAGATTGCATGGAGTACCTGTGAGCATCGTTTTCGATCGTGATACCCGATTCTTATCACACTTTTGGAGGAGTTTACAGGAAAGTTTGGGGACTCGATTGAAGTTTAGCACCGCTTATCATCCTCAGACAGATGGCCAGTCCAAAAGAACGATCCAAACTCTTGAAGATATATTGAGAGCTTGCATATTGAACTTCAAGGGTTCATGGGAGGATCATCTACACTTGGTGGAGTTTTCATATAATAACAGCTTTCAAGCGACTATTCAGATAGCTCTATTCGAAGTATTGTATGGTCGTAAGTGTCGCTCACCCGTCTGTTGGGACGATACTGGAGAACAAAGATTATTGGGACCGGATCTTATTGTGCAAAGCGTGGAGAAAGTTAATACGATCCGAAATCATATGAAAGCAGCGCAAGATCGACAGAAAAGTTGGGCCGATACAGCACGAAGACCTCTGAGTTCGCAGTAGGTGATCTTGTGTTCCTGAAAATATCACCGATCAGAGGAGTGATTTGATTTGGGAATCGAGGCAAGCTTAGTCCTCGATTCGTGGGGCCTTTCGGTATTATCGAGCGCATTGGAGAAGTAGCTTATCGATTGGCTTTACCACCATCCTTGGCGAGTGTTTACGACGTGTTTCATGTATCTCAATTCCACAAGTATTTCTAGTTGGAAGGCATGACAAGGGAAATTGCTCGCTATGTAGCGAAGTGCTTGGTCTGTCGGCAAGTCAAGGTTGAACATCAAAGAGTAGCTGGTTTACTGCAACCACTTCCGATTTTTCAGTGGAAGTGAGAACATATAACCATGGATTTTGTGACAGCATTACCGCGGAGTCCAAAGAGTAACAATGCAGTTTGGGTGATTGTTGATCGATTGACCAAGGCAGCTCACTTTATACCATTTAGAGTTGGTCATTCGATGGAAGCGTTAGCAGAGCGGTACATGCATGAGATTATGAGATTTCATGGAGTACCTGTGAGCATTGTTTTCGATCGTGATACCCGATTCTTATCACACTTTTGGAGGAGTTTATAGGAAAGTTTGGGGACTCGATTGAAGTTTACCACCGCTTGTCATCCTCAGACAGATGGCCAGTCCAAAAGAACGATTCAAACTCTTGAAGATATATTAAGAGCTTGCATGTTGGACTTCAAGGGTTCATGGGAGGATCATCTACACTTGGTGGAGTTTTCGTATAATAACATCTTTCAGGCGACTATTCAGATGGCTCTATTCGAAGTATTGTATGGTCGTAAGTGTCGCTCACCCGTCTGTTGGGACGATGCTGGAGAATAAAGATTATTGGGACCGGATCTTATCGTGCAAACCGTGGAGAAAGTTAATATGATCCGAAATCATATGAAGGTGGCGCAAGATCGACATAAAAGTTGGGCCGATACAGCACGAAGACCTCTAGAGTTCGCAGTAGGTGATCTCGTGTTCCTGAAAATATCACCGATCAGAGGAGTGATTCGATTTGGGAATCGAGGCAAGCTTAGTCCTCGATTCGTGGGGCCTTTCGGTATTATTGAGCGCATTGGAGAAGTAGCTTATCGATTGGCTTTACCATCATCCTTGGCGAGTGTTCATGACGTGTTTCATGTATCTCAACTCCATAAGTATTTCTGGTTGGAAGGCATGACAAGGGAGATTGCTCGCTATGTAGCGAAGTGCTTGGTGTGTCGGCAAGTCAAGGCTGAACATCAAAGAGTAGCTGGTTTACTGCAACCACTTCCGATTTCTCAGTGGAAGTGGGAACATAAAACCATGGATTTTATGACAGCATTACCGCGGAGTACAAAGGGTAACAATGCAGTTTGGGTGATTGTTGATCGATTAACCAAGGCAGCTCACTTTATACCATTTAAAGTTGGTTAGTCGACGGAAGCGTTAGCAGAGCGGTACATGCAGGAGATTGTGAGATTGCATAGAGTACTTGTGAGTATTGTTTTCGATCATGATACCCGATTCTTATCACACTTTTGGAGAAGTTTACAGGAAATCTTGAAGACTCGACCGCTTATCATCTTCAGACAGATGGCCAGTCCAAAAGAACGATTCAAACTCTTGAAGATATATTGAGAGCTTGCATGTTGGACTTCAAGGGTTCATGGGAGGATCATCTACACTTGGTGAAGTTTTCGTATAATAACAGCTTTCAGGAAACTATTCAGATGGCTCCATTTGAAGTATTGTATGGTCGTAAGTGTTGCTCACCCGTCTGTTGGGACGATACTGGAGAACAAAGATTATTGGGACCGGATCTTATCGTGCAAACCGTGGAGAAATTTTATACGATCCGAAATCATATGAAGGCGGCGTAAGATCGACAGAAAAGTTGGAATGATACAACGCGAAGACCTCTAGAGTTCGCAGTAGGTGATCTCGTGTTCCTGAAAATATCACCGATCAGAGGAGTGATTGTTCTCCGCCGAAAGACCGGGAAGACTGACGTCTTGCCTGAATTTAGGGGCATATGCTATTTGGTTTTATCCGTCCACCTCTCCAAAGATGCCAAGTTGATTTATGGCACCGTGTATCAGAGGTTTAGACGAATGCGGCCGTTGTAGACGATTTCGTCATATTCCCCCTCATTTGAGGGGTTTTTGATTGTGGGGATGCTCTTTTCTGCAGGCGCAAGGCCCTGCAGTTAATTACGCTACCGCATCGCGGTAACCACTTTCTCCTTCTCCAGATGGTCACTTCGTGTCGTGTGTGTTTGTTTTATTTTTAGTTGCCCGTGGATTGTATACGGAGATTAATTTATGTTGTCGCCCGTAGGGCGTGAATTAGTCCAAATCCGTATTTTCTTAGATTTGGGTTTTGGTTTGGGTTTAAGGATAGGTTAGTCTCATTTGAGACTAACATCAACTTAAACTTTTGTTAAGGATACGTTAGTCTAATTTTTGACTAAGATCAACTTAACGGGATCATTTAGATCCAACAAAATAGCATTTGAGCTCTATTGTTTTAGTTTAGGGACTTTACGGTCGAGTTTAAAGACGTCATGGTCTGTAAAGTTTAAGGACATCATAGTCCATGAGTTTAAGGACCCCACAGTCCGTAGTAGTTTAGAGACATCATAGTCTGTAAAGTTTAAGGACATCATAGACCATGAGTTGAAGGACCCCACAGTCCGTGAAATGTCTTGTTGTCGGGACCCGTCACCTTTCTGAAGACGTTGAAGGATTACAACGACAAATATCAGAGGAGTGAAGAGATGTACCCTTGAATCAATATTGGTTGGGAGATCTGTAGTCCAATTTGGGACTAAGATCAAAGATTTATGAGCATATAGGCTCAATTAATCCGAATTAGGGATCTGTGGCCACCTTGGGCTCGGCCCATTCAGTTAAAATGTTAAATATTTAACAATATTGAGCATTGGTTTGAGTTCTGAAAATTATTTTTTTCTCTTATTGAGTGCTGAGCACTCATCATGGCTCTGGGGCTTTATTATTTAAAGAACAATTTATGTTCTCTTAGCGCCCATATGAGGAGCACGTGGTGCACTTGGTGCTGAGCGCCAGTCAATGAGCACAGAGCGCTTCTGTTTAGGTAGCGCACAGTCAATGAGCGCCAGTCAATGAGCGTAGAGCGCTTCTGGTGAAGTAGCGCACACGTGAGGAGCACGTGGTGCGCTTGGCACTGAGCGCCAGATCATGAGCGCAGAGCGCTTCTAGTAAAGTAGCTCACACGTGGTGCGCTTGGCGCTGAGCGCCAGATCATGAGCGCAGAGCGCTTCTGGTGAAGTAGCGCACACGTGAGGAGCATGTGGTGCGCTTGGCGCTGAGCACCAGATCATAAGCGCAGAGCGCTTCTTTTAAATTTGGAGCGCTAAGGCTCTGCAGCGCTGTGCTCTAGATTTGGAGCGCCGATGCGCTTCTTTAAACTTGGAGCGCTAAGGCTCTTTTTAGGCAGTTCTGCGCTATGAAAATTAAATTCTCTTTTATAAGAGATTTTGTCTCATGGATCTAAGAACAAAGTTCTTATTTTATAGGAGATATTTCAATCTCTTATGTTCTTGGTGAAAGGTTTTGCCTTTATGGATCTGTGATCCTAAGAGAATTGTATTATTCTCCCCCCTTTTTATAATGAGATATTATAATCTCTGTTCCCCTCCGAACGGCGGCCTGCGACGTTAGGACGTCACGTGCCTGAGGTTCGGGGCAGATGCTATTTAGTTTTAGTCCGTCCACCTCTTCGAAGATGCCAAGTTGATTTATGGCACCGTGTATCGAAGGTTTAGACGGATGCGGCCGATGTAGCAGACTTTGTCAGATTCCCCCTCGCTTGAGGGGTTTTTGATTGTGGGGACGCTCTTCCCTGCAGGCGCAAGCCCCTGCAGTTAATTACGCTACCGCTTTGCGGTAGCAACTTTCTCCTTCTCCAGAATTTCACTTCGTGTCGTGTGTGTTTGTTTTGTTTGTGGCTGCCCGTGGATTGTATACGGAGACTGAGTAATGCCGTCGCCCGTAGGGCGTGGATTAGTCCAAATCCGTATTTACTTAGATTTGGGTTTGGTGTTTTTAGTTTAAGGATGCATTAGTCGCGTTGCGACTAAGATCAACTTAAACATTCGTCAAGGATACGTTAGTCTTGCTTTGGACTAAGATCAACCTGACGTGGTGATTCATTTAATTTATGGCCATCGGGACTCATCACCTCTCTAACATCGTTGAAGGATTACAACGATAGGTGTCAGAGGAGCTCAGAGATGTACCCTTGAACCAAAGCTGATTGAGGGTTTTATAGTCCATTTAAGTGCTTAAGGATACGTTAGCCGTATTTGGGGCTAAGATCAACTTAAACGGGATCGTTTAGATCCGGCAAAAGAGCAATTGGCTCTATTGTTCCAGTTTAGGGACGTAGTGGTCCCTTATTAGTTTAGGGACGTCTCGGTCCGATACCAGTTTAAGAACGTAGTGGTCCATTATTAGTTTAGGGACGTTTCGGTCCGATGCCAGTTTAGGGACGTAGTGGTCCATTATTAGTTTAAGGACATTTCGGTCCATCGCCAGTTTAGGGACGTGGTGGTCCGTCATTAGTTTAGGGACATTTCGGTCCGATGCCAGTTTAGGGACGTAGTGGTCCATCATTAGTTTAAGGACGTCTCGGTCCAATATTAGTTTAAGGACATCTCGGTCCGATATTAGTTTAAGAACGTCTCGGTCCAACATTAGTTTAAGGACGTCTCGGTCCGATATTAGTTTAAGGACGTTTCGGTCCGATATTAGTTTAAGGACGTCTCGGTCCGATATTAGTTTAAGGACGTCTCGGTCCAATATTAGTTTATGGACATCTCGGTCCACGAGTTTAAGGACCCCGCAGTCCATATCGATGTGTGGTCGTTGGGACCCGTCACCTCTTTGACGTCGTTGAGGAATTACAACGACGGATGTCAAAGGAGTTCGGAGATGTACCCTCGAACCGGATGTAGATTGATTTAGGAGAGCCATTTTGCTCAGTCAATTTAATTTAAGGACTTATGGCCAAAATTGGACTAAGTCCAGTTGAAATGTTCAACGTTTTATTTGCTTTTGCATTGCATTTCTTTTTTTTTATTTTTATTTGGGCCTTGCCCAGAAAGGATGCAGAGTATCAATTTGTTTTGGGCTCTACCCTTTTAGGAATGATGCAAGGTATTAATTTTATTTGGGCTCTGCCCTTATATAAAGGATGCAAAGCATCAATTTATTTGGGCTCTGCCCATTTATTGCCTTGCAATTTATTTTGGCCTGTCAGGTCATTTTGATTTGGGCCTGGCCCTTCAAATAGTGCAAAGCACCAAGAATCTTTTGGATTCAAGAAAATGAGTGCAGGGCACTTTTTAATGATCTAAATTTAGATCAAAGAAGAGAAAAGAAAATCTTTTCTTTCTTTCTGTCTCAGAGAACCAGAGGTTCATAGCAAGTGCAAGGCACTATTTTTATTTATTTATTTATCTGAGAACCAGAGGTTCATAGCAAGTGCAAGGCACTATCTGTTGTGCGCACGTGCGTTGCACGTGATGCCGCATGGCGGGCATACGTGCGTTGCACGTGGCGCACATGCGCATTATGAGGAGAAGCAAAGCTTCCATATATGGAGAACAAGCTCCTTTTAATATTATTAAATATTCTCATGTGGTGCGCACGTGCGTTGCACGTAGTGCCGCATGGCGGGCACACGTGCGTTGCACGTAGCGCACATGGCGCTTGCGCATATGCGCATTATGGAGGAGCATGCTCCTATCTTAGAGAACTAAGCTCCTTTGGAGAACTAAGCTCCTTTGAGTATTGAATCCTTTGAGGATTTAACTCTACCTTTCTAAGAGGTATCCCCTCTTATTTATATTGGAGTGGTAGAGAAGCCACCTCTCCTTTTCCCGATGTGGGACTAAAAAATGCATTCCCCATGTAGTAGAGCATTACTTTAGATTACACGTGTATAACACATTTGCTCATAACTTTTGATCTCGGATGAATTATGAGGCCCATAATATATCAAATCGAAGGTCTTTTCGAGATGCTTTCAATATCATCAGAATTTAGCTGTTTTTCGTTCCGGAGTTTGTCAAAATACAGCTCGGAAAATACTGGTTCGCATCTTCTTCCTTAAATCCCATGTGCATAGACATTTGCTCATAACTTTTGATCCCGGATGAATTATGAGGCCCATAATATATCAAATCGAAGGGTTTTTCGAGACGCTTTCAATACAATCAGAATTTAGCTGTTTTTCGTTCCAGAGTTTGTCAAAATACAGCTCGGAAAATACTGGTTCGCATCTTCTTCCTTAAATCACATGTGCATAGACATTTGCTCATAACTTTTGATCCCGGATGAATTATGAGGCCCATAATATATCAAATCGAAGGGTTTTTCGAGACGCTTTCAATACAATCAGAATTTATCCGTTTCTCCTTCGGGAGTTTGTCAAAAAACAGCCCGGAAGATACTGGTTCGTATTTCCTTAAGCGTATCGCTGCCATTTGATACCTTGGACTCTTTTGCGCAGAAATTTTTGGCGGGAACAAATGCCCCCCACTACTTTGCCCACGTAAGTATGTACGTGGGTGAAGTAGTGCAGAGTTATACAGAGTTATGCATGGCGTATGACCAGTTTTGGGTTGATGTATCACTTTCAGAATCTTGATCTGAGAAGATAACGAGCGGACACAAGCGTCGTCATTTATCATTGACTCAAATCTCAACTCTTAAGGGATATAGTTCCAACCCTTAACTCCATGAGCCGCATCCTTCTATTTCTTTTTTTTTTGTCTCACTCTAGCGTGGAGTAGTTCATACGCTTATGAGTAAGTTCTCCATTTCAGTGGCATGTAGCTTTGGCAAGTGTGGCCCATAGATGGTCGGCCCATCTTGACTTCTTTGCAGGGCAGTGATGGCTTAGGAGACAGGGGTAGGATCTGCCACCTAAGGCTTTTCAACTTTACGAGCCGTGAGGGTCTCATAAAGACTTTTCTCCCTACGAGTCGTGAGGATCTCGTAGGTGTATTTTCTCCTTGGGAATCGTGAGGATTCCTAAGTGTGTTTTCTCTTATAAGTCGTAAGGATCCTATAAGAGAGTTTTCCCTCTTACGAGTCGAGAGGACCCGTAAGCAGTTGTTTCCCTCTTTGTCGACAATCGACTTCAGAGAGTGAGACCCGTGAATAGTATGCAAGAGACCATTTAGGATTGACTTGCAGGGTCCCATTGTTCAGGAAGTGAGTTTTTGAATCCTTACTGCCCGAGATGTGAGTCAAAGAAGCTCTCGTCACGGAGTGTTTGTATCCGTGAGTTGAGAAGTTTTGCGAGGGATTATTTGTTTCCCAAGCGCCAAGGATTATTTGTGTCCTTGGGGTTTGAAACGAGTCGATGGTTCCCACGGAGGCGCTGGTGGCTCTGCGAGTCGACGCGGATCAGAAGGCTCTCGTCAAGGAGTGTTTGTATCCGTGAGTTGAGAAGTTTTGCGAGGGATTATTTGTTTCCCAAGCGCCAAGGATTATTTGTGTCCTTGGGGTTTGAAACGAGTCGATGGTTCCCACGGAGGCGCTGGTGGCTCTGCGAGTCGACGCGGATCAGAAGGCTCTCGTCAAGGAGTGTTTGTATCCGTGAGTTGAGAAGTTTTGCGAGGGATTATTTGTTTCCCAAGCGCCAAGGATTATTTGTGTCCTTGGGGTTTGAAACGAGTCGATGGTTCCCACGGAGGCGCTGGTGGCTCTGCGAGTCGACGCGGATCAGAAGGCTCTCGTCAAGGAGTGTTTGTATCCGTGAGTTGAGAAGTTTTGCGAGGGATTATTTGTTTCCCAAGCGCCAAGGATTATTTGTGTCCTTGGGGTTTGAAACGAGTCGATGGTTCCCACGGAGGCGCTGGTGGCTCTGCGAGTCGACGCGGATCAGAAGGCTCTCGTCAAGGAGTGTTTGTATCCGTGAGTTGAGAAGTTTTGCGAGGGATTATTTGTTTCCCAAGCGCCAAGGATTATTTGTGTCCTTGGGGTTTGAAACGAGTCGATGGTTCCCACGGAGGCGCTGGCGGCTCTGCGAGTCGACGCGGATCAGAAGGCTCTCGTCAAGGAGTGTTTGTATCCGTGAGTTGAGAAGTTTTGCGAGGGATTATTTGTTTCCCAAGCGCCAAGGATTATTTGTGTCCTTGGGGTTTGAAACGAGTCGATGGTTCCCACGGAGGCGCTGTGGCTCTGCGAGTCGACGCGGATCAGAAGGCTCTCGTCAAGGAGTGTTTGTATCCGTGAGTTGAGAAGTTTTGCGAGGGATTATTTGTTTCCCAAGCGCCAAGGATTATTTGTGTCCTTGGGGTTTGAAACGAGTCGATGGTTCCCACGGAGGCGCTGGCGGCTCTGCGAGTCGACGCGGATCAGAAGGCTCTCGTCAAGGAGTGTTTGTATCCGTGAGTTGAGAAGTTTTGCGAGGGATTATTTGTTTCCCAAGCGCCAAGGATTATTTGTGTCCTTGGGGTTTGAAACGAGTCGATGGTTCCCACGGAGGCGCTGGTGGCTCTGCGAGTCGACGCGGATCAGAAGGCTCTCGTCAAGGAGTGTTTGTATCCGTGAGTCGAGAAGTTTTGCGAGGGATTATTTGTTTCCCAAGCGCCAAGGATTATTTGTGTCTTTAGGGTTTGAAACGAGTCGATGGTTCCCACGGAGGCGCTGGTGGCTCTGCGAGTCGACGCGGATCAGAAGGCTCTCGTCAAGGAGTGTTTGTATCCGTGAGTTGAGAAGTTTTGCGAGGGATTATTTATTTCCCAAGCGCCAAGGATTATTTGTGTCCTTGGGGTTTGAAACGAGTCGATGGTTCCCACGGAGGCGCTGGTGGCTCTGCGAGTCGACGCAGATCAGAAGGCTCTCGTCAAGGAGTGTTTGTATCCGTGAGTCGAGAAGTTTTGCGAGGGATTATTTGTTTCCCAAGCGCCAAGGATTATTTGTGTCCTTAGGGTTTGAAACGAGTCGATGGTTTCCACGGAGGCGCTGGTGGCTCTGCGAGTCGACGCGGATCAGAAGGCTCTCGTCAAGGAGTGTTTGTATCCGTGAGTTGAGAAGTTTTGCGAGGGATTATTTATTTCCCAAGCGCCAAGGATTATTTGTGTCCTTGGGGTTTGAAACGAGTCGATGGTTCCCACGGGGGCGCTGGTGGCTCTGCGAGTCGACGCGGATCAGAAGGCTCTCGTCAAGGAGTGTTTTTATCCGTGAGTTGAGAAGTTTTGCGAGGGATTATTGTTTCCCAAGCGCCAAGGATTATTTGTGTCCTTGGGGTTTGAAACGAGTCGATGGTTCCCACGGAGGCGCTGGTGGCTCTGCGAGTCGACGCGGATCAGAAGGCTCTCGTCAAGGAGTGTTTGTATCCGTGAGTTGAGAAGTTTTGCTGAAGTCGTTGGTTTCTTCGGTTGAAATGAACCGTTGGGGTTTAGCTTCGTCGTTTGACGGAATCCGCTGGGGAAGTATGGTTTCTTCTCTGTTTGCGCCCTTGGATTGTATACAGGGATCGATGTGATCTTAACTGTAGGGCCGAAGTTTCATCATTTCTTATTTTTGTTTTATTTTATTTCCGCGATGCTCTATCATTTCAGCTTTTATATTGCGAAGGTCGCGATTGCCCAATCATTTCGGCTATTTTTCGCGGTGCCCAATCATTTCGGCTTTTTTATTTTATCTTTACTCATTGCTTTTTATTACGAGTTGCCCGATCATTTCGGCTATTTTGCATGCATACATTTTACTTGCTGCTTTTTATTGCAAGTTGCCCTATCATTTCGGCTATTTTGTATGCATGAGCGGCCTACTGGCTTTCGCCATAAACCTGAAATTGGACACCGATTTCGGCATCAGCACCGCTGCAACTGGAATATTGCCAGGAGCGAATCATCATTTGCCTCCGTTATTGTCGAATAAAGGGGGCTTAGCGATCAGGGTTAGGGACCTGTCGACTAAGGCTTTCGATTTCATGAGCCGAAGGGTCTCATAAAGGTATTTCTCCCTATAAGTCGTGAGGATCTTGTAGGTGTATTTTCTCCTTAGGAACCGTGAGGGTTCCTAAGTGTTTTGTTCTTCTGTAAGTCGTAAGGATCCTACAGGAGGGTTTTCTCCTCATAAATCGAGGGGATTTATAAGGGTTGTTTACCATGCGAACGTATTCCCAGTTATGGATGAAATTTGACGAGGGAAATGTTTATTCGCGCCCGTGGATTGTATACAAGGGTCAATATTGAGCCACTTGTAGGGCAATATTGGAAGTTTGTGGGGGCTTGCTTAAGCACAGGTTTAGGTTTCTGAAACTTAAGACTTTCAAATCTCATGAGCCGTGAGGGTCCCATACGAGAGTTCTCCTTACGAGTCGTGAGGATCTCGCAAGTGTATTTTCTCCTTAGGAATTGTGGGGATTCCTAAGTGTGTTGTTCCCTTATGAGTCGTAAGGATCTCACGCGGATGGTTTCTCTTTACAGGGTCGAGAGGACTCTGTAAGGGTTCTTTAACGAAGTTGCGCCCTTTCGGGTTTTCACAAACATTCGTCGGTAGTCCTGCTGTTTTTACTCACGGAGCCCTTTCGGGTTTTCATCCGTGCCCATTTTGCTTATGGACATACCGTTTTTATTTATTATATATATATATATATATATATATATATATATTTTTTTTTTTTTACGAGGTCGCGCCCTTTCGGGTTCTCACGAACACTCGCCGGTAGTCCTGCTGTTTTTACTTATGGAGCCCTTTCGGGTTTTCATCCGTGCCCTTTTTTGCTTATGGACATACCGTTTTCTTTTTATTTTATTTTTATATGTTTTTTTTTTATATATCTCGTCAGCCTAAAGATGCTGCGGTAGTAGTTTAAAGACGTTTCGGTCTGCTATTAGTTTAAGGACATTTCGGTCCGCCGTTGAGAGGGCTGGCTACTGCTTATAAAGCTTGAGCTTAGGAAGATAGCGAGCGGACATAGTCGTCGTCATCTATCATTGACCTAAACTAAGGCTCGTTAAGCGTAGTATTTCTTTAGGAAGCGACCGTTTATTGGCCTGAAAGGTCTTTCACCGTGCATGTCCATGAGTAGATAGGCCCCGCCCTGGTAGACCTTATCAATGATGTACGGTCCTTCATAGTTTGGCTCAAACTTTCCCCGCTTGGCGCGATTGGGGATCATGGGCCTTTTGACGACTAGCACGAGTTCGCCTTGGTGGAATGTCCTCGGGCGGCTCAATCTTTCATATGAGCGCGTCATCTTTGCTTTATAAGCTTCCAGATTTTGCTGTGCTAGAAGCCGGATTTCGTCAAGGGCGTCAAGCTCTTCAAACCGAAGGTGAGCATTTTCTTCGTCCGTCAACTCGTAATGGACTGCCACTCGTAGAGAGGGTAATTCTATCTCGAGGGGGAGTACTGCTTCCGTCCCAAATACCAACGCGTATGGCGTTGTGTTTGTGGCCGTTTTAAATGTAGTTCGATACGCCCAAAGAGCCTCTTGCAATCTTTCGTGCCAATCTCTCTTATTTCGTGACACTGTTTTCTTCATGATCTTCGTCAAGGTCTTGTTGAAGGCCTCAGCTAGACCGTTAGCTCGCGGGTTATAAACTGAGGAATATCTCCAGTCTATATTGTGCTGCTGTGCGAAGCGGCTAATCTTATGACTTCGGTAGGCTGGCCCATTGTCAGAGATGATCCTTCTTGGGGTTCCAAACCGGTATATGACATGCGTTTTGAAGAAATGGAGGATGTTTTCCGTTTTCACTTCCCTCAACGGTACCGCTTCTGCCCATTTGGAGAAGTAATCAGTCGTCGCCAAGATGAAACGATGTCCCTTTGACGATGCTGGTTCGATGGGACCGACTATGTCAGTTCCCCACATTTCAAATGGCCAACTAGCCACTGTTGGATGCAGTGGATTGGGATGCTGATGGATGAAATCTCCATGAATTTGGCATGAATGACATTGCCTCGCGTATTCTAGGCAATCCTGTATCATCGTGGGCCAGTAGTAGCCCATCCGCTTTATCTTTAACTTCATCTTAGGGCCTGCTTGGTGGGAACTGCAGAGTCCGTCGTGAACTTCTTGGACGACCCTTCTCGCTTCGTCAGGTCCTAAGCATCTCAACCACAGAGAATCGAATGACCTCTTGTACAGAGTATCATTGACGAAGGCGAAAGACAGAGCTCGTTTCGTGAGCTGATGTCTTGTGGACGCTTCTTCAGGTATTCGGTGGAACTTGAAGTAATCTATGAAGACTTCTCTCCAGTCCCCGGTATTTTCCCAGTCTTTTACTTGCAGGGTTGTCTCCTCTTTCGCTCCTTTTTCTTCAGACGATTCCGGAGATATTTCTGTTGGGGCGAGCACTCGACGGCTTTGCACCACGATTCTAACGTCGTCGAGGTTCTCGTCAGCCAGTTCTTTAGCAAGTTTGGCTAGTGCGTCTGCTTTGCTGTTTTCCGCGCGCGGTATGCTTTCCAACGTGTAAGAGGGAATTTGGGTTAGCAGTTGTTGCACTTTTTCACCGTATTTTACCAATTCCGGTTTACATGTTTGGTAATCGCCGTTTACTTGACTGACGACCAGTTGGGAGTCCCCGTATATGAGGAGGCTCTCAATTCCCATATCAATGGCGATCTCAAGGCCTGCTATCAGAGCTTCATATTCAGCTTCATTATTCGTCCTCGGCTCCGCTAAGGAGAAGGCGAAGCGCATTATTCCTCCTTGGGGAGTCACAAAGATGAGTCCCACCCCCGATTTGATCGTTGGCGTACTTTGTTTGTGCTTTTTCATAGAAGACGCTCCATCGAAGTAAAGCTCCCAACGGGTATCACCACTGTCGATTGCGTCAAATGCATGTCTGTCTGGCAAATCGCAGTTTAAAGGAGAGTCGGCAGGTATGGGATGCTCAGCAAGGAAGTCAGCGATGGCCTGGCCTTTTACTGCCTTGAGAGGTTGATATGTTATGGAAAATTCCATCAAGAGCTGGGCCCATTTAGCGAGTCGTCCTGTCAATATGGCTTTTGACATTAAATATTTGAGAGGGTCCACTTTTGAAATCAGACGGACCTCGTGCGCCAACGCATAGTGCCTAAGCTTTGTTATTGCGAAGATCAATGCCAGGCAGTGTTTTTCAATGGGAGAATAGTTGCTTTCTGCCCCCAGCAGCACTCGACTTAAGTAGTAGAGCGCCCTTTCTTTCCCTTGATCGTTCTCTTGTGCCCATAATGCGCCTAAGGAACCTTCGAGGGCGGTTGTATAAAGAATAAGAGGCTTCCCCTTAACCGGAGCAGCCAACACCGGCGGGTTCTGCAGGTATTGCTTGATCTCATCCAGTGCGCCTTGGCATTTTTGATCCCAAACGAATGGGGTTCCCTTCTTCATCAGGTGACTATAAGGGCGGCACTTTCCTGAAAGGTTGGCTATAAATCGCCGTATGTATGCGAGTTTCCCTTGGAGAGACCGCAACTGTTTGAGAGTCCTCGGCGGAGGCATTTCCATGATCGCTTTGATCTTTGACGGATCTATTTCAATACCTCGGTGTCGAACGACGAATCCTAGGAATTTACCCGAGGAAACCCCGAACGCACATTTAAGAGGATTCATCTTCAAGTTGTATTGCCGAAGGCGTTGAAACACGATCTTCAAATGCTCGAGATGTTCCTCGTATGATTTGCTTTTAACCACAAGATCGTCGATATAGCATTCAACGATTTCATGTATGAGGTCATCGAAGATTTTTGTCATGGCTCTCTGATAAGTAGCACCGGCGTTCTTCAAACCGAAGGGCATCACTTTATAACAAAATATCCCAAGAGGGGTCCTGAAAGCTGTGTGTTTCTGATCTTCAGGATGCATTTTTATTTGATTATACCCCGATGAGCCGTCCATGAAGGAGAAAACTTCATGAGTAGACGTGTTGTCTATCATCAGCTCGGTGACTGGTACTGGGAAATCATCTTTTGGGCAGGCTTTATTAAGATCCCGGAAATCTACGCATATACGCACCGTCCCATTTTTCTTCATCACCGGGACAATGTTGGCAATCCATTCAGGGTATTGAACTTCCTGGATGAAGCCAGAGTCTATAAGCTTTTTGACTTCGGCGTTGATGCTCATCTCAAGCTCGAGTCGCATTCTCCTCGGCGCTTGTTTGACGGGCTTGATGTCCGGAGATATCGCCAATTTATGTACAGCAATTTCTGGATCTAGTCCCGGCATTTCGGAATAGTTCCACGCGAAGCAATCTTTGTGTTGTAGAAGCACATCCTTCAACGCAGTCACCCTTTCTTCAGATAACAGCTCGCTGATGAATGTTGGTCGCGGGTCATTTTCTGTCCCCAACTCGATTTTCCTGAGGTTATCTGCGGTAGTATGTATTCCATCCTCCAGTTCTTTTGGAGCTGGGGGAAATTCTGAGATTACCTCATTGCTGCTGTTTTCAAAGCACCGAGGAAGGCTGTTCATGTCCTCGGACTCTTCTTTTAATATTGTTATCACGTGGCAAGTGCGAATTTTCTGCCAATCCCAATGCGGAGTTGGTTCTATCCTTGTGTTTTCGGGTTCGTGCTTTTGCGGGGGCGCTACCCTCCAACTGTCAGACAACGCAAATTTGCCAAGCTGATATTGGTCCTCAACCCAATTCTTAAAGGTAAAACAATCTTCAAGCGGATGTCCCACTACTCGATGGTAAGAGCAATAATTTGGGTTGGAGACTTCGCCTGCTTGCTCAGGGTGTTTAGACTCTGGCAGAGTAAGCATTTGATGTTTCAGAGCAAGATCAAGTATTTTCCTTGTTTTTGTTCCGAGGAAATGAGTATGCTCGACCCATTTTCTTCATAAGGGCTAGGTCAATAACGCTCGACTCTCGGATGCGTGGCTTCTTAGCTCTGTCTTGTGGTTGTCGAGCACCTTTTCGGCCCCTCGACTTGTTTTTGCTTTCGCGTCGAACCCTTTTTGTAGCAGGCTGACGTGGGGCAACATCTTCGTTCTTTACTGCCTGTCGAAGGAGACGCTGTGTCTTGGCTTTCTCATAGATTGCCATTTCACGATCGTGATCATCTCGGGCTTTTTGACTCGCATCCTTTATAAGTTTTCTCATCTGGTCTTCAGACGATGGACTGGGTGGTTTTGTATCAGGGACTTTTGCTGATTCAGGATCAGCGTCCTCCCATTGAGCGTCCACCTCTTCATCAAAGTCATACATGGCATAACAGCTGTTTACTAGCTCCCGTTTCTTTGGCCGGATGTACCCAAGCCCTTTTGTTTCCGTTCTCCCGTTAGGCAGTTTGCATTGAGTCCCGGGAACGTTCCAGACCTTGTCATAGAATTTGGCTTTTCTAACGGTCTGTGTGAAGGACATCCCCTGGCGCTTCAGTAGTTTCTTCAAACCTTCGGTATAATATCTGGGAAGACGGATAGGCTGAAGCCCGTCGAGCGTGGGATCTATGCCATGCCAAATTTCTTTTTCCGCCTTGTTTTCTTCTGAGCGGTAGAATAAGATTGCCTTCTCGCCTTTTCGTCTGGGAGGGATATAAAATATCTGCAATTCTTCTACGCTGTTGGTGTCGAGTGCATCCAGTTCTTTGTAATGTTCAAGCGGCACCATGGTTATCTGTAGACTTCGCCCTTCATCAGCGGAGACTCGTATTGAAGGCCGAGCAGGGAATACAGCATGAACTTCATCCTCTGAATCACTACCGAAGATCAATGAAGGAACGGATGGTCCTGGCCTGGTGGATTGGGATGGACCTGAATAGATTATATCCCCCTCCTCCTCGGTGTCACTGCCGAAGACAGGGATGGTTGCGTTAGTTTTGTTCTCCGGTTTGTGACACCTTTCCGTGTCTTCGAAACTCGGTAAGAAGTATTTGGCATCTTCATACTTGCGAACTTCGTTCACGGAAAACGGATTCAACTCTCCTGCCACTGTGTACTCGAGGCCGTCCCTAGAATACTTCATGCACTGATGCTGTGTAGAAGGGATGATATTGTACTCGTGTAGCCATGGTCGGCCGAGCAGAGCATTGTAACACGTCTTGGCGTCTATAACATGGAATTTGATATCTGTGACGAGCAACCCGAAGCGCAGCGTCAATATCACAGATCCAAGAGTCTTTGAGGATTGAGAGTCGAAACCGGAGATGGTGATTTTGTCCCGGGCGAGGTGTTGGACACTCATGCAAATCTCCTTTAACACTCGCACATTGAGTAAATTGACAGACGATCCGTTATCGACCAAGATTTTTCCTATCTTTATGTCATGGCAGTATCCTGAGACATAAAGGGGGCGATTGTGTTCACACGTCCCGAGGAGAAGGTCTTCATCACCAAAAGCAACGTCGGCTGTGTGCACCTCTTCCAATTCATCCTTCATCTTTTGTTCGGCTAAGAAGGCTTGGAACTGGTCCGGATCCTGTAGGGCCTTAATCAAAGAATCCCTCGCCTCTTTTGATAGCAATAGGGCATCGAGAATGCTGAGTTGTGAGGGTAGCTTTCTCAGATGCGCCAAGACATTGTAATCTACTTTATTCCTTTTTGGGGGATTCTTGGCGGTTAACTCTTCCGCAACTTGGTCATCCAGAGCGATGTCTTCAGAGACCTTCTCTTTCCCTTTTTTTGTCTTATTCAAGGGTCCGAGGTTCTTTTCGGGTAATGTTCGATTGCGCAGCTGTATATTCTCGCAGGCCTTCAGTTCTTTTTCTTTTCCCGAAGTGGATTCTTCGAAGAGGGGGCCGAGCTCCAGCTCCTCATCAGAGTCGCTCCCGAATGTAGGCACTTGTGACCCGGTAGTGTTAACCATGTGACAATTGCCGGCAGTTCTTTCAAGCTTTTTGGTCGTGTTTCTTTGCTCCCTACGAATTTTACGCTTTTCCCGTTTAAAGCGTTGTCGATTGGCGACGTATCATTGCCACCATCCATTGAAAGCTTTGCAATCTTGGGTGGAATGCGAGACCTTCTGATGATATAAGCAATAAGAGGGGTGCATTCCTACCACGCCAGTAACTTTTTCTTCAGAGGGTGGTAGCTTCATGCCCATCGATATGGCCTTAGCAAATTTCTTTTTTATCTTGAATTGGCTTTTGTCAGTGGTGGAGGCATTTTGTTCCAACGGGATCATTTCGGCTCCTTCCTCAAGTCGCTGACGCTTGGCCCTTTCGAATATAGCCGTCTCGCGTTCTCGATCAGCCTTGCTTTTCAACCGTGCTTCATTAAGAAACGCGCTAATCATTTCAACTGGTAACCCTGGGGTTCTTGATTCGGCATTTGCCCCCAGCGTTTCAGTGCCAGAAGTTCCTTCATCGTTCGTGGTCGAATGGGAGATCATATGACAGCTTGCTACATATTCGTCAGATTCATCCGATGAACTTTCTCCTTCATCTTCTTTTTGGAAGACGTGATCAAGGAAATCTTGGAGCGTGATGGGAGTTCGCGCCTTTTGGTTATATTCATCCAGCGCATCGATTTGCTTTTGTAAGTCCGTGCGCTTGTCGCCAGGCTTCACGGGCTTCTTAGATTTCTTCTTCTTCTTTTTCGAAGATTTTGACGGCTGGCTATGAACGCTTGAACTACCATCATCGGTCTTCGAAGTCGGTCGTGGCTTCAACATCCCCTCAATAACCTGCGGTTCCAAGGGGTTCTTCCACTTGACCGCTGGGCAGGTTTGAAGATCATTTAGCATTCTCCTCGTTTTGGCTGATAATACAACCTCCCAGGGAGCCTCTTCAATGACGGAGCACGTTGCCCCTGGCGTATTCGTCCCCTTATAGGTGTGGGGCTGTGGAGGGTTCACCTTCCATTTGTCAGACAGCGCAAATTTGCCCTGACGGTATTGATTCTCAAGCCAATTTTTGAAAACGTAACAGTCTTCGATTGGATGTCCCAATACTCTATGATAAGGGCAGTAATTAGGATCGTTGACGTCACTTGATTGCGACGGACGTTTTGGATCTGGCAGATTTATGAGCCTGTTGCGCAATGCCAGCTCGAATAACCTTCTTGTTTTATCACGGGGGAAGGAGTAAGCACATCCCATCCTGTCCTCAAGGGGTACGTATGGGCGCGTATTGTTTGGACGAGCAACCGGCTTCGAATCGTTCGGTTGTTGTTGGGCATTAGCGACGACGATCGCTTTTCCCTTTCCTTTGTCGTTTCGGGGATCCGGCTTCGGGAGAGGGGGTTTATGGCCCATCTGGTCCATCTGCGCTAATTTGTCGATCAAAGCCTGGAAGGAAGTCGGCTTGAAGAACATCATGAACTGTGAGATGGTTGCCTGTGGATCAAGGGTTCCAACAAACATTCCCACCGCTGGAGCTTCTTCTATGCGTTGCTCACACTTCGACCATAGATTTCGCCACCGTATAGCGTACTGAACCCATGTCTCACCGGGTTTTACCCTGGCATTGATCAGTGCCGTCATCGGGGTACGCTCACTGGCACTTGCAGAGCGTTGGGTGAAGAGTAGCTCCATCTCCGCAAAGGTTTTTATAGAGTCGTTGGGAAGCTCAGAATACCATTCAAACGCCGTATCAGATAAACTTCCAACAAACTGGCGAAGCAAAAGCTTGTCGTCGCCGCCGGTATTACCGCAAAGAGCCCTGAATTGGGCCACATGTTGATGGGGATTGCCGGTCCCTTTGTAAACATGAAACTTGGGAATAGTGTAACCCGGCGGGTACTTGATTTGGTCATACCAGCCCGGATATGGCCGCCCCGCTCTAACAATTTGCCCAGCCGCTTCATTCGCCTGATGAACCCGGATCTGCTGAGCTATATATTCGTCTAGGTCGACTTTGGAGATTGCCTCCTCCTTGGTTGTTGATAGAGCCGGCGGAGGATTTGACGTTTCTCCCCTGTCGTCTTCAAGGACGATCGGAGGATCTTCAGCAGGAGGGTCCGGCTGTAACATCATCCCTACCATATCTTGGAAGAGGAACGCCATCTGTTTTATATTAGCCGCTTGCTCTGCAGCTTCTTTGTCCCTCTTTTCGAGGACTCTGCGTAAAAAGTCGGCGTCAGTTTCCTGTTCGTGACGCTGTTCTGATGATACTGCCGAATTTTCTTTCGGTTCAGTAAGTGCAGCCATCACAGTCATCATTTCCTGAAGCTTCTGTTGCTGCTCTTGGGCTTTCGTCATGGATCGGGTGACCGGTCGGTGGCCCGTAGAAGTGCGGCTTTCCTCCTTTCCAGAAGCCATATAAACAATGTGCACCACCATGCCCCCAGATTTGGGGCGTTTGTGTTCAGCGCTTTTATGCTTCGCCATGTTCACAGGGGCTTTTTGTGGCCTCCTTTTTTGAGTGATTGGAGTTAAGGGAGCCGTTGTAGTGGGCACCCAAGTAGCTTTTGCTTTTTGTGGTTTGACAGAGTAATCCTTCCCCTGCCGAACCTTCATCTTTTTCTGTCGTCGGAGGCAGTCTTGATCGATCACCGACTCTTGGACCTGTCGCCAGACTTTGTAAATTTTAGAGGACAGCCGCTGAGGGTGCTGCTCTAGCTTCTTCTCTGGAGTATTCTCCACAGGTGAAGGAGTTCGTTTCAACATTGCAGTAGGAGAGTTTCTGCGCACCTTGTTGAGCAGTTCAAAGTTGTTCTTGGTTGGAACAGCAGAATCAATCCCCGCCATTGAAGCTGGCGGAGTTATCCCGGATGGGGAGTTGCCCCCAGCCTTCCTCACTCGGCGCCAATGGCGACGTCGAGCGTGTCTTGCGGATGGAGTTGTTTCAGCTATAAGGGTAACTTCATCTTGCCCCCTGTCAACGACGGACCTCTGGGCAGGGAAAGCAGCTTTGAGGACCTCGCCTGGAGCGGAAACCGGAATGGCCAGCCTTGTAAAAACTGACTTCTTGGAAGAAGAAGCCTTTCTAATGACTTCGTCCGCTTGAGCCGGGATGGTTATCCGCTTTGGGATGGCAGTTTCGGGTATTGCGGGCTTGTAGACGTTCTGGCCCAGTCTGTTAAAAACTGAGGTATTGAAGTTGGGCGACCCATCGAGAGGGGCCGCGGCAGAGGTAAGTCGATCAAAGACCGACTTCTTTGGGGCTTCTTGCAATGTCATTGGGGCGTTGAAGCTCATTGGTGGGAGCATGGTCCCAAAAAAAATAGTCCAGTGGTGGCTTGAGTCACCTGCTCCACCGGCATTTTGAAAAGGGAGGCCGCTTGGGGCCTATAAGTCACTCCTCCAGCAATGACGGAGCGAGAGTTGTTGCTGCAGGCGGTGCAGTTCGAAGCCATCGATCTTCTGTTTTCTGCACGGAGCAAGACACCAAATCTTAGTACCTTGAATCCACAGCAACCACAGCAAAACGCGATTCGTTCGTGAACACGACACACGAAGTGTGGAGTGGAAAGAGGAAAAGGTCCCACCGGGCGTGCCAGAATCTGTTCCCCTCCGAACGGCGGCCTGCGACGTTAGGACGTCACGTGCCTGAGGTTCGGGGCAGATGCTATTTAGTTTTAGTCCGTCCACCTCTTCGAAGATGCCAAGTTGATTTATGGCACCGTGTATCGAAGGTTTAGACGGATGCGGCCGATGTAGCAGACTTTGTCAGATTCCCCCTCGCTTGAGGGGTTTTTGATTGTGGGGACGCTCTTCCCTGCAGGCGCAAGCCCCTGCAGTTAATTACGCTACCGCTTTGCGGTAGCAACTTTCTCCTTCTCCAGAATTTCACTTCGTGTCGTGTGTGTTTGTTTTGTTTGTGGCTGCCCGTGGATTGTATACGGAGACTGAGTAATGCCGTCGTCCGTAGGGCGTGGATTAGTCCAAATCCGTATTTACTTAGATTTGGGTTTGGTGTTTTTAGTTTAAGGATGCATTAGTCGCGTTGCGACTAAGATCAACTTAAACATTCGTCAAGGATACGTTAGTCTTGCTTTGGACTAAGATCAACCTGACGTGGTGATTCATTTAATTTATGGCCATCGGGACTCATCACCTCTCTAACATCGTTGAAGGATTACAACGATAGGTGTCAGAGGAGCTCAGAGATGTACCCTTGAACCAAAGCTGATTGAGGGTTTTATAGTCCATTTAAGTGCTTAAGGATACGTTAGCCGTATTTGGGGCTAAGATCAACTTAAACGGGATCGTTTAGATCCGGCAAAAGAGCAATTGGCTCTATTGTTCCAGTTTAGGGACGTAGTGGTCCCTTATTAGTTTAGGGACGTCTCGGTCCGATACCAGTTTAAGAACGTAGTGGTCCATTATTAGTTTAGGGACGTTTCGGTCCGATGCCAGTTTAGGGACGTAGTGGTCCATTATTAGTTTAAGGACATTTCGGTCCATCGCCAGTTTAGGGACGTGGTGGTCCGTCATTAGTTTAGGGACATTTCGGTCCGATGCCAGTTTAGGGACGTAGTGGTCCATCATTAGTTTAAGGACGTCTCGGTCCAATATTAGTTTAAGGACATCTCGGTCCGATATTAGTTTAAGAACGTCTCGGTCCAACATTAGTTTAAGGACGTCTCGGTCCGATATTAGTTTAAGGACGTCTCGGTCCGATATTAGTTTAAGGACGTCTCGGTCCGATATTAGTTTAAGGACGTCTCGGTCCAATATTAGTTTATGGACATCTCGGTCCACGAGTTTAAGGACCCCGCAGTCCATATCGATGTGTGGTCGTTGGGACCCGTCACCTCTTTGACGTCGTTGAGGAATTACAACGACGGATGTCAAAGGAGTTCGGAGATGTACCCTCGAACCGGATGTAGATTGATTTAGGAGAGCCATTTTGCTCAGTCAATTTAATTTAAGGACTTATGGCCAAAATTGGACTAAGTCCAGTTGAAATGTTCAACGTTTTATTTGCTTTTGCATTGCATTTCTTTTTTTTTTATTTTTATTTGGGCCTTGCCCAGAAAGGATGCAGAGTATCAATTTGTTTTGGGCTCTACCCTTTTAGGAATGATGCAAGGTATTAATTTTATTTGGGCTCTGCCCTTATATAAAGGATGCAAAGCATCAATTTATTTGGGCTCTGCCCATTTATTGCCTTGCAATTTATTTTGGCCTGTCAGGTCATTTTGATTTGGGCCTGGCCCTTCAAATAGTGCAAAGCACCAAGAATCTTTTGGATTCAAGAAAATGAGTGCAGGGCACTTTTTAATGATCTAAATTTAGATCAAAGAAGAGAAAAGAAAATCTTTTCTTTCTTTCTGTCTCAGAGAACCAGAGGTTCATAGCAAGTGCAAGGCACTATTTTTATTTATTTATTTATCTGAGAACCAGAGGTTCATAGCAAGTGCAAGGCACTATTTTTATTTATTTATTTATCTGAGAACCAGAGGTTCATAGCAAGTGCAAGGCACTATCTGTTGTGCGCACGTGCGTTGCACGTGATGCCGCATGGCGGGCATACGTGCGTTGCACGTGGCGCACATGCGCATTATGAGGAGAAGCAAAGCTTCCATATATGGAGAACAAGCTCCTTTTAATATTATTAAATATTCTCATGTGGTGCGCACGTGCGTTGCACGTAGTGCCGCATGGCGGGCACACGTGCGTTGCACGTAGCGCACATGGCGCTTGCGCATATGCGCATTATGGAGGAGCATGCTCCTATCTTAGAGAACTAAGCTCCTTTGGAGAACTAAGCTCCTTTGAGTATTGAATCCTTTGAGGATTTAACTCTACCTTTCTAAGAGGTATCCCCTCTTATTTATATTGGAGTGGTAGAGAAGCCACCTCTCCTTTTTCCGATGTGGGACTAAAAAATACATTCCCCATGTAGTAGAGCATTACTTTAGATTACACGTGTATAACACATTTGCTCATAACTTTTGATCTCGGATGAATTATGAGGCCCATAATATATCAAATCGAAGGTCTTTTCGAGATGCTTTCAATATCATCAGAATTTAGCTGTTTTTCGTTCCGGAGTTTGTCAAAATACAGCTCGGAAAATACTGGTTCGCATCTTCTTCCTTAAATCCCATGTGCATAGACATTTGCTCATAACTTTTGATCCCGGATGAATTATGAGGCCCATAATATATCAAATCGAAGGGTTTTTCGAGACGCTTTCAATACAATCAGAATTTAGCTGTTTTTCGTTCTAGAGTTTGTCAAAATACAGCTCGGAAAATACTGGTTCGCATCTTCTTCCTTAAATCACATGTGCATAGACATTTGCTCATAACTTTTGATCCCGGATGAATTATGAGGCCCATAATATATCAAATCGAAGGGTTTTTCGAGACGCTTTCAATACAATCAGAATTTATCTGTTTCTCCTTCGGGAGTTTGTCAAAAAACAGCCCGGAAGATACTGGTTCGTATTTCCTTAAGCGTATCGCTGCCATTTGATACCTTGGACTCTTTTGCGCAGAAATTTTTGGCGGGAACAATCTCTTTTGTGAAAGACAATTTGTCTTAAAGATTTATGATCTGGCAAAAGAACTAAGTTCTTTTTCTGATGAGATGGTTTGATCTCTCTGTTTTTTACCTTGAAGAAAAGTTCTTCTTCTCAGAGCTTGCTCTTTTCTTAGAAATTTCTCAAAACTTGTTAGGGGGGTTCCTCTATATCAGACTTGAAGTCTTGGGGACTTTATATAGGGCAAGGTGATTTGTTGAATTAGTTGAAGAGATCTTTTCTCTAATTGATTTGGGGATTTCCCTACCGTTGGATCTTTGATCTTAGGGCTTTTGTTTTACAGAAGGTAATCTTCTTGTTTTTAACAAGATTGGGAAATCTTTTCTCATGCAGAATTTATTCTGCACCATTGTGATTTTTAATCACCATTGGATCATTGATCCGATGGTGCTCTGATTTACAGAGCAAAATCTTTTTGTTTGGAAAGATTCTGAAGAATGTTTTCTTAACAGAATTTTATTCTGGTAACTTGATGATTTATCATCTTCGTTGGATCTTTGATCCAACGGTGGCGAACATTTAGTTCTAGCGCTAGCACACTCATACTCTGCACGTGAGCGCTGCTTTAGAGCGCTGGCGCTCTTAGCGCGAGCGCACTCGTACTCTGCACGTGAGCGCTGAGCGATGCTTGCTGGCATTTTTATGAAGCGCTGCTTCATTTCAAATTTTGAAAATTTGAAAAGAGTTTTACTCTGATTGGGGAAAACAAATGCCCCCCCACCGTTGTGCTCACGTGGCTTACACGTGAGTGCAACGGTGGCAGCATCTGCGTCCTTAGATCAACTTAGAAGTTGAAACGGCTCTCAGTGCCTATAAATAAGGCCTCTGGCCCTTGAGATGATCTTTGTTCATCTTCTATGAAGAACTCTTAGAGTTTGTTCATAGATCTTGAAGATCTTAGAATTAAAAACTTTACTTTAAGTTTTCTGATGGATTATTCCATCATCCTTACAGAGCATGGCTCTTCAGAATTTTTTTTTGAGGAATTTTATTCCTTTCATCATCAGAGTTGACAGATGTCACTCTGCTGTAGAGCGCTGCTCTCAATGGGAGATTTACTCCTTGGCCCGAGGGGCGCTCATTAAATGAGAATCCTTTGAGAATTTCCTCATTTAATGACAGTCTCATCAAATGATGAGACTGTTTTTTAATGATGAACTGTCATCTAGATTGAGTGGGTCCCCTTTGGTCCCTTTTCACTGTATTGCAGTGTGGTACGAATTTAAAGTATCTAGTGATAGAACTTAAACTGTAACATTGACGGATGAAAATTTTGTTCTTTTCCGTGCAGGTACTATGTCTTTCGACACTTCTTTCCCGTTCGTCCGTTCGGAAGGCGGATTTCCCGAAGCGCTTATGGATAGGGTAGTCTTCGCGCTGATAAAAGATCATGACCCAGAGCACAAGAATCTTCATCTATGGGGAACATGGTACAATCAAATAATCAGGGGCCGACGGTGCTTTTCTTGCACAACACTCTCGGAGCCCATTTCAGCGATCTCTTACGCCGACCCACCCCTAGTGAACTACACTGTAGAGAAGGTCAATTGGACTTTAGATGGTCTCCTTCAGCCTTTTTTGGCTGCGATACTTGTACAGCCTCCAATGGCGTTGGATATCTTGGGGTGACGTATATGTCAAGGTGAGTCGCACCCTTGGGGACAGCTTTATAACATAGGATTAACTCCCCGTCACCCAGCCGGATATTTACAGTAGGCCCGGTATATTTTGTCCGCCAAGAGGTTGCAGTTGCTGAGGCTCGAGTTGTATCCCACGCCTCCTACATAGTGGGTAAAAGCCTTTTTGGAACAATGGAACGTTCCAACTCACACCTTCCTTTTATTGGATTGAGAAGTTTCAATCTCTCTAGAGGAGTCTGCGGAGATCTCTGTCTTGCCTGTCAGAGGGGAGCATTATGAGGAACTACTTCCTCATGATGAGTACGTCTTTGCTGCAAGGTCGGTAATGATGGGCCTTACCCTAGAAAATGCCATTCAACATCAATCCCCAAGTTTGATTAAGGTGTTGAATATCTACGAGGGCTTATTTCTTGAATCTGGGAGCCGTAGGGTTAATTTCACAGACTTCATCGCTCGTTTTCTCCGCCCGGAAGTCCTGTCGAAGGAAGCCGCAAAATTCTCCAAACTCTACGATCCTTTTGGCTTAGGCTTGGGCAACCTGCCGACGATGGAGGCGGATCAGAAGAGTTTCTTTCTCCCCGACACCCCGGTCGTCTCTTTTGCAGAGATTGCAGGTCCTGGGATCAACGAAGAAGCATTCTTTTTGGGGTTTCTCGGGCTGTGGCTAAGATGGTTTGCGCTTCCGATGCACCCTCGCCGTATGAGGCCGTCCGTCTTCTACCCAACTCACCGAATGGTTATTAGGATGAAAGTGGCAGTCGGGTTCGCTGCGTTAGCCCATTTATATCACGGCCTCAGCCTAGCGGCAGAAACTACCCAACCGAGGGTGCAGCCCGTAAACTTCTCGATACATTATTTCACCTCATGGCTCGAGTTGCATGTGCTTGGCGCCTTTGGAGTTCACAAAAAGCCCTCCTTTTATGAAAGATATAACTTTCCTCGCCTGCTGCGGCTAGTTGGCGCTTCCATTTTGGAACCGACTCCGCGAGAGGATCGGGGCTTACTCCTTCGCCCGTGTACCGTCGGGGATGGCATGACCTTCGTTGATAAGGTCTTAAATATCGGTAAAGAATCCGAAAAGACGATGCAGCCGCTGCGGGACACCTTTAAAGACGGTGTCTCTACCTTGAAAGCTCGGGAGATTCTTCATCTATATTCAATCAGGCCGGGCTTTCTGGTGTTTAGGAAAAATGATGTGGCGTTGTTTATGAGATATAACCCGTATCGTTTCGCCCAACAATCTGGCTATAATCAGGGTGCTCCGCTCGAGGCCTTTCTAGCTGAGCCGATTGCCACAAAAGAAGGCATCCGCAACGCGCTACACCATTTCATGAGGCTCAACACCGGATCTAACTTCTTTATCAGTGAGCCAGGCTGCGTCCCGAAGGTGTTGAACGTGCATGTGGCATGGTACCAGCACGCGATGGGTGCCGTCATCAGGGAGGAAAAGAAGTTGTTGCTTGATCGTAAGGGTTCAGCCCCTGCTGGTAATCCAGCTATTCCTTTGAAGCAACGGACCGTCGTTCGTCCAACGCAAGCTCGTGTTACCGGCGGCCAGTACTCGCCCGCAGAAGAAGAAGAAGAAGTCGATTCTTTCTGCAGACATCATATTCGGCCAGGAGCCCCATGCTCCTTATAGCGAAGGCTTAAACGAATACGGGACCAACGAGGGTTTATTCATGGCGCCAGATGATACTGATCTGGAGGCTGCAATCGCAGCTTCCGAGCGACTAGCTAGCAACAAAGCAGGACTGGTCATCCTCGCACAGTCAGGTATACTTCCACCGTATCTTTGCGTGGTTACATCACACACATTTTTTTATTATACTTTGATTGACACTTCTTTTTCAATAGGCGTCTCCACAGAAGAGGCTCTTGCGGCTTCTCTCAAGACTTTTGAAGAGAAAGAGAGGCTTCGCGTTTCCTTGGGCCTCGGTATATTTCGTCTCATTGTGCCTTCTTTCCCTCCCTTTTTTTATGGGTGGACCGACCCTCCTTTTTCATCTTATCCCAGGGACTACTTCGACCCGAGTTATCCCGAGTGCAGTGCCGATTTCGCAGGGTGGTGTAGAGACGCTTCCAAGGCCGACTACCGAAGTCCCAGCTTTCCTAGTATTGCCAAAAGAGGCTTCACTTAAGCAACCGATGACGGACACCATAACGGCTCCAGAGGTAGCTCCTGGCTCGGACGATGACGTCTCCTTGGCGGAGGTCTTAAGAAGATCAGCTCTCACGGCCCAGGCAGAAAGGAAGCGCAGGAGGCGTGCAGCAAGAGAACGTAACGCCACCTTGGCTGTAGGTGCAGGCTCGAGCGCTGTTTCCCCTGTCCCTATTTCTCCAGCGAGTGCTCCGGCCGCCCTGTCTACCGCTCATAGACAGCAGGTACGCGCGCCTAGGGAGGCAATTGAAAGGCCATCCCAAGGTAACATAACACTGGGTCCTTTTATTAGAGTTTTATCTTCAGATTCTCATATATCATACCCTGCAGGGCCAAGTCCTGATGAGGAGGTGGCCGGTGAGATGACGGCAACCACCGATCCTGAAGTGGCCACTCTTTCTCAGGAGTCCGGGACTGCCCCAATTGCTACTCTTTCCCCTTGCGGTTCCCTGCTATCGCCTGGCATTGCGAGTGTCACGACGGCTCTCGTAGAATCAGGGGATGAAGCCACTGGTGTCGAAACCCTTCCAATGGAGGAGAGTGAAGGAGTCGCTGCGCCTAATGATGTTTTTGTCGCAGTTTCGATTGGCGACTCATCAGGTAGATTTTAAGTCATTGTTTTCCTTTTTTATTCCGCAATCCCTTTCAATCCCTTCTGATGACATTTCTTTTGTTCCTAATGCAGGTGTGGTGAGCATTGAGGTTGTGCCACCCGAAGAAGCGTCGCCGGTTACCGCTCTGGCGGTCGCCGACCCTTCGCCTTCTCTCGCGTCCTCTCAAATGCTGGAAGGTATGGGTTTGTGATTTAATTTAAATTGATGATAGCGTCTTTCGTGTACTGACCATGTATCGTCGTAACCCTGCAGGAGTTCTCTTTGATCATTTGTATCAAGTGCTGAACCCGCACTTCTCCTTCCAGTCGGAAATTAGTCTGCCTGTTGATGCCGGTGAGTATCTTTTCTAACCGATGTCTTTTCTTTTTTCTTTTAATGGATGACCCCTACCGTTGCTAACTGTAAACTGATTACAGCACTACAAATTGAAGGAGGGGACGAGAGAATTGTCGTGCCACCAGTACTCCCAGCTCTGCCACCTGTCGTAGCCGGTATAGTAGCCTTCACCGCTCTTGCATCTTCTTTGTCTCTTAAACAGATGTCTGACTATGATTTGTTTTGCAGCAATCACACCGACTCCAGCTCCCTTCGAGTCTCAGATTCCCATGCCGGTAGGGCATTTTGCTAAATGCCCTTCTTCCAAGGGTGCTGCGAATAGCCTGCGGATGTTAAGCGAGTTCGTCGAGGACCTTGACGCCGAGGCCTTTGCATCTGATGCAGATTTTGCCAATGAAGTTAATCTCATGTTGGAGATGCTCGTGAACTTCCATAGTGAGGGCGTCGTCGAGTCTTGGGTAAACTACTGCAGGATGATCGAGGCCTGTCTGCATAAGATTGAGCTCAGGCGTCCCGTTCCAGAAATGTTGGCTTCGAATTCTCAACGGGCCGCATGGGTTGAGTAGAGCGTTCCTTTCTTCTACCATTTCGAACAAGAAGCGACCTTGAGGCGAAAGGAATGCGAGGAGGCTTCAAGTGAATCCGCCCGGCTGCGTGCCCAAGTTGAAGCAAACGCTGTGTAATTGAGGGCTGTCTTTGACAATTTGCGACAATGCATTTCGAACGGACTAGCACTAAGGCAAAAGCTCGACCTTCTGGAGCGGGTTACGCAGAATCGCAAAGTTGCTCAATGGGAAATCGATGAGAAACATTCGTCTGGCTTGGAGCAACGGGCTCGAGTCGAAGCGGAGCTGGCCATAGCGGCTGACCATGAAAAGGGGGTGAGAGGAGCGCGCGAGCAACTGGCTGACTTATTGAAAATGCCTCCTTCTCAGTAGCTGCATTTGTATCAATTAAACATTTGTAATTTTTTAATAACATGTATCCATTTTTTATTCTTTTGTATGATTCGTCTTGTATTCAATTGAATTCATGAATAAAAGATACACACATTTTTTTATCTCCCACTGTTGCTTTCTTCTCTTTACTGTGTTGTTGCCATGTGATTTTAGCAAGTGTGGCTTGTAGATAGTATGTAGCTGTCCATCTTGGACTCTTTGCAGGGTGGTAATGGTTTAGGAAACAGGGTTAGGATCTGCCACCTAAGAATTTTCAACTTTATGAGCCGTGAGGGTCTCACAAAGACTTTTCTCCCTACGAGTCGAGAGGATCTCGTAGGTGTATTTTCTCCTTAGAAATCATGAGCATTCCTAAGTGTGCTTTTCTCTTGAGAGTCGTAAGGATCTCACAAGAGAATTTTCTTCCTTACAAGTCGAGAGGACTCGTAAGCGATTGATGAGTTGACCTGCACCCGAGTCAAAGTATTGCTTTGACGGGGAGGTCGAGGGTTGACTTTAGCCGTTTTCCACGGGGTCGGGGGGTTGGCTTTTAGCCATATGGGGTCAGGATTGACTTTTAGCCATACGGGGTCAGGATTGACTTTAGCCATACGGGGTCAGGATTGACTTTAGCCATACGGGGTCAGAATTGACTCTCGGTTGTCTGTGCACCGCCGAATCTTGAAACTGGGAACTTTGCCGCGGCTCCGCTTTGATTGTCGCGTCCGAGACTTGGAATTAGGGACTCTGTCGTGGCTCTGAGATAGTCTCTAGGCTGTCTGTGAACCTTCGAGATTTGGAACTAGGGGCTCTGCCATGGCTCCGCTTTGATGATATTGCATCTACTGTAATAAGACGAATGTCGAGGTGGTCTCTAGGTTGTCTGTGAACCGTCGAGATTTGGAACTAGGGACTTTGCCATGGCTCCGAGGTTGATTGTCGCGTCTGAATCCTGCTGGAATGAGGAGGAACGCTGTTGTGGGTCTCCAGGCTGTAGATGTGACCGTCGAGACTTGGAACTAGGGACTCTGCCGTGGCTCCGAGATAGTTTCTAGGCTGTCTGTGACCCTTCTAGATTTGGAACAAGGGGACTTTGCCATGGATCTGTTTGTTGACGTCGTATCTGCTTCCGGTTGGAATGAGAAGGAACGCTATTGTTGATCTCTAGGTTGTAGATATTGCCATCGAGACTTGGCTCTCTTTCTGATGGAGCCTGGTGGGATGATATGGTTCCCTTTTTATTTGTGCTCCTGGATTGTATACAGGGATCGATGTGATCTCACCGGTAGGGCAAAAGTTTCATTTTATATGTATTATTTTTTATTTTTCTTTCCGCGATGCTGTTTCCCCCAATCAGAGCAAAGCTCTGTTCAAATTCCAAAGCGGGAAATGAAGCAACACTTCCGTTTCCCCCAATCAGAGTAAGGCTCTCTTTTAAAATTTAAATTTTAAAAAATAAAAAATAAAGTAAGCAACGCTTCAGATAACTTGCGCTCTGCGCTGCGTGACACGTGTCAGCGCAGGTGCGCTAGCGCAGTTGCGCTGCGCGACACGTGTCAGCACAGTTGTGCTAGCGCAGTTGCCCTGCGTTCTGCTCTGCGCGACACGTGTCAGCGCAGTCGCGGTAGCGCAGTTGCGCTGCGCTCTGCACTGCGCGACACGTGTCAAGCGCAAGTGCGCTTGCGCCAACTGTGCCAGTATTTAAATAATAAATTATTTAATTAATCAGAATTAAAATTCTAGAAAGATCTTTTTAATCTTATTAAAACAAGAAGATTATCTTCTGTAAAACAGAGGCCTTAGGATCAAAGATCCAACGGTGGGGAAATATCCCCAGATCAATCAGAGAAAGATCTCTGTAACTAACCTAACAAACTAATTGGCCCTATATAAAGGCCCCTAGACTCCAAGTTTCAGATATACAGAGCTCCTCTAAAATCTTTAAGAAAAACTCAAAGAGAAAAAAAGGTAAACCTTTGAAAAAAGAAGAATTTCTTCTAAAAATATCAATGATCTAAGAACAAGATCAAGATGTTCAATTAAAAGAAAAAAAAAAGATCAAAAAAGATCCAATCACCAAAATTAAAAGAAGTAATTTACTTCATATAAAGGCACAGCCTTTTGATGAACCATTGGTTCTTGAAAACTTGAGGTAGAATCTCTTTAGAACGAAAAAGGTTCTTTTCTTTGATCTAAATTTGATCAAGATGCGCTCTGTGCTATTGAACAGTGCCCTGCACTCTTAATTTACACCGTTGCGCTCCTTAGACTGGCACAAGTCACCAGAGGGTGCCACGTGTCAATCTGCGCCTTGCGCTCCTAAAAACAGAGCGCTGCGCTCTTGGATTGGTGCACTTTATCAGAGCACGCCACGTGTCAGCAGCGCACTGCACTAACAGACTTGCGCTCAGCAGAGCGTGACACGTGTCACCTCCACATGCGCTAGCGCCTTGCGCTCTTTAATTGGCGCAAAGCGCCTAACAGGCCACGTGGCGCACTGTCAAACCAATAAATGCTGTGCATTATTAAAAAAGGGCAGATCCCAATTAAAAGGCCTAACAGGCCTAATCTAAATGCTGTGCATTTAATTAAAGAGCCCAATGCCATGCATTAAAGGCTCAAACAGCTAGAACAACAAAATGTTCAACTCATATCAACCGAGCCCATATGCTCACAAACCTTCAAACAAACTTTAGTCCCAAATTGGACTATAGATCTCCCAACCAACATTGGTTCGAGGGTACATCTCTGAACTCCTCTGATATCTGTCGTTGTAATCCTTCAACATCGTCAGAGAGGTGACGGGTCCCGACGGCCATACATTCCATGGACCACCATGTCCCTAAACTGGCAATGGACCACCATGTCCCTAAACTGGCAATAGACCACCATGTCCTTAAACTGGCAATGGACCACTATGTCCCTAAACTAGAACAATAGAGCCCCCAAATGCTCTTTTGTCAGATCTAAATGATCTTGTTAAGCTGATCTTAGTCTCAAATTAGACTAACTTATCCTTAACAAACATTTAAGTTGATCTTCGCCTCAAATATGGCTAACGTATCCTTAAACCAAAACCCCAAATCCAAATATAAGAAAATACAGATTTGGACTAATCCACGTCCTACGGGCGACAACACAAATTAGTCTCCGTATACAATCCACGGGCAACCACAAACAAAACAAACACCCACGACACGAAGTGATCATCTGGAGAAGGAGAAAGTTGTTACCGCGATGCGGTAGCGTAATTAACTGTAGGGGCTTGCGCCTGCAGGGAAGAGCGTCCCCACAATCAAAAACCCCTCGAACGAGAGGGAATCTGACGAAGTCTGCTACATCGGCCGCATCCGTTTAAACCTTCGATACATGGTGCCATAAATCAACTTGGCATTTTCGGAGAGGTGGACGGATAAAACCAAATAGCACCTGCCCCGAACTTCAGGCAAGACGCCCCTGTCGCGCCGTCCTTCGGAGGGGAACAGATTCTGGCACACCCGGTGGGACCTTTTCCTCTTTCCACTCCACACTTCGTGCATCGTATTCGCAGACGAATCGCGGTTTGTTAATGGTTGCCCTCGGGTTTCAAGTTACTAAGATTTGGTCTCTTGCTTGGCGCAGAAAGCAAACAGCAATGGCGTTCAACTGCTCGAACTGCTCCAACTGCAACTGCAACCGACGCTCCGCCTTACCTGGAGGTGTAGTCTATGGACCTCAGGCGGCATCACTGTTCACGATGCCGGTGGAGCAAATCACCCAGGCTACTACTGGACTATTTTTCGGGACCATGCTCCCACCAATAAGATTCACTGCCCCAGTGCCCGTACCGGAAGATCCTAAGAAGTCGGTCTTCGATCGACTTACAGCTGCTGCGGTCCCTCTCAACGGATCGCACAACAGCAATGCCTCGGTCTTCTCCAGACTAGGCCAAAACTCCTGCGGGCCCACTATGAAGCTTGCGGTCCTAAAGAAGGTTATTCAAAAGAGAGTAGCCAAACCTGCTCCTGAAGTCGTCAAGGCGGCTTCTCCTGCTAAGAGGTCGGTCTTCACAAGACTGACCGTCCCAACTCCTACTCCCGCTCCGGCTACTCAAAAGGCATCAGTCTTTAATAGGCTGACACCGGCTACAGCCCCTCACCTGAACAGGAGGCAAGACAAGGCCATCCTCGTCACCGAGCCAATTCCCACGACTCGACATGCTCGACGTCGCCACTGGAGCGAAGTGAGGAAGTCCGGAGGTAGTTCCCCTTCTGGGTTAACTCCACCAGCCCCGACGACAGAAGTTAATGCTGATGTTCTGACTGGGAACAGCTTTGAACTGCTAAATAAAGTGCGTAGGAATTCTCCTACCGCTGTACTGAAGAGGTCTCCCCCTCCGCTGGAAAAGGCTGTGGAAGCAAAGCCAGAACAGCCCCAATCCCCTCAACGGCTGTCCTCCAAGATCTATAAAGTCCGGCGGCAGGGCCGAGACTCGGTGATTGATCGCAATTTCTCCCGCCAGCACAAGAAGCTGAAGGTCCAACAGGAAGTCGGCCATCCTGCTAAGCCACGAAAGGCTGTCTGGGTGCCCACCTCGACGGCTCCCTCAACTTCGACCGCTCCTGAGAAAAGAAGGCCGGAGAAGATCCCTGTGCCGGCGACAAAAGTCAAAGGCACTGAACCCAAACGCCCTAAGTCTGGGGGCATGGTGGTACATACCGTTTACATGGCATTTGGGAAGGAGGATAGCCGCGCTTCAACGGGCCACCGACCACTCATCCAATCCATCACAAGAGCCCAGGAGCAGCAACAGCAGAAGCTCCAGGAGATGCTGACTGCAATGGCCGCGCTCACCGGACCAAAAGAAAGCCCGGAGGCGTCATCGGAGCAGCGTCGCGAACACGAAACCGATACTGAATTCCTTCGTAGAATGCTTGAAAAGAAGGACAAGGAGGCTGCAGAGCAAGCGGCCAATATAAAGCAGATGGCTCTCCTATTTCAAGACATGGTCTGGATGATGATCCAGCCGGATCCCCCAGCCGAAGATCCTCCGATTCTCCCTGAAGATGACAGAGGAGAAACTTCAAATCCACCGCCGGCTCTTTCAACAGCCAAGGAGGAGACAATTTCCAAAGCTGCCCTGGATGACTATATTGCTCAATAAATATGAGTTCACCAGGCAACTGAGGCAGCCGGTCAAGTTGTCAAAACGGGGCGACCATATCCGAGCTCGTATGATCAGATCAAATACCCGCCGGGCTACACGATCCCAAAATTCCATGTCTACAAGGGGACAGGCAATCCCCATCAACATATTGCCCAGTTCAGGGCTCTTTGTGGCAACACCGGCGGCGATGATAAGCTCCTGCTTCGCCAATTCGTCGGCAGCTTATCGGAGATGGCATTTGAATGGTACTCCGAGCTTCCGAACGACTCCGTCAAAACTTTCGCTGAAATGGAGTTGTTGTTTACCCAGCGTTTCGCAAGCGCCAGTGAGCGTACTCCAATAACAGCTTTGATCAATGCAAGAGTAAAGCCGGGCGAAACTTGGGTTCAATATGCAATCCGATGGTGGAACTTGTGGTCAAAATGCGAACAACGCATCGAAGAAGCGCCAGTGGTGGGAATGTTTGTGGGCACCCTAGATCCTCATGCAACTATTTCACAGTTCATGATGTTCTTAAAACCAACCACGTTCCAGGCCTTGATTGACAAATTAGCCTAAATGGACCAGATGGGCCATAGACCGTCTCCTCCAAAGCCAGACTCTCGAAATGAGAAGGGGAAAGGAAAAGCGATCGTCGTGGCCAATTCTCAACAACAGCCAAGCAACTTGAAGCCGGTTGTCCGTCAAAACAATATGCATCCACGCCTATCCCTCGAGGAGAGGCTAGGACGTCCTTACTCGTTTCCTCAAGATAAAACAAGAAGACTGTTCGAGCTGGCAGTGCGCAACAGACTCATCAATCTGCTGGATTCAAAACGTCCGTTGTAGCCAAACGACGTTAGTGATCCCAATTACTGCCTCTACCACCGAGTATTGGGTCATCCGATCGAAGATTGCTAGGTCTTCAAAAACTAGATTGAAGACCAATACCAACAAGGCAAGTTCGCGTTGTCCGAAAAATAGAAGGTGAATTCGCCGCAACCTCATACCACTAAAAAGGTGAATATGCTGGGGGCAACGTGCTCCCTTGTTGAAGAAGCTCCGTGGGAGGTTGTGTTATCAACCAAAACCAAAAGGATGCTGAATGATCTCCAAACATGCCCGGCGATCAGGCGGAAGAACCCGCTAGAACCCCAGATCATCGAAAGGATGCTGAAGCCGCGCCCAACTCCAAAGATCGGTGGTGATGGCCCAAGCACTCACACCCAGCCGTCAAAATCTTCAAAGAAGAAGAAGAAGAGATCCAAAAAGCTTGTGAAGCCTGGCGACAAGCGCACGGACTTACAGAAACAGATTGACGCGCTGGAGGAGTATAATCAGAAGGCACGGACTTCCATCACGCTCCAAGAGTTCCTCAGCCACGTCTTCAGGAGGAAGATGATGGAGAAAGCTCGTCGGATGAATCCGAGGGTTATGTAGCAAGTTGTCATATGATCTCCCACTCGTTTACAGACGATGAGAAAACTCCTTGCACTGAGAAGCTGGGGGCAGATCCTAAACCGGAACTTCTGGGGCTATCAGATGAAACAATTGATGCATTTCTCAACGAAGCTCTTTTGAAAAGTAAAGCCGATCGGGAACGCGAGACGGTCATATTTGAAAGGGCCAAGCGCCGGCGACTAGACGAAAGAGTTGAGACACTCCCGTCAAATCAGAAGACATCCATCGCGGATAAAAACAAATTCAAGACGAGAAAAAGGTTTGCTAAAGCCATATCAATGGGGATGAAGCTACCACCCTCTAAAGGAAACATTGCCGGCAAAGCAGAAATGCACCCTTCCTACTGCTTATATCATCGAAAGAAAGATTTCGCACCCCACCGAAGAGTGTAAAGCTTTCAATAGATGGTGGCAGGGGTATGTTGTTCACCGGCAACATTTTAAGCGGGAGAAACGCAAAACTCGTCGGGAGCAGAAAAGTACGACCGAGGAGCTTAGAAGAACTACCGGCAATTGTCACATGGTTAACGCCGGGAAAGCGCAAATTCTCACATTCGGGAGCGACTCTGACGAGGAAATGGCTCTTAGCCCTCTCTTTAAAGAGTCCACCTCGGGAAAAGAGGGAGAGCCGAAGGCCTGCGAAAATATCCGGCTGCGTAATCGTACGCTACCCGAAAAGAATCTCGGACCCTCAAAAAAAAAGATAAGGGAAAAGAAAAGGTCTCTGAGGATATCGCCCTAGATGACTAAGTCATGGAAGAGCTAACCGCCAAGGACCCGCCAAAGAAGAGTAAGGTGGACTATAACGTTCTGGCGCACTTGAGGAAGTTACCCTCACAGCTCAGTATTCTTGACGCCCTTCTACTATCCAAAGAAGCGAGAGATTCATTGATCAAGGCGTTACGAGAGCCAGAATAATTCCAAGCTTTCCTTGCTGAAGAAAAGATGAAGGATGAGCTGGAGGAAGTACACACAGCCGATATTACTTTCGGCGATGAAGATCTCCTCCTTGGGACGTGCGAGCACAACCGTCCCCTCTATGTCTCAGGATACTGCCACGATATAAAGATAAGCAAAATCCTGGTCGACAATGGGTCTTCCGTCAATCTTCTCAACGTGCGAGTGTTGAAGGAAATCTGCATGAGCGTCCAGCATCTCGGTCGTGATAAGATCACCATCTCCGGGTTCGACTCTCAATCATCACGGACTCTCAGGTCTGTGATACTGACGTTACGCTTTGGGCTACTCGTCACGGACATTAAATTCTACGTCATAGACGCCAAGACATGCTATAATGCTTTGCTCGGCCGACCCTGGTTACACGAGTACAACATCATCCCCTCTACACAACATCAGTGTATGAAATATTTCAAGGATGGTCTCGAGTATACCGTGACGGGAGAGCTGAACCCGTTCTCAGTGAACGAAGTTCGGAAGTACGAGGATACAAAATACTTCTTACCGGATTTCGAGGACACAGAGAGATGTCACAAACCAGAGAACAAAGCCATCACCACCATGTCGGTCTTCGGGAGTGATACCGAGGAGGAAGAAGAGGTAGTTCACTCAGGTCCGTCTCAGTACAAAAAGCCGGGACTGTCGGCTCCCATGTTGATCTTCGGCAGCGATTCGGAAGATGAGGTCCATGCTATATTTTCCGCTCGGCCTTCGGTACAAACATTCGCTGACGAAGAGCAAAGTCTGCAAGTCGCCATGGTTCCATTTAAACATCATAAAGAACTGGACGCACTTGATACCTACAGTGTAGAAGAGCTGCAGACGTTCTATGTCCCTCCCAGGCGAGAAGGCGAAAAGGCGATCCTATTCTACCGCTCCGGGGAAACTAAAGTGGAAAAAGAAATCTGGCATGGTGCGGATCCTACGCTTGATTGGCTTTAGCCCATCCGTCTGCCTAGATATTACACAGAAGGATTGAAAAGGCTGTTGAAGCGCCAAGGGATACCCTTCAAACAGACCGCTCAAAAAGCCAAATTCTATGACAGGGTCTGGAACGTTCCCGGAACTCAGCACAAGTTGCCTAACGGGAAAATGGAGGCAATCGGGCTTGGATATGTTTGGTCCAAGAAACGGGGGCCGCTCCGTGACTGCTACGTCATACATGACTTTGATGAAGAAGGAGATGCTCAATAGGAGAATGCTAACCCTGAACCAGAAAGAGTTCCTGATGCAAAAATGCCCAGTCCGTCGTTCGAAGAACAAATGGACAAGCTTATAAGGGAAGCTGGTCAAAAAGTTCGAGACGACCATAACCGCGAAATGACCATCTATAAGAAAGCCAGGACGCAACGCCTTCTCCAACAGGCCGCGAAAGATGAAAATGCCACTCCCTGTCAACCTGTTGTAAAAAAGGCCCGACGCCGAGGCAGAAACAAGTCAAAAAGCGGAAAAGGCATTCAGCAACGACAAAGCGGGACCAAGAAGTCACGCGAGAGGGAATCAAGTGGTCCGGATTTGTCCCTTAAGAAGAAAATGAGTCGAGCATACTCTTTTCCTCAAGAAAAGACAAAGAAGATACTTGACCTCGCTATAAGACATCAAATGATTACACTGCCGGAGTCTAAACACCCTGAGCAAGCAGGCGAAGTCTCTCACCCAAACTATTGCTCTTATCACCGAGTAATAGGGCACCCTCTCGAAGACTGCTTCACCTTTAAGAACTGGGTCGAAGGTAAGTATCAACTCGGCAAGTTCGCTCTATCCGACAGTTGGAGGGTAACACCGCCGCAGAAGCATGAACCCAAAGCTACGAGAGTAGAACTAGATCCACTTCGGTCTTTGAAATGAGCTCGTACTTGTCATATGATAACGAAATCGAAAGAAGAGCCCGAGAATATGGATAACCTTCCCTAGTGCTTTGAAAACAATGATGATGAGGTGATCTCAGAGTTTCCACCGGCGCCAAAAGAGCTGGAAGATGGAATACATACTACTGCAGATAACCTCAAGAAAATTGACTTGGGAACGGCGAACGACCCGCGACCAACATTCGTTAGTGAGCTATTGTCTGAAGGAAGGGTGGCTTCATTAAAAGACGTGCTTATGCAGCATAAAGATTGCTTCGCATGGAACTATTCCGAAATGCCAGGACTAGATCCAGAAATTGCTGTCCACAAGCTGGCAATATCCCCGGACGTTAAGCCAATCAAACAAGCACCGTGAAGAATGCGGCTCGAGCTTGAGATGAGCATTAACGCCGAAGTCAAGAAGCTGATCGACTCTGGGTTTATCCAGGAAGTTCAGTATCCCGATTGGATCGCCAACATCGTCCCGGTGATGAAGAAAAATGGGACGGTGCGCATATGTGTAGACTTTCGGGATCTCAATAAAGCCTACCCGAAGGACGATTTCCCAGTGCCAGTCACCGAGCTGATGATAGATAACACGTCCACTCACGAGGTTTTCTCCTTCATGGACGGCTCATCAGGATATAATCAGATAAAGATGCATCCCGAAGACCAGAAGCACACTGCTTTCCGGACCCCTTTGGGTATATTCTGCTACAAGGTGATACCCTTCGGTCTAAAGAACGCCGGTGCCACCTATCAGAGGGCCATGACGAAGATCTTCGATGACCTTATACATGAAATCGTCGAATGCTATATCGACGATCTCGTGGTAAAAAGCAAATCATACGAGGAGCATTTAGAGCATCTGAAGACCGTATTTCAACGCCTTTGACAATACAACTTGAAGATGAACCCTCTCAAGTGCGCATTCGGAGTGTCCTCGGGCAAATTCCTAGGATTCATCGTCCGACACCGAGATATCGAGATAGATCTATCAAAGACCAAGGCGATCATGGAAATGCCTCCTCCAAGGACTCTCAAGCAATTGCGGTCTCTCCAAAAGAAGCTCGCGTACATCCGGTGATTTATAGCCAATCTTTCAGGCAAGTGCCGCCCTTACAGTCACCTGATGAAGAAGGGAACCCCTTTCATTTGGGATCACAAATGCCAGAGCGCGCTGGACGAAATCAAGCAGTATCTACAGAATCCGCCAGTGTTGGCTGCTCCGGTCAAGGGAAAGCCTCTCATTCTTTATACAACCGCCCTCGAAGGTTCCTTAGGCACATTATGGGCACATGAGAATGACCAAGGGAAAGAAAGAGCTCTTTATTACTTAAGTCGGGTTCTCCTGGGGGCAGAAAGCAATTATTCTCCCATCGAAAAACAGTGTCTAGCATTAATCTTCGCGATAACGAAACTCCGGCACTATGCATTGGCACATGAAGTTCGTCTCATATCGAAGGTGGACCCTCTCAAATACTTGATGTCAAAGGCTATATTGACAGGCCGGCTCGCTAAATGGGCCCTACTCTTAATGGAGTTCTCAATAACTTATCAACCTCTTAAGGCAGTGAAAGGCCAGGCCATCGCCGACTTCCTCGCTGAGTATCCGATACCTGCCGATTCTCCTCTAAATTGCGAGATGCCAGACAAACATGCGTTTGATGCGATCGACGGTAGTGATACTCGATGGGAACTCTATTTTGATGGAGCGTCTTCCATGAAGAAGCGCAAACAAAGCACCCCTATAATCAAATCGGGGGTAGGCCTCATCTTCGTAACTCCACAAGGAGGGATAATGCGCTTTGCTTTCTCCTTAACAGAGCCGAGGACGAACAATGAAGCCGAACACGAAGCTTTGATAGTAGGCCTCGAGATCGCCATCGACATGGGAATTAAAAACCTCCTCATATATGGAGATTCTCAACTGGTCGTCAGTCAAGTAAATGGCGACTACCAAACATGCATACCCGAACTGGTAAAGTATGGCGAGAGAGTACAGCAATTGCTGACTCAATTCCTCTCCTACATGCTGGAAAGCATACCGCGCGTGGAAAATAGCAAGGCAGATGCACTAGCTAAGCTCGCTAAAGAACTGGCCGACGAGAACCTCGATGACGTAAGAATCATGGTACAAAGCCGTCGGGTGCTTGCCCTAGCAGAAATATCTCCGGAATCATCCGAAGAAAAGGGAGTGACTGAGCAAATGGCTATGCAAATAAAAGACCAGGAAAAGGCTGAGGATTGGAGAGAAATCTTTATAGACTACTTCAAATCCCGTCGAACGCCTGGAGATGCGTCCTCAAGACATTAGCTCATGAAACGAGCTCTGTCTTTCGCCTTCGTCAATGATACTCTGTACAAGAGGTCGTTTGATTCTCTGTGGTTGAGATGTCTGGGACCTGACGAAGCAAGAAGAGTCATCCAAGAAGTTCACAACGGACTCTGCGGTTCTCACCAAGCGGGCCCGAAGATGAAGTTGAAGATTAAACGGATAGGCTACTACTGGCCTACGATGATTCAGGACTGCCTCGAATATGCGAAGCAATGCCACTCATGCCAGATTCATAGGGACTGTATCCATTAGCACCCAAATCCTCTACATCCAACAGTGGCCAGCTGGACGTTCGAAATGTGGGGGACTGACGTAATCGGCCCCATCGAACCGGCATCGTTCAGGGGACATCGATTCATCTTGGCGACGACTGACTACTTCTCCAAATGGGCAGAAGCAGTACCGCTGAGGGAAGTGAAAACGGAGAATATCCTCCATTTCTTCAAGACGCACGTCATTTATCGGTTTGGAACTTCGCGACGGATCATCTCCGATAACGGGCCAGCCTACAGAAGCCACAAGACCAGCCACTTCGCTCAACAACACAACATAGACTGGAAATATTCTTCAGTTTATAATCCCCGAGCTAACGGTCTAGCTGAGGCTTTCAACAAGACTTTGACAAAGATCGTGAAGAAGACGGTGTCCCGAAATAAGAAGGACTGGCACGAGAGACTGCAAGAAGCTCTCTGGGCGTATCGAACTACGTTCAAGACAGCCACGAACATAACGCCGTACGCGTTGGTATTCGGTACAGAAGCAGTACTCCCCCTCGAAATAGAATTACCCTCTCTACGAGTGGCAGTCCACTACGAGCTGACGGACGAAGAAAATGCTCACCTTCGGCTTGAGGAGCTTGATGCGCTTGATGAAACCCGGCTCATAGCGCAACAAAATCTGGAGGCTTATAAAGCAAAGATGACGCGCTCATATGAAAGATTAACCAGGCCGAGGACATTCCGCCAAGGCGAACTCGTGCTAGTGGTCAAAAGACCTATGATCCCCAATCGCGCCAAGCGGGGAAAATTCGAGCCGAACTATGAAGACCCGTACATCATAGACAAGGTCTACCAGGGTGGAGCCTATCTACTCATGGATATGCACGGTGAAAGGCCTTTCAGGCCAATAAACGGTCGCTTCTTAAAGAAATACTACGCTTAATGAGTCACGGCCTAGGTTAATGATAGATGACGACGACTATGTCCGCTCGCTATCTTCCTAAACCCAAACTCTATAAGTAGTAGCTGGCCTTCTTCAACAATGGACCGAAACGTCCTTAAACTAATGACGGACCACTACATCCTAAAACTGGCTGTTGACCGAGATGTCGATAAACTACGGTGGATTGCAACATCCCAAACCCGATACAAAAAAAAGAATAAAAAAAATAAAAATAAATAAATAAAAACGGTATGTCCATAAGCAAAATGGGCATGGATGAAAACCCGAAAGGGCTCCGTGAGTAAAAACAGCAGGGCTACCGGCGAGTCTTGTGAAAACCTGAAAGGGCGCAACCTCGTTAGAAAAAAGAATAAAAAGAATAAAAAAAAGAAGACGGTATGTCCATAAGCAAAATGGGACGGATGAAAACCCGAAAGGGCTCCGTGAGTAAAAACAGCAGGGCTACCGGCGAGTGTTTGTGAAAACCCGAAAGGGCGCAACCTCGTTAAAAGACACTTACAGGGTCCTCTCGACCTTGTAAGGAGGAACCGCCTGCATGAGATCCTTACGACTCACAAGGGAGCAACACACTTAGGGATCCTCACGATTCCTAAGGAGAAATTACACTTGCGAGATCCTCACGACTCGTAAGGAGAACTCTCTTATGGGACCCTCACGGCTCATAAGATTTGAAAGTCGTAAGTTACAGAGACCTGAACCTGTTCTTAAGTAACCCCCACAACCTTCGATATTGCCCTACAAGGGGCTCAATACTGACCCTTGTATACAATCCACGGGCGCGAATAAACATTTCCCTAACCAAGTCCCATCCGTGACTGGGGATATGATCGCACGGTGAACAACCCTTGTAAGTCCTCTCGACTTATAAGAAGAAAGCACTCTTGTAGGATCCTTTCGACTTATAAGAGAACATACACTTAGGAATCCCCACGATTCCTAAGGAGAAAACACACCTACGAGATCCTCACGACTTGTAGGGAGAAATACCTTTGTGAGACCCTTACGGCTCATGAAGTCAAAAGCCTTAGTCGACAGGATCCTAACCCTGTTTACGAAGCCACCTTTGTTCAACACCGACAGAGGCAAATGATGATTCGCTCCTGGCAACATCCCAGCTGTAGCGGTGCTGATGCCGAAATCGGTGTCTAATCCCAAGCTTGCGGCGAAAAGACAGCAAGCCACACATGCATACGAAATAGCCGAAATGATGGGACAACTTGCAACAAAATCAGCAAGTAAAAATGAATGCATGCAAAATAGCCAAAATGATTGGGCAACTCGCAATAAAAAGCAGCGAGTGAAAAAAAACAAAATAGCCGAAATGATTGGGCAACTAACAATAAAAAGCAGCGAGTGAAAATAAAATAAAATAAATAGCCGAAATGATGGGGCACCGCGAAAAAACAGCCGAAATGATGGGACACCGCGAAAAAACAACCGAAATGATTGGGCAATCGCGACCTTCGCGATATAAAAGCTGAAATGATAGAGCATCGCGGAAAGAAATAAAATATAAAAATATAAAAATATAAAAAATAAAATCTATGCCCTGCAGGCAACATCATAGCAATCCCTGTATACAATCCAGGGGCACAAACAAAGAAGGAAACACATCTTCCCTCCCCATGCTCCATCAAACAACGGAGCCAGGTCTTGACGGCAACTCATATAAAGCCTGAAAGACAATCGGAGATCATCTCGTGCCAGCGCGGAATGGTCATTATCTCGATGTTCATCTCGATACAGCAGACGAGGTGTCACTACAGCGTCCTTCCTCCAACAGGATTTGGACACGCCAAAGCAAACGAAGCGAAGGCCAAATTCCTAGCTTCAGGGTCTTGACGGTAACTCATATAAAACCCGAAAGACCATCGGAGATCATCTCACACCAGCGCGGAGTGGTCACCACCTCGACGTTCGTCTCGATACAGCAGACGAGATGTCACCCCAGCGTTCTTCCTCTAGCAGGATTCAGACGCGACAATCAAACAACGGAGCCACGGTAAAATCCCTAGTTCCAAACCTTGACGGTTCACCAACAACCTAGAGACAACCGCGACATTCGTCTCGATACAGCGGACGTAGTGCCAGCAAACGAAGCGAAGGCCAAATTCCTAGCTTCAGGGTCTTGATGGTAACTCATATAAAACCTGAAAAACTATCGGAGATCATCCCACACCAGCGCGAAGTGGTTATAACTCATCGGGGCTTTCCAAAATGAGCCTAACCTCAAGTAAAAAACGGCATGGCAAAATTCCTAACGCTTGCTCTTCCGACGGTCAAACTGTTTAGGAGGATTGCTTGAAGACGTCTTGTCCAGCCCCCGAAGGGATCAGAGACACGACAGTCGCAAGGCTACTCGAACAGCAAGATTGCCTATCGAGGAATACATCAGCCAACGCGACGGTACGATGGACAAAACCCTAAGTACCACAGACCCTAACGGACCTCTATCGTAAAGAGCAGAGGTTAACTATGACGTTAGGATATTCTTGTGAGAACTGCTCAATTCGTCTCGACTCGTGAGGAAATTAGTGTCTTTGCGAGAACTTCTTGATTCGTCTCGACTTGTGAGATAAAGCCTTAGGCAGCGGGGATTGGAAAAAAAAACCTGTTTCCTAAGCACTGGGACCCTGCGAGTCGATCCAAAATGGACTCTTGCATACTATTCACAGGTCACACTCTCCAAAGTCGAATCTCGACAAGGAGGGAAACAACCGCTTACGGGTCCACTCGACTCGTAAGAGAGAAAATTCTCTTATAAGATCCTTACGACTTATAAGAGAAAACACACTTAGGAATCCTCACGATTCCTAAGGAGAAAATACACATACAAGATTCTCTCGATCCGTAGGGAGAAAAGTCTTTGTGAGACCCTCACGGCTTATAAAGTTGAAAAGCCTTAGGCAGCAGATCTGAACCTGCTTCCTAAGCCACCACTACTCCTCGAAGTATTCAAAACGGAATATTCTATATCACCTACAGGCTACGCTTACTTAAGGAATATGTCAATAACAAAGCAGAAAATAAAAGGAAGGAGGCAAAAGATTTGTCATTCATACTCGGAAAATTCTTACATCAATGAAAACAATAAACAAAAGCAGCATTATTAAAATGTTTACTCGGCAAAACCTCAGATCCAGGACATGGATTAAGGAATTCGAAAGTAAGGCCATCTAGAGTCTTTCTGGCCTTTCTGATCATTCTCGTGTGCATCCTCTCGCGCTCACGCGTGTCAAGATCTTCGGCAAGGCCCCCTATCCTTTGATAAGCAGCAATTATCGTCGTCTGTTGAAAAATTTGATGCAGAATGTCAATGAGGCTATCTCGCCGTTTCTTCGAGATCAGCCCCGACAGGTTTATTGAATGCACCTTGTCTTCGGCATCATCCAGCGCATTAAGCGGCATGGCCTCATGAAACCCCGGAAGTGCTCTCCAAATTGCTCCCAGCACGACTTTCAAGAGAGCAGAATGGCGAGGAAGCAACCAACCAACGCGTGCATGCAGACGACCCATAATCTCCGCACACTGGGCATCTGTAAACTCTTGGTTTTGGTGACGGCCCTGTACGCGGATGTCCTCATAAGTAATGAACTCGTGCAGACTGTATAAATGAACAGCCATAATGCCTGAAAGAAACATCATTGGAAGATTAGCAATGAGAAAAAAAAAGAGAGACACAGGGAGTTAAACTCCTCGAGAGCAATGCTCTGTAGACGGGGGTGACACCTTTCAAAATCAGTTATGAGGAGAATTTAAAGAAAATCTCCCGAGAACATTGAGAGCTTTGCTCTGAAAAGATGATATAATTCATCAAAAAATAAAATCCCGTTTTTAATCTTCAAAGATCCATGAAAAATTCTTAAGAGTTCTGCAATATGATTTAAAAGGAGCAAAGCTCCATTAATGAATCAAGAAATTATAAATAAAATCCTTTTAGAGAGTAAAGGCTCTATTATTGGAACCCTAAAATGGTTCTCTTTAGATCAAAGATCTATAAAGAGCAAAGCTCTGTTAATGGGTAAAACCCTGGTTTCTTAAAAGTTTTAAACTATACCTAAGTTTTAACAGAGTTTTACTCTTGAAAAGTTCTTAAAGCCTAAGAGCAATGCTCTGAATAAGAGATAATTCTTAAGGAGGTGATGAAAATCATCTAAAGGACCAAAAGTCCTATTTATAGGCATTGAGAACCGTTTCAACTTCCAAAAGATGGCGCAACGGTTGGAATTCTGCCACTGCTGCGCTCACGTCTGGAGCCATTTAAGCACAACGGTGGGGGAGGGGGGGCATTTGTTTCCCCCAATCAGAGCAAACCTCTGTTCAAATTCCAAGGCGGGAAATGAAGCAACGCTTCCGTTTCCCCCAATTAGAGCAAGGCTCTATTTTAAAATTTAAATTTTAAAAAATAAAAAATAAAAGAAGTAACGCTTCAGATAACTTGCGCTCTGCGCTGCGCGACACGTGTCAGCGCAGGTGCGCTAACGCAGTTGCGCTGCGCTCTGCGCTGCGCGACACGTGTCAGCGCAGTTGCGCTGCGCGACACGTGTCAGCGCAGTTGCGCAGCAGTTGCACTGCGCTCTGCGCAATACGTGTCAGCGCAGTCGCGGTAGCGCAGTTGCGCTGCGCGACACGTGTCAAGCGCAAGTGCGCTTGCGCCAACTGCGCCAGCATTTAAATAATAAATTATTTAATTAATCGGAATTAAAATTCTAAAAAGATCTTTTTAATCTTATTAAAACAAGAAGATTATCTTCTGTAAAACAGAGGCCTTAGGATCAAAGATCCAACGGTAGGGAAATATCCCCACATCAATCAGAGAAAGATCTCTGTAACTAACCTAACAAACTAATTGGCCCTATATAAAGGCCCCTAAACTCCAAGTTTCAGATATATAGAGCCCCTCTAAAAACTTTGAGAAAAACTCAAAGAGAAAAAAGGTATACCTTTGAAAAAAGAAGAATTTTTTATAAAAAGATCAATGATCTAAGAACAAGATCAAGATCTTCAATTAAAATAAAAAAAAAGATCAAAAAAGATCCAATCACAAAAATTAAAAGAAGTAATTTACTTCATATAAAGGCACAGCCTTTTGATGAACCATTGGTTCTTGAAAACTTGAGGTAGAACCTCTTTAGAACTAAAAAGGTTCTTTTCTTTGATCTAAATTTAATCAAGATGCGCTCTGCGCTATTGAACAGTGCCATGCACTCTTAATTTGCGCTGTTGCGTTCCTTGGACTGGCGCAAGTCACCAGAGGGCGCCACGTGTCAATCTGCGCCTTGCGCTCCTAAAAACAGAGCGCAACGCTCTTGGATTGGCGCACCTCACCAGAGCGCGCCACGTGTCAGCAGCGCACTAGCGCAGCGCACTGCGCTAACAGACTTGTGCTCAGCAGAGCGTGACACGTGTCACCTCCACATGCGCTAGCGCCTTGCGCTCTTTAATTGGCGCAAAGCGCCTGACAGGCCATGTGGCGCACTGCCAAACCAATAAATGCTGTGCATTATTAAAAAAGGGCAGAGCCCAATTAAAAGGCCTAACATGCCTAATCTAAATGCTGTGCATTTGATTAAAGAGCCCAATACCATGCATTATAAAAGGGCTGAGCCCTAAATAAAGGCTCAAACAGCCAGAACAACAAAATTTTCAACTCATATCAACCGAGCCCATATGCTCACAAACCTTCAAACAGACTTTAGTCCCAAATTGGACTATAGATCTCCCAACCAACATCGGTTCAAGGGTACATCTCTGAACTCCTCTGATATCTGTCGTTGTAATACTTCAACGTCGTCAGAGAGGTGACGGGTCCAGACGGCATACATTCCATGGACCACCATGTCCCTAAACTGGCAATGGACCACCATGTCCCTAAACTAGAACAATAGAGCCCCCAAATGCTCATTTATCAGATCTAAATGATCCTGTTAAGCTGATCTTAGTCTCAAATTAGACTAACGTATCCTTAACAAACGTTTAAGTTGATCTTAGCCTCAAATATGGCTAACGTATCCTTAAACCAAAACCCCAAACCCAAATCTAAGAAAATACGGATTTGGACAAATCCACGTCCTACGGGCGACAACACAAATTAGTCTCCATATACAATCCACGGGCAACCACAAGCAAAACAAACACCCACGACACGAAGTGACCATCTGGAGAAGGAGAAAGTTGTTACCGCGATGCGGTAGCGTAATTAACTGCAGGGGCTTGCGCCTGCAGGGAAGAGCGTCCCCACAATCAAAAACCCCTCGAACGAGGGGGAATCTGACGAAATCTGCTACATCGGCCGCATCCGTTTAAACCTTCGATACACGGTGTCATAAATCAACTTGGCATCTTCGGAGAGATGGATGGATAAAACCAAATAGCACCTGCCCCGAACTTCAGGCAAGACGTCCCTGTCGCGCGTCCTTCGGAGGGGAACAGATTCTTTATCATTTTAGCTTTTTGTATCGCGAAAGTCGCGATTGCCCAATCATTTCGGTTATTTTTCACGGTGCCCAATCATTTCGGCTATTTTACTCGCTGCTTTTTATTGCGAGTTGCCCAATCATTTCGGCTATTTTGTGTACATATGTTTTACTTGCTGATTTTGTTGCAAGTTGCCTCATCATTTCGGCTATTTCATATGCATTTTTGGCTCGCTGATTTTTTATCGCGAGTATGGAACTTGGAATCTGATGCCAGTCTTAGCATCAGTATTGCTGCGACTGGAATATTACCAGGAGCGAATCATCATTTGCCGTGAAAGGACTTGGAATTTGATTCTGATTCAAGTATCAGCATCGCTACAACTGGGACATTACCAGGAGCGAATCATCATTTGCTTTGAAAGGACTTGTAATTTGATTCCGATTCAGGCATCAGCATCGCTACAACTGGGACATTGTCAAGAGCGAATCATCATTTGCCTTTGTCTATTTAAACAAAGATGGCTTAGCAAACAGGGTTAGAATCCTATCGACTAAGGCTTTTGACTTCATGAGCCGTAAAGGTCTCATAAAGATGTTTCTCCCTACGAGTTATGAGGATCTCGTAGGCGCATTTTCTCCTTAAGAATCGTAAGGATTCTTAAGTGTGTGTTCTCTTATAAGTCGTAAGGATCTTACAAGAGTGTTTTCTCCTTGCAAGTCGAGAGGACCTACAATTGTTTGTTCACCATGTGAGCATATCCCTAGTCGCTGGTGGGACTCTGTTAACGAAATGTTTATTCGTGCCCGTGGATTGTATACAAGGGTCAATATTGAACCGCTTGTAGGGCGATCTGTGGGTTGTGATGGCTTAAGAATAGGTTCAGATCCCTGTAACTTAAGGCTTTTGAATCTTATGAGCCGTGAGGGTCTCAAAGGGGAATTCTCCTTACGAGTCGTGAGGATCTCGTAAGTATAACTTCTCCTTAGGAATCGTGGGGATCCCTAAGTGTGTTTCTCCCTTGTGAGTCGTAAGGATCTCATGCAGGTATTTTCTCCTTACAAGGTCGAGAAGACCTTACAAGTGTTTTTTAACGAGATTGCGCCCTTTCGGGTTTTCACAAACTCGCCAGTAGCCCTGCTGTTTTTACTTACGGAGCCCTTTCGGGTTTTCATCCGTGCCCTATCTCGCTTATGGACGTACCGTTTTTTTTCTTTTTTTTTTCTTTTTTTTTAATTTTTGCATCAGCCTTGGGATGCTGCGGTCCATAGTAGTTTATAGACGTCTCGATCAGGCGTAGTATTTCTTCAAGAAATGGCTGTTTATTAGCCTGAAGGGTCTTTCACCATGCATATCCATGAGCAAGTAAGCCCCACCCTGGTAGACTTTGTCTATGATGTATGGGCCTTCATAGTTCGGCTCGAATTTCCCCCGTTTGGCATGATTGGGGATCATAGGTCTCTTGACTAGTAGCACGAGTTCGCTTTGACGGAATATTCTCGGTCTAGTCAATCTCTCGTATGAGCGCGTCATTTTTGCTTTGTAAGCTTCCAAGTTTTGCTGCGCCATGAGCCGGGTTTTGTCAAGGGCGTCGAGCTCCTCAAGCCAAAGATGAGCATTGACTTCGTCTGTTAGCTCGTAATGAACCGCCACTCGTAAGAAGGGCAGTTCTATCTCCAAGGGGAGCACAGCTTCAGTGCCAAATACCAATGCATACGGCGTTGTGTTTGTGGCTGTTTTGAACGTAGTTCGATACGTCCAGAGAGCTTCATGTAGTCTCTCGTGCCAGTCCTTTTTATTTTTAGACACCGTCTTTTTCACGATCTTCGTCAAGGACTTGTTGAAAGTCTCAGCCAGACCATTAGCTCGGGGATTATAGACTGAAGAGTATCTCCAGTCTATGTTATACTGTTGTGCGAAGCAGCTGATTTTGTGACTTCTATAGGCCGTCCCGTTATCGGAGACAATTCGTCGCGGAGTGCCAATCCGATAGATAACGTGCGTCTTGAAGAAATGGAGGATGTTCTCCGTCTTCACTTCTCTCAGTGGTATCGCTTCTTCCCACTTAGAGAAGTAATCGATTGTCGCCAATATGAACCGATGTCCTCTGGATCATGCTGGTTCGATGGGCCTGATTATGTCAGTTCCCCATATTTCGAACGGCCAGCTAGCTACTGTCGGGTGTAGCGGATTTGGATGCTGGTGGATAAAGTCCCTGTGAATCTGGCACAAGTGGCACTGCTTCACGTATTCAAGGTAGTCTTGGATCATTGTGGGCCAATAGTAGCCCATCCTTTTGATCTTCAGCTTCATTTTTGGCCCGGCTTGATGAGATCCGCAGAGTCCGTCGTGAGTTTCTTGGACGACTCTCCTTGCCTCTTCAGGTCCCATGCATCTTAGCCACAGAGAGTCGAACGATCTCTATACAGAGTATCATTGACAAAGGCAAAAGAAAGAGATCTTTTCATGAGCTGATGTCTTGAGGACGCATCTTCAGGTGTATGACAGGATTTGAAGTAGTCTATAAAGACTCCTCTCCAATCCTTAGCCTTTTTCTGGTCCTTTATTTGTAGGGTCGTCGGCTTGGTCGCTCCCTTTTCTTCGAACGACTCCGGAGATATTTCTGCCGGTGCAAGAACCCGATGGCTTTGCGCAACGATCCTTACGTCATCGAGGTTCTCGTCGGCCAGTTTTTTAGCGAACTTGGCTAATGCATCCGTCTTGCTATTTTCCGCGTGCGGTATGCTTTCCAGGGCATAGGAGGAGATTTGAGTTAGCAATTATTGCACTCTCTCACCGTACTTTACCAACTCTGGTTTGCACGTTTGATAGTCACGATTTACTTGACTAACGACCAGCTGGGAGTCTTCGTATATGAGGAGGTTCTCGATTCCCATGTCGACAGCTATCTCAAGACCTGCTATCAAAGCTTCATATTTGGCCCCATTGTTCGTCCTCGGCTCTATTAAGGAGAAGGCAAAGCTCATTATCCCTTCTTATGGAGTCACGAAGATAAGACCTGCCCCAGATTTGATTATAGGGGTGCTGTGTTGTCGCTTCTTCATGGAAGATGCTCCGTCATAGTAGAGCTCCCATCGGGTATCACTCCTTTCATTCTCCCTGTCGATCGTGTCAAACGCGTGCTCGTCTAGCAGCTCATAATTTAAAGGTGAATCGGTAGGTATCGAATGCTCAGCGAGGAAGTCGGCAATGGCCTGTCCTTTCACTGTCTTAATAGGACGATATGTTATCGAGAACTCCATTAGGAGGAGGGCCCATTTAGCGATTCGTCCCGTTAATATGGCTCTTAACATCAAATATTTGAGAGGATCCACTTTTGATATAAGATGGACCTCATGCGCCAAAGCATAGTGTCTGAGCTTCATTATTGCGAAGATTAACGCCAGGCAGTGTTTTTCAATGGGGAGTAGTTGTTTTCTACCCCCAGGAGAACTCGACTCAAGTAGTAGAGGGATCTTTCCTTCTATTGATCATTCTCTTGTGCCCATAGCACGCCTAAGGAACCTTCAAGGGAAGTTGTATACAGGATGAGAGATTTTCCCTTGACCGGAGCGGTCAATATCGGCGGATTATGCAAGTATTGCTTGATTTCGTCCAGTGCACTCTGGAATTTGTGATCCCAGAAGAACGGAGTCTCTTTCTTCATTAGATGACTGTAAGGATGGGACTTTCCGGAGAGATTGGCTATGAATCGTCGGATATATGCGAGCTTTCCTTAGAGAGATCGCAGTTGCTTGAGAGTTCTTGGCGAAGGTATTTCCATAATCGCCTTGATCTTCGATGAATCTATTTCGATGCCTCGATGTCGTACGATGAATCCTAGGAATTTGCCAGAGGAAACTCCAAATGCGTATTTTAGCGGGTTCATCTTCAGATTGTATTTCCGAAAACGTTGGAACACTATTTTCAAATGCTCCCAATGCTCCTCGTGCGATTTTCTTTTTATCACGAGGTCGTCAATATAGCACTCAACGATTTCGTGTATGAGGTCATCGAAAATCTTCATCATTGCCCTCTGATAGGTAGCGCCGGCGTTCTTCAAGCCGAAAGGCATCACTTTGTAGCAGAATATGCCCAGAGGAGTCCAGAAAGCGGTATGCTTCTGATCTTCGGGATGCATTTTTATTTGATTATATCCTGATGAGCCGTCCATGAAGGAGTATACTTCGTGAGTGGACGTGTTGTCTATCATCAGTTCGGTAACCGGAACGGGAAAGTCATCCTTCGGACAGGCTTTGTTGAGGTCTCGAAAGTCCACGCAGATGCGCACTGTCCCATTTTTCTTCATCACTGGGACAATGTTGGCAATCCAGTCAGGGTACTGAACCTCTTAGATAAAGCCGGAGTTGATTAACTTCTTGACTTTGGCGTTGATGCTCATCTCAAGTTCGAGCCGCATTCTTCTCGGCGCTTGTTTGATCGGCTTGACGTCCTGAGATATCGCCAATTTATGCACAGCTATCTCTGGATCTAGCCCCGGCATCTCGGAGTAGTTCCATGCGAAGTAGTCTTTATACTGCATAAGCACGTCTCTTAGCATAGCTACCTATTTTTCGGACAGCAGCTCACTGACGAACGTGGTCCTCAGGTCGTTTTCCGTCCCCAAGTCGATTTTCCTTAGGTTGTCCGCAGTAGTATGTATTCCATCCTCCAATTCTTTTGGCGCCGGTGGAAATTCCGAGATCAATTTCTCTTCACCCTCATTTTCGAAGCACCAGGACAAGTCATCCATGTTCTCGGGCACTCCTTCTTTTGACAGAGTTATCATATGGCAGGTACGAGATCGTTTCCAGGACCGATGTTGGTCTGGTTCTACCCTCGCCGTATACATTGCTTTTGGCGCATGTATTTGTGGTGGGGTTACCCTCTAACTGTCGGATAGAGCGAACGTGCCGAGTTGATACTGGTCCTCAACCCAGTTTTTGAAGGTGAAGCAGTCTTCAAGAGGATGTCCTATCGCTCGGTGATAGGTGCAATTGTCTGGGTGATGAACCTCACTTGCTTGTTCGAGGTGCTTAGACTCCGGGAGGGTAATCATCTGATGTTTCACGACGAGGTCGAATATCTTCCTTGTCTTGTCTTGGGGAAAAGAATATGCTTGACCCATCTTCTTTATAAAAGACAGATCCCGGCCGCTCAATCCTCGATCGTGTGGCTTCTTGGACCCACTTTGCCACTGTCGAACGTTTTTTCCATTCTTTAGTTTGATTTTACCTCCGCGTCGGGTCTTCTGTATAACGGGCTGGCGACGAAAAGCATCATCATTCTCTGTAGCCTACTGAAGAAGGCGCTGCATCCTGGCTTTCTCATAAATGGCCATTTCACGGATGTGGTCAACCCGGGCCTTTTGACCCGCTTCCCTTATTAACTTATCCATCTATTCTTCAAACGACGGACTTGGTACTTTCATGGAGGGACCTCGTTTTGGATCGGGGTTAGCGTCTTCTAACGGAGCATCTCCTTCTTCATCAAAGTCATGTATAATGTGGCAGCCATGGAATCGCTCCCGTTTCTTGGGTGGAACACATCCAAGCCCGATCGTTTCCATTCTCCCGTTGGGTAATTTTCGCTGAGTTCCGGGGATATTCCAGATCCTGTTGTAGAACTGAGCTTGTCGAGCAGTCTGTTTGAAGGGTACGCCTTGGCGCGTCAACAACTTTTTTAATCCTTCCATGTAGTATCTGGACAGACGGATGGGCTGGAGCCTATCAAGTGTAGAATCGGCACCATGCCAGATTTCTTTCTCCACTTTATTTTCCACAGATCGATAAAATAGGATTGCCTTTTTATCATTCCGCCTGCGAGGGATGTAGAATATCTGCATTTCTTGCACACTATAGGTATCAAGTGCGTCGAGCTCTCTGTAGCACTGCCGTGGAACCATAGCGATCCGCAAACTCTGGTCATCTCCAGTGCGGGCTTGCACCGATGGACGGACCGAGAACACTATGTTGACTTCGTCTTCAGAGTCACTGCCGAAGACCAGAATAGGGATAGATGGTCCCGGCTTGCTGCATTGGGGTGGCCCTGAATAGACTATCTCTTCCTCCTCCTCAGTATCGCTTCCAAAGAACGGAATAGTGGTGATAGCTTTTGCTTATTCTCCGGTTTATGGCATCTTTCCATGTCTTCAAAGTTTAGCAGGAAACACTTTGATCCTTGTATTTTTTGACTTCATTTACGGAAAATGGGTTCAGCTCCCCTGTCACGGTATACTCGAGACCATCCTTGAAATACTTCATATACTGATGTTGTGTAGAAGAGATGATGCTGTACTCATGTAACCAAGACCTGCCGAGCAAAGCTTTGTAGTATGTCTTGGCGTTAATGACGTGAAACTTGATGTCAGTGATGAGAAGCCCAAAGCGTAACGTCAGTATCACAGACCCGAGCGTCTGTGATGACTGGGAGTCGAACCCGGAGATGGTGATTTTATCTCGAGCAAGGTGCTGAACGTTCATGCAAATCTCCTTCAACACTCTTACATTGAGAAGGCTGACGGAGGACCCATTGTCGACCAGGATCTTCCATATCTTGATATCATGGCAGTATCCAGTGACGTACAAGAGACGGTTGTGCTCACACATTCCGAGGAGGAGATCTTCATCGCCGAAAGTGACTTCAGCAGTGTGCACTTCTTCCAGCTCATCCTTCATTTTTTCTTCAGCCAGGACAGCTTGGAACTGCTCGGGTTCTTGTAATGCCCTGATCAGAAAATCTCTCGCCTCTTTGGATAGCAGAAGGGCGTCGAGAATGCTTAGCTGCGAGGGTATTTTCCTCAGGTGTGCCAGAACGTTGTAATCCACCTTGTTTTTCTTGGGCAGGTCCTTAGCTGCCAGCTCTTCGACGACTCAGTCATCGAGGGTGATATCCTCAGGGACCTTTTCTTTCCCCTTATCCTTTTTGTTCGATCTCTTGTTTGCGGGTCCGAGATTCTTTTCAGGTAGCGTGCAATTGCGCAGCTGAATGTTCTCGCAGGTCTTCATCTCTTCTGTTTCAGAGATGGATTCCTTGAATAGAGGGCCGAGTGAGAACTTGTGATCCCTCGGAATTAACCATGTGACATTCATCGGCAGTTCTTTTATGCTCATATGTCGTGCTTCTCTGTTCCCGAGGAGTTTTGCGCTTCATCTGCTTGAAATGCTGCCGGTGAGCAACGTATCCCTACCACCAATTTTTAAAGGCGTTGCATTGCTTGGTAGGGTATGTGATCCTCCGATGGTATAAGCAGTAGTTTGGATATGCATCCTCTTCGTTAAGGTGTATCCTTCGGAGGGTGTCAGCTTTATTCCCATCGATATGGCTTTGGCGAAATTTTTCCTTGTCTTGAACCTGCTTTTGCTGGCGGCCAAAGTGCTCCTATCCGGTTGGGGTATTTCAATCTTTTCGTTCAGTCGCCAGCATTTGGCTTTTTCGTAACGGCGATTTCACGCTCCTGATCAGCTTTGCTTTTCAGAAGAGTTTCGTTCAGGAATACGCCAATCATTTCGTCTGACAGTCCTGGGAATTCCGGTTCGGGATCTGCCCCCAGTTTCTCTGTAGCAGGAGATTCTTCACCATCTACTGACGAGTGAGAGATCACGTGGCAGCTTACCACATAATCTTTAGGTTTGTCTAACGAATCTTCTCCCTCATCTTCATCGCCATCTCTATCTTCAAGGATGTGGTTGAGAAACTCTTGGAATGTGACTGGGGTTCACGCCTTCTGGTTATATTCCTCCAGCGTGTCAATATGTTTTTGCAGGTCCGTGTGCTTGTCATCAGGCTTCACGGGCTTTTTGGTCTTCTTTTTCTTCTTCAAAGACTTTGACGGCTGGGCCTGAGCGTTTTGATTATCGCTACCAATTCTTGGAGTCAGGCGTGGCTTCAGCATTCCATCAATGATCTCGGGTTCCAGCGGACTTTTCCACCTGATTGCTGGGTATGTTTGGAGATCCTTCAGCATTCTTTTCGTCTTGGCTGAAAGAGCGACCTCCCATGTAGCTTCTTCTATAAAAGAGCATGATGCCTCCGGTGTGTCCCCCCTTTTAAGAGCGTGCGGCTGAGGCGGGCTTACTTTCCAATTCTCGGACAATACGAATTTGCCCTGTTAGTATTGGTCCTTAATCCAGCCTTTGAAGACGAAGCAATCTACGATTGGATGGCCTACCACTTGGTGATAGTGGCAATAATTGGGATTATTGGCCTCACCGAGTTGCAATGGGCATTTTGGATCTGGCAAGGTGATGATCCTGTTGCGCACCGCCAATTCGAACAGTCTCCTCGTTTTATCCCGGGAAAACGAATAAAGGCGCTTCAGTTTCTCATTGAAGAATTGCCGTCTATCATCTTGGCGATCAATTGGTTTTGGACCACCAGGCTGCTGCTGAGCATTGGCGACGAAGGTCGCTTTCCCTTTCCCTTTTTCATTTCGAGATTCCAACTTCAAAGAAGATGGTCTATGACCCATCTGATCCATTTGGGCCAGCTTGTCAATCAAGGCCTGGAAAGTAGTTGGCTTGAAGAACATCATGAACTGGGATATGGTCGCCTGTGGATCAAGAGTACCCACGAACATGCCTACCGCAGGCGCTTCTTCGATGCGCTGCTTGCACTTCGACCATAGATTCCGCCACCATATCGCATACTGCACCCATGTTTCGCCTGGCTTCACCCTGGCATTAATTAATGCTGTGATGGGGGTGCGTTCGCTAGCGCTTGCGAACCTTTGTGTAAACAGTAACTCCATTTCTGCAAATGTCTTACGGGAGTCATTCGGGAGCTCAGAGTACCATTCAAAAGCTGTCTCCGATAAGCTACCAACAAACTGGCAAAGCAGCAGTTTGTCGTCACCCCCAGATTACCGCATAAGGCTCTGAATTGAGCAACGTGCTGGTGTGGATTTCCCGTTCCCTTATATACATGGAATTTAGGGATCGTATATTCCGGCGGGTACTTTATTTGGTCGTACTAACCTGGATATGGTCGTCCAGTCTTAACAATTTAGCTGGCCGCTTCGTTCGCCTGATGAGCTCGTATCTGTTGAGCGATATAGTCATCCAGGGCGGCTTAGAAATGTCTCTTCCTTGGCTGCTGAACAAGCCGGAAGTGGGTTCGATATCTCTCCCCTATCGTCTTCAAGGAGAATCGGAGGGTCTTCAGCTGGAGGATCCGGCTGTAAGATCATCCCGACCATGTCTTGGAATAAAAGCGCCATTCGTTTTATGTTGGCAGCTTGTTCCGCTGCTTCTTTGTCCTTCTTCTCGAGGATTCTGTGGAGGAACTCAGCATCGGTTTCTTGTTCATGACGCTGCTCCGACGATATTTTCGGACTTTCTTTTGGCCCAGTAAGTGCAGCCATAGTTGTCAGCATCTCCTGGAGCTTTTGCTGTTGTTGCTCCTGAGCCTTTGTCACTGAACGGGTGAGCGGTCGATGGCCCGTAGAGATACGGCTATCCTCTTTCCCGGATGCCATATAAACAGTGTGCACCACCATGCCCCCAGACTTGGGGCATTTAGATTCAGTGTTCTTAAGATTCTTCGTGGACATGGAGATTTTCTCCGACCTCCTTCTTTTGTGGGCGGTCGAAGTTGAGGGAACCGTTGCAGCGGGCACCCAAATAGATGACATCTCCTGTGGTATGACAGGATGGTCCTTCTCTTGCCGAACTATCATCTTCTTCGGTTGGCGGGAGTAGTCTTGGTTGATCACCGAGCCTTAGACCTATCGTCAAACTTTATGAATTTTAGAGGACAACCACTGAGAGGGCTGCTCCAGCCTTGTCTTTGCAGCATTCTCCACAGGTGGAGCAGATCTCATCAGCACGACAGTCGGAGAGTTCTTACGGACCCTCCTGAGTGGTTCAAAGCTGTTCCCAGTTGGAACAGCAACATCAACTTACACCGTTGGAGCTGGCGGAGTAAGTCCAGATGGGGAATTGCCCCCAGCTTTCCTCACTCGGCTCCAGTGACGACGTGGAGCGTATCGAGCAGATGGTATTGATTCGGCTATGGGGGTGGCACCCTCATGCCCCCTGCTCTGATTAGGGGCTGCTGTTGTCGTTAGCCTTGTTAGGGTCAAAATTTGCACCCCCGGTTGACCGAGTCAAAGTCAAGGTTAACCCCAAGCCAGGTGGGCCCAAGTCCAGGTCAAGCGGGCCCATGCCCAAGTCGAGCCCGCGGCCAGCCTCCTCCATGCCAAAATATAGATTATGTAATAAATAATTTTTATGTAATTTTTTATGCATGAATGTATGCAAAATGGGCAAAAAGCCAAATTTTTGTAAAGCCCATGGCTTATGTGCAAAAAGAAATGCCACATGAGCCATGGGATGGGCAAAATATCATTTTGTAAAGCCCAAGGGGCTATATCTAAATATGTAAGCCTATATAAGGCAACATGATGATGAATAAAGGATAGACTTTTTCATTCCCCCCAAAACTAGGGTTCTTGCCTCTTTCTCCTTCCTCAAGGTTCAAAAAACTTTCTTCTCTTTTTGAATTAAATCAAGAGTTTTATTCTTCCTTTTATAAAACTAAATAGGTTTCCACCACAAAACCCACAAAAGGGAACTCAGATCTGCCATTAGATCTCAGAAAGAAAAGATTTTTAAAATCTCACACTTCTTGATCTTCAAGATCCGGCCAACAAAGGAAGAAGAAGGAGACCCATCTCCAGAAACCCCACTTTGGGGAAGAACTAAGGCTCAAGGGGAGAAGCCCTTCATCAGCTTCAAAATATCTTAGGAGTTTAACTCCACTCAAATTTCCCTTTCGTGGGTTTCTGGGGCTAAAATCCCCTTTTTCTCGCCGGCGCCCAAGCGCCCGAGCGCCTTGCGCTCAAGCGCCCAGCGCCCACGTACTGACACGTGGTGCGCTAGCGCTCGAGCGCCTAGTGCTCAAGCGTCCAGCGCCCACGTGCCAACACGTGGTGCGCTAGCGCTCGAGCGCTTCACGCTCAAGCGCCCAGCGCCCACGTGCCGACACGTGGCGCGCTAGCGCTCAAGTGCCTAGCGCTCGAGTGCCCGGCGCTCAAGCGCCGACACGTGGAGTGCCCAGCGCTCAAGCGCCAAGCACCCACGTGCCGACACGTGGTGCGCTAGCGCTCGAGCGCCCAGCGTCCACGAGTCGGATACATGGCGCGTTAGTGCCTAAGCGCACAGCACATAAGCGCACAGCGTTCAAGGCGCTGCCCTGCACCCGGCAAGGGGGCTGCTAGCCCCCTTGACCCTCAGCCCGCTAACCAGGTAGCGGGACCCCCGTAAAAACTCCGCGTGGCTCCCGATATATCCAAGCACCTCCTCCAAAACAAAACACACGTACACTGCATATTGAGTTCGCATGACTAGTTTAACCCGTCAATCGGAGGTTCCCTCGTTCCAAAGGCGAGGGGTAATTAACGGCAGCTTAGTCCGCGACTGCCGGAGATTCGGATCCCCACAATCAATAAACCCCTGCCTACCCTAGGTAGGGGGAATCTGTAATGCGCCTGACAAGCGCGCTCGTATTCCCATCTCAATGGGGCGATGAAAAACATCCTACAGATTCTGGCACGCCCGATGGGACGTATCTCTCCTCCCATATTTTAGGTTAAGCATTCATGCGAACTCAATCAATATACATATCGATATTTATTCTAAAATAATGCCCTTTCATGCATGTTTTCAAGCAATCACTTTTCAACAATGTCTCCAAGGACGATCTCAGCTCTCAGCACGGCTCCCATCTCCTACACGATGAAGATGGATGCCAGGATGGTCCTCCCGGTCAGTCTCAGGCGATAATGGGAAGAGCCACCGCTACCATTCGGCTCTATCATGTTCGTGTCAGCTAACGCCATCCCAGCTCCTCAAGCCCCGGTGACAGACAAACAGGTCTCGAAAGGCAAGAGGCCAAATGTGGTGGACTCGAAGGCGCCCCAACTCAAACGCAAGTTGGTGTTTGAAGGGCTCTCCTTGGCCCCAGCTGGGGGCAAGGCCATCAACACCAACAAAGCAACAGGGCGTCTCGAGCAAGCTCCGGCGATGCTCCTGACAACTGCTCAATTGGGTATCTTCTCTAAGCTCCCTATCACTCAGCCTATGGTGGCTTCCCGGAGAACAGAAGCCTGCCAAGCGCTCAAGGCAGAGAAGCTGAGGCAAAAGCGGCTCAGATACAGAGCCAACAAAAGGGCTAGGGCTCCGACCATGTTAAAATTTGTGACTTTCCAAAGCCTGGACCGCTCCGCGAAACCAGCTGCCAGTGATGAAAGGATGACTGAATGTGTTATCCACACCGTTTACATGGTGGGCACGCGTCCCAGCGACAACCTTTGCAGCAAAAGCAAGGATGGGGCCACCACATCTTAAATCCAACCTAGTGTGAATATAGTTATCACTTCTCAAGACCAGCATCCTCTGGAGGGTGATGAAAATCCTCCCAGTGAGGCTGATAGGCAGAGAGAGCCCTCAGTTCATGAGGAGTCGGGCTCGGAAAGCGAAGATAAGCCAACTTTTCATCCTAAGACCGCAGAGCAGCAACTTCTCCAAGAGCTCCGAAAACAGCTCAGAAGCAAAGATAAGGAGATGGCCAAGCTCTACTCAAAGATCGACGACTTGACAAATGTCGTCTTATGGCTTACGGCCCAACTTGCCTTTCAGCCGCCCAATTAAGCGCAGGGCTCTGCTCATGAACTGGGAAACGGTGTCCCGAGACAGCCGACGCCTATTTCCTCAAATCCAAAGGTGGGCGGACTGCACGAAAGTCAGTCGCATCCTATCTCGGGAAATGTCTTGGCTACCGATGACAGTAGCCTGCTAACTCAAGATCAAATCATGGATTTGGTTGCCAACAAAGTCAAATCATTGGTAGCCGAAGCCGAAGCGCAAAAAGATATCAGCAACAATGGGAGACCATATTCTGCTCAATATGATATGGTAGAATTTCCTAGCGGCTATGTCATCCCTAAATTCGGAAGATTTGATGGGACAGGAAATGCGAATCAGTATATCGCCCACTTCAAAGCCTCATGCGGGAATACTGGGGGCAATGATGCGCTTCTCCTCTGCCAGTTCGTTAATAGCTTGGCCGACGTTGCTTTCGACTGGTACGCGAGTATACCGGATGGCTCCGTCACAACTTTCATCCAAATGGTGTCTCTGTTTCGGTAGAGGTTCATGAGCGTCAGCGATAAGATCACCATCACCGACCTTGTAAGGATCAAGCCAAAGAACAACGAAAGCAGCACGGATTTTATAACCCGATTGCGCAATCTCTCGGTCAAATGTGAACCGCCGATAGAGCAGGACTAATCTATCGGTCTCCTCGTCGGAAATCTCAACAATTGGATGGCCCCGTTTCTATGCACCACGGGTCTCAAAACATTCCAAGAGCAGACCAGGAAAGTTCATATGCTGGAGCACTCAAAGCAGGAGTTCTCCTCGGATTCCCAAAATAACAATAGGTCCTGGAGAAACCGAAAGGATGATAATCGCAAAGGCGGGAATTCCGACGATTCTGAATCTTTTAACACTTCGGCTAACCGAAATAAGCAAGGGATGAGCGGGCCTAGTGACAACCAGCATCGGAAGCCAGTGTTCGGAGAGGGAGGAGAATCTCCACTCAAAGAGAAGCTAGATAAGGTCTATTTCTTCAGAAGGGACAAAATCCGTAAAATATTCAAAGACGCACTGAAGAACGGTCTACAACTGCTAGAGTTAAAAAGACCGCGGGAAGCGAGTGAGACCGACGACCCCAAATACTGCCCCTATCACAGAGTGATAGGTCATGCCATTGAGGACTGCTTCGTCTTCAAAGATTGGGTCGAAAAGCAATACAAGGCAGGAGAGATAGAACTGTCTAAAGGCGTGTTAACAAACAGTCCAGTTGCGACCGCCAATTTCATACAAACGGAGACCGAAGTTTTTCGTGAAACTGATTCTCTCAGACATCTGCCTTTATCTGAAAACAATCGACCACCATGTCATTAAACTAGGAACAGTAGACCTCTAAGTCTTTAAACTGGGAACCGATGACCACCACGTCATTAAACTAGGAACAGTCGACCTCTAAGTCGTTAAACTAGGAATGTAAATATATATATATATATATGTAAATAAACAAAAAAAATATGTAAATAAAAGAACAATAAAGAAGAGCCGAAATGATGGGGCAACTCGCAATAAAAATCAGCGAGTAAAAATAAAGATGAAAATAAACAGCCGAAATGATGGGGCAACTCGCAATAAAAATCAGCGAGTAAAAATAAAGATGAAAATAAACAGCCGAAATGATGGGGCAACTCGCAATAAAAATCAGCGAGTAAAAATAAAGATGAAAATAAACAGCCAAAATGATGGGGCAACCGTGAATAAATAGCCGAAATGATAGGGCAATCGCGATCTTCGCGATAAGAAAAGCTGAAATGATAGAGCAATCGCGGTAAAAGAAAAACAAAAACAAAAACAAACAAACAAAACAAAGGCGAATGATGAGTCGCTCCTGGTACCATATTCCAGTGCAGAGATGCGGACGCCAACAAAAATTCAAATTTTCAAAATTCTCCCAGCCCTATGGTTGGTCCCCAAATTGACTACCGTATACAATCCACGGGCTCAAATATTTCTCATCATACTCATGCCCCACCGTAATCACCAGTTACGCGGCTGGTCTCCGCCCTCGGAATTATGCTCCATTGGGAAGACCCACTCATATGTCCTCACGATACATGAGGAGAACAAACCTTCGTGGAATCCTTACAACTCACAAAGGAAAAACACACTTGGAGGTCCTTACGACTCCTAAAGAGAAAATGCACCTACGGGATCCTTATGACTCGTAGGGAGAAAATGCTTTTATGGGACCCTTACGGCCCATAAAATTGAAAAGCCTTAGGTGATAGGGATCTAAACCTGTCTCCTAAGCCATCGCTCCCCAATCCCCAACGACAAATGATGAGTCGCTCCTGGTACCATATTCTAGTGCAGCGATACAGACGCTAACCAAATTCCAAATCCTAATCCCTAAATGGCGAATGATGAGTCGCTCCTGGTACCATATTCCAGTGCAGCGATGCAGACGCCAACCAAATTCCAAATTCCAATCCCTAAATGGCGAATGATGAGTCGCTCCTGGTACCATATTCCAGTGCAGCGATGCAGACGCCAAACAAATCCCAATTCCCATACCCCAACGGTGAATGATGAGTCGCTCCTGGTACCATATTCCAGTCCAGCAATGCAGACGTCGACAAAGTCCCGAAATTTTTCCGGCCCTACGGTCTGGATCATACATCCTGCAAATCCGTATACAATCCACGGGCGTAAAACGATCCCAATCCCTCCCAAGTCCTGCCGGTGAGACCACATTCAAAGTCCCACCGGCGGTGAAGATTCAAAGAAAAAAGAAAAAAAGGTATGTCCACAAGCAAAATGGGCACGGATGAAAACCCGAAAGGGCTCCGTGAGTAAAAACCGCAGGACTGCCGGCAAGTTTGTGAAAACCCGAAAGGACGTAAACTCGTAAAAAAGAGATGAAATGCACTCACAAAGTCCTCTCAACTTTGTGAGGAGAAAATTCCCGTGTGAGATCTTTACGACGCACAAACGAGCAACACACTTAGGAGTCCCCACGACTCCTAAGGAGAAAATACACCTATGGGATCCTTACGACCCGTAGGGAGAAAATGCTTTGTGAGGCCCTTACGGCTCACAAAATTGAAAAGTATTAGATGATAGGGACCTAAAACCTGTCTCCTAAGCCATCGCTTCCTGATAAACAAGCGCAAATGATGATTCGCTCCTGGTACCATATTCCAGTGTAGCGATACTGATGCCAAGCAAAAACCAATTCCCAAATCCTCCCGGGGCAAATGATGAGTTGCTCCTGGCATTATTCCAGTGCAGCAATGCAGATGCCAAACCAAAACCGAAATCCTCAAATCCACTCATGGAAAATGATGATTCGCTCCTGGTACCATATTCCAGTGTAGCGATGCTGATATCAACCCAAATCAAATCAAACCAACAACCTCTGCGACGGAATCATGCTCCGTCCCAGAATTTACTCCATGTCGAAATCATGCTTCGCCACGGGATATCTACCTTCCCTGCCGGAATTATGCTTCACCTCGGAATCAAGTCAACCAGCAGGCTCTACGTCGGAATCATGCTCCGTCTCAGAATGGGCACCCCATGTCGAAATCATATTTCGCCTCGGTGTATCTGCCTTCATCAGTTTCAAAGCATCATAGGAGTTTAACTCCACTCTAATTTCCCTTAAGGGAGTTTCTGGGGCTAAAAGCCCCTTTTTCTCGCTGGCGCCCAAGCGCCTTGCGCTCAAGCGCCCAGCGCCCACGTGCCGACACGTGGTGCTAGCACTCGAGCGCCTAGCGCTTAAGCGCCCAGCGCCCACGTGCCGACATGTGGCGCACTAGAGCTCAAGCGCCCAGCGCCCACGTGCCGACACGTGGCGCGCTAGCGCTCAAACGCCCGGCGCTCAAGCGCCAAGCGCTCATGTGTCGACACGTGGTGCGCTAGCACTCGAGCGCCCAGTGTCCACGTGTCGGATACGTGGCATGCTAGAGCCTAAGCGCACAGCACCTAAGCACACAGCGCTCAAGGCGCTGGCCCCACGCGTCCTTTGGGCGCTTTTTCCTTTTTTTATATATGTATACATGTATATATACACACACACACACACACACTCCATAACACTATCCCTCCCAAAAAAAATTTTAGGCCGAGTCGCTACCCCGCACCCCGCACCCCGCAAGGGGGCTTCTAGCCCCCTTGACCCGCATCCCGCTATCCGGATAGTGGGACCCCCGTAAAAACTCTGCGTGGCTCCCGATATATCCAAGCCCCCCTCCAAAACAAAACACACGTACACTGTACATTGAGTTCGTATGACCAGTTTAACCCGTCCATCGGAGGTTCCCTCGCTCCAAAGGCGAGGGGTAATTAACGGCAGCTTAGTCCACGGTTGCCGGAGATTCGGATCCCCACAATCAATAAACCCCTGCCTACCCTAGGTAGACGGAATCTGTAATGCGCCTGACAAGCGCGTGCGTATTCCCACCTTAATGAGGTGACGAAAAACACCCTACAAGCCTGTTGAAAACTGACGTCCGTTGAGTGGGGATGGCCAACCTATCGAAAGCAGACTTTCGGGTAGGGGGAAAGCTTGTTACGACCTCACCCGTGGTAGAAGTTAGAACGGTCAGTCTTGCGAAGACTGACCCCTTGGCAGGAGAAGCCCCCTTGATGACTTTGTCTATTGGAGTTGGAATGGCTATCCGCTTCGGGATAACTCCTTCGGGTATTGCAGGCTTCTTTACGGGCCCACTGGAGCTCAGGATCGGCCTGTCGAAAACTGAGGCACTTGACTTGGGCGACCTATTAATAGGGGCCATGGTAGTCGTAAGCCGATCAAAGACCGACTTCTTCGGAGCATCTTACGACGACATTGGGGCATTGAATCTCATGGGTGGGAGCATGGTCCCAAAGAACAGCCCAGTGGTGGCTTGCGTCACCTGGTCCACTGGCATCGTGAAAAGGGAGGCCGCTTGAGGCCAATAGGTCACTCCTCCGACACTACCTGTTTGCACGACTCAGTAGAGCTGTGGTAGGGTAGTAATCTAAGAACAGTGGGAACACACTCGAGGCGAAGTGACAGTGTCAAGTCAGCGGACTAAGCTGTACTCATGTTACCTGGGAACTGTTAACTGACGATAGGTATAATACCAACCAACAGTTCCCGATGAGTCATGTCCAGTGTACGCGTAACCTAACGAGCACCTGCATACTATCTCCAGTACGACGTACTGATGGCTGTGGGACAGACCATCTCCCCTGCTGGGAAGAGAAGCGTATGCACCAGTCTAATCTGGAGTATCGATGCCCTGTCTCGATAATCCTACGACCAGGGACCAAAATAAGGATGTGCTTATAGACTACCCAGCCCCCACTAGTGTGATCGCCATCACAACGCCGGTAGTCAAGCAAAAATCCTAAGGGCTCCATCAATATGTTTTTAGCGATATGTTAAAAGAAATATATACACATATTAAGATAGAAACAAACCAAGTAGCATACTACTATATCGAGCAAGACTGTCGTAAACCTGTATATATATCCCAAGCCTCCAAAATGTATTATACAAACTAGTACTATACAATAATGGCCTCTAGGGCATACATATCTAACAATCTCCCACTTGTACTAAAGGCCAGTAATTGGTGTACCGCATACCCAACGTCTGCACTAAGGCCAGCTGCTGGCGTACCGCATACCCAATAGCTCAAAAAGTCGCTCGAACTGTGTTTGAGGGTGGGCCTTTGTGAATGGATCCGCCGTGTTGTCTTTTGTGTCCACTCTCCGTACCTCGATCTCCTGGCGACCAATGATCTCCCTGATCAGGTGATACCGCCTTAAGATGTGTCTGGATTCTCATGGGACCTTGGTTCCTTCGCTAAAGTTATAGCCCCATTGTTATCGCAATACAAAGATATTGGGTCAACAATGGACGGAACCACCTGAAGTTCACTAATGAACTTCTTCATCCAGACCGCCTCTTTTGCGGCATCGCTTGCAGCAATGTATTCAGCCTCTATCGTCGAGTCTGTGACGGTATCCTGTTTGGAACTCCTCCAACACACCGCCCCTCCGTTGAGGGTAAACACAAAACCCGAGACAGATTTGCTGTTGTCACTCTGGAAGCTTGAATCGGTAAAAGACTCGACCCTGAGGTCTCCATTACCGTAAACCAGGAACATCTCCTTAGTCCTTCTCAGGTACTTGAGAATGTTCTTCACTGCCGTCCAGTGGCCCTCACCTGGGTCTGACTGATACCGGCTCACCATGCTCAGCGCGTAAGCTACATCTGGTCTTGTACATAGCATCGCATACATTATAGATCCTATCGCCGAAGCGTAGGGTATAGTGCTCATGCGAACCCTCTCCTCGTGAGTCTTAGGAGACATCTTCTTGGAGAGGGTGATTCCGTGCAATGGGGGTATATTACCACGCTTGGAATCTTCCATACTAAATCTCTTTAGTACGGTCTCTATATACCTGGACTGCGAAAGTCCCAGTAGTCTCTTGGATCTATCTCTGTAGATCTTGATCCCCAGAATGTACGAGGCATCACCCAGGTCCTTCATGGAGAACCGTTGTGACAAGAATAGCTTGACCGATTGTAGCATAGGAATGTCATTTCCTATCAAAAGAATGTCGTCCACGTACAAGACTAGGAACACGACAGTTCGTCCTACAATCTTCTTATAGACACAAGGTTCATCTTCGTTCTTGATGAAATCAAATTCCTTGATTGCCTCATCAAAACAGATGTTCCAGCTCCGCGATGCCTGCTTTAATCCATAAATGGATTTAAGCAACTTACACACCTTCCCGCTGCTTCCACTGTATACAAAACCCTATGGCTTATCCATGTAAACGCACTCTTCTAAACAGCCATTTAGAAAAGCTGTTTTACGTCCATCTGCCAGATTTCATAGTCATGGAAGGCAACAATGGCAAGTAGGATCCGAATGGATTTGAGCATAGCCACTGAAGAAAAAGTTTCGTCATAGTCCACACCGGGTCTTTGACGAAAACCTTTTGCAACGAGTTTAGTCTTATAGGTTTCCACCTGCCCATCTACACCAAGTTTCCTTTTGTAGATCCATTTGCATCTATCGGGTTTTACCCCAGGTGGAGCAATATCCAAAGGTCCACACTTTATTGGTGTACATGGACTCCATTTCGGATTGCATAGCTTCCAGCCACTTATCAGAGTCCCTACTGATAATAGCCTGTCTGAAACTGGTAGGGTCATCTTCTTCTAAGATGCAATCCTCTCGATCCCCGTCTAAGAGAAAACCGTAGTATCTCTCGGGAGGATGAGAAATCATACCAGATCTGCGGAGTGGCTGAGGATTGTCTGGGGTTATTGAATCCTGAGGTTCTGTCAAATCTTCAGTTACATTTTGTGGTTCATGGATTTCTCCCAGTTCTACCGAACTCCCACTAGTTTCTTTTGCAAGAAACTCCCTTTCTAAAAAGGTAGCATGGCGAGATACAAACACCTTCTGTTCCTCAGTGTGGTAGAACAGATATCCTAGTGAATCTTTAGGATATCCCATAAATTTATATAGAACTGACCGTGCCTCTAGCTTGTCCGGTTTCTGTGTTTTCACATAGGCCGGACAACCCCATATCTTAATAAATTTAAGACATGGTTTCTTACTGCTCCATATTTCATATGGAGTTTTAGGCACAGATTTGGATGGAACTTGATTCAAAAGGTATGCCGCTGTCAAAAGCGTATATCCCCAAAATGAAAGAGGCAACTCAACACTACTCATTATAGAGTGAACCATATCCAATAGGGTACGATTCCTCCACTCCGATACATCGTTGTGCTGTGGTGTATAAGGGGGGTAAGCTGAGAGAGAATACCATTCTTTTTTAAGTAATCTAGGAATTCCGTGCTTAAGTACTCCCCTCCTCTATCAGACTGGAGGATCTTGATAATTTTGCCGGTCTGGTTCTCTACCTCGTTTCTGAATTCCTTGAATTTCTCAAAAGCTTCAGATTTGTGTTTCATCAGATACACATATCCGAACCTAGAGAGATCGTCAGTGAATGTGATGAAGTACGAGAACCTACCCCTTGCATGTATAGGCATTGGACCACATACATCACTATGTATGAGTCCCAAGAGCTCTGTTGCTCTTTCTCCATGTCCGGTGAACGGAGATTTGATCATCTTTCCTTTGAGACAAGACTGACAAGTTTCATAAGATGAAAACTCGAACGTATTCAAGAGTCCATCTTTATGCAACTTACTTAGTCTTTTCTCTCCGATATGACCAAGTCTACAATGCCACAAGTAGGATTCATTCGTATCTGAATTCTTCATCTTGTGTGTGTTTTGTACATTGAGAACTGTATTCTAATTTAGAACGTTGATACCATTACACAGTGTACCTTCTGCAACCAGTACCTTATGAAGGTAGATGTTCATGATATTTCTATCAAGAATAAAGTTATATCCATCTTTATCGAGTAAAGAAACTGATATGATGTTGCAAACCATGGAAGGTACATAGTAGCAATCGTTCAAAATCATAGTATTGCCATTTGGCAACAATAGGTGATATTCACCGACGGCTGCAGCATTAACTTATGCTCCGTTCGCTACCCTGAGCGACATATCACCAGGTGCAACTTTTCTACTTTTTCTCAGTCCCTGCAATAAATTACAGATATGAGATCCTGATCCGGTATCAAGTACTCAGGAGGTAGGGCTGACCGTAAAGCAGTTCTCAATATAAGAACACCTGAAGTAGATGCAAAACTATGCTTCTTCTTCAACTGGGTATCCTTGGAATCCATACATTCCTCTTTTCCTTACTCATACTTATAACTGTTGTCGTAAGTTAGAGCCGAACCAACGTTCCCCAGCCCCGAATAAGAATTCGGATCGGTCAAGCGATACATTTTCTTATCTTGATTAGGGCGTGAAATGGTTGCTACCTGGAGAGAGAGAAAAGAAACACTCAGCGTGCGCTCTTGCAAGATTAGATTGGTTTATTAATTTATCTAACCAGGATGGCTTCCACTGTTTCATCAAATTCTTCTTCAAACCTTAAAAGAAGAACTAGTCAGGATTAATCGCAGGTCACAATACTTGCTTAACCTTTCAGCCAGGCTAGTGTTGGTACTTCGAGGGAGGTTTTCCAACGCTTTCGCGAAGTTCCTTAATTAAGTAACCTCTTTTCCCTGGAGGCGTAGCCCCGCTAACACCGTTCTAGACATCTACTTGGTTTATAGCATTGATTGTTAAGTGAAATAATCTCCCGAGAGTAATCCAACTCATCAGTGGGATCAGGATCCAACTATCATTGTGTGATGACCTAGATGGAATCCACTCTAGTCACCACACTCCAGAAGGTATGCTAAATCTGCAAGTTTCAGTTTCTTTAGAAACTCCCGCTGTGGATTTTTGCCCCTAGGACCCAAGTGACCTTGACGAATAATCAACAAATCAAAAGGTCCTAGTCAAGTTCAACCCGTCGTTATCCAGGATTGCATTAGACCCGCCCGCATGATCCTTGATGAATAATCAACAAAATCATGCGACCGTCCTAACCAATCGCATCTATCAGTGCAACAGAGAATTATTACGTAGCTACCCTTCACTGTGCCTTGACGAATAATCAACATACGCAGCACGAATACTAAGTATTAATTATCTGAAACGACGGAGGGCTATGGCTGGGTTTTTGGCAAAAACCCGTTAACGTAATGAACTTGATGTAGTTGAAGGAACATGATAGCTTTTTTGAAAATATAGTGGCGAAAACTTTTGCTAAAGAGGTCACTCCCTGTGAAGGGATCTCGGCTCTTTCCTCATCGAATGAGGTGCTGGGCATTCATAACCGAATACCTCTGTGCAAAGCAAGAATAATCGACTATAGTGAAGTTATTACCCTGACGCAAACTTTTGTCCAAGGGGTCACTCCCGATGAAGGGATCTCGGCCCTTGCCTCGTCGAGTGAGGTGCTGGGCATTCATAACCGAATACCTCTGTGCAAAACAAAAGAGAACGTCCTTGCAATAACAGGTTTTTGAAAATTGTTCCAACAACGTCTTTTAGGTTTGTTTTTCTTGCATTAATTTAATGTGTCCCATCAATTAATCCTACCATTGCAGAAAACAACGAAAATATGACGTACGCTTATGCCATCCGCATTCGCCACGGGGCCCCGTCATCACCCGTTAGGTTACTTAACTAACGACAGAGCGGGGGCTGGACTAGCGCGGATATAAAACATAAGCAACGTCTGCTAGATATCATATATAGATATATATACATTCATCAGGTGCAATGATAGCCATTCCAGATCACAGATGAACACATTGGATATGTTAGGAATCCGCGTTTCGTTCGAGCCTGCAACGAAATACGGATTACACGGTCGCGATGAATAGCCAAACCCTACCCTAAACCCCTACGGGTGCGGCAAACTACCCGCCAAGTACCCGAAGTGAAGCGACCTCTCTCAACAACGTGAGTAGGCCACTCGACACTTCGAGGTACCCGGTAGTTTGTGCACCCCACCTTGGGTCTATCCTAGGAGCAAAAACAGTAAAAGAAATAATATACAATGGCGGCTACAACCTCATCCCGGATGTGCAGCCATAAAAATAATATTACATCAATTTACATATTATATTAAATGAAAGATAAAGAAAACTCTCATCTCACAAAACCCCGGCTATTCATCCGCGACAATCCAACAAGTTCATATACACAATCCAACAACATTACAGATCACAGATATGCCCAACCCCCACTAATCGACGTATAGCGATTAGCCGACGTTCAGTGCATATATCACATTACAGATATAACCATTTAGCCAAAGTTTGTAGAACTCCGATCAAAATGCAAATTTGTAACTACCCTAAAAATAATATATTTCTCTGGATAATCTGGGCAGAAACAAAATATCTCAAAAATCCCAAAACATAAAAATTGGAAATCTGCAAGAAATCGGAGTCGCGGCCGAATCAACTCGGCCGTGGATCCGCGGCGGAACGCATGGTTCTGCCGCGCTTCCGCGGCGAGTTGGCCGAGTCGTGGGCTCAAATTTCTTGGCTTTTCTTAGAAAACCCTGCTTGTATTTTTCAGACATGTGGAATAATTTTTAGAGCAGTTTTTAAAAACGGCAGAAAGCATGGGTTTTGGACATGTTTTTGGGATTTTTACCGGATCGAAGTTCTAAACACCTTGCTAACAGTTAGTTGTTGTTTAGTTAGTCTCTGATACCACTGTTAGGTCCACGTTACCCACCCCGGTTTTTTCGGGGAAGCGGAATAGGTAAAAATCAAAATTTTTCTCGATAGGTAACATGGACCGTTCATGAAGGATCTTTGCTAAACAAAAACTAACACATAAACTACAAGTTCTAACTACTATGTAGAATAGTTATACCTAGGTCTTGAACTCCTTCTCTTCTTGTTGTTCTCCTCCTTACTTGCTCCTTGTAGTAGTTTGAACGGCTCCTCCTCCTCGTCTCCTCTTTGCCGAAGATAGATCCACCCGAGGGCTTCGAACTTGAGCTCCTACCTCAACCTAGAGGTAACTAAGGTGCTTGGTTTGCTAAACCTAGAACCCTAGAATGAATAGAGAGGTGTTATGGTGGCTTTGTCTCAAAAGCTTATGATTTCCAACACATGGAACACTTAAGCTTTTGGAAGAGGGAGAGGGAGAGATTTTGCAAGAGAGAGAAAGAATATGATAGAATGAGAGCTCTCTTTTGCAACCATGCTCATAAAAGAGATAATAATATCAATAATAATAATTAAGGAAAATTGTGATGGTGAGTATGGAATGACCATTATCGTTTCATAATAAATGCAATTTGCAAAGAACAAGAAGCATCTTTGATATGAAATGATTATGGTCAAAATATCAACAAGGGTCAAAATGTCAACCATAGTCAAATGGTCAACCTAACCATCACACAATAATCCTTAATTAATATTATTAATCATATTCATCATTCTCATTAGGGTTTGGAAAAAGTCAACGGTCAACAAGTCAACCAAAGTCAAATGGTCAACAACCCTAATGAGAATCCTCTACCTCTGCCTCTGTCAACTGTGCATACACACCCGCATCCGTATTCCGAGGAACGCGAATACACTGAGACAAAACCAATCCCAAAACAAATACTAGGATCTGGCTTAAACCAAAACCCGCTAGTAACAATTGCCCGGACACCAAACGTGCACAAGTGCGCGAGTGTGAACGAACCCTGTCGCAAAGCCATGCGACCTCTACTCTGTTTTGCCCAAAGGTGAGTAACTCTCTGTGTGGGTCTCTAAAGGCTCGACACTACGCTGGCAGTAGGTTTAACCACAGGCCGCAAGCGGTACTAGCTGTACGTAACGGTCTCCAGGTAGATGCCGACAAGAAGACTGATGAGATGAACCCATCCGAACTCCTATTGAGCCTGAATGTGACAGTCTCCGTACAATCCAGTCTGTTCGTCTTAGAGTATCGTATGTCGGGCCTAGGGGGCGGTAAACGTCAGTCCCCTAATAGCGGTACAAGTCGTGTCGGAGTGTAGCCCAAAACACCCTGAGAAACTACTGGTAACACTACTAGCAAATCTCGCTTGCCCTGGCCAGAGACGACTATGTGTAATGGCTCTCCTAGACACAGCACGATATCAACTCCCAATACCGGAAGAGACGAATCCTATCTAACCGTCACTGCCTCCAAGTGCTTCGGGACTGCACCCAACCACTACCTGTTCGCACGACTCAGTAGAGCTGTGGTAGGGTAGTAATCTAAGAACAGTGGGAACACACTCGAGGTGAAGTGACAGTGTCAAGTCAGCGGACTAAGCTGTACTCATGTCACCTAGGAACTGTTAACAGAAGATAGGTATAATACCAACCAACAGTTCCCGACGAGTCCTGTCTAGTGTACTCGTAACCTAACGAGCACCTGCATACTATCTTCAGTACGACGTACTGATGGTTGTGGGATAGACCATCTCCCCTGCTGGGAAGAGAAGCGTATGCACCAGTCTACTATGGAGTATCAATGCCCTGTCTCGATAATCCTACGACCAGGGACCAAAATAAGGATGTGCTTATAGACTATCCAGCCCCCACTAGTGTGATCGCCATCACAACGCCGGTAGTCAAGCAAAAATCCTAAGGGCTCCATCAATATGTTTTTAGCGATATGTTAAAAGAAACATAAACACATATTAAGATAGAAACAAACCAAGTAGCATACTACTATATCGAGCAAGACTGTCGTAAACCTGTATATATATATCCCAAGCCTCCAAAATGTATTATACAAACTAGTACTATACAATAATGGCCTCTAGGGCATACATATCTAACAGTAATTGTGGCAGCTGGAGCAGTTAGAAGCCACTGATCTTCTTTTTTCTGCACGGAGCAAGATACCAAATCTCAGTACTTCACATCCAAAGGCAACCATGTCAAACCGCAATTCGTTCGCGAAATACGACACACGATGTGTGGAGTGAGAAGAGGAAAAGGTCCCACCGGGCGTGCTAGAATCTGTTCTCCGCCAAAAGACCGGGAAGACTGATGTCTTGTCTGAATTTGGGGGCAGATGCTATTTTGTTTTATCTGTCCACCTCTCCGAAGATACCAAGTTGATTTATGGCACCGTGTATCAGAGGTTTAGACGGATGCGGCCGTTGTAGCAGACTTCATCAGATTCCCCATCATTTAAGGGGTTTTTGATTGTGGGGACGCTCTTCTCTGCAGGCACAAGCCCCTGCAGTTAATTACGCTATTGCATCGTGGTAACCACTTTCTCCTTCTCTAGATGGTTACTTCGTGTCGTGTGTGTTTGTTTTATTTTTGGTTGCCCGTGGATTGTATACGGAGACTAATTTATGTTGTCGTCCGTAGGGCGTTGATTAGTCCAAATCCGTATTTTCTTAGTTTGGGTTTTAGTTTGGGTTTAAGGATATGTTAGTCTGATTTGAGACTAAGATCAACTTAAACGTTTGTTAAGAATACGTTAGTCTAATTTTAGACTAAGATCAACTTAACAGGATCATTTAGATCCAATAAAAAAGCATTTGGACTCTATTGTTTTAGTTTAGGGACTTTGCGGTTGAATTTACAGACATCATAGTCTGTAAAGTTTAAGGACGTCATAGTCGATAAGTTTAAGGACCCCACAGTCCGTAATAGTTTAGAGACATCATAATCTGTAAAGTTTAAGGACATCATAGTCTATGAGTTTAAGGACCCCACAGTCCGTGAAATGTTTGGTTGTCAGGACCCGTCACCCTCTGAAGACGTTGAAGGATTACGATGACAAATATCAGAGGAGTGAAGAGATGTACCCTTGAACCAATATTGGTTGGGAGATCTATAGTCCAATTTGGGACAAGATCAAAGATTTATGAGCATATGGGCTCAATTAATCCGAATTAGGGATCTGTGGCCACCTTGGGCTCGGCCCATTCAGTTAAAATGTTAAATATTTAACAATACTGAGCATTGGTTTGAGTTCTGACAATTATTTTTGTCTCTTATTGAGTGCTAAGCACTCATCATGGCTCTAAGGCTTTATTGTTTAAAGAACAATTTATGTTCTCTTAGCGCCCACGTGAGGAGCACGTGGTGCGCTTGGCGCTGAGCGCCAGTCAATGAGCACAGAACGCTTCTGTTTAGGTAGCGCACACGTGTGGAGCACGTGGCGCACTTGGCGCTGAGCGCCAGTCAATGAGCGCAGAGCGCTTCTGGTGAAGTAGCACACATGTGAGGAGCACGTGGTGCGCTTGGCGCTGAGCGCCAGATCATGTAGCTTTCTTTCTCGAAAAGGGGGAGATGCGCAGAGCACTTCTGGTGAAGTAGCGCACATGTGAGGAGTACATGGTGCGCTTGGCGCTGAGCGCCAGATCATGAGCACAGAGCGCTTCTTTTAAATTTGGAGCGCTAAGACTCTGCAGCGTTGTGCGCTAGATTTGAAGCGCCGATGCGCTTCTTTAAACTTGGAGCGCTAAGACTCTTTTTAGGCAGTTCTGCGCTCTGAAAATTAAATTCTCTCTTATAAGAGACTTTGTTTCATGGATCTAAGAACAAAGTTCTTATTTTATAGGAGATGTTTCAATCTCTTATGTTCTTGGTGAAAAATTTTGCCTTTATGGATCTGTGATTCTAAGAGAATTGAATTATTCTCCCCCTTTTTATAATGAGATATTATAATCTCTTTTGTGAAAGACAATTTATCTTAAAAATCTATGATCTGGCAAAAGAACTAAGTTCTTTTTCTGATGAGATGGTTTGATCTCTCTGTTTTTTACCTTGAAGAAAAGTTCTTTTTCTCAGAGCTTGCACTTTTCTTTGAAATTTCTCAAAGCTTATGGGGGGTTCCTCTATATCAGACTTGAAGTCTTGGGGCCTTTATATAGGACACGCTGATTTATTGAATTAGTTGAAAAGATCTTTTCTCTAATTGAATTGGGGATTTTCCCACCGTTAGATCTTTGATCTTAGGGTTTCTGTTTTACAGAAGGTAATCTTCTTGTTTTTAACAAGATTGGGAAATCTTTTCTCAAGCGGAATTTATTCTGCACCATTATGATTTTTAATCACCATTGGATCATTGATCCGACGGTACTCTGATTTACAGAGCAAAATCTTTTTTTTTGGAAAGATTCTGAAGAATGTTTTCTTAACAGAATTTTATTCTGGTAACTTGATGATTTATCATCTTCGTTAGATCTTTGATCCAACGGTGGGGAACATTTAGTTTTAGCGCTGGCGCACTCGTGCTTTGCTCGTGAGCGCTGCTTCAGAGCGCTGGCACTCTTAGCGCGAGCGCACTCATGCTCTGCACGTGAGCGCTGCTTCAGAGCGCTGGCGCTCTTAGCACAAGCGCACCCGTGCTCTGCACGTGAGCGCTGCTTGCTGGCACTTTTATGAAGCGCTGCTTCATTTCAAATTTTGAAAATTTGAACAGAGCTTTGCTCTGATTGGGGGAAACAGTGATTCGATTTGGGAATCGAGGCAAGCTTAGTCCTCGATTCGTAGGGCCTTTCGGTATTATCGAGTGCGTTGGAGAAATAGCTTATCGATTAGTTTTACCACCATCCTTGGCGAGTGTTCACAACGTGTTTCATGTATCTCAACTCCACAAGTATGTTTGAGATGAGACGGACGTACTAAATCATTTGGAGCTGATAGTAAGGGAGGACTTGACAAACGAAGAACGACCGATGGCGATTGTAGATCGAAGAGAAAAGGTCCTTAAGAACAAAGTTATTCTTCTAGTACTTGTTTCATGGGGGAATCGTTCGTATAGAGAATCTACTTGGGAACGAGAAGACGAGATTCGACAGAAGTTTCCACACTTATTCTCTTAGATTCATGTTTGCTTGTCTTTTCTTGTTCCAGAAATTTCGAGGTCGAAATTCTTTTGTAGTTGGGTATAATGTAACACCATAGTTCTTTTATACCTTATTTATTTGGGTTTTCTAATCCTGTTGCTATTTCTTGATTATTTATTTATTTTGGGTGCTGATAGTGCTTTTGGTATATATCTTTAGTATCCAACCCGACCTGCATACTTGAAACCCGTCTTGGTTCTAGATTACGTCTTATCCTTGCTAGTACAGAGGATCTATGCACACATATGTTCTGTATACATGTATCTTATATATAGTATTGCATATATTTTCAAATACTACAAATTATAGTCAAATAATATATTTTAAATACCTAGCATGGCCTGCATTATACCCCATACCCTATAGTTGCATCCGTACATCGTGTTCATGTCCCGTTTAGTGAAACGGACTCGTTTGGATCGCTACGTGTATATTACGTGTATTTGTTCTTGGGGGTATGCATTTTCTTTAACCGGACATTGCATTATTGTTTTAGTTGATACGCATATTATTCGTATTTTAAAACTAGATTTTTAGACACAACCCGAGTATTTTTCGGAATATTTTGGTATTAGCAATAAAATCCTAGTTTATATATTATAATATATTTTAAAATCTATATCTAACTTTAGCAAATAATATACGCACATGTATATTACATATTTTTCCTCACTTTGTTTCTATCTCTCTCCCCTCCACTATATATATATATATATATATATATATATATATATATATATATATATTTTATTTTTTTTTTTAAACCTAATATTTTGAAAAACCACAGCCACTTCTCTCTCTCTACCTCACCTCTCTCATCCCGCCTCCGCGAGACCCTGACCTTAGCCTCACCCTCGACCTCACCGCCGATCACCTCGTCGGCCTCATCCCGTCACAACCACCTCGATCTTCTCCCCCTCTCTTCTTCTCCATCCCTGCAATCCCCGACTAACTCCCTGCACAAGAACCCGACCCCAACAACCAACCCAAGAAACCCATCACCGTTACCCAAAGCAGATGGCTGCCCATCATCGTTGTCGTCACCCCTCGCCTCCTCTGACCCAGAGCTCAATACCAAAGCACCACAACCCCAGACCACTCTTCTTCTTCTTCTTCTCTTTCTTTTCTTTATTCTTGTTGTTCCGGTGATCGCCGGAGTCGCGCACGTCGCCGACGATCCGGGCGACCCAGTCATCGTCCCCATCTAGCGTGGTCTCATCTTTGAGTAGCCTGGTTCAGTTCTGTATGCATGTGGTTCACATCACAACGTTTACCCGACGTCGAACGTGACGTACGCACCCCATCGTGAGATCCGATCAGACAAGTTTATCTTGCTACATGCTATTCTACTATATTTATATCCATATGAATAAAAATATTACATGTAGTTTAATCGTGCATCCGATATTACAGTTTTACCATTTTACGATACCCGTACGTATCCATACTAACATTTGCATATCAAATTACATACCGGAACACCCCGATATCATTTCACTATTATATTATCATGACATATTATCTAGATTGCATTATAAGTAGTCATGGACGTATATAGGTTATTACAGATAGACACATATACATCCTGATATCGGCACTATTTACCGTGAACCCGATATCGTTTACAGTTTTACTTTTGGTATCCATTTGATATATACACACCACATAACATGCCCTGATACACTACTTGACTTGATACTTGATCTTGTTACTAATGTCGATAATCCTGATTTGTTGTCCTGATGGACGTAACATGTTGTCTACATATACAAAACATGTACCTGCTTGATCTTGTGTTGGCATTAGTTCCATATTATCAATACCTGACTTGAACACATAACCTTAGAGGTAAAGGGAAATCAATAATGAAACCTGACTTGTAACTCGACAGTTCGATACTTATACTGATCAGTCTTTACGGGCTAGGCCATCCCCGGGATGATGTTGCTGACATCATTCGTCTGTGCATGTTACATGTTTATTGCCTAGTGGCACATCTCGGATTCAGCTCGAGAGTCTTGACCGTGGTCCCGGGCACGTATGAGATACTATTGAGTTACATCGACGATTCCATTAAATTGATTTCAAAAACTTTAGAGTAGATAACACTCATCGCACTTCACATACACATACACACATCACTGTTTATTCATGTTGTTGATTTATATTCATGCCTGTATATCTGGTTACATCCTGGTTATTACTATTGTTTGATATTATGACGCACTGACGTCTGGGTTTTGCATAGCCCAGTTCCTCTATCTCTCTCGCAGGCTGAACATGAGTATTTTAGCCGTCAAGCCGAGCAGTGAGGATTGCGTTTAGTGATATTTAGTTTAGTTTCTTTCTGCAACTTTTATTTCTTAATGTGAGCCCATATTGGGACGTATTTCTAGATGTTATTTATTGGATTTATCGTTTCCGCTTATATATTTTTCTTGACTCTTTTATTCTGGCAAATGGACATGTATTAGATAGATTTTATTTTTTAATATTCTTGATATCCTATAGACGGCCGTAATATGACTGTGGAGGGATGTTTCCTAACTACATGTAGCATGGTTGGCTCTGTCTCGTGCAGTGGTTAGCGCACTCTAGGAAGCGGGGCGTCACAATTACAAATGCTTCATCGAAGGATTTTCAAAGATCGCTGCACCCCTGACCAAGATAACATGTAAAGACGAAGGATTCATGTGGTCAGAGGCATATGAGAAGGTGTTTATAGAACTCAAGTCGAGGTTAAGCTCTGCACCTATTCTTGTAATACCGGATCGATCTGACGGATTCGATGTACATTGTGATGTATCCGGTAAGGGATTAGAATGTGTTTTGCAACAGCATGGAAAGTTAGTGGCTTTTGCATCAAGACAGTTAAAGGTTCATGAGCGCAACTATCTAACACATGATCTGGAATTGGCAGCAGTGGTATTCACACTCAAGATTTGACGCCACTATCTTTTGGGAGGCGAGTGGATATATACACTAACCATAAGAGTTTGAAATATATATTTACTCAAAAGGAACTCAACATGCGGCAGAGAAGATGGTTAGAACTCATGGCGGACTTCGACATCAACCTACAGTATCATCCTGGAAAGGTGAATGTAGTTCATGATGCACTTAGTTGCCAACCTTTAGCAATGAATCTCACCGCTCAGTGGAAACTACAGCAAGAACTGCATGGATTGGAAATTGAAGTATTTATGACAGGTAACGCTTTATCATTGATGAACCTACAAGTCTAGTCCACTCTTGTCAATCAGATTAAGCCAGCTAAAGCAAATAATACCAAACTACAAAAGATCCGAGAACAAGTAGAAAGTGGTCTTCGAACTGACTTCATCATCCACGAAAATGGATCCTTACGGTATAGGAGCCATTTATGCATATCAGTCAGCCCTGTTCGAGAAAAGTTGATGAAAGAAGCTCACAACTCTCCTTATTCTATACACCCCGGCGGCACGAAGATGCACAAGGATCTACAGCAACGCTACTGGTGGCATGGAATGAAGCGTGAAGTAGCAAGGAGCGTAGCAAAGTATTTAGTATGTCAGCAAGTGAATGCTAAATTTTATAGAATTGCTGGTCTACTTCAGCCGTTATCAATTTCAGAATGGAAATGGCAGCACATTATCATGGACTTTGTGACTGCTCTTACTCACAGCATGAAGGGTAACGACGTAATCTGGGTTATTGTGGATCGACTTACCAAGTCGGCGCACTTTATTCCATTCAGAATTGGCCAGTCAACCGAGATGTTGGCAAGGAAATACATGAAGGTGGGTAGAAATATAAAGTAAGATTTAAACCTTCAAGATGTATCAAACTTGTCTTGATACCCATAAAGTCATGCAGGAGATCATGAGATTACATGAGGTACCTATCTGCATCATCCCTGACCGTGATACTAGATTCCGATCTCAATTTTGGTAGAGTCTTCAAATTAGCCTGGGAACGAGTCTAAATTTTAGCACGGCATATCATCCACAAACAGACGGACAGTCCAACCGAAATATTAAGATCCTTGAAGACATGCTGAGAGCCTATATGCTAGACTTCGGAGGTTCGTAGGAAGATCACCTACTCCTTGTGGAGTTTTCATATAACAACAGCCACCAAGCAAGCATTGGGATGGAACCATTCGCAGCACTTTACTGACGAAAGTGTCGTTCCCCACTGAGTTGGGACAACATTGGAGATCGTGAACTCCTTGGGCTAGAGATGATCGTAGAAACCGTAGATGTGGTTCACACGATCAGGAGAAAGATGCGCATAGCCCATGACCGACCGAAGTATTGGGCATATGCAAAACATCGACATCTGGAGTCCAACCCGGAGAGCATGTGTTTCTGAAGATCTCTCCGAACAGAGGAGTGATACGTTTTGGCAAGAGGGGTAAACTAAGTCTAAGATATATCGGACCGTTCGACATACCCGAACGAGTTAGAGAAGTGGCATACCGTTTGGCACTACAACCCTCATTGGAAAGACTGCACAATGTGTTCCACATATTCTAACTACGACGCTATGTAAGAGATCCCAGCCACATACTTGATCACTCAGAGATCACTGTACAGACCGATCTAACTTATAAGCAGCAACTCGTCAAGATCTTAGATCGAACGGTGATGACCTTACAGAATAAGGAGATGAACTTGGTCCGACTGATGTGGAGAAAGGATTTGCCATGGGAATCAACATGGGAATGAGAAGACGATATACATGCACGATACTCTCACCTTTTTAAAACTTAGTCTCTATGTAAATTTCGAGGACGGAATTTTTATAAGGAGGGTAGAATGTAATGAATCTAAAATCCATGTACAAGATTAACTTATTTAATTTATAGAAAGGGTATTTCAGCCAAACTAAGAGTTATAAGTTAATTTTGTTTAATAAAAGTAAGAAACAACTTGTAGCTCACTGGTTAATACTCTCTTCTTGTAACGATTCTGAAATCACTGTACAAAATTTTTCTTTTTAATGTACAGAAGAGAGTATCACAGCTTGAGTTTGAGTTATAAGTTACTTTTGCTCAATAACAGTAAGAAACAACTTGTAGCTCACTAGTAAAGCCCTTGCACTGCTGTAATGTAGCCCCTGTGTTCGAACCCAATCAAACACATTATATTTTTTCTGATTTTTCTTTTAACTTTTTGGAAGCCCAAAAGTTTGCACGTGCAATACACAGAAAAATAAAAAGTCAAAAGAATCAAACATTCGGAAAATGGAGTAAACACTAAGAAATACACGTGGCACGAATCTCAAGACCCAACTCCTCAAATCGACTGGCGGAAAGCTCATCAAGACCGGTACCGACGATCGGGATTGCTCCAATGAGCCCCGTGCTTTGCACACACACCCTTTCACCTATCTATAAATCCCCTGCACTGTTTGATTTCTCTGCAATCAAACAGAGACCCTTCATTTCACAATTAAACCACATTTTAATGCCTTTAATCCACATTTTTAATTCTAAAACCCTAATTCTCCACTATAAATACCACCCAATGCCCTAGCCCTTCACAATTCTGAAAATTCTAGCCAAAACTCTCAAAAATTTCCTAAGTACAAGTGGAATAAAGAGGAGTTAGTAAGCGATCAACTTCCGGTGAAAATCGAAGCAAAATCCGGAGCTTCCGCGACACCCCAAAGCTTTCCTACTCTTCCTCCCTCTCTTCTTACCATAATCAAACGGTAAGTCCCTTCCAAACTTCCTTTGTATTCTTTGAATTTCTTTTTAATCAAAATCAGTAAAAGTGCAGTTAATACCGATATCTTTTTCTAAACTCTAGAAACTCCACTTTTTCTTATATATTGTTCATCCAAATTCTTACACAATACTTGTAAACTTAATACTAATATTTTAGAATAAATTTTAGCCTAGAATATCATGTAAAATAACTTAAACTTAACCTTTTCATTTAAAATACCATGAATTTTGATATCGCTCCTTTTAGTTTCGTTAAAAGAATACCTTTAGGAAAAACTTCACGGGGTAACGACCTACCCCTCATGTACACTCTTGTTCTATAGCACGATGACTCTGTTGTATGAATATGTGTTACGAGGAAAATCTTACAATAAAATACCACCTACTTTAAAAACCGGATTTCTTTTTAAACGGTATTTCATTTCCTTTAGATTACGCATCTACAACCCTCTTTAGGGGACCCTTTAACGGATGGCATAGATTGCCGCACAGAACGAGATGCAGACCTCCTCACGGAGTATTCGATCTCGAAAGGATATAAATACGGTTTTCAAGAAATAAGAATTTTCTAAATAAAATAAAATTATTTTAAAAATTAAAATTATATAAAATTATTAATATATATTTTCAAAATATAATAAACCTATATTTTTCAAAAATGAAAAGATTAACAAAGGTCAATAAAATACCCTCAAGATACCAAAAAGGCAACTTTTACAATAAAATACCATCAAGTTACCAAAAGACATCTCTTTTTAATAAAATACCATGAACTTCCAAAGTTAATTGTTTATCACTAAAATACCCCAAATCCTTAAAACTTATGCTCATGAAAACCCTAATAATATAAATAACCCCTCAAGGTTTATTTTGAACTATATTATAATATTTTTTCTTGAAACCCCCTCGAGTTATATAAAACAATATTTAAGGACTTTAGCAAATATAGGTTTAAGCGGGATCAATTCTCTTGAGCCTCACAGAGCCGAAGAAAGTGTGTGCTTGCCTATTTAAGGTGGACAATTTAATGGAGCTATCAATGGTAATTTTCTTGGAAAAAGATACAAATCCTGCCATCCATGTGCAGCAGTTACCGATAATTCCTGAACCTAAGATTTCCAGAGTTAAATCAATACAGGTGTCTGACTCAGTCTGAGTCTAATTCAAACCTGAATCCAATTCAAACCTGAATCTAAAATCAAACATGAATACTTGAACATGAACACTCGAATTTAAACCATCAATATCAAACATGTATACTTGACTTAACCAAACCTTGGTTATAATTGGACATGAACCTAACATAAATACCAGAACACAATGGTTGCTATTTAAACTGACTTGACTCAAACCATGAATACAACTTGACATGAATACAAGAATACTTGACACAAATACATGATACTGACATGACCTATATCTTGCAACTTGGTGTATTCATAGATTCGAGCAAGGCTGGTAACTTTAACTGTAACTTAGCATACATGGGGTGTCAGGGTAGTTCATGCATGAATCTAACGAAATCTCAGGAGTCCCCCTAGATCATGAATCCATATCTATTAACACAAGCAAGCAATCATAAGGGCCCATGTTTCCTTACTCTTGGATTATAGCCTGTTGAGTTTGGAATACTTCAAGACTAGGTTGAATTCCCATTACTAACACTTGATTCGGGCCCGTGGTTCCTTACCCCTGAATTACAGTCTGTTGGGTTTGAGAACACTCTTGAGATTGGTTGACATTCATCATTGAACTTACGTTAAATTAGTATACCCAAGTAGAGACCATTAAGACACTTACATTCACTTCATGTTCACTATACCTATACTACACGACCATGTTATACTCTACTCATGTTAGTTACCATAATATATAGAACTGCATGCTAAATAAACTTGCTATGTTTACATTAAACGACATGCCGATACACCATACTTCATAATCAATTGTTCATGATATACATTTTTCTTTATCATTACACTTTATACTTCACTTCATTTCTTGGGGACTTACCGAGCGAAAGTTCGATAACGGGCATTCTACCCTTCTTTATTTTCTTAGAATGTTTGTCAGATATCGTGGAGACTGAGGAGGTGGACACTACTGAGGAAGAGCACGAACAGATCGTGACCCAGGTTTAGACTAGTTAACTTTTTCAGTTTATGTATGCCACCTGTTTAGGCATTTCCATTCTTGTATTTTCTTTCAGTTGAAATCATATATTGTAAATGAATCAAGTTGAATGTAAATAAATTTGTTGAATTTTAAATCTCATCTTAATTTTCTTGTCATTTTTATATTGCTTCTTTTACGCTCAGCGTATTTATTCCGGAAAATGATCTTCTCGAAATAAATACGTTACGGGCCTCGTCACATGCCGTTTCCATCTACTGGGAAGCGGGGCGTGACACTACTGTTGTGACATAGCCTGCGTGTTCGAATCCCATCAGTCCCAATTATTTTTAATATTTTTCTTTTTAACTTTTCGGAAGCCCAAGAATTGCACGTGCAATACACAAAGAATCGAAAAGTTTCAGAAAAATCAAACGGGATAAATGAGAAGTTAACACAGAATATAGCACGTTGCACGAATCTCAAGGCAGATGGAGCAAATCCGACCGCCCAAATTGCCTATCTGGCCGCCACCGACGGTTCAACTAGCCCCGATCACCTCCATTCTTTACTCGTGCACCTCTTCGACTCCCCTCTACTCCTCTGTAATATTTGATTTCTCTGAATTAAACCAGAGACCCTTCATTTCCATCATTAATTCTATTTTAATTCTTTTTAATTCAAATTCTTTTACTCACACACCCTCACTTCTACACTATAAATGCACCCCATTCCTTAACTCTCCCCATTTTGAAAATCTCTATCAAAAAATTCTCTCAAAATTCTCTAAGTTCAAGAAGAGTTAAAACCAGTCAAGTGGAGTTAGCGGTCGACTTCATTCCGTTGAAGACCAGAGCCACTCCTGACGATACCACGACGCCACAAAAACACTCTCTTTTTCTTACTCTATTCTCAACGCTACACAATCCTTATGTCCTTATTCTTCCCTTTCATTTCGACTCACATCGCATTCTAAAATCATATCAACAAAATGGAGTTAAGCTTAAAATCTTGTCTTTTAAACATTTTTATCAATTTGAATAGGTCAAATAAATTATACCAATTCTCCAACATCACTTTAAAATATTGTTCACATTATTTACCATTTATGTAGTTAAAATTTCATGCGAATTAAACACAAATCGAATAATTTCAAAAAAATACCATGAACTTTAATATAACCCTGTTCCCGCCAAAATTTTTGGCTCAGAGCTTGTTGTTCCCTTAAAAAATAAAAAGAAGCCCCCACGTGTTAAACACATGCGTAACCACATGCAAAGTATGTGAGTGCCGCTTCAGATATGATCAAATCTTATATTGGTCCCCACGTGTTAAACACGTGAGCGTTTCACGTGATATACACATGAGCGCTAGTGCTAGCATCTTGGTAGCGCCTCACGGGATATCCGCGTGAGCGCACTTTCCAGTCTCTTGGCAACTCCCCATCTAAAACACACGTAAGCGCTATAGGCCAGCGCCCCACGTGCAATGCACATGAGTGTTCTTTTAGATAGAATTAAATTTTATGTAAAATTAAATTTTGCAGAGGAAATATTTCGTTAATCTTTCTCAAATTAGAAAGATCCTCTCTGTTAAACAGAGTACCCTTGGATCAAAGATCCAACGGTGATTATAAAATCATCCATCGATCATTTGATAGAATTAAATTCAATTTTAGGAAAATATTTTCCTAATTTTGTTAAATAAAAAAGAATGATCTTCTCTGTTAAACAGAGAGCCTTTGGATTAAAAATCTAACGGTGAATAAAATTCACTGGTTGATCTTTAAGATCAATTTAAATCAATTATGGTCTCTCAATGAGAGATTTTCTCCAACAAGATTGATTTTTCTCTTCTCGTATAAATAAGAGCAAAGAGATTAAATCTAAAAGGAACCACGGGCCCGAATCAAGTGTTAGTAACGGGACTTCAACCTAGTGTTGAAGTATTCCAAACTCAACAGGCTGTAATCCAGGAGCAAGGAAACACGGGCCCTCATGATAGCTTGCTTGTGTTAGTTGACATGGATTCATGATCTAGTGGGACTCTTGAGATTTCATTGGATTCACGCATGAACTACCCCAACACCCTGTATATGCTAAGTTACAGCTAAAATTACCATCCTTGCTCGAATCCATGAATACATTGAGTTACAAGATTGAGTTCATGTATATATCAAGTATTCATGTATTCATGTCAAGTTGTATTCATGGTTCGAGTCACGTCATAGTGTTCAAATATTCATGTTTTGATTGAGTCGAGTTCAAGTGTTCTGATTCATGATCAAGGGTCAAGTATACCTGTTTGCTTTTAATGTTTGTATTCAAGTATTCATGATCAAGTATTCGTCTTTGGTTTTAGATTCAGGTTTGAGTTTGGATTCAGACTTGAGTTAGACTCAGACTTGAGTCAGACACTTATAAACTGATTTAGATCCTGATTAGGTTCGGAAGATATCGGTAACTGCTGCACATGGACGGCAGGATTTGTATATTTTTCCAAGACAATTACCATTAATAATATCGTTAAATTTTCTACCTTAAATAGGCAAGCACCCACTTTCTCCGGCTCCCTGGGGCTCAAGAGAATTGATCCCGCTTAAACCTATATTTACTAAATTTCTTAAATATAATTTTATATAACTCGAGGGTGTTTTATGGAAACTATTTTTAATACGGTTTCAAAATAATCTCAAGAAGTTATTTATTTTATTTAGGGTTTCCATGAATGTGAATTTTTAAGGATTTGAGGTATTTCAGTGATAATAGATTAGCTTGGAAAGTTCATGGAATTTTACTGTAAAGCTTGACCTTTGTTGGTATCTTGATGGTACGTATAATTCTTTCATTTGAAAAATATAAGTTTATTATATTTTGAAAATATATGGATTTGAAATATTTATATAATTATTAAAACTTAAATTTTATTTAAGTAGAAAAATGTGTTTTTCTTAAAAACCGTATTAAAAACCTTTCGAGACCGAATGCTCCGTGAGGAGGTCTGCATCTCGCTCTACTAGCTTAAAGATGTGCGATAATCCACACCATCCAATAGCGGGTCCCCTAAAAAGAGTTGTAGAGGCTTATTTGCAAAGGAATTAAAAATACAATTTAAAAGAAAACTGTTTTTATAGTAAATGATATTTTAATGAAATCTTGTATTCGTAGCAAATATATGTTCAAAGGATATCCTGCTATGGAAACCATGTGTGTATGTGAGAGGTAGATCGTTACCTCGTGAATTTTCCTAAAGGTATGCTTTAAGCAAAGAAAAATAAGATGACATATATAAAGTTAATAGCACTTTAATGTAAAAATTAAGTTAAAGTTATGTTACATGACATTTTTTAGTGAAACTTGGTTCTAAACCTTAGTTTTATGATTACAAACTTTGTGTAAGGATATGGATGCCAAATATGTAAGAAAAATGGATTTTTTATATAGTATAGAAGAAGATGTCGGTATTAACTCCACTTCCGACATATGTTTTGAAAAAGAGTTTTTAAAGAAGAAGATTGAGGATTGGAAGGGACCTACCGCTTAGTTATATTAAGAAGAGGTAGGAGAATAGATTGTTATCATCGTGGCATCACGGGGTCGTCGGAATTGCTTCGATTCTTCGCTGGAAGTTGACCGCTTGCTAACTCCAGTTGTACTTAGAAATATTTTGAGAGTTTTGGTTAGGGATTTCAGAATGATGAAGGGTTAGGGTATGGAGTAGTATTTATAGTGTGGAATTAGGGTTTTGGAATTAAAAAGATGAATTAAAATGCATTAAAATGAGAATAAATGGGGAATTGAAGGGTCTCTGTTTAATTACAGAGCAATCAAACAGTGCAGGGGAGTTAGGGGTAGAGGAAGGGTCGTGTGTGCAAAGCACGGGCCTCATTGGCTAAGGGGGGACCATCGGTGCCGGCCTTGGGGAGGATCTCGCCGGTCGATTTGATGAGGGGGGCCGATGGATTCTTTCCATCAGTTCACGTCAGTGTTAACACCCTTTTGCACATGTTTATTTTTTCTGACTCTTCATATTTGTATGCATTGCACGTGTAAACTTTTGGGCTTCCAAAAAGTTTTAAAAATAAAATCAGAAAAATAATGTGTCTAATGGGATTTGAACACAGGGCTACGTCACAGCAGTGTAAGGGCTTTACCAGTGAGCTACAAGTTGTTTCTTGCTATTCTTAAACAAAAATTAACTTATAACTTGTACTTAGGCTGTGAAACTCTATTCTGTATTTTAACAGAAGAATTTCCGTACTAAGATTTTAGAGTCGTTACATCAGGCTAGACGTCTCCGTGTTTCAGTCCAGTCTTTGGCAGTAAACAGATTCTGGCACGCCCGGTGAGACATTTTCCTCTTTCCACTCCACAATTCGTGTGTCGTGTTTTTCCGCGATCAAATAATCGTGGTATATATATAGTTGCCCTTGGGTGATGAGATACTGAAGATGGCTTTTCGTCTCTTTGTAGAATGGCGTTTGCTTCCACTTACCGCAACTCAGGCTCTGTCATATCTAGTGGAGTTAAGTATGTGCCACTTGCAGCCTCAAATCTCTGCAGTCCATCTCTTCAAGAAATCAGTGGGCTTTTCTCTGGGACAATGGTCCCACCTCCTACCCTCGGTGCCTCAACGTCGAAGGAGGAAGCCCATAACAAGTATGTATTCCACAGGCTGGCTCCTCAAGCTTCAACTCTGCCAACAGGATCAGTTTTAATACGATTGGCACCTGCCAAAGACCAAGGTCGACGAAGGGGGAAGAATATTCATCCTCTCAAGGAAAACGGGGGAAAGCTTGGCAAATCCCTGAGACTGATGAATCTCCGGCTGCAAGACATCATTGACGTCTAATAAGGTGTCATATAAGACAAGCTGAGGGTAGTTCTCCATCTGGGCTGATTCCAACTATGATGGTGAATGTTGTTGTTCCAACCGGGAACAGCTTTGAACTGCTGTGAAGGGTCAGAAAAATTCCCCCATCGCAGTTGATTGATTCTATATTTTAAAGATATGTAGTATCCGCAATCAATAACGGTGTTGCGTGTAGCTAGACCGAGATGAGTACAGGTCGTCCTCAGGGAAACGTTGAATCTTTCAATCTTAGTTTAGACGTGTTGAAAAAAAAGAGGAAGAATAGAAGAATAAAAAATAGTAGAGAATAGTTTCTAGATCTACGTCAAAATACGGATGTAGAAAATAGATCTATTTTAAAGACGGATGTAGATTTTATATCAGAAGAGGGCTTGTAAGGTTCGTTGGGATTTAGTAATAATGGATGATTAATAAAAATGACTCCTTTTATCTATTGATAGATTTAAAATTAGATTGATAATGATGAATGGGAATTAGGGTTCTTGGAAGAAACTAGTGTTTCCACACTATTGACCCTTGTCTTTTCATTGATCTCTATTCATGTCTAGCCCTTAACAAAACAATTGTTAATCTAATCTCAAATCGCGGTCAAGACTATCAATAAATTGATAGCGCGCCCGATTAGGATGTTAACATCTATTGTGCTAAAGTTTATAAACGTCATAAGACTTAAAAGAAGTTAAGAAATTCTTCATCTTCCATTGATCTACCATAATCCTACGAACCCTATCAAGCGGTGAATTACTCGTGCATGATGGAAATAAAAGAACGTATAGAGATCATGATGTAAATAAAAAATAAATGCAATAAGAATAAAACAACTACCTTTATTAATCAACTTGATCAATTACACTTTTTATTCCTTTAGAAACTGGAATACAAAACCCTAGTTTGCTTCTTCATCTATCTTGAAGGAGGTAACTGAACAGCCGATTGATCAACGTGGATGCGTGAGTCAACTTGAACTTTGTGATCTCTTCAGTTTGATAATTTCTTAGTTTAGCCCTCGGTCCTTTATATAGCCCCAAAGACAGAAACTAAAAATCCCCAGAATTAGGGTTAGTTGTAGCAAATCCAACCTGAAAATCCCAACTCCTGACTCGGTGAATCGGCTGCAGATCCGCCGCATATTTCTGGGTCTTTATTCTTGTGACACATGGAGATTTAGCTGATGTCTGGAACTTGAAAATATTTCCTGAGTCTCTGCCAGTATTAATTCTTCGAATTTATCTAATTTCATCGGCGGATTTCTGATTCCCGATATCTCAACATCTCGATCTCCTTATCTAAACTAAACCTTGCACAATATCTCAATGAATAATGTTAGTAATATTTGGTATTATTGAGATATTATCCTAACCATTTGATATGATATTATATTTTAAGAATATTGGTTAAGGATATTTGATATGATATGCATATTATCAAAATATTATATAAATATTATATGCATATATTTTCCTTCATAATGTTAATTATAATATATAAATATATGAAAATAGATATTTTGCAGATAAACCCTCATATGTTTCATATTTATAATAAACACCTTTAAATATCTATGAAAATTAAGGAAAATGTTATATCAAATATGCAGTATTTTCGACTGAACAAATACTCCCAAACTTAACTTTGATCGTTTCGAGCAAACTAGTTATTCAAGAGAAGGAAAAAAAGAAAAAGAAAAATTTAAGTAGCACACTTTCGTAGGCAACACGATTGCACTGAGCACGTGTAACAAGCCGTTAAACTTCTAGGTGTCCCTACTAGGAGGAGTGTTGTCTCCTGAGGGTTTTCAGCAGATTACACCCACAAAATCTTATAATAAAAGAAAGATAGTGAAAATTACATATAAAAATAAGAACTATAAAAAAAATTGAAAAGAAGAGTTTTCAACTACACCAGCTTTTTAGTTGCCATGAGCTTTATCTTAATGGTCATGAAAAGATATTAGAAATCACATCATCTCTCAATAAAACATCGTCTTTAGTCTTCCTCCCTGTCTTTCTTCCAAACATCAATCATATACCCCTACGTGTGTATAAAAGATATCTCTACACTTAGAGAATTCAATTCAAGCTATCATACTCATGTCCATCTTCCAAACTACTTTATAGTCGGTGAATATTTTAGACGGAATTGCTCACACATTTTTCATGCGGCCGTCAATACTTCTTGAGGTACTAACCGACCGATTACAAAATGTGCTCGCATTATTAAAGCGTAATTCCTCGTCTTGCAACACCTAAGGCTTAACAGTGGCTCCCAAACCAATTGGTCTAAGGCACTAGGTGATAAAACACCCTCGCTATATTTTTTTTATGCTGCCTTGGTAATTACAAAACCAGTGTTCATTTTTTCACCACTTATATATATATATATATATATATGTATATGTATGTATGTATGTATGTATGTATGTATGTATATTTTTCTTCATACTAAGTCTTTTAGAAAAGAGCATTTCAAGGTATCCTCTACTATCCCAAGTTTCAAGATGTGTATAAGTGCGTGTAGTAGGGTATCAACATTCAGATGTTTGGCCTCAAGAATAAGGACTATTTTTCAGACTTATTTTTATCCTCAGATTAGTAATTTCCTTCATCTTACTAACCCTTGGGACAACGGCTCATAACTACTTATTACTAGTTTTGTTTAAGAAAACATCTAATTTTCTTTCTTTTCTCAAATTATTCCTATCTTTCATATGTGATTTTTCACTTTCTAATCTTTTATTATCAGAAGAAAATTTTGTATAGTGCCTAGTGTATAGTGCCTAGTGCCAGAAGATAATTAAGTGAATATAAATCTCCTCCCAAACCTGTTTTCAGCAGTATCCTCACTGATGTTGTTCTTTGAATGCATAGACCTGTAGACTTGGGGAGAGAAATTAATAGGGGTAAAATAATAGTCAGATGAAAACTACCCCCAAACTTGTACTTTGGCACGCACAGATATTCAGTTAAGTCCTTTTTCACTTACCTCCATTCTTAAAATGAGAAAATGTTACCGAAACGTGGAGGTGAGGCGGATGAAATTTAGTTATGATAAAGCGGCTCCTGTAAAAACAGGAGCTCCTCCGCTGGGTCAGCAGAAAAATACGCTTTCAATCTATACCCATTTACTTTAAAAATTGAACCGTTTTTAATATTTTCAACTTCAACTGTCCCATGCGGGTATACATACCGCACCATAATAGGTCCTTTCCAACGAGATTTTAGCTTACCCGGATGAAGATGGAGACGGGAATCGTAAAGAAGGACTTGTTGTCCCGGTGTGAAGGTTTTTCTAAAAAGGTTTTTATCGTGGAACACTTTTCTGATTGTTTACTATAACCGCATTATCATAAGATTCATCGCGGAGTTCGCTTAGCTCATTTAATTGCAACTTCCGATAGCTACAGGCTTGATCAAAATCGAAGTTAAGCTATTTAATAGCCCACATTGCTTTATGTTCGATCTCGACAAAAAGGTGGCAAGCCTTTCCAAACTCTAGGCGGTATGGAGACATACCAAGATCGGTTTTATAAGCGGTACGAAATGCCCAAAGGGCATCCGTCAATTTGGTTGACCAATCTTTACAGTTTTTAGAAACCGTCTTCTCCAAAATTTGTTTGATCTGCCTATTAGAAATCTCAGCTTGCCCGCTCGTTTGGGGATGATAGGGTATAGAAAATTTGTCGTTGATTAAATATTTCCGCATCAAAGTCTCGAAAGACCGATTAAAGAAATGCGTCCCGTTGTCGCTAGTTATAACGCGAGGGTGTCCGAATCGCGAAAAGATATTTTCTTTAAGAAACTTAATCACAACCTTGTTGTCATTAATGCGACTCGGTATTGCTTCCACCCATTTTGAGACATAATTAACCGCTAACAAGATATATAAATTCCCAAAAGAGTTGGGAAAATAACCCATAAAATCAATACTCCAAACATCAAATATCTCCACAACCAATATAGGTTGGAGCAGCATCTTATTTCTTCGTGAAATCCGACCCATGTGTTGACACCGATGATAAGTTTTGCAATGATCATATGCATCTTTAAATAATGTTGGCCAATAAAAGCCACATTGCAAAGCTTTCTCCGCCATTTTACGTGGACCTAAATGACTGCCACATGCCTGATCATGACAAAAAGACAATATGCTCTTGAATTCATCGTTAGGGACACATCTGCAAATGATTTGATTGGAACAATACTTAAACAAATAAGGTTCATCCCAGTAAAAGTGTTTTACTTGGGATAGAAATCGAAAATTGTCTTGTTTCGACCAATTGCTAAGAATAAGTCCCATCGCTAGATAATTCACAATATCCACGAACCAAGGTTCGCAAGATACGGTCAAGAGCTGTTCGTCAGGGAAGGAGTCGTTTATTGGTACGGTCAACGTTGGTGAAGAATTGATGCATGAAAGATGGTCGGCTACAACGTTTTCACATCCACTCTTGTCTCGTATGACAAGATCAAATTCTTGTAACAACAGGATTCAACGTATTAGCCTGGCCTTAGCATCCTTCTTCAATAAAAGGTATCGTAGGGCAGAGTGATCGGTGTAAACCACTATTGGCGAGCCAATTAAGTAGGGCCTGAATTTTTCTAATGCAAATACAACTGCCAAGAGTTCTTTTTCGGTAGTTATGTAGTTAATTTTTGTATCATTCAAGGTCCTATTTGCATAGAAAATTGCATGTTGCATCTTATCAATGTGTTGTCCTAAGACCGCACCCATAGCAAAATCTTATGCATCACACATAAGCTCGAACGGGTGGTTCCAATCTGGAGATAATAGAACGGGGGCTGTAGTGAGAGATCTTTTAAGCGATTCAAAAGCAATCTCACAATACGAACCGAAGTGAAATGTTGTGTTCTTGGCCAAGAGAAGAGTTAAAGGTCTAACAATTTTGCTAAAGTCCTTAATGAATCTCCTATAAATTCCTGCATGATCAAGGAAAAGTTGTATATCTTTGACGCATTTGGGAGAAGGAAGGTTATGCATGACATCAATTTTAGCGCTGTCAACCACAATGCCTTTTCGTGAAATGATATGTCCAAGGACAATACCTTCTTGGACCATGAAATGACATTTTTCCCAATTCAAGGTTAAGTTCTTATCCTTACAGCGAGTAAGAACCGCGTCAAGATGATGTAGGCATTCCTCAAAAGAGTCCCCAAATATGGAGAAATAGTCCATAAATATCTCCATAAAATTCTCAACCATGTCTACACAGCTAAAATGTAGCTGGAGCGTTGCATAACCCAAAGGGCATGCGTCTATAAGCAAAAGTACCGAAAGGACAAGTAAATGTTGTTTTATCTTGATTCTTTTCGGTGATGGAGACCTGGTTATAGCCAGAGTATCCGTCCAAGAAACAATAGTATTCCAGCTAATCGTTCTAACATCTACTCAATGAAAAGTGGAGGGAAGTGATCTTTCCTCGTTGCGGTATTGAGTTTTCTGTAATCAATACATACGCGCCACCCAGTTTGGGTGCGTGTTTGAATCAACTCATTAGCCTCATTAGTTATGACCGTGATGCCAGACTTTTTAGGGACCACATGAGTAGGACTTACCTATTGGCTATCAGATATTGGGTAAATTATACTACTATCTAGGCACTTGACGATTTCTTTCTTTACCGTCTCCTTCATAACGGGATTCAACCCTCTTTGTGGTTCTTGAGTTGGTTTGGCTTCATCCATCAGATGTATATAATATTCAACAATTAAGGGACTAATCCCTTTGATGTTAGCCATTGTCCAACCAAATGCTTACCGATTTGATCTCAATACCGCCAAAAGTGCGTTCTCTTGCTCTAAAGCTAGAGAAGCGGATATGATCACGGGCAAAGACCCATTCTTACCTAAATATGCATATTTAAGATGAGAAGATAGCAGTTTGAGATCTAGTATCGGTGGAGTGACGATAGAAGGTGGGGGTAAGGGAATGATACTCGGACTCCCTAAGAGGTTCATAACTTGCGTAGGATATTGACTCGGAAAGCGCTACTGACTTTTGCGACGAGTCAAAAGATTCAAACTCGGGGATGGACTCATCAAAGATATCCTCACTAATAATTTGCCAGATCAAATAATGTCGCACTAGTGTTTTCGAGATCATTATAGCAAAGTACTTCAGCTTCGCAACTGTTGGAAGCTATCTCGTTGATGAAACAGACATCGATTAAATGAGCAGAAAGTTCAGATGGTTGACTTCCTAGCTTGTAAATATTAAGCTCAATTGTCATCTTCCCGAAGTATAAGTTCATAGAACCGTTACGACAATTAATGACAGCATTGGAAGTTGCTAGGAAAGGTCGACCAAGTATCACCGGGATTTGGTTGCATGGGTTTACCACAGGCTGTGTATCTAAAACAATAAAGTCCACAGGGAATATGAATTCCTCAACTTTGATTAACACATCCTTTAGTTTACCCCTAAGTTTGGCGATAGATCGGTCCGCCATCTGGAGAGTGCAGTGGGCAGGTTTCAACTCTCCTATACCTAGCTGCTCATAGACGAAATATGGAAGCAAGTTAACAATAGCTCCGAGGTCAAGTAGAGCACGATTGATACTTTCACCCCCAATAGTTATAAATATTGTAGAACAACCGGGGTTCTTACGTTTCTCAGGCAATTGTTGGGTAAAAGCTGTGCTCACGTTACTTGTCATGAATACCTTTTTCGGCACTTGAGTTTTTCTCTTCCTAGTGCACAAGTCCTTAAGGATTTTTGCATAAGACGGAACTTGTTGAATATCATCTGGGAGAGGGACATTTATGTTAACCTGCTTAAACATTTCCATAATCTTCTCCATTTATGCATTATGTTTGTTGGACCTCAACCTGTTTGGAAATGGAGCTTTATCAATAAGTTTTGGGTCCAACATTTGTGGAGAAGTTTGTGGGGATAGAATCGATCTCAGAATTGGAGTGGGGATCATTTTAGGTAGATTCGAAGAAGTGGGCGAAGTGTTCGAGCCTTGGGGAAAACGGAGAATAGGCTCGGAAGAAGGTGGGAGACTAGACGAATTAGGGCAAGAAGGGGAAACCGGGGTTTCAATTGATTCCTCATCATCAATCCGTTCACCTATTTGATTGTTCAACACTCTTCCCAATCTCAACGTGGTAACGGCACTCACATTATGACTTTGTGAATGGTCAGGATTCGGTAGGGGTTGAGATGGAACTTTCCCTTTCTCTCGCACTCATCGTGGCATTTATTTGTGCAAGTTGTGCTTCTATCGATTTTATATTTTCACCGTGGGAGATGGTGGTCTGTGTTAATGATCGGATAGAAGACTTTATTTCATCCATCGATTGCATGGAATGTTTAATAAACATATCCACGCTTCATTCGAGTGCAGATGAGTTTTCGGTGCCGGACGTTTGAAAAGAATTATTATAAGGTGTAGAATTGTTGGCCGGATTTTGAAAAGGTTGCGATTGAAAAGGGTGTTGACTCTGTGGGTGTGGTTGCTGCTGTTGTGGAGGAGGTCTTTGATAATTGGTATGGAACTGGTTTTGATTTTGGATTTGGTTTTGGTTCCAAGCAAAATTAGAATGATTCTTCCATCCCTTATTGTACGTGGAAGAATAAGGATCGTTTCTAGGTCGCTGCTGAAAAGTAGCATTAGTGTGTTCTTGACCTTGAAACGGTGCATTCATAGGACATTCTTCCGTCAAATGTGATGGATCAGAACAGCAACCACACACGATCTTGGGAAGCGTAACCTGGTTTAGGGAGATTGATGAGAATTTGTTCTCCATAGTGTCGAGTTTCTTTTGCATTGCTGCTATTTTGACTTTTACCGCGATGGAAATATCGAGCTGATGAATACCTCCCCTAGATGATGGTTTAACGCTTTCCCACTGCAAAGTGTGTTCAACGAGATCTTCCAGAAATTTCCAAGCTTCACCATCGTCTTTGGGCATGAAATTGCATTGACACATGGTTTTAAGCATTTGCTGTGTCGCTGGAGTAATGCCCTCATATATAATTCGGCACAGATCCCATCTATGTATTCCATAATGAGGACATTGGACAAGCAGATCCTTAAACCGTTCAAAACACTTCCAAAATGGTTCATTGGGAAGCTAGGTAAACTGGTTGATTTCGCTCCGAACATGGGCGGTCTTATGATTGGGGTAAAATTTCTTAAGGAATGCTATCACGAATTCATCCCAATTGGTAATAGAGTGTGCAACAGTGTTATAAAGCCATTTTTCTGCTAAGTCGCACAAAGTGAAATGGAAAAGACATAAGCGCATAGCATCTACAGACAGTTGTGACGTACCCATCATTGCGGACACGTTTTAGAATTTGGTGATAAAAACGTATGTGTCTTCAAATTCAATCCCATGAAATTTGGGCAACAGGTTGATGAAGTGTGGTTTAATTTCAAAATTATCCCCATTGGCTGGTGGAATAGATAAACAGGCAGGAAGGGACCGCGTATAGGGTAGCATCTCTATTGGAGAGAAATGCGCGGTGGATTCTGCGCACCAATGGGTGGTGGCAGGGTGGTGTTATAATCTGATGGAGAACCGTCCATCTCGGTCGATGTGGTGGGTGGAGGGAAAAAAGAAGATGAAGAAGTACCGACTTCGGAGTCGATAGCAAGAACGCAGACAAGACGGGCACTAGAATCTCGTGTCCAGCCAAGCATGCACTAAGCAGGTTTAGCGCAAGTGGTAGCGTGTGTGAGATTTAAAATTGGTTTGTTTTGAGAAGTTTCAGACGTAAGACAAATCACACAAAAATACACAATCAACCCTGTTCCCCTCCGAACGGCGGCCAAGACATGGACGTCTTGCCTGTGATTCGGGGCAGATGCTATTTGGTTTTATCCGTCCATCTCTCCGAAAATACCAAGTTGATTTATGGAACCGTGTATCGGAGGTTTAGACGGATGCGGCCGATGTAGCAGACTTCGTCAAATTCCCCCTCGCTTGAGGGGTTTTTGATTGTGGGGACGCTCTTCCCTACAGGTGCAAGCCCTACAGTTAATTACGCTACCGCATCGCGGTAACAACTTTCTCCTTCTCCAGATGTTCACTTCGTGTCGTGGGTGTTTGTTTTGTTTGTGGTTGCCCGTGGATTGTATACGGAGACTAATTTATGCCGTCGCCCGTAGGACGTGGATTAGTCCAAATCCGTATTTACTTAGATTTGGGTTTGGTGTTTTAGTTTAAGGATACGTTAGCCATATTTGAGGCTAAGATCGACTTAAACGTTTGTTAAGGATGCGTTAGTCCGATTTGAGACTAAGATCGACTTAACCGGATCATTTAGATCCGACAAAAGAGCATTTGGGCTCTATTGTTCCAGTTTAGGGACATAATGGTCCATTGCATGTATGGCCGTCGGGACCCGTCACCTCTCTGACGTCGTTGAAGGATTACAACGATAGGTGTCAGAGGAGTTCAGAGATGTACCCTTGAACCAAAGTTGATTAGGGGATTTATAGTCCGATTTGGGACTAAAGTCTGTTTGAAAGTTTTAAGGATACATTAGCCATCTTGGGGGCTAAGATCAACTTAAACAGGATCGTTTAAATCCGACAAAAGAGCATTTGGGGGCTCTATTGTTCCAGTTTAAGGACGTAGTGGTCCATGTTCCAGTTTAGGGACATGGGGGTCCATTGTGTAACGTTTTAAAAATAATTAAATAAATAATTAAATGAATAAAATTGTTTAAGTGAATTTTATGATTTTCGGCAAAGTAAAATGTATTTTTCGTAAAACCTAACCGTGATTGTTTTTCATTATAATTTCAAAAATACCTATTTTAATTATGTAATTACTAGTAAATTGTGTTTATTTAGCCACTTATAAATTTTTAGTTTAATTAAATATTTTTCCTAAACTAATTATTTTAAATATTAACATAAACTTTATTTTTAAACTAAATTAGTGTAAATTACAAATTTGAATGGTTTTAATTTGTAAAAGTGAGCCATGACATATTATAATTTAGTGAGTATCATGTAAAATTCATTTGCAAATTTTTCCAATTTTCTAGAGCTTTCTTGAGTTGCTATAGTAAAGAATTAAAAGAAAATTTAATAAAAGCATGAAAAGACATAATGATATGATATTTTGGTGGAACTTTCTACATCTTTCTTCACTTTTCTCATTCTCCACCCCCTTCTCCTAATTGTGGCCGGCCTCAACAACCCCATGGCAGCCCTCCCATTTCCCACTTCATTTTTATTCAAAATTCATCAAAAATACTTCAAAAATTCAATTAAAATTCCACAAAATCATATTTATTTCATACCCTTTATTCCTTGCTCATTTTTACATGGATTTTGGAGATGGAAAGCATGCATTTTTTAGGCTCATTTTCATGTTTGGACTTGAGGTTGTGAAGGTATAAATCTATCTCTTTTGTTTTATTTCCATTAGATGTTTCTTTTAAAGCATAAATAGTTTTATTAGATTAATTCTATGTTCAATTTTTAAAATTTAAGTTAGGGTTTGTAAATTCAAGTTATGATTTTTATTAATTAATTAGGGTTATAATAACCAGTCTACCATTTTTAGAAGTGGAAAAATCTTGCATGGTTATTATATAATAATTTGTGTATTCAAATTGATTTAATAATGTTATTTAGCTAACTAGTTTTTATAAAATGTATTTGTGGATAAAATAAAATTCCAATTAAGGTTGTTATCATTAGATTGTAGTTTTAGTGAGAATCTTAGCATGTTAATGGAAAGAAAAATTTAGTTTGATCACTAGTTTCTTGTGATAATTGGAAAAATACTAATAAAAGGCTATTTTTTGTAAACTAGATTTTGGGAAATTCCTAAATAAATGAGATTAAAAATATAATTATGGTTTCATCATATCATTATCATCATGAATTTTAGTTTAGTACATTAATTCATGCAACATCATGTTTTGTGGTGGAATTGTGGTATTTTGCTTGAAAAATGTTGAAAATTGTTAAAGGTTGCAAACTAGAAATTTCAAATGAATACAAATTTGTGTAATAAAAATATAGTAATGGTTTGTATAGTCTAGTTATGCTATTTAATGAGTTTTATAACCATTGGTTTCATCTAAATGTCAAGTTTTGATGAAAAACGGTAAATTGGCATTTTCGGTTTTTACGAAATTGGACGGTTTGATGGATTTTAGGGTTTCGATGGATTTAATCATGTTTTATAATATAAGTAATGTGTTTTAAAACTACGAGTTATTTGTTGATGTTTATCTCGATCCATCGGAGTTTGTACGCCGATATCGAGCGAAATTTGGTTCTTTTGCGTGGACGGGACATAGGTTTTAACCTATGCTTGTTCCTTGCGTCGTTTTGACTTTTGTATGTGATTCAGTTTACGATGCTATTTATATGTTTGCGTTTAGATACCCCTCACATGGACTGCGGGCGATGAAGAGAAGGATGGCGACACCGTCTTCGGCAGACATGGACCAGGTGAGTAGATGTATATCTACGGGGGGAAGTCAGGTGGATGGCGTTTAGCACCCCCGCAACGTAGAATAGGAATAGTACTTATTGACATTAGGAAACCAGATGTGACCCTAGATTCTTAATGAGTAGGACCCTAGTAATGACCCTAGGCTGGACTAGACTGATTTAGGAAAACCATACCAGAAGATGAATACCTTGGAAGAGGTTCGTAGGTTTCAGGTAGAAACACACACACGCACACACTGAAACTCGACATGGTGTATACGTGCATGTGTGTATATATATATAGGACGAGGTATATATATATATATATACAACACGTATATGGGATACATTGATGTGATATGATATCCGAGGCATGATGAAACAGTGTAACTGGGCTTGATGCCGTGATTCTTGGCTATACAGTCGTATTAAGTGTTAGCGGATCATTAGAGAATAAGATAATGAACATGTATACTTAAATTATAATGGGTGGTGATGATATTGAGGTACATGGGACTCTAAAATAGTACCCGGACTGTAACTTGTGATTGATCACGATATGGGATATGTATGACTTGATTACGACATCATATAGGTGTGACCTGATGTCGATATCATAGAGGTGTGACTTGAGGACGATATGATACATATGACATGATATTTCTGAGGATAAACTAATGATGCTTATTATGATGGCAATGATATATGATTGATGTATGCGATCACAGTTTAACACCTTGATCATGAGATGTGTTGATGATGGCATTATACTAATGATGACACACCTAGGAGATACTTAACCCGTACCCTGATATTGGGAAGCCGTACGATGGATTTTACCGTACGAGGCATAAATATGATGATTGATCCGCACTCTTGATTCGAGGAAGCCGTACTACGTACGTGACGCTATTGAGGCCGGATCACCGACTATTAGAGATATTGATTCGGACCTTAGGTAGACTCTTGTTTCTTATTGACTAGTTTCTTAGGTTTTGTTCCTTAGGAGGTTAGATGGACACTAGGTTAGGTTCGAGTCATATAGTGGTAGTGGTAATGGTATATTAAATGAGTAGATAACACACATCCGTCTTTACTTTCACACTGGAATCATAATGACGCATGTTCTTACATATGTTGCTATAATCAGTATAAACCTTACCTGTTAGGACACTAGCACCATTACCGATGATGCGCATATTCCATGCACACTTATTTGCCGGCTCACACACATCATCATCGGTAATTGCTATGTCATGTACACTTTAGATTATATTATCTTTTATTGATAGAATCAGTTAACAACTTGACCGATATAATATTGTGATTACTCTCTGATATTAGTATAGACATGATAATTATTACTTAGACATTCATGCATTCATGTTTTCATGTTATCATGCAGTATTATGGGCATATGCCGACACTTATCATATACTTACTTATGATTTTGAGATTTGGGTTTCTATGAGATTTCTGGATTTTTAGGGAAAACCGCAAGAATATATAAAAAAAAACTTCTCTCTCTCTCCTCCTCTCTTTTTAAAATAAGATATGGTTTTCTCGTGATGTATGTGTCGTCCACCATGAGATTTCATGTTTTCTGTTGGATTTCGAGACCCGATTCGAGGAGTGGATGAACCGTCTCGGGTACATGGTGGGCCCGGTATGGTACCCCGGGGTAAGAAGATCGAGTTGTAGACGATGAGCCTGGCAGGGGAAGGCTACCTACCGGTGATGTCTGGCGCGGCGGATATCCGGAGGATACCGACCGTTGTCGTGAGATTTAGTGATATGGGCCGATCCGGACTGACGGAGCCCGAGGTATTGAGACTATGAGACTTGAGATTTACATGTTTGTGTCGATACTTGACACGGATTTCCATGGATTTCATTATTGAGATTTCAGATTCCTATACACATTTTACTATGATAACAGTTAAAGATTTCTTATACAGATATATCTGGATTTCAGGATTGATTGTTTTATATTCATGGTGCATGCATATCTATTCATATGACATAGTACTATATGAGGCACTGACACGAGCACGGAGTATCTGCACTTACAAGTAGTATTACCCTGCTATTACTAGATGATTGGGACTTAGTAGTGTATTATTATGACTTAGGATAGTGTCGTGCATTCGATTTCTTTTTGTAGATGTCTTCTACTCACGAGTTGGCAACTTACCCCCGTTGTGCTAAATTTTATTACAGGTTCGATGTACAGGTTTCCCTGGCAGCTTGCTGGCACATCTATTCTTTCAGGGTGATTTGCACGGTAGGTTGGTTCACTTGTATCCGAACCACCATTGTACTTTTATTCTTTCATTTGTATCTAGTAAGCTCCATCAACCATACTTGTATTACTTGATAAGTTTATTGGACCAGTCATTTATTTTGACCTTAGAGTCGCGCATGTATTATTCTGATTTGGTGGTTTTGTTTTCTTTGAGTTTTGAGCCTCGCCCTTTGGCGTTGTATATTTTTGTGCTTGTTGTGGTTGTTTCCGTCTGTTGGCGTTGATGCTTGCTCCCGTTTGGGGATGCTTTTATTGTTTATGTATATTATACTTGTTGTACCCATTTGGGGGCCAGTTTTTATAGAGGAGACTCTACCGAAATTTTTGAGAAAATTTGTTGATGCTTTTAAACTTGTTTTCTTTTTCTTCTTCTTCTTCTTTTATGGTTTAGATTTCTGGGCTTCGGCTTACTTAGGTTACGTGGCGCCTCTTGACGCTTCGTAATCTAAGTGCTGGTCACGTTCCGTACTTTCGGGTCGTGACACATTGGTAGTTTAAGGACATTGCGGTCCAACATTGTATGGTCGTTGGGACCCATCACCTCTCTGACGACGTTGAAGGATTATAACGACAGATGTCAGAGGAGTTCATAGATTTACCTTTGAACTAGGTGTAAATTGATTTAAGAGAGCGGACATGCTCAGTCAATTTTAATTTGAGGACTTACGGCCAGAATTGGGTTAAGTCCAGTTGAAAATGTTCAACGTTTTTATTTGTAGTTGGCCTGTTAGGCCTTTATTAGGGCTCTGCCCCTGCACTGTATTTTATTCTGGCCTGTTAAGCCTTTTAAGTTGGGCTATGTCCCCTTTTTATAATGCAGAGCATTTGTTCTGGTCCATTGGGCCTCTTAATTGAGTTTTGCCCCTTAATAATGCGTTGCATTAATTAGTCTGACAGAGCGCCACGTGGCTTGTCAGGTGCTTTGCGCCAATTGAGGAGCGCAAGGCACAAACTCATGTGGAGATGACACGTGTCACGCTCTGATGAGCGCAAGCTCAGTGCGCTGCGCTGTTGCGCTGCTGACACGTGGCGCACTCTGGTGAGTTGCGCCAATGAGAGCGGTGCTCTATTTTTAGAAGCGCATAGCGCAGATCATTATGGGGCCGACACGTGGCGCTCTCTGGTGGCTTGCGCCAACCCGAGAGTGCAACAATATAGATTTTGCAAGTGCAGAGCACTGTTTTATTATTTTGATCAATTTTAGATCAAAGAAAACAAATTTTCTTGTTTTCAAAGAACCAGTGGTTCATCAAAAGGCAATGCCTTTATTATTATTATATTTTTATTGAAGATCTTTGATCTTGTTCTTAGATCAATGATCTTTTTAGAAGAAATTCTTCTTTATTCAGAGGGTTTTTTTTTACCTTTTCTTTCTTTTTGAGTTCTTCTCAAAATTCTTCAGAGTTCTCTATCTATTTCTTGAGTTTCTTTATTCTCTGTGTTCTTGTTCTTGACCTTGATGTTCATGATCTTTGAATTGGGGTCTAGGGGCCTTTATATAGTGCCCATTAATTTGTTAAATTTGTTTAAAAGATCATTCTCTGAGTGATTTGAGGAATTATCCCCACCGTTGGATCTTTGATCCAAGGGCTTCTATTTTACAGAAGACAATTTTCTTGTTTTAACAAGAACAGAAAGATCTTACTGGAATTTAATTCTGTTTGGCGCAAACGCCCCAGCGCTTACCACGTGTCGCGCAGCGCAACTGCGCTAGCGCAACCGCGCTGCCACGTATCGCACAGCGCAGCGCAACTGCGCTAACGCAACCGTGCTGCCACGTGTCGCGCAGCGCAAGTCAGCTGAAGCGTTGCTTCTTTATTAAAATTTGAATTTTATTTGAAAACAAAGCTTTGCTCTGATTGGGGAAGCAGAAGCGTTGCTTCTTCTCCCGCCTTGGAATTTAAACAGAGCTTTGCTCTGATTGGGGTAAACAAATGCCCTCCCACCGTTGCGCTTACGTGGCCCTCCAAACGTGAGCGTAGCGGTGGCAGAATTCCAACCGTTGCGGCAACTCTTGGAAGTTGAAAGGGCTCTTCAATGCCTATAAATAGGACCTTTAGTCCCTCAGATGATTTTCATCTTTAAAATTTTACTTTCAGAACTCAGAGCCCTGCTCTTTATTTTCAAGAACTTCAAGAGTTAAACTCTTAAAACTTTTAGGTGAAAATTTTAATTTAAATTAAATTAAATTAAATTAATTTTCATTGACAGAGCCTTACTCTCAATAGATCCCTGATCTAAAGGAAACCCATTTAGGGTTTCACTTAGCAGAGTTTTTGCTCTATAGGTCCAAAGGGATCTAAAGAGAACTAAAGAGAACCCTGTTAGGATTCTATCAATAGAGTTCTGCTCTCTGAAAGATTTTTTTTGTATATTCTTGGTTCACCAATGGAGCTTTGCTCCCTCCAAATCATATAGAAGAACTCTTAAGAGTTCTTCATAGATCCTGGTGGTTAGAGATGACGTTCTATTTTTTTTAATGAATTATACTGTCTTGCTTAGTCAAGCCGTCTGCTAATTTTGTTAGGTTTCCTTTACAGAAGTAATGGACGCCCACATATACGACCTTGACGAGATCATTTCTTACGGGGACATCCGCCGACTCGGCCGTTCTCAGAATCGAGAATTTACCAACGCTGAGTGTGCCCAGATCATGAGTCGCTTCGACGCGTACAACGGTCAACTGATTCCTCGGCGCTCCCCTCTGTTGAAGCTTATTGTGGGAGCCATCTGGGGAGCGCTTCCCCTATTCTTTACCGGCGTGCCACTTAGAGCATTGGACGCCGCCGAGGACAAGGTGCACTCAGTGTACCTGATGAACTTAATCTCGAAGAGACGGCGAGACAATCTCATCGACCTCTTACACGAAGCCTTTCAACAGTCCGCCATTCTTGCTGCTTATCGGAGGGTGGAGGACATCAGTGGGGATCCCGACGCCCGTGCTCGCGAAAGGAAGCACACCAAGATGGTTCGCCAAGCTTGGAAAGTCTTGGACAAGGTCACTTTCGAGTTCCTCAATCCCTGTCCAGGATCCGAGGTTTTGCCATTGTAATGATCTGGACAATGTCTTTGTTTATTTCTTTATGATTGTAAGAACCCTTTGCCATATGAATGGAAAAAAATTTATTTCAGCTTGTCTTATTTCTCGTTCTGAGTCTTTTGCATATGCATGAATGGATGTGTCTCGAACGCTTGCTTGATCAAATGTAAATCGGATGTTCTTTCCGTCGCTTTCCTCTTTCTTTTATTGCCAACATGTTACTTTAGTAAACATGGTCGATGGATGATAGAGCGAGCATTCTGTATTGGCTCCTTCAAGAGGTAATGAGGGCTTAGGACGCAGGTTCAGATCTGCTGCCTAAGACTTTTCAACTTTATGAGCCGTAAGGATCTCATAAAGACTTTTCTCCCTACGGATCGAGAGGATCCCGTAGGTGTATTTTCTCCTTAGGGATCATGAGGATCCCTAAGTGTATTTTCTCTTATAAGTCATAAGGATTTCATAAGGGAATTTTCCCTCTCACGAGTCGAGAGGATTCGTAAGCGGTTGTTTCCCTCCTTGTCGAGATTCGACTTTGGAGAGTGAGACCCGTGGATAGTATGCACGAGACCGTTTTGGACCAACTTGCAGGGTCTCAGTGCTTAGGAAACAGGTTTCTTTTATGCCCACTGCCTAAGGCTTTATCTCACGAGTTGAGCCGCATCGAGAAGTTCTCGCAAAGACATCAATTTCTTCACAAGTCGAGACGAATCGAGAATTTCTCGCAAGAATATCCTAACGTCACAGTTAACCTCTGCTCTTTACGACAGAAGTCCGTTAGGGTCTGTGGTACTTAGGGTTTTGGCCGTCGTACCGTCACATAAGCTGATATATTCCTCGATAGGCAATCGTGCTGTTCGAGTAGCCCTGCGACTGCCGTGTCTCTGATCCCTTCGGGGGCTGGACAAGACGTCTTCAAGCAATCCTCCTGGGCAGTTTGACCGTTGGAAGAGCAAGCGTTAGGTATTTTGCCATGCCGCCTTTTACTTAAGGTTAGGCTCATTTTAGAAAGCCCCGATGAGTCGTAACCACTCCGCGCTGGTGTGGGATGATCTCCGATAGTCTTTCAGGTTTTATGTGAGTTGCTGTCAAGACCCTGAAGCTAGGAATTTGGCCTTTGCTTCGTTTGCTGGCATCGCGTCTGCTGTATCGAGACGAATGTCGCGGTTGTCTCTAGGTTGCTGGTGAACCGTCGAGATTCGGAACTAGGGATTTTGCTATGGCTCCGTTAGTTTGATTGTCGCGTCTGAACCCTGCTGAGGGAAGAACGCTAAGGTGATAACTCGTCTGCTGTATCGAGACGAACGTCGCGGTTGTCTCTAGGTTGTTGGTGAACCGTCGAGGTTTGGAACTAGGGACTTTGCTGTGGCTCCGCTGTTTGATGATGTCGCGTCTGCTGTGTCGAGACGAACGTCAAAGTGGTGACCATTCCGCACTGGTGTGAGATGATCTCCGGTTGTCTTTCAGGCTTTATATGATTTGCCGTTAAGACCTTGAAGCTAGGAATTTAGCCTTTGCTTCGTTTGTTGACATTACGTCCTCTATATCGAGACGAATGTCGCGGTTGTCTCTAGGTTGTTGGTGAACCGTCGAGATTTGGAACTAGGGACTTTGCCGTGGCTCCGTTAGTTTGATTGTCGCGTCTGAACCCTGCTGGAGGAAGAATGCTGGGGTGACAACTCGTCTGCTGTATCGAGACGATTGTCGAGGTGGTGACCATTTCGCACTGGTGTGAGATGATCTTCGGTTGTCTTTCAGGCTTTATATGACTTGCCGTTAAGACCTTGAAGCTAGGAATTTGGCCTTCGCTTCATTTGCTTTGGCGTGTCCGAATCCTGTTGGGGGAAGGACACTGTAGTGACATCTCGTCTGCTGTAATGAGACGAATGCCGAGGTGGAGCTGGGATTTTGCCGTTAATCCGCTTGTTTGACCATGGGTCTTTCATTGCCGTTGCATCTGCATCTTGCTGGACTGCGAAGGAACGCTTTTGTTGACATTGCGTCTGCTGTAACGAGACGAATGCTGGGGTGGAGTTGGGATTTTGCCGCCACTCCGCTTTGCTTCGACCACGGGGTCTTTCGTTGCCGTTGAATCTGCATCTTGCTGGGCTGGGAAGGAACGCCGTTGCTGATTCTTAGGCTGTAGATATTTCCATTAAGATTTGGAACTAGGGACTATGCCATGGCTCCGTTTCGTTGCGACTCTGAGGTCGGTTGTTGACGTCATGTCTGCATTTGGTTGAAGTGAGGAGAAACACCGTTAGCGATCTCTAAGTTGTCGATATCGACGTCGAGACCCTGAAGCTAGAGATCTTCTTTTGCTCCGTTTGTTGACATCGTGTCTGCAATATTGCGACAAATGTCGAGGTTGTCTCTAGGTTGTCTATGAACCGTCGAAATTTGGCTTCGCTTTCTGGCGGATCCTGTTGGGAAGGTATGGTTCCCTTTTTGTTTGTGCCCCTGGATTGTATACAGGGATCGATGTGGTCTCACCTGTAGGGCAGAAGTTTCATTCATTTTTTTTATATTTTATTTTTTTATTTTTTTATTTTTTATTATTTTCTTTCCGCGATACTCTATCATTTTAGCTTTATATCGCGAAGGTCGTGATTGCCCAATCATTTCGGCTATTTTTCGCGGTGCCCAGTCATTTCGGCTGTTTATTTTATTTTTACTCGCAGCTTTTTATTGCGAGTTGCCCAATCATTTCGGCTGTTTATTTTATTTTTACTCGCTGTTTTTTTTTTTTGCGAGTTGCCCAATCATTTCGGCTGTTTTGCATGCATACATTTTTACTTGCTGCTTTTTATTGCAAGTTGCCCCATCATTTCGGCTATTTCGTATGCATGTGTGGCTCGCAGATTTTTTTATCGCGAGTGTAGAACTTGGAATCTTGATGCTAATCCTAGCATCAGCATCACTACAGCTGGAATATTACCAGGAGCGAATCATCATTTGCCATGAAAAGGCTTGGAATTTGATACCGGTTTAGGTATCAGCATCGCTACAACTGGGATATTGCCAGGAGCGAATCATCATTTGCCTCTGTCGATGTTGAACAAAGGCGTCTTAGTAAACAGGGTTAGGATCCTGTCGACTAGGGCTTTTGACTTCATGAGTCGTAAGGGTCTCACAAAGGTATTTCTCCCTACGAGTCGTGAGGATCTCGCAGGTGTGTTTTCTCCTTAGGAATCATGAGGATTCCTAAGTGTATATTCCCCTGTAAGTCGTAAGGATCTTACTAAAGGGTTTTCTCCTTGTAATTCGAGAGGATTTACAAGGGTCGTTCACCATATGGACATATCCCTAGCCACGGGTGGGACTTGGTTAGGGAAATGTTTATTCGCACCCGTGGATTGTATACAAGGGTCAGTATGAGCCGCTTGTAGGACCATATCGAAGGTTATGGGAGTTGCTTAAGAACAGGTTCAGGTCTCTGTAACTTAAGACTTTCAAATCTTATGAGCCGTGAGGGTCCCATAAGAGAGTTCTCCTTATGAGTCGTGAGGATCTCGCAAGTGTAATTTCTCCTTAGGAATCATGAGGATCCCTAAGTATGTTGCTCCCTTGTGAGTCGTAAGGATCTCACGCGGGTGGTTTCTCCTTACAAGGTCGAGAGGACCTTGTAAGTGTCTTTTAACAAGATTGTGCCCATTCGGCCGAAAACCCGAAAGGGCGCAACCTAGCCAAGGGCTACTTTTTCGTCGGAATTGCTCCCGAAGGTGAGAACTCGTGATCCCCCGGGCACATCCTTACGACAATTGCCGGCAACTCTTTTATGCTCATCCGTCGTATTCTTCCGCTGTCTACGAGCTTCACGCTTTGTTCTGTTGACGTATTGCATGTGGGCGACATACCTTTGCACCAACAATTAAAGGAGTCGCAGTCTTTAGTAGGATGTGTGATCTTCTGATGATATAAGCAGAAGTTAGGATGCATCTCTACTCCATCGAGAGTGTTTTCTTCAGAGGGCGGTAGCTTCATTCCCATTGATATGGCTTTAGCGAACCTTTTCCTCGTCTTGAATTTGTTTTTATCCGCAGCGGATGTCTTTTGATTTGACGGGAGTGCCTGGGCCCTTTCGTCTAATCGCCGGCATTTGGCTCCTTCCAGTATGGCCATTTCACGCTCTTGATTGGCTTTAACTTTCAGATGAACCTCATTCAGGAAGGTATCGATCATCTCGTCTGACAGCCACAGAAGTTCCGGTTCAGGGTCCGCCTTCGGTTTCTCAGCGCAAGGAGCCTCCTCCTCATCTGCCAATGAGTGAGAGATCACATGACAAGTTGCCCCCGGTGCATCCGTCTTCTTTGGAGTGTGCGGCTGTGGTGGGTTTACCTTCCACTTTTCAGACAGCGCAAACTTGCCTTGTAGGTACTGATCCTCGATCCATCCCTTAAAGACGAAGCAATCCTCGATCGGGTGACTTACCGTGTGGTGGTAAGGGCAATAATCGGGATTATTGAGATCGCATGGCTGCAACAGACGTTTTGGACTCGGCAGATTAATGAGTCCGTTGCGCGTGGCTAGCTCGAACAGTTTCCTTGTTTTATTCTGAGGAAACGAGTAAGGACGCCCCAGTCTCTCCTCGAGGGATGGGCGTGGATGCACATTGTTTTGGCGAGCAACCGGCTTTGATTTGCTCGGTTGTTGTTGAGTATTGGCAACAACGACCGCTTTTCCTTTCTTCTCATTTCGAGAGTCCAGTTTTGGAGGAGACGGTCTATGGCCCATCTGGTCCATTTGGGCTAATTTGTCGATCAAGGCCTGGAAAGTGGTCGGCCTGAAGAACATCATGAATTGCGAGATGGTCGCTTGCGGGTTAAGAGTGCCCACGAACATACCTACCGCAGGTGCCTCTTCTATGCTTTGTTCGCATTTCGACCATAGGTTCCGCCATCGTGTTGCGTATTGGACCAACGTTTCGCCTGGCCTTATCCTGGCATTGATCAGTGCTGTTATCGGGGTGCGTCCACTAGCACTCGCGAATCTTTGTGTAAACAGTAGCTCCATCTCTGCAAATGTTTTGACAGAGTCGTTAGGTAGCTCCGAATACTATTCAAAGGCTGTTTCTGCTAAGCTGCCGACGAATTGTCGAAGCAAAAATTTGCCATCGCCTCCAGTATTGCCGCATAAGGCCCTGAATTGAGCAACATGCTGATGTGGATTCCCTGTCCCCTTGTACACATGGAATTTAGGGATCGTATATCCCGGCGGGTAACTGATTTGGTCATACCAGCCCGGGTAGGGTCGTCCGGTTCTAGCAATTTTCCCAGCCACCTCATTCGCCTGATGAGCTCGTATTTGCTGAGCTATATAGTCATCCAGTGCGGCCTCGGAAATGGTTTCTTCCTTGGCTGCTGAAAGAGCCGGAGAAGGATTAGATGTCTCCCCTTTATCGTTTTCAACCATGATTAGAGGGTCATCAGCTGGAGGGTCCGGCTATAACATCATTCCTACCATATCTTGGAAGAGAAGCGCCATTTGTTTTATGTTAGCCGCTTGCTCTGCGGCTTCTTTGTCCTTCTTTTTGAGGACTCTACGTAAGAAGTCAGCGTCAGTTTCTTGTTCGTGGCGATGTTCTGATGATGCCTCCGAGCTTTCTTATGGCCCGGTAAGTGCGGCCATAGCAGTCATCATCTCTTGAAGCTTCTGTTGCTGCTCCTGAGCTTTGGTCATGGATCGGGTGAGTGGTCGGTGACCCGTCGAAGCGCGGCTATCCTCCTTTTCGGAAGGCATATAAACGGTGTGCACCACTATGCCCCCAGACTTAGGGCGTTTGTGCTCAGCGCTTTTACGGTTCGCCATGTTCACAGGGGCTTTTTGCGGCCTCCTTTTCTTTTGAGTGATTGACGTTGAGGGAGCCGTTGTAGTGGGCACCCAGCCAGCTGTTACTTTTTTTGGCTTGACAGAGTAGTCCTTCTCCTGCCGAACCTTCATCTTTTTCTGTCGGCGGAGATAGTCTTGATCCATTACGGAGTCTTGGACTTGACGCCAGACCTTGTAAATTTTAGAAGACAGCTGTTGAGGAGGCTGCTCCAGCTTCTTCTCTAGAGTATTCTCCACAGGTGAAGGAGTTCGCTTCAGCACCGCAGTAGGAGAGTTTCTGCGCACCGTATTCAGCAATTCAAAACTGTCCCCAGTTGGAACAGTAGCATCGATCCCCATCGTTGGAGCTGGCGGAGTTATCCCAGAGGGGGAGTTGCCCCCAGCCTTCCTTACTCGGCGCCAGTGACGACGTCGGGCATGTCGTGCGGATGAGATCACCTCCGTTGTTGGATAAGCTTCTTCATGCCCCTCTGGGCAGCTTTGATGACCTTGCCTGGAGCAGCAACCGGAATGGCCAGCCTTGTAAAAACTGACTTCTTGGAAGGAGGAGCCTTCCCCATGATTTCGTCCGCTTGAGCCAGGATGGCTATCCGCTTTGGGAAGGCAGCTTCGGGTATCACGGGCTTGTAGATGTTCTGGCCCAGTTTGTTCAAAACTGAAGTGTTGAAGTTGGGCGACCCGTTGAGAAGGGTCGCGGCAGTGGTAAGTTGCTCAAAGACTGACTTCTTTGGGGCTTCTTGCAACGTCATTGGGGCATTGAAACTCATCGGTGGGAGCATGGTCCCGAAGAATAGTCCAGTGTTGGCTTGAGTTACTTGCTCCACTGGCATCTCGAAAAGGGAGGCCGCTTGGGGCCCATAAGTCACTCCTCCAGCAAGGACGGAGAGAGAGTTGCAGTTGCAGGCAGTGCAGTTTGAAGCCATTGATCTTCTATTTTCTGCACGGAGATAGATACCAAATCTTAGTACCTCGAATCCACATGCAACCACAGCAAACCGCGATTCGTTCGCGAACACGACACACGAAGTGTGGAGTGGAAAGAGGAAAAGGTCCCACCGGGCGTGCCAGAATCTGTTCCCCTCCGAACGGCGGCCAAGACATGGACGTCTTGCCTGTGATTCGGGGCAGATGCTATTTGGTTTTATCCGTCCACCTCTCCGAAGATGCCAAGTTGATTTATGGCACCGTGTATCGGAGGTTTAGACGGATGCGGTCGATGTAGCAGACTTCGTCAGATTCCCCCTCGCTTGAGGGGTTTTTGATTGTGGGGACGCTCTTCCCTGCAGGCGCAAGCCCCTGCAGTTAATTACGCTACCGCATCGCGGTAACAACTTTCTCCTTCTCCAGATGTTCACTTCGTGTCGTGGGTGTTTGTTTTGTTTGTGGTTGCCCATGGATTGTATACGGAGACTAATTTATGTCGTCGCCCGTAGGACGTGGATTAGTCCAAATCCGTATTTATTTAGATTTGGGTTTGGTGTTTTAGTTTAAGGATACGTTAGCCATATTTGAGGCTAAGATCGACTTAAATGTTTGTTAAGGATGCGTTAGTCCCATTTGAGACTAAGATCGACTTAACCGGATCGTTTAGATCCGACAAAAGAGCATTTGGGCTCTATTATTCCAGTTTAGGGACATAGTAGTCCATTGCATGTATGGCCGTCGGGACCCGCCGCCTCTCTGACGTTGTTGAAGGATTACAACGATAGGTGTCAGAGGAGTTCAAAGATGTACCCTTGAAGCAAAGTTGATTAGGGGATTTATAGTCCGATTTGGGACTAAAGTCTGTTTGAAAGTTTTAAGGATACGTTAGCCATTTTTGAGGCTAAGATCAACTTAAACAGGATCGTTTAGATCCGACAAAAGAGCATTTGGGGGCTCTATTGTTCCAGTTTAAGGACGTAGTGGTCCATGTTCCAGTTTAGGGACATGGGGGTCCATTGGTAGTTTAAGGACATTGCGGTCCAACATTGTATGGCCGTTGGGACCCATCACCTCTCTGACGACGTTGAAAGATTACAACGACAGATGTCAGAGGAGTTCAGAGATGTACCCTTAAACCAGGTGTAAATTGATTTAAGAGAGCAGCCATGCTCAGTCAATTTTAATTTGAGGACTTACGGACAGAATTGGGCTAAGTCCAGTTGAAAATGTTCAACGTTTTTATTTGTAGTTGGCCTGTTAGGCCTTTATTAGGGCTCTGCCCCTGCACTGTATTTTATTCTGGTCTGTTAGGCCTTTTAAGTTGGACTCTGTCCCCTTTTTATAATGCAGAGCATTTGTTCTGGTCCATTGGGCCTCTTAATTGAGTTTTGCCCCTCAATAATGCGTTGCATTAATTAGTCTGACAGAGCGCCACGTGGCTTGTCAGGCGTTTTGCGCCAATTGAGGAGCGCAAGGCGCAAACTCATGTGGAGATGATACGTGTCACGCTCTGATGAGCGCAAGCTCAGTGCGCTGCGACAGTGCGCTGCGCTGTTGCGCTGCTGACACGTGGCGCGCTTTGGTAAGTTGCGCCAATGAAAGCAGTGCTCTGTTTTTAGAAGCGCATAGCGCAGATCATTATGGGGCCGACACGTGGCGCTCTCTGGTGGCTTGCGCCAACCCGAGAGCGCAACAGTGTAGATTTTGCAAGTGCAGGGCACTGTTTTATTATTTTGATCAATTTTATATCAAAGAAAACAAATTTTCTTGTTTTTAAAGAACCAGTGGTTCATCAAAAGGCAATGCCTTTATTATTATTATATTTTTATTGAAGATCTTTGATCTTGTTCTTAGATCAATGATCTTTTTAGAAGAAATTCTTCTTTATACAGAGGGTTTTTTTTACCTTTTCTTTCTTTTTGAGTTCTTCTCAAAATTCTTCAGAGTTCTCTCTCTCTGTTTCTTGAGTTTCTCTATTCTCTGTATTCTTGTTCTTGATCTTGATGTTCATGATCTTTGAATTAGGGTCTAGGGGCCTTTATATAGTGTCCATTAATTTGTTAAATTTGTTAAAAAGATCATTCTCTGAGTGATTTGGGGAATTTTCCCCACCGTTGGATTTTTGATCCAAGGGCTTCTGTTTTACAGAAGACAATCTTCTTGTTTTAACAAGAACAGAAAGATCTTACTGGAATTTTAATTCTGTTTGGCGCAAACGCCCCAGCGCTTGACACGTGTCGCGCAGCGTAGAGCGCAGCGCAACGGCGCTGCCACGTGTCGCGCAACGCACAGCGCAGCGCGCTAGCGCAACCGCGCTGCCGCGTGTCGCGCAACGCAGAGCGCAGCGCAACCGCGCTAGCGCAACCGCGCTAGCGCATGTCGTGCAGCGCAGAGCGCAAGTCTGCTGAAGCGTTGCTTCTTTATTAAAATTTGAATTTTATTTGAAAACAAAGCTTTGCTCTAATTGGGGAAGCAGAAGCGTTGCTTCTTCTCCCGCCTTGGAATTTGAACAGAGTTTTGCTCTGATTGGGGTAAACAAACCCTTGAACTAATTTTACTTAGGTCAAGTCTCTAGACCGCTCCTAGACTTCTAAAGGACAATCCGCAGGATCAATCCTCTACCACCTCTTTATCGCTCTTGTGGTCAGGTAAGTGCCAGGTAAGTGGGAGGTATCCGCTATACGAATCACCGAAAATAGCGGGCCTAATTAAGTAACCACTTGCCTTAGACACACTTGCCTAGACACCACAAAAGAAATGTAGATAAGCGTTAGATTACCATGACCTTCCTCTGTCCTTAATGAGCGCGACAGTCCTTAAAGTCTTGGTCTAAATATTTTTTAATTAATGTAGGGTAATACGGATGCTCATTTTGTGATTTGTGAGGCCTAGGAAGGGTGATGAAATCCCCACCTAATCTGAATTGTGGTATTGCCCCTTAAAGTCCGTATTAAAATATACAAAAACAACCCGCAAAACAAAACATGCAAAACGAATTTTGAGCGGCGATATTTTGCAAAGAATCCTGCAGAAAATATATTATTGGATTTTTCAGAGGAGAGAGAAAGAGATAGAAAAGATACCAGAAAATTTTGAGGGCACAACTCCCCAAGACCGTCGTGGTTCCACCGCCGTTTGCACACAATAGCTGTGGTTCTGCCGCGCTTTAGCAGGTTCTTTGTTTAATTTTTTCGCTGTGGCTTCCTGTGCTCCTCTGGGTCTTGATGAATGTCTCTGAATTTTTATCTTCTCGCTAAAGTGACTCCAGATTCTCTCGCAAAAATCGTACACTGATCGTTAAATATGCAAGATGCGGTTTTGTTTTATTTTATGATATAGATCAAATAAGAATTCAACACAAATAGTAAGAATAAAAAATTACGCACGTATCCCCGGCAACGGTGCCATTTTATTGATTCTATATTTTAAAGAAGTGTAGCAACCGCAATCAATAACAGTGTCGCATGTAGCTAGACCGAGATGAGTACGGGTCGTCCTCAGGGAAACGTTGAATCTTTCAATCTTATTTTAGACGTGTTGAGAAAAAAGAGGAAGAATAGAAGAATAAAGAATAGTGGAGAATAGTTTCTAGATCTACGTCAAAATATGAATGTAGAAAATAGATCTAGTTTAAAGACGAATGTAGATTTTATATCAGAAGAGGGCTTGTAAGGTTCGTTGGGATTTAGTAGTAATGGATGATTAATAAAAATGACTCTTTTTATCTATTGATAAATTTAAAACTGGATTGATAGTGATGAATGAGAATTAGAGTTCTTGGAAGAAACTAGTGTTTTCATACTATTGACCCTTGTCCTTTCATTGATCTCTATTCATGTCTAGCCCTTAACAAAACAATTGTTAATCTAATCTCAAATCGCGGTCAAGACTATCAATAAATTGATAGCGCGCCCGATTAGAATGTTAACAACTATTTTGCTAAAGTTTATAAACTTCATAAGATTTAAAAAAAGTTAAGAAATTCTTCATCTTCCATTGATCTACCATAATCCTACGAACCCTATCAAGCGGTGAATTACTCGCGCATGATGGAGATAGAAGAACGGATAGAGATCATGATGTAAATAAAAAATAAATGCAATAAGAATAAAATAACTACTTTTATTAATCAACTTGATCAATTACACTTTTTGTTCCTTTAGAATGTGGAATACAAAAAACCTTAGTTTGCTTCTCGATTTATCTTGAAGGAGGTAACTGAACAGCCGATTGATCAATCTGGATGCGTGAGTCAACTTGAATTTCGTGATCTCTTCGGTTTGATGATTTCTTGGTTTTGCCCTCGGTTCTTTATATAGCCCTAAAGCTAGAAACTAAAGATCCTTAGAATTAGGGTTAGTTGTAGCAAATATAACCTGAAAATCCCAACTCCTGACTCGGTGAATCGGCCGCGGATCCGCCGCATATTTATGGGGCTTTATTCTTGTGACACATGGAAATTTAGCTGATATCTTGAACTTGAAAATATTTTCTGAGTCTCTGCCAGTAATGATTCTTCGATTTTATCTAACTTCATTGGCAGATTTCTGATTCCCGATATCTCAACATCTCGATCTCCTGACCTGAACTAAACCTGACACAATATCTCAATAAAAAATGTTAGTAATATTTGGTATTATTGAGATATTATCCTAACCATTTGATATGATATTATATTTTAAGAATATTGGTTAAGGATATTTGATATGATATGCATATTATCAAAATATTATATAAATATTATATGCATACATTTTCCTTCATAATGTTAATTATAATATATAAATATATGAAAATAGATATTTTGCAGATAAACCCTCATATGTTTCATATTTATAATAAACACATTTAAATATCTAAGAAAATTAAGGAAAATGTTATATCAAATATGCAGTATTTTCGACTGAACGGCAGTACTGAAAAAGTCTCCACAACCCGTAGAGATCCAGCAAGACAAGAAACCAGTTCACTCCCTAAAAGAACTTTCATCATCTATCTATAAGGGGTGGAAGCAGGTGAAGGACTCAGTCGTCATCCATAGCTCTTCCCTTAGGTGTCAGCCAAACTCTGACAACTCCCCTTCCAAACACAAGATGACTCATCTCAAGACGGTTCCTGTTATGATGGTTCCTCTTAATGCCAAAGCGGATTCTCACAAAAAAGAGAGGCCCAATAAAGTCCAAACGCCCGAGGCAAACTCCAAGGGTTAAGATTCCAAACGCCCCAAGCTTGGGGGCATGACAGTTCACACAGTCCATGTGGTGAATTCTAAAGCTACAGAAGTACTGCTTCTGCACGTCACGGACCGCATATCCGGTCTCCGACAAAAGTTCATCTGCAACATGAAAAGTTACAAAAGATGCTTGCTCAGACAGCAGCACTCGCTAATCCATTGCCTAAGGAAAATCCTGAGGACGCATCCGAAAAAAGAGTAGAGCAGGAGTCGGCTATTGATTTTATGAAGCGCGCTCTCAAACAAAGAGATGAAAAAGCGGCAGAGATGTCCGCTAAAATGAACCAGATGGTCCTTCTGATCCAGAATATGGCTGGAATGATGATCCATTCAGAACTATTGGCAGATGAACCGCCGGTAGCCACTCTTAAAGATAAGGGGGACTTTTCAAATCCTCTGCAAGGCTCATCGACGGCTAAAGAGGAAATGATCCCAAAAGAAAAGCTGGACGCATATATCACTAAGCAAGTTAAAGCTCACTACGCCGGTGAAGCTGCAAATAGATCAGTCAAGACTAGTTGACCGTATCCGGCGTGCTGTGATCAAGTACAGTACCCGCCAGAAACATACTTCCGACATTCTAAATGTACAAAAGAATCGGGAATCCTCGCCAGCACATTGTGCGGTTTAAATCCATGTGCGGCAACACTGGAGGAAATGATAGACCGCTTCTCCGGCAATTTGTCAGTAGTCTGGCGGGTATCGCCTTCGAATGGTATACGGAACTCCCAAATAATTCCATGAAGACCTTCGACGAGATGGAGATGCTCTTCTGTCAAAGATTCGCCAATGCGAATAAATGCACTACTGTGACGGCATTGGTCAACGAAAGGGTTGGACCGAATAAGATCTGGGTTCAATATGTTACTCGATGGCAAAATCTCTAGTCAAAATGCGAGCAGTGCATCAACGAGACTGCAGCAGTGGGAATGTTCATAGCCACTCTTGACCCAAATCTCATATATGGCTCTCTTCAAGCAGACGGCCTTCCAAGAGCTCATAGATAAAATGGCTCGATTGGATCAGATGGGTCAAGACCCTTCCTCTTTTAATGAATATGTATGAAAAGAAAAGGCAAGCTGGTATTTGTCGCCAACGCTCAGCAAAAAATGAGCGGTTCTGAAACAACCCGTCGCCAAAATAGAGAAAATACGGGTTCTACCCTTCAACAGATTAGGGACGCGAATACTCGCTCCCCCAAAATATACGCAGGGGGCATCTTGCTCGCTAGCGGAGGAATCTCTACGTGAGATAGTCCTTTCTTCAAATAACATAAAGGATTAAAGGGACCTGCAAGCGGGTCCTGCAATCAAATGGAATAGTCCGCTTGAACCATAAATCATGGAAGGGACATAAAAGCCATGTCCCACTTCTAAAATGGATGATGAAGGGAGAAACCCCCAAGTCAAGTTCATTCTTCTAAGAAAGAGGAAGACTCAGCAGAAGGAATGACGTGATATCTCGTTTTTTCGTATATGAAGAAGATACTCCATCAGTATCAGAAAGCGACATTGATGAGCAGGAGGCAGGTGCCGTGTAAAATACCCGATATTTCCCGCAAAATAACCCAATTGCTGCAATGGTAAAGTGAAGCAGCCCAAGAAAGTGAAGATGGCTTAAGGTGTGAAGTGTCCATACAAATAAAGGACAGGCAGCAGCGTCTAAACAAACTAATGTTGGAAAAGATGAGTTATATAACTCCCTGACCGAATGATAAATATTGGACCGAAATGTACCTAAACTAGTACATCGCCCCAAACACGACGATAATAGACCGAAAAGTCCTTAAACTAATATGCATCCCGAAGATGGAAATAATGGACTGAAATATCCCTAAACTAGTGCATCGCTCCCAAACACGGCAATAATGGACCGAAATGTCCCTAAACTAGCATTTCTCCCCAAACATGGCGATAATGGACCGAAACGTCCCTAAACTAATATTCGGCCCAAATACGGCGATGATGGACCGGAACGTCCCTAAACTAGTATTTCGCCCCAAACACGACGATGATGGACCGGAACGTCCTTAAACTAGCATTTCGTCCCAAACACGGCGATTATAGACCGGAACGTTCTTAAACTAGCATTTTCGCCAAACATGGCGAGGATGGACCGAAACGTCCCTAAACTAGCGTATCGCCCCAAACACGGCAATGTCCCTAAAGCTTATATGCTTCCTTGAGATCTATATTGCAATTGAAGTTCCACCGGCGAAGATTGCAATGCAAGTACCACCGGCTACACAGCTACTCCAGCAATGAAGCCACCCCTAAGTCCCACCGGCAAATAGATGGGTCATCTGTGGCGGAACTACTTTCGAAAGCTCTACCATTAAAAAAAACCGATATGACCACATGCGAAATGAGCACGGATGGAAATCCGAAAGGGCACCGTGAGTAAAAATAACAGGGCTACCGCCGAGCTTGTGAATACTTGAAAGGGCGCAATCTCGTAAAAAAACGGTATGTCCACAAGCGAAATGGGTACGGATGAAACCCGAAAGGACACCGTGAATAAAAACAGCAGGGCTACCGGCGAGCTTGTGAAAACCCGAAAGGGCGCAATCTCGTAAAAAAATTATGTGCACTTGCAGGGTCCCCTCGACCTTGTTAAAGAGAAAATACATGCGTGAGATCCTTACAACTCACAAAGGAGCAACAAACTTAGGAATCCCCACGATTCCTAAGGAGAAAACACGCTTACGAGATCCTCACGACTCGTAAGGAAAAGATACCCCCTATATGACCCTCACAGCTTAAAGAATTCAAAAGTTTTTGGTTACAGGGATCTAAACCTATTCTTAAGCCATCATATTCCCCAAGTTGCCCTACAAGTAGTACGATATCGACTTTAGTATGCAATCACAGGCACGAACAAAATATGTTCCAACCGAGTTCTAACAATGGTGAGAAATATCCCCATATGGTAAACGACACTTGTAAGTCCTCGACTTATAAGGAGAAAATACTCTTGTAAAATCCTTACGATTTACAAAAGAAAATATCACTTAGGAATCCCCACGATTCCTAAGAAGAAAATACACATACGAGATTCTCACGACTCATAGGAAGAAATATCTTTATGAGACCCCTACGGCTCGTAGAGTCAAAAACCTTAGTCGACAGTATTTTAACCTTGTTTGATAAGCCACCATTGTCCAAATCAACAAAAGTGGATGATAATTCGCTCCTGGAAATATTCCGGTTGTAGCGATACTGATGCCAAAATTGGTATCAGGACATAAATCCCCGACTCGCAACAAAATCAGCGAAAATTTCTTAAACTTAAAGAAGATTAAAAACGCATATGAAATAGCCAAAATGATTGGGCACCGCAAAAAAATAGCCGAAATGATTGGCAGTCGCAACTTTCACAATATGAAAAGCTGAAAATATAGAGCATCGCGAAAATGTAAAAAACATTAATAAAATAAAAAAAAATTGCCCTGCAGGTAGGTCCACACCAACCCTTGTATATTATCCATGAGCACAAATGAAAGAAAGGAGAACTATATTTTCCCACCATATTTCTTCAAAAGAAGAATCAAGTATTGATGGCACATCTACTGTCTAGAGACTAATTCGACATCTCTCTTACTCCAGCGGAGTACAAATGTGGTGTCAACAAGGCTCCATGGAGACAAATCAAAACGGAGTAATAGCAAAATCCTAACTCCAGCTCGACGTTCCTTCTCAGTGCAGACGCGACGTCAATAAGGACCCAAGAGTCAAATAAAAGTGGAGCAATTGTATATTCCTAACTCCAGATCTTGATGGCAACATCTACAGCCTAGAGATCATCTCTACGTCCTTTTCGTTCCGACAGGATGTAGATGTGATGTAAATAAGGATCCAAGGGTCAAACAAAAGTGCTGCAACGACATATTCCTAGCTCCAAATCTCAATGGAAACATCTACAGCCTAGAAATCATCTCCACGTTCCTTTTCATTCCAGTAGGATGCAGATGCAACGTAATCAAAGACCAAAAGGTCAAATCAAAGCAGAGTAATGGCAAAACCTAGCTCAATTCGACATCTCTCTTACTCCAGTATGGTGCAGACGCGACGTCAATAAAGACCAAAGGGTCAAATAAATAAAAGTGGAGCAATGGCATATTCCTAGCTCCAGATCTCGATGGCAACATCTATAGCCTAGAGATCATCTCCACGTTCCTCCTCATTCTAGCAGGGTGTGGACGCAGTGGTCAAATAAAAGAGGAGTGATGGCAAAATCCTAGCTCCAGACCTCGATGGCGATATATACAGCATATAGGTCATTTGAATATCTACCCAACTTCAGCGAAGAATTGGCGCGACATCATCAAAATAAAAACGAAGTGACGGGATATTCCTACCTTCAGTTCTCGATGGCAATACATACAAAGCCTAAAGACCATGGTAGATCATCCCACCCCAGAAGGGTGCGGTTATGACTCATCGGGGTTTCAAATTAAGCCTAACCTCAAGTAAAAGGCGCCACGGCAAATACCTAACGCTTGATCTTCCGACGATAATACGGATATACCAACCTAATAAGATTACTTGAAAACATCTTGTCCAACCTCTGAAGGGATCAGAGACACGACAGTCGCGGGGCTACTCGAGCAGCAACCTAAGGGACTGCATATCGAGAAATATATCAGCCAACGCGACGGTACGATGGACTTAAATCTAGTACCACAAACCTAACTTTTCCCCTAATATTTAAACATAATAAAAAGAGTTAAGCTCTGTTAAAGTTTAATGAGACAGCGCCTCACGTGCCCCCCAACAAGGGCACCAGCACCAGTGCCAAGCCCTTAAGATTAAATCCTATGGTGGCGCCGCACGTGAAGCTCACGTGGGCGCTAATATGCAAAGCACAGGAGCGCCTATCATATATAAAAATTAAATTCTTAAGTGGCGCCCACGTGCACAATACATGAGTGCTAGCGCCCAAGTAAAATCAAGTAGAATTAAATTCTACATGGGGATATTTCCCTAAAAAATGGGATACTCTCTGTTAAACAGAGACGTTGGATCAAAGATCCAATGGTGATCATAAATTATCAAATAATAGAATAAAATTCTATTAAGGGAAAATATTCCCCTAATCTTTCTAAATGAGAAGGATATTTTCTGTTGAATAGAAAATTGTTGGATCAAAGATCCAATGAGATGGGAAAATATTTCACTATATCTTTCTAAACAAAGAAAGATGTGCTCTGTATAACAAAGAGCCATTGGATTAAAAAAATCCAATGGTGATTAAAACACACCGTTTGATAGAATAAAATTATGTATATAGGAAAATATTTCCCTAATCTTGAAATATATTATGTGAAAAAAAAATCACTGGATCAAAGATCCAATGGTGGATAAAATCCTCTGAACAATTTTGAGACCAATTAAATCAATTGGAATCTCTTAATGAAAGATTTTCTCAAAACTAATTAACAATTTGCTTCTACTATATAAAGGATCCGAGACTTCAAGTCTCAAAAACAGACGGAGACATATAGAGGAACCTTCTATATGCTTCTGCAAAAAAAATACAGAAGGCTCTAAAAAACAACAGAGAATTTAATTCTCAAGAAAGAAGAAGATCTTCCTCCTCTCAAACCCTAGGTAAAGAAACCACAGAGATCAAAATATCTCATTTACCTATCATAGCATATCTAAGGGTTTAAGCCTTCTCAAGAACTTAGTTCTTTCTCTGGATCTGAGATCCACAAGACAAGTCTCCCATAAGTTAAGAATTTAATTCTCATCGGGAAGATCTTGTTCTTCAAGAATTAAAGATTCAGAAAAGAACTAGGTTAAAAAAAAGAAAAAAAGAAAAAGAATATATCCTATAGGAATTTAATTTCTCTTAAAATAGGGTTTAACCCTAAAAGAACTTAGTTCTTATTAAAGAGAAAAAACATTAAAAAACTTAGTTTTTAAAGAAAACCCGATCCCAGATCTTCAAAACAAAAATCTTGGTGATCATTAATGGTCAAAATATCATTAACAGAGATTCAATCTCTAAAAAAAAGGATTAGCGCCTCACGTGCCTCCCACATGGACACCCCAACAGCGCCCAGCGCCTCATGTGAAAAACACGCAGGCGCCCAAAATAGAGGGCCATCGCCTCACGTGAAACACGTGTGAGCGCTGAGTAAGTGCTTAGCACTTCATGTGTAGCCAAAATGACTGAGTGCTTAGCATTGATTGGGCAGCGCCCAGCGCCTCACGTGAAATACACATGGACGCTCGACAAAATAAATGGAGTAGCGCCGCACGTGTTCCTTATATGGACACCATATAAAAAGTGCTTAGCACAATATATATATTTAGTCAAAATGACTGAGTGCTTAGCGCTGATTGGGCAGTGTTCATAACTAAAGACTTCACATGATACCCATATGAGCGCCAGAACGTTAAACAAGTGTTTAGCACTTTTGCATAAAAAAAAAAGGGGCCCGAACAAACAGAGCCAAAATAAGTGCTTAGCACTTTTGAACAAAAAAACTGAGTAGACTAAGCCCAAATTGGCTAAGTCTCTCTAAAAAGTTTTCTAGCAGCTGAGCCCAAATGCTCTGTTGTTGGATCTTAATAAAATGATCCTGAAAATACTGCTAAGTTGATCTTAGTCTCAAATAGGACTAACATATCCTTAGTTAAAAATAAATTGAGCCCAAATGCTCATGTATTTAAGTTGATCTTAATCTCAAACTAGATTAATAGTTCTTAAATAAAACAAAATATTTTTGAACTAAGAGAACATACAACCTAAGTTCAAAACCCAAATCTAAAATATACGGATTTGGACTAATCTGCGACCTACGGGTGACGACATAAACTATTCTCCGTATACAATCCACGAGCAACCAAAACAAATAAAATACACACGACACGAAGTGAACTACTGGAGCAAGAGAAAGTGATTATTGCAACGCGATAACGTAATTAACTACAGGGGTTTGCGCCTGCAGGGAAGACCGTCCCCACAATAAAAAAAACCTCACAAATGAGGGGAATCTGATGAAGTCTGCTACAATGGTCGTATCTATCCAAATCTCCGATATATGGTGCCATAAATCAACTTGGTATTTTCGGAGAGGTGGATGGATATGTCCAAATAACATCTGTCCCCAAATTCAGGCAAGACGTTCAATCCTAGTTCGTCTCTGTTTTCGGTGGTAAACAGATTCTGGCACACACGGTGGGACCTTTTCCTCTTTCCACTCCACATTTCATGTGTCGTGATCGTGAACAAAATCGTGGTTCTCTATATATTGGTTGCCCTTGGATTCAAGATATTAAAATTGGGTGTCTTGCTCCTGTGCAGAGAAATCAATGGCTTCCCAATGCACCTCATGCAGCAGCAACTCTCGCTCCACCCCAACTGGAGGAGTGACCTATGGACATAACGCGGCCTTTATTTTCTCAATGGCATTGAGGCAAGTCACACAAGCCACTATTGGATTGTTCTTTGGGACCATGCTCCTACTTGTGAGTTTCGCTGCCTCGGCGCCATAAGAAGAAGCTCCTAAAAGGTCAATCTTTGATCGACTGGCAACCACAATGGCCCCTCTAAACGAGCCGTCTAAATCTGACGTCTCGGTCTTCAACAAGTTGATCAAGAACTCAAACAGGCCCACAAAGAAGCTTGTGATACCTGAAGGGGCTACCCTAAAACGGCTAGCCCTCCATACTCTTACTACAGGCGAAACCGTCAAAAGTGCTTCCCCTATCAGAAAGTCGGTCTTCGAAAGATTGGCCGGTCCTCCTCAAACTTTAACAAGGACATCGGTCTTCAATAGGATGACGCCAACTGCAGCTCCTCAGCAAAACCAGGGGCGTGATGAAGCCGCTTTCAAAACTAAGGCGGTCCCTTCAGCAAGGCACGCTCGACGTCGGCACTGGCGCCGAGTAGGAGAAGTAAGGGGCAACTCCCCCTCTGGACTCACCCTACTAGCTCTAATGGTGGAAGTCGACACTGCCGTTCCAATCGGGAACAGCTTTAATCCACTTAAGAGGGTGCAAAAAAACTCTTCAACGATGATGCTAAAGAAATCACCCCCGACTGTTGTTCAGTCGAAAATATCGCACTTTTGATATAACATTTTCCTTACTTTTCTTAAATTCTAAAGGTGTTTGTTATAAATATGACACATATGAGGGTTTATCTGTAAAAACACTATTTACCATATGTTTTTATATTATAATTAACATTATGAAGGAAAATGTATGCATCTAATATTTATATAATATTTTTTATTATGCATATCATATCAAATATTCTAATCAAGATTCTTTAAAACATATAATATCATACAAATGATTAGAATAATATCTCTATAACAAATATTACTAACATTATTCATGGAGATATTGTGCAAGATTGGCTCAGGTCAGGAGATCAGGATATCGAGATGTCGGGAATCAAAAATCTGCCGATGAAGTTTAATTAAAATCGAAGAATCAATACTGACAGAGACTCGAAAAACATATGAAGATTCCAGACACCAAATAAATCTCCATGTGTCACAATGAAGAAGCCTCAGAAGTTTGATACCATAAATCCACCAAACGGCCGCGGTTGCGCGGCTAAAACCACCAAGAAGCGGCAGATCTGCAGCCGATCCAACGAGTTAGGGTTTGGAATTTTTTGGCTTGATTTGCAACAACAAACCCTAATACTAGGGATCTAGAGTATCTGGTTTTGGGACTATATAAAAGACCGAAGGGTAAACTTAGAAATTATCACCTTTTACACGAAGCAAATCACAGTCAAAGAACAAGTGATTCACGACAGGTCCGAGATTCGACATGATAAAGCGACATGAGATTCGACGGAATATCTACTTCCTACGAGGCAGAGATCGAGAGCAACTTCTTCTTTCTCTTGTAATCTAAACTCGAAGAATTGTACTTGTGAAATTGATTAATAAAGGTAGATCATTAGATTAACTAGTTTGAATTTAAATTCTGTATATACATTATGATCTATATCCGTTCTTCTTCTTCTATCTCCATCACGCACGAGTAATTCTCCGCTTGATAGGGTTCGTAGGATTAGGGTAGAACAATGGATGAGAAAATACTTTAATTTCTTTTAAGTTTTATGGAGTTTATAAACTTTAGCAAAAGAATCGTTAACATCCTTATCGGGCGCGCTATCAATTTATTGATAGTCTTGTCCGTGATTTGAGATCAGATTAACAATTGTTTTGTTAAGGGCTAAATATGAATAGAGATCAATGAAAGGACAAGGGTCAATAGTAGAGAAACCCTAGTTTCTTCCAAGAACCCTAATCCTCATTCATCACTATCGATCTAGTTTTAAATCTATCAAAGGATAAAATAAGTCATCCTTATTAGTCATCCATGACTACTAAATCCTAACGAACCCTACAACCCTCTTCTTTATATATTCTACATCCGTGTTTAATATAAATCTAGAATCTATTCTCAGTATTCTTTTATTCTTTAATCAACTCGTCTAAAGCAAGATTAAAAGTTCCGCGCATCTCAGCGGACGACCCGTACTCATCTCGGCTAGCTACACGCGACACTGTTATTGATTGCAGTTATAAATACAAACACACACTTTCACAGAATCAATCAAATGGCGCCGTTGCCAGGGATACGTGCGTAATTTTTTTCTTGTTATTCGGGTTGAATTCTTATTCGATCCATATCATAAAATAAAATAAAATAGCAAATTATGTAGGCACTGTTATTGATTGCGGTTATAAATACAAACACACACTTTCACAGAATCAATCAAATGGCGTCGTTGCTGGGGATACGTGCATAATTTTTTCTTGCTATTCAGGTTAAATTCTTATTCGATCCATATCATAAAATAAAATAAAATAGCAAATTGTGTATTTAACGATTAGTGTGCGATTTTTGCGAGGATATCTGGAGTCATTGTAGCGAGGAGATAAAGATTCAGACATATTCATCAAGACCCAGAAGAACTTAGAAAGCTACTATAGAAAATTCATCAGAAGAAAGCACCAAGGCGCGGCGGAATCGCCGCACTATTGCACATTTAGCCGCAGAACCGCGGCCACTTGGTGGACTTGCCTACCCAAAGTTCTCTGCTATATTTCTCAACTCTTTATCTCTCCTCTGAAAATCCTATAATATATTTTTCTGCAGGATTCTTTGCAAAATATCGCCGCTCAAAAATCTTTTTGCGCCTTTTTTTGTTGTTTGTTTTTGCATATTTTTATACGGACTTTAAGGGGCAAGACCACAATTCAGATTAGATGGGGATTTCATCACCCTTCCTAGGCCCCACAAATCATAAAACGAGCATCCGCATAACCCTATATTAATTAAAAAATATCTAGATCAAGACCCTAAGGACTGTCGCGCTCAATTAGAACAGAGGAAGGTCGTGGATAATCTATCGCTTATCCGCATTACTTTTGTGGTGTCTAAGCAAGCGTGACTAGGAAAATGGTTACTTAATTAGGCCCACTATTTTCGGTGATTCGTATAGCGGATACCTCTCACTTACCTGGCACTTACCTAGACAAAAGAGTGATAAAAAGATGGTAGAGGATTGATCCTGCGTGTTGTCCTTTGGAAGTCTAGGAGCGGTCTAGTGCTTGACCTAGGTGACCTTAGCTCTAGAGTTGCTTGTGCATTTTGTGATTTATTGAGTCAACCCTCAAGTCCCACTTTCAAAGCAAAACAATCTAACTAGAGCTTAAATCTTTTTCCTTCATCTTTCCTCTTTCCTTCTTATAATGGGTAACCCAAACAGACGAACACTTGCCGAGCTTTACTATTCAGAACCAGATATTTCTTGTTTTCGTAATTTCTTTGGTCAAAATTCCGACTCTACCATGTCTTTAAGAAATCGGATAGAGCAAATGGAAAGAAACAGTTGGACACCTCACTCCAAGTCTTATCAACGGCATCAAAATTCTATATCTTCTTATGTTGATACTCCATTTAAAGCGTGTGAAGAAACTCCTAAACGCATGTCCATCGCTGAGCATATGGCGAGGGCTAAAAACCAAAGTTTCAATCCGGTCAAACCGTTAGGACAATAAACACCATCACTTTTTAAAGAAGATATTGCTACTCATTTTGCGGCGTATATGACATCTGTTTCCGGTCGCCAACCAACCAACCAATATCAATATTCTTCTTATCAAAATGTTGATTCTACTCCTGTCCAATTTTCACAACCATTCGATTCCTATCAATCATACCCGACTTTTACACCTTCTCTAGACATTTCTTCTAATCAGTCATTTAGGAGTTTTACCTATCCACAAGAATTTCAATTTCTGCTGAAACCCCTTACTGACCCATGTCTAGTCTTGAATGGATAGTGGATGAATATCAGGTAGCGTCGCGCCGCCATATAGAGGAATTGAATGCATCCATGGCCACCTTCATACAACCTAATAAACGAGCAATTAGTTTCCAACTAGCTTAAAAATTTTCAATGTATGATACGACAATAGGACAAATTGAGAATTTGGGTAGTGAGAGAGAGCAGTACACCCTTCCAAATCAAACCTCCACATCCCAAATTGAAATCCACAAATCCAGTTTCACAAATCTATCGAGTACACCAAATGATTCACCAATTGAATATGAAGGTTTGATGAGTTGTGTGACTTTATAGTGTTTGATTTACCCAATTGTGAAGGGTCCATTTCAAGTGAAACCACACCCAATCCTTGTGATCTCTACGCCTCCACTCTAGAACCGAAATTGATTGAAAACCATGCTTTTGATGAGGTGTCTGAGAATTTTAACTTTCACTTGATTGAGGATATTGACGCTAGGGATATATTGGATGATGAACCCACAGTTTTGGATGAGTTTTCATCACCAATTCATCTGGTCCTTTCACTTCCATGTGGACATTATCTCGAACCTTTAACTGTTTTTCCCGAACCCAATATGCGTCTGGAAATTGATGATAAATGCATGACCAAAAAGCAGAACAAAATTCAGCCTTCATTTCCCGAATCTGATTCAGCAATACTCGACACCCAAATTTGTTTGCCTATTTCATCATCCACTTTCTTTGGTTCTTCTTCTAATCTTCCTTTAATTTTATCGAGTGTTGATGACTCACACTCCGACATTATGAGTTTGATAATTCTATAAAGATCACTTGATTTAGACCCCTTTGAGGATGAGGTAGATGGGTTTTTCAAGGCTCCTACCTCCATAATTTTTGACAAATCAAGTGTGTTGAGTTCTGGCGCGATACTAATTGACATTGAAACGTTCAATCTGACCATCGATGAAAGTTTCAAAGATATTTTCGCCGACGAACTCGCATTCCTAAATGACACGGATTTTGTGATTAATCAACCTCCACCTGAAAAAGTTGAACCACCACCATTTCTTCTTATCCCATACGAGAATGTGACTATTCTTCCCATTCCTAATCATTCACATTCTCGTTTCCGTTCACCATTATTGTTTCGTCTCTATCAACCGAGACGTAAACCATACCGCCTCCTATCTCCCTACTTCTTCAAATCCCTGATCTTCCACCAACCAATGCGTTACATCGATAAAATATTTGAATGGTTGGTGTTGACTTTTGGTCTTTTTAAGGCTTTACCTTGACCAATAATTTTAACACCCTCATAATTTTAAATGCTTAATACAGTTTTACTCAAGTTTGGGGAGGATATATTTTGGCTCTTGAACGAAAAGAAAATTTTTACAAAATTTTGAGCCAAAAATAAGTTTGGGAGAGAATATCACTTTCATTATTTCTTGTCCCCTTTACTAACTTTTCCTTCCAAATCTACGGGTTTTTTAAAGTTTAACAGATGACATCAGTAAGGACACTGCTGCAAACAGGTTTGGGTAAGGTTTGTGCTTATTCAAGCATTATTTTGCATTATCATAAATATTAGCACAAAATTTTTTTTATAATGAAAGCTTGAAAGTGAAAATTTACATATGAAAGATAGGAATAGTTTGAGAAAATCAAGAAAATTAAATATTTTCTTAAACGAAACTAGTAATAAGTAGTTATGACCCGTTGTTCCAAGGGTTAATAAAATGAATGAAATTACTAATCTGAGGATAAAAATAAGTCTGAAAAATAGTCCCTATTCTTGAGTCCAAACATTTGAACGTTGATACCCTACTATACGCACTTACACATATCTTAAAACTTGGGATAATAAAGGATACCTTGAAATGCTCTTGTCTAAAAGCCCTAGTATGAAATAAACAAAAGTATAAGTGGTAAAGAAAAAAATGAACACTGGTTTTGTAATTACTTAAGGCAGCATAAAAAAATATAGCGATGATGCTTTATCACCTAGTGCCTTAAACCAACTGATTTGGGAGCCACTGCTTAGCCTCAGGTGTTGCAAGCCGAGAATTTTAGGCTTTAATACGCGAGCACATTTTATAATCGGTTGGTTAGTACCTCAAGAAGTATTAAGGGTCGCATGAAAAATGTGTGAGCAATTCCATCTAAAATATTCACTGACTATAAAGTACTTTTGAAGTTGGACAAGAGAATGATAGCTTGAATTGAATTCTCTAAAGGTAGGGATGTCTTTTACACATACGTAGGGGTATATGATCGATATTTGGAAGAAAAATGGGGAGGAAGACTAAAGACGATATTTTATTGAGGGATGATGTGATTTCTAATATTTTTTCATGACCATTAAGATAGAGCTCATGGCGACTGAAAAAATGGTGTAGTTGAAAACTCTTATTTTCAAGTTTTATCTTTTATATTTCTTATCTTTGTATGTAACTTTCATCATCTTTCTTTTATTATGAGATTTTGTAGGTGTAATCCACTGAAAACCCTCAGGAGACAATACTCCTCCTACTAGGGACACCTAGAGATTTAACGGCTTGTTACACGTGCTCGGTGCAATCGTGTTGCCTACGAAAGTGTGCTATTTAGGTTTTTCTTTTTTTCTTTTTCTCCCTCTTTTTAATAAATAGTTTGCTCGGGACGATTAAAGTTAAATTTGGGGGTATTTGTTCAGTCGAAAATATCGCACTTTTGATATAACATTTTCCTTACTTTTCTTAAATATCTAAAGGTGTTTATTATAAATATGACACATATGAGGGTTTATCTGTAAAAACACTATTTACCATATGTTTTTATATTATAATTAACATTATGAAGGAAAATGTATGCATATAATATTTATATAATATTTTTTATTATGCATATCATATCAAATATTCTAATCAAGATTCTTTAAAACATATAATATCATACAAATGATTAGAATAATATCTCTATAACAAATATTACTAACATTATTCATGGAGATGATGTGCAAGATTTAGCTCGGGTCAGGAGATCGGGATATCGAGATGTCGGGAATCAAAAATCTGCCGATGAAGTTTAATTAAAATCGAAGAATCAATACTGGCAGAAACTCAGAAAAGATATGAAGATTCCAGATATCAAATAAATCTCCATGTGTCACAATGAAGAAGCCTCAGAAGTTTGATACCATAAATCCACCAAACGGCCGCGGTTGCACGGCTAAAACCACCAAGAAGCGGCGGATTCGCAGCCGATCCAATGAGTTAGGGTTTGGGATTTTTAGGCTTGATTTGCAATAACAAACCCTAATACTGGGGATCTAGAGTATCTGGTTTTGGGACTATATAAAGGACCGAGGGCTAAACTTAGAAATTATCACCTTTTACCCGAAGCAAATCACCGTCAAAGAACAAATGATCCACGACAGGTCCGCGATTCGACGTGATAAGGCAACGTAAGATTCGACGGAAAGCTGGTCTAGACAAAAAGGCCGAACTGTGCCAAGAGCAAGAGACCGATACAGAGTTTCTGCGAAAGGTGCTCGAGAAAAGGGACGAAGAAGCCGCTGAACAAGCTGCTAACATGAAGCAAATAACTCTCTTATTCCAAGACATGGTTGGAATGATGATCCAGCCAGAACACCCGGCCGAAGATCCACCGATGATCATCGAAGATGACAGAAGGGAAACATCAAACCCTTCTCCAGCCTTATCAGTGGCCAAAGAAGAAACAACCTTCAAGGCCGCCCTTGATGATTACATTGCTCAACAAATAAGAGCTCGTCAAGCTAATGAAGCCGCTGGCCAAATTGTCAAAACTGGACGACCATATCCAGGCTGGTATGATCAAGTACCCGCCGGGATATACGATCCCTAAATTCCATGTATACAAAGGAACAGGCAACCCTCACTAGCACGTCGCGCAGTTCAGAGTTATGTGCGGCAACAGTGGAGGTGATGACAAATTGTTGCTCTGCCAATTCGTTGGCAGCCTTCCAGAAACGTTCTTTGAATGGTACTCGGAGCTCCCAAATGACTCTGTAAAAACATTCACAGAGATAGAACTACTGCACTTGATTTCGGAAAATGTTCATAACATTGCCCTCTAATGTGAGATTATACCCTTCTTTAGTTAGTAAAGAAACCGATATAATGTTGCACATCATTTTTGGTACGTAGTAACAGTCATTCAGAATCAATGTATTACCAGTTGGTAATATAAGGTAATATTCGCCAACTACCTTGCTGCAACAATTGCACCATTCCCTACTGTTGGAGATTTATCATCTTTTCCCAGTTCTCTAACTTTCTTTAGCCCATGTAACAAATTACATACGTGGGATCCTGATTCAGTATCCAATACCCAGGACGTAGAACAAACTGAGAAACAGTTCTCGATAACGAACACTTCCGAAGAAGATGCATCAACATGCTTACTCTTCGCACGGGTGGCGCGGGAATCCCGATATTCCCCTATCTCTTGCTCAGACTTATGACATTCATAAGATAGAGCGGTACCAACGTTCCCTAGCCCTGTATAAAAGGAGGGTTCAGTCAATACATCCATATTATTATCTTAATTAAGGCGTGACATTGGTTGCTGCCTGGAGAGAGAGAGAAAGAAACGCATTAACGTGCGCTCTTTGCAAGATTAGATTGGTTATTATCTTATCTAATCAGGATGGCTCCCACTGTTTTTTATCAAATCTTCCTTCAAACCATAAAAGGTAAGATTAGCCGAGATTAATTACACCCTACAGGTTCGCAAATCGTTCGGCCAGGCAGGTATCGGTACTCCGAGGGAGGTTCCCCATGCTTTCGCACGGACCTAATTAAAATAAATCTCGTTTCCCTAGAGGCATAACCCCGTTGACACTTTTCTAGACACCTACTGAATTAGATAATTGTAAAGTGCAAAATTCTCTCAGGAGTAACTCTTACTCGCAGTGGGTATTGGGATCCAACTATCACATAGAAAGTATGCAATCTCATTGCAAATTTCAACACTTGAAATTCCCGATAATAGTTTTTACCCCTAGCGTCATGTGACCTTGACGGAGGCTAAACAACCCATAGGCCGCTAGTCAAGTTCAACCCGTTCATTTCTTGATTGAAATAGACCCACCCGCACGACCCTTGACGGAGGCCAAACAACGCCGTATGACTACCATAATCCAATCGCATCACATGCTACAGATAAGTACTAATCAGCTACCATACACTACGCCTTGACAGAGGCCAAACAACCATAGCAGAATACTAAAATAGCACTTATCTGAAATGACAGAGGGTTATACAGGTTTTTAAGAAAACCATGAGCGTAATGAACTTGAAATCGTTGTAGAATCAAGTGATTTTGAAAGGAGTGTTTTTTAGGTTTTTGCTAGTTTCGCTAAAGAGGTCACTCCCGGTGAAGAGATCTCGGCTATTTTCTCATCGAATGAGGTGCAGGATATCCAAGAATACCACTATGCAAAGCAAGAACTTGAGAAGCTTTAAAAAAAAAACTAAGTGGGTTGTAGCATTTACTAGTTTCGCTAAAAAAGTCACTCCCGGTGAAGAGATCTCGGTTCTTTCCTCATCGAATGAGCTGCTGGATATTCATCAAGGAATACCACTATGCAAAGCAAGAACTAAAGCTACCCTTTTTGAAAAATTGATTCTACAACATCTTTTGGTTTCTTTCTTTTCATTAATCTCATTAATGAAGTCCCATCATTTAATGTTTCCTAAATATCACAGAAAAATGAAACGAAAATAGAACATACGCTTATGCCATCCGCATTCGCCATGGAGCCCCGTCATGCACCGTTAGGTTACTTAACTAACGGCAGAGCGAGGGCTGGACTAGCATGGGTGCAAAACATAAGCAACGTTTATTATATATCATATATATAATATTACATTCGTCTCACGCAGTTATATGATCACATTACAGAACCTAGCAACAGAGGCAACATATGAAATATTGGATATACTAGAATGTCCGTTTTTCAAATTTAGCCAGTAATGTAAAACACGGATTCCACGGTCGTGAAGAATAGCCAAACCCACATCCCTAAACCCCTACGAGAGCGGCAAGTAACCCTACCAATTCTAGAGTCAGAAGACCCGGTCTCAACTCCTCAAGATGGTCTTCCACTGGACTCTAGAACCCGGTTACTTGTGCTCCCAACCTTGAGTCTATCCTAATGCGGAAAAGTAAATAATATACATTAGTGTGACATCATCTTCAACCCGGATGTGCCCCAATAAAAGAATATTACATACAAAATTTCCATGAATGAAAATTGAAAAACTATCATCTCACATAAAACCCCCGGCTATTCAATCACGATGATCCAATAAAACATATCAGCGACACATAATATCACATATCATCAACGTAAGTAAATACGGGTATCCCAAATTCCGTTGACATATAGCAACGAGATTTGGGATACCCCATGTATTACACTTACGGTCGTAGAAAAGAAATGTAAAACTGCAATAATTAGAATCCGCATTTTCTTAGATATCATAAACCCGAAATATCTCATACTCCGGATTTCATGCCTAACCAGATAAACCTTGTATTTTAGTCTCAATTGAAAATACTTTTCAATTACTTAGTCGGGGATTCAACAAGATTCCCGACTACATTATCGAATACTCGTCGGAAACCTTAGTAGATGGCCGCACCCCCGATGCCGTCGACGAAGGGCACTAAGGCGGAACACCGTGGTCGCAAGCTCCCGAGTGGATGCTTTTGGCAGCGGGTTCTCCTACAGTCATAGTCACAAATTCGTCGTTCGGGTATAATTCGGCAAGGTCAAAAATTCGGATTCGGAGAACTTTTCGGAAAAAATCGGCGGGTATTCGGGAAAGATTCAGTAAGTGTTCGGGAAATGTTAGAGAAGGATTTCAAGAAAGAAATTAATATATGAGACGCTAGGTTTTGATTTTGTGAATTATTTGCTGTTTTTTGAATTATTCGCTGTTTTTTCACATAATTCGGGAATAATTCGCAAATTATTCGGCCCGCCGATTAATTCGACGATTAAGTCGGCTGATCAAAAATTCGCGAATTATTCACGAATTCGGCGAATAATTCGTGAATTATGTGACTATGCCTAAAGTCAGTTGGTCGGGACAATGGAGTGTAGCTACCTAGCAAAGTTATTTGGCAAGTATTCGCGTACAATACATGATTGCGACGGAGTTTTGATCCGAATCAAGACTCCGTGGCAACCGATTATCCGAGACTAAAATACTAGATATACAAACAAACTAGTTTTCACAAAACTAATTTAATGTGGATCCTAACTACTGTAACCATATCAAACTAAACCAGAAACAATGTTAAAAACATGACTACGAAACACTCTGTATTAGCCTCTTAATAAAATTAACATCACATGTAATTTTGGGTCAATCAAACAATACCTGAAACCCTAAAACCAAGCCATAAGAACACCAAAAAATTTCGAGACCAATTGGGGAATATTGGACTGGCCAAGCTGGTTTTTTTGTGTTTTAGCCGGGTCAAAATTGGTGAAATGGTCTCGAATTTTTCCAATGTTCTAATTGTATCTCATACAACACTCTGTGGTTGTTTAAATAATTTTTTGAGATCATTTTAAAATCGACAGAGAACAGATTTTTGAGGTTTCGGTTTCGGAGTTGTTTCGTTTCCGTGATTCTATTAACATCGTCTTATTTTCTAGTTTTGGCTCTAATACCATAAAAGTCTACCCTAGCACCATCATGAGATTCTAATGACATCAAGTATGCCAAATTCAAATTTTTATAGATGCTAAGCTAGACTAAATAAGATCTTTAACTAGATTATTAGGGTTTTAGTTTGATAATAACTAAACTAGAGAGAAGGAAAAGATTTTATACACTATAGATCAAGTCCTTTTCTTCTTTAGCTCTGTGTAGTAGTCCACGTGACTCCACTAAGCTCCAGTTCAAGTTGGATCGAGCTTGCTCCGATGACCTTCGTGCCGAAAATGATCCATCCGAAGCTCACTAGTTCAAGCTATCTCTTCACTAAACTATTTGGTGAAGGCAACACACTACACTTGAGTACTAGTCAAGTGTTAGATGGTGAAGTAGGGATTTTGGAAGCTCACAAAAATCTCACAAGTTCAATGATTCATATCACATATGAGGGTTTTGAGCTTGGAGGTGAGATGAAGAAAGTGTAGAGATCAAGAGAGCAAGAGCTCAAGAAATGGCTAAGGCATAAAGAGCTCAACCCTTGAGCAAAATGAGAGAGTGAAAATCGAATGGCTCCTTCTCTTCTCACTTATTCAAGCATGGAATAAAAATGCAATAAGAAATAGCAACCATGCTTGAATAGTGAGTCAAGAGTAATATACAAATAATAAAACCCATGCCTTGTCCGTTCCACAAATATCTCCACAATTTACACCTCATTTTCTATTTTCTAAAAATAGAAAAACATGCCATACTTCATATAATAATATATATATTTATATATATCAAATAGACATTAACATATATATATATATATATATATATATATATTAATAAAGTAATTAGTGAGCTAATGATATTAGTTAATACATAATTATATCAAATATAATTTATATCAAATTATTAAATCAACACTTGATTTAATAATCCGGTTATACCACATATGACCGACTAATATCATTTATCTGTTTATCACATTATCAAATCAACACTTGATTCGATAATCTGATTATATCACATATAACCTAACTGATAACAGATAACTGCCAGATTACAATACAGTATCACATACTCGTATTTAATCAGGCATACGCAAATATCAACATATGTGCCCTATTTCGTTTCACTTGAACCAGAAAACTTCTGTGTGGGACTCTAAAGACTCGTCAATACGCTAGCAGTAGGTGATGATCACATCAGCCACCTACAAGCCGTTAGCGGTACTATCTGGACGTAACGGCTATCCGGGTATTGAGCGATATGAAGATCAACAAGCAAGCTCGTCCATACTCTCCATGAAGCCTGTCAGTAACACTACCGTACAGTCCAGTCTCTTCGTCTGATATATCGCATATCATGTCTAGGGGTAGTAAACGTCAGACCTCAGTAACGTGATAAGTCATGCTGATGCCTGGCCTATAACGGTTCGAGAAACTACTGATAACTCTTATCAGTAAATCTCAGCAGCAGCCCTAGCCAGGGACTTCCAGTTATAGCCAATCGAGTATGGCGCAACATCAACCCCCAATACCGGGAGAGACGAAACCCCTCCTATCGCTCATTGCCTCCATATAACTCGGGACTGTACCCAAAATCCACCTGTTTGCACGTCTCCTTTGAGCGTGGTAGGGAGGAAATCAAAGCACAGTGGGAGCCACACAAGACTCTATGACGATCTCGGGTCTACAGACTAATCTATACCAGTGTCACCGGAGGACTGCTATCTGACGATAGGTATACTACCAACTAGGAGTCCTCGGCGAGTCCTGTTCAGTGTACCCATTCTTCAATGAGCACATGTGTACAATCTTTGATGTCACACACCAATGGTTGTGGGATCAACTATCGCTCTCTAAGGGACAAGAAACGTACACACTAGTCTACTCTAGAATATTGATGCCCTAGTCTAGATATTCTCTCAACTAGGAACATATTAAAGGATGTACTTTTGGACCACCTGGCCCCACTAGTATGATCTCATCATAATCCCGGTAGTCAAGTACATATCCTAAGGGCTTTATCAACATGTGAGAGCAAGACAGTAAAAAATACCAATCAACATGTTAAGACAAAGAGTAACCAGATAGCATACTATCATGTTGAGCAAGAAAGTCCTCTATATATATGTCCAAGTATCCACTATAATATAAATCACATGTACAATAATGGCCTCTAGGGCATATATATTCCTAACAGGTGTACCCCTCGAACAAACTGTTCGACAAGCCCAATTCTACAAAAATATTTAGGATATTCCTGGGACTCAGCGAAAGATGCCCAACGGAAAGATGGAGACAACCGGGCTCGGATACGTTCGGTCCAAGAAACGGGAGCAGATCTACAGTTGCCACGCCGTAAACAGCTCAAGTGAAGGGGAAAACGCTCTTCCAAATAGCTGTGACGTAAAATCGGAGCAAGATCCCGCTCTAAAGACGTTAAGTCCGTCACTGGAAGAACAAATTGACAAGTTAATAAAAAAAGCTTGTCAAACGAGCTGGGATAATCACAGCCGTGAAATGGCCATATATGAAAAGGCCAAGACACAGCGTCTCAGTCAGCAATCTGTGGAGATAGTAGACCGTAATGCTCTTCACCCCCGGCCCGCTACATGTTCTCACGAAAAGGGTGGAAGAAAAAACAAGGCCAAGAGTGCAAACAACGTTCGAAGATAACAAAGCGGACCAAAGACGCCGTTCAATCGAGAAAATCTCGATTGGAGCCCGTTTTTTATAAGGAAGATGGGTCGGGAATATTCTTTTCCTTAAGACAAGATAAGGAAAATATTCAACCTTGTCATGAAACACCAAATGATGAAACTTCCGAAATCTCGGCACCCCAAACAAATAAACGAAGACCATCATCCGGAGTATTGCTCCTATCACCGAGTAATAGGTCAACCCCTTAAAGACTGCTTCACCTTCAAAGATTGGGTAGAAGACCAGTATCGACGAGGCAGGTTTATGTTATCCGATAACTGGAAGGTTACCCCGCCGCAAAAGCACAAGCTAAAAAAGGACCTATACCGTCAGGATAGGACCAGCTCAACATCAAGAATGGAAGCGAACTCGTGTCTGCCATATGATAACACTCTCAAAAGATGGAGGGCACGAGACTATGAATAATCTCTACAGATGCTTCGCAAATGAAGATGAGGATGAAGTGACCTCAGAGTTTCCACCAGCACCAAAAGAGCTGGAAGAAGGGATACACACCACGGCGGACAACCTAAGAAAAATTGACTTAGGGACTAAAAATGATCCGAGACCAACGTTCGTTAGTGGGCTGTTATCTGAAAAACAGGTGACCACGCTAAAAGACGTGCTCATGCAGTATAGAGATTGCTTCGCCTGGAACTACTCTGAAATGCCGGGTTTAGATCCAAAGGTGGCAGTACATAAACTGGCTCTATCACCGGAAATAAAACCAATCAAACAGGCACCGAGAAGAATGCGACTCGAACTTAAGATGGGCATCAACGCTGATTTCAGGAAACTAATTAACTCCAGCTTCATCAAATAAGTTCAATATCCTGACTAGATCGCTAACATCATTCCAATGATGAATAAAAATAGAACGATGCGCATCTGCGTGGACTTTCAGGACCTCAACAAAGCTTGCCCAAAGGATGACTTCCCAGTTCCTATTACCGAATTGATGATCGATAACACGTCTACCCATGAGGTCTTCTCCTTCATAGATGGATCTTCAGGATACAACCAAATAAAAATGCATCCTGAAGACCAAAAGCATACTGCCTTCCGAACCCCACTGGGCATATTCTTCTATAAAGTGATGCCTTTCGATTTGAAGAATGCTAGTGCTACCTACCAGAGGGCTATGACAAAGATCTTCGATGACCTCGTCCACAAGATCGTCGAATGCTATATCGATGACCTTGTGGTAAAGAGCAAATCTCATGAGGAACATTAGGAACATCTAAAAATAGTGTTCCAACGTATTCGGAAGTACAATTTGAAGATGAACCCTCTAAAATGCGTGTTTGGAGTTTCCTCGGGCAAATTCTTAGGATTCATCATACGTCACCCGGGTATCGAAATCGATCCCTTAAATATCAAGGCGATTATGGAAATGCCCACGCCAAGAACCCTCAAACAATTGCGGTCTCTCTAACGAAAGCTCATGTATATCCGGCGATTCATAGCCAATCTCTCCGGAAAATACCATCCCTACAGTCATTTGATGAAGAAGGGGACCCCGTTCAATTGGGATCAAAAGTGTCAAAACGCACTGGACGAAATTAAGCAATACCTGCAAAATCCGTCGGTATTGACTGCTCCGGTTAATGGTAAAACCCTTATCCTATATAAAACAGCCCTTGAGGGTTCTTTAGGCGCATTATGGGCACAAGAGAATGATCAGGGGAAGGAGAGAGCTCTGTGCTATTTGAGTCGGGTTCTCCTGAGCGCAGAAAACAACTATTCCCCCATCGAAAAGCATTGCTTGGCACTCATCTTCGTAATAACGAAGCTCAGACGTTACGCCTTGGCACATGAGGTCCATCTTATATTGAAAGTGGATCCTCTCAAGTATCTAATGTCAAGGGCCATACTAACAGGAAGGCTTGCCAAATGGGCCCTCCTCCTGATGGAGTTCTCGATAACTTATCGTCCCTTCAAAGCAATGAAAGAGCGGGCCATTGCCGACTTTCTCGCGGAGCATCCGATACCAGCTGACTCCCCATTAAATTGCAAATTGCCAGACGAACATGTGTTTGACACAATCGAAGAAGAAAATGATTCCCAATGGGAACTCTATTTCGATAGAGTATCTTCCATGAAATGGTGAAAACAAAACACCCCCATAATCAAAGCCGGGGTGGGCCGATATCGCATTACGCTCTCTCCTTAATAGAACCAAGGACTAATAACGAAGCTAAATATGAAGCTTTGATAGCAGGTCTCGAGATCGCTATCGACATGGGAATCAAAAACCTTCTCATATATGGAGATTCCCAGCAATTGTTAGCCAAGTAAATGGCGACTATCAGACATGTAAGCAAGAGTTGATAAAGTATGGCGAAAGAGTGCAGTAATTGCTGACACAAATCCCTTCCTATACCGTGTAAAGTATACTGCGTGCAGAAAACAGCAAGGCGGATGCATTGGCCAAATTGGCTAAGAAATTGGTCGATGAAGACCTCGATGACGTGAGGATCATTGTGCAAAGCCGCAGGGTTCTAGCGCCAACAGAAATATCTTCAGAAGACCTAATAGAGCCATCCGAAAGAAAAAACGACCGAACAAGTAACCCTTCAAATAAAGGACGAAGAAAAGGTCAAGGACTAGAGGGAAGTCTTCATAGACTACTTCAAGTCCCAACGAACGCCCGAAAATGCGTCGTTTAGACATCAACTCATGAAAAGAGTCTTGTCCTTCGCCTTCGCCAATGATACTCTATATAAGAGATCGTTCGACTGTTTATGGCTAAGATGCCTGGGGCCGGAGGAAGCAAAGAAAGTTATCAAAGAAATTCACAACGGACTCTACGGTTCTCACCAAGCTGGACCAAAGATAATGCTGAAGATAAAAAGAATGGGTTACTATTAGCCCACAATGATTCGGGGCTGTCTTGAATATATGAAGCAGTGTCACTCGTGTCAAATTACGGGGATTTCATCCATCAACATCCAAATCCTCTATACCCGAAGTGGCTAGCGGCCGTTCGAAATATGGGGAACCGATATAATTGTCCCAATTGAACCGGTATCATCCAAAGGACATCGGTTCATATTAGCAACAACTGACTACTTCTCTAAATGGGCAGAAGCAGTACCACTGAGGGAGGTGAAAACGAAGAATATCCTCTATTTCTTCAAAACCCATATCATCTATCGGTTTAGAACTCCATGACGGATATTCTCGGACAATGGACCAGCTTACAGAAACCATAAAATAAGTCGCTTCGCACAGCAACATAAAATAGATTGGAGATACTCTTCAGCCTATAATCCTCGGGCCAACGGTCTAGCTGAAGCTTTCAACAAGACCTTGATAAAGATTATAAAGAAAAAAGTTTCCAGAAACAAAAAGGACTGGCACGAAAGGCTGCACGAAGATCTCTGGGCGTACCGAATAACGTTCAAGACGACCACTAATACAACACCATACGCATTAGTGTTCGGCACGGAAGCAGTGCTCCCGTTGGAAATTGAACTCCCCTCTCTACGAGTAGCAGTTCGATACGAGCTAATAAATGAAGAAAATGCTCATCTTAGGCTTGAGGGGCTCAACGCTCTCAACAAAACTCGCCTTATAGCGCAACAAAATCTGGAGACTTATAAGGCAAGGATGACGTAGTCATACGAAAAATTAAGCAGGCCGAGAACATTCCGCCCAAGCGAACGCTAACTAGTCATCAAAAGACCAATGATCCCCAATCGTGCAAAACGGGAGAAGTTCTAGCCGAACTATGAAGGCCCATACATCATAGACAAAATCTACCAAGGTGAAGCCTACCTGCTCATGGATATGCATAGTGAAAGACCCTTCCAGTCAATAAACGGTCGATTCCTCAAAAAATACTACACTTGACGAGTCACAACTTAGGGCAATGATAGATGATGACGCTTGTGTCTGCTCGCTATCTTCCTAAATCGGAACTCTAAAAGTAGTATCCAAAAAGCCCTATTGCCTCAAAAAAATGGTGACCACAGACTGAGATGTCCCTAAACTAATATGGACCGAAATGTCCTTAAACTAACATTCATCCCCAAAATGGGAATGTTGGACTGAGATGTCCCTAAACTAATAAGAGACCAAAACGTCCTTAAACGAATATTGGACTGAAATGTTCTTAAACTAACAATGGACCGAAACGTTCTTAAACTAATATTCATCCCAAAAATGAGAAGGTTGGACCGAAACGTTCTTAAACTAATACTCGCCTTAAAAATGCTGATAATGGACCGAAATATTCTTAAACTAATATTCATCCCCAAAACGGGAATGCTGGACCGAAACGTTCTTAAACTAATCTTCGTCCCCAAAACGGGAATGTTGGACCGGAACGTCCTTAAACTAGCATTTTGCCTAAAAATATGGCGATAAAGGACCGTCATGTCCTTAAATTCACACGTTTAGCCCTACGGTAAACCCCATATCGGTTACCGTATACAATTCATGGGTATAAACGATTCATAACTCTCTCGGGTCCCACGTGATGTAGTCCTTTGAAAAAGGCCGGGACCTACAGCTAATAGTGTGTTACCTTGTGGGCCGCCTAAAAAAGGGTATGTCCACAAGAGAAATAGGCACAAGTGAAAACCCGAAAGGACGCCTTGAGTAAAAATAGTGGGACTGCCAGCGAGCTAGTGAAAACCCGAGAAGGCGCGAACTCGTAAAAAAAAAACCTGCGTGAGATCCTCATGACTCACAAAAGAAAAACACACTTAGGAATCCCCACGATTCTTAAGGAGAAATTACACTTGCGAGATCCTTACGACTGGTAAGGAGAATTTCCCCCTATGAGACCCTCACGGCTCATAGAATTCAAAAGACTTAGGCTACAAATATAAACCTGTTTCCTAAGCCATCGTTGCCCTACAAGTAGTCCAATATTAACTCTTGTATACAATCCACGGACATGAACAAAATATGTTCCCATAAAGTTCCACCGATTGTGAGAAATACCCCCATATGGTGAACGACACTTGTAAGTCCTTTCGACTTATAAGGAGAAAACTCTCTGGTAAGATCCTTATGACTTACAAGAGAAAACACACATAGGAACCCCATGATTTCTAAGGAGAAAATACACTTACGAGATCCTCACGACTCGTAAGAAGAAATACCTTTATGAGACCCTTACGGCCCATAAAGTCAAAAGGCCTTAGTTAACAGGATCTTAACCCTGCTTGCTAAGCCACCTTTGTTCAAATCGACAAGGGCAAATGATGATTCACTCCTGGGAATATTCCAGTTGTAGCAATGTTGATACCACAATGGGTATCAGGACCAAGTCCCCAAATCGCAATAAAAATCAACGAGCAAGAACTATGCATATAAAAACAGCCGAAATGTTTGGACAACTCGCAATAAAAACAGCGAGTAAAGTTATATAAAAAATGAAATAGTCGAAATGATTGAGCACCGCGACAAATAGCCGAAATGATTGGGCAATCGCGACTTTCGCGATATAAAAAGCTGAAAAGATAGAGCATCGCGGAAAGAAAAAATGAAACTTTTCTGCCCTGCAAGTATGTCCATATTAACTCTTGTATACGATCCATGGGCATAAATAAAGGAAAAGAGACCAAATTCTCCCACCACGCTTCGTAAAAAGAAGAACCAAGTCTTGACGGTACATATAAAACCTAGAGACTATCCCTGTGTCCCCTCTCCTCATTCCAGCAGGGGCAGACACAACAATCAAATAAAAGTGAAGTGATGGTAAAATCCTAGTTTCAGGTCTTAATGGCAACATCTAAAGCCTAGAGACTATCCCGGTGTTCCTTCTCATTTCGGCAGGATGCAGACGCAATGCCATCATTAAAAAAGAAAAAACCAAGGGTCAAAGAAAAAATGAAGTAATGGAAAAATCCTAACTCCAAGTCTTGACGGTTCATATACAACCTAGAGACTATCCCGGCGTTCCCCTTCATTTCAGCAGGATGGGAACGTAGCTATCAAATGAAATTGGAGCAATGGCATATTCCTAGTTCCGGACTTTAATTACAATAAATATAGTATAGAGATCCTACAGATGTCTACCCTACTTCAGCAAAGAATCGGTGCAACATCATCAAAGCAAAACGAAGTGACGGCATATTCCTAATTTCGGGTCTTGACGGCAGTATACACATAGCCTAAAGACCGTTGGAGATCATCCCACCCCAGAAGGGTGCAGTTATGACTCATCGAGGCTCCAAATTGAACCTAAACTCAGGTAAAAAGCATCATGGCTTATTCCTAACGCTTGCTCTTCTGACGGTAATATGATCTAAGGAGATTGCTTGAAGACGTCTTGTCCAGCCCCCGAAGGAATCAGAGACACGACAGCAGGGCTACTCGAACAGCGGATTAAAGATTGCATATCAAGGAATACGTCAGCCAACCCGATGGTACCACGGACTAAAACCCTAGTACCACAAACCTAACGGACCCCTGTCGTAAAAGAATGAGACTCATCTAAATACAACATTAGGACAAGTTTGCCTGTAAACCCAATGGAGGTAAACTACAAACTCCGAAATGAGTACGTAAACTAAAGACTCTGAAATGAGTGAATAAATTACTAACTACGAAATGAGTACATAAACTAGAGACTCCGGAACGAGTGAATAAACTACAAACTCCGAAATGAGTATATAAACTTGAATAAACTACAAACTCTGAAATGAGTACATAAACTAGATACTCCGAAACGGGTGAATAAACTACAAACTCGGAAATGGGTACATAAATAAGAGACTCTGAAATGAGTGAATAAACTACAAACTCCGAAACAAGATAAACAAAAAAAGAAAGTGCAGATATGAAAGAAAAAAATGGGCTTATCATTCATTATCGGGACCCGGTTCTTGTTTACAAAACAAAGTGCCACACGGAACAAAGTGTTACACCAATTGTCATGCCAAGGGGGCTGGGGCTACCACTTGAATCCGTAGGGACCACTTCTTGAGTCCGTGGGACCCACCATAGAACAATGGGGAATTTTCGGAATACATTCTGAAAGAGGACCGAGCTGCATTATAAATGTAATACTACCACCCTCAATTACAGAGGCGCCTTTTAAGTGAATCGGCACTACAGGAGCTTGAAAACTCTGTAGTTAAGCGTGCTCAGGCCAGGGAAGTCTTGGGATGGGTGACCTCCTGGGAAGTGGCCCCTGGTCGGGTTCAGTTCGCTCTAAAGGACAAAACCGTGCGGTTTCGGCCAGAGCGGACAATACCATCTGTACTGGGGCATGGGGTATTACATTTATGGTGGCCCATGCAGGTCCCTCAGTAGTAGGTCTGTTGTTCGAGGACGAACCATTGTTCAAAGGTGGGGAGAATGTCAGGACCCGGTTCTTGTTCATGGAACAAAGTGTCATACGGATCAAAGTGCCATGCCAATTGTTATGCCAAAAGGGCGGGGGCCACCTCTTGAGTCCGTGGGACCCACCATAGAACAATGGGGAATCTTCAAAAAGTAGACAGAAACGGTCCAACCATAGAACAATGGGGAACCTGGCTCCATGATTCTATCTTCACTTTTGAAATAGAAGACTGGGTGATCTGATATCTCAAATACTACCTTCCTCTAACGGCAGTCAATAGTAGCATAGAATACTCCCAGCCAATCCATTCCCAACACAACATCAAAATTTGGTATGTCCAGTACTTTGAAATTTGCGTAGAATTCTCGACTGCAAACTACAACTGGGCACTGATCATACCCCAAAGTTGCCTTCAAGACTCTATTCCCGGAACTGACATTCTAGATTAAAATGGGTGGCTTCACGAGAATTGTGTACGTTCTCACAAATCGTTGTGACATGAACCAGTGTGAAGCTCCAGTGTCGAAAAGTGCAAGTGCAGGAAGGGTGGCTACTAGTATAATATCTAAGTTGTGTGAGATCGTGTTTAGATATAGGAAAAGTATAACGATACACAAGGATGAAAAGGTTGAAAGGATGGGGGAATTTACTAGTGATGACTTGTCCTATGGCTTCGGCCTCCTCGACCGTCATTGTAAAAGCCTGTCGTCTCGGTACATTCCTCCATGACGGAGGCAACTCAAAGATCGCAGCACCCCTGACCAAGCTCATACGTAAAGACGAAGCATTCGTGTGGTTAGAAGCATGTGAAAAAGCTTTTGCAGAACTCATGTCGAGGTTAACCTCTGCTCCTATCCTCGTAATACCGGATCAATCTAGCGGAATCGCCGTGCATTATGATACATTCGGTAAAGGATTAGGATGTGTTCTACACCAGCATAGAAAGGTTATGGTTTTTGCATCAAGACAACTAAAGGTTCATAAGCGCAACTATCTAACATATAATTTGGAATTGGCAGTCGTCATCTTCGCACTCAAGATTTGGCGCCACTATCTCTTGGGAGAACGAGTGGATATATACATTGACCATAAAAATCTGAAGTATGTATTTACTCAGAAAGAAATCAGCATGCGGCAGAGAAGATGGTTAGAACTCATGGCGGATTTCGACATCAACCTACAGTATAAACCTGGAAAGGTGAACGTAGTTTTAGATGCCCTTAGTCACCATTCATTAGCAATAAACCTCACCGCTCAGTGGAAGCTATAGCAAGAACTGCATGGATTAAAGATTGAAGTAGTTGTGCCAGGTAACACTTCATCTTTGATAAACTTACAAGTCCAATCCACTCTTGTAAATCAGATCAAGGCAGCTCAAGCAAATGATGCCAAGCTACAAAAGATCCGAGAACAAATATAAAGTGGATTACGAACTGACTTCATCATCCATAAAGATGGATCCTTACGATCTGGAAGCCGTTTATGTGTACCAGTCGGCTCTGTCTGAGAAGAGTTGATGAAAGAAGCTCACAGCTCTCCATATTCGGTACACCCCAGTGGTACGATGATGTACAAGGATCTACGGTAACACTATTGGTGGCATGGAATGAAGCGCGAAGTAGCAAAGAGCATAGCAAAGTGTCTAGTGTGTCAGCAAGTGAAGACTGAACATCACAAAACTGCCGGTATACTTCAGCCGTTACCAATCCCAGAATGGAAATGGCAGCACATTACCAAGGACTTCGTGACTGCTCTCCCTCGCAGCATAAAGGGTAACGACGCAATTTGGATTATTTTGGATCGACTCACCAAATCAGCTTGTAGAGTTTTCATACAACAACAGCTATCAAGCAAGCATTGGGATGTCACCATTCGCAGCACTCTACGGATAGAAATGTCGTTCCCCGTTGAATTAGGACGATATTGGAGATCGTGAACTCCTTAGACCAGAGATGATCGTGGCAACTGTGTACGTAGTTCACACGATCAGGGAAAGGATGCAAATATCCCAAGACCGACAGAAGTATTGGGTAGATGCAAAGTGCCAACATCTGGAATTCCAACGTGGAGACCAAGTAGTTCTGAAGATCTCTCCAAACAGAGGAGTGATACGTTTTGGCAAGAGGGGTAAACTAAGTCCAAGGTATATAGGACCGTTTGACATACTCAAACGAGTTGGAGAAGTGGCATACCGTTTGGCACTACCACCCTCATTAGAAGGAGTGCACAACGTGTTCCACATATCCCAGCTACGATGATATGTGAGCGACCCCAGCCACATACTTGATCACTCAGAGCTCACGGTACAAACTGACCTAACATATAAGCTATAACCAGTTGAGATCCTGGACCGAAAGGTGAAAACATTACGGAACAAGCAGGTAAACTTGGTCTGAGTGATGTGGAGAAAGGATTCGCCAAGAGAATCACCTTAAGAAAGAGAAGAAGATATGCATGCACGATACACTTACCTTTTTGAAAATTACTCTATGTAATTGTAAATTTCGAGAAAGAAATTTTTATAAGGAGGGTAGAATATAACAACTCTGAAATCACTGTACAGGAATTCTTGTTATTGTACAAAAAAGGGGTATTACAGCTTGTGTACAAGTTATAAATTAAAGTTGTTTAATAAAAGCTACAAGCAACTTGTAACTCACTGGTAAAGCCTCTGCACTGCTATGACATAACCTGTGTATTCGATTCTCATCAGACACAATTAATTTTAGATTTTTCTTTTTAATTTTTTGGAAACCCAAGAGTTGCACGTGCAATACACGGAAAAATGAAAAGTTTCAAAAAAATCAAACAGGCGCAATGAGGTGTACACAACCAACTTAACACGTAGCACGAATCTCGTAGCAAGGCCTCAAGATTCGACCGCCCAAACTCACAAAATGGCCGGTGCCGACGGTCCAAAATGCCTCAATCACCTCCGTGCTTTGCACACTTGTCTCTTCGACTCCACTTAACTCTCCTGCACTGTTTGATTTTCCTGCAATCAAACAGAGACTCTTCAATTCACCATTTAAAATCTTTTTAATGCATTTTAATCCAAAATTTTAATTCCCAAACCCTGATTCTTCACTATAAATACCACCCCATGTCCTAACTCCCCTCTATTCTGAAAATTTCTAGCAAAATCATCCCAAAATTTCCTAAGTGCAAGTGGAGTTAGCAACCAAGCTACTTCCATCGAAGATCGAAACCGATTTCGGAGCTTCCGCGACGCCACGAAGCCCCTCCTTTTTCTTTACTCCTTTCTCGAAATTATAAAGTCGCAAGTCCCCTTCCTCCCTTTTATTTCATCTCAAATCATCTCGTAAAAATATATCGGTAAAAGTGGAGTTACCTCCGATACATGTTGCTTTAACCTTGGAAATCCCTCTTTAAAGCAAAATAGGTCAAACTAACTTTCTCGCGCTACTTGTAACTTTGCTTACAATCTTTTAGTTTTGAGTTTAACCAAAAAAAATTTGTGAAACTATCATATAACGAACTTTTCATTAAAATACCATGAACTTTAGTATAACCCTCATTTTCAATAATTGTTAAATACCTTTAGGAAAGACTTCATGGGATAACGACCCACCCCACACGTACACTATGGTTTCATAGCACGGTACTCTAAATATATAGCTATTTTAAAGAATAAGCTTTTCATTAAAATACCACACCTTTTCAAAACGGGTTTTTTTAGTCAGTATTTTGTAATCCTTGGCAAATACGCCTCTACAACTCTCGTTAAGAGACCCGCTAATGGATAGTGTAGATTATCACACATTCTTGGGATAGTAGAGCGAGATACAGAACTCCTCACGGAGTATTCGATCTCGAAAGGAAATAAAATACGGTTTTTAAGAAATGCGACTTTTCTAAATAAAACTAATTTTTGAAAAAAATTATATAAAAATATGAATCTATATTTTTAATAAAACATATAAACTATATTTAAAAAATGAAAGATTAAACTTTGAAAGTTTCCAAAAGACCTAGTTTTCAAAAAAATACCATAAACTTTTAAAAGCTAATTTTTTATCATTAAAATACCACAATAATTAAAATACATGACCATGAAAACCCTAAATCTTGTAAATCACCCTCGAGATTATTTTTAAAACAATATTAACATATTTTTCATAAATACCCCTCGAGATATGCAAACAATATTTTAAGAACTATAGAATTAACATAGGCTTAAGCGGAATCATTTCTCTTGAGCCCCAGAGAGCCGGAGAAAGTGAGTGCTTTCCTATTCAGGTTAGACAACTTAACGGAGTTATCAATGGCAATTGTCTTGGAAAAAGACACAAATCCCGCCGTCTATGTGCAGCAGTTGCCGATTACTCCCGAACCTAAGAAAAATTCAAGAGTTAAATCTGTTCACAAGTTTCTAACTCCAACATGAATCCAAACTCAAACCAGAATCCAAAAATCAAACTTGAACTTGAATACTTGATCATGAACATGAACACTCGAAATCAATTTAAACTCAAACTTGTATACTTGACTCGACTTGATCGAACCATGGTTATAACCTAACATGAATACCTGAATACATGATTACATCTTGAACATGAACTTGTACTTTTTATATCCATGGATTCGGTCAAGACCTATAATCTTAATCTATACAAATACAATACGCGGGGATAAAGGGGTAGATTGGTACGGAACGTACATCGTGGCACGAGAGGTCACTTAAAAGACACCTACATGAATTCACGTGCCGTTGTCTTGTGGGTTATGGCGGGGCCTTATACTACATGTTACCATAGTCCATGGAGTAAGATGGATTCCTCTCAAATACACGAATACATTCTTTATCGAACTACAAACAACCACGTTAGAATAACTATCATATACCTGTGGATAATCATATACAACTGTACCTGTCATCTGTTCATTACATACTAACTTCTCTTACTTCTTTTGGGACTTACCGAGCGCTAGTTCACTGACGACATTCCTTTCTGTTTCTTTCGTTGGAATGTTCGTCAGGAGGACCAGACTCTGAAGAAATAGAGCCGAGCCCGGAGAACTTGGACCAGCTTGCTGCTCAGCCAGACTACTAGCTCTTTCCAGCATGCACTTACTTTCAGTATACCAATATTTAGGCATTTGCTTTTATTATTGTATCTTTTATTTCAGACAGTTTTATGTAAAGTAGAATGTAAATAAAGTTGTTGTTTCATTTTATTACTCTTGTCATTCTTGTTCATTATTATATTGCTTAATTACGCTTAACGTATTTCCGTAAATACGTTGCGGGTTTGACACGTCACCGTTTCCGTCTACTGGGAAGCAGTGCGTGACAGGTTTTGTTGGTGGCCCATGCAGGTCCCTCAATAGTAGGTCTGTGGCTTGAGAACGAACCATTGTTCAAAGGTGGGGAGAATGTCGGGACTCGGTTCTTGTTCACGGAACAAAGTGCCATACCAATTGTCATGCCAAAGGGACGGGGGGCACCTCTTAAATTCATAGGGGCCACCTCTTGAGTCTGTGGAACCCACCATAAAACAATGAGGAATCTTCGGAACACATTCCGAAGGAGGACCGAACTGCATTATAAATGTAATGCTACCACCCTCAATTACAGAGGCGCCTTTTAAGTAAATCGGCACTACAGCAGCTTAAGAACTCCGTAGTTAAGCATGCTTGGGCCAGGAAAGTCTTGGGATGGGCGACCTCATGGGAAGTGGCCCCAGGTCGGGTCCGGTTCGCTCTAAAGGATAAAACCGTGCGGTTTCGGCCAAAGCGGACAATACCATCTATACTGGGGCATAAGGCGTTACATTCATACTTCAGAAAAGATTACACAGTGATGATAATAACGACTAAAAAAACGCTACTACGTCATCTTAGGTCTACAATGGCAAGACACTGAACTCTGGATATGGATTCTCAAACTCAAAAGTAAGTTTAAGCAATGCACGCTCAGCCTCATCGACCATTTTTTTGTGCATCTTCTCTCAGATGCAAGCGTCAGGGTCACCACTGATGTTCTCCACCCTATGATATGCGGATACTATTGCTTTCTGCTGAAAGACGTGGTGCAGGATGGCAATGAGATTATCTCTCCCTTTCTTTGAGATCAACCCCATCAAGTACACTGAATGTACCTTATCCTCAGCGTCATCGAGCGCTTGGAGCGGCATAACCTCAAGACGTCCGGGTAAAGCCTCCCAACTCGACACAATGATGATCTTTAAAAGGGCATAGCGGCAGGGGAGCAATCGACCGTTGTAATCATCAAAGCGACGCATCGCCTCGTCGCATTGGACGTCAGTAAACCCCTAGCCATGACAGTGGCCTTGGATGTGAATCTCCTCATAAGAGATAATCTCTTCAAGATCATATAGATGACCAGCCATGGAACCTGAAAAGAAAAACCAGTGGAGGGTTAGCGATTAAAATACTAAAATCGCTACATTCTAAAGGAAAATCAGTGGGCCCCACAAAATCAAAGTGATAGCTCATCAATGATAAGACATGCGCCCATTATGAGAATCCAAAAGAATTCTCATTAAATAAATAGTCCCATTAAATAGTGGAGTCAAAAACTCCCAATATTCTCGAAAAGCGAGTTATGTTGAAAATAACAACAGATTCAAATCTGTAAAAAGAGTATTAAAATCCTAAAAAGGAATAGGAAGAGGAATAAAATTTTCAAAAGTTCCAAAATTTCTCAGAACTAAGCTCTGTAAGACAAAATGGAATTAAAGTTCTCCAATAATGGGATTAAATCCCAGAAATCCCCCATGCTGGAAGACAGATAGGAAATATAATGGAATTGAATTCCAGAAACCCTCGAAAATCAGGATCAATGATAGGGTAAAACCTTAAGCAGAGAAACAATGATTCTCAAGAATGCCCATTAATTTAAGGTCTACGGTCTACTCAAAAAATAAGGGGAAAAGTTCTTTTTTGAGATCTCTAAAAGATCATTTCAAGAAAAGAGCCAAGCTCTGTTAATGGGATAAAAGCCAAACAAAAAAGGGAGTCTTTTAAGAGCTAAGCTCTGACCATAATCATTATCAAAATTTTTGGCAGAGTTTAACTCTAATCAAAAGGAGTTCTATGGGCAGAGATCTAAGCTCTGAAATGAGAATTAAATTCTCAAGGAAGAAAGAAACTTAAGGAAGATGATGAGACAGCAATCATTTTAAGGGCCAAAGGCCCAATTTATAGGACATAGGGAGGACGATTCAATTTCCTAGAAGATTCTATGGTGGTATAAGTGACACCGTTGCACTCACGTGTGAGCCACGTGAGAACAACGGTGGGGGCATTGTTCCTCCAATATTTAAACATAATAAAAAGAGTTAAGCTCTGTTAAAGTTTAATGAAGCAGTGCCTCACGTGGCCCCCACGAGGGCGCCAGCACCAACGCCAACCCCTTAGAATTAAATCCTATGGTGGCACCGCACATGAACCTCACGCGGGCGCTAATGTGCAAAGCACAGGAGCGCCTATCATATATAAGAATTAAATTCTTAAGTGGCGCACATGTGCATAACACGTGAGCGCCGGCGCCCAAGTAAAATCAAGTAGAATTAAATTCTATATGGAGATATTTCCCTATAAATTGGGATACTCTCCGTTAAACAAATCTGTTAGATTAAAGATCCAATGGTGATGATAAATCATCAAAAGATTGAATAAAATTCTATTAAGGTATTCCCCTAATCTTTCTAAATGAGAAGGATATTTTCTGTTGAACAGAAAATTGTTAGATCAAATATCCAATGAGATGGGAAAATATTTCCCTATATTTTTCTAAACAAAGAAAGATGTGCTATGTATAACAAAGAGCCATTGGATTAAAAAAATCCAATGGTGATTAAAAACACACCGCTTGACAGAATAAAATTCTGTATATAGGAAAATATTTCTCTAATCTTGAAGATATATTCTATAAAACAAAAATCAATGGATCAAAAATCCAACGGTGGATAAAATCCTCTGAACAATTTTGAGACCGATTAAATCAATTGGAATCTCTCAATGAGAGATTTTCTCAAAACTAATTAACAATTTGCTTCTACCATATAAAGGATCCGAGACTTCAAGTCTCAAAAACAGACGGAGACATATAGAGAAAACCCCCCATAAACTTTTGCAAAAAAAAATACATAAGGCTCTCAAAAACAACAGAGCATTTAATTCTCAAGAAAGAAGAAAATCTTCCTCCTCTCAAACCCTAGGTAAAGAAACCACAGAGATCAAAACATCTCCTTTATCTATCATAGCATATCTAAGAGTTTAACCCTTCTCAAGAACTTAGTTCTTTCTCTGGATTTGAGATCCACAAGACAAGTCTCCCATAAGTTGAGAATTTAATTCTCATCGGGACTATCTTGTTCTTGAAGAATCAAAAATTCAGAAAAGAACTTGGTTAAAAAGAATGAAAGAAAATAAAAAGAACCTATCTAATAGGAATTTAATTTCTCTGAAAATAGGGTTTAACCCTAAAATAAACTTAGTTCTTATAAGATAAAAAAACATAAGAACTTAGTTCTTAAAGAAAACCCGATCCCAGATTTTCAAAACAAAGATCTTGGTGATCATTAATGGTTAAAATGACATTAACAGAGATTCAATCTCTAAAAAAAGAATAAAATGGATTAGCGTCTCGCGTGCTTCCCACGTGGGCGCCCCCAACAGCGTCCAGCGCCTCACGTGAAAAACACGTGGGCATCCAAAACAGAGGGCCGGTGCCTCACGTGAAACACACGTGAGCGCCGAGTAAAGTGCTTAGCACTTCATGTGCAGCCAAAATGACTGAGTACTTAGTATTGATTGGGCAGCGCCCAGCGCCTCATGTGAAACACACGTGGGCGCTCAACAAAATAAATGGGGTAGCGCCACACATGTTTCTCACGTGGACGCCATATAAAAAGTGCTTAGCACTATATATGTATTCGGTCAAAATGACTGAGTGCTTAGCACTGATTGGGCAACGCCCATAACTGAAGGCTTCACATGATACTTATGTGAGCGCCAAAGCTTTAAACAAGTGCCTAGCATTTTTGCATAAAAAAAGGGGGCCGAACAAACAGAGCCCAAATAAGTGCTTAGCACTTTTGAACAAAAAAACTGAGTAGACTAAGCCCAAATTGGCTAAGTCTCTTTAAAAAGTTTTCTGGCAGCTGAGTCCAAATGCTATGTTGTTGGATCTTAATAAAATGATTCTGAAAATACTGCTAAGTTGATCTTAGTCTCAAACATGACTAACATATCCTTAGTTAAAAATAAATTGAACCCAAATGCTCATGTATTTAAGTTGATCTTAATCTCAAACTAAATTAACTGTCTTTAAATAAAACAAAATATTTTTGAACTAAGGGAACATACAACCTAAGTTCAAAACCCAAATCTAAAATATACGGATTTGGACTGATCCGCGCCCTACGGGCGACGACATAAACTAGTCTACGAATACAATTCACGGGCAACCAAAACAAATAAAATACACACGACACGAAGTGAACTGCTGGAGCAATAGAAAGTGGTTATTGCAACACGATAACGCCTGCAGGGAAGAACGTCCCCACAATTAAAAAAAACTCACAAATGAGGAGGAATCCGATGAAGTCTGCTACAATGGTCGCATCTATCCAAACCTCCGATATATGGTACCATAAATCAACTTGGTATTTTCGGAGAGATGGATGGATATGTCCAAATAGTATCTGCCCCAAATTCAGGCAAGACGTTCAATCCCAGTTCGTCTCTGTTTTCGGCAGTAAACACTAACGAACCCCTATCAAAAAAGGGGGTTATCTATATTTCACGTTAGGATACACCTACGAGATCCTCTCGACTCATCTCGACTCATAGGGAAAAATGTCTTTATAAGACCCTCGAAGCTTATAAAGGTGAAAAGCCTTAGGTGACGGGAATATCAACCTGTTTCCTAAGCATTGTTGCCCTACAAGAAGGTCTAAACTGACACTTGTAAACTATCCATGGGCCACATTCTCCAAATCCGCATACCGATGAGAAGGAGAAGCCACTTACGAGTCTTCTCAACTCGTAAGGGAAAAATTCTCTTGCAAGATCCTTACGACTCTCAAGAGAAAACACATTTAGGGGTCCTCAGAACTTCTAAGGAGAAAATACACCCACGAGATCCTCTCGACTCATAGGGAGAAATATCTTTATGGGACTCTCACGGCTCATAAAGATGAAAAGCTTTAGGCGACAGATCTAAATCTGTTTCCTAAGCATCACTGCCCTACAAGGAAGTCAAGAATGACCCTTGTATACTATCCACGGGCCACATTCGTCAAAGTTACATGCCAATGAAATGAATAAGATACTTATGGGTCCTCATGACTCATAAGAAAAAAATACCCGAGTGAGATCCTTACGACTCACGAAGGCGATGGACACTTAGGAATCCGCACGATTTATAGGGAGAATATACACCTATGAGATCCTCATGACTCATAGGGAGAAAAACCATCTTGAGACTCTTACGGATCATAAAGATGGACAAAGCCTTAGGCGAAGAGACCTAAGCTTGTCTCTTGTGCCATCAATTCTATGGCGATACATAACTTTGCATTACTTAACCCATGTACATACCTACGTGGGCAAAATAATTGGGGGCATTTATTCCCGCCAAAAATTTTGTCTCAGAGCTTATTGTTCCTTTATAAAATAAAAGGAAGCCCCTACATGTTAAACACGTGCGCACCCACATGCAAAGTATGTAAGTGTCGCTTCAGATAGGATCAAATCCTATATTGGTTCTCATGTGTTAAACACGTGAGCGTCTCACGTGATATCCGCGTGAGCGCTAGTGCTAGCATCTTAGCAGCGTCTCGCGAGATATCCACGTGAGCGCACTTTCCAGTCTCTTGGCAGCGCCTCACGTGAAATACATGTGAGCGCTATAGGCCAGCGCCCCACGTGCAATGCACATGAGTGTTTTTTGATAGAATTAAATTCTATGTAGAATTAAATTCTACGGGGAAAATATAAATCTTTCTCAAATTAGAAAGATCCTCTCTGTTAAACAGAGGACCCTTAGATCAAACATCTAACGGTGATTATAAAATCACCCATTGATCATCGGATAAAATTAAATCTATCTTAGGAAAATATTTTCATAATCTTGTTAAACAAAAAGAATTATCTTCTCTGTTAAACAGAGAGACTTTGGATTAAAAATCCAACGGTGAATAAAATTCACCGGTTGATCTTTAAGATCAATTTAAATCAATTATGATCTCTCAATGAGAGATTTCCTCCAATAAGATTGATTTTTCTCTTCGCCTATAAATAAGAGTAAAGAGATTAAATCTAAAAGAGAGGACACCCCCCATAAGCTTCTGTAAAAACACAGAAGGTTATCAAAAAGCTCCAACAAAACAACAGAGAATTTAATTCTCTTCGAATAAGAAGATCTTTCTCCTCAAACCCTAGGTAAAGAAAACACAGAGATCAAAACGTCTCCTTTACCTATCTAAGAGTTTAACCCTTCTGAAAGAACTTAGTTTTTCTCTGGATCTAAGATCCACAAGACAACTCTCCCACAAGTTGAGAATTTCATTCTTATCAGAAAGTTATTGTTCTTGAAAATCAAAGATTCAGGAAAGAACACGGAAAGAATAATATGAAGAAGATGTAATCCATAATACTACAGGAACTTGGTTCTTTCATAAATCAAGAACTTAGTTCTTAAAGAACCTAATCTCAGATCCTCAAAATAGTGATCTTGGTGATCATTAATGGTCAAAATACCATTAACGGAGATTTAACCTCTCTGAAAATATCAATAGAGATTAGATCTTTAAAAATTCAGCGCCTCACTTAAAACACACGTGAGCACCCAAACATCAGCACCTCACATGAAACACATGTGAGCACTCAAAACAAGCTAAAATATCAACGCCTCATGTGAAACACACGTGAGCGCCAAATCTGAGCACCTCACGTGAAACACACGTGAGCGCCAGAAAAGACTAGTGCTTAGCACTATTTTAGCACCTCACGTGAAACACACGTGGGCGCTATATATCTGAGTGCTTAGCACTGTGGGTGGTATAAAAACCCAATCTTAACCCAAATTGGCTAAATCTGTGAAGCTTAAGCTTCTTCTAATCAATCGAGCCCATATGCTCATGATTTACAAACTGAACTTATTCCCATATACGACTAGTGATCTCTCATTGATGATATCCAAAATGATATCCATCACATATTTTCTAAGTTAATCTTAGTCTCATATAAGACTAACGATTCCTAGATCCACAATGATCTTTTTCCTCAAATACGGGATTTGGTTCAAGAGTACATCTTTCCACACTTCTAATATATATCATTATAATTTCTCAACGTTTTCAGAGAGGTGGCGGGTCACGACAACCAACAACAACTTCTCATCCCAACTTGATGAAAGATATGAAATTTCATCAAGAAAGAGAATGATACATCCCACATTTGCGCACTTCTATATTGATGTGTACACCTCACATTGACACGCATCCCATATAGATGCAAGTCTCATATTGAGCCTCGGCTATATACATATGCATATATGTATATTTTTGAAGGAAACATAAATGCCTTCAAATTGGATCGCATCCCAAATTGGGCGCATCCTATGTCACCATCGTTCACTTCGCCACGTAACAAATACACGTGCGCACAAGATAAATGTTGGACCGAAACGTTCTTAAACTAATATTCGTCCCAAACACGGGAATGTTGGACCGAAATGTCCATAAACTAATAATGGACCGAAATGTCCCTAAACTAGTGCGTCGCCCCAAACACGGTGACGTTGGACTGAAATGTCCTTAAAACTAATATTCGCCCCAAACACGGCGACACGCCCCAAACACGGCGATGTTGGACCGCGACGTCTTTAAACTAATATGTTTTGCCTTGCGGACTGTCTCCATATTGACTATCGTATACTATCCATGGGCTATTCATATATGATCTAATTCATAAGTCGATCTTAGTCTCATATAAGACTAACGGTCCTCAGATCAAACCCAAGTTTCTCGTGAAATCATGGACCTCACAAATGTGATAAATGCGTCCAAAGTTCATTCCCGTTGGAAAACCAAGCTACCAACGCGAACCCCGTCAAGCAAAGCTTGATCCCAAATTATGAAAATATATGTACGGATTTGGACTAATCCGCGCCATACGGACGACAACATAAATTAGTCTCCATATACAATCCACGGGCAACCAAAATAAACAAAAAAAACATGACACGAAATGACCTTCTGGAGTAAAAGAAAGTTGTTATCGCAACGCGATAACGTAATTAACTGCAGGGGTTTGTACCTGCAGAGAAGAGTGTCCCTATAATCAAAAACCCCTCACAAATGAGAGGGAATATAATAAAATCTGCTATATCAGTCGCATCTATCCAAACCTCTGATATTTGGTGCCATAAATCAACTTGGTATTTTCGGAAAGATGGGTGGATATGTCCAAATAGTATCTGCCCCAAATTCAGGCTAGACGTCACCGTGTCTCGGCCAAGTCTTCGACGGTAAACAAACCCTTTTTTCAATAACTAATATATATACCTCTGAGAAATTCATGGGGTAACGACTTATCCCATCACATACACTATAGTTTCATAACACGATGTTTTAGATGTATAGTTAATTTAAAGAATACGTTTTACAATAAAATACCATTACTTTTTACAAAAAGGTTTTTATCGATATTTTTACATCTTTGGCAATTACGCCTCTACAACTCTCTTTAGGGGACCCGTTTGTGGATGGTGCAGATTATCGCATGTACTTGGGATAGTAGAGTAAGATGCAGAGCTCCTCACAGAGAATTCGATTTCGAAAAGAATGAAAATACGATTTAAAAGAAATACGACTTTTTAAAACAAATTAAATTTTGGAAAATTATATAAAATTATGAAACCATATTTTCAATAAAAACAAATTGTGAAAAAAATATATTTTTAAATGAAAGATTAAATTTTTAATAAAATACCACCTAGTTTATAAAAGAAGTAGTTTTTATTAAAATACCATAAACTTTTAAATGTTATGTTTTATTACCAAAATACCATTGAAATTAAAATATATGTGTTCCCCGTCGAAACACGGAGACGCGACCGCGCAGGTCCGTCTTGCCTGAATTTTGGGACAGATACTAATTGGTGCTATCCGTCCACCTCTCCGAAAATGCCAAGTTGATTTATGACACCGTGTATCGAAGGTTTAAACAGATGCGGCCGATATAGCAGACTTCGTCAAATTCCTCCTCATTTGAGGGGTTTTTGATTGTGGGGATGCTCTTCCCTGCAGACGCAAGCCCCTGCAGTTAATTACGCTACCGCATCGCGGTAACCAATTTCTCCTTCTTCAGATGGTCACTTCGTGTCGTGGGTGTTTGTTTTGTTTTTGGTTGCTCGTGGATAGTATACGGAGACTAATTTATGTTTTTGCCTGTAGGGCGTGGATTAGTCCAAATCCGTATCTTCTTAGATTTGGGTTTGGGGTTGGATTTAAGGATATGTTAGCCTCATTTGAGACTAAGATCAACTTAAACGTTAGTTAAGGATATGTTAGTCTAATTTTAGACTAAGATCAACTTAACGGGATCGTTTAGATCCAACAAAAGAGCATTTGGACTCTATTGTTTAGTTTAGGGACATTGCGGTCGATTAGTTTAAGGACATTACGATCTATTGTTAGTTTAAGGACATCTCGGTCCAATGTTAAGGAAATTATAGTCCGTGAGTTTAAAGACATCACAGTCAAGGTTAAGGACATCATAGTCCGTGAGTTTAAAGACCTTACAGTCAAGGTTAAGGACATCATAGTCCGTGAGTTTAAAGACCTCACAGTCAAGAGGTTAAGGGCGTCATAGTCCGTGAGTTTAAAGATCTCGCAGTCAAGGTTAAGGGCATCATAGTCCGTGAGTCCGTGAGTTTAAAAAAATCGCAGTCAAGGTTAAAGGCATCATAGTCCGTAAGTTTAAAGACCTCACAGTAAAGGTTAAGGACATCATAGTCCGTGAGTTTAAAGACCTCACAGTCAAGGTTAAGGACATCATAGTCTATGAGCTTAAGGACCCCACAGTCCAGGTTAAGGACATCATAGTCCGTGAAATGTATGGTTGTCGGGACCCATCACCTTTTTGAAGACGTTGAAGGATTACAACGACAAATATCAAAGGAGTTCAGAGATGTACCCTTAAACCGATGTGGGTTGAGAGACCTGTAATCCAATTGGGACTAAGATCTGTGATTTATGAGCATATGAACTCAATTAATCTGAATTGGGGACTTATGGCCAATTTGGGCTAAGTCCATTCAATTACAATATTCAACATTTGTTTTTGAGTCGTTAGATATTTATTTGAGCCCAATCCCCTTAAAAATGCTAAGCATTGGTTTGGTCTCTGACAATGTTTTGTCTTTAGTTGAATGCTGTGCATTTATCATAGCTCCAGGCTTATTCAAAGAATAGTTTATGTTCTGTCCAAGCGCACATAAAAGCATGTGGCGCACTTGGAACTAGCGCCAGTCGATGAGCGCGGTGCCCTATAGTTAAAACACTAATACGCTTAGCGCTTTGTGCCAGATATGAAGCGCTAATGCGCTTAGCGCTTTGCGCTAAATGCAGAGCGCTGATGCGCTATAGTTGAAGCGTTGAAGCGTTTGGCGCTGGTGCCATATAATGAGCGCAAAGCGCTTTTAGTAATGCAGCATACACGTGAAGAGCACGTGGTGCGCTTAGCGCTGAGCGCTAGCCAATGAGCGCAGTGCGCTGTGTTTGAAGCGCTATGGCACTGCAGCGCTCTACCCTAGATGAAGAGCACTAAGGCATTTTTAAATTAGGAGCGCTAAGGCTCTTCTTAGATTAGGAGTGCTAAGGCTCTTCTTAGGTTAAATTTGCGCTCTGAAGATTATCTTTTCTTTGATAAGAGACTTTGTCTCAAGATTCTTGAGAACAAACTTCTTAGTTTATAGGAGATATTTCAATCTCTTTTTGATGAAAGGCTTTACCTTTATGGATATGTGATCTTAAGATAATTGAATAATTCTCCCCCCTTTATAATGAGATGTTCATAATATTTTTTGTGAAAGACAATTTGTCTTATAAATCTATGATCTGTGAAAGAAGTAAATACTTCTTTTTATATTGAGATGGTTTCGTCTTTCTATTCTTTTTTACCTTGAAAAGAATTTTCTTTTGCCGAGAGCTTCTTCTTCTTCCTGAGATTTTCTCACAGTTTATGGGGGGGTTCCTCTCTTTGAGACTTGAAGTCTCGGGGCCTTTATATAGGGCAAGCTGATTTGTTCAATCGGTTGAAAAGATTTATTCTCTAATTGATTTGGGAATTCCCCATCGTCAGATCTTTGATCCAAGGGCTTCTGGTTTACAGAAGATAATCTTCTTGTTTTTTTAACAGGATTGGGAAATCTTTCCCCCTTACAGAATTTGTCATGTATTTTAGTGATTTTTAATCACCATTGGATCATTGATCCAACGGTGTTCCAAATTCAGGGCACAATCTTTTATGTTTGGAAAGATTCAACAGAATTTCATTCTTGTTAATTGATGATTTAATCATATCCGTTGGATATTTGATCCAACGGTGAGGAACATTTAGTTCCAGCACTAGCGCTTATGCGCTCTGCCCATGGGGCGCTGCTTGGAGCGCAGCGCTCTTAGCGCTAGCGCACACATATTTTGCACGTGGTGTGCTACTTGGAGCGCAGCGCATCTAGCGCTAGCGCTTATACGCTTTGCACGGGGTGCTTTAGTTATAGCGCAGCGCTCTTATAAAAGCGCAGGTTTAATTCAAATTTTGAATTCTGAACAGAGTTTTGCTCTAATTGGGGAAACAATATGTTCATAAAAACTCTAAATTTTATAAATCACCTTTGAGATTTATTTTTAAACAATATTAAAATATTTTTCATAAAACCTCCTCGAGAAACGCAAACAATATAAATATAAAGTAAACAACAATAATAAATATTTAAGAACTCTAGATTAATATAGGTTTAAGCGGTATTATTTTTCTTGAGAGCCGGAGAAAGTGAGTGCTTACCTATTTAGGTTAGACAACACTGAAAATTAACGGAGTTATCATTGGTAATTGTCTTGGAAAAAGATACAAATCCTGTCGTCCATATGCAGCAGTTGTCCGATTACTCCCGAACTTAAGAAATTCAAAAGTTAAATCCATTCATATGAAAATGACTATAACTCGAATATAAACTAGAACCTAAATTTGAACGTGAACTCTAAATCAATCTACTCAACTAACTTGACTCGATCCAGGATTGCAATTGACATGACTCACATTCTACTCGACTTCATTGTTCAACTTTTGCAATTTATGGTTTCGATCAAGACATGTTATAATTAACCAATCAAATTAACTAAGATATCTTACAGTTATAATATATATTATATTCGGGGTGTTTGGGATAGTTTCTTGTATGAATCCAACGGAGCTTCAGGAGTCCCGTATTAACCTATTTTTTCTATTTACTCGAATCTCAGTCAGGTCGACTCCTCCACAGCTTAAAGTCCCAATGCTAACACATGAAATGAGCCCGTGTTTCCTTACTCCTAGGGCCCTACTCTTGAGCTCATGAATACTTCTACGGTTACGCTGACATTCACACTTGGAACTTAACGTTAACATGATGACCATATAGAAACATATAGTACATATACCATGTTCATTTACATATAATTTTACTCGTCATATTATTATTTCATGATTATTCTATAGTTGTCACTTTTCACTTTTACCTTTGGGACTTACCAAACGCTAGTTCGCTGACGGGCATTTCACCCTCTTTTGTTTTCTTGGAATGTTAGGCAGATACCGAGGAGGTGGATGCTACAGAGGAGGAGTACGACCAGATCGCGGCTCAGGTTTTAGACTAGCTATTTTTTTCTTCAGCTTATGTATACCATCTGTTCAAGCATTTCTTTTATTGTATTCACTTTTTCAGTTAAACTCATGTATCTGTAAATATTTCAAGTTTGAATGTAAATAAAGATATTTGTTGAAAATTGTACAGTCTCTATTTATTCTTACATTGTGTATTATTGTTTCAATACGCTTGGTATATTTATTTAGAGAATGGTCTTTTCTAAATAAATATGCCGCGGGTTTGTCATGTCATCGTTTCCGTCTATTGGGAAGCAGGACGTAACATTTTCAGAGTAGCGCAGCGAAAGCATGGTAGACCCATGACCCACAAGGCTTGGGGCAGATTTGCTAATTTAAGAAGATGAGTCCTAATAGTATGGGAACCGCTGGTGTGTGCCAAAAACGGGAAATATGTAAAGAAATTATGAAGGGCACATGGTTCGGCATGCTTGTTACATTCTGTAGACGTTAACAGAAAAGCATACATAAGAGATTGGGAGTTGTGTGGTACTTGCTTACCAAAAATTGATGGCTTGGCACGGTTTGATTCTCCTTGTTACTGTACTCGTCTGGTTTCGTTCTATTCACTAGCATGGTTGAGATTGATATAGCGTATCATGATCAGTTCGGTATTACTTTAGTGCAAGCATTTCTTTATTAGCATTCGTCTAACTTGTTTGGACATTCTGATATCTAATTTACCTTGAATCTTGTTTCTCTTTCACCTAATTATCTTGAAATTTTGACACTAGATCTGAGTTTTCTTGTTCTTGTCCTTTCCTTGTTACTGTTAGCTTCCCATCTACCGTGAATATGATGATGTTTGTTCTTGTTCTTTTCCTTGATTATTCTTTCGTTATTCGAGAATTTCGAGAACGAAATTTCTTTGTAGTTTGGTATAATGTAACACCATAAAACTATGGTATAGTATAATAATAGTATCATGTATTTTGTTCAATTAAATCTATCTTAAATTTGAAGTTTAATATCTCTCAGATAGAATATATTAGGGTTATGGTTATCTGTTGGTTTAATATATAATAATTAATTTTAAGTTTGAGTTGCTAGATGTTATAATTACTATATACCTACGTACATAACCGTAATACCATTCTATCATTTTATGCGATTATCTTGTTTATCATTTCATATCGTTAACTATTTAAATAATTCATATAATATATTTTTGTAATCTTAGATATATATCAAATGATATATTTTAGCATGATAGTTTTAAAATAGTGATTTGATAATGTAACGACCATGTTTTCTAATACCCAATAAAATATCTCTCGTCTAATTTTCCAGTATCGAGTAATTATTTACGTGTTTCGTTGATAGAAAAATATTTTCATTTTAATGATTCAAGTAAGGTTAGTAAAGCATTTAAGTATAATTAAGGGAATTTTCTAAAAGCAGTTTATATATATTCTGGGTTTAAAATGTTTTAATAAAATCTTATAATGTCTTAAAATAATTTATATGTTTTCAATTAAAATGATTATTTCGAAATTAAAATATTTTCAAGGATAAACTAGAATTTTTTTATAATCAGAATAACTAACAAATATCATATATATAGGAATATTATTTAGTTTTAGTCCAAAATCATTTTTATACTGAAGATAACAATAAAATATATTTTCTGAAATTTTTCTATAATTTTCCCGTATTTTAAACTATTTTTAAGAAATTTTTGAAAACAAATATGGTTTTAAAATAATAAACAGTTTAAATTTTAATTTTAAAAAAATATATTAAATCTCTCTTTAACCTGGACCGTTGGATGAGAGATCCAAAGGCCCAGGGCTACTGGCGGCGCCCACGTGGTGGGGACTACGCGAAAACGAGTGATCCCTCACGCGGCTGCGTGGCTGCATGGGGCGGCGGCTCGTGGGCCGTTGGATTTAGATCCAACGGCCATGATTCGGAGGCGGCGGCGGAGAATCATCAGACGATGATTGGGGAATCATTGGGGAGCGGATTTTGGGGGATTTTTCGGATTTTTTGGATTTTATTATTGGGAAAGATGCCCTATAAATAGAGACCTTCAAACTCTATTTTCTCACACCACAGAACTCCGAAAATTCTGGAAAAAAATACCCAGACCTTCGTATCGACGACGCCGACACTGTGGTTCCACACAATCATTGAGAAAAAATCCGAGTGCGGAGTTATTGAGATTTTAGTACAAGTCTACGCTTTCAACCCATCGACATCCAACCCAAAACAAAGGTATGATCCGCCTCTCACCACTTGTCTGTCATCTTCTTTCCTTCAGTGGTCTTAGTTTCAAGTTCTAATCTCCAACCTTATTTTAAAATGATGTTAAAAATAATTTTGTATGCCTTTTGTGATACCTCATAATTATAGATTTTACACATGCTTGAAATGGAATAATTAAATTTCCTTATATGCGTAAATATTGCACCATCGTCCTACATGAAAAATGATATGCTTGATATTATAACCCACGGGGTATCAATCCACCCTTTATGTACACACGCTTACCTATGATACCAATAAGATCTCGAAATAGGTTACTTCTACAAAATACGCTCATTTTATTAAAATGTTGTATCTAATTAAAATACACATATGATATAAGACGATTTGAATAAAATACTTTAGACACACTAAAACGATATATTTTTACTTGCACTTTTATCCACCAATACTTCAGTTTTTTAATATCCCTTTACCTTTTTAAAAGGGGTAAAATTAATCTAAATAATTATATTATGGTTTCCAACTTAACCCTCCTTCACTTAGAGAGAATATTTTTTATATTAATTTTTCTTAGCCTATTAACGAAGGTTTAATAAGATACCTTAATAAGATAATATTTTACATGAAACACCCTATGGTTACTAGACAATCGTCCCTTAAAAGGACACAAATTCTGCCGTCCATGTGCAGCGGTTGTCAACTCGGAACTGTTCTTGTAGAATGTCACCTTTAATAAAATACCCTAATTTTTATAGGATAATATTTTACATAAATACCTCGTGATTGATAAGCAATCATCCCTAAAAAGGATACAAATCCTGCCGCCCATGTGCAGTGATTGCCAACACAGACATATTTCTAAAATATTACCTCCAAATAAAAAACCATAAATTTTATAAAATTATTAATTATAATAAAATATCTTAATCCATCCTAAAAGGATATAATTTTATTTAAATACCTTGATCTTTAGTAAAAGGCAATTTTCAAATAAAAACCATAACCTTTATAAGTGATATTTTCCAAAAAAATACCTAAAACTTTATTAAAAGATAATTTCAAATAAATACCATAATCTTTCATTAAAAAGACATTTTCTTTAAAATACCATAGGTTTTCCCAAAATTATAATTACTCTAAAATATCATGGTTTCTTATAAACAGTAACTACCATTAAATGACATGATCTTTATTAACTAAGTGTGCTATAAATTATTATGATGCACCTTACAGATTTTAAAAGATAACAAAATAAAATAGATGGTTGTGGAAGGCCATATTAAATGAGATCAACTATTTTAATACAAGTTACAACATACATGACACATAATACGGTTAGAGTTAGATGTGCAAACTTACGTATGGAATACTTATAAATGAAGATCTCTGCAGGCAGGATGAACAGTCCAATATATGAACGACTACTAATCCGGTCTTCGAGCGAATACTAACCCGATATCTGGGCGAATACTAACCCTATTTTGAGGGTGAATAATCCAATATGTGGATGACGTACAATGTGGAAATTCCATCCCTAGATGATATATGCACTATCTCTAATTCGTCAAAACTTTTACACTGAATAACGGGGATGGGTAGTTTGATTATGCAAAGAGTTGCGGAACTCGGATTCCCCTACTACTCGATCATGATCCCGAAAAGTGAAATGGTACATTTCACTTTCCCGGTTGTTGTTCCGTGGCCACAACGGAATAATCGCGTGTATCTGGACCCTTATTTAACAAACTAATGCGAACTCTTACCTAACATATACCTCATGCAACATACCCATATTCACATATACCTCATTCAACATGCCTTATTTGCATACACCTCATACCCTTATACCTATATACATCATATCTGTACACACACATCATACCTATATACATTTGCTTGTTTTTGTATCTTTACTTCCTTATGAGGCAATCCTACCCGAGTGTAACTCGCTGACGGACTTTCCTTTTCTCTTCTCTATCTATGGAATGTCCGTTAGATGAGAATGAGTATTATGACGAGGATCAACGTGTGGAGCTAACTAATGAAGATTATGCAGACTTGACGATGGAAGATTAGCTGGTTTTATTTTTGTTTGTTGCCCATATGTTTAGGGTTTTTGCTTCTTCTTCGATGTAATTAAACTATTTAGTTTGTTTTAATCTTTATTTTGGGATGTAATAATGTTTGGTTAATGGAAATAAATACCTTCCACTTTTATTATTTTATTTTGGTATATATCCTGCATGTTATACATATTCATACGCTTAACGTAACTGTATTGAATAGACCACCTTCAATACAGTTAGATTGCGGACCATGCCATATCACCTTTCACCTTCTTTTGGAAAGCGGGACTGTTTCCCCCAATCAGAGCAAGGCTCTGTTTGAATTTCAAAAATTGAAATTTTGAAGCAACGCTTCAAATTCCGTGCGATGCGCGCAACGCGCCACGTGTCAGAAGCTGATACGTCAGCGCAGCACCCAAGGCCGTGCGCCCAATCAGAGTAAGGCTCTATTAAAAAACAAAATTAAAGGAAGCAAAGCGCAGCTGCGCTGCGCGACACGTGTCAGCGCAGTTGCGCTGCGCGACACGTGTCGGCGCAGTTGCGCTGCGCTGTGCGCTGCACGACACATGTCAAGCGCTGGGGCGTTTGCTCCAAACAGAATTAAAATTCTAGTAAGATCTTTCTGTTCTTGTTAAAACAAGAAGATTGTCTTCTGTAAAACAGAAGCCCTTGGATCAAAGATCCAACGGTGGGGAAAATTCCCCAAATCACTCAGAGAAAGATCTCTTTAACAAATTTAACTAATTAATGGGCATTATATAAAGGTCCCTAGACCCCAATTCAGAGGGCATCGACATCAACAACATCGACATCAAGAACTTCAAAACAGAGAGAACTCTGAAGAATTTTGAAAAGAACCCAAGAAAAAGGTAAAAACCTTTATGAAATAGAAGAACTTCTTCTGAATAAATTATTGATCTAAGAACAAGATCAATGATCTTCAATAAAAAAAATAAATGAGAACAGTGCCTTGCACTTTTTTATGAACCATTGGTTCTGGAATCTTAAAGATTCTTTTCTTGAATCCAAAATTGGATCAAGTTATTGAAACAGTGCCTTGCACTTGCAAAAACTGCACTGTTGCGCTTGCGCTCATCAGAGCGTGACACGTGTCACCACGACAAGCGCTTGCGCTCAATAATTGGCGCAAAGAGCCTGACAAACCACTGTCAAGTAATTAATGCACTGCATTATTTACAGAAGGGCCAAACCCAATTAAAAAAAGCCTAACAGGCCAAATCAAATGCAATGCATTATTTTAAAAAAAGGGCAGAGCCCAAAACAGATGCTCTGCATCATTTACAAAGGGACAGAGCCCAAATCAAAAAGGCCTAGCAGGCCAGAATGAAATGCAGCGCATTATCAAACAGGGGCAAAGCCCTAGCACAGGCCTAATAGGCCAAAAATAAAAAAAAACGTTGAATATTCTCAACTGGACTTAGCCCAATCATGGCCGTAAGTCCTCAAATTAAATTGACTGAGCAAGATTGCTCTTTTAAATCAATTTACATCCGGTTCGAGGGTACATCTCTGAACTCCTCTGACACCTATCGTTGTAATCCTTCAACGACGTCAGAGAGGTGACGGGTCCCGACAACCACACATTGATACGGACTGTGGGGTCCTTAAACTCGTGGACCGAAACGTCCTTACACTAATATCCGTCCCAAAATGGGAATGTTAGACCGAAATGTCCTTAAACTAATGCTCGTCCCCAAATGGGAACGATGGACCACCATGTCTCTAAACTGGCAATTGACCGCAATGTCCTTAAACTACCCATAGACCACTACGTCCCTAAACTGGAATAATAGAGCTCCCCCCCCTAAACGCTCTTTTGCCGGATCTAAACGATCCCGTTTAAGTTGATCTTAGCCTCAAACTTGGCTAACGTATTCTTAAACACATTCAAATGGACCATAAAACTCCAAATCAACTTTGGTTCAAGGGTACATCTCCGAACTCCTCTGATACCTGTCGTTGTAATCCTTCAACGTCGTCAGAGAGGTGACGGGTCCCGATGGCCATATACATTAAACGGACCACTACGTCTCTAAACTGGAACAATAGAGCCCCTAAATGCTCTTTCCGTTAAGTTGATCTTAGTCTCAGATCAGACTAACGTATCCTTAACGAACGTTTAAGTTGATCTTAGCCTCAATGCGGCTAACGTATCCTTAAACTAAAACACCGAACCCAAATCTAAGTAAATACGGATTTGGACTAATCCACGTCCTACTGGCGACGGCATAACTTAGTCTCCATATACAATCCACGGGCATCCACAAACAAAACAAACACACACGACACGAAGTGAAATCTCTGGAGAAGGAGAAAGTTGTTGCCGCTATGCGGTAGCGTAATTAACTGCAGGGGCTTGCGCCTGCAGGGAAGAGTGTCCCTACAATCAAAAACCCCTCAAGCGAGGGGGAATCTGACGAAGTCTGCTACATCGGCCGCATCTGTCTAAACCTCCGATATACAGTGCCATAAATCAACTTGGCATCTTCGGAGAGGTGGACGGATAAAACCAAATAGCATCTGCCCCGAATCTCAGGCAAGACGAACCTACGCGGTCGCGTCTCTGTATTCGAAGGGAAACAGAATCTGGCACGCCCGGTGGGACCTTTTCCTCTTTCCACTCCACACTTCGTGTGTCGTCTTCGCGAACGAATCATGGTTTGTTAATGGTTGCCTTCGGATTTCAAGTTACTAAGATTTGGTCTTTTGCCTGGCGCAGAAATCAAGCACCAATGACCTCCAACTGCTCGAGCTGCTCAAAGTGCAAGTGCAATCAACGCTCCGCCTCACCTGGAGGCGTAGCATATGGGCCTCACGCGGCCTCCATCCTTGCCATGCCGGTAGAACAGGTGATCCAGGCCACCACCGGCCTGTTTTTCGGGACCATGCTCTCGCCTGCAAGCTTCGCTATTCCAGTGCCCGCACCAGAAGCGAACAAGAAGTCGGTTTTCGATTGGCTCACTGCTACAACGGCCCCTTTCAACGGGTCATCCAATATCAAACCAGCAGCCTCGGTCTTTGCCAGGCTGGATCAGAACTCTGATGGGCCCGCCAAGAAGCCTATGAACCCTAAAGTGGCTGTCCCAAGGAAAGCAGCAACGGTTGCTCCTGAAATCGCCAAGGCGGCTTCCCCTGTCAAAGAGTCAGTCTTTTCAAGGCTGACTATTCCGGCTCCTGCCCCTGCTTGAGGATCTGTCTTTGACAGATTGAATGTCAACACTCAAAGGACAACCTCAGTCTTTAAGAGGCTGACACCAGCAGCACCTCATTCGGACAGGAGGCAAGATGAAGTTGTCCCTATCGCCGAGCCAGTCCCAACGGCTCGCCATGCTCGACGTCGCCACTGGCGCCGAGTAAGGAAGGCTGGGGGCAACTCCCCCTCAGGGCTAACTCCACCTGCTCCAGTAGTGGAAGTTGATGCTGTTGTTCCAACTGGGAACAGCTTTGAACCACTTAGGAGGGTATGCAAGAACTCTCCAACTGCTACGCTAAAAAGATCTACTCCACCTGCGGAGAGGGTTCCGGAAATGAAGCTGGAGCAACCCCCTCAACGGCTGTCCTCCAAAATTTATAAGGTCTGGCAGAGGGTTCAAGATTCCGTAATTGATCCAGATCACTCTCGCCAGCAGAAGAGGGTGAAAGTGCAAGAAGAAAAGAACTGTCCCGTCAAACAGCAGAGGACGACAACCGCCAGGGCGTCCGCTGCAACGGCCCCTTCAACTTCAACGGCCCATAAGAGAAGGAGGCTGGAGAAAATTCCCACGCCCGCGGCAAATGCCAAAGGCGGTGAGCCTAAACGCCCTAAGTCCGGGGGCATCGTGGTCCATACTGTATATATGGCATCGGGGAAGGAGGACAGCCGTGCATCTACAGGTCATAGACCGCTTACACGGTCAGTGACCAAAGCTCAGGAGCAACAGCAGAAGCTCGAAGAAATGATGAACGTGATGGCCGCACTCACTGGGCCAAAAGAAAGCCCCGAAGCGCCATCTGATGAACGCCAGGAGCAAGAAACTGACGCTGAATTCCTTCGCCGGATATTGGAGAAGAAGGATAAAGAAGCTGCTGAACAAGCAGCCAACATAAAGCGAATGGCCCTCCTGTTCCAGGACATGGTGGGAATGATGATCAAACAAGATCCTCCTGCTGAAGATCCTCCAATCGTCCTTGAAGACGATAGGGGAGAAACGTCAAATCCTCCACCGACTCTGTCGACAGCCAAGGAGGAGACAATCTCCAAAGCTGACTTGGACGAATATATAGCTCAGCAGATCCGGGTTCATCAGGCGACTGAGGCAGCTGGCCAAGTTGTCAAGACGGGGCGGCCATATCCAAGCTGGTACGATCAGATTAAGTACCCGCCGGGCTATACAATACCGAAATTCCATGTCTATAAGGGGGCGGGCAATCCCCACCAGCATGTTGCCCAATTCAGAGCGCTTTGCGGCAACACCGGCGGTGATGATAAGTTGTTACTTCGCCAGTTCGTTGGTAGCTTATCGGATACAGCATTCGAGTGGTACTTCGAGCTCCCAAACGACTCTATCAAGACCTTCGCGGAGATGGAGTTGCTGTTTACCCAGCATTTCGCAAGCGCCAGCGAACGCACCCCGATAACGGTATTGATTAATGCCAGGGTGAAGCCGGGCGAGACATGGATCCAATATGCTATACGGTGGTGGAACTTGTGGTCAAAATGCGAGCAACGCATTGAAGAGGCTCCGGCAGTAGGGATGTTTGTGGGAACTCTTGATCCGCAGGCGACCATATCCCAATTCATGATGTTCTTCAAGCCGACTACCTTCCAGGCCCTGATCGACAAGCTAGCTCAGATGGATCAGATGGGCCATAGACCTCCCCCTCCAAAGCCGGACTCTCGAAATGAGAAGGGGAAAGAAAAAGCAATTGTTGTCGCTAATGCTCAACAACAGTCGAGCAACTTGAAACCGGCTGTCCGTCAAAATAATATGTGTCCACACCTGTCCCTCAAGGAGAGGCTGGGACGTCCTTACTCGTTTCCCCAAGATAAAACGAGAAGATTGTTTGAGCTGGCCTTGCGCAACCGACTCGTAAATCTGCCGGATCCAAGACGTCCGTCGCAGCCAAATAATGTCAACGATCCCAACTACTGTCCCTATCATCGAGTACTGGGTCATCCGATCGAAGATTGCTACGTTTTCAAAAATTGGATTGAAGACCAGTACCAACAGGGCAAGTTTGCGTTGTCCGACAGATGAAAGGTGAATCCACCGCAGCCTCACACCCCCTAAAAGAGTGAATACGCCGGGGGCAACGTGCTCTCTCGTTGAAGAAGCTCCATGGGAGGTTGTGTTATCGGCCAAAACAAAGAGGATGCTAAACGATCTTCAAACATGCCCAGCGATCAGGTGGAAGAACCCGTTGGAACCTCAGATCATTGAAGGGATGTTGAAGCCACGCCCGACTCCCAAGAGCGATGGTGGTGGCCCAAGCACTCACAACCAGCCGTCAAAATCTTCAAAGAAGAAGAAGAAGAAATCCAAGAAGCCCGTGAAGCCTGGCGACAAGCGCACGGACTTACAAAAATAAATTGACGCGCTGGAGGAATACAACCAGAAAGCACGGACTCCTATTACACTCCAAGAGTTCCTCAACCACGTCTTCCAAGAGGAAGATGAGGGAGGCAGTTCGTCGGATTCATCCGAGGAATACGTGGTGAGCTGTCATATGATTTCCCATTCGCTTACCGACGATGAGGAAACTCCGTGCACTGAAAATCTGGGGGCAGATCCTGAACCAAAAATTTTGGGGCCATCGGATGAAGTAATTGACGCATTCCTCAATGAAGCTCTCTTAAAAAGTAAAGCTGATCAGGAACGCGAGGCGGTCATATTTGAAAGGGCCAAGCTCCAGCGCCTTGACGAAAGAGCTGAGACACTCCCGCTGAAGCAAAATACACCCACTGCGGATAAAAGCAAATTCAAGACGAGGAAAAGGTTCGCTAAAGCCATGTCAATGGGTATGAAGTTACCATCCTCTGAAGGAAGCATTACTGGTGAAGCGGAAATGCACCCTTCCTACTGCTTGTATCATCGGAAGATTTCACACCCCACCGAAGAGTGCAAAGCTTAATAAATGGTGGCAGGGGTATGTCGCTCACCGGCAACATCTTAAACGGGAAAAGCGCAAAACTCGTCGGGAGCAAAAAAGTACGACCGAAGGGCTTAACAGAACCACCGGCGATTGTCGCATGGTTAAAGTCGGGGGATCACAAGTGCTCACATTCGGAAGTGATTCTGACGAAGAGCTGGCTCTTAGCCCCCTCTTTAAAGAGTCCACCTCGGGAAAAGAAGAAGAGCCGAAAGTATGCAAAAATATCAGGCTGCGTAATCGGACGTTACCCGAAAAGAATCTCGGACCCTCAAACAAAAAAGATAAAAGGAAAGAAAAGGTCTCTGAGGATATCGCCCTAGATGACCAAGTCATGGAAGAGCTAACTGCCAAGGACCCGCCGAAGAAAAATAAGGTGGATTACAACGTTCTAGCGCATCTGAGGAAGCTACCCTCGCAGCTCAGCATTCTTGACGCCCTTTTACTATCAAAAGAGACGAGAGATTCGTTAATCAAGGCACTACAGGAGTCGGAGCAATTCCAAGCTTTCCTGGCCGAAGAAAAGATGAAGGATGAATTGGAGGAAGTGCACAGGGCCGATGTCACTTTTGGCGATGAAGACCTTCTCCTTGGGACGTGCGAACTCGCTAAATGGGCCCTACTCTTGATGGAGTTCTCGATAACCTATCAACCTCTCAAGGCAGTAAAAGGCCAGGCCATCTCCGACTTCCTCGCTGAGCATCTGATACCTGCTGATTCTCCTCTGAATACCAGGGTGGAGCCTATCTACTCATGGATATGCACGGTGAAAGGCCTTTCAGGCCAATAAACGGTCGCTTCCTGAAGAAATACTACGCTTGATGAACCACAGCCTAGGTCAATGATAGATGACGACGACTATGTCCGCTCGCTATCTTCCTAAGCTCAAGCTCCGTAAGTAGTAGCCGGCCTTCTCCTGAACGGACCGAAACGTCTTTAAACTAATGACGGACCGAAACGTCCTTAAACTAATGACGGACCGAAACGTCTTTAAAACTACTGCCGCGGCATCCTCAGGCTGACGTGATAAAAAATAAAAAAATTAAAATTAAAATTAAAAAAACGGTATGTCCATAAGCAAAATAGGCACGGAGGAAAACCCGAGAGGGCTCCGTGAGTAAAAATAGCAGGGCTACCGATGAGTGTTCATGAAAACCCGAAAGGGCACGACCTCATAAAAAAAAGAGAATAAAAAGAATAAAAAAACGGTATGTCCATAGGCAAAAAGGGCACGGATGAAAACCCGAAAGAGCTTCATGAGTAAATACAGCAGGACTACCGGCGAGTGTTTGTGAAAACCCGAAAGGGCACAACATCGTTAAAAGACACTTACAGGGTCCTCTCGACCTTGTAAGGAGAAACCACCCACGTGGGATCCTTACGATTCACAAGGGAGCAACACACTTAGGAATCCCCATGATTACTAAGGAGAAAATACACTTACGAGATCCTCACGACTCGTAAGGAGAACTCTCTTATGGGACCCTCACGGCTCGTAAGATTTGAAAGTCTTAAGTTAAGAGACCTAAACCTGTGCTTAAGCAACCCCCACAACTTCCGATGTTGCCCTATAAGTGGCTCAATACTGACCCTTGTATACAATCCACGGGCGCGAATAAACATTTCCCTAACGAAGTCCCACCTCTAATTAGGGATGTGTTCGTATGATGAACAACCCTTGTAAGTCCTCTCGACTTACAAGGAGAAAACCCTCTTGTAGGATCCTTACGACTTACAGAGGAACATACACTTAGGAATCCTCACGATTCCTAGGAAGAAAATACACCTACAAGATCCTCACGACTTGTAGGGAGAAATACCTTTGTGGGACCCTTACGGCTCATGAAGTCAAAAGCCTTAATCGATAGGACCTTAACCCTGTTCACTAAGCCACCTTTGTTCGACATCGACAGAGGCAGATGATGATTCACTCCTGGCAATATCCCAGTTGTAGCGGTGCTGATGCCGAAATTGGTGTCTAATTTCAGGTTTACAGCAAAAAGCCAGTAGGCCGCACATGCATACGAAATAGCCGAAATGATGGGGCAACTTGCAATAAAAAGCTGCAAGTAAAAACGTATGCACACAAAATAGCCGAAATGATGGGGCAACTCGCAATAAAAAGCAGCGAGTAAGAAAAAAATAGAACAGCCGAAATGATTGGGCACCGCGAAAAATAGCCGGAATGATTGGGCAATCGCGACCTTCGCGATATAAAAGCTGAAATGATAGAGCATCGCGGAAATAAAACAATAAAAAAAATGAATGATAAAACTTTTGCCCTACAGTTGAGATCACATCTATCCCTGTATACAATCCAAGGGCGCAAACAAAGAGGGAATCATACATTCCCAACAGGCTCCGCCAGAAAACGAAGCCAAATCTCGACGGTTCACCAACAACCTAGAGACAACCGCGACATTCGTCTTGATGCAACAGACGCAGTACCAGCAAACGAAGCGAAGATCAAATTCCTAGCTTCACGATTTTGACCGCCACAGGTCAGTTCAACCCCGAAGAAACCAGTGTCTTCGGCAAAATCCTTCGACTCAGGGAAATCAGTGTCCCTGACGAGAACTTCTTGATTCGCGTCGGCCCGCAGAGAAACCAGTGTCTCCACAGGAATACTCCGATTCATTTCAACTTCGAGGAAACCAGTGTCTTCCGCAAAGAAACTAGCGTCTTTGCAGGAACACCTCGACTCGTTTCAACCTCAGGGAAACTAGCGTCCTTGATGAGAGCCTCCTGATTCGCGTCGGCCCACTGAGAAACCAGTGTCTCCACAGGAATACTCCGATTCGTTTCAACCCCGAAGAAACCAGTGTCTTCGGCCAAATCCTTCGACTCAGGGAAACCAGTGTCCCCGACGAGAACATCCTGATTCGCGTCGACCCGCAGAGAAACTAGCGTCTTTGCAGGAATACATCGATTCGTTTCAACCCCAGGGAAACCAGTGTCCCTGGCAAATACCTCAATTCAGGGAAACTAGCGTCCTTGATGAGAGCCTCCTGATTCGCGTCGGCCCGCTGAGAAACCAGTGTCTCCGCAGGAATACTCCGATTTGTTTCAACCCCGAAGAAACCAGTGTCTTCGGCCAAATCCTTCGACTCAGGGAAACCAGTGTCCTTGACGAGAACATCCTGATTCGCGTCGGCCCGCTAAGAAACCAGTGTCTCCGCAGGAATACTCCGATTCGTTTCAACCCCGAAGAAACCAGTGTCTTCGGCCAAATCCTTCGACTCAGGGAAACTAGTGTCCCTGACGAGAACATCCTGATTCGCGTCAACCCGCAGAGAAACTAGCGTCTTTGCAGGAATACATCGATTCGTTTCAACCCCAGGGAAACCAGTGTCCCTGGCAAATACCTCAATTCAAGGAAACTAGCGTCCTTGATGAGAGCCTCCTGATTCGCGTTGGCCCGCTGAGAAACCAGTGTCTCCGCAGGAATACTCCGATTCGTTTCAACCCCGAAGAAACCAGTGTCTTCGGCCAAATCCTTCGACTCAGGGAAACCAGTGTCCCTGACGAGAACATCCTGATTAGCGTCGACCTGCAGAGAAAATAGCGTCTTTGCAGGAATACATCGATTCGTTTCAACCCCAGAGAAACCAGTGTCCCTGGCAAATACCTCAATTCAGGGAAACTAGCGTCCTTGATGAGAGCCTCCTGATTCGCGTCGGCCCGCTGAGAAACCAGTGTCTCCCCAGGAATACTCTGATTCGTTTCAATCCCGAAGAAACCAGTGTCTTCGGCCAAATCCTTCGACTCAGGGAAACCAGTGTCCCTGACGAGAACATCCTGATTCGTGTCGACCCGCAGAGAAACTAGCGTCTTTGCAGGAATACATCGATTCGTTTCAACCCCAGGGAAACCAGTGTCCCTGGCAAATACCTCAATTCAAGGAAACTAGCGTCCTTGATGAGAGCCTCCTGATGCGCGTCGGCCCGCAGAGAAACCAGTGTCTCCACATGAATACTCCGATTCGTTTCAACTTCGACGAAACTAGCGTCCTCGGCGAAATACTTCGACTCAGGGAAACCAGTGTCCTTGACGAGAACACCCCGATTTGCGTCGACCCGCAGAGAAACTAACGTCTTTGCAGGAGCACCTCGACTCGTTTCAACCCCAGGGAAACCAGTTTCCTTGGCAAACTCCTCGACTCAGGGAAACTAGCGTCCTTGATGAGAGCCTCCTGATTCGCGTCGGCCCGCAGAGAAACCAGTGTCTCCGCGAGAACTTCCCGATTCGTCTCAACTTACAAGATAAAGCCTTAGGCAGCAGGGATTGAAAAACTGGTTTCCTGAGCACTGGGACCCTGCAAGTCGGTCTAAAACGGTCTCTTGCATACTATTCACGGGTCTCACTCTCCAAAGTCGAATCTCGACAAGGGGGAAACAACCGCTTACGGGTCCTCTCGACTCGTAAGAGGGAAAATTCTCTTATAAGATCCTTATGACTTATAAGAGAAAACGCACTTAGGAATCCTCACGATTCCTAAGGAGAAAATCCACCTACGAGATCCTCTCGATCCGTAGGGAGAAAAGTCTCTATGAGACCCTCACGGCTCATAGAGTTGAAAAGTCTTAGGCGGCAGATCTGAACCTGCGGCCTAAGCCATCGCTATCTCTTGAAGAAACCAAGATGCTTACTCTATTATCTGTCAACCATGTTCATCAAGACAGCATGCTGATAATAAGAGAAGGGAGAAAGCAAAGAAATAGTACAAGACATTGCAAAGAAAGATGTGTATCTTTATTTATTAATTCAATCAAGTACAAGGAAAATCGTACAAAAGAATAAAAGAATGGATACATCTTATTCGAAAAAGAAAATTTTTACAAGTATATTGATATAAAGGCAGCTACTGGAAAGGAAGCGCCTTAAATAGCCCTATCAGTTGCTCGTGCACTTCCTTCCATGCCTTTTCCTGATCGGCCACCACCGCCAGTTCCACCTCCACTTGAGCCCGCTGCTGCAAGAAAGATGCAAGCTATTCCCCAGCGGCCTGATGAGCAGCTTCGCGACCTGGGGCGTCACGCTCGGCGGCATCAAGCTTCCGCTTCAGTGTCAGCCCATTAGAGATACGCTCCAGAAGGCCCTCAAAGATGGCCTTCACCTGGGCAGCGTTCGGTTCAACCTCAGCGCGCAAACGAGCCGTCTCGTTTGAGGTCTCTGGGTATTCCCTCAGCCTTAAAGCCGCTTCTTGTTCCAAGTGGTGGACGTAAGAAGCGCTTTGCTCAATCCATGCGGCTCTTTGATTGCTTGCGGCTAAGGTCTCGGGAGCAGGGCGCATAAACTCCAGTTGATGCAGGCGGGCCTCGATCTCCCTACAGTGATTAACCCAAGACGCGACGATGCCTTCGTTATGGAAGTTTACGAATATCACCAGCATTGGGCTAACCGCCATAGCAGACATAGGAGTCTCGACGTCGAGCTCCTCAATGTAGTCGCTCAACATGCGCAGACTATTCGCGGCGCCTTTCGAGGACGGACGTCTCAGGAAAGGGCCTGCCGGCATTATAACGCGAGACTCAAAAGGCACCAGGATCGGAACGGCAGCTGAAAAGACAAAGTATGATTAGATGACAATTCAAGAAATACAAAAAAAAGGTCATCGATGCGATAGTTTACTATACCAGCTGCAACAGGTGGCAAGGCCGGAAGGGCCGGTGGCGCGACTGATCTTTCATCCCCTCCTTCGATTTGTAGCACTGCAATCAGGACGAGGGAAAGTTAGAAATAATTCCATTACTGAAAAAGAAAGATATCAGTTGGAAACTATACTCACCAGCGCCACTAGAGGAAGAAGCGAGCTCCAATGGGAAGGAGAAGTGTGGGCGCAGCACCTGGTAGAGGTGATCAAAAAGCGCTCCTGCAATGGCGTAATAATACGACATCAATACATAAATAGTGCAGCAAAGATGAAACCGATAAGGCACAAGACCATACCTTCTAACATTTGCGATGGCGTGAGAGAAGGTACAGAGGTGGCCATTGTCAAGACAGTAGTTGACGGCGCCCTCTTGAGCAGTGGAGCATCGGCACTGGCCGCACTTGCGTTAAAAACAAAGATAAACTTGTCAGAAAGGATTGTGAGATAAAAAGGGGCAGTAACTCGAGATTTACCTGATGAGCCGCCGGCCGAAATAGAGGCGTCTCCCTCCTCCATCGATACGAGTCCACCTCCCGTGGCCTCGTCACCGGACTCAACTGGTGCTGTCGTTGTGCTCGCACGACCAGGAGACGGTGGAAGACCGTAGACGGGGAGAGTAATGATCGGAGCATTGCCAGACTCTTGAGAAAGAGCGGCTGGCTCGTCCCCGGGAGTCACATCCATCTCACCCGCTACTCCTTCGGGCTTGGCGGTCGCCATTGTCTCATCCGCCGTCACCATGGGGTCGCCGGTCTCGAGCGCCTCGTCCGCTACTACCCCAGGCTCAGTTATAATGGTCCTCTCATTTGCCACTACCTCGGGCTCGGCATCAACGACCCTTTCCGGTATAGTTTCATCAACCCCTACTTCGGGTTCAGCAACATCGGCAACGTCGCCCACCATCGGCTCGGTTTCGGCCGGTGCCTCTTCCTCCGTCCCCTTAGGTTCGACGGTTTCTGCCTCCCCTTCGGTTAGACTTGGCCCTGCAAGACAAGATATATAAGAACCGATAGGTTTACAATTCTTACAACAAAATCTTCAAAGATACATTACCTGAGGTGGACTTATCATTAGCCTCCCGAACTGCACGCGCCACCTGTCTGCGAGCGGTAGATAGGCCGGCCGGGAGCTCTTCGGAAGGAGAAGCAGAGGGAATAATAGTGCTTGGGCCCGCTCCCACGGCCAAAGCAGCCCTGCGTGCCTTCGCCTCGCGCCTTAGCCACTTTCTCTCCTCCCGAGCCGTTGAGACGGACCTCACCAAAGCCTCTTTTATTGAGACGTCCTCGTCCGTGAACAGGGATGCCTCCAAATTCTTCAAGGCATCCCTCGTTGACTTGTCGAGTTGAGGCTCTAGCGGCAGCCCCGAAGAGACTGGGACTTCAGTGGCAGGCCCGGGGAGAGTCCCCGCATCAGCTGGTGCAGCCCCTGCAAAGAAACAAAGGAAGAAGGTTAGGTTGGCCATCAAAAAAGATAACAAAAAATTTTGATAAGGCGAGACGTACCAATGCCCATTAAGGCGTGCTTCTTCTCCTCCTCCTGGAAGGTTTTTAAAGAGGCAGCAATGGCTTCTTCGGTAGTGACACCTATTTAAAAAAAATGGAGGAAAGTATTAGCCAAGAATGATGATAAAAATGCGATAAAATAACGAAGAACACAGCTAATGATTACCTTACTGAGCGAGTTTATTCATCATCGCTTCGAGCCTCGCTGATCGCTCAGAAGCTGCAATGGCGGCCGCCAGGTCGATGTTTGCGGGATCTACCGAGAAGCCTTCATTGCTGCCATACTCGCTTATACCTTCGGTTAGAGGGGCCTGAGGCTCTAAACCGAGGATAGCGTCGAGGGAGAGGAGCGACTTCTTCTTCTTTTGCCCGCCAGCTCTGGATGCACCCGGGATCGATTTGCGCTTGGCAGGCACCTTGGGACGGCGGGTCCCGATATCTGCGCCCATGCCAGACTCCGGCGATACCACATTGACCGTATCCGTTGGAGCACGGGGCGCCGGTGGCACATATGCCGTAGCAAGCAGCGGCAATCATGCGGGGGGCTCAGCACGCGTGGTCGATCAACTCCGGCGTCTTTCAACGGAGGAATGACCGGGGTCCTTGGTTTCAAGGGAGCCTTGCGATCACCGCCGGGAGGCGCACCCTTGCGGTCAACCAGCATGCGCTTCTCCATATGAATAACTGGACCCATGGCATGCGCGTACCAAGCCACGTACGCGTTGAGGACCTTGGGGACGCAGCTCGGCTCGCTGATGAAGAAATAGGAGCCCGTGTTAAGCCGTATGAAATGGTGCATTGCATTCCTTATCCCCTCTTGGCTGACCACAGGCTCTTCCAAGAACGCTTCCATCGGGATCCCCTGGTGATAGCTCGATTGCTGAGCGAACCGGTGAGGGTTATACCTCATGAAGAGCGCCGTCTCATTCTGCCTAAACACCAAGTAGCCCAGCCGAATGGAATAGAGGTGGAAGATCTCCCGAGCTTTCAATATGGAAGCCCCATCCTTAAAATCATCGCGCAGTGGCACTACTGACTTGGTGGTCTCTGAGCCTATGGTTATAACTTTATCCACAAAGGAAACCTTCGCTCCGATCAGGTGCGGACGAAGGAGCAGCCCTCTAGACTCCCGTGGAGATGCAACCACGATTGAAGCGCCGACCAACCGCATGACTCTTGGGAGTCTGCATTTCTCAAAAAAATGGAGGGATCTTATGGGCGCCGAACACCCCGTGCACATGCATTTCCATCCAGGAGGTGAAGTAGTGCATCGAGAAGTTAGCGGGCTGCACCCCAGGCTCATTAGCGTTCGCCGCTACGCTAAGTCCATTATAAAGGTAAGCCAGCTCGGCGATTCCTACTGACAACTGCAAACCAGCCACCATCCGATGCGCTGGGTAGAAAACAGATGGCCGCATGTGGCGCGGGTGCATGGGGAGCACAAAGCTGCACAGCCACAAGCCCAGGAACCCTACAAAAAAGGTCTCCTCATCCATGCCCGGGACGGCGATTTCTGAGAAAGGGACGACGGCGGCGCCGGGGAGATAAAAGTCCCTTTGATCATCTCCGATGTGGGTCGGCAGTCCAAGCCGAAGCCAAAAGGGTCATCGAGCTAGGCGAACTTCTCACTCCGCTCTGATAGAAACTCCGGTCAGATGAATCAGGCGATAAAATCTGCGAAACTGACTCCCCGGATGCCCGATTCCAGATTGAGCCCTTCATAGATGTCCAGCACCTTCACCAAGCCCGGATACTGGTGCTGAATAGCATTCTCCGGCGTCAGATCAAACACCAGCGGCTTGGTGGCAAAGACGTATTCGTCAGGAGGAAGCAGCTCCTCGTAATGCCCCCCCCCTCATCGGCAGACCCGAGATTTCCGCAAACTCCTCTAAAGAGATAGAGACCTCCCTGTCCGTCATCAGGAAGGTGTGGGTGGAGATATTCCATTGTTCGATAAAGGCCTTGATCTACCACGTTGGAGGAGAGGGATACTCGAAGAGAGAGACGTAGATGGCCGAATACAAACCAATCTTCGTTAGATGAGTCCTTTTCGCCGATAAAATGTACCGGGCCCACTGCAAATATCCGGCGGGCGGTCGCGGGACCAATCCAATATTCTAGGCCTGTCCCCAAGGGCGTGCTTCACCCTGACAGATTCGCCTCCCCAGAATGTCTATTGCCGGCGGCGGCTGCACGGGAATGGCACCAATTGCAGGCTGGAAGAGGTCATCCGAATTCCAATTTTTGACCTCCACGGTATACTTCACCGGGGGTTCATCCGCATAGGGGATCAAAACTATGGGCTCAGACGGCGTGGCGGAACTGAAACTTCGGCGACCCTGGATGATCTCATTATACCATCTACCCCACAAGTGAAGGCTCTTGTGCTCGGGGTCATGATCCTTAATGAGAGCGAGCACCACTCGGTCCACCGGTGCCTGGGGAAACCCTCCCTCCGAGCGAACAAACGGGAAAGACAAATTGGCAGACATGTTTCCTGCGGAGGGACAAAAATTAGCCGTCAGTGTTATAATTCCAACGCTTGGCGTTTTAAAAATTCTTTTTTTTTACCACATTGCAATGCAGTGGGTAGGGGACAAAATGGGGACCTACAAAATCTGGATAACAGTGCATCATTTAATAAGACAGCCCCATCATTGGGTGAGACTGTCAATTAATGAAAAGATCCCCAAGAGAATATTCTCCTTAATGGGAAATCCCTAGAGACAAGGAGAAAATCTCCACTTTCAGAGCAAAGCTCTGTCACAGAGTGATATTTGTCAAACTCTGGTCTTAAGGGAATAAAATTTCCTTAAAAAGAGCCTAGCTCTGTGGTAATAATGGAAAGATCCATCAGAAAAAAAATTTAACTCTTGAAAGAACTAAAATTTTGGGATCTTAAAAATCCATGAAAACTTATAAAAAGTTCTCCATTTTTAGATCAAAAAAGATCTACATTTGATCCATGAGCAAAGCTCTGTTCATGGTTTAAACCCCTGAATAAGATCTTTGTAGATCTATAGATTTTTTAGAGCAAGGCTCTGTTAATAAAAACCCCAAAGGGGTTTTCTTTAGATCAAAGATCTATAAGAGCAAGGCTCTGTTAATCAAATTTAATTTAATTTAATTTAATTTAAATTTTACCTAAGTTGTTCTAAAAATCTGAACTCTAGAGTTCTTGGAAATAAACGAGAGCAAGGATCTAAAATTCTTAAACAAGAGCAAGGCTCTGAAATTCAAGTTCTTGAAAATGGTAAAAAAAATTCAAGGACCAAGGGTCCTATTTATAGGCGCCTGCGCCCCTTCAACTCACCTGTTGATCTAACGGCCAAGATTTTTGCCACCGTTGCACTCACGTGTGCGCCACGTGAGCGCAACGGTGGGGGGGCATTTGTTTCCCCCAATCAGAGTAAGGCACTGTTTGAATTTCAAAAATTCAAATTTTGAAGCAACGCTTCAAATTCCATGCGCTGCGCGCAACGCGCCACGTATCAGAAGCTGATACGTCAGCGTAGCACCCAAGGCAGTGCGCCCAATCAGAGCAAGGCTCTATTAAAAAACAAAATTAAATGAAGCAAAGCTTCAGTTGCGCAAGCGCTGCGCTGCGCGACACGTGTCAACGCAGTTGCTTCTGCGCAAGCACTGCGCTGCGCGACACGTGTCAGCGCAGCTGCGCTGCGCTGCGCGCTGCACGACACGTGTGAAGCACTGGGGCGTTTGCGCCAAACAGAATTAAAATTCTAGTAAGATCTTTCTGTTCTTATTAAAATAAGAAGATTGACTTCTGTAAAACAGAAGCGCTTGGATCAAAGATCCAACGGTGGGGAAAATTCCCCAAATCACTCAGAGAAAGATCTCTTTAACAAATTTAACTAATTAATGGGCACTATATAAATGTCCCTAGACTCCAATTCAGAGGGCATCAAAATCAACAACATCGACATCAAGAACTTCAAAACAGAGAGAACTCTGAAGAATTTTGAAAAGAACCCAAGAAAAAGGTAAAAACCTTTATGAAATGGAAGAATTTCTTCTGAATAGATCATTGATCTAAGAACAAGATCAATGATCTTCAATAAAAAATAAATGAGAACAGTGCCTTGCACTTTTTTATGAACCATTGGTTCTGGAATCTTAAAGATTCTTTTCTTGAATCCAAAATTGGATCAAGTTATTGAAACAGTGCCTTGCACTTGCAAAAACTGCACCGTTGCGCTTGCGCTCATCAGAGCGTGACACGTGTCACCACGACAAGCGCTTGCGCTCAATAATTGGCGCAAAGCGCCTGACAAACCACTATCAAGTAATTAATGCACTGCATTATTTACAGAAGGGCCAAGCCCAATTAAAAAAGGCCTAACAGGCCAAATCAAATGCAATGCATTATTTTAAAAAAAGGGCAGAGCCCAAAACAGATGCTCTGCATCATTTACAAAAGGACAGAGCCCAAATCAAAAAGGCCTAGCAGGCCAGAATGAAATGCAACGCATTATCAAACAGGGGCAAAGCCCTAGCACAGGCCTAATAGGCCAAAAATAAAAAACGTTGAATATTCTCAACTGGACTTAGCCCAATCATGACCGTAAGTCCTCAAATTAAATTGACTGAGCAAGATTGCTCTTTTAAATCAATTTACATCCGGTTCGAGGGTACATCTCTGAACTCCTCTGACACCTATCGTTGTAATCCTTCAACGACGTCAGAGAGGTGACGGGTCCCGACAACCACACATTGATATGGACTGCGGGGTCCTTAAACTCGTGGACCGAAATGCCCTTAAACTAATATTTGTCCAAATGGGAATGTTGGACCGAAATATCCTTAAACTAATGCTCGTCCCCAAATGGGAATGATGGACCACCATGTCCCTAAACTGGCAATAGACCGCAATGTCCTTAAACTACCCATGGACCACTACGTCCCTAAACTGGAATAATAGAGCTCCCCCTAAACGCTCTTTTGTCGGATCTAAACGATCCCGTTTAAGTTGATCTTAGCCTCAAACTTGGCTAACATATCCTTAAACATTCAAATGGACCATAAAACTCCAAATCAATTTTGGTTCAAGGGTACATCTCCGAACTCCTTTGATACTTGTCGTTGTAATCCTTCAACGTCATCAGAGAGGTGACGGGTCCCAACGGCCATATACATTAAACGGACCACTACGTCCCTAAACTGGAACAATAGAGCCCCTAAATGCTCTTTCCGTTAAGTTGATCTTAGTCTCAGATCAGACTAACGTATCCTTAACGAACGTTTAAGTTGATCTTGGCCTCAATGCGGCTAACGTATCCTTAAACTAAAACACCAAACCCAAATCTAAGTAAATACGGATTTGGACTAATCCACGTCCTACGGGCGACGGCATAACTTAGTCTCCGTATACAATCCACGGGCATCCACAGACAAAACAAACACACATGACACGAAGTGAAATCTCTGGAGAAGGAGAAAGTTGTTACCGCTATGCGGTAGCGTAATTAACTGCAGGGGCTTGCGCCTGCAGGGAAGAGCGTCCCCACAATCAAAAACCCCTCAAGTGAGGAGGAATCTGACGAAGTCTGCTATATCGGCCGCATCCGTCTAAACCTCCGATATACGGTGCCATAAATCAACTTGGCATCTTCGGAGAGGTGGACGGATAAAACCAAATAGCATCTGCCCCGAATCTCAGGCAAGACGAACCTACGCGGTCGCGTCTCTGTATTCGGAGGGGAACAGGGACGTGACAGGTTTTAGTGGTGGACTATGCAGGTCCTCGATGTACTAAAATGAAACCGTTAACTGACTTATTATATTTATAAATCTCATCCACTTATATCGATTTCATAATTTTTCAATATTCCTTGTCATTTCTTTGACATTCTGTATCCTGACCATGACCTTTCTTCTCAGGTCATGGCAAATCTTTCGGATGAGGACAACATGTCAGACATCACTTTTGAGGCTATGCTTGGATATTCGAATGACGAAATAATAGGTTCCCAGACAAATATCTCCAATGTCGATTTGGAAGATGAAGAAGGAGAAGCCCCGGTAGAGGAAGAACCCGAGGAAGAGGAGGCTCATGCGGAGGAAGAAGAGCCTGAGGAGGACACCCCTGCTAAAGAGGAGGATCCCGTTGAGGAGGAGGAGCCTACTGAAGGGGATTCCGTGGAGGAAGAACCAGAGGAAGAGGAAGTTCATGCGGAGGAAGAAGAGCCCGAGGAGGAGGCCCCTGCTGAAGAAGAGATTCCTATTGAAGAGGAGGAACCAGAAGAATACGGTCCGCACATGTGGTTTATTGGGAAAACACTCTATATTTGGAGACATGCTTATCGATGTGTTCATCGTACCCCTCCACAAATCTATCGCCGGGAGGTATCAGGCTCACCCTTCTTTTATGGTTTTGCAAGGAAGGTCAATAAACGCCGAGCCAACAACGCGCAGTTTCCACCGTATGATTGATGGACGATGATCGAAATGCTTATGATTAGTTCGTGTCATGTTTTGTTTCTTAGTTCCTCAGTGGGCCAAATAACCCATGTAAAGCAGTAGGGCCATATTTAATCTTCATTGTATCTCCATTAGCATTTATTAATAAAATCTTAGCTTCAAACCAATTTCACCCTTATGCCTCTTGTTTTTTCCTTATTAGTTTTCCTCTTGCATTAATTGTTACTTCTCATGCAAGCTACTATCCTATGTCATTCCCAGCCTGTTTGTAACCTAACTTCTTTTGATTCAGATCATCATGGCCGGACGACGCCATAACCGCAACAGAAGGGAAAATAGGGTCAATGAAGCCGCTGCCCAACAAGCAGCTATGTTACAAATGATGCAAGGACTATTAGAGCAGCAGCAGCAGCAGACAACTGCCCTTTATCAGGAGCTGCGAGAAAGTAGGCAGCAACAAATGGAGATTTTAAGAAAGGCACTAGCCCCAGTTCCTCAAGGTTCGGCGGGAGTGAAGCAATTCAGATTACTTCACCCTAAGACCTTTTCAGGGAAAGAAACTCCCTTAGAAGCTGAGAAATTGCTCAAAGGAACAATCAATGATTTCGGTGCCGCTCAAATTCCTAAGGATGAGTGGGTGAACATTGCTAAACTACAACTCATGGATAATACCAGAATATGGTGTGAGGCTAAAGAAAGTAGACTGAAGGAGCCCATCGACTGGGAAACGTTCAAACAGCGTTTTGATACTCAATACTTTCCAGCCGATGACACACCTAAAGATGAAAAGAGAATTTATACAATTCCAACAAGGGAGCATGTTGGATAAGCCTGTGGACGAGTACGCTTCGGAGTTCGCAAGGTTAAGTCGGTTCGCGCATCACCTGGTAGCAACCCCTAAACTATATGCTAAAAGGTTCCGACAAGGGTTGGATATGAAAACACAGTCCTCCATGTCTTCTGCTACCCTTTCAACTAATGATAAAATCTTAGAGGCGGCGTGGAACTTTAAAGATCTTCATAAATGCATAAGGAAGGATGACCGTTTGTCAGGTGTTAAGTGACCGCCCAATCAAATTTTTGGGGGATTATCTTCTAAATTCAACGGAAGGCAGCAACTCAAGATGCCAACATGGCCAGCTGTCTCCAGAAAACCAGCCGTCATATGCAACCATTGCGGTAGAGCTGGACATTAAATGAGGGACTGTCGCGTGTTGAACAAACTTTGCATAATCTGTGGGTCACCAGATCATGCTGTAGAGGATTGTCCACAGAGAAGACGGCAACTAGTTCCTGATAACAAACCAGCCAATCCTGGAGCGCATCAATAGGGAGCCCGGCCACCTCCCGCTAATAAACCAATCGGGTAAGGTTCTCCAGCTAGGGGAACACCCTTGCCCTCTCAGAAATGGGTCTTCCAAGAAGCTCAGCGCAACGGCCGAAAGCGTCAGGCCTTTACTATGACCACGGAAGAAGCTGAAGCAACGGAGGAAGTTATTACAGGCACCGCTACTTTTTATGGATGTCATACTTCCCGTGTTACCCTCTTTTCATGCATATCTTGTTAGGCTCATCACTATTTTTTTCCCCGTATAAAACGTAGGTACCCTACTAGTAGCCTCTACACCTGCACTCACACTTTTTGACTCTGGCGTATCGCACTGCTTCATGGCACAAAAGTTTGTGGCCGCCAGTTCCATTCCAGTGGCAGCTCTCATCACTGAATGGAATGTCAACACGGGAAACGGTATGATCAATTTCACTATGGGATACGATCTATGTCCCGTAGTGATCTGCGGTCGAGGTTTCTACACCAATTTTTTGGTGATAGATATGCCAAATTTTGACGTGGTCTTAGGTATGGACTGGTTGAGTACTTTTTACGCTACCATCGACTGTCGTCAAAGGAGGGTAGTGTTTGAAATCCCTGACCACCCAATGTTCATATTCGAGAGTGGAAGTAAGTCCTTAGATCCAGCAACTTACAGAGTTGTACCGAGGAAGGAGGAGATGTTATACACCGTGCAGGAGGAGGAGAGTATGCCGATAGTTGTACGAGAATTTGAAGACATATTTACATATGTGTCAGGTTTACCACCAGATCGGACAATTGAGTTTACTATAGACTTGATGCTGGGGACTCAACCTATATTGAAAACACCATACCGTATGGGGTCAGCAGAATTGAAGGAGCTTTGGACACAAATTGAGGACCACCTCAATAAGGGATTTATTAGACCGAGCTCGTCGCCTTGGGGTGCCCCGGTTCTTTTGGTACCTAAGAAGGATGAACTAAGCGGATGTGTATCGACTACCAGGAGTTAAATAAGGTAACAATCAAGAATAAGTATCTCTTACCGAGGATAGATGATCTGTTCGATCAATTGGAGGGATCTCAAATGTTCTCAAAGTTGGATTTGTGGACGGGCTATCATCAACTCAAAGTAAAAACGTCTGATATACCTAAGACGGCTTTCAGGACTAGGTATGGACACTATGAATTCCTAGTGATGCCTTTTGGAGTAACCAATGGCTCAACAGTATTTATGAATTTGATGAACCAAGTGTTTTACGAATACTTAGACAAATTTGTCGTTATCTTCATCGACGATATTCTTGTGTATTCGAAAAATCAGGAGGAACGCGCGGAGCACTTGCGCGTGGTGATCGAAACCTTGCGGCAACACCAACTATATGCAAAGCTCAGCAAATGCGAGTTTTGGTTAAAGCGGGTAGCGTTCTTGGGACATGTTGTGTCAGGTGAAGGGATTTTAGTGGATCCGGCCAAGATTATCGCTGTTCAGACATGGCCGACACCAAGAACAATTACGAAGATCAGAAGCTTCTTAGGACTTGCTGGATATTACCGTCGTTTTATTAAGAACTTCTCCAAGATTGCAGAACCACTGACTACCTTGACTCGGAAGGATGTGCCATACATATGGTCCGAGGTTTGCAAGGAAGCGTTATCAGAGTTGAAGACTCGTATCTCAGCACCCATTCTTACAATTCCCGACAGAACTGGAGGTTTCGACATACATTGCGACGCCTCGGAAAAAGGTCTGGGATGTGTATTATACCAACATGGAAGGGTGGTGGCTTATGCGTCAAGACAATTAAAGGTGCATGAATGAAATTACCCAACATATGATTTAGAGCTTATCGAAGTTGTCTTCGCACTCAAAATTTGGAGGCGCTACTTTTGGGGAGAGAAGATAGAAATTTATACCGATCATAAGAGTTTGAAATATATCTTCACCTAAAAGGAACTCAACATGAAACAAAGGAGATGGCTAGAATTAATGGCGGATTTCAATGTAAATTTACAGTACCATCCGGAGAAGGTGAATGTAGTCCCAGACGCTTTGAGTCGCAAACCAATGGTTTCGAGTCTAACTGCTCATTGGAGGAATCGTCAAGACCTCAATGAACTAGAGACAGAGATGACTATGCTAGGAATGCTCGCATCCTTCATGAATCTGCAAATTCACTCCACGTTAGTCGAACGAATCAAGACAGCTCAAATTGGGGACACTAGATTGCAAAGGATCGGAGAACAGGTGGAAACGAATCTGTGGGCGGACTTCATCATCCACGAAGATGGTTCTTTAATGTATGGGAGCAGAATCTGTGTGCCTAAGGGTGAGATAAGAGAAGAATTATTAAGAGAAGCACACAGTTCTCCATACTCTGTTCATCCGGGAGGAACAAAAATGTACAAGGATCTCAGAAAAAACTATTGGTGGTATGGGATGAAGCAAGAGATAGCCAAGAGTGTGTCCAAATACCTAGTTTGCCGATAAGTAAAGGCTAAACACCACAAGACGGCACGTCTATTACATTCCTTACCGATACCCGAATGGAAATGGCAAAACATCACAATAGATTTTATGACTGCACTCCCTCGCAACCCCAAGGGAAATGATGCAGTGTGGGTGATAGTAGATCGACTCATCAAGTCGCCACATTTCATTCCTTTTCGAGTCGGCCAATCAACTGAAATCCTCGCAAAGAGGTACATGGAGAAGATTGTCAGATTGCATGGAGTGCCAATTTGCATTGTGTCCGACCAATATATGCGTTTCAGATTTTAGTTTTGGCAAAGTCTACAAGAAAGTCTGGGCACGAATCTGAGTTTCAGTACCGCCTACCACCCTCAGACCGATGGCCAATCAGAAAGGGTTATTCAGATTCTCGAAGACATACTCCGGGCCTGTATGTTGGATTTTAAAGGATCTTGGGAAGATCGCCTACACTTTGTAGAGTTTTCTTATAACAATAGCTACCAGTCTAGTATCGGCATGGCACATTTCGCCGCTTTATATGGGCAGAAGTGTAGATCACCGTTAAGTTGGGACAATATTGAGGATCGAGAACTTTTGGGCCCCGAGATGATTGTCGAGACAGTGGAGGTGATAAGAACAATCAGGGAACAATTACGCATAGCATAAGATAGGCAAAAACATTGGGCTGATATGAAGAGAAGGCCTCTAGAATTTCAATCAGGAGAACACGTGTTTTTGAAGATATCTCCTAACCGGGGAGTGATGCGTTTTGGGAAACGCGGAAAACTCAGCCCACGGTTCATAGATCCTTTCGATATTTTCGAACGAGTTGGGGAGGTTGTGTATCGTCTAGCCTTACCACCTTCTCTGGAAGGTGTACACAACGTTTTCCATATCTCACAGTTAAGGAGGTATGTCGGCGATCCTGGTCATGTTTTGGATCATTCCGAAATCACCGTAGGGGCTAATCTAACCTATGAATAACAACCGGTTGAGATTCTAGACCGGAAGAAAAAGACCTTGAGGGACAAGACGAACAAATTGGTTAGGATCATGTGGAGGAAGGACTCCCCGGGTGAGTCCACATGGGGAAGAGAGGATGAGATAAGAGAATGATATTCTTACCTATTTGGGGTTTCCCCTATGTAAATTGTCTCTTTCGTTTACCTTCATAATTTCGAGGACGAAATTTTTAAGGAGGGTAGATTATAACGACCGTGTTTTATAATATCCAATAAAATATCTCTTGTCTAATTTTCCAGTATCGAGTAATTATTTACGTGTTTTGTTGATAGAAAAATATTTTCATTTTAATGATTTAAGTAAGGTTAGTAAAGCATTTAAGTATAATTAAGGGAATTTTCTAAAAGCGGTTTATATATTTTCTGGGTTTAAAATGTTTTAATGAAATCTTATAATGTCTTAAAATAATTTATATATTTTTAATTAAAATGATTATTTCGAAATTAAAATATTTTCAAGGATAAACTGGATTATTTTTTTTAATCAGAATAACTAACAAATATCATATATATAGGAATATTATTTAGTTTTAGCCCAAAATTATTTTTATACTGAAGATAACAATAAAATATATTTTCTGAAATTTTTCAATAATCTTCTCATATTTTATTTTTAACAAATTTTTGAAAACAAATGCGGTTTTTAAAAACTAAACAATTTAGATTTTAATTTAAAAAAATATTAAACCTCCCTTTAACCTGGACCGTTAGATGAGGAAACCAACGGTCCAGGGCGGCTGGTGGCGCCTACGTGGTGGGGACCACACGAAAACGCGTGATCCCTCACAACGCCACGTGGCTGCGTGGGGCGGCGGCTCGTGGGCCGTTACATCCAACGGCCACGATTCGAAGGCGGCGGCGGCGAATCATTAGACAATGATTGGGGAATCATTGGGGCATGGATTTTGGGGGATTTGCCAGATTTTTTGAATTTTATTGTTGGAAGAGAGACCCTATAAATAGAGACCTTCAAACTCTATTTTCTCACACCACAGAACTACGAAAATTCTATAAAAAATACCTAGATCTTCGTATCTACGACGCCGATACTTTGGTTCCACCCAATCATCGCTGAAAAATCTGAGCGCGGAGTTATTAAGATTTTAGTATAAGTCTACGCTTTCGATCCATCGACGTCTAACTCAAAACAAAGGTAGGATCCTCCTCTCACCACTTGTCTGTCGCCTTCTTTCCTTTAGTGGTCTTAGTTTCAAGTTCTAATCTCCAACCTTATTTTAAAATAATAGTAAAAATAATTCTGTATGCCTTTTGTGATACCTCATAATTATAGATTTGACACATGCTTGAAATGGAATAATTAAATTTCCTTATATGCGTAAATATTGCACCATCGTCCTATATGAAAAATAATATGCTTAATGTTATAACCCATAGGGTATCAATCTACCCTTTATATACACACGCTTATCTATGATACCAATAAGATCTCCTTTATATACACACACTTACCTATGATACCAATAAAATCTCGAAATAGATTACTTCCACAAAATACTCACATCTTATTAAAATGTTGTATCTGATTAAAATACCTATATGATATAAGACGATTTGAATAAAATAATTTAGATGCACTAAAACGATATGATTTTATTTGCACTTTTATCCACCAATTACTTCAGTTTGTTAATATCTCTTTACCTTTTTAAAAGGAGTAATGCTAATCTAATAATTATATTATGGTTTCCAACTTAACCCCCTATCACTTAGAGAAAATATTTTTTTATATTAATTTTTCTTAGCCTATTAACGAAGGTTTAATAAGATACACTAATAGGGTAATATTTTACATGAAACACACCGTGGTTACTAAACAATCATCCCTGAAAATGATACAAATCATGCCGTCCATGTGCAGCGGTTGTCAACTCAGAGTTGTTCTTGTAGAATGTCACCTTTAATAAAATACCCTAATTTTTATAGGATAATGTTTTACGTAAATATCTCGTGGTTGATAAGCAATCGTTCCTAAAAAGGACACAAATTCTGCGGTCCATGTGCAGTGGTTGCCAACACAGACGTATTTCTACAATGTTACCTCCAAATAAAAAACCATAAACTTTATAAAATTATTAATTACAATAAAATACCTTAATCCATGCTAAAAGGGTATAATTTCATTTAAATATCTTGATCTTTACTGAAAGTATATTTTCAAATAAAAACCATAACCTTTATAAATGATATTTTCCAAAAAGAATACCTAAAACTTTATTAAAAGATAATTTTAAATAAATACCATAATCTTTTATTGAAAAGACATTTTCTTTAAAATACCATAGGTTTTTCCAAAATTATAATTACTCTAAAATATCATGGTTTCTTATAAACAATAACTACCATTAAATGCCATGATCTTTGTTAACTAAGCGTGCTATAAATTATTATGATGTACCTTACAGACTTTAGAAAATAACAAGATAAAATGGGTGGTTGTGAAAGGCCATATTAAATAAGATCAACTATTTGAATACAAATTACAACATGCATGACACATGATACTGTTAGGGTTAGAATGCGCGAACCTACGTATGAAATACTTATAAGTGAAGATCCCCACAGGCAGGGTGAACAGTCCAATATGTGGACGACTATTAACCCGGTCTTCGGGCGAATACTAACCCGATATTCGGCCGAATACTAACCCTATTTTGAGGGCGAATAATCCAATATGTGGATGACGTACAATGTGGAAATTCTATGCCTAGATGATATACGCACTAACTCTAACTCGTCAAAACCTTTACACTGAATAACGGGAATAGGTAGTTTGATTAGGGAAGGAGATGCGGAACTCAAATTCCCCTACTACTCGATCATGATCCCGGAAAGTGAAACGGTATATTTCACTTCCCCGGTTGTTGTTCCGTGGCCATAACAGAATAATCGTGAGTATTCAAACCCTTATTTAACAAACTAATGCGAACTTTTACCTAACATATACCTCATGCAACATACCCATATTCACATATACCTCATTCAACAAGCCTTATTTGCATACACCTCATACCCTTTTACTTATATACATCATATATGTACACACACATCATTGCTATATATATTTGCTCGTTTTTGTATCTTTACTTCCTTATGAGGCAATCCTGCCCGAGTGTAACTCGCTAACGGACTTTTCTTTTCTCTTCTATATCTCTGAAATGTCCGTTAAATGAGAATGAGTATAATGACGAGAATCAAGGTGTGGAGCCAACTAATGAAGATTATGCGGACTTGACGACAGAAAATTAGCTAGTTTTATTTTTTTTTTGTTACCACATATTTAGGGCTTTTGTTTTTTCTTCGATATAATTAAACTATTTAGTTTATTTTACTCTTTCTTTTGGGATGTAATAAAGTTTGGTTAATGAAAATAAATGACTTCCACTTTTATTATTTTATTTTGATACATATCTTACATGTTATAGATATTCATACGCTTAACGTAACTGTATTGAATAGACCACCTTCAATACAGTTACCTTGCGGACCATGCCACGTCACCCTTCACCTTCTTTTGGAAAGCGGGACGTGACAGATAAGATATGGGAAATCTTTAGAATCTTTTAAACACCTAATTATTATGCAAGTTAACTTAATCTTTATACATGGTTATCAAACCATAACTTATTATATATATATATATATATATATATATATCCTATCTTTTTCTCTCTCCTTTAGTAAAGCCACACCCTAACCCATCTCTCTCGTCTTCCCCTTCTTTTCTTTCCCCGAGATTCCCTCCTTCACCTTCATCATCGCCTCACCATCGATCTAAGCATCATCGCCGTCATCGTCTCCCTCATCTTCACATTCACTACAACCAAACCCATATCTCTTCTTCAACTCCGTCCACCGCCATCAACATCTCCTTCGTGCTCCCTTCGAACCCATCACTCGACCACCGAGATCACCTCGACACCATCCTCCATCTTTAACTTCCATCGACTGCATCTTCTAACACCATCGTTGAGAACCCATCTCGTCTTCATCGCCGATCAAGTTTAACTGAGAACCCATCGCCTTCTTCCCCGAGACACCATCACCGACGAGAACTCCTTCAACTGAATCCCATAAATCAACTTGAGGCCTATGCAGCAAACCCCAACCGAGCACCTTAACCGAGCTTCATCCTCTCCATCGCAGCAACACCTAATGATCCAACTCCAGCCACCCCGTCGCTAACGACTTCGCCAAGCGCTATCTCCGCCGTCGTCGCTGTAGTTTAGTTAGGGGAGTTCCAGTCGCCGTCGCTATTATGGTGTCGCCGGCTTCTTGACACGGTTCCTGTCGCCGCGCCGATCGCCTCGTTGCTGTATCACCATGACTACCATCGCCGTCGTGACCGTCGTCTCGAGCAAGTGTTTAATCGGGCTCAAGTTTTATCCGTGATCATGCATCGAGTCATGTTTGTTTCGTGTGCGTTCGCTTATCCGTCATTCCGTTCATCGTGATCGAGGCAAGTTTACTACTAATATCTATATATGTATATTATCGTAATATTATTTATTATTACTACTATACCGTTATATCTATCTAGTTCGTATATCGGTAATTAGTTAATAATAACAAGCTTTGTAATTTGCAGTTTATAGCGTTATATAGATTATATCTATAACTAGAAACTATACAAACTATTCTGATTGGCTCAATTGGTAAATGAAGTATAGGAATTAATATGATTGTTTTCATTATATTATTTATCGCACCTAAATAAAGGTTACAACCGTATTTCATCATGAACTGTTCGTACGATATTATTATAAATAAACACTGTATCTAATTTAATATACTACAATGACATGCTTATAACCCGTTATCTTGTTACTGATATTGCTATCTTGCTTATACCTGCTTACATGTGATGCTTACCGATACCAACAATCCTGACTTGTTTTCCTGATGAACGTGAAATGTTGTCTAGATAGACATAATTTGTACCCGTCTATTCCTGTGTTTGCAGTAAATAGATATTATATTCATACCTCACTTGAAAAACGAACCTGGAGAAATAGGGAAATCAAAAGTGTAACTGAAGTGTAACTTAAAAGAATATTACATGTTTTCTTGGTTCTGGGGGTAACGGAACAGAATCATTCTTGATTCATACATCTTGATCCGTGGTTCGGAAGGGTAACGGGATATATCTTGGTCCGTGGTCCCGGGGGGTAACGGGTATATACTTTTGAATTAAATGGAGGAATACATTTGTTGATTTCAAATATTTATAGGATAGTTAATCTAGAAACAGAGATCTTGGGATACATGTGACATATTTGAATACCTATGGCTTGATGTTATAACACCGGTGATTGATTTTATTTATACTCGTGATATCTCACTCTTGCATGTGACATACTATATAGCACACTGTTCAGCTTATTATTATGTATGATATTCATGACGCTCTGACGTTTGGGTTTTGCATGGCCCAGATACATGACTTAGCACGGAAGTTCTTTGACAGGATTGCCGATCTGTGAGGACCATTTCCCCGGTATAGTTCTTATTGATGGTTTATGTATTCTTTTTTCTTGGATCTTTATTGCTTCCACCACTGTTTCCTATTATCGTTCTTCTGGCCATTGGACATATTTAGAGATAAATGGTTATATTATTGTTTTGATTACTGATTGACAGCCGTAATATGACTATGAGAGGATATTTTCTTGCCGTAGGTAACATGATTGGCCTTATTACGTTCCCAAATTTTTTGGTATTTTGAGAAGCGGGACGTGACATGAAGAAACAATAGAACTAATTGATTTATGTTATAAAATCAATCCAAGAAATAATAGAATATCTAGCAACAATTGCAATTCAAATCACATGAAAAAAACGCCCAATTTATATCTGAAAACCCTAACAAAAAACCCTAAATAAATAAGAAATCCTATAGTAATTAAAGTAATGATTTAGCTTATGAAATCGATCCAAGAATCAAGAGAATACTCAGCAAGAATCGCAGTTCAAATTATAGCAAAAATCGCCCAATTTCGATTTTAAAACCCTAAACCGCTGAAACTGTTGGGACAATTTCCTCTTTTATATAATATGAACCGCTATTTTAAGTGGCGGTTAAATATTTTAACCTATGTTTCAAGTAGCGGTTAAATCTGAACCGTTTATTGTAATTGCTACTTAAAAGTAGCGATTAAAATAAACGTAAGTTGCGGTTAAAATAAACGGTTTATATTTGTTGGATAAATTAATTTATTTAAAGCTGTATAATGTTCCGTCCCGTCCCCGATGAAGGAATTAGTAAAAAGTTTTCTTTTTTTTGTTAAAGAAAATTTGGGAAAGGTGATGTCAGCTAAAGTTGTAAGATGTTAAACTAGATTGATATATGACGTCATTATTTAGTTATGTTGAGTGAAACAAAGTTCATGTGCTTGTAGGAGGGAGGAATCTAAGAAATTATTAAATTTAGAAAATTGGGTGTGCTTTTGGTTACGAGATTAGGGGACGATTTGGCATTATTTGGATTTATGAATCAAAAAAAATATAAAGATTAGCTAAATATTATTTGGTTGTATGATTTCGGGGGTTTTGGATTTGCAAGTCTTTTGTTCGAGGGCCACATTTTTTAGGATTTATGAATCCTCAAAATAAAACATAGAATTGCAAAGGATTAGCACTATTTATATGGGGCCCATAGTACTTTAATTCTTCTCTACCTCTCAAATCCCCGAATTCAAATCTCATTTTTCTTCACTAACCAAACAAGAATTATAAGGATCTACAAATTCATTACGAGAAATCTAATACCAACCAAACAACAGATTACCAAATCCAGAAATTTACAGCTGTACTATTTTAGAACCCAAATTTCATAATCCTACAACCAAACAGACTATTGCGGCAGTCACTGATACATTTATTTCATTAATATAATGATCTCAAAACTAAGACTTCTGTGTGTGTGAGAGAGAGAGGGTTTTTTTTAAATGAGAGAATGATTCTTAGATTATTCTTTTATCTCGTTTGGACTTTAAATGGAATAATTGTTATCTAGCTGCTATGTAATTCTCTTATTTGGGTCATGCATTTTTTTTTATTGGCTAATGAATTTTTTTATTGGCTTCGTACTTAACATTTATCACTCTTTTATCCCATATAAATAGACTTATATTGTGGAAAAATTCTGATCGGCCCCTTTTTTAAAATCTCTTTATATTTTTCTTTCATTACTTGTATCGTCAAAATATTGAAAAGTTTCATGATTTTTGTATGCTATGTCAGGTAAAATATTGAAAAATAGAAAGAAAAGAAAAGAAAAGAAAAACATTTACAACTAAAAATTTCGCAAATTTCGTTTGATATTTCAAGAAAATATTTAAAAAACAAAGCTAACAGAAAATTTTGATATTGTTAAAAAATTCGCTATTTTTATATGCTATAACATGTAAAATATCAAAGAAACCAGAAAATGATATTTTTGAAAACTTCATGATTTTCTTCTAGCATACATAATTGGAAAAAGGAAAAAACAATCGATATTTGAAAATTTTACGATTTTCTTGTGTTAGCATGTAAAACATAGAAAAACGGAAGAAAGCAGGAAATATTAAGACTTGTAAAATTTTGCGATTTTGGTGTTGTTCTATAGGGACAAAAAAAAACATCGAAAAAACAAAAAAATAAAAATTCTTGAGATTTTTGAAAATTTTGTGATTTTCTTATACCATAACAAGTAAAAATTGAAAAACAAAAGAAAATTTGGGTTTTTGAAAATTACATGATTTTCATGTGTTTCGACATGCAAAATATTGGATATGTGATAAAAATAGGATTTTTTAAAATTTCTGATTTTCTTATGTCACTAGGGTTTCTATCGTTGGAGTCTCAGTTACTCGGACCAGATTTCTTTGTGCTGTTAGGTTATTATCAGCAATGGACTACCTTTTCTTAACTTCACATAGCTTTTGTCTTTTGATACCAAAAGTTTTCCAAAAGCATGAGCAAGTAAAATATTTTAAAATTCGAAAAAAGAAAATTCGGAAATTTTTTAGATTTCATGATCTTCAGGTTTTAGCATGCAAAACTAAAAAAAGAAAGAAAAAAGAATTTGTTTAACACTTTAGAAAATTTTGCAATTTTATTTACTATATACAACAGCAAGCCTTCATCATAAATTTTAGAGATTCATTTTATATAGATCCGACTATGATTTACGTTGGTTGACGGCTAACTAACACAACTCTCCTTCTTTATCCTGGTTTGAGACAAGCAGTGAAATAAAAAGACATTTAAGCATAATACAGACGTAGTTTTTAATGTACTATATCATTCTAAATATTGAAAAGTGAAGAAAACATTAATTTTTTAAAAATTCTGAAAATTTAGCTATTTTTGTTTATTCAAGCAAAATATTGAAAAACTGAAGGAAAAAAATAGGATTTACTGGATTTTTGAAAATATTGAAATTTTCATAAGAAGAAAAATAATAAAAACTCGAAGAAAGCAGAAAATTTTAAGATTTTTGAAAGCTTCTTGATTTTCTTATGCTATATAGCATACAAAAAATTGTTAAATCGAAGAAAATTATATTTTAGATTTTTTAAAATTTAGCTATTTTCGTGTTCTACAAAATGCAAAATATTGAAAAACGAAAAAAATAGAAAATTTTGATAATTTAAAAAAGTTTGTTTGTTTGTGTGATGTATTTCAAGAAAAATTTTGAAAAACGAAATAAAACAGAATACGATAAGATTTTCAGAAAATTTCATGATTTTTGCGTGCTAACATGCAAAATTTTGAAAAACTGAAAATTTTGTTTTTTTTAAATCATGATTTTTGTGTGTTATAACATGGAAAATATTGAAAATTTGAAGGGAAAAAAACAAAAAAAATTTAAGATTTTTGAAAATATTGCGCTTTTCATATGCTGTCTAGCAAGCAAAATATCGACAAACTGAAGAGCACAGAAAATTTTTAAATTTTTTGCGATTTTCATGTACCAGCTTGAAAAATATTGAAAATTTGAAAAAACAAAATTTTTTTATTTTTTTGTAATTTTCATTTCTTAGCGTGAAAAATATTATTAATTTGTAGGGAAAAAATAATTTTGGATTTTTTGGTATATTTGGCAATTTTCATTTGCATGCAAAATATTAAAAATCCGAAGAAAACATTAAAATTTGATATTTTTGATAATTTTACTATTTTTGTGTGCTATATCATAGAAAATATTGAAAAGCTGAAAAACCAAAATTATTTTATCTTTGAAAATTTCATTATTTTTTTGTGTTATACCATGCAAATTATTAGAAAACCAAAGAAAACAAAAAAAAAGTTAGTTTTAAAATTTCGCCATATTCATGTATTATAACGTTCAAAATGTTGAAAATTTGAAGAAAATAAAAAAATTTGGGAATGTAATTTCGCGATTCTTATGTGCTATAACAAGTAAAATATTAAAAACCAAAGAAGTATTTTTGATATTTTTTTATAAAATGACTATTTTCGTATGCTAAGAAAAATATTGAAAAGCTGTATAAATATACCGAAGTATTTGTAAATTGATCCTTCATTTATTTTTTTACATATGAAGTTCGTACATATAACATATTACAACTTACAAAGCATATAACAATAAAATTTTAAATTAATATGATTTTTTTTTAACTCGGACTCCTTTGCTAGTAAATATAGAAAAAGAAAACCAATTATTAGTATAGAAGCTTCAATGATAATGTTAGTGGTGTAGATGTTTCAACCATAATGTTTAATCATAACAAGTCTATTATATGTATTCGAGAACAATCCTTTCTCTCTTATAAAAACTTGTTTAGATTCTAATAGAACATTATTTTTATGAAAGACAATCAATTAAGTTGCGCAAGACCTTTTGAATTAGACCGGGTTTTTTCTGTTGTTTTCTGCATGCCATTTTTTCAGTTAAGGAAACAGGAAAAAAAGAAACTAAATCCGAGGCTAAAAATGTGTGGCATGCATGCATTCATAATGCATGATATCTTAGATTAGTGAAGAGGGTTTAAAAGCATGAATGTGGTGGCCATTTTCAAAGAGTACAGGTTGTTATGGGCAACACTTGTGGCATGAAATTTCTCGTTTTCACACTTTGCTTTTTAGATCCCAAGTTGGTACGTGTTTGATGAAAACAAATTCATAAAATCTCCGTGCGCTATCAAGTCTATTCTTCAAATTATATATTATTGTGCTTCTTGCCTAACATCACAATTGTCACCAGAAGAGGACATTTGAGCATAAAAATTTTCTCACCTATAAAAAATCTTATATGGGACATAAATGGTTGAAATAGACCCCTACATTACTTAGGCAATATATAATATCTTAATAAGTATCTCAGTGACTAGCCCAGGGGATCCCATGACACACCCACGCGCGTTCAAGATCGAAGCTAGGCATGCGTATTTAATTAAAGAAAGAAGGGGAAGGGGTAAATACTCTGTGCATGTGGGGCTTGAATACGAGACCTCCCCATCCCGCACACCCATACCACAACCAACTGGCCCATGAGTTATGGGTATTGATGTGGTTTATATTTTGATTGATTATAATATTTTTCTTAAATTTTTACAGCAGTCAATGTGAGCTGAAAGGGACAAAATGCCTTTTGTTTTTCCTACAGTTTTTCCTGGTTTTGGCAAATTATGTTAGGTCCATAGTGGTCCTTATGATAGCTATGGCTGAAAAATGGAACATTTTATTCTAATTTCATGTATCATGCTACCATGAAATATGGAAAAATAATTTACTCCCGCAATCTTTAGAGGAAGAAAGAAGAAAGCAACAAAGAAAGGAATTTTAAAAAAAAGAAGGAAAAACGAAAATCATATCATTTGAGTTCAACTTATTTGGTTCCATAATCTCTCTCTGCAAGTTAAATTTTTACCATAATCTTTCTTATAAAGTTAGATTTTTTACTTTCTATAGATCGGAATAACAATAACAACAATAATTGCCTCCTTTAAGCCGAAGTTGAAAATTTTCATTCTACAATTCAAATAGGGCAGAGAGTTAACGCCAGTAATTTCTAAATTAATCATCAACTCAGTTGTGATCTATATTCGAAGCGAATAAAATAAAAAGACAGAAGAAGAACAAAGAAGTGAAGAAAAGCTCACAGGCTATCTGAAGCAAAGAAAAAAGTAAGATAATAATGTCAAGAAGAAAAATATGCTAAGCAAGGCATTTTATTAGACTTTTAGCTACATACTTAAATCACAATTTTCGTTTTAAAATTTTGGAAAATATGTTGTAATATGATGCAAACGGGGTTTGAGCCCCAACCACCTGCTCAACTGCATAGCGGCATCAGGCCTTACTACTATACTACAGTGTCACTCAGGCAAATAGACTTCACAAAATGCAATACAAAATCTTACCCCTGGTATTTTTTAAAAACACCCTCTCTTCTAAGTCAAAAATAAGCAGAGGATGTTCAAAGCTCCCACCTTTAATTAATTTGATGCTGGCTAGCAAAGCAAATGGACAAATGGAGAAATTATTCGGTGTGCCGGGCAGGGGTCAGAGAGAGGGAGGAGTTTCAGGAAATCTTAGACAGCCTGTGGGGCCCACACTTCTATTTCTTCTTTCTCTTGGCCGGGTGTTATTATTGAAAAGAAATGTTGTAATATTTATGAGCAACAGGATTGGTCCTTTTTTTTTGCACGCTGACCGTTTTTAGTCAAAGTAAGAATCTCTTTATCACCATTAAAGTCCAAATAAAAAGAGATTGTTCTCTGTTCTTTGTTCATTAGTGTTTGTTTACCTTCTTCTTCTTCTTATTAAAACATGGTGATGTGCCCTTGATGATTTTGATACTCGTTTAATTTAACTTGTTCAAATTAGGAAAGCAATGATAGCTGCTGCATGCATTTTCCCAACAATTATTGGCAGAATCAATGGCATCAATAAAGTAGTAGGGTCAATGGAGGACCACTAGAGCTATGAATGAGATGCAGTTCTATCATCATAGGCCAACCAATAATATTTGCCCATGAGCTGTTTTATAAGGATAGTCTTCAATCTACATGTTTTGTGGAAGAGGGGCAAATATAGAGTGAAGAGAGAGAAGAAAACTTTGATCATATGTGTTTAGTTGATGTGTTGGGAATCAAAGCAAAATTATCATATCTGTTTTTCCTTCTTTTAGATTCCTAGTGTTTAGTCTAGAAAGAATTTGAAGGAAACCAACCGGCATCTGAGCTTATACTTATACTGATAGACGAAGCTTTTCAATTCATCCTAGCTTTTGTTGCGTATGTGCTACTGTAGTTGCGTGTGTGGTACTGATAATACTAAGAACATCGGAAAGAAATACCAAATTTGTTTCTAACCGTAAACGATATTATATGGATTCCTCTTTCGTCTTTTCGGATTGAAAAATGACGGAAAAGAGAATATTGATAGTCGATCACAAAACTTCCATCAATTTCATGCCTTGTGCTTCATAGGATATAATATTTTTCATAGGAAAGAATAAATACGATGATGATGATGATGATGATGTTGCCATTAATGAAGAAAAAGCTTACAATGTGGTACATGGACCACCAAAGAGCTCTCTTGGACCCTTTTGCAAGCTTGAAACATGATCCTGACAAATAGTTAAAATGAGAACATGATCCTGACAAATGCAATTCAATTTCAAAGGGAAGAAGAACAAACGCTGGGCCACAACCCTTTTCAAACAAAGTGTACCATCTTCATTCTTGGAGCCATGCTCACAACTGTTGCTAGATTCTATTCAACATTTATGAAGAGATGTTTGTATCTGATGATGAAAACGATTTCTGTGCTGGATTTTCTTTTCAGAGATCTGGACCAGCGTTGGGGTGTAGAATTAGAATCCTCATCATATTGATGAGCACAACAGGGAATCAAATAACTTTTCAAAAGATTTCAGTAAAAATTGTGTGTTGATCAGGTGGGAAAAAAAAAAGAAACAATGATGCTTGTTCATGATGGTGCCAGGACATCTTGGACTCATGTAGGAGAAGATTATACAAAGCATGAAGAAATGATTTAAGGAAAAGGCCAGAGACTTGATTGCAGAGAATCAATAAATTAAGCAAGCAAGAATAACAGCAACAAAGCAAGCCTGTGGTTCAGACCCTCATGGTAGGTTACATGATAGTTCTGCATGCACATCTCAAACGTTTTTCATTTCAGCACAATTTAAAGGATCACGGTTCTTAATTATTCACAGGTCTCATAACTATGGTTGCATTTGGATCCGGTCCGAATATTTTTCGGATATGGAAATGAATTTGGTTTCCTTGTCATCTTCAGACAATCACCTCTTGTAGCTTGTTCTATCAATCATTCCATCATCAATTTCTATCCTAAATAGTGATTCAGTCCTAGCTGCTGCTTCTTTCTCAAACACTTGTTGATCATGGATGTATAGTAGGATGCACTACAAGATGAAGAAGGCATCGTTTGAACATGAGCAGGAAACAGAACGCATTGCCTAACCACCAAACAAAAGGACAGGCACAAGTTACAAAATATTCCAAAAGCTTTTCAAAAGTTGATGGATTTTAAAATTTGCTGATACCAGGCTAGCAGTAAAGCATGAGAGCAAAAAAAAGGGTAAATTGAATCAAACTATATCAGTAGTCCAACCTAACTTCCTATGGATGATCCAATTCATATTAACCAAAATGAATAGAACAAGCATCTTTTGCATTCTACAAAGCCAGTTTCATTTCAGACTGCAAACAAGAAACAGCAGAAGTACCTCACATGCGTGTACATCCCACCACCCGTAATTTACTCCACAATTATATGAAAAGTTGAGCTGTAGCTCATCTCAATAGTATATTAATACTAGATGGGGAAAAAGTATACGTTTGTTATATACATATTCCTAAACTTCCCGAACTAAAAATTATCATTGAGATCTTTAAACAAACCAAAAGCCAAAGATTCCTAGCAAAAACAAAGCCTAAAAGAAAAAATAAACAATAAATTGCACGGTAAATGAAGCACAGCCTAATAAGAAAAGCCAAGCCAGATAACCAACCGATCAGCGAGCCCGAGAACTGGTGGAGCCAACATTGGCAAAGCTGGAGATGTGATGGTACCAAGGATGAACCAATTAATGCTCAGCAACTCGTGACAGGATCGAAAGCTGGCTTGTTCTTTATGGTCGAAAAGAACAGGCATGCATGGATCTTCAGCTTCCCATACCGACTATAGGTGACATGATCGAACTGAATAGGCTCCGAAAAAGCGCTACAACCCTTCGTCGTTCCAATATATCTTCGACCAGTGAATCCCTCGAGAAATTTTGGGGTGTGTATCGGTATTGTTCTTGAGATTTCGTTTTCTCAACATCACCCCGTGGGACCCTCGGCGTGAGGATATTTTTGGAGTCCTTCCAGTGCCCTTGTAATCGGTGCTCCATGTAATGACTCCATAGTTTTTGTTAGGGGGAGATGCCCTCATGTATGCCATCAATCTTGTCATTATCATGGGGATTTTCCCTGCATTTCATTAAGCCGCAAATTTTCTCCTTTAAGATCCTGCAACTGTCGGCACAAAGGCCATGGTAATTTAAGGTGAATATACAAGTAATACTACATGGAAAATGTATGAGAAATCGAGATGCTCACGGCCTGCTGCATGAATTGAACACATGATGTTCCACGTACCTAACTAAAATATTGCAATTGCGACGGACTAGTGTACTATAGTTACTTGATAAAATGAGTCTTAAATTTAACAGTGGAAGAGCCAATTTACCTCTAAAATAAGCAATAGACAAAAGCTTTCAATTCTCTTTTAATCGCCATTTTTTTGATAATATAACGAATTCGCAGTCATCTTTGGAGTAACTTCTCATTGTTTCCCCATTAAATAGTTACCTACTCAGAAGGCAGTGAAAAAATAAAAAAGAAGAACCGATAACCTCTTTTACATAAACAACCAACAGCGTAATAATAAAATCACTGATCTTAGGAAAGGAATGAATCTAATACCCAATATGTGCACTAAAAAGGTCACTGGATTTAGACACCACTGAGTTTTTCTCAGATCTCTCACTCTTCTCTTCCGCTTTTCCTCTTTGAATTAAAGCGCCCACTCAACAGAGGATGATTTCGAAATTATAAATATCTTGCTAGTTTTAGAAGTTCGGCAACTCTAGTGCTTTGTGTCTCTTCTTTTCATTTCCTTTTGTTTTCTAATTGAATCCCCTCTTAAAAGGAGCTGCTTAAGGAAATGTTAATAAATATCTTGCTAAGGCGATCACCCTGTTAGCACGCAGCTAGCATCTTTACACTTCGGGAAACGAAAGTATATTACGGTACCATTGAAATCATTACATATATGATCGACAATTAATTAAAGAAATCAGACACGAAGGTATATTACGGTACCATTGAAAGTAGTCTGGGATGATTTCATCATCCAAGTTAAAGTGTATACAATTCAGATCCACTCTTAGACATAGATAAGTGAGTCTACATACTGTGGCCCTACTATAATTATTGAATCTCACTTACGCATCAAATTGACTTGCTTATGCAGCTGTTTTCAAAACTACAAGAATCAGTTATATATAAGCCATCTTCAACTTATTTATACTCTTCGTATTCAACTTTAACTAAGTTTTTGAGCTAATATTTAGGCGGGCAGTCATTATGGTCTAATATCTTGAGCACAATTGCAAGATCAAAACTAACCTCATTCTCTAGCTAATCAATTCTGGGAAGAGCTTTTACATGCTCCTCACAATCTCCTCCTTGAGTATCGTCTCTAAGACCTTCCGCTCCTTAATCGCTCTCCTCATCCTGCTCCTCATCAAATTTATGAATCTTTCTGCCCCAATCCACGAATGAAGAAGCTATTAGGACAATTATGCTATTCCTCTCGTCATGAGAGGAAATTGGAGTACATGCTTGTTCACAAATTTGGCAAAGAGGATTGACAATAGCAGCACAGCATGCTCGAGTAGTTATAAAGGGTTTCACCCATGCATGAACCTCCCCCGTCCTTATGATTGTTGCATGTCTTGGATTGGACCTTCTTGTCAAAATTCTCATGGCTTACTAATCTCCCACCGCTTTGGGAAGACGAGGTCATTTCACTTGGTATTAGGGTATCCCTGGTTCGATTCCCATGAGACACGTATTAAATGCGGATTTATTTAAATTTAAAACGTCGCTGTGCAAATACAGGTTTAGGCCCAAAGCGCCTTCGACCTGTGCGGGCATGTTAAATATAAATACATTCCCTCAAGCATCATCATAACTTCTGAGTTTTGGCCGATTGGGGGGTTAATGTTTGATCAATCAGAACCAATGAAATGTTAAGGCGTAACATCTAATTAACATGCAATTAATCATCAATGAAACAGTTTGAGAATGAGAGCTTGAAGAAGAAGACGAGGATGGTGTGGGGTTACCTACTTCGCCTTTGCGATGGCGGCATCGGACGTAATCGGAGCTCCGACAGATTCGCTAGGGTATTGGTTTTTCGCCATTAGGGTTTGATTTCGAGGTCTGATATGATTAGGGTTTTGGTTGTGCGGGAATTTGGTAACGATCGTCAAGGGGAAACGAGAGTTTTTCGTGTAAATCCCTCCAATTCTTAGAAATTTTTACCACATCGTCCATGAAATTTTAAGGAGGTGATCCGCCTCTTTCTTTTCTCTTTTTCCTTTATGCACTCAAAACTATCATTTTGTGTTCAGCTTTTCGTTAACATTTAGTTTACGACGAAACAACCTTTGGTCATAAATTGATGAATATGATAAAAATTTCAAGCTATCTTTTTATGATTCAAATATTTGATATTCAATCATCTGCTTGGTATCATAGCTTGTAGTTGTAGGCATCAGAAGGATTGCAGAATTTCTCTCGTCCATTCTATGAACATAAGAAATTAAAACATGCTTCATAATTTCCAGGAAATAATTTTAGCATTGGCAATATCTAAATCTAAACGGGATGAACATACAAATGCAGTACATCCAATATTTTTGAATTTTAATTAATGTGATTACAACAATTTAAATTATCCCAGAGCGAGTAATCCAAATCTTATCGATGGAATATGATACTTTGAGTTTTGATCACGCAATGAAAAATAAAAAATTAAGAAAATCCTTCTTTGGAGATGAGGGTTTGGAGATAGGAGAGGGTTTTGATGGGAGATGGTGAGAAAATTTTAGGTCTGAAGAATAGGGTTTCGATTTATTTATTTTAGAGATGGATTTTAGGGTTCGGATTGGAGATGAGAAAATTAAAGAAAAATTGGGTTTGTTAAAAGTGAGAAAGGAGGAGAACAATGAGGTGCCAAAAGAAGCATGTTAATTTCTATGATAAAAATATCCTGAGTTCATCGTACCAAAAATGCATAAGAGGAGCTTTCTCACCATTCGTATTCTACGATATATATATATGATCTAAAAACTTATCATCATGGTTTTGGGTGTTTTTCCCCCCCTTTTTGACTGAATGCCTCAATATGAGCTTATCATACGAGAAATGTAAAATAGAAGCTATTTTCTCACTGTTCGTATTCAAATATATATGGTCTACAAGCATATCTGAATGTTTACTCCTCAAATAAAGGGTGATTTGGGGGGGTGGGGGGGAAGGGGGGGGGCATATGCACAATTTCACACTCATCGTGCCACCCCCAAAGTTACACTTGGTTCTGGGGTATACAGGATAACTAAATTTGACACAAAATACAAAAGACGGTTCAACTTTCGCATTGCAATTTTGAAAAAGAGAACAAACCATGTAAAGGATTCGTTTTAGTTGGGAAGACAGTACGATTTATATATGAAACATACACAGATAATCAACACCACTTCAAAGCATTTAGATCTGTTGCACCCATAAAAATCACAGTTCAGCAGTAAAGTAGATTCGAATCCTCCCCCCCCCCCCCCCCCATGCAAGAACACTGAAACAAACTAAACACAAACAGATCCGGATCCATGCACTGATTTGAAATCAGTTCAGCAAATTTTCGAATCACCACACAAGAACCATAAAGCAAAATGTACGCAGATTCTTCCTGGCAATAAGTAACATCTACGGCCAAAAATGCTTTAAAAATATTTCAATACATTTCAGGTGCATCGAAGTGCAGGTAAAGATATCAACCACAAGATAACAAACAGTTCAAACCAGAATTTAAAATGTTAACTACAACCTCCAAATCAGTCAGCAATATGCATTGCTTCTAAAATGGCATCCAGCTTTTTTCTCTCACCTCATCAGGGGCTCGAGCAATATATTGTGGCGGGATTCATGAGGGCTAAGAATAACAGCCATACTTGGTTCAGCTTATGCTATGTTTGCGGTTGACAAGTACTCACTGCAAATTCAGTAACCAGAACAAAAAATGAGTTGAGAAAATATATTTACAACCAAATAATAGTTGTCGTTTCCACCAAGCATCCAGCACATTTAGCCAATCTGTGAAAACCTAATCGTCAAGTTTTCAAAACCTCCCCATTCCCTTGGTGCCATAATCACAAGGGAACCGTCTAATTAAATTAGCTGTCTTCTTAATCTTATTCATGCTCTTGTACTCGGAATTATTGACTCCGTAGTTAGACTCATCAGACTTATTGGCTAGTTGGGCCTCACTTTAATTTCAAGGATTTATTTTCGGTCCAATAACCACTCCCTACTGAAATTAAATACCTTTAGGAGCTGGCTCATCCTGAGGCTTCATAAGTGGAAAGAGAAGAACTTCCTGCAACCAAAAGTCAAATAAATTCCGATGAACTATTTATTATGAATTTTACCACCTGTGTAGTCTCAATCAATTTTTCAAGAGAAACCAAAATAGTAAAAAACAAAGGAGATGAGACCTTTATATTCTGTGAATCTGTTAAAAACATTGTGAGGCGATCTACTCCCAATCCCCAACCACCTGTTGGGGCCAAGCCATATTCTAGAGCAGTGCAAAACGATTCATCTATAGGCATGGCCTCATCATCACCTGATTGCCGATCCTTCACACATAAACCAACAATAATAAGAACAAAATGGGTCACTATATATATAAAATGAGAACTGAGTTGATCAGATATTTATTACCTTCAGCTGCTCTGCAAAGCGTTCACGCTGCACAGCAGGATCATTCAATTCTGTGTACGCATTGCATACCTGAAAATTACGAGCAGAGAATAATTATTGTAAGCAAGAAATAGTTTTCAAGTGAAAGAATAGAGCTTGGGATAACATACTTCTCGTTTGTTAACGAACAATTCAAAGCGCTCGGTTCGACCAGGTATTGATCTGTGCCATTTAGCCAACGGACTCATTATCGTTGGATGGTTGATTATAAAAGTAGGGTTCGTACATGTCTCCTCCAGAAAATGCCCAACAAGCTGTAATCAGCAAACAGATGAAGGTGTCATATGAAAATAACTTCAAGTGCTTCCATATTAGAAAATTGTCATACATTTCTTAATTTTATTAAGATCACTCGTCTTTTAAAACAAAAAAAATACCATCCAAAAATATAATTGTCATTGGTTGTTCAAGAAATGGCTAGAAGTAGCAAACACATGACAAGGTCTTGCATTATGTTTTATTATATGCCCATCTCATGACGTCTCTTCAATAATTTTTTTTGGGGGTGAGGGGGGGGGGGGGGCGAGGAAAGGAACAACATTGAAAGAAGAAATCATGACTTTTAAGTTTCACCATTTTAAGGAAGCAAAAATACAACTCGACAACAAGCTTAAATGTATCATCGAAAGTCTTGGTCTGCTCATCATACACAGGACCAACATATATGTTTAATGAAAATTCTTTTAAACCCTAGCTACTCATGCTCTTGTGCACATTAGGCATGCCAATTGGTAACAATTGGACAGTAGCACTCTTCATAGAGCTTCTTATATCAAACCAAGATGTGTCACCATGTAATTATCGATCTAATTTTTTGTTTTTAGGAGACTAGGTAATTGCAAGAAAGTTGAACTTAAAAACCCTTCGACTAATATCAAAATTCTCAATTATGTTCTAAGCTTCCGTGTAACTTTAGCATGCTATGTTAAGAGAGAACACCACTGACATTATTAGCAGAATAAACATTATCGAGCCTGGTCGCAGTGGGTTAAAGAACTCCACTGTAAATCTTTTCATCAACCTTATGAATAAGGGCAATTTTGTTAACAATACAAGCCTTTTCTAATTATCTTGCTGTTGTAATACTTTCGGTCAACAACGACGACAAGCCTTCATCCCAATATTTTGGGATCAGCTATATGAACCCTTCTCTTCCATTATGCTCTGTTAAAAAACTTACTAAAAAAACCTTGCTATCGTATCACTTTTGTGGTAAACTCAAGGAAAAGGGCAGGTTCGAGAATTCATTTCTTACTTTGACCATTGTTCCTGACCATATCAACTTCTAAACAGTGGCTGCGTTTCAAGTTTCCATTTTCAGCACAATTTCGAGTATGGGAATACTGCAGCAATGTATAAAGATGCCTGAGACACAGTCTGGCCATTGGAACAAATAAAAATTTGGTTCTTAACTCAACCTACATTCAATACAATATGAAAGACATGATCAAAATAAGTTTCAATGCAATATGAGAGGTTGAGAAAGAAACAGAATTCCAGCACTGGTTCAGCGTGGCAGCATGTAAGAAAATCCGCTTAAAGGGGTAAGTTTTGAAATCATTTTCAAGACTTGAAACAAAATTATTTTGTTGATGATGCAGTAATCAATACATCTATCATCTCCGAAGGCATTAAAAACTGATTGGTACCAAAAGCATAGTTGGTACCAATTTTTTCTCCAATGTGAGAGGTCACAAATTCGATCCCCGAAAGGGGTTTGATTCCACACAAAAAAAGAGCATAGGTGAGCAAAACAATAACCAGTCTTCGAAGTCAGAGATTAATACTGCTAACAAGCATGGTGACAGCAGTTTGCTATGAAATTAGTAAATTTGATCATTTACCAAAATATAGAGGCAGCGAAATTTTACTGGGATGGGAGAAACATCAAAGTTCTCTCAACAACACAAGCGCTTTTCAATATAAACAAACTAAATTTGTGTTATATCACTCGCTAAACCTCCGAATGTTAATTAAGGTAGTGCCGAACTTGCAACTTCTCTTAAGAAATAATTCCAATTATTACTTTTTCTGTGATTCGAATATGCTCCAAAATTAGTTAACTGTAACTTAAAAAGTGGTTAATGATTACAGTCGATGTCCTACAAGCAGGTTGATGAATTATGTCAATCCTCTTGAGACAAGCTGGTGATACGTTCATTATCTTTTATCACGACGTGAATAGGATTTGTATGCTAGCATATTAAAAACGTTATAGTAACAGAGTTCATGGCTATCTTAAACACACAAAACATGCTCGGTAGTAGCTACAATACTCGCCTTGTCCAACAGTCTTGAGGTTGTTTGAGGCGGAGGACATTTTATATCAAACTTTGAACATGCATCCACTAAATATTTATTTGCAGCTTCACTAGAAAGATCTTTTGGAATATTGAGGCCGGCCAAGGTTTCCAATCCCTCAATCATGTCTACCCTCCTGGGAAAATGAGTCGTTAAGAGACGTTCTTTTAATTAAATAATAACATAAAATATCAGGCACCTCCAGAACATAAAATATTAGGCTCTTGTAGACGAATAAAATTAAGCGGCAACAAGAGAGACAAAAATAATTAATACCTGAACGGTGGAGTAAAATCGATTTCTATTGGATCTTGGTCTGCACCATTTGCACTATATTTAATTTTATAGCCACCTGTTAGCTCCTTGACCATTCCTGTTCAAAATTTTCAAGTAAATAACAACCTCATATTTAGGCAATATGCCTATTCTAATTGAAAGGCATGTCAGTTGTTTGCTAATTCGGCTGAAACTTAAAGTTTTCACAGGACCACAGCATATCCTGTGTATCCTACAAGATTGGATTAGGAAACTATTTATACATATGTCAGGTGTTGAATTTTTGTAGCCTTTATCATCCATGTATTGACCTTCCTCTAATTAATTCATAGCACAACTTTCAAACTAATATCGTACAAAAAAAATTGGCATCGCCCACCCATGCCCACACCCACCACCCAACCACCAAAAGGGAATCAGAAAAAGGGGAAAAGTTCTTTTTTAAATCCTGGCCAATGAATTGGGCAAGAAAGAGCATGTAACTTGTGCCCAGGCAAGTAGCAATTAGAAGGAAATCCATATTAACGGATATGGAAATTAGAGCTTGTCCAACATTGAAGAAATCCATTAAAAATTCGCCTTTAAAATTCAGCTCGATAGAGGGACTAGTTTAGATCGGCAAGTTTTTTTAATAAAAGGGAAGTGCATATTAAACAAAAATCATATTTTACTACAGGATCCGTGCTTACCAGATAACATTTGTTCAGTGATAGTCATCAAATCATTATAATCTGCAAAAGCCATGTAAAATTCACATGTAGTAAATTCAGGATTATGTGTTAAATCGATTCCTTCATTCCTAAATTGCTTTCCGATCTCATAAACACGGTTCAAGCCGCCTACAACCAACTCCTTCAGATAAAGCTCGGGGGAAACACGCATGAATAAATTAATGTTCAACTCATTGTGATGGGTGACAAACGGTCTGGCAGCTGCTCCACCGGGAATCATATTCATCATCGGTGTTTCTACCTGAATACACAAAACGATGTACAAGTCGGAACACGTGACAAACAGGCAAATTAACATAAAGGAAAAATGTGCAAATAATATAGCCAAACCTCCAAGAAACCAAGTTTGTCAAGGAAAGTCCGAATATAGGAAATAATCTTAGCTCTGGTCTGGAATATTTGTCTAATGTCACTGTTCACCTGCAGATCCAGATATCTTTGACGATATCGAGTTTCCTAGTACAAATAAGGTGAAGCATCAGTATATCCATACATAGATTCATTTGCTAGGTGTATACTTCATAAATAAAGCATATAATAACATTAATGAGAATAAAAACTATAAAGGATATATCAGAAATATAGGAAATATTAGTGAAAAAGTTGACCAAACTACGAAACAGGCATACTTTCCCTCCAATAGCTTCTTGGCAAATATCAATTAAAAAATGCTGTGATCGCAACACTTCAACAGAGATATGAAGGACGGCTTTCAAAGCAAAATATGAGACGTTAAATACCTGATCTTTTAGAACATATGTTTCTGGATTCCTCGTCATTCCTGGAACCCACTCAGAAGTCGTCCTTCCTTCCTGTTTCTGTAATTGAACTAAAATTTTAAACTATCGTTCACACAGATATCTATGCACACAAAGCAAGCCGGTCAGAGATTTGATCACCTTCTTAGCAGCATTTTCAGCGCCAGGGGTAACTTTTTGCCTAGGCATCATATGAAGGCATCGTGCCAGGACAGTGAATGTTTTTGGAAAAACACTAAGTTCTCCTCTTTTGCTCTTTCCTGCACTCATGATAGAAAGATTGTCACATTCCAAAATTTATGCCATTTGGAGGAGGTAATCAAATAATCAATAGTTACAACGATCAAAGCTTGTAGTCTCATCTTTTATCCCCCCCCCAAAAAAAATTATAAATACAAGAGTTAATTATGGAAATTATCACAACCAAGGGAACCAACTACCTACATTCCTCGCACTGAAATAGGCTTCAATGGCCAGGAAGCTGATCCTTAACTTGAAATTTCATAACTTGACATATTTTCTTACAAAGAAGTTGGCAAAGAGTTTGAAGCAAACACCAATCACCCACTAGACTCGTCCAACCGGATTAATGATGTCTCGAAGAGGGGGAGGGAGGGAAGGAGGGAGAAGGAGAAAGATTTGCCACATTTCAATGTTAAAGAAATATCAACACGATATAGCAAACTGATAGTTACGAAGGAAAAAAGGTCTAAATACAAACATTTTAGCAGATTACATGAGCCTACAAAGCATGTTAGAGATGCAAGCAAATTCCTTCTACACGGGTAAAATGAACTGCAAATATACCGACCTGGATAACCACCAATACCAACAATATCGCCACGTTTCACACCAGAGTGGTACCTAGAAAATTCAACTTCATCCATTTCTGATTCCCTGGTTTCCAGCAAAATTGAAGTAATTAACATCCCTTCTCGAAATATAGGAAGCAGATAGATAGTCCCGGGTCAGGGAGAATGATTACAAATATTTGGTAGAAACAAGAATATTTAAGAGAGATAATTATAAAACCAAAATTTTGCATTCAAATCATAATGTCTCGTTTTATAACTGTAGCATGCAAAGAACTGTAAGAATGCCTTAAAACATATTAAAACAGACAATTAGTGAGCATCAGAATAGGGAGGTAATCTCCATTCTCCAACAAGCACAAAGTGAGAAAATTAAGGTGCAGGCACAAACCCATCTAGCAAGACTGAATTAATTCAGTTTTACATGCAAATATGTTTCCATATATGAACATGTGTTAACGACACTGTTACTGGTCTCTCGGTCTCTATGGTGTTGCATAATTCAATTGACATAGGTTCAAATCAACCTTCCTGACCTATCCAATTAAATAAATAAATAAATCCAGATCAGCATATAGGAATGAAGGCACCCCAACCTTTTTTTGTTGGATCTAAACCAACCATTTGTAAAACCAGGTTACAGAGTGCACCTGAATCCCTGATTATACTCTATACATATTCGCTTGCAGGCATATAGTCTTTTTGCTCCTTCTGGTAATTTGGCCCGTGCCTACATTTATCTAAGATTTCCAATTGACCAATTATTAATAGGTTGAGTTCAGATTGCAATGAATTATCTAGTAGCCCAAATCGACCCGTTCCAAAACCTATAGACAATTCATCAGAGGTATATAATTTTATTACTATACAAGTATTCTCTAATATTATGAATGTTGAGACAAACTAAATGGATATTTAGGTAAGTTTTAATCAATAGCCATGGAATGTGAACACGAAAAAATGAGACGCAATTAATCATATCTGAATGCATGAAGACTATTAAATTATATGCTAACATACTCACTGCTACGAAGCATGGACACGGACATGACAAATTTATAGATAGGGCATGAGCACACGCTTGTGTGTGTGTGTGTACATATGCATGCATGAATGCATGTTAAACAAGATATAATAAGAATAAAATATAAGAAAGCACGAGAAGAGGTATGTAGTAATTTAACTTTAAAGTAAATTAAAAATAAAATCAAGATGGTTTTAACTTCCATAATCATAAAAAAAAATTAGCATATACAATAAAAAAATATATTCAACTAAACTTAAAGCACACAAGAATAACAATCAATATGGGTTAATACAAATAATATATTAAACCCTTTTGCTTGAAACCAACTTCCATAGACCCAACTTCATCAATTGCAACATTTCGATGTCTTCTATATTTGGTCCATTATACGATATGAGCTATTTAATACTCATACTCTTGTCCTTAAAGGCACCAAAACTATCAACACCTATGTTCCACATTCCTCTTTCCCAACCCCGTGGCCTAAAAAGAAGCGACGGCCACATCCAATTTGGATAAATACAGCTGTCCGACACGATCTCCGCAGCATGTCAGGGTGTGGTATGCGTCCTAGACACGGAAAAATAGAAGCTTTTGTGCATCCAAGATTCAGTATTATATTGATCATTCAGGTCGCCACATATTGATCAACATTACCAGAGGACGCTAATTGTGGAAAGCAATATAACATGATCAAAGTTATCAAATCAAGATACATATTAATATGAAGTATTGTTATCCTATATTGTATAATGTGTTGTATTATATCATGCATCACAAGATAACTTTTCCCTTGTGTACAACTATACACATGACAAAACTATAAGCAAATGGGTAACACAGACATATATATAACCAAGTGAAGTATACCTAGCATCGGCCATGACCTGAACTTTAGCACCGTCACCATATAGGTCATAGAAAAACAGCTTAGATGAGGAAGTTCGCTTGTTCATAATTTTCCCTACAAGGAACAAACAAACATCACAAAATGGAATACTCAAGATGAAAGAGCAAAATAGATTTGGTACAACAACGATACCGGCTAAGTTGACATTGGCATCCTTAAGGTGCTCTCCATCGCTCAAGCTTCGATATTTCTCCACATAATCCACAACCGAGATTGAAACCTCGAACTTGTGGGGATAAGGGTTTTCTCCAGCTTCCTTCATCAGCGCAATAACCTTCCGTCGATTCTCCAAGTATTGCTGCAATCACGAACAACGATAACAACTAAACGTGTCCAAATTTCTCATCTTTTTTCAAACAGTTGCAAGAGATACATGCATAAAGGGATTGAAAGCGAACCGTTGGATCCATTTCTTCTTCGTCTGCAGCAGCAGCAGACGGTGCCTGTGATTCCTGCTTCGCGGCGACCGCAGCCTGGAAAATTTCGCAAATCGTAATCAAACCATCGTTTCAATCTACTAGAAATCGCAAATTTCTCAAGTGGGAACAAAAGACAAACCTTGGTCATCTTCTCTTGGTCTCTTTTGAGCTTCTCTTCTAGCTTCTTCTTCTTCTTCTCAGCGCTACAAAAGAGAAATGGGGGGAAATTGAGTAGAAAAATAAAAGGGAAAAAGAGAGAGAGAGAGAGAGAGATGATCGATTGAAATGGAAAGGGATACTTCTTGCTGATGGGTTCGGATGCCATTGGGAGATTCGAGCCATCGGTGGCCATTAGAGAAAGAGAGAAATTGCGAAGAGGAAGATGAGACGCGGCTAGGGTTTTCAAGGGTTTGGGACTGGGGATTCGGGTCGGATCATTCAAGATCCAATTGCAAATCATGATTTAGACCCACTAACCCACAAACATGTCTTCAAGATATACAAATATTTTTTAAAACAAATAATCTATTGAATTTGTTATTTAAATTTTATGACAGTAAATAAAATTTAATAAACAAAGAATCAGAATATATTTTTGTGAATAGGTTTTTATAGCATTTATGGAAAATATTGGTTTATAAGTAAATGTTTTTCTAAATGATGATTTGTATATTGATCCACGAGCAGAGCACGGGCAAAAAACTAGTTTGAATTATAGATTAGATTCTACCCAGAAAAACTTATATCGTATTTGATTTCTAGCTATTGACTAATATCTTCCGAAATTGCTTTAAAACATATTTTCAAAATATTTTCATTGTTGTATCACTTACCTAAGAAGGCTATCTCTTAGGTACTCTCTGTCTTTATATTCAACTTGAAAGCGTCTACTTTATAAGTAAATATTTTCATTGTTATATTCCAAATCAATTTCAAAATTGAAAGAGCCTACTTTTGCTAGATAGATAAATTAGTACTCTCTATCTTTAAATTTAACTTTATATTTTATTGTAAAATTAAAGAAGAGCTAATGTCTCTCATCTCTCTCATATATCTCTCATATAGTAATTCTGTGCATCTTTATTTTACGTAGTGCGATATTGTCATTGATAAAATCTATCTACGGTAAAATTATCAATCTTGAATCACCGAGCCATTATTCATTAATTTTTGCAAAACGCCTTTCTAGATTTTTTTTCTAGAAGCCATTAAACTTCGTAGCCCATCTATATATGAAGAGGGAGATGCTTCAAAAATGAGAATCCTGAATGATATCCAACATGTAAAACCAACATAAATTTTCTAATGGAATTAATACTTACACACATAATTTTGCTAATCGCTCCCACATTACCATGCTTCCTTCAAGCTGTAAACACCAAGGGTAAATTGTTTGATAATCACTCGATGTTTCACCTCCCGCACTTCAATATCTTATAGTTTATTTTAAAGTACTTTAATACGGTATTTTACTGTTTACACTTTGATACTTTCTATGATATAGCTGTTAGAATATGCATAAAACGATACTCACATGCATTACCTGTTTTAGAATACCCTCTACTCCCCTCCCCTCCAATTCCTTCTTCTTCTATCTCTAACTTGTGCCCTGATTTTTCTTGTTTCCTTTTTTTCATCCCATCTTCTTTGTGTGTCGTTCATATGATGATTTACAAGTTCCAACTTCTTTGCGACTATGATTCTAAGATCACTTGTTGATAGTAAAACCAAATATATAAAAAGGAACACAAATTCCCACAACAAAAAGAGAACACAAAGAACCCTAAATAAAAGGATAAATAACATCAAAATTTACAAATTAAGCTTTTCTATCTCTACATACAAGAACTCTAAATCAAAAAAGAAGAAATCTCTCAATACGATGATCTAGGTTTTTAATCTTAATTATCCACAAAAGCCCATAAATCTCAATCCATTATATACCGAAATAAATTGATTGATTATTTACATGCTTTTAGCATCATATCCATATCCAATTCTCGTTCCATTGCTCATTCAATTTAGGGTTTAGGGTCTCCCCATGAAATTTTTTGGCAAGAAGAGAGGTTCGAGAAGAAGGTAGGGATAGTTATGTCTTTTTCTCTCGGCTGCTAACACCATTAAGATATCAATCTGCAACTTTGAGCTTTAAGATATTAAAATGCAAGAAAATAGATATCAAGGTATTTAAGTGCAGAAATGGTGAAACAACGGCTGATTATTACGCAATTTACCCATAAATCAAAGACTTTAAAAGGTGTTTATTACAATGCAAGTAACAATTGAGAAGAATTAGAATATTAAGCAATTAATATAACAGCATACACAAAGTCAACTAACTCTTTTACATTTATGCACAGTACATCAAATGAAAAAAACATCTAGAATGAACAGAAAGAAAAGAACCAAAACATTAGTATCTATCACACCAGCGATACACATCCATTATCACAACATTCCTAAGTTCAAAATATAGAAATACCTTCACATTTTTTACTTTTTCCCCATTTTGCCATAGTTCGCTTTTTTTTTTACTTTGACAAAACATTTAATAAAGAAACAATTGAAAATAGTGAGTGAAAAATAATCAAAACATGAATAGCTATAACAACACCAATATATATCCATTACAGCTGCACTCCTAAATATCAAAATAGACATAGCGACATTATCATCCAAAAAAACCCAAAGGATGTAGCAATTTCAAACTGTAAACAAAGCAGCCGCAAAAGTGCCTCGTCGTGGCTCCTACACGGCTCCTACACGTGTACATCCCACAACCTCTTCTTTACACAACAGTTCTACCTTACTGTTATATACATTTTTCTAGCTTCCTGAGCTAAAATGTCATAAGAGACCATTAAAAGCCAAAGACTACAAGGAAAAAACACAGCCTAAACTAGAAATAAACTAGAAAATTGCACAGCAAGTGAAGCACAACCTAATAAGAAAAGCCAAGCCAGATAACTAACCGGTCAGCGAGCCTGAGAACTCGTGGAGCCAACATCCGGGCAATGCCAGGCAAAGCCGGAGATGTGATGGTACCCAGTATGAACCAATTGATGCTCAGCAAAGTGACGGAGTCGAAAGCTGGCTTGTTCTTTATGGTCGAAAAGAACTGAAGCACGCTGTTTAAAGACATTCCGACAACAGTAAAGAGAGCAGCTACCAAGGGCATGCAGGGATCTTCAGCTTCCCAGATGATCATACCGACTATAAGTGACATGATTGAACTGAATAGGCTTCGAGAAAGAGCTACAACCCTTTGGCGTTCTAATGTCTCTTCAACTATTGAATCCCTCGACATGTTGTGGGGTGCGTATCGGTATTGTTCTTGAGATTTGATTTTCTCAACACCCCATGGGTCCCTCGGCATTAGAATGTCTTGGAGAGCCAATCCAGTGCCCTCATAATCGGTGCTCCATGTTGTGACTCCATAGTTTTTGCTAAGAGGGGTGCCCTCATGTATGCTGCCAATCTTCTTGTTGTGAGCTTTGTTATCCCATGAGGATTTTCCCTGTATATCATTAAGCCGCAGATTTTCTTCTTTCAGAACCTGCAACTGTCGGAACAAAGGCCTTGGTTATTTAAGGTGAATATACAAGTGATACTACATGGAAAATGTATGAGAAATTGAGATGCTCATGGCCTACTGCATGAAAAAGGATATCGAACACAAGATGTTCCACCAAACTATATTGCAGCTGCAACAGACTAGTGGACTATAGTTGCTAGATAAATATGTCTGAAATTTAACGGTGGAAGAGCCAATTAAACTCTGACATAGGCAATAGATAAATATGTCTTCAATTCTCATTTTATCGTCTTATAATCAAGGTTTTGATACGGCAATAAGGAATTCATCATTATCTTTGGAAAAACTTATCACGGTTCCCCATTAACGAGAAACCTGCTCACAAGAGAGCAGGTAACCTCTTTTACATAAACAGCCAACAGCGTAAGAATAAAGTAAGAATAAAATTAGTCGTCTTATGAATACAATGAATCTAATACCTACTTGCACTGAAAGGTCGTAAACAAAGGGGCAGTAGCTTGTGAATATGGCAGTCATTGGATTTAGGCACCACTGGTTTTCTAAAAACTTGCACTCTTTCTTACCCGCTTTTCCCTTTTGAAGTAAAGGGCCATCTAAACAGAAGATGCTTTCGAAATTATAAATATCCTGCTAATTTTAGAAAGTTTACAACTCTAATACGGACTTTCTCAAAAGTATCATACTACTTTCTCTGTCAATTGATTTCCCTCTAAAAAGGAGCTGCTTAAGGAAATGTTATAGATATCTTGGTAAGGTGACGGCACAGTTCGAATACAGCTTGTATCTTTACACAATTACTCTACGGGAAAGGCACACTATAGCAGAGATCAGTAAACTGCTCTTACGTAACAAAACATTCCAGGACTGAACTCGGGGGAAAAAAGAGATAAGAAATCAGATGATCAAGTTCAAACTCCAAACCAAGCCTTATATATCATGCTTGCTATAACCTAAATAAAGAGAGACAATAAATCATGCCACTGGTTCTAGGCTATTTTCCACTTCAGGTTTTCACAATAAAAACTGAGTTTATCATGGTGCACACCAATTTTGATAGAAATAGTTGTTTACAAGCTGGTTGTTATCCAAATAATTAAGTAACAAGTGACAACTTAAGTACTCGTAGCAACTGGCCATGCCCTAGTTATAAAGTGATAGAATAGCATGTGCATAAAATTCATAACAGGAACACAAAGCTGACTCTGATCGGTTATCTATTGGTTTGCATCCCGTGATAATCCCGTAAAATGAATCCAATTACTATAAAATAAGTTATCCGGTGCGCTAAAAACATATTAAAACTATAGCTAGTAATGGCAGTGAATTGTCTTATAACATACAAAATCAATAGTTTTCTGTTAGTAAAAGTTATTATTGGCATTATTTTTACTACACACGTTATTCAGATAAAGCGTATGAATGGGATGCACATATCTCCAACAGACTGTATTCCCCACAAAACCATTACATCTATGACCGACGATTAATTCAAGAGTATCAAATAGAAATCAGAATGCTGAGTAAGTCTAAGACAAGTTAAAGTGTAAACAATTTAGATCGAATCTAAGACAAAGATGAGTGCATCTACAACCGTGCATGCTATGACCCTTCTATAATTTACTGAATCTTGCTTTCTCATCAAATTGACTTGGTAATGCTGCTGTTTTCAAAACTACATGAATCAGTTATTTGTGCCCGTCGATGGATTTTCCAACTTATTTCTGCTCTTTGTATTCAACTTTAACAAAGTTTGAGAGCTAAAAGTTTAGGCAATCAGTCAATACGGTCTAATATCTTAGCACAGCTGCAAGATCTAAACTAACCTCATTCTCTAGCTGTTCAATTCTGGATAGCGCTTTCTCATGCTCCTCATCAATCTCCTCAAGTACCGTCTCTAAGACCTTCCGCTCTTTAACAGCTCTCTTCAACCTCTCTTCAAGTTCCATATTTTCCCAAATTATGTCTTCCAACCGCGTCTGTAGCTCGTTTAGTTGCATATCTAGCTGCCATTATCAACATCAACATTCACAAATTCAAGATGCATACAAAAGCAATCCCTTCATACTCAGGCCTCCGCATTTACAAAATCAAGATTAATTAACGTCTTTTTGAAAAAGTAATCAATGAACTTGATAGCCTAAAATTTGGGGAGAGAGAATTTTTTGGTCGTCCAAAGAACTTTGTCTGTATTGATTTTGTAGATTGAAAAACGTATCCTAGGTGTGAGGTCTACTCTTCAGAAAAATAAATTATTTTGGTCAATCTTAGCTCATATAGATCAATAGGACTCCAACATAAACAACAAAAATCAGGGAACTTTTTCGACATTGATATGAAAACAAGGGAACAAAACAATGCACTACATGAGCGAGAGAACTCACAGATCTTTCCCTTTGAAGGGCGGTGAGGATCCTCAAAGGAAGCGAAACAAAGGCGACGATCCAAACAAGAACCTTCCAGCAGAGCACCACATGGAAGTTGACGATGCCCCTCACCAGATGCCACCATGCCAACGTCGCAATGCTCACGCTCCTCGCGCAAGCCGACAAGGCGAGAATCACCAACCCTAATGGCTTTGTCACCAACACCAAGACGATGTCCATCGCTAGCTGCCAATTCTCTCAATTCATAATCCCCAAAGCTCTCGTGCTTCTCCGTAACAACAAAGAGAGTAAATTTTAATGCAAAAGATCGATGTTGGAAAAAAGGGAGAGAGAAAAAAGAAAGAGAACAAAAAAACAAATAGTTGGAAGAATGCTCACCAATCAGCCCTACTCCATGTCGCCGATCTTGCTTATATGATTAAGGGAGAAACAGAGGATGAAGAAGCTGAGGCCTAAACCCTAAACCCTAATTTTTTTTTAATTGAGAGAGAGGGAGGGAGGGAGGGAATTTGAGTGAGGAGAGTAGATAAAGATCGCCTTTTTAAAGAGAACTGGTGCTTTGGTTTGTATTAATGAGCGAGAGAGGAGATAAGATCAGATCACAGCATTCCTCTTTCTCTTTCTCTCTCTAGAGTTGGCACAAGCAGTGGGCTGGTGAAGAGACGAGGCGACACGTGGCACGAGGGAGAAGCCCCCGATGCTGCCCATTGCTACACGTTTCCATTCACAACCTTCACGTCGCTTTTTCCTACTTTTTATTTTAATTTTTTGTTTCGGGTTCCAACTCCCCAAACTAGACGTAGCAGTCTGCGTAGCCACTAAACTAACTGTATAATATACTCTATTTTCAAATATAGCATGGTAATAAAAAAGAGTAGCTAGAGTATTCGCAAGACGTAACTGACGATGGATTCGAATACAAATAGTGATAGTTAGCTGAATTGAAAATTAAGATTCATGGTTGATAATCAGATATGAACGGACATAAAATGAACGTTGGCCAAAAATACGGTCGATAAAGTCAAACATAATTATTTTTTATATCCGATAATTGATAATTACAAAAAACGGATACAGCTGTCACCGCTGCCGGGGTATACAAATACAAATAGTCCTTAGAAATGAAAATTGCCTACGGTCGATTACAAATACAAAGTCATATTAATCAAGAATATTTTCTCTACATGCCTCTCTCACAGCTGTTTGTTTAAGCAGATATAAAAGCACTTTGCCGTACACTAAAAGGGAACAACATATAAATTCCTCAGGCAGTGTAAGAGAAGAACGTATCTTACACACCAAGGTCTATGACCGATAACTCGACTAACAATGTCACACGAACACCCCTCCAATTTCAAAGCATTAAAAGCAATCAAAGAATATAATAATTTATTTGCCCAGTATCACTCATATTACAAGCCTGCTGTTGGTTTAAGCACCTTCAGAACTAAAGCCATCGTCTCTGGAAACAACGCCATGAAACAGCTGGGGGGAAAGCGAAAGCAGCACAAATAATATTTTATATATCACATAAAGATGTACTATTGAACATCGATCGGATCTTGGCTCAGCCAAAACCGATATTACACCTATAAACAGCTCTCCGAGAGATCGTGCATTTTTTCTCGCATTTATTTTTTCACTTCTAGACCCTCGGATCAGAGATGCAACAGCCCATCCTCATATGAAAGGCTCATGCAGCAAGAACTATGATAACAATGAGTAGGATAACTCCAAAAATAACCAAGAGCAAGCATGTCTGCAAAAATAAATGAGGAGTTCAACAAATAAAGGATGCATGATATCTATACTGAAAATATTTTAATCGAGACTAAACATACCAAAGAAGAATTTGACTTCTGTGTTTTCGCTGCCTTTGCAAGTTGGGTTTTTGCTTGTGCAGTTGCTGCAAGGGAACTCTCAATGTTCGAATCGATGTCATCTGCCAAGTAGAAAAGCAAGGTGAGCTCTTCTTCAAACAATAGTCATGATAATATTCTGATTTCACATGTGAGTTATAATTGAGATCTACATACCAATCACAGCTCCTTGATCATGGACCAGAACAGCCAGATCTTTGAAAATTTCATTAACCTCGCCAATCTGCTGCTGGATCTCCTGTATTCCTTGCTCTCTCTCCTCAATGATGGCCTCATTGAAGACAAGTTCATTATCTAGTAGCAGCACCTCTTGTCTGAAAATTCATTTCGTAACAATAATTATAATCGGGAAGACATCCCAAAGACCATTCTAACCCAGCATGTACACATCATCAAACAATCCCCACCCCACCCCACCCCCACCCCCCACAAAAAAACCCACACACACAAAAAAAAACCCAAGAATAGAAGATATAATCATATGAAAATTTCGTAAGCATCTCATGCATACAAAAATAATTGTGAAGATGCTTCAACTCAAAATAGTTTTGGTCAACAAGAATTGGATTTCCATACAAGGGGAGCCATATGACTTGATCCATAGAAACATGCCCATGCCATATGGGAAGAAATTTGAGTAACGGCAATAAAGAAAAATATCAGAGAGAGTTGGCTATTATGGAATGTGGCTAGCATAATTGTGTGAAGAATATGCAAGTAATGGCCAATAAAAATCAGGAATAAGTTCGGATCAATAATTCATAATGAGAGTGAGATTGAGGATGTGGTTCTAAAATCAGTTGGATGGCTGAAGTGGAGAAGTGCTTTGGGAGTATAATGTGATCATATGTTGACTATCAAATTAAAGATTTTTTTCAATAAGATGGCTACGAGATCATAAGGATCAGAATATTGGGCAGTTAAGAACCATGTTCAAGAAATGAGTGCCTCTGAAAATGAAAATGTTGAGATGGATGAGTGGCAAAACCCTAAAAGTTAGGACATGAAACGAGTGCATTTGTTAGTTATTATCAGTGAATAAAGGAATTAGATTCTATATGGCAGGACTGCAGGAGCAGCATGACTCAAATAGGGCAGTTTTACCTCAAGAAATCATTAATTGAACCAGTCCCTTCAATAATTAGGCACCTTCTCAAATAAAACCATTGCTTGATAACAAGGATAAATTGCACAGGCTCTACAAGTGAGCACCAGTTATAGAATCTCCCTCTAAAGCAATACAAGCCCTACAAGTGGCACTAGTTCCCAAACAGCTCTTTCCACGCTTATCTACCTAGTTTCTACTTAAATGTCATTTGATTTCCTTCATTCACCGACTATATTTCTTCCCTTTTCAAATTCTGCAATATGAATCAAGTAATGGACGAATGAATTGACCAAGTGTTTAAGACTATTGACACCCCCAGATTACCAATCAACTCATGAAGTCAGCTTATAGGATAAAGGTTTATACCTAGGATTAACGTTTGTCAAACCTCATGTATAGATGCAAAGAGAATTATTGTAGCATTTATAGGATGTATATCCATTTGTCTAGTTGTATGTATGTATGTATGCGCATATAAAATTTCCACAAGCCTTGTGTTAAGTGTTCCTGAGGCACAGAAGGAGTTTGCAATTGCAGAACTACACCCAAACAGTTGTTTTAATAGGCAGATTTCATCAAAAGATGGCACAATCTCATTTACTTTACTGTCTACCATCAGAATTGCAAGTCCTGCACAAAATTATTGCTGAAGGAGATATATTTTGTCTATAGACTCAACTATCATATATCCACGCTAGGGTTTAATATATATAGATACTATTTTTACCAGATATTGTTAGTGTTAGTATTTATAATCATGTGTACAGTCGACTTTTATGTGTAGCGGAATATAAGAGATGATCTGATACCATTTGAACTAAACAAATAATTCTAAGTAGGTAGAGATACCAGGTATAATTATACAACTTCCTTGGAAAATAACTCTATGTGACTTGAGCCATGTGATGACAGTGAAACTTTAGCAGAATTTTGTGGACTGTGGTAGGAACCCGACAATCCCCCTTCAGACACTATTTTAACTTCTTATGTAATGTACCATGTTACTCACACATACATACATGTGAGTGTGTGTCCGTATCTGTATGTATCTATGTATTTGTGCATGCATCTATGTGTACATGTGTGCTTGAGCAGGAGGGAGGGAGGGAGAGGAGGGGGGGAGAGATCATACAACATTATGTTTTCTTTCCAGAAATATCAACTAAAAGAATTAGTCGGATGTGAAAAATTATGGAAGAAAAGGAGGAAAACTGTTGAAACTTTAAACTTTGAAGTAAACAACCTCATTCAAGGGGAGCAAATATCTATTAGATACCAATGGTAACCATGCTGGACTAACTCACCCAACGTATATATGCAACATGAATAGAAAATGAACATGGAAAAGTATTTTACCTTCTAGATTCTGTGAGCATTGCACGTTGTTCTGGTGCTTTATCAAAACCATTATCAACCTCAGTCATGGTATGACTGCAGAACAATGACAAGGCCACCATGTTAATTCAAAGTATTAATTATTAAGACATAAAATGTTCCACGGGATAAGCAAACATGAAACATGGACTGTATTTGACTGCCATGCGCATCACAAGATAGTTTGTCAGGTTATACATATAATATAGAGTTGTTGGTTCAGTGATAGAGTACACATTAATGGAAGAGGATTTGATAAATCCTCTACCACATTAATGGAAGATTATTAATCATGTATATTCTCTCTATATTATAAACCTCTTTCATGAAATAGACTGATGATATCATCCAATATGTAGATGACATTGCAACCCCCCCCTACCAAGGGTTAATCCCTGTATGTGGCATGGGCAGGCACTCACCTCAATAGGAGGTAAAGATGCATGGTCAACTATAAGTCTACACACTGCACACAAAAAAATACAAGTTTTCTAACTTGCATGTGTTCTTGAGAAATTTAATTCAATTTGACCACCTTCATTCGCAAGTAATAGAGTCATCTGGTCAAAAAGCTACCTAGGAGTGCTAATACTTTTTCTTCAATTTTTTTTGTTTTCAGCTAACATCTCAAATAATATTCAATCGGGAAACTTGGAAACACAGTTCCCGAGATTAAACCTGATATATAAAAGAGAAGGATTAAATTTTCATGTTAATGTGTTTGCTTTAGTTCTTGTTTTTTTTTCTATGCCTTTGATTCCATTTAGCAACACCTATCATCTTTTCCTTCTTCAAGGCTTCCTAGTTAAGGAGAATTTGGATGACGCCAACTAAGCGCATCAGTATATGACAACCAACCAACCTGCGCCGCCCCAAAACTCAAAAACCCCATATTTTTATCGGCCAGGAATTTAGAGGTAATTGAAGAGAGCTGATGTCTCATATAACTTTATCAAATAATTCATGGAGTCTAGACTCATAGTCAGCCCCATTATGATGGGAAACGGTTATGTGCTGCCCCGTTAAAAAAATCTTAGCAACTTAACACAATAATAGTAAGAAAAGAATGGTATGAGTATATAATATCTACAACAGTTAAGCTTAATAAATAGTTATAAATAGAATAAAGAAGCCGTGCGTGCATGGGTGTGTGAGAGAGAAAGATCCAGATTTCAGAATTCAAAATAACTTGAAAACATGCAGACAGATAAATAAATAATCTATTAAGTGCCCCCTGCTTCTAAAAATTCAAGTCTCTTACTGATCAATACTTGGAAAAAGGAAAAATTATGTGACACCGTTGACATGACATATCACATCATCAAACATTATGGAAACACCTTCTGACAACACTTTAACTGTTTCTACAAGAGGTATACAAATTGCTTATTGCGTCAACTTTTTAAATACAGAACAACCAAGCAGATATACTATTCATGGAAAACGTTTTGTTGCTTCATAATTACAAATGCTTCTACCAGTGAACCCAAGTCATCATTGTCAGATATATAAAAGGTTTTTGCGATATAATTTTTTTTGTATATGCAAACTTTCGCCGTGTTAAAGAAATAGTGAAACCAAAATATGTGCATGCTCTATAGTTCTAGCAATAAGCTAACCTAGTTCTGTGAATCAATTTACCTTGGGGGTACAAAAGGTGCATATGCTGTTTCTCTCTCCGCCGAAAGCCGTTGAGCTTTCTGGAATTCTTTTAGAACTGCTTCAAAATCTTTTGCAAGTTTTGCATCAGCAATCTTTTTGCTTGCCTGCAGTTAAAATCCAAGGCCTTGAGCTAAGATGATCCATAATGTTTGTATTAAATACAAAAACAGTTCCAAAAGTATGTCCATTTTATAATGGGTTTTCTATGCTCCCCTCAGAACTTAACCATTTCCAAAAATTCCCTCTTCATTTTATATTTCCATACGCCCCCAAAAAAACAAAAAAATAAAAAATAAAACCCCACCCCAGCATAAAGGAAAATAAGAAAACAGATAAGTTTTGAGGAGTCAGATGCCCAAAAAACCCTTTATAAATATTTAGCCCAAAAAAGAGAATCAAAGATCAAGTATGTCAGATCGTTTTTCAAGCTTCATGAGAAAAAAGTGTCAATGTGCCGGCATATACTCAAGTGGTCATTAAGATAAAGTTCCATACAGATTACAGAATCTATAAACTGCCAGATAGGCATGACATTGTTTAAATTAAAGAGCATGACAGGATACATATCCACTCCACCAATGCTTCAATTAATTCTTCAATCTAAAATGCAGTGAAATATAGAAGGAAAAACTGGGTTGTGAAAGACACAGCTAACTTAGCTGTGAATGCATGACAGCCACGTAGGTGCACCCCCTTTCTATCCCTTGGCGTTGTACCCATTTGCCAAGCAAACGCTCACAGCTATGATAGGTAGCTGTGAATGTTCCCACAGCCCCATTAACCTCAATACAATAAATAGTATACAGCCATATTGACTACATAGTGTATGAAGCTACAAACACCAATGTCATTCATAGAGGTCACTTCCTTGCTAACCAGGACTGGATACCCACTCTAAGTAACTCGGCCACAAACTTGAAAACATGAAATATTTATCTTTCAAGGGGGATTATGAGTAAAACAAATCTGAGGTATGAGTCTGATGACAACTATTGTGATTCTTCATCTGAGATAGGACCTTCCAATATTTTCTTAGACAAAAGAATATTTATATAGTATACAAAAACATTATTTTTAGTAAAAAATTCATAATCACGCACATAGCTGCTATCGCCTATAGGGTCGTATTACCATATCCCACTTATAAGGATATATTATGATGTCCTTCAGTAGCGTGTCCTATATATGACGAGCATGCATGTGCTCATACCTCATAGCAAAATTACACAAGTGCAGCTTACATTGACCAAGAATCTATGAAGACACAAGGTTTAGCCTCCAAACAAAAACAACAAAATCCAAAAGATTGGTCTTGCACATACACAGATTCAAAGAAATTTGAGCATTATACCAAGTATATGAGACTAGGGTCTAATTGAAACAGAACTAAAGTCTAAATGTAGCCCATCATGATGCTCAAAACCAATATAATCAGTTATAGCAGCAAATTTCTCGCCCTGAGCTCACTTTGGTAACAGGTCGTGCAGGGGGAAAGAGGAAATATAAATTGCTCCAATTGCTGGCACAACCTTAAGAAAGACAAGTTGGAGGTCTCCAACCACTGTGGATGATAAAATCAAGAAAGGTAAAATGATAAGTAAAAGAACAGTCACTGAAAACTCACGCTAACTTCAGCGCGGTGATCTGTTTCACTAGCTTGTTTAAGCTTGGCTGATGTATCTTTCACTCGCTGAGCAATATGTAATCTTGTCTTGCGCCTGCCAGGAAATAAATCATATTATAAAGTTTCAACAGAAAATGGCAGCTAAGGACACGGAAGCATATACATCATGACACAAAAGACAGTAGTATTTAAGCAAATAAATCATGAAATGGAAATAGCACCTTGAATGATACTTTAAGGTTTGTGCGTGAGTAGAAGTAGACGTGTTAGAGACGCAAAAACAGAATGTTCAACGGTATTATACATATAAACAGTTCTTTGTTACTAGTAAGAATGCATCACCGGAGTACAAGACTGATGATAAGCAGAAGATAGCAGCAAATATTGTTAAAGGCACAATTCACAAGCACCAAATTAGAAATTAGTTATTACGGCGTATAAATATCATTTTGTCGCATGGTTTGCAGGTAGGCAGCAATTCAACCCCAGATTCTCAATTTAAGGGATAACTACAACAGCTTGGAGCCCACTGACCAACGATCTTGAATCCAAAAAGGCCACTGGGACGCACCCGAATTGGGTGTTAAAACTCTTCAGATTTATTATGAACGATGAGTTCTAAAAAGTACCAATGCCCTTCTCATATAGTCTCAAAAACATTTCTAATTCTAATAGAAACTCAACAAATCTTAATTAAAAATCAAAAACCAAACAAATTTTTTGCATAACCAAATCCTACCAAATATGGAATCTAAGCATTCCTAAGGAAATGGACCTAACAAATCCTACCAATAATTTAAAAATCACTCTGGCAGAATAGATTAAAACATGAAATCAAATATCATATGACATTATCTGATCCACTTAATTGGGGTTTAGTTTTGAGTGGAGATAGAGACTGCAAAATCAAATCTGCAAGGCCCTACCTCCATTTTAAAAACTAGATTTTGATGGAGGTTTGACTTTGGAGTTTTCTAGTTGTTTGGAGTTATCTAAACTCCAAAATGGGTGTTTTCTTCAAAAATTTTGGAGTTCAGAAAACTTGGTTGGATTAGAGTTTTGTAAACTATGGTTATCTCAACTTTGGAGCTTGGATAACGAAGTTTTCTAAACTCCAAAATAGAAGCCAGGTATGGCATAGTAGGTACAACAACAACAAAAATGTCGAATTATAGGTTATCTCAACTTAATTCCATTCCCAAACAGGACCTAATAGGTACAACAACAACAAAAATGTCGGATTATAACATTCCAATTCCTCTTCACCGAGATGATGATACATCAAAAAAATATCATGATGCTAATTCGTAGAGAGAGAAAATCTTCAGCACAGTTTTCAAATCCCGATAAAGAATTATATACTGACAAATAATCCAATCGATACAAACCTAAGCTACCAATTTCAGAGAGCAACCAAAATCCCTAATTTTTTCTAATTCAAAAATCAAAATTGAGGAACGAGAATCCTTACAGCTTCTCTCTGAGGACGGGGGTGTCCTTTGGGGTCCCGAGGGTGTTGACGAGCCTCTGAAACGTGGCTACGGCGGTGCTGATCTGGAACACGCCGGCGGCCACCGCCTGGGTCGGATCCTGCTTCCCATTCGCCCGACCCGTTAACGGCCGACCCGCTTCGAGATCTTGGAAGCTCATCTCCCCCCTTCCTTCTCCTCCACCCTACGAATCTGCAAAGCTTTTGAACGAAGAGGAGATAGAGAGAGAAACGGCAAACCCTAACCCTAACTGTTTTGGGGAAATTCAATTGAGGGCGATAATTTTATGGGAAGATCAGGGAATGAAACAAAGGCTTGGTTTTTATGTCGAAATCTAATTGTTAGGTCAATTTATATATAGTTCATATTTATTTTGTTTAAGGGTTATTTTCTTTAGACCCAAACAATTTTGATAATAAAATACCACCTTCCAAATCTGGAAAACCCCTCATGGAGGGTAGAATCTCCTTCAGATGTTGCTTACCGTTGATCTGCTGATGGCCGTGATGAGTGGCTGAGATTGGATCTGAAGGTTGTCGTTTCTGAAGCTTGTGGATCTTAATGGGTTGAGCTTGTGGTTGCCGAGTTACCAGCAAGGAAGTCCCGGGGTGGTTGTGTAACCGAGGACCCTTCGACGATCAAGTTAGTCTAGAGATCCGAGCAGAGTAACGGCTTAGTGGAGTAAAAATGGCTTACCTTGACCGTCCGACAGAGGGATTTAAGTAGTGGTGGCAGCAGGTGCAGTAGGCGCGAGAATCACGCCGGTCGTTACGCTCCCGACGTCACGTCCACGTGATGAGCGGAACCTCCCATTAATGGCGAGACATGCTCGTTAATGAGGGATCGTGGTGGCGTGGAACGTGAGATGTGGCCGGCGGAGATCTCGCGCATGGCGAGATTCACGGGATGGCGGTTACGCCTGCAAGCGGTGCTGTTGGTCGGTCGATGAGGCCGAGAAAGATGACCTCGGTGGGAGAGCTCACGGACGAGCGGAAGAGCCGAGGTATCTTGGTTCTGCGGTAGCTCGGCGACGAGCTGTGGCCGGTTATACAGGGGGGCTCGCAGGTGAGCCAGTGTTTGCTCTGTAGGACGAGCATAGGCATGGTCTGGTCGGCCGCTGTAGGCCCTTTTTTGCATGCTCTGAGACATGTCATCTGCCGCGTGTCATGATCTAGGAGACCACCGATATCGAGCATCATCAACCCCGCTTTCCAAGTTAACTCGAGCCACCGAAGGAAGCTAATGCTCTCATAAACCTCTGAATCTTACAGCTCGTTCACAGGCAACTCCATGCAAAAAGCTCTCTTCGCATGCGTCATAACATTATTCGAGCAATGAACATGGGTTTCCTTTTTGAAAATACAAAGCTTTTGCTATTAGAACGGTCGTTTTACACCCGTTGATTATATTTAACACGGCTAGTCAGATATGGTAGATAAGCAGGGGTGAACTGGGAGGGTTTTTTCGAAATACAAAGATTTAAGAGGGGTGTTTTTCCAAATAGCAAAGGGCTGGGGGCCTCATTGCAAAAAGAAACCTTTACTTGATTTTCCAGAAAAGGTCATTGTTTGAAATTGTGGTGGGGCCCGCGGCTTGACGGACCTGGTCGGCAAGCGACGCGTAGGGGCTGGTCTTGTTGGGATCGTTGGAACACGAAACAGCGTTTTCGAAACAAATCAACGAGGGACACGTATGCGGAAAGCTGGTGTGGGGCCCACGGCGCGTGCGGTTGCGGAGTGGTCTGGCCGGGCCGATTAAGCTTTGTTTCTTCTTCTGACGGCACGAAATTTTAAAATATCGTTTCTTTTAACTTAATTTCCTATTTTTGAAAGGTTAAATTGCATGATAATACCTCAACGATTTCACCCTTTTTTGCACTTTAATACCCAGTGTATTTCTCTGTAGCACTTGGTTACCTCATGCTTTTACCGTCCCGTATATTTTGATTTTGTTTATTTATTGCAAACCGTTTTCATAATTTTCTATGTACACCTGCACATCATCATTCAAATTCCAAAATAAAAGATTATTCTCTCAATAATTTAGTAACAATTTTAAGGTTAAAACCCGTCTTGTCCGTCACGTACCTGCACTCTTGTAACATTTTATTCAAATCAAAATTGCCTATCACATTTCGCATGCGATTTCTTCTTTCACCATGTGCCCTGAAGGTGCAAAAAGAATTCCAGTTACAACTAAACAAGCCCCCTTCTTTATCCTCCACGATCACCTTTCAAATTTCCATGATGGATCTCACAAGGGCATCCCCAATGTGTGCTCATGATTTCAAAAGGGCATCCCCAATGTGTGCTCATGATTTCAAAAGCTTTTTGAAGGTAGGTCTCAAGCAGAAGGCCGACCATTCAAAAGACGTTCTATTTTTAGCTCCAAGCCTTACACAGGACAATCCAAACACAGATTTGTTCATGGCCATACCCCACAAGATCATGATGTGCCATTGCAATGATCAATCACAGCTGCCTCTTGCTATGCTATTTTGGTCAATTTGAGAACATCAAAAGCAATACAGCGATTAAGAGTTCAGCCACACGATATATCGAGACAAGATAAGAAAAAGATTGATGAGTTCAAGACCTAGAAGCCTAACTCGGGCTTTATTCGTTCCGGTGAGAAATGCAACTCACATGTGCAATTTGGTGCTCCTGCTTTTTAGAATTTATCTGTATGTATGGATCATGATTAGAATGCAGTTAGATGAATGGAGGCACAAAACTTGAGAAATATTAATTATAAACCCAAATTATAATTCATTACATTAATCAAATGAAAGATGTAAGCAGAGAAAACTAGAGGGAATGTGATTTAGAGCTGCAATCGAGGCCCTTGCTGCTCTTATTGGACACAAAGAACTGAAGCTCGCAATCCAAATGCGTCCAGAACTTCATAGTAAGCACAAACCCCACCCTCCACTGCGTCCTGGCCTGCCCATCTAGCTCAAACCGTACCAAATCCCTCATCAAGCTCACATACATCTCCTCCTCCGCCCCCTCGTCCAGCGGCGCCGCCGTCGCCGCCACCTTGTAATTCAACGCCACCGAGCTATTCTTCTCGACCTGTTGAAATGTTACGTTAGCTTGATATACATTGTTATCTGAAAACCTAAATAACGTAATCTTTTGGGAAAAATTGTTATTGACATGATGATATATTTGTTTTGGGGGAAAGGAGGCGGGTCCAAGTCATGGGGATGAGACCCTACCTACCCCTACCACGCATTGTGCGTGATTTCACAGGCACTAGGCCTGCCAACCTCTTCGTTTGTCTCTCGCATTTCTTATGCGAAAATGGTTATCGGCATGATTAGGAGGTTATCAGTTTAAGATTTTGGGTAAAGTGATTCTTGACATAACCTCAAACGGGGCTGCCCTAAGCTCCGCGATCTCAATCCCATGAAACCTCAGTTTCATTCTCAGGTCCGAGAACGTGGCGTTGGCCCGGACGTTGTCGTTCTCCGCGGAGATGGAGAGGGTGATGAACGAGTCGAGGAGGCCGGACTGGTCGTAGCCGAGCTCGTCGAGGCGGGCGTCGGTGACGACGAGGTACGGCACGCGGGGCTGGTAGATGAGGTAGATGACGATGACGCCGAGGCCGGTGATGATGACGGCGACGGCGAGGACGGCGCAGACGATGGCGATGAGCCAGATGACGGGGTTGGTGCGGTCCTCGCGGCGGAGAATTAGATTTGGCATTGGGCATCAATGGGAGAGATGGGATGAGAAAAAGGGGCGGGCATTGAGATGGGAAAGGAAAGAGATTATTATGTTCTTTGCCCTGAGGGAAAGCTTGCTAGCTATGTAGTTTTAAGGTTTAAGAGGATTTGGTATTTTTATTTTAAGACCTCTGCTTTACTCTACTTGTTTTTGAAGCAAGGATGAAGGAGCAAACTTGGGATATTTCACGTCTCTGATCCCCCCGCACCGTTTACTATTTGAGCTGAAGGGGGGAAAAGGCTTGCAAATTTGATCCTCCACAAAATAGAAATAAAAATTAAAATTGCACCAGCCGGGAATCGAACCCGGGTCTGTACCGTGGCAGGGTACTATTCTACCACTAGACCACTGGTGCTCTGTTGAATATTAAATTTGTCATTATCTAATTAAACCCTTTATATGATGAGTGATACATTATGGCCATTCCTATTGATTTTGTTTGGCTAACCATGCACATGAGTGGGGTGATTTTTCACTGAAATGCAGGGAGCTGAGCAAGACCGAGGGGCAAAGCTAAATTTGCTGGGGATTTTTATTTGAGTGCATTTTATGTTTTTGGTGGCCAAATAGTAACCAGGGGGCTGGGGATAATTTTCCACACAAAAAGCCAAAAAATGGCTTGATTCAGCCCCCGAATAGGGCTTTCTATCTAATATATAACGTTTGGTTTCTGCAGCGCAAAAAGGAAGCAAGGTTTTCCAAGGGGAAGGAAATAGAGTTTAGCAGGCGATCTTCTTTTCAAAAGTTGTTTCAACCTTGAAGTTATGTGAAAGAAAATCAAAGAAGATAGCTGATGGTATTCAGCAATCTTCAACTTGATGACAGCAAAGGTGATGATTAAGCTAATAAGTCAAATGGTTTTCAGCTTTTGCCCAAAGGTCCCTTGCCGCATTTCTCAGACCTACTCTGCTCATCTGCAAGAAGCTTTGCCAACTTATCACAATGGCACTCGCATGATCGTCATTTCATTCTCCTTTCCATCTTTATGTACAACCTCATGTCTAATAGAACTATGTTCAAAATTCACAGATGCCGGACATAACAATAATGGCAAAATGCATTTTAGGCGAGCATGTAAAATACACACAAATTCTCCACATCTCATATCAGATCGACAACATACAGAAATGTAATGACATAACGGGCATCATACAGTCAAGTTGCATAAGTTGATATGATACCAAGCTTTGTACATAACAAATACAGAAGCAGAGATTTCAGTGCTGCTCTTAAATCTTTTCTATGACAAGCCTGTTCTCTTCAAAAAAAAAAGGTCTGAAAACTTATAACTCTATCAAAGAAAACTTATTGACTAATCATGAAATAATAATCAACAAGAACTTCGATGGGCATTGTAAACTCTCGACAAATGATGATCGACCATCAAAAGTAAACAATCAGTTACATGCAAAAAACCAATTGAAAATGATGGTGAGTTTGACTGCATTCTTTAGCTGATTGATGATCATCACTTGCTTCGCTAGCAAAAGTAAAATTCAACAAATACTGAGACAAATCTAATGCTAAAAGGAGCCTAGATCATATATAATTTATGTCAAAATGAGGGGGGGAAAACTTAAGAATTTATTGATTCGAGAGTTTCCATTTACACTTCAAATCCCTGTCGTATGATATATATGCATAAAGTTTAGATATATGGAACATACTATTACATACATTCATTTCACACAAATTACATATGTATAGCTTCATGATAATGGATGCGCCTTCACGCTATTCCCATTATGTTTTTCATTTGAGTCCAAGAAAAGGCATTTCTTCAGTATATGTTAAATAGAAACAGTCTCTCAGCCATAGTTTCTCTCTGTTATTTGCATCATAGCTAGAACTACAACCCCAAACTTTCAAGTGCAAATCAGAACCTGGTTTTACAGTTAAGAGAAGTTTAGAGAACAAACACTCAATTAGCGAACTGCAGACAGCTTGCTGTGCGAAAATGAGAATTTTGAAAAAGGAGATGAGGAAGCTTTGGGGGAGGAGCCATGCTAAGGGGACGAGGAGCTTCAGGGAATAAGGTAAGACAAGGAGCTTCAAGTTGAGGGGAAGAGGAGCTTCGGGCTGGTATAGAACTAATATTCAAAACGGAAAAAGAACTGTAACCGCCCAAAACAAGTTCGGACTGGTACAGAATATGCGGAAAACCCTGAAAAATCAGGTTAGACAGATCAGGTCAAGTTACCCCTGATCCGGTTAGCACCCATATTATTTAATTCATAGGGGGGGGTATTCGTGCAAGAAGCGGAATATACCCTCCAAATAGCTGAAAAAGCCATACAACCAAGAAGGGGGCAAACAAGGGGAGCGAGAAGTACGAGAAGTGTGCGCCAGAGGTGGTATGATCTAGCTTTCTACTGAAAAGAAACCCGTCATGAAACATTAATCCTTCCCAAAATCCATCATTGCATTAATACCATGCCTTGCAAATCCAATCTTCTTTATATATAATTTTTTTTATAATGGCTCCAAAAAGAAGAAAAAAAACTGAGTCAGGAGTCAAGAAATTGTTATCCCCATAAGTATCAAGTTTAGTATTTGTTTCATTTAGTAGAGAACTTAAGTAGCAAACTTGGGGGGAAGTTCTTTGTTTGTTTGGAAAAGTTTGAGTAGCAAGAGTTAACTTCAACTCAGGCCAAAAAAGAGTGGGCCTCAACTCCTGACTTTTGATGATGTTTGCTGATGTAATTGACTCCTAAGCAAACAAATGGAGTCAATATAACAAACAGAAACTTTCAACTCAAGGAGGCAACAAAAGTTGTTGTTCGCCTTGACTCCTAACCCAATCTCATGAAACAAACAACCCCATAAAGAATTTCACCTCATCATCTACTTGCAGTCGTGTGTTGGATGGCAAATAGCATGAATGCCAACACAACACAGCGACTCATGATCTTCCACAAAAGCTCTATATGAAATCTTCAACTTGCCACTGAAGTTCGTCATGCTCTTTAGGAATCATATTGTATAACGATTTGAACATTTTGGTCAAATTGCCGACCGCTATTCAACCAAATTGCCTACGGCTTCTCAAACAAAATATGACATGCATTTATCGATATATAATCACACCATATAAAGCCTGGGCAATATTTTTCAATTGATAAAGAAACTAGGGATTGCTCGGTTTTCTTTCAGGAACCATGTAAACTCGTGTAAATGATCCTTATTTTCGGTCATTAATTGATGTTTGTCATTTCTAGTGCAACATCGTTATGGTAATATTGCCTCTTTCAACGACAACTTTGAAGATGTTCTCATAAAGTGATCATAGAGTACTGAATATAGAGTTATGAAGCAACTTCTCATTATCCTTATCTTCAATGTTTGTTTTTCCACTTATAAAAGACTTTCCTTGGTCACTCCTTATAAGTTGATCTTTGGATCCTTCATCCTAAATTTTTGGGACGGCTATATGAATCATTCTTTTTCAATCTTCTATGTCAAAGTTTATTTCCTCTGTTTAACTAACAATTAACATATCATTCTTAATAACTTTTATCCATGTTCATTTAGGTCTACCTGTAACCTTAGTCACGTCAAGAACTATAATTTTGACGTTTTTTTTAATCAAGGTATCGACCGGTCTTCGTTGCACATGCCCGAGCTATCACAATCGGTTCTCTTGCATCTTATCCTCTATAAGAGATACATCTACCCTGTTAAGAAGACACTCATTTTTTATCCTACCTTTTAGCATATTACCACTCATCTATCTTAACGTTAACAGTCAACCACATTCATTTTTTGGACATGTTTCTTAATTGCCTATTATTCTGATACATAGAGAAGAACATGTTTTACCATCATCTTATAAAAAAAATCCTTTTAATTTTAAAGGTACCTTATGATCACATAACATTTCTAAAGCACTTCTCTATTTCAGCTATCCCGTTTTGATCCTATAAGTTTTATCCTTCTCCATCTCCCATCATGATTGACGATAAATCCTAGGAAACGAAAATGGTTCTTCCTTAAATATTTCATGGCCATCAATTTGCACTTAACGCTCATCTTTCGCATTGTTTTGCTAAAATTACATTCCATATATTCAGTTTTTGTTCTATTAATTCTAAATCCTTTGGATTCTAAGGCCTTGCTTCATTTTTCTACTTTAGTGATAACCCCTTCTTTAGATTGATTCATAACCATTTAGAATCTTCGTTTATATGTCTTGGCTACGGTAACAATCGGTAAATTAATTTTCTTCACTCCAATTTCCCATGTCATCTGACTCACACATGGAGCATAGAGATTAATATGGTTATCCTACTTTTCTCGTGCATCATCCGACTTCCACGCAAAGCACTATGATGATATTGGTTCTTATTTTTGGAGTTAAAACCACGATCATCTTGTTTCCAAAGCTTCTTTAACTTGACGGATTTATCCACGAAGTTTGTTGATCTCAATAAAATAAAGATCCCATTGACGAAGCGGAGCATCCACTTTCCCATCCCTATGGTAATCCTTCATTACTTTACAAAAAACTTGATGTTGATCTTGTTCTAATACCAATTGATACAGGAACGATATTGGAGTATCGCTCTTGCTCTTCAATTGCTCGAGAACTTAAGAAACTCAAGAGAAATCACAATTCGCTTGGAAAGAAGAAGAGATATAATTGTCTCGTCCAAGAGCCCCATCTTCCAATAAAATACTAAACTCCAAATACACCTTATCAAAAGTTTCAAACATTCCATTTCATTGGAGTTCGTATAAACCTAGGTATAAAACTATATTTCCTTAATAAGATTCTAAATAAGGAAAATGACCTAAATATGAAAAAAATCCTTGATAACAAAGTATTCCAAATAAAAAACATAGTTCTTAATGAAAATAGAATTTCCAATATGCTCAACAGAGGAATGCGGGTCTCTATCAAAACTTCATCTACCGAAGTTCCCCTCACAAGAAACAATGTTCATCAAGAATTGTTCATCGATAGCGATATCAACCAGAGAATTCATGCTGGTTGGTTGAAATGGAGAAGCGCAACAGAGATTTTGTGCGATCATAATTTTCCGTTAAGGTTGAAGAGAGTTTTATCGAAGCGCTATCAGGTACGCCTTATTATATGGTACGGAATGTTAGGCTCCTGATAAACATCACGCACAGAAAATGAGCGTAGCGCAAATACGCATACTTCCTTGGATGTGTGGTAACTCTAGATAAGATAAGGTGCGAAATGAGGATATTCGTGCAAAAGTTGGTGCAACACATGTTCATGAGAAGATGCGAGAAAACCATCTAAGATAGTTCGATCATGTGCGACGCAGACTAACGAAAGCATATTTTCGATTTAAGCAAAATCAAAAGGATGAAAGTGGGACCGAAAAAAATATGGATGAAGGCGATCCGAAAAGATATGGATGCCAAAGACCTTGATGAAAGTATATTGTTCAATAGGAGTGATTGGAGGCGGAGGATCTATGTGCTCGACCCGAGGTGGTTCTCATGTTGGTTCATGTAGCCTTCCCATATGCTTGGGATAAAGGCTCACTTGTTATTGTTGTTCATCAAGCATTGTTCTGATAAATGGTTTAGTTTTCCATGACAAGGAGGTAGCTTGGTGGGATCAGAGATACACCGCCATAGCAATATCAAGGCTCGGATTGGGGGAGCCAAAGTGGTTGAGTTGTAAAAGCAATTAATATACACAAACGACAGGCCAAAGAAGTAAATTTGTCCCAAGTTGGAGATTGTCTTAACAGCTTCGAAGAAGCCTCAAGGGAAAGAAGAGAGGCCATGGAAAAGCCAAAAAGGCATTAGCCTTTTTAGTAATGAAGCTACAACGTAAGGCCAAGAGAATTCAACAAGGAAAGAGAGATTTCGGATAGACATAAAAATTTCATCCAAAAAGATGAAATGCATACAAAATAATAACCAATTAGCAAGCAAAACATTGTCGTCATATTCCTATTTTACATTATGAAGAGACAATAAAATACGGTAGGGAGCACTTTGCTGAATTCTATATGAGGATCTATAATGAAGCAAGGGAATCCAAATGTCCATGGATCATCTTTACTAGGCAAACAATTTAGTTGATCAGATGGTAAATTTGGACAAACACCAAGAAAAGCTTATTAATAATCTGATGATTAGCGAGGTATTAAAGCTAAGCATAGTATGAATCCTTCACTACAACCGACCCTAAGAATTTAGGATGAAGGCTTGTTGTTGTTGTTGTATTGTTTATTGTTTCAGGTTTGAAGTCATTTTAAGAGATTATACAACTTAATGTAATATGAGAAGGTCAAGATATCTCAACATAGAAACATGTTTGTAACTAGTTAGGACAAGTGTGATTCTAACAGTAAAAACTGGTGCAATCACAGCAATGGACGTACATAACCTACTGCTAAAGCTTCGATAAATTGAACAAGTGTGATTCTAATTGAGAAGGGAATAAGGATGAAACTAGCTAGAAGTGTGATTCTAAGCGTGAAAACTGATGCAATTACAGGAATGGACAAACACCACCTACTTCTAAAGCTTCATAGACAGAGTATGGATAACCGCAATTGATAATAAACATATATATTAAATATTAGAATTCTTGATACTTCCCTCAAAATATCATATTGCCCACAAAGCTAGAGAAAAAGCCATCTCATAAGCAGCCGAGCGACCAACCAGACTTTTAATAAGATAAACTGCATCACACGTCGAGCCAGCTTAATTAGGAAGATGGTAAAACAAAGGATTAACAGAATACATTCTGTTATCCAAGACAAGGATTCTGAAGTGTAGAACATTCGAGGAAAATGGTGCTTGAAAACACAAAATATAAGCAAAAAGGTAGTGATCATAAGCTTAAATCTTCAACTCCAGGAAACACTGGAGACACGACGGAAATGAAACAAGCAAATGTTGCATCGAGTATCCTAAAACATATTGTCTCTCTATTCTTCCACCACCTCTAATCTGTAAACATAGCCAAGAAGTAATGACACCAAGTCATATAAGTTATAGATAGATAGGTGAATACCCGTAAAGGTAAAAACCTTCCGTTTTCACCGTGCCAAGTGTCGTCTCACCCTCCTTGAGATGTGATCATAAGTATCCGCCCTCCGCCCCTTCTCAAACGCAACCTTGAGCTTGTCCATAGTAACAGATTTGATATGCACATCCATATCAAGCATATCATCAGCATATCTCCCCACCTCACTCAACCTCCCCAAATTCGCCAGCCCAAGAAGAAGCTCGTTCGCACACTCGTCGTCCGGTCTCACCCGCTCCTTCAACGCACAGTTCCACACCTCAAAGGCCGCTATCGGATCAAACTCCTCAAAAAACAACCTGATAGCTGCAGCACAACTCGATGCTGAGGGCATCTGCTCGTTCTTCTTCATCTCTGCGAAGAACTTTTCGGCCTCTCTGGCCTTCCTATTTTTCACAAGACACTCAAAAATCGTGTTATAAGTAAACGAATCAGGAAACGCACCATGAAACGGCATTGCGTCAAGGAGCCGATAAGCCGAAGCGACGTCTCCACCATTGCATACCAACGCGATGATGGCGTTGTACATGATCAGATTCGGAACAAGCCCGCTGTCCGTAACCATGAGATCCCAAAGCGCCAGCGCATGAACCGCATCATTGCTCTTCACGAGAATATCCAACGCATTCGCGAAAAACTTGATACCCGGCAAGCAATTCTTGCTCTTCATCACCTTCAGGAAGTTGATGGCCTCGTCGGGCTGCGCCGCCCTGACTAGAGTAGTCAGGAACGCGTCGTAGGCCGACATGTTCTCCGCGTTCCACCCGACCCTGATCACCATCTCGCCGAAGGTTGTCTTGGCCCGCTGCACATTGCCTTCCTTTTCCCACCCTTCGAGCAGGATGGCGAAGGTGTCCGCGTCCGGCTGGATCCTCGTCTTGATCCGGTCGAAGAAGTCTGCGGCGTCGGCGGTGCGACCGTCCTGCCTGCAGATGGCGCTGAGGAGGGAGTTGACGGCCACGACGTCCTGGGAGATGCCGTAGCGGTCCATGACGTCGAAGGTCATGATGGCCTCCTTGATCTTGCCGGCGGAGGCGTAGGAGCCGAAGGCGGAGGCGAAGGTGGCGGTGGAGAGCTTAGATTCCTGCTTCATGGAGCGGATGGCGTCCCACATGGGCTCGAAGAGGGCGTTCTTGCCGAGGATGTCGACGATGAGGTTCCATGAGAAGTGGGAGTGCTTCATGGAGAGGCCTGACCACCGGAAGAACTTGACGGCGGAGGCGGGGTGGGAGTACGACAGCTTCAGGACGGCCTCCACGTCGGCGGCGGAGGGGGCGGCGCCGGCGGAGGAGGAGGAGCGGGAGAGGGCGGACTCCACGTCGGCGACGGGGACGCGGGAGAGGATGTCAAGGAAGAGGCGAACGCGGGATGAGGAGGCGGGGACAGAGGAGGGTGAGGCGGCGGCGGCGGCGGCGGCGGGATCGGAGGCGGCGGCGGCGATGGAAGAGGAGGAGAGGGGGAGGGGCTTGTAAGGGGCGATGGCGGCGGCGGTGAGGGAAGCCATTTTTGGGGTGGAAATTTTAGGGTTAGGTTGGGTGAAGGAGAAGGTGGGAGTAAACCCTAATCGCCGATTTCACGGGCGGTGAATCAGACGGATCTTTTTCTTACTTAATGGATGCAACAACAGTTGTTTAAGGATGTCACATATAGGAGGTAGGTCTATGCAAAAACTTTAATTTGCAAATTCATTTTTTCCACTTGAAATAAAATATAAATTTTAGATTGTGGAGTTTTATATAACATATTTTTTTTTTGTTTTTTGTGGTTTGAGCTTGATAAATTGAATGGGATTGGGAAAATGGTAAATTTATCAGAAATTAGTGCTTCATGAGTAGAAAGACAGTTTCCAGGTAGCATGCATCCTATAACAGGGTTTAGACGATGTGTTAATTTAGGGAGAAAAAAGAGCGACACAATGTAAAGTACAATAAAATCATATTTGATAAGCTGCACTTTATGCCGCACGTTACAGGGCATACCCGTGCTTTATAAGAAAACCATCCCGTGCTTTCGATATCATTAGAAGCTACATAAATACCATGGAAACTATCCATTTTTGTCGATTTAAGATCTAATAAGTACCTTGTGTCCCAGTTGAGAAATTCTTTAAACCCTTATTCTCCATAATGTATTCCATGTTGAGATTATGAACTTTGAGCAATTGATCATATGCTAACAATTCCATTCAAATTCTAATTTTCCTCTAATAATCCAGAATAATTTTGGTTATGCAGAACTCAGAGTACAGGCTCTACTATAAGCATGATTGACCACTGTAGAGTCACTACTAAGAATAAAATGGGAAGTACACCACAAACAGCCATATAGTTGATTAGTTTGATGTGCAGTGAAACCGGCTGGACCGTGGAGACTAAAAATAAAAGCCAAACAGAGTATGGTTATAAATAAGATTTCGATTATAACTCAACTTGTTAGTCAAATAAGCCATCTATTGGAAGAGTGAAGTGTCATGTCATTATACACCTTGTCGAGAATCTCATAATCCATTTTCTATTTTCGCAAAATATTTAGAAAGTTTTGAACATTTTGGAGTAACTTAATCAATCCCGTGTGTAAATAGTGTCTCAAAATAGCTTGTATCCAAGGAAATGTGCCTCAGATGGAAGTTTGCTGGCTCCTAGAATTTTTGTTATCAATTGTCCAAATGATGTTCTTATGGGATAATAGTATTTTTCCTTAAACATTGTAAGCTAAATTTCATCTGATGGTGTGTCAGTTCTCATCATACACTTTTTGATTCGGAAATAAAATATAAAGAATAAGCCCGCAATTGAAAATTACGTATAGCTCCGTATTCTTCTGGATACATGTTCTCATATGAACCTGGAACACAAATTCTTTCCTAGTGATGTGGTGGCATGTACGTCCCAGATATATCCCGACCAAATTCTATAAATAAATAGAGGGACGGATGAAAGAGAAGAGGAGGGCGAGGGAAAAGTCAAGAGGGACAATACAAACCGGGATCAGATCTATAGGGCCAAGTACAAAATTACAATTAATTTAGGATAAACCCTAGGCCTCAAAGTTATAAAATGAAATCATAAGATACGAATAACTGTATATATTACCCTATTATACTAGATCAACAACAAAAATCAGCTTCAATTTAAAAAAAAATGAAATAAAGATAAATGCCAACAACGACCACAATAGGCAGCCCAAAATTTAGAAAAATTAAGAGTAGATTTGACAATTGGACATGTTTCAGAGGAGCTGGATCAATGATCTATCACCAACGCCATAAACCTTGAGCTGGAGTTGAACAGTGATAGTATGGTCCAAGAATGAAGAGTCCGGAATGTCTTTTCTGTTTAGGCATCGGTCTACAAGACATGTAACTGTCTGTTATCGTCTACAAAATAAAAAAACGAAAAATGACAAGCCATTTGATGATGCTCAATAACGGTGATTCCTTAGATCGTGACATGTAGTGGATGACGTGTCACATGCGTAAACCAGTCAGGCCCCTGAGGGCCACGGAGGGGGAACCAGTGTGCTACAGTGAGGGCTTCCCTCAAACCCTGTCTCCGAGGTTGCACCCCACTCCTTGCCCCCGAGCACCTCAGCAGCCAAGCCAAGTGTCCCTTTGCTCTACTCCGAGCTATCACAGGCCCGAGCCTCCTCGGCCCTCCCGGCTCGTCTTCGGGCTACCGCACAATCCAGATACCTCGGCTCTCCCGCTCGTCCGCGAGCTCTCCCGCCGAGATCATCTTCCTCGATCTCATCGACCGACCAACGGCACTGCTCACAGACGCAACCGCCATCCCGCGAATCTCGCCATACGCGAGATATCCGCCGGCTACATCCCACGTTCCACGCCATCACGATCCCCCATTAACGAGCATGTTTCGCCATTAATGGGATATCCCGCTCATCACGCGGGGGTGACGTCGGGAGCGTAACGGCCGGCGTGATTCTCGCATCTGCCCTGCCTGCTGCCACCGCTGTATAATCCCCTTCTTCAGACGGTTCAAGTAAGCCATTTTTACTCCACTAAGCCGTTACTCTGCTCGGATCTCTAGTCTAACTTGATCGTCGGAGGGTCCTCGGCGGTACAACCACCCCGGGACTTCCTTCCAGGTAACTCGGCAACCACCACCTCAAACCCATTGAGATCCACATGCTTTAGGAGCCTGCCTCCAGATCCAATCTCAGCCACCCATCGCCGCCATCAGCAGATCAACGGAAGGTAACATCTTGACGTGATTCGACATCCGTCGGCTGGGGCCGTCTGTGGGAAGCATTTGATTCCAAAAAAACAAAAGTTGATCTTCCGATCTCAGTCCAATGGCCCCTCAACGGAGGCGCGGACGAATCTCCTCCTCCGAACGCCATCAACGCCCCAGGACCCCAATAGTCGTTTGCTTCACACGCAACGGTACCGCCACACGGCAGACATGGAGCCTTTCTTGGCAGAATCGAAACGACGCGGCTCCGGCGTTTCGCCTCCCCCACACATTGGTGACACGTGTCACCCGCGACTGTCCCTCTTCCCGATACTCTCACCGGGAAAGTCGGACCGAGCCTCACAAATCAACCGAGCGACTACCCTGCTCGGTCCATCCTTAGGAATCAAAGATATGGTCCGTCCTTAAGGATCTAAGCCCTCACTAAGAGGCAGCTGAGCGGCTACCCTGCTCGGCTATCCCTGGCCGGTAGTTCCCTATCCAGCAACGCCAGGGATCAAAGCCCTCACCAAGAGGCAGCCGAGCGGCTACCCTGCTCGGCTATCCCTGGCCGGTAGCTCCCTATCTCGCAATGCCAGGGATCAAAGCGCTCACCAAGAAGCAGCCGAGCCGCTACCCTGCTCGGCTATCCCTGGCCGGTAGCTCCCTACCTCACAACGCCAGGGATCAAAGCCCTCATCAAGAGGCAGCCGAGCGGCTACCCTGCTCGGCTATCCCTGGCCGGTAGCTCCCTACCTCGCAACTCCAAGGATCAAATTCCTCACCAAGAGACAGCCGAGCGGCTACCCTGCTCGGCTATCCCTAGCCGGTAGCTCCCTATCTAGCAACGCCAGGGATCAAAGCCCTCACCAAGAGACAGCCGAGCGGCTACCCTGCTCGGTTATCCCTGGCCGGTAGCTCCCTACCCCAACAAACCAGGGATCAAAGCCCTCACCAAGAGGCAGCCGAGCGGCTATCCTGCTCGGCTATCCCTGGCCGGTAGCTCCCTACCTCGCAACGCCGGGGATCAAAGCCCTCACCAAGAGGCAGCCGAGCGGCTACCCTGCTCGGCTATCCCTGGCCGGTAGCTCCCTAAGTCGCAAATCCAGGGATAAATTCCTCACCAAGAGACAGCCGAGCGGCTACCCTGCTCGGCTATCCCTGGCTGGTAGCTCCCTACCTCGCAACGCCAGGGATCAAAGCCTTCACCAAGAGACAGCCGAGCGGCTACCCTGGCCGGTAGCTCCCTACCTCGCAACGCCATGGATCAAAGCCCTCACCAAGAGGCAGCCGAGCAGCTACCCTGCTCGGTCCTCCCTGGCCGGTAGCCTCCCTACCCCACAACGCCAGGAATCAAAGCCCACGCCAAGAGGCAGCCGAGCAGGTACCCTGCTCGGCTATCCCTGGCCGGTAGCTCCCTACCTCGCAACGCCAGGGATCAAAGCCCTCACCAAGAGGCAGCCGAGCAGTTACCCTGCTCGATCCTCCCTGGCCGGTAGCTTCCCTACCCTACAACGCCAGAGATCAAATCCCGCGCCAAGAGGCACCGGGCAGCAACCCTGCTCATCCATCCTTAAGGAAAAAAAGCTCTCGCCAAGAGGCACCGGGCAGTAACCCTGCTCGGCCATCCTTGGTAGGCCACTTACGGCCCCTCCTGTGATAAGGATGAAAAGCCCTCGAAAGAGGCAACCGGGCCCGCCCTTGCTCGGTTATCCCTGGCCGGTAGCTCCCTACCCCAACAAACCAGGGATCAAAGCCCTCGCCAAGAGGCAACCGGGCCCGCCCTTGCTCGGTTATCCCTGGCTGGTAGCTCCCTACCAAACCAGGGATCAAAGCTCTCGCCAAGAGGCACCGGGCAGTAACCCTGCTCGGCCCGTCCTTAAGGATCAAAGCTCTCGCCAAGAGGCACCGGGCAGTAACCCTGCTCGGCCCGTCCTTAAGGATCAAAGCTCTCGCCAAGAGGCACCAAGCAGCTACCCAATTCGGCTATCCTTAGTAGGCCACTCACGGCCCCTCCCGCGCTAAGGATCAAAGCCCTCGCCAAGAGGCACCGAGCAGCTACCATGCTCGTTCATCCTTGGCAGGCCTCCCACGGCCTCTCTTGTTAGTTATATGTATGCCCTAGAGGCCATTACTGTACATTGGATGTATATTGTAGTGGATGCTGGGACATATATAGGTAGGACTTTCTTGCTCGACATGATAGTACGCTATCTGGTTGCTCTTTATCTTAACATGTATACTTTCTGTCTCTTTGATTACATGTTGATAAAGCCCTTAGGATGTGTACTCGACTTCCAGGACTATGATGCAGATCATACTAGTGGGGCCTGGATAGTCCATGAGTACATCCTTCAATGTTCCTAGTCGTGGGAATATCGAGACGGGGCATCGATATTCCAGAGTAGACTAGCGTATATCTTCTCGACCCATGTGATGGGCGATGGATGATCACATATCCATTGGTGTTTGACATCAGAGATGGTATGCGGGTGCTCAGTGGAGACTGGATACACTGAACAGACTCGCCGAGAACTCCCAGATGGTATTATACCTCACGTCAGATGGCAGTTCTCTGGTGACACTGGTGCAGCTTAGTCTGTTGACCCGAGATCGTCATAGAGTCTTGTGTGTCTCCCACTGTGCTTTGATTTCCACCCTACCACGGCTCTACTGAGTCGTGCAAACAGGTGGTTTTTGGGTACAGTCCCGATTCACATGGAGGCAATGAGCGATAGGAGGGGATTCGTCTCTCCCGGTATTGGGGGTTGATGTTGCGCTATGCTCGACTGGCCATAACTGGAAATCCCTGGCCAGGGTTGCAGTGATCTACTGGTAAGTGTTATCAGTAGTTTCACACATGTTATGGACCTTATATCGGCATGACTTATCGAGCTACTGGGGTCTGACGTTTACCACCCCTAGGCGAGATATGCGACATATCAGACGAACAGACCGGACTGTACGGTAAGTGTTACCGGTTGGATTCACAGGAGTGTGAGCGGGCTTGCTCGTCGATCTTCTGATCGCTCAATACCCGGATGACCGTTACGTTTAGCAGACCGCTTGCGGCTTGTGGGTGCTTGATATGATCATCATCTGCTGCCGGCGTATTGACGAGTCTTTAGAGTCCTACACAGAGGTTTCCTGGCTCAAGCGAAACGAAATAGGAGCGCATATGAGATATGTGCGGGACCGAGAATAATGCGTGTATGTGATACCGTATTCCATTCTCGCGATGAATGTATCGATTGGTTGTATGCGATATAACCTAGTTATCGAATCGAGGATTGATAAGTCGATACATTGGATACTAGTCGGTTATGTGCGACATAACCGGATCATTGAATCAAGTGTTGATTTAATGATTTAATGTATAATTATATATTTGATATATTACTTTACATTAACTAGTATTTGTTCACTTAAGATGGATTTTCTCACTTGTTGTGCACATTGTATATGTGATATTTTTGTGCACTTGATTGTATCATGTTTGATGATACATGCAAACTTGGGTGTGTATGATTAAACCATGGTTATGTTAATGGTTAGGGTTTTGATTTAATTATTTATTTATTTATTTATTCTTTTTGGAAAAGATGAAATGGTGGCTTTATTTTTCTTTCTTTGCTTGAAGCTTCTTGAAGCTTCAAAACATCTTTGAAAGTCCACCACTTTGTCTTCATCCTAAACCTAACCATTCACCTAACCTTAGTTTACTCTCTACACTTAACCAAGGTTGCATTATGATAACTTCACGTGATTTATCATTTGAATTATTATTCTTATCATATTCTTTTCTTCATCTTCATCTTCATCAAGCTTCATGAAAGCTTGCTAGCTTCAATGGTGAAATGAGAAAAAGAGTGAGAAATCCAATTCTAAAGTGAACCCACTTCCTATTTCTTCATCCTCTACCACTTGCCATGTAGTATAGGGTGTTTTCTTCACAAGTTTCATGACTTTGTGAAGTTGGAGCTTGATCTTGAGTTGCCTCGGCGTAGATCATCTTCGGCATCGAAGTCGACGACCTAGCCCGCCCATTTCTCCGATGAAGCCGATGTTAGAGTCCGGGATTCGATATGGACAGCGGAGGGACGTCATCACGGAGCCTAGGAGGTGGAGGACCGGATCTACAAAGGTTGTAGACTCTTTCCTTTTAAGTTAAAGTTGTTTATTTGCATTGCATCGCCTATACATCTAGTTAACGATCCGTATTAGGGTTTGTAGGCACATGAAATTTTTGAATTGGGAATGTTTGATCTGTTGTGAGACCTCATTAGTGTGCCTAGGAATCCTACAGTGGTATCAGAGCCTTAGGCGATGCGTAGACGGAGTTATAAGTCCGATCGAACCGAAACCCTAACACAAATATGCTCTCTGTACATTTTTTGAAATCAGGGATTTTTGAGGATTAAAAACATGCAGAAAATTCAGCAGGAGATTGTAAGAGTTACTGTGAAATTCGATAGCCTAAATCCATCAAACCGCCGCGGTTCCGCGGCACAAGCATGGCTTGTGCGGCGGTTCCGCGGCCGTAAGGTCTCCTTGTTCAATGAATTTTACACAGTAATTCATATTTTGCAGTGCTGGTTTTCCTGAGAGTTTTTAATCTGAACTAAAGAGTTGAGTTTTCTGGGTTGTATTGGGGACTCGGTGTTTCGATCGGATTGCCTAATTTTGTCTGTGTGTTTTTTTCCGGGTAATTCTAAAATATGTTAAAAAGTTCGGCCGGATATAAATACCCACTTTTTCCCCTGCCGGGAAATTTCCAATTGTTGGACTTTTCCGTAGTTTAATGACGTTCCAAGTAGTGCAAGTAACGCGATGGTCCCTCTAGAAGACAACAAACCTTAACTCGATTATGTGACCGTCTTGAACTGCCCTTTGAACCTTCGGGTTTGGGGCAGTACGGCGTGCCACATGTGAGGCGTTGGCTTGACCCTTCTACGGCTGGACCGTTGGTACTGAGGCACGAAGTGAATGTTTTTAAACTTATTTCATGTGTTGAGCTGTTTCGGGAAAACTTGGGTGTTCGATTGTTCAATCGGAAAGTTTAACATTTTCTATTTATCCGGAATGTGATACAATATTTGGAATCCACAAGTAGTTATGAGATAACTGAATGAATGTTATAAATCTAGCGGTTTAGTCTCACTTGATCGGTTGACACAGAATTTTGATGTGATCAAAAGTCCGTCGCAATCACGTAGCGTACGCGGATACTCGCCGGGTAAACTTAATAGACAGCCACGCCCCATAACCCCGACCAAGTGACTGTAGGAGAACCCCGTCGCTGAAAGCATCCATTTGGGTGCTCGCGGCAGCGGTGTTCCGCCTTGGTGCACTTCGTCGACGGCATCGGGGGTGCGGCCGCCTACTAAAGTTTGCGACGAGCATTCGATCAAAATGTCGGGAATCTTGTTGAATTGCCCGACTTGATATTGAAAAGAGTTTTCGATAATGGGACTAAAATGCGGGGTTTATAATTGTTAGGCATGCGATGTCTAAGTATTTCATTTGATTAGGCATGCGATGTCTAAAGAGGTTGCGGATTCCAACTGTTGTAGTTTTACACTTTCTTTTCTGTGACCGTAAGTGTAATATGTGATATCGCCGGTTTTGTTGCTATATGTCAACGACAATTGGGATGCGCATATTTACTTACGTTGATGACATGTGTTGTTATGTGTTGCTGGATATGTTATATTGGATCGTCGTGTTTGAATAGCCGGAGGTTTTTATGTGAGGTGAGTGTTTTTCATTTTCATTCATGTAAAAACTTGTATGTAATATTCTTTTATTGGGACACTTCCAGGTTGCGGATGATGTCACCATTTGTATATTATTTACTTTTCCGCATTAGGATAGACCCAAGGAGGGGAGCACAAGTAACCGGGTTCTAGGGTCCAGAGGGAGACCATCTCGAGGAGTCGAGTCCGGGTCTCCTAACCCTAGAATTGGTAGGGTTGCTTGCCGCTCTCGTAGGGGTCTAGGGGTGTGGGATTGGCTATTCATCACAACCGTGGAATCCGTGTTTTATACTGGCTCGTATTAAAAACACAGACGTCCTAGTATATCCAATATTTCATATGATTTTCTGCTGCGTTAACTGTGATGTGATCATGTGATATGTTCAGATAGATTTTATATATAGTATATATGATATATTATATAGACGTTGCTTATGTTTTACACCCGCGCTAGCCCTGCCTCGTTCTGGCGTTAGTTACCTAACCTAACGGTGCAGACGGGACATCGAGACGAATGCGGATGGCATAAGCGTACATTATATTTATCTGTGATATTTAGGTGGACTTTAATGATGGGACATTCATTAATGAGATTAATGAAAGAAAATAAACCTTATTGATGTTGTGGAATCGAATTTCAAAATAAAACAGGTAGCTACAGTTCTTGCTTTGCATCGCGATGTTCCTTGAAGAACATCCTGCACCTTATTCGATGAGGAAAGGACCGAGATCTCTTCACCGGGAGTGACTCCTTTAGCAATAACTGGCAGATGCTACAACCCTCGGTTTGTCTTTTGATCGCTTCTATAGTTTCCGCTTTGCACAGTGATATATATCATATATCCCGCACCTCATTCGACGAGGAAAGGGCCGACGATCCCTTCACCGGGAGTGACCCCTTTAGCAAAACTAGAAAAGCCTAAAAAACATTCCATTTAAAAACCATTTGATTCCGCAACGAGATCAAGTTCAAAACGTTAAAGGTTTTCTTAAAAACCATTCGCAACCCTCCGTCATTTTAGGAAGTAGAGTACTTAGTATTCGTGCTACGTTTGTCGACCATAGCCGAGGCGTAGTGTGCGGTAGCTAAGTGATGTCTTCCTACACAGCATATGATGCGATTAGTTAGGACAGTCATGTGGCTTTGTTGACCTTCGCCAAGGGTCATGTGGGTGGGTCTAATTAATCACGAAATGACGGGTAGAACTTGACTAGTACCTATGATTTGTTGACCTTAGCCAAGGTCATAGGTGCTAGGGGTAAAAACCATTATCGTGAGTTTCAAGTGTTGAAACTTGCAATGAGATTGCATACCTTCTATGTGATAGTTGGATCCCGATACCCACTGTGAGTAATTGTTACTCCTGGGAGAGTTTTGCACTTTGCAATTAGCCGATCAAGTAGGTGTCTAGAAAGGTGTCAACGGGGTTACGCCTCTGGGAAAACGAGGTTTACTGTAATTAGGTCCGTGCGAAAGCACGGGGAACCTCCCTCAAAGTACCGACACTGGCCTGGTTGAAAGATTGGCGAACTTGTAGAGTGTAATTAATCCCGGCTAGTCTTTCCTTTTAAGGTTTGAAGGAAGATTTGATAAAAACAGTGGGAGCTATCCTGATTAGATAAAATATATAACCAATCTGATCTTGCAAGAGTGCACGCAGAGTGTTTTCTTCTCTCTCTCTCCAGGTAGCGACCATATCACGCCTTAATCAAGATAATAATATGGATGTATTGACCGAACCCGCTTGTTATACTGAGCTGGGGAACGTTGGTCCCGCTCCAACTTATAATTGTTATAAGACAGAGCAGGAAATAGGGGAATATCAGAATTCCTATGCCGCCCAAACGAAGAAAGTGCATATGATGCATCTCCTTCGGGTGTGTTCATTACAAAGAACTGTTTCTCAGTATCCTCTGCATCCTGGGTATTTGATACTGGATCAGGATCCCAGATATGTAATCTGTTACATAGGGCTACAAAAAGGTAGAAAACTGAGAACGGGTGATAAGTTTCATGAGACAGAAAACGGGGCAAGTGTTGCAGCCAGGTCTGTTGGTCACTTTCACCCTGTATTACCAGTACATTGATTCTGAACAAATGCTATTAGATACCGAACCTGATATACAAAATCATATCAGTTTCTTTATTAGTAAAGAAGGATAAAATTTTGTATCGATGGATAATGTTTTGAACATTTCCTATATCAAAAGTTGATCGGTTCAGGTACGTTATCTAAAAGCATTGGCGTTCTAAATCAAACTACAGTTCCTAGTATACAGAACACACACAAGAGGAAGAGTTCAGAAATGAACGAATCCTTCTTAAGGTATTGTAGACTAGGTCATTTCAATGCGACCCGACTGGCTGAAGTTACATTTTAGATGCATATTTAAATCAGTTTGAATTTACATTTTGTGAAACTTTCCAGTCATGTCACAAAGATTAAATGACCACAGCTTTGTTTATTGGAAACAGAGAAAGAGTTAATGAACTCTTGGGACTGATACATGATGATATATGCAAGGTCTCCTGTCTACATGTGCCGGGACCGGTTCTTTGTACTTCATTACGTTCTCTGATGATCTCTCAAGATTCAGACATATGTTCCTGTTGAAACATAGGCCCGAAGCTTTTGAGATATTCACAGAATATAAGTTAGAAGTAGAGAACCAAAAACCGGGTATAAGTATTATATCCTATAATGAGATCAGGGAGGAGAATACTTGTGCATGGAATTCCTGGACTATTCTAAAGGAGAATGAGATTCTCTCTCAGCATTACTCCTCCGTATACACCATAGCACGATGGTATATCGAGGCGGAGCAATCACACCCTATATGATATGGTGCGCTCTATGATGAATACTACTGAGTTTCCTATTTCCTTTTAGGGAGTTATGCACTTATGAAGTTGCATACCTATTGAATAGGGTTCGATTCAAATCAGTGCCTACCACTCTATATAAGATATGGTATGGGGAGAGCCTATCTCTTAATAAGTTAAGATTTGGGATTGTCCGGCCTGTGTCAAAAGAAAAATCCGGACAAAATCGAGGCATGGTCAGTTCTGTAGAACTGGAAAGGTTCCAGCTATACAAAACTGCAGCTGATGATTTGACAGAACCAAAGGATTCAATAGTTCCCGATGAATCTCAGCCTCTCCGCCGATCTGGTAAGGTTTCTCATCCGCTTGAGAGATACTTCGGTTTCTCGATGACAGTGGGAGCGAGGACTGCATCATGAGATGATGACCCAACTAGATTCGAGCAGGTCATCAAGAGTAGGGACTCTGTAAGAATGGCTGGATGCTTAGCGATCTGAGATGGAATCCATGTGCACCAACAAAGTATGGACTTTGGGTGCTATATCTGAGGGGTTAAATCCCCATCAGGAGCAAGTATATCTTGAGAAGATTACTTGGTGTAGATGGAAAAGTTGAGACTTTCAAAGCTGGACTTGTTAAAGGTTTTCGTCATCAACCAAGCATGGATAATGATGAAACCTTTTTCCAGGGACTATGCTTAAGTCCATCCAGATCCTACTTACAATTGCTACATACCATGACTACGATATCTGGTGGTTGGGTGCCATGACTACTTTTCTAAATAATGACTTAGAAGAGAACGTCTATAAGAACACAGCCAGAGGGCTTCGTAAACAGTGGGAGCAGCGGAAACATGTGCAAGTTGCTTTATGTGATAAAGCAGGCATCGCGGAGTTGGAACGTCTATTTTGATGTGGTAGCTAAAGAGTTTGACTTCATCTAAATGGTAGATGAACCTTGTATATACAAAACGGTAGTAGAAAGTAAGGTGGTCATCTTCGTATTGTACGTGGACAACATACTCTTGATAGGAAAGGGGTTTCCTATACTACGCTCGGTCAATCTCCGTTTATCACAAGGATTCTCCAATAGGATCAAAGTGACACCTCCTAAATCCTGAGTTTGGATCTATGAGATAGATCTAGATGGATGCTAGGATTCTCACTAGATGTAGTGAGATGGTATCTATCGATCCTGGGGAGAATCACTGGAAGGGTTTCAGGGTGATAAAGACGACTGAATGTCAGTCACAGGCATTGTCTTTACCCTCAGTAAAGGGACGGTATGTTGGAAGAGTTCCAAGCTAGATACCGTGGCAAACTAGACGATAAAGACTGGTAACATCGCTATTAAAGATACTACCAAAGAGGCAGTTTGGGTGTATATTGGTTCATAAGATGAACTAGGTTCTTACCATTGCGTGACAATGGAAGTGTGGCTTTAGCCCGTGAACCCCGATCCCATCAGTGACCCAGACAAATTCTGAGGCAGTATCACCTGATCATGGAGATAGTTGATCTCCAGGGTGATCAAGGTTAGAAGAGTAGACTCAGAGGATAACACGGCGGATCCACTCCCGAAAGCCTTTTCCCAAAGAGAGACTTTTAGGGGATGGTTGAGTATTAGATACTACAACTACTGCTACAGATGGCCCTAGTGCAAGTGGGAGATTGTTAGTTATATGTATGCCCTAGAGGCCATTACTGTACATTAGATGTATATTGTACTAGATGCTGGGACATATATAGGCAGGACTTTCTTGCTCGACATGATAGTACGCTATCTGGTTGCTCTTTATCTTAACATGTATACTTTCTGTCTCTCTGATTACATGTTGATAAAGCCCTTAGGATGTGTACTCGACTTCCAGGACTATGATGCAGATCATACTAGTGGGGCCTGGATAGTCCATGAGTACATCCTTCGATGTTCCTAGTCGTGGGAATATCGAGATGGGGCATCGATATTCCAGAGTAGACTAGCGTATATCTTCTCGACCCATGTGATGGGCGATGGATGATCCCATATCCATTGGTGTTTGACATCAGAGATGGTATGCGGGTGCTCAGTGGAGACTGGGTACACTGAACGGACTCGCCGAGAACTCCCAGATGGTATTATACCTCACGTCAGATGGCAGTTCTCTGATGATACTGGTACAACTTAGTCTGTTGACCCGAGATCGTCATAGAATCTTGTGTGTCTCCCACTGTGCTTTGATTTCCACCCTACCACGGCTCTACTGAGTCGTGCAAACAGGTGGTTTTTGGGTACAGTCCCGATTCACATGGAGGCAATAAGCGATAGGAGGGGATTCGTCTCTCCCGGTATTGGGGGTTGATGTTGCGCTATGCTCGACTGGCCATAACTGGAAATCCCTGGCCAGGGTTGCAGTGATCTACTGGTAAGTGTTATCAGTACTTTCACACATGTTATGGACCTTATATCGGCATGACTTATCGAGCTACTGGGGTCTGACGTTTACCACCCCTAGGCGAGATATGCGACATATCAGACGAACAGACCGGACTGTACGGTAAGTGTTACCGGTTGGATTCACAGAAATGTGAGCGGGCTTGCTCGTCGATCTTCTGATCGCTCAATACCCGGGTGACCGTTACGTTTAGCAGACCGCTTACGGCTTGTGGGTGCTTGATATGATCATCATTTGCTACCGGCGTATTGACGAGTCTTTAGAGTCCTACACAGAGGTTTCCTGGCTCAAGCGAAACGAAATAGGAGCGCATATGAGATATGTGCGGGACCGAGAATAATGCGTGTATGTGATACCGTATTCCATTCTCGCGATGAATGTATCGATTGGTTGTATGCGATATAACCTAGTTATCGAATCGAGAATTGATAAGTCGATACATTGGATACTAGTCGGTTATGTGCGACATAACCGGATCATTGAATCAAGTGTTGATTTAATGATTTAATGTATAATTATATATTTGATATATTACTTTACATTAACTAGTATTTGTTCACTTAAGATGGATTTTCTCACTTGTTGTGCACATTGTATATGTGATATTTTTGTGCACTTGATTGTATCATGTTTGATGATACATGCAAACTTGGGTGTGTATGATTAAACCATGGTTATGTTAATGGTTAGGGTTTTGATTTAATTATTTATTTATTTATTTATTCTTTTTGGAAAAGATGAAATGGTGGCTTTATTTTTCTTTCTTTGCTTGAAGCTTCTTGAAGCTTCAAAGCATCTTTGAAAGTCCACCACTTTGTCTTCATCCTAAACCTAACCATTCACCTAACCTTAGTTTACTCTCTACACTTAACCAAGGTTGCATTATGATAACTTCACCTGATTTATCATTTGAATTATTATTCTTATCATATTCTTTTCTTCATCTTCATCTTCATCAAGCTTCATGAGAGCTTGCTAGCTTCAATGGTGAAATGAGAAAAAGAGTGAGAAATCCAATTCTAAAGTGAACCCACTTCCTATTTCTTCATCCTCTACCACTTGCCATGTAGTATAGGGTGTTTTCTTCACAAGTTTCATGACTTTGTGAAGTTGGAGTTTGATCTTGAGTTGCCTCGGCGTAGATCATCTTCGGCATCGAAGTCGATGACCTAGCCCGCCCATTTCTCCGATGAAGCCGATACTAGAGTCCGGGATTCGATATAGACAGCGGAGGGATGTCATCACGGAGCCTAGGAGGTGGAGGACCGGATCTACAAAGGTTGTAGACTCTTTCCTTTTAAGTTAAAGTTGTTTATTTGCATTGCATCGCCTATACATCTAGTTAACGATCCGTATTAGGGTTTGTAGGCACATGAAATTTTTGAATTGGGAATGTTTGATCTGTTGTGAGACCTCATTAGTATGCCTAGGAACCCTACATCTCTAGCTCCAAGGACCTAAGCCCTCACTAAGAGGCAGCCGAGCGGCTATCCCGCTCGGCTATCCCTGGCTGGTAGCTTCCCTACCCCACAACGCCAGGGATCAAAGCCCTCACCAAGAGGCAGCCGAACGGCTACCCTGCTCGGCTATCCCTAGCGGGCATCCTCCTGCCCATCAGACGCTGAGGATCTGAAGCCCTCATCGCGAGGCCGCCGAGTTCCTTCTTGCTCGACGCATCCCCAGCGGGCATCCTTCTGCGCCATCAGACGCCGAGGATCTAAAGCCCTCGTCATGAGGCCGCCGAGTTTCTTCTTGCTCGGTGCGTCCCCGGCGGGCATCCTCCTGCCCATCAGATACTGAGGATCTCAAGCCCTCATCGTGAGGCCGCCGAGTTCCTTCCTGCTCGGTGCATCCCAGCAGGCATCCTCCTTCCCATCAGACGCTGAGGATCTGAAGCCCTCATCGTGAGGCCGCCGAGTTTCTTCCTGTTCGGCGCATCCCCAGCGGGCAGCCTCATGCCCATCGGACGCTGAGGACCCAAAGCCCTCTTCGCGAGGCCGCCGAGTTTCTTCCGGCTCGGCGCATCCCCAGCGGGCAGCTGTTTCCCCCAATCAGAGCAAAGCTCTGTTCAAATTTCAAAATTTAAAAAAGGAAGCAGCGCCAAGTGCGCTGCACTCCAAGCAGCGCACCACGTGCAAAGCACGCGCGCGCGCTAAGAGCGTTGCGCTCCAAGCAGCGCACCACGTGCAAAGCACGTGTGCGCTAGCGCTAAGAGCGCTCACGTGCAAAGCACGAGTGCGCTAGCGCTGGAACTAAATGTTCCTCACCGTCAGATCAAAGATCCAATAAAGATGATAAATCATCAATTGACCAGAATAAAATTCTGTTAAGAAAAGATTCCTCAAAATCTTCCCAAATAAGAAGATTGTGCTCTGTAAATCAGAGCACCGTTGGATTAATGATCCAAAGGTGATTAAAAATCACCAGAATACAAAATAAATTCTGTATGGGGAAGATTTCCTAATCTTGTTAAAAACAAGAAAATTGCCTTCTGTAAATCAGAAGCCCTTGGATCAAAGATCCAACTGTGGGGCAATCCCCAAATCAATCAGAGAAAAGATCTCTTTAACTGATCAGCCTTCACTATATAAAGGCCCCAGGGCTTCAAGTCTAAAAAGAGAGAAAAACAGAGGAACCCCTCTATAAACTTTGAGAAAGCTCAGAAAGAAGAGCAAGCTCTCGGTAGAAGAAGAACTTTTCTTCAAGGTAAAAAAAAATAGAGATAAGAAAAATATCATTAAAGAAGAAGAACATAATTCTTCTCACAGATCATATATCTATAAGAATAAGGTCTTTTACAAAAAGAGATCATGAACATCTCATTATAAAAAAAAGGGGAGGAGAATAATTCAACTCTCTTAGGAGCATAGATCCATAAAGGCAGAGCCTTTCACAAAAAACATAAGAGATTGAAACATCTCCTATAAAGAATAAGAACTTCGTGCTTAAATCCATGAGACAAAGTTTCTTATTGAGAATATAATTCTCAGGGCGCAAAGCTGTCTAAAGAGAGCCTCGGCGCTCCAATTAAAAAAAAGAGCCTTAACGCTCCAATTAAGGAAGAGCGCCTCAGCGTTCCAAATCTAGCGCACAGCGCTGCAGAGCCTTAGCGCTCCAAATTTGAACAGAAGCGCTTGGCGCTCTTTGGATTGGCGCTCAGCGCCAAACGCGCCACGTGCTTCTCACGTATGCGCTACTTGAACAGAAGCACTTTGCGCTCTTTGGACTGGCGCTCAGCGCCAAGCGCGCCACATACTCCTCACGTGTGCGCTACTCAGCAGAAGCGCAATGCGCTCATAATCTAGCGCACCGCGCCAAGCGCACCACGTGCTCCTCACGTGTGCGCTACCCAGCAGGAGCGCTTTGCGCTCTTTGACTGGTGCAAAGCGCCAAGCGCGCCACGTGCTCCTTACGTGTGCTCTAAAAGAACATAAATTGTTCTATAAATAAAGCTCAGAGCTATATGAATGCTCAGCATTCAATAAAAGACAGAAAGACTGTCAGAACCCAAATCAATACTCAACATTGTCAAATGTTTAACATTTTAACTGAGTGGGCCGAGCCCAAGTTGGCCATAAAACCCCTCATTCAGATTAATTGAGCCCATATGCTCATAAATCTCATATCTTAGTCCCAATTGGACTACAGATCTCCCAACCAAAATTGGTTTAAGGGTACATCTCTGCACTCCTCTGATATTTGTCGTTGACAAAATCATGTCACGCCCCGCTTCTTAAAATACGGAATACGAGGGGTTGACAAGGCCAGCCATGCTCTTACGGTCGAGGAAACATCTTGCCGTAGTCACACTTTGGCTTCTAGCTTTACGTGGTAATCAGTAATCTATGCACAGGTAATGAGAAATGCATTCACTAAATCAAAACAAATACAAAGAACTAACAAGATAGAGATCAAGGAAGTATAGCTCTGAGTCGCTGATAAAGATATCTGCAATATCCTCGAGGTACGTCAGGTCCTGGTCCGAGCTAAATCCACTTCTCACTCTGAGCATGCATACTCAGGTCGTCAGAGCGACGCAATAGTAATAAATAGAAATACATGTATACCAAGTGTAATAATGATGGATATGAAACAGTAAGCATGAAGTGATGATATGAGCACGAAGGAGCCAGTATAGGTAAACAGTAAAGCGGGTAAACAGTACGACATGTGTATCAGTCAATAATCAATGCATGCCACTAAACCTATTAGTCTCTAAGTCTCACCGTCCAGGTCGCTGAACCTATCGTCAGTCCAAGTGTGAGAGTCAACCACTCGTGAGTATCCCCCACCCAAGGGTAGGACCCAGGGGCAAGGGAACACGGGCCCGAGTCGCTCGCTAATAATCAGTAATATCACCTATATAACTCCAGATTCGCTGTATGTGCCGGTAATGGGACTCCCGAGATCCTTTTGAACTCACGCTCAAACTACCCCACACCCCGCGGTCTATATCAAACACCAACCATAAACTCAAACACTAGTCGGTCCATGACAAGTCTATGCGAGAACTGAAGACATGATCTCCATCAAGCATGTCTCGACTGGTATCCAAGGTAAATGGATAGTATTTGGTGCCTTACCTATGACACCCATATAAGTGCTTCCATAATCGTCCCATACCAATTATAGTTACACTTATACGTATGCCATAGACGTCGATAATGTAATAAATCAATAGAGTCCGCTGATTGTGTACAAGTACGTGTCATTTCGCTTATTCATTCACGCTTTAACACTGACGTACTTGCCACAATCAAAACACTAATATCTAACACTGGGTAATGTACACGACCGCTAGGCTACCAATGCATATAAGCTTTACATGATATGATGAGAATACAATAATTACGATATGGATAGAATATCATCAGCCAGTGTCCTACCACTTGTATAATTAACTATAAATCATACATGCAGAATTAAGCAAAACAATGTAAAGGGGGTAAGCAGTATGTTTAATTATCTATCCAGAAAAATTAGTTTTCTGTCAATCGGGTTTCAGGTTTGCTAGATACGGCCATTTCATTTTAGGTGTTCACTGCTGGAAATCCGATTTCAGAATTGAAAGTCTATTTCGTAACATATTTTAATCTCAGTTGGGATCATGATTAGGCGACACTATAGTTGAACAATATTTAGGGTTATCAGTTAGGTTTCCAACTCAATTGGCGGATTGGTAATATCCTATATCCATAGGGAGTTATGACCAAGTTTAGGTTGATGTGTAAAATCTGTCACTGCAGAATTCAGCTAGACGCGTCGACATTATAAAATGTGTTAAAAATATCATACGGCTAAGGAATACAGTGAGACCAGTGGGGTAAGTAAGCTAACCCAATTATCTTAGTAAATATATAGGGTTCCGCACATTTCCGCATTTGAGAAAGGAAAAACAGTGAATAAAAAACAAGGGTTATCTGGAATTACTTCTCTGGACTGCAGTCTAGAACCGTAATTCTCCTCAGTGTTCGCTATCATAACTAATTCAAATTTAGACATAAACTATAGAGTACTGTATCTTATTCTGTTGGCTTCGATAAAGGCCAGGGAACGCTGAAATCCGATTCATAAAAGATTTAATGTGAATTTAACGGTCTATCCTGTTCAGGAAAATCAGGTTTCGTAATGATTATCGGGAGTAACATTTCATAGGTGAAACGACCGTGGTTTTCAACCAAATTTCTACAGCACATCGGTAAACAGTAGACGGGTCTAATAATCACAAGTTCCTCCATTTAAAGACAGATTTTCACATATAGTTTCATATCAAACACTTGTATTCATTAGCTCACACGAGATGTATATATACGATATTAACATCTAAACTGATTTAAATACGAACTAATAGCATGAAGCAAGAAATATACTTGTCTAACGATGTGTCGACGGCAGTACGGCAGCGGCAACGGCACGATCGCGTCACGAACACGGCACGGCGATAACTAGGCTCAAGCTCGACTGTGACTGCGACGAGGAAGCGTCGATGGTGGCGGGGTTGTTCGCTGTGGTGGTGGCCGGAAGAGGAGGTGACGGCGAGGTGAACGGCGGTGGCTGAGGTGGTCGCCGGTGAGGGGGCAGCAAGGGCTCGGCTAGGTAGCAGGGTTGCCCGAGTTTGGGTGAGTGGTTGGGAGCTCGGAGGAGGATGAGGGCGGCGATGAAGGGGTGGAGCTCCGACGACGAGGACTGCTGGCGGGGGTCGCAGCTCGGGGGGAGGCGGCGAGGCGAGCTTGGGGCCTTGTGTGTGTGTGTTAGGGGAGATGGAGGTTAGTGGTGAGAGGAGGTGGTGGCAGAGCAGCTGAGGTGTGGCGACGGGGACGGTGACGAGAATGGGTGGGGCGTCGATGGGTCGGTTCTTGGGTCGGTTGCAGAATGTTCGTCGGGGACATGGGTCTGGAGCAGAGGAGAGGAGGCAGTCGAGGTGAGGTTGAAGGGAGAGGATGACGAAGATGGTGGAGGCGGACTCTGGGGAGAAAGCTCGAGCTCTGGGAAGGAAGGGGAGAGATGGACGAGGCGGGGTGAGAAGAGGAGGAGCGGGGACGTGAGGGAGAGAGAGAGAGAATGTGAACAAGGGGGAGAAAGAGAGAGAGAGAGAGGGAGTGCAGAGATGCAAGCGAGGAGGTTACGGCGGTTGTGAGAAGGGGGCGTAGCTGTTGGAGTCGAGGACGTGGGGAGAGTGGGTGCGGCCGTCAAGGAGCGCGAGGGGGAGGGGACGTTGTGAGGAGGGAGCGAGTCGTGGGGGTTCCTGGGTAAAGGGCCGTTGCAAGAAGGGCACGAGAACGTGGGGAGGACGTTGGGGGCGAAGATGGGGTCGCGAGGCACGGGGACATGGTCGCGACTACGTGGGGAGAGAAGGGAAAGGAGCGGGAAAAGAAAAGAAGTGGGGAAGAAGGGAATGAGCGGGTCGGGTCGGGGAGTGTTAATTATATATATGCCCTAGAGGCCATTACTGTACATAGGATGTATATTGTAGTGGATGCTGGGACATATATAGGGAGGACTTTCTTGCTCGACATGATAGTATGCTATCTGGTTACTCTTTACCTTAACGTGTATACTGATTGTCTCTATGTTACATGTTGGTAAAGCCCTTAGGATGTGTACTTGACTACCTGGACTATGATGCGGACCATACCAGTGGGGACATGGTAGTCCATAAGTACATTCTTCAATGTCCCTAGTCGTGGGTGTATCGAGACGGGGCATCGATATACCAGAGTAGACTAGTGTATACCTTCTCGACCCATACAGATGGGCGATGGATGATCCCATATCCATTGGTGTTTGACATCAGAGATGATATACGGATGCTCAGTGGAGACTGGGTACACTGGACGGACTCCCCGAGAACTCCCAGATGGTATTATACCTTACGTCATATGGCAGTTCTCTGGTGACACTGGTACAGAGTAGTCTGTTGACTCGAGATCGTCATAGAGTCTTATGTGGTTCCCACTGTGCTTTGATTTCCACCTTACCACATCCAAGAGGGCGTGCAAAACGGTGGTTTTTGGGTACAGTCCCGAATCACATGGAGGCAATGAGCGATAGGAGGGGATTCGTCTCTCCCGGTATAGGGAGTTGATGTTGCGCTGTGTTCGATTGGCTATAACCGGAAATCCCTGGCCAGGGTTGCTGAGATTTACTGGTAAGTGTTACCAGTAGTTTCTCGAACTGTTATAGACCTCATATCGACACGACTTATCGAGCTATTGGGGTCTGACGATTACCACCCCTAGGCGAGATATGCGACATATCAGACGAACAGACCGGACTGTACGATAAGTGTTACTGGTTGGATTCACAGGAGTATGAGCGGGCTTGCTCGTCGATCTTCTGATCGCTCAATACCCGGGTGGCCGTTATGTTTAGCAGACCGCTTGCGGCTTGTGGGTGTTTGATATGATCATCACCTACTGCCGGCGTATTGACGAGTCTTAAGAGTCCTGCACAGAGGTTTCCTGGCTCAAGCGAAACGAAATAGGAGCGCATATGAGATATGTGCGGGACCGAGAATAATGCGTGTATGTGATACCGTATTCTATTCTCGCGATGAATGTATCGATTGGTTGTATGCGATATAACCTAGTTATCGAATCAAGGATTGATTCGATAAGCCGATACATTGGATATTAGTCGGTCATATGCGATATGACCGGATCGTTAAATCAAGCGTTGATTTAATGATTTAATGCATAATTATATATTTGATATATTACTTTGCATTAACCAGTATTGGTTCACTTAAAATGGATTTTCTCACTTGAAGTGCACATTGTATATGTGATATATTTTTTGTGCACTTGATTGTATCATGTTTGATGATACATGCATGTTTGGGTGTATGTTTAGTTTAAACCTTGGTTAAGTAAATGGTTAGGGTTTTAATATATTTATTCATTTATTTATTTATTTATTTTGGCAAAAAGAGAAATGGTGGCTTGCTTTGTTTTACATTGAAGCTTCATGAAGCTTTGAAAAAGTCTACCATTTTTGTTTCATGCCTAACCTAACCATTCACCTAACCTTAGTTTACTCTCTACACATAACCATGGTTGCTAATATGATAAGAATCACTCATTTTCTATTATTAATTAATTCTTATCATATTATCTTCTTCTTCTTCTTCTTCTTCAAGTAGAAAGAAGCTTGCTAGCTTCAATGGTGATTTGAGAAAAAGAGTGAGAAATCCAATTCTAAAGTGAACCCACTTCCTATTTCTTCATCCTCTACCACTTGCCAAGTAGTATAGGGTGTTTTCTTCACAAGTTTCATGGCTTGGTGAAGTTGGAACTTGATCTTGTGTTGCCTCGACGTAGATCATCTTCGGTATCGAAGTCGACGACCTAGCCCGCCCATTTCTCCGATGAAGCCGACGCTAGAGCCCGGGATCCGATGATCGCAGCGAGGGGACATCATCACGGAGCTATGGAGGTGGAGGACCGGATCTACAAAGGTTGTATTTTCGTTCACTCTTAGTTAAGTTTTTAACTAGTTGCTTGTTTCGCATAAAATTCTAGTTAACGATCGCATTAGGGTTTCTCGGCACCGGAAATTTTTGAATTTAGCATGGTTGATGCCTTGTGAGACCTCTTTAGAGTGCCTAGGAACCCTACAGTGGTATCAGAGCCTAGCTAGAGCCTTAGGCGATGCGTAGACGGAGTTAGATACCCGATTGAACCCGAAACGCCAATCCATGACCCCTCTCTGGACATTTTTTCAAAACTGGGTTTTTTCCATATTAAAAATTCTTAAAAAATTCAGCAGGAAGTTATAAGAATTACGGTGTAAAAATGACCAAACGATACGGCTAAAGCGCGGCGGAACCGCGGCAGAAGCTTGGCTTCTGCGACGGTTCCGCGGCCATATAATGAGATCATCCTTCATTGTTTGCACAGTAATTTGTTTCTTCAGGTGCTGAGTTTTCTGGGAATTTTTAATTTGCACTCAAGAGTTGAGTTTTCTGGGGTGTTTTGGAGCTTCGATGATTCGATCGGAAATTTCAAACTTTGTCTATGTGCTTTTCCGGATAATTTTTTAATATGTTAAAAAGTTCGACTGGATATAAATACCCACTTTTTCCCCTGCTGGGAAATTTCCAAGTGTTGGATTTTTCCATGGTTTAAAGACGTTCTAAGTAGTGCAAGTAACTCGATGGACCCTCTAGAAGACAACAAACCTTAACTCGATTATATGACCGTCTTGAACTGCCCTTTGAACCTTAGGGTTTGGGGCAGTACGATGTGCCACATGTGAGGCGTTGGCTTGACCCTTCTACGGCTGGACCGTTGGTACTGAGGCATGAACTGGATGTTTTTAAACTTGTTTCATGGATGTTTTTAAACTTGTTTCATGTGTTGAGCTGTTTTGGGAAAACTTGGGTGTTTGAATGTTCGATCGGAAAGTTTAACATTTTCTATTTTATCCGGAATGGGATACAATACTTGGAATCCACAAGAAGTTATGAGATAACTGAATGAATGTTATAAACATAGCACTTTAGTCTCACTTGATCGGTTGCCACGGAATTTTGATGTGATCAAAAGTCCGTCGCAATCACGTAGCGTACGCGGATACTCACCGGGTAAACTTAATAGACAGCCTCACTCCATAGCCCCGACCAAGTGACTGTAGGAGAACCCCATCGCCGAAAGCATCCGTCCGGGTGCTCGCGGTAGCGGTGTTCCGCCTTGGTGCACTTCGTCGACGATATCGGGGGTGCGGCCGTCTACTAAAGTTTGCGACGAGCATTCGATCAGGATGTCGGGAATCTTGTTGAATTGCCCGACTTGATATTGAAAAGAGTTTTCGATAATGAGACTAAAATGCGGGGTTTATAATTGTTAGGCATGCGATGTCTAAGAAATTCATTTGTTTAGGCATGCGATGTCTAAAGAGGTTGCGGATTCCAACTGTTGTAGTTTTACACTTTCTTTTCTGCGACCGTAAGTGTAATATGTGATATCGCCGGTTTCGTTGCTATATATCAACGACAATTGGGATGGCCATATTTACTTACGTTGATGACATGTGATGTTATGTGTTGCTGGATATGTTATATTGGATCGTCGTGTTTGAATAGCCGTTTTTTTTATGTGAGATGAGTGTTTTTCATTTTCATTCATGTAAAAACTTGTATATAATATTCTTTTATTGGGGCACTTCCAGGTTGCGGAAGATGTCACCTTTTGTATATTATTTACTTTTCCGCACTAGGATAGACCCAAGGAGGGGAGCACAAGTAACCGGGTTCTGGAGTCCAGTGGGAGACCAACTCGAGGAGTCGAGTCCGGGTCTCCTAACTCCAGAATTGGTAGGGTTGCTTGCCGCTCTCGTAGGGGTCTAGGGGTGTGGGTTTGGCTATTCATCGCGACCGTAGAATCCGTGTTTTATACTGGCTCGTATTGAATACACGGACGTCCTAGTATATCCAATGTTTCATATGATTCTTCTGCTGCGATATCTGTGATGTGATCATTTGATGTTCTGTGAGAAATACTTTATATAGTATATATGATATATTATATAGACGTTACTTATGTTTTACACCCGCGCTAGCCCTGCCCCGCTCTGCCGTTCGTCACCTAACCTAACGGTGCACGAGGGGACATCGAAGCGAACACGGATGGTATAAGTGTACGTCGTATTTATCTGTGATGTTTAGGTGACTTAAATGATGGGACTTCATTAATATGATTAATGAAAGAAAAGAAACCTAAAGATGTTGTAGAATCGAATTTCAAAAATAAAACAGGTAGCTACAGTTCTTGCTTTGCACAGTGATATATATGATATATCCCGCACCTTATTCGATGAGGAAAGGGCCGACGATCCCTTCACCGGGAGTGACCCCTTTAGCAAAACTAGAAAAGCCTCGAAAACACTCTATTTCAAAATCATTTGATTCTACAACGATATCAAGTTCATTACGCAATAGGTTTTCAGAAAAACCTGTCGTAGCCCTCCGTCATTTCAGATAAGTACTAGTTAGTATTCGTGCTGCGGTAGTTTGGCCTCCGTCAAGGCGTAGTGTACGGTAGCTAACTAGTGCTTATCTGCTAGCATATGATGCGATTGGATTAGGGTATTCGTACAGCGTTGTTTGGCCTCCGTCAAGGGTCGTGCGGGTGGGTTTAATTCAATCAGGAAATGACGGGTTGAACTTGACTAGCGGACTATGGGTAGTTTGGCCTCCGTCAAGGTCATAGGACGCTAGGGGCAAAATTATCGGGAATTTCAAGTGTTGAAATTTGCAATGAGATTGCATACCTTCTATGAGATAGTTGGATCCCGATACCCACTGCGAGTAAGAGTTACGCCTGGGAGAGTTTTACATATTACAATTAGCCGATCAAGTAGGTGTCTAGAAAGGTGTCAACGGGGTTACGCCTCTGGGAAAACGAGGTTTATATTAATTAGGTTCGTGCGAAAGCACGGGGGACCTCCCTCAAAGTACCGACATTGGCCTGGCTGAAAGATTGGCGAACTTGTAGTGTGTAATTAATCCCGGTTAGTCTTTCCTTTTAGGGTTTGAAGGAAGATTTGATAAAAACAGTGGGAGCCATCCTGATTAGATAAAATAATAACCAATCTAATCTTGCAAGAGCGCACGCAAAGTGTTTTCTTCTCTCTCTCTCTCCAGGTAGCGACCATATCACGCCTTAATCAAGATAATAATACGGATTATTGACCGAACCCGCTTGTTATACTGATTTGGGGAACGTTGGTCCCGCTCCAACTTATAATTGTTATAAGACAGAGCAGGAAATTGGGGATTACCAGAATTCCCGTGCCGCCCAAACGAAGAAAGTGCATATGATGCATCTCCTTCGGGTGTGTTCATTACAAAGAACCGTTTCTCTATATCATCCACGTCCTGGGTATTTGATACCGGATCAGAATCCCAGATATGTAATCTGTTACATAGGGCTAAAGAAAGGTAGAGAACTGAGAACGGGTGATAAGTTTCATGAGACAGAAAACGGGGCAAGTGTTGCAGCCAAGTCTGTTGGTCACTGTCACCCTGTATTACCAATACATTGATTCTGAACGAATGTTATTAGATACCGAACCTGATATACAAAATTATATCTGTCTCTTTATTAGTAAAGAAACGATAAAATTTTGTATTGTTGGATAATGTTTTGAACATTTCCTATATCAAAAGTTGATCGGTTCAGACACGTTATCTAAAAGTATTGATGTTCTAAATCGAACTACAGTTCCTAGTATACAGAACACACACAAGAGGAAGAGTTCAGAAATGAACGGATCCTTCTTGAGATATTGTAGACTAGGTCATATCAATGCGACCCGACTAGCTAAGTTGCACATAGATGCATATTTAAATCTGTTTGAATTTACATCTTGTGAAACTTTCCAGTCATGTCACAGAGATAAGATGACCATAGCTTTGTTTACTGGAAACAGAGAAAGAGTTAGTGAACTCTTGGGATGATACATGTTGATGTATGTAAGGTCCCCTGTTTACACATGCCAGGACCGGTTCTTTGTACTTCATTACATTCTCTGATGATCTCTCAAGATTCAGACATATGTTCCTGTTGGAACACAAGTCCGAACCTTTTGAGATATTTACAGAATATAAGTTAGAAGTAGAGAACCAAAATCAGGGTATAAGTATTATGTCCTTTGATGTGATCAGGGAGGAGAATACTTAAGCACGGAAATCCTGGATGATTCTAAAGGAGAATGAGATTCTCTCTCAGCATTACTCCTCCGTATACACCATAGCACGATGGTATATCGGGGCGGAGCAATCACACCCTATATGATAAGGTGTGCTCTATGATGAGTACTACTGAGTTACCTGTTTTCTTTTGGGAGTTATGCACTTGAGAAGCTGCATACCTATTGAATAGGGTTCAAATCAAATCAGTTGCCTACCACTTCATATGTGATATGGAAAGGGAAGAGCCCATATCTTAAGTTAGTTAAGATTTGGGGTTGTCCGGCCTATGTCTAAAAGCAAAATCCGGACAAGCTCGAGGCAATGTCTGTTGTGTAGAACTGGAAAGGTTCCAGCTATACAAAATACAACAGATGATTTGATAGAACCAAAGGATTCAATAGTAACCAACGAACCTCAGCCTCTCCGCCGATCTAGCTGGGTTCCTCACCCACCCGAGAGATACTTCGGTTTCTCTATGACAGTGGGAGCGAGGATTGCATCATGAGATGATGACCCAACTAGTTTCGAGCTGGCCATCAGGAGTGGGATTCTGTAAGAATGGCTGGATGCTTAGTGATCTGAGATGGAATCCTTATACACCAACAAAGTATGGACTTTGGTTGCTATATCTGAAGGGTTAAATCCCCATCAGGAGCAAGTATATCTTGAGAAGATTACTTGGTGTAGATGGAAAAGTTGAGACTTTCAAAACTAGACTTGTTAAAGGTTTTCATCATCGACCAGGCATGGATAATGATGAAATCTTTTCTAAGGATCTATGCTTAAGTCCATCCGGATCCTACTTGCCACGGCTACATACCATGACTACGATATCTAGTGGTTGGGTGTCATGACAGCTTTTTCTAAAATGATGTTTTAGAAGAGAGCGTCTATAAGTACACAGCCAGAGGGCTTCGTAGACAGTAGGAGCAGCGGAAACGTGTACAAGATGCTTTATAGGATAAAGCAGACATCGCGGAGTTGGAACGTCTGTTTTGATGTAGTTGTCAAAAAGTTTGACTTCATCAAAATGGTAGATGAACCTTGTATATACAAAAAGGTAGTAAGGAGTATGGTGGTGATCCTCGTAAAGTACGTGGATGACATACTCTTGATAAGAAAGGAGTTTCCTATGCTACGCTCGGTCAATCTCCGCTTATCACAAGGATTCTCCGTATAGGATCAAAGTGATACCTCATAAATCCTGGATTTTGGATCTATGAGATAGATCTAATTGGATGTTAGGAGACTTACTAGTTGTAGTGAGATGGTATCAATTGTTCCTGGGGAGAATCACTGGAAAGGTTCCAGGGTGATAAGGACGACTGAATGTCAGTCGCAGGCATTGTCTTTACCCTCAGTAAAGGGACGGTATGTTGGAAGAGTTCCAAGCTAGATACCGTGGCAAACTAGACGATAAAGGCTGGATACATCGCTACTTATGATGCTACCAAAGAGGCAGTCTGGATGTATATTTGTTCATGAGATGAACTTAGTTCCTCCCATTGTGTGACAATGGAGATGTGGCTTATGCCAAGGAACGTCCGTCCCATCAGTGATCCAGACATATTCTAAGGCAGTATCACCTGATCATGGAGATGGCTGATCTCCAAGGTGATCGAGGTTAGGAGAGCAGACTCAGAGGATAACACGGCGAATCCACTCACGAAGGCCTATTCCTAGAAAGAGACTTTTATGGGATGGTTGAGTATGAGATACTGCAACCACTGCTACAGATGGCCCTAGTGCAAGTGGGAGATTGTTAGTTATATGTATGCCCTAGAGGCCATTACTGTACATAGGATGTATATTGTAGTGGATGCTGAGACATATATAGGGAGGACTTTCTTGCTCGACATGATAGTATGCTATCTGGTTACTCTTTACCTTAACGTGTATACTGATTGTCTCTCTATTATATGTTGGTAAAGCCCTTAGGATGTGTACTTGACTACCTGGACTATGATGCGGATCATACTAGTGGGGACATGGTAGTCCATAAGTACATCCTTCAAGGTCCCTAGTCGTGGGTGTATCGAGACGGGGCATCGATATACCAGAGTAGACTAGCGTATACCTTCTCGACCCATACAGATGGGCGATGGATGATCCCATATCCATTGGTGTTTGACATCAGAGATGATATACGGGTGCTCAGTGGAGAGTGGGTACACTGGACGGACTCGCCGAGAACTCCCAGATGGTATTATACCTTACGTCAGATGGCAGTTCTCTGGTGACACTGGTACAGAGTAGTCTGTTGACCCGAGATCGTCATAGAGTCTTGTGTGGTTCCCACTGTGCTTTGATTTCCACCTTATCACGTCCAAGAGGGCGTGCAAAACGGTGGTTTTTGGGTACAGTCCCGAATCACATGGAGGCAATGAGCGATAGGAGGGGATTCGTCTCTCCCGGTATAGGGAGTTGATGCTGCGCTGTGTTCGATTGGCTATAACCGGAAATCCCTGGCCAGGGTTGCTGAGATTTACTGGTAAGTGTTACCAGTAGTTTCTCGAACTGTTATAGACCTCATATCGACACGACTTATCGAGCTATTGGGGTCTGACGTTTACCACCCCTAGGCGAGATATGCGACATATCAGACGAACAGACCGGACTGTACGGTAAGTGTTACTGGTTGGATTCACAGGAGTATGAGCGGGCTTGCTCGTCGATCTTCTGATCGCTCAATACCCGGGTGGCCGTTACGTTTAGCAGACCGCTTGCGGCTTGTGGGTGTTTGATATGATCATCACCTACTGCCGGCGTATTGACGAGTCTTTAGAGTCCTACACAGAGGTTTCCTGGCTCAAGCGAAACGAAATAGGAGCACATATGAGATATGTGCGGGACCGAGAATAATGCGTGTATGTGATACCGTATTCTATTCTCGCGATGAATGTATCGACTGGTTGTATGCGATATAACCTAGTTATCGAATCAATGATTGTTTCGATAAGCCGATACATTGGATATTAGTCGGTCATATGCGATATGACCGGATCGTTAAATCAAGCGTTGATTTAATGATTTAATGCATAGTTATATATTTGATATATTACTTTGCATTAACCAGTATTGGTTCACTTAAAATGGATTTTCTTACTTGAAGTGCACACTGTAAATGTGATATATTTTTTTTGCGCTTGATTGTATCATGTTTGATGATACATGCATGTTTGGGTGTATGTTTAGTTTAAACCTTGGTTAAGTAAATGGTTAGGGTTTTAATTTATTTATTAATTTATTTATTTATTTATTTTCGCAAAAAGAGAAATGGTGGCTTGCTTTGTTTTGCATTGAAGCTTCATGAAGCTTTGAAAAAGTCTACCATTTTTGTTTCATGCTTAACCTAACCATTCACCTAACCTTAGTTTACTCTCTACACATAACAATGGTTGCTAATATGATAAGAATCACTCATTTTCTATTATTAATTAATTCTTATCATATTATCTTCTTCTTCTTCTTCTTCAAGTAGAAAGAAGCTTGCTAGCTTCAATGGTGATTTGAGAAAAAGAGTAAGAAATCCAATTCTAAAGTGAACCCACTTCCTATTTCTTCATCCTCTACCACTTGCCAAGTAGTATAGGGTGTTTTCTTCACAAGTTTCATGGCTTGGTGAAGTTGGAGCTTGATCTTGTGTTGCCTCGACGTAGATCATCTTCGGCATCGAAGTCGACGACCTAGCCCGCCCATTTCTCCGATGAAGCCGACGCTAGAGTCCGGGATCCGATGATCGCAGTGAGGGGACATCATCACGGAGTTATGGAGGTGGAGGACCGGATCTACAAAGGTTGTATTTTCGTTCACTCTTAGTTAAGTTGTTAACTAGTTGCTTGTTTCGCCTAAAATTCTAGTTAACGATCGCATTAGGGTTTCTCGGCACCGGAAATTTTTGAATTTGGCATGGTTGATGCCTTGTGAGACCTTCTTAGAGTGCCTAGGAACCCTACAGGGAGATGGGCCGGGGCTTGGGCTTGGGCTTGGGCCAGGAAAAAAGAATAAAAAGAAAGATAGAAAGGGAGTGGGCTGGGCTGAGGGAGGCGAAAATAAAAGGGGAAAAATAGGGTTAGGGTTTAATAGTGAGGTTGAAAATTGCATGAAAAATTATTTAGAACATTAAAATAGAAGTGGGGAAATAACTTGGAAAAATAGGATTTAATCGGAAAATGAAATAGGAGGAATATAGGGTAAACGTTTGGAAAATACAGGAAATAAATTCGAAAATATACAAGATTTTTACACACAAGATACCGTGTATTACAATTTTTGATGACATTTTCGGGATAGATGATTAAAAATAAAAGTTCGATTTGGATATCTATAGAATCAATACTTGTTTTAAACCAAAAAAAATTATTGTTAACAAAAACTTCAACACCCATAACTAATATATAATTAGTAATCGCAGGTGTTTGTATAAATAACGGTTCGATATGGATATGAATATGTTGATTATGTTAACTAACAGTCTCTAAAAGATATGTCATCTTAACTAAAAGTTGGTAAGTGTCTTTTCAAATCTTTTGTCCACTACTCCATGTATTAACATCATAGACATAAGGTTTGAACATATTTTAAAAGAATTTTAGTTAAGATATTGAACCTTTTATAAAAGATTTTTTTGGTTAAGACTATAAAGATTTTTAAAAGTTCTAGTGCAGGCTTTTTGCACTTTGCTTCATGACTGCTTGTATATATAACAAATGGATTTGGATTGGGCCGAATGTCAGTGTTCAAACAGGTTCTTTACCATTGGAAATTATCCTAACAAGATCGTTGTCATGGTGTTACATGAGGTGTGCCAATGGATCTGGACTGGATCTAGACCGATCTAGATCCGTTGACAAAAATCTGGATTTGGTATAGATGTGTTTGGACCACATCCGACTCAACCCAGACGTATTTAACGCCATGATCGGGTGTGGGTTTCTTCGGTTAATCCCATTTAGTGGATTATAATATAAAACTATTTAAGATGTACATTATAGTTTTCAGGTTATAGCATCACAAATTTAAGAAATAACACCATACCGATGACTTTAGTTCATTTTCTATTAACTTTTGAAGTTTACTAAAAAGTTTCTAAATTATAATGAAGCATTTATAGAAATAAAAAGTATATTAATAGGTCTAGGTAAGCTGGGCTGATCCGATTTGGGTTTGGTTCCATATAGAACCCATTAGGTAAATGATGACTCTGGATACTCACAAATAAAACAGGTTTGGATTCGGAACATGCTAGATCTGACCCAAGACAATCGGTTACATGCAAAAGAAAGTAAAACAATGGATAGAGTCGGGTTATTTTTATCAAACCCGACCCGGCTTGCACTCAATGGACCTTTTTAGGTGGTGGGTGGGTCCCATCATCTCTGCTCGTTTCTTCATCGAAATTCGCTTTTTTCTCCCCAATATCGTCGAAGGATCGAGATTCCCTCCGATTGAAGGAATTCAATCGATTCAATAATCGAATCAAACCATAGTTTCTAACGATTGATTCATCGATTCATCTCTTTAGGTAATTGTCGCATACCCTTTGCTCTTAATTTTAGGGTTTTCAGCTGAGATTTGGGGATTTTGACATCTGCTTTCGAATTGCAGCGAAGAAGAGAGATTACAAGTTGGCGATGATGTTTAATCGGCTGTTTGGGAAACCTAAGGAGCAGGCCAATGCTTTGGCCACTCTAGACAAATTAAACGAGGTAATTAAATTTTTTCCCGATTCTAATTTTGTTTTATTTTTAGGTCTAATCATTGGGAAAATTCGTGTTTCTATAAATACTTTTTGGTTGATTCTCTATCTGATTTCATGAATTATGTGGACGCGCTTTGTGAATACGAACAACTTAATTAAGGGAAATCCAAAATTTGATTTTAAAAATATCTAATTGGTTAAGATATATGTCGTTATATGAATAATATTGTATGGGTATTCCATCAGATACCCACAGTAATCAACGGAATTAACTGAATTTGCGTTTTTTAATTCCTTTTTGGTTATTTGATGTTAGGTAGCAATCTTGCTCTAACTTTGCCTTGGCTTTTCTTTTCAGTCATAAGGAAAAAGATGATCTACATTTGATTCTATTTAGTATTTAGTATTTACCCTTTTCCTCTATAATATATTTTATGGCATCAGAGGAAAATAAGATCGCAGGTTTGGAATTTTATGGCATGAGTAGTAGCGCACAACATTTGTCGCCTTCAGAGAAATACATAACATGGAAGTCTCCAAACGTAAATGTAAAAAACACAAGCTTTATTACATTCTGCTTATGCTGTTAGGCACTTGGACTTACACAAGTTTTGCGTTGCTCAAGGAACGTATTCCGCATAGATAATAATGCATGAGCTTGATTTGTTATCATGTAAGGTACAGATGTAGATGGATTGAGAGATGCCAAGGCAAACACTAGTTTTAAAGCATAACGGTAGCATAAAATAATGGAAAACCATCTATTTCTCATCAACTTTAACATATGTTTTATCTGCAGATGCATCAAGGTATCTATACAAACACTTAATCGGTGAAATAATTATCATACACACCAGATGCATGCAATTGATTTACATGTTTATTTGCACACATTTAGATTATGGACATATCTTTTTGAGTAATGCTTTTCCTACCCATGTGGTAGATTCCACATAGGCCACCAATTCTCTTATTGGATATAAGATGGGGTATAACATGACCCACTTTGTATCCAATGAAATACATGGTAGCATACAAGGAATCTACTGGGCCGTTCGAAAAAGAATTTTCCTATTTTTTTATGTGATTATAGCATGGTAATCATGAAGTCATTATTATTTTTGTTGCACTTTTACACCTAATTTGCTGCATCCTGTAATTGTTAGACTCTTGAAATGCTCGAGAAAAAGGAAAAAGTCCTCTTGAAGAAAGTTACTGCTGAGGTTGAAAAGGCAAAGGAGTTTACAAGAGCAAAGAACAAAAGGGGTATAATTATATTCATCCTATCACATCTTATGGATTCTTATGCCTGTTGATCTGACTCTAGTTGTGTTTTTCATTTTTGGATTGCCTCCATTTACAATATTTACTTCACGCCGAATCCCTTTAACAAAATGCTTCCTTCCTGTGTTGCTTATTATATCCAGATCAGCGATTAATGCAATTTCATGTTGCTAAATGTTATCGGCATCCCCCTTCACAAGATGCTTGCTCCTTCTCCTGCTCTTTAATGTCACCTCATCTGTGTAAGGTGTTAGCCTAATCCTAGAGTTGACAACCTGTCAGTAAATAAGCTCATCTTTCTAGCTATCCTTGTCTACTAACTGTTTGGTTCAATAGCGTCCCTTGTTTTAGTGGGAAGGTCCTTGATTACAGTACTATGAGCAATTGAGGTTGAGGATAATGGATTGAGTCCACAGAATTTTAACTAGAGCAGCCTGGTTGTAGCATTCTAGGGTGGGTTCTCTCTGTTGGTTTGGTCACTATGTGCATGCTTTTGTACACATGTGATGCCTTATGCCAGGCACAGTATCTTTTTTAATTAAGATGATGCTTTAGTAACATTTATTACTTTGTTTACATTATAATGGTGAACAGAAACAGAAGAACACACACCAGTCTTTGATTCATAAGAAGTACTAAATTGTGGGGGGGGGGAAATACAAAATGTATGTATCTAAAATTTGATTACAGCCAAATGAGCAAAAATATTAAACTATTTGCTAACCTTAGACCATATGCTACTCATATTTTTCTGGTCAAAACATGGCTATTACTTTTTATGAAATGCTAAAATAGGTTGACCACAACAAGTTAACACCACAAATCAGCCACAGTTGAGTACGTCTTCACATCCCTTTACTTCATGTCTGTGATACATCATTAACACACAAGATATCACAAGTTATTTAGGCCCTGTTTGGGAATGGAGTTGAGTTTTCTAAACCAGAGTTTCCTAAAGTTTGCAAAAGTTTGACTCCAAAATACCAACTTTACCCTGTTTGGTATCCATTTTGGAGTTGAGATATGTTTGGGAATGGAGTTATGTTTTCTAAACCAGAGTTTCCGAAAGTTTGCAAAAGTTCAACTCCAAACTACTAACTTTACCCTGTTTGGTATTTATCCTGGAGTTGAGATAACCACAGTTAACTCAACTCTAAAGCTGAGATAGTTGTTCCCTCCACTCCAATATGATCTAAGTTTTGTAAACTCCATTTTCCCAAACACATCTCTTATAACATAACCATAGGACATATTTAAATGTAGTTTGGGGCTTTCAAAACGATATTTGCATCCCTTCTACCTCCACTTAAAAATAAACTCCATTTATCCTAACCCCATATCCGAACAGTGCCTTAAAATATTGTTAGTCATTTCAGTATAATGTGCTTGCACTACCTACTGGAACATAATAATCGGTTCATCTAATGGAGGTTCATAAACATCAAGACATGACATCAACCTTGCAGCTTCTGATATGGTTGAATATATGTCTTTTGATCTGTCAGCGACGAAACTTCTAACAGTCAAATCAAAACAGGTTAGGTATATATATATAGGACAAGAAAATAATTCCCAAATAAGATATTTTATCTGAGCTGTTTTCCAGTTTTCAGCGCATATTAAGGCTTTCCACAGTTCGTGGAATTAAGCTTCCCCGATATTTGTCATGCCTCCTATTTTCAGTGCTTAAAATGGATTCAGATGCAACACAGATATACTTAAATTATTATAATATCACAATCCATTAAAGAATCAATATGATACTTAGGTTGTGATCTTCCACAAAGTAAGCTGATGAAGCAGATCAAACTCAATCATCATCAAAATAATTGATCTACGTCATACATTTTAGGTTGGTAGAGTGCCTTTCAAGTTTAATAAAGGTTAATAGAGCTATTGTTGTTTTCTCGTCAATTTTTTTTTAGGTTGGAAATTTCTTGAAAAATATAAACAAATTCGTTGGCAGTAATAATGGATATAGTATGAGAATAGTTCACATGCTCTGCTACTTTCATCATGAAAGTTTCAACTTTGAACATTGGGTGGGAGTTTTCTTGCTCTTCTCACTTGAGATGATTCGGTGTTTTAAAAAGCGTCTGCTTAAGCGGCCGAGCGGGTTTCACCGCTCCGCTTTAACCCACTTAAGCAGTGATATTGCACAACTTATTTTTATTAATGTAGACACCTCATAAGTGCCATAATGACTATATAAGTAGTGTTATTGGAGTGAGAATACCACAAATACCAATTAATACAAAATCTCATCTTTTCTTTTTCTCTTTTCCATAATTTCCTCGTTCGTGCTCAAGTCGATGAGGGCTAGGGTTTTCGAGTTGTTTGACTTCAAGAAACTTCAAAAATTTGGGTTTCAAAACTCTAAAATTTTGGGTTTATCAACTTCAAGAAATCGATATCCAAATCGATTTCGAGCAATCCTGGAATTTTCAATTTCGAGTAGTTTTTCGACCTTGAAATTCCAATTCGATTTCGGCTCCACTTGGTTTCGGATTACAATCTTATATGTACTTTTGTTTATGATTTGTTAGGTTTTTTTTTATTATTGATTTAAGCTATGATACTTGATGATGAGTATTGAAAAACTTATGAACACTATAAACTAATAAATTCTAAGAAAATTTCAAGGTTGAATTGTCTGAGCATATTCTTAGCAGATAATATAGTCTGAGCAAATTTGTCAAAATTTGGGTTGAACGCAAGTATCTTCTAATGCAAAAGTATTATAAAAATAGTTAGAGCCTAATGTGAATCAATATTTATTGATAAGAAATAAGGAAATTGATAAAACATCTCATTTCTGATTTATGAGTTGGCCTGAGCGGCCGCTTAAACGGTTTGGCTCCTCGGCCACTCCGCATTTCTTTACCGCTTTTAAAACATTGGAGATGAATCAACTCAATCGTCAAAATTTTCATCAAGCAAATCCTAACACGACAATTTTCTAAACTTACATTATGTCTCCTTGCAGATATTAAATAAAGTATTCAAGTGCTTAGTAGGTTCTGAAATGATCATTTTATGGGCTCTATGTTATGCAATATAAACCAATATATAAAAAATCTTATTGTAGAGTCGTCACCCCATGGAGATGGAATGCACATGCGTGTCAGGCGTATACAGATCCCCTGCCTGAAGGTGGGCAGGGTTTTATTGTTTGTGGGGATGTGGGGATTCTAATCTCCGGCAGCCGCGGACAAAGCTGCCATTAATTACCCCTCACTTTGATACGAGGGAACCTCCGATTAACAGGTCATATTGATCGTGCGAACTCATTCTGAAATTTGTACATTATATTTGCTTTGTATATAGGGTCATGCTGTAGAGAGAGTTTTGGGAACACGAAGTGTCGGGTACCCCTGTAGTCGGGTGGCCCCCTTGGTCGGGTGCCTACCCACTTGGGTGGCCTCCTGGGGTCGGGGCGGTTCCTTCTTTTTCCTTTTGTTTTCTTGTTTTGCTTAGTTTTATTAAATTGGGGGTTTTGACAAAAATTCGGTAGCATAACCGCAAGGTTTTGTAGGTTTAATTTATTGAAATATAGCCGAAATCTAAGTTTCTTTTTTGGGTGAAGTACGTGTAAAACCCACGGTCAAGACGAGGAAGTACAGATCGGAACTAGCATTCCCGAGGGTTTTCCCGAAGGAAACCATGAGTTTTCCTCATCTTTGGGGTCACTTTCCACCTTTCTTGTGCTTTGATGTCAAAAGTCTTTCTTTTTATTTTGGATCTTGAGTTGTGAATCTTGAATGAGAGTAAAGAAGCTTCTTTTCTCTCACATATGCATTGGATTTTGAAGTGGAAGTGTTTTGATTGATGAGTTCTCCTTTGCTTTGAGGAAGAAGATGAAAGTTTTCTTCTATTTGAAGGAAATGAGTTCTTTTGGAATGGATTTCTTCAAAGAAGATAGAGAAGATGAGAGAGATCCAAAAATCTCTCTTTTCTTTTGGGCTTCTCTCTTGAAAAAGATGAAGACTCTTGATTTCACCTCAAGAGAGGAGATGGAGACCAAAAACCCTAGTATTTTTGTGGTAGGTAAAAACTTATCATTTCATCATATGGTTGGGTTTAATACCCTTACACATTTGCATATTAGCCCCTGGGCTTTATAAAATTGGCTTTATGTCCATTTTCCTTGCATTTATTATGTAATTTCTTACATATTAAATTTATTTATCACATTTTCTTTTCTTTTCTTGGCATGGGGCTGGCCCCATGCTTTAGCTTGGCTTGGCTTGGCTTGGGCTCTAGCCCGCTTGACTCGGGCTCGTTGGGCTCGGGCCCACTTGTTGGGACGTTGGACATTGACTTTGACTTTTGACCACTTGATTTCGGCAATGGGGTGTAATTTTTGACCCCCAACACTTATATCTAGCAATTCACTACTCCATCTGCAATTCTGCATTGTTCTTAGTACCTTGTGCTTTCATTGCATCTGCATGTTTTAAGCGGGGGCAAACGAACAAGGCTGTGTTAGGCAGTGACACCCAACATAAAATAGTCTTTGGTAAAGCGCTATCCTTGGTTAGAAATCTTGGCTGATTCCCCTCCGAGATGTCAGATTCGATCCAAAAATAACCAGCCGAGTTCCAATACCGATACTATCCGATACAGAGTTATACTGGGTTTACCATTTAATTAACAGGGTTCTAGTATTAAGTTTATTAATGGGTTAATGGGTTAAATAATAGATTATTTGAATTACTGTTTTTTTGACATCATTAATTGCTAAAGAAGTTATAAAAAAGGATCATAATTATTTTTACCCAATTTATAACAACCATTTTTAAGCATCATTAATTGGTAAAGAATCTACCAAATTGCTTATAGTTGCTTTTACTATTTATTTGAAGAATTTCTTTAGTTTGAATACTTGTTATGTCAAAAAATATAAAATCCGATATTTCCGATATGAGATGGCCAATTCCGATTCAAAAGCTAACCACCTGATACCGATTCCGAGATATTAAACCTTGTCTCTATCTACTAAATCCTTGCTGAAAAAATCGAGACAAAAGCTTTTCTCTTGTCATATAAAAGCAACAATAGCAATTAAAGCTAAAGGTTATCTGCGGAGTCTTATACAAGCCTGGTTTGATCTTTTTCTTGCAGCGTTTTCCTTTTTTGATGTTATATTCATTGAAGTACTCACATGCCAATGTCCTTATATGTCCCATAAGAAATTTTCCAAAGTGCTCTCTCTTTTGTCAAGCTGGTCTTTTCATCTAGAATTCATAATGCATTTGATTGTAAGTTTACAATGAAGCCCTCTTCATTCATCATGTCATTATCAGTTTTTACGGAACCTACGAGTTTCATTTATTTCAGCTGCTATACAATGCTTGAAAAGGAAAAGACTTTATGAGCAGCAAGTTGAGCAGCTGGGAAATTTTCAGTTGCGTATCCATGATCAGGTATCACTGCAGTCTTTGTACCTATAGCGCAGATACTTTGACGCTTTTTCTTCTACATATAGACATGATGCATATTTTTTTAATTGCATCAGATGATAATGTTAGAAGGGGCGAAAGCTACAACCGAGACAGTTGATGCATTGAGAACTGGAGCATCAGCAATGAAAGCTATGCAGAAAGCAACGTAAGCAGCTAAAAAAACATTAAGCTTTAGTGAGCTCTAAATTTCTGTTCCTTGATTTCAACTGAAGTAACAAAACGGAACATGTCAAGTCCAAGTGTAGAAACCACCTAATACTTTCCTCGTAATCTCTAAAAACGGCAAAAAGAATAAGATTTATGTATCTAGCAAGTGATATCAATTGCACAAGTTTATTTATGGTCACAACAGGAATTGATAGCTAACTTTTTATTTTTTTGTTGCAGGAATATTGATGATGTAGACAAGACCATGGATGAAATTAATGAACAGACAGAGAACATGAAACAAATTCAGGAAGCATTATCTACTCCTATCGGAGCAGCAGCTGATTTTGATGAAGTAAATCTCTTGGCCTTACTATTATATTTTTTTAAATCTTTTCCCCTTTCCAATTTTAATTTTTAATTATGTTTACTACGGCAGGATGAATTAGAAGCAGAGCTCGAGGAGTTGGAGGGAGCTGAGTTGGAGGAACAGCTTCTTCAGCCTGCTACAACCGCACCTGCTGCTCCAGTACATGCTCCTGCTGGCAGGCAACCGACTCGACATGCTCCACAGAAGAATACAGCTGAAGATGATGAGCTTGCAGCATTACAAGCAGAAATGGCTATGTAGTCAGGTACCATTCCTTATCCTTATCCTTTTTTTTGTTGAGGTTTTTGCAGTCAATGGTCTTTCCATATGCTCTATACAGCTAATTTGTAGATGTACTCATTACTAGGTTAAAATGACAAATTGGCAGATAAAAGAACTTTTTCAGTAATCTATGTCAACTTTTAATTTTCGTACATAGTTATCTAGAAGAATGAATCTATAGTTTCTTCGGCGTGCCGAGTTAATGGATTTGGTTCTTAGAAAACTCAGTGGCTATTGTTGAGCAACTAAAAATAGAAAGTACTAGAATGTTGAAATGATGAGAGACCACAACAGATAGGATAAAAGAAATGAATTGCATTAGAAGTTAAAGCAGTTTCGGTTGAGGATAAAATGAAGGAAAACCATCTTGAGATTATTGGGCATATGCGACGAAAGTTAAGAAACGTGCTAATTTATGGAACGATGAGAACTGGAAGGACTAGGTAGAATTTGCCTTAACAAACATGAAGGCAATTAAAAGATATTACAGTTAATTTAAATGTGAATATAAACGGTTCACAGTTAAATGGAAGGAAATGATTCATTTTGCTGACCAAAAGATTTCAGATAATGACTTTTTTTTGTTGCTATCGCTGTAGAAGTTATTGGATATTCTTCTTCTTTCTTTTCAAATATAGAAATTGCTGGGCCTTGTTCTGGAATGGACACGCCATTTAATTTCTAAAAATTAGGCAAATAAAATCCTATAAGCTGAGTGGTGTCCAGTTTAAGTTCCAGTAAAAAAGTAATAATATAATTGTGAAGTGCTTGGTCAGGTGGTATCTTGGCAACGGCCCATTTGGGGAGAAATAGGCTTGGTTAGTTTGTTGTTTCCATTCCCAGCATTAACTCTTTTGTTGGTCGAAATAGAACATTTCCTCACCATGTAGTAAAATACTGTGTTCTCTATATGTTTAGTCAGTACCAGATTTGGATTCTCAAGTGGAATTTGGAGCATTCCAAAAACTTGATAACACAAACAGATCACGTTGTACAATCGGATACATGGAATTGCGGAATAATTGACTTTACAATGTAAATTTATGTTTGAAAAGCTGACAAGAGGAAAGGAGTAACGATGAAAGAAAATATGTAGACGGGGAGGACAGAATTAGGTTTTTATTCAGGGGATTGGAAATTGTGCGGCGATTCTGGATATCTGGTGGATTATGCCCAGCATATGTAACCACAACCTTAAAACCTGCCTCTGTTCAAAAACATTTAATGGACGATCAATTGCCTTTTGAACCTTGTTTTACAAGACAGTTTCTGCCTTTCTTTTCCTTTCTGTGTAACTACATTATGGTATAGGATACCATTTTGCCTTCAAAAGTTACTACTGTTAACATCTTATTTATATATTTTCTAATCAATATTATGTATTATGTGACTTCTTGGTTTCGTATTCTGCAGGTCTGCTGTGCTCAAAATGGGAGAAGATCATGTAAAAATTATTTTATGTATTCAATCTTGGAGGTGCTACATTGATAAATTATGTCTTGCAGAGATTATACTTTATATGATCAGATGCTATATATATATGTATATGGGGGGGGGGGGGGGTCATAAAAGAAAAGCTTGTGCAACTTTTATTTTGTCAAAAGCTTGTGCAATGAACCTGGGCAGAAGAGAGAGCGATGAGGTTTTGCGGACACCTTTCTGGTAGATTTGTGGAGCTTATATCTCTCTTTTTTTCTCATGACCGAGCACATGCGGTCAGAACACGAAATAACATTTTCCCTTGGGTGCATAAAATGAGACTGATCCATGTCTTTGCCTAAATTGCCCTGTGATGGGACGTTTAATCAATTACGCCCGCTTAAGCGTTTAGTTGGTTTCTGTTCAGCCCGGTGCTTCGATTTGAAGTCCGCGACTGACCAATGGTTTTGGATAAACCTTTCATGCCCGAACTGTCCATGCCTTTAACTGCCGGTGCAAATGGATTTACATCTATACAGATCTGAATTTACCAGAGGACCGTCTAATTAAATAAATGTAAATTTTGGTTTACATTTATATTGATTTCATTCTTCATATGTTTATTTATATAGTTTTTCCAAATTAAATTTCAAAGGACTTTTTGCCCTCCCATTCTATTAGTAAATTGGGGATGTAAACCGATCAGATATGGAATGAATATAGGTGTTATTATATCTGTAACCAATGGTTGTGAACAGGTAGGAATATGGATACAAATAGTTGGCAGAAATGAAAACTAATATCCGTATTTGGTAAAAAGTTGGATACAAATACAGATATCAAATGGATATTAAAAAAATATACTACATAAAATAAGAAATACTACTTAAAATATGGAAATACGGGATGGATGTAGGTGTTACGATATCTAGATAATGGATATGGATACGGATATGGATTGTTATCGGAAACGAGGATAACAGGAAACGAGAATAATTATCCATCTCTGTTGGATATCGGATATGGAGGAGTCAGCTTGAATTATAAGTGTTTACCTTTACCTCTCTTGTGCACAGCCCTCATAATTAATTCCAATTAAATATTCAAAAGCAAAAAAAATTCATGATTAGAAGAAGATCCAAACCAATTTCTTTGATGAGAAAAAACCTTTTAGAATTGATAATCATAAAAGAACCAAAAAAATATTCAAAAAATTATTATCGTTATCCATAATAGTTATAACAAATCTTTTAGAATAGTAACAGTAAATTGGATCCAATTTCTTTGATGATAAAAAATCTTTTAAAATAGTTATAACAAATCTTAAACATATACTCGTCAACAAAAACAAAATTTTTAGGGAAAATGGATTTAACTTCCTAGGTCAAAAAACTTAGTCAAAAATATCTTGTGGTAAACCCCTTAGCTCAAAAAAGCTACATGTTTAAATCCTTTTCATGCACTTCAGCCATTTATATTTTGCAATATCCCTATACTGCCCACGGCTAAAAAGATACTTTATATATCTCTATAAATACTACATATATTTGAATAAGTATTGCATATACCCTGTAAATACTACATATATCTGAATAAGTATTATATATAATTCTATAATTACTGTATTTAAAATACTTAAGAGTTATATAATTAATTTTGGAAATATATTAACACTCCAAAATATTTTCTTCTACATAATAATAATTCTTCTCTTTAGATATTTTGGAATGTGAGTTTTTTCCCGCAAAATTAGTTATGTAAGTCACAAGTATTTTAAAATGTAGTATTTATTTAGTTATATATAATAACTTAACATGTATATATAGTAACTTCTACTTCTCTTAATATAATAGTTTAGAAGGGTGGTATAGAGATATTGGAAAATATAAGTACGTACATGAAGGACTTAAACCGAATCAGTTATACTATACAATCATCTCTACTGATCTTAAATAACTGTGAATCGTTTTGAAAACAAATTAACCACTCCCGCCAGATTTAATCTTCTCTAAAAATTTTTATTCAAATTAAAAAAAACCTAAACATAATTTTTAATTGAACATGTGCACCGCACGCTGCAAGATATTAGCAGATAATAAACCCAAAATCCCAAGTGGATCAGGATTCAAATTGGATATCTATTTTTTTTAAAAAATAAATTAAAAAATCTAATTAGCCAAGGAAATCCTCCTCTGTTTGAAATCAATACCCACTTTGAATAGGAACCAGAAATTCAAGTTGATAATTCCCTTCCTCTGTCTCTATATATGCATAGCTGAACCCTCAACAATCTGTTGCGCTATTTCCCTTTTCTTTTAAATATTCTCTTACCCCCCTCAGCAATTTCTTCATATCAAACCTCAACCTTAACAATGTCGTCCTCTTCAAATCACGAAGCCTCGTCCTCGTCCTCCAAGAAGATGATAGTCCTGCAAAGCAGCGAAAAAGAGAACTTCGAAATCGAAGAATCGATAGCAAGAAAAGAATCTGAAAGGATTAACCAATTGCTCGACAATGTTGATGCCCCAATGGTACCACTATATAATATCAACGCACCTGTTCTTGCTAAAGTCATCGAATACTTGAACCTCCGCAACGAATCTTCATCAGCATCCACTACTACAATAAGGGGTTGTCCCTACGGATATCTTCGTAGGGGCTAGAATGTTCTCCGTAGGTGCAATCGCCGCAGCTGCAAGTCTTCGTCCTGAACATACCCCTACGGAGTAAAAGTTGACCCTACGGTTTCATGCGTAGGGAACTGTGTACCTACGGTGTATTCCATATGACAAAATATTTATTTAATTTAGTGGTTTATAAAATAAAATACTTGCCCTTCCGGTGCTATCCGTAGGGGCATCTTCTAGCCCCTACAGAGTTAGCCGTAGATCTACATATATGCCCCTATGGGTGTATCCGTAGGGGCAAGTGTGTAACTCCTATTACTGAGTCCATAGGGGCAAAATATCGGTTATCCTGATATTTTGTCCCTACGGATAAATATATAGGGACAAACATTGGACTTACGGATTAATCCGTAGGTGCAACTGATGGCCCTACGGCTTAATCCGTAAATACATAGTATCAGTTTTTTTAAAAAAAAAAGGGCTTCCTGTTTTTAACCTGCCCTGTGCATAATAATATATATATCATACGATATCAGGATAAATATAATAGAAATAGACATAATACAGAAATATTCATAATCAACCATGTCACGCATAATATATAATAAAAATAGACACACAGAATACGATATCAGGATAAATCATCGTTCATAAACAACCACCAACCATTATCGTCCAAAATTTATACAATATGTATCAGATAAGTATATAAATTCTCAAAAATATAAATAAAGCTACCCTAACTCGGTCCAGTTCCTCCACCTCTGATAATCGACGTAATCTGGCGCATCTGCTCCTCGGTGCAGCCCTAAGTCGTCAAAAACTCGACCAATGAAGGAGCGGACTGTGCAGGAGTCTGAGCGGGCTGTGGAGCTGCAGGAGTGGTCTGCTCAACCGCAGCCGAGGTAGTGGCTTACGGAACCGCAGCCGAAGAAGATGCATGTGGATCCGCAGCCGAAGTACCCTGTCGCATCTGTTCAATTTTGTGTGTAATAAACGAGTCAGAACTGTGTATTAGTCAAATTAGTTTTATTATCAGGTTATTGCGAAACCCCAATCTAAGATTAATCAAAGTTAAGTCTACAACCAAATAAGCTCAGGCTACTAATATTGGATATGTTACTAACTATAATATGATATAATATTTTACTATTAAGTAGTATACATATCATCATCTCCTTCAACTCATGGACGGTGTTCTTTAAGGTGGCAATATTTTGCTCTAGACGTCGCTTACGGGGGGTAAGGGAAGTAACCGCCGGAGTAGAGTCTAACCTCATATGGGCTCTGCTAGGACCCAGTCCCCGGCCTCTCTCCCAACCTCCGTGGTGCCCTCCGTTTGTGGCGTCTAGAACTGGGGTCAGCAGTATCGGATCGTTCTGTCCAGTAAAATCGATCCCCGATATCTCCGCCTGCTCCACCACCCGCTCCTACACCCACATTAACCATTAAAATATAAGTATATCATTTAAATTTGAACTTTTCAAAACAAAAATTTCAAACCTGTTAGAATAAATATTAACACTTACAAAATACTCCTGGGTAGCGATGTCGAGGAATCGAAACTCGCCCGTAGAAGGATCTGTCGAGATGCCGTGGATGGGGGTTAAAAAGTAAATACCAAGTTTTGAAGGGTTAGAAAGAAATTTGCTATGTTTTAGAGAGCCACGAGTGAAAAAAACGCTAACTAAAAATGAAAATTGCATTTGAATGTATATTCTAAGAACGGTTTAATATTCATGATGTGATTTTAACATGAAAAGTTTATTGAAAGTGAGTAGAAAAACAATATGATAAGTCAGTTGATTTTTTTATTTTCAATTGTCACGCCCCATTTCCCAAAATACGGAATACGAGGGGTTGACAAGGCCAGCCATGCTCCTACGGTCGAGAAAATATCCCTCCGTAGTCATACTTCGGCTTCTAGCTTTATGTGGTAATCAGTAATCAATGCACAGGTAATGAGAAATACAGTCACTAAATCAAAACAAATACAAAATAACTAACCAGATGGAGATCAAGGGAGTATAACTCTGGGTTGCTGATCGAGATGTCCGCGAGGTCTTCGAGGTACGTCAGGTCCTGGTCCAAGCTAGATCCACTTCTTACTCTGAGCATGCATACTCAGGTCGTAAGAGCGACACGATAGCAATATATATATATATATATATATAGACACAAATGGGAACTCGTGCAATAATAACGAATATGAAACAATAATCATGGAATAATGACGTGAATATGAAGTAGCCAATGCAGGTAGTCAATAGAGCAAGCAAACAGTAAAGCAGTAAGTAGTATGGCAGGTATGTTGAATCAGTAAGCAATACATGTCAATGTCACTAACCCTATCAGTCTCTAAGTCTCACTGTACAGGTCGCTAAGCCTATCGTCAGTCCAAGTGTGAGAGTCAACCACTCGTGAGTATCCCCCACCCAAGGGTAGGACCTAAGGGCAAGGGAACACGGGCCCGAGTCGCTCGCTAATAATCAGTAATATCCCCATATATCTCCAGAATCGCTGTATGTGCCGGCATGGGACTCTCGAGATTCTGTTGAACTCACACTCAAACTACCCCACACCCCGTGGTCTACATCAAACGCCAACCATAAACTCAAATACCCGTCGGTCCATGACAAGTCTACGCGAGAACTGAAGGCAGGGTCTCCATCAAGCATGTCTCGACTGATACCCAAGACAAATGGACAGTGTTTGGTGCCTTACTTGTGACACCCATACAAGTGCTTCCATAATCGTCCCATACCAATTATAGTCATACTTATACACGTCCCACAGACGTCGACAATGCAATAAATCAATAGGGTCCACTGATTGTGTACAAGTACGTGTCACTTTCACTTATCCATTCATGCTTAAACGCTAACGTACTTTCCACAATCAAACACTAATACCTATCACTGGGTAATGCATATGATCACTAGATTACCAATGCAATGACATCTATACAATGTGATGAGAATACAGTAATTAAGGCATGATTAAGATATCATCAATCGGTGTCCTACCACTTGCATAATTTATCATAAATCATACATACCAAATTTAGCGAAACAATAAACAGGGGGTAAGTAATATGTTTAATTATCTATCCATAAAAATTTGTTTCACATTAATCGGGTTTTAGGATCACTAGATATGACCATTTCATTTTAAGCGTTCACTGCTGGAAATCCGGTTTCAGAATCGGAAGTCCGTTTCGTAACTCATTTTAATCCCAGTTGGGATCGTAATTAGGTGACGCTATAGTTGAACAATATTTAGGGCTATCAGTTAGGTTTCCACCCCAATTGGCGGATCAGTAATATACTATGGCGACAGGGAGTTATGGACAGGTTATGTTCGGTGTGTAAAATCTGCCTCTGCAGAATTCAGCAAAACGTATCAACATTATAAAATGAGTTAAAAATATCAAACGGTTGAGGAATCCAGTGAGACCAGTGGAGTAAGAAATCTAACTCGCTTTTATACGTAACTATATAGGTTTCCGCGTATTCTCATATTTTAACAGGAAAATACAGGTGTTTAGAAACAGGGGTTAACTGGGATTTCCGTTCTGGACTGCAGTCCAGAATAGTAATCCACCACAGTTTTCTCTATCGTAACTAGTTCAAATTTAAATATAAATTATAGGGTTCTGTAGTTTATTCTGTTGGCTTCGATACGAGCCATGGAACGCCAAGATCCGACTTGTAGAAGATTTAATATAAATTTAACGGTCTAGCATGTTCAGGAAATTCAGATTTCGCAATGATACTTGATATTAACGTTTCATAGGTGAAACGACCGTGTTTTTCCACCAAATTACCACAGCACAACAGTAAACAGTAGAAGGGCCCAAGGTTCACAAGTTCCGCCATTTAAGGATAGGTTTTCACTTAGAGTTTATTATCAAATACTTGTTTATACGTAAGGTGATCAAAACTTCGGTTATGTCAAGATATAAATGATTATGTGTATAACAATAATAGCATGTAAAGCAAGTGGAAATCACTTGCCTTGGTCGCTTGATATGGAAGCGACGCCGCTGCAGGGTTTGTCCCGACACAGGGACGACGCGATGCTGGATACGGGCGCGCGGCGCGAGCGCGGTGCGCGGTGGCCCAGTACTGGATGCGGTGGAGACTCGGCGTGATACGGCAGTGGGCGTGGTCCTGGCTCGGTGCGTGGCACGGCGCGACACGGAACTGGGCTTGGTGATGACACGGACGCGACGCGGTGCTGGGCTCGGTGATGACACGGAGGTAGGCACGGTGCGGTACGGGACCTGGTCCGGAGGTGTGCACGACACGATACAGGCGGACACGGGAACTGGGCACGGGGCGCGACACGGGACTGGGTCTGCAGTGGCACGGTGTTGGGGCAGTAGCGGTTACGAAACGGCACGGTGTGGCACGGGGCGGGGGCACGGCACGACACAGGCGCATCACGGGACCCGACTTGGCTCGGGCTCGAGTTCTTCGACAGCGACGGCTAGCTTGGACGGCGGCTGGAGGTGGTGGGTGCAGGGTTGCTGGGCTGTGGCGGTGGCCGGAAGAGGAGGAGACGGCGAGGTGCACGGCGATGGCTGAGGTGATCGCCGATGAGAGTGCAGTGACGTGGGACGAGGCTCGGAGAAGGGGTGCAGTGAGGAGATGGGCTCAACGGTTGAAACTGTGGCGGCGACGGGGTCGGAGTTCCCGTGGCGAGGTTGCAGGGCTCGGGTGTTGGGAGGAAGGAGGGTGGTGTCGTCGTGGGTTCTCGCGGGATGGTGGTGAGGTGAAGAAGTCGGCGAGATGGGGATGCCGACGAGAGTGGAGGCGGTGATGGCGAGGCGAGGGCGTGGGTTAAGGCCTCGCGAGCGAAGGCGGGAAAAATGATGACGGCGATGGGGCGATGTAGGAGGCAGTGGGGTCGAGAACGAAGTCACGGGGAGGAGCGGGTCGTGGAGAGCAGTTGCGAGAAGGGAGAGGCGTTGGTGAGAGAGGGGAGGGTCGTGGTTGAGCGGGCATGTGAATGGGTTCGTGGGGAAGTGGGGGAAACGAGCGGGAGAAGAAATCGAGTGGGGAAGGAGTTAACGGTCTGGTCGGGTTTGTGGGCGCGGGCATGGGCCCGGGCCTGGGCCGGGAGAGGGGATTTTAGTTTAATTTATGTTTATTTTCCTCGGGCTGGGCTTCAGATGTATATATTGTTTTTGGTTTTGTTTTGGGCTGGGTTTTTGGGTAAATTAATTTTGGTGAAGGAAAAAAAATGGGAGTGGGCTGAGGAAAAGTTTAGGGGATTTATGAATTGGATAAATTTATATTTGTTTAGGGCTGGGCTGGGGTTTAATTAAAAGGGAAAAAATAAAAGGGAGGGGGAATAGGGAGATGGGCCGGGCTAATTACAAGGAATTGGAAATTAAGAGGAGATGGACCGGGAAATAAAAGAGAAAGGGGAATTAAGTTTTGGCTTGGGCTGGGTAGGGAAGTAAATAAAAATAGAAAAAAGGATTTTAGTTTAAATTAGGGTTAGGGTTTTAAAATGAAACAAAATAATTATAAATATAAATAATTAAATTTCGTAAGTAGCATTTTATAAAAAAATACGGATATTGGTGCGCAAAAGAACTGGGTATTACATCAATGCGGGCCGGATAAAACCCACGAACCCCCGGATAGGTCAAAAAACGAGTAAACCCCATGAACCCGCGAGCCGGGTTGACCTGATAATATTTTATAACAGACGGACCAGGTATGAATAATTTTTAAACGTGTTGTAAATGTTTGGCCCATGATACGGGTAGACCCACGGATCACGGGTTATTCTTGATACCTCCCGACAAGATTAAGAATCGATAATTAATATCGAGATGATGTGAGTTTCATTCTTGTCTCTTGCATTGTATGCATGCGGCATGGTAATTAATAAAGTAGTATTCGATATTACTGCCTTTAGTTATTTTTTTTCCTTCCTATAAACCACATATAAGAATTATCAATAAGAGGGAGTTGAGAAGTCAGGATCCGATCTCATTGACGAATTTGAAATCCAAAAAAATAAAAGTTGCTATACATTGTTACTGCTAGTTAATGCTTGCAAGAAGTTGAAATATCGTTCAGCCCATCTATATAATAATTCTCAATACTTGTAGTATTTATTCTCCCTTTTTGATAATATTTCTTCAAAGGAATCATGGATGATGATGATGAGCAATGCTATGGACTCCATTTCTTCAGGGTCCTGCTACCTGATTTCTCTATCAAATTGGTACTCTCTCTCTCTCTCTCTGAAATATATTAGATTAGAAAAATATATATGCATATATATATATATAATAGCTTAAATTTAGTCCTCATGATATGATTGCATCAACTAAGAAAATATCTATGACGCATTCGCACGTGCACCGTGTGTGTAGTAAATAAACATATCTCGAGTGTCATCGCGAATTTGAAGTTTTGATGTATGGGTATATTATATATCTGTATTTTAGTTTTCTTTTTTATACATGTATTTTAAAGATTCGCAGCCGATTCCGAATAAATTTACCAAGCAGGTTAGCAAGATGATTAAGAGATAATTAGGTGGCGACGAGACGCGGGAGAGGTGGCGACGAGAGGCGCGCGCGGAAGATCGAGTAAGAGAGGAATTTTTGGTAACGAGGACTTTTCTGTGCTTTTTTTTATTAATAACCCATATATATGCCCCTACGAACTTAACCGTATGGCCTTCGTTTGCGGCACCGTAGGGTCAAAGGGCAAATTACGTTTTAATATTTTTAAATTAAAACGTAGGGCACCGTAGGGACAACCATGGAGATCTACGGAGTAATCCGTAGGGGTAATAAAATGTTGCCTCTACGGATGCCTTTAACCGTAGGGGCAACCCTTTATTGTAGTAGTGATCGGAGGAGGATCAAAAGAAGTGGGAATCAGAGTTTTTGAAGGCCATGGATGAAGAGGAGGTCATAATCGATGTGATAATGGTGGCGAATTATCTGAACAGTCATCTGATGCAGATTGGTTGCGAGGCTGTCGCAGACAAGATCAAGAACTGGGAGGTGCAGAAGGTGAGGGATTGTTTTGGGATTGAGAACGACTTCACCCAAGAAGAGGAGGAAGAGATTACGAACGAGAACTGGTGGGCTTTCGATTGAAGCGGCGTAGACAAGTTTCGAAATTAACAAGCTAGATTAGTTTCCGATTAAGTATTTTTCTAGAAATTTTGCCAATTGAATTCATAGATTATTTATTTTATTTTATTTTATTTTTTTATATTTTCGTGATTGGCATTGGCATGCAATTGGACCTAGGAAGTAATTTTCCTGCCAATTTTTAAAGTTTGCTTTTCTTATAGAATATTGTTTGACATGCACTACTACAATATAGGGTTGTCCCTACGGGTACAGGAATCCGTAGGGGCAACTTTTTATAGCCCCTACAGATTAATCCGTAGGTCCCCATGGTTGTACCTACGGTGCCCTACGTTTTAATTTAAAAATATTAAATTGTAATTTGTTGTTTGGCCCTACGTAGCCGCAAACGATGGCCCTACGGTTATGTCCGTAGGGGTATATAAATGAGTTATTAATAAAAAAAAGCACAGAAAATTCCTCGATCGTTCCCAAAAATTCTCTCTCACTCTCCCGCGTCTCGATCACTCATTCCCGCGCCTCGTCGCCACCGCCCTCCGTGCCTCGTCGCCACCTTCCTCGATCGTTCCCAAAACTTTTCGCGCCTCGTCGCCATCGCCCTCCGCGCCTCGTCGCCTCGATCGCTCGTTCTCGCGCCTCCGTCGTCTCTTCCACCGCCCGCTATAGGTTAGTAAATCTCAAATTATTTATAATTTTGATGATGTTAGGTCTAGGGTTCAGGGTTCAGGGTTCGGGTAGGGGTGAGAGTTAGAGTTAGGCATCGGGTTCAGTTTAGGGTAGGGTTAGGGTTAGGGTTCGGTTGGGGTTGGGGTTGGGGTTAGGGTTCGATTGGGGTTGGGGTTAGGGTTAAGGTTCGGTTGGGGTTGGGGTTGGGGTTACGGTTACGGTTACGGTTGGGATTGGGGTTAGGGTTGGGGTTAGGGTTAGGGTTCGGGTTCGGTTGGGGTTGGGGTTAGGGTTAATTAGTTGGGCTTAGGGTTAGGGTTAATTAGTTGGGCTTAGGATTAGGGTTAGGGTAATTAGGTTTAGGTTTAGGGTTTGGTTCAGGTTTAGGGTTAGAGGCTAGGGTTAGAGGCTAAGGTTAATTTGGGTTAATTAGAGGGTATAGTTAATTTGGGTTAATTAGAGGGTATAGTTAATTTGGGTTAAATAGTGATAATTTGAAAGGGTTAGGGTGTTGATTATGGTAAATTAGGTTAATTTGGGTAAATTGGGTTAAGTTTGGGTTGATTAGGGTTAATTAGGTTAATTAGGGCAAATTGGGTTAAGTTTGGGTTAATTAGGGATAATTTGTGTTAGGGGAACGATTATGGTTAATTAGGTTAATTTGGATTATTTAGGGCTAGGGTTTAGGGTGCACTAGTTCATTGCAGTAGGATACTCGATGATAACGTAAACGTACAATTTTACCGTAAACACAAGAAAAATTTACCCTAAACTTGAAATTTCGAACCCTTAATAACGAAACGTAAACGTAAAACCTATTCATGTTAAATGTTCAAGTTAAAACCAATATATGATACTCGATGATAATATGAAACTTTTATATTCTCATCAATAATCATATATGAAACTCAAAGCGCCACTTAGTCCCCGTCTATCGGTTAACATACGTTCGATGTTCGTCGCGACATAGAACTATATGAAGGTTATTAAATATCGGACGGTATAGCTCGGTACTAACAACCGTCGTGTAGTCTATGTGACGAAAAGATTCAATCATATGATAACCGATAGATTTGTCCCGTATGGACAAGTTAGGAATGTATAAAGCAAACACCCGCATTCACTTGTGTTTTCATCCGTTTTGAGATATTTCTTCGGTACTTTTCCGCTGGTTCTCCGTGTACAAAGATAGATTAGATGTTCATTTCAACGTTGTTTCACAGTTTTAAAATGATAATCTATTCTATTACAGTGTACTCGGAGAACAGCGGGGAGGTGCTGCCGAAATTTACTCGAAACGGTTGAAAGCACAAGTGAATGGGTGTCCGCTCTATACATTCTTAATGGGATAGAAGCCTTACCCCCGACAGCCGAAACACACACATACAACACGAATACACAACAAACACATCATTAGAGAGTGATTCAAGATATTCAAGTTAAAACCAATATATGATACTCGATGATAATATGAAACTTTCATATTCTCATCGATACTCATATATGAAACTCAAAGCGCCATTCAGTCCCCGTCTATCAGTTAACATACGTTCGATGTATGTCGTGACATAGAACTATACGAAAGTTGTTAAATATCGGACAGTATAGCTCGGTACTAACAACCATCATGTAGTCTATGTGACGAGAAGATTCAATCGTATGATAACCGATAGATTTGTCCCGTGTGGACAAGTTAGGAATGTATAAAGCAAACACCTGCATTCATTTTGTGTTTTCATCCGTTTCGAGATATTTCGTCAGTACTTTTCTGCTGGTTCTCCGTGTACAAAGATAGATTAGATGTTCATTTCAACGTTATTTCACAGCTTTGAAATAATTATCTATTCTATTACAGTGTACTCGGAGAACAGCGAAGAGGTGCTGCCGAAATTTACTCGAAACGGTTAAAAGCACAAGTGAATGGGTGTCCGCTCTATACATTCTTAATGGAATAGAAGCCTTACCCCCGACAACCGAAACACACACATACAACACGAATACACAACAAACGCACACACAGCACATACACACTAACAACCCTACACTTAAGCGAAATCATAAATTGAAAAACACATATATAGAATACAACTCATACATAGGTATCCTCAAATCTAACTTTGATTATCGATAATTTATTCTTTTCAATGACAAACGCACACGAAAAGCATATACACGGATTTTCTCCTTTGTCAGTAACCATCCCGTTCTTAGATTTCTCAATATAGTCATCATAACCTACAATTTATATGTTATACAGTCTAACATGGCCCATGAGTACGTCAGAGTTAAGGACTGTATGTATGTGGATTGGCAACAATATATGCAATCTAAGTTTAGCAGGTAAAGAATTCGTCTCAAATTTTGTTCCATAAAACACGTAACTATCCTGACATCAACATCAAATCAAGTTCACTGCACACCTAATCCCTACCGATGAGATTCGGGTTAGACAATTCCAATAAGGCTTAGACCAGGAGATTCAAGCGGGATTAGCCACAGGCGATTATCCAACTCATGAACTCGCTCTGAAGGCAGCGCACCGTTATGAAGAAGTGGTCAAGAAGAAGGGTAAGCCTCAAGCAGCCGGATCAAACACCCTGCTATCCAGATGACAGGAAGAGCCTCTTCCAGGCCGAATTTTGCACCCAAGAGGTCAGGAGGATCGTTTAACCGGTCCGGTCCAGATTTCTGTTTTTACTGCAAGAGAACTGGACACTTGGCGAAAAACTACAGACGTGCAAATGGCATGTGTTTGATTTATGGTGCATCTACTCACGCTATAAGAGAATGCCCATATCGAGGTAACACAGCACTAGCACCTTGACCCACAGTGCCAGCTCCGCAGAGGCTAGCTATTCAGGCACTTGGCATCCCGCTTTGCTCTTCCTGCACCTGCTTCACGTGGACCACCTGCACAACCTCAGCATCAATTCCATCAGGCACAGAGAAATGTACCTCAAGGGCAGAGGAATATGCCTCCGGCGAGAAGGAATGTACCGAGACATTAGGCTTTTACAATGACGGTCGAAGAGGCCGAAACCACAGGACAAGTCATCACCGGTAAATTCTTCCCATCTTTTCAACCTTTCAATACTTGCACATCGTTATACTTTTCCCTATACCTAAACGCAATCTCACCCAACTTAGATACTATACTAGTAGCCACCCATCATGGATTCGCACTTTTCGACACTGGAGCTTCACATTGCTTCATGTCACAACGGTTCGTGAGAACGCACGCAATTCCCGTCAAGCCACTCGTTTCGAGCTGGAATGTTAGTTCCGGGAATGGAGTCTTGAAGGCAACTTTGGGATATGATCAGCGCTCAGTTTTAGTTTGCGGCCAAGAATTCTACGCAAATTTCAAAATGCTGGACATACCGAATTTTGACACTGTGTTGGGAATGGATTGACTAGGAGTATTTTATGCTACTATTGAGTGCCGTCAAAGGAACGTAGTATTTGAGATACCAGATCACCCACTTTTCTATTTTAAAAGTGGAGACAAAACCCTGAAACCAGGAAGCTACCGTGCCAAGCCGAAGAATGCAGAAGTGTTCTCCCTACAAGTTGAAGGAAAGAAACCTGAAGTAGTTCGAGAGTTCGAGAATGTTTTCCCTGAAGACATATCAGGTTTGCCTCCCAATCGAGCTCTTGAATTCAGTATTGATTTACAATCTGGTGCACAACCTGTAATCAAAGCTCCATATCCACTAAGTCCGAAAGGATTGAAAGAAATTCGTATCCAGTTAGACGAGCTCCTAAAAAAAGGTTGGATCAAACCCAATACCTTAAGTTGGGGATCTCCGGTGTTGCTAGTGAAGAAAAAGGAAGGTACTTACCGGATGTGCGTGGATTATCGAGCACTGAACGAAGTAACGATTAAGAATAAGTATCTGCTACCTCGCATCGATGATCTTTTCGATCAGTTAAGTGGATCATGTGTCTTCTCAAAGTTAGATCTTCGTTCAGGATATCATCAGGTGAAGATCAAGGAGTCCGACATTCCAAAGACGGCGTTGTTTCCCCAATCAGAGCAAAGCTCTGTTCAAATTCCAAGATTTGAAATGAAGCGACGCTTCCGTTTTCCCCAATCAGAGCAAAGTTCTGTTCAAGTTCCAAGATATGGAATGAAGCGACGCCTCCTTCCCCAATCAGAGCAAAGCTCTGTTTCAAAATTCAAAATAAAAATTGAAGCAACGCTTCAGATCCCGTGCGCTGCGCGCTGCGTGCCACGTGTCAAGCGCAGACACGCTAGCGCCAGGTGCGCTGCGCCCTAGGCAGCGCACCCCCAATCAGAGCAAACCTCTGCTTCAAAATTCAAAATTCAAATTGAAGCAACGCTTCAGATGCTGCGCGCCACGTGTCAAACACAGATGCGTTAGCGCAGTTGCGCTGTGCTCTGCGTTGCGTGCCACGTGTCGAACGTAGGTGCGCCAGCGGAAAGTGCGCCAGCGCTGGAATTAAAATTCCCCCACCGTCAGATAAAAAAATCTACTAATAATAAATTATTAATTAATTAGAACTAAAGTTCTGTTATGGAAAGATTTTTCAATCTTATTAAAACAAGAAGATTATCTTCTGTAAAACAGAAGCCTTAGGATCAAAGATCTAACGGTGGGAAATATTCCCAAATCAATCAGAGAAAGATCTCTTAAAACTGATTTAACAAATCATTTGGCCCTATATAAAGGACCCTAGACTTCAAGTCTAAAATATACAGAAGAGAGAGAATACACAGAAGAGAGAGAATACACAGAAAGAGAGAGAAAAACCCTCTGCAAAAAGAAAAGTAAGCTCTTGGAAAGAAGAAGATTTTTCTTCATCTTCAAGGTAAAAAGAACTATGTTCTTGAATAATAGAGATGAAACATCTCGTAAAAAGAAGAACCATCTTCTAAAAAGATCAGAGATCTAAGAAAAAGACCAAGGTCTTTAATAAAAAAGAAAAGATCAAAGATCTAATCATAAAACAATAAAAAGAAGTAAAATACTTCACTCACAGATCTTTTGATCTATAAAGGCAGAGCCTTTTATAAAAAACAAGAACTTTTGTTCTTGGATCTTGAGGCAAAGCCTCCTTTGAAGAACATAAATATGTTTCTTTAATCTTAAAATTGATCATAAGTGCTTTGCGCTATTAAAAAGTGTCTTGCACTCATGAATTGCGCCCTTGCGCTCATTGGACCGGCGCTCAGCGCCAAAACCTGCCACGTGTCAACCAGAGACACAATTTGCGCTTTGCGCTTCTAAAACAGAGCACTGTGCTCATGGGCTGGCGCTTAGCGCCAAGCGCGCCACGTGTCACTCACTGGTGCGCCAACAGACTAGCGCAATGCGCTCATAAATTAAAAGCGCAATGCGCTAACAAACTAGCGCTCAGCGCTAAGCGCGACACGTGTCCTCTGCGTGTGCGCTACCCGACAGAAGCGCAGTGCGCTCTTTGACTGGCACAACGCGCCTGGTGCGCCACGTGGCGCGCTGTCAGAACAAACTTTGTTTCTGATAAATACTATGCATCCAATACAAGACAAAAATGTCAGAGCCCAATGCCTAGCATTATTAAAAATGCTGAGCCCAAATAAAGGTTTAAAATCCAGAACAAAAATAAAATGTTAAACATTTTTAATTGGAATTAGCCCAATTCTGGCCATAAGTTCTATACTTAAATTGAACTGAGCCCGTCTGCTCTTTCAACCAATTTACATCGGTTCGAGGGTACATCTCTTTACTCCTCTGATATCTGTCGTTGTAATTCTTCAACGTCGTCAGAGAGGTGACGGGTCCCGACAACCACATATTACAACGGACTGTGGGGTCCTTAAACTCATGGACTATGATGTCCTTAACCTCGACTGTGATGTCTTAAAACTAATATTGGACTGTGAAGTCCTTAAATCCACGGACTATGATGTCCTTAATCTCGACCGTGATGTCTTAAAACTGACAACGGACTGTGAGGTCCTTTAACTCATGGACTATGATGTCCTTAACCTCGACCGCGATGTCTTTAAACTAACATCGGACTGTGAGGTCCTTAAACTCATCGACTATGATGTCCTTAACCTCGACCGTGATGTCTTAAAACTAACAATGGACTGTGGAGTCCTTAAACCCACGGACTATGATGTCCTTAACCTCGACCGTGATGTCTTAAAACTAATATCGGACTGTGGAGTCCTTAAACCCACGAACTATGATGTCCTTAACCTGGACCGTAATGTCCTTAAACTAATTATCGACCGCAATGTCCCTAAACTAAACAATAGATCCCAATTGCTCTCTTGTCGGATCTAAATGATCCCGCTGAGTTGATCTTAGTCTAAAATTAGACTAACGTTTAAGTCGATCTTAGTCTCAAATGAGATTAACGTATCCTTAAACCCAACCCCAAACCCAAATCTAAGAAAGATACGGATTTGGACTAGTCCACGTCCTACGGGCGACAACATAACTTAGTCTTCGTATACAATCCACGGGCAACCAAACACAAAACAAACACCCACGACACGAAGTGACCATATGGAGAAGGAGAAAGTTGTTACCGTGATGCGGTAGCGTAATTAACTGCAGGGGCTTGCGCTTGCAGGGAAGAGCATCCCCACAATCAAAAACCCCTCGAACGAGGGGGAATCTGACGAAGTCTGCTACATCGGCCGCATCTGTTTAAACCTTCGATATATGGTGCCATAAATCAACTTGGCATCTTCGGAGAGGTGGACAGATAGCACCAATTAGCATCTGTCCCGAAATTCAGGCCTGACGTCTGCCGCGCCTCCGCCGCGTCTTTCGGAGGGGAACAGATTCTGGCACGCCCGGTGGGACCTCTTCCTCTTTCCACTCCACACTTCGTGTGTCGTGTTTCGCGAACGAATCGCGGTTTGCTAATGGTTTCCCTTGGGTTCGAGGTACTAAGATTTAGCGTTTTGCTTGGTGCAGAAAGCAAAGATCAATGGCGTTCACCTGCTCGAAGTGTTCCATATGCAACTGCAACCCACGTTTTGCCTCAACTGGGGGCATAGCTTACGGGCCTCATGCGGCATCCCTGTTCACGATGCCAGTGGAACAAGTCACCCAGGTTACTAATGGATTGTTTTTCGGGACCATGCTCCCGCCAACGAGCTTCACCGCTCCTGTGCCAACGCCGGAAGCTCCCAAGAAGTCGGTCTTTGATCGGCTTGCAACTACTGCGGCCTCTCTCAATGGGTCATCCAGCTCCATCTCCTCGGTCTTCGCCAGACTGGGCCAAAATTCCTGCGGGCCCATGATGAAGCCTGCGATCCAAGAAAAGGTTATTCCGAAAAGAGTAACCAACCCTGCTCCCGAAGTCGTCAAGGTGGCTTCTCCTACCAAAGGGTCGGTTTTTACAAGACTGACTGCTCCCACTCCCGCTCCCGCTCAGAAATCTGTTTTTGACCGGTTGGATACGGCTTCTCAACGGACATCAGTCTTTAAGAGACTGGCACCAGCGGCGCCTCATCTGGACAGAGGGCAAGACAAAGCCATCCCCGTCACCGAACCAACACCGTCAGCTCGACACGCTCGACGTCGCCACTGGCACCGAGTAAGGAAGGCTGGGGGCAACTCCCCCTCTGGGCTAACTCCACCGGTTCCAACGGTGGAAATTAATGCTGCTGTTCCAACTGGGAACAGCTTTGAGCTGCTGAATAAGGTGCGCAGGAATTCGCCTACTGCCGTACTAAAAAGATCTCCTCCACCGGTAGAGACTGTCGCAGATTGAAGCCGGAACAGTCCCCTCAACGACTGTCTTCTAAAGTTTACAAAATCCGGCGACAAGTCCGAGAGTCGGTGGTTGATCAAGACTACCTCCGCCGACAGAAGAAGCCGAAGGTTCAGCCGGAAGGGAACCGTCCCAGTAAGCCGCAAAAGACAACAACCACTTGGGTGCCCGCTACAACGGCCCCTTTCACGTCGACTACTCAAAAGAAAAGGAGGCCAGAGAAAGCCCCTGTAAACGTGGCAGACTACAAAAACACCGGGCCTAAACGCCCTAAGTCTTGGGGCATGGTGGTACATTCTGTTTACATGGCTTCCGGAAAAGAGGATAGCCGCGTTTCTATGGGCCACCGACCATTCACCCGATCCATTACAAGAGCTCAGGAACAGCAACAACAGAAGCTTCAAGAAATGCTAACTGTAATGGCCGCACTTACCGGGTCAAAAGAAAGCCCGGAGGCGTCATCGGAACAACGTCATGAGCAGGAAACTGATGCCGAATTCCTTCGGAGAATGCTTGAAAAGAAGGACAAAGAGGCCGCAGAACAAGCGGCCAATATAAAGCAAATGGCCCTTCTGTTCCAAGATATGGTGGGCATGATGATCCAACCGGATTCCCCAGCCGAAGATCCTCCGGTAATAATTGAAGATGACAGAGGAGAAATATCGAATCCTCTGCCGGCTCTGTCAACAGCCAAGGAGGAGACAATCTCCAAGGCCGCCCTGGATGATTACATTGCTCAGCAGATACGAGCCCACCAGACGAACGAAGGGGCTGGGCAAATTGTTAGAACTGGGCGACCGTATCCAGGCTGGTATGATCAGATAAAGTACCCGCCAGGCTACACGATCCCGAAATTCCATGTGTACAAGGGGACAGGCAATCCCCATCAACATGTTGCTCAGTTCAGAGTTCTCTGCGGCAATACTGGTGGCGATGATAAGCTCTTACTCCGCCAATTCGTCGGCAGCTTATCGGAGACGGCATTTGAGTGGTACTCCGAACTTCCAAATGATTCCGTCAAAACTTTCGCGGAAATGGAGTTGTTGTTTACCCAGCGATTCGCAAGTGCTAGTGAACGCACCCCAATAACGGCATTGATCAATGCCAGGGTGAAGCCGGACGAGACGTGGGTTCAGTATGCAATCCGATGGCGGAACCTGTGGTCGAAGTGCGAACAGCGCATCGAAGAAGCACCAGCGGTGGGCATGTTCGTGGGCACCCTAGACCCTCATACAACTATTTCACAGTTCATGATGTTCTTCAAACCGACCACGTTCCAGGCTCTAATCGACAAGCTGGCCCAGATGGACCAGATGGGTCATAGACCGTCTCCTCCGAAGCCAGAGCCACGGAACGAAAAAGGTAAAGGGAAGGCGATCTTCGTCGCGAACACCCAACAGCAGCCCAGTGCTCTAAGACTAACGGATCAATTGGAGGAGAGACGGCGCTATTATAATGAGAAAATGAAGCGCCCTTACTCATTCCCGCGGGATAAAACGAAGAGGCTGTTCGAACTAGCGATGCGCAACAGGCTTATCAATTTGCCGAATCTAAGGCGACCATCGCAATCCGGCGAAGTGAATAATCCCAATTATTGCCCTTACCACCAAACGGTAAGTCATCCAATCGAAAATTGTTTCGTCTTTAAGGGATGGATCGAGGATCAGTACCTACAAGGCAAGTTTGCGCTGTCTGATAAGTGGAAAGTAAACCCACCACAACCGCACACTCCTAAAAAGACGGATACACCGGGGGCAACGTGCTCTTTTGTTGAAGAAGCTTCATAGGAGGTGGCTCTTTCGGCCAAAACCAAAAGGATGCTGAATGAGCTCCAGACATGCCCGGCAATCAGGTGGAAGAATCCGCTGGAACCCCAGATCATCGAAGGGATACTGAAGCCACACCCAACTCCAAAGATTGGTGGTGATAGCCAAAGTGCTCACACCCAGCCGTCGAAATCTTCGAAAAAGAAGAAAAAATCCAAAAAGCCCGTGAAGCCTGGTGACAAGCGCACGGACCTGCAGAAACAGATCGACGCGCTGGAAGAGTACAACCAGAAGGCGTGGACTCCAATCACGCTCCAAGAGTTCCTCGGCCACGTCCTTGAAAACGGAGATGATGGAGAAGGCTCGTCGGATGAGTCTGAGGATTACGTAGCAAGTTGCCATAAAATCTCTCATTCGTCCACAGACAATAAAGAAGCTCCTTCCACCGAAAGGCCGGGGGCAGGTCCTGAACCGGAACGTCTATGGCCGTCAGACGAAATGATCGACGCCTTCCTGAGCGAAATTCATCTGATAAGTAAAGCCGATCCGGAGCGTGAGATGGCCATATTTGAAAAGGCCAAGCGTCGGCGACTGGACGAAAGAGTCAAGACACTTCCGCCGAATCAAGGGACATCCGTCGCGAATAAAAACAAGTTCAAGACGAGGAAAATGTTTGCTAAAGCCATATCGATGGGAATGAGGCTACCACCCTCCGAAGGAAACACTGTCGGTGAAGCAGAGATGCATCCTAGCTACTGCTCATATCATCGGAAGATTTAGCACCCCACCGAAGAATGCGACGCTTTTAAAAGATGGTGGCAGGGACATGTCGCTCACCGACAATATTTTAAGCGAATGAAACGCAAAACTCGTCGGGAGCAAAGAAATACGACCGAAGAGCATAAAAGAACCACCGGCAATTGTCACGTGATTAACGCCGGGGGATCGCAAGTTCTCACATTCGGGAGCGACTCTGACGAGGAAATGGCTCTTGGCCCTCTCTTTAAAGAGTCCACCTCGGGGAAAGAAGAAGAGCCGAAGGTCTGTGAAAATATCCAGCTGCGCAATCGTACGCTGCCCGAAAAGAATCTCGGATCCGCAAATAGAAAAGATAAGGGAAAAGAGAAAGTCTCTGAAGATATCGCCCTAGATGAACAAGTCATGAAAGAGCTGACTGCCAAGGACCCGCCAAAGAAAAGTAAGGTGGACTACAACGTTCTGGCGCACTTGAGAAAGTTACCCTCGCAACTCAGCATTCTCAACGCTCTTTTGCTATCGAAAGAAGCAAGAGATTCATTGATCAAGGCGCTACAAGAGCCAGAGCAATTCCAATCTTTTCTCGCCAAAGAAAAGATGAAGGACGAGCTGGAAGAAGTACACACAGCCGACATCACCTTCGGCGATGAAGACCTCCTCCTTGAGACGTGCGAACATAACCGTCCCCTATATGTCTCCGGCTACTGTCACGATATCAAGATAGGCAAAATCCTGATCGACAATGGGTCCTCCGTCAACCTCCTTAACGTGAGGGTGTTAAAGGAAATCTGCATGAGCGTTCAGCACCTCGCTCGCGATAAAATCACCATCTCTGGGTTCGACTCCCAGTCATCACGGACCCTCGGGTCTGTGATACTGACGCTGCGCTTCGGACTACTCATCACAGATATTAAATTTCACGTCATCGATGCCAAGATATGCTACAATGTTTTGCTTGGTCGGCCTTGGTTACATGAGTACAATATCATCCCTTCTACACAACACCAGTGTATGAAGTATTTCAAGGATGGTCTCGAATATATTGTGACAGGAGAGCTAAACCCATTCTCCGTGAACGAAGTCCGCAAGTACGAAGATGCAAAATACTTTTTGCCAGACTTTGAAGACACAGAGAGAGGTCATAAACCGGAGAACAAAGCTATCACCACCATTCCGGTCTTCGAGAGTGATACCGAGGAAGAGGAAGAGATAGTTTATTCAGGGCCACCCCAGTACAACAAGCCGGGACCGTCCGCTCCTATGCCTATCTTCGGCAGCGACTTAGAAGATGAGGTCCATGCCGTATTCTCTGCTCGGCCTTCAATACAAACATTCGCTGATGAAGAGCAAATTTTGCAAGTTGCCATGGTTCCGCCCAAGCATCATAAAGAACTAGATGCGCTTGATACCTACAGTGTGGAAGAGCTGCAGACGTTATATGTCCCTCCCAGGCGAGAAGATGAAAAGGCAATCCTATTCTACTGATCAGGGGAAACTAAAGTGGAGAAAGAAATCTGGCACGGCGCGGATTCCACACTCGACAGGCTCCAGCCCATCCGTTTGCCCAGATATTACACAGACGAACTAAGAAGACTCTTGAGACGCCAAGGTGTACCCCTTAAACAAACTGCTCGACAAGCACAGTTCTATAACAGGATCTGGAACGTCCCTGGAACTCAGCGAAAGTTTCCCAACGGGAGAATGGAAGCGATCGGGCTTGGATATGTTCAGTCCAAGAAACGGGAGCCACTCCGCGACTGCTACGTCATACATGACTTTGATGAAGAAGGAGATGCTCAATGGGAGAATGCTAACCCTGAACCAGAAAGAGCCCCCGACGTGAAAATGCCCAGTCCGTCGTTCGAAGAACAAATGGACAAGCTTATAAGGGAAGCTGGTCAAAAAGTTCGAGACGACCATAATCGCGAAATGGCCATCTACAAGAAAGCCAGGACGCAACGCCTTCTTCAACAGGCTGCGAAAGATGAAAATGCTCCTCCCTGTCAACCTGTTGTGCAAAAGGCCCGACGCAGAGGCAGAAACAAATCAAAGAGCGGAAAAGGCGTTCGACAGCGACAAAGCGGGACCAAGAAGTCACGCTATCGGGAATCGAGCGGTCCGGATTTGTCCCTTATGAAGAAGATGAGTCGAGCATACTCTTTTCCTCAAGACAAGACAAAGAAGATACTTGATCTTGCCATAAGACATCAAATGATTACACTTCCGGAGTCTAAACACCCCGAGCAAGCCAACGAGGTCTCTCACCTAGACTATTGTTCTTATCACCAAGCGATAGGACATCCTCTCGAAGACTGCTTCACCTTCAAGAACTGGGTTGAAGACCAATATCAGCTCGGCAAGTTCGCTCTATCTAGCAGTTGGAGGATAACTCCGCCGCAGAGGCACGAACCAAAAGCCGCGCATACAGCAAGAGTAGAACCAGATCAACATCGGTCTTGGAAGCGAGCTCGTACTTGTCACGTGATAACGTTATCAGAAGAAGACCCCCACAGTATGGATAATCTCCCCTGGTGCTTCGGAAACAATGATGACGAGGTGATCTCAGAGTTTCCACCGGCGCCGAAAGAGCTGGAAGATGGAATACATACCACTGCAGATGATCTCAAGAGAATTGATTTGGGGACGGCAAGTTACCCGCGACCGACGTTCGTCAGTGAGCTGCTGTCTGAAGAAAGGGTAGCTACACTAAAAGACGTGCTTATGCAGCATAAGGATTGCTTCGCATGGAACTATTCCGAGATGCCAGGATTAGATCCCGAGATTGCTGTACACAAGTTGCAATATCCCCAGACGTCAAGCCAATCAAACAAGCACCGAGGAGAATGCGGCTTGAGCTTGAGATGAGCATCAACGCCGAGGTCAAGAAGCTAATCGACTCTGGTTTCATCCAAGAGGTTCAGTATCCTGATTGTATCGCCAACATTGTCCCAGTGATGAAGAAAAACGGGACAGTACGCATATGTGTGGATTTTCGGGATCTCAATAAAGCCTGCCCGAAAGATGACTTCCCAGTACCGGTCACCGAGCTAATGATTGACAATACGCCCACCCACGAGGTTTTCTCCTTCATGGACGGCTCGTCAGGATACAATCAGATAAAGATGCATCCCGAGGACCATAAGCACACCGCTTTCCGGACCCCTTTGGGTATATTCTGCTACAAGGTGATGCCCTTCGGTCTAAAGAACGCCGGCGCCACCTACCAGAGGGCCATGATGAAGATCTTCGATGACCTCATACATGAAGTCGTCGAATGCTATATCGACGACCTCGTGGTGAAAAGCAAATCATACGAGGAACATTTAGAGCATCTGAAGAACGTGTTTCAATGCCTTCGGCAATACAACTTAAAGATGAACCCTCTCAAATGCGCGTTCGGAGTTTCCTCGGGCAAGTTCTTAGGATTCATTGTCCGACACCGAGGCATCGAGATAGATCCCTCAAAAATCAAGGCAATTATGGAGATGCCTCCGCCAAGGACTCTCAAGCAATTGCGGTCCCTCCAAGGGAAGCTTGCGTATATTCGGCGATTTATAGCCAATCTTTCGGGCAAGTGCCGTCCTTACAGCCACCTGATGAAGAAGGGAACCCCTTTCGTCTGGGATCACAAATTCCAAAGCGCGCTGGACGAAATCAAGCAATACCTGCAGAATCCGCCAGTACTGTCCGCTCCGGTCAAGGGAAAGCCTCTCATTCTGTATACAACCGCCCTTGAAGGTTCCTTAGGCGCATTATGGGCACAAGAGAACGACCAAGGGAAGGAGAGAGCCCTCTACTATTTGAGTCGAGTCCTCCTGGGGGCAGAAAGCAATTATTCTCCCATCGAAAAACACTGCCTGGCATTGATCTTCGCGATAACAAAGCTCAGGCACTATGCGTTGGCGCATGAAGTCCGTATCATATCGAAAGTGGATCATCTCAAATATTTGATGTCAAAGGCCATATTGATAGGGCGGCTCGCTAAGTGGGCTCTACTCTTGATGGAATTCTCAATAACGTATCAGCCTCTTAAGGCAGTGAAAGGCCAGGCCATCGCCGACTTCCTCGTTGAGCATCCGATACCTGCCGATTCTCCTTTGAATTGCGAACTGCCAGATGAACATGAATTTGACACGATCGACAGGGGTGATACCCGGTGGGAGCTTTACTTCGATGGAGCATCCTCCATGAAGAAGCGTAAACAAAACACCCCCATAATCAAATCAGGGGTAGGCCTCATTTTCGTAACTCCGCTAGGAGGGATAATGCGCTTTGCCTTCTCCTTAACAGAGCCGAGGACAAACAATGAAGCCGAATACGAAGCTTTGATAGCAGGTCTCGAGATCACCATTGACATGGGGATTGAAAACCTCTTCATCTACGGAGATTCCTAACTGGTCGTTAGTCAAGTAAACGGCGACTATCAAACGTGCAAACCAGAACTGGTGAAGTACGGCGAGAGAGTACAGCAGCTGCTGACCCAAATACATTCCTATACCTTGGAAAGCATACCGCGTGCGGAAAATAGCAAGGCGGATGCATTAGCCAAGCTCGCTAAAGAACTGGCTGACGAAAACCTTGATGACGTGAGGATCGTTGTTCAAAGCCGTCGGGTTCTTGCACCGGCAAAAATATCTCCGGAGCCGTCCAAGGAAAAAGGAGCGACCGAGCAAATGACTCTACAAATAAAAGACTAAAAGAAGGTTGAAGATTGGAGAGAAGTCTTCATAGACTACTTCAAATCCCGTCGAACGCCTGAAGATGCGTCCTCAAAACATCAGCTCATGAAGTGAGCCCTATCTTTCGCTTTCGTCAATGATACTCTGTACAAGAGGTCATTTGATTCCCTGTGGTTAAGATGCCTGGTGTAGGGTTCCTAGGCACTCTCAAGAGGTCTCACAAGGCATCAACCATGCCAATTTAAAATTTTACGGTGCCGAGAAACCCTAAACTACGGATCGTTGGCTAGATGTCTAGACGAAAAAGCAACTAGTAAACTACTTTACTAAGAGAATACGGAAATACAACATTTGTAGATCCGGTCCTCCACCTCCACGGCTCCGTGATGAAGTCCTCTCCGCTGTCCAAATCAAATCCCGGGCTCTAGCGTCGGCTTCATCGGAGAAAGAGCGGGCTAGGTCATCGACGACGTGCCGAAGATGATCTACGTCGAGGCATCGCTAGATCAAGCTCCAACTTCACCAAGTCTAGAAAACTTGTGAAGGAAACACACTCTACTACTTGGCAAGAGGTAGAGGATGAAGAAATAGGAAGTGGGTAGACTTTAGAATTGGATTTCTCACTCTTTTTCATCAATCACCATTGATGAAGTAAGCTTTCTTCTTTGAAGATGAAGAAGAAGATGAAGATAATATTATGATAAGTATTTTAGAAAATAGAAAATAAAAGAATATTTATCATAATCAACCATGGTTAAGTGTAGAGAATTGACTAAGGTTAGATGAATGGTTAGGGTTAAAGATGAAGACAAAGTGGTGACTTTGGTCAAAGCTTCATGAAGATTCAAGATGCAAACAAAGAAAGCCACCATTTTGTTTTCTTATCCATTTCTTTTTAATCCAATTAAAAAGATAAATGAATGAATAACAAAATAAAAACCCTAACCATTTACTTAACCAAGGTTTAATTCTTTACACAAACCCTAGCAAACATGTATCATCAAACATGATACATGCAAGTGCACAAAAGTATATCACATATACAATGTGCACATCCGAGTGAGAATATCCATTTAAAGTGAACCGATACTAGTTAATGCAAAGTAATATATCAAATATATAATTATACATTAAATCATTAAATCAACACTTGATTTAACGATCCGGTCATATCACATATAACCGACTAATATCCAATGTATCGGCTTATCGAATCAATCCATGATTCGATAACTAGGTTATATCGCATACAACCTTCCGATACATTCATCGCGAGAATGGAATGCGGTATCACATACACGTATTATTCTCGGTTCCGCACATATCTCATATGCGCTCCTATTTCGTTTCGCTTGAGCCAGAAAACCTCTGTGTAGGACTCTAAAGACTCGTCAATACGCCGGCAGCAGATGATGATCATATCAAACACCCACAAGCCGCAAGCGGTCTGCTAAACGTAACGGCCATCCGGGTATTGAGCGATCAGAAAATCGATGAGCAAGCCCGCTCACACTCCAGTGAATCCAACCAGTAACACTACCGTACAGTCCGGTCTGATCGTCTGATATGTCGCATATCTCGCCTAGGGGTGGTAAACGTCAGACCCCAATAGCTCGATAAGTCGTGTAGATATGAGGTCTATAACAATTAGAGATACTACTGGTAACACTTACCAGTAAATCTCAGCAACCCTGGCCAGGGATTTCCGGTTATAGCCAATCGAACACAGCGCAACATCAACCCCCTATACCGGGAGAGACGAATCCCCTCCTATCGCTCATTGCCTCCATGTGACTCGGGACTGTACCCAAAAACCACCGTTTTGCACGCCCTCTTGGACGTGGTAAGATGGAAATCAAAGCACAGTGGGAACCACACAAGACTCTATGACGATCTCGGGTCAACAGACTACTCTGTACCAGTGTCACCAGAGAACTGCCATCTGACGTAAGGTATAATACCATCTGGGAGTTCTCGGCGAGTCCGTCCAGTGTACCCAGTCTCCACTGAGCACCCGTATATCATCTCTGATGTCAAACACCAATGGATATGGGATCATCCATCGCCCATCTGTATGGGTCGAGAAGGTATACGCTAGTCTACTCTGGTATATCGATGCCCCGTCTCGATACACCCACGACTAGGGACTTTGAAGGATGTACTTATGGACTACCATGTCCCCACTAGTATGATCCGCATCATAGTTCAGGTAGTCAAGTACACATCCTAAGGGCTTTACCAACATGTAACAGAGAGACAATCAGTGTACATGTTAAGGTAAAGAGCAACCAGATAGCATACTATCATGTCGAGCAAGAAAGTCCTCCCTATATATGTCTAAGCATCCACTACAATATACATCCTATGTATAGTAATGGCCTCTAGGGCATACATATAACTAACACCTGGGACCTAAAGAAGCAAAAAGAGTCGTCCAAGAAACTCACGATGGACTCTGCGGTTTTCACCAAGCCGGCCCGAAAATGAAGTTGAAGATTAAAAGGATGGGCTACTATTGGCCAATGATGATTCAGGACTGCCTTGAGTATGCGAAGCAATGCCACTCGTGCCAGATCCATGGGGACTTTATCCACCAGCATCCGAATCCATTACATCCGACAGTGGCTAGCTGGCCGTTCGAAATGTGGGGGACTGACATAATCGGCCCCATCGAACCAGCATCGTCCAGAGGACATCGGTTCATTTCGGCAACAACTGATTACTTCTCCAAATGGGCCGAAGCAGTACCGCTGAGGGAGGTGAAGACGAAGAATATCCTCCATTTCTTCAAGACACACGTCATTTATCGGTTTGGCACTCCGCGACGGATTATCTCCGATAACGGACCAGCCTACAGAAGCCATAAGATCAGCCGCTTCGCACAACAGTATAACATAGACTGGAGATACTCCTCAGTCTATAATCCTCGAGCTAACGGTCTGGCTGAGGCTTTTAACAAGACATTGACGAAGATTGTAAAGAAGACGGTGTCTCGAAATAAAAAGGATTGGCACGAGAGACTGTACGAAGCTTTCTGGGCGTACCGAACGACGTTCAAAATAGCCATGAGCACAACGCCGTACGCATTGGTATTCGGTACAGAAGCGGTACTCCCCTTCGAGATAGAGCTACCCTCCCTACGAGTGGCAGTTCACTACGAGCTAACGGACGAAGAAAACGCTCACCTTCGGCTTGAGGAGCTCGATGCCCTTGATGAAATCCGGCTCATAACGCAACAAAATATGGAAGCTTATAAAGCAAAGATGACGCGCTCATACGAAAGTTGGCTAGGCCGAGAACATTCCGCCAAGGCGAACTCGTGCTAGTGGTTAAAAGACCTATGATCCCCAATCATGCTAAACGAGGGAAATTCGAGCCGAATTATGAAGGCCCGTATATTATAGACAAAGTCTACCAGGGTGGAGCCTATCTACTCATGGACATGCATGGCGAAAGACCTTTCAGGCCAATAAACGGTCGCTTCCTGAATAAATACTACGCTTGACGAGTCATGGCCTAGGTCAATGATAAATGGCGACGACTATATCCGCTCGCTATCTTCCTAAGCCTAAACTCTGTAAGTAGTAACCGGCTTCCTTAACCACGGACCGAAACGTCTTTAAACTAACATCGGACCGAAACGTCCTTAAACTAACAACGGACCGAAACGTTCTTAAACTAACAATGGACCACTATGTCCTAAAACTAGCCGTTGACTGAGATGTCGATAAACTACGGTGGATTGCAGCATCCCAAAGCTGATACAAAAAAAAGAATAAAAAAAAGAAAGAAAAAGAAAGAAAAAGGTATGTCCATAAGCAAAATGGGCACGGATGAAAACCTGAAAGGGCTCCGTGAGTAAAAACAGCAGGGCTACCGGCGAGTTTTATGAAAACCCGAAAGGGCGCAACCTCGTTAGAATAAAAAAAAGAAGAGAAAAAAAACGGTATGTCCACAAGCAAAAAGGGCACGGATGAAAACCCGAAAGGGCTCCGTGAGTAAAAACAGCAGGGCTACGGCGAGTTTTTTGAAAACCCGAAAAGGCGCAATCTCGTTAAAAGACACTTGCTAGGTCCTCTCGACTTTGTAAGGAGAAACAACCTACGTGAGATCCTTACGACTCACAAGGGAGCAACACACTTAGAGATCCCCACGATTCCTAAGGAGAAATTACACTTGCGAGATCCTCACGACTCGTAAGGAGAACCCTCTTATGGGACCCTCACGGCCCATAAGATTTGAAAGTCTTAAGCTAAAGGGACCTAAACCTGTTCTTAAGCAGCCCCCACAACCTCCGATACTGCCCTACAAGCGGCTCAATGCTGATCCTTGTATACAATCCACGGGCGCGAATAAACATTTCCCTAACAAAGTCCCATCCGTGACTAGGGATATGTGTACATGGTGAACAACTCTTGTAAGCCCTCTCGATTTATAAGGAGAAAACCCTCTTGTAAGATCCTTACGACTTATAGGAGAACATACACTTAGGAGTCCTCACGACTCCTAAGGAGAAAATACACCTATGAGATCCTCACGACTTGTAGGGAGAAATACCTTCATGAGATCCTTACGGCTCATGAAGTCAAAAGCCTTAGTCGACAGGATCCTAATCCGTTCACTAAGCCACCTTTGTTCAACATCGACAGAGGCAAATGATGATTCGCTCCTGACAATATCCCAGTAGTAGCGGTGCTGATGCCGAAATCGGTGTCTAATTCCGAGCTTGCGGCAAAAAAGCCAGCAAGCCACATATGCATACGAAATAGCCGAAATGATGAGGAAACTTGCAAACAAAATCAGCAAGTAAAAATGTATGCATGCAAAATAACCGAAATGATTGGGCAACTAGCAATAAAAAGCAGCGAGTAAAAAATAAAACAAATAGCCGAAATGATTGGGCACCGCGAAAAATAGCCGAAATGATTGGGCAATCATTACCTTCGCGATATAAAAGCTGAAATGATAGAGCATCGCGGAAATAAAAAAAATGATGAATGAAAAAATAAAATTTTTTCCATACAGGTGATATCACATTAATCCCTGTATACAATCCAGGGGCGCAAACAAAGAGGGGATAGCACCTTTCCTCCACAAGCTTCACCAGAAGAAGAAGCCAAATCTCAACGGCTCACAGATAGCCTGGAGATTATCTCAACATTCGTCTTATTACAACGGACACAACATCAAGCAAAACGGAACATCGGCAACCCCCAGTTCCATGACTCGGCGGCGCACAAATGACCGAGAGTCAAACCCCGACTCCATGAAATGCGGATAAAGTCAAAAAAAATTCCTGGCTACGTGGAACGCGGATTATGTCACTTCTGACCCCGTGGAAAACGTCCAGAGCGGATTCTGGTCCTCGCAGATCACGGCAGTGAACCCGTGTGAAGTATCCAGAGTGGAGCCTAGTCCTCGCCGAACACGGCAGTGAGCCCGTGGGATGCATCTAGAGCAAAATTCCTGGCTACGTGGAACGCGGATTATGTCACTTTTGACCCCGTGGAAAACGTCCAGAGCGGATCCTGGTCCTCGCAGAGCACGGCAATGAACCCGTGTGAAGCATCCAGAGCGGAGCCTGGTCCTCGCCGAACACGGCAGTGAACTCGTGGGAAGCATCCAGAGCGAATTCCTGGCAACGTGGAACGCGGATTATGTCACTTCTGACCCCGTGGAAAACGTCCAGAGAGGATCCTGGTCCTCGCAGAGCACGGCAATGACCCCGTGTGAAGCATCCAGAGCGGAGCCTGGTCCTCGCCGAACATGGCAGTGAACCCGTGGGAAGTATCCAGAGCAAATTCCTGGCTACGTGGAACGCGGATCATGTCACTTTTGACCCCGTGGAAAACGTCCAGAGCGGATCCTGGTCCTCGCAGAGCACGACAATGAACCCGTGTGAAGCATCCAGAGCGGAGCCTGGTCCTCGCCGAACACGGCAGTGAACCCGTGGGAAGCATCTAGAACAAATTCCTGGCTACGTGGAACGCGGATTATGTCACTTCTGACCCCGTGGAAAATGTCCAGAGCGGATCCTGGTCCTCGCAGAGCACGGCAATGACCCCGTGTGAAGCATCCAGAGCGGAGCCTGGTCCTCGCCGAACACGACAGTGAACCCGTGGGAAGCATCTAGAGCAAATTCCTGGTTACGTGGAACACGGATCATGTCACTTCTGACCCCGTGGAAAAAGTCCAGAGCGGATCCTGGTCCTCGCAGAGCACGGCAATGAACCCGTGTGAAGCATCCAGAGCGAAGCCTGGTCCTCGCTGAACACGGCAGTGAACCCGTGGGAAGCATCCATAGCAAATTCCTGACTACGTGGAACGCGGATCATGTCACTTCTGACCCCGTGTGAAGCATCCAGAGCAAATATCGGACTGTGGGGTCCTTAAACCAATGGACTATGATGTCCTTAACCTCGACTGTGATGTCTTAAAACTAACATTGGACTGTGAGGTCCTTAAACTCATGGACTATGATGTCCTTAACCTCGACCGTGATGTCTTAAAACTAACAACGGACTGTGGAGTTCTTAAATCCACGGACTATGATGTCCTTAACCTCAATTGTGATGTCTTAAAACTAATATTGGACTGTGGGGTCCTTAAACCCATGGACTATGATGTCCTTAACCTCGACCGTAATGTCTTAAAACTAACATCGGACTGTGGGGTCCTTAAACCCATGGACTATGATATCCTTAACCTCGACCGTGATGTCTTAAAACTAACATTGGATTGTGAGGTCCTTAAACTCATGGACTATGATGTCCTTAACCTCGACCGTGATGTCTTAAAACTAACAACGGACTGTGGAGTCCTTAAATCCACGGACTATGATGTCCTTAATCTCGACCGCGATGTCTTTAAACTACAGTATCCTGGAAAACGTCCAGAGCGGAGCCTGGTCCTCGCAGAACACGGCAGTGAACCTGGGGGAAGCATCCAGAGCAACCCCTAGCTCCGTGAAATGCGGATAAGGACAACTTCATCCATCACTTGCGGGTACTTACGACTCGTAAGGGAGTAAATTCTCTTGTAAGATCCTTACGACTTTCAAGAGAAAACACACTTAGGAATCCTCACGATTCCTAAGCAGAAAATACACCTACGAGATCCTCTCGACTCGTAGGGAGAAAGGTCTTTATGAGGCCCTTACGGCTCATAAAGTTGAAAAGCCTTAGGTGACAGATCCTAACCCTGTTTTCTAAGCCATCACTAACTTACAGAGAGCACAAGATTGACAGCTATATACTATCTACGGACCGCACTTGCTAAAGTCACATGGCAAACAACACAGCAAGGGGAAGAAAGCGATAATGAGAACATTTGATTCGAATACCCGTTCATGCATGCGCAAAAGATTTAGTATGTAAAATAAAACAAACTGAAATGAGAAACTTGCCATTCATACTGCAAAAAAGTTCTTACAATTATGAAAGCAGTAAACAAAAACATTATCAAAACAATTACAATGGCAAAACCTCAGATCCAGGGCATGGATTGAGGAACTCAAAAGTGACTTTGTCCAGAATCTTCCAGGCATTTCGAACCATCCTAGTATGTTTTCTTTCGCGATCACAAGCTTCGGGATCCCCACGGATGTCCTCCACCCTCCGATAGGCAGCAAGTATGGCTGACTGTTGAAAAACTTGATGCAGGAGATCGATAAGATTGTCTCGCCTTCTCTTCGAGATTAGGCTCATCAGATACACCGAATGCACCTTATCCTCGGCAGCATCCAATGCCCTAAGTGGCACGCTGGTACAGAATAGAGGAAGCGCTTCCCAGATCGCTCCCACAATAAGCTTCAGGAGAGAGGAGCGTCGAGGAAGCAGTTGACCATTGTATGCGTCAAAGCGACTCATAATTTCGGCGCACTCGGCCTTTGTGAATTCTCGATTCTGAGAACGGCCGAGTGAGCGGATGTCTCCGTAAGAGATAATCTCGTCGAGGTCGTACATATGAGCGTCCATAACCCCTGGAAAAGGAAAATCAACAAGAATTAGCGGACAGACCGATTAAGCAAACTCTTATTAAAAAACGGGCAACAAATCTTAATTATGACACCTAATAAATTCGAATTTGTGAGAAATCCTGAAAAGGGAATCTCATTTGATAAGCGACCTTTCGAGTCGAAGAGTTAAACTCCTTGAGAGCAATGCTCTGCAAACATGAATGACATTCGTCAGAGTCAATTGTGAAAGGAATTTAAAAGAGATTCCCCGAGAATGCTAAGAGCCCGACTCTTTAATGATGATGGAAAAATCCATCAAGAATTAATTAGAATCATTGTACATTAAAAATTCTGGGATCTTCAAGGTCCATGAAAGAACTCTTAAGAGTTCTTCATCAAGAGATCGAAAGATCTACATATTATCAAAAGAGCAGAGCTCTGATGCATGGATTCTTGAGAGCAAGACTCTGTTTATGAAACCCTAAAAGGGTTTTCTTTAGATCAAAGATCTATGAAAAGCAAAGCTCTGTCAATGGGTAAAACCCTAATCTAGTGAAAGTTTTAAACTTGACCTAAATTTTAACAAAGTTCTCACTCTTAAAAGATTTTTATTAACATGAGAGCAATGCTCTGACGAAGAGATAATTCTCAAAGAGGAGATGAAAATCATCTAAGAGACCAAAGGTCCTATTTATAGGCATTGAAAGCCGTTTCAACTTCCAAAAGTTGATCCAACGACCGAGATGTTGCCACCGCCGCGCTCACGTTTGGGCCACGAAAGCGCAACGGTGGGGGAGCATTTGTTTCCCCAATCAGACCAAAGCTCTGTTCAAATTCTAAGATTTGAAATGAAGCGATGCTTCCATTTTCCCCAATCGGAGCAAAGCTCTGTTCAAGTTCCAAGATTTGGAATGAAGCGACACCTCCTGTTCCCCTCCGAACGGCGGCCAAGACATGGACGTCTTGCCTGAAATTCGGGGCAGATGCTATTTGGTTTTATCCGTCCACCTCTCCGAAGATGCCAAGTTGATTTATGGCACCGTGTATCGGAGGTTTGGACGGATGCGGCTGATGTAGCAGACTTCGTCAGATTCCCCCTCGCTTGAGGGGTTTTTGATTGTGGGGACGCTCTTCCCTGCAGGCGCAAGCCCCTGCAGTTAATTACGCTACCGCATCGCGGTAACAACTTTCTCCTTCTCCAGAATTTCACTTCGTGTCGTGCGTGTTTGTTTTGTTTGTGGATGCCCGTGGATTGTATACGGAGACTAAGTTATGCCGTCGCCCGTAGGACGTGGATTAGTCCAAATCCATATTTACTTAGATTTGGGTTTGGTGTTTTAGTTTAAGGATACGTTAGCCCTATTTAAGGCTAAGATCAACTTAAACTTTTGTTAAGGATACGTTAGCCTAATTTCCAGACTAAGATCAGCTTAACGGGATCGTTTGGATCCTGACAAGAGAGCAATTGGCTCTATTGTTTAGTTTAATGACGTTGCGGTCGATTTCCAGTTTAGGGACATGGTGGTCCATGTTATTTGTGGCCGTCAGGACCCGTCACCTCTCTGACGTCGTTGAAGGATTACAACGACAGGTGTCAGAGGAGTTCAGAGATGTACCCTTGAACCGGATGTAAATTGATTTAAGAGAGCAGCCGTGCTCAGTCAATTTAATTTGAGGACTTACGGCCATGATTGGGCCAAGTCCAGTTGAGAATATTCAACGTTTTTTATCTTTGGCCTGTTAGGCCCGTGCTAGGGTTTTGCCCCTGTTTAATAATGCACTGCATTTTATTTTGGCCTGCTAGGCCTTTCTGATTTGGGCTCTGTCCTTTTGCAAATGATGCAGAGCATCTGTTTTGGGCTCTGCCCCTCTTTAAAATAATGCACTGCATTTAATTTGGCCTGTTAGGCCTTTTTTTAATTGGGCTTGGCCCTTCTGTGAATAATGCAGTGCATTAATCATTTGACAGTGACTTGTCAGGCGCTTTGCGCCAATTATTGAGCGCAAGCGCTTATGGTGGTGACACGTGTCACGCCCTGGTGAACGCAAGCGCAACAGCGCAGTGCACTGCGCCGTTGCGCTGCTGACACGTGGCGCGCCCTGGTGAGTTGCGCCAACTTCAGAGAGCAATACTTTATTTTAAAAGCGCATAGCGCAAGTTGTTCTGGTGCTGACACGTGGCGCTCTCTGGTGGTTTGCGCCAACTCAGGAGCGCAACAGTGCAGATTTACAAGTGCAAGGCACTGGTTTAATAACTTAATCCAATCTTGGATTCAAAAGAAGAATCTTTAAGATTCCAGAACTAATGGTTCATAAAAAAGTGCAAGGCACTGTTACTATTATTATTATTTTTTTTGAAGATCATTGATCTTGTTCTTTAGATCAATGATCTATTCAGAAGAAATTCTCCCTTTACAAAGGTTTTTTTTACCTTTTCTTTTCTTTTTGAGTTCTTCTCCAAAATTTTCTTTAGAGGAGTTCTCTCTGTGTTGATGTCTTTTTTGAGTTGGGGTCTAGGGGTCTTTATATAGTGCCCCTAGATTTGTTAAGTTTGTTAAAGAGATCATTCTCTGAGTGATTTGGGGAATTTTCCCCACCGTTGGATCTTTACTCCAAGGGCTTCTGTTTTACAGAAGACAATCTTCTTGTTTTAACAAGAACAGAAGGATCTTACTGAATTTTAATTTTGTTTGGCGCAAACGCAGCTGCGCCTGACACGTGTCGCGCAGCGCAGAGCGCAGCGCGACTGCGCTAGCGCAATTGCGCCGCCACGTGTCGCGCAGCGCAGAGCGCAGATCATCTGAAGCGTTGCTTTCTTTAATTTTGTTTTAAATAGAGCCTTACTCTGATTGGGCGCGCTGCCTTGGGCGCTGCGCCTTGTCACGACCCGAAAGAGCACGTGACTGGCCCTTGAACCATATGAAGTCTATAGGACCCCATCTGATCCAAGTAAGCCAAAAGCCCAGAAATCTAAAACCATTTAGGCATTTAATCAAACACTAGCTACGCATAACAAAGAGCACAACCTACACAAGCAATATAATATACAACGCCGAAGGGCGAGGATAAAAACCAAGAGAGTCTCCAATAAGCAAGAAATCGTAATACTACTGAACGCGACTCTAAGGTCGAAATAATACATCACTAGTGTCTAAGTCTGAAACAATATAAAAGTTTTGGTTGATGGAATTTCTAGATACAATGAATAATATATATACAAGGGTGGTTCTGATGCAAAGAACCCACCTACCAAGCAAATCACCCGCAAAGGAAGCAATGTGCCGGAAATGCCGCTATGGAACCTGTACGGCAAAACCTGCAAGAACTGTGGCACAACGGGGGTGAGTTGCCAACTCGTGAATAAAAAATATCTACAAGCAGAAATTGAATGCATGACATAATCCCAGTCAAAACGATCAGATATAATATAAACCTCAAATGAATAAGTCTGAAGCATGGTAAAGTGGCAATGTAACATCTGAACATAAGTGTAGTGCCAAGTACTCGTGCCAGTGCCTCTCGTAATAACATATCATAAATATGATGTATGTATGCGGTAAAATGAAACAGAAGGTATCACGAATGAAGTCATCAGAAAATCAGTGTCGAGCATCGACACAAATATATATCTCAATATCAAGTAAATCCCATATATCATGTATCCGATATGTATGCAACATACATGAAGGCACTCTATCAGGTACTACTAATACATGACGCAATGCATATAAAATAAATGTGGGGTAGGGGAGATATAATATGCCATCGACCATAAAGGCTCCTCTCATATCGAGCACATAGGCTCCTTTCATATATCGGGCATCCGTCAGTCCGGGTCAGCCCCACTCTCATATATCGGGCATCCGTCAGTCCGGGTCAGCCCCCACTCTCATATATCGAAATGCATATATAAGTTTGTATAGATCATCATGATGATATATTAAGTAGGTGTATATATATATCGGCGTCCCATACCACTAATATATATATATATATATATATATATATATATATATATACTCTGGGTATACATACATATTTCAGCGTCCCATACCACTGATATATATACGCAGGAGTAAAACAATCCAGAATCATCATATGTAACCATATCACAGTGCGAAATCCATGAATTATAATACATGCAACATGAAACACTAATATGAGCATGGAACTATGTAAAGGCATATGCACAAAGGGATATGAATCAATAACATATAAGCATGCAATGCCATGCGAGCTGTAGAGTAAGTGGTAAATGAATAGTAATGCGGCTTGCCATTTGAAATAAGACAAATCGGGGTTTTTAGCAAAATAAGGGCTACAGTGTTTTTAAGATATTCCCGATTCGTTAGTTTTTGAAATAGATATGACTCGGGTCTAGTTTAACATCTACTATGCAAACTACAGATCTAAGTATCAAGTCAATCGGGAAGGGTATGGAAACCACCTAAATCTGAGTCGATATATATATATATATATAGTCGGTGATCCCGCCTCAATAGAATCGCGTACGATACCGTATATCACATGACATCCTCAAGTCATGAGTGCGGATCTATCATCAATATAAAGCTCGTATGGTAAATCGTCGTACGGAATCCCAATAACTGGGTACGGGTCAGTATCACATTCCTCTTATCAAATATCAGGTATCATTTTCATCATATCACATAATCTGGGTTACGGATCCAAGTCTAGTATAATTCAATACTATCTATATAAGTATGGAAGCGGGGTAAAACACATGCCCAAGGGCCCGCTAAGATCATATGTCGTGTCGCAAGTACGAATCACATCACATCACCCATCTCACGGCACAATGCCCAAAATCATCGACTCATCTCCAATGTCATCCAATATCATCATCAACACAGTGTAAGTATAGTGAATATGCAAGGGTGCACGTGTGGGTGTAAACCTATTCTAGGGTTCGCGACTATGAACTATACTAGTTTACTTCAAACCCTAAACTATCCATAATACACCTAACACCATATCCATGACACACTATAACTATCAAACATAATATATAGTATCAACTACGGACTGCGGGGGTGCTATACGTCATCCACCCGACTTCCCCCAGTAGATATAATCTACTCACCTTGCGTCTTCATTTGTCGACGTCACCACGCGCATTGCTTGTCGTCCCGAAGCCTTCATGGGGTACTTACACGTCAAAGTATCGTATTGCGTATTAAAGCCAAATCAAACCTAAAACGGCACACGAAACCCAAAACAATACGATAAGGGGCCTATAGGTTAGAACTTATGGGCACGCCTTCAAAACCATCAATCAACCCTCGATATCGTCGTATAAACGCCAAATAGTCGAAGTAAAACACACACAATTTCAGAACTAAAAATACGGAATACGGAAACACGAATCCAAAACAGCAACTAAGGAAATAGGCGCCAGATTTTTCCCTAGGTCAAACTAGTCAAATCTACACATACCAGGGGTCTAATCTATACATGTAGGGGCTACATAACCAAAATGACACAAAATGGGGCAGGTCTGGCCGCAAATTGCGGCCAATAGGATTAAATTGGCGGCCGGGAAAATGAGTTAGGGGATAGGGTCTTGGTGGTAGCTTCTTGGGTGCTTGCACATGTTACTGTCCAACCAAAATGATTTTCAGAGTCTCGGGTTGATAGCAGATTCAATATACACTTCCCAGATTTCACAAACATTCCGATATCGGTTTCTAAATCCGTATTCCGGGTTTACGCTTCAGGTTTGGGTCTCAATTCATACACTAGGGTGTTTATATAACCTCTACTGAGCTCAATTTAACCTCACACACAAAATTCCTTTAAACCCTAACTAGGTTTTCCTCAAATCCACAAAACACACAATATCGGTTCAATCTAAATATGGGGTAAAGGTAATGCATAAACTAATCTTTAAGGTCCAGAAAATACCTCATTTGGCAACTCAAGAATTTTCTTGAGTTTCCCCTAGTGGCCAAAATCCTCGCTTTCTTGGTCCAATGTATAGAACTTGAGCTTGTGCACACTTTTAATGAATGGGGGGGGGTAGGGTTTTAGTGTTGTTTGTGAGATGATTTGGATCATTGAAGAGGGGAGGGAGATGAGGGGCAGCAGCAGCAGCTGAAGGGGAAGAGGGAGAGAGAAAGTGAGTTGAGGAAGTGAAGGGAAAATGGCTAAGTCAAAGCTGCCCCCTCTCTTTTCTCCCTCTCATCCACCTACCACCATATTATAATCCTTTTCCTTTTTCCTTTCTTTTCTTTTCCCCTCAAATTCCTTCTCACTCAAATAGTGAACCCAAAAGAACAACCATGGTAGAAAATGCACAAGTGTAAGAAAATGATGTGTGCATATTTTGCACAAAAATGCCAAAAACCGATTAGCGATTTTTAATCGCGATTAGCACTAAAGTAGCATATAACAAATCATAAAAACTTAAAAATGGCATAATTCCCTAAAATATCCTATTTTTAGAATTTTCCATAATTTTTCCCCATTTATTTGTATTTAATTATACCGAATTATTAAAATATTCAATAAAGTAATATTAAATTATAAAATTTCCAAAAAATGATATTTTATTATTTTGAAATGTTACACGCCTGGCGTATCAACTTCTGACACGTGGCACGTTGCGCTCAGCGCACGGGATTTGAAGCGTTGCTTCAATTTTTGAATTTTCGAAATTCAAACAGAGCCTTGCTCTGATTGGGGGAAACAAATGTCCCCCACCGTTGCGCTCACGTGGCGCGTACGTGAGTGCAGCGGTGGAAAGATCCCAGCCATTGGATCAACCGGTGAGATGAAAGGATGCAGGCGCCTATAAATAGGACCCTTGGTCCTTAAATTTTTTTTTACCATTTTCAAGATTTTATTTTCCAGAGTCCTGCTCTTTTAAAAACTTCAGAGCCTTGCTCTCTTTTTTCAAGAACTTCAAAGTTCAAACCTTTAGAACATCTTAGGTAAAATTTAACATAGATTTAATTAAATTAATTTTAATCAACAGAGGCTTGCTCTCATAGATCTTTGATCTAAAGAAAACCCCTTTGGGGTTTCACCAACAGAGCCTTGCTCTCAAGAATCCATAATCTAAAGAGATCTTGTTTCAGGGTTTTTACCTATGGACAGAGCTTTGCTTATGGACAAAAATATAGATCTTTTTGATCTAAAAATGAAGAACTCTTAAGAGTTTTCATGGATCTCTAAGATCCCAAAATTTTTTCTTTTACTTCTAAATTTTTTTATTTAATGGATTCTCTCATCATTATTATAGAGCTAGGCTCTTTTAAGGAATTTTACTCCCTTGAGACCAGAGTTTGACAAGTGTCACTCTGTGACAGGTTTGCTCTGAAAGAGGAGATTTTCTCCTTTGTCTTTAGGGATTTTATTATTAATGAGAATCTTCTCTTGGGGATCTTTTCATTAATTGACAGTCTCACCCAATGATGGGGCTGTCTTGTTAAATGATGCACTGTCCTCCAGATTTTGTGGGTCCCCATTTGGTCCCCTACCTACTGCATTGCAGTGTGGTGTAAAATTTTAAAATGTCGAGCTTTGGAATTACAACACTGACGGCTAATTTTTTTTGTCCCTCCGCAGGAAACATGTCTACTAATTTGTCTGTCCCGTTTGTTCGCTCAGAGGGAGGGTTTCCCCAGGCACAGGTGGACCGAGTGGTGCTCGCTCTCATAAAGGATCATGACCCCGAGCACAAGAGCCTTCACCTGTGGGGTAGGTGGTACAATGAGATCATCCAGGGTCGCCGAAGTTTCAGTTCCGCCACGCTGTCTGAGCCCATAATTTCGATCCCCTATGCGGATGAACCCCCGGTGAAGTATGCCGTGGAGGTCAAAAATTGGAATTCGGATGACCTCCTCCAGCCTGCAATTGGTGCCATTCCCGTGCAGCCGCCGCGGCAATAGACATTGGGGAGGCGAATCTGTCAGGGTGAAGCACGCCCTTGGGGACAGGCCTATAATATTGGATTGGTCCCGCGACCGCCCGCCGGATATTTGCAGTGGGCCCGGTACATCTTATCGGCGAAAATGACTCATCTAACGAAGATTGGTTTGTATTCGGCCATCTACGTCTCGCTCTTCGAGTATCCCTCTCCTCCAACATGGTGGATCAAGGCCTTTATCGAACAATGGAATATCCCCACCTACACCTTCCTGATGACGGACAGGGAGGTCTCTATCTCCTTGGAGGAGTTTGCTGAAATCTCGGGTCTGCCGATGAGGGGGGAGCATTACGAGGAGCTGCTCCCTCCCGATGAATACGTCTTTGCCACCAAGCCGCTGGTGTTTGATTTGACTCCGGAGAATGCTATTCAGCACCAGTTCCCGGGCTTGGTGAAGGTGCTGGAGATTTATGAAGGGCTCTATCTGGAATCGGATGTCCGGGGCGTCAGTTTCGCAGATTTTATTGCCCGCTTCATTCGACCGGAGTTCCAATCGGAGCGGAGCGAGAAGTTCGCCCAGATCGATGACCCTTTTGGCTTTGGCTTGGACCGCCGACCCATATAGAGAATGATCAAAGGGACTTTTATCTCCCCGGCGCTGCCGTCGTCCCTTTCTCAGAAATTGCCTTCCCGGGCATGGATGAAGAAACCTTTTTTGTAGGGTTCCTGGGCTTGTGGCTGTGCAGCTTTGCGCTCCCCATGCACCTGCGCCACATGCGGCCATCTGTTTTCTACCCAGCGCATAGGATGGTGGCTGGTTTGCAGTTGTCAGTAGGAATTGCCGGGCTGGCTTATCTTTATAATGGACTTAGTGTAGCGGCGGACGCTAGTGAGCCTGGGGTGCAGCCCGCTAACTTCCCGATGCACTACTTCACCTCCTGGATGGAAATGCACATGCACGGGATGTTCGGCGCCCATAAGATCCCTCCATTTTTTGAGAAATGCAGACTCCCAAGAGTCATACGGTTGGTCGGTGCTTCAATCGTAGTTGCACCTCCATGGGAGGCTTGGGGGCTACTCCTTCGTCCGCACCTGGTCGGAGCGAAGGTTTCCTTCTTGGATAAGGTCATAACAATAGGCTCAGAGACCACCAAGTCGGTAGTGCTGCTGCGTGATGATTTTAAAGACGGGGCTTCCATATTGAAGGCTCGAGAAATCCTCCATCTCTACTCCATTCGGCCGAGCTATTTGGTGTTTAGGCAGAATGAGACGGCGCTCCTCATGAGGTATAACCCTCACCGGTTTGCTCAACAATCGAGCTATAACCAGGGGATCCCGATGGAAGCTTTCTTGGAAAGGCCCGTGGTTAGCCGAGAGGGGATAAGGGATGCAATGCACCATTTTATGCGGCTTAACACGGGTTCCTATTTCTTTATCAGCGAGCCGAGCTGCGCCCCCAAAGTCCTCAACGCGTACGTGGCCTGGTACGCGCACGCAATGGGTCCAGTTATCCAAATGGAAAAGCGCATGCTGGTTGACCGCAAGGGTGCGCCTCCCGGCGGCGATCGCAAGGCTCCCCTGAAGCCGAGGACCCCGGTCATTCCTCCATTGAAAGGTGCTGGAGTTGGACCTCCGCGCGTGTCGAGCCCTCCGCGCGGATTGCCGCTTCACGATACTGTGGATGTGCCACCAGCCCCCCGTGCTCCAGTGGAGGTGGTAAATGTGGTATCGCCGGAGTCCGGCGCAGGCGCGGATATCGGGACCCGCCGCCTCAAGGTGCCTGCCAAGCGCAAATCAATCCCGGGTGCATCTAGAGCTGGCGGGCAAAAGAAGAAGAAGTCGCTCCTCTCCCTCGACGCGATCCTCGGTTTAGAGCCTGTTCCCCTCCGAATGGCGGCCACGACGTGAAGACGTCTTGCCTGAGATTCGGGGTAGATGCTATATGGTTTTATTCGTCTACCTCTCCGAAGATGCCAAGTTGATTTATGGCACTGTGTATCGGAGGTTTAGACAGATGCGGCCGATGTAGCAGACTTCGTCAGATTCCCCCTCGTTTGAGGGGGTTTTGATTGTGGGGACGCTTTTCCCTGCAGGCGCAAGCCCATGCAGTTAATTACGCTACCGCATCGCGGTAGCCACTTTCTCCTTCTCCAGAATTTCACTTCGTGTCGTGTGTGTTTGTTTTGTTTGTGGATGCCCGTGGATTGTATACGGAGACTAAGTGATGCCGTCGCTCGTAGGACGTGGATTAGTCCAAATCCGTATTTACTTAGATTTGGGTTTGGTGTTTTAGTTTAAGGATACGTTAACCATATTTAGGCTAAGATCAACTTAAACGTTCGTTAAGGATACGTTAGTCTGATTTGAGACTAAGATCAACTTAACGGGATCGTTTGGATCCGACAAAAGAGCGTTTAGCTCTATTGTTCCAGTTTAGAGACGTAATGGTCCATAGGTAGTTTAAGGACATTGCGGTCCATTGCCAGTTTAGGAACATGGGGGTCCATATTCCAGTTTAGGAACATGGTGGTCCATATTCCAGTTTAGGGACATGGTGGTCCATAGGTAGTTTAAGGAAGCTTAAGTCCGTGGGTTTGAGGACCCCACAGTCCGTTTTTTAGTTTAAGGACGCATAAGTCCGCGGGTTTAAGGATCCCACAATCCGTGTTTTGGTTTAAGGACGCTTAAGTCCATGAGTTTAAGGACCCCACAGTCCGTATTGATGTGTGGTTGTCGGGATCCATCACCTCTCTGACGTCGTTAAAGGATTACAACGATAGGAGTCAAAGGAGTTCGGAGATGTACCCTCGAACCGGATGTAAATTGATTTAAGAGAGCAGTTGTGCTCAGTCAATTTAATTTGAGGACTTACGGCTATGATTGGGCTAAGTCCAGTTGAAAAATGTTCAACGCTTTTATTTGTTTTTGGCCTATTAGGCCTGTGCTAGGGCTTTGCCAATGTTTAAGCAATGCATTGCATTACTTTATTTTGTTTGGGCCCTGCCTATTTATAAATGATGTAGAGCAACAATTTTGTTTGGGCTCTGCCCTTTCATTGCATTTTATTTTGTTTGGGCTCTGCCCTTTTATAAATGATGCAGAGCATCAATTTTACTTGGGCTCTGCCCTTTTATAAATGATGCAGAGCATCAATTTTACTTGGGCTTTGCCTTTTTATTGTATTGAAATTTATTTTGGCCTACTAGGCCTTTTTGATTTGGGCCTGGCCCTTTAATAAACAATGCATTGCATTTGTTAGGCGCTTTGCGCCAATTAATGAGCGCAAGCGCTTGTGGTGATGACACGTGTCACGCAAGCGCAGTGCGCTGCGCCAGTACGCCGCGCTTGCACTGTTGACACGTGGCGCACTCTGGTGAGTTGCGCCAATTTCAGAGAGCAAGGCTCTATCTCAAAAGCGCATAGCGCAAGTGGTTCAGGTGCTGACACGTGGCGCTCTCTGGTGGCTTGCGTCAACCCAGGAGCGCAACAGTACAGTTTTTGTAAGTGCGGGGCACTATTTCAATAACTTGAGAATTTTTAAGATTCCAGAACCAATGGTTCATAAAAAAGTGCAAGGCACTGTTTGATTTCTTGATCCAATTTAGATCAAAGAAAACAAGTTTTTCTTGTTTTCAGAGAACCAGTGGTTCATAAAAAAGTGCAAGGCACTTATTATTATTTGAAGATCATTGATCTTGTTCTTAGATCAATGATTTATTAGAAGAAATTCTTCTATTTTGTGAAGGTTTTTACCTTTTTCTTGAAATTTCTTCAGAGTTCTCTCTGTTTTGAGGTTCTTAATCTCTCACAAATGTTGATGATGATTGGAATTGGGGTCTAGGGGCCTTTATATAATGCCCATAAATTTGTTAAATTTGTTAAAGAGATTTTTCTCTGAGTGATTTGGGGAATTTTCCCCACCGTTGGATCTTTGATCCAAGGGCTTCTGTTTTACAGAAGGCAATCTTCTTGTTTTAACAAGAACAGAAAGATATTACTAGAATTTAATTCTGTTTGGCGCAAACGCCCCAGCGCGTGACACGTGTCACGCAGTGCACAGCGCAACGCAACTGCGCTTGCGCGTGTCGCGCAGCGCACAGCGTAACTGCGCTGACACGTGTCGCGCAGCGCAGCGCTTGTGCAACTGAAGCGTTGCTTCCTTTAATAGAGCCTTGCTCTGATTGGGCGCGCTGCCTTGGGCGCTGCGCTGACGTATCAGCTTTTGACACGTGGCGCGTTGCGCGCAGCGCAAGGAATTTGAAGCGTTGCTTCGAATTTTGAATTTTTGAAATTCAAACAGAGTTTTGCTCTGATTGGGGGAAACAAATGCCCCCCACCGTTGCGCTCACGTGGTGCGTACGTGAGTGCAGCGGTGGCAAGATCCTGACCGTTGGACCAACTCAGGAGCTGAAGGGGCGCAAGCGCCTATATATAGGGCCCCTGGCCCTTAGAAAATCTTTACTATTTCCAAGATTTTGATTTTCAAATCTTTGCTCTTGCTTAAAAACTTCAGAGCTTTGCTACTGTTTCCAGACTCTAGAGCTTTGCTCTCATTTCCAAAGTTAGAAAAACTTTAGGTAAAATTAATTTAAATCAATCTTAACCAACAGAGCCTTGCTCTCATAGATCTTTTGATCTAAAGAAATCCCCTTTGGGGTTTCATAAACAGAGCTTTGCTCTCAAGAATTTATTTCAGGTTTTCTTAACCCATGAACAGAGTTTTGCTCATTGACAGAATATAGATCTTTTGATCTTCCGATGATGAACTCTTAAGAGTTTTTTTATATGGATCTTTAAGATCCCAAAACTTCAATTCAATTTTTTTTTAGGAATTAATTAATTTTCTTTCTTTGATGAATTTTTTCATCATTATTACAGAGCTAGGCTCTTTTAAAGAATCTTATTCCCCTGAGACCAGAGTTTGACAAGTGTCACTCTGTAACAGAGTTTTGCTCTGAAAGAGGAGAATTTCTCCTTGTCTCTAGGGATATTTTATTATTATTATTAATGGGAATATTCTCTTGGGGGTTAACTGACAATCTCATCCAATGATGGGGTTGTCTTATTAACTGACGTATTGTCATCCAGATTTTGTGGGTCCCTATTTGGTCTCCTACCCACTGCACTGCTGTATGGTGTAATTAATTTTAATTTAATTTTAAATAATCTTTAATTCAATTAATTAATTAATTAAAAATTTTCAAACGCAAAGCGTTGGAATTACAACACTAACGGCTAATTTTGTTCCCTTGCAGTGACTATGTCTTTCGATACTTCATTCCCTTTCGCTCGTTCGGAGGAAGGGTTTCCTGAAGCGCCCTTGAACCGCGAAGTCCTAGCTATGATCAGGGACCACGGCCCGAAATATAAGAGTATCCACCTTTGGGGGTCGTGGTACAACCAGATTATCATGGGTCGACGGAGCTTCATGTGCGCAGTACCGTCAGAACCCATTACGGCGATTCATTATGCCAGCCCACCCTCGGTGCAGTATGCCGTGGAAATGGATGATTGGACCTCGAAGGACTTTCTTCATCCTGCCATAGATGCAATTCCGGTTCAGCGTCCTATGGTTTTGGATATCCTGGGACGCCGTATCTGTCAAGGCGAGGCGCGACCTTGGGGGCAATCATATAACATAGGTCTGATCCCCCGCCACCCGATCGGCTATCTGCCGTGGGCTCGCTATATCCTGTCGGCGAAGAAGTCGCAGTTGATAAGGTTAGGGTTGTACACCGCGGTTTACGTCTCCATCTTCCAGTATCCCACGCTTCCCACCTGGTGGTTCAAGGCCTTCTTGGAGCAGTGGAACATTCCTACTCACACTTTCCTCGCAATGGACCGGGAAGTGTCAATTTCTCTGGAGGAATTCACAGAGGTCTTCGATTTACCGGTTATAAGGGTGCACTATGAGGAGTTGCTTCCTACAGACGAGTATGTCTTCGGTGCTAAGCCGGCAGTAAGGGGCCTCACCCCGGAGAATGCTGTTCAACACCAATTCCCAAGTTTGATCAAAGTGTTAAACATCTATGAGGCCCTTTTCATCGAACGTGGGAGTCGCGGAGTTAGCTTCGAGGATTTCATCGCTCGGTTCCTTCACCCAAACGTCTTCTCGGCAGAAGCTGCCAAGTTTGCCACCCTTGATAACCCTTTCGGTCTAGGTTTGGATAACCTGCCGGCGAAGGAAATAGACCAAAAGGTTTTTTTCCTTCCTAACTCCCCGACCATGTCTTTTGCGGAAGTTGCAGCCCCTGGGATGGACGAGGAGGCCTTCTTCTTAGGATTTCTTGGGCTATGGCTGAGTTGGTTTGCGCTCCCGATGCATTCTCGCCATATGCGGTCCTCTGTCTTTTACCCAGCTCACCGGATGACCATCGGGGTAAAAGTGGCCGTTGGGATCGCCGGCTTGGCATACTTGTATCATGGCCTCAGTCGAGCGGCGGATGCTAATGAGACTGGGGTACTGCACGTGATCTTCCCGATGCACTACTTCGTATCGTGGCTCGAGCTACACACATTGGGCGTCTTCGGCATGCACAAAAGGCCCTCGTTCTATGACAGGTGCAGCTTCCCTCGCATCATACAGTTGATTGGCGCATCAATTGTGACTCCATCGCCACGGAATGCCAGGGGTTTACTCCTTCGCCCCCACTCCGTTGGAGACGGGGTGTCTTTCATCGACAAGGTGTTGACTATTGGAAAGGCATCTACCATTGCAGTGCGGCCATTGGAAGACACTTTCAAGGATGGAGCCTCAGTTTTGACGGCCCGCGAGACCCTCCATTTATATTCTATCAGACCGGGTTTCCTGGTGTTCAGGCAGAACGGTGCGGCGATTTTCATGAGATACAACCCGCATCGTTTCGCCCAACAACTGAGCTACAATCAAGGGGTACCACTGGAGGCTTTCCCATCGGAACCTGCTGCTACCGAAGAAGGGATGGAGAGCGCGCTGCATCACTTCATGCGTCTGAATACGGGTTCCCACTTTTTTATCAGTAAGCCGGCTTGCGCCCCACGACTCCTCAAGGTATATACAGAATGGTACAGTCATTCGACGGGAGCCGTCATAAAGGAGGAAAAGCGATTGCTGGTCGACCGTAAGGGTGTACCTCCAGGTAGCGAACGCAACGCTCCTTTAGTGCCAAGGACCCCGGTAGTTCCCCCTCTAAAAGATGCTAGAGCCGGACCACCGCGTGCGCAGAGTCCTCCACGCGGATTGCCGCTTCCCGATATTGCGGATGCACCACCAGCGCACTGCGCTCCAGTGGAGACAGTGGTTGTAGCCTCGCCGGAGTCTGGTGTGGGTGCGGACATCGGGACCCGCCGCCCCAAGGTGTCTGCAAAGCGCAAATCGATCCCGGGTGCACCTAGGGCTGGTAGGCAGAAGAAGAAAAAGAAGTCGCTCTTCGTGACTGACGTTGCGTTCGGTCAGGAACCCCACGCTCCCTATGGTGAGGGCCTGAGTGAATACGGGACTAACAGGGGGTTAGTCATGCCGCCGGATGACATGGACTTGGAGGCCGCTCTCGTAGCTTCAGAGCGGTTGGCGAGGCGCGAGGCTTGGCTAGTTAAGTTTGCGCAATCAGGTAACCACTAGTCGCATTTTTTATTGTATCATATCTTTATTATTTCCCTTGACTAACGTTTTTTCCCTCTTCTCTTCAACAGGCATCACCACTGAAGAAACCATTGCTGCTTCCCTCAAGACTTTCCAAGAGGAGGAACGCCTTAGAGCGTCCTTAGGCCTTGGTAAATTTCGATTCATCAAGTCTTCATTTTCCTTGTGTTATGGTCGATCTAATCTCCCCCTTTTTATCGCAGGAACCACAATGCCGATCCCGCCAGGTGACGCAGAGACTCTTCCCGTGCCAGCCGTCGATGTTTCTGCCTCCTCGGGGCTACCACGAGAAGCCCGTCTTGAAGAGCCGATGAGAGATGCCTTAAAGGCTCTGGAGGCATCTCTGAACGAGGACGACGACACCTTGATGAAGGAAGCATCGAAGTGGTCCATCGCGACAGCCCGGGAGGAGAGGAAGCGGTTGAGGCGTGAAGCGAAGGCACGCAGGGCTGCCTTGGCCATTGGAGCGGGCCCAAGCACCGTCCCTCATGCTGATACTCCGTCAGAAGAGCCCCCGGTCTCCTTGTCTATAGCTCATAGACAGGCGGTGCGCGCCAATAGGGAGGCTACCGATAAGTCTACCTCAGGTAATATTTCTTTCAGAATTTTGTTGTAAGAACTATAAAGCTGTCGGTTCTTATATATTCTGTCCTGCAGGGCCAAGTCCAACCGAGGGGGAGGCAGAGACCGTCGATCCCAAGGAGACAGAGGAAGAGGCGCCGGTCGAACCCGAGCAGACGGTGGGCAACGTCGCCGGGGTTGCTGAGCCTGAGTTGGGGGCTGAGGGAGCCGCACCCGAGAAGGTCGTTGATGCCGAGCCTGAGATGGCGGCAAATGAGACGACCGCTACAACTGAGCCCGAGGTAGCGGCGGACGAAGTGCTTGAGGCCAGTGACCCCCTGGTGATGGCGGATGAGACAATGGAGACCGCTGAGCCTGAAGAAGTAGCGGGTGAGATGGGCACGACTCTTGGGGAAGAGCCAGCCGCTCCTTCTCAAGAGTCCGGCAATGCTCCAATTATTGCCCTCCCCGCCTACGGTCTTCCGCCGTCTCCCGGCCGCGCAAGCATGACGACAGCCCCTATTGAGTCGGGTGATGAGGCCACGGGCGGTGGCCTCATGTCGATGGAGGAGGGAGACGCCTCTGCTTCGGCCGGCGGCTCATCAGGTAAATCTCGAGTTACAGTCCCTTTTTTTTAATCTTGCAACCGCTTCTGACAGGTTTATCCTTGTTTTTAACGCAGGTGCGGCCAGTGTCGATGCTCCATTGCTCGAGGGAGCGCCGTCAACTACTGCCTTGGCGGTGGTCACTTCTCAGCCCTCTCTTGTACCATCGAAGATGTTGGAAGGTATGTATTCGCAACCTATTAGTTTCGTCTTTCAGCCGCATAATTTATGTACTAAAGTCGTACTGTTGTGTCTTTTCAGGAGTGCTTTTTGATCATCTTTATCAAGTGTTGCTCCCACACTTCTCCTTCCCATCTGAACTCGCTTCTTTCTCGAGTGGCGCTGGTGAGTATAGTTTCCAACTGATGTCTTTCTTTTTTAGTGATGGAATTATTTCTAACTTCTTCTCGTCCTGGTTACAGTGCTACAGATCGAAGGAAGGGATGAACGATCGGCCGCGCCACCGGCCCTTCCGGCCTTGCCACCTGCTGCAGCTGGTATAGCAAACTATTGCATTGATGACCCCTTCTTTTTTTGTCTTTCTTAAAGTGTCATCTAATCGCATCTTTTTTTTTAGCTGTCGTTCCGATCTCGGTGCCCTTCGAGCCTCACATTACAATGCCAGCAGGCCCTTTCCTGAGACGTCCGTCCTCGAAAGGCGCCGTGAACAGTCTGCGTATGTTGAGCGACTACATCGAGGAACTCGACATAGAGACTCCTACGTCTGCTGCAGACTTTGCTACGGCGGTTAACCCGATACTGGTGATACTCGTAAATTTCCATGACGAGGGCATCGTTGCGTCTTGGGTTAATCACTGCAGGGAGATCGAGGCACGCCTGCATCAGCTGGAGTCGATGCGTCCTGCCCCTGAGGTTCTGGCCGTGAGCACTCAAAGAGAAGATTGGATTGAGCAAAGCGCTTCTTACGTCCACCACTTGAACAAGAAGCGGCTTTAAGGCTGAGGGAATACCGAGAGACCTCGAGCGAGACGTCTCGTCTGCGTACTGAGGTTGAGGCGAATGCTGCCCAAGTGAAGGCTATCTTTGAGGGCCTCCTGGAACGCATCTCTCTTGGGCTAAACTTGAAGCGAAAGCTTGATGTCGCCGAGCATGACACCCCAGGCCGCGAAGCTGCTCATCAAGCCGTTGGGGAGCAGCTTGCATCTTTCTTGCAGCAGTGGGCTCAAGTGGAGGCAGAACTGGCGGTGGTGGCCGATCAGGAGAAAGCGTGGAAGGAGGTGTGCGAACAATTGCTAGAGCTATACAAGACGCTTCCTTCCCAGTAGTTCCCCTTGTATCAACACAATTGTAAATTTTTTTCTTTTTTTCAAATAATATGTATCCATTCTTTATTCTTTTGTACGCTTCACCTTGTACTTGATTAAATTAATAAATAAAGATACACATTTTTCTTTGCAATGTCTTGTACTATTTCTTTGCTTTCTCCCTTCTCTTATTATCAACATGCTGTTTTGATAAACACAATTGACAGATAATAGAGTAAGCATCTAGATTTCTCCAAGAGATAGCGATGGTTTAGGCCGCAGGTTCAGATCTGCTGTCTAAGACTTTTCAACTCTATGAGCCGTGAGGGTCTCATAGAGACTTTTCTCCCTACGGATCGATAGGATCTCGTAGGTGGATTTTCTCCTTAGGAATCGTGAGGATTCCTAAGTGTGTTTTCTTTTATAAGTCGTAAGGATCTTATAAGAGAATTTTCTCCCTTACAAGTCGAGAGGACTCGTAAGTGGTTGGTGAGTTGATTTGTTTCTGAGTCGAAGTATTGCTCCGACGAAGAGGTCGTTGGTTGACTTGTTTCCGAGACGGAGGTCATTTGCTAACTTGTTTCCGCGACGGAGGTCGTTGGTTGACTTGTTTCTGCAACGGAGGTCGTTTGCTGACTTGTTTCCGAGAGGGAGGTCATTTGCTGACTTGTTTCCGAGAGGGAGGTCATTTGCTGACTTGTTTCCGCGACGGAGGTCGTTGGTTGACTTGTTTCCGCGACGGAGGTCTGACTTGTTTCCGCGACGGAGGTCGTTGGTTGACTTGTTTCCGTGACGGAGGTCATTTGCTGACTTGTTTCCGAGACGGAGGTCGTTGGTTGACTTGTTTCCGAGACGGAGGTCGTTGGCTGACTTGTTTCCGCGACGGAGGTCATTTGCTGACTTGTTTCCGAGACGGAGATCGTTGGTTGACTTGTTTCCGCGACGGAGGTCATTCGCTGACTTGTTTCCGAGACGGAGGTCGTTCGCTGACTTGTTTCCGCGACGGAGGTCATTTGCTGACCTGTTTCCGCGACCTCGTTGGTTGACCTGTTTCCGCGACGGAGATCGTTGGCTGACTTGTTTCCGCGACGGAGGTCATTTGCTGACTTGTTTCCGAGACGGAGGTCGTTGGCTGACTTGTTTCCGAGACGGAGGTCATTTGCTGACTTGTTTCCGCGACGGAGGTCGTTGGCTGACTTGTTTCCGAGACGGAGGTCGTTGGCTGACTTGTTTCCGCGACAGAGATCATTTGCTGACTTGTTTCCGAGACGGAGGTCTTTGCTGACTTGTTTCTGTAGGGTTCCTAGGCACTCTAATGGAGTCTCATAAGTGATCAAACATGCACAAATCAAATTTTACAAGTGCCTACAAACTCTAATACGGATCGTTAACTAGATATATAGGCGATGCAAGCAAGTAAACGGAAATATAGCTAAAGGGAAGGGGCTACAACCTTTGTAGATCCGGTCCTCCACCTCCTAGGCTCCGCGATGAAGTCCCCTCCGCTGTCCAAATCGAACCATGACTCTCACGGTGGTTTCATCGGAGAAAAAGGCGGGCTAGGTCGTCGACAACGTGCCGAAGATGATCTACGTCGAGGCATCACTAGATCAAGCTCCAACTTCACCAAGTCAAGAAAACTTGTGAAGGAAACACCCTATACTACTTGGCAAGAGGTAGAGGATGAAGAAATGGGAAATGGGTAAACTTTAGATTTGGATTTCTCACACTTTTTCATCAATCACCATTGATGTAGCAAGCTTTCTTCATGGAAGAAGAAGATGAAGAAGAAGAAGAAGATATATATCATAAGTGTTTTTAAAATAAAAACAATATGATATTTATCATATCTTTAACCTTAGTTAGGTGTAGAGAATTGACTAAGGTTAGTTTGAAGGGTTAGGGTTAAGAATGAAGACAAAATGGTCACTTAGTCAAAATTTCAAGAAACTTCAACTACAAACAAATCAAGCCACCATTTCATTTTCTTTATCATTTTCTTTTTCCAAAATAAACAAAAAGAATAAATAAAAGAATAAGTAAATAAAATGAAACCCTAACCATTCATATAACCATGGTCAATTCTTTACACAAACCCAAGCTTGCATGTATCATCAAACATGATACAATCTTGTGCACAAAAGTATATCACATATACAACTTGCACAATTCAAATGAGAAAATCCTTTTAAAGTGAACCAATACTAGTTAATGCAAAGTAATATATCAAATATATAATTATACATTAAATCATTAAATCAACACTTGATTCAATGATCCGGTCATGTCGCATATAACCGGCTAGTATCGAATGTATCGGCTTATCGAATCAATCCTTGATTCGATAACTAGGTTATATCGCATACAACTATTCGACACATTCATCGCGAGAATGAAATACGGTATCACATACACGCATTATTCTCGGTCCCGCACATATCTCATATGCGCTCCTATTTCGTTTCGCTTGAGCCAGGAAACCTCTGTGTAGGACTCTAAAGACTCGTCAATACGCCGGCAGCGGATGATGATCATATCAAACATCCACAAGCCGCAAGCGGTCGGCTAAACGTAACGGCCACCCGGGTATTGAGCGATCAGAAGATCGACGAGCAAGCCCGCTCACACTCCTGTGAATCCGACCAGTAACACTTACCGTACAGTCCGGTCTGTTCGTCTGATATGTCGCATATCTCGCCTAGGGGTGGTAAACGTCAGACCCAAGTAGCTCGATAAGTCATGCCGACGTGAAGTCCATGACATGTGTGAAACTACTGATAACACTTACCAGTAGGTCACTGCAACCCTGGCCAGGGATTTCCTGTTATGGCCAGTCGAGCATAGCGCAACATCAACCCCCAATACCGAGAGAGACGAATCCCCTCCTATCGCTCATTGCCTCCATGTGAATCGGGACTGTACCCAAAAACCACCTGTTTGCACGACTCAGTAGAGCCGTGGTAGGGTGGAAATCAAAGCACAGTGGGAGACACACAAGACTCTATGACGATCTCTGGTCAACAGACTAAGCTGTACCAGTGTCACCAGAGAACTGCCATCTGACGTGAGGTATAATACTATCTGGGAGTTCTCGGCGAGTCCGTTCAGTGTACCCAGTCTCCACTGAGCACCCGCATACCATCTCCGATGTCAAACACCAATGGATATGAGATCATCCATCGCCCATCACATGGGTCGAGAAGATATACGCTAGTCTACTCTGGAATATCGATGCCCCGTCTCGATATTCCCACGACTAGGAACAATGAAGGATGTACTCATGGACTATCCAGGCCCCACTAGTATGATCTGCATCACAGTCCTGGAAGTCGAGTACACATCCTAAGGGATTTATCAACATGTAACAGAGAGACAGAAAGTATACATGTTAAGATAAAGAGCAACCAGATAGCGTACTATCATGTCGAGCAAGAAAGTCCTTCCTATATATGTCCCAGCATCCACTACAATATACATCCAATGTACAGTAATGGCCTATAGGGCATACATATAACTAACAATCTCCCACTTGCACTAGGGCCATCTGTAGCAGTGGTTGCAGTATCACATACTCAACCATCCCCTAAAAGTCTCTCTTTGGGAAAAGACCTTCGTGAGTGGATCCGCCGTGTTGTCCTCTGAGTCTACTCTCCTAACCTTGATCAACCTGGAGATCAACTATCTCCATGATCAGGTGATGCTGCCTCAGAATTTGTCTGGGTCACTGATGGGACCAGGGTTCCAGGGCCGAAGCCACAGTTCCATTGTCACACAATGGTAGGAACCTAGTTCATCTTATGAACCAATATACACTCAAACTTCCTCTTTGGTAGTATCTTTAATAGCGATGTTACCAGCCTTTATCGTCCAGTTTGTCACGGTATCTAGCTTGGAAATCTTCCAACATACCGTCCCTTTACCGAAGGTAAAGACAATGCCTGCGACTGACATTCAGTCGTCCTTATCACTCTGGAACCCTTCCAGTGATTCTCCCCAGGATCGATTGATACCATCTCACTACAACTAGTGAGTATCCTAACATCCAATTAAATCTATCTCATAGATCCAAAGCTTAGGATTTAGTAGGTATCACTTTGATCCTATATGGAAAATCATTGTGATAAGCCGAGATTGATCGAGCGTAGCATAGGAAACTCCTTACCTAACAAGAGTATGTCATCCACGTATTCTACGAGGATTGTCACCATACTCCCTACTACCTTTTTGTTTATACAAGGTTCATCTACCATTTTGATGATGTCAACTTCTTTGACTAATCCATCAAAACAGATGTTCCAACTCCGCGATGCCTGCTTTATCCTATAAAGCATCTTGCACACGTTTCCGCTGCTCCCACTGTCTACGAGGCCCTCTGGCTGTGTACTTATAGACGCACTCTTCTAAAACATCATTTAGAAAAGCAGTCATGACACCCAACCACCAGATATCGTAGTCATGGTATGTAGCCGTGACAAGTAGGATCTGGATGGACTTAAGCATAGTCCCTAGAAAAGGTTTCATCATTATCCGTGCCTGGTCGATGACGAAAACCTTTAACAAGTCTAGCTTTGAAAGTCTCAACTTGTCCATCTACACCAAGTAATCTTCTCAAGATATACTTGCTCCTGATGGGGATTTAACCCTTCAGATATAGCAACCAAAGTCCATACTTTGTTGGTGTATGTGGATTCCATCTCAGATTGCTAAGCATCCAGCCATTCTTACAGAGTCCCACTCTTGATGGCCAGCTCGAAACTAGTTGGGTCATCATCTCATGATGCATTCCTCGCTCCCACTGTCATCGAGAAACCAAGGTATCTCTCAGGTGAGTGAGGAACCCTACTAGATCGGCGGAGAGGCTGAGGTTCGTTGGAATCTACTGAATCGTTTGGTTCTACCAAATTATTTGCTGTAGTTTGTATAGCTGGAATCTTTCCAGTTCTACATTACAGACCTTGCCTCGAGCCTGTCCGGATTTTGCTTTTAGACATAGGCCGGACAATCCCAAATCTTAACTAACTTAAGATATGGGCTCTTCCCTTTCCATATCACATATGAAGTGGTAGGCAGTGATTTGATTCGAACCTAATTCAATAGGTATGCAGCTTCTCAAGCGCATAACACCCTAAAAGGAAATAGGAAACTCAGTAGTACTCATCATAGAGCGCACCATATCATATAGGGTGTGATTGCTCCGTCCCGATATACCATCGTGCTATGGTGTATACGGAGGAGTAATGCTGAGAGAGAATCTAATTCTCCTTTAGAATAGTCCAGGAATTCCATGCACAAGTATTATCCTCCCTGATCTCATCATAGGATATAATACTTATACCCGGTTATTGGTTCTCTACTTCTAGCTTATATTCTGTGAATATCTCAAAAGGTTCGGACTTGTGTTTCAACAGGAACATATGTCTGAATCTTGAGAGATCATCAGAGAACGTAATGAAGTATAAAGAACCGGTCCTGGCATTTGTAGACAGGAGACTTTACATACATCATCATGTATTAGTCCCAAGAGTTTACTAACTCTTTCTCTGTTTCCAATAAACAGGGCTGAGGTCATTATATCTTTGTGACATGACTCGCAAGTTTCATAAGATGTAAATTCAAACTGATTTAAATATGCATCTAAAATGCAACTTCAGCCAGTCGGGTCGCATTGATATGACCTAGTCTACAATGCCTTAAGAAGAATTTGTTCATTTCTGAACTCTTCCTCTTGTGTGTGTTCAGTATACAAGGAACTGTAGTTTGATTTAGAACGTCAATGCTTTTAGATAACGTGCCTGAACCGATCAACTTTTGATATAGGAAATGTTCAAAACATTATCCAACAATACAAAATTATATCATTTCTTTACTAATAAAGAGACTGATATGATTTTGTATATCAGGTTCGGTATCTAATAGCATTTGTTCAGAATCAATGTATTGGTAATACAGGATGACAGTGACCAACAGACTTGGCTGCAACACTTGCCCCGTTTTCTTTCTCATGAAACTTATCACCCGTTCTCAGTTTTTCTATCTTTTTGTAGCCCTATGTAACAGATTACATATCTGGGATCCTGATCCGGTATCATATACCCAGGACGTAGAGGATACAGAGAAACAGTTCTTTGTAACGAACACACCCGAAGATGATGCATCAGCATGCACTCTCTTCGTTTGGGCGGCACGGGAATTCTGGTATTCCCCAATTTCCTGCTCTGTCTTATAACAATTATAAGTTGAAGCGGGACCAACGTTCCCCAACTCAGTATAACAAGCGGGTTCGGTCAATACATCCATTTTATTATCTTGATTAAGGCGTGATATGGTCGCTACCTGGAGAGAGAGAGAAGAAAACACTCAGCGTGCGCTCTTGCAAGATCAGATTGGTTATATATTTTATCTAATCAGGATGGCTCCCACTGTTTTTATCAAATCTTCCTTCAAACCTTAAAAGGAAAGACTAGCCGGGATTAATTACACTCTACAAGTTCGCCAATCTTTCAGCCAGGCCAGTGTCGGTACTTTGAGGGAGGTTCCCCGTGCTTTCGCACGGACCTAATTACTGTAAACCTCGCTTTCCCAGAGGCGTAACCCCGTTGACACCTTTCTAGACACCTACTTGATCGGCTAATTGTAAAGTGCAAAACTCTCCCAGGAGTAACAATTACTCGCAGTGGGTATCGGGATCCAACTATCACATAGAAGGTATGCAATCTCATTGCAAATTTCAACACTTGAAACTCCCGATAATGGTTTTTACCCCTAGCACCTATGACCTTAACTATGGTCAACAAATCATAAGTACTAGTCAAGTTCTACCCGTCATTTCGTGATTAATTAGACCCACCCACATGACCCTTAACTAAGGTCAACAAAGTCACGCGACTGTCCTAACTAATCGCATCATATGCGGTGTAGAAGACATCACTTAGCTACCGTACACTGTGCCTTGACTATGGTCAACAAACACAGCACGAATACTAAGTACTCTACTTCCTAAAATGACGGAGGGTTGCGAATGGTTTTTGTGAAAACCTTTAACGCTTTGAACTTGATCTCGTTGCGGAATCAAATGGTTTTTAAATGGAATGTTTTTGAGGCTTTTCTAGTTTTGCTAAAGGGGTCACTCCCGGTGAAGGGATCGTCGGCCCTTTCCTCGTCGAATGAGGTGCGGGATATATCATATATATCACTGTGCAAAGCGAAAACTATAGAAGCGATCAAAGACAAACCGAGGGTTGTAGCATCTGCCAGTTATTGCTAAAGGAGTCACTCCCGGTGAAGGGATCTCGGTCCTTTCCTCATCGAATAAGGTGCAGGATGTTCTATAATGAACACCGCGATACAAAGCAAGAACTGTAGCTACCTGTTTTTATTTTGAAATTCGATTCCACAACATCAATTAGGTTTATTTTCTTTCATTAATCTCATTAATGAATATCCTATCATTTAAGTCCACCTAAACATCACAGATAAATATAACGTACGCTTATGCCATCCGCATTCGCCTCGATGTCCCGTCTGCACCGTTAGGTTAGGTAACTAACGGCAGAGCGGGGCAGGGCTAGCGCGGGTGTAAAACATAAGCAACGTCTATATAATATATCATATATACTATATATAATATCTGTCACAGAACATCACATGATCACATCACAGATAAATCACAGCAGAAGAAACATATGAAATATTGGATATACTAGGACGTCCGTATTTTTAATACGAGCCAGTATAAAACACGGATTCTACGGTCGTGATGAATAGCCAATCCCACACCCCTAGACCCCTACGAGAGCGGCAAGCAACCCTACCAATTCTAGAGTTAGGAGACCCGGACTCGACTCCTCGAGTTGGTTTCCCTCTGGACCCTAGAACCCGGTTACTCGTGCCCTCCTCCTTGGGTCTATCCTAGTGCAGAAAAGTAAATAATATACAAAGGGTGACATCTTCCGCAACCTGGAAGTGCCCCAATAAAAGAATATTACATACAAGTTTTTACATGAATGAAAATGAAAAAACACTTATCTCACATAAAACCCCCCGGCTATTCAAACACGACGATCCAATATAACATATCCAGCAACTCATAACATCACATGTCATCAACGTAAGTAAATATGCGCATCCCAATTGTCGTTGACATATAGCAACGAAACCGGCGATATCACATATTACACTTACGGTCACAGAAAAGAAAGTGTAAAATTACAACAGTTGGAATCCGCAACCTCTTTAGACATCGCATGCCTAATCAAATGAATTCTTTAGACATCGCATGCCTAACAATTATAAACCCCGCATTTTAGTCTCATTATCGAAAACACTTTTCAATACCAAGTCGGGCAATTCAACAGGATTCCCGACATTTTGATCGAATGCTCGTCGCAAACTTTAGTAGACGGCCGCACCCCCGATACCGTCGACGAAGTGAACCAAGGCGGAACACCGCTGCCGCGAGCACCCGAATGGATGCTTTCGGCGACGGGGTTCTCCTACAGTCACTTGGTCGGGGCTATGGAGTGAGGCTGTCTATTAAGTTTACCCGGCGAGTATCCGCGTACACTACGTGATTGCGACGGACTTTTGATCACATCAAAATTCCGTGGCAACCGATCAAGTGAGACTAAAGTGCTATGTTTATAATATTCATTCAGTTATCTCATAACTACTTGTGAATTCCAATTATTGTATCACATTCCGGATAAACAGAAAATGTTAAACTTTCCGATTGAACATTCGAACACCCAAGTTTTCCCGATACGGCTCAACACATGAAATAAGTCTAACAGCATTCAGTTCGTGCCTCAGTACCAACGGTCAAGCCAACGCCTCACATGTGGCACGCCGTACTGCCCCAAACCCGAAGGTTCAAAGGGCAGTTCAAGACGGTCACATAATCGAGTTAAGGTTTGTTGTCTTCTAGAGGGACCATCGCGTTACTTGCACTACTTAGAACGTCGTTAAACTACGGAAAAATCCAACAATTGGAAATTTCTCGGCAGGGGAAAAAATGGGTATTTATATCCGGTCGAACTTTTTAACATATTCTAAGATTATCCGGAAAAGCACACAGACAGAATTAGACAATCCGATCGATACACCGAGTCCCCAATACAACCCAGAAAATGCAACTCTGAAAAAAATATTAAAAATTCCCAGGAAAACCAGCACAGAAAACTAAGAATTGCTGTGAAAAATTAGATGCACAAAACGACAAAATGGCCGTGGAACCGCCGCATGAGCAAGCTCATGCCGCGGATCCGCGGCGCTTTTATGGAATCAGGCCATCGAATTTTACAGTAACCATTAAAATCCCCTGCTGATTTTTCTGCATATTTTTAATTTACAAAAATCCACATTTTACAAAAATGTCCAGAGAGCATTTAAAAGTCGGGGTTTCGGGTCGATCGGACTTCTAACTCCGTCTACGCATCGCCTAAGGCTCTAGCTAGGCTCTGATACCACTGTAGGGTTCCTAGGCACTCTAATGGAGTCTCATAAGTGATCAAACATGCACAAATCAAATTTTACAAGTGCCTACAAACCCTAATACGGATCGTTAACTAGATATATAGGCGATGCAAGCAAGTAAACGGAAATATAGCTAAAGGGAAGGGGCTACAACCTTTGTAGATCCGGTCCTCCACCTCCTAGGCTCCGCGATGAAGTCCCCTCCGCTGTCCAAATCGAACCATGACTCTCACGGTGGTTTCATCGGAGAAAAAGGCGGGCTAGGTCGTCGACAACGTGCCGAAGATGATCTACGTCGAGGCATCACTAGATCAAGCTCCAACTTCACCAAGTCAAGAAAACTTGTGAAGGAAACACCCTATACTACTTGGCAAGAGGTAGAGGATGAAGAAATAGGAAATGGGTAAACTTTAGATTTGGATTTCTCACACTTTTTCATCAATCACCATTGATGTAGCAAGCTTTCTTCATGGAAGAAGAAGATGAAGAAGAAGAAGAAGATATATATCATAAGTGTTTTTAAAATAAAAACAATATGATACTTATCATATCTTTAACCTTAGTTAGGTGTAGAGAATTGACTAAGGTTAGTTTGAAGGGTTAGGGTTAAGAATGAAGACAAAATGGTCACTTAGTCAAAGTTTCAAGAAACTTCAACTACAAACAAATCAAGCCACCATTTCATTTTCTTTATCATTTTCTTTTTCCAAAATAAACAAAAAGAATAAATAAAAGAATAAGTAAATAAAATGAAACCCTAACCATTCATATAACCATGGTCAATTCTTTACACAAACCCAAGCTTGCATGTATCATCAAACATGATATAATCTTGTGCACAAAAGTATATCACATATACAACTTGCACAATTCAAATGAGAAAATCCTTTTAAAGTGAACCAATACTAGTTAATGCAAAGTAATATATCAAATATATAATTATACATTAAATCATTAAATCAACACTTGATTCAATGATCCGGTCATGTCGCATATAACCGGCTAGTATCGAATGTATCGGCTTATCGAATCAATCCTTGATTCGATAACTAGGTTATATCGCATACAACCATTCGACACATTCATCGCGAGAATGAAATACGGTATCACATACACGCATTATTCTCGGTCCCGCACATATCTCATAGGCGCTACTATTTCGTTTCGCTTGAGCCAGGAAACCTCTGTGTAGGACTCTAAAGACTCGTCAATACGCCGGCAGCGGATGATGATCATATCAAACATCCACAAGCCGCAAGCGGTCTGCTAAACATAACGGCCACCCGGGTATTGAGCGATCAGAAGATCGACGAGTAAGCCCGCTCACACTCCTGTGAATCCGACCAGTAACACTTACCGTACAGTCCGGTCTGTTCGTCTGATATGTCGCATATCTCGCCTAGGGGTGGTAAACATCAGACCCCAGTAGCTCGATAAGTCATGCCGACGTGAAGTCCATGACATGTGTGAAACTACTGATAACACTTACCAGTAGGTCACTGCAACCCTGGCCAGGGATTTCCTGTTATGGCCAGTCGAGCATAGCGCAACATCAACCCCCAATACCGAGAGAGACGAATCCCCTCCTATCGCTCATTGCCTCCATGTGAATCGGGACTGTACCCAAAAACCACCTGTTTGCACGCCTCAGTAGAGCCGTGGTAGGGTGGAAATCAAAGCACAGTGGGAGACACACAAGACTCTATGACGATCTCGGGTCAACAGACTAAGCTGTACCAGTGTCACCAGAGAACTGCCATCTGACGTGAGGTATAATACCATCTGGGAGTTCTCGGCGAGTCCGTTCAGTGTACCCAGTCTCCACTGAGCACCCGCATACCATCTCCGATGTCAAACACCAATGGATATGGGATCATCCATCGCCCATCACATGGGTCGAGAAGATATACGCTAGTCTACTCTGGAATATCGATGCCCCGTCTCGATATTCCCACGACTAGGAACAATGACGGATGTACTCATGGACTATCCAGGCCCCACTAGTATGATCTGCATCACAGTCCTGGAAGTCGAGTACACATCCTAAGGGCTTTATCAACATGTAACAGAGAGACAGAAAGTATACATGTTAAGATAAAGAGCAACCAGATAGCGTACTATCATGTCGAGCAAGAAAGTCCTTCCTATATATGTCCCAGCATCCACCACAATATACATCCAATGTACAGTAATGGCCTCTAGGGCATACATATAACTAACAATCTCCCACTTGCACTAGGGCCATCTGTAGCAGTGGTTGCAGTATCACATACTCAACCATCCCCTAAAAGTCTCTCTTTGGGAAAAGGCCTTCGTGAGTGGATCCGCCGTGTTGTCCTCTGAGTCTACTCTCCTAACCTTGATCAACCTGGAGATCAACTATCTCCATGATCAGGTGATGCTGCCTCAGAATTTGTCTGGGTCACTGATGGGATCAGGGTTCCAGGGCCGAAGCCACAGTTCCATTGTCACACAATGGTAGGAACCTAGTTCATCTTATGAACCAATATACACCCAAACTTCCTCTTTGGTAGTATCTTTAATAGCGATGTTACCAGCCTTTATCGTCCAGTTTGTCACGGTATCTAGCTTGGAAATCTTCCAACATACCATCCCTTTACCGAGGGTAAAGACAATGCCTGCGACTGACATTCAGTCGTCCTTATCACTCTGGAACCCTTCCAGTGATTCTCCCCAGGATCGATTGATACCATCTCACTACAACTAGTGAGTATCCTAACATCCAATTAAATCTATCTCATAGATCCAAAGCTTAGGATTTAGTAGGTATCACTTTGATCCTATATGGAAAATCATTGTGATAAGCGGAGATTGATCGAGCGTAGCATAGGAAACTCCTTCCCTAACAAGAGTATGTCATCCACGTATTCTACGAGGATTGTCACCATACTCCCTACTACCTTTTTGTTTATACAAGGTTCATCTACCATTTTGATGATGTCAACTTCTTTGACTAATCCATCAAAACAGATGTTCCAACTCCGCGATGCCTGCTTTATCCTATAAAGCATCTTGCACACGTTTCCGCTGCTCCCACTGTCTACGAGGCCCTCTGGCTGTGTACTTATAGACGCACTCTTCTAAAACATCATTTAGAAAAGCAGTCATGACACCCAACCACCAGATATCGTAGTCATGGTATGTAGCCGTGACAAGTAGGATCTGGATGGACTTAAGCATAGTCCCTAGAAAAGGTTTCATCATTATCCGTGCCTGGTCGATGACGAAAACCTTTAACAAGTCTAGCTTTGAAAGTCTCAACTTGTCTATCTACACCAAGTAATCTTCTCAAGATATACTTGCTCCTGATGGGGATTTAACCCTTCAGATATAGCAACCAAAGTCCATACTTTGTTGGTGTATGTGGATTCCATCTCAGATTGCTAAGCATCCAGCCATTCTTACAGAGTCCCACTCTTGATGGCCAGCTCGAAACTAGTTGGGTCATCATCTCATGATGCATTCCTCGCTCCCACTGTCATCGAGAAATCAAGGTATCTCTCAGGTGGGTGAGGAACCCTACTAGATCAGCGGAGAGGCTGAGGTTCGTTGGAATCTACTGAATCGTTTGGTTCTACCAAATTATTTGCTGTAGTTTGTATAGCTGGAATCTTTCCAGTTCTACATTACAGACCTTGCCTCGAGCCTGTCCGGATTTTGCTTTTAGACATAGGCCGGACAATCCCAAATCTTAACTAACTTAAGATATGGGCTCTTCCCTTTCCATATCACATATGAAGTGGTAGGCAGTGATTTGATTCGAACCTAATTCAATAGGTATGCAGCTTCTCAAGCGCATAACACCCTAAAAGGAAATAGGAAACTCAGTAGTACTCATCATAGAGCGCACCATATCATATAGGGTGTGATTGCTCCGCCCCGATATACCATCGTGCTATGGTGTATACGGAGGAGTAATGCTGAGAGAGAATCTCATTCTCCTTTAGAATAGTCCAGGAATTCCATGCACAAGTATTATCCTCCCTGATCTCATCATAGGATATAATACTTATACCCGGTTATTGGTTCTCTACTTCTAGCTTATATTGCAAGTTGCCCCATCATTTCGGCTATTTCGTATGCATGTGCGGCCTACCGGCTTTTCACCGTAAACCTGAAATTAGACACCGATTTCGGCATCAGCACCACTACAATTGGGATATTGCCAGGAGCGAATCATCATTTGCCTCCGTCGATGTCGAACAAAGGTGGCTTAGCGAACAGGGTTAAGGTCTTGTCGGCTAAGGCTTTAGACTTCATGAGCCGTAAGGGTCTCACAAAGGTATTTCTCCCTACAAGTCGTGAGGATCTCGCAGGTGTATTTTCTCCTCAGGAATCGTGAGGATTTCTAAGTGTATGTTCCTCTGTAAGTCGTAAGGATCCTACAAGAGGGTTTTCTCCTTGTAAATCGAGAGGACCTACAAGGGTTGTTCATCATGCGTACATATCCCCAGTCACGGATGAGACTTGGTTAGGGAAATGTTTATTCGCGCCCGTAGATTGTATACAAGGGTCAGTATTGAACCACTTATAGGGTAATATCGAAGGTTGTGGGGGTTGCTTCAGCACAGGTTTAGGTCTCTGTAACTTAAGACTTTCAAATCTTATGAGCCGTGAGGGTCTCATAAGAGAGTTCTCCTTACGAGTCGTGAGGATCTCGCAAGTGTATTTTCTCCTTAGGAATCGTGGGGATCCCTAAGTGTGTTGCTCCCTTGTGAGTCGTAAGGATCTCACGCGGGTGGTTTCTCCTTACAAGGTCGAGAGGACCCTGTAAGTGTCCTTTAACGAGGTTGCGCCATTTCAGGTTTTCACAACACTCGCCGGTAGTCCTGCTGTTTTTACTCACGGAGCCCTTTCGGGTTTTCATCCGTGCCCATTTTGCTTATGGACATACCGTCTTTTATTCTTTTTATTTTTATATATTTTTTACGAGGTCACGCCCTTTCGGGTTTTCACGAACACTCGCCGGCAGCCCTGCTGTTTTTACTCACGGAGCCCTTTCGGGTTTTCATCCGTGCCCCCTTTTGCTTATGGACATACCGTTTTAATTTTTTTTATTATATTTATATTTTTTTTTCTTTTTTTTATTCATCTCGTCAGCCTAAGGATGCTGCGGTAGTAGTTTAAAGACGTTTCGGTCCTTCATTGGTTTAAGGACGTTTCGGTCCGTCCAGGAGAAGGCTGGCTACTGCTTATAAAATTTGAGCTTAGGAAGACAGCGAGCGGACATAGTCGTCGTCATCTATCATTGACCTAGGCAGTCACTCACTAAGCGTAGTATTTCTTTAGGAATCGACCATTTATTGGCCTGAAAGGCCTTTTACCGTGCATGTCCATGAGTAGATAGGCTCCACCCTGATAGACCTTGTCTATGATGTACGGGCCTTCATATTTTGGCTCGAACTTTTCCCGCTTGGCGCGATTGGGGATCATAGGCCTTTTGACCACTAGCACGAGTTCGCCTTGGTGGAATGTTCTCGGCCGGGTCAATCTTTCATATGAACGCATCATCTTTGCTTTATAGGCCTCCAGATTTTGTTGCGCTATGAGCCGGGTTTCATCAAGGGCATCAAGCTCCTCAAGCCGAAGGTGAGCATTTTCTTCGTCCGTCAGCTCGTTGTGGACTACCACTCGTAGAGAGGGTAACTCTATCACGAGGGGGAGTACTGCTTCTGTACCGAATACCAACGCATATGGCGTTGTGTTCGTGGCAGTCTTGAACGTAGTTCGATACGCCCAAAGAGCTTCTTGCAGCCTCTCATGCCAATTCTTCTTATTTCGGGACACCGTTTTCTTCATGATCTTTGTCAAGGTCTTGTTGAAGGCCTCAGCTAGACCATTAGCTCACGGATTATAAACCGAGGAATATCTCCAGTCTATATTATGTTGTTGCGCGAAGCGACTGATCTTGTGGCTTCTGTAAGCTGGCCCGTTATCGGAGATGATCCGTCGCGGAGTTCCAAACCGATATATGACGCGCGTCTTGAAGAAATGGAGGATATTCTCTGTCTTCACTTCCCTCAGCGGTACTGCCTCTGCCCATTTGGAGAAGTAGTCAGTCGTCGCCAGGATGAAACGATGTCCCCTGGACGATGCTGGTTCGATGGGGCCGACTATGTCAGTTCCCCACATTTCGAATGGCCAGCTAGCTATTGTCGGGTGTAGCGGATTTGGATGCTGGTGGATGAAGTCCCCATGAATTTAGCATGAGTGGCATTGCTTCGCATATTCGAAGCAGTCCTGAATCATCGTGGGCCAGTGATAGCGCATCCGTTTGATCTTCAGCTTCATATTCGGGCCCGCTTGGTGAGAACCGCAGAGTTCGTCATGAACTTCCTGAACGACTCTTTTCGCTTTGTCAGGTCCCAGACATCTCAACCACAAAGAATTAAATGACCTCTTGTACAGAGTATCATTGACGAAGGCGAAAGACAGAGCTCGTTTCATAAGCTGATGTCTTGAGGACGTATCTTCGGGCGTTCGACGGTATTTGAAGTAGTCTATAAAGACTTCCCTCCAATCCTTGGCCTTTTCCCGGTCTTTTATTTGCAGAGCCATTTGCTCAGTCACTCCTTTTTCTTCGGGTGATTCCGGAGATATTTCCGCTGGGGCAAGTACCCGACGGCTATGTACCGCAATTCTGACGTCATCGAGGTGTAGGGTGTTTTTCGTCACCCCATTGAGATGGGAATACGCGCGCGCTTGTCAGGCGTACTACAGATTCCCCCTGCCTAGGGTAGGCCGGGGTTTAATGATTGTGGGGATCCGAATCTCCGGCAGCCGCGGACTAAACTGCCGTTAATTACCCCTCGCCTTTGGGGCGAGGGAACCTCCGATTAACGAGTTAAACTGGTCATGCGAACCCAATGTGCGGTGTGCGTGTGTTCTGTTTTGAAATGGGGGTTTTGGATATATCGGGAGCCACGCAGAGTTTTTACGGGGGTCCCGCTACCCGGATAGCGGGCTGGGGGTCAAGGGGGCTAGCAGCCCCCTTGCGGGGTTTGGGGCAGCGCCCCGGCCCGAAATTTTTTTTGAGGGGGAGAGTGTGGCGGAGTATGTGTATGTGTACATTTGTATACATATGTATATATATACATGTATATATAAATAAAGGGGAAAAGGGCATCCAAAGGATGCGTGGGGCAGCACCTTGGGCGCTGTGCGCTTAGGTGCTGTGCGCTCAGGCGCAAGCGCGCCACGTGTCGGCACGTGGGCGCTTTGCGCATGAGCGCTGCGCGCAGGTGCGCAAGCGCGCCACGTGTAGGCACGTGGGCGCTTTGCGTCCTTGCGCAAGCGCGCAGGTGCGCAAGCGCGCGCGCCACGTGTCGGCACGCGGGCGCTTTGCGCACTTGCGCAAGCGCGCAGGTGCGCAAGCGCGCGCCACGTGTCGGCACGCGGGCGCTTTGCGCACTTCCCCAAGCGCTTAGGTGCGCAAGCGCGCGCGTGCTACGTGTCGGCACGCGGGCGCTTTGCGCACTTGCGCAAGCGCGCTGGTGCGCAAGCGCGCGCGCCACGTGTCGGCACACGGGCGCTTTGCGCACTTGCGCTGCGCGCTGCTAAAACAAATTTCTCAGAAGAGAAATCAGAGAGGAGTTGAACTCCTGAGTGTGTGTTTTCTCTTTTTTTTTTTTTGGGGTTTAGTGAACGATGTTCTTCTTTCTCCTGTTGCTTGCTGGATCTTGAAGATCAAGAGATGTGAAATCTCAAAATCTCTTCTTTTTCAGATCTAATGATAGATCCAAGTTCCCCTTTGTGGGTTTTGTGGTGAAAAACTAATTTGTTTTGAAAAAGGAAGAGTAAAACTCTTGATTTAATTCAAGAGAAAGAAGAAGGTTTTGGAACCTTGAAGATGGAAGAAAGAGCTCAGCTCTGAGACCTTTTTTTTTTTGGAGAGAGAAAAAAAGTTATGAGATATTTTCATTATCTTTGCCTTTATAGGCCATACATTTTACACATAGCCCCTTGGGCTTCACAAAATGGCATTTTGCCTATTTCATGGCTCATGTGCCATTTCTTTTTGCACATAAGTCATGGGCTTTACAAGAATTTGGCTTTATGCCCATTTTCTTACATTTATCCATAAAATAAAATAAAAGAAAATGCAACAAGATTATTTATTACAAAAATTTTATCTTGGCGTGGAGGAGGCCGGCCGCTTCATGTTCGGGCTCGACTCGGGCATGGGCCCACTGGGTCTGGGCTTGGGCCCACTTGGCTTGGGGTTGACTTGGATTTTGACTTGGCCAACCGGGGTGTAAATTTTTACCCCACCAAATTGCCCCCCATCAATAAATGCACACCACATATGTGGGTCGTGTGCATGAAATTGATGGATCTTCTTTCGCGTGGAGGCGACTTGATTTGGTTCCCACCTTTTGGGAAGCTGGCACTGCCCTTTTTACGACATGGACGGTCGGTTCTGCCCTTTTAGCGACGTGGACGGTCGGTTCTGCCCTTTTTGCGACGTGGACGGTCGGTGCTGCCCTTTTAGCGACGTGGACGGTCGGTGCTGCCATTTTAGCGACGTGGACGGTCGATGCTGCCCTTTTAGCGACGTGGACGGTCGGTGCTGCCCTTTTTGCGACTTGGACGGTCGGTGCTGCCATTTTAGCGACGTGGACGGTCGATGCTGCCATTTTAGCGACGTGGACGGTCGGTGCTGCCATTTTAGCGACGTGGACGGTCGATGCTGCCATTTTAGCGACGTGGACGGTCGATGCTTGATTTGACTTGCTCTGCTTCTTGCAGTGTCAGGGGTAGACTTGACTTGCTCCGCTTCTTGCGGTGTCGAGATTGGATTCTGACTTGCTCCGCTTTCTGTGGCGTCGGAATGGAAGTTGACTTGTTGATTTTGATTTGGGTTGACATCAGCATCGCTATACTGGAATATGGTACCAGGAGCGAATCATCATCTGTCATGGAGAGGATTTTGGGATTTTGGTTTTTGTTTGGCATCTGCATTGCTGCACTGGAATAATGCCAGGAGCAACTCATCATTTGCCCCGAGAGGATTTGGGAGAAATTAGGATTGTTTTACGCCCGTGGATTGTATACGGTTTTGCAGGATGTATGATCCAGACCGTAGGGCCGGAAAAATTTCGGGACTTTGTCGGCGTCTGCATCGCTGCACTGGAATATGGTACCAGGAACGACTCATCATTCGCCGTTGGGGTATGGGATTTGGAATTTGGTTGGCGTCTGCATCGCTGCACTGGAATATGGTACCAGGAGCGACTCATCATTCGCCACTTGGGGATTGGGGGAGCGAATTTGGTTGGCGTCTGCATTGCTGCACTGGAATGTAGTACCAGGAGCGACTCATCATTCGCCTCTTGGTGCATGGGGATTGGGGAGCGATGGCTTAGGAGACAGGTTTAGATCCCTACCACCTAAGACTTTTCAATTTTATGGGCCGTGAGGGTCCCATAACGGTATTTTCTCCCTGCGAGTCGTAAGGATCCCGCAGGTGTATGTTCTCCTTAGGAGTCGTGGGGACTCCTAAGTGTGTTTTTCCTTCGTGAGTCGTAAGGATCCCACGAAGGTTTGTTCTCCTTATGTATCGTGAGGACACATGAGTGGGTCTTCTCAATAGAGCATAATTCCAAAGGCGGAGACCAGCCGCGTGACTGGTGATTACGGTGGGGCTTGAGGGTGATGAGAATTATTTGAGCCCGTGGATTGTATACGGTAGTCAATTTGGGGACCAACCGTAGGGCCGGGAGAATTTTGAGAAATTGGATTTTGGTTGGCGTCTGCATCGCTGCACTGGAATATGGTACCAGGAGCGACTCATCATTCGCCGTTTGGGGACTTGGAATTTGGATCTTGTTTGGCATCAGCATTGCTGCACTGGAATAATGCCAGGAGCAACTCATCATTTGCCTTGGGAGGACTTGGGATTTGGGTTTTTGGTCGGCATCAGCACCGCTAACACTGAAGCGAAATGCCAGGAGTGACTCATCATTTGCCTTTGCCCGTTGGGGAACGATGGCTTAGGAGATAGGTTTGGGTCCCTACCACCCAAGGCTTTTCAATTTTATGGGCCGTGAGGGTCCCATAAAAGCATTTTCTCCCTACGAGTCGTAAGGATCCCGCAGGTGTATTTTCTCCTTAGGAATCGTGAGGATTCCTAAGTGTGTTGCTCCTTTGTGAGTCGTAAGGATCTCACGCAGGGGTTTTCTCCTCGCAAGGTCGAGAGGGCTTTGCGAGTGTATTTCATCTCTTTTCACGAGTTTGCGCCCTTTCGGGTTTTCACAGACTCGCCGGTAGTCCTGCTGTTTTTACTCACGGAGCCCTTTCGGGTTTTCATCCGTGCCCGTTTTGCTTGTGGACATACCGTTTATTTGTTCTTTTTTTTTTTTTTTTGGCCGCTGGTGGGACTTTAAAGTAGTCTCACCGGCAGGATTTGGGAGAAATAGGGGTCATTTACGCCCGTGGATTGTATACGGTTTTGCAGGATGTCTGATCCAGACCGTAGGGCTGATGTGCTCAATTCGCCTGCGACTTGGAGCATTCATGTGTAGTATTTCTTGAGATATCGTCCATTGATGGGTGGCATGGGCCTTTCTCCCTCTGCACTTATTAGTTGGTAGGATCCTCCGTCGAACACTTTCTCGATGACGTATGGTCCTTCCCAGTTTGGCTCGAATTTTCCCTTGGCATGTCGATTGGGGATGATCGGTCTTTTGAGGACCAACACTAATTCACCTTTCTTGAAAGCGCGGAGACGGGTTATCTTGTCATAGGCCCGTGACATTTGGGCTCGGTATAGCTCCAGATTTTGCTGCACCGCGAGCCTCTTTTCTTCGAGGGCATCGAGTTCTTCAAGTCGAAGGAGCACGTTTTCTTCCTCCGTCAACTCATGTTGGACGGCCATTCTTAAGCTTGGGACTTCGACTTCGAGGGGGAGGACCGCTTCCACTCCGAAGAGCAATGAGTATGGAGTGGACTGTGTTGGAGTACGGTGCGTGGTACGATATGCCCACAACGCCTCATGAAGTTTGAGATTCCAGTCTCTCTTGTTGGCTGAAGCATTTTTCCTCAGGAGCTTGCATAGAGTCTTATTGAAGGCTTCGGCTAGCCCATTGGCCCTTGGATTATAGATGGAGAAATATCTCCAGTCTATCTTATGCTGGGTAGCGAACTTTGAGACATTGAAGCTCTTGAAAGAAGGCCCGTTGTCAGAAATGATTCTTCTTGGTGTACCGAAGCGGTATAGAATATTATGCTCGAAGAATGCCAGAATATCTTTTGTCTTGACTTCTTTTAGCGGGACAGCTTCAGCCCATCTGGAGAAGTAGTCTGTCGCAGCCAGTATGAACCGGTGGCCTTTGGATGACGGAGGATCAATTGGACCAACAATGTCGGTGCCCCAGACTTCGAAGGGCCACGACGCCACTGTAGGATGCAATGGATTGGGATGCTTGTGAATAAAATCACCGTGAATTTGGCAGATATAACATTTCTTTGCATGCTCTCCGCAATCCCGTATCATGGTGGGCCAGTAATACCCAAGCCGTTTAATTTGCAGTCGCATCTTGGGGCCAGATTGGTGAGCACCGCAAACGCCTGAGTGAACTTCTTTCATGACTTTTTGGGCTTCGGCCGATGACAGGCACCTGAGCCAGAGTTGGTCATATGACCTGCGGTATAACGTGTCATTTACAAACACGTATCGGAGAGCTCTCTTCTTCAGCTGAATCCTCGCAGATTTTTCTTCGGGCAGCCTGTCGTATCGGAGGTACTCTATGAAGGGTTCTCTCCAATCGGGCTCGTCTTGGATGATCGAAGCTTCTTCGGCAGGACTGCTCTTCTGTTCCGCGCTTTCCTCTTCTCGTAGAGAGACTGGGGGTAGAATTTGTCGGCTCCTGACTGTGATCAGAATTTCGTCCATGTCAGGATCAGCCAGCTCCTTGGCTAGGCGAGCGAGTATATCGGCTTTTCCGTTCAATGCTCTAGGGACTCTTGTTAGTTCGATATGAGTGAACCGTTTCATGAGTTCCACCACCCGGCTTCTGTACCGAGCCAACTCGGGTTTGTATATCTTATAGTCGCCGCTTACTTGGTTGACGACGAGCTGGGAGTCACCGTAAACTCGTAGCCGACGGATTTCCATTTCTATGGCGAGCTCCAAACCAGCTATCAGAGCTTCATACTCAGCTTCATTGTTTGTCCGAGGCTCGGTGAGAGCGAAAGAACGCCGTAGGGTTCCCATTGATGGTGTGATGAATACCAATCCTATCCCTGCTTTTATCTCCGGGACACTTGATTTACTGGAGGTCCTTATCGATGAGGCCCCATCGAAGTAGAGCTCCCAACATGGCTCGTCATTCTCTAGGTGTAGCACTTTGTTCGTCGGGTAACTCGCAATTGAGTGGTGACCCTTCTGGTATGGGATGAGCAGCGAGAAAGTCTGCAAGAGCTTGCCCTTTTACTGCTTTCTGAGGAGTATAAACTATGTCAAACTCAAGTAGCATGACAGCCCATCTTGCCATTCTGCCGGCTAGGCTTGCTCTGGTCATCAAGTGCTTGAGCGGGTCGACCTTGGAGATTAGCATAACCCGGTGAGCCAGCAGATAGTGCCTCAGCTTCTTCACAGCAAATATTAGAGCCAGGCATTGCTTTTCGATTGGGGAATAGTTGTGTTCCGCCCCGACTAGAGTTCGACTGAGGTAGTAGAGGGCATTTTCTTTTCCATCCTCGTTATTCTGGGCAAGGAGCGCACCGAGTGACTCGTCCAGCGCGGCAGTGTAGAGAATCAGCGGTTTATTTGGAATGGGAGCGGCCAGCACTGGAGGGTGCAACAAGTACCGTTTGATGCTTTCGAACGCTGCTTGACATTCAGCATCCCAGATAAAAGGAGCTCCTTTCTTCATGAGCTTCGAGAAGGGCCTACATTTCCCCGATAAATTTGAGATAAACCTCCGTATATAAGCAAGCTTGCCTTGAAAAGATCTTAGCTGCGTCAGACTCTTCGGAGGGGGCATCTCCATGATGGCCTTTATCTTTGATGGGTCAACTTCGATCCCTCGATGTCGGACTATGAAGCCCAGGAATTTTCCCGATGACACGCCAAAAGCGCATTTCAGAGGATTCATCTTCAGGTCAAATTCCCTCAGTCTGGTGAGAACGGTCCTAAGATCCTGGATATGATCGGCCTTGGTTTTAGTCTTAACGACCAGATCATCAACATAACATTCGACGACTTTATGAATTAGGTCATCGAAGATATTGGTCATTGCCCTTTGATATGTAGCACCTGCGTTCTTCAATCCGAACGGCATCACCTTGTAGCAATATATTCCGATCGGAGTTCGAAATGCTGTGTGCTTCTCATCCTCAGGCGACATCTTGATCTGATTATATCCAGACGAGCCATCCATAAAAGTGAACAGCTCGTAATTTGAGGTGTCATCGACCATCATTTCCATGACCGGTAGCGGGAAGTCGTCTTTAGGACATGCCTTGTTGAGGTCCCTGAAATCGACACAAACTCGGATCTGCCCATTTTTCTTCTTCACTGGGACTATGCATGCGATCCAGTCTGCATATTTCTCTTCCCTGATAAAGCCGGCATCGATGAGTTTCTTGGTTTCCTCGATGACCTTTTCTTCCAACTCCCTTCTCATTCTTCGAGGAGCTTGTTTGACTGGCTTAGCATCAGGAGATATAGCCAGCTTATGCACGGCTACCTCAGGAGAAAGGCCAGGCATTTCTTTGTACGTCCACGCGAAGCAGTCGACGAACTCACGCAGCAGGGCAATTATCTGCTCTTTCATTTCCTCCGACAAGAGTGAGCTGATGTAGGTCGGCCTTGGATTATCGGGCGTTCCTAAGTCAATCTCGGCTAGCTCATCAAAGGTTGCTTGTCCGCCATCTTCGAGCTCTTGAGGAGCTTCTTCTGGCTCGGCTATCTCGTCATCATCATTTGATCTTTCGCTGGCTTCACCAACATGGATCATGTAGCACGCTTTGGAATCAGGTTGAATGTAGCCTATGCCCCGTCTATCTGGAATTCGTCCATCGATGAGTGCTCGGACCTGGGGCGGATACCATAGCCCTTCGTAAAACTTTTCTTCGGACTCCGTTTGATATAACCGGCATCCGTACTTCTTAAAGTATTCCCGCATCTTGGGCGCATAGTATCTGGGATTGAGGACGGCTCTTATACCTCTCTCATAGGGAAGGCACGCGACAGAAAGATCGTCCGGGTGCACAACGGGGTTTGACTTGTAAAACAGGATGCCCTTCTGTCCATTTTTCCTCCCGGGCACGTAGAAAGTTTTCAGCTGGTCCACGGTAGAAACTGACAATGCGTCGAGCTATTTGCACATCCGTTCCGGCACCCTTGTGATAGCCAGGGACCCTTCTGCGACTTCGAAGGTCTCTCGTAGTTTCGCTTGCTGCATGGGGGGTCGATCTGCACAGCTGTCGCACGGCAGGTCCTCTTCTTCTGACTCTTCAGTGTCACTGCCAAGATGAGGGCGGACTTTGCTGCTAGATGGGCCTTCAGTAACAGATTCGTCCGTATCGCTGCCGAAATGAGGGCGAGTTTGGCGGAAGGACGGGCTTCCAGCGTCGGACTCATCAGTGTCGCTGCCGAAATGCGGGCATACTTGGGTATTTTTGCTTTTGAAAGTGATAGCCGGCGCAGATTTGCTTTTGAGTCTTGGGGCCGTTCTATCCTCAGTCAGTTGTGGCTTAGCATTTTGGTGGTTCGTAAAGTACCGAGAATCTTCATAGCGGACTTCATGCACACCGAACGGTTGGATGTCTCCGTCAATGCGTCTTTCTTCGCCATTTTTAGTATATTTCATGCATTGATGGAGAGTTGACGGAATGATGCCATAATCGTGGAGCCATGGCCGCCCCAAGAGAATCTTATAAGACGTGTCGGCGTCGATCACGTATATCTTAGCTTCAGTTTGCAGATCCCCGAATTTGATTGGCAAAGCTATAGACCCTAGAACTTGCTGGCAATTTTGGTTGAACCCTTGAATGACAATCCTTTCCCTCGACAGGTGTCGGACGTCCATTGACAAACTCTTCAGAGTTCGCAAGTTCATGATGTTCACTGAGGACCCCGGATCAATCAATATACGATTAATTCGATCTCCGTCGCTGTACCCGGTCACGTAAAGCGGCCGATTATGCTCAGCCGTTCCCAGTAGCAAGTCTTCATCCTTAAATATGACTGCGGCGGCATGCAAAGCGTGCTGGGCTTCTTTCATATTAATTTCCGCAAAGTGAGCCTGATACCGCTCGGGGTTTTGTAGAGCATGGATGAGAACATCTCTAAGCTCTTTAGATAGGACCAAGGCGTCGTAGATGCTCAGGAGAGACGGAAGCTTCCGGAGATGTGCCAAGACATTATAGTCCACCGAGGAAGGACTTATGTTTTCATCAATCGGTTCTCTGCCATCTTCTTCATTAGCGACTTGTTTTTCCTTCCCTTTTGGGGCGTTGCCCTGATTTGGCGGTAGAGCCCTGCCGCTTCTAAGCTGGATTTGATTGGCCGTTGTGGCGAGCTCCTCATCCTCTTCAGGAAAACAGAGCTCATCCTCGGAGTCACTGCCAAGATGGATGGCGTAGCAGGTCACTACTGGGATTTCTTCATTGGAGTCTTCTTCTAACTCCTCCAGAATTTCAGCCGCTTGTACAGGGAAGAACTCATTCAATTGAATCAATGTTCTTTCCTTTTGTTCATATTCTTCAAGGGAATCGATATATTTTTGAATGGTCGATCTCCCTTCAGACTCTTTTTCGCGCCGAGCTGCACTTTTCTTCTTCTTGAGCTTCTTGGATTTTGAGCCTGATGGAGCCGCATTGGCGGCTGGACTGGTAGGCTTCTTCTGTCCTTCCCATTCCATCCTGGGCTCTTTCTGAAGCATCTTTAGCATCTTCTTCGTCTTATTAGATATGTGTGTACTCCACAGAGGCCGCGATGAGTCCGTTTCACTTCTCAGGGCAGCGGGTTTGGCTGTCTGCTCCCAGAAGGCTTCAGTTTCTGTCTGTATAATGTTGGTGGTTGCAACTTGATTGTTCACCAATACACTTTTGGACAGCTCGATTTCTCCAGCCTTGTACTGCTTCTCGACCCAGTCTTTGAAGATATAGCAATCCTCGATCGCATGGCTCACTACTCGGTGGTACGGGCAATACAGAGGATTGTCGGTCATTTTTGCTTCTTGGGGTCTTTTCGACTCCGGCAATTGTAGGCCGTTGTTCAAGGCATCTTTAAATATCTTGCGAACCTTGTCCCTTCTGAAAGAGTAAACCTTGTTCTTTTTCTCCTCTAGGGTGGGCCCATCTCCTCCCAGCAATGGCTTTCGAGACCGGTTAGTTTTGGATTCGCCCGCCCTTCGCTTTTCTTCATTTTCGGACGCATTGAAGACATTGGTACTGCTGGAACTCCCACTTCTACGGTTGTCGTCCCGCTTGCTTTTCCAGGTTTTGTCTCTCTGAGAGTCCGGCGGGGACTCTTGCTTCGAGCGTTCCAGCATCTGGACTTTCTTGGTTAGCTCCTGAAATGTCTTGAGGCCCGCTGTACACAAGAATGGGACCATCCAATTGCTGAGGTTCCCAATAAGAAGGCTGATGGACTGGTCCTGCTCCAGCGGCGGTTCGCACTTGACCGTGAGATTACGCCATCGGGCGATAAAGTCAGTGTTGCTTTCATTCCTCCCCGGCTTGGTCCTCACAAGGTCGGCAATGGAGATTTTATCACTGACGCTCATGAACCTTTGCCGGAACAGAGACTCCATTTGGGCAAAGGTAATGATGGACCCGTCTGGTATGCTCGCGTACCAGTCGAAAGCGACACCGGTCAGTCTGTTGACAAACTGACGAAGAAGGAGCGCGTCATTGCCCCCTGTATTTCCACATGATGCTTTGAAGTGGGCAACGTGCTGATTTGCATTCCCCGTTCCATCAAATCTTCCGAACTTAGGAATGACGTAGCCGCTTGGGAACTCAATCAGATCGTACTGCGCGGGGTATGGCCGCCCACTACTGCCGATTTCTTTCTGAGCTTCAGCTTCGGCCACCAATGTTTTAACCTTGCTGGTGACCAAATCCATTATCCGATCCTGTGTTAGCGGGATAGTGCTATCTGGGGCCAAGGCATCCCCAGAAGCGGAGTGTGGCTGGCTTTCATGTGGCTCGACCAGTCTTGGACCCGAAGGAACAGGCATTGGCTGTCTCGGATTGTCATCACCCGGCTGATTACCAGCGGCTTGTGCTTGATTGGGAGGCGCTCGAGCAATTTGAGCCGTAAGCTGCATCACCACGTTCGTTAAGTCGTCAATCTTCGAATAGAGCTTGGCCATCTCTTTATCTTTGCTCCTGAGCTGTTTTCGAAGCTCTTGAAGCAGCTCTTGCTCCGCAGTCCTGGGGCGGAAAGTCGGCTCTTCCTCGCTGTTCGAGCTTGACTCTGCATGGACCGAGGGGTCTTTCTGCCTATCATCCTCATCGAGAGGGTTTCCTTCATCCAGCGGGGGCGGCTGTTCTTGGGCGGCGGCAACCACATTCAGGCTAGATTGGGCTTGGGATGTGGTGGCCCCGTCCTTGCTTTTGCTGCGAAGGTTGTCGCTGGGGCGCCCGCCCGCCATATAGACCGTATGGATGATATATCCGGCTGTCTTTCTGTCATTGGCGGCTGATTTCACGGCTCGTTGTCTTGACCCCCTTGCTTCGGTAGCTGGTAGTCGATTGAAGGCGGCTAGCCTAACCAGGTTCTTGAATAGTGCTGGCGCTTCTTTTCTGGGTTTGCCCCGCTGCTTTCGTGCGGCACAGAGTGCTTGATAGACTCTTGAAGAGACAGTGTCATACTTTTTATGTTGGGGCCGGGACACATCTCTTTGCAGCACTGTTCGGACCGCTGTCTTCTTGATTTTGGCGGTCGTGGCATTTTTCTGAAACCACTTCAGAGGCTCGAAGGAATTGCTGATTCTTATGTCCGACTCAGCCGTCGTCGCAGGGCAACCCTGCACTTGGAACTTCACACGATTCCATTTGGTCGAAGCCCTGGCCCTCTTGTTAGCTCGATACCTGAGCCGCTTCTGCCTTAACTTTTCTGTTCTAAGCGCCTGGCAGACTTTGGCTTTTCGGGAAGACACCGCAGACTGGGCGATGGAGGGCTTTGTAGTTACGCTCGATTGTGCATTTGTTGGAGTCATCGCCTGAGCTCGTCCGTGACATTTGATGTTGCCCTTCGCACCGGAAGTCTTGCCCCCAGCTAGAACGCCACGGAGTCGTTCAGACAACCTCTTAAGTTTCGGTTGTGGTGCCTTAGCAATCACAACATTCGGCCTCTTGCTCCTTGGGACTGGCTTGGCCACCTGTTCCGTCGGGATTTCCGCCAGATGAGCGCTTCCGGCAGGGTAGATGATGACGGAGCCAAACTGGCGGGGAGGTTCCTCCCACTGTCGACTGAGGCTCGCGGGGAGAACCACACGAGCGTTGATCTTGACCACGTACGGAATCGGGGTCACGTTGGAAGCTGAGTTCGTCTTGGGAGACATTGTCGTCGAAATTTGATTGCTGCACGAAAAGAAAACATCATTTCAGTATAGGCAATCGGTATGTGTATTGATTGAGTTCGCATGAACGTTTAACCCGAAATATGGATGGAGAGATTAGTCCCACCGGGCGTGCCAGAATCTGTAGGGTGTTTTTCGTCACCCCATTGAGATGGGAATACGCGCGCGCTTGTCAGGCGTACTACAGATTCCCCCTGCCTAGGGTAGGCCGGGGTTTAATGATTGTGGGGATCCGAATCTCCGGCAGCCGCGGACTAAACTGCCGTTAATTACCCCTCGCCTTTGGGGCGAGGGAACCTCCGATTAACGAGTTAAACTGGTCATGCGAACCCAATGTGCGGTGTGCGTGTGTTCTGTTTTGAAATGGGGGTTTTGGATATATCGGGAGCCACGCAGAGTTTTTACGGGGGTCCCGCTACCCGGATAGCGGGCTGGGGGTCAAGGGGGCTAGCAGCCCCCTTGCGGGGTTTGGGGCAGCGTCCCGGCCCGAAAATTTTTTTGAGGGGGAGAGTGTGGCGGAGTATGTGTATGTGTACATTTGTATACATATGTATATATATACATGTATATATAAATAAAGGGGAAAAGGGCATCCAAAGGATGCGTGGGGCAGCACCTTGGGCGCTGTGCGCTTAGGTGCTGTGCGCTCAGGCGCAAGCGCGCCACGTGTCGGCACGTGGGCGCTTTGCGCATGAGCGCTGCGCGCAGGTGCGCAAGCGCGCCACGTGTAGGCACGTGGGCGCTTTGCGCCCTTGCGCAAGCGCGCAGGTGCGCAAGTGCGCGCGCCACGTGTCGGCACGCGGGCGCTTTGCGCACTTGCGCAAGCGTGCAGGTGCGCAAGCGCGCGCCACGTGTCGGCAAGCGGGCGCTTTGCGCACTTCCCCAAGCGCTTAGGTGCGCAAGCGCGCGCGCGCCACGTGTCGGCACGCGGGCGCTTTGCGCACTTGCGCAAGCGCGCTGGTGCGTAAGCGCGCGCGCCACGTGTCGGCACACGGGCGCTTTGCGCACTTGCGCTGCGCGCTGCCAAAACAAATTTCTCAGAAGAGAAATCAGAGAGGAGTTGAACTCCTGAGTGTGTGTTTTTTTTTTTTTTTTTTGGGGTTTAGTGAACGATGTTATTCTTCCTCCTGTTGCTTGCTGGATCTTGAAGATCAAGAGATGTGAAATCTCAAAATCTCTTCTTTTTCAGATCTAATGATAGATCCAAGTTCCCCTTTGTGGGTTTTGTGGTGAAAAACTAATTTGTTTTGAAAAAGGAAGAGTAAAACTCTTGATTTAATTCAAGAGAAAGAAGAAGGTTTTGGAACCTTGAAGATGGAAGAAAGAGCTCAGCTCTGAGACCTTTTTTTTTTTGGAGAGAGAAAAAAAGTTATGAGATATTTTCATTATCTTTGCCTTTATAGGCCATACATTTTACACATAGCCCCTTGGGCTTCACAAAATGGCATTTTGCCTATTTCATGGCTCATGTGCCATTTCTTTTTGCACATAAGCCATGGGCTTTACAAGAATTTGGCTTTATGCCCATTTTCTTACATTTATCCATAAAATAAAATAAAAGAAAATGCAACAAGATTATTTATTACAAAAATTTTATCTTGGCGTGGAGGAGGCCGGCCGCTTCATGTTCGGGCTCGACTCGGGCATGGGCCCACTGGGTCTGGGCTTGGGCCCACTTGGCTTGGGGTTGACTTGGATTTTGACTTGGTCAACCGGGGTGTAAATTTTTACCCCAACACGAGGTTCTCGTCAGCCAATTCTTTAGCGAGCTTGGCTAATGCATCCGCTTTGCTGTTTTCCGCGCGCGGTATGCTTTTCAAAGTATAGGAGGGAATTTGGGTCAATAGTTGCTGCACCTTTTCGCCGTACTTCACCAGCTCTGGATTGCACGTTTGGTAATCGCCGTTTACTTGACTAACGACCAGCTGGGAGTCTCCATATATGAGGAGGTTTTCAATTCCCATGTCGATGGCGATCTCGAGGCCTGCTATCAAAGCTTCGTATTCGGCTTCATTGTTTGTCCTCGGCTCTGTTAGGGAGAAAGTGAAGCGCATTATCCTTCCTTGTGGAGTTACAAAGATGATTCCTACCCTCGATTTGATTATAGGGGTACTTTGTTTGCGCTTCTTCACGGAGGATGCTCCATCGAAATAAAGCTCCCATCGGGTGTCACCACCCTCGATCGCATCAAACACAAGTTCGTCTGGAAGGTCGCAATTCAGAGGAGAATCGGCGGGTATCGGATGCTCGGCGAGGAAGTCGGAGATGGCCTGGCCTTTCACTGCCTTGAGAGGTTGATACGTTATCGAGAACTCCATCAAGAGCAGGGCCCATTTAGCGAGTCGTCCCGTCAATATGGCCTTTGACATTAAATATTTAAGAGGGTCCCCACCTTCGAAATGAGGCGGACCTCATGCGCCAACGCATAGTGTCTGAGCTTTGTTATCGCAAAGATCAATGCCAGGCAGTGTTTTTCAATGGGGGAGCAGTTGCTTTCTGCCCCCAGTAGAACTCGACTTAAGTAGTAGAGTGCTCTTTCCTTTCCTTGGCCGTTCTCTTGCGCCCATAATGCACCTAAGGAACCTTCGAGGGCGGTTTTATAAAGAATGAGGGGATTTCCCTTGACCGGAGCAGCCAACACTGGCGGGTTCTGCAGGTATTGCTTGATCTCGTCTAGCGCGCTTTGGCATTTTTGGTCCCAGACGAACGGGGTTCCCTTCTTCATCAGGTGGCTGTAAGGACGGCACTTGCCTGAAAGGTTGGCTATAAATCGCCGTATATACGCGAGCTTCCCTTGGAGAGACCGCAGCTGTTTGAGAGTCCTTGGCGGAGGCATTTCCATGATCGCCTTGATCTTCGACGGATCTATCTCAATACCTCGTTGTCGGACGATGAATCCCAGGAATTTGCCCAAGGAAACTCCGAATGCACACTTGAGAGGGTTCACCTTCAAGTTGTATTGTCGAAGGCGTTGAAATACGGTCTTCAGATGCTCGAGATGTTCCTCATATGATTTGCTTTTAACCACGAGATCGTCAATATAGCATTTGACGATTTCGTGTATAAGGTCATCAAAGATCTGCGTCATGGCTCTCTGATAAGTGGCACCGGCGTTCTTTAGACCAAAAGGCATCACCTTGTAGCAGAATATACCCAAAGGAGTCCTGAAGGCGGTGTGCTTCTGGTCTTCGGGATGCATCTTTATCTGATTATACCCTGACGAGCCGTCCATGAAGGAGAAAACCTCATGAGTGGACGTATTGTCTATCATCAGTTCGGTGACTGACACTGGGAAATCGTCCTTCGGGCAGGCTTTATTGAGATCCCGGAAGTCTACGCATATGCGCACTGTCCCATTTTTCTTCATCACCGGGACGATGTTGGTGATCCATTTAGGATATTGAACCTCCTGGATAAAGCCGGAGTCGATCAGCTTCTTGACCTCAGCATTGATGCTCATCTCAAGCTCGAGCCGCATTCTTCTTGGTGCCTGCTTGACTGGCTTGACGTCCGGGGATATTGCCAATTTGTGCACAGCAATTTCTGGATCTAGTCCTGACATTTCGGAATAGTTCCATGCGAAGCAATCTCTATGCTGTACAAGCAAGTCTTTTAATGAAGTCACCCCTTCTTCAGATAGCAGCTCGCTAATGAATGTCGGTCGCGGGTCATTCGCCGTTCCCAACTCAATTTTCTTGAGGTTATCTGCAGTGGTATGTATTCCATCTTCCAGCTCTTTCGGTGCTGGCGGAAATTCTGAGATCACCTCGTTGCAGTTGTTTTCGAAGCACCAGGGAAGGTCATCCACGTTCTCGGGCTCTTCTTTTGATATTGTTATTATGTGACAAGTACAAATTCGCTTCCAATTCCAATATGGAACTGGTTCTTCTTTCGTAGCCTTGGGTTCGTGCTTTTGTGGCGGCGCTACCCTCCAATTGTCGGACAGAGCGAACTTGCCAAGCTGATATTGATCTTCGACCCAATTCTTGAAGGTGAAGCAGTCTTCGAGAGGGTGCCCTATCACTCGGTGATAAAAGCAATAGTCTGGGTTCGAGACTTCGCCTGCTTGTTCGGGGTGTTTAGACTCCGGCAGCGTAAGCATCTGATATTTTAGAGCGAGGTCAAGTATTTTCTTCGTCTTTGTTCCCGCCGAAAATTTCTGCGCAGAAGAGTCCAAGGTATCAAATGGCAACGATATGCTTAAGGAAATGCGAACCAATATCTTCCGACCTATATTTTGATAAACTCGCGAAGGAGGAACTGTTAAATTCTGATGATATTGGAAGTATCTCGAAAAACCCTTCGATTTGATATATTATGGGACTCATAATTCATCCGGGATCAAAAGTTATGAGGCATCACGTGTCCACACGTGATGGACCTTTAAGAACCCGCTGGAGGAGTTAAAAGATATAATAAAAACACAGAAAAGACCCCAATGGGGCATCACGTGCTCACACGTGACCATGGGTCACGTGCAGACACGTGATGGGCTCTTAAGGCCTCTAAAATAATGAATAGAATTAAATTCTAAAATCTGTACCCTGATTAAAAATCAGAAGTTACCTCAATGAGGTATCACGTGCTCACACGTGACCAATGGTCACGTGTTGACACGTGATGGTTAAAACAACAACATAAATAAGCGGCTGTTAAAGGAACCAATTTGGGGGTCACGTGCTCACACGTGACCAAGGGTCACGTGCCAGCACGTGATAGGCTTTGAAAGCCTTACAGTTTAATAGAATTAAAATTCTAAATTTCTCTAAAATCTTTCGAAATAGAATTAAAATTCTAAATTTCTCTAAATCTTTCCAAATGGAAAAGGATTATGGGGACCGTTGGATTAAAAATCCAATGGAGATTAAAGATCACCAATTTATGGAAAGATTTGATATCAGAAAAGATTTCCCTAAAATCTCACCAAAAATAACAAACAGAATATTTTTGAATTTAAAATCCAACGGTGAATAAAATTCACTGAATGATCTAAAGGATCATATTAATTATGAAATCAAATCAAATCTTTCAATGAGAGATTTGCTAAACAAATTGATTCTCTTCCTTCTCCTATAAATAGGAGCAAAGAAAAGAAGAGAAGGGGACCTTTTTTTGGAGAGAAAAACAGAGGGAGGAGAATTAAATTCTCAAGAGGGAAGAAAAGAAAGGAGAATTTAATTCTCAACAAAGAAAACCCTAGGTGAGAAAAGAAAGGGAATCAAAATTTCAAATAGAGAATTTAATTCTCAAAATCCAAGAGTTTAACTCTTATACAAAAAAGAACTTAGTTCTTCTTCTGGTTGAAGATCTGCACAGAGCACATCTCCCCATAAGTTGAGAATTTAATTCTCATCGGGTCGAGATCCTGCCATGCAGATCCTAAACTTAGAAGGGGAATTGAGTTTTGAGAATTTAATTCTCCTAAAACAAAACTAGGGTTTAACCCTAATCAAGAATTTAATTCTTTTACATATCTGGGAATTTAATTCCTTTAAAAAGAAATCAGGGTTTTATCCTAAATAAGAATTTAATTCTTTCACAATAGAAATTTAATTCCTCCAAAATCATAATTAGGGTTTAACCCTACAGAGAATTCAATTCTTAAAAGATCTCTGTTCATGAAAAGAACTAGGGTCACATGCCCCCACGTGACCCTTGAAAAGATCCCTGAAGAAAAGAAGCTTTGAGGCAATACCTCACGTGCTCCCACGTGACTCCCAAAACGCAGAAAGAAAAAGCAAAGGAAATGAAAGCTTTGGGCGCTCTCACGTGTTATCACGTGACCCCTCAGCAAATGCTTTAACAATTGGCGCACAGATCCCCATCACGTGCCAACACGTGATGCTCTAAAATAAAAATAAAAGTGTTTAACACTTATTCGCAGATTTGAGGAGAAAACAAAAGGAGATCTGGCTCCACATTTAGGGCGCCCTCACGTGTCCCCACGTGAACCCTAACAAATCCCTTTAATATCCAATGGATGGATGCCTATCACGTGCCCACACGTGATGGCCAGGAAATGAAACGTGTTTAACACTTAATTGCAGAACGAAGAAAAAGGATCTGGTCCCCCCTTTGGGCGCTCTCACGTGTCCACACGTACCCCCTCTGTCTTTAGTGTTTAACACAAATTTGGGGATTATATTTCCAGTGTTTAACACTGATTGTTTCTAGTGTTTAGCACTAAATTAAATATTATATTTCCAGTGTTTAACACTGATTGTCTTTTAGTGTTTAACACTAATTTGAGAGTTCTATCTCCAGTGTTTAACACTGTTGTTCTCTAATTGTTTAACACTAGTTTTAGCCAAATTGGCTAATTTTCCAGAGTCAAAAGTCTCTCATCCAAATGAATCTCAAAATTGAGGAAATCAAAGACAAAATGTTGTCAGAGCCCCAAAACCTCTGTTTAGCATTGCTGAATGACGAGGGGCTGAACCCAGACAAATGTCTAATGGCCCAAAGGGCCAATATTTCAAATATAATTGGACTTAGCCCAAACTGGCCATAAATCCTGAAATTAAATTGACTGAGCACAGCTGCTCTCTTAAAAATCAATTTACATCCGGTTCAAGGGTACATCTCCGAACTCCTTTGACTCCTATCGTTATAATCCTTCAACGACGTCAGAGAGGTGACGAGTCCCGACAACCACACATCAACACGGACTGTGGGGTCCTTAAACTCATGGACTTAAGCGTCCTTAAACCAAGATACGGATTGTGGGATCCTTAAACCCACGGACTTAAGCGTCCTTAAACTAAAATACGGATTGTGGGATCCTTAAACCCGCGGACTTATGCGTCCTTAAACTAAATATGGACCACCATGTCCCTAAACTGGCAATGGACCACCATGTCCCTAAACTGGCAATGGACCACCATGTCCTTAAACTACCTATGGACCACTACGTCCCTAAACTGGAACAATAGAGCTCCCAAATGCTCTTTTGTTGGATCTAAACGATCCCGTTTAAGTTGATCTTAGCCTCAAATATGGCTAGCGTATCCTTAAACATTCAAACAGACTTTAGTCCCAAATTGGACTATAAGACCCCCAATCAACTTTGGTTCAAGGGTACATCTCCGAACTCCTCTGACACCTATCGTTGTAATCCTTCAACGACGTCAGAGAGGTGACGGGTCCCGATGGCCATGCATACAATGGACCACTATGTCCCTAAACTGGAACAATAGAGCCCCCAAATGCTCTTTTGTCGGATCCAAACGATCCCGTTAAGTTGATCTTAGTCTCAAATCAGACTAACGTATCCTTAACGAACGTTTAAGTTGATCTTAGCCTCAATATGGCTAATGTATCCTTAAACTAAAACACCAAACCCAAATCTAAGTAAATACGGATTTGGACTAATCCACGTCCTACGGACGACGGCATAACTTAGTCTCCGTATACAATCCACGGGCATCCACAAACAAAACAAACACACACGACACGAAGTGAAATTCTGGAGAAGGAGAAAATTGTTACCGCGATGCGGTAGCGTAATTAACTGCAGGGGCTTGCGCCTGCAGGAAAGAGCGTCCCCACAATCAAAAAAACCCTCAAGCGAGGGGGAATCTGACGAAGTCTGCTACATCGGACGCATCCGTTTAAACCATCGATATATGGCGCCATAAATCAGCTTGGCACCTTCGGAGAGGTAGACGGATAGCACCAATTAGCATCTGCCCCAAATCTCAGGCAAGACGTCATGTCCTGGCCGCCATTCGGAGGGGAACAGATTCTGGCACGCCCGGTGGGACCTTTTCCTCTTTCCACTCCACACTTCGTGTGTCGTGTTCGCGAACAAATCGCGGTTTGCTGTGGTTGCCTGTGGATTCGAAGCACTAAGATTTGGTGTCTTGCTCCGTGCAGAAAATAGAAGATCAATGGCTTCAAACTGCACTTCCTGCAACTGCAACTCTCGCTCCGTCCCTGTTGGAGGGGTGACTTACGGGCCCTAAGCGGCCTTTTTTTTCAAGATGCCAGTGGAGCAGGTAACTCAAGCCACCACTGGACTATTCTTCGGGACCATGCTCCCACCGATGAGCTTCAATGCCCCAATGGCGTCGCAAGAAGCTCTAAAGAAGTCGGTCTTTGATCGACTTACCCCTGCCGTGGTCCCTCTCAACAGGTCGCCCAACTTCAATACTTCAGTTTTCAACAAACTGGGACAGAGCACCTACAAGCCCGCGATACCTGAAGTCGCCATCCCAAAGCGGATAGCCATCCCGGCTCAAGCGGACGAAATCATTGGAAAGGCTCCTCCTTCCAAGAAGTCAGTTTTTACAAGAATGGACATTCCGGTTTCTGCTCCAGGCGAGGTCCTCAAAGCTGCTTTCCCTGCCCAGAGGTCTGTCTTTGACAGATTAGACATTGCTTCTCAACGGTTGTCAGTTTTCGATAGGCTAGCACCAATAACAGTCTCTCCTCAAAGCAGGGGGCATGACGAAGTCACCCCTACGGCTAAACCCACTCCATCCGCACGACATGCTCGACGTCGCCACTGGCGCCGAGTGAGAAAGGCTGGGGGCAACTCCCCCTCTGGGATAACTCCGCCAGCTCCAACGGTGGGGATCGATGCTGCTGTTCTAACCGGGAACAGCTTTGAATTGCTGAACACGGTGCGCAGAAACTCTCCTACTGCGGTGTTGAAACGAACTCCTTCACCTGTGGAGAATACTCCAGAGAAAAAGCCGGAGCAGCCTCCTCAACGGCTGTCCTCCAAAATTTACAAGGTCTGGCGACGGGTTTAGAACTCGGTAATCATTCAAGATCACTCTCACCGGCAAAAGAAGGTGAAAGTCCAGGAAGGAAAGAACCGTCCTGTCAAATCACAAAGGATGACAACCACTTGGGTGCCTGCCGCAACGGCTCCCTCAACTTCAATGGCCCACAAGAGAAGAAGGCCGGAGAAAGTCTCCACGCTTGTGGCAAATGTCAAAGGCAGTGAGCCTAAACGCCCTAAGTCCGAGGGCATGGTGGTACATACCGTTTACATGGCGTCCGGGAAAGAGGATAGCCGCATATCTACAGGTCATAGACCGCTTACGCGATCGGTGACTAAAGCTCAGGAGCAGCAGCAGAAGCTCCAAGAAATGATAAATGCGATGGCCGAACTCACTGGGCCAAAAGAAAGCCCAGAAGCGTCCTCGGATCAACGCAAGGAGCAAGAAACTGACGCTGAATTCCTTCGTAAGATACTTGAAAAGAAGGACAAAGAGGTTGCGGAACAAGCAGCCAATATAAAGCGAATGACCCTTCTGTTCCAGGACATGGTGGGTATGATGATCCAGCAGGATCCCCCGGCGGAAGTGTAGGGTTCCTAGGCACACTAATGAGGTCTCACAAGGTATCAACCATGCCAATTTCAAATTTTACAAGTGCCGAGAAACCCTAATACGGATCGTTAACTAGAATTTTAGGCGAAAGATGCAACTAGTTAACAACTTAACTAAGTGAACAGAAATACAACCTTTGTAGATCCGGTTCTCCACCTCCATAGCTCCGTGATGAAGTCCCCTCGCTGTACAAATCGCATCCCGGACTCTAGCATCGGCTTCATCGGAGAAATGGGCGGGCTTGGTCGTCGGCTTCGATGCCGAAGATGATCTACGTCGAGGCATCACTAGATCAAGCTCCCACTTCACCAAGTCATGAAACTTGTGAAGAAAACACCCTATACTACTTGGCAAGAGGTAGAGGATGAAGAAATAGGAAGTGGGTTCACTTTAGAATTGGATTTCTCACTCTTTTCATCAAGTCACCATTGATGAAGCAAGGTTTTCTTCAAGTGAAGAAGAAGAAGAAGAAGATGAGTATTATGATAAGTTCTTTTCAAATAGAAAAGAAAATCAATACTTATCATAATACAACCATGGTCAAGTGTAGAGAATGAACCAGGGTTAAGTGGAGTGGTTAGGGTTAAGCATGAGACAAAATGGTCACTTAGTCAAAGCTTCATGAAGCTTCAAGATGCAAACAAAGAAAGCCACCATTTTCTCTTTATGCTTATTATTTTCCAAAAAGAATAAATAAATAAATAAATGAATAAGAAAACAAAACCCTAACCATTCATATAACCATGGTTTAATCTTTACACAAACCCAAGTTAGCATGCATCATCAAACATGATACAAACATGTGCACAAAAGTATATCACATATACAACTTGCACAATTCAAGTGAGAAAATCCATTTAAAGTGAACCAATACTAGTTAATGCAAAGTAATATATCAAATATATAATTATACATTAAATCATTAAATCAACACTTGATTCAATGATCCGGTCATGTCGCATATAACCGACTAGTATCCAATGTATCGCCTTATCGAATCAATCCTCGATTCGATAACTAGGTTATATCGCATACAACCAATCGATATATTTATCGCGAGAATAGAATACGGTATCACATACACGCATTATTCTCGGTCCCGCACATATCTCATATGCGCTCCTATTTCGTTTCGCTTGAGCCAGGAAACCTCTGTGTAGGACTCTAAAGACTCGTCAATACGCCGGCAGCAGGTGATGATCATATCAAACACCCACAAGCCGCAAGCGGTCTGCCAAACGTAACGGCCACCCGGGTATTGAGCGATCAGAAGATCGACGAGCAAGCCCGCTCACACTCCTGTGAATCTAACCAGTAACACTTACCGTACAGTCCGGTCTCGTCGTCTGATATGTCGCATATCTCGTCTAGGGGTGGTAAACGTCAGACCCCAACAGCGCGATAAGTCGTGTCGATATGAGGTCTATAACAGTTCGAGAAACTACTGGTAACACTTACCAGTAAATCTCAGCAACCCTGGCCAGGGATTTCCGGTCATAGCCAATCGACCACAGCGCAACATCAACCCCCTATACCGGGAGAGACGAATCCCCTCCTATCGCTCATTGCCTCCATGTGATTCGGGACTGTACCCAAAAACCACCGTTTTGCATGCCCTCTTGGACGTGGTAAGGTGGAAATCAAAGCACAGTGGGAACCACACAAGACTCTATGACGATCTCGGGTCAACAGACTACTCTGTACCAGTGTCACCAGAGAACTGCCATCTGACGTAAGGTATAATACCATCTGGGAGTTCTCGGCGAGTCCGTCCAGTGTACCCAGTCTCCACTGAGCACCCGTATATCATCTCCGATGTCAAACACCAATGGATATGGGATCATCCATCGCCCATCTGTATGGGTCGAGAAGGTATACGCTAGTCTACTCTGGTATATCGATGCCCCGTCTCGATATACCCACGACTAGGGACTTTGAAGGATGTACTTATGGACTACCATGTCCCCACTAGTATGATCCGCATCATAGTCCAGGTAGTCAAGTACACATCCTAAGGGCTTTACCAAGATGTAACAGAGAGACAATCAGTGTACATGTTTAGGTAAAGAGCAACCAGATAGCATACTATCATGTTGAGCAAGAAAGTCCTCCCTATATATATGTCCAAGCATCCACTACAATATACATCCTATGTATAGTAATGGCCCCTAGGGCATACATATAACTAACAATCTCCCACTTGCACTAGGGCCATCTGATAGCAGTGGTTGTAGTATCTCATACTCAACCATCCCATAAAAGTCTCTCTCTGGAAAAAGGCCTTTGTGAGTGGATCCGCCGTGTTGTCCTCTGAGTCTACTCTCCTAACCTCGATCACCTTGGAGATCAACTATCTCCATGATCAGGTGATACTGCCTTAGAATATGTCTGGATCACTGATGGGACGGACGTTCCTTGGCATAAGCCACAACTCCATTGTCACACAATGGGAGGAACTAAGTTCATCTCATGAACAAATATACATCCAGACTGCCTCTTTGGTAGCATCTTAAGTAGCGATGTATCGAGCCTTTATCGTCTAGTATGCCACGGTATCTAGCTTGAAACTCTTCCAACATACCGTCCCTTTACTGAGGGTAAAGACAATGCCTGCGACTGACTTTCAGTCGTCCTTATCACCCTGGAACCCTTCCAGTGATTCTCCCCAGGATCGGTTGATACCATCTCACTACAACTAGTGAGAATCCTGACATCCAATTAGATCTATCTCATAGATCCAAAACCCAGGATTTAGGAGGTATCACTTTGATCCTATATGGAGAATCATTGTGATAAGCGGAGATTGACCGAGAGTAGCATAGGAAACTCCTTCCCTATCAAGAGTATGTCATCCATGTACTCTACGAGGATCATCACCATACTCCCTACTATCTTTTTGTATATACTAGGTTCATCTACCATTTTGATGATGTCAAACTGTTTGACTACTACATCAAAACAGATGTTCCAACTCCGCGATACCTGCTTTATCCTGCAAAGCATCTTGTACACGTTTCCGCTGCTCCCACTGTCTACGAAGCCCTCTGGCTGTGTACTTATAGACGTTCTCTTCTAAAACATGATTTAGAAAAGCAGTCATGACACCCAACCGCCAGATATCGTAGTCATGGTATGTAGCCGTGGCAAGTAGGATCTGGATGGACTTAAGCATAGCCACTTGAAAAGGTTTCATCATAATCCACGCCTGGTCGATGACGAAAAGCTTTAACAAGTCTAGCTTTGAAAGTCTCAACTTTTCCATCTACACCAAGTAATCTTCTCAAGATATACTTGCTCCTGATGGGGATTTAACCCTTCAGATATAGCAACCAAAGTCCATACTTTGTTGGTGACATAGATTCCATCTCAGATCGCTAAGCATCCAGCCATTCTTACAGAGTCCCTACTCTCGATGGCCTGCTCGAAGCTAGTTGGGTCATCATCTTATGATGCAATCCTCGCTCCCACTGTCATAGAGTAACCGTAGTATCTCTCAGGTGGGTGAGGAACCCTACTAGATCGGCGGAGAGGCTGAGGTTCATTGGTAACTATTGAATCCTTTGGTTTTATCAAATCATCTGCTGTATTTTGTATAGCTGGAACATTTCCAGTTGTACATAACAGATCTTGCCTCGAGCTTGTCCCGATTTTGCTTTTAGACATAGGCCGGACAACCCCAAATCTTAATTAGCTTAAGACATGGGCTCTTTCCATTCCATATCACATATGAAGTGGTAAGCAACTGATTTGATTTGAACCCTATTCAATAGGTGTGCAGCTTCTCAAGCGCATAACTCCCAAAAGGAAACAGGTAATTCAGTAGTACTCATCATAGAGCACACCTTATCACATAGGGTGTGATTGCTCCGCCCCGATATACCATCGTGCTATGGTGTATATGGAGGAGTAATGCTGAGAGAGAATCTCATTCTCCTTTAGAAAAGTCCAAGAATTTCGTGCTCAAGTATTCTCCTCCTTGATTTCATCAAAGGACACAATACTTATACCCGTATTGGTTCTCTACTTCTAACTTATATTCTGTGAATATCTCAAAAGGTTCTGACTTGTGTTTCAACAGGAACATATGTCTGAATCAAAAGAGATCATCAGAGAATTTAATGAAGTATAAAGAACCGGTCTTGGCAAATGTAGACAGGGGACCTACATACATCAACATGTATCATCCCAAGAGTTCATTAACTCTTTCTCTGTTTCCAGTAAACGGAGCTATGGTCATCTTATCTCTGTGACATGACTGGCAAGTTTCACAAGATGTAAATTCAAACAGATTTAAATATGCATCTAAAATGTAATTTCAGCCAGTCGGATCGTATTGATATGACCTTGTCTACAATGTCTCAAGAAGGATTCGTTCATTTCTGAACTCTTCCTCTTGTGTGTGTTCCGTATACTAAAGATCTGTAGTTTGATTTAGAACATCAATGCTTTTAGATAACGTGCTTGAACCGATCAACTTTTGATATAGGAAATGTTCAAAACATTATCCAACTATACAAAATTTTATCATTTCTTTACTAAAAAAGAGATTGATATAATTTTGTATATCAGGTTCGGTATCTAATAACATTCGTTCAGAATCAATGTATTTGGAATACAGGGTGACAGTGACCAACAGACTTGGCTGCAACACTTGCCCCGTTTTCTGTCTCATGAAACTTATCACCCGTTCTCAGTTCTCTACCTAGCTGTAGCCCTATGTAACAGATTACATATCTGGGATCCTGATCTGGTATCACATACCCAGGACGTAGAGGATACAGAGAAACAGTTCTTTGTAACAAACATACCCGAAGATGATGCATCAACATGCACTTTCTTCGTTTGGGCGGCACGGGAATTCTGGTATTCCCTAATTTCCTACTCTGTCTTATAACAATTATAAGTTGGAGCGGGACCAACGTTCCCCGGCTCAGTATAACAAGCGGGTTCGGTCAATATTCCGTATTATTATCTTGATTAAGGCATGATATGGTCGCTACCTGGAGAGAGAGAGAAGAAAACACTCAGCGTATGCTCTTGCAAGATCAGATTGGTTATTATTTTATCTAATCAGGATGGCTCCCACTGTTTTTATCAAATCTTCCTTCAAGCCCTAAAAGGAAAGACTAGCCGGGATTAATTACACACTACAAGTTCGCCAATCTTTCAGCCAGGCCAGTGTCGGTACTTTGAGGGAGGTCCCTCGTGCTTTCGCACGAACCTAATTAATGTAAACTTCGTTTTCCCAGAGGCGTAACCTCGTTAACACCTTTCTAGACACCTACTTGATCGGCTAATTGTAATGTGTAAAACTCTCCCAGGAGTAACTCTTACTCGCAGCGGGTATCGGGATCCAACTATCTCATAGAAGGTATGCAATCTCATTGCAAATTTCAACACATGAAATTCCCGATAATATTTTGCCCCTAGCGTGCTATGACCTTGACGCATGCCAAACAACCCATAGTCCGCTAGTCAAGTTCAACCCGTACATTTCTTATTTGAATTGAACCCACCCGCACGACCCTTGACGCATGCCAAACAACGCCGTACGAATACCCTAATCCAATCGCATCGTATGCTAGCAGATAAGCACTAGTTAGCTACCGTACACTACGCCTTGACGCATGCCAAACAACCGCAGCACGAATACTAACTAATACTTATCTGAAATGACGGAGGGCTACGACAGGTTTTTCTGAAAACCTATTGCGTAATGAACTTGATATCGTTGTAGAATCAAATGATTTTAAAATGGAGTGTTTTTGAAGCTTTTCTAGTTTTGCTAAAGGAGTCACTCCCGGTGAAGGGATCGTCGGTCCTTTCCTCATCGAATAAGGTGCGGGATATATCATATATATATCACTGTGCAAAGCAGAAACTATAAAAGCTATCAAAAGACAAACCGAGTGTGTAGCATCTGCCAGTTATTGCTAAAGGAGTCACTCCCGGTAAAGGGATCTCGGTCCTTTCCTCATCGAATAAGGTGCAGGATATATCATATATACCGCTGTGCAAAGCAAGAACTGTAGCTACCCTTTTTATTTTGAAATTCGATTCTACAACATCTTAGGTTTCTTTTATTTCATTAATCACATTAATGAAGTCCCATCATTTAAGTCACCTAAATATCACAGATAAATACGACGTACACTTATGCCATCCGCATTCGCCTCGATGTCCCCTCGTGCACCGTTAGGTTAGGTAACTAACGGCAGAGCGGGGCAGGGCTAGCGCGGGTGTAAAACATAAGTAACGCCTATATAATATATCATATATACTATATACAGTATCTATCACAGAACATCACATGATCACATCACAGATATCGCAGCAGAAGAATCATATGAAATATTGGATATATTAGGACGTCCGTGATTTCAATACGAGCCAGTATAAAACACGGATTCCACGGTCGTGATGAATAGCCAAACCCACACCCCTAGACCCCTACGAGAGCGGCAAGCAACCCTACCAATTCTAGAGTTAGGAGACCCGGACTCGACTCCTCGAGTTGGTCTCCCACTGGACTCCAGAACCCGATTACTTGTGCTCCCCTCCTTGGGTCTATCCTAGTGCGGAAAAGAAAATAATATACAAAAGGTGACATCTTCCGCAACCTGGAAGTGCCCCAATAAAAGAATATTACATACAAGTTTTTACATGAATGAAAATGAAAAACACTCATCTCACATAAAACCCCCACGGCTATTCAAACACGACGATCCAATATAACATATCCAGCAACACATAACATCACATGTCAACAACGTAAGTAAATATGCGCATCCCAATTGTCGTTGACATATAGCAACGAAACCGGCGATATCACATATTACACTTACGGTCACAGAAAAGAAAGTATAAAACTACAACAGTTGGAATCCGCAATCTGCATAGACATCGCATGCCTAATCAAATGAATACCTTAGACATCACATGCCTAACAATTATAAACCCCGCATTTTAGTCTCAAAATCGAAAACACTTTTCAATATCAAGTCGGGCAATTCAACAAGATTCCCGACATCCTGATCGAATGCTCGTCGCAAACTTTAGTAGACGGCCGCACCCCCGATACCGTCGACGAAGTGCACCAAGGCGGAACACCGCTACCGCGAGCACCCTAACGGATGCTTTCGGCGACGGGGTTCTCCAGTCACTTGGTCGGGGCTATGGAGTGAGGCTGTCTATTAAGTTTACCCGGCGAGTATCCGCGTACGCTACGTGATTGCGACGGACTTTTGATCGCATCAAAATTCCGTGGCAACCGATCAAGTGAGACTAAAGTGCTATGTTTATAACATTCAAATCAGTTATCTCATAACTGCTTGTGAATTCCAATTATTGTATCACATTCCAGATAAATAGAAAATGTTAAACTTTCCGATCGAACAAACGAACACCCAAGTTTTCCCGAAACAGATCAACACATGAAACAAGTTTAAAAACATTCAGTTCATGCCTCAGTACCAACGGTCCAGCCATAGAAGGGTCAAGCCAACGCCTTACATGTGGCACGCCGTACTGCCCCAAACCCTAAGGTTCAAAGGGCAGTTCAAGACGGTCACATAATCGAGTTAAGGTTTGTTGTCTTCTAGAGGGACCATCGCGTTACTTGCACTACTTAGAACGTTATTAAACCACGGAAAGATCCAACACTTGGAAATTTCCCGGCAGGGGAAAAAGTGGGTATTTATATCCGGTCGAACTTTTTAACATATTCAATAATTATCCGGAAAATATATAGACAAAATTAGACAATCCGATCGAAACACCGAGTCCCCAATACAACCCAGAAAATTCAACTCTTGAATAAATATTAAAAATTCCCAGGAAAACCTGCACTGCAAAGTAAGAATTACTGTGCCAAATTCTATGCAAGATAAGACAAAACGCCCGCGGAACCGCCGCACGAGCCATGCTCGTGCCGCGGAACCGCGGCAGTTTGATAGGATTAGGGTATCGAACTTCACAGTAACTCTTAGATATTCCTGCTGGTTTTTCTGCATATTTTTAATATAGAAAAATCCAGATTTTTCAAAAATGTACAGAGAGCAATTTTTGGGTTAGGGTTTCGGTTCGATCGGACTTCTAACTCCGTCTACGCGTCGCCTAAGGCTCTAGCTAGGCTCTGATACCACTGTAGGGTTCCTAGGCACACTAATGAGGTCTCACAAGGTATCAACCATGCCAATTTCAAATTTTACAAGTGCCGAGAAACCCTAATACAGATCGTTAACTAGAATTTTAGGCGAAAGATGCAACTAGTTAACAACTTAACTAAGTGAACGGAAATACAACCTTTGTAGACCCGGTTCTCCACCTCCATAGCTCCGTGATGAAGTCCCCTCGCTGTACAAATCGCATCCCGGACTCTAGCATCGGCTTCATCGGAGAAATGGACGGGCTTGGTCGTCGGCTTCGATGCCGAAGATGATCTACGTCGAGGTATCACTAGATCAAGCTCCCACTTCACCAAGTCATGAAACTTGTGAAGAAAACACCCTATACTACTTGGCAAGAGGTAGAGGATGAAGAAATAGGAAGTGGGTTCATTTTAGAATTGGATTTCTCACTCTTTTTATCAAGTCACCATTGATGAAGCAAGGTTTTCTTCAAGTGAAGAAGAAGAAGAAGAAGATGAGTATTATGATAAGTTCTTTTCAAATAGAAAAGAAAATCAATACTTATCATAATACAACCATGGTCAAGTGTAGATGAACCAGGGTTAAGTGGAGTGGTTAGGGTTAAGCATGAGACAAAATGGTCACTTAGTCAAAGCTTCATGAAGCTTCAAGATGCAAACAAAGAAAGCCACCATTTTCTCTTTATGCTTATTATTTTCCAAAAAGAATAAATAAATAAATAAATGAATAAGAAAACAAAACCCTAACCATTCATATAACTATGGTTTAATCTTTACACAAACCCAAGTTAGCATGCATCATCAAACATGATACAAACATGTGCACAAAAGTATATCACATATACAACTTGCACAATTCAAGTGAGAAAATCCATTTAAAGTGAACCAATACTAGTTAATGCAAAGTAATATATCAAATATATAATTATACATTAAATCATTAAATCAACACTTGATTCAATGATCCGGTCATGTCGCATATAACCGACTAGTATCCAATGTATCGCCTTATCGAATCAATCTTCGATTCGATAACTAGGTTATATCGCATACAACCAATCGATACATTTATCGTGAGAATAGAATACGGTATCACATACACGCATTATTCTCGGTCCCGCACATATCTCATATGCGCTCCTATTTCGTTTCGCTTGAGCCAGGAAACCTCTGTGTAGGACTCTAAAGACTCGTCAATACGCCGGCAGCAGGTGATGATCATATCAAACACCCACAAGCCGCAAGCGGTCTGCCAAACGTAACGGCCACCCGGGTATTGAGCGATCAGAAGATCGACGAGCAAGCCCGCTCACACTCCTGTAAATCCAACCAGTAACACTTACCGTACAGTCCGGTCTCGTCGTCTGATATGTCGCATATCTCGTGTAGGGGTGGTAAACGTCAGACCCCAACAGCTCGATAAGTCGTGTCGATATGAGGTCTATAACAGTTCGAGAAACTACTGGTAACACTTACCAGTAAATCTCAGCAACCCTGGCCAGGGATTTCCGGTCATAGCCAATCGACCACAGCGCAACATCAACCCCCTATACCGGGAGAGACGAATCCCCTCCTATCGCTCATTGCCTCCATGTGATTCGGGACTGTACCCAAAAACCACCGTTTTGCACGCCCTCTTGGACGTGGTAAGGTGGAAATCAAAGCACAGTGGGAACCACACAAGACTCTATGACGATCTCGGGTCAACAGACTACTCTGTACCAGTGTCACCAGAGAACTGCCATCTGACGTAAGGTATAATACCATCTGGGAGTTCTCGGCGAGTCCGTCTAGTGTACCCAGTCTCCACTGAGCACCCGTATATCATCTCCGATGTCAAACACCAATGGATATGGGATCATCCATCGCCCATCTGTATGGGTCGAGAAGGTATACGCTAGTCTACTCTGGTATATCGATGCCCCGTCTCGATATACCCACGACTAGGGACTTTGAAGGATGTACTTATGGACTACCATGTCCCCACTAGTATGATCCGCATCATAGTCCAGGTAGTCAAGTACACATCCTAAGGGCTTTACCAATATGTAACAGAGAGACAATCAGTGTACATGTTTAGGTAAAGAGCAACCAGATAGCATACTATCATGTTGAGCAAGAAAGTCCTCCCTATATATGTCCAAGCATCCACTACAATATACATCCTATGTATAGTAATGGCCCTTGGGGCATACATATAACTAACAGGAAGATCCTCCGATTGTCCTCGAAGATGACAGAGGGGAAACGTCAAATCTACCTCCGGCTCTTTCAACAGCTAAAGAAGAAACGATCTCCAAAGCTGCCCTGGATGACTACATTGCTCAACAAATACGAGTTCACCAAGCGAATGAAGCGGCTGCGCAAATTGTTAGAACCGGACGACCCTATCCAAGCTGGTATGACCAAATCAGTTACCCGCCGGGATATACGATCCCTAAATTCCATGTGTACAAGGGGACAGGGAATCCACATCAGCATGTCGCTCAATTCAGGGCCTTATGCGGCAATACTGGAGGCAATGACAAATTGTTGCTTTGCCAATTCGTCGGCAGCTTAGCAGAAACAGCCTTTGAATGGTATTCGGAGCTACCTAACGACTCTGTCAAAACATTTGCGAAGATAGAGCTACTGTTTACACAAAAATTCGCGAGTGCTAATGAACGCACCCTGATAATAGCACTGATAAATGCCACAATAAGACCAGGCGAAACTTGGGTCCAGTATGCGACACGGTGGCGTAATCTATGGTCAAAGTGCGAGCAGCGCATCGAAGAAGCTCCTGCTGTGGGCATGTTCGTGGGTACTCTCGGCCCTCAGGCAACCATCTCCCAATTCATGATGTTCTTCAAGCCGACCACTTTCCAGGCTTTGATTGACAAGCTGGCCCAAATAGACCAGATGGGCCATAGCATTCCTCTTCAAAAACAGAGCCTTGAAATGAAAAGGGCAAAGGGAAAGCAACTTTCGTTGTCAATACTCAACAACGGCCGAGCAACTTAAAGCCGGTTGTTAGCCAAAACAACGTGCGTCCACGCCCATCCCTCGAGAAGAGACTGGGACGTCATTACTCGTTTCCCCAGGATAAAACGAGGAAACTGTTCGAACTGGCAGTGCGCAATAGACTCATCAATCTGCCGGATCCAAAACGTCCGTTGCAGCCAGGCGATATCAACAATCCTAATTATTGCCCTTACCACCAAACGGTAAGCCACCCGATCGAGGATTGCTTCGTTTTTAAGGGATGGATCGAGGATCAGTACTTACAAGGCAAGTTTGCGCTGTCTGAGAAGTGGAAAGTAAACCCACCACAACCGCACACTCCTAAGAAGACAGACACACCGGGGGCAACTTGTTCTTTTGTTGAAGAAGCCCCATGGGAGGTCGTGCTTTCATCCAAAACCAAAAGGATGCTGAGTGATCTTCATACGTGCCCGGCGGTCAGATGGAAGAACCCGCTCGAACCTCAAATCATCGAGGGGATACTGAAACCGTGCCCAATTCCAAAGATCGGTGATGATAGCCAAAGCGCTCACACTTAGCCGTCAAAGTCGTCGAAGAAGAAGACCAAAAAGCCCGTGAAGCCTAGTGACAAGTGCACGGACATGCAAAAGCAGATTGACGCGTTGGAAGAATACAATCAAAAAGCGCGGACTCCAATCACACTCCAAGAATTTCTCAGCCACGTCCTTAAGGACGGAGATGATGACAATGGAGAAGACTCGTCGGATGAATCTGAAGATTATGTGGCGAGCTGCCATGTGATCTCTCACTCGTTGATAAACGACGAAGGGGCTCCTTACACAGAGAAGCTGGGGGGAGATCCTGAGCCAGAACTTCTGGGACCATCTGACGAAATGATTGATGCATTCCTGAACGAAGCCCGTCTTAAAAGCAAAGCTGATCGAGAGCGCGAGATGGCCATATTCGAGAAAGCCAAACGCCGGCGACTAGATGAAAGGGTCGAAACACTCCCACCGGATCAAAGTACATCCGACGCAAATGAAAGCAGGATCAAGACAAGGAAACGATTCGCCAAAGCCATATCGATGGGGATGAAACTGCCCTCTTTCCGAGAAAATTCTCCTGGCGGTATACATCTTGATGAAGCGGACATGCATCCTAACTACTACTTGTATCATCAGAAGATCGCACATCCCACTAAAGACTGCGACTCCTTTAAGTGTTGGTGGCAAGGGTATGTCGCTCATAGACAACACGTCAACAGAATAAAGCGGGAAGCTTGTAGACAGTGAAAAAATACGACAGACGAGCGTAAAAGAATTCCCGGCAATTGTCATAGGGTTGATCCGGGGGATCCCGAGTTCTCACCTTCGGGAGCGACTCCGACGAAAAAGTAGCCCTCAGCCCTCTTTTCAAGGAATCCATCGCTAAAACGAAAGAGTTGAGGAGTTGCGAGAACATTCAGCCGTGCAATTGCACGCTACCCGGAAAGAATCTCGGACCCGCGAACAAGGGATCGAACAAAAGGGATAAGGGGAATGGAAAAGCGACCTTCATCGCCAATGCTCAACAACAGCCGAATAACTCGAGACCGTTTTGTCGTCAAAACAACAAGCCGCGATACCTCAATGAGAAGTTGAAACGTCCTTACTCGTTTCCCAAAAATAAAACAAAGAGATTGTTCGAGCTAGCAGTGCGCAGCGGGCTCATCACTCTGCCAGATCCAAAACGTCCGTTGCAGCCAGATGACGTTAACAATCCTAACTATTGTCCCTACCACAGAGTAATGGGTCACCCACTCGAAAATTGCTACGTCTTCAAAATCTGGGTTGAAGACCAATAACAACAAGGCAAACTCGCGCTGTCCGAAAACTGGAAGGTGAGCCCGCCACAACCACATGCCCCGAGAAAGATGGATATGCCGGGGGCATCATGCTCATTCATAGGGAAAGCCCCATAGACCGAAAAGTCAGTAAACTAGAGATTCGCCTCAAATACAGCGACGGTGGACTACTATGTCCTAAAACTGGCGTCGGACCGAAACGTCCCTAAACTAACGACGGACCGCAATGTCCTAAAACTTGTAAATGACCGAAACGTCGTTAAACTACTAGCAACCCGCAGCATCCTCAGGCTGGCATGGTAAAAAAAAAACAAAGAAAAAACAAAAAAAAAACGGTATGTCCATAAGCAAAATGGGCACGGATGAAAACCCGAAAGGGCTCCGTGAGTAAAAACAGCAGGGCTACCGGCGAGTGTTTGTGAAAACCCGAAAGGGCGCAACCTCGTTAAAAAAAAGAATAAAAAGAATAAAAAAAAAGGAAAATGGTATGTCCATAAGCAAAATGGGCACGGATGAAAACCCGAAAGGGCTCCGTGAGTAAAAACAGCAGGGCTACCGGCGAGTGTTTGTGAAAACCCGAAAGGGCGCAATCTCGTTAAAACACTTACAGGGTCCTCTTGACCTTGTAAGGAGAAACCACCCGTGTGAGATCCTTACGACTCACAAGGGAGCAACACACTTAGGGATCCTCATGATTCCTAAGGAGAAATTACACTTGCGAGATCCTCACGACTCGTAAGGAGAACTCTCTTATGGGACCCTCACAGCTCATAAGATTTGAAAGTCTTAAGTTACAGAGATCTGAACCTGTTCTTAAGCAACCCCCACAACCTTTTTTCCCTACAAGCGGCTCATACTGACCCTTGTATACAATCCACGGGCGCGAATAAACATTTCCCCCAGCAAAGTCCCACCCGTGACTAGGGATATGTCCATATGGTGAACAACCCTTATAAGTCCTCTCGACTTATAAGGAGAAAACCCTTTTGTAAGATTCTTAAGACTTACAGGGGAATATACACTTAGGAATCCCCACGATTCCTAAGGAGAAAACACACCTACGAGATCCTCACGACTTGTAGGGAGAAATACCTTTGTGAGACCCTTACGGCTCATGAAGTCAAAAGCCTTAGTCGACGGGATCCTAACCCCGTTCGCTAAGCCACCTTTGTTCGACATCGACAGAGGCAAATGATGAATCGCTCCTGGCAATATCCCAGTGGTAGCGATGCTGATGCCTAAAACGGTATCAAATTCCAAGTCCTTTTACGGCAAATGATGATTCGCTCCTGCCAATATTCCAGTCGCAGCGATGCTGATGCCAAGATTGGTATCAGATCCCAAATCCACTACTCGCGAGAAAAAATCAGCGAGCCAAAAAAAATGCATATGAAATAGCCGAAATGATGGGGCGACTTGCAACAAAATCAGCAAGTAAAAATGTATGCATACAAAAACAGCCGAAATGATTGGGCAACTCGCAATAAAAAGCAGCGAGTAAAAAGAAAAATAGCCAAAATGATTGGGCACCGCGAAAAATAGCCGAAATGATTGGGCAATCGCGATTTTCGCGATATAAAAAGCTGAAATGATAGAGCATCGCGGAAAGAATAAAAAAATGATGAAAGAATGAAACTTTTTGCTCTACAGGTGAGATCACATCGATCCCTGTATACAATCCAGGGGCACAAACAAAGAGGGAACCATACCTTCCCAACAGGCTCCATCGGAAAGCGAAGCCAAATCTCGACGGTTCATAGACAACCTAGAGACAACTTTGACATTTGTCGCAATATTGCAGACACAATGTCAACAAATGAAGCAAAGGAAGATCCCTAGCTTCAGGGTCTCGACGTCAACATCGACAACTTAGAGATCACCAGCGGCGTTTCTCCTCGCTCCAACCAGATGTAGACGTGATGTCAACAATCGACCTCAGAGTCGCAACGAAACGGAACCATGGCAAAGTCCCTAGTTCCAAATCTCAATGGCCACATCTGCAGCCTGGAGACCAACAACGGTGGGCCTCCTTATTCCAGCATGACACAGATGTTACACCATCAAACGGAGCCACGGCATAGACCTTAGTTCCAAATCTCGATGGTTCACAGACAACCTAGAGACCATCTCAGCATTCGTCTCGATACAGCAGACGAGATGTCAACAACGGCGTTCCTTAGCAGTACAACAGGATGTGGACGCAACATCAACAAAAGACCTCACGGTCAAAACAAAGCGGAGCGACGGCAAAATCCCAGCTCTACCTCAGCATTCGTCTCGATACAGCAGACGAGATGTCAACAATGGCGTTCCTTCGCAGTCCAACAGGATGCAGATGCAACGTCAACAAAAGACCTCACGGTCGAAAAAAAACGGAGCGACGGCAAAATCCCAGCTCCACCTCAGCATTCGTCTCGTTAAAGCAGACGCAATGTCAACAACGGCGTTCCTTCGCAGTCCAGCAGGATGTAGATGCAACGTCAACGAAAGACCCCATGGTCGAAACAAAGTGGAGTGACGGCAAAATCCCAGCTCCACCTCAGCATTCGTCTCGATACAGATGACGAGATGTCAACAATGGCGCTCCTTCGCAGTCCAACAGGATGCAGATGCAACGTCAACGAAAGACCTTACGGTCGAAACAAAGCGGAGCGACGGAAAAATCCCAGCTCCACCTCAGCATTCGTCTCGATACAGAAGACGAGATGTCAACAATGGTGTTCCTTCGCAGTCCAACAGGATACAGATGCAACGTCAACAAAAGACCTCATGGTCGAAACAAAGCGGAGCGACGGCAAAATCCCAGCTCCACCTCAGCATTCGTCTCGATACAGCAGACGCAATGTCAACAACAGTTTCCTTCCTTCGACAGGATTCGGACACACTAAAGCAAATGAAACGAAGGCCAAGTTCCTAGCTTCAACGTCTTGACGGTAACTCATATAAAACCGGAAAGACAATCAGAGATCATCTCACACCAACATAGAGTGATCACCACCTCGACGTTCGTCTCGATACAGTAGACGCGATGTCAACAACAACGTCCTTCCTCCAACAGGATCCGGACACACCAAAGCAAATGAAGCAAAAGGCCAAATTCCTAGCTTCAGGGTCTTGACGACAAGTCATATAAAGCCTGAAAGACATTCAGAGATCATCTCGCACCAGCACGGAGTGATCACTACCTCGACGATCGTCTCGATACAGCAGATGAAATGTCACCCCAGCGTTCTTCCCCCAGCAGGATTCGGACGCGCCAAAGAAAATGAAGCAAAGGACAAATTCCTAGCTTCAGGGTCTTGACGGCAACTCATATAAAGCCTGAAAGACAATCGGAGATCATCTCGCACCAGCATAGAGTGATCACCACCTCGACGATCATCTCGATACAGCAGATGAAATGTCACCCCAGCGTTCTTCCCCCAGCAGGATTCGGACGCACCAAAGCAAATGAAGCAAAGGCCAAATTCCTAGCTTCAGGGTCTTGACGGCAAGTTATATAAAGCCTGAAAGACATTCGGAGATCATCTCGCACCAATGTGGAGTGGTCACCACCTCGACGTTCGTCTCGATACAGTAGACGCGATGTCACCCTAGCGTTCTTCCTCCAACAGGACTCAGACGCAACATCACCAAAAGGAGCCACGGCAAATTCCCTAGTTCCAGACCTCGGCGGTTCACCAGCGACCTAGAGACAACCACGACATTCGTCTCAATACAGCGGACGCAATGCAAAGCAAACGAAGCAACGGCCAAATTCCTAGCTTCAGGGTCTTAACGGCAAGTCATATAAAGCCTGAAAGACAATCGGAGATCATCTCGCACCAGTGCGGAGTGGTCACCACCTCGACGTTCGTCTCGACACAGCAGACGCAACATCACCAAACGGAGTCACGGCAAAATCCCTAGTTCCAAACCTCGACGCTTCGCCAGCAACCTAGAGATAATCGCGACATTCGTCTCGACACAGCAGACGCAATGCCAGCAAACGAAGCGAGGGACAAATTCCTAGCTTCAGGGTCTTAAAGGCAAGTCATATAAAGCCTGAAAGACAATCGGAGATTATCTCGCACCAGTGCGGAGTGGTCACTATCTCGACGTTCGTCTCGATACAGCAGACGCAACATCACCAAAAGGAGCCACGGCAAAATCCCTAGTTCCAAACCTCGACGGTTCACCAGCAACCTAGAGACAACCACGACATTCGTCTCGATACAGAGGATGCAATGCCAGCAAACGAAGCAAAGGCCAAATTTCTAGCTTCAGGGTCTTAACGGCAAGTCATATAAAATCTGAAAGACTATCGGAGATCATCCCACACCAGCGCGGAGTGGTTATGACTCATCGGGGCTCTCCAAAATGAGCCTAATCTCAAGTAAAAAGCGGCATGGCAAAATTCCTAACGCTTGTTCTTCCGACGGTCAAGCTGCCTAGGAGGATTGCTTGAAGACGTCTTGTCCATCCCCCGAAGGGATCAGAGACATGACATGTCGCAAGGCTACTCGAACAGAAAAACTGCCAATCGAGGAATACATCAGCCAACGCGACGGTACGACGGCCAAAATCCTAGTACCACAGACCCTAACGGACCTTTGTCGTAAAGAGCAGAGGTTAACTGTGACGTTAGGATATTCTTGCGAGATCTGCTCGATCCGTTTCGACTCGTGAGGAAATTGATGTCTTTGCGAGAACTTCTCGATTCGTCTCGACTCGTGAGGAAAAGCCTTAGGCAGCGGGGATTGAAAAAACCCGTTTCCTAAGCACTGGGGCCCTGCAAGGCGATCCAAAACGGTCTCTTGCATACTATCCACGGGTCACACTCTCCAAAGTCGAATCTCAACAAGGAGGGAAACAACCGCTTACGGGTCCTCTCGACTCGTAAGAGGGAAAATTCTCTTATAAGATCCTTACGACTTATGAGAGAAAACACACTTAGGAGTCCTCACGACCCCTAAGGAGAAAATACACCTACGAGATCCTCTCGATCCGTAGGGAGAAAAGTCTTTGTGAGACCCTCACGGCTCATAAAGTTGAAAAGTCTTAGGCTACAAGGACCTTAAACTTGTCTCCTAAGCCCTCAATTCGGTGACCATGCATAACTTTACACTACTTCACCCACGTACATACTTACGTGGGCAAAGTAGTGGGGGGCATTTGTTCCCGCCGAAAATTTCTGCGCAGAAGAGTCCAAGGTATCAAATGGCAACGATATGCTTAAGGAAATATGAACAGTATCTTCCGACCTATAGTTTGATAAACTCCCGAAGGAGGAACTGTTAAATTCTGATGATATTGGAAGTATCTCGAAAAACCCTTCAATTTGATATATTATGGGCCTCATAATTCATCCGAGATCAAAAGTTATGAGGCATCACGTGTCCACACGTGATGGACCTTTAAGAACCTGCTGGAGGAGTTAAAAGATATAATAAAAACACAGAAAAGACCCCAATGGGGCATCACGTGCTCACACGTGACCATGGGTCACGTGCAGACACGTGATGGGCTTTTAAGGCCTCTAAAATAATGAATAGAATTAAATTCTAAAATCTGTTCCCTGATTAAAAATCAAAAGTTACCTCAATGAGGTATCACGTGCTCACACGTGACCAATGGTCACGTGTTGACACGTGATGGTTAAAACAACAATATAAACAAGCGGCTGTTAAAGGAACCAATTTGGGGGTCACGTGCTCACACGTGACCAAGGGTCACGTGCCAGCACGTGACAGGCTTTGAAAGCCTTACAGTTTAATAGAATTAAAATTCTAAATTTCTCTAAAATCTTTCGAAATAGAATTAAAATTCTAAATTTCTCTAAATCTTTCCAAATGGAAAAGGATTATGGGGACCGTTGGATTAAAAATCCAATGGTGATTAAAGATCACCAATTTATGGAAAGATTTGATATAAGGAAAGATTTCCCTAAAATCTCACCAAAAATAACAAACAGAATATCTTTGGATTTAAAATCCAACGGTGAATAAAATTCACTGAATGATCTAAAGGATCATATTAATTATGAAATCAAATCAAATCTTTCAATGAGAGATTTGCTAAACAAATTGATTCTCTTCCTTCTCCTATAAATAGGAGCCAAGAAAAGAAGAGAAGGGGACCTTTTTTTGGAGAGAAAAACAGAGGGAGGAGAATTTAATTCTCAAGAGGGAAGAAAAGAAAGGAGAATTTAATTCTCAACAAATAAAACCCTAGGTGAGAAAAGAAAGGGAATCAAAACTTCAAACAGAGAATTTAATTCTCAAAATCCAAGAGTTTAACTCTTATACAAAAAAGAACTTAGTTCTTTTTCTGGTTGAAGATCTGCACAGAGCACATCTCCCCATAAGTTGAGAATTTAATTTTCATCGGGTCGAGATCCTGCCATGTAGATCCTAAACTTAGAAGGGGAATTGAGTTTTGAGAATTTAATTCTCCTAAAACAAAACTAGGGTTTAACCCTAATCAAGAATTTAATTCTTTTACATATCTGGGAATTTAATTCCTTTAAAAAGAAATCAGGGTTTTATCCTAAGTAAGAATTTAATTCTTTCACAATAGCAATTTAATTCCTCCAAAATCATAATTAGGGTTTAACCCTACAGAGAATTCAATTCTTAAAAGATCTCTGTTCATGAAAAGAACTAGGGTCACGTGCCCCTACGTGACTCTTGAAAAGATCCCTGAAGAAAAGAAGCTTTGAGGCAATGTCTCACATGCTCCCACGTGACTCCCAAAACACAGAAAGAAAAAGCAAAGGAAATGAAAGCTTTGGGCGCTCTCACGTGTTATCACGTGACCCCTCAGCAAATGCTTTAACAATTGGCGCACAGATCCCCATCACATGCCAACACGTGATGCTCTAAAATAAAAATAAAAGTGTTTAACACTTATTCGCAGATTTGAGGATAAAACAAAAGGAGATCTGGCTCCACATTTAGGGCGCCCTCACGTGTCCCCACGTGACCCCTAACAAATCCCTTTAATATCCAATGGATGGATGCCTATCACGTGCCCACACGTGATGGCCAGGAAATGAAAAGTGTTTAACACTTAATTGCAGAACGAAGAAAAGGGATCTGGTCCCCCCTTTGGGCGCTCTCACGTGTCCACACGTGACCCCTCTGTCTTTAGTGTTTAACACTAATTTGGGAATTATATTTCCAGTGTTTAACACTGATTATTTCTAGTGTTTAACACTAAATTAAATATTATATTTTCAGTGTTTAACACTGATTGTCTTTTAGTGTTTAACACTAATTTGAGAGTTCTATCTCCAGTGTTTAACACTGTTATTCTCTAATTGTTTAACACTAGTTTTAGCCAAATTGGCTAATTTTCCAGAGGCAAAAGTCCCTCATCCAAATGAATCTCAAAATTGAGAAAATCAAAGACAAAATGTTGTCAGAGCCCCCAAACCTCTGTTTAGCATTGCTGAATGACGAGGGGCTGAACCCAGACAAATGTCTAATGGCCCAAAGGGCCAATATTTCAAACATAATTGGACTTAGCCCAAACAGGCCATAAGTCCTCAAATTAAATTGACTGAGCACAGCTGCTCTCTTAAAAATCAATTTACATCCGGTTCGAGGGTATATCTCCGAACTCCTTTGACTCCTATCGTTGTAATCCTTCAACGACGTCAGAGAGGTGACGAGTCCCGACAACCACACATCAACACGGACTGTGGAGTCCTTAAACTCATGGACTTAAGCGTCCTTAAACCAAGATACGGATTGTGGGATCCTTAAACCCACGGACTTAAGCGTCCTTAAACTAAAATACGGATTGTGGGATCCTTAAACCCGCGGACTTATGCGTCCTTAAACTAAATATGGACCACCATGTCCCTAAACTGGCAATGGACCACCATGTCCCTAAACTGGTAATGGACCACCATGTCCTTAAACTACCTATGGACCACTACGTCCCTAAACTGGAACAATAGAGCTCCCAAATGCTCTTTTGTCGGATCTAAACGATCCCGTTTAAGTTGATCTTAGCCTCAAATATGGCTAACGTATCCTTAAACATTCAAACAGACTTTAGTCCCAAATTGGACTATAAGACCCCCAATCAACTTTGGTTCAAGGGTAAATCTCCGAACTCCTCTGACACCTATCGTTGTAATCCTTCAACGACGTCAGAGAGGTGACGGGTCCCGATGGCCATGCATACAATGGACCACTATGTCCCTAAACTGGAACAATAGAGCCCCCAAATGCTCTTTTGTCGGATCCAAACGATCCCGTTAAGTTGATCTTAGTCTCAAATCAGACTAACGTATCCTTAACGAACGTTTAAGTTGATCTTAGTCTCAATATGGCTAACGTATCCTTAAACTAAAACACCAAACCCAAATCTAAGTAAATACGGATTTGGACTAATCCACGTCCTACGGGCGACGGCATAACTTAGTCTCCGTATACAATCCACGGGCATTCACAAACAAAACAAACACACACAACACAAAGTGAAATTCTGGAGAAGGAGAAAGTTGTTACCGTGATGCGGTAGCGTAATTAACTGCAGGGGCTTGCGCCTGCAGGGAAGAGCGTCCCCACAATCAAAAAACCCCTCAAGCGAGGGGGAATCTGACGAAGTCTGCTACATCGGACGCATCCGTTTAAACCTTCGATATATGGCGCCATAAATCAGCTTGGCACCTTCGGAGAGGTAGACGGATAGCACCAATTAGCATCTGCCCTGAATCTCAGGCAAGACGTCATGTCCTGGCCGTCATTCGGAGGGGAACAGTCTTGTCCCGAGGAAAAGAGTACGCCCGACCCATTTTTCTTATGAAGGATAGATCGGAACCGTTCGATTCCCGCTTGCGTGATCTCTTAGTCCCGCTTCGTTGCTGTTGAGCGCCTTTTTCGCATTTCGACTTGTTTCTGCCTCTGCGTCGAGCCTTCTTTATAACAGGTTGACAAGGAGCGGCATCTTCATCTTTCACGGCCTGTTGAAGGAGGCGTTGCGTTTTGGCTATCTCATAAATGGCCATTTCGCGGTTATGGTCGTCTCGGACTTTTTGACCAGCTTCCCTTATAAGCTTGTCCATTTGTTCTTCGAACGACGGACTGGGCACTTTTGCATCTGGAACTTTTACTGGTTCAGGATTAGCATCTTCCCATTGAGCATCCGCTTCTTCATCGAAATCATGCACGACGTAGTAACCGTGGAGTAGCTCTCGTTTCTTGGACCGAACGTATCCAAGCCCGATTGTTTCCATTTTCCCATTAGGCAACTTGCGCTGAGTCACGGGAACGTTCCAGACCTTGTCATAGAACTTGGCTTTTCGAGCGGTCTGTTTGAAGGATATCCCCTGGCGCTTCAATAGCCTTTTCAAGCCTTCCGTATAATATCTGGGAAGACGGATGGGCTGAAGCCTGTCAAGCGTAGGACCCGCGCCGTGCCAGATTTCTTTTTCCACTTTGGTTTCCCCAGAGCGATAGAATAGAATTACCTTTTCACCTCTTCGCCTGGGAGGGACATAGAACGTCCGCAGCTCCTCTACGCTGTAGGTATCGAGCGCATCCAGTTCTTTATGATGTCCAAGTGGAACCATGGCGACTTGCAGACTTTGCTCTTCGTCATCGGACGTTTGTATTGAAGGTCGAGCAGAGAATACAGCATGGACCTCATCTTCCGAGTCGCCACCAAAGATCAACGTAGGAGCAGATGGTCCCGGCTTGTTGTGTTGGGGTGGACCCAAATAAACTATCTCCTCCTCTTCCTCGGTATCACTGCCGAAGACAGGGATGGTGGCGTTGGCTTTGTTCTCCGGCTTGTGACACCTCTCCGTGTCCTCGAAATCCGGTAAGAAGTATTTGGCATCTTCATATTTGCGGACCTCGTTCACAGAGAACGGGTTCAGTTCTCCCGTTACGATATACTCGAAACCATCCTTAAAATACTTCATACACTGATGTTGTGTAGAAGGGATGACGTTGTACTCGTGTAACCATGGTCGGACGAGCAGAGCATTGTAGCAAGTCTTGGCGTCTATGACGTGGAACTTAATGTCTGTGACGAGTAGCCCGAAGCGTAGCGTCAATATCACAGACCCAAGAGTTCTTGATGACTGGGAGTCGATCCCGGAGATGGTGATCTTGTTTCGAGCAAGGTGCTGGACGCTCATGCAGATTTCTTTTAACACCCGCACATTGAGGAGATTAACGGAGGATCCATTGTCGATCAGGATTTTACCTATCTTTATATCGTGGCAGTATCCCGAGACATAGAGGGGGCGATTGTGTTTGCACGTCCCAAGGAAAAGGTCCTCATCACCAAAAGTGACATCGGCCGTATGCACTTCCTCCAATTCATCCTTCATCTTTTCTTCAGCCAGGAAAGCTTGGAATTGTTCCAGCTCTTGTAGTGCTTTGATTAACGAATCTCTCGCCTCTTTTGATAGCAAAAGGGCGTCAAGAATGCTGAGCTGCGAGGGTAGCTTCCTCAAGTGTGCCAGAACGTTGTAGTCCACCTTATTTCTCTTCGGCGGGTCCTTGGCAGTTAGCTCTTCCATAACTTGGTCATCCAGGGCGATCTCCTCAGGGACCTTCTCTTTCCCTTTATCTTTTTTATTTGAGGGTCCGAGATTCTTTTCGGGTAGCGTCCGACTATGCAGCCGGATATTTTCGCAGACCTTCGGCTCTTCTTATTTTCCCGAGGTGGACTCTTTAAAGAGGGGGCTAAGAGCCAGCTCCTCGTCGGAATCGCTCCTGAATGTAAGCACTTGTGATCCCCCAGCGTTAACCATGCGACAATTGCCGGTAGTTCTGTTAAGCCCCTCGGTCGTATTTTTCCGCTCCCGACGAGTTTTGTGCTTCTCCCGCTTAAAATGTTGTCATTGAGCAACATATCCTTGCCACCATCTATCGAAAGCTTTGCACGCTTCGGTGGGGTGCGAAACCTTCCGATGATACAAGCAGTAGGAGGGATGTATTTCCACTTCACCAGTAATGTTTTCTTCGGAGGATGGTAGCTTCATGCCCATTGATATAGCCTTAGCAAACCTTTTCCTCATCTTGAGTTTTCTTTTGTCTGTAGTGGATGTATTTTGCTCCAGCGGAAGTATCTCAGCTCTTTCGTCAAGTCGCTGGCGCTTGGCCCTTTCAAATATACCCGTCTCGCGTTCCCGATCAGCTTTACTTTTCAACCGAGCTTCGTTGAGGAAAGCGTCAATTACTTCATCCGATGGCCCCAGAATTTTTGGTTCAGGATCTGCCTCCAGCTTTTCAGTGCAAGGAGTCTCCTCGTCGTCCGTGAACGAATGGGAAATCACATGACAACTCGCTACGTATTCTTCAGATTCATCCGACGAACTTTCTCCCTCATCTTCCTCTTGAAAGACGTGGTTGAGAAATTCTTGGAGTGTAATGGGAGTCCGTGCTTTCTGATTGTATTCTTCCAGCGCGTCAATTTGTTTTTGTAAGTCTGTGCGCTTGTCGCCAGGCTTCACAGGCTTCTTGGATTTCTTCTTTTTCTTCCTCGAAGATTTTGACAGCTGGTTATGAGTGCTTGGGCCACCACCATCGGTCTTTGGAGTTGGACGCGGCTTCAACATCCCCTCAATGACCTGCGGTTCCAACGGGTTCTTCCACTTGATCACTGGGCATGCCCGAAGATCGTTCAGCATTCTCTTTGTCTTAGCTGACAGCACAACCTCCCTTGGGGCTTCTTCGACGAGAGAGCACGTTGCCCTCGGCATATTCATCCTCTTAGAGGCGTGAGGTTGCGGCGGATTCACCTTCCATCTATCGGATAACGCGAATTTGCCCTGTTGGTACCGGTCTTCAAGCCAATTTTTGAAGACATAGCAATCTTCGATCAGATGACCCAGTACTCGGTGATAGGGACAGTAGTTGGGCTCATTGACATCATTTGGTTGCGACGGATGTTTTGGCTCCGGCAGATTTATGAGTCGGTTGCGCAACGCCAGCTCGAATAGTCTTCTCGTTTTATCTCGGGGAAACGAGTAAGGACGTCCTAGTTTCTCCTCAAGGGATACCTGTGGACGCATATTATTTTGACGAACAATCGGCTTCGAGTTACTCGGCTGTTGTTGAGCATTAGCGACAACAATCGCTTTTCCCTTCCCCTTTTCATTTCGGGAGTCCGGCTTTGGAAGAGGGGGTCTATGGCTCATCTGATCCATTTGCGCTAGCTTGTCAATCAAGGCCTGGAAGGTAGTCGGCTTGAAGAACATCATAAATTGCGAGATGGTTGCTTGTGGATCAAGGGTTCCCACAAACATACCCACTGCAGGAGCTTCCTCAATGCGCTGCTCGCACTTTGACCATAAGTTCCGCCATCGTATAGCATATTGAACCCATGTCTCGCCTGGCTTTACCCTGGCGTTAATTAGTGCCGTCATCGGGGTGCGTTCACTGGCGCTTGCAAAACGCTGGGTAAACAACAGCTCCATCTCCGCGAAGGTCTTGATAGAGTCGTTCAGGAGCTCAGAGTACCACTCGAACGCTGTATCTGATAAGCTTCCAACGAACTGGCGAAGCAACAGTTTGTCATCACCGCCGGTGTTGCCACAGAGTGCCCTGAACTGGGCAACATGCTGGTGGGGATTGCCCGTCCCCTTATAGACATGGAACTTGGGAATTGTGTAGCCCAGCGGGTACTTGATCTGGTCGTACTTGCTCGGATATGGTCGTCCTGTTTTTACGACCCGGCCGGCTGCTTCAGTCGCATGATGAACCCGTATTTGTTGGGCTATGTACTCGTCCAAATCATCTTTGGAGATTGTCTCCTCCTTAGCTGTTGACAGAGCTGGCGGAGGATTTGACGTCTCTCCCCTATCGTCTTCAAGGACGATCGGGGGATCTTCGGCCGGAGGATCTTGTTGGATCATCATCCCCACCATGTCTTGGAACAGGAGGCCCATACGCTTTATGTTGGCTGCTTGTTTAGCAGCCTCTTTATCCTTCTTCTCCAATATCCGACGAAGGAATTCGACGTCAGTTTCTTGCTCCTGGCGTTTATCTGAGGACGTTTCAGGGCTTTCTTTTGGCCCAGTAAGTGCGGCCATCGCGTTCATCATCTCTTGGAGCTTCTGCTGCTGCTCCTGCGCTTTGGTCACTGACCGTGTAAGCGGTCGATGACCTGTAGATATGCGACTGTCCTCTTTACCAGACGCCATGTAAACGGTATGAATTACAATGCCCCCTGACTTAGGGCGTTTGGGTTCACCACCTTTGATATTCGCCATCGGCGTGAGGACTTTCTCCGGCCTTCTTCTCTTATGGGCCGTTGAGGTTGAGGGGGCCGTTGCTTTGGGCACCCAAGCGGTCGTCACCTTTCGTTGCTTGACCGGGGAATTTTCTTCTTGCCGACCTTTCGACTTCTTGTGTTGGCGAGAGAAATTAGGATCAATCACAGATTCTCAGACTCGTCGCCATGTCTTGTAAATCCTGGAGGACAGCGATTGAGGAGGCTGCTCCGGTTTTTCTGCTTCCACGGCGGCCTCTACCGGTGGAGGAGATCTTTTGAGCACCGCAGTTGGCGAGTTTCTGCGTACCCTGTTCAGCAGCTCAAAGCTGTTCCCAGTTGGAACAGCAGCATTAACGTCCACCGTTGGAGTTGGTGGAGTTATCCCAGAGGGGTAGTTGCCCCCAGTCTTCCTTATCCAGCGCCAGTGGCGTCGTCGGGCGTGACGAGCTGTCGGTATTGGTTCAATGACGGAGATGGCCTTGTCTTGCCCCCTGTTCAGTATGGGGCTGTTGCCGGCGTCAGCCTACTGAAGACTGATGTCTTTTGAGCAGCAGGAGCAGGAGTGGGAGTTGGGACGGTCAGTCTTGTAAAGACCGATCTCTTAGCAGGAGAAGCCGCCTTGACGACTTCAGGAGTAGGTTTGGCTACTCTTTTTGGAATAACCTTTTCTGGGACTGCAAGCTTCATTGTGGGTCCGCAGGAGTTTTGGCCCAGTCTGGAGAAGACCGAGGCACTGGTGTTGGGCGACCCGTTGAGAGGGGCCTCAGTAACTGTAAGTCGATCGAAGACCGACTTCTTAGGAGCTTCTGGTACGGGCACGGGGGTGCTGAAGCTTGTTGGCGGAAGCATGGTTCCGAAAAACAGCCCTGTGGTGGCTTGAGTAATCTGCTCCACGGGCATCGTGAACAAAGAGGCCGCTTGGGGCCCATAGGTTATGCCCCCAGTTGAGGCAGGACGCGAGTTGCAGCTGCAGTTGGAGCACTTTGAACAGGTGAATGCCATTGCTGTTTTGCTTTCTGCGCCAAGCAAGAGACCAAATCTTAGTAACTTGAAACCTAAGGGCAACCATTAACAAACCGTGATTCGTTCGCGAATACGACACACGAAGTGTGGAGTGGAAAGAGGAAAAGGTCCCACCGGGCTTGCCAGAATCTGTTCCCCTCCGAATGGCGGCCACGATGTGAAGACGTCTTGCCTGAGATTCGGGGCAGATGCTATATGGTTTTATCCGTCTACCTCTCCGAAGATGCCAAGTTGATTTATGGCACCGTGTATCGGAGGTTTAGACAGATGCGGCCGATGTAGCAGACTTCGTCAGATTCCCTCTCGTTTGAGGGGTTTTTGATTGTGGGGACGCTCTTCCCTGCAGGCGCAAGTTCCTGCAGTTAATTACGCTACCGCATCGCGGTAGCCACTTTCTCCTTTTCCAGAATTTCACTTCGTGTCCTGTGTGTTTGTTTTGTTTGTGGATGCCCGTAGATTGTATACGGAGACTAAGTGATGCCGTCGCTCGTAGGACGTGGATTAGTCCAAATCCGTATTTACTTAGATTTGGGTTTGGTGTTTTAGTTTAAGGATACGTTAACCATATTTAGGCTAAGATCAACTTAAACGTTCGTTAAGGATACGTTAGTCTGATTTGAGACTAAGATCAACTTAACGGGATCGTTTGGATCCGACAAAAGAGCGTTTGGCTCTATTGTTCCAGTTTAGGGACATAGTGGTCCATAGGTAGTTTAAGGACATTGCGGTCCATTGCCAGTTTAGGGACATGGGGGTCCATATTCCAATTTAGGGACATGGTGGTCCATATTCCAGTTTAGGGACATGGTGGTCCATAGCTAGTTTAAGGACGCTTAAGTCCATGGGTTTGAGGACCCCACAGTCCGTGTTTTAGTTTAAGGATGCATAAGTCCGCGGGTTTAAGGATCCCACAATCCATGTTTTGGTTTAAGGACGCTTAAGTCCATGAGTTTAAGGACCCCACAGTCCGTGTTGATGTGTGGTTGTCGGGACCCGTCACCTCTCTGACGTCGTTGAAGGATTACAATGATAGGAGTCAAAGGAGTTCGGAGATGTACCCTCGAACCGGATGTAAATTGATTTAAGAGAGCAGTTGTGCTCAGTCAATTTAATTTGAGGACTTACGGCCATGATTGGGCTAAGTCCAGTTGAAAAATGTTCAACGCTTTTATTTGTTTTTGGCCTATTAGGCCTGTGCTAGGGCTTTGCCCATGTTTAAGCAATGCATTGCATTACTTTATTTTGTTTTGGGTCTGCCTATTTATAAATGATGCAGAGCATCAATTTTGTTTGGGCTCTGCCCTTTCATTGCATTTTATTTTGTTTGGGCTCTGCCCTTTTATAAATGATGCAGAGCATCAATTTTACTTGGGCTCTGCCCTTTTATTGCATTGCAGTTTATTTTGGCCTACTAGGCCTTTTTGATTTGGGCCTGGCCCTTTAATAAACAATGCATTGCATTTGTTAGGCACTTTGCGCCAATTAATGAGCGCAAGCGCTTGTGGTGATGACACGTGTCACGCAAGCGCAATGTGCTGCGCCAGTGCGCCGCGCTTGCGCTGTTAACACATGGCGCGCTCTGGTGAGTTGCGCCAATTTCAGATAGTAAGGCTCTATCTCAAAAGCGCATAGCGCAAATGGTTCAGATGCTGACACGTGGCACTCTCTGGTGGCTTGCGCCAACCCAGAAGCGCAACAGTACAGTTTTTGCAAGTGCGAGGCACTATGTCAATAACTTGAGAATCTTTAAGATTCCAGAACCAATGGTTCATAAAAAAGTGCAAGGCACTGTTTGATTTCTTGATCCAATTTAGATCAAAGAAAACAATTTTTTCTTGTTTTTCTTGTTTTCAGAGAACCAGTGGTTCATAAAAAAGTGCAAGGCACTTATTATTATTTGAAGATCATTGATCTTGTTCTTAGATCAATGATTTATTAGAAGAAATTCTTCTATTTTGTGAAGGTTTTTACCTTTTTCTTGAAATTTCTTCAGAGTTCTCTCTGTTTTGAGGTTCTTAATCTCTCACAAATGTTGATGATGATTGGAATTGGGGTCTAGGGGCCTTTATATAGTGCCCATAAATTTGTTAAATTTGTTAAAGAGATCTTTCTCTGAGTGATTTGGGGAATTTTCCCCACTGTTGGATCTTTGATCTAAGGGCTTCTGTTTTACAGAAGGCAATCTTCTTGTTTTAACAAGAACAGAAAGATCTTACTAGAATTTAATTCTGTTTGGCGTAAACGCCCCAGCGCGTGACACGTGTCGCGCAGCGCAACTGCGCTTGCGCAACTGAGCTGACACGTGTCGCGCTGCGCATCTGCGCTGACACGTGTCACGCAGCGCAGCGCTTACGCATCTGCACTTGCGCATCTGCGCTGACACGTGTCGCGCAGCGCAGCACTTGCGCAACTGAAGCGTTGCTTTTTTTAATAGAGCATTTCTCTGATTGGGCGCGCTGCCTTGGGCGCTGCGCTGACGTATCAGCTTTTGACACGTGGCGCGTTGCGCGCAGCGCAAGGAATTTGAAGCGTTGCTTCGAATTTTAAAATTTTGAAATTCAAACAGAGCTTTGCTCTGATCGGGGAAAACAGAGCCTGAGGCCCCTCTTACCGAAGGAATAAGCGGGTATGGCAGCAATAAGGGCTTCTCGGTAGACCCCGCAGACACCGATTTGGCGGCCGCTATTGCAGCTTCTGAGCGATCAGTGAGGCTCGAAGTGATGTTGAATAAACTCGCTGATTCAGGTAATCATTAGCTGCTTTCTTCGGCTTATTGAGTTTTTTTTATTATCCTCTTTTCTGATGGCCAACCTAACCTTTTTTTTCTTTGTTTCTTTACAGGGGCTGCGCCAGCTGATGCGGGGACTCTCCCCGGACCCTCTACTGAAGTCCCACCTTCTTCGGGGCTGCCGCGAGAGCCTTAACTTGACAAATTGACGAGAGATTCCTTGAAGGATTTGGAGGCATCCCTGTTCACGGACGAGGACGTCTCAATGAGGGAAGCCTTGGAGAGCTCCGTCTTGACGGCACGGGAAGAGAGAAATAGGCTAAGGCGCGAGGAGAAGGCACGCAGGGCTGCTTTGGCCGTTGGAACGGGCCCAAGCACCGTCCCTCGTGCTGATACTTCCTCAGAAGAGGCCCCCGTCGTCCTATCCACTGCTCGCAGACAGGTGGCGCGTGCAGTTCGGAGTGCTAACGATAAATCCACTTCAGGTAATGAATCTTTCGAGACTTGTTTGTAAAAATTGTAAACTCTTCGGTTCTTATATATTTTTCCTTGCAGGGCCAAGTCTAACCGAAGGGGAGGCGGAGACCGTCGAACCCAAGGAGACAGAGGAAGAGGCACCGGCCGAACCCGAGCCGACGGTGGGCAATGTCGCCGGGGTTGCTGAGCCTGAGTTGGGGGCTGAAGGAGCCGCACCCGAGAAGGTCGTTGATGCCGAGCCTGGGATGGCGGCAAATGAGACGACCGCTACAACTGAGCCTGAGGTAGCGGCGGACGAGGCACTTGAGGCCAGTGTCCCCCTGGTGATGGCGGATGAGACAATGGAGACCGCTGAGCCCGAAGAAGTAGCGGGTGAGATGGGCATGACTCTTGGGGAAGAGCCAGCCGCTCCTTCTCAAGAGTCCGGCAATACTCCGATTATTGCCCTCCCCGTCTACGGTCTTCCGCCGTCTCCCGGCCGCGCGAGCACGACGACAGCCCCTATTGAGTCGGATGATGAGGCCACGGGCGGTGGCCTCATGTCGATGGAGGAAGGAGACGCCTCTGCTTCGGCCGGCGGCTCATCAGGTAAATCTCGAGTTACAGTCCCCCTTTTTTTATCTTGCAACCGCTTCTAACAACTTTATCCTTGTTTTTAACGCAGGTGCGGCCAGTGCCGATGCTCCATTGCTCGAGGGAGTGCCGTCAACTACTGCTTTGGCGGTGGTCACCTCTCAGCCCTCTCTTGTACCATCGAAGATGTTGGAAGGTATGGATTTGCAACCTATTAGTTTCGTCTTTCAGCCGCATAATTTATGTACTAAAGTCGTACTGTTGTGTCTTTTCAGGAGTGCTTTTTGATCATCTTTATCAAGTGTTGCTCCCACACTTCTCCTTCCCATCTGAACTCGCTTCTTCCTCCAGTGGCGCTGGTGGGTATAGTTTCCAACTGATGTCTTTTTTTTTTAGTAATGGAATTATTTCTAATTTTACCTTGTCCTGATTGCAGTGCTACAAATCGAAGGAGTTGACGAAAGATCGGTCACGCCACCGGCCCTTCCGGCCTTGCCACCTGCTGCAGCTGGTATAGTAGACTATCTCATCAATGACTTTTTCATATTTCTTGAACCGTCATCTAATCACATTTTGTCGTTTCAGCTGTCGTTCCAATCTCGGCGCCTTTTGAATCTCGCGTTACGATGCCTGCAGGACCTTTCTTGAGACGTCTATCCTCGAAAGGCGCCGCGAATAGTCTGCGCATGGTGAGCGACTATATTGAGGAGCTCGACATCGAGACTCCTACGTCTGCCGCAGATTTTGCTACGGCGGTTAACCCAATGCTGGTGATACTCGTGAACTTCCATAACGAAGACATCGTCGCGTCTTGGGTTAACCACTGCAGAGAGATCGAGGCCCGTCTGCATCAACTGGAGTTTATGCGCCCTGCTCCCGAGACTTTAGCCGCAAGCAATCAAAGAGCAGCGTGGATTGAACAAAGCGCTTCTTACGTCCACCACTTGGAACAAGAAGCGGCTTTATGGCTGAGGGAATACCAAGAGACCTCGAGCGAGACGGCTCGTCTGCGTGCTGAGGTTGAGGCGAATGCTGCCCAAGTGAAGGCTATCTTTGAGGGCCTCCTGGAACGCATCTCTCATGGGCTAAACTTGAAGCGAAAACTTGATGTCGCTGAGCGTGACACCCCAGGCCGCGAAGCTGCTCATCAGGCCGTTGGGGAGCAGCTTGCATATTTCTTGCAGCAGCGGGCTCAAGTGGAGGCAGAACTGGCGGTGGTGGCCGATCAGGAGAAAGCGTGGAAGGAGGTGCGCGAACAATTGCTAGAGCTATGCAAGACGCTTCCTTCCCAGTAGTTCCCCTTGTATCCATATACTTGTAAAAAAATTTCTTTTTCGAATAAGATGTATCCATTCTTTATTCTTTTGTACAATTCACCTTGTACTTGATTGAATTAATAAATAAAGATACACATTTTTTTTTCTTTGCAATGTCTTATACTATTTTCTTTGCTCTTCCGCTTTCTCCCTTTCTCTTATTATCAGCATGCTGTTTTGATAAACATGGTTGACAGATAATAGAGCAAGCACCTTGGTTTCTTCTAGGGATAGCGATGGCTTAGGCCGCAGGTTCAGATCTGCTGCCTAAGACTTTTCAATTCTATGAGCCGTGAGGGTCTCATAGAGACTTTTCTCCCTACGGATCGAGAGGATCTCGTAGGTAGATTTTCTCCTTAGGAATCGTGAGGATTCCTAAGTGCGTTTTCTCTTATAAGTCGTAAGGATCTTATAAGAGAATTTTTCCCTTCCCTCTTACGAGTCGAGAGGACCCGTAAGCGGTTGTTTCCCTCCTCGTCGAGATTCGAGTTTGGAGAGTGAGACCCGTGGATAATATGCAAGAGACCGTTTTGGGCCAACTTGCAGGGTCCCAATGTTTAGGGAACAAGTTTTTTAATCCTTACTACCTAAGGCTTTATCTTACGAGTTGAGCCGCATCGAGCAGTTCTCGCAAAGACATCAATTTCTTCACAAGTCGAGACGAATCGAGCATTTCTCGCAAGAACATCCTAACGTCACAGTTAACCTCTGCTCTTTACGACAGAAGTCCGTTAGGGTCTATGGTACTTAGGGTTTTGGCCGTCGTACCGTCGCATCAGCTGATATATTCCTCGATAGGCAGTTGTGCTGTTCGAGTAGCCGTGCGACTGCCGTGTCTCTGATCCCTTCGGGGGCTGGACAAGACGTCTTCAAGCAATCTTCCTAGGCAGTTTGACCGTCGGAAGAGCAAGCGTTAGGAATTTTCGATGCCGCTTTTTACTTGAGGTTAGGCTCATTTTGGAGAGCCCCGATGAGTCATAACCACTCCGCGCTGGTGTGGGATGATCTCCGATAGTTTTTCAGGTTTTATGTGAGTTGCCGTCAAGACCCTGAAGCTAGGAATTTGGCCTTTGCTTCGTTTGCTGGCATCGCGTCTGCTGTATCGAGACGAATGTCGCGGTGGGAACTAGGGATTTTGCCGTTGCTCCGTTTGTTTGATTGTCGCGTCTGAACCCTGCTGGAGGAAGAACGCTGGGGTGACATCTCGTCTGCTGTATCAAGACGAACGTCGCGGTTGTCTCTAGGTTGCTGGTGAACCGTCGAGGTTTGGAACTCGGGATTTTGCCGTGGCTCCATTTGTTTGATGATGTTGCGTCTGCTGTGTCGAGACGAACGTCGAAGTGGTGACAATTCCGCACTGGTGTGAGACGATCTCCAGTTGTCTTTCAGGCTTTATATGACTCGCCGTTAAGACCTTGAAACTAGGAATTTGGCCTTCGCTTCGTTTGCTTTGTCACGTCCGAACCCTGTTGGGGGAAGAACGCTGTCGTGACATCTCGTCTGCTGTATCGAGACGAACGTCGCGGTTGTCTCTAGGTTGCTGGTGATCCGTCGAGATTTGGAACTAGGGATTTTGCCGTGGCTCCATTTGTTTGATTGTCGCGTCTGAACCCTTTTGGAGGAAGAACGCTGGGGTGACATCTCGTCTGCTGTATCGAGACGAACGTCGCGGTTGTCTTTAGGTTGCTGGTGAACCGTCGAGGTTTGGAACTAGGGATTTTGCCGTGGCTCCGTTAGTTTGATGATGTTGCGTTTGCTGTGTCGAGACGAACGTCGAAGTTGTCTCTAGGTTGCGGGTGAACCGTCGAGGCTTGGAACTAGGGATTTTGCCGTGGTTCCGTTAGTTTGATGATGGGGTCTTTCGTTGGCGTTGTATCTGCATCTTGATGGACTGTGAAGGAACGCCGTTGTCAACATCTCGTCTGCTGTATTGTGACGATTGTTGAGATGAAGCTGGGATTTTGCCGTCGCTTCGCTTTGTTTCGACCACGAGGTCTTTTGTTGGCGTTGTATCTGCATCTTGATGGACTGCGAAGGAACGCCTTCGTTGATTCTTAGGCCGTAGATATTGCCGTTAATATTTGGCTCCGTTTTCTGACGGAGCATTGGGAGGGAAAGGGTGCTTCCTTTTTTGTTTGTGCCCCTGGATTGTATACAGGGATTGCTGTGCTATCGCCTGTAGGGCAAAAAGTTTCATTCTTTCATTTCATTTTTTTTATTCTTTCCGCGATTCTCTATCATTTCAATTTTCACATCGCGAAGGTCGCGATTGCCCAATCATTTCGGCTATTTTTCGCGGTGCCCAATCATTTCGGCTATATTTTTTTATTTTTACTCGCTGCTTTTTATTGCGAGTTGCCCAATCATTTCGGCTATTTTGTATGCATACGTTTTCTTTACTTGCTGCTTTTTATTGCAAGCTGCCTCATCATTTCGGCTATTTCGTATGCATGTGCGGCTTGCTGGCTTTTCACCGTAAACCTGAAATTAGACACCGACTTCGGTATCAGTATCGCTACAACTGGGATATTGCCAGGAGCGAATCATCATTTGCCTCTGTCGATGTCAAACAAAGGTGGCTTAGCGAAAAGGGTTAAGGTCCTGTCGACTAAGGCTTTTAACTTCATGAGCCGTAAGGGTCTCACAAAGGTATTTCTCCCTACAAGTCGTGAGGATCTTGTAGGTGTATTTTCTCCTTAGGAATCGTGAGGATTCCTAAGTGTATGTTCCTCTGTAAGTCGTAAGGATCTTACAAGAGGGTTTTCTCCTTGTAAATCGAGAGAACTTACAAGGGTCATGCATCATGCGTACATATCCCCGGTCACGGATGGGACTTGGTTAGGGAAATATTTGTTCGCGCCCGTGGATTGTATACAAGGGTCAATATTGGACCGCTTGTAGGGCAAAATCGAAGATTGTGGAGGTTGCTTAAGTACATGTTAGGTCACTGTAACTTAAGACTTTCAAATCTTATGAGCCGTGAGGGTCCTGTAAGAGAGTTCTCCTTACGAGTCGTGAGGATCTCGCAAGTGTATTTTCTCCTTAGGAATTGTGGGGATCCCTAAGTGTATTGCTCCCTTGTGAGTCGTAAGGATCTCACGCGGGTGGTTTCTCCTTACAAGGTCGAGAGGACCTTGTAAGTGTCTTTTAACGAGGTCGCGCCCTTTCGGGTTTTCACAAACACTCGCCGGTAGCCCTGCTGTTTTTACTCACGGAGCCCTTTCGGGTTTTCATCCGTGCCCATTTTGCTTATGGACATACCGTTTTTTTTTTGTTTTTTTTATATATCCCTTTTTTTATTCTTTTTCCTAACGAGGTCGCGCCCTTTCGGGTTTTCACGAACACTCGCCGGTAGCCCTGCTGTTTTTACTCACGGGGCCCTTTCGGGTTTTCATCCGTGCCCCTTTTGCTTACGGACATACCGTTCTTTTTTATTATTATTATTATTATTTTATTATTATTTTTTTATCTCGTCAGCCTGAGGATGCTGTGGTAGTAGTTTAAAGACGTTTGGGTCGTCAGCTAGTTTTAGGACGTAGTGGTCCGTCATTAGTTTAAGGACGTTTCGGTCCGCCGTCGCCGTATTTGAGGCGAATCTCTAGTTTACTGACTTTTCGGTCTACGGGGCTTTCTCTATGACTGAGCATGATGCCCCCGGCGTATCTATCTTTCTCGGAGCGTGCGGTTGTGGCGGGCTCACCTTCCAGTTTTCGGAGATGACGAACTTGCCCTGTTGGTATTGGTCTTCGACCCAGTTTTTGAAGACGTAACAGTTTTCGATCGGATGGCGCAATACTTGGTGATAAGGGCAATAATTAGAACTGTTGACATCCTCCAGTTGTAGTTGGCATTTCGGCTTCGGTAGAGTGATAAGCCTGTTGTGCACTGCCACTTCGAACAGCCTCCTTGTTTCATCCTGATGAAATGAGTAAGGACGTCTTAGCCTCTCCTCGAGGGATATGCGTCGACGCATATTGTTTTGATGAACAACCGGTCTAGGGTCACTCGACTGTTGTTGAGTGTTGGCTACGAAGGTCATTTTCCCCCTTCCTTTATCCTTTTTGCTCGATCCTTTGTTTGCGGGGCCGAGATTTTTTCCGAGTAGCGGGCGATTGCACGGCTGAATGTTCTCGCAACTCCTTAATTCTTTCATTTTTTAAATGGATTCCTTGAGGAGAGGGTTGAGGGCAATTTCTTCGTCAGAGTCGCTTCCAAAGGTGATAATTTGTGATCCCTCGGAGTCGGCTATATGACAGTCATCGGCGGCTCTTTTGCGCTCATCTATCGCATTTTTCCGATGTCTACAAGCTTCACACTTTGTCCTGTTGAAGTGTTGCTTTTGAGCGACATACCCTTGCCACCAACACTTAAAGGAGTCGCAGTCTTCGATAGGATGTATGATCTTCTGATGATATAAGCAGAAGTTAGGATGCATCTCTACTCCATCGAGAGTATTTTCTTCAGGGGGCGGTAGCTTCATTCCCACTGATAGGGCTTTGGCGAACCTTTTCCTCATCTTGAATTCGCTTTTATCCGCAGCGGATGACTTTTGATTTGACGGGAGTGCCTCGACTCTTTGGTCCAGTCGTCGGTGTTTGGCTCCTTCCAGTATGGCCATCTCACGCTCTTGATTGGCTTTAACTTTCAAACGAACCTCATTCAGGAAGGCATCGATCAACTCGTCTGACGGCCGCGGAATTTCTGGTTCAGGGTTCGCCCTCGGTTTCTCGACGCAAGGAGCCTCTTCGTCATCCGCCAATGAGTGAGAGATCACATGACAACTCGTTACGCAGTCTTCGGATTCATCTGATGAGTCTTCTCCATCGTTTTCGTCCTCAACACAAGAACAAGCTGCCCCCATCGTGTCCGTCCTCTTTAGAGTGTGCGGCTGTGGTAGGTTTACCTTCCAGTTTTCAGACAGCGCAAAATTGCCTTGTAGGTACTGATCCTCGATCCATCCCTTAAAGACGAAACAATCCTCGATCGGGTGACTTACCGTTTGGTGGTAAAGGCAGTAATCGGGATTATTGAGATCGCCTGGCTGCAACGGACGTTTTGGATTCGGCAGATTGATGAGTCTGTTGCGTTTTGCCAGTTCAAACAGTCTTCTCGTTTTATTCTGAAGAAACGAGTAAGGACGTCCTAGTCTCTCCTCGAGGGATGGGCGTGGACGCACGTTGTTTTGGCGAGCAACCGGCTTTGATTTGCTCGGCTGTTGTTGAGTATTGGCGACGACGATCGCTTTTCCTTTCCCCTTCTCATTTCGAGAGTCCGGTTTTGGAGGAGACGGTCCATGGCCCATCTGGTCCATTTGGGCTAATTTGTCGATCAAGGCTTGGAAAGTGGTCGGCCTGAAGAACGTCATGAATTGGGATATAGTCGCCTGCGGATCGAGAGTGCCCACGAACATGCCCACCGCTGGCGCTTCTTCGATACGTTGTTCGCATTTCGACCATAGGTTCCGCCATCGTGTTGCATATTGGACCCACGTTTCTCCTGGCCTTATGCTGGCATTGATCAGTGCTGTTATCGGGGTGCGTTCACTAGCACTCGCGAATCTTTGTGTAAACAGTAACTCTATCTCCGCAAATGTTTTGATCGAGTCGTTAGGTAGCTCCGAATACCATTCAAAGGCTGTTTCTGCTAAGCTGCCGACGAATTGGCGAAGCAACAGTTTGTCATCGCCTCCAGTGTTGCCGCATAAGGCCCTGAATTGAGCGACGTGCTGATGTGGATTCCCTGTCCCTTTATATACGTGGAACTTAGGGATCGTATATCCCGGCGGGTAACTGATTTGGTCATACCAGCCCGGATAGGGTCGTCCAGTTCTAACAGTTTGCCCAGTAGATTCACTCGCCTGATGAGCTCGTAATTGCTGAGCTATATAGTCATCCAGTGCGGCCTTGGAAATGGTTTCTTCCTTGGCCGCTGAAAGAGCCGGAGGAGGATTAGGTGTCTCCCCTCTGTCGTCTCCAACAATGATCGGAGGGTCTTCAGCTGGAGGGTCTAGGTGTAACATCATCCCTACTATATCTTGGAAGAGGAGCGCCATTTGCTTTATGTTGGCAGCTTGTTCAGCCGCCTCTTTGTCCTTCTTTTCGAGGACTCTGCGTAGATAGTCAGCGTCAGTTTCTTGTTCATGACGCTGCTCTGATGATACTTCCGAACTTTCTTTCGGTTCGGTAAGTGCAGCCATCACGGTCATCATTTCCTGAAGCTTCTGTTGCTGCTCCTGGGGTTTTGTCACGGATCGGGTGAGCGATCGGTGACCCGTCAAAGCACGGCTTTCCTCCTTCCCGGAAGCCATATAAACCGTGTGCACTACCATGCCCCCAGACTTGGGGCGTCTGTGTTCAGGGCTTTTACGGTTTACCATATTCACAGGGGCTTTTTGCGGCCTCTTTTTCTTTTGAGTGATTAACGTTGAGGGAGCCGTTGCAGTGGGCACCCATCCAGCTGTCGCCTTTTGTGGCTTGACGGAGTAATTCTTCTCCTGGACCTTTATCTTTTTCTGTCGGCGGGAGTAATCTTCATCAATCACCGACTCTTGGACTTGTCGCCAGACTTTGTAAATTTTAGAGGACAACCGTTGAGGGGGCTGCTCTAGCTTTTTCTCTGGAGCGTTCTCCACAGGTGAAGGAGTTCATTTCAACACCGCAGTAGAAGAGTTTCTGCGCACCGTGTTTAGCAATTCAAAGCTGTTCCCGGTTGGAACAGCAGCATCGATCCCTACCGTTGGAGCTGGCAGAGTTATCCCAGAGGGAGAGTTGCCCCCAGCCTTCCTTACTCGGCGCCAGTGGCGACGTCGAGCGTGTCGTGCGGATGGAGTTGTTCTAACCGTAGGGGTGACCTCCTCATGCCCCCTGTGTTGGTCAGAATCTGCTGGTATCAGCCTTTTAAAGACCGACGTCCGTTGAATGGGGACGGCCAACCTGTCAAAAGCAGACTTCCGAGCAGAGGAAGCAACCTTGGTGATCTCGCCTGAAACTGGAATAGGGATAGCTATCCGCTTCGGGATAACATCTTTTGGTATTGGTGGCTTCTTCATGGGCCCGTTGGAGCTCTGACCTAGCCTGTTAAAAACTGAGGCAGTGGAGTTGGGCGACCCGTTGAGAGGGGCCGCGGCAGTGGTAAGTCGATCAAAGACTGACTTCTTTGGGGCTTCTTGCAACGTCATTGGGGCATTGAAGCTCATCGGTGGGAGCATGGTCCCGAAGAATAGTCCAGTGGTGGCTTGAGTTACCTGCTTCACTGGTATCTTGAAAAGGGAGGCCGCTCGGGGCCCATAAGTCACTCCTCTAGTAGGGACGGAGCGGGAGTTGCAGTTGCAGGTAGTGCAGTTTGAAGCCATTGATCTTCTGTTTTCTGCACGGAGCAAGACACCAAATCTTAGTACCTCGAATCCACAGACAACCACAGCAAACCGCGATTTGTTCGCGAACACGACACACGAAATGTGGAGTGGAAAGAGGAAAAGGTCCCACCGGGCATGCCAGAATCTGTTTCCCTCCGAACGGCGGCCAAGACATGGACGTCTTGCCTGAAATTCGGGGCAGATGCTATTTGGTTTTATCCGTCCACCTCTCCGAAGATGCCAAGTTGATTTATGGCACCGTGTATTGGAGGTTTGGACGGATGCGGCTGATGTAGCAGACTTCGTCAGATTCCCCCTCGCTTGAGGGGTTTTTGATTGTGGGGACGCTCTTCCCTGCAGGCGCAAGCCCCTGCAGTTAATTACGCTACCGCATCGCGGTAACAACTTTCTCCTTCTCCAGAATTTCACTTCGTGTCGTGCATGTTTGTTTTGTTTGTGGATGCCCGTGGATTGTATACGGAGACTAAGTTATGTCGTCGCCCGTAGGACGTGGATTAGTCCAAATCCATATTTACTTAGATTTGGGTTTGGTGTTTTAGTTTAAGGATACGTTAGCCCTATTTAAGGCTAAGATCAACTTAAACTTTTGTTAAGGATACGTTAGCCTAATTTCCAGACTAAGATCAACTTAACGGGATCGTTTGGATCCTGACAAGAGAGCAATTGGCTCTATTGTTTAGTTTAATGACGTTGCGGTCGATTTCCAGTTTAGGGACATGGTGGTCCATGTTATTTGTGGCCGTCAGGACCCGTCACCTCTCTGACGTCGTTGAAGGATTACAACGACATGTGTCAGAGAAGTTCAGAGATGTACCTTTGAACCGGATGTAAATTGATTTAAGAGAGCAGCCGTGCTCAGTCAATTTAATTTGAGGACTTACGGCCATGATTGGGCTAAGTCCAGTTGAGAATATTCAACGTTTTTTTATCTTTGGCCTGTTAGGCCTGTGCTAGGGTTTTGCCCCTGTTTAATAATGCACTGCATTTTATTTTGGCCTGCTAGGCCTTTCTGATTTGGGCTCTGTCCCTTTGCAAATGATGCAGAGCATCTGTTTTGGGCTCTGCCCCTCTTTAAAATAATGCACTGCATTTAATTTAGCATGTTAGGCCTTTTTTTAATTGGGCTTGGCCCTTCTGTGAATAATGCAGTGCATTAATCATTTGACAGTGACTTGTCAGGCGCTTTGCGCTTATTATTGAGCGCAAGCGCTTGTGGTGGTGACACGTGTCACGCCCTGGTGAACGCAGGCGCAACAGCGCAGTGCACTGCGCCAGTGCGCTGCGCCGTTGCACTGCTGACACGTGGCGCTCTCTGGTGGCTTGCGCCAACCCAGGAGCGCAACAGTGCAGATTTACAAGTGCAAGGCATTGTTTTAATAACTTAATCCAATCTTGGATTCAAAAAAAGAATCTTTAAGATTCCAGAACCAATGGTTCATAAAAAAGTGCAAGGCACTGTTATTATTTATTTATTTTTATTTTGAAGTCATTGATCTTGTTCTTTAGATCAATGATCTATTTAGAAGAAATTCTTCCTTTACAAAGGTTTTTTACCTTTTCTTTTCTTTTCGAGTTCTTCTCCAAAATTTTCTTTAGAGGAGTTCTCTCTATGTTGATGTCTTTTTTGAGTTGGGGTCTAGGGGTCTTTATATAGTGCCCATAGATTTGTTAAGTTTGTTAAAGAGATCATTCTCTAAGTGATTTGGGGAATTTTCCCCACCGTTGGATCTTTGATTCAAGGACTTCTGTTTTACAGAAGACAATTTTCTTGTTTTAACAAGAACAGAAGGATCTTACTGAATTTTAATTTTGTTTGGCGCAAACGCACCCGCAGATCATCTGAAGCGTTGCTTCCTTTAATTTTGTTTTAAATAGAGCCTTACGCTGATTGGGCGCGCTGCCTTGGGCGCTGCGCCTGGCGTATCAACTTCTGACACGTGGCACGTTGCGCGCAGCGCACGGGATTTGAAGCGTTACTTCAATTTTTGAATTTTCGAAATTCAAACAGAGCCTTGCTCTGATTGGGGGAAACACCTCCTTTCCCCAATCAGAGCAAAGCTCTATTTCAAAATTCAAAACAAAAATTGAAGCAACGCTTCAGATCCCGTGCGCTGCGTGCCACGTGTCAAGCGCAGACGCGCTAGCGCCAGGTGCGTTGCGCCCTAAGCAGCGCACCTCCAATCAGAGCAAAGCTCTGCTTCAAAATTCAAAATTTAAATTGAAGCAACGCTTCAGATACTGCGCGCTGTGCGCCACGTGTCAAACACAGATGCGCTAGCACAGTTGCGCTGCGCTCTGCGCTGCGCGCCACGTGTCAAACAAGGTGCGCTAGCGCAGTTGCGCTGCGCTCCGCGCCACGTGTCGAACGTAGGTGCGCTCGCGCAAAGTGCGCCAGCACTGGAATTAAAATTCCCCCACCGTCAGATCAAAAGATCTACTAATAATAAATTATTAATTAATTAGAACTAAAGTTCTGTTATGGAAAGATTTTTCAATCTTATTAAAACAAGAAGATTATCTTCTGTAAAACAAAAGCCTTAGGATCAAAAATCCAACGGTGGGAAATATTCCCAAATCAATCAGAGAAAGATCTCTTAAAACTGATTTAACAAATCATTTGGCCCTATATAAAGGACCCTAGACTTCAAGTCTAAAATATACAGAAGAGAGAGAATACACAAAAGAGAGAGAATACACAGAAAGAGAGAGAAAAACCCTCTGCAAAAAGAAGAGCAAGCTCTTGGAAAGAAGAAGATTTTTTTTCATCTTCAAGGTAAAAAGAACTATGTTCTTGAATAATAGAGATGAAACCATCTCGTAAAAAGAAGAACCATCTTCTAAAAAGATCAGAGATCTAAGAAAAATACCAAGGTCTTTAATAAAAAAGAAAAGATCAAAAATCTAATCATAAAACAATAAAAAGAAGTAAAATACTTCACTCACAAATCTTTTGATCTATAAAGGCAGAGCCTTTTATAAAAAACAAGAACTTTTGTTTTTGGATCTTGAGGCAAAGCCTCCTTTGAAGAACATAAATCTGTTTCTTTAATCTTAAAATTGATCATAAGCGTTTTGCGCTATTAAAAAGTGCCTTGCACTCATGAATTGCGCCCTTGCGCTCATTGGACCGGCGCTCAGCGCCAAAACCTGCCACGTGTCAACCAGAGACACAATCTGCGCTTTGCGCTTCTAAAACAGAGCACTGTGCTCATGGGCTGGCGCTCAGTGCCAAGCGCGCCACGTGTCACTCACTGGTGCGCCAACAGACTAGCGCAATGCGCTCATAAATTAAAAGCGCAATGTACTAACAAACTAGCGCTTAGCGCTAAGCGCGACACGTGTCCTCTGCGTGTGCGCTACCTAACAGAAGCGCAGTGCGCTCTTTGACTGGCGCAACGCGCCTGGCGCGCCACGTGGCGCACTGTCAGAACAAACTTTGTTTCTGATAAATGCTATGCATCCAATACAAGACAAAAATGTTAGAGCCCAATGCCTAGCATTATTAAAAGGGCTGAGCCCAAATAAAGGCTTAAAAGCCAGAACAAAAATAAAATGTTAAACATTTTTAATTGGACTTAGCCTAATTCTGGCCATAAGTCCCCAACTTAAATTGAACTGAGCTCATCTGCTCTTTCAACCAATTTACATCGGTTCGAGGGTACATCTCTTTACTCCTCTAATATCTGTTATTGTAATTCTTCAACGTCGTCAGAGAGGTGACGGGTCCCGACAACCACATATTACAACGAACTGTGGGGTCCTTAAACTCATGGACTATGATGTCCTTAACCTCGACCGTGATGTATTAAAACTAATATTGGACTGTGAAGTCCTTAAATCCACGGACTATGATGTCCTTAACCTCGACCGTGATGTCTTAAAACTAACAACGAACTGTGAGGTCCTTAAACTCATGGACTATGATGTCCTTAACCTCGACCGCGATGTCTTTAAATAAACATCGGACTGTGAGGTCCTTAAACTCACGGACTATGATGTCCTTAACCTCGACCGTGATGTCTTAAAACTAACGGACTGTGGAGTCCTTAAACCCACGGACTATGATGTCCTTAACCTCGACTGTGATGTCTTAAAACTAACATCGGACTGTGGAGTCCTTAAACCCACGGGCTATGATGTCCTTAACCTGGACCGTAATGTCCTTAAACTAATTATCGACCGCAATGTCCCTAAACTAAACAATAGAGCCCAATTGCTCTCTTGTCGGATCTAAATGATCCTGTTGAGTTGATCTTAGTCTAAAATTAGACTAACGTTTAAGTCGATCTTAGTCTCAAATGAGATTAACGTATCCTTAAATCCAAACCCCCAAACCCAAATCTAAGAAATATACAGATTTGGACTAGTCCACGTCCTACGGGCGACAACATAACTTAGTCTCCGTATACAATCCACGGGCAACCAAACACAAAACAAACACTCACGACACGAAGTGACCATATGGAGAAGGAGAAAGTTGTTACCGTGATGCGGTAGCGTAATTAACTGCAGGGGCTTGCGCCTGCAGGAAAGAGCGTCCCCACAATCAAAAACTCCTCGAACGAGGGGGAATCTGACGAAGTCTGCTATATCGGCCGCATCTGTTTAAACCTTCGATACATGGTGCTATAAATCAACTTGGCATTTTCGGAGAGGTGGACGGATAGCACCAATTAGCATCTGCCCCGAAATTCAGGCCTGACGCCCGCCGCGTCTCCGCCGCGTCTTTCGGAGGGGAACAGACGTTTAGGACTTGTTGTAGCCATTATGAATATCTCGTAATGCTATTTGGAGTGACCAATCCACCAACCATTTTTATGAATCTGATGAACCAAGTTTTCCAAGAGTACTTAGACATGTTTGTTGTTATTTTCATCGACGACATCCTGGTGTATTCAAAGAATCGGAAAGAACGCGCCAAGCACTTACGGATTGTCCTGAAGACACTATGACAGCATTAACTCTATGCCAAGTATAGCAAGTGTGAATTTTGGCTAGACCAGATCGGATTTCTCGGACACATCATTTCAGACGAAGGAATCTCTGTGGATCCAGCTAAGGTGTCAGCTGTCAGCGAGTGGCAAACACCAAAGACGGTGAAAGATATAAGAAGCTTCTTAGGCTCTGCAGGATATTACAGACGCTTTATCAAAGGATTTTCAAAGATCGCAGCACCCCTGACCAAGCTTACACGTAAAGACGAAACATTTGTGTGGTCGGAAGCATGTGAGAAGGTTTTCGTAGAACTCAAGTCGAGCTTAACCTCTGCTCCTATCCTTATAATACCGGATCGATCTGACATATTCGATGTGCATTGTGATGTGTCCGGTAAAGAATTAGGATGTGTTCTACATCAGCATAGAAAATTATGGTTTTTGCATCAAGCCAGTTAAAAGTTCATGAATGCAACTATCCAACACATAATCTTGAATTGGCAGCCGTCATCTTCGCACTCAAGATTTGGCGTCACTACTTATTGGGAGAGCGGGTGGATATATACACCGACCACAAAAATCTGAAGTATATATTTACTCTAAAGGAACTCAACATGCGGTAAAAAAGATAGCTCGAGCTTATGGCGGACTTCGACATCAACTTACAGTATCATCCTGGAAAGGTGAATGTAATTCCTGATGCACTTAGTCTCCAGCCATTAGCAATGAATCTCACCACTCAGTAGAAGTTACAGCAAGAACTGCACGGATTGGAGATTGAAGTAGTTGTGCCAGGTAACGCTTCATTGATTGAAGATTGGAGATTGAAGCTACAGCATGAACTTACAAGTCCAGTCCACTCTTATCAATTAAATCAAGGTAGCTCAAGCAAATGATGCCAAACTACAAAAGATCCGAGAACAAGTAGGAAGTGGTCTTCGAACAGATTTCATCATCCACGAAGATAGATCCTTGTGGTATGAGAGCCGTTTATGCGTGTCAGTCGGCCCTATTCGAGAAGAGTTGATGAAAAAACTCACAGCTCTCCTTATTCTGTACATCCCGGCGGCACGAAGATGTACAAGGATCTACGGCAACACTACTGGTGGCATGGAATGAAGCGTAAAGTAGCAAGGAGCGTAGCAAAGTGTTTAGTATATCAGCAAGTGAAGGCTGAAAATCACAGAACTGCTGGTCTATTTCAGCCGTTACCAATCTCAGAATGGAAATGGCAGCACATTACCATGGATTTCGTGACTGCTCTCTCTTGCAGCACGAAAAGTAACGACGCAATCTGGGTTATTGTGGATTGACTCACCAAGTCGGCTCACTTTATTCCATTTAGAGTTGGCCAGTCAACCGAGACGTTGGTAAAAAAGTACATAGAGGTGAGTAGAAAGTAAGATTTAAACCATCAAGATGTACCATACTTGTCTTGATACTCATAAACTCATGCAGGAGATCGTGAGATTACATAGGGTACCTGTTTATATCATCTCTGATCGTGATACTAGATTATGATCCCAATTTTGTAGAGTCTGCAAGCCAGTCTGGGAACGAATCTGAATTTTAGTACGGCGTATCATCCCGAAATAGACGTACAGTCCGAACGAACAATTCAGATCCTGGATGATATGTTGAGAACCTGTATGTTAGACTTCAGAGATTCATAGGAAGATCACCTACATCTTGTGGAGTTTTCCTGTAACAACAGGTACCAGGCAAGCATTGGGATGACACCATTCGCATTGTACGGACGAAAATGTCGTTCCCTACTGAGTTGGGACGACGTTGGAGATCGTGAACTCCTTAGACCAAAGATGATCATGGCAACTGTGGATGTAGTTCGCACGATCAGGTAAAAGATGTGTATAGCTCAGGATCGACATAGGCATTATGCATATGCAAAGCGTCGACACATGGAGTTCTAACCCGGAGAACATGTGTTCCTGAAGATCTCCCCGACCAGAGAAATGATACGTTTTGCAAGATGGGTAAACTCAATCCAAGATATATCGGACCGTTCGACATACTCGAACAAGTTGAAGAAGTAGTATACCGCTTGGCACTACCACCCTCATTGGAAGGAGTGCACAATATATTCCACATATCCCAACTACGACGATATGTGGCGACCCCAGCCACATACTTGATCACTCAGAGCTCACTGTAGGTTGTTTATCATCACCCTATTGAGACGAGAATACGCGTCGCTTGTCAGGCTACAGATTCTCCCTACCTAGGGTAGGCGGGGGTTTATTGATTGTGGGGATCCGAATCTCCGGCAGCCGCAAACTAAGCTAGCGTTAATTACCCCTTGCCTTTGGAGCGAAGAAACTTTCGATTGACGGATCAAACTGGTCATGCGAACACAATGTGCAGTGTGCGTGTGTTGTGTTTTGAGGGGTCTTAGGTATATCAGGGGTCTCGCAGAGTTTACGGGGGTCCCGCCACCCGGATAGCGGGCTGGGGGTCAAGAGGGCTAGCAGCCCCCTTACGGGGTGCAGGGCAGCGCCCCGTTAGAAATTTTTTCTAACGGGAAAGTGTTGTGGAGTGGGAATATATATATATATATATATATATATATATATATATAAAAGGTGAATAGCGTCCAAACGACGCATGGGCGCCGGCGCTTCACGTGCCCAGCATGCGAACGCTGACGCCTCACGCACCCGGCATGTGGACGTTGGACGCCTGCGGAAAAAAGGGGCTTAGCGCCTGTACTGGGAGTTGTACTCCCAATTGAATTTTGGAGTTAAACTCCTAAAAAGAAAGATTTATTATTTTATATATATTTTTATTATTTTTTGTGGAGTTAAACTTCTGAGAGATTTTCGAAGATGATGAAAGTGGGCCCTTTTCTTCTCCCTTGAGCCCTGGGTTTTCTCTTGAGCCTCGGATCTTTCGAAAGTGGGGTTTTTTTAGAGATGGGTCTCCTTCTTCCTCCTCTCTATTGGCTGGATCTTGGAGAAAAGGGGGAAGACTTAAAAATCACTCATTTTGAGGATTTGATGGAAGATCTGAATTCTCATTCAAGAGTTTTATGGTGAAAAAATGTTTCTTTTTGGAAAAACAAGAGTTAAACTCTTGATTTAATTCAAGAAAGGGGAAGAATGTTTAAAACCTTGAAGAAGAAGAAGGATGCACATGAAACCTAGATTTTGAGGGGAATGAATTTTTTTCCCCATTTCATTATCATGTTGCCTTATATAGGCTTACAAATTTACAAATAGCTCCTTGGGTTTTAAAAAAATGGCATTTTTCCCATCACATGGCTCATGTGCTTATTTCTTTTGCACATGAGCCATGGGCTTTACAAAAATTTGGCTTTATGCCCATTTTCCTTATATTTATTCATAAAAATTACATCAAAGTTATTTATTACATAATTTTCATATTGGCATGGGGGAGGGGGCTCGACTTGGGCATGGGCCCACTTGACCTGGGCTTGGACCCGTTTACTTGGGGTTAACTTTGATTTTGACTTGGTTAACCGGGGTGTAAGTTTTGACCCCAACACTCACAATACAAACCGATCTGACTTGCGAGCAGCAATCAGTTGAGATCTTGGATCAAAAGGTGAAAACAATATAGAACAAGGAGGTGAATATAGTCCGAGTGATGTGGAGAAGGGATTCGCCAGGAGAATCAATCTGGGAGTGAGAAGACGATATGCGCGCACGATATCCTAACCTTTTTGAAAATTAGTTTTTGTGTAAATTTTGAGGATGAAATTTTATAAGGAGAGTAGAATGTAACGACTCTGAAATACATGTACAAATGTAACTTATTCAATATATAGAAAGGGTATTTCAGCCTGATTAGGAATTATAAGTTATTTTTGTTCAATAAAAACAAGAATTAACTTGTAACTCATTGGTAAAGCCTCTATACTGTTGTGACATAGTCTATGTGTTCGAATTCTATCAGTCCCAATCATTTTTAATATTTTTCTTTTTAACTTTTCGGAAGCCCAAGAGTTACACGTGCAATACACGAATAATCAAAAAGTTTCAGAAAAATCAAACGAGATAAATGAGGAGTTAACATAGAATAATACCCATGCCTAAAGTCTCGAACCACGTGGCCCCCATCCGACCGCCCAAACTTGCCATTTGGCCGCTACCGGCGGTCTTGATGCCTCCAAATCCATCCGTGCTTCGCTCACCCGTTTCTTTAACTTCCCTGTATTATTTAATTACCCTGCAATTAACCAGAAACCTTTCATTTCTCATTAATCCTATTTTAATTCTTTTTAATTCCAAATTTTTAACTCACAGGCACTCATTTTTACACTATAAATATACCCCATCCTCTAGCTCTCCCCATTCTGAAAATCCCTATCAAAAATTCTTCAAAATTCTCTAAGCTCAGGAGAAGTTAAACAAGATAAGTGGAGTTGGCGATCAAGTTCTTTCCGTTGAAAACCGGAGCCTTTTCCCGACGATACCACGATTCTCGAAGGCTTCCTCTCTCTCTTTTCCTCTCTTGTTAACGCTCTAAAACCATAAGTCCATTTCTCTCTCTTTCTTTTCATCTCAAACCAATCTCTAAAACGATATCGACAAAGTGGAGTTGACTCGTTATCTTTTCTTTAAACAAACTTTTGTCAGTTTTACAATATTTAATATTTCACTTTAAAGCTCTAAGATTACCTTAACATATTATTCACATTTTTTACCTTTTCATGTAATTAGAATTTCAAGTGAAATAAGCATATAACGAACTTTTTCATATAAATACCATGAACTTTAAATACAACCATTTAATCGGTAACTAGCATACATACCTCTAGAAAATTCACGAGGTAACGACCTACCCCATTCATAAATACTATGGTTTCATAGCACGATATTTTAGATATATGGTTAATTTAAATAATACGGTTTACAATAAAATACCATCGTTTTTACAAATAAATGTTTTTAATCGTTATTTTTAAAATGCTTTGCAATTGCGCATCTACAACCCTTTTAGGGGAACCCATCAACGGATGGTGTGGGTTATCGCATGTTCTTAGGATAGTAGAGTGAGATACAGAACTTCTCACGGAGCATTCGGTCTCGAAAGGAATAAAAATACGATTTAAAAGAATACGACTTTTCTTGAACAAAATTAAAACTTTGGAAAATTATATAAAATTATGAAACCGTATTTTCAATAAAAAACAAAGTGTAAAAAAATATTTCTAAATGAAAGATTGAATTTTTAATAAAATACCACCAAGTTTACAAAACAGTAGTTTTCATTAAAATACCATAAATTTTTAAAAGCTTAAGTTTTATCACTAAAATACCGCTAAAATTAAAATACGTATTCATAAAAATACTAAATATTATAAATCACTCTCGAGATCTATTTTTAAACCATATTAAAGTATTTTTCATAAAACCCCATCGAGAGATGCAAACAATATAAATACAATATAAACAAACAAGAATAAAATTTTAAAGACCCTATATTAATATAAATTTAAGCGGTATCATTTCTCTTGAGCCCAGGGAGCCGGAAAAAGTGAGTGCTTGCCTATTCAGGTTAGACAACACTGCAAATTAACGGAGTTTATCAATGGCAATTGTTTTAGAAAAAGACACAAATCATACCATCTATATGCAGTAGTTGTTCGATTACTCCCGAATTTAAGAAAATCAAGAGCTAAATCTTTTCATAATATACTGACTCGATCCAAATTCAAAGCAGAATCCAAAATCAAATATAAATTTGAATACTCGATCATGAACCTGAACACTCGAATTCAAATATAAAACTTGAACTTGAATACTTGACTCGACTTGACCGAACCATGGATATAACTTGACATGAATACCTTAATACACGATTACATCTTGCACATGAACCTGTACATTTTTATATTCATGGATTCGGCCAACACCTGTTAACTTAAACTATATACTACAATACGTGGGGATAAAGGGATAGATTGTTACGGAACGTATATTGAGGCACGAGAGGTCAGTTTAAAAGACACCAACATGAATTCACGTGTCGTTATCCCGTGGGTTATGACGGGGCCTTGTACTACATGTTACCATAGTTCACGGGATAAAATGGACTACTCTCGTATACATGAATACCTTTTTTTTTATCAAATTACAAACAATCACGTTAGAATAGAAGTCTTATATCAGTAAATGATCATGCTTGGATACCTGTTTATACAATCTTAGCTGTTCACTTTACTTGGTATCTATTCACTTTATATACCATTCAGTCATCTTCATTTACTATTTTGGGACTCACCGAGCGCTAGTTTGCTGACGACATTCCTCTCTGTTTTTTCCTTTGGAATGTTCGTCAGGAAAATCGGACTCTGAGGAGATAGAGTCGAGCCCGGAGGACTTGGACCAGTTTGTTGCTCAGCCGGATTACTAGCTCCTTCCTGCATTTATTTTCAGTATGTCATTGTTTAAGTATTTATTTTTTTTATCATTGTATCTTCTTATTATAGACAGTTGTATGTAACGTTGAATGTAAATGAAGTTGTTTCATTTTATTACTCTTGTCATTCTTGCACATTGTTATATTATTTAATTATGCTTAACATATTCTCATAATAAATACGTTGCGGGCTTACCACGTCACCGTTTTCGTCTACTGGAAAGCGGGGTATGATAAATATGGTTTTTATCAATTAGAGCTCTTGAACACTCATACACGCTAGCGCAAACGTTTTACATTACATAAATATCGGGGTTATCGATTTAAAATTGATTTTTATCATAAAACACAAGTTTTTGGGTTATATGCAAAAACCCTTTAATAAAAACACAGAAAGTACAGGTTCATGTAATAAAAACACAAGCATGAAAACTGACATTTGGTGTTTTATAAAAACACAGAAAGTCAACAAACATCTGAAGCACATGGGATCATATAATACAAATACAAAGAATGCAGAGGATATATAGGTTATATGCAAAAACCCTTTATTTTATAACCAAACTTTAAATTTATTTATTTATTTGATCTTATTCCTACTATAATTCATACTCTCATATTGCATTGCTTCTATAAATACATCTCTCTTTTGGGCCCATTCAAACTCATAAAAAATTAAATTCTTCTTTTGCTTTATTAAACTTTTTTTTCTTTATGCTACCGTCAGGTTCAAAAATATGTCTTCTTTCGACGAAGCCTCCGCCTCAAACAAGAAGATGATAACTCGGAAGGACGGTCATGGAGAATTCTCTGAAGTCAAAGAATATTCAATTGCCGTGCATGATCAACCGGAGATGATAAAGCAAGTACTTATCAACTCGGAAAATAATGCTCTGGTTTTCGCAGTTGTTTTCCCTAAAGTTGTCAAGTGCTTGAATCACTGCAGCGACTATACTAAGTCCAACGAAGAGAAGAAGAATCAGGGTTCGGAGTCTATCAAGAAGATGAACAGCTATGAGATGTTCGACTTTATAATGACTGCTGACTATATGGGACTTTAAAGTTCAAATAACCAAAACAACTTATGTTTATTTATATTCTTTTCTTTTTTATTTAAACGGTTGTCTCGTGTTTTTTTCATAATATTTGGATAATAAGAAACTAATCTGACTTTGTTTTGCTTAAAGCGGCAATGTTTTGTACCGTCGACTTTTTGCATCTGTGATGCACGATTACGACCACCATCATAGACAGGGATTGAAAAGATTCTTAATGATTTTTAATTAAAAATAATAATTTAAAAAAAATTTAGTTAAGTTAATAAAGACATCCATATCATACCTTTATTTAATATATGTACGTAGCATGTGCAAAAAAGCATGTGTATATTTGATTGATACGATTTGATTAAAATCAATGGCAATGATAACCATATGAGAGAGAAATTTTAAATTCATAATGACGGTATCGATAATTATCTAACGAATAATCAATGAGCATGTAGCAATAAAGGGAAACAATATATTGTTTTTCTATCAATGTTTATCTTTGTTCATGTGAAATGTGCTTACAAAACAATTCTAATACAATATTTTCTGCTTAATAAAATTACTAATTATTATAACCATAACGTCCGGAGTTCACAATTTTGATTCTAATTTGATAGAGTCTATCTCACCCTCTAATAACGCCATACGAGCATTAAAAGAAATAGGTACATATTTTTATTTAACAAATTTAACAAATATATAGCAGTACACTCATCAACTTAATTAATTATAAATAAACACCCTCACCATGTTGATTTAAACAGTTTCTAATTTTTTGAATCAAACTCAATAAATTTTACATATTTTTATTTAACACATGCAGCGCACAGGCAAGAAATTTTATTTATCCCAAAATTTGATTTGGGATTTTTATAACATCTGATTTAATTTTTAATCACAAAGTCTATTTGATTTTCATGGAATCTAAATAGCAAATGCAATAATTTATTTATCTTAAAATAATTCTTTTGTTTCAAAAAATAATGATATAACAAAATTTGATTTTTTATACCAAAAGTTTACGGATGGAAAACAAATGCGAATTTCCCATGGCACTATATAATATTTCAATGTCAAGTTTGTATTTTGATATGTATAGATTGGGTCATGCATGTTCGGCATCATAGTAACAATGAAAAAATTATTTTCTACCAAAGAAAGCCAAATTAATTTACTGCATATGACATCCATATGCCTATTCATATGCCTATTGACTAAAGAAACAAAAAATAACAAAGAACTACCACAGCATTCAAATGTAACTATATATAATTTTAATTAACAAAAATAAAATCAAACGATCGTATTATATATAAACTGAACATGCATGTCTTTGAAAAAATAAATGTAGATGAAATTATTTTACTTATATATGTGCTAATTAAAATATAGATGAAAATATTTTTGGGCTTTCTCCTAAAAAGCTCCCTCATAGTTCACTAATTACTAAAAAAAACCCTTCATACTTCATATTTATTTTTAAAAAAAACATACATCTAAACTGCATTAAAAAGCTCCTTAACAAACCAAGAAGAGAATCTTTTTAGTCTCTTCCATTACTCCATTAGGCGGCTAACTGTAAGTATCGGATTTTAAAACCTTCACAACCTCTGTTCTTTTCCTCAAATTCCTAAATTTTCTGCCAAATTGGCTTTAGGATTAAGGTTACGATCAGAGATCTCTCAAATTAATCATGGAAACCGGTTTATCTTTCTCAACCTTCTTTAACAAGTAACAACGAGCTTGTCGGATACCGTTGTACTTTCAATTACAGGTTTCGATTTCGTGGGTAACCTCATTTGAAAGGAGAGCGGTTTTTTAGTTGCGCTAAATCCCGATCCTCAACTGAGCGAGAATGTGGGTTTTTTTTATGAAAGAAAAATCTATCTAATAAATATCTAGAAAGTAAGAGAATAGCACAAATACAAGTTCCGGCTGTATCTTCCTAATAGGACACTAACTTTTAATGGAAAACTAATGAGGGGAGCTTTTTAAATGTATAGAGGCTCTTTTAAGTAAATACAAAATAGGGAGGGCTTTTTTAGTAATTAGTGAAATATTATGGTGTTTTTTAGTAAAAAGCCCAAATATTTTACCTACCTTTTAAAACATTAACAAACCATTTTAAACTATTTGTGCATGTGCGATGCACACATGTGTTTATGTTAAACTCATGGACAAGACTTTTAAGAGATTTTAGTTAAAATAATCTAGTTTTTCAAAGACTTTTAGTAAATTTTATTTCTCAGTAAATTTGATTTAAATACAATACCCATTATTTTAACTTCCATTTTAGCAAACTCTTCAAACCTTTTGTTCTGGGTTCTATCATCTAATTTTAATCTGATTTGAATTCTTTATCCTAATAAATCTGATTTAAATTCATACTTATCTGAACTAATTCTAAATTGATGACTAAATAATCATATCTCTGCCATTGATCGTACTCTTGTCCACTTATAAATATACATATAGCGTTTTTAAACCCTTTCACCAATCTTCTAAACAAACCCTCTTTTTTTCCTTTTAGGTTTATAACAATGCCTTCTTCAAATAAGATGATAGATATCAAAAGTGAAGACAAAGAAAACTCTAAAGTGGTGTTACAACAACCCAAACAATCCAGAAAGTGATGCTCTGAGCGTCATGGCCGCTTCTTCACCTCCGTCGCGTAAGAAACTTTATGTGAAAAGTTTTGGTGATAAGATAATTTTTGCGGGAAAGAGGATGAAAACGAGAATTTTCGAAAAATGAGGAGAATAAACTATCTTGGTTCGAAACGGTTCATGACAAAAAACGACGGACAAGATGTTTCACGATCAAAGAAGAGGCATAGATAAGGGATGAGAAAAATCTCTTTTCTTTTTGTTACGTAAATTAAACCATCAAACCATGGACCTATCAGCAAGAGCTATGTTCATTTAACAAGGATGAAAAAGTTGAACTTAAATAATTAGGCTTTTTATAATTTATTCTTTTTATTTTCTAGATCTTTAACATATTTCTTATTGTTGGTATTGCAGTTAATTTACACCAGTATGTTGCAATAAGGTTTTTATATGGAATTATCTTTAACTAAAAGTCTCAGGAATTAACTAAATATTTTTAAAAATCTTCATTAATCTTTTTAATCTTTTTTCCCATTTTTTGTTTTAATCAGCCTAATCTTAAATAGCTCCTGATTTCATTTTATTTTGTATATACTTTTTCTCATTTTTTTTTGTTTTCAAATTTTATTCAAAGTCCACATCGCATCAATATGTTGCTTGTTAGTCCAATTTGAAATTCTAATTGCAACTAAGCGATAAAAGTCTCTAAGGAATCTATTATCTTAACAAAATATCTTTAAACATCTTTATTAATCTTTTTTCTCAAATTTTTTTTATTTTCAAATTTTATTAAAAGTACACTTGGCATCCATATGTTGCTCAATTAATCCAATTTGAAATTCTAGTTGCAACTACCTTAAGAATTGTGGTCATACCTTAAGAATTGTGGTTATAGTAGAGATGAATAATTGATTTTTTTTGTTTCTTCTAAGAAATAAATCAAATTTAACTATGAATGATATTTGATCCCTATGAAACATTATGGATTTTAATATTGTAGGCCATTGAAATCTTCTCTAACTATGTTTTTGATCGCAAGAAGAAAGCAAAATTCGACATCAATAAGAAGGCCTAATGTTCTAAATTTCAGATGCCGGTGTCGTGTCTGTCCGAAAATTTTAATGTCGAATATCAGATATTATGAAAAGTCGGATGGTATTAACAAATATCGAATTCTACATTTTTGTTATGTAAATATCATTTATATAATTTATTTTTTTGAAAAAATATATCCTTATTCAGATTTTTAGTTTTATTAAATATATATAAACTTAATAGCTCAATATGAAGGACGATGAAACAAGAGAGATGAAACGACCGTTCATGTAAAGAAAGTTGATCCAGATGGATCGGATTATTTACAAAGCTCAAAAAATAAATTCAACTTCGAATTTTTTCCTCATAACGATAAATGTCGGTCTAAACGCTGACATCACGACATTTCAACCGATATCACGAAATATCGGCCAACATTCACCAAATATTGTTACCCGAATTTTTCTTTTACATGTCCATGCCGTTTTCTTTCCAAAACCGACGTTTCGAGGATGTCGACCCATATTTAGAACACTAAGTGGACCCAAGAAAGATGTATAAGTTCAACATTAATCCTAGAATCTTGATCTATTCTGAGATAAAAAGATCTAAATTTTTTGTTTTCAAATTGAATTTGAATCTCATGGTGGTCATATAAAAAATACTTTGCAATATTTATTTGTAGTTTATAATTAATACATCTACAATTTTAACTCAAAAAAGAAAAGAGAGAGAGAGAGATTCCATCTTGAAGCACCAGATGGTACGAGTAAAAATAATTTACTAATCAGTGGTAAAAAATATTTGAGCCTATATTTTCTTCACTATAAAAATTAAAGGCCCTGAAATTTTCCGATTCAAATTTTCTCAAACACAATAAAGAATATGATTCTTCAATACATTTTCATACACAAAAATAATCAGTTAAAAATACTTGAGAAACATTAAAATCACCACTTTCTCCTCGACTCCAAACCGCTATGAATTTGAAACCTCCATAAACAAAGACAGGTGTGCGCGATGGGTATAAGGTCAAATTCCAACAGAATTAGGAAAAAGTTAATTTGAATAAATTATTATATGATACTATGTATCCAGAAAAAAAATGTGTTTGCCTATAATGTAATTTCAATAGGTGGGTTGTAGCAATAGTTGAACCAGACATCAAAACATGTGAAAGTTTTTCCTCGAAAAATCAATTTGAAACCAATTTAAAATTTAAATCAGACTCGATCCATTCGGGACCATTGCCTCAGGACCATTCATAAAGTGGTTAGGAAACCCAACCCAAAACTTTAATTTTAGTTCCTGATTAGTCCTATTCCTACTATAATTTGTACTTCCATATTGGTCCTATGTATATAAAGCCCTTTTGATCCCTTTCACACATCAATTAAGCCTTTCTCCTCCTTTCCTTTTGTTTTCTTTCATTGTCAGATTTGAGAATGAATATGTCTTCTTTACACGAGGCCTCCGCCTCAAGTAAGAAGTCGGCAACTCAGAAGGGTGAAGATGAGGTATTCTTTAAAGTTGAGACGACCAAACAAGTATTCAACGATGCAAAACGTAATGCCCCTGTTGTGCTACCTGTTTTCGGTAAAGTTGTCGAGCTCTTGAACCATCACAACGATCCTGCTACATCTAATAAAGAGAAGCAGTGGTGGGGCCCAGGGTTTGCAAAAAGGTGTATAGGAAGACATATTCGACTACATAATGACAGCAGACTGTATGGGCCTTCGAAGTTTAAAAAAGAACATAAATAGTTTCAAGCTTCATCATATTTTTCTTGATTTTTTAGTCAAATTGGTCAAGTTTCAAGTGTATTGGTTTCCCAAGTAAATTAAATTTAGTTTTTATGAATATTTGTTAATATGTCTTCATGTATTTTTAAAGCCTGTTAACAAGACCAACTAGTATGATGCCTTTTACCATGATTTGGGAGACTGTAGGTTTGAATCTTTTGATTAGTGTGACACAGAGAAATTTGAAGTAAAAATACAAGGATATATCAGAAAGTACATAACGATTAGTATGGAACTGAACTTTTTTGTTTCTACAAAAATTCACTTACTCATGATGGGTATTGGGCCTCCAGCTTCTTCAATATGGAATTTGTAACTCCCCAGTTGAATCCCCGATATTGAAGCCATCGCACAATGCGTGCCTTGCGATTCTCTGGCGATGTATTTTGGCCGCGGAGCCACTGTTTTGATGCTTGAATAGAGAGACGATCCATTGAAGACTTGGACATGCCATACCGCATCGTCTGGCTTTTCTCTCCATCGGCTTCATCGCCTTCAAACACTTGTTTCATTGCCTTCTCTGCTTCAACCTCTTTCACCCCCTTCTGAACAAGTGCCTGATTCAAGATTGACCGACTTTATATGAGTTTTTCTTCTTTAGTGATTTCAGGAACTACATGTCATTAGAAACAAGGTAAGAGGATAAATGAATGCATGGGTTATCTACAGAGGGACCTTGCTGCTGTTGGCTTTAATCGTGTCTATGAAAATATTACATTGTTGCCCATATAGGAGAAATTATTCCATAAGCCAGCCATACCAACATGGCTTGCTGTGTTGGCATGCCCAACCAATTAAAAGCTTACGTGTGAATTAAGGAAAAACTTGTTAGATAGTTGAAGACCTTAATTGCAGAAGCCATTAATTGGTGGTGATGAAAGAAGATTCCAAGTATTTTTTCCAAACCATTCTTGCACAAATCACCCAATCAAAAACCAAGAGGTTGGGCCGCGATCATGGTAAGTTTAATGGCGCTACCAAGAGATTTAACGGGGGTTGTGGGACGATTGACGGTGGCAGCAGCTGTGGACAGCGAGAATTTCTCCCAAATTGGGGAGAGGGAACATCACTCAAAATGTGATAGCGATAAATGGGCTCTCTCACTCACTCCGCTTGAAATTAGAAACTATATGGAATTGGGACATAGGAGAAGGAAGGAGGCGATCAAAATCATTGCAGGCAAGAAGGGAAAGAAGAAAGAAAGAAAGAAAGAAAATAGAATTAGAAAAATCATTGCAGCCCCATAAACCATTCCAGTTTCTCCTCATCATCAACATCATCATAGGCCTGTCTGTCTACTCCATTCATCAAATACCAATTCCTCCCTCTTACTCTTCCATAAATCTCTTCACTCCATGATCAGCTCCCTCTCTTGCTTAATCAAAAGAATTGCAAGTAACTCCATTCGAGTCAGTATAAGATAAAATAGCTTTCCTCAATGTGATTAGTTTTCAACATTATAGGTTTGAACAGACTCCATTCGCCGCCCTAAGTCCGACAGCTGCCACTAATGTCTCCCCTGACCCGATGAAATCCTCTAGCACGTCTGCCTCCAATGATGATGGGGATGTGGATGGGATTTTCCAGCAAGAATTAGTAATAGATCACAACACATGAGCCTTTTTTCCTTTTTCCCCATGATTTAGATATTATGCAAGGTCTGGATTATAGTTAAGCCTTTTCCCATCTATTAGTACAATTCAGAAATATGTGTGTTGTGTGTGTGATGGGAAGGGAAACAACTGGCTCCTCAGGCAGCGAGGATGATCGCGTGCTGACTTTTGCCAACTATGTCCACGTGTCTAATTGTTATTCGCAACTAGCAAGGCACACTAGCACAATATTCCAGCCTAGTATGGCTGGAATAGGAAATAATTTCTCCACATATATAGTGTTGGGATGAAGTTCAAGACAATGTATTACATTATTCTGTGCTTCATCATTGATTTAATATTTTATAAATCAACAGATCTCGGTATCGATCAATCAGTTTATATCTGAAGTATATTTGGTTTATGAATCAGACTTCTTGCAAGTGCACAAATGGATCTATAAACTTTGTAGGACTAATCAGCCTACAAATTACAAAGAAGGTAGTTATAATTAATGAAATCAAGCAAAAATATCCATATAGCTTGTCATTTGTAGAACACTGATACCTTAGAACATCATAAGGGGGCAAAAAAACCAAAGAGAGTATTGTGAAGGGATAGCACTAACCTGTTTGATACGCCTAGGACCCCAAGTTAAGGAAAGCCAACGTGAACGAGAGAATGATTCAGCATATAGCCCATCATTTAACAAACCCCTGTGAAGATCAAGCAAGAATTAACACATTCAGCTCGGACAATATATTTCGACACCTCAAACGAAGTAAATAAACCTAAATACGTGCCTGGTCTTTATATCAGTTATCACTAACTCTACTATATTAGAAGGGTATCTCTTGCCATGCAGTTTCTTTCGCAGCTCAATTTCAGTAAATGCTCTGCCAGTAGACATTAAAAGCAGAATAAAAGATTCATGAAAATAAGAATATACAACATGCATATGTTTCTTTGATATAGTAAGATAAAGAGTTTACGTAAAATCCAATGGAAAGCTCATATACTTACTTTGAAACTCTTACTTTTCCCTTACCTTCAACAAAGATTAAAAAATTGACACTCTTACGAAATTGGATTATGCAAATGTATTATTTTAAAAAAAGAAAAAAAGGATAAAGGGAAACATTTATACTGCATGATACATGTCTGCATGTTTGTTAAAGAATAACAAGCTCGCTGACAACCAAACATGAACAAAATATTGAATTGTTCCCAAAGAAAAGTATGACTTAAGAATCCTCAGAGTGCTGGAAAAATGAAAACTCGGTAATAAATTTAGCATGGGCTTGGCCATAACCCTAAAACAATTAGGTCTACATATCAACTCTAGAAAGCATACGCATAATATCAGGCATGTAAAAGATAAGATAATAATATTGTGTGTGCTCGCGAGCGTATGTGTATAAGAGTAAAAGCGGTCAAGACAAGCATCCTAACCTTGCCGCAAGCAACTCGATTGCCATTTTTTCAGCATCTTGCCTAACACTAAGACTGAGTAAATCATCATGATTAGCAATCATATCTTCATAGAGATTTGAGACCTCATCAAGAATCGGTTCATCCTTGCTCCCAACAACAGTACTGGTGAGTTCAAGAGTTGAACTGTTTGCATCATCTAGCTCTGGAAGTTCTTCAACCTGCTCCAAGATATCTCTTGAATTGGCTTCATTGATAATCAACAACCACTTAGTACCCAAGAGAGAAAGTTTTGATGTACAATGAATTAATTCAAAACAACCTACTGTGTCCTGTAACTGGTGGCATAGGTGAAGTCTAGCAAATCAACAAAAGCAAAAAAAAATTATCTCATGAAAAATAGCAATATTAAATACTTATTTGCATTTACAAATGCAAGCAATTTCTGGTCAACGGAATTACATTGCTAAATTTTACTGTGGAAAACAAAAGTTGATCACTACGAAAACGAAAACTCAATACAAATCCAGAATATTTAAAAGCGGAACAAGCTTCAACGAAAACTAAATAAATGATGAGGAAACAGCTCAGTTTTCAGTTTTTATAGTAAAGGTTAGTCGCTGCTTAAATTGAAAATCTGAAGAACACTGCGCATCTAGAATTAAGATTGTATCCCAACTATAAGATACTAAAAGTATCGCAACTAAGATAAATCTACAGACACATTGAAACTATATAGAAGAAATAAAATTAGGGTTCATCTAACTTACAAATTTTACAGTCCTTAGCAACGAATTTGTGAAATTTGTGAGGACCCCATTTACCCTTCAAAGCTCCATTTTTGAACAAAATTCCTTCTTTTTCCTCAGAACTCTCCAAAGCTGGATCCTTTTGAGGTTTCCTAATATTGGAATTGCTTTTGGGTATGTATCGGATCGGTTCAGATTTACTATACCCTTTCCTTGCCCTAAAATTCAAATCAAATCCATGTACAATATATCAGCACCAAATTGCAACTAGAAAGAAGAAGAATTAGCCCCATTTTTGCAATCAATCACTCGATTTTATTGAACATTTACTAAATATACTAGAAAAGGATGAGATTTTTAATAAAGATTTTGCTAGCTTACAATGAAGAGATGAGGAGACTTCGCGATTGGATCTCGAAAGAGATTTGAAATCCTCTATTTACTGCGAAAATCGCCATGCTTGAATTTGTATCAGCTTGTAGAATATCTCTACATGGCTTCAAGAAATTGAGAAACCCTAACTTGATCGATGTCGAGAGAGAGAAATCTAATTAGGGTTTAGAATTGGGAATTAAAAATATAGGAGATTTTTCACACTAACCCTTCGTGGTTTGCCTAATTTAACATTACATCTTTAGATCCTGATATTTTTGTATTTGTCTCTCTAATTGTTTAAATTGCATCAAATTAATTACGGTAGTTTTGAATCATTTATTTATTGTAGAGAATGAGGTTAAGGATGAATCATTGAGACATCTTGCAACTTCTATTCAACAAATGATTTTAAACTGTTTTTTGGGATTTCAAAATTATTTAATCTACGCTGGCCTACATATTATGATAAAATTGCATACAGCTCGGCTCTTTGATCAAACAACAACTCTTCAGTGAACTTTCGAGAATTTAGTTATAAAAGAGCATGGACACTCACACCTAGACACCTTGAGTATAAAGCAACTAAGGCCAAATTGTTTGGGAACAGGCTCAGTAAACAAATAATTCAATGAGCATATCAAATAAGGATGCACTAGTAGAATGGGCGGTTTATTTTTCTCTGTTGAAATAACTTCGATCTCCTCTTTGTTATTTATATTTTACAAAATGATACTTAATTCTAACTCGTTCCCTTCCTCCATTCACACCGTGTATTCAAACGGGTACTGATGATGCTCGATATCGGTGATCTCCTAGATCGTGACGCGTGGCAGATGACGTGTCCCGAAACTTGCAAGAAAGGACCAAGAACGGTACGTCGGAAGGATACCCCGGGTCTGCGACCCATTGACGCAGCCGACCTTCTGCGACCGTCCACACCACTCCTATACCCGCCTTACAAACAACCGTTGGCTCGTCTCCGAGCCCCCTGCACAATTGGCCTCATCGGCCCTCTCAGCTCGTCTCCGGGCTATTACAGAACCAAAATACCTCGGCCTCCCGCTCGTCCGCGAGCCTCCCGCCGAGCTCATCTTCTTCGGTCTCATCGACCGACCCACAGTATCGATCACAGGCGCCTCCGCTACGGCTCCGCGAATCTCGCCATGCGCGAGATATCCGCCGGCCACGTCCCGCGTTCCACGCCATCACGATCCCCATTAACGAGCATGTCTCATCATTAATGCGGGATCCCGCGTATCACACGGACGTGACGCCAGGGGCGTAACGGCCGGCGTGATTCTCTCGCCCGCCTGCTCGTCGCCACCACTATATAAACCCCTCTTTCAGACGATTGAAGTAAGTTATTTTTTCCTCACTAGACCGTTACTCTGCTCAAATATCCGGTCTAACTTGATCGTCGGAGGGTCCTCGGTGGCACAACCACCCCGGGACTTCCTTGCAGGTAGCTCGGCCTCAAACACCTCAAACCCATTGAGATCCACACGCTTCAGGAGGCAACCTCCAACTCAATCGCAGCCGTCCATCATCGCCAACAGCAAATCTACGGAAGGTAACATCTGAAGGAGATCCGACCCTCCATCAGCTGGCGCCGTCTGTGGGAAGTTCTTGATTCCACTGAACAAAGTTCACCTTCCGACCTCAACTCAATTGCGAGCGATCCCCGCGACGATCCAAGCACGAGCCGCCGCCTCCCCCATAACGGAGGCGCGGACGAATCTCCTCCCCCGAACGCCATCAACGCCCTAGCCGTCCGGATAGATCGACTCGCGTCCGTCGTGGATGCGCTCGTCAGTGTCCAAACGGCAGGGCAAGCTCCCCAGGTCGCCGCTCCCCCGCCTCGGGACCGGGACCCATAAAGAGGGAGAGAAGACTTTGCTCGCCGACCACCGCCTCGCTGCCTCTTACTGCCGCAGATCTTTTGGGCCAACGTACTCTATGACCTGCTGGGCGTCCCACAGTTCAACACCGAGGTTCGTCGTCAGAGCGCCTCGCCCCGAGCCCCATCGCGCCCCTGTCCCTCCCGAGGACGTGTTGGTCAGCTCACCTGCTCCCAGGCATGACCAGCACCCCCTTCCTCGACGGGGTCGCGCGGACGGGGCTTGTCACGGCAGCTCGAAGACTACCTCGCCAGGGGACCTAAGGGACCTCATCGAAATGAAACCGGAGCCGCGGCCAGACACAGGTCTCCAACAGCAGAGGCCAAAGATTAGAATGTGCCGAATTGTCGGGATACCACAGCCGACTCGACGCCCTCGAAAAGAAGATCAAAGGTATGCATCGGGAAGGTCATCATTCGAGCGACGGGGCTAAGTACGCTGCCGACTCGCTCACAAAACCCTTCACTGAGGAGCTGCTTGTCGTCCATGTCTTCTCCCGGAACAAGCCGCTGAAGGTCTCTCTCTTCGACGGTAAGTCTGACCCGAAAGACCATTTGGACGCATTCACCGCAGGAATGAGCTTCCAAGACAACTCTGACGCCGCCCAATGCCGAGCTTTCCCGGCCACACTCATCCGCTCCGGACGAGACTGGTTTCGAGGACTCGCGCCACGCTCGATCTCAACCTTCGATGAGCTGGCCACCCAATTCCTCAGCCACTTCGTCGAGAATAGACGGCAGAAACGGTCCGTCGACCATCTCTTCACAATCAAGAGCGGAGACAAAGAGACATTCAAAGGGTACATCACCCGCTTCTACAACGCCCTTCTCAAGGTCCCAGAACATTGGGACGAGACGGTCATTACAGCACTTAGGTCTGGTTTTAGGCACAAGGAGTGGTTACGCTCCTTTGCATTAGTGCAGCCTAAGACCATGGACGAGGTAAAGGCTTGGACCGAGCGTGAGATCCAGCTCGAATCCGAGGTGGACGCAAATCTCCACCGGGCAGAGCAAACTGACCAAAAGAAAAGGGCGAGAGAAGAGAAAAAGAGACTTGAGCGGCCAAAACCCTACTACCCGAAGTTTTAGGAGTACACCCCGCTCAACGTCTCCCAGACGGTACTGCTAGAGGAGGCTAAGGGCGAGAGGTTCTTCAAGCTCCCCCCGGTCTCGCGCATGGCGGCAAAGCGCACCCAGGGCCCCTACTGCGATTTCCACAGGTCGCAAGGCCACTCCACGGAGAGCTGTAAGCAGCTCCGAGACTACATCGAGGAGGTCATCCGTTTGGGACACCTGTCAGAGTACTTACGGGACAAGCAGCAAGCTGACAGCGAGCAGGAGCAGCGTCCCCCTCCCGGTGAGTTGACAATCGGCCAAATCATGGTCATGTCGGCGGGGGTTACATCGAGTACCTACGAGGCTCGGCACCCCACGCCGGTCGTGGAGGCCAACAGCCATCTGAGGATGAAGGCCAGGGAGACAAAACCGATCGCTTTTGACGGCCTTACAACGCTAAAAAGCTCAAACCGTTATTCCCCTCCGAATGGCGGTGCACAGGACCGCGATGTCCTGACGCTGAGATTCGGGGCAGATGCTATTTGGTTTTATCGGTCCACCTCTCCGAAGATGCCAAGTTTATTTATGGCACCGTGTATCGGAGGTTTAGACGGATGCGGCCGATGTAGCAGACTTCGTCAGATTCCCCCTCGCTTGAGGGGTTTTTGATTGTGGGGACGCTCTTCCCTGCAGGCGCAAGCCCCTGCAGTTAATTACGCTACCGCATCGCGGTAACAACTTTCTCCTTCTCCAGAATTTCACTTCGTGTCGTGTGTGTTTGTTTTGTTTGTGGTTGCCCGTGGATTGTATACGGAGACTGAGTAATGCCGTCGCCCGTAGGACGTGGATTAGTCCAAATCCGTATTTACTTAGATTTGGGTTTAGTGTTTTTAGTTTAAGGATGCATTAGTCGCGTTGCGGCTAAGATCAACTTAAACGTTCGTTAAGGATACGTCAGTCCTGTTTGAGACTGAGATCAACTTAACGTAGTGATTCATTTAATCTATGGCCGTCAGGACTCGTCACCTCTCTGACGTCGTTGAAGGATTACAACGACATGTGTCAGAGGAGCTCGGAGATGTACCCTCGAACCAGAGTTGATTTGGAATTTTGTAGTCCATTTGAATGTTTAAGGATACGTTAACCGTGTTTGGCGCTAAGATCAACTTAAACAGGATCGTTTAGATCCGGCGAAAGAGCATTTGGAGGCTCTATTGTTCCAGTTTAGGAACGTAGTGGTCTATCGCCAGTTTAGGGACGTGGTGGTCCATATTCCAGTTTAGGGACGTGGTGGTCCAATATTAGTTTAGGGACGTTTCGGTCCAACATTAGTTTAGGGACGTTTCGGTCCGATATTAGTTTAGGGACGTTTCGGTCCACGAGTTTAAAGACCCCGCAGTCCATATTCATATGTGGTCGTCAGGACCCGTCACCTCTCTGACGTCGTTGAAGGATTACAACAACAGGTGTCAGAGGAGTTCGGAGATGTACCCTTGAACCGGTAGTAAATTAATTTAAGAGGGCAATCTTGCTCAGTCAATTTAATTTAAGAACTTATGGCCAAAATTGGGCTAAGCCCAGTTTCAATATATATATATTTTTTCTGTCTTTGGCCTGTGCAAGGGCTTTACCCCTTTTTAGAATGCACTGCATTATTCTTGTTTTGGTCGGGCTTTGCCCTTTTCTAAATGATGCAGAGCATCTATTTTTTGTTTGGGCTTTGCTCCCCCTTTTAAAATGCATAGCATTTTTTATTAGGCCTGTTAGGCCTTTTAATTGGGCTCTGTCCCTTTTCTTTAATAATGCAGAGCATTAAATACTCTGACAGTGCCCCACGTGGCTTGTCAGGCGCTTTGCGCTAAGTAATGAGCGCAAACTCATATGGTGGTGACACGTGTCACGCTCTGGTGAGCGCACGCGCAATAGCGCAGTGCGCTGCGCTAATGCACTGCGCTGTTGCGCTGCTGACACGTGGCGCGCTCTGGTGAGTTGCGCCAATTCCAAAGAGCAATGCTCTATTTCAAGAGCGCAAGTTGTTTTGTAGCTGACACGTGGCGCTCTTTCAAGAGCGCAACAGCGCAGTTTGGAAGTGTAAAGCACTAAGAATCTTTTAGATTCAAGAACAGGAGTGCAGAACACTATTTGATTTCTTGATCTAATTTAGATCAAAGAAAATAAATTTTTCTTTTTTGTTTCAAGAACCAGAGGTTCATAAAAAAAAGTGCAAAGCACTATTATTACTTATTTTCTTTTTATTTAAAATTATTGATCTTGTTCTTAGATCAATAATCTGTTCATAAGAGAATTTTTTCTTTTTCCTAAAGTTTTTTTTACCTTCTGTTGTTCTTGAGGAGTTCTCTTCTCTTTTTTTTTTTTTTTAGAAAGATGTTCCTCCTTTTTAATTGAGGCCTAGGGTCCTTTTTATAGTGCCCATAAATTAGTTAAATTTGTTAAAGAGATCTTTCTCTGAGTGATTTGGGGAATTTTCCCCACCGTTGGATCTTTGATCCAAGGGCTTCTGCTTTGCAGAAGAAAATCTTCTTGTTTTAACAAGAACAGAAAAGATTTCTTGGAAATTTAATTCTGTTTGGCGCAGATGCCCCAGCGCGTGACACGTGTCGCGCAGCGCACTGCGCAGCGCAACTGCGCTGACACGTGTCGCGCAGCGCAGAGCGCAGCGCAACTGCGCTAGCGCATCTGCGCTGACACATGTCGCGCAGCGTAGAGCGCAGCTGAAGCGTTGCTTCATAAAAATAGAGCTTTGCTCTGATTGGGCGCGCCTTCTTGGGCGCTGCGCTGACGTATCAGCGCCTGACATGTGGCGCATTGCGCCCGAGATGTGAAGCGTTGCTTCAAAATTTTGAATTTTTGAATTTCAACAGAGCTCTGCTCTGATTGGGCGAAACAAATGCCCCCCCACCGTTGCGCTCACGTGGCGCACACGTGAGTGCAGCGGTGGCAAACTCCTGATCGTTGGATCAAGGGGTGAGCTGAAGGGGCGCAAGCGCCTTATAAATAGGACCTATGGCCCTTTAGAAAACTTCACCATTTTCTAGATTTCGATTCCAGAGCTTTGCTCTTGCTTAGAACTTCAGAGCTTTGCTCTCGTTTTCATAACTTCAGAGCTTTACTCACTTCCAAGGTTAAAAACTTTAGGTAAAAAATTAATTCAAATCAAATTAATTAACCTTAACCAAAGAGCTTTGCTCTCACAGATCTTTTGATCTATAGAGACCCCCATTGGGGTTTCATAAACAGAGCTTTGCTCTCAAACACTCATAGATCTGCAGGGATCTTGTTCATGGGTTCTAACCCATGAACAGAGCTTTGCTCTTGGATCAAGTGTAGATCTTTTAGATCTGCAAAGTGAAGAACTTATCATAAGTTTCCATGGGTTTTTCAAGGTCCCAAAATTTTTTTAAAATTTTTTAAGTATTAAGATTTTCTGATGGATCTTTTCCATTATTATCACAGAGCTATGCTCTTTTTAAGGAATTTTATTCCTTTGAGACCAGAATTTGACAAGTGTCATTCTGTGACAGAGCTTTGCTCTGAAAGAGGAGATTTTCTCCTTGTCTCTAGGGATTCCCCCCTTTTTTTAAATGGGAATGTTTTCCTGGGGCCAACTGACAATCTCATCCAATGATGAGATTGTCTTATTAACTGACGTATTGTCATTTAGATTTTGTGGGTCCCTCTTTGGTCTCCTACTCACTGCACTGTGGTGCGGTGTAATTAATTAATTTTAATTTAATTAATGCATTTTCTTTTTTTTAGACGCCAAACGTTGGAGTTACAATACTAACGGCTAAATTGTTCTTTTTACAGCGATCATGTCTCTAGACACTTCATTCCCGTTCGTCCACTCGGAGGAGGGATTTCCTGAGGCACCCTCGGACCGTGAAGTCCTGACCATGATTAGAGAATATGACCCGGAGTACAAGAAACTCCACCTTTGGGGGTCTTGGTATAACCAGATTATTATGGGTCGACGCAGCTTCACATGCGCAGTGCCGTCTGAGCCCATCACGGCAATTCACTACGCTACCCCACCTTCAGCGCAGTATGCCGTGGAGATGATAGACTGGACCGCGAACTGCTTTCTTCATCCCGCTATGGATGCGGTTCCGGTTCAGCGTCCTATGGTCTTGGATATCCTAGGACACCGTATTTGTCAGGGAGAAGCATGACCCTGGGGGCAATCATATAACCTTGGTTTGATTCCCCGTCACCCGATTGGCTATCTGCCGTGGGCCCGGTACATTCTGTCGACGAAGAAGTCGCAGTTGATAAGACTAGGACTGTACACCGTGGTCTACGTCTCTCTCTTCCATTATCCCACACTCCCCACTTGGTGGTTCAAGGCTTTCTTGGAGCAATGGAATATTCCCACCCACACTTTCCTTGCTATGGATCGGGAAGTGTCCATCTCTTTGGAGGAATTCGCGGAGCTATCCGGCCTACCGGTCATGGGAGAACATTACGAGGAGCTGCTCCCGACAGATGTGTACGTCTTTGGTGCTAGGCCAGTGGTCAGGGGGGTCACGCCGGAGAATGCCGTTCAACATCAATTCCCGAGCTTGATTAAGGTGTTGAACATCTATGAATCTTTCTTTATCGAACGCGGGAGTCGCGGAGTTAATTTTGAGGATTTCATAGCTCAGTTTCTCCATCCCAACGTCCTCTCGGCAGAAGCTACCAAGTTTGCCACCCTTGAGGACCCTTTCGGTTTAGGTTTGGATAACCTGCCAGCCAGAGATATAGACCAAAAGGACTTCTTTCTTCCTAACTCCCCAGCAACGTCCTTTGCAGAAATTGCGGCCCCCGAAATGGATGAGGAGGCCTTTTTCTTAGGATTTCTCGGACTGTGGCTGAGTTGGTTCGTGATCCCAATGCACTCTCATCGCATGCGGCCTTCTGTCTTTTACCCAGCCCACCGAATGGTCATCGGGGTAAAGGTGGCTGTGGGAATCGCTGGCCTGGCGCACCTATATCATGGCCTCAGCCGAGCAGCGGACGCCAACGAGCCCGGGGTTCTGCACGTGGTCTTCCCGATGCACTACTTTGCATCGTGGCTCGAGCTACACACGGAGGGTGTCTTCGGCATGCATAAAAGGCCTTCATTCTTTGACAAGTGCGGTTTTCCTCGCATTTTACAGTTGATTGGCTCATCAATCGTGACCCCTTCACCACGGGACGCCATGGGTTTATTGCTTCGCCCTCGCACCGTTGGAGTCGGGATGTCCTTTATCGATAAGGTATTAACCATTGGAAAAGCGTCCACCACTGCGGTGCGGCCATTACAGGATTCCTTCAAGGATGGAGCTTCAGTGTTAACGGCCCGGGAGATCCTCCATTTGTATTCTATTAGACCGGGTTTCCTAGTCTTCAGGCAGGGCGGTGCAGCAGTCTTTATGAAATATAATCCGCATCGTTTTGCCCAACAACTGGGTTACGATCAAGGGGTACCCTTGGAAGCTTTCTTACTGGAACCTGTTGTCAATGAAGAAGGGATGGAGAATGCGTTACATCACTTCATGCGCTTGAACACGGGTTCTCGTTTTTTCATCAGCACGCCGGCCTGTGCTCCACGACTCCTTAATGTATATAAAGAGTGGTACAATCATGCGACGGGGGCTGTTATAAAGGAAGAGAGGCGAGTGTTGATCGACCGTAAAGAAGTACCCTCCGGCGCCAACCGTAACACTCCCTTAGCGCCAAGGATCCTGGTGGCTCCTCTTCTAAAAGATGCCGGGGGCAGACCATCACGTGTGCCAAGTCCTCCACGTGAGCTGCCGCTCCCTGATATCGCAGATGCACCTCCCGCATCCTGTGCTCCAGTGGAGACAGTAGTTGTACCCTCGCCGGAGTCTGGCGTGGGTGCGGACATCGGGACCCGTCGTCCTAAAGTGGCTGCTAAACGGAAGTCGATCCCCCGTGAGCCTAGGGTTGGAGGGCAAAAGAAAAAGAAGTCGCTCTTCGCTGCGGACGTCGTGTTCGGTCAGGAACCCCATGCTCCCTATGCCGAGGGCCTGATCGAATACGAGACGAACGAAGGACTAGTGATGCCGCCGCCGGACGATACAGACTTGGAAGCCGCTATCGAAACTTCGGCGTGGTTGGCAAAGCATGACGCGTGGCTGGCCAAGCTTGCGCAATCAGGTAACTATTAGTCGCCTTTTCTTTATTGCAACATATCCTCTTCATTGACTTTGACTAACGCTTTTCTTTCTTTCCTTTCGACAGGCATCACTGATGAAGAAGCCATCGCCGCTTCTTTGAAGACTTTCCAGGAGGAGAAACGTCTTAGAGCGTCTATGGGCCTTAGTAAGTTTTAATCCATCAAGTTTCCATCTCCCTCGTGTTATGGTCGATCTAACCTTTCTCTTTTTATTGCAGAAACCTCAATGCCGTTCCCACCAAGCGACGCAGATGTTTTACCAGCTGCCGATGTTCCCACTTCCTCTGGGCCACCGCAGGAAGTTCGTCTTGAAGAGCCGATGAAGGATGCCTTAAAGGCTCTTGAGGCATCCCTGAACGAGGATGACGATGCCTTGAAGAAGGCGTCACTAAGGTCCATCGCGACAACCCGGGAAGAAAGGAAGCGGCAAAGGCGTGAGGCGAAGGCGCGCCGGGCTGCCTTGGCTGCGGGAGCGGGCCCCAGCACCGTCCCTCGCATTGATACTCCATCCGAAGAGGCCCCTGTCGCCCTATCCACTGCCCGCAGAGAGGTGGCGTGCGCAGTTCGGAGCGCAAACGGTAAATCCACTTCAGGTAATGTTTCTCTCAGAGTTTTTTGTTATAAAGGTTTTAATGTCGTTGGTCCTTATATCTCTTATCTTGCAGGGCCAAGTCCGATCGAGGGGGAGGCGGAAACCGTTGATCCCAAAGAAACAGAGGAGGCAGTACCTGCCGAACTCGAGCCGACGGTGGGCAATGTCGTTGTGGCTTTGGAGCCTGAAGTGGAGGTCGAGGGGCCTACCGCCGAGAAGGTCATTGATGCCGAACCTGAAGTGGTGGCAGATGATATGATCATTATAACTGAACCGAGGATGGTGGTGGACGAGGCGCTTGAGGCCGGCGACCTCGTGGTGACAGTGGATGAGCCGATGGAGACGGCAGAGCTCGAAGAAGTTGCGGGTGAGATGGGTACGACTCTTGGGGAAGAGTCAGCCGCTTCCTTCCAAGAATCCGGCAACGCTCCAATCATTGCCCTCCCTGCTTACGATCTCCTGCCGTCTCCTGGTCGCACTAGCACGACGACGGTCCCCATCGAGTCGGGTGATGAGGCTACGGGCGGTGGCCTCATGTCGATAGAGGAGGGAGTCGCTTCTGTTTCGGCCGGGAGCTCCTCAGGTAAACCTTAGGTTACTGTCTTTCTTATTTTACAATCCTTTCTGACAATTTCACCTTTCTTGTAACGCAGGTGCAGCCAGCGCCGATGCCCCACTGCTTGAAGGAGCGCCTTCAACGACTGCCTTGGCGGTGGTTACCTCCCAACCCTCTCTCATACCGTCTAAGATGTTGGAAGGTATGGGTTTGCAACTTATTAGTCTTATCTTTCAGATGTATAGTGCATGTACTAAAGTCGTGCTGTTGTGTCTTTTCAGGAGTACTTTTTGACCATCTTTACCAGATGTTGCTCCCACACTTCTCCTTCCCATCCGAGCTTGCTTCTTCCTCTGGTGGCGTTGGTGAGTACGATTTCCAATGACATCCTTCTTTCTTTATTGATGAGATTATTTCTAAACCCCCTCTTTTTTTCTCGACTGCAGTGTTACAATTCGAAGGAGGGGATGAAAGACGGGCTGCATTGCCGACTCTTCCGGCTCTGCCACCTGCCTCAGCTGGTACAGCGACTATCACATTGATAAAGTCTTCCTTCTTTATTTTCAGAACTGTTATCTGATCACATCCTGTTTCTCTTCAGCTGTCGTTCCGGTCTCGGCGCCCTTTGAATCTCGCATCATAATGCCAGCAGGTCCTTACCTGAGACGTCCATCTTCGAAAGGCGCCGCGAACAGCTTACGTATGTTGAGCGATTACATTGAGGAGCTCGACGTCGAGACCCCTACCCCTGCTGCGGATTTTGCTATAGCGGTTAACCCGATGCTGGTGATACTCGTGAACTTTCACGACGAGGGTATCATCGCATCTTGGGTTAACCATTGCAGGGAGATCGAGGCCCGCCTGCATCGGTTGGAGTCGCTGCGTCCCGCTCCCGAGGCCTTGGCTGCCAGTAATCAAAGAACAGCGTGGATTGAGCAGAGCGCTCCTTACTTCCATCACCTCGAACAAGAAGTCATTTCAAGACGTAAGGAGCGAGGTGAGACTTCGAGCAAGTCTGCCCAACTGCATGCTCGGGTGGAGGCCAACGCCGCACGGCTGAAGGTTGTCTTCGAGGGCCTTCTGCAATGTCTTTCTGAAGGGTTATCATTGAGGCAACACCTTGATGTTGTCGAGCGAGCTGCACCCAGCCAGGAAGCAGCCCAGAAGGCGGCGGAGGAGCAACTTTCATTTTTCTTGCAGCAGCGAGCCCGGGTGGAAGCGGAGGTGGCCGCGGCAGCCGCTCAGGAGGAGGCGCTGAAGGAAGTGCGAGAGCAACTTATGGATTTACTAAAGACACTTCCTCCTCAGTAGCTATCCTTCTTTGTATCGTTTGTAATTGTAGATAAAAGAATGTATATATATATTTTTTCATTCTTTGACATAATGTATCCTGTACCCAATCAAGTTTATGAATAAAAGATACACCCTTTTTTTTGTAATGTGTCATTTTCTCCGTCTTTTCTTTCTTTCATTATCAGCATGCCACCTTAGTAATCATGGTTGACGGATGATCAGAACGAGTATCCTGACTTTCTTAAGAAATAGCGATGGCTTAGGCCGCAGGTTCAGATCTGCTGTCTAAGACTTTTCAACTCTATAAGCCGTGAGGGTCTCATAGAGACTTTTCTCCCTACGGATCGAGAGGATCTCGTAGGTGGGTTTTCTCCCTAGGAATCGTGAGGATTCCTAAGTGTGGTTTTCTCTTATAAGTCGTAAGGATCCTATAAGAGAATTTTCCCTCTTACGAGTTGAGAGGATTCGTAAGCGGTTGTTTCCCTCCTTGTCGAAAATCGACTTTGGAGAGTGAGACCCGTGAATAGTATGCAAGAGACCATTTTGGATTGACTTGCAGGGCCCCATTGTTCAGGGAGCAAGCTTTTCAATCCTTGCTGCCTGAGACTTCATCTTGCAAGTTGACACGAACCGGGAATTCTCCCGCAAAGACAGTGGTGGCTCTGCGAGTCGACGCGGATCAGGAGGCTCTCGTCAAGGAGTGTTTGTATCCGTGAGTCGAGGAGTTTGCTAGGGATTATTTGTTTCCCGAGATCCAAGGATTATTTGTTTCCTTGGGGTTTGAAACGAGTTGAGGATTCCCACGGAGGCACTGGTGGCTCTGCGAGTCGACGCGAATCAGAAGGCTCTCGTCAAGGAGTGTTTGTATCCGTGAGTCGAGGAGTTTGCTAGGGATTATTTGTTTCCCGAGCGCCAAGGATTATTTGTTTCCTTGGGGTTTGAAACGAGTCGAGGATTCCCACGGAGGCACTGGTGGCTCTGCGAGTCGACGCGAATCAGAAGGCTCTCGTCAAGGAGTGTTTGTATCCGTGAGTCGAGGAGTTTGCTAGGGATTATTTGTTTCCCGAGCGCCAAGGATTATTTGTTTCCTTGGGGTTTGAAACGAATCGAGGATTCCCACGGAGGCACTGATGGCTCTACGAGTCGACGCGAATCAGAAGGCTCTCGTCAAGGAGTGTTTGTATCCGTGAGTCGAGGAGTTTGCTAGGGATTATTTGTTTCCCGAGCGCCAAGGATTATTTGTTTCCTTGGGGTTTGACACGAGTCGAGGATTTCCCACGGAGGCACTGTTGGCTCTGCGAGTCGACGCGAATCAGAAGGCTCTCGTCAAGGAGTGTTTGTATTCGTGAGTCGAGGAGTTTTGCTGAAGATACTGGTTTCTTCGGAGGTGGACTGAACCGTCGAGATTTGGCTTCGTCTTCTGGCGGAGCCTGTTGGGAAAGTATGGTTCCCTCTTTGTTTACGCCTTTGGATTGCATATAGGGATCGATGTGATCTTAACTGTAGGGCCAAAGTTTTATCATCATTTTTTTGTTTTATCTCCGCGATGCTCTATCATTTCAGCTTTTATATCGCGAAGGTCGCGATTGCCCAATCATTTCGGCTATTTTTCGCGGTGCCCAATCATTTCGGCTATTTATTTTATTTTTACTTGCTATTTTTTATTGCGAGTTGCCCAATCATTTCGGCTATTTTTTATTTTTTACTCGCTGCTTTTTATTGCGAGTTGCCCAATCATTTCGGCTATTTTTTATTTTTTACTCGCTGCTTTTTATTGCGAGTTGCCCAATTATTTCGGCTATTTTTTATGCATACATTTTCACTTGCTGCTTTTTATTGCAAGTTGCCCCATCATTTCGGCTATTTCATATGCATGTGCGGCCTACTGGCTTTTCGCCGTAAACCTGAAATTAGACGTCGATTTAGGCATCAGCACCGCTACAACTGGGATATTACCTGGAGCGAATCATCATTTGCCTCTGTCGATGTCGAACAAGGGTGGCTTAGCGAGCAGGGTTAAGGTCCTGTCGACTAAGGCTTTTGACTTCATGAGCCGTAAGGGTCTCACAAAGGTATTTCTTCCTACAAGTCGTGAGGATCTTGTAGGTGTGTTTTCTCCTTAGGACTCGTGAGGATTCCTAAGTGTTCGTTTCCTCTGTAAGTCGTAAGGCTCTCGTCAAGGAGTGTTTGTCTCCTCATAAATCGAGAGGATTTACAAGGGTTGTTCACCATGCAAACATATCCCCAGTCACGGATGAGACTTGGTTAGGGAAATGTTTATTCGCGCCCGTGGATTGTATACAAGGGTCAGTATTGAGCCACTTGTAGGGCAATATTGGAAGTTTGTGGGGGTTTGCTTAAGCACAGGTTTAGGTCTCTGCGACTTAAGACTTTCAAATCTTATGAGCCGTGAGGGTCCCATAAGAGAGTTCTCCTCACGAGTTATGAGGATCTCGCGAGTGTATTTTCTCCCTAGGAATCGTGGGGATCCCTAAGTGTGTTGCTCCCTTGTGAGTCGTAAGGATCTCACGCAGGTGGTCTCTCCTTACAAGGTCGAGAGGACCCTGTAAGTGTCTTTTAACGAGGTTGCGCCCTTTCAGGTTTTCACAAACACTCGCCGGTAGTCTTGCTGTTTTTACTCACGGAGCCCTTTCGGGTTTTCATCCGTGCCCATTTTGCTTACGGACATACCGTTTTTTTTATTCTTTTTATTTTCTTTCTCTCTCTCTCTTTTTTTACGAGGTCACGCCCTTTCGGGTTTTCACGAACACTCGCCGGTAGCCCTGCTGTTTTTACTCACGGAGCCCCTTCGGGTTTTCATCCATGCCCATTTTGCTTATGGACATACCGTTTTTATTTATTATATTTTTTTTCTTTATTTATTTATTTTTTTTTATTCATCTCGTCAGCCTAAGGATGCTGCGGTATTAGTTTAAAGACGTTTCGGTCTGCTATTAGTTTAAGGACATTTCGGTCCGCTATTAGTTTAAGGACATTTCGGTCCGACATTGAGAGGCTGGCTACTGCTTATAAAACTTGAGCTTAGGAAGATAGCGAGCGGACATGGTCGTCGTCATCTATCATTGACCTAGGCTGTGGCTCATTAAGCGTAGTATTTCTTCAGGAAGCGACCGTTTATCGGCCTGAAAGGCCTTTCACCGTACATGTCCATGAGTAGATAGGCCCCACCCTGGTAAACTTTATCTATGATGTACGGGCCTTCATAGTTTGGCTCGAATTTTCCCCGCTTGACGCGATTGGGGATCATAGGCCTTTTGACCACTGGCACGAGTTCGCCTTGGTGGAATGTCCTTGGTCGGGTCAATCTTTCGTATGAGTGCATCATCTTTGCTTTATAAGCTTCCAGATTTTGCTGCGCTATGAGCCTAGTTTCATCAAGGGCGTCAAGCTCCTCAAGCCGAAGGTGGGCATTTTCTTCGTCCGTCAGCTCGTAGTGGACTGCCACTCGTAGAGAGGGTAACTCTATCTCGAGAGGGAGTACTGCTTCTGTACCAAATACCAACGCATATGGCGTTGCGTTCGTGGCCGTTTTAAACGTAGTTCGATACGCCCAGAGAGCTTCTTGCAGTCTTTCGTGCCAGTCTTTCTTATTTCGTGACACCGTTTTCTTCATGATCTTCGTCAAGGTCTTGTTGAAGGCTTCAGCTAGACCGTTAGCTCGCGGATTATAAATTGAGGAATATCTCCAGTCTATATTATGCTGTTGCGCGAAGCGGCTGATTTTGTGGCTTCTGTAGGCTGGCCCGTTATCGGAGATGATTCGACTTGGCGTTCCAAACCGATATATGACATGCGTCTTGAAGAAATGGAGGATATTCTCCGTCTTTACTTCCCTCAGCGGTACCGCTTCTGCCCACTTAGAGAAGTAGTCAGTCGTCGCTAGGATGAAACGATGTCCTCTAGACGATACTGGTTCGATGGGCCGACTATATCAGTCCCCTACATTTCGAATGGCCAGCTAGCCACCGTTGGATGTAATGGATTTGGATGCTGATGGATGAAGTCCCCATGGATTTGGCATGAGTGGCATTGCTTCGCGTATTCGAGGCAGTCCTGAATCATCGTGGGCCAGTAGTAGCCCATGTGTTTGATCTTCAACTTCATCTTTGGGCCTGCTTGGTGAGAACCGCAGAGTCCGTCATGAACTTCCTGGACGACCCTTCTCGCTTCGTCAGGTCCTAGACATCTCAGCCACAGAAAATCAAATGACCTCTTGTATAGAGTATCATTGACGAAGGCGAAAGACAGAGCTCGTTTCATGAGCTGATGTCTTGTGGACACTTCTTCAGGCATTCGGTAGGACTTAAAGTAGTCTATGAATACTTCCCTCCAATCCTCGGCCTTTTCCCGGTCTTTTATTTGTAGAGCCATCTGCTCGCTCGCTCCTTTTCCTTCGGATGATTCCGGAGATATTTCTGCTGGGGCAAGCACCCGACGACTTTGCACCACGATTCTAACGTCATCGAGGTTCTCGTCAGCCAATTCTTTAGCAAGTTTGGCCAATGTGTCTGCTTTGCTGTTTTCCGCGCGCGGTATGTTTTCCAAAGTATAGGAGGGAATTTGAGTCAATAATTGTTGCACTTTTTCGCCGTATTTCACCAGTTCTGGTTTGCATGTTTGGTAGTCGCCGTTTACTTGACTAACGACCAGTTGAGAATCCCCGTATATGAGGAGGTTTTCAATTCCCATGTCAATGGCGATCTCGAGGCCTGCTATCAGAGCTTCGTATTCGGCTTCATTGTTTGTCCTTGGTTCTGTTAGGGAGAAAGCAAAGCGCATTATCCCTCCTTGTGGAGTTACAAAGATGAGCCCTACGCCCGATTTAATTATAGGGGTGCTTTGTTTGCGCTTCTTCATGGAAGATGCGCCATCGAAATAAAGCTTCCATCGAGTATCATCACCGTTGACGGTATCAAACGCATGTTCGTCTGGAAGATCGCAGTTTAAAGGAGAATCGGCCGGTATCGGATGCTCAGCGAGGAAGTCGGCGATGGTCTGGCCTTTTACTGCCTTGAGAGGTTGATATATTATCGAGAACTCCATCAAGAGCAGGGTCCATTTAGCGAGTCGTCCCGTCAATATAGCCTTTGACATTAGATATTTGAGAGGGTCCACCTTTGAAATAAGACGGACTTCATGCGCCAACGCGTAATGTCTAAGCTTTGTTATTGCGAAAATCAATGTCAGGCAGTGTTTTTCAATGGGGGAGTAGTTGCTTTCTGCCCCCAGTAGAACTCGACTTAAGTAGTAGAGTGCTCTTTCTTTCCCTTGGTCGTTTTCTTGTGCCCATAACGCGCCTAAAGAACCTTCAAGGGCGGTTGTATAAAGAATGAGAGGCTTTCCCTTAACCGGAGCAGCCAACACTGGAGGGTTCTGCAGGTACTGTTTGATCTCGTCTAGTGCGCTTTGGCACTTTTGATCCCAGACGAACGGGGTTCCCTTCTTCATCAGGTGGCTGTAAGGACGGCACTTGCCTGAAAGATTGGCTATAAATCGCCGTATGTATGCGAGTTTTCCTTGGAGAGACCGCAACTGTTTAAGAGTCCTCGGCGGAGGCATTTCCATGATCGCCTTGATCTTGGACGGATCTATTTCGATACCCCGGTGTCGGACAATGAATCCCAGGAATTTGCCTGAGGAAACTCCGAATGCACACTTAAGAGGGTTCATCTTCAAGTTGTATTGCCGAAGGCGTTGAAATACGGTCTTCAAATGCTCGAGATGTTCTTCGTATGATTTACTTTTAACCACGAGATCGTCGATATAGCATTCAACGATTTCGTGTATAAGGTCATCGAAGATCTTCGTCATGGCCCTCTGATAGGTGGCACCGGCGTTTTTTAGACCGAAGGGCATCACTTTGTAGCAGAATATACCCAGAGGAGTCCTAAAGGCTGTGTGCTTCTGGTCTTCGGGATGCATCTTTATTTGATTATACCCTGATGAGCCATCCATGAAGGAGAAAACCTCGTGAGTAGACATGTTGTCTATCATCAGTTCGGTGACTGGCACTGGGAAATCATCCTTCGGGCAAGCTTTATTGAGATCCCGAAAATCCACGCATATGCGCACAGTCCCATTTTTCTTCATCACCGGGACAATGTTGGCGATCCAATCCGGATATTGAACCTCCTGGACGAAGCCAGAGTCGATCAGCTTTTTGACTTCAGCATTGATACTCATTTCAAGCTCGAGCCGCATTCTTCTTGGTGCCTGTTTGACTGGCTTGATGTCCGGGGATATCGCCAATCTGTGTACAGCAATTTCTGGATCTAGTCCCGGCATTTCGGAATAGTTCCATGCGAAGCAATCTCTATGCTGCAGAAGCACATCCTTTAACGCAGTTACCCTTTCTTCAGATAGTAACTCGCTGATGAATGTCGGCCGTGGATCGTTTGCCATCCCCAACTCAATTTTCTTGAGGTTATCTGCAGTAGTATGGATTCCATCTTCCAGCTCTTTTGGCGCTGGTGGGAATTATGAGATTATCTCGTCGCTGCTGTTTTCGAAGCACCAAGGGAGCTCATCTATGTCCTCGGGCTCTTCTTTTAATATTGTAATCATGTGACAGGTGCGAATTCGCTTCCAATCCCAATGTGGAACCGGTTTTTCTTTCGTGGCCTTGGGCTCGTGCTTCTGAGGCGGCGTTACCTTCCAGTTGTCAGACAGAGCGAACTTGCCGAGTTGGTACTGATCTTCGACCCAATTCTTAAAGGTGAAGCAGTCTTCGAGCGGGTGCCCTATTACTCGATGGTAAGAACAATAGTTTGGGTCAGAGACTTCGCTTGCTTGTTCGGGGTGCTTGGACTCCGGCAGTGTGAGCATCTGATGTTTTAGAGCAAGGTCAAGTATCTTCTTCGTCTTGTCCCGAGGAAACGAGTATGCTCGCCCCATTTTCTTCATAAGGGATAGATCAATAACGCTCGACTCCCGTTTGCGTGGCTTCTTAGCCCTGCTTTGTTGTTGTTGAGCGCCTTTTTGGCCTTTCGACTTATTTCTGCTTTTGAGCTGAGCCTTCTTTATAACGGGTTGACAAGGAGCGGCATTTTCATCCTTTACGGCCTGTTGGAGAAGGCGTTGCGTCTTGGCTTTCTCGTAGATGGCCGTCTCACGGTTGTGATCATCTTGGACTTTTTGACCAGCTTTCTTTATAAGTCTGTCCATTTGTTCCTCGAACGACGGACTGGGCTCTTTTGCATCTGGAACTTTCACTGGCTTAGGATTAGCGTCCTCCCATTGAGCATCCGCTTCTTCATCAACGTCATACACGACGTAGCAGCCGGGTAGTAACTCTCGTTTCTTTGACCGGATGTATCCAAGCCCTCTTGTTTCCATTCTCCCGTTAGGCAGTTTGCGTTGGGTCCCGGGAATGTTCCAGACCCTGTCATAGAATTTGGCCTCTCTAACGGTCTGTTTGAAGGATATCCCCTGGCGTTTCAGCAGCTTCTTCAAACCCTCTGTATAATATGTGGGAAGACGAATAGGCTGAAGCCTGTCGAGCGCAGCATCTGAGCCATGCCAGATTTCTTTTTTCACCTTGGTTTCTTCAGAGCGGTAAAACAGAATTGCTTTCTCGTTTTCTCGCCTGGGAGGGATATAGAATATCCGCAGCTCTTCTGCACTGTAGTTATTAAGTGCGTCCAGTTCTTTATGATGTTTAGGCGGCACCATGGCGACTTGCAGACTTTGCTCTTCATCAGCGGAAGCCTGTATTGAAGGTCGAGCAGAGAATACGACATGGACCTCGTCCTCCGAATCGCTACCAAAGACCAATGTAGAAGTGGACGGTCCTGGCTTGTTATGTTGGGGCGGACCCGAATACACTATCTCCTCTTCTTCCTCGGTGTCACTGCCGAAGACAGGGATGGTGGCATTAGTTTTATTCTCCGGCTTATGACACTTCTCCGTGTCTTCGAAATCCGGCAAGAAGTATTTGGCATCTTCGTATTTGCGGACCTCGTTCACAGAGAACGGGTTCAGTTCTCCCGTCACGGTATACTCGAAACCATCCTTAAAATACTTCATACACTGATATTGTGTAGAAGGGATGATGTTGTACTCATGTAACCATGGTCGGCCGAGCAAAGCGTTGTAGCATGTCTTGGCGTCTATGACGTGGAACTTAATATCCGTGACGAGTAGCCCGAAGCGTAGCGTCAGTATCACAGATCCAAGAGTCTTTGACGATTGGGAGTCGAACCCGGAGATGGTTATCTTGTCCCGAGCAAGGTGCTGGACGCTCATGCAGATTTCTTTTAACACCCGCACGTTGAGGAGATTAACGGAGGACCCGTTATCGATCAGGATTTTGCCTATCTTTATATCATGGCAGTATCCCGAGACATAGAGAGGGCGATTGTGTTCGCACGTCCCAAGTAGAAGGTCTTCATCGCCAAAAGTAATATCAGCCGTGTGCACTTCCTCTAATTCATCCTTCATCTTTTCCTCGGCCAGGCATGCTTGGAATTGTTTCGGGTCTTGGAGCGCCTTAATCAACGAATCTCTCGCCTCTTTTGATAGCAAAAGGGCGTCAAGAATGCTGAGCTGTGAGGGTAGCTTCCTCAGATGCGCTAAGACGTTGTAATCTACCTTATTCTTCTTTGGTGGGTCCTTGGCGGCTAGATCCTCTAGAACTTGGTCATCTAAGACGATATCTTCAGAGACCTTTTCTTTCTCATTATCTTTTTTGTTTGAGGGTCCGAGATTCTTTTCGGGCAGCGTACGATTACGTAGCCGGATGTTTTCGCAAACCTTCGGTTCTTCTTCTGTTCTTGAAGCGGACTCTTTAAAGAGAGGGGCTAGTTCTAGCTCTTCATCAGAATCACTCCCGAATGTAGGCACTTGTGACCCGCTGGTGTTAACCATGCAACAATCGCCAGCAGTCCTTTTAAGCCCTTCGGTTGTATTTCTTTGCTCTCGACGAGTTTTACGCTTTTCCCGCTTAAAGTGTTGTCGATGAGCAACATATCCTTGCCACCATCTATCGAAAGCTTTGCACTCTTGAGTGGGGTGCGAAATCTTTTGATGATATAAGCAATAGGAGGGGTGCGTTTCCATTTCACCAGTGACGTTTCCTTCAGAGGATGGTAGCTTCATGCCCATTGATATGGCCTTCGCAAACTTTTTCCTCATCTTGAATTGGCTTTTGTCGGTAGCGAAGGTGTTTTGCTCCAGCGGGATCGTCTCAGCTCTTTCATCGAGTCGCTGGCGCTTGGCCTTTTCAAATATAGCCATCTCGCGTTCTCGATCAGCTCTACTTTTTAGTCGAGCTTCGTTAAGGAACGCGTCAATCATTTCAATTGATAGCTCCGAAATTTTTGATTCGGTATCTGCCCCCAGCGTTTTAGTGCCAGGAGTCTCCTCATCGTTCGCGATCGAATAGGAGATCATATGACAGCTCGCCACATATTCCTCGGGTTCATCCGATGAACTTTCTCCCTCATCTTCTTCTTGAAAGACGTGATTGAGGAACTCTTGGAGCGTAATGGGAATCCGTGCCTTTTGGTTGTATTCATCCAGCGCGTCAATTTGCTTTTGTAAGTTCGTGCGCTTGTCGTTGGGCTTCACGGGCTTCTTCGATTTCTTCTTCTTCTTTGAAGACTTCGACGGCTGGTTATGAGTGTTTGGGCCACTTCCACCAATCTTTTGAGTCGGACGAGGTTTTAGCATTCCCTCCATAATTTGCGGCTCCAATGGGTTCTTCCACTTGATTGCTGGACATGTCTGAAGATCATTTAGCATCCTCTTCGTTTTAGCTGACAATACAACCTCCCAAGGAGGTTCTTCAACGACGGAGCATGTTTCCCCCGGCGTATTCGTCCCCTTAGAGGTGTGGGGCTGCGGGGGGTTCACCTTCCATTTGTCAGATAACGCAAATTTGTCCTGTCGGTACTGGTTTTCAAGCCAATTCTTGAAAACGTAGCAATCTTCGATCGGATGGCCTAGTACCCGATGGTAAGGGCAGTAGTTGGGCTCGTTGACGTCATTTGGTTGCAACGGACGTTTTGGATCTGGCAGGTTTATGAGTCTGTTGCGCAACGCCAGCTCAAATAACCTCCTCGTTTTATCGCGGGGAAAGGAATAAGGACGTCCCATCCTATCCTCAAGGGGTACGTACGGGCGCATATTATTTGGACGGGCGACCGGCTTCGAGTCGCTCGGTTGTTGTTGAGCATTAGCGACAACGATCGCTTTTCCCTTTCCTTTGTCATTTCGGGCGTCTGGCCTTGGAAGAGGGGGTTTATGGCCCATTTGATCCATTTGCGCTAGTTTGTCAATCAAAGCCTGGAAGGTAGTCGGCTTGAAGAACATCATAAACTGTGAGATGGTTGCTTGCGGATCAAGGGTTCCCACAAACATACCCACCGCGGGAGCTTCTTCAATGCGCTGCTCACACTTTGACCATAAGTTCCGCCATCGTATAGCGTACTGAACCCACGTCTCGCCGGGTTTTACCCTGGCGTTAATCAGTGCTGTCATCGGGGTACGTTCACTAGCGCTTGCAAAACGCTGAGTAAACAACAGCTCCATCTCCGCGAAGGTTTTAATAGAGTCGTTCGGGAGCTCAGAGTACCATTCGAACGCCGTATCCGATAAGCTTCCAACAAACTGGCGAAGTAAAAGCTTGTCATCTCTACCGGTATTGCCGCAGAGTGCCCTGAACTGGGCAACATGCTGGTGAGGATTGCCCGTCCCCTTGTAGACATGGAACTTGGGAATCGTATAACCTGGCGGGTATTTGATTTGATCGTCCCAGCTCGGATATGGTCTCCCCGTTTTCACGACCTGGCCGGCTGTTTCGGTTGCATGATGAACCCTTATTTGCTGGGCGATGTATTCATCCAAATCAGCTTTGGAGATTGTATCCTCTTTAGCTGCGGACAAAACTGGTGGAGGATTTGACGTCTCTCCCCTATCGTCTTCAAGAATGATTGGGGGATCTTCAGCATGTGGATCTTGTTGAATCATCATACCCACCATATCCTGGAATAGGAGGGCCATTTTCTTTATGTTGGCTGCCTGCTCCGCAGCCTCTTTATCCTTCTTCTCTAGTACGCGACGAAGGAATTCAGCGTCCGTTTCTTGTTCTTGACGCTCGTCCGAAGACGTTTCAGGGGTTTCTTTTGGCCCTGTAAGTACGGCCATAGCGTTCATCATCTCTTGGAGCTTCTGCTGCTGCTCCTGAGCCTTGGTCACTGACCTCGTGTGCGGTCTATGACCTGTTGATATGCGGCTATCCTCCTTTCCCGATGCTACATAAACTGTATGAACTATCATGCCCCCTGACTTAGGGCGTTTGGGTTCGCCATTTTTAACTTTTGCCACTGACGCGGGAGTTTTCTCTGGCCTCCTTCTTTTGTGGGCCGTTGAGGTTGAAGGAACCGTTGAAGTGGGCAACCTAGCAATCGTTGTCCCTTCCTGTTTGATCGGACGGTCCTTTTCTTTTTCCATCTTCGCCTTTTTCTGGTGACGAGAGTGACCTGGGTCAATCACGGAGTCTTGAACCCTCCGCCAAACTTTATAAATTCTTGAGGACAGCCGTTGAGGGGGTTGTTCTTGCTTCGTTTCTGGAACTCTCCCCGCAGGATGAGGAGATCTTTTCAGTGTAGCGGTTGGAGCATTCTTCCGTACCCTCCTCAGTAGTTCAAAGCTGTTCCCAGTTGGAACAGCAGCGTTGACTTCCACCACTGGAGCCGGTGGAGTTAGCCCTGAGGGAGAGTTGCCCCCGGCCTTCCTCACTCGTTGCCAATGGCGACGTCGAGCACGGCGAGCCGTTGGGATTGGCTCAGAGATTGAGATAGTTTCTTTTTGCCCCCTGTCTGAATGAGGCGCCGCCGGTGTTAACCTCTTAAAGACTGAGGTTGTCTTCTGAGAGGTGATATTCAACCTGCCGAAGACGGATCCCTGAGCAGATGCAGGAGCAGGAATCGTCAGTCTTGAAAAGACTGACTCTTTGATAGAGGAAGCCGCCTTGACGACTTCTGGGGCAGCAGTTATTGCCTTCCTTTGGACAGCCATTTTAGAGTTCAGATTTAGCCTGGTGAAAACAGAGGCTGTCGGTTTGGTAGCGGGCGATCCGTCGACAGGGGCCGTCGTAGCAGTGAGCCGGTCAAAGACCGACTTTTTGTTCACTTCCGGTGCAGGTATTGGCATAGGGAAGCTTGTAGGTGGGATCATGGTCCCAAAGAACAGACCAGTGGTGGCTTGGGTCACCTGATCTACCGGCAGAGTGAGGAAGGAAGCCGCTTGGGGCCCATATGCTACACCTCCCGGTGAGGTGGAGCGTCCGTTGCAGTGGCACTTCGAGCAGTTGGTGCAATTAGAGGCCATTGAATCTTGAGTTCTGCGCCAGGCAAAAGACCAAATCTTAGTAACTTGAAATCCGAAGGCAACCATTAACAAACCGCGAATGGTTCGCGAAGACGACACACGAAGCGTGGAGTGGAAAGAGGAAAAGGTCCCACCGGGCGTGCCAGAATCTGTTCCCCTCCGAATGGCGGCGCACAGGACCGCGATGTCCTGACGCTGAGATTCGGGGCAGATGCTATTTGGTTTTATCCGTCCACCTCTCCGAAGATGCTAAGTTGATTTATGGCACCGTGTATCGGAGGTTTAGACGGATGCGGCCGATGTAGCAGACTTCGTCAGATTCCCCTTCGCTTGAGGGGTTTTTGATTGTGGAGACGCTCTTCCCTGCAGGCGCAAGCCCCTGCAGTTAATTACGCTACCGCATCGCGGTAACAACTTTCTCCTTCTCCAGAATTTCACTTCGTGTCGTGTGTGTTTGTTTTGTTTGTGGTTGCCCGTGGATTGTATACGGAGACTGAGTAATGCCGTCGCCCGTAGGACGTGGATTAGTCCAAATCCGTATTTACATAGATTTGGGTTTAGTGTTTTTAGTTTAAGGATGCATTAGTCGCGTTGCGGCTAAGATCAACTTAAACGTTCGTTAAGGATACGTCAGTCCTGTTTGAGACTGAGATCAACTTAACGTAGTGATTCATTTAATCTATGGCCGTCAGGACTCGTCACCTCTCTGACGTCGTTGAAGGATTACAACGACATGTGTCAGAGGAGCTCGGAGATGTACCCTCGAACCAGAGTTGATTTGGAATTTTGTAGTCCATTTGAATGTTTAAGGATACGTTAACCGTGTTTGGGGCTAAGATCAACTTAAACAGGATCGTTTAGATCCGGCGAAAGAGCATTTGGAGGCTCTATTGTTCCAGTTTAGGGACGTAGTGGTCTATCGCCAGTTTAGGGACGTGGTGGTCCATATTCCAGTTTAGGGACGTGGTGGTCCAATATTAGTTTAGGGACGTTTCGGTCCGACATTAGTTTAGGGACGTTTCGGTCCGATATTAGTTTAGGGACGTTTCGGTCCACGAGTTTAAAGACCCCGCAGTCCATATTCATATGTGGTCGTCGGGACCCGTCACCTCTCTGACGTCGTTGAAGGATTACAACAACAGGTGTCAGAGGAGTTCGGAGATGTACCCTTGAACCGGTAGTAAATTAATTTAAGAGAGAAATCTTGCTCAGTCAATTTAATTTAAGAACTTATGGCCAAAATTGGACTAAGCCCAGTTTCAATATATATATATTTTTTCTGTCTTTGGCCTGTGCTAGGGCTTTACCCCTTTTTAGAATGCACTGCATTATTCTTGTTTTGGTCGGGCTTTGCCCTTTTCTAAATGATGCAGAGCATCTATTTTTTGTTTGGGCTTTGCTCCCCCTTTTAAAATGCATAGCATTTTTTATTAGTCCTGTTAGGCCTTTTAATTGGGCTCTGTCCCTTTTCTTTAATAATGCAGAGCATTAAATACTCTGACAGTGCCCCACGTGGCTTGTCAGGCGCTTTGCGCTAAGTAATGAGCGCAAACTCATATGGTGGTGACACGTGTCACGCTCTGGTGAGCGCACGCGCAATAGCGCAGTGCGCTGCGCTAATGCACTGCGCTGTTGCGCTGCTGACACGTGGCGCGCTCTGGTGAGTTGCGCCAATTCCAGAGAGCAAAGCTCTATTTCAAGAGCGCAAGTTGTTTTGTAGCTGACACGTGGCGCTCTCTCAAGAGCGCAACAGCGCAGTTTGGAAGTGCAAAGCACTAAGAATCTTTTAGATTCAAGAACAGGAGTGCAGAGCACTATTTGATTTCTTGATCTAATTTAGATCAAAGAAAATAAATTTTTCTTTTTTGTTTCAAGAACCAGAGGTTCATAAAAAAAGTGCAAAGCACTATTATTACTTATTTTCTTTTTATTTAAAATTATTGATCTTGTTCTTAGATCAATAATCTGTCCATAAGAGAATTTTCTCTTTTTCCTAAAGTTTTTTTACCTTCTGTTGTTCTTAAGAAGTTCTCAAGAGTTCTCTTCTCTCTTTTTTTTTTAGAAAGATGTTCCTCCTTTTTAATTGAGGCCTAGGGTCCTTTTTATAGTGCCCATAAATTAGTTAAATTTGTTAAAGAGATCTTTCTCTGAATGATTTGGGGAATTTTCCCCACCGTTGGATCTTTGATCCAAGGGCTTCTGCTTTGCAGAAGAAAATCTTCTTGTTTTAACAAGAACAGAAAAGATTTCTTGGAAATTTAATTCTGTTTGGCGCAGATGCCCCAGCGCGTGACACGTGTCGCGCAGCGCACTGCGCAGCGCAACTGCGCTAGCGCAACTGTGCTGACACGTGTCGCGCAGCGCAGAGCGCAGCGCAACTGCGTTAGCGTATCTGCGCTGACACGTGTCGCGCAGCGCAGAGCGCAGCTGAAGCGTCGCTTCATAAAAATAGAGCTTTGCTCTGATTTGGCGCGCCTTCTTGGGCGCTGCGCTGACGTATCAGCGCCTGACATGTGGCGCGTTGCGCCCGAGATGTGAAGCGTTGCTTCAAAATTTTGAATTTTTGAATTTCAACAGAGCTCTGCTCTGATTGGGCGAAACAACCGTATCAATAAAAAGAACATCTACTAGCGTGTACTTCTTTTACTAAGGCAATGTAAACTTTTCTCAAGATCTTTCCGTTTATATAATAAGAAAAGATCAATAAAACATTGCAAAAAGAAGAGTTTTGTTATTCAAAAGGGTACTATGGGGTCCTCAGCCTTACAGAAAAAGAGGAAGTTACAATAGAGGTGGAACGGGATCAAGAAAGTACTCCTGGTGATACTCAGAGTAGATTTCCGTTCGCCGGGCCTTAGCCGCTGCAGCCCGCTCCTGCAGACACAGCACGCGGACCCGGGACGCCACAGAAGCACCCGACGCTCCGCCCTCTGAGCCTTGGCCCACGATGTACCTCATCTTGAAACACTCTAGAATGAGAGCCAAGGATCGGTCGTGCCTGGCTTTCGAGATGAGGCCGAACAGGAAGATCGAATGCACCTTGTCGAGCGCCTCATCCAGAAGCTCCTCAGTTAAGGGGTTTTCCAAACCCGGGGACCTCCTCCAGATCGCGTACATCAACATCTGAAGCAGGGACGACCGCCGATGGAGAAGCCGACCGAAGTGATCCTCGAGGCACTGAACCACTCCCCGGTACCCCTCCTCGGCCAGAGATTGGTCGTACAAGGAGACATCACCAAGGGAAATAATCTCTTCGATCAAATACGCACGCCCAGTCATCTCAAAAGAAAGCGGTGCCGAAGGAGCTGCCATCTCCTTCCCTATTTATAACCTCAAACAGAATCTTCAAGGACCCGAATTCTCGCGCGTACCGGCGCGAATCTTGGGAATCGCAGCAACTACTCCAATGCCACACCGCCACGTGGCGAAACTGACGCGACTTCCCGAAACTCTCTGCCTTCCCCCGTATGTTCCTGACACGTGTCGTCCGTGACAATTACCTTTCCCGATGTTCACACGTCAGGAGGGTCGGACGAATCCTTGCATGACCAGGCAACAACCCTACTCGGTCCGTCCTTAGCAGGCCTCTTACGGCCCCTCCCGCGCTAAGGATCGAAGCCCTCACCAAGAGGCAGCCGGCCCCGCCCTTGCTCGGTTATCCCTGGCTGGTAGTTCTCTACACCACAACGCCAGGGATCGAAGCCCTCACCAAGAGGCAGCCGAGCGGCTACCCTGCTCGGCTATCCCTGGCTGGTAGTTCGCTACCCCACGACGCCAAGGATCGAAGCCCTCACCAAGAGGCAACCAGGATCGCCCTTGCTCGGTTATCCCTGGCTGGTAGTTCGCTACCCCATGACGCCAAGGATCGAAGCCCTCACAAAGAGGCAGCCGAGCGGCTACCCTGCTCGGTTATACCTGGTTGGTAATTCCCTACCCCACAACGCCAGGGATCGAAGCCCTCACCAAGAGACAGCCGAGCGGCTACCCTGCCTGGCTATCCCTGGCTAGTAGTTTGCTACCCTACGATGCCAGGGATCTAAGCCCTCGCCAAGAGGCAACCGGGCAGCAACCCTGCTCGGTCCATCCTTGGCAGGGCTCTTACGGCCCCTCCCGCGCTAAGGATCAAAGCCCTCGCCAAGTGGCACCGGGCAGCAACCCTGCTCGGCCCGTCCTTAAGGATCCAAGCTGTCACGCCCCGCTTCCCAAAATACGGAATACGAGAGGTGACAAGGCCAGCCATGCTCTTACGGTCAAGAAAATATCCTGCCGTAGTCACACTTCGGCTTCTAGCTTTACATGGTGATCAGTAATCAATGCACAGGTAATGAGAAATGCAGTCACTAAATCAAAACAGATATAAAACTAACCAGATAGAGTCAAAAGAGATAGAACACTGGCATGGCTGATCTAGATGTCCGCAATATCCTCGAGATACGTCAGGTCCTGATCCGAGCTAAGTCCACTTCTCACTCTGAGCATGCATACTCAGGTCGTCAGAGCGACACAATAACAATAAATATAAATACATATGTAAAAACGTGCAATAATGATGAATATGAAACAGTAAGCATGGAGTGATGACATGAGCAAGAAGTAACCGGTACAGGTAAACAGTAAAGCAGGTATATCGAATCAGTAATCAATGCATGACCATATCACTAAACCTATCAGTCTCTAAGTCTCACTGTCCAGGTCGCTAAATCTATCGTCAGTCCAAGTGTGAGCGTCAACGGAGTATACCCAACCCAAGGGTAGGGCCCCAGGGACAACGGAACATGGGCCCGAATCACGCACGATAATAATCAGTAACACCATCCATACAACTCCCAAAATCACGGTATATGCCGGCAATGAGACTCCCAAGATTCTGTTGAACTCATACTCAAACTACCCTACACCCCGTGGTCTATATCAAACACCGACCATAAACCCAAATACTAGTCGGTCCATGATAAGTCTACGCGAGAACTGGAGACAGGATCTCTATCAAGCATGTCTCAACTGGTACCCAAGATAAATGGACTGTGTTTGACGCCTTACCTATGACACTAATGTAAGTGCTTCCATAACCATCACATACCAGTTATAGTTACACTTACATATGCCCCATAGGCGTCGACAATGCAATAAATTAACTGGGTCCGCTGATTGTGTACAAGTACGTGTCACTTCACTTATTCATTCACGCTTTAACACTAACGTACTTGCCACAATCAAATCACTAATATCTATCACTGGGTAATGTACACGGTCACTAGGTTATCAATGCTTCATGACCACTATTCAATGAGGATATAACCGCTACATGATATGATGAGAATGCAATTAATTATAATGCGAATATAACGCAGCAGCCAGTGTCATACCATTTGCAAAATTTACTATACATCATACGTACAAAATTAAGCAAAACAATATAAAAGAGGTAAGCAGTATGTTTAATTATATGTCCATCAAAATTGGTTTTGCGTCAATCGGATTTCAGGTTCGCTAGTTATGGTCATTTCATTTTAAGTGTTCACTGCTGGAAATCCAATTTCTGAACCGGAAGTCCGTTCCGTAACACATTTTACCCCTAGTTGTGAGCATAATTAGGTGACACTACAGTTGGATAGTATGTAGATTTATCTATTATGTTTCTAACGTATCAGACGTATTGATGATATCCGCTGTATACGGGGAGATATGTTCAGTTTAATTTCAATGTGTACAAACTGTCACTGCAAAAAATTGCAAGACACAACGGTATTCTAAAATACGAATTAAATATCAAACGATGGTGAAACGACACGGGACCAGATTCGGGTGTTATCTAACTAAATTATCTACGTGACCATATGGGGCTCCGTGCATTTTCCATTTAAAGAAGTGGTATACATGTGCTTAAATTCAGGTTTCCCCCATGGAATGCTGCCCCGGACTGCAGGCCAGAGTTGCCTTCCCAGTCAATTTTCAGTGTCACGAAATTGCAATATTCAATAAATAATTATATAGTATTATAGGTTATCTAGTTAGGTTCGATACGAGCCTTGGGACACCATGATTAGATTTATATTCAATTAACTACAAATTTTACAATGTGATATGTACGGTGATTTTCAGATTGACGTAACCAATTGGATGCCATTTTATATTCGATGTCTTAACTATTTGATCCCAATTTCTTATACGTCGCTCGTTAACATCAATCGAAACTTATAATAATAAAGTTTAGGAATTTTTAATAGGGTGATCGCGTCGAGCACTCGGTGCGTGTATGTGAATGTTATCTATTTTTGTTTACATACACACGCATCATACATTTTTACCAATTAAGTTACTAACTATATTTATTAAACTCGGTAGGCACATAGCATGATTTGAACAAGTGAAGGAGGTTCACTTTCCTAATACGACAACACCATGACGACGATCGCACGGACACAAACACGGCACGATCACGACACGAGGCTTGACACAGCGTGGCCCGGGAACTTGGCGGCGGCGACTATGGGTGCAGGGGAGCTCGGGGTGCTGCAGGGGATGATCAGGGCCTCTGTCAGTGAGGTGTTGGTGGCCCTGCGGATGTCAGCGAGGCGATGGTGGCTGCTGGGAAGTAAAGGTGTTGGTCGGCGATGTCGAGGGGGTGTTGTGTTGTGCTGGGGAGCTCGCAGCCCGGAAGTGGTGAGCAGGGGAGGAAAGGAGGAGACGGGGATCGAGCTCGTCAGCGGGGGTCGTACCGGTGGTGGCTGCGGTGGTCGGTTTGAGGTGGAGTGGGGGCTTGCTGGCGATGGTTCCTCGATGTTGAGGGATCGAGAGATGGAAAGAAGCTTGGGTGTGGTGGCAGGAAGCTCGTTCGTAACGGCGGAGGTGAGGTGGAGGAGGTTGGTGAAGGTGATGGGTGTAGGTTGCAGTGGAGGTTCGAGTCGCTGGAGGGTTCGCAGGCGGTGAGGCAGGGGGTCGGTGCAGTAGGCTGTAGGCTTGGGTGTAGTGGGTGTGGCGGCTGTTGGCTTTAGATGAGAAGTGGGGGGCCCGATGAGGGGAGGGTGACGATGGAGATGGGAGGATGCCGAGGCGACGCCGGCGGTGATGTTTTTGAAGTAGGTGAGAGTTTGAGGGAAAATGAGAATTAGAGAGAGAGACAAAGAAATTGAGATAGAGATGGAGAAAGAGGTTGCTGAGGAGATGAGAGTTGTCGTCGGGGTTTGTGGGCGACGGGTGGAGTCGAGCCGTTGTGACCGAGGACGTGGGCGCGTCTCGTGGAGGCGGCGCGAGAAAGGAGGAGTCGAGGGAAGAGTCATTGGAGGAAGTGCCCATTGGGGAGCGGGTCTCGGGAGAGCGCGAGGAGAGGGAGTCGTTGGGGTGATGCGAGGAGCGTGGTCATCATGGCGAGCACGAGAAGCGGGGGCGTTGCGAGAGGAGTGGCGGGAAAACGAGAGGGAGTGAGGAAGAAGGAGAGGGGGAAAAGCGGGTCAGGTTGGGTCGGCATGGGTTTGGGTCGGGTAGGTTTAGGATTTGGGCTGAAGGAGTTGGGCTTTAGGCTGGGCTTGGGGGGAAAGAGAAGAGAAAAAGAAGAAAGAAAAGAAATGAGAGAGAGAAGGGATTGGGTTTGGGTTTGGGTAGGGTTAGGAAAAATAGAAATATTTAAATAGAGAAAAATATAAGAAATATTTAAATAGGGAAAAATATAAGAAATATTTAAATAGGGAAAAATATAGGAAATGTTTATTTATAAATACGAAAATTACTTTTAAAGGAATTGGGTATTACATCATACCCCACTTATATAAAATTTCGTTCTCGAAATTTAAAGTAAACGATAAGCTATAAAATGTAATGTGAAAAGCAAAAAAATCAAATACTATTATATAGCGATTTACGCAAAAGTAAATAGATGAAAATCAAAGGTCTATATGTATGTATAAGAAGTAGCGCAACTAAAAGAATAGGCATGACCATTTATAGTAGCAAACTATATATACAATACAAGGAAGTATGACAACAAATAACAATGGCGAAAAATTTGCTGATACGCCTTAAGCTCCGAAACTACAATAGTAAGATTACAAATCAGGCAATTATAAAATAGCTTAAGAATACTCATACGGTAAAATATAGAGAAAATAAAATGAACACATAGGTGGCTAGTAAACAAACCAGATATCAACAATTAACGTAAAGGCCAAGACTAAACTATTTTTGCAAAAGTGTGAAGATAATACAATACAGAAGAAACTAAGATAATACCGAAATAAGGATGATAAACGTACAAGTAATTAAAATGTATTAGCATACAAGTTAACCATAATTTATATTTTAGTAAATAGAAAATTTAAATTGATTGGAGCACAAAAATACGTAGGTAAACGTAATTACGAAAACAGAAGATAGTTAGCATTCATATGAACAAAGAAAAGGGAATACAATATAGAAAATCAATATGGAACCCATTTTAAAGAAAACTCAAACTGCTAATAATATAAATTTTGAAAGTCAATCAATAACGAAATGATTATGAATGACACCAGTATGACAAACAATAAAATATTAAAATAAATATTGGGTAGCAAATAGCTCAAAATGACATCCTGTACTTAAAACAGATAAAAAGATCAAGACAAAAAGGTATAAAGAATGGAACTTCATAATATGAGGACGATAGTATGAAAAGCATTAGTAGGAAAATAAACTAGAAAATAAATATGCAGTGTAAGGTAGAACTATGATACATTTGAAAATAGTGAAGTATTTAGAAAAGATGAGGAAAACAAACGTATTTTTTTTTGGCATATAAACCAAGGAGTTCAACAGATACAAGAGTTAAACGAAAAGGAACAACTGATGAGGGATATCCTTGTTGGAAGCAGGGAGGGTGATAACTTCGCGTCGATGTCTAAATCTCTACGATCTCGTCAAGCGAGTTTGAATCCTGTGCTGGGTCCGTACCATCCTCAAACTCGAACTACGAAATAACCAAGTTACTCAAGCCAACGTGGAGAGCGTTGACGAATCTCCTCCTAGTAGATCTTTCCTTCGAGGGCAACCATTGATAAGATGCTCGTTGGATCCACAAATCAGGCACTGCCCTTTAGCCCTGCGACAGTCTCTCTGAAGGTGTCATGGTCTCTTGCAATAACCACAACGTTGGGTTCTCCGCTGGTTTCGTTGCTGAGGAACAAATAGGCGCTTCATCTTCACATTTCTTCTTTGTTTAACAGGGATTCCCTTACGATTGGGGACTTGAGCCATTCACCTTCTTAGTCCTTCAGCTAAGAGATCGTTCGTTCGCTCCTGGGCTTCCATCAAACCTTGCAGTACACCCAAAATCTCGATGGTCTGACTCTAGGTAATGGAGGAGGACGGGGAGTTGTTGGAAGTCAAGTTTCAGCTTTCGCTGTGCGACGCTGATAGGAACGTAAAGGTATGCAACCCAATACGATAACCTTGAAGAAACAAAGACATGAGAATGCAATGAGTCCATTAAGAAATGTAAACAGGTGTAGGATCAATAGGAAAGTGCAAGGATGAAAATGTAAAATAGATTTTAGAACTCGGGAATGGTATAAAATATAAACGGAGATAGAGAATTTCCGATCAAAACAAGATTATGCGGTAAAGTAATATTCAATCGATGATGGAAACAAAAGTAGAATCCCAAGTCACTCAAACAGAGTACAGTATTGTAACTATACTGCAGTTCATAATTACAGCCACATAACTCTACCAAGTTACCCAAAACTCTACCGGATGGAGTCAAAATATAGCTTGACGAACAATAGGGATTTTAGTCAAGGATAACAAGTTCACAATCTGGACCGAAAGAGCGACTTAAATTGTGAAGCCCTACTCGGAAACTGTAATCCCAATCTAAACCTGGCTCTGATACCAACAAAAGCATGTCACGCCCCGCTTTCCAAAATACGGAATACGAGGGTGACAAGGCCATCCATACTCCTACGGTCAAGAAAATATCCTGCCGTAGTCACACTTCAGCTTCTAGCTTTACGTGGTGATCAGTAATCAATGCACAGGTAATGAGAAATGCAATCACTAAATCAAAACAGATATAAAACTAACCAGATAGAGTCAAAGGAGACAGAACACTGGTGTGGCTGATCTAGATGTCCGCAATATCCTCGAGGTGCGTCAGGTCCTGATCCAAGCTAAGTCCACTTCTCACTCTGAGCATGCATACTCAAGTCGTCAGAGCGACACAATAGCAATAAATATAAATACATATGTAAACACGTGCAATAATGATGAATATGAAACAATAAGTATAGAGTGATAACATGAGCATGAAGTAACCGGTACAGGTAAACAGTAACGCAGGTATATCGAATCAGTAATCAATGCATGACCATGTCACTAAACCTATCAGTCTCTAAGTCTCACTGTCCAGGTCGCTAAATCTATCGTCAGTCCAAGTGTGAGCGTCAACCATGCAGAAGTATCCCCAACCCAAGGGTAGGGCCCCAGGGACAAGGGAACACGGGCCCGAATCACGCACGATAACAATCAATAACACCATCCATACAACTCCCAAAATCACAGTATATGCCGGCAATGGAACTTCCGAGATTCCGTTGAACTCACACTCAAACTACCCCACACCCCGTGGTCTATATCAAACACGGACCATAAATCCAAATACTAGTCGGTCAATGACAAGTTTACGCGAGAACTGGAGACAGGATCTCCATCAAGCATGTCTCAACTGGTACCCAAGATAAATGGACTGTGTTTGACGTCTTACCTATGACACTAATATAAGTGCTTCCATAACCGTCCCATACCAGTTATAGTTACACTTACATATGCCCCATAGGCGTCGACAATGCAATAAATTAACTGGGTCCGCTGATTGTGTACAAGTACGTGTCACTTCACTTATTCATTCACGCTTTAACACTAACGTACTTGCCACAATCAAATCACTAATATCTATCACTGGGTAATGTACATGATCACTAGGTTATCAATACTTCACGACCACTATTCAATGAGGATATAACCGCTACATGATATGATGAGAATGCAATTAATTATAATGCGAATATAACGAAGCAGCCAGTGTCATACCATTTGCAAAATTTACTATACATCATACGTATAGAATTAAGCAAAACAATATAAAAGGGGTAAGCAGTATATTTAATTATCTGTCCATAAAAATTGGTTTTGCGTCAATCGGATTTCAGGTTCGCTAGTTATGGTCATTTCATTTTAAGTGTTCACTGCTGGAAATCCAATTTCTGAACCGGAAGTCCGTTCCGTAACACATTTTACCCCCAGTTGGGAGCATAATTAGGCGACTCTACAGTTGATAGTATGTATATTTCTCTGTTATTTTTCTAACGTATCAGACGGATCGATAATATCCGCTGTATACGGGGAGATATGTTCAGTTTAATATCAATGCGTACAAACTGTCACTGCAGAAAACTGCAGGACATAACGGTATTCTAAAATACGAATTAAATATCAAACGACGGTGAAACGACATGGGAATAGATTCGGGTGTTACATAACTAAATTATCTATGCGACCATATAGGGATATGCGCATTTTCCATTTAAAGATGTGGTATACAGGTGCTTAAATTCAGGTTTCCCCCATGGAATGCTGCCCCGGACTGCAGGCCAGAGTTGCTTTCCCAGTCAATTTTCAGTGTCACGAAATTGCAATATTCAATAACTAATTACATAGAATTATAGGTTATCTAGTTAGGTTCTATACAAGCCCTAGGACACCATGATTAGATTTATATTCAATTAACTACAAATTTTACAACATGATATGTACGGTGATTTTCAGATTGACGTAACCAATTGGATGCCATTTTATATTCGATGTCTTAACTATTTGATCCTAATTTCTTATACGTATCACGTTAAAATCAATCAAAACTTCTAATAATAAAGTTTAGGGATTTTTAATAGGGTGATCGTGTCGAGTACTCGGTGCTTGTATGTGAATGTTATCTATTTTTGTTTACATACAAACACATCATACATTTTTACCAATTATGTTACTAACTATATTTATTAAACTAGGTAGGCACATAGCATGATTTGAACAAGTGAAGGAGGTTCACTTGCCTAATACAACGGCACCATGATGACGATCGCACGGACACGAACACGGCACGATCACGACACGAGGCTTGACACAGCGTGGCCTGGGAACTTGGCGGCGGCGACTATGGGTGCATGGGAGCTCGAGGTGTTGCAGGGGATGATCGGGGCCTCTTTCGGCGAGGTGTTGGTGGCCTTGCGGACGTCAGCGAGGCGATGGTGGCTGCTGGGAATTAAAGGTGATGGTCGGCGGTGTCGAGGGGGTGTTGTGTTGTGCTGGGGAGCTCGCAGCCCGGAAGTGGTGAGCAGGGGAGGAAAGGAGGAGACGGGGATCGAGCTCGTCGGTGGGGGTCGTACCGGTGGTGGCTGCGGTGATCGGTTTGAGGTGGAGTGGGGGCTAGCTGGCAATGGTTCCTCGACGGTGAGGGATCGAGAGAGGGAAAGAAGCTCGGGTGTGGTGGCAGGGAGCTCGTTCGTAACGGCGGAGGTGAGGTGGAGGAGGTTGGTGAAGGTGATGGGTGTAGGTTGCAATGGAGGTTCGAGTCACTGGAGGGTTCGTCGGCGATGAGGCAGGGGGTCTGTGCAGTGGGCTGTGGGCTTGGGTGTAGTGGGTGTGGCGGCTGTTGGCTTTAGATGAGAAGTGGAGGGCCCGATGAGGGGATGGTGATGAAGGTGATGATGGCGATGGGAGGAGGCCGAGGCGATGCCGGCGGTGATGCTTTTGAAGTAGGTGAGAGTTTGAGGGAAAACGAGAATTAGAGAGAGAGACAAAGAAATTGAGATAGAGATGGAGAAAGAGGTTGCTGAGGAGATAAGAGTCGTCGTCGGGGTTTGTGGGCGACGGGTGGAGTCGAGCCGTTATGACCGAGGGAGTGGGCACGTCTCGTAGAGGCAGCGCGAGAAAGGAGGAGCTAGGGAAGAGTCATTGGAGGAAGTGCTCGTTGGGGAGCGAATCTCGGGTGAGCGCGAGGAGAGGGAGTCGTTGGGGTGATGCGAGGGGCGCGGTCGTCGTAGCGAGTGCGAGAAGCGGGGACATTGCGAGATGAGTGGCGGGAAAACGAGTGGGAGTGAGGAAGAAGGAGAGGGGGAAAAGCGGGTTGGGTCGGGTTGGCATGGGTTCGGGTCGGGTAGGTTTAGGATTTGGGCTGAGGGAGTTTGGCTTTAGGCTGGGCTTGGGGGGAAAGAAAAGTGACAAAGAAGAAAGAAAAGAAATGAGAGAGAGAAGGGATTGGGTTTGGGTTTGGGTAAGGTTAGGAAAAATAGAAATATTTAAATAGGGAAAAATATAAGAAATATTTAAATAGTGAAAAATATAAGAAATATTTAAATAAGGAAAAATATAGGAAATGTTTATTTATAAATACGAAAATTACTTTTAAAGGAACTGGGTATTACACAAGCCCTCGCCAAGTGGCACCGGGCAGCAACCCTGTTCGGCCTGTCCTTAGCAGGCCTCTTACGGCCCCTCCCATGCTAAGGATCAAAGCCCTCGCCAAGAGGCACCGGGCAGCAACCCTGCTCGGTCCGTCCTTAGCAGGCCTCTTACGGCCCCTCCCGCGCTAAGGATCAAAGCCCTCGCCAAGGGGCACCGAGCAGCAACCTTGCTCGGCCCATCCTTAAGGATTTAAGCCCCCGCCAAGAGGTAATCGGTCACGCCCTTGCTCGGTTATCCCTGGCTGGTAGTTCCCTACCCCACAACGCCAGGGATCGAAGCCCTCACCAAGAGGCGGCCGAGCGGCTACCTTGCTCGGCTATCCCTGGCTGGTAGTTCACTATCCCACGACGCCAAGGATCGAAGCCCTCACCAAGAGGCAACCGGGCTCGCCCTTGCTCGGTTATCCCTGGCTGGTAGTTCGTTACCCCACGATGCCAAGGATCGAAGCCCTCACCAAAAGGCAGCCGAGCGGCTACCCTGCTCGGTTATCCCTGGCCGGTAGTTCCCTACCCCACAATGCCAGAGATCAAAGCCCTCGCCAAGAGGCACCGGGCAGCAACCCTGCTCGGCCCGTCCTTAGCAGGCCTCTTATGGCCCCTCCCGTGCTAAGGATCAAAGCCATCGCCAAGAGACACCGAGCAGCAACCCTGCTCGGCCCGTCCTTTGTAGGCCCCTTACGGCCCCTCCCGCGCCGCGCTAAGGATCAAAGCCCTCGTCAAAGAACCCCGAGCAGCAACAACGCTCGGCCAATTCTTTGGAAAGCACCAACCTTCTTGCAACAAAGGTTCCTCCAAACTGTTCAAGTAAACGATCACCACCTCGACTTCGGGGGCTGGAGGACACCGACCTTCTTTCACAGCGGTTAATCAACAAGCACTCAAGGGGCGATCGTTATCTAAAACACGGGCCATCGACCTGCGGCGTCACGCTTGGTCGAGCTCAGAACTGACAAGCTCAAGTACTCATGCAGGAAAAGTATTGTCACACAGAAGAAAAAATACTAAGTTTCATTCAAACTTCCAAAATCTTTTACAAGGTACTCTGGGCTCCCCAGCCTTACCAAATTGCCCGGAGGGTTACAAAAAGAGAGAGAAAAAGGAAAAACCAAAAAGTTCACGCCACAAGCCCCGCCTAGACCTCACCTTCCTCGGTACCATCCCCAAGAGCCGGGGCTTCCGTTTCAGCAACAGCCCCTCCCTCATCACCATCTACCGGAGGCATGACCACCGAAAGTGGGACCCAAGCGCTGAAACTGAGCCTTTCGAGCTCCGGAAACTGCGCCTTGACGGCAAACTCCGAAAACTGCGCCTTGATGGCATCAAGAGCTTCGTGCCATAAAATGGCAGAGGCTTCGCTGAGGTCGGCATAAAACTGGTCTGACCCCTTGTAATCGGCCACCGCCTTTCAAGCTCGAACGTCGGCGACCTTCGCCGCCTGAAGCGCAGCCTCGGCATCCCGTCTGCTGGTATCCCTCGCCCTCTTCACTGCTGCATAGAGATCGGCCAGCTCCGCTAACTTAGCCTCAATAGCTCGGTGGGACTCGCTTAGCCGGCGATAGGACTCCCGGCACTTTGAGACGGTGAGCTCCCCGGCGGGCTTCGAGGACGGACATCCTCTCCCTCTCCTGACGCAGCTTGAGTCGCAAGTCCTCGGCCTCCGAAGAAGACTCCCCCGCCAACCTCATAGCAGGGGCAGTCTCCTCGGCCTCCATCAGAGCAACGAGGGTGCAGTGGTGAAGGATCTGATGAAAAACAGCAGAGAGACTTAGATACGCTCGAACTGAGAAAATGGCACTTAAAATAGCAGATAAGGGAGTACGTACCTGCACCGCCTCCTGAGCTATAGCTGCCACTTGGGCCCTCAAGGTTCCCCACGGAATCTTGCCTCCGGCCGACTCTTCCATATTAGCGAGTAGGCTGGCAGCGACGGAAAGCCCGGATGGGACTACGAAACAGGCGTCCCCCTCCTGCACAAGAATCCCCTCGAGAATCTCAGTCGGTGGCGCGCGAGAGACCGTCTTCTTCCTCTTAAGAGGAACCTCGTCTTCGTCCTCTTCCGCTTCCCTCGTCCGGGGTTCGGGAACCCGCGGAGTGCAGGGTTGTTTAGCATGGTAGCAAGGTTTCGGGAGGCATCGTCCATGCCAAATTCAGAAATTTTCCGTTCTAGCTAACCCTAGAATCGTATACTAGAAATCCGACGGAATAAAATGCAAACACTTTGCAACTAAAAGAGAATAAGGAATACACCATTTATAGACCGGTCATTTACTTCATAAGCTCCGTGTAGTAGTCCCTTCACTGCGATCATGAACTCCGGGCTCTAGAGAGGCTCCACAAGAAGAATAGAACAAGCTTGCTTCGAAGTCTTTGAGGCCGAAGATGATCTACGTCGAGGAGACACTAACCCAACCTATCTCTTCACTAATTGTGAAATTAGTGAAGCAAACACCCTATACTAAATGGAAAGTAGTAGAGGATGATGAAGTAGGAATTTTGTTCACTTTAGATTTCATTTTCTCACTCAAAATCATCACTGGATCACAAACTAGAGAGCAAGCTCAAGAGGAAGAAGAAGATCAAGTGATAAAATGAATTACTGTGTGAGGTTAGAAATGCAACCATGGGTTAAGCATGGCATGCTTAACCCTTGTAGAGACTTAACCATTAGCTAGGGTTAAAATTAGGTTAACAAATATCTTAAGGTGGACAAAAAAGGGTGGACAAAATCAAAGAAGCCTACAAGCTTCTTCCAAAAATATCAACCATGACTAATTCCACAATTTTTGAATTTCCTTAATAATAAACATAAACCCTAATCTAACCCTAGCATGGTTCAAGTCTCATAAACCCTAGTTGCATTTGCAACCTAGCATGTTACAATATCATATATCACATATATAATATTTTGTAACAAAAGAAAATAATACAATTAACATATATCACATATATATCAATGTATCATCAAGTGAGAAAAAGTAATTCTTAAGTGAGCTAATATTAGTTAATGTAATTTAATATATCAAATATAATTATACATTAAATTATTAAATCAACACTTGATTTAATAACCCGGCTATATCATATATAACCGACTAATATCAAATGTAACATCTTATCGAATCAACACTTGATCCGATAACCCGGTTATATCACATATAACCAATCATGTCACACAACGCGAGAATAGAATACGGTATCTCATATCGTATCAATCTCGGTCTCGCACATATCACATATATGCTTCTACTCCGTTTCGCTTGAGCCAGAAAATCTCTGTGTAGGACTCTAACGAATCGTCAATACGCCGGCAGTAGGTGATGATCATATCAAACACCCACAAGCCGCAAGCGGTCTGCTAAACGTAACGGCCACCCGGGTATTGAGCGATCAGAAGATCAACAAGCAAGCCTGCTCACATTCCTGCGAATCCTATCAGTAACACTGTCGTACAGTCCGGTCTCTTCGTCTGGTATATCGTATATCTCGTCTAGGGGTGGTAAATGCCAGACCCCAGTAACTCGATAAGTCGTGTCGATATAAGGCTCATAACGGGTCGAGAAACTACTGATAACACTTACTAGTATATCTCTGAAGCAGCCCTGGCCAGGGACTGTTAATTTCAGAATTTTGCATTATTATATCGCCCATTCTTAATCATATTACAAATAAATAGGTGCTTTTGATCCATGTCTGCTAAATAGTTGCAGGTTACAGGTTCTTAGATCATTACAGTGAAATTCATGAAAATACGCTACAAATGTGAGACTACGACCAACAAATAGATGAATCTGCAAGATGCTGCCTACCAGTTTGAGGAACAAACGAAGATCAGCAAACAGTTCAATATACAAAGTATAAGGGCAGCACAAGATTCAAGACTTCAATGCGAAATTAACGGTAAAAGTCCACAAATTCTGCACTGTTGAAAATCTGGAAGAAGGTAGAAAAGATTCTGAAGAACCAAGAGAAGAGAACAGAAGGAAATAGCAACATGAAGCAACCTTAAGAATTTGAGCCAATGATTCCTCAAGATGGCCGCGGAACCGCGGCCAAACAAGACTTATGGCCGCGGTTCCGCGGCCGTGCAGTGCACGTGTCGGTGCAAAATGTCGGTGGTGTCGGTGCGTTGACCCGGCTTTCTTAGGGTAGTCTTGCAATTTCAGATGTGGATCAGATGTAAACCTAGGGTATCTCCTATCTATAAATAGGAAAGCCTACAGCCTCTTTTGGGGTGTGCCTCTTTTGGGTGCCTCTTTTGAGATGCCTCTCTTTAGTTCTTAAATTCTTTTCAATTTCTAGATTTAATTCTCATTTTGTAATGAATCGTTGAGAGGTCATCAATAAAGGTATTTTTTTTATTTTTATCTTGCATTCATTTTATCTGCAATTTTAATTCCTGCAATTTTTATCTGTTCTTTTAATTATCTGCAATTTTCTAATATTAAAAATTATTTAAAAAAATGAATTTGATCGTCACATTCCTAATGAGTGAGTAATTCCTCACTTGTTAGGGTTAGGATAGGGAAGGTTTGAGAGAAGGAAATCTCTCCCCCTCTTTTCTTTGCCCAAATAATTTTATTTAAAGGACCCTCTTTAATACAACCACACACCGCTCACTACGGCACCCTATCCTAAATGATAGCGGTGATTCCCTAGTTCGACCGGTTGTGGTTGAATTAACTGGAGGTTGGGGCTAAGAGCCAAGAACGGACGGACAAGGACCAAAGGAAAGAAACTTAGTTTTTTCCTGGTCGTGCTAATCCCCGTTGTTGACTATTACCCTAACACCTATATTCTTAATTAGGGCATTGATAGAAGCGAGAAGAATCCCTTTTTTGAACTAATCTAATCCTAACCCTAGCAAGCCTTTTTATCAATTTATTCTCATTCATAGATCTACAATAAAACCACCAATTTTTTGGGCTTAACTCGTTATAACATAAAGAAAAGGAATCCATCTCCCTGTGGACCGACCCGTACTCAGCTGGCTAGCTACCAAGAGACACCGTTATTAATTGCTGTATTCTTAACTTTGATTTCAAAACGCACTAAAAGCGCACGCAAGCATCTAAACAATCAAATGGCGCCGTTGCCGGGAAGACAGTAGTCTCTTTCTTTGTGTAATTTCGGGTTAATTATAAAAAAATTTAAAAAAAGATTATAAAAATTGAAAAATTTTAAAACAAAAAAAATAAAATATAAAAACTTAAAAAAAAAATTCTTGTTCTTTTTTAGAGGTATTGTCTGAATTGTGCAGAAAAAGAAGACGGACAGATTCAGATCTGGAAAATCCCAGTGAACAAATCAAGAAATAGAAGATCTGAACAGACAGAGGAGAATCATAACAACAAACAGAAATTTTTTGGAGATCCAAACTAACAGAACTACCGCGGAACCGCGGCGGATATATACAGTTGACCGCGGAACCGCGGTCAACCAGTGACGTCAGCATCCCAAAATTCTCTGTAAGTATTTTTGTCCTCTCTTCTACCCTCTGAACTCCACTGAAAAATTTTCCTGCAAGGTTCTTTGCGCAAAATTCTTCTCCCTCTCCAATAAATTGTTTTTGTGCAGGATTCTTTGCACTGCCAAAAAAAAATAATTTGCAAGTGTTTTAGATTTTGTGTGTTTACTGCTTTGTATAATTAATACGGACTCTAAGGGACTATAACACCAATCCAGATTGGGTGGGGATTTCATTACCCTTCGTAGGACCCCAAAAATTACAAAAAGCATATGCATCAACCCTCGAGTTAATTAAAAAATATTTAGACTCGGCCAATAAGGATCGTCGCGCTCATTAGGACAAAGGAAGGTTGTGGGCAATCAGTCGTTTATCTAAACCTGATTTTGTGGTGCCTAGGCTAGACAAGTAGGAAATGTAATTTTAAAAGGCCCGTCTCACGGTGATTCGTGAGCGGATCCCTCCTTTCTTCATTTGTGCTTACCTGGCCACAATTGGCGGTGAAGAGGCGATTTGAGGGATATCTCACAACTTGCCCTTTGGAACAGTTAGGAACAGTCTAGTTGACTTAGGAGACCCTAGCTCTAGGCTTGATTGTGCATGTATAAATTGTGATTGTTTGAAATTGTGCCGTAGTTCCGTACAAATTTTTGCAAAACTCATTCTAAAAAAGGAAAAAAACACTTTCAAAAATTTCAAAACTCTAAAAACAAACAATTTTTTAAATAAAAAAATAAAATAAAAAATAAAAATATATCACATTCTTTTTCTTCTCCTTTCTCACATCATGGGTACCCCACCTCGCAAAACTCTTGCCGAAGTTTGGTACCCTCAACCAGACATTACTTTCTACGCGCATTGTTTTGGTCGAATTTCGGATGACCCCTCCATGCCCAAAATTTCTTTGAAAGATCGAATAGACGCGTCTAGGAGAAACAGTTGGACTCCGCAATCCACTTTGTATCAACCATTTCAACTTTCACCATCTTCTTATGTTGATACTCATTTTTCGAGTCCTGTTGTAACTCCGAAACCCATGTCTATTGCTGAACATATTGAATAATCTCGTAACCGATCTTTCACTCCTTTCAACACTTCCAGTTCTTGGGATCAACAAGTCCATTCACCTTTTTATCCAAATGTTGATCCTATTCCTGTCCAACCATTCAATTCCTACCAGTCCTACCCGACTTTCGCACCTTCCCTAGACATTGCTTCTACACAACCATTTGGGAGTTTTCAGTATCCAAACAACTTTGAATTTTTTACTGAAACCCCTTCACAACCCATGTCTAGTCTGGAACAGTCGTTGGAAGATTTTATGGTAGCGTCAAGACAACAGATTAAGGATTTGAATGCGTTCATAGCCGTCCTTATATAACCTAGTGACCCGGTAGCTAGTTTCCAACTAGCTCTAAATTTTGCAATGAATGATGAGGCGGTTGGACAGATTGAGAATTTGAGTAGTGAGAATGAGTTGTACACACTTCTAAATCAAACCTAACCATCCCCAATTGAATCCCATAACTCCGGTTTTGAATGTCTATCAAGTGTTCCAAATGATTCACCAGTTGAAGATAAAACATCTAATGAGTTGTGCGACTTTGTAGTGTTTGATTTACCTGATTGTGAAGGGTCCCTTTCGAGTGAAATCACCACCAATCCTTTTGACCTCTACACCTCCACTCTAGAACCTGAATTGATTAATATCCATGCTTTTGATGAGGTATCTGAGAAATTTAATTTTCACTTGATCGAGGATATTGACGCTGAGAATATTTTGGATGATGAACCCACAAATTTGGATGAGTTTTTCTATCCAATTCATCATCCCGAGACATTAAATGTTTCTCCCGAACTTCATATGCGTCTTGAATTTGATGAGCATTGCATGTATAAGCTAAATTTTGAGGATAGTATTGAGAATGAACCAGTTTTGTTTGATGAGTCGGATTTTCCAATTCATCCTCCGAATCTTTAACTGTTACACTTCCTAAATCAATCCCCTTCATCCTTTCTGTCGTTCAAACCGCGCAAGAAACCGTATCCCTTTCATTTTCAATGTCTGCTTTACCAAGTTCGACGTACCCATATTTTCTCACGAATCTTGAGGGATTTGACCTCATTTCTCACTAAGTTGATAGATTAGCACAATCGCTTTTTACACATCGGTCATTACAAATCGTGCTAATTTATACACTCCAACGCCACCCTCAAGTTCGTATTCAACTTCTTTCTCCCACTTTCTGTAGTTCTTCTTCTAATCTTCTTTTAATGATACCGAGTGTTAATGAATCACAATCCGATATTTTCAGTTCGATAATTCTAGAAAAACAACTTGATTTAGACTGTTTTGAGAATAAGGTGGATGAGCCTTACGAGTATCCTAGCTCCGTAATTTTTGAAAAATCAAGTGTGTTGAATTTTGGCGCGACACTTATTGACATTGAAACGTTCAATCGGACCTTCGATGAAAGTTTCGAAGATATTTTCGCCGACGAACTCGCATTCTTAAATGACACAGATTTTGTGATTAATCAACCTCCACCTGAAAAATTCGAACCACCACCATTTCTTTTTCCCTTCTGCCATTCTTCTCCTCCACCGAGACTGTATACTGCTTCTATCTCCACACGGTCTCGTGTGTTTCTCATTTCTTTTCTCTACACTCCATTCTTTCACCAACCACACCATTATAAAGATAAAAATTTTGAATGGTTGGTGCTAATTTTTGGCCTGTGTAAGGCCTTATATAGCTTGATACTGTGTTTTTCTCCTCCCTAACTCTGAACTTTAATGCTTCAACAGTGGAAACACTGTTTTACTTAAATTTGGGGGAAGGACCTTTTTGTATATATATTTTGTTTTCTTTTTCTGTTAACAATAAATAAAAAAATAAAAAAAAACAGGGGAGTGCCGACAATTTTGACCCTCTTGAAGTAGCCTGACAGTGAGGACAATGTCAAGTTTAAGTTTGGGGGTGTGCTTGGTAAGGTTTCTTCCTTCGCATTCATATGTATATTTTTGCATTTGCATACTTATTTTAAAACCCATAAAAATTGAAAAAATTTAAAAATTATAAAAATTGAAAAGTTCAATTTTGGACATATTTGACTTAAGCTCAACACGACGGTTGAATAGTAGGGAAAAACTAGATCCTAAACTTAGTAAATTAAAAACCCTAAAAATAACCTTGCTTAAAGTTTAACTGTAGAAAATATATGTCCTTATAATTTATTTAGAAATAGGCAAATTTTGAGTTCAGTTCTTTGGCTAAGTCAAAATAAGAAAAGAGTATTGAAATTTTTATTGAAGTGTAAGTCTGAAAAATAATTCCTAACCTTAAGTCTAAATTCTGAAAATATAGACCCTACAACTAGCACATACACGCACCTTGAAACTTGGGATAATAGAGGATAACTTGAATTGCTCTTGTCTAAAATCCTTAGTATATGAAAAAAAATTAATATAAGTGTGAAATAAGAAATATAAAAAAATGAACACTGGTTTTGTAATTATTTAAGGCTGCGTAAAATAAAAAATATATAGCGAGGGTGCTTTATCACCTAATGCCTTAGACTAACTGGTTTGGGAGTCACTGCTGAAGCCTTAGGTATTGCAAGACGAGAAATTACGCCTTAATGTGCGAACACATTTTGTAATCGGTCGTTAGTACTTTAAGAAGTATTAGAGATCGCATGAAGGATGCGTGAGCAATTTCATCTAAAATTCACCAACTAAAAGTACTTTGGACGATGGACAAGGGCATGATAGCTTGAATTGAATTTCCAAGTGCAGGGGTGATACACATACACACGTAGGGGTATATGATTGGGGTTTAAATGAGAGATAGGAATGAAAGATAGGGTTACACCTTCATTAGAGATGATAAAAATTCCTAAGTTGGGATGAAACCTTAGAAGGAAAATTCAAAACATGCTGAAAGCTTAATAAATTTGCAAAACATATACGATCTTAAGTTAAATGATAAGTGAGTGTGAAAAATACGGGTTGATGATTTCTGAGTTGAAGATGATAGAATTTCTTGCTAGAACACCGAATTGAAGAATGAAAGTCAATGGGCCAAATTGATCGGATTTTGTGGGTAGTATCCGCTGAAAACTCTCAGGAGACAACACTCCTCCTACTAGGGACACCTAGAGGTTTAACGGCTTGTTGCACGAGCTCAGTGCAATCGCGATTCCCTGCGAAAGTGAGGTTAGGTTTTTTCGAGAATAAAATTAGTTTTTCTCGGGACGAGCAAAATATAAGTTTGGGGGTATTTGTTCATATCAGAATTTTGCATTATTATATCACACATTCTTAATCATATTACAAATAAATAGGTGCTTTTGATCCATGTCTGCTAAATAGTTGCAGGTTACAGGTTATCAGATCATTACAGTGAAATTCATGAAAATACGCTACAAATGTGAGACTACGACCAACAAATAGATGAATCTGCAAGATGCCGCCTACCAGTTTGAGGAACAAACGAAGATCAGCAAACAGTTCAATATACAAAGTACAAGGGCAGCACAAGATTCAAGACTTCAATGCGAAGCTAACGGTAAAAGTCCACAAATTCTGCACTGTTGAAAATATGGAAGAAGGTAGAAAAAATTCTGAAGAACCAAGAGAAGAGAACAGAAGGAAATAGCAACATGAAGCAACCCTAAGAATTTGAGCCAATGATTCCTCAAGATGTCGGTGGTGTCGGTGCGTTGACCCGGCTTTCTTAGGGTAGTCTTGTAATTTCAGATGTGGATCAGATGTAAACCCTAGGTTTCTCCTATCTATAAATAGGAAAGCCTACAGCCACTTTTGGGGTGTGCCTCTTTTGGGTGCCTCTTTTGAGATGCCTCTCTTTAGTTCTTAAATTCTTTTCAATTTCTAGATTTAATTCTCATTTTGTAATGAATCGTTGAGAGGTCATCAATAAAGGTATTTTTTTTATTTTTATCTTGCATTCTTTTTATCTGCAATTTTAATTCCTGCAATTTTTATCTGTTCTTTTAATTATCTGCAATTTAGTTTTCTAATATTAAAAATTATAAAAAAATGAATTTGATTGTCACCTTCCTAATGAGTGAGTAATTCCTCACTTGTTAAGGTTTGGATAGGGAAGATTTGAGAGAAGAAAATCTCTCTCCCTCCTTTCTTTGCCCAAATAATTTTATTTAAAGGACTCTCTTTAATACAACCACATACCGCTCACTACGGCACCCTATCCTAAATGATAGTGGTGATTCCCTAGTTCGACCGGTTGTGGTTGAATTAACTGGAGGTTAGGGCTAAGAGCCAAGAACGGACGGAAAAGGACCAAAGGGAAGAAACTTAGTTTCTTCCTAATCGTACTAATCCCCGTTGTTGACTATTACCCTAACACCTATATTCTTAATTAGGGCATTGATAGAAGCGAGAAGAATCTCTTTTTCGAACTAACCTAATCCTAACCCTAGCAAGCCTTTTTATCAATTTATTCTCATTCATAGATCTATAATAAAACCACCAATTTTTTGGGCTTAACTCGTTAGAACATAAAGAAAAGGAATCCATCTCCCTGTGGACCGAGCCATACTCAACTGGCTAGCTACCAAGCGACACCGTTATTGATTGCGGTATATCTTAAACTTTGATTTTAAAACGCACGCACGCAAAATCACGTACCAATCAGGGACTTCCTGTAATAGCCAATCGAACACATCACAACATCAACTCCCTATACCGGGAGAGATGAAACCCCTCCTATCGCTCATTGCCTCTATGTGACTCGAGACTGTACCCAAAAGCCACCGTTTTGCACGTTCTCTTGAACGTGGTAAGGTGGAAATCAAAGCACGGTGGGAATCACACAAGACTCTATGACGATCTTGGGTCTACAGACTAACATGTACCAGTTTCACCAGAGAACTGCCATCTAACGTCAGGTATAATACCATCTGAGAGTTCTCGGTGAGTCCATCCAGTGTACCCAGTCTCCACTGAGCACCCGTATACTTTCTCTGATGTCAAACACCGATGGATATGGGATCATCCATCGCTCATCTACATGGGTCGAGAAGCTATACGCTAGTCTACTCTGGTATATCGATGCTCTGTCTCGATACACCTACGACTAGGAGCATTTGAAGGATGTACATAGTGACTACTCTGTCCCCACTAGTATGATCTGCATCATAGTCCTGGTAGTCAAGTACTCATCCTAACGGCTTTATCAACATGTAACATAGAGACAATCAGCGTACATGTTAAGATAAAGAGCAACCAGATAGCATACTATCATGTCGAGCAAGAAAGTCCTCCCTATATATTGTTTACCGCCGGAAACCGGGAAGACAAACGTCTTGCCAGAATCTGGGGGCAGATGCTAATTGGTGCTATCCGTCCACCTCTCCAAAGACGCCAAGTTGATTTATGGCACCATGTATCGAATGTTTAAACGGATGCGGCCGATGTAGCAGACTTTGTCAGATTCCCCCTCGTTTGAGGGGTTTTTGATTGTGGGGACGCTCTTCCCTGCAGGCGCAAGCCCCTGCAGTTAATTACGCTACCGCATCACAGTAACAACTTTCTCCTTCTCCAAATGGCCACTTGGTGTCGTGTGTGTTTGTTTTGTTTGTGGTTGCCCATGGATTGTATACGGAGACTAATGTATGTTGTCGCCCGTAGGGCGTGGATTAGTCCAAATCCGTATCTTCTTAGATTTGGGTTTGGGGGTTTGGTTTAAGGATACGTTAGCCTCATTTGAGACTAAGATCAACTTAAATGTTAGTTAAGGATACGTTAGTCTAATTTTAGACTAAGATCAACTTAACGGGATCGTTTAGATCCAAAAAAAGAGCATTTGGCCTCTGTTGTTTAGTTTAGGGACATTGCGGTCGTTTGTTAGTTTAAAGACATCGCGGTCGAGGTTAAGGACATCGAAGTCCATGAGTTTAAGGACCTCACAGTCCAGGTTAAGGACATCATAGTCCATGGGCTTAAGGACCCCACAGTCCGAGGTTAAGGACATCATAGTCCGTGGGTTTAAAGGGACCCCACAGTCCGAGGTTAAGGACATCATACTCCGTGGGTTTAAAAGGACCCCACAGTCCAAGGTTAAGGACATCATAGTTCGTGGGTTTAAAGGGACCCTACAGTCCGTAGAGTGTTTGGTTGTCGGGACCCGTCACCTCTCTGAAGACGTTGAAGGATTACAACGACAAATATCAGAGGAGTAAAGAGATGTACCCTCGAACCGGTGTGAGTTGGTTGGAAGATCCGTAGTCCAATTTGGAACTGATATCTGTTGAATATTCATGAGCAGATGAGCTCAATTAAATGTAAGTTGAGGACTTGTGGCCAATATTGGGCTAAGTCCAAAAATGTTTAACATTCTTTTATTCTGGCTATTGAGTCTTTAATTGGGCTTGGCCCTTTTAATAATGCTAAGCATTAGGTCCTGACATCTTTTGTCTTGTATTGAATGCAAAGAATTCATCAGGGCCTGGGCTCTTTAAAGAACAATTTGTGTTCGTTCAGCGCAACATATGGTGCGCTAGGCGCTTTGCGCCAATTAAAGAAGTGCAGTGCGCTACTGCCACGTGGCGCGCATGTAAATGTTGCGCTCTGCGCTAAGCGCAGATGCCAGTTTGTGAGCGCTGAGCGCTGGTCCATGACCGCATTGCGCTGGTGCATACGTGGATGACACGTGTTGCGCTTGGCGCCAAGCGCTAACCTATGGGCGCAGTGCGCTGTTTCAGAAGCGCAAAGCGCAAGCTGTGTCTGTGGTTGATACGTAGCACGTTTTGGCGCTGAGCGTCGGTCCAAGGAGCGCAAAAGTGTAGTTCATGAGTGTAAGGCACTTTTCAATAGCGCGGAGCGCGCTTGATCAAATTTATGATCAGAGAACAAGTTTATGTTCTTTTTAAAGGAGGTTTTGCCTCAAGATTTCAAGAACAAAAGTTCTTATTTATAAAAGGGCTCTGTCTTTGTGGATCAAGGATCTGCGAATGAAGTGAATACTTCTTTTTGTTTTTATAATAAGATCTTTTGATCTCTTTTTTTATGAAAGGCCTTGGTCTTTTATAGATCTATGATCTTTCTTAGAAGATAGTTCTTCTTGTTAAGAGATGATTTCATCTCTGTGTTCAAAAATCATTTTCTTTACCTTGAAGAAAATGATCTTCTTTCGCTAAAAGCTAGCTTTTCTTTCTCTTTGAGTCTTTCTCAAAGTTTGTAGGGGGGTTTCTCTATATCAGACTTTAGGTCTTGGGGCCTTTATATAGGGCAAATTGATTTGATTAATCAGTTAAAGAGATCTTTCTCTGATTGATTTGGAAATATTTTCCACCGTTGGATCTTTGATCCTAAGGCTTTTATTTTACAGAAGGCGATCTTCTTGTTTTTAACAAGATTGGAAAGATCTTTCCATAATAGAATTTTAATTCTGATTAATTAATAATTTATTATTATTAGATCTTTTGATCTATCGGTGGAGAATTCTTAATTCCAGCGCAGGCGTACCTTGCGCTAGCGCACCTACGTTTGACACGTGGCGCGCAGCGCAGAGCGCAGCGTAACTGCGCTAGATCTGAAGCGCTGCTTCAACAGAGGTGTCTTTTCACCTTCCTTTTAAGTCAAACTTGTATTCCTCAGAACTTTCATTTCCCAAGTCTTGGAAATAGCTCCACTGTGCACAAAATTTTCTGTGCCTAGCCTTTATAACTCGAAGCAAAGCTTCTTTCTTTTCTCATCTCTAAAGAACCCTCTCAATTATGGCTTGTAACCGTCCACATGCTCGCCGAAAACCATGGGAAATACCCATCCAGGACATTGTTCCTCGTTTTGCTGCGCGCTTGGTGGATCCTTCCCTTACGGATGACCAATGCGACGCAGCGCTGTATGAGCTCTTGACTCGTGTGGGGTCTCCTCTCCCCCCACACTCTATTTGGTTTTGGATGATCATTGCGTCTGTGCTTGCTGATATTCCCCCTCCTCTATCAGAGATGTCCTCGGCAATGCTCGATGCTGCTGAAGACAAGATCGAGTGCTTCTTCGAGGCGCATTTGATCACTAAAGCCCTAAGGGATTGCTCTGTCCATTTGCTGAGCCAGATACGGGCTCGTCGGGTCGTTATCTCCACTTTCTCTCGGGAGTGCGGCGTTGATCGATGGATGGTTACTCCTCGAGAGGATCGCCGTTTTGACATGGTGAAGAAGACGGAGAGGGAACTGGACAATCTCATTCTTAGCTTTGCAAACCCCTGACATTTTGACCCCATGTTTGGTGATCTGTTTGCGTTGTAATAATAATAATAAAAAGATATCTAATTAAGTATTTTATTATCCGCCAAGTGCTCCTTTATTTTTAATTCTTTGTTATTTCTTTGTAAGGCGCTTATGCGCTGCATAATTTGATTTGCTATAATCAGGTGCAAGTAATTCTCGTGAGCGCCGTTTCAGAGTCTTTGACTCTTTTTGTAGGCGCATTTGATATTAGCACTTTTCATGAAGCGTTGCTTCGCTTTCCAATCTTGGAAACAAAGCTTTGCTCTAATTTGGGATGCACAGCGCAGAGCGCAGTGCAGCCTGCACTAGCGCATCCGTGTTTGACACGTGGCATGCGGCGCGCCTCGCGCTAGCGCACTCATGGTGCGCTGCCTAGAGCGCAGTGCGGCCTGCGCTAGCGCACCTGTGTTTGACACGTGGCGCGCAGCGCAGAGCGCTGGATCTGAAGCGTTACTTCAATTTTTGACTTTTGAATTTCAATACAGAGCTTTGCTCTGACTGGAGGAACAGAAGCGTCGTTTCATTCAAATCTTAGAATTTGAACAGAGCTTTGATCTGATTGGGAAAACAGAAGCGTCGCTTCATTTCAAATATTAGAATTTGAACAGAGTTTTGCTCTGATTGGGGAAACAAATCCCCCCCCCCACCGTTGCGCTTACGTGGCCCATACGTGAGTGCGGCGGTGGTAGTGTCTCAGTCGTTGGATCAACTTTTGGAAGTTGAAACGACTCTCAACGCCTATAAATAGGACCTTTGGTCCCTTAGATGATTTTCATCTTCCTTTTTGAGAATTATCTCTTTTTCAGAGCATTGCTCTCCTGTTTAAGAACCTTTTAAGAGTCAAAACTCTGTTAAATTTTAGGTAAAGTTTAAAACTTTTAATAAATTTCAATAAATTAGGGTTTTACCCATTAACAAAGCCTTGCTCTTTATAGATCTTTGATCTACAGAAAACCCATTTAGGGTTTTATTGGCAGAGCTTTGCTCTCATGAACCCATAGATCTAAAGAGATCTTTTCTTGGGGTTTCTTAGCCCTTAAACAGAGCCTTGCTCTGTAGATTTTTTAATCTCTTGAGAAGAACTATTAAGAGTTTTGTTCATGGATCTTCAAGATCCCAGAATTTTTGATTCATAAAAAATTGATTTTAATTAATTTTCTGATATGTTTTTCATCATCTTTATAGAGCCAGGCTCTTAGCATTCTCGGGGAATCTTTTTAAATTCCTTTTATAATTGACTTTGACAGGTGTCATTCCTGTCCGCAGAGCATTGTTCTCGAGGAATTTGACTCCTTGGCCCGAAAGGTCGCTTATTAAATGAGATTCTCTTTTTAGAATTTCTCACAAATTCGAATTTATTAGGTGTCATAATTAGAATTTGTTTTCTCCACGGGGATATCAAAAGCCCTTTAAATTCCGTATCCGTTTTCTTCATTACTGATCTTCTAACGATGTTTCTTTTCAGGCACTATGGTTGTTCATTTATATAGTCTGCATGAGTTCATCTCTTATGAGGATATTTGCGTACAGGGTCGTCGCCAAAATCAAGAGTTTACAAATGCCCAATGTGTGGAGATCATGGATCGTCTGCATGCACGCGCCGGTTGGCTGCTGCCTCGCCGTTCCGCTCTCTTGAAAATCGTAGTGGGAGCAATTTGGATGGCACTTCCTGGGTTTCACGAGGCCATACCGCTTAATGCACTGGATGATGTCGAAGACAAGGTGCATTCGGTGTACCTGTCAGGGCTGATCTCGAAGAAGCGGCGAGATACCCTCATTGATATTCTGTATCAAACTTTCCAACAGACGACGATAATCGCTTCTTATCGAAGGGAGGGGGACATTGCCGAGGATCTCGACACTCGTGAGCGCGAGAGGATGCACACGAGAATGGTCAGAAAGGCCAGAAAGACTCTAGACGGCCTTACTTTCGAATTCCTCAATTCATGCCCTGGATCTGAGGTTTTACCATTGTAATCATTTTGATAATGTTTTCATTTACTGCTTTCATAATTTTAAGAACCTTTTCGCAGTATGAATGGCTAATTTCTCATTTCAGCGTGTTTTATTTTATGTACTAAATCTTTTGCATATGCACGAACGGGTACGCTTCGCACGCTTAATCAAATGCACATCAGATGTTCTCCTTGTCGCTTTCTTCTCTTTGCTGTGTTGTTGCCGTATGATTTTAGCAAGTGCGGCCTGTAGATAATATATAGCTGTCCATCTTGGACTCTTTGTAGGGTGGTGATGGCTTAGAAAACAGGGTTAGAATCTGTCACCTAAGACTTTTCAATTTTATGAGCCGTGAGGGTCTCATAAAGATTTTTCTCCCTACGAATCGTGAGGATCTCGTAGGTGTATTTTCTCCCTAGGAATCGTGAGGATTCCTAAGTGCGTTTTCCCTTATAAGTCGTAAGGATCTTATAAGAGAGTTTTCTTCCTTACGAATCGAGAGGATCCGTAAGTGTTTAGTGGGATTGATATGTAGATGACGTATTTTCGAAACGGGGTCATATGGATGACGTATTTCCGTGACGGGATCATATAGATGGCGTATTTCCGAACGGGGTCATGTGGATGACGTATTTCCGAGCGGGGTCATGTGGATGACGTATTTCCGAACGGGGTCATGTTGATGACGTATTTCCGAGCGGGGTCATGTGGATGACGTATTTCCGAACGGGGTCATGTGGACGACGTATTTCCGAACGGGGTCATATGGATGACGTATTTCCGAGCGGGGTCATGTTGATGAGGTATTTCCGAGCGGGGTCATATGGATGACGTATTTCCGAACGGGGTCATGTGGATGACGTATTTCCGACCGGGGTCATGTGGATGACGTGTTTCCGACCGGGGTCATGTGGATGACGTGTTTCCGAACGGAGTCATGTCGATGACGTATTTCCGAGCGGGGTCATGTGGATGACGTATTTCCGACCGGGGTCATGTAGATGACGTGTTTCCGAGCGGGGTCATGTTGATGACGTATTTCCGAGCGGGGTCATATGGATGACGTATTTCCGACCGGGGTCATGTGGATGACGTATTTCCGAGCGGGGTCATGTGGATGACGTATTTCCGAACGGGGTCATGTGGATGACGTATTTCCGAGCGGGGTCATGTGGATGACGTATTTCCGAACGGGGCCATGTGGATGACGTATTTCCGAACGAGGCCATGTGGATGACGTATTTCCGAGCGGGGCCATGTGGATGACGTATTTCCGAGCGGGGCCATGTGGATGACGTATTTCCGAGCGGGGCCATGTGGATGACGTATTTCCGAACGGGGTCATGTGGATGACATATTTCCGAACGGGGCCATGTGGATGACGTATTTCCGAGTGGGGTCATGTTGATGACGTATTTCCGAGCGGGGTCATGTGGATGACGTATTTCCAAATGGGGTCATGTTGATGACGTATTTCTGAGCGGGGTCATGTGGACGACGTTGCGTCTGTTGTAGTGAGACGAATGTCGGAGTGGTCTCCAGGTTGTCTGGGAACCATCGAGATTTGTAGTAGGGGCTTCTTCTTCTGATGGAGCCTGGGGAGGGAAGGTGTGATTCTTTCTTTGTTTGCGCCCCTGGATTGTATACAGGGATTGATATGATATCACCTGTAGGGCATAAATTTCATTTTATTTTATTTCTTTCCGCGATACTCTATCATTTCAGCTTTTATATCGCGAAGGTCGCGATTGCCCAATCATTTCGGCTATTTTTCGCGGTGCCCAATCATTTCGGTTTTTTATTTTATTTTTACTCGCTGCTTTTTATTGCGAGTTGCCCAATCATTTCGGCTATTTTGCATGCATACATTTTTTTTACTCACTGATTTTGTTCCAAGTTGCCCCATCATTTCGGCTATTTCGTATGCATTTGTGGCTCGCTGGCTTTTTGCTGCAAGCATGGAATTAGACACTGATTTCGGCATCAGCACCGCTACAACTGGAATATTGCCAGGAGCGAATCATCATTTGCCTCTGTCGATGTCGAACAAAGGTGGCTTAGCTTACAGGGTTAGGATCCTGTCGACTAAGGCTTTTGACTTTATGAGCCGTAAGGGTCTCATAAAGGTACTTCTCCCTACGAGTCGTGAGGATCTCGTACATGCGTTTTCTCCTTAAGAATCGTGAGGATTCCTAAGTGCATGGTCTCTTATAAGTCGTAAGGATCTCACAAGAGTGTTTTCTCCTTATAAGTCGAGAGGACTTACAAGGGTTGTTCACCGTGTAGGTATATCCCTAGTCGCGGATGGGACTTTGTTCGGGAAATGTTTATTCGCGCCCGTGGATTGTATACAAGGGTCAGCATTGAGCCGCTTGTAGGGCAGAAAGTTGGAGGTTGTGGTAGCCGCTTAAGAACAGGTTCAGATCCCTGTAGCTTAAGACTTTTAAATCTTATGAGTGGTGAGGGTCTCATAAGAGGGTTCTCCTTACGAGTCATGAGGATCTCGTAAGTGTATTTTCTCCTTAGGAATCATGGGGATCCCTAAGTGTATTGCTCCTTTGTGAGTCGTAAGGATCTCACGCAGGTGCTTTCTCCTCACAAGGTCGAGAGGACCTTGCAAGTGTTTTTTAACGAGATTGCGCCCTTTCGGGTTTTCACAAAACTTGCCGGTAGCCCTGCTGTTTTACTCACAGAGCCCTTTCGGGTTTTCATCCGTTTCCTTTTTGCTTATGGACATACCGTTTTTTTTTACTTTTCTTTTTTTTTTTATTCTTTTCTCTTTTTTTTGTGTCAGCCTTGGGATGCTGCAGTCCACAGTAGTTTATCGACGTCTCGGTCAACAGCTAGTTTTAGGACATAGTGGTCCATCGTTAGTTTAAGAACGTTTCGGTCCGTCGTTAGTTTAAGGACGTTTCGGTCCGTCGTTAGTTTAAGGACGTTTCGGTCTGCTGTTAGTTTAAGGACGTTTCGGTCCGTCGTTAGTTTAAGGACGTTTCGGTCCGTAGCTGCTATTACTTATAGAGTTTGGGTTTAGGAGGATAGCGAGCGGACATAGTCGTCGTCATCTATCATTGACCTAGGCCGTGACTCATCAGGCGTAGTACATTTTCAGGAAGCGACCATTTATTGGCCTGAAGGGCCTTTCGCCATGCATGTCCATGAGTAAATAGGCCCCACCCTGGTAGACCTTGTCTATGATATACGGGCCTTCATAGTTCGGCTCGAATTTCCCCCGTTTGGCACGATTGGGGATCATAGGTCTTTTGACCACTAGCACGAGTTCGCCTTGGCGGAATGTTCTCGGCCTAGTCAATTTTTCGTATGAGCACGTCATCTTTGCTTTATAAGCCTCCAGATTTTGTTGCGCTATGAGACGGGTTTCTTCAAGGGCATCGAGCTCCTCAAGCCGAAGGTGAGCATTCTCTTCGTCCGTTAGCTCGTAATGAACTGCCACTCGTAGAGAGGGTAACTCTATCTCGAAGGGGGTACCGCCTCTGTACCGAATACTAATCCGTACGGCGTTGTATTCGTGGCCGTTTTGAACGTAGTTCGATATGCCCAGAGAGCTTCATGCAGTCTCTCGTGCCAGTCCTTCTTATTTCGGGACACCGTCTTTTTCACGATCTTCGTCAAGGTCTTGTTGAAAGCCTCAGCTAGACCGTTAGCTCGGGGATTATAGACTGAGGAGTATCTCCAGTCTATGTTATGCTGTTGTGCGAAGCGGCTGATCTTGTGGCTTCTGTAGGCTAGCCCGTTATCGGAGATAATCCGTCGCGGAGTGCCGAACCGATAAATGACGTGTGTCTTGAAGAAATGGAGGATATTCTCCGTCTTTACTTCTCTTAGTGGTACTACTTCTGCCCACTTGGAGAAGTAATTGGTTGTTTCCAGTATGAACCGATGTCCTCTGGAAGATGCTGGTTCGATGGGGCCGATTATGTCAGTTCCCCACATTTCGAACAGCCAGCTAGCCACTGTTGGATGTAGTGGATTTGGATGCTGATGGATGAAGTCCCCGTGAATCTGGCACGAGTGGCACTGCTTCGCGTATTCGAGGCAGTCTTGGATCATCGTGGGGCAATAATAACCCATCCGTTTGATCTTCAGCTTCATCTTCGGCCCGGCTTGGTGAGAACCGCAGAGTCCGTCGTGAGTTTCTTGGATGACTCTCTTTGCCTCTTCAGGTCCCAGGCATCTTAGCCACAGAGAATCAAATGATCTCTTATACAGGGTATCATTGAGGAAAGCAAAAGACAGAGCTCATTTCATAAGCCGATGTCTTGAGGACGCCTCTTCGGGTGTTCGACGGGATTTGAAATAATCTATAATGACTTCTCTCCGATCCGCAATCTTTTCCTGGTCTTTTATTTGTATGGCTGTCTGCTCGGTCACTTCCTTTTCTTCGGACGACTCCTGAGATATTTCTGCCGGTGCAAAAACCCGACGGCTTTGCACAACGATCCTCACGTCATCGAGGTTTTCGTCAGCCAGTTCTTTAGCGAGCTTGGCTAATGCATCCGCTTTGCTATTTTCCGCACGCGGTATGCTTTCTAAGGTGTAGGAAGGAATTTGGGTCAGCAGTTGCTGCACCCTCTCGCCGTACTTCACCAACTTTGGTTTTCATATTTGATAGTCGCCGTTTATTTAACTAACGACCAGTTGGGAATCTCCGTATATGAGGAGATTTTCAATTCCCATGTCGATAGCGATCTCAAGACCTGCTATCAAAGCTTCGTATTTGGTTTCGTTTTTTGTCCTCGGCTCTTTCAAGAAGAAGGCGAAGCGCATTATCCCTCCTTGTGGAGTTACGAAGTTGAGGCCTATCCCCGATTTGATTATAGGGGTGCTTTGTTTGCGCTTCTTCATGGAAGACGCTCCATCAAAATAAAGTTCCCACCGGGTATCAACACCGTCGATCGTGTCAAACGCATGTTCGTCTGGCAGTTCGCAATTCAAAGGTGAATCGGCAGGTATAGGATGCTCAGCGAGGAAATCGGCGATGGCCTGGCCTTTCACTGCCTTAAGAGGCCGATATGTTATCGAAAACTCCATCAAGAGCAAGGCCCATTTAGCGAGTCGTCCTGTTAATATGGCCTTCGACATCAAGTATTTGAGGGGATCCACTTTTGATATGAGATGGACCTCATATGCTAACGAATAGTGTCTGAGCTTCGTTATTGCGAAGATCAACGCCAGGTAGTGCTTTTCAATGGGGGAGTAGTTGCTTTCTGCCCCCAGGAGAACTCGACTCAGATAATAAAGGGCTCTCTCCTTCCCTTGGTCGTTTTCTTGTGCCCATAGCGCACCTAAAGAACCTTCGAGGGCTGTTGTGTACAGGACGAGAGGTTTTCCTTTAACGGGAGCGGTCAGTACTGGAGGATTCTGCAGGTATTGCTTGATTTCGTCCAGAGCGCTTTGGCATTTGTGATCCCAGATGAATGGGGTTCCCTTCTTCATCAGGTGACTGTAAGAACGGCACTTGCCTGAGAGATTGGCTATAAATCGCTAGATATACGCGAGCTTCCCTTGGAGAGACCGCAATTGCTTGAGAGTCCTTGGCGGAGGCATTTCCATAATCGCCTTGATCTTTGACGGGTCTATCTCGATGCCCCGGTGTCAGACGATGAATCCTAGGAATTTGCCCGAGGAAACTCCGAACGCACATTTGAGAGGGTTCATCTTCAATTTGTATTGCCGAAAGCGTTGAAACACGATCTTCAGATGCTCTAAATGTTACTCGTATGATTTGCTTTTTACTACGAGGTCGTCGATATAGCATTCGACGATTTCATGTATGAGGTCATCGAAGATCTTCGTCATGGCCCTCTGATAGGTGGCACCGGCGTTCTTTAGACCGAAAGGCATCACCTTGTAGCAAAAAATGCCCAAAGGAGTCCGGAAAGCGGTATGCTTCTGGTCCTCGAGATGCATCTTTATCTGATTGTATCCTGATGAACCATCCATGAAGGAGAAAACCTCGTGAGTGGACGTATTGTCTATCATCAGTTTGGTGACCGGTACTGGGAAGTCGTCCTTCGGGCAGGCTTTATTGAGATCCCAAAAGTCTACGCAGATGCGCACCGTCCCATTTTTCTTCATCACTGGGACGATGTTGGCAATCCAGTCAGGATACTGAACCTCTTGGATGAAGCCGGAGTCGATTAGCTTCTTGACCTCGGCGTTGATGCTCATCTCAAGCTCGAGCCGCATTCTTCTCGACGCTTGTTTGATCGGATTGACGTCCGGAGATATTGCCAATTTGTGCACAGCAATCTCTGGATCTAATCCTGGCATCTCGGAATAGTTCCATACGAAGCAATCTTTATGCTGCATGAGCACGTCCTTTAGCGTAGCCACCCATTCTTCAGACAACAGCTCACTGACGAACGTCAGCCGCGGGTCACTTGCCTTCCCCAAATCAATTTTCTTGAGGTTATCTACAGTAGTATGTATCCCATCTTCCAGCTCCTTTAGTGCCGGTGGAAACTCTGAGAATATCTCGTCATCATTGTTTTCGAAGCACCGAGAGAGGTCATCCATATTCTCGGGCTCTTCTTCTGACAGCATTATCACGTGACAGGTACGAGCTCGCTTCCAAGACCGATGTTGATCCGGCTCTACTCTTGTGGATTTGGGTTCATGCTTCTGCGGTGGGGTTACCTTCCAGCTGCTGGATAGAGCGAACCTGCCTTGCTGATATTGATCTTCGACCCAGTTCTTGAAGGTGAAACAGTCTTCAATAGGATGTCCTATTGCCCTATGATAGGAGCAATAGTCCGGGCGAGAGACTTTGCCTGCTTGCTCGGGGTGCTTGGACTCCGGGAGGATAATCATTTGATGTTTTATGGCAAGATCAAGTATCTTCTTTGTCTTGTCTTGGGCAAAAGAATATGCTCGACTCATCTTTTTTGTAAGAGACGAATCCGGACTGCTCGATTCCTGATCGCGTGGCTTCTTGGACCCGCTTTGTCGCTGTCGAACGCCTTTCCCGTTCTTTGGTTTGTTTCTGCCTCTGCGTCGGGCCTTTTGTACAACGGGTTGACAAGGAGGAGCATTTTCATTTTTCACACCCTGTTGAAGGAGGCGTTGCGTCCTGGCTTTCTCGTAGTTGGCCATTTCGCGATTATGGTCGTCTCGAACCTTTTGACATGCTTCCCTTATAAGCTTGTCTATTTGTTCTTCGAACGACGGACTGGGCATTTTCACGACGGGAGCTCTTTCTGGTTCAGGGTTAGCATCTTCCTACAGAGCATCTCCCTCTTTATCAAAGTCATGTACGACGTAGCAGTAGCGGAGTAGCTCCCGTTTCTTGGATTGAACATACCCAAGCCCGGTCGTTTCCATTCTCCCGTCTGGCAACTTTCTTTGAGTTCCGGGGACGTTCCAGATCCTGTCATAGAACTTAGCTTTTCGAGCGGTCTGTTTGAAAGGTACGCCTTGGCGTCTTAACAGCCTTTTTAGTCCGTTCGTATAATATCTGGGCAAACGGATGGGCTGGAGTCTGTCGAGTGTAAAATCCGCGCCGTGCCAGATTTCTTTCTCCACTTTGGTTTCCCCGGATATTTTGGTGATATAAGCGTTGAAATGCTTGAAATGCTGCCGGTGAGCAACCTATCCCTGCCACCATCTTGTAAAAGTGTTGCACTCTTCGGTGGGGTGCACGATCTTTTGGTGATATAAGCAATAGCTAGGATGCGTTTCCGCTTCACCAAGAATATTTTCTTCGGAAGATGGCAGCTTCATGCCCATCGATATGGCTTTGGCGAATCTCTTTCTCATCTTGAACCTGCTTTTATTTGCGGCTGATGTACTTTGATTTGGCGGGAGTGTTTCAACTCTTTCGTCCAGTCGCCGGCGTTTGGCTTTTTCAAATATGGCCATTTCACGCTCTCGAGCATCTTTGCTTTTAAGAAGAGTTTCGTTCAGGAATGCATCAATCATTTCGTCTGACGGCTCTAGAAGTTCCGGTTTAGAATTTGCCCCTAGTTTCTCGGTGCAAGGAGCTTCTTCATCGTCTATCGACGAGTGAGAGATCACATGGCAACTTGCCACGTAATCTTCAGATTCATCCGATGAGTCTTCTCCATTATCGTCATCTCCGTCCTCAAGGACGTGGCGGAGAAACTCTTGAAGTGTGACTGGAGTCCGCGCCTTCTGGTTATAGTCTTCCAGCGCGTCAATCTGCTTTTGCAGGTCCGTGCGCCTGTCACCAGGCTTCACGAGCTTCTTGGATTTCTTATTCTTCTTCGAAGATTTTGACGGCTGGGTATGAGTGCTTTGGCCATCACTACCGATCTTTAGAGTCGAGCGCGGCTTCAGCATCCCCTCAATGATTTCAGGTTCCAGTGGATTTTTCCACCTGATCGCCGGACACATTTGTAGATCTTTCAGCATTCTTTTCGTCTTAGCCGAAAGAGTGACCTCCCATGGAGCTTCATCTACGAAAGAGAATGATGCCCCCCGTGTATCCGTTTTCTTGGGAGTGTGTGGCCAAGGCTAGTTCACCTTCCAATTCTCAGATAATACGAATTTGCCCTGCTGGTATTGATCTTCTATCCAGCTTTTGAAGACATAACAATCCTCGATTGGATGGCCCAACATTCGGTGATAAGGGCAGTAGTTAGGATTGCTAAGGTCGCCTGGTTATGCTGGGCGTCTTGGCTCTGGCAGAGTAATGAGCCTGTTGCCGAGTGCAAGCTCGAATAACCTCTTCGTCTTGTCTCGAGGGAACGAGTAAGGGCAACTCATTTTATCTTTGAGAGATCGAGTTCTGTTATTTTGGCGATCAACTGGTCTCGGGCCACCGGGCTGCTGTTGAGCATTGGCGACGACGATCGCTTTCCCCTTTACCTTCTCATTTCGAGAGTCCGGCTTTGGAGGAGACGGTCTATGACCCATCTGGTCCATTTAGGCCAGTTTGTCGATCAAGGCCTGGAAAGTAGTCTGCTTGAAGAACATCATGAACTGGGAGATAGTTGCATGAGGGTCCAGAGTGCCCACGAACATACCCACCGACGGTGCTTCTTCAATGCGTTGTTCGCATTTTGACCACAGATTCCTCCATCGTATCGCGTATTGGACCCACGTCTCACCTGGCTTCACCCTGGCATTGATCAATGCCGTTATCGGGGTGCGTTCACTAGCACTCGCGAATCGCTGGGTGAATAACAGCTCCATTTCCGCAAAAGTCTTGACGGAGTCGTTTGGAAGTTCGGAGTACCATTCGAAGGCCGTCTCCGACGAGCTGCCGACGATTTGACGGAGCAAAAACTTATCATCGCCCCCGGTGTTGCCGCAAAGAGCTCTGAACTGGGCGACGTGCTGGTGAGGATTGCCTGTCCCCTTGTACACATGGAATTTGGGGATTGTGTATCCCGGCGGGTATTTTATTTGGTCATACCAGCTTAGATACAGTCGCCCAGTTTTGAAGACTTGGCCGGCCGCTTCATTCGCCTGGTGAGCTCATATTTACTGAGCTATATAGTCATCCAGTGCGGCCTTAGAAATGGTTTCCTCTTTGGCTGCTGAAAGAGCCTGAGGAGGATTAGATCTCTCCCCTCTATCGTCTTCAATAATGATCAGAGGGTCATCAGCTGGAGGATCCGGCTGTAACATCATCCCTACCATGTCTTGAAAGAGAAGCGTCATTCGTTTTATGTTGGCAGCTTGTTCTGCTGCTTCTCTGTCCTTCTTTTCGAGAACTCTGCGTAGGAAGTCAGCATCGGTTTCTTGTTCATGACGCTGGTCTGATGATGCCTCCGGGCTTTCTTTTGGCCCGGTGAGTGCGGCCATTGCAGTGAGCATCTCTTGAAGCTTCTGTTGCTGTAATTGTTCCTGAGCCCTAATTATTGATCGGGTGAGCGGTCGGTGGCCCGTCGAAGTGCGGCTTTCTTCTTTTCAGGAAGCCATGTAAACGGTATGCACCGTTACGCCCCCAGACTTGGGGCATTTGGGCTCAGCGTCTTTGTGGTCTGCCGTAATCATAGGGGCTTTCTCTGGCCTCCTTTTCTTTTGAGCAGTTGACGTTGAGGGGGCCGTTGCAGCGGGCACCCAGGTGGTTGTCGTCCTTTGTGGCTTGCCAGGACGGTTCTCCTCCTGCTGAACCCTCAGCTTCTTCTGTCGGCGGAAATAGTCCTGATCAATCACCGACTCCTGGGCCCGTCGCTAGACTTCATAAACTTTGGAAGAAAGCCGCTGAGAGGGCTAATCCGGGTTTATTCCTGTAACATTCTCCACGGGTGGAGAGGATCTTTTCAGTACGGTGGTAGGAGAGTTCCTGCGCACCTTGTTCAGCAATTCAAAGCTGTTCCCGGTTGGAACAGCAGCATTGACTTCCACCGTTGGGGCTGTAGAGTTAGCCCAGAGGGAGAGTTGCCCCCAGCCTTTCTTACTCGGCGCCAGCGGCGACGTCGAGCGTGTCGAGCCGATGGTGCTAGTTCAGTGATAGGGATGGCTTCGTCATGCCCCCTGTTCTGATGAGGCGTTGCCGGTACCAGCCTCTTGAAGACCGACGTCCGTTGAACAACAATGTCTAATCAGTCAAACACAGACTTTTGAGCAGGAACGGGAGCCGGAGTGGGGGCCGGAACAGTCAGTCTTGTGAAGCCGTCCTGACGACTTCGGGAGCATGGATAGCTATCGGAATAACCTTTTCTGGAACTGCAGGCTTCATCATGGGCCCGCATGAACTTTGGCACAATCTGGCAAAGACCGAGGAGCTGGAGCTGGACGACCCATTGAGAGGGGTCGCGGTAGTAGCAAGCCGATCAAAGACCGACTTCTTGGAAGCTTCTTGTGTTGGTATAGGAGCGTTGAAGCTCATTGGCGGGAGCATGGTCCCGAAAAACAATCCAGTGGTACCCTGAGTGACCTGTTCCACCGGCATCGTGAACAGGGAGGCCGCTTGGGGCCCGTAAGCTATGCCTCCAGCTGAGGCAGAGCGTGAGTTGCAACTGCAGTTGGAACACTTCGCGCAAGTAGACGCCATTGATGTTTCGTTTTCTGCACGGAGCAAGACACCAAATCTTAGTACCTCGAACCCAAGGGCAACCATATCAAACTGCGATTCTTTCGCGAACACGACAAACGAAGTGTGGAGTGGAAAGAGGAAAAGGTCCCACCGGGCGTGCTAGAATCTGTTTACCGCCGGAAACCGGGAAGACAAACGTCTTGCCTGAATCTGGGGGCAGATGCTAATTGGTGCTATCCGCCCACCTCTCCGAAGACGCCAAGTTGATTTATGGCACCATGTATCGAAGGTTTAAAAGGATGCGGCCGATATAGCAGATTTCGTCACATTCCCCCTCGTTTGAGGGGTTTTTGATTGTGGGGACGCTCTTCCCTGCAGGCGCAAGCCCCTGCAGTTAATTACGCTACCGCATCGCTGTAACAACTTTCTCCTTCTCCAGATGGTCACTTCGTGTCGTGTGTGTTTGTTTTGTTTGTGGTTGCCCGTGGATTGTATACGGAGACTAATGTATGTTGTCGCCCGTAGGGCGTGGATTAGTCCAAATCCTTATCTTCTAAGATTTGGGTTTGGGGGTTTGGTTTAAGGATACGTTAGCCTCATTTGAGACTAAGATCAACTTAAACGTTAGTTAAGGATACGTTAGTCTAATTATAGACTAAGATCAACTTAACGGGATCGTTTAGATCCAACAAAAGAGCATTTGGCCTCTGTTGTTTAGTTTAGGGACATTGCGGTCGTTTGTTAGTTTAAAGACATCGCGGTCGAGGTTAAGGACATCGTAGTCCATGAGTGTAAGGACCTCACAGTCCAGGTTAAGGACATCATAGTCCATGGGCTTAAGGACCCCACAGTCCGAGGTTAAGGACATCATAGTCCGTGGGTTTAAAGGGACCCCACAGTCCGAGGTTAAGGACATCTAGTCCGTGGGTTTAAAGGGACCCCACAGTCCGTAGAGTGTTTGGTTGTCGGGACCCGTCATCTCTCTGAAGACATTGAAGGATTACAACGACAAATATCAGAGGAGTAAAGAGATGTACCCTCGAACCGGTGTGAGTTGGTTGGAAGATCCGTAGTCTAATTTGGAACTGAGATCTGTTGAATATTCATGAGCAGATAGGCTTAATTAAATGTAAGTTGAGGACTTATGGCCAATATTGGGCTAAGTCCAAAAATGTTTAACATTCTTTTATTTTGGCTATTGAGTCTTTAATTGGGCTTGGCCCTTTTAATAATACTAAGCATTAGGTCCTGACATCTTTTGTCTTGTATTGAATGCAGAGCATTCATCAGGGCCTTGGCTCTTTAAAGAACAATTTGTGTTCTTTCAGCGCAACATATGGTGCGCTAGGCGCTTTGCGCCAATCAAAGAAGTGCAGTGCGCTTCTGCCACGTGGTGCGCATGTAAATGTTGCGCTCTGCGCTAAGCGCAGATGCCAGTTTGTGAGCGCTGAGCACTGGTCCATGAGCGCATTACGCTGGCGCATACGTGGATGATACGTGTTGCGCTTGGCGCCAAGCGCCAGCCTATGGGCGCAGTGCGCTGTTTCAGAAGCGCGAAGCGCAAGCTGTGTCTGTGGTTGACACGTGACACGTTTTGGCGCTGAGCGCCGGTCCAAGGAGCACAAAAGCGTAGTTCATGAGTGCAAGGCACTTTTCAATAGCGCGGAGCGCGCTTGATCAAATTTATGATCAGAGAACAAGTTTATGTTCTTTTTAAAGAAGGTTTTGCCTCAAGATTTCAAGAACAAAAGTTCTTATTTATAAAAGGGCTCTGCCTTTGTAGATCAAGGATCTGCGAATGAAGTGAATACTTCTTTTTGTTTTTATAATAAGATCTTTTGATCTCTTTTTTTATCAAAGACCTTGGTCTTTTATAGATCTATGATCTTTCTTAGAAGATAGTTCTTCTTTTTACGAGATGATTTCATCTCTGTGTTCAAGAATCATTTTCTTTACCTTGAAGAAAATGATCTTCTTTCACTAAAAGCTTGCTTTTCTTTCTCTTTGAGTCTTTCTCAAAGTTTGTAGGGGGGTTTCTCTATATCAGACTTTAGGTCTTGGGGCCTTTATATATAGCAAATTGATTTGATAAATCAGTTAAAGAGATCTTTCTCTGATTGATTTGGGAATATTTTCCACCGTTGGATCTTTGATCCTAAGGCTTCTGTTTTACAGAAGGCAATCTTCTTGTTTTTAATAAGATTGGAAAGATCTTTCCATAACAGAATTTTAATTCTGATTAATTAATAATTTATTATTATTAGATCTTTTGATCTATCGGTGGGGAATTCTTAATTGCAGCGTTGTCGCATCTTGCGCTAGCGCACCTACGTTTGAAACGTGGCGCGTAGCGCTGAGCGCAGCGCAACTGCGCTAGATCTGAAGCGCTGCTTCAACAGAGGTGTCTTTCACCTTCCTTTTAAGTCAAACTTGTATTGCTTAGAACTTTCATTTCTCAAGTCTTGGAAATAGCTCCACTGTGCACAAAATTTTCTGTGCCTAGCCTTTATAATTCGAAGCAAAACTTCTTTCTTTTCTCATCTCTAAAGAAACCTCTCAATTATGGCTTGTAACCGTCCACATGCTCGCCGATAACCATGGGAAGTGCCCATCCAGGACATTGTTCCTCGTTTTGCTGAGCGCTTGGTGGATCCTTCCCTTACGGATGACCAATGCGACGCAGCGCTGTACGAGCTCTTGACTCGTGTGGGGTCTCCTCTCCCCCCACACTCTATTTGGCTTTGGATGATCATTGCGTCTGTGCTTGCTGATATTCCCCCTCCTCTAGCAGAGATGTCCTCGGCAATGCTCGATGCTGCTGAAGACAAGATCGAGTGCTTCTTCGAAGCGCATTTGATCACTAAAGCCCTGAGGGATTGCTCTGTCTATTTGCTGAGCCAGATACGGGCTCGTCGGGTCGTTATCTCCGCTTTCTCTGGGGAGTGCGGCGTGGATCGATGGATGGCTACTTCTCGAGCGGATTGCCGTTTTGACATGGTGAAGAAGACGGAGAGGGAACTGGACAATCTGATTCTTAGCTTTGCAAACCCCTGTCCTTTTGACCCCATGTTTGGTGATCTGTTTGCGTTGTAAAAATAATAATAAAAAGATATCTAATTAAGTATTTTATTATCCGCCAAGTGCTCCTTTATTTTTAATTCTTTGTTATTTCTTTGTAAGGCGCTTATGCGCTGCATAATTTGATTTCCTATAATCGGGTGCAAGTAATTCTCGTGAGCGCCGTTTCAGAGTCTTTGACTATTTTTACAGGCGCATTTGATGTTAGCACTTTTTATAAAGCGTTGCTTTGCTTTCCAATCTTGCAAACAGAGCTTTGCTCTAATTTGAGATGCACAGCGCAGAGCACAGCGCTGCCTGCACTAGCGCATCCGTGTTTGACACGTGGCGTGCGGCGCGCCTAGCGCTAGCGCTCTCATGGTGCGCTGCCTAGGGCGCAGCGCGGCCTGCGCTAGCGCACTCATGGTGCGCTGCCTAGGGCGCAGCACGGCCTGCGCTAGCGCACCTGTGTTTGACACGTGGCGCCCAGCGCAGAGCGCTAGATCTGAAGCGTTTCTTCAATTTTTGACTTTTGAATTTCAAAACAGAGCTTTGATCTGACTGGAGGAACAGAAGCGTCGCTTCATTTCAAATCTTGGAATTTGAACAGAGCTTTGCTCTGATTGGGAAAACAGAAACGTCGCTTCATTTCAAATCTTGGAATTTGAACAGAGCTTTGCTCTGATTGGGGAAACATATATGTCCAAGCATCCACTACAATATACATCGTATGTATAGCAATGGACTCTAGGGCATATGTTTCCCCAATCAGAGCAAAACTCTGTTCAAATTCCAAGGTTTGAAATGAAGCGACGCTTCTGCTCCCCCCAATCAGAGCAAAGCTCTGCTTCAAAATTCAACATTTAAATTGAAGCAACGCTTCAGATTCTGCGCGCTGCGCGCCACGTATCAAACACGGGTGCGCTAGCGCAGTTGCACTGCGTGCCTCGTATCAAACACGGATACGCTAGCGCAGTTGCGCTGCGCGCTACGTGTCGAGCGTAGGTGTGCTAGCACAAGGTGCGCCAGCGCTGGAATTATAAATTCCCCACCGTCAGATCAAAAGATCTACTAATAATAAATTATTAATTAATCAGAACTAAAATTCTGTTATGGAATGATTTTTCAGTCTTATTAAAATAAGAAGATTATCTTCTGTAAAACAGAATCCTTAGGATCAAAGATCCAACGGTGGGAAATATTCCCAAATCAATCAGAGAAAGATCTCTAAAAACTGATTTAACAAATCAATTGGCCCTATATAAAGAACCCTAGACTTCAAGTCTAAAGAGATATAGAGATACATAAAAAACAAAAGAAAAGAGAGAGAAAAAGCCTCTGCAAAAGAAGAGAAAACTCTTAGAAAAAAGAAGATTTTTCTTCATCTTCAAGGTAAAAAGAACTATATTCTTGAATAATAGAGATGAAACCATCTCGTAAAAAGAAGAACCATCTTCTAAAAAGATCAGAGATCTAAGAAAAAGACCAAGGTCTTTAATAAAAAAGAAAAGATCAAAAAGATCTAATCATAAAAAGACTAAAAGAAGTATTTTACTTCATTCACAGATCTTTTGATCTATAAAGGCAGAGCCTTTTATAAAAGCAAGAACTTTTGTTCTTGGATCTTGAGGAAAAAGCCTCCTTTAAAGAACATAAATTTGTTCTTTGATCTTAAAATTGATCAAATGCGTTTTGCGCTATTGAAAAGTGCCTTGCACTCATGAATTGCGCCCTTGCGCTCATTGGACCGGCGCTCAGCGCCAAAACCTGCCACGTGTCAACCATAGACACAATCTGCGCTTTGCGCATCTAAAACAGAGCACTGCGCTCATGGGCTGGCGCTCAGCGCCAAGCGCGCCACATGTCACTCACTGGTGCGCCAGCAGACTAGCGCAATGCGCTCATAAATTAAAAGCGCAATGCGCTAACAAACTAGTGCTTAGCACTAAGCGCGACACGTGTCCTCTTCGTGTGCGCTACCCGACAGAAGCGCAGTGCGCTCTTTGACTGGCGCAACGCGCCTGGCGCGCCACGTGGCGCACTGTCAGAACAAACTTTGTTTCTGATAAATGGTATGCATTCAATACAAGACAAAAATGTCAGAGCCCAATGCCTAGCATTATTAAAAGGGCTGAGCCCAAATAAAGGCTTAATAGCCAGAACAAAAATAAAATGTTAAAACATTTTAATTGGACTTAGCCCAATTTTGGCAATAAGTTCTCAACTTGTTTTGAATTGAGCACATCTGCTCTTTCAACCAACTCACCTTGGTTCAAGTGTATATCTCTTCACTCCTTTGATATTCATCGTTGTAATTCCTCAACGTCTTCAAAGAGTTGACGGGTCCCGACAACCACACATTTCACAGACTATAACGTCTTTAAAATCGGACTGTGGGGTCCTTTAAACCTACGGACTATGATGTCCATAACCTTGACCGTGATGTCTTTAAACTAACATCGGACTGTGAGGTCCTTAAACTCACGGACTATGATGTCCTTAACCTTGACCGTGATGTCTTTAAACTAACATCGGACTGTGAGGTCCTTAAACTCATGGACTATGATGTCCTTAACCTTGACCGTGATGTCTTTAAACTAACATTGGACTGTGAGGTCCTTAAACTCATGGACTATGATGTCATTAACCTCGACCGTGATGTCTTAAAACTAATATTGGACTGTAGAGTCCTTTAAACCCACAGACTATGATGTCCTTAACCTCGACCATGATGTCTTAAAACTAACATTGGACTATGGGGTCCTTTAAACCCACGGACTATGATGTCCTTAACCTCGGACTGTGGGGTCCCTTTAAACCCACGGACTATGATGTCCTTAACCTCGACCGTGATGTCTTTAAACTAATATTGGACCGAGATGTCCTTAAACTACCAATGGATTATAATGTCCTTAAACTAATTACCGACCGCAATGTCACAAAACTAAACAATAGAGCCCAATTGTTCTCTTGTCGGATCTAAACGATCCTGTTAAGTTGATCTTAGTCTAAAATGAGACTAACGTATCCTTAACAAACGTTTAAGTTGATCTTAGTCTCAAATGAGGCTAACGTATCCTTAAACCCAAACCCCCAAACCCAAATCTAAGAAAGATAAGGATTTGGACTAGTCCACGCCCTACGGGCGACGACATAACTTAGTCTCCGTATACAATCCACGGGCAACCACAAACAAAACAAACACCCACGACACGAAATGGCCATCTGGAGAAGGAGAAAGTTGTTATCGCGATGCGGTAGCGTAATTAACTATAGGGGCTTGCGCCTGCAGGGAAGAGCGTCCCCACAATCAAAAGACCCCTCAGATGAGGGGGAATCTGACGAAGTCTGCTACATCGGCCGCATCCGTTTAAACCTTCGATACATGGTGCCATAAATCAACTTGGCATCTTCAGAGAGGTGGATGGATAGCACCAATTAGCATCTGCCCCGAAATTCAGGCAAGACGTCCGCCACGTCTTTCGGAGGGGAACAGATTCTGGCACGCCCGGTGGGACCTTTTCCTCTTTCCACTCCACACTTCGTGTGTCGTGTTCGCGAACGAATCGCGGTTTGCTAATGGTTGCCCTTGGGTTTCAAGGTACTAAGATTTGGCATTTTGCTTGGTGCAGAAAGCAAAGAATCAATGGCGTTCACCTGCTCGAAGTGTTCCAAATGCAACTGCAACCCACGTTCTGCCTCAACTGGAGGCATAGCTTACGGACCCCAGGCGGCTTCCCTGTTCACGATGCGGGTGGAACAGGTCACCCAAGCCTCTACAGGATTGTTTTTTGGGACCATGCTCCCGCCAACGAGCTTCACCGTTCCTATGCCCACACCAGAAGCTCCTAAAAAGTCGGTCTTCGATCGGATTGCTACTACCACGGCCCCTCTCAGTGGGTCGTCCAGCTCCAACTCCTCGGTCTTCGCCAGACTGAGCCTGAACTCCGATGGGCCTGCCAAGAAGCCCATGACACATGAAGTGGCCATCCCAAAGAAGATAGCCATATCTGCTCCTGAAGTCGTCAAGGCGGCTTCTCCTGCCAAAGAGTCGGTCTTTACAAGACTGACTATTCCGGCTCCCGTTACTGCTCGAAGGTCTGTCTTTGACAGATTGGATACCGCTACTCAAAAGACGTCAGTCTTCAAGAGGCTGGCACCGGCGGCGTCTCATCTGGACAGGGGGAAGACAAAGCCATCCCCATCGCCGAACCAACACCGTCCGCTCGACACGCTCGACGTCGCCACTGGCGCCGAGTAAGGAAGGCTGGGGGCAACTCCACCTCTGGGCTAACTCCACCGGCTCCAACGGTGGAAATTAATGCTGCTGTTCCAACTGGGAACAGTTTTGAGCTGCTGAACAAGGTGCGCAGGACTTCGCCTACCGCCGTATTAAAAAGATCTCCGCCGCCGGTGGAGACTGTCACAGAAATGAAGCCGGAACAGTCCCCCCAACGACTGTCTTCTAAAGTTTACAAAATCTGGTGACAAGTCCGAGAGTCGGTGGTTGATCAAGACTATCCCCGCCGGCTGAAGAAGTTGAAGGTCCGACAGGAAGAAAACCATGCTGTTAAGCCACAAAAGACGACGGCTACTTGGGTGCCCACTGCAGCGGCCCCCTCAACTTCGACCGCTCATAAGAGGAGAAGGCCGGAGAAAATCCCCATGCCTTCGACAAATGTCAAAGGCACTGAGCCTAAACTGTTAGTTATATGTATGCCCTAGAGGCCATTACTGTACATACGATGTATATTGTAGTGGATGCTAGGACATATATAGGGAGGACTTTCTTGCTCGACATGATAGTATGCTATCTGGTTGTTCTTTATCTTAACATGTACTCTGATTATCTCTATATTACATGTTGATAAAGCCCTTAGGATATGTACTCGACTACTGGGACTATAATGAGATCATACTAGTGGGGTCACGGTAGTCGACAAGTACATCCTATAACTGTTCTTAGTCGAGGGTGTATCGAGACAGGGCATCGATACACCAGAGTAGACTAGCGTATACGCATCTTAACCCATATGATGGGCGATGGATGATCCCATATCCATCGGTGTTTGACATCAAGGATGGTGTACGGGTGCTCAGTGGAGACTGGGTACACTGGACGGACTCGCCGAGAACTCCCAGATGGTATTATACCTCACGTCAGATGGCAGTTCTCCGGTGACACTGGTACAGAGTAGTCTGTTGACCCGAGATCGTCATAGAGTCTTGTGTGATTCCCACTGTGCTTTGATTTCCATCATACCACGTCCAAGAGGGCATGCAAAAGGTGGCTTTTGGGTACAGTCCCGAATCACATGGAGGCAATGAGCGATAGGAGGGGATTCGTCTCTCCCGGTATAGGGATTTGATGTTGTGCTGTGTTCGATTGGCTATAACCGGAAATCCCTGGCCAGGGTTGCTGAGATTTACTGGTAAGTGTTATCAGTAGTTTCTCGAACTGTTATAGACCTCATATCGACACGACTTATCGAGCTACTGGGGTCTGACGTTTACCACACCCCTAGGCGAGATATGCAACATATCAGACGACGAGACCGGACTGTACGGGAGTGTTACTGTTTGGATTCACAGGAGAATGTACAGGCTTGCTTGTTGATCTTCTGAGCGCTCAATACCTGGGTAGCTGTTACGTTTAGCTGACCGCTTGCAGCTTGTGGGTATTTGATATGATCATCACCCACTGCCGGCGTATTGACGATTCTTTAGAGTCCTACACAGAGGTTTCTTGACTCAGGCAAAACGGAGTAGGGGCACGTATGTGATATGTGCGGAACCGAGGATAATACGATATGAGATATCGTATTCTATTCTCGCGATATTTGATATCAGCCGGGTCATCGGATCAAGTGTTGATTCGATGAATCGGCACGGATAAATATTAGTCGGTTATATGCGATATAGCCGGATTGTCGGATCAAGGGTTGATTTGATAATTTAATGTATAATAATATATATGATATATTAAATTACATTAACTAATATTAGCTCACTAAAAGATTTTTTTCTCACTCGGGTAATACATTGATATATATGCGATATATGTTAAATGTATTATTTTATTTTGTTACAATAAATATTGTATATGTGATATATAATATGGTAACATATTATAATTATTAATGCAACATGTTTAGAGGAGTTTAAACATGATTAGGGTTTGGATTCGGGTTAAACCTTCTAGTTGTTTCTAGAAGCTTTTCCTTTGTCTTTGTTAAGATATTATGATAGATATTTCTTTGTGACTCACCCTTTAACCCAACCCAAACCCTAACCCTAGTAAACTCTCTACAATGGTTAATACAACCATGGTTGCATAAATGATTATGATAACATTTTTATTATTCATCACAACTATTATTGTTCATCTTCTTCCTTCATCTTTCTTCATGAAAAAGCTTGCTAGCTTTTTTTCAATGTGATGAATAAATATGAGAAAAAGATAAATAAAGAGAGCAAAAATCCTACTTCATCATCCTCATCTTTCCTTGCCATTTAGATGAGGGTGTTCACATCATTTCATGAGTGTTAGCTTGTGTTAACGGAATTTCAAGGTAGATCATCTCAGTATCGAAGATCGGAAGCAAAGGTTGCATCTTTCTCTTCGTGGAACCTCTCGAGAGTCCAGAACCCGATGATCGCAGCGAAGGGACCACAACACGGAGCATATGAAGTGAAGGACCGGATCTACAAAGGTTGTAATCCCTCTCACTTAGTGTTAAAGTTGTTAACATGTTAGTTTTCGCCTAATCTCTAGTTTAAAGATCCGTATTCGGGTTGTTCGGCACGGCTAATTTTTTAATCGGGCATGGTTGATGCCTCGTAGACCCTTTTGCGTGTGCATAGCAACCCTACATAAACGCCCTAAGTCTGGGGGCATGGTGGTGCATACCGTCTACATGGCATCCGGAAAAGAGGATAGCCGTATATCCACAGGTCATCGACCGCTTACGCGATCCGTGACAAAAGCCCAAGAGCAGCAGCAGAAGCTTCAGGAGATGATGACTGCGATGGTCGCGCTCACAGGACCGAAAGCAAGCCCAGAGGCATCCTCGGAGCAATGCCATGAGCAGGAAACTGATGCCGAATTCCTTCGGAGAATACTTGAAAAGAAGGATAAAGAGACCGCGGAACAAGCGGCCAATATAAAGCAAATGGCCCTTCTATTCCAGGATATGGTGGACATGATGATCCAGCCGGACCCCCCAACCGAAGATCCTCCAGTAATAATTGAAGATGATAGAGGAGAAACATCAAACCCTCTGTCGGCTCTGTCAACAGCCAAGGAAGAGACAATCTCCAAAGCCTCCCTGGATGATTATATCGCTCAACAGATACGAGTTCACCAGGCGAATGAAGCGGCTGGGCAAATTGTTAGAACTGGGCGACCGTATCCAGGTTGGTATGATCAGATAAAGTATCCGCCGGGCTACACGATCCCGAAATTCCATGTGTACAAAGGGAAAGGAAATCCCCATCAACATGTCGCCCAGTTCAGGGCTTTTTGTGGCAACACTGGCGGCGATGATAAGCTCTTGCTTCGCCAATTCGTCGACAGCTTATCGGAGACGGCGTTTGAATGGTACTCCGAACTTCCAAACGACTCCGTCAAAACTTTCGCAGAAATGGAGTTATTGTTCACCCAGCGATTCGCAAGTGCCAGTGAACACACCCCAATAACGGCATTGATCAATGCCCGGGTGAAGCCGGGCGAGACATGGGTTCAGTACGCGATCCGATGGCGGAATCTGTGGTCGAAGTGCGAACAGCGCATTGAAGAAGCACCAGCGGTGGGCATGTTCGTGGGCACTCTAGACCCTCATGCAACTATTTCACAGTTTATGATGTTCTTCAAACCGACTACGTTCCAGGCTTTAATCGATAAGCTAGCCCAGATGGATCAAATGGGTCATAGACCGTCTTCTCCGAAGCCAGAGCCGCGGAACGAAAAAGGTAAGGGGAAGGCGACCTTCGTTGCAAATACCCAACAGCAGCCCAGTGCTTCAAGACTAATGGATCAACTGGAAGAGAGACGACGCTATTATAATGAGAAGATGAAGCGTCCTTACTCGTTCCCACGGGACAAAACGAAGAGACTATTCGAGCTGGCGATGTGCAACAGGCTTATCAATCTGCCGAATCCAAGGCGACCATTGCAACCCAGCGAAGCGAATAACCCCAATTATTTTCCTTACCACCAAACGGTGAGCCATCCAATCGAAGATTGCTTCGTCTTTAAGGGATGGATCGAGGATCAGTACCTACAAGGCAAGTTTGCGCTGTCTGAGAAGTGGAAAGTAAACCCACCACAACCGCACATTCCTAAAAAGACGGACACACCGAGGGCAACGTGCTCTTTTGTTGAGGAAGCTCCATGGGAGGTGGCTCTTTCGGCCAAAACCAAAAGGATGTTGAATGACCTCCAGACATGCCCGACAATCAGGTGGAAGAATCCGCTGGAACCCCAGATCATCGAAGGGATGCTGAAGCCGCACCCAACTCCAAAGGTTGGTGGTGATAACCAAAGTGTTCATATCCAGCCGTCGAAATCTTCGAAAAAGAAGAAGAAATCCAAAAAGCCCGTGAAGCCTGGCGATAAGCGAACGGACCTGCAGAAATAGATCGATGCGCTGGAAGAGTATAACCAGAAGGTGTGGACCCCAATCACGCTCCAAGAGTTCCTCAGCCACGTCCTTGAAGATGGAGATGATGTAGAAGACTCGTCGGATGAATCTGAAGATTACGTGGCAAGTTGTCATGTGATCTCTCACTCATTGATAGATGATGAAGAGGCTCCTTGCACCAAGAGACTGGGGGCAGGTCCTAAGCCGGAACTTCTATGGCCGTCAGACGAAATGATCGACGCCTTCCTGAGTGAAATTCATCTGAAAAGTAAAGCCGATCGGGAGAGTGAGATGGCCATATTTGAAAAGGCCAAGCGTCGGCGACTGGACGAAAGAGTCAAGACACTTCCGCCGAATCAAGGGACATCCGTCGCGAATAAAAACAAGTTCAAGACGAGGAAAAGGTTTGCTAAAGCCATATCGATGGGAATGAAGCTACCACCCTCTGAAGGAAACACTGTCGGTGAAGCAGAGATGCATCCTAGCTACCGCTCATATCATCGAAAGATTTCACACCCCACCGAAGAATGCGACGCTTTTAAAAGATGGTGGCAGGGATATGTTGCTCACCGGCAACATTTTAAGCGGATGAAACACAAAACTCGTCGGGAGCGAAGAAATACGACCGAAGAGCGTGGAAGAACTATAGGCAACTGTCGCATGGTTAACGCTGGGGGATCGCAAGTTCTCACGTTCGGGACCGACTCCGATGAAGAGATGACTCTTGGCCCTCTATTTAAGGAATCCACCTCGGGAAAGGAGGGAGAATCGAAGACCTGTGAAAATATCCAGCTGCGCAATCGTACGTTGCCCGAAAAGAATCTCGGACCCGCAAACAGAAAAGATAAGGGAAAAGAGAAGGTCTCTGAAGATATCGCCCTAGATGACCAAGTCATGAAAGAGCTGACCGCCAAGGAACCGCCAAGGAAAAGTAAGGTGGACTATAACATTCTGGCACACTTGAGGAAGTAACCCTCGCAGCTCAGCATTCTCGACGCTCTTTTACTATCAAAAGAAGCAAGGGACTCATTGATCAAGGCGCTATAAGAGCCGGAGCAATTCCAAGCTTTTCTCGCCGAAGAAAAGATGAAGGACGAGCTGGAAGAAGTACACACAGCCGATATTACCTTCGGCGATGAAGATCTCCTTCTCGGGACGTGCGGGCACAACCGTCCCCTATATGTCTCCGGGTACTGTCATGACATCAAGATAGGTAAAATCCCGGTCGACAATGGGTCTTCCTTCAATCTCCTCAACGTGCGAGTGTTGAAGGAAATCTACATGAGCGTTCAGCACCTCGCTCGTGATAAAATCACCATCTCCGGCTTCGATTCCCAGTCATCACGGACCCTCGGGTCTGTGATACTGACGCTGCGCTTCGGACTACTCGTCACAGATATTAAATTTCACGTCATCGATGCCAAGACATGCTACAATGCTTTGCTTGGTCGGCCTTGGTTACATGAGTACAACATCATCCCTTCTACACAACATCAGTGTATGAAATACTTCAAGGATGGTCTCGAGTATACCGTAACAGGAGAGCTGAACCCATTCTCCGTAAACGAAGTCCGAAAGTACGAAGATGCAAAATACTTCTTACCAGACTTTGAAAACACGGAGAGATGTCATAAACCGGAGAACAAAGCTATCCCTACCATTCCGGTCTTCGGGAGTGATACCGAGGAGGAGGAAGAGATAGTTTACTTAGGTCTGCCCCAGTGCAACAAACCAGGACCGTCCGCTCCTATGTTGATCTTTGGCAGCGACTCGGAAGATGAGGTCCACGCCGTATTCTCCGCTCGGCCTTCAATACAATCATTCGCTGATGAAGAGCAAAGTTTGCAAGTTGCCATGGTTCCGCCCAAGCATCATAAAGAACTAGACGCGCTTGATACCTACAGTGTGGAAGAGCTGCAGACATTCTATGTTCCTACCAGGCGAGAAGGTGAAAAGGCAATCCTATTCTACCGATCAGGGGAAACTAAAATGGAGAAAGAAATCTGGCACGGCGCGGATTCCACACTCGACAGGCTCCAGCCCATCCGTTTTCCTAGATATTACACAGACGGACTAAGGAGACTCTTGAGACGCCAAGGTGTACCCCTTAAACAAACTGCTCGACAAGCACGGTTCTATAACAGGATCTGGAACGTCCCTGGAACTCGGCGAAAGTTGCCCAACGGGAAAATGGAAACGATCGGGCTTGGATATGTTCAATCCAAGAAACGGGAGTTACTCCGCGACTGCTACGTCATACATGACTTTGATGAAGAGGGAGATGCTTTTTGGGAAAATGCTAACCCTGAATCAGAAAGAGCTCCCGACGTAAAAATGCCCAGTCCGTCGTTTGAAGAACAAATGGACATGCTTTTAAGGGAAGCGAGTCAAAAGGTTTGAGAAGACCACAATTGCGAAATGGCCATCTACGAGAAAGCCAGGACGCAACGCCTTCTTCAACAGGCTGTGAAAGATGAAAATGCTCCTTCCTGTCAACCCATTGTACAAAAGGCACAACGCAGAGGCAGAAACAAACCAAAGAACGGGAAAGCGTTCGAGAGCGACAAAGCGGGACCAAGAAGTCACGCGATCGAGAATCGAGTAATCTAGATTCGTCTCTTATAAAGAAGATGAGTCGAGCATACTCTTTTCCTTAGAACAAAACACGGAAGATACTCGATCTCGCCATAAGACATCAACTGATTATACTCCCGGAGTCCAAGCATCCCGAGCAAGCAGGCGAAGTCTCTCATCCAGACTATTGCTCCTATCATAAGGTAATAGGACATCCTATTGAAGACTGCTTCACCTTCAAGAACTGGGTCGAAGATCAATATCGACAGGGCAGGTTCGCTCTATCCAGCAGCTGGAGGGTAACCCCGCCGCAAAGGAATGAATCCAAATCCACGAGGGTAGAACCAGATCAACGTTGGTCTTGGAAGCGAGCTCGTACCTGTCACGTGATAACGTTATCAGAAGAACACCCCGGCGGTATGGATAATCTCTCCCGGTGCTTCGAAAACAATGATGACGAGGTGATCTCAGAGTTTCCACTGGCGCCGAAAGAGCTGGAAGATGGAATACATACCACTGCAGATGAGCTCAAGAAAATTGATTTGGGGATGGCAAGTGACCCGCGACCGACGTTCGTCAGCGAATTGCTGTCTGAAGAAAGGGTGGCTACACTAAAGGACGTGCTCATGCAGCATAAAGATTGCTTCGCATGGAATTATTCCGAGATGCTAGGACTAGATCCCGAGATTGCTGTACACAAGTTGGCAATATCCCCAGACGTCAAGCCAATCAAACAAGCACCGAGGAGAATGCGGCTCGAGCTTGAGATGAGCATCAACGCCGAGGTCAAGAAGCTAATCGACTCTGGTTTCATCCAAGAGGTTCGGTATCCTGATTGGATCGCCAACATTGTCCCAGTGATGAAGAAAAACGGGACAGTACGCATATGTGTGGATTTTTGGGATCTCAATAAAGCCTGCCCGAAAGATGACTTCCCAGTACCGGTCACCGAGCTAATGATTGACAATACGTCCACCCACGAGGTTTTCTCCTTCATGGAGGGCTCATCAGGATACAATCAGATAAAAATGCATCCCGAAGACCAGAAGCACACCGCTTTCCAGACCCCTTTGGGTTTATTCTGCTACAAGGTGATGCCCTTCGGTCTAAAGAACGCTGGCGCCACCTATCAGAGAGCCATGACGAAGATCTTCGATGATCCCATACATGAAACGTCGAATGCTATATCGACGACCTCGTGGTAAAAAGAAAATCATACGAGGAACATTTAGAGCATCTGAAGATCGTGTTTCAACGCCTTCGGCAATACAACTTGAAGATGAACCATCTCAAATGCGTGTTCGGAGTTTCCTCGGGCAAGTTCCTAGGATTCATCGTCCGACACCAAGGCATCGAGATAGATCCGTCAAAGATCAAGGCAATTATGGAGATGCCCCCGCCAAGGACTCTCAAGCAATTGCGGTCTCTCCAAGGGAAGCTCGCGTATATTCGGCGATTTATAGCCAATCTCTCAGGCAAGTGCCGTCCTTACAGTCACCTGATGAAGAAGGGAACCCCGTTCGTATGGGATCACAAATGCCAAAGCGCGCTGGACGAACTCAAGCAATACCTGCTGAATCCGCCAGTACTGGCCACTCCAGTCAAGGGAAAGCCTCTCATTCTGTATACAGCCGCCCTTGAAGGTTCCTTAGGCGCATTATGGGCACAAGAGAACGACCAAGGGAAGGAGAGAGCGCTCTACTATTTGAGTCGAGTTCTGCTGGGGGCAGAAAGCAATTATTCTCCCATCGAAAAACACTGCTTGGCATTAATCTTCACGATAACGAAGCTCAGGCACTATGCATTGGCGCATGACGTCCGTCTCATATCGAAGGTGGATCCTCTCAAATATTTGATGTCAAAGGCCATATTGACGGGGCGGCTCGCTAAATGGGCCTTGCTCTTGATGGAATTCTCAATAACGTATCAGCCTCTTAAGGCAGTGAAGGGACATGCCATTGCCGACTTCCTCGCCGAGCATCCGATACCTACCGATTCTCCCTTGAACTGCGAATTGCCAGACGAACATGCATTTGACACGATCGACGGAGGTGATACCCGATGGGAACTTTACTTCGATGGAGCATCTTCCATGAAGAAGCGCAAGCAAAGCACCCCCATAATCAAATCAGGGGTAGGCCTTATTTTCGTAACTCCACAAGGAGGGATAATGCGCTTTGCCTTCTCCTTAACAGAGCCAAGGACAAACAATGAAGTCGAATATGAAACTTTGATAGCAGGTCTCGAGATCGCCATTGACATGGGGATTGAAAACCTCTTCATATACGGAGATTCCCAACTGGTCGTTAGTCAAGTAAACGGCGACTATCAAACGTGCAAACCAGAACTGGTGAAGTACGGCGAGAGGGTACAGCAACTGCTGACCCAAATACTTTCCTACACCTTGGAAAGCATACCACGTGCGGAAAATAGTAAGGTGGATGCATTAGCCAAGCTCGCTAAAGAACTGGCTGACGAAAACCTCGATGACGTGAGGATCATTGTTCAAAGCCGTCGAGTCCTCGCACCGACAGAAATATTTCCAGAGACGTCCGAGGAAAAGGGAATGACCGAGCAAATGGCTCTGCAAGTAAAAGACCAGGAAAAGGCTGAGGATTGGAGAGAAGTCTTTATAGACTACTTCAAATCCCGTCGGACGCCTGAAGATGCGTCCTCAAAACATCAGCTCATGAAGCGAGCCCTAACTTTCGCCTTCGTCAATAATACTCTGTACAAGAGGTCATTTGATTCTCTGTGGTTAAGATGCCTGGGACCTGAAGAAGCAAAAAGAGTCGTCCAAGAAACTCACGATGGACTCTGTGGTTCTCACCAAGCCGGGCCGAAGATGAAACTGAAGATCAAACGGATGGGTTATTATTGGCCCACGATGATCCAAGACTACCTCGAATACGCGAAGCAGTGCCACTCGTGCCAGATTCACGGGGACTTCATCCATCAGCATCCGAATCCGCTTCATCCGACAGTGGCTAGCTGGCCGTTCGAAATGTGGGGGACTGACATAATCGGCCTCATCGAACCAACATCGTCCAGAAGACATCAGTTCATTTTGGCGACAACTGATTACTTCTCCAAATGGGCAGAAGCAGTACCGCTGAGGGAAGTGAAGACGGAGAATATCTTCCATTTCTTCAAGACACACGCCATTTATCGGTTTGGCACTCCGCGACGGATTATCTCCGATAACGGACCAGCCTACAGAAGCCACAAGATCAGCCGCTTCGCACAACAGCATAACATAGACTAGAGATACTCCTCGGTCTATAATCCTCGAGCTAACGGTTTGGCTGAGGCTTTTAACAAGACATTGACGAAGATTGTAAAGAAGACGGTGTCTCGAAATAAAAAGGACTGACACGAAGCTCTCTGGGCGTACCGAACGACATTCAAAACAGCCACGAATACAACGCCGTACGCATTGGTATTCGGTACGGAGGCAGTACTCCCCCTTGAGATAGAGCTACCCTCTCTATGAGTGGCAGTTCGTTACGAACTAACGGACGAAGAGAAAGCTCACCTTCGGCTCGAGGAGCTCGACGCCCTTGACGAAACCCGGCTCATAGCGCAACAAAATTTAGAGGCTTATAAAGCAAAGATGACGCGCTCATATAAAAGATTGACTAGGCCGAGGACATTCCGCCAAGGCGAACTCGTGCTGGTGGTCAAAAGACCTATGATCCCCAATCGCGCCAAGCGGGGCAAATTCGAGCCAAACTATGAAGGCCCGTACATCATAGACAAGGTCTACCAGGGCGGAGCCTATCTACTCATGGACATGTATGGCGAAAGGCCCTTCAAGCCAATAAATGGTCGCTTCCTGAAGAAATACTACACCTGACGAGTCACGGCCTAGGTCAATGACAGATGACGACGGCTATGCCCGCTCGCTATCTTCCTAAGCCCAAACTCTATAGGTAGTAGCCGGCTTCCTTAACAACGTACCGAAACGTCCTTAAACTAACAACGGACCGAAACGTGCTTAAACAAACAACGGACCGAAACGTCAATGGACCGAAACGTCCTTAAACTAACGACGGACCGAAACGTCCTTAAAACTAACGACGGACCACTATGCCCTAAAGCTAGCCGCTGACCGAGATGTCGATAAACTACGGTGGATTGCAGCATCCCAAAGCTGCTACAAAAAAAAGAATAAAAAAAAATAAAGAAAAGAGAAAACGGTATGTCCATAAGCAAAAAGAGCATGGATGAAAACCCGAAAGGGCTCCGTGAGTAAAAACAGCAGGGCTACCGGCGAGTCTTGTGAAAACCCGAAAGGGCGCAATCTCGTTAGAATAAAAAAAAAGAAAAAAAAACGGTATGTCCACAAGCCAAAAGGGCACGGATGAAAACCCGAAAGGGCTCCGTGAGTAAAAACAGCAGGGCTGCCGGCGAGTTTTGTGAAAACCCGAAAGGGCGCAATCTCGTTAAAAGACACTTGCAAAGTCCTCTCGACTTTGTAAGGAGAAACCACCTGCGTGAGATCCTTACGACTCACAAGGGAGCAACACACTTGGGGATCCTCACGATTCCTGAGGAGAAATTACACTTGCGAGATCCTCATGACTCGTAAGGAGAACCTTCTTATGGGACCCTCACGACTCATAAGATTTGAAAGTCTTAAGCTACAGGGATCTGAACCTGTTCTTATGCAGCCCCCACAACCTCCAATACTGCCCTACAAGCGGCTCAATGCTGACCCTTGTATACAATCCACGGGCGTGAATAAACATTTCCCTAACAAGGTCCCATCCATGGCTAGGGATATGTCAGCACGGTGAACTGCCCTTGTAAGTCCTCTCGACTTATAAGGAGAAAACACTCTTGTAAGATCCTTACGACTTATAAGAGATCATACACTTAGGAATCCTCACGACTCCTAAGGAGAAAACACACCTACGAGATCCTCACGACTCGTAGGGAGAAATACCTTTATGAGACCCTTACGGCTCATGAAGTCAAAAACCTTAGTCGACAGAATCCTAACCCTGTCTACTAAGCCACCTTTGTTCGATATCGACAGAGGAAAATGATGATTCGCTCCTAGAAATATCCCAGTAGTAGCGGTGCTGATGCCGAAATCGGTGTCTAATTCCGAGCTTGCAGTGAAAAGCCAGCAAGCCACACATGCATACGAAATAGCCGAAATGATGGGGCAACTTGCAAACTAAATCAGCAAGTAAAAATATATGCATGCGAAATAGCCGAAATGATTGGGCAACTCGCAATAAAAAGCAGCGAGTAAAAATAAAACAAATAGCCGAAATGATTGGGCACCGCGAAAAATAGCCGAAATGATTGGGCAATCGCGACCTTCGCGATATAAAAGCTGAAATAATAGAGCATCGCGGAAAAAAAAAATGATAAATGGAAAAATGAAATTTATGCCCTACAGATGATATCACATCAATCCTTGTATACAGTCTAAGGGCGCAAACAAAGAGGGAATCACACCTTTCCTCCACAGGTTTTCATCATCAGAAGAAGCCAAATCTCAACGGTTCACAGATAGCCTGGAGATCATCTCAACATTCGTCTCATTACAACAGACACAATATCAAGCAAAGCGGAACAGAGGCAACTCCCAGTTCCATGACTCAGCGGCGCACAAAAAATAATCGAGAGTCAAACCCCGACTCCGTGAAATGCGGATAAAGTCAAAATTCCTGGCTATGTGGAATGCGGATTATGTCACTCCTGACCCCGTAGGAAACGTCCAGAGTGGATCCTGATCCTCGCAGAGCACGGCAGTGACCCCGTGTGAAGCATCCAGAGCGGAGCCTGGTCCTCGCCGAACACGGCAGTGAACCCGTGGGAAGCATCCAGAGCAAAATTCCTGGTTACGTGGAACGCGGATTATGTCACTCCTGACCCCGTGGAAAACGTCCAGAGCGGATCCTGGTCCTCGCTGAGCACGGCAGTGAACCCGTGTGAAGCATCCAGAGCGGAGCCTGGTCCTCGCCGAACACGGCAGTGAACCCGTGGGAAGCATCCAGAGAAAAATTCATGGTTACGTGGAACACGGATTATGTCACTCCTGACCCCGTGGAAAGCGTCCAGAGCGGATCCTGGTCCTCGCAGAGCACGGCAGTGAACCCGTGTGAAGCATCCAGAGTGGAGCCTGGTCCTCGCCGAACACGGCAGTGAACCCGTAGGAAGCATCCAGAGCAAAATTCCTGGCTACGTAGAACGCGGATTATGTCACTTCTGATCCCGTGGAAAACGTCCAGAGCGGATCCTGGTCCTCGCAGAGAACGGCAGTGAACCCGTGTGAAGCATCCAGAGCGGAGCCTGGTCCTCGTCGAACATGGCAGTGAACCCGTGGGAAGCATACAGAGAAAAAATTCCTGGCTACGTGGAACGCGGATTATGTCACTCCTGACCCCGTGGGAAACGTCCAGAGCGGATCCTGGTCCTGGCCGAACACGGCAGTGAACCCATGGGAAGCATCCAGATCAAAATTCCTGGCTACGTGGAGCGCGGATTATGTCACTTCTGACCCCGTGGAAAACGTCCAGAGCGGATCCTGGTCCTCGCAGAGCATGGCAGTGAACCCGTGTGAAGCATCCAGAGTGGAGCCTGGTCCTCGCCAAACACGGCAGTGAAGCTGTGGGAAGCATCCAGAGCAAAAATTGGACTGTGAGGTCCTTAAACTCACGGACTATGATGTCCTTAACCTCGACCGTGATGTCTTAAAACTAACATTGGACTGTGGGGTCCTTAAACTCACGGACTATGATGTCCTTAACCTCGACCGTGATGTCTTAAAACTAACATTGGACTGTAGGGTCCGTAAACCCATATACTATGATGTCCTTAACCTCGACCGTGATGTCTTAAAACTAACATTGGACTATGGGGTCCTTAAACCCATGGACTATGATGTCCTTAACCTCGACCGTAATGTCTTAAAACTAACATCGGACTGTGGGGTCCTTAAACCCATGGACTATAATGTCCTTAACCTCGACCGTGATGTCTTAAAACTAACATTGGACTGTGAGGTCCTTAAACTCATGGACTATGATGTCCTTAACCTCGACCGTGATGTCTTAAAACTAACAACGGACTGTGGAGTCCTTAAATCCATGGACTATGATGTCCTTAATCTCGACCGCGATGTCTTTAAACTACGGTATCCTGGAAAACATCCAGAGCGGAGCCTGGTCCTCGCAGAACACGGCAGTGAATCTGTGGGAAGCATCCAGAGCAACCCCTAGCTCCATGAAATGCGGATAAGGGCAACTTCACCCATCACTTGCGGGTCCTCACGACTCGTAAGAGAGCAAATTCTCTTGTGAGATCCTTACAACTTTCAAGAGAAAACACACTTAGGAATCCTCACGATTCTTAAGGAGAAATCACACCTACGGGATCCTCTCGACCGGTAGGGAGAAAAGTCTTTATGAGACCCTCACGGCTCATAAAGTTGAAAAGTCTTAGGTGACAAATCCTAACCCTGTTTTCTAAGCCATCACCACCTCACAAAGAGCACAAGATTGACAGCTATATACTATCTACAGACCGCACTTGCTAAAATCACATGGCAAACAACACAGCAAGAAGAAGAAAGCGACAAGGAGAACATTTGATTCGCATTTAATTAAGCGTTCAAGGCATACTCGTTCATGCATGCGCAAAAGATTTAGTATGTAAAATAAAACAAGCTGAAATGAGAAACTTGCCATTCATACTGCGAAAAAGTTCTTACAATTATGAAAGCAGTAAACAAAAACATTATCAAAATAATTACAATGGCAAAACCTCAGATCCAGGACATGGATTGAGGAACTCAAAAGTGACTTTGTCCAGAATTTTCCAGGCCTGGCGAACCATCCTAATATGCTTTCTTTCGCGATCACAAGCGTCGGGATCCCCACGGATGTCCTCCACCCTCCGATAGGCAGCAAGTATGGCCGACTGTTGAAAAGTCTGGTGCAGGAGATCGACAAGATTGTCTCGCCTTCTCTTTGAGATTAGGCTCATCAGATACACCGAGTGCACCTTATCCTCGGCGGCATCCAACGCCCTAAGCGGCACGCCGGTACAGAATAAAGGAAGCGCTTCCCAGATCGCTCCCACAATAAGCTTCAGGAGAGAGGAACGTCGAGGAAGCAGCTGACCATTGTATACGTCAAAGCGACCCATGATTTCGGCACACTCAGCGTTTGTGAATTATCGATTCTGAGAACGGCCGAGTGAGCGGATGTCTCCATAGGAGATAATCTCGTCGAGATCATATATGTGAGCGTCCATTACTCCTAAAAAAGAAAATCAACAAAATTAGCAGACAGACTGATTAAGCGAATTCTTATTAAAAACAGACACAGGGAGTTAAACTCCTCGAGAGCAATGCTCTACGGACAGGAGTGACACCTGTCAAAATCAATTATGAGGGGAATTTGAAAAAATTCCCCGAGAACATTGAGAGCCTTGCTCTGAGAAGATGATATAATTCACTAAAGATAAAATTCCATTTTTAATCTTCAAGATCAATGAAAAATTCTTAAGAGTTCTTCTATATGATTTGAAAGGAGCAAAACTCCATTAATGAATTAAGAAATCATGAGTAAAATCCTTTTGGAGAGCGAAGCTCTATTAATGGAACTTTAAAAGGGTTCTTTTTAGATCAAAGATCCATGGACCAAAGCTTTGCTAGTGAAACCCTAAATGGGTTTTCTTTAGATCAAAGATCTATTAAGAGCAAGGCTTTGTTAATGGGTAAAACCTAACTCATTAAAATTTATTAAAATTTTTACCTAAGTTTTAAAAAAAAATATTTACTCTTGTGAAGTTCTTAAACAAAATGGCTACGCTCTGAATAAAAATTCTCAGGAAAGAAGATGATAATCATCTGAGGACCAAAGGTCCTATTTATAGGCGCTAAGACACCTCTTCAACTTCTGAGTTGATCCCAAGGCTCAGATGTTGCCACCGCTGCACTCACGTGTGGACCACGTAAGCGCAACGGTGGGGGGCATTTGTTTCCCTAATCAAAGCATAACTCTGTTCAAATTCCAAGGTTTGAAATAAAGCGACACTTCTGCTCCCCCCAATCAGAGCAAAGCTCTGTTCAAATTCCAAGGTTTGAAATGAAGCGACGCTTCTGCTCCCCCCAATCAGAGCAAAACTCTGCTTCAAAATTCAAAATTTAAATTGAAGCAACGCTTCAGATTCTGCGCGCTGCGCGCCACGTGTCAAACACATGTGCGCTAGCGCAGTTGCGCTGCGCTCTGCGCTGCGTGCCACGTATCAAACACGGGTGCGCTAGCGCAGTTGCGCTGTGCTCTGCGCTGCGCGCCACGTGTCGAGCGTAGGTGTGCTAGCACAAGGTGCGCCAGCGCTGGAATTATAAATTCCCCACCGTCAGATCAAAAGATCTATTAATAATAAATTATTAATTAATCAGAACTAAAATTCTGTTATGGAAAGATTTTTCAATCTTATTAAAATAAGAAGATTATTTTCTGTAAAACAGAAGCCTTAGGATCAAAGATCCAACGATGGGAAATATTTCCAAATCAATCAGAGAAAAATCTCTTAAAACTGATTTAACAAATCAATTGGCCCTATATAAAGGACCCTAGACTTCAAGTCTAAAGAGATATAGAGATACAGAAAAAAACAAAAGAAAAGAGAGAGAGAAACCCTCTGCAAAAGAAGAGAAAACTCTTAGAAAAAAGAAAAATTTTCTTCATCTTCAAGGTAAAAAGAACTATGTTCTTGAATAATAGAGATGAAACCATCTCGTAAAAAGAAGAACCATCTTCTAAAAATATCAGAGAACTAAGAAAAAGACCAAGGTCTTTAATAAAAAAGAAAAGATCAAAAAGATCTAATCATAAAAAGACTAAAAGAAGTATTTTACTTCATTCACAGATCTTTTGATCTATAAGGGCAGAGCCTTTTATAAAAACAAGAACTTTTGTTCTTGGATCTTGAGGAAAAAGCCTCCTTTGAAGAACATAAATTTGTTCTTTGATCTTAAAATTGATCAAATGCGCTTTGCGTTATTGAAAAGTGCCTTGTACTCATGAATTGCGCCCTTGCGTTTATTGGACCGGCGCTCAGCGCCAAAACCTACCACGTGTCAACCAGAGACACAATCTGCGCTTTGCGCTTCTAAAACAGAGCACTGCGCTCATGGGCTGGCGCTCAGCACCAAGCGCGCCACGTGTCACTCACTGGTGCGCTACCCTAACAAACTAGCGCTTAGCGCTAAGCGCGATACGTGTCCTCTTCGTGTGCGCTATCCGACAGAAGCGCAGTGTGCTCTTTGACTGGCGCAACGCGCCTGGCGCGCCACGTGGCGCACTGTCAGAACAAACTTTATTTCTGATAAATGCTATCCATTCAATACAAGACAAAATTGTCAGAGCCCAATGCCTAGCATTATTAAAAGGGCTGAGCCCAAATAAAGGCTTAATAGCCAGAACAAAAATAAAATGTTAAAACATTTTAATTGGACTTAGCCCAATTTTGGCCATAAGTCCTCAACTTGTTTTGAATTAAGCACATCTGCTCTTTCAACCAACTCACCTTGGTTCAAGGGTACATCTCTTCACTCCTTTGATATTCGTCGTTGTAATTCCTCAATGTCTTCAAAGAGGTGACGGGTCCCGACAACCACACATTTCACAGACTATGACGTCTTTAAAATCGGACTGTGGGGTCCTTTAAACCCACGGACTATGATGTATTTAACCTTGACCGTGATGTCTTTAAACTAATATAGAACTGTGAGGTCCTTAAACTCAAGGACTATGATGTCCTTAACCTTGACCGTGATGTCTTTAAACTAACATCGGACTGTGAGGTCCTTAAACTCACGGACTATGATGTCCTTAACCTTGACCGTGATGTCTTTAAACTAACATCGGACTGTGAGGTCCTTAAACTCACGGACTATGATATCCTTAACCTCGACCGTGATGTCTTAAAACTAACATTGGACTGTGGGGTCCTTTAAACCCACGGACTATGATGTCCTTAACCTCGACCGTGATGTCTTAAAACTAATATTGGACTGTGGAGTCCTTTAAACCCACGGACTATGATGTCCTTAACCTCGGACTGTGGGGTCCCTTTAAACCCACGGACCATGATATCCTTAACCTCGACCGTGATGTCTTTAAACTAATATTGGACCGAGATGTCCTTAAACTACCAATGGACTGTAATGTCCTTAAACTAATTACCGACCACAATGTCGCAAAACTAAACAATAGAGCCCAATTGTTCTCTTGTCGGATCTAAATGATCCCGTTAAGTTGATCTTAGTTTAAAATGAGACTAACGTATCCTTAACAAACGTTTAAGTTAATCTTAGTCTCAAATGAGGCTAACGTATCCTTAAACCCAAACCCCCAAACCCAAATCTAAGAAAGATACGGATTTGGACTAGTCCACGCCATACGGGCGACGACATAACTTAGCCTCCGTATACAATCCACGGGCAACCACAAACAAAACAAACACCCACGACACGAAGTGACCATCTGGAGAAGGAGAAAGTTGTTATCACGATGCGGTAGCGTAATTAACTGCAGGGGCTTGCGCCTGCAGGGAAGAGCGTCCCCATAATCAAAAGACCCCTCAGATGAGGGGGAATCTGACGAAGTCTACTACATCGGCCGCATCCGTTTAAACCTTCGATACATGGTGCCATAAATCAACTTGGTATCTTCGGAGAGGTGGACGGATAACACCAATTAGCATCTGCCCCGAAATTCAAGCAAGACGTCCGCCGCATCTCCGCCGCGTCTTTCGGAGGGGAACATCATACATATAACTAACAATCTTCCACTTGCACTAGTTCCATCTATTGTAGTATCCAATACCCAACAATCAGCAGTGGTTGAAGTATCTCATACTCAACCATCCCATAAAAGTCTCTCCTGGGAATAGGCCTTTTGTGAGTGGATCCGCCCTATTCTCCTCTGTGTCTACTCTCCTAACCTCGATCTCCATGATCAGGTGATACTGCCTAAGAATATGTCTGGATCATAGATGGGACGGGGGTTCCTAGGCCTAAACCACAACTCCATTGTCACACAATGGTAGGAACGAAGTTCATCTCATGAACTTTTATATATCCAGAATGCCTCTTTGGTAGCATCCTTGGTAGCAATGTATCTAGCCTTTATCGTCTAGTTTGGAACTCTTCCAACATACCGTCCCTCCACTGAGGGTAAAGACAATGCCTGTGACTGACATTCAGTCGACCTTATCACCCTGAAAGCTATCCAGTGATTCTCCCCAGGATTTATTGATACCATCTCACTACACCTAGTGAGAATCCTCACATCCACTTAGATCTATCTTATAGATCTAAAAACCCAGAATTTAGGAGGTATCACCTTGATCCTAGATAGAGAATCCTTGTGATAAGAGGAGATTGACCGAGTGTAGCATAGGAAACTCCTTTTCTATCAAGAGTATGTCATCCACGTACAATACGAGGATCACCACCATACTCCCTACTACCTTTTTGTATATTCAAGGTTCATCTACCATTTTGATGAAGTCAAACGCTTTGACTACCACATCAAAACAGATGTTCCAACTCCGCGATGCCTGCTTTAACCCATAAAGCAACTTGCACACATTTTCGCTGCTCCCACTGTCTACGAAGCCCTCTGGCTGTGTACTTATAGATACTCTCTTCTAAATCACTATTTAGAAAAGCAGTCATGGCACCCAACCGCCAGATATCGTAGTCATGGTATGTATCAATGGCAAGTAGGATCCGGATGGACTTAAGCATAGGCACTAGAAAATGTTTCATCCTTATCCACACCTGGTGGATGACGAGAATCTTTGCAACAAGTCTTAGCTTTGAAAGTCTCAACTTTTCCATGTACACCAAGTAATATTTGCTCTCAAGATATATTTGCTCATGATGGGGATTTAACCCTTCAGATAAAGCAACCAAAGTCCATACTTTGTTGGTGTACGTAGATTCCATCTCAGATCGCTTAGCATCCAGCCATTCTTACAGAGTTCCCACTCTTAATGGCCTGCTCGAAACTAGTTGCGTCATCATCTCATGATGCAATCCTCGCTCTCACTGTCATAGAGAAAACCGAAATATCTCTCAAGTGGATGAGGAACCCTACCAGATCGGCGGAGAGGCTGAGATTCGTCGGGAACTATTGAATCCTTCGGTTCTACTAAATCTTCAGCTGCAGTTTGTATAGATGGAACTCCTTCCAGTTCTACCTGACCAATAATTTCTTCACAATTCCCTTTCCAAAAGATGGCATGCTGAGAAACAAAACACCTTTTGCTCCTCAGTGTGGTAGAAGATATTCCCTTGGGAATACTTGGGATATCCAACAAACTTTCACAAAATTGAACTTGCCTCGAGCTTGTCCGGATTTTGCTTTTAAATATAGGCCGGACAACCCCACATCTTAACATCCTTAAGAGATGGGCTCTTCCCATACCATATCACATATGGAGTGGTAGGCACCTGATTTGATTGGAACCCAATTCAATAGGTATGCAGCTTCACAAGTGCATAACCCCCAAAAGAAAATAGGAAACTCAGTAGTACTCATCATAGAACACACCATATCTAATAGGGTGCGATTGCTCCGCCCCAATACACCGACGTGCTGTAGTGTATACGGATGAGTAATGCTGAGAGAGAATCTCATTCTCCTTTAGAATAGTCCAGGAATTCCGTGCTCAAGTATTCTCCTCCCTGATCACATTAAAGAACATAATACTTATACCCATTTTTGGTTCTCTACTTCTAAATTGTATTCTTTGAATATCTCAAAAGGTTCAGACTTGTGTTTCAACAGGAACATATGTCCGAATCTTGAGAGATCATCAGTGAATGTAATGAAGTATAAAGAACCGGTCCTGGCATTGTTCCCGCTAAAATTTCTACGCAAAGGAGCCCAAGGTATCAAATGGCAGCGATACGCTTAAGGAAATGTGAACCAGTATCTTCCGGGCTGTTTTTTGACAAACTCCCGAATGAGAAACAGATAAATTCTGATGGTATCGAAAGCGGCTCGAAAATCCCTTCGATTTGATATATTATGGGCCTCGTAATTCATCCGGGATCAAAAGTTATGAGGCATTACGTGTCCGCACGTAATGGACCTTTAAAAACCCGCTGGAGGAGTTAAAAGATATAATAAAAACTCGGAAAAGACCCCAATGGGGCATCACGTGCTCACACGTGACTATGGGTCACATGCAGACACGTGATGGGCTTTTAAAGCCTCTAAAATAATGAATAGAATTTAATTCTAAAAGTCAGAAATTACCTCAACGAGGTATCACGTGTTTACACGTGACCAATGGTCACGTGTTTACACGTGATGGTTAAAATTGAAACATAAATAAGCGGCTGAGAAAGGAACCCAATTGGGGGTCACGTGCTCACACGTGACCAAAGGTCACGTGCCAGCACGTGACTGGCTTTAAAAGCATTATAATTTAATAGAATTAAATTCTAAAAGTTTCTGAATCTTTCCAAATGGAAAAGGGTCATGGGGAACCGTTGGATTAAAAATCCAAGGGTGATTAAAAATCACCAATTTATAGAAAAACCTTGGACAAGGAAAGATTTTCCTGAAAATCTCACCAGGATAACAAATAGAATATCTTTTGGATTTAAAATCCACGGTGAATAAAATTCACTGGATGATCTAAAGGCCCAGATTAATGATAAATATAAATCAAATCTCTCAACAATCAAATCAAATCTTCCAATGAGAGATTTGCTAAACAAATTAACTCTTTTCCTTCTCCTATAAATAGCAGCCAAGTAGAGAAGAGAAGGGATCCACCTTGGGGGAGAGAAGAAACGGAAAGAGGAGAATTTAATTCTCTGCAAAAGAAAAACCCTAGGTGAGAAAAGAGAAAAGAGAAAAGATTAGCTTCAAAAAGAGAATTTAATTCTCAAAATTCAAGAGTTTAACTCTTATAAAAAAATAAAGAAGAACTTAGTTCTTCTTCTGGTTGAAGATCTGTATAGAGCACATCTCCCCATAGGATGAGAATTTAATTCTCATCGGGTTGAGATCCTGCCATGCAGATCCTAAACTTAGAAGGGGAATTGAGTTTTGAGAGTTCAATTCTCCTAAAACAAAACTAGGGTTTAACCCTAATCAAGAATTTAATTCTTTTACAGATCTGGGAATTTAATTCATTTGAAAAGAAATCAAGGTTTTATCCTAAATAAGAATTTAATTCTTTCACGATAGGAATTTAATTCCTCCAAAATCATAATTAGGGTTTAACCCTAAAAAGAATTCAATTCTTAAAAGATCTCTGTTCATGGAAAGAACTAGGGTCACGTGCCCCCACGTGACCCTTGAAAAGATCCCCTGCAAAGAACTTTGAAGTATCACCTCACGTGCTCCCACGTGACTCCCAAAAAGCAGAAAGAAAAAGCAAAAGAAATAAAGGCTTTGGGCGCTCTCACGTGGTATCACGTGACCCCTCAGCAAATGCTTTAACAATTGGCGCACAAATCCCCATCACGTGCCAACACGTGATGCTCTAAAATAAAAATGAAAGTGTTTAACACTTAATGGCAAAAGAAAAGAAAAGAAGCTTTGGGCGCACTCACGTGTCCCCACGTGACCCCTCAGCAAGTGTTGTAATTATCGATGCATAAACCCCCATCACGTGCCAACACGTGATGCTCTAAAATAAAGACGAAAAGTGTTTAACACTTGTTCGTAGATTTGAGGATAAACCAAAAGGAGATCTGGCTCCACATTTAGGGCGCCCTCACGTGTCACCACGTGATCCCTAATGAGCATTCTAACAGACCAGAGCGGGGGCCTCCATCACGTGCCCACACGTGATGGCCAGGAAATGAAAAGTGTTAAACACTTATCTGCAGAATAAAATAAGGGAAATCAGGGTGCTCTCACGTGTCCGCACGTGATCCCTCCCTCCTTAGTGTTTAACACTAATTTGGAAAACTCTATTGGCAGTGTTTAACACTGATTTGCTTAGTGTTTAACACTAATTTGAAAGCCCTGTTGCTAGTGTTTAACACTGATTATCTTTTAGTGTTTAACACTAACTTGTTAATCTTATTCCCAGCGTTCAACACTGTTGACCTCTAGTGTTTAACACTAGCTTTAGCCCAATTGGCTAAGTTTCTAGAGGCAAAGCCTCTCCTTCGATGGACCAACAGAGTGCCAATATTTCAAACATAATTGGACTTAGCCCAAACTGGCCATAAGTCCTCAAATCATCTTGAACTGAGCACATCTGCTTTTTCAACCAACTCATTGGTTTAGGGTACATCTCTGAACTCCTCTGATATTTGTCGTTGTAATCCTTCAACGTCTTCAGAGAGGTGACGGGTCCCGACAACCACACATCAACACGGACTGTGGGGTCCTTAGATTCATGGACTTATGCGTCCCTAAACCAAGATACGGACTGTGGGGTCCTTAAACCCGCAGACTTATGCGTCCTTAAACTAACGGACTAATGCGTCCTTAAACACGCCCATATGGACTGTGGGGTCCTTAAACCCATGGACTTATGCGTCCTTAAACTACCAATGGACCACCATGTTCCTAAACTGGTATTGGACCACTATGTCCCTAAACTGGAACAATAGAGCCCAAACGCTCTTTTGTCGGATCTAAACGATCCCGTTAAGTTGATCTTAGTCCCGAACTGGACTAACGTATCCTTAACAAACGTTTAAGTTGATCTTAGCCTCAAATATGGCTAACGCATCCTTAAACCTTCAAACAGACTGGACTATGAATCCCTCCAATCAATTTTGGTTCAAGGGTACATCTCTGAACTCCTCTGACACCTGTCGTTGTAATCCTTCAACGTCGTCAGAGAGGTGACGGGTCCCGACGGCCATACATTCAATGGACCACTATGTCCCTAAACTGGAACAATAGAGCCCCCAAATGCTCTTTTGTCAGATCTAAACGATTCTGTTAAGTTGATCTTAGTCTCAAATTAGACTAACGTATCCTTAACAAACGTTTGAGTTGATCTTAGCCTCAAGTATGGCTAACGTATCCTCAAACCAAAACCCCAAAACCAAATCTAAGAAAATACGGATTTGGACTAATCCACGTCCTACGGACGACGACATAAATTAGTCTCCGTATACAATCCACGGGCAACCAAAAACATAATAAACACCCACGACACGAAGTGACCATCTGGAGAAGGAGAAAGTTGTTACCGCGATGCGGTAGCATAATTAACTGCAGGGGCTTGCGCCTGCAGGGAAGAGCGTCCCCACAATCAAAAACCCCTCAAACGAGGGGGGATCTGACGAAGTCTGCTACGTCGGCCGCATCCGTTTAAACCTTCGATATATAGTGCCATAAATCAACTTGGCATCTTCGGAGAGGTGAACGGATAGCACCAATTAGCATCTGCCCCGAATCCCAGTGCCAAGACATCGCAGTCTTGTGCGCCGTCTTTCGGAGGGGAACAGATTCTGGCACGCCCGGTGGGACCTTTTCCTCTTTCCACTCCACACTTCGTGTGTCATGTTCGCGAACGAATCGCGGTTTTCTGTGGTTGCCTGTGGATTCGAGGTACTAAGATTTGGTGTCTTGCTCCGTGCAGAAAACAGAAGATCAATGGCTTCAAACTGCACTACCTGCAACTGCAACTCTCGCTCCGTCCTTGCTGGAGGAGTGACTTATGGGCCCCAAACGGCCTCCCTTTTCAAAATGCCAGTGGAGCAAGTAACTCAAGCCACCGCTGGACTATTCTTCGGGACCCTGCTCCCACCAATGAGCTTCAATGTCCCAATGACATCGCAAGAAGCTCCAAAGAAGTCGGTTTTCGATTGGCTTGCTACTACCGCGACCCCTCTCAACGGGTCGCCCAGCTTCAATACCTCAGTTTTCAACAGACTGGGCCAGAACGTCTGCAAACCTGCGATACCCGAAGCTGCCATTCCAAAGCGGATAGCTATCCCGGCTCAAGCAGACGAAATCATTGGAAAGGCTCCTCCTTCCAAGAAGTCAGTTTTTACGAGGATGTCCATTCCGTTTGCTGCTCCAGGCAAGGTCCTCAAAGCTGCTTCCCCTGCTCAGAGGGGGTATGAAGAAGCTTATCCAACAACGGAGGTGATCTCATCCGCACGACATGCTCGACGTCGCCACTGGCGCCGAGTGAGGAAGGCTGGGGGCAACTCCCCCTCTGGGATAACTCCGCCAGCTCCAACGGTGGGGATCGATGCTGCTATTCCAACCGGGAACAGCTTTGAATTGCTGAACACGGTGCGCAGAAACTCTCCTACTGCGGTACTGAAAAGACTTCCTTCACCTATGAAGAATGCTACAGAGAAGAAGCCGGAGCAACCTCCTCAACGGTTATCCTCTCAAATTTACAAGGTCTGGCGTCAAGTCCAAAACTCCGTGATAGATCAAGACTGTCTCCGCCGACAGAAAAAGATGAAGGTTCGGCAGGAAGAAAATCCCCATGTCAAGCCACAAAAAGTAACGGCTACTTGGGTGCCCACTACAACGGCCCCCTCAACTTCAACCACTCAAAAGAAAAGGAGGCCGCAAAAAGCCCCTGTGAACATGGCGAACCGTAAACGCGCTGAGCACAAACACCCCAAGTCTGGGGGCATGGTGGTGCACACTGTTTATATGGCTTCTGGAAAGGAGGAAAGCCGTGCTTCGACGGGTCATTAACCGCTCACCCGATCCGTAACAAAAGCCCAAGAGCAGCAACAGAAGCTTCAGGAGATGATGACTGCAATGGCCGCACTTACCGGGCCAAAGGAAAGTTCGGAGGCATCATCAGAGCAGCGTCATGAACAAGAAACTGACGCTGACTACCTACGCAGAGTCCTCGAAAAGAAGGACAAAGAAGCCGCAGAGAAAGCGGCTAACATAAAACAAATGGCGCTTCTCTTCCAAGATATGGTAGGGATGATGATCCGGCAAGATCCTCCTGCTGAAGATCCTCCGATTGTCCTTGAAGATGACAAAGGAGAGACATCGAATCCTCCTTCAGCTCTTTTAGCTGCCAAGGAAGAAACCATTTCTAAGGCCGCACTGGATGACCATATAGCTCAGCAAATACTAGCTCACCAGGCAAATGAAGCGGCTGGGCAAATTGCTAGAACCGGACAACCCTACCCGGGCTGGTATGACCAAATTAGTTACCCGCCGGGATATATGATCCCTAAATTCCATGTATATAAAGGGACAGGGAATCCGCATCAGCACGTCGCTCAATTCAGGGCCTTATGCGGCAATACTGGAGGCGATGACAAATTGTTACTACGACAATTCGTCGGCAGCTTAGCAGAAACAGCCTTTGAATGGTATTCGGAGCTACCTGACGACTCTGTCAAAACATTTGCAGAGATGGAGCTGCTGTGTACACAAAGATTCGCGAGTGCTAGTGAACGCACCCCGATAACAGCACTGATTAATGCCAGGATAAGGCCAGGCGAAACGTGGGTGCAATATGCAATCCGGTGGCGGAACCTATGGTCGAGATGCGAACAACGCATAGAAGAAGCTCCTGCCGTAGGCATGTTCGTGGGTACTCTGGACCCTCAAGCAACTATCTCCCAATTCATGATGTTCTTCAAGCCGACCACCTTCCAGGCCTTGATTGACAAGCTGGCCCAAATGGACCAGATGGGCCATAGGCCTTCCTCTTCAAAGACAGAGCCTTGGAATGAAAAGGGCAAAGGGAAAGCAACTTTCGTCGATAAGACTCAACAACAGTCGAGCAACTTAAAGCCGGTTGTCCGTCAAAACAATATGCGTCCACGCCCATCCCTCGAGGAGAGACTGGGACGTCCTTACTCATTTCCTCAGGATAAAACGAGAAAACTGTTCGAGCTGGCAGTGCGCAACAGACTCATCAATCTGCCGAGTCCAAAACGTCCGTTGCAACCAGGCGATGTCAACGATCCCAATTATTGCCCTTACCACAAAGCGGTAAGCCATCCAATCGAAGATTGCTTCGTCTTTAAGGGATGGATCGAAGATCAGTACCTACAAGGCAAGTTCGCGCTGTCTGAAAAGTGGAAAGTAAACCCACCACAGCCACACACTCCAAAGAAGACGGACGCATCGGGGGCAACTTGTCACGTGATCTCCCACTCATTTACGGACGATGAAAAGACTCCTTGCACTGAGAAACTGGGGGCAGAGCCTGAACCGGAATTCGTGTGGCCGTCAGATGAAATGATCGATGCCTTCCTGAATGAGATTCGTCTGAAAAGTAAAGCCGACCGGGAGCGTGAGATGGCCATATTTGAAAAGGCCAAACGCCGGCGACTGGACAAAAGGGTCGAAACACTCCCACCAGATCAAAGTACATCCGCCGCAAATGAAAGCAGGATCAAGACAAGGAAACGATTCGCCAAAGCCATATCAATGGGGATGAGGCCGCCCTCTTTCAGAAAAAATTCTCCTGGTGATATACATTTTGATGAAACGGACGTACACCCTAACTTCTGCCTATATCATCAGAGGATCGCACATCCTACTGAAGACTGCAACGCCTTTAAGTGTTGGTGGCAAGGATATGTCGCTCATAGACAACACGTCAATAGAATAAAGCGGGAAGCTCGTAGACAGCGAAAAAATACGACAGATGAGCATAAAAGAGTTGCCGGCAATTGTCATAGGGACGAGCCCGGGGGATCACGAGTTCTCACCTTTAGAAGCGATTCTGACGAAGAAGCCGCCCTCAACCCTCTCTTCAAGGAATTCATTTCTAAAACAAAAGAATTGGAGAGTTGCGAGAACGTTCAGCAGTACAATCTCACGCTGCCCGGAAAGAATCTCGGACCCGCAAACGACGGAGCAAACGAAATGAGAAAGGAAAAGGAAAAAACGGCCTTTGTTGCCAACACTCAACAACAGCCGAGTAACCCGAGACCGTTTTTTCGTCAAAATAACAAGCCGCGATATCTTAATGAGAAGTTGAAACGTCCTTACTCGTTTCCCAAAGATAAAACAAAGGGATTGTTCGAGCTAGCAGTGCGCAACGGGCTCATCACTCTGCCAGATCCAAAACGTCCATTGCAACCAGGTGACGTTAACAATCCTAACTATTGTCCCTACCACAGAGTAATGGGTCACCCACTCGAAAATTGCTAAGTCTTCAAAAACTGGGTTGAAGACCAATACCAACAGGGCAAGCTCGCGCTGCCCGAAAAGTGGAAAGTAAACCCGCCACAACAACATGCTCCGAAAAAGGTGGATATGCCGGGGGCATTATGCTCATTCATAGGGAAAGCCCCATAGACCGAAAAGTCAGTAAACTAGAGATGCGTCTCAAATATGGCGACGGTGGACCGAAATGTCCTTAAACTAACGACGGACCGAAACGTCCCTAAAACTACTACCGCAGCATTCTTAGGCTGACAAGGCAAAAAAAACAAAAAAAAACAAAAAAAAATAAAAAAACAAAAACGGTATGTCCATAAGCAAAATGGGCACGGATGAAAACCCGAAAGGGCTCCGTGAGTAAAAACAGCAGGGCTGCCGGCAAGTGTTCGTGAAAACCCGAAAGGGCGCGACCTTGTAAAAAAAAAAAAAAGAATAAAAAAACGGTATGTCCACAAGCAAAATGGGCACGGATGAAAACCCGAAAGGGCTCCGTGAGTAAAAACAGCAGGGCTACCGGCGAGTGTTTGTGAAAACCCGAAAGGGCGCAACCTCGTTAAAAGACACTTACAGGATCCTCTCGACCTTGTAAGGAGAAACCACCTGCGTGAGATCCTTACGACTCACAAGGGAACAACACACTTAGGGATCCTCACGATTCCTAAGGAGAAATTACACTTGCGAGATCCTCACGACTCGTAAGGAGAACTCTCTTATGGGACCCTCACGGCTCATAAGATTTGAACGTCTTAAGTTACAGAGACCTGAACCTGTTCTTAAGCAACCCCCGCAACCTCCGATTTTGCCCTACAAGCGGCTCATACTGACCCTTGTATACAATCCACGGGCGCGAATAAACATTTCCCTAACCAAGTCCCTCCCGTGACTGGGGATATGTCCATACGGTGAACAACCCTTGTAAGTCCTCTCGACGTATAAGGAGAAAACCCTTTTGTAAGATCCTCACGACTTACAGGGGAACATACACTTAGGAGTCCTCACGATTCCTAAGGAGAAAACGCACCTGCGAGATCCCCACGACTCGTAGGGAGAAATACCTTTGTGAGACCCTTACGGCTCATGAAGTCAAAAGCCTTAGTCGACAGGATCCTAACCCTGTTTGCTAAGCCACCTTTGTTCAACATCGACAGAGGCAAATGATGATTCGCTCCTGGCAATATCCCAGTTGTAGCGATGCTGATGCCTAAACCGGTATCAAATTCCAAGTCCTGTCATGGCAAATGATGATTCGCTCCTGGCAATATTCCAGTTATAGCGATGCTGATGCTGAGATTGGCACCAGATTCCAAGTTCCACACTCGCAAAAAAAAAAAAATAGCGAGCCATACGTGCATACGAAATAGCCGAAATGATGGGGCAACTTGCAATAAAAATCAGCAAGTAAAAAAAATGTATGCATGAAAAATAGCCGAAATGATTGGGCAACTCGCAATAAAAAGCAGCGAGTAAAAATAAAAAAAATAGCCGAAATGATTGGGCACCGTGAAAAATAGCCGAAATGATAGGGCAATCGCGACCTTCGCGATATAAAAGCTGAAATGATAGAGCATCGCGGAAAAAGAAATAAAATAAAAATGAAATTGCTGTCCTACAGGTGATGCTACATCAATCCCTGTATACAATCCAGGGGCGCAAACAAAGAAGGAGTCGCACTCCTCCTCCCCAGGTTTCATTAGAAGAAGAAGCCGAATCTCGATGGGCCACAAATAACCTAGAGATCATCTCAACACTCGTCTCGTAACAACGGACACAACGCTAAGCTAAGCGGAACAGCGGCAACTCCCAGTTCCATGGCTCGGTAGTATACATATTGCCAACAGTCAAATCTCCATCCCATGAAATGCAGATACAATCAGCAAAATTCCTGGTTACGTGGAACACGGATAACGTCACTCTTTGACCCCGTGTAAAACATCCAGAGCGGAGCCTAGTCCTCGTCTAACGCGGCAGTGAACCCGTGTGAAGCATCTAGTGCAAAATTTCTGGTCACGTGGAACACGGATAACGTCACTCTTCGACCCCGTGGAAAACGTCCAGAGCGGATCCTGGTCCTCGCAGAACACTGCAGTGAACCCGTACGAAGTATCCAGAGCGGAGCCTAGTCCTTGCCTAACGCGGCAGTGAACCCGTGTGAAGCATCTAGTGCAAAATTCCTGGTCACGTGGAAAGCGGATAACGTCACTCTTCGACCCCGTGGGAAACGTCCAGAGCAGATCCTGGTCCTCACACCAACATGGAGTGATCACCACCGCGACATTCGTCTCGATACAGCAGACGTGATACCAGCAAACGAAGCGAAGGCTAAATTCCTAGCTTCAGGGTCTTGAAGGCAAGTCATATAAAGCCTGAAAGACAATCGGAGATCATCCCACACCAGCGCGGAGTGGTCACCACCTCGACGTTCGTCTCGATACAGTAGATGAAATGTCACCCCAGCGTTCTTCCCCCAGCAGGATTCGGAAGCGACAAAGCAAACGAAGCGAAGGCCAAATTCCTAGCTTCAACGTCTTGACGGTAAGTCATATAAAACCGGTAAGACAAACAGAGATCATCCCACATGGAGTGGTCACCACCACGACATTCGTCTCGATACAGCAGACAAAATGTCACTACAGCGTCCTTCCTCCAACAGGATCCGGACACACCAAAGAAAACGAAGCGAAGGCCAAATTCCTAGCTCCAGGGTCTTAACGGTAAGTCATATAAAACTGGAAAGACAATCAGAGATCATCTTATACCCATATGGAGTGATCACCACCTCGACGTTCGTCTCGATACAGCAGACGCAACATCACCAAAAGGAGCCACGGCAAAATCCCTAGTTCCAAACCTCGACGGTTCACCAGCAACCTAGAGACAACCGCGACATTCGTCTCTATACAGAGGACGCAATGCCAGCAAACGAAGCGAAGGCCAAATTCCTACCTTCAACGTCTTAACGGAAAGTCATATAAAGCCTGAAAAACCATCAGAGATCATCCCACACCAGCGTGGAGTGGTCACCACCTCGACGTTCGTCTCGATACAGCAGACGAGATATCACGACAGCGTTCTTCCTCCAACAGGATTCGTACATGACAAAGCAAACGAAGCGAAGGCCAAATTCCTAGCTTCAATGTCTTAACGGCAAGTCATATAAAGCCTGAGAGACAATCGGAGATCATCTCGAACCAATGCGGAGTAGTCACCACCTCGACGTTCGTCTCGATACAGCAGACGCAACATCACCAAAAGGAGCCACGGCAAAATCCCTAGTTCCAAATCTCGACGGTTCACCAGCAACCTAGAGACATCCATGACATTCGTCTCGATACAGAGGACACGATGCCAGCAAACGAAGCAAAGGCCAAAGTCCTAGCTTCAGGGTCTTAACGGCAAGTCATATAAAGCCTGAAAGACTATCGGAGATCATCCCACACCAGCGCGGAGTGGTTATGACTCATCGGGGCTCTCCAAAATGAGCCTAACCTCAAGTAAAAAGCGGCATGGCAAATTCCTAGCGCTTGCTCTTCTGACGGTCAAACTGCCAAGGAGGATTGCTTGAAGACGTCTTGTCCAGCCCCCAAAGGGATCAGAGACACGGCAGTCGCAGGGCTACTCGAACAGCACGATTGCTTATCGAGGAATATATCAGCTCATGCGACGGTACGACGGCCAAAACCCTAAGTACCACAGACCCTAACGGACTTCTGTCGTAAAGAGCAGAGGTTAACTGTGACGTTAGGATATTCTTGCGAGATCTGCTCGATTCGTTTCGACTCGTGATGAAATTGATGTCTTTGCGAGAACTTCTCGATTCGTCTCGACTCGTGAGATAAAGCCTTAGGCAGTAGGGATTAAAAAACCTGTTTCCTAAGCACTGGGACCCTGCAAGTCGGCTCAAAACGGTCTCTTGCATACCATCCACGGGTCTCACTCTCCAAAGTCGAATCTCGACAAAGAGGGAAACAACCGCTTACGGGTCCTCTCGACTCGTAAGAGGGAAAATTCTCTTATAGGATCCTTACGACTTATGAGAGAAAACACACTTAGGAGTCCTCACGACCCCTAAGGAGAAAATACACCTACGAGATCCTCTCGATCCGTAGGGAGAAAAGTCTTTATGAGACCCTCACGGCTCATAAAGTTGAAAAGTCTTAGGTGGCAGATCCTAACCCTGTCTCCTAAGCCATCACTGCCCTGCAAAGAGGTCAAGATGGACCATCTATGAGCCAGACTCGCCAAAGCTACATGCCACTGAAACGGAAAAGCTACTCATGAGCATATAAACTACTTCACGCCAGAGTAAGATATGAAGAGATAGAGGGGTGCGGCTCATGGAGTTAAGGGTTTGGAACTATATCTCTTAAGAGTCGAGATCTGAGTCAATGATAAATGACGACGCTTGTGTCCGCTCGTTATCTTCTCATATCAAGATTCTGAAAGTGATACACCAACCTAAAACTGGTCATACGCCATGCATAACTCTGCACTACTTCACCCACGCACATACTTACGTGGGCAAAGTAGTGGGGGGCATTTGTTCCCGCCAAAATTTCTACGCAAAGGAGCCCAAGGTATCAAATGGCAGCGATACGCTTAAGGAAATGTGAACCAGTATCTTCCGGGCTGTTTTTTGACAAATTCCCGAATGAGAAACAGATAAATTCTGATGGTATCGAAATCGGCTCGAAAATCCCTTCGATTTGATATATTATGGGCCTCGTAATTCATCCGGGATCAAAAGTTATGAGGCATTACGTGTCCGCACGTAATGGACCTTTAAAAACCCGCTGGAGGAGTTAAAAGATATAATAAAAACTCGGAAAAGACCCCAATGGGTCATCACGTGCTCACACGTGACTATGGGTCACATGCAGACACGTGATGGGCTTTTAAAGCCTCTAAAATAATGAATAGAATTTAATTCTAAATGTCAGAAATTACCTCAACGAGGTATCACGTGTTTACACGTGACCAATGGTCACGTGTTGACACGTGATGGTTAAAATTGAAACATAAATAAGCGGCTGAGAAAGGAACCCAATTGGGGGTCACGTGCTCACACGTGACCAAAGGTCACGTGCCAGCACGTGACTGGCTTTAAAAGCATTATAATTTAATAGAATTAAATTCTAAAAGTTTCTGAATCTTTCCAAATGGAAAAGGGTCATGGGGAACCGTTGGATTAAAAATCCAAGGGTGATTAAAAATCACCAATTTATAGAAAAACCTTGGACAAGGAAAGATTTTCCTGAAAATCTCACCAGGATAACAAATAGAATATCTTTTGGATTTAAAATCCACGGTGAATAAAATTCACTGGATGATCTAAAGGCCCAGATTAATGATAAATATAAATCAAATCTCTCAACAATCAAATCAAATCTTCCAATGAGAGATTTGCTAAACAAATTAACTCTTTTCCTTCTCCTATAAATAGGAGCCAAGTAGAGAAGAGAAGGGATCTACCTTGGGGGAGAGAAGAAACGGAGAGAGGAGAATTTAATTCTCTGCAAAAGAAAAACCCTAGGTGAGAAAAGAGAAAAGATTAGCTTCAAAAAGAGAATTTAATTCTCAAAATTCAAGAGTTTAACTCTTATAAAAAAATAAAAAAGAACTTAGTTCTTCTTCTGGTTGAAGATCTGTACAGAGCACATCTCCCCACAGGATGAGAATTTAATTCTCATCGGGTTGAGATCCTGCCATGCAGATCCTAAACTTAGAAGGGGAATTGAGTTTTGAGAGTTCAATTCTCCTAAAACAAAACTAGGGTTTAACCCTAATCAAGAATTTAATTCTTTTACAGATCTGGAAATTTAATTCCTTTGAAAAGAAATCAAGGTTTTATCCTAAATAAGAATTTAATTCTTTCACGATAGGAATTTAATTCCTCCAAAATCATAATTAGGGTTTAACCCTACAAAGAATTCAATTCTTAAAAGATCTCTGTTCATGGAAAGAACTAGGGTCACGTGCCCCCACGTGACCCTTGAAAAGATCCCCTGCAAAGAACTTTGAAGTATCACCTCACGTGCTCCCACGTGACTCCCAAAAAGTAGAAAGAAAAAGCAAAAGAAATAAAGGCTTTGGGCGCTCTCACGTGGTATCACGTGACCCCTCAGCAAATGCTTTAACAATTGGCGCACAGATCCCCATCACGTGCCAACACGTGATGCTCTAAAATAAAAATGAAAGTGTTTAACACTTAATGGCAAAAGAAAAGAAAAGAAGCTTTGGGCGCTCTCACGTGTCCCCACGTGACCCCTCAGCAAGTGCTGTAATTATCGATGCATAAACCCCCATCACGTGCCAACACGTGATGCTCTAAAATAAAGACGAAAAGTGTTTAACACTTGTTCGCAGATTTGAGGATAAACCAAAAGGAGATCTGGCTCCACATTTAGGGCGCCCTCACGTGTCACCACGTGATCCCTAATGAGCATTCTAACATACCAGAGCGGGGGCCTCCATCACGTGCCCACACGTGATGGCCAGGAAATGAAAAGTGTTAAACACTTATCTGCAGAATAAAATAAGGGAAATCAGGGTGCTCTCACGTGTCCGCACGTGACCCCTCCCTCCTTAGTGTTTAACACTAATTTGGAAAACTCTATTGGCAGTGTTTAACACTGATTTGCTTAGTGTTTAACACTAATTTGAAAGCCCTGTTGCTAGTGTTTAACACTGATTATCTTTTAGTGTTTAACACTAACTTGTTAATCTTATTCCCAGCGTTCAACACTGTTGACCTCTAGTGTTTAACACTAGTTTTAGCCCAATTGGCTAAGTTTCTAGAGGCAAAGCCTCTCCTTCGATGGACCAACAGAGGGCCAATATTTCAAACATAATTGGACTTAGCCCAAACTGGCCATAAGTCCTCAAATCATCTTGAACTGAGCACATCTGCTTTTTCAACCAACTCATTGGTTTAGGGTACATCTCTGAACTCCTCTGATATTTGTCGTTGTAATCTTTCAACGTCTTCAGAGAGGTGACGGGTCCCGACAACCACACATCAACACGGACTGTGGGGTCCTTAAACTCATGGACTTATGCGTCCCTAAACCAAGATACGGACTGTGGGGTCCTTAAACCCGCGGACTTATGCGTCCTTAAACTAACGGACTAATGCGTCCCTAACACGCCCATATGGACTGTGGGGTCCTTAAACCCATGGACTTATGCGTCCTTAAACTACCAATGGACCACCATGTCCCTAAACTGGTATTGGACCACTATGTCCCTAAACTGGAACAATAGAGCCCAAACGCTCTTTTGTCGGATCTAAACGATCCCGTTAAGTCGATCTTAGTCCCGAACTGGACTAACGTATCCTTAACAAACATTTAAGTTGATCTTAGCCTCAAATATGGCTAACGCATCCTTAAACCTTCAAACAGACTGGACTATGAATCCCTCCAATCAATTTTGGTTCAAGGGTATATCTCTGAACTCCTCTGACACCTGTCGTTGTAATCCTTCAACGTCGTCAGAGAGGTGACGGGTCCCGACGGCCATACATTCAATGGACCACTATGTCCCTAAACTGGAACAATAGAGCCCCCAAATGCTCTTTTGTCAGATCTAAACGATTCCATTAAGTTGATCTTAGTCTCAAATTAGACTAACGTATCCTTAAAAAACGTTTGAGTTGATCTTAGCCTCAAGTATGGCTAACGTATCCTCAAACCAAAACCCCAAAACCAAATCTAAGAAAATACGGATTTGGACTAATCCACGTCCTACGGGCGACGACATAAATTAGTCTCCATATACAATCCACGGGCAACCAAAAACATAATAAATACCCATGACACGAAGTGACCATCTGGAGAAGGAGAAAGTTGTTACCGCGATGCGGTAGCGTAATTAACTGCAGGGGCTTGCGCCTGCAGGGAAGAGCGTCACCACAATCAAAAACCCCTCAAACGAGGGGGAATCTGACGAAGTCTGCTACATCGGCCGCATCCGTTTAAACCTTCGATATATGGTGCCATAAATCAACTTGGCATCTTCGGAGAGGTGAACGGATAGCACCAATTAGCATCTGCCCCGAATCCCAGTGCCAAGACATCGCAGTCTTGTGCGCCGTCTTTCGGAGGGGAACATGCATGTGTAGACAGGGGACCTACATACATCATCATGTATCAATCCCAAGAGTTCACTAACTCTTTCTCTGTTTCCAATAAACGGAGCTATGGTCATCTTATCTTTGTGACAAGACTGGCAAGTTTCACAAGATGTAAATTCAAACTGATTTAAATATGCATCTTTATGTAACTTCAGCTAGTCGAGTCGCATTGATATGACCTAGTCTACATTGCCTCAAGGAGAATTCGTTCATTTCTGAACTCTTCCTCTTGTGTGTGTTCTGTACGTTAAGAACTGTGGTTTGATTTAGAACGTATATGCTTTTAGATAACGTGCCTGAACCGATCAACTCTTGATATAGGAAATATTCAAAACATTATCCAACAATACAAAATTATATCCTTCTTTACTAAATAAAAAGACTGATATGATATTTTATATCAGGTTCGGTATCTAATAACATTCGTTCAGAATCAATGTATTTGGTAATACAGGGTGATAACTGCCAACATCTTGGCTGCAACACTTGCACCGTTTCCAACTCTTGAAACTTATCACTCATTCCCGGTTCTCTACCTATCTGCAGCCCATGTAACATATTACACTTCTGGAGGAGTTTACAGAAAAGTTTGGGGACGCGATTGAAGTTTAGCACCGTTTATCATTCTCAGACAGATGGCCAGTCGGAGAGAACGATCCAAACTCTTGAAAACATGTTGAGAGCTTGCATGTTAGACTTCAAGGGTTCGTGGGAGGATCATCTACACTTGGTGGAGTTTTCTTACAACAACAGCTTTCAGGCGACAATTCAGATGGCTCCATTCGAAGTATTGTATGGTCGCAAGTGTCGCTCACCTGTTTGTTGGGACGATATTGGAGAACGAAGATTGTTGGGACTGGATTTTATCGTGCAAACAGTAGAGAAAGTTAACACTATCCGGAATCATATGAAGGCAGCACAAGATCGGCAGAAGAGTTGGGCCGACACATCGAGAAGACCTCTAGAGTTCACTGTTGGTGATCTGGTATTTTTGAAGATATCACCGACTAGGGGAGTGATTCGTTTTGGGAGTCGAGGCAAGCTTAGTCCTCGATTCGTAGGGCCTTTCGAGATTTTGGAGCGTGCTGGTGAAGTGGCTTATCGATTGGCGTTACCACAATCTTTGGCGAATGTTCATGACGTGTTTCATGTATCTCAACTCCGTAAGTATGTTCGAGATGAAACACACGTGCTGGATCATTCGGAGCTGACTGTAAGAGAGGATTTGACCTTTGAGGAACGACCGATTTCGATTGTTTATCGAAGAGAAAAGGTCCTTAAGAACAAGGTTATCCCTCTCGTACTTGTTTCTTGGGGAAATCGCTCGCATGGAGAATCGACTTGGGAACGAGAAGACGAGATTCGACAGAAGTTTCCATACCTATTCTTGTAGATTCATGTTTGTTTATCTTTTCTTGTTCCTGAAATTTTGAGGACGGAATTCTTTTTGTGGTTGGGTATAATGTAACACTCTAGTTTATTTATACCATTTCCAGTTCAAGTATTTCTTTATTTATGGTATTTTTCCTGATTTACTGTGTTTTGGGTGCGAATAGTATATTTGACATTTGTATTGCATCCTACCCGACCCGCTTGCTAGAAACCTGTCTTGATTCATGATTATGGTTTATCCTGACTTGCACGTGGACTCGTGCACTTTCATTTATACATCCTGCATACTGGCATTTTATCTGGCATTTGCATTTTTACAATATAACATTTTAAGTCACATTAATTATTGTAAAAATACATTGCATGGCCTGCATGATACCCCTGATCTTGTGATAGCATCCGCGCATCTTGTTCTCGTCCCGTTCAGTGAAACAGACTTATTTGGATGGCTACGCGCACGTACGTGCATCCGTTTTTCGGGGTATGCATTTTCGTTATCCGGATATCTAATTTTAGTTTTGGTCGACACTTATATTTTTCATATTTTAAAACTGGATTTTTAGACCCGACCCGGGCATGTTTTGGACTAAGTTTGTATTTACCAGAATATCAAATATTTTATTAATATAACATTTATTAAACTGTTACAATTTAAAATTTAATTAACTAAAATATATTTTTAAAATTTAAAATCCTAACTAAAAACAAATTTCTCTCTCCTCTCGCGCTGTCTCTCTCCTCTCGCTGGCGCTCTCTCTCTCCATCTCTCTCCTCTCGCTGGCTCTCTCTCTCTCTCTCTCTTTCCTCTCCCCCACTCGGTCTCTCTCTCCCCCTTTCTCACTCCACTCGCTCGCCTCTCTCTCCTCTCGCGGCTACTGTAGCCTTCTCGATTCTCGTCACCTCCCTTCTCTTACCGTCACATCCCTTCTATTCTTCTCTTCTTCTCTCCTTTAAAAACCCGAGCCCCCACGAGAACCCATTACTAAAACGAAACCTTAACCCTGGCCAGCCTCCTCTGCCCTCAAAACTCGACCTCGTCGCCACCTCCATCTCGTCATCTCCTCCTCGTCGTCATCATCTTCTTTTTCTTCCTCCCTTCCCGAGCCTGCACACTAAAATCCCTGCACACCCACACCCTAGTTCCTCAACCCATCTCGTCGCCGACCACCTCACCGTCACCACCCCATTCTCCTCTCCTCCTCTTCATTCTAGTCTCCTCCTTCTTTCCTTTTCTTATTCTTTCTTAAACCCCACACCTACAGAACCCTAAACCTGCACACTACAAACCCTAACCCTAACCTTAACCCTCGCCTGCATCTCACCGCCGGTGACCCCGACACCATCACCTCGTCTCCCCTGACCCCGGTACACCAACCCCAGTAAGCATCAACCCTTCTCTTCTTCTTCCTCTTCTTCTTTTCCTTTTCTTTTCTTTATCTTTTCTTGAATCTTGTTTCCGGCGATCGCCGGAGTTGCGTCGACGCTGCCGATCCAGTGAACGTCCCTTGCCCGCGTGATCACCCTCTTGCCTTGCCCGGACCCGTCCCGCGTGCCGTGTGTGCGTTGCGACGATTTACCGACGTCGGACGTGCCGTGCGTATCCGTATCGTGATCCATCGAGGCAAGTTTATCTTGCTACATGCTATGATACATTTTACATCCATATTAATAATAATATTTAATGTTTAGTGTATTGTACATCCCCTGTTATCATTTTACTGTTTTCGGATACCCGTTTGCATCCATATCATTTAAAATATATATAACTGCATCTATAGATCATATTAATCCATGTTATTACTGTAGTAACACCCCATACTTAGTAATGTGCATCCCACTTAGTCTTGGAACTGTAAATATAACCCTAATTGATAATTGTGCATCCATATCATTAATTATATATCTATTTACATTCCAAGTCACGTTATTTCATATTACTGTTACATTAGCACCCCATGCTAGAAAATGTGTATCCTACGTAGTTATGGAGCTGTAGTTGCAATCCCTGATAGTTATTCATGCATCCATGTTTTATTGTGTACACATACCATTAATTCTTTATATCCAGTTGCATGCCATGTCGTATTAATTCATAATATTGTTACAGTAATACCCCATGCTTGATAATGTGCATCCTACATAGTCATGATGTAACCCCTGATAAATATTTGTGCATCCGTGCTTTTATCGTGCATCCGTACTTGCTACAGTTTTATTATGAGCATCCGCTTGACACATGTGCACTACTTGATTTGACTTGATGCACCACTTCTTGACTTGATACCTGATCTTGTTACTAATGCCGACAATCTTGACCTGTTGTCCCTACGGACATATCCTGTTGTCTATTTAGACAAACATGTACCTGCTTGATCCTGTGTTGGCATTAGCTCCAGATTTTCAATACCTGACTTGAACACATAACCTTGTGGTTATGGGAAAATCAAAAGTGTAAACTAAAGTGTAGCTTACAAGGGTATTACTTGATCCGTGGTCCCGGGGGATAACGGGACAGAATCATTCGTGATTCTTACTTGATCCGTGGTCCTGGGGGATAACGGGACAGAGTCATTCATGACTCCCACTACTTGATCCGTGGTCCCGGGGGATAACGGGACATATCCTTTGAGTTACATGGAGGATTACATTAATTGATTTCAAATAAACTTTAGAATAGATAACCCAGTAGCACAGTTTAGACTGATCACTGCACGACACATATATTGATACACTTCACTGTTCTATATCCGTGTTTACTTATTACCTTCATGTTACTATTTATGATTCATGCCTGCATATCTCGTGTATCCTGTTCATTTATTATTGTTTGATATCATGACGCACTGACGTCTGGGTTTTGCATAGCCCAGATCTTTTATCTCTGTAGCAGGCAGTTCAGGAGTATTTTGACCAGCAAGCCGAGCAGTGAAGATCATGTTAGTAGCTAATTAGTTTAGTTTTATTTCGTATTTTTCATTCCTGATGTGAGCCCGTGTTATGGGACGTACTTTCCAGATTGTCATTGTTACTTGAATTTATTGCTTCCGCATATTATTTCTTGACTCGTTATTTCTGGCTCATGGACATGTACTAGATAGTTTCTTTTATTTTTCCTGTTCTTGATATCTATAGACAGCCATAATGTAACTGTGGATGGATGTTTCCTAGCCACAGGTAGCATGGCCGGCTCCGTCACGTGCCGATCTTAGCGCACTCTGGGAAGCGGAGTATGACAGGGTTTGTTTGGTATCAGAGCCATAGGATTTAGGTTAATCGGGTTTGATTCTTTTGTAGTTGGGTATTGGACCCAATACACGAATCAGAATACTCGTAACTAGGAGCATGTCCTCCCTTATTGCTATCTTGCCATCCTTGAATCCATAACTATCTTGCTTCTTGTATCCTGTTTGTTGAATCTTGTTTATCTTGCTAATTCTCTTCGGTGTTTTGGCTTCAGAATCATGGCGGACAGAAATCTGCGATCGTACCAGAGGCGTGTTGATGACGTCGCTTTACTTGGAGTAATTCGTGGGATGCTGGAGAATAATAAGCGGCAGACCGAGCTGAACCAGCGGCACGCCGAAACTTTTCAGGAAGGTTTGCGGACCGTCCAGCAGTCCGTAAACAATGTTGCGGCCAAACCGGTTCAGCGTGTGGGTACCATGGCGGATTTCAGGAGACTTGGTCCGTCCATTTTCACTGCTTTGGAAGAGCCGTTGCCAGCGGAACAGTGGCTGGTTGATACGGAGAATTTGCTCGTTACCTAGGAAGTATCCTCTCTCTCTCTCTCTCTCTCTCTATATATATATATATAGAGAGAGAGAGAGAGAGAGAGAGAGTGACTAGATTCTAAAGGATTTGGAAACAAATCATTCCCTTTTGTTCGCCATTAAATTAATTTTGGGATGTGTGCTGACAATTATGAATAAAAACTTTATGTGCAGACAATTATGAATAAAAACTTTCATTTATTATAGAACATAACATAATTGAATTTACAAATACTGAAGTTAATTTAATAGTGAAAAATAGAAAGGATATCCGATAAGATTCCAGCCAAACCGTATATTAGCATAAAATTTGAGATAAAATTTGCAGAATTTAATGAAGAGAGAGAAACAAGTGGAGAGAGAGAGAGTGAGACAATGGGGAGACTAACGAGTCGACGAATTTATGATAGAAAGGGACATTAATCAATATTTGATAAGACTTGACTACCAAGAAATTTATTGAGAGCCGTGTTTCACAATTACAAGGAGTTTCTTGACTTGACCTCTCTCTCGGGTAAAACGAGACTTGTGACCTTGAGGGCCTGTTCGGTCGTTGGATTAGGATGATTTGGATTTTGGAATCCAAGAATTCATAATTTTGTATTTGGTTGGAGAATTTGGAATTGTAGAATTCCTTTGTTTTTTATGTAGGGCCCACCACAAAATAAGAATTCTTGAATCCTAAATTTTTTTAAGGGTTTGCAAGAATTTGGCACTATTTATTGTATTTTTAGATGAGACCTGTATACTTTATTTATTTAATAATTCTCTCTCTATCTATCTCTCTCTAAAATTCTCAAATCCAAATTACATTTTTTTCACCAACCAAACAAAGATTACAAGGATATACAAATCCAATACTATAAATCCAAAACCAACCAAATCCAGAAATTTTCTACCGTGCTATTTTGGAATCCAAATTTCTAAATCCTACAACCAAACAGGCCCTGTAATACACAAACTAGCGATTCTGAAGGCCAAAAATGCTGCAACTTAAAAAAAAAATTTGTTTCTTTGAATTTTTAATATTTTGCATATTACAGCATACAAGCAGCTTTTAAAAGTTCAAAATAAATTTGTTATTTTCAAATTTTCAATATTTTGCTTTCTCATACAAAGGTCGAGAACTTTTCAACAATATTAATTTTTTTTTGGTTTTTAATATTATACTTGCTATAACATATAAATATCATGAACTTTATAAAAATATCAAAATTTTCAGTTTTCTTTAGTTTTACAATGTTTTGTCTCTTACGTTACAAGAAAATCATGAAATTTTTAAAATTCACAAAAAAAAAATTGTTTTCTTCAGGTTTTTTTGAATTGTTATATGGAGCATGAAACCACAAAATTTTCCAAAAATTAATAAGAAAGCACGCTTTCTTCCTTTTTATTATTTGCATATCAAATGAAATTTATAAAATTTAAATTTCATGTTTTCTTTGGTTTTCCAATATTTTAGTTGCTCATAGTTTTGAAGAACATACATGTATCAAGGAGACAAAGGGCAATGCGAAGTAAAAGAATAATTGGTTAACGAATACCATGAAAACATAACAAAACAAAAAAAAATCCAGTCCGGGTGACTGAGGTCAGGATGATTAGGAACCTTCGGCAATATATGAAAACCATAATTTTTTTTTGTTTTTTTTCAAATTTTCAATATTTCGTAGGCTGCAGGGAGTGGGTATCATGAAATTTAAAAAAATCCAAAATTTCTTGTTTCGCTCAAAATTTTAATATCTTACATGCAGCACATGAAAGCAGCGAATTTTTAAAAATGTAAAAAATAACTATTTTCTTTGGTTTTTCTATATACTCTCTCTGCAATACCAAATGAAAATAGCGAAATTTTGAATTCTTAAAAAAAAACTGTTTTTTCGAATTTTCAATATTCTGTATGCCATATCAAAAGAAAATTGTAAATATTTTACATTAAAACCTAATCAGTGATAGAAAAAGTAGAAAAGAGGTTTAAAGGAAGGGACCGATCAGATTTCTTTCCATCACATAAGACAAATAACTGAATGTTACTTCCGTGCAAACAAACAGGTCCTAAAATCATGTTTGGCTAATAGAAAATGAATGAGAAAGTAAGAAAGCGGAGGACAGGTGCCATTTTCTTTATTTGGGAATTAGAAAGTGGATGATCACTTTCTTGCCACACAGCCAGCTTTCCTCATTCCAGGTAAATACGGAGAAAGCGTGCAAATAGAGAATTTATAGATTATTTTATTATTTTTCAAAATCATTAGTCATTGATAAAAGAATTACTTTTTAAATCATTAATCACAATGTCATATAAACTCCAACGCATCATCTTTCCCACTTTCTTTTGGGACATACAAGCGGGTTTCATTATTTATCATAATTTTACCTTTTTGCTGCTTTCCTAATTTCTTATCACTTTGTATTTATGAATGCTGCTGCATATAACTCAATTTTTGGTCAAACATAGACATGCTTTCTAAAATTTAGTCAAAATAGAGAGTTGACATCCACAACAAATTGACAACTTGATTTATAATACAATCGAGACAAAAGTAGTTTAATGTCAAGCTCAAGCAAATAACTCAATGAGCAGATCAAATTAGGATTAGGATGCATATTATTAAAATGAAATTGACAGATTTTATTTTATTGTTTCCAAATTAACGATCTGAATCTCCTCTTTATCATTTCGATTTTACAAATTAATACCCAATTCTATCTGGATCCCTTCCTGTCCCCCACCTTGCATAGGCAAAGGAGCCAAATTACCACATCTTTCATTTTTTCCATTTATATCTTACATTATGCTACAAGGATCGCTGTTATAAGGATCCCTGGTCTCGTATATGTAATGGTGTGGCATTACCATTGGAGCTTGATAAGACCAGACCGCTGGTTGTACGCTCTTATCATCTCCCTCTTTTTTCTCTTTCTTCTCATCTTTTTTCTCTTCTGCAGACGTCACACTCATCAACTCTGCAAAGTTCATTTTTTTCTAAGCGTGACTGTAAGCGCAACCGCATCTATTCCATCACCTACGACCACAATATTGTCTCCGTCTATCGCCGTAGATATAACACCTGATATAGGAAACAAAAAATATTTAAATTTCACATTCGATTCATGAGACAAAATTAAGAAAGAATATGAAAGTTGACGGTTTAACTTCAGACGGAACCTACCGTGCAGTCCTGCAGCTATCTGAAGCGCTTTGGACCGTCTCTTCGCATCTGCCAATATAACCTTGATCACGACTTTTTGCTGAAAAGCGAATGAAGCTAATTAGTGACAATTCATCATAGAGTTTATGTAGACTATAATTAATTAAACTAAACAAAATTAAGAGCTGAATTTTCTTTCTCACCTTTGCCATGATGTTGAATTAGTGCGCTCTAGCTCCTTGCTCCTTGTCGTGGAATGATATGTGTGATTTTAGATCTTGTATATTTATAGAGAGAGAAACAATGGGGGGAGAGAGAGAGGGAGACGAGTCTACGAGCCTATAAAAGAAAAGGACATTAATCAATATTTAATAGAGCTTTGGACCAAGAAGCTGCCTTGGAGCTGGCTTTTCTCAGAGCTTTGGACCAAGAAATTGACCAAGAAGCTGGCTTGGTCAATTTAACGAGGGTCCGGTGTTTGAAATATAGGGGTTAATAAGATGAAAATATCCTTACAAAATTATGTAAAATGAATATTTATAATATGCTTCATATGCGCGAAGATCTTGTCCAATTCCCGGTAGGCCTTTCTTTTAATTTATTTATGAAAACAAGCTATCCACCGTCCATGATGTAATACAATGACGGTTAACACTCGGAAAAAAAACATATCATTTTTTGTAAGATGTATTTTTCTTTCTTACCAAATCTTAATCGTCCGTGGTGTAAATTACACCACAAAGGATGGATGACTTGGTCCTTCCTTAAGATGTCATATTGGTCAATACTAGATAGAAGTGGCTACCAAGGATTAAGATCTGGTAAGCAAAAGAATATCTTTAAAAATGCGATGTGATTTTTGTTTGGGCATCAATGTTCTATGTTCGAACGTTGGTCAACACATTTTTATATGAAGTCCTCAAGCAAGAATTTTATAAGATCTTTATCAAATCATAACACTAATTATCAGGTCATAACATCTTTTATCAAATTTACAACACTATTTATCTCAAGATTCGGTTTTATAAGAAATTTAAAAAAATCTGCTGGGGTTTTTCACAACTTTGAAACTTTTGGATTTAAAAATAAATCTAAGTTAAACAAAACTAGGCCCAAATCCATTTTCACATAAACATAATATTTGTTGATTTTCATTGTTTGTTAGAAAATGTATTATCGGGTGCACTACCAATTTATTGATAGTCACGACCATAATTTGAGATTGGATTAACACTTGTTTTGTTTAGGGCTAGACATGAATAGAGATCAATGAAAGGACAAGGGTTAGCAGTGGGGAAACCCTAGTTTCTTCCAAGAACCCTAATCTACATTCATCACTATCGATATAGTTTTAAACTATTAAAAAATTAAAGAGCCATTTTTAATTATTCATCCATTACTACTAAGTCCTATGAACCCTACATGCCTTTTTATTATAAATTTTATATCCGTTTTAAAATATAACGACAAATAATCATCCATCTTTTATCGACTCGTCTAAAGAAAGAAAAGAGTTCACGTTTCCCTGCGGACGACCTGTACTCATTGCGGCTAGCTACTAGCGACACCGTCTTGATTGCGGTTATTTATAAAAACACTATTTTTGCACACAAACAATCAAATGGCGCCGTTGCCGGGGAAACAGTCATAATTTTTTTCTTGTTATTCGGGTTGATTTCTTAAAAAAATCCTGCGAACATAATATAAACGAGAACAAAAACCGCATCTTGCGATTTTAACGATTATTGTGCGAGTTTTGCAAGGGAATATGGAGTAACTGGAGCAAGATAATAGAGATTCGGAGATTTCAACTTGGCCCAGAGGAGTATAGGAGCGTCCTAAAGAAAATTTAGCTAAAGAAAACTCTACATTGCGGTGGAACCGCGACATATTGGAGGGTTTGGCGACAGAACCGCGGCATATTGGTGGGTTTGGGCCCCCAAAATTCTCAAGTATTTTCCTAATATTTCTCTCTCCTCTAAAACTCCAATAATCTAATCTTGCCTGCAGGATTCTTTGCAAACAGCGCCGCTTAAAAAGTCATTTTACGTATTTTGATTTCGGTTTGTTTTTGCATATCTAAAACGGACATTAAGAAGCAATAAACCCAAATCCAGATTAGGTGGGGATTTCATCATCCTTCCTAGACCCCACAAATCAGAAACGAGCATGCACTCACTCTACATTAATTAAAAAATATCTAGAACTAGCATCTAAGTACATTCACGCTCAATTGGGATTGAGGAGGATCGTGGATAATCTATTGCTTATCTGCATTTTTCTTGTGGTATCTAGGTAAGTGTGTCTAAGGAAAGTGGTTATTTAATTAGGCCCGCTATTTCGGTGATTCGTATAGTGGACACCTCCCACTTAACTGGCACTTATCCGGCCACAAGATTGATAAGAAAGTAGTAAAGGATTGATCCTGCGACTTGTCATTTGGAAGTCTTGGAGCGGTCTAGTGATTTGACCTTAAGTGATTCTAGTTCTAGGGATTGATTGTGCATTTTGTGATTTGTTGAGTCAAAGTCTCAAGTCCGACTGTTTTTCAAAACAAACCCTCTAAAAATCGTTCTCACACACGCTGCCACGTGCACTAAACCCGCTTAGTGCAAATGTATTATTTTAAAAATAGAAAAAAAGGAAATTGGGAAACATTTATACTGCATGATACATGTCTGCATGTTTGTTAAAGAATAACAAGCTCGCTGACAACCAAACAAGAACAAAATATTGAATTGTTTTCAAAGAAAAGTATGACTTCAAGAATCCTCAGAGTGCTGGAAAAATGAAAACTCGGTAATAAATTTAGCATGGGCTTGACCATAACCCTAAAACAATTAGGTCTACATATCAACTCTAGAAAGCATACGCATAATATCAGGCATGTAAAAGATAAGATAATAATCTTGTGTGTGCTCGCGCGCGTATGTGTATAAGAGTAAAAGCGGTCAAGACAAGCATCCTTACCTTGCCACAAGCAACTCGATTGCCATTTTTTCAGCATCTTGCCTAACACTAAGACTGAGTAAATCATCATGCTTAGCAATCATATCTTCATAGAGATTTGAGACCTCATCAAGAATCGGTTCATCCTTGCTCCCAACATCAGTACTGGTGAGTTCAAGAGTTGAACTGTTTGCATCATCTAGCTCTGGAAGTTCTTCAACCTGCTCCAAGATATCTCTTGAATTGGCTTCATTGATAATCAACAACCACTTAGTACCCAAGAGAGAAAGTTTTGATGTACAATGAATTAATTCATAACAACCTACTGTGTCCTGTAACTGGTGGCATAGGTGAAGTCTAGCAAATCAACAAAAGCAAAAAAATTTATCTCATGAACAATAGCTATATTAAATACTTATTTCCATTTACAAATGCAAGCACTTTCTGGTTAACGGAATTACATTACTAAATTTTACTGTGGAAAACAAACGTTGATCACTACGAAAACGAAAACTTAATACAAATCCAGAATATTTAAAAGCGGAACAAGCTTCCACAAAAACTAAATAAATGATGAGGAAACAGCTCAGTTTTCAGTTTTATAATAAAGGTTCCTCACTGCTTAAATTGAAAATCTGAAGAACACTGCACATCTAGAATTAAGATTATATCCCAACTATAAGATACTAAAAGTATCGCAGCTAAGATAAATCTACATACACATTGAAACTATATAGAAGAAATAAAATTAGGGTTCATCTAACTTACAAATTTTACAGTCCTTAGCAACGAATTTGTGAGGACCCCTTTTACCCTTCAAAGCTCCATTTTTGAACAAAATTCCTTCTTTTGCCTCACAGCTCTCCAAAGCTGGATCCTTTTGAGGTTTCCTAATATTGGAATTGCTTTTGGGTATGTATCGGATCGGTTCAGATTCACTATACCCTTTCCTTGCCCTAAAATTCAAATCAAATCCATGTACAATATATCAGCACCAAATTGCAACTAGAAAGAAGAAGAATTAGCCCCATTTTTGCCATCAATCACTCGATTTTATTGAACATTTACTAAATATAAGAGAAAAGGATGAGATTTTTAATAAAGATTTTGCTGGCTTACAATGAAGAGATGAGGAGACTTCGCGATTGGATCTCGAAAGAGATTTGAAATCCTCTATTTGCTGCGAAAATCGCCATGCTTGAATTTGTATCAGCTTGTAGAATATCTCTACATGGCTTCAAGAAATTGAGAAACCCTAACTTGATCGCTGTCGAGAGAGGGAAATCTAATTAGGGTTTAGATTTGGGAATTAAAAATATAGGACATTTTTCATATTAGCCCTTCGTGGTTTGCCTAATTTAACATTACATCTTTAGATCCTGATATTTTTGTATTTGTCTCTCTAATTGTTTAAATTGCATCAAATTAATTACGGTAGTTTTGAATCATTTATATATTGTAGAGAATGAGGTTAAGGATGTATCATTGAGACATCTTGCAACTTCTATTCCACGAATGATTTAAAACTGTTTTTTGGGTTTTTAAAATTATTTAAACCACGTTGGTCTGCATATTTTGACAAAGTTGCATACAGCTCGGCTCTTTGGTCAAGAAACAACTCTTCAGTACGGTTTCGAGAATTTATTTATAGAAGAGCATGGACACTCACACCTAGACACCTCGAGTATAAAGCAACTAAGGCCAAATTGTTTGGCAACAGGCTCAGTAAACAAATAATTCAATGAGCATATCAAATAAGGATGCACTATTAGAATGGCCGGTTTATTTTCTCTTTTGAAATAACTTCGATCTCTTCTTTGTTATTTCTATTTTACAAAATGATACTTAATTCTAACTCGTTCCCTTCCTCCATTCACACCATGTATTCAAACGGGTACTGATGATGCTCAATATCGGTGATCTCCCAGATCGTGACACGTGGCAGATGACGTGTCCCGAAGCTTGCAAGAAAGAACTAAGAACGGTACGTCGGAAGGATACCCCGGGTCTGCGACCCATTGACGTAGCCGACCTTCTGCGACCGTCCACACCACTCTTATACCCGCCTTACAAACAACCGTTGGCTCGTCTCCGAGCCCCCTGCACAATTGGCCTCATCGGCCCTCTCAGCTCGTCTCCGGGCTATTGCAGAACCAAAATACCCCGGCCTCCCGCTCGTCCGCGAGCCTCCCGCCGAGCTCATCTTCCTCGATCTCATCGACCGACTCACAGCACCGATCACAGGCGCCCTCGCCACGGCTCCGCGAATCTCGCCATGCGCGAGATATCTGCCGGCCACGTCCCGCGTTCTACGCCTTCACGATCCCCATTAACGAGCCTGTCTCGTCATTAATGCGGGATCCCGTCTTTCACTCGCGCGTGACGCCAGGGGCGTAACGGCCGGCGTGATTCTCTCGCCCGCCTGCCCGTTGCCACCACTATATAAACCCCTCTTTCAGACGATCGAAGTAAGTCATTCTTTCCTCACTAGGCCGTTACTCTGCTCAAATATCCGGTATAACTTGATCGTCGGAGGGTCCTCGGTGGCACAACAACCCTGAGACTTTCTTGCAGGTAGCTCGGCCTCAAACACCTCAAACCATTGAGATCCACACGCTTCAGGAGGCAACCTCCTACTCAATCTCAGCCATCCATCATCGCCAACAGCAGATCTACGGAAGGTAACATCTGAAGGAGATCCGACCCTCCATCAGCTGGCACCGTCTGTGGGAAGTTCTTAATTCCACTGAACAAAGTTCACCTTCCGACCTCAACTCAATGGCGAGCGATCGCCGCGACGATCCAAGCACTAGCCGCCGCCTCCCCCACAACGGAGGCGCGGATGAATCTCCTCCCCCGAACGCCATCAACGACCTAGCCGTCCGGATAGATCGACTCGCGTCCGTCGTGGATGCGCTCGTCCGTGTCCAAACGGCAGGGTAAGCTCCCCAGGTCGCCGCTCCCCCACCTCGGGACTGGGACCTATACAGAGGGAGAGAAGACTCTGCTCGCGTCGGCACCGCCGACCACCGCATCGCTGCCTCCCACGGCAGCAGATCTCCCGGGCCAACGTACTCTATGACCTGCTGGGCGCCCCACAGTTCAACACCGAGGTCCGTCGCCATAGCGCATCTTCCCGAGCCCCATCGCGCCCCTGTCCCTCCCAAGGAGGTGTCGGTCAGCTCGCCTGCTCCCAGGCATGACCAGCACCCCCTCCCTCGACGGGGTCGTGCGGACGGGACTCGTCACGACAGCTCAAAGACTATCTCGCCAGGGGACCTAAGGGACCTCATCGAAAGGAACTGGGGCCGCGGCCAGACACAGGTCTCCAACAGCAGAGGCCAAAGATCAGAATGTGCCGAATCGTCGGTTTACCACGGCCGACTCGATGCCCTCGAAAAGAAGATCGAAGGTATGCATCAGGAAGGTCATCATTCGAGCGACGGGGCTAAGTACGCTGCCGACTCGCTCACAAAACCCTTCACCGAGGAGCTGCTCGCCGTCCATGTCTCCTCCCAGAACAAGCCGCTGAAGGTCTCTCTCTTTGACGGTAAGTCTGATCCGAAGGACCATTTTGACGCATTCACCGCAGGAATGAGCTTCCAAGACAGCTCTGACATCGCCCAATGCCGAGCTTTCCCGGCCACTCTCATCCGCTCCGGACGAGACTGGTTTCAAGGACTCGCGCCACGCTCGATCTCAACCATCGACGAGCTGGCCACCCAATTCCTCGGCCACTTCGTCAGGAACATACGGCAGAAACAGACCGTCGACCATCTCTTCACAATCAAGAGCGAAGACAAAGAGACATTCAAAGGGTACGTTACCCGCTTCTACAACTCCCTTCTCGAGGTCCCAGAACATCGGGACGAGACGGTCATTACAGCACTTAGGTATGGTCTTAGGCACAAGGAGTGGTTACGCTCCTTTGCATTAGTGCAACCTAAGACCATGGCCGAGGTAAAGGCCTGGACCGAGCGTGAAATTCAGCTCGAATCCGAGGTGAACGCAAATCTCCCCCGGGCAGAGCAAACTGACCAAAAGAAAAGGTCGAGGGAAGAGAAAAAGTGACTTGAGCAGCCAAAGCCCTACTCCCCGAAGTTTCAGGAGTACACCCCTTTCAACGTCTCCCAGACGGTACTGCTAGAGGAGGCTAAGGGCGAGAGGTTCTTCAAGCTCCCCCCGGTCTCACGCATGGCGGCAAAGCGCACCCAGGACCCCTACAGCGGTTTCCACAGGTCGCAAGGCCACTCCACGGAGAGCTGTAAGCAGCTCCGAGACTACATCGAGGAGGTCATCCGTTCGGGACACCTGGCAGAGTACTTACGAGACAAGCTGCAAGCTGACCGCGAGCAGGAGCAGCGTTCCCTCCCGCGCGAGTTGACAATCGGCCAAATCATGGTCATGTCGGCCGGAGGGGTACATCGAGTACCTACGAGGCTCGGCACCCCATGCCGGTCGTGGAGGCCAACAGCCATCCGAGGAAGAAGGTCAGGGAGACCGAGCCGATCGCTTTTGGCGGCCTTACAACGCAAAAAAGCTCAAACCGTACCAATAAAAAGAACATCTACTAGCGTGTACTTTTTTTACTAAGGCAATGTAAACTTTTCTTAAGATCTTTCCGTTTATATAATAAGAAGGGATCAATAAAATATTGCAAAAAGAAGAGTTTTGTTATTCAAAAGGGTACTATGGGCTCCTCAGCCTCACAGTAAAAGAGGAAGTTACAACAGAGGTGGAACGGGATCAAGGAAGTACTCTTGGTGATACTCAGAGTAGATTTCCGTTAGCCGGGCCCTAGCCGCTACAGCCCACTCCTGTAGACGCTGCACGTAGACCCGGGACGCCACAGAAGCACCCGACGCTCTGCCCTCTGAGCCTTGGCCCACGATGTACCTCATCTTGAAACACTCTAGAATGAGAGCCAAGGATCGGTCGTGCTTGGATTTCGAGATGAGGCCGAACAGGAAGATCGAATGCACCTTGTCGAGCGCCTCGTCCAGAAACTCCTCGGTTAAGGGGTTTTCCAAACCCGGGGACCTCCTCCAGATCGCGTACATCAACATCTGAAGCAGGGATGACCGCCGATGGAGAAGCCGGCCGAAGTGATCTTCGAGGAACTGAACCACTCCTCGGTATCCCTCCTTGGCCAGAGATTGGTCGTACAAGGAGACATCACCAAGGGAGATGATCTCTTCGATCAAATACACACGCCCAATCATCTCAAAAGAAAGCGGTGCCGAAGGAGCTGCCATCTCCTTCCCTATTTATAACCTCAAACAGAATCTTCAAGGACCCGAATTCTCACGCGTACCGGCGCGGATCTTAGGAATTGCAGCAACTACTCCAATGCCACGCCGCCACGTAGCGAAACTGACGCGGCTTCCCGAAATGCTTTGCCTTCCCCCGTACGTTCCTGACACGTGTCGTCCGTGACTATTACCCTTCCCGATGTTCACACGTCGGGAAGGTTGGACGAATCCTTGCGTGACCAGGCAACAACCGTACTCGGTCCGTCCTTAGCAGGCCTCTTACGGCCTCTCCCGCGCTAAGGATCGAAGCCCTTACCAAGAGGCAGCCGGGTCCGCCCTTGCTCGGTTATCCTTGGCTGGTAGTTCCCTACCCCACAACGCCAGGGATCGAAGCCCTCCCCAAGAGGCAGCCGAGCGGCTACCCTGCTCGGCTATCCCTGGCTGGTAGTTCGCTACCCCACGACGCCAAGGATCGAAGCCCTCACCAAGAGGCAACCGGGATCGCCCTTGCTCGGTTATCCCTGGCTGGTAGTTCGCTACCCCACGACGCCAAGGATCGAAGCCCTCACCAAGAGGCAGCCGGGCGTCTACCCTGCTCGGTTATACCTGGCTGGTAGTTCCCTACCCCACAACGCCAGGGATCGAATCCCTCACTAAGAGGCAGCCGAGCGGCTACCCTGCTCGGCTATCCCTGGCTAGTAGTTCGCTACCCCACGACGCCAGGGATCTAAGCCCTCGCCAAGAGGCAACCGGGCAGCAACCCTGCTCGGTCCATCCTTAGCAGGCCTCTTACGGCCCCTCCCGCGCTAAGGATCTGTCACGACCCAAATGGTACGCGACTGTCACTTTAATCATATGAAATCTATAGGACCCCATCTAATTCAAGTAAGCCAAGAAATCCCAGAAATCTAAACCATTTAAAGAAAGAAGTGAAGAAAACATATTTTAAACCAAGAGGTTTTTAAATGACATAAGCCGAATATGAATTTTAAAATGTTAAGTCTTTTCAGAAAATTTCGACAGAGTTTCCTTTATAAATACTGGCCCCAAAATGGGTACAACATGAATAATATATGCACAATGATAAAAGGCATCCCCAAGCGGGAGCTAGCTCTTCGTCAATCGACGGTCACAACCATGCAAGCAATATAATATACAACGCCGAAGGGCGAGAATTAAAACTGAAAAGGAAACTCAAATCAAAATGAAAACTCATAATAATACAACGCGCGACTCTAAGGTCGAAAGAATATACAACTGGTCTCTAAGTCAAATACATATACATGTCTGGTTGATGGAGTTTTATTAGATACAACTAAATATAAATAAATGTACAATGGTGGTCACGATGCAAGTGAACCCACCTACCAAAGCAATCATCCGCAAGGAAAGCAATGTTCCAGCAAAGTCGCAATGAAACCTGTACGGCAAAACCTGCAAGAAACTGTGGCACAACGGGGTTGGGTTGCCAACTCGTGAGTAGAAAACATCACAGAGCAGAAATCGTATGTATGACTAAATCCTAGGTCAAACGATCAGTAATATATATATCCTCAATATGATAAAGTCTGAAGCTTAATAAAAAGGCAAGGATAAACATCTAAACATAAGTGTAATCATATGCTCGTGTCAGTGCCTCAGGTAGCAAAATATCGTAAATATGAGATATGAATGCGGTAAAATGAAAACAGAAGACATCATGAATGAGAAAACTGTTTTCTTAGTATAGTGAGATTTTTGTATAAACATTCAAGTATCATCAATAAAATCATCAGAAAATCAGTGTCAAGTATCGACACAAAATATATATCTCAATATCCCAATATCAAATAAATCTCATATATCCACACAATATGTATGCAACATTCATGAAGGTACTCTATCAGGTACTACTAATACATGAAGCAATAAATGACAATATGTATATGCAACAGTCATGAAAGGTACTCTATCAGGTACTACTAATATATGAAGCAATGCATATAAAATAAATGCGGAGTATGGGATAAAACATGCCAACCACACATCGGGCACATAGGCCCCTCACATCGACCATATAGGCCCCACTCATATCGAGCACATAGGCCCCTCTCATCGACCACATAGGCCCCTCACATCGAGCACATAGGCCCTGAGCATCGACCATATAGGCCCACACATATAATGAATAAATATATTTGCATATATTATTATGATGATATATGATGTCGGTGTGTGTGTGTGTGTGTGTGTGTGTGTGTGTGTGTATCAGCGTCCCATATCACTGACACACACACACACACACACGATGGATATACATATATATATATATATATATCAGCGTCCCATACCACTGATATATATACGCAGGAGTAAAACAATCCAGAAAACATCATATGAAAACCATATCTCAATGCGAAACCCATGAATATAATATATGCAACATGAAACAGTAATATGAGCATATAAGGAAAAATCGCTATTTAACTGCAACAAGTTATAAAATATATTATGCGGTTCCTAAATTCTCCAAATTCATACAACATCATATAAAGGTCAACATGTAAGTATGTAAAGGCATATGTGTAAGCATGTAGGTATACGGGTATGCTACATATCATATGCAAAATGAAATATGAATCAATAACATAAAAGCATGTGTCACGCCCCGCTTTCCGGTATACGGCGAAGGGGACAGGACGAGGCCGCTACATATTTACTGTGAAGTAAATACGTTAAGCGTATCTAAGCAATATAAAGGTAAATACACAAGAGACAAGAGATATAAACTGAACAACAACTTTATTTATTAACATTCTTTTGTACAATGCATGAAAAGTAAATACAACTGAAATAAAAGCGATGCCTAAACAATGGCATAACAGGAAATGAAAAGTACTGAATGGAAAATGTACAATGTCTAGAGCTCGGGGTCTTCACTGAACTGGTCCAAGTTTTCAGCAGTAAGCTCGATCTCTGACGTGTCCATATCACCTGACGACATTCAAAGAAGAAAGAAAGAGATTGTCGTCAGCGAACAGATCGCTCGGTAAGTCCCAAAGAGAAGGGAGAAATAGAATAAACAGAATAAGAAGATAGCTTTTAAAGTTGTATTATATTGTTATAATGTTGTGTTAACGCTGTTGTTTGTAGCTTGGTAGAGAATGATGCCAGTGTATACGAGAGGAGTCTCATTTGACCAGAGACTACGGTGAACTGAATATAGAGTACAAGGCTCCGTTAGAAGGCCCGGAACAACGGCAATTGGATTCATGTTAGGTGTCTTAAATCTTGCAGTCTCGTGCCACTTTTAACACCTTCCGTACCAGTCTACCCCTTAAACCCCGTAGTGTTTTAATTGTATTGTATTGTAAACTGTATAGATTGTATAATTGGATGACTAACCGAAACCATGATATCTGTAACGGATATAACCGTAGAATCATGTAAATAGATATATATCCATAGTTCGGTTCAGTCAAGTTGATAGATTGAATATAGGGAATAATGGATTCATGAATTCATGTTGAATTGTAATATTGTAAATTGTAGATTGTACTTGAATCATATTCAAGTCAGATTATAATGAGACTCAAACTGAGTCAGACAATTAGAAAAGTAAATTGAAGTCCTGATTGTTTTGATGTTATCGGTAACCGCTGCATATGGACGGCAGGATTTGTTTCTTTTTCAAAGACGATTACCGTGTCGATAACACCATTTGCTAATTGTCTACCTTAGATAGGTAAGCACCCACTTCTCCGGCTCCCTAAGGCTCAAGAGATTGGTCCCGCTTAAACCTATGTTTACTAGGGTCCTTAGGGTAATTTATAGAACTTGAGGAGGTTTTATGTAAAAAATACTTTTATATACTTTTCAAAATACACCCCAAGTATTTATTATTCGCCTTTAGAGTTGTATTGAATGCAGATTTTATATTGTTATATTTCTAGTGAAAATATCCTAATTTCATAAATAAAGGTATTTATTTGTAATATTGATTTGTATGGAATTCATGGTATTTTAGTGTAAAATGATTTTTGTGACATTTTTAGAAAAAGTGGAATATTTGTAATAATTCAAAATAGATATTTTTATGTTACATATACATATATTTATATGAAAATAATTTTAGTATATATATAATATTCTAGAAATCTCGTTTTCTTAAGATGTCGTATTTTAAATCTTTCGAGACCGAATGCTCCTTGCGGAGGTCTGCATCTCGCACTACCAAGGCCGAGGATGTGCGATAATCTGCACCATCCCGAACGGGTTCCCCAAATGGGTTGTAGCGGCGCTTTGCAAAGATCTGTATAAATACTAATCATTAAGGAAAAACGGTTTTATTAATTATGGTATTTATTTGTAAAGATGTCGATTTCCCGTATTCTATGTTCTGGGGTCTCCTAAGTCAACTAGACTGCTCCTAACTGGTCCAAAGCGACAAGTTATGAGATAACTCAAATCGCCTCTTCACTGCTAATTGTGTCCAGGTAAGTACAAGTGAAGAAAGGAGGGATCCGCTCACGAATCACCGTGAGACGGGCCTTTTAAAGTTACCTTTCTCACTTGTCTAGCCTAGGCACCACAAAGTCAGGTTTAGATAAACGACTGAATGCTCACAACCTTCCTCTGTCCTAATGAGCGTGACAGTCCTTAATTGGCCGAGTCTAGATATTTTTTTATTAGCTCAAAGGTTATTTATTTGTAAAGATGTCGAAAAAGAAACTATATGGTATTTTAATGAAAAAGTACTGTAAAGGTTACAAATTAAATTGGATTGTCATGAAACTTGTTCAACTTGTTTAATAGTGATTAATAGTCAACATGTAATGGTTTAAGCATAATTTTATTAAAGAAAAGTGAGGTTAAAGGTGGAATTGAAACTATGTGGTATTTTCATGAAAAATGCGGTAAAATGAAATAGCAATCGTTTTGTGATATGAAACTTGATCAATTTGGTTGATTAGTGTTTAATAGTCAACATGAGAGAGTTTAAGCATAATTGTATTAACGGGAAGTTAAGTTTTATAAAGAAACCGAATCGGAAATCGGATTGGTTCCGATTCCGTCGGGTTTTGTAAATCCGTATTTTTAGAAAAGAAAAGAGAGGTAGAAATAGGGACTTATAGGTTTAGGACAACCAGGAGAGGGAGAAGGATCGGGAGGAGTCGCCGGTGCGTCGTTTCGTCGCCGGGAGCTCCTAGAGTCGTCGTCGGAATTTCCGCCGGAGAATTCGCCGGAGCTTCGCCTTTCTGTAATACCCAGACCCTTTTATACCAAAATATGTATTTTGTTACTCTGAAATTCTATTTATTCTTATTTTATTTATTTTATTTATAATTTTATTTATTTTATTTATAAATTTATTTATCCTAAACCAAAAATCCCAAGCCCATTCCTTTATCTTTTTCATAAACTCAATCCCTTTTTAATCCCCCGGCCCGCTTATTTTTCCACAATTAATTTATTTTAATTCCCTCAGCCCATCTCAGCCCGGTCCACATCATTCCCCATTTTCTATTTATTTTTCTTCGGCCCGCTCCCGCTTCAGCCCTCAACCGCACCCGCATCATCTACCCGACCCGCCACCAACAGTGCCTTTCTCCCCCAACGGCTATTTCCTGATTCCCGCGCACGTTTTCTACCGTTGCGCCCACGTCGCCGCCCGACACGCGCCGTGCCTCGCTCGCGAGCGTTACCACGACGCGCGCCCTCGACCTCTCCTCGTTGACACACCTCTCCCTCTCTCTTCCATTTCCTTTCCCGCTCCTCTCTTGAACTCGCGCCCACGCTCGTGATCGCCGGCATCACAGTCGCCACTCACCTTTCCTTCGACCACCATCCACCGAGCTCCTTCTCATGCAACCCTCGACTCCATAGTCGAGCTCGAGGCCCATGGAAGCTCCTTCTTAGCCGAGACACCACCCATCACCGACCCCCTGCAACTTCTCCTCCAACGAGCCCTGCCGCGACCACCTCGCACCACCTCTATCAACGACGCAACCATCTCCTTCTCCTCCTCACACAACCCCACTCCTCTCAAACTCCACCGGAGCCTCGACGCCTCCAGCCACCACCTCTAGCTTCCTCCCTGCCACCGTCGATCACCACCTTCGCCATTGTCGGGGCCTACTCTCTCTCTCCACGCACCCGAGCCGACTCCCGCCTCACCGCCGTTCAACCACCGCCGTCACCCCATCATCATCATCATCACCGTCGCCATCATCTCTCTACCTCTCCCTCTACACTTCTCTCTCTCTCCTTCCCCTCTCTCTGTAATCTCTCCCCCACCCTCTTCCTCTGTTCTCTCTCTCTCTCTCTCTCTCTCTCTTTCTCAGCTCTCATCTCTCTCTCTCCCTGCGTTCTCTCTCTTAATCTCTCTCTCACTCTGTTCTCTCTCTCTCTCTCTGTTCTCTATCTCTCTCCCTCTTGATCTCAATCTCTCTCTGTTCTCTCTCTGACTCTTTCTCTCTCTGATCTCTAATTCCCTCTTTGTCTCTTTTTCTCTCTCTATATCCCCTCTCTGTTTCTCTCTCTCCCTTCTTCTCTCTCCATATTCTATCAAACAACCACCTCACACCCAACCGCAGCTCCTAGCCATCACCCGGGTCCTTTTCGCTGTCGGCCATCGCCTGAGCACGCAGCCGACCCCTACCACTGCCGAGCCATCAAGCTCAAACTCGAGCCGAGGCCAAACCTTTGTCGTTGTTGCCCATGCGTGTCGTGCCCGTGCATACCATCACAGTCATCATCACTGCGGCACCATTGACATATCGTTACCAGGCAAGTATTTTACTTGCTTACATGCTATATACTCAAGTTACAATCTTAGATTACTTAGATCATAAAGTTATAATTTTAGATCAATTAGGTGTCATACCTGTTCGATGTGTGTTCCCAATGAGAATACTTATCAAATTTGGCGGAACTGGATGATTTATATTGGTCCTTGTAGTGATGGATACCTTGTACAAATTTCGCTGGAAAATACGACTATTAACGACTAGAAAGACTACGCCCAAGTTTACCTGTAAAACTGGAATTTTTTTGTACCTGCAAACCGTTAAAATCACCATAAATTATATACATACTGGAATGATGCGTTCGAGGGCTCAAATCGAAGCCGACTCGACGAACTATAACCTTATGAAAGCTTCTAAATATTTCTGTACTTAAACTATAACAATATTTGGATCGGAGAGCGACTCTGGACTTCAGTCCAGAGCGGCTGTGTTTACTGTGTGCTGTCCCGTAATGAGTATTACACTGTTTCCTTAACTCGTAGGTTGCGTAACTCTACTGTTTATTAAAGGTGAATCTGTTATCTAGACAACACAAGTGGTTTCATTCTGTTTCGTTATTATTTGTTATTTAATCTGTAATTTAATAGATCGGGAGGTATAACAGTCCAGAACAAATTCAGAGGTGACATATTAGTGTTAAACAGTGTGTAACTCCTGACGTGCAGATGCGATTGAGGATCCGTCTATTGCGTTGAAAACCTTACTGAAAACCCTAGATTTCATTCAACTGTAGCGTCGCTAAAATCTGATCTCAATTTGAATTAAAATGCGTTGCAAAACGGACTTCCGATTCTGAAACCGGATTTCCAGCCGTGAACGCTTAAAATGAAATGGCTATAATTAGCGATCCTGGAACCCGATTGGCTTGAAACTAAATTCGATGGATAGATAACTGAACATACTATTTATTTCCCTGTTATCGTTTCGCTAAAATGTACACGTTTTATTTATGATAAATATTGCAAGTAGTAGAATACTGATTTATAATATTTTAATCATGCTTTACATACTGTTTACGCATCATATCATACATATGTCACTGCATTGATAACCTAGTGATAACGTGCATTACCAAGTGTTAGGTATTAGTGATGATTGTGGCAAGTACGTTAGTGTTCGTGTATCAGTGAATAAGTGAAAGTGATACGTACTTGTACACAATCAGTGAACCTTATTATTTTATTGCATTGTCGACGTCTGTGGGACGCGTGTACGTGTGACTATAAGTGGTATGGGACACTTATGGAAGCTCTTGCACGGGTGTCCCAGATAAGGCACCAGACACTGCCATTTATCTTAGGTATTAGTCGGGACGTGCTTGATGGAGGTCCTGCCTCTAGTTCTCGCGCAGACTTGTCACAGACCGATTGGTATTTAAGGTTATGGTTAGCGTTTGATGTAGACCACGGGGTGTGGGGTAGTTTGAGTGTGAGTTCAACAGAATCTCGGGAGTCTCATGCCGGCTTATATATTTAGGGAGATATATGGAGATTTACAGGGTACATGATTATTACCGTGATTTACATGTTGGGCCCGTGGTCCCTTGCCCTTGGGTTCTACCCTTGGGTGGAGGACACTCGCGAGTGGTTGACTCTCACACTTAGACTGACGATAGGCTTAGTGACCTGTACAGTGAGACTTAGAGACTGATAGGGATGATAGCATCGATATACATACTTACTGTGTTGACATACGTGGCATATCATTCTACTGCTTTTACTGTTCCGCTGCATTGATTACTGCATGTTCATACCTATACCGTCATTGATTTACTGTTATATATATCTATATTCACTGTTAGAATTGTTACATGAATTTATATATTATATTGCTATTGTGTCGCTCTGACGACCTGAGTATGCATGCTCAGTGTGAGGAGAAGATTTAGCCTGGACCGGGACTACCCGTACATCACGGACATCTTGATTAGCTATCCATGGTTATACCTTTTGTTTCCCATCAGGTCAGTTCTTTATACCGTTTTGTTCCAGTTACTGCATTTCTCATTACCTGCGCATTATTTACTGATTACCATGTAAAGCTAGAAGCCAAAGTGTGACTACGGCAGGATGTATCCTTGACCGTAGGAGCATGGCTGGCCTTGTCAACCCCTCGTATTCCGTATTTTGGGAAGCGGGGCGTGACATGGTTTAGTTGGTATCAGAGCCCAGGTTTTGCTTCGATTGGGATTGCAGTTTTCCGCGTAGAGCTTGACAATCTAAGACATCTCTCAGTCTAGATTGTAAACTTGATATCTTTGATCTATATTCACATTGAGTGTTCTGCTATCCATTCGCTAGGGTTTCAGGTGACTTGGTAAGGTTTCGTGGTTGTAATTGTGAACTACATCACGGTTACACTACCATACTCAGTTTAAGTGACTTAGAATGCTACAGTTGATTTCCACTTGTAATAAATTTCATCACATCTGATATTCTTGAATCTTTGTCCAATCCATATTATATTTTGATTCTTATAGCGTGTGCCTTATATCGTTCTCGAAATTATTGTTCCCAGGATCATGTCTTTCAACGACTCTTCCTCTATCTCCACTCCCCAGAATCAGACCGTTGAGATTCTGAGTGTACTGCAAGGTCTGAAGGAAGCCCAGGAGCGAACGAACGACTTGTTAGCTAAAGGACTAAGTAGGCAGGTGAATCAGGCACCAGCGGGAGTCTCAAATTGTAAAGGGATCCCCGTTAGACGAGGAAAAGAGAAGAAGATGAAGCGCCAATTTGCCTCCCCGCGACAGAAGCAGCAGAAGACCCCAAGTTGTGGGTACTGTATGAGGCCAGGACACCTTCAGAGGGATTGTCGCCGCGCCCAAGGGAAATGTCTGATTTGCGGATCCAGCGGACATCTTATCAACGGTTGCCCAAAAAGGAAAGAGCTACAGGGAGGAGATTCGTCCACACTCCACACTTCTGCCGAGTGATGATTATTGCGTAGTTCGCACTTCAAGGATAAAGCGGACCCAACACAGGATTCAATTCGCATGACGAGGATGCAGCGGTCGAGCAATCAAAGAAGAATTTTCATGTTTTCTAATTTCAGTAATAATGTTATCATCCTCTTATAAATATTTCTTTCCGTTTGAAATCTTATATCCGTCGAACTTTTAGTTGAATGCAATAAAACTTGAATCGTAATATATGTATCATTCTCTTGCTTTCTCCTTATTTATACTATTCATTATCACAGCATTTTAATCCTGATCTTTCAGTTCCTGCCACCGCATATCTTTCTATACTTCGTACACTTAGCTATTTTCTTGAGGTATTCCACTGTCTAATCATGACTCTTTCTTTTCAGACCATGGCCCACCCTGGAGCAGCGCCGCATCTAGATGAGGATGCACAATCATGCGTTTCCTTAGACCGCACGCTGATGAGTTCTGACGATGAGATCAACGGTCCCCAGGTCAATTCCGGAAACAACGATTCAGAGGACGAAGGAGCAGCCGCCCCAGAGTTCAACATGATAGGCGATTCCGACGAAGAGGAAGGAGACACTGAAGAGAACCCGATGGAGTAGATCCCGAGGAAGACCCGATAGAAGACAATCCAGTGGAGGAAAATCCCATGGAAGAAAATCCAGAAGAAGAGAATCATATGGAATCAGACCTCGATGAAGAAGCTCCAGCCGAGGAAAAAGGACCAGAAGATCAAGACCCTGCTGTGGAAGAACTCCCAATGACGGTCCCCGCGAGGCGCTATGGAAATGGACGCCCCTACCTGAGCGCGCGAGCCTACCGCAACCTGCTGAATCTCCACAACCGCGACTGACGGGATTTCTTTTAGATGTTGTCTTCTCGGGCCAAATAAATCTGTGTATAGTTTAGGGCCACATTTCGTCTTTGAGAATGCTTTGTTTAAAATCTTCTGGAATAAAATAAATTGTTGAGTTCGCAAATCTTTCGATCTTCTTAGTTCACTATGTCTTCTACCGAGGTCTGTCTACCCTTACTCCTTACGTTGTCTTAACCCTCATTCAGATTAACCAGTACTATACCCGATCTTCTGGAGACCCACCCTCCATCCTTCGTCTGTGCCCCGCTTGAGATCCTTCTGGGAAGAGGACATTTTTGTGAAACTTCCGAGTTCGCTAACTCTTCAAATTTTGATTCTTATGTTGTACCGACCGTTATCCTCCCCATATTTTTCCCTTAGTAGTCCTTGCTGCTCATTGCCCAATCATTTCAGCTATTTTTCGCGGCGCCCAATCATTTCGGCTATTTATTTTATTTTTACTCGCTGCTTTTTATTGCGAGTTGCCCAATCATTTCGGCTATTTTGCATGCATACATTTTTACTTGTTGATTTTGTTGCAAGTTGCCCCATCATTTCGGCTATTTCGTATGTATGTGTGGCTCGCTAGCTTCTTTACTGCAAGCTTGGAGTTAGACACCGATTTCGGCATCAGCACCGCTACAACTGGGATATTGCCAGGAGCGAATCATCATTTGCCTCTGTCGATGTCGAACAAAGGTGGCTTAGCGAACAGGGTTAGGATCCTGTCGACTAAGGCTTTTGACTTCATGAGCCGTAAGGGTCTCATAAAGATATTTCTCCCTACGAGTCGTGAGGATCTCGTAGGTACGTTTTCTCCTTAGGAATCATGAGGATTCCTAAGTGTGTGGTCTCTTATAAGTCGTAAGGATCTTACAAGAGTGTTTTCTCCATATAAGTCGAGAGGACTTACAAGGGTTGTTCAACATGTAGATATATCCCTAGTCGCGGGTAGGACTTTGTTAGGGAAATGTTTTTTCGCGCCCGTGGATTGTATACAAGGGTCAATACTGAACCGCTTGTAGGGCAAAATCGGAGGTTGTGATGGCTGCTTAAGAACAGGTTCAGATCTCTGTAGCTTAAGACTTTTGAATCTTATGTAAGTGCACGGCGGGGCCCCGGCCGTCAATCCGACGGCCAAATGCGGAAGCGGTGATAAACTTAAATTTTTACTTGAACTAGCAAACCGCCGCGCACTAATACCCGGATCGAACCATTAACTAGTCCTAGCTAACTATAAGATGGGAAAGAGATATACCGACGATCCAAGTCCTCCGGTCTTCTCATCATCGTCCGGATCTCCTGCGGAATGTCCCGTCTCCTCCTCGTCGCCGGAAGTGCACCACATCGCCTACATCGTTTTCGGGCTCCCACCTCAATGCCGAGGCAACTCGGGCACGAAGCCGGCTACTCGACGTGCCCAAGATATGCTGTAGAATGTGTAGTAGAACTTGTGTCTCTTTTTGGGGTTGTGGAATTACCTTTGTGGTGGAGGAAGAAGAACTTGAAGAGAGGTCAAGAAAAATGTGATATACAAAGAATGAGAGTATCATTTTTCTCTCCACCAAAAGAAAAGCCCCCACTCCCTCACTAGTGGCCGGCCATGCTCTCTTGTGGGAATAGGAATGAGAGGAGAGAGTGATGGCATAATACAAGAGAGAGGGAAAAAGAAATCATGAAGGAACAAGATCACAATCACACCCACTCTCAACTACTCACCAACAACCATGATTGCACCAAAACCAATCACTCCAACAAGCTAATGATCACTTCCAAAAGTCATGCCATCATGATAGAAGAAGTCAAGGTCAAAAGAATGGTGCACCATCATGATCCAAGGAAATATGCAAAGACCCCCTCCACAAACACTTATTTGCAACAATGCAAATAAGCCCTCCTCCACCAAACATCGGCCAATGAACGATCAAAGGAAAATTGGCCGAAACGGAAAACAAACTGGCAACTCCAAAAACTGGTCCCGTAATAAATTACAGGAAAACCCCGATACTGTGCATACACACCTGCATTTGTATTCCGACCGAAATACAAATGCAATGAGACAAAATCTACACTGTACTATACTAGGATCCGGCTTAAATCAAAGCCGGCTAGTAATATCCGTTCGATCCTGATCCGTGCAATACCGCACGTATCTGATCGAACCCTGCCATATACCCATACGGCCTATAGTACAAACTGTCCGATCCTGATCCGTGCAATACCGCACGTATCTGATCGGACCTTGCCATATCTCCATATGGCCTCTACAACCTTTCGCCCGAAAGCTGAGTAACTGAAATGTGGGGGACTCTAAAGACTCATCAACACCTTGGTTGTGGATTTAACCACTAGCACGTTAGAGGTATAAGCCAATACATAACGGGCTACCAGGTATTGACCAAAAGGGACGTCTGTGAGCGAACTCAGCCTGACTCCCTACTGAGCCTGTCAGTGACAATATCCGTACAGTCCGGTCCGTTCGTCTATGAGCATCGCATGGCGGGCCTAGGGGGTTGGTAAAAGTCAGACCCCCAAAAGCGGTACAAGTCGTGTCGGAGTGTAGCCCAGAACACCCTGAGATACTACTGGAATACCTACCAGTAAATCTCCTTGCCTCGGCCGAGGGCTTCGTGTAATGGCTCTCCTAGACACAGCGCGACCTCACCCCCAATACCGGGAGAGACGAACCCCTGAAGATACGCTCACTGCCTCCATGTGGCTCGGGACTGTACCCAACTAAAACCTGTTTGCACGACTCCTTTGAGCCGTGGTAGGGTAGTAATCAAAGTACAGTGGGAACTCACACGAGACAAATGACGATCCCCAGGTCGATGAACTAACCTGCACACATGTCACCAGGGAACTGCCATCTGACGTCTGGTATATGACCAACTAGCATGTTCCCGGCGGGTCCTGTCCGGTGTACTCATAACCCAATGAGCACCTGTATACATCTTAGGTGATCCAACTGACACCAGTGGCTTGTGAGACCGGCCACCGCCCCTCGTCGGGGTCTCGACTGTATACACTAGTCTACTATGGAGAATCGATGCCCTGTCTCGAAACTCTCACGACTAGGGACCTTTTAAGGATATGCTTATAGACCCCCAGCTCCCACTTATATGATCGCCCTCATACTGCTGGTGGTCAAGCAAGAATCCTAGGGGCTCTATCAACGTGTAATAGCGACGTGTCAGGTCACTTAAAACAGTACACGATGATAAAGGTAAACCAGATAGCATACTATCATCTCGAGTAAGACTGTCCTACCGGGATAGGTCCTCCATCAATCATTACAATCACGTACCTGTGACCTAATAATTGTCTCTGAGGGCACTATCTCCAACAATCTCCCACTTGCACTCAAGGCTAATTATTGCGATGTCGCATACTCACAGCCCGTGTGATACCGAACACCCAACTCCTCTACTAGTCAGTCTCACAAAGCTCGTTTGCGAAACTATTGCGTTCGAGGAATAGCCTCAGTGAGTGGATCCGCTTTGTTGTCTTTTTCCATGTCTCTCTATATCTCATGTTCGCGGAGAAAACCCATCTCCCGAAATGAGCAATACCTGTCTTAGAATGTGTCTGGATGTCTGATGGGACATAGCTCATAAATGAACTCCAAATCCAAACTTCTTAGACTGTATCGTCAACTGAACTTAATCAGTATCCTGCGCCATGCCACCCTCAGTATTGCCTTGGACCACCTGTCCAAAATACTGCCCCTCATCAGAAGGAAAACTATAGCTCTGACAACCTCCTTGTCGTCCATGTCACCTCGGAAGCCTGGAATGATAACTGTTTCCCGAATGAGGCTGTCGTTATCATATCCCTAGAACATCCACTTATGTTCTAAAACTGCTTCCGACTGTTTCTCCAGGATTGGATTAATGTCAACTTATTGCATCTAGTGCAAGAACAATGTCTGGTGTGGTACTTGACATCTCATGATTGACTCAATTGCCTGAGCAAGTGATCTGCCAATCATGCACATCCCTCTCCCCTTTAGTCTGTAAGATACCTTCAAAGAGGGTGACTCCATCACCTGCAGGTATACTACCGTGCCAGGAGTCGTCCATCCTAAATACTCTTAGAATGCTGTCAAGTACCCTGATTGGGAAACCACCCAAATCTAGATCTAATACCATAGATCCAGTAACCAGTATGTCTGATATAATGTCCAAGTCCTGTGTGGAGAAACCACTGTGTGACGACCAAAGTATAACCGATTGTAGTATAGGAGTTTCCTTTCCTACTCTGTGTATGTCATCCAAATACCAGGATATCACACCCTACTACCTTCTCAACAGATCCATCCCCTATTCTGATGAAGTCAAACCTATGACTGTCACGTCAGAAATAGATGATCTATCTCCGCTACATCTGCTTTAGTCTATAAATAGACATAAGCTACCTGTCCACCAATGCTTCCGCTGCTCCCACTGACTACGACAACCCTCTGGCAGAGTCATATACACGTACACTTCTAAAGCTAGTTTAGAACGACGCTATACTCATCCTCCCGCCGGGTCTCGCAACCTGGAACAACAGCAATGGTAAGTGTGGGTAAACAAGAACTTCCCTGTCACCGTCCTTGAGGCTACCGGAGTACCCCTCGGGTGCCTGAAGTTACCCACCGCATCTACGGAGTGGCCAATGGAATGTCAAACCAGATTGAATCTTTAGGTTCCTTATCAAATTTTCAGTAATCGTTTGTGGTTCTGGAATCACTTCCAGTTCTACCATACTCCCACTACTGTTTTCTGAAAAAAATCCATTTTTATTAAAACTGTGGCGAGTCTAGAACAATATTGCTATTGTTCATCCAGATGGTAGAAAATCAACCCGCGTCATAGCCTGGGTCAACCCACAAACAGCCATTACAGAAACGTGCCTTGAGTTGTCCAGTGTCTGGTTTTAAGCATAAGCCGGACAACTCCCCGTACCTTAACATCGTTAAGATACGAACTGTTCTATATCCCATATAGGACCAGAGGCACTGATTTAATTGAACCAGATCCAAATCATGCAACTGTCTCCAGTGCATGTCAACTAAATGGAAGGAGGCGGATCAGCGTTACTCAACTTAGGAATGCTTCCAATTATGAGTAACCTGAAAGAGAAGCAATTTCTCTTAATCATTACTATCAACTGAATACCATATACAAGTATCTACATCTTCGATCACTTTGAAGAATCCCGATACTTGCTACACCTGGTTCTGTACTCTATTCAAATACCTATAACTTCTCCAAATTCGGACCCTGTGTTTCCACGAAACACCTGTCTAAAAACTAGAGAAGTCATAAGTAAACCGAATATAGAACGAGGACCATCCCCTCTGTCCTGATGGACCCTGGACAACATACAATACTTTGTATAAGTCCCTTGAGTCTGATAACTCATTCACTGTGTGTCGTAGGTTGAAAACTGTACTTATGGTTAAGAAGAATTACACCGCTGTTTAATGCTCCTTACCTAACCATCCACTGATATAGGTAAATGTCGTAGACATAATTTCAAAAAGGTATATCTCACTCTATGAAAATAGACGTACAGATATATCAATTTGAAATTGGTGCATAACTGCGGATATTCAAAACCAAATATTTGCCAACCGGCAAACAGCCCAGGTGATTTCCTCAAATATCACCGATTACAACGAATCCCGATATAATGAGGATAATCACCCAATTCCCAATAACTTACTCCCACTCATCATCTGTAAAACCATACAGATGTGAGAATCGTACCTGGTAAATACATACCCTGGAGTAAGTATCTAATCGGGAAATCAGTTTTCTTTTAACAGTACACAGTGAAACTGAAACATTGAAATGTTTCGATGGGGTATCCTGGTATTCCTAGTAATGCCTCTTCCAGATTCACGATTGTAACCGTATAATTCTTTGCCACCTCTCCAAATCCCTTCATATGTCTTTAGTCTTTACCTTCTGTACACCCCTTTAGGCCAAATGGTTTTCTTCCTTCCCTACCGTTCGGCACCAGCCTATGGTTTGGAAGAAGACTATCCAATAAGCGTAATGGGTGTACTGTCCCAATCCTAGGAACACTCGCAATGAGAGAGGGTGAAGATAAAAGACAACCGAATAAACCTTATTCCTATTTCTCCTGGACCAGAATCCATCCCCGAGCTGGAACAAGTTCCTTTCGAGTTCGTATATAACCATACGATGGAGTATCCAATAAACTGTGGATCTTCGTAGTGATACGGAGTGTCCTGGAGAAATACAAAGGTGATTTTAGGATTGGCGAAGGAATACTTGGTTTGGTCGTGAATATCAGTTGCAATTTACTTTGCCCTCTTACTAATCCCTTGCTTTGTCTTAACTTAATACCTTCTGTACACCATCGTTAGGCTAATTGGTTTTCTTCATTCCTTACCGGTCGGCACCGGCCTAAGGTTTGGAAGAAGACAATCCAATTTGCGTAATAGGTGTACTACCCCTAAACCAAGGAGTACTCGTAATCTGAGAGAGGGTAAAAGGAAAAGACAACTGAATAATCCTATCCGTTTTCTCCAGAACCGGAAACCATCCTCGAATAAATCCCTTCGAGTTCGTATCTAACCATACGATGGTTTTGTCCAATGGAAGTGGACGTTCGTAGTAATACGGGGTGTCCTGGAGAAAAGGGTAAAAGTAGGAGTGGCAATGAGGTTTGCAACTCTGACAATCCAAAAGCCAGTGTTAAGAAGGTTCGGTCAACTTGGTCACTGAGTCATAGTCTTAGGGTCGGGTCAAATGGTCGCTGCCAGAGAGAGAGAAAAGAAACACTCAGCGTGCACTCTAACCTAGATCAGAATGGTTACCAATTTATCTAATCTGGAAACCTCCCACTGTACCTCAAATTCTCCTCCAAACCTGAAAGAAGAATTAGTCGGAGTCACCCGAGGAGTAAACTAACTCATCAGTGGGAATCAGGATCCAACTATCATCGCATGACAACGTGACGGAATCCGCTCACGGTATCACACTCCAGAAGGTATGCGCATGTCTGGCAAGTTTCAGTTCTTTTGAAACTCCCGATGTGATTTCTGCCCCATGCTCTTATGACCTTGACTTTGGCCAACATATCATAAGTCACATGTCAAGTTCTACCCGTCATTCTCCAGGTTAATTTGAATCCACCCGTACATACCCTTGACTTTGGCCAACATGGCAGTACGACTGTCCCAAACCAACGCATCTATCTATGCTGCATATGAATAACCAACAGCTACCAAACACTGTGCCTTGACTTTGGCCAACATACACAGCTTGAATACTATTGACTATCCATATGAAACGACGGAGGGCTACGAATGGTTTCTGGCGAAAACCTTTAACGTAATGAACTTGATATTGTTGAAGGAACGGATAGCTTTTTGAAAATATAGTGACGAAAACCGTTGCTAAAGAGGTCACTCCCGGTGAAGGGATCTCGGCTCTTTCCCCGTAGAATGAGGTGCAGGATATTCCAACTGAATACCACGGTGCAAAGCAAAAGTAATCGGCTATAGTGAAGTTAATGCCCTGACGCAAACTTCTGTCCAAGGGGTCACTCCCGGTGAAGGGATCTCGGCCCTTGCCTCGTCGACTGAGGAGCAGGATATTCCAACTGAATATCACGATACAAAATAAAAATGAACGTCCTTGCAATAACAGCTTTTTGAAAAGTGTTCCAACAACATCAGATTAGGTTTGTTTTAACTTGCATTGATCCGAATCAATGCAGTCCCATCAATTGATCACACCACAAAGAACGAAAATATACTGATGTACGTATATGCCATCCGCATTCGCCACTGGGTCCCGTCATTACCCGTTAGGTTAGCTAACTAACGACAGAGCGGGGACTGGACTAGCGCGGATGTAAAACATATACAACATCTACTAATATATATACCAATATATTATATTTCGCTCAAGGCGTGAATAAAAATGCAACATCACAGAAATGTACAGCATTACAGAAACAATACAGATATCTGGGATCCCCGGGTTTCACAGAGCCACTACTGAAACCCGACGTTCCCCTGGTCGTGTGGATAGCCTGTGCAATGAAATCCTAGACCCCTACGGGCGCGGCAAGTTACCCGCCAAAACCTGAAGCGAGGCAGCCCCCTTCAGCTCCGTGAATGGACCACCCAGCTGTTAGTGTTTATGCCCTAGAAGGCCATTACTGTATCATACTAGCTTGTATATTACTTAATGGAAGCTTGGGATATTCATATGTATATAACAGTCTTGCTAAACATGGTAGTATGCTACTTGGTTTTTCTATCTTAATATGTGAGTGTACGTATTGATAGAGCTCTTAGGATCTTGCTTGTCTACCAGCGTTGTGATGGCAGTCACACTAGTGGGGGCTGGGTAGTCTACAAGCACATCCTTATTCAGGTCCCTGGTCATTGGATTATCGAGACAGAGCATCGATACTCCGGAGTAGACTAGTGTGTACGCTTCTCATCCCAGTTGGGGAGATGGTCTGTCCCACAGCCGTCAGTACGTCGTACTGGAGATAGTATGCAGGTGCTCGTTAGGTTACGGGTACACCGGACAGGACTCACGGGGAACTGTTGGTTGGTTTGATACCAGTCGTCAGTGAGCAGTTCCCAGGTGACATGAGTACAGCGTAGTCCGCAGACTTGACACTGCTACTTCGCCTCGAGTGTGTCCCACTGTTCTTAGATTGCTACCCTACCACGGCTCAAAGGAGTCGTGCAAACAGGTAGCAGTTGGGTGCAGTCCCGAGCACTTGGAGGCAGTGGCGGTTAGACAGGATTCGTCCCTCCCGGTATTGGGAGTAGATATCGTGCTGTGTCAGAGAGCCATCACGCAAAGTCCCTGGCCAGGGCAAGCGAGATTTACTGGTAGGTTCCAGTAGTTTCTCAGGGTGTAATGGGCTTCACTCCGACACGACTTATACCGCTATTAGGGGACTGACGCTTGCCGCCCCCCTAGGCCCGATATGCGATAGTCTTGGACGAACGGACCGGACTGTATGGAGATTGTCACATCAGACTCAGTAGGAGTTCGGATGGGTTTCCTCATCGGCCTTCTTAATCGACAACTACCTGGGGACCGTTACGTACAGCTAGTGCCGCTTGCGGTCTGTGGTTAAACCCACTGCCGGCGTAGTAGTCGAGTCTCTAGAGTCCCACACAGAGAGTTTCCTACTCCAGGCGAAACGATATAGAGGTTGCATGGTTTTGCGACAAAGGGTTCGGACGCATACGTGCGTTTACGCACGTACGACTTTCGGACAGTTTTTACCAGTCGGCTTTGGTTTAAGCCAGTTACTGGTATCCGGTTATTGGATTTTTACAGTCTAAAGTTTTTCCGTATTTTTGCGGATCGGAGGGGCGTTCTCGTAATTGTTCGAGAAGCTTCTAGAAGACGGTGACTAAGGAGGGTTATGTGTCATATTCATTGAATGAGGTTATGAGTCATGGTGGTGATTCATTCATTTCATTAATGCACATTTATTGCTTAATGACTCATGCTAATGAATCACCACTAGATATTTTATGAAGCATGATTTATCATCACTCTTTATTCTTTTTCTTATTATTAGAAAATGCTTCATATATGATATGATACTCATAAACTTATCTCATAATATTATTCACATTCTCTCTCCTCAAGCTCTCTCTCTTCAAAAGACTAATCCTCACCCTCATGTGTTGAGATCTAGGATTAGTAAGACTAATCAATCCATAACCATCTCTATATTACACCTAGCTTCTTTGATTAGCAATCCAAGAAGGTTAGTTGCCTCAAGCTTAGAGGTTTAGCTTGGAGTTTTGCTCTCGGGTGGATCGTCTACTACCTAGAGAAGGCCGAGGAGAACAAGGAGATCGTAAAGACGAAGGACTAGTATCGATAGGTATAATCCCTTAACACTATAGTTTAGTATAGCTATGTGTTCGGTTATTAGTTGTTTAGCTTCGATTTAAGCGGTTAGTCGATGTTCGTTCTTTAAACTTGATCGTTTTTGAAAATTCCGCCTCCCCACAAGTACTGGGGTGTACTACATCGACTTACAGTGGTATCAGAGCCTCGCTAAACACTAAATAACTTGATTGCAAATTTGTACGAATTTCGAACGGAAAAACGAAGCCGGAAAACCCTAAAAGTTACAAGTTTCTGTCGAATTTAAAATGATGTCCTAAAATTGTTCAGGTGATCTCAGAAAGCTTGTAAAGGGTCCAGAAGAACACCCAAGAAATTAGAGCCCATGAATCGGCTAAAGCGCCGCGGAAGGGCGGCGGATCGCACCGATCCGCCGCGCTTCCGCGGCCGAGTTGCCGAGTCATGGACTCGTATTTCTTGTGTGGGTCCTCTCGGGTATTTGGGGTTCTCTGGAATATTTAATATTTGCTCAGGTTACTGTTTAACAGAGCAGATTTTGGAGCAATATTGATGTTGTTTAATCGATCGAAATTGTACAGTATTTGCATATTGGATTATATCTGTGATTGTTTAATGTGTTCGTAAACCTCCCCTAACTGCTAGTATGTCGGTTGGCAAGGGCTTGCACATTTCTGTAATGGTTATATCTGTTTGTGCATATAAACTGTATTGGACTGTTGTGGTGTATAGCCGGGGTTTGCAATGGGTTATTGTTTAATTCATTTGTTGTAAATGTAATTTGTTGTAATATTATTTTTGCGGGGCACTTCCAGGTTGCGGTTGTAGCCACCGTTGTATTATTTCATTTTACTGTTTTTGCTCCTAGGACTGACCCAAGGTGGGGTACACAAACTGCCGGGCGGGTAGTTTGCTGTACCCGTAGGGGTCGAGGGTGGGGTATCGGCTATTCATCACAACTGTGTAATCTGTCTTTTCTTGCAGGCTCGAAAGAAATACAGATTGCTTGCAAATCCAATATTGTTTATCTGTGTTCTGGAATGAATATCATTGCGTCAGACGAATGTAAAATATCTATATATATTGTAGCTATTTAGACGTCACTTATGTTTTACACCCGCGCTAGCCCAGCCCCCGCTCTGTCGTTAGTTAAGTAACCTAACGGGTGATGACGGGACCCAGTGGCGAATGCGGATGGCATAAGAGGACGTTGTATTTTCGTTGTTTTCTGCAATGATAGGTTAATGATGGGACGCATTATCTATAATGCAAAGTAAAACAAACCAAAGTTTAAATCGTTGGAACAATTTAAAAGAAACCACTCGGTTATTTTAAAACAGATATTTTTAAATGCGGAGCTTTAACCACTCCTTTTAAAAGCTATCAGGTTCCTTCGATTATATCAAGTTCACTACGTTCATGGTTTCGCCAAAACCATTCGTAGCCCTCCGTCATTTCATTTGGACATTCAGTAGTATTCAAGCTATGCATTTTGGCCAAAGTCAAGGCATAGTGTTTGGTAGCTGCTGGGTTTTCATTTGTTGCATAAGATAGATGAGTTGGTTTGGGACAGTCGTATTACCATTTGACCAAAGTCAGGGGTATATACGGATGGGTTCAAATTGACAAGATAATGACGGGTAGAACTTGACATGTGACTTATGACATTTTGACCAAAGCCAAGGTCATAAGAGCATGGGGCAAAAACTTATATCGGGAATTTCTAAAGAAACTGAAATTTGCAAAGAGATGCATACCATTTGGAGTTTGATGAATGTTGGTAGGATTCCTTCAACATTATCATACGATGATATTTGGATCCCGATCCTACTGTGAGTATATGCTACTTATCAGGATATTCGTCACTTAACGATCAATGCTATAAACCTAGTAGGTGTCCAGAAAGGTGTCAGCGGGGTTACGCCCCCAGAGAAAAGAGGTTATTTAATTAAGGAACTTCGCGAAAGCGTTGGAAAACCTCCCTCGAAGTATCGACACTGGCCTGGCTGAACGGTTAAGCAAGTATTGTACGGTGAGAATAGTCCTGGCTAATTCTTCTTTTATGGTTTGAGGAAGGATTCGAGAAACAGTGGGAGCCATCCAGTTTAGATAAACTAAAAACCACTCTAAACTTGCAAGAGTATCATGCTAAAGTGTTTTCTTCTCTCTCTCCTAATTGCAGCGACCCTGAAAATGACTGGACTTAAGTTACTTTTAGAAAAGAATATACTGACGGGGCCAAACTATAAAGATTGGCTGCGGAATGTCAAAATGGCTTTGACCTATGACAAACTGGGGTACGTCCTCACCGCTACGGCACCTGCTGTCCCTGGTCCCAAATCCAGCAATGCGGATAAGGAAATCCGCAAAACCTGGGATTTAGATTGTGCGAGAGCCAAGTGCATCGTGCTTGCCTCGATGAACAATGAACATCAGAGGAGGCACGAGGATATGTCTCTAGATGGCATATTTCTCCATACAAAGGAACTTTATGGAGAGCAATCTCGTATAGCAAGATACGAGACCTCTAAGAAATTATTTCGAGCGAGGTTGGCTGTCGGGTCATCGGTAGGTGAACATGTCCTACAGATGATCGGCTATATTGAGGAGCTCGCAGACCTTGGGACGACTTTGGATAATGAGCTCTATACAGACCTTATTCTCCAGTCCCTTCCTCCCACCTACGCCCAGTTTATCCTCAACTTCAATCTTCAAGGAAAAGAAGATGAACTTGCGGAACTCCTGAACATGTTAAGGAGTGCAGAGGGCACCTTGCAGAAGGCAAGGGAAACACCCGCTATGTTTGTTGGCGGTACATCTTCTTCCGGGTCCAAGGCTAGGGCCAAAGGAAGGAAGAAGAAGGCCGCACCCAAACCTAGAGGAGGTGTTAGTAAGGTGAGAGGGAAGGGAAAGAAAAAGACTGCAGTACCGATAGTTGGCCAGGATGAGTGCTTCCATTGTCACAGGAAAGGGCACTGGAAGAAGGATTGCAAGGCGTGGAACGCCAAGAACCAGGAACCGAAGCAAGCTGTGGCTTCGACTTCAGGTGTGTTTGTAATTGAGAATTGTCTGTCAATCAACTCTACTTCCTGGGTATTGGATACCGGATCAGGATCTCATATTTGCAATTCATTGCAGGCACTGAGAAACCGTAGAGTGCTGAAGGAAGGTGATATGATCCTCAGGGTTGCTAACGGAGCTAGCGTGGGAGCTGCGTCCGTCGGGGATTATCACCTAGGATTAACGAGTGGACATATTTTGGTTTTGCATAACTGTTATTTTGTACCAAGCTTAACGTGTAATATCATATCAGTTTCCTTGTTATCAAATAAAGGTTATGATTTCACGTTTGTAAGAGATGTTGTTAACATCCACCTTAATCATGGTTTGATTGGGTCCGGTACTCTAAATAACGGCATATATGTTCTAAACCAACTCCAAATTTTCAATGTCCAGAACACACTAAAAAGAAAGTCTCCAGATTTAAATAAAGCTTTCTTATGGCATTGTAGACTGGGTCACATCAATGAGAGAAGGTTGACTAAGTTGCATAGAGAAGGATATTTGGACACGTTCGAATATCAATCTTATGACACTTGTCAATCCTGTCTCAAAGGAAAGATGACAAAGACTCCATTTACTGGACAAGGAGTAAGAGCGAGCGAGCTCTTAGGACTCATACACAGTGATGTATGCGGTCCAATGTCTACACATGCGAGAGGTGGTTATTCCTACTTCATTACTTTCACGGATGATTACTCAAGATACGGATTCATTTATCTTATGAAACATAAATCCGAGGCTTTTGAGAAATTCCAAGAGTATAAGAATGAAGTAGAAAACCAAACCGGCAAAAGTATTAAGACACTAAGATCTGATCGAGGTGGAGAATACTTAAGTGCCGAGTTCCTAAGTTACCTAAAAGAGAAAGGAATTCTTTCTCAGCTTACTCCTCCATACACACCACAGCATAACGGTGTATCGGAGAGACGGAATCGAACCCTATTGGATATGGTACGATCCATGATGAGTAATGCTGAGTTACCGCGATCTTTCTGGGGTTATGCGCTAGAGTCAGCGGCATATCTTCTGAACAGGGCTCCTACCAAGACTGTGCCTACCACTCCATATCAGATGTGGACTGGGAAGAAACCCCATCTTCAGCATATGAAGATTTGGGGATGTCCAGCTTTTGTTAAAAAGCAGCATGTGGACAAGCTCGAGGCACGATCAGTAAAATGTATGTTTGTGGGATATCCAAAGAACTCCAAGGGATATTATTTCTATTACGCAGAGGAACAAAAGGTTTTTGTTTCTCGTAATGCCCATTTTCTGGAAAATCAGTTTTTAGAAAAAGAAATAAGTGGGAGCGAAATAGAACTGGAAGAAATTCCAGAACCACAAACTGCTACTGAAAGTTTGGTAGAACCAGAGGTTCAAGAAGAACAGAACATTCCCGCACCCCTCCGCAGGAGTAGTAGGCCGTCTCATCCGCCTGAGAGATACTACGGTTTTCTCATAGATGGGGATAGAGAGGATTGCATCATAGATGATGATGAACCTACTGACTTCCGGCAGGCCATCCAGAGCGGCGACTCGGTACGATGGCTAGATGCAATGCGGACCGAAATGGAGTCCATGTACACCAACAAAGTATGGACTTTGGACTTTGCTCCAGATGGGGTAAAACCCATAGGATGCAAATGGATCTTCAAGAAAAAGATTGGTGTAGATGGACAGGTGGAAACCTATAAGGCTAGACTTGTTGCAAAGGGTTTTCGTCAAAGACCTGGTTTGGACTATGACGAAACTTTTTCTCCAGTGGCTATGCTCAAATCCATTCGGGTCCTTCTTGCTATTGCTGCCTTCCATGATTATGAAATCTGGCAGATGGACGTAAAAACGGCTTTTCTGAATGGAAATTTAGAAGAGAGCGTCTATATGGATCAGCCAGAGGGTTTCAATCAGAGTGGGAGCAGCGGGAAAGTATGCAAGCTGCTTAAGTCTATTTATGGACTAAAGCAGGCATCGCGGAGTTGGAACATCTGTTTTGATGAGACAGTCAAAGAATATGACTTTATCAAAAATCCAGATGAACCGTGCATATATAGTAAAGTTGTGGCCAGAAGTGTCGTATTCCTCGTCTTGTACGTGGATGACATTCTATTGATAGGAAATGACGTTCCTATGCTACAATCTGTCAAAGGATTCTTGTCACACAGATTCTCCATGAAAGACCTGGGTGATGCCTCGTACATTCTGGGGATCCGGATCTATCGTGATAGATCCAAGAGGATGTTGGGACTTTCACAGTCCAGGTATATCGACACTGTACTGAAAAGATTCAGTATGGAAGATTCTAAGCGCGGTAATCTACCGGCTTGTCACGGAATCACCCTCTCCAAAGAGATGTCTCCCAAGACTGATTTGGAAAGGGAACGCATGTCTATTATACCCTACGCTTCTGCGGTAGGCTCTATAATGTATGCGATGTTGTGTACCAGACCAGATGTAGCTTACGCACTGAGCGTGGTAAGCCGGTATCAGTCAGACCCAGGGGAGAAACACTGGATAGCAGTAAAGAACATTCTCAAGTACCTGAGGAGGACTAAGGAGATGTTCTTGGTTTACGGCGGAAAAGACCTCAGGTTGGAGGCCTTTGCTGATTCCGGCTTCCAGAGTGATAAGGACGATTCCAAGTCCATGTCGGGTTATGTCTTTACCCTCAATGGAGGGGCGGTGTGCTGGAAGAGCTCCAAGCAGGACACCGTTGCCGACTCGACGATGGAAGCGGAGTATATAGCTGCTTGCGATGCCGCAAAAGAAGCAGTCTGGATGAAGAAGTTCCTAACAGAACTTCAGGTGGTTCCTACCATAGTTGATCCAATACCTCTGTATTGCGACAACAACGGAGCTATAGCTTTAGCGAAGGAACCAAGGTCCCATCAGAAGTCCAGACACATCTTAAGGCGGTATCACCTGATCAGGGAGATCATTGATCGTCAGGAGATCGAGGTTCGGAGAGTTGCTACTGAAGAGAACATTGCTGATCCATTCACGAAGGCCCTTCCTCAGATTCAGTTCGAGAGGCTACTCGAGATCATTGGTCTACGATATGCCAGTACATGGCCCTAGTGCAAGTGGGAGATTGTTAGTGTTTATGCCCTAGAAGGCCATTACTGTATCATACTAGCTTGTATATTACTTAATGGAAGCTTGGGATATTCACATGTATATAACAGTCTTGCTAAACATGGTAGTATGCTACTTGGTTTTTCTATCTTAATATGTGAGTGTACGTATTGATAGAGCTCTTAGGATCTTGCTTGTCTACCAGCGTTGTGATGGCAGTCACACTAGTGGGGGCTGGGTAGTCTACAAGCACATCCTTATTCAGGTCCCTGGTCGTTGGATTATCGAGACAGAGCATCGATACTCCGGAGTAGACTAGTGTGTACGCTTCTCATCCCAGTTGGGGAGATGGTCTGTCCCACAGCCGTCAGTACGTCGTACTGGAGATAGTATGCAGGTGCTCGTTAGGTTACGGGTACACCGGACAGGACTCACGGGGAACTGTTGGTTGGTTTCATACCAGTCGTCAGTGAGCAGTTCCCAGGTGACATGAGTACAGCGTAGTCCGCAGACTTGACACTGCTACTTCGCCTCGAGTGTGTCCCACTGTTCTTAGATTGCTACCCTACCACGGCTCAAAGGAGTCGTGCAAACAGGTAGCAGTTGGGTGCAGTCCCGAGCACTTGGAGGCAGTGGCGGTTAGACAGGATTCGTCCCTCCCGGTATTGGGAGTAGATATCGTGCTGTGTCAGAGAGCCATTACGCAAAGTCCCTGGCCAGGGCAAGCGAGATTTACTGGTAGGTTCCAGTAGTTTCTCAGGGTGTAATGGGCTTCACTCCGACACGACTTATACCGCTATTAGGGGACTGACGCTTGCCGCCCCCCTAGGCCCGATATGCGATAGTCTTGGACGAACGGACCGGACTGTATGGAGATTGTCACATCAGACTCAGTAGGAGTTCGGATGGGTTTCCTCATCGGCCTTCTTAATCGACAACTACCTGGGGACCGTTACGTACAGCTAGTGCCGCTTGCGGTCTGTGGTTAAACCCACTGCCGGCGTAGTAGTCGAGTCTCTAGAGTCCCACACAGAGAGTTTCCTACTCCAGGCGAAACGATATAGAGGTTGCATGGTTTTGCGACAAAGGGTTCGGACGCATACGTGCGTTTACGCACGTACGACTTTCGGACAGTTTTTACCAGTCGGCTTTGGTTTAAGCCAGTTACTGGTATCCGGTTATTGGATTTTTACAGTCTAAAGTTTTTCCGTATTTTTGCGGATCGGAGGGGCGTTCTCGTAATTGTTCGAGAAGCTTCTAGAAGACGGTGACTAAGGAGGGTTATGTGTCATATTCATTGAATGAGGTTATGAGTCATGGTGGTGATTCATTCATTTCATTAATGCACATTTATTGCTTAATGACTCATGCTAATGAATCACCACTAGATATTTTATGAAGCATGATTTATCATCACTCTTTATTCTTTTTCTTATTATTAGAAAATGCTTCATATATGATATGATACTCATAAACTTATCTCATAATATTATTCACATTCTCTCTCCTCAAGCTCTCTCTCTTCAAAAGACTAATCCTCACCCTCATGTGTTGAGATCTAGGATTAGTAAGACCAATCAATCCATAACCATCTCTATATTACACCTAGCTTCTTTGATTAGCAATCCAAGAAGGTTAGTTGCCTCAAGCTTAGAGGTTTAGCTTGGAGTTTTGCTCTCGGATGGATCGTCTACTACCTAGAGAAGGCCGAGGAGAACAAGGAGATCGTAAAGACGAAGGACTAGTATCGATAGGTATAATCCCTTAACACTATAGTTTAGTATAGCTATGTGTTCGGTTATTAGTTGTTTAGCTTCGATTTAAGCGGTTAGTCGATGTTCGTTCTTTAAACTTGATCGTTTTTGAAAATTCCGCCTCCCCACAAGTACTGGGGTGTACTACATCGACTTACACCAGCACTTCACGGAATCCGGTAACTTGGGCACCCCTCCTGGGTCAACCTGTACCCCCTACGAGTGCGGCGAATAGCCCGCCAATCCTAGAGCGAAGCCCCCTCCATCCCAATGCCATGAGATGCGGGCTTGTTGCCCTCTAGAACCCGGCTATCCGTGCACCCCTCCGCGGGGCAATCCTAGTACAGAAAGTAAAATATACATACAACGGGTACATCGACCGCAACCTGGCCGTGCCCCAAAATAATAATACAAACAGGCAGTGACGGCAGTCCACATGTCGGACGCTCGCCCCGCAATATCAAATGTACATAATACAACCACAACTGTACTAGCATTGCATCCAGGCTATCCCCACGACCGATCCGCAACATCACAGTAAAAACAGAATATCAACGTGAAAGTCACGTTCGCAAATCCGTCTAACCGGGCTATAGCAGTTAGACCGGATTTACCGATCGAGTGACATTCACGGTCGCAGATATAATGTAAATACTGTGAAAAATGTGTTTAAAATATCCGACCGATCAAATTTTAACAAGTGGGCCCCAAAACAATACTGTAGCAGTTAAAGAAATTATGGGCCCAAAATTAATGTTCCAAAACCCCTAAAATAAGCCCAGAGGCCCACTGGAAGAATCCGACCCATTGAACCTTTCATTCTGCGGCGGAACCGCGGCCCCAGGTGGGTATTGGCCGCTGTTCCGCGCTCTGACTGAAAAGTCAACGGCTCGAATTTTCCCAGAAGTCTTATGTCATCCTGTACAGTACTTTTATACAACCTGAAAAATTTTTGGGGACCAAAAAATTTCAACAGAAAACTGTCGTGAGCAAATACGGGTTTTTGGACATTTCGATCGATCGGAACTGAAAAACACATTACACAAAGCTAGACTAAGTTAATGGGGAGGCTCTGATACCACTGTAAGTGCACGGCGGGGCCCCGGCCGTCAATCCGACGGCCAAATGCGGAAGCGGTGATAAACTTAAATTTTTACTTGAACTGGCAAACCGCCGCGCACTAATACCCGGATCGAACCATTAACTAGTCCTAGCTAACTATAAGATGGGAAAGAGATATACCGACGATCCAAGTCCTCCGGTCTTCTCATCATCGTCCGGATCTCCTGCGGAATGTCCCGTCTTCTCCTCGTCGCCGGAAGTGCACCACATCGCCTACATCGTTTACGGGCTCCCACCTCAATGCCGAGGCAACTCGGGCACGAAGCCGACTACTCGACGTGCCCAAGATATGCTGTAGAATGTGTAGTAGAACTTGTGTCTCTTTTTGGGGTTGTGGAATTGCCTTTGTGGTGGAGGAAGAAGAACTTGAAAAGAGGTCAAGAAAAATGTGATATACAAAGAATGAGAGTATCATTTTTCTCTCCACCAAAAGAAAAGCCCCCACTCCCTCACTAGTGGCCGGCCATGCTCTCTTGTGGGAATAGGAATGAGAGGAGAGAGTGATGGCATAATACAAGAGAGAGGGAAAAAGAAATCATGAAGGAACAAGATCACAATCACACCCACTCTCAACTACTCACCAACAACCATGATTGCACCAAAACCAATCACTCCAACAAGCTAATGATCACTTCCAAAAGTCATGCCATCATGATAGAAGAAGTCAAGGTCAAAAGAATGGTGCACCATCATGATCCAAGGAAATATGCAAAGACCCCCTCCACAAACACTTATTTGCAACAATGCAAATAAGCCCTCCTCCACCAAACATCGGCCAATGAACGATCAAAGGAAAATTGGCCGAAACGGAAAACAAACTGGCAACTCCAAAAACTGGTCCCGTAATAAATTACAGGAAAACCCCGATACTGTGCATACACACCTGCATTTGTATTCCGACCGAAATACAAATGCAATGAGACAAAATCTACACTGTACTATACTAGGATCCGGCTTAAATCAAAGCCGGCTAGTAATATCCGTTCGATCCTGATCCGTGCAATACCGCACGTATCTGATCGAACCCTGCCATATACCCATACGGCCTATAGTACAAACTGTCCGATCCTGATCCGTGCAATACCGCACGTATCTGATCGGACCTTGCCATATCTCCATACGGCCTCTACAACCTTTCGCCCGAAAGCTGAGTAACTGAAATGTGGGGGACTCTAAAGACTCATCAACACCTTGGTAGTGGATTTAACCACTAGCACGTTAGAGGTATAAGCCAATACATAATGGGCTACCAGGTATTGACCAAAAGGGACGTCTGTGAGCGAACTCAGCCTGACTCCCTACTGAGCCTGTCAGTGACAATATCCGTACAGTCCGGTCCGTTCGTCTATGAGCATCGCATGGCGGGCCTAGGGGGTTGGTAAAAGTCAGACCCCCAAAAGCGGTACAAGTCGTGTCGGAGTGTAGCCCAGAACACCCTGAGATACTACTGGAATACCTACCAGTAAATCTCCTTGTCTCGGCCGAGGGCTTCGTGTAATGGCTCTCCTAGACACAGCGCGACCTCACCCCCAATACCAGGAGAGACGAACCCCTGAAGATACGCTCACTGCCTCCATGTGGCTCGGGACTGTACCCAACTAAAACCTGTTTGCACGACTCCTTTGAGCCGTGGTAGGATAGTAATCAAAGTACAGTGGGAACTCACACGAGACAAATGACGATCCCCAGGTCGATGAACTAACCTGCACACATGTCACCAGGGAACTGCCATCTGACGTCTGGTATATGACCAACTAGCATGTTCCCGGCGGGTCCTGTCCGGTGTACTCATAACCCAATGAGCACCTGTATACATCTTAGGTGATCCAACTGACACCAGTGGCTTGTGAGACCGGCCACCGCCCCTCGTCGGGGTCTCGACTGTATACACTAGTCTACTATGGAGAATCGATGCCCTGTCTCGAAACTCTCACGACTAGGGACCTTTTAAGGATATGCTTATAGACCCCCAGCTCCCACTTATATGATCGCCCTCATACTGCTGGTGGTCAAGCAAGAATCCTAGGGGCTCTATCAACGTGTAATAGCGACGTGTCAGGTCACTTAAAACAGTACACGATGATAAAGGTAAACCAGATAGCATACTATCATCTCGAGTAAGACTGTCCTACCGGGATAGGTCCTCCATCAATCATTACAATCACGTACCTGTGACCTAATAATTGTCTCTGAGGGCACTATCTCCAACATCTTATGAGCCGTGAGGGTCTCATAAGAGGGTTCTCCTTACGAGTCGTGAGGATCTCGCAAGTGTAATTTCTCCTTAGGAGTCGTGGGTATCCCTAAGTGTGTTGGTCCTTTGTGAGTCATAAGGATCTCACGCGGGTGGTTTCTCCTCACAAGGTCGAGAGGACCTTGCAAGTGTCTTTTAACGAGATTGCGCCCTTTCGGGTTTTCATCCATGCCCATTTTGCTTATGGACATACCGTTTTCTTTTTTCTCTCTTTTTTTATTCTTCTTTCTTTTTTGTGTCAGCCTTGGGATACTGCAGTCTACAGTAGTTTATCGACGTCTCGGTCAACAGCTAGTTTTAGGACATAGTGGTCCATTGTTAGTTTAAGGACGTTTCGGTCCGTTATTAGTTTAAGGACGTTTCGGTCCGTTGTTAGTTTTAAGGACGTTTCGGTCCGTTGTTAGTTTAAGGATATTTCGGTCCGTTGGCCGGCTACTACTTATAGAGTTTGGGCTTAGGAAGATAGCGAGCGGACATAGTCGTCGTCGTCTATCGTTGACCTAGGCCGTGACTCGTCAGGCGTAGTATTTCTTTAGAAAGCGAACGTTTATTGGCCTGAAGGGCCTTTCGCCATGCATGTTCATGAGTAGATAGACCCTACCCTGGTAGACCTTGTCTATGATATACGGGCCTTCATAGTTCGGCTCGAATTTTCCCCGTTTGGCACGATTGGGGATCATAGGTCTTTTGACCACTAGCACGAGTTCGCCTTGGCGGAATGTTCTTGACCTAACCAATCTTTCGTATGAGCGCGTCATCTTTGCTTTGTAAGCCTCTAGGTTTTGTTACGCCAAGAGCCGGGTTTCATCAAGGACGTCGAGCTCTTCAAGCTGAAGGTGAGCATTCTCTTCGTCCGTTAGCTCGTAATGAACTGCCACTCGTAGAGAGGGTAACTCTATCTCGAGGGGGAGTACCGCTTCTGTACCGAATACCATTACGTACGGCGTTGTATTCGTGGCCGTTTTGAACGTAGTTCGATACGCCCAGAGAGCTTCATGCAGTCTCTCATGCCAGTCCTTCTTATTTCGAGACAAGTATCTCCAGTCTATGTTATGCTGTTGTGCGAAGCGGCTGATCTTGTGGCTTCTATAGGCTGGCCCGTTATCGGAGATGATCTGTCTCGGAGTTCCGAACCGATAAATGACGTGCGTTTTGAAGAAATGGAGGATATTCTCCATTTTCACTTCCCTCAGCGGTACTTCTTCTGCCCATTTGGAGAAGTAATCAGTTGTTACCAAAATGAATCGATGTCCTTTGGACGATGCTGGTTCGATGGGGCCGATTATGTCAATCCCCCACATTTCGAACGGCCAGCTAGCCACTGTTGGATGTAGTGGATTTGGATGCTGATGGATAAAGTCCCCGTAAATCTGGCACGAGTGGCACTGCTTCGCGTAACCGAGGCAGTCTTGAATCATCGTGGGGCAATAATAACCCATCCGTTTGATCTTCAGCTTCATCTTCGGCCCGGCTTGGTGAGAATCGCAGAGTCCATCGTGAGTTTCTTGGATGACTCTCTTTTCCTCTTCAGGTCCCAGGCATCTCAACCTCAGAGAATCAAATGATCTCTTATACAGAGTATCATTGACGAAAGCAAAAGACAGAGCTCGTTTCATAAGCTGATGTCTTGAGGATGCATCTTCAGGTGTTCAACGGGATTTGAAGTAATCTATAAAGACTTCTCTCCAATCCATAACCTTTTTCTGGTCTTTTATTTGCAGAGTCATTTGCTCGGTCGCTCCCTTTTCTTCAGACGACTCTGGAGATATTTCTTCCGGTGAGAGAACCCGGCGGCTTTGCACAACGATCCTCACGTCATCGAGGTTTTCGTCAGCCAGTTCTTTAGCGAGCTTGGCTAATGAATCCGCTTTGCTATTTTCCTCATGCGGTATGCTTTCCAAGGTGTAGGAAGGAATTTGAGTCAGCAGTTGCTGCACTCTCTCTCCGTACTTCACTAACTCAGGCTTGCACGTTTGATAATCGCCGTTTACTTGACTAACGACCGGTTGGGAGTCTCCGTATATGAGGAGGTTTTCAATTCTCATGTCGATAGCGATCTCGAGTCCTGCTATCAAAGCTTCATATTTGGCTTCCTTGTTCGTCCTCGGCTCTGTTAAGGAGAAGGCAAAATGCATTATCCCTCTTTTTGGAGTCACGAAGATGAGCCCTATCCCTGATTTGATTATGGGCGTGCTTTGTTTGCGCTTCTTCATGGAGGACGCTCCATCAAAATAGAGTTCCCACCGGGTATCATCCTCGTCGATCGTGTCAAACGCATGTTTGTCTGGCAGTTTGCAATTCAAAGGAGAATCGGCAGGTATTGGATGCTCAGCGAGGAAGTCGGCGATGGCCTGGCCTTTCACTGCCTTAAGAGGCCGATAAGTTATCGAGAATTCCATCAATAGCAGGGCCCATTTAGCGAGCCGCCCTGTTAGTATAGCCTTCGACATCAAATATTTGAGAGGATCCACTTTTGATATGAGATGGACCTCATGTGCCAACGCATAGTGTCTGAGCTTCGTTATTGCGAAGATTAATGCCAGGCAGTATTTTTCGATGGGGGAGTAGTTGCTTTCTACCCCCAGGAGAACTCGACTCAAATAGTAGAGAGCTCTCTCCTTCTCTTGGTCGTTCTCTTGTGCCTATAATGCGCCTAAGGAACCTTCAAGGGCGGTTGTATACAGAATAAGGGGCTTTCCTTAGACCGGAGAGGTTAGCACTGGAGGATTCTGTAGGTATTTCTTGATTTCATCCAGTGCGCTTTGGCATTTGTGATCCCAGATGAACGGAGTTCCCTTCTTCATTAAGTGGCTATAGGGGGCACTTGTCGGAGAGATTGGCTATAAATCGCCGGATATACGCGAGCTTTCCTTGAAGAGACCGCAGCTGTTTGAGAGTTCTTGGCGGGGGCATTTCCATAATCGCCTTTATCTTTGACGGATCTATCTCGATGCCTCGGTGTCGGACGATGAATCCTAGGAATTTGCCCGAGAAAACTCCGAACGCACATTTGAGAGGGTTCATCTTCAAGTTGTATTGCCGAAGGCGCTGAAACACGACTTCAGATGCTCTAAATGTTCCTCGTATGATTTGCTTTTAACCACGGGGTCGTCGATATAGCATTCGACGATTTCATGTATGGGGTCGTCGAAAATTTTCGTCATGGCCCGCTGATAGGTGGCACCGGCGTTCTTTAGACCGAAGGGCATCACTTTGTAGCAGAATATGCCCAAAGGGGTCCGGAAAGCGGTGTGCTTCTGGTCCTCGGGATGCATCTTTATCTGATAGTATCCTGACGAGCCGTCCATGAAGGACAAAATTTCATGAGTGGACGTATTGTTTATCATCAGCTCGGTGACCGGTACTAGGAAGTCATCCTTCGGGCAGGCTTTATTGAGATCTCGAAAGTCCACACATATGCGCCCCGTCCCATTCTTCTTCATCACTGGGACGACGTTGGCGATCCAGTCAGGATACTGAACCTCTTGGATGAAGCCAGAGTCGATTAGCTTCTTGACCTCGGCGTTGATGCTCATCTCAAGCTCGATCCTCATTCTCCTCGGTGCTTGTTTGATTGGCTTGACGTCTAGAGATATCGCCAATTTATGCACAGCAATCTCTGGATCTAATCCTGGCATCTCGGAATAGTTCCATGCGAAGTAGTCTCTATGCTGCATAAGCACGTCCTTTAGTGTAGCCACCCTTTCTTCAGACAGCAGCTCACTGACGAATGTCGGTCGCGGGTCACTTGCCGTCCCTAAATCAATTTTCTTGAGATTATCTGCAGTAGTATGTATCCCATCTTCCAGCTTCTTTGGCGCCGGTGGAAACTCCAAGATTACCTCGTCATCATCGTTTTTGAAGCACCGGGGGAGGTCATCCATATTCTTGGGCTCTTCTTCTGACAACATTATCATATGACAAGTACGAGATCGCTTCCAAAACCGATGTTGATCTGGTTCTACTCTCGCGGCTTTGGGCTCATGCTTCTGCGGTGGGGTTACCCTCCAGCTGCTGGATAGAGCGAACCTGCCTTGCTGATACTGGTCTTCTACCCAGTCTTTAAATGTGAAGTAGTCTTCGAGAGGATGTCCTATTGCCCTATGATAGGAGCAATAGTCCGGGTGAGAGACTTCGCCTGCTTACTCGGGGTGCTTGGACTCCGGGAGTGTCATTATCTGATGTTTTATGACAAGATCGAATATCTTCTTTTTCTTTTCTTGAGGAAAAGAATATTCTCGACCCATCTTTAAGAGACGAATCTTGGTTGCTCGATTCTCGATCGCGGGGCTTCTTTGTCCACTTTGTCGCTACCGAACGCTTTTCCCGTTCTTTGGTTTATTTTTGCCTCTGCGTCGGGCCTTTTGTACAACGGGTTGACAAGGAGGAGCATTTTCATTTTTCACAGCCTGCTGAAGGAGGCGTTGCGTCCTGGCTTTCTCGTAGATGGCCATTTCGCGATTATGATCGTCTCGAACCTTTTGACCTGCTTCCCTTATAAGCTTTTCCATTTGTTCTTCAAACGACGGACTGGGCATTTTCATGGCGGGAGCTCTTTCTGGTTCAGGGTTAGCATCTTCCCACAGTGCATCTCCTTTTTCATCAAAGTCATGTATGACGTAGCAGTCGCGGAGTAGCTCCCGCTTCTTAGATTGAACATACCCAAGCCCGGTCGTTTCCATTCTCCCATTGGGTAACTTTCGTTGAGTTCCGGGAACGTTCCAGATCCTGTTATAGAACCATGCTTGTCGCGTAATTTGCTTAAGGGGTACACCTTGGCGTCTCAAGAGTCTCTTTAGCCTGTTTGTGTAATATCTGGGCAAACGGATGGGCTGGAGCCTGTCAAGTGTGGAATCCGCGCCATGCCAGATTCCTTTCTCCACTTTGGTTTTCCCGGATCGGTAGAATAGGATCGCCTTTTCACCTTTTCGCGTGGGAGGGATGTAGAATGTCTTTAGTTCTTCCACACCGTAGGTATCAAGCGCGTCTAGTTCTTTATGATGCTTGGGCAGAACCATGGCAACTTGCAAACTTTGATCTCCATCAACGAAGGTTTGTATTGATGGCCGAGCGGAGAATATGGCATTGATCTCGTCTTCCGAGTCGCTGCCGAAAATCAACATAGGAGGGGACGGTCCTGGCTTGTTGCCCTGGGGCGGACCTGAATAAACTATTTCTTCTTCCTCCTCGGTATCACTCCCGAAGACCGGAATAGTAGTGATAGCTTTGTTCTTATCCTCCAGTTTGCGACATCTTTCTGTGTCCTTGAAATCCGGTAAGAAGTATTTTGCTTCTTCGTACTTTCGGACTTCGTTCACGGAGAATGGGTTCAGCTCTCCTGTTACGGTATACTCGAGACCATCCTTGAAATACTTCATACACTGATGTTGTGTAGAAGGGATGATGTTGTACTCGTGTAACCAAGGCCAGCCGAGCAAAGCGTTATAGCAGGTCTTAGCATCAATGACGTGAAACTTAATGTCCGTGACAAGCAACCCAAATCGTAGTGTCAATATTACAGACCCAAGCGTCCATGATGACTGGGAGTCAAATCCGGAGATGGTGATTTTTTCGCGAGCGAGGTGTTGAACGCTCATGCAGATTTCCTTTAGCACCCTTACGTTAAGTAGATTGATGGAGGACCCATTGTCGACTAGGATTTTACCTATCTTGATGTCATGACAGTATCCGGAGACATATAGGGGATGGTTGTGCTCGCATGTCCCAAGGAGGAGATCTTCATCGCCGAAAGTGATATCGGCTGTATGTACTTCTTCCAGCTCGTCCTTCATCTTTTCTTCGGCGAGGAAAGCTTGGAATTGCTCGGGCTCTTGTAATGCCTTGATCAAAGAATCTCTTGCTTCTTTGGATAACAGAAGGGCGTCGAGAATGCTTAACTGCGAAGGTAGCTTTCTCAAGTGTGCCAGAACGTGGAAGTCTACCTTGTTTTTCTTTGGCGGGTCCTTGGCTATCAGCTTTTCGACGGCTTGGTCATCAAGGATGATATCCTCAGGGACTTTTTCTTTTCCCTTATCTTTTCTATTTGACTCACTGTTCGAGGGCCCAAGATTCTTTTCGGGCAACGTACGATTGCGCAGCTGAATATTTTCACAGGTCTTCGGTTCTTCCTCTTTTCCCAAGATGGACTCTTTAAAGAGAGGGCCAAGAGTCATTTCTTCGTCAGAGTCGCTCATGATGGTGAGAACTCGCGATCCCCCGGCGTTGACCATGCGACAGTTGCCGGTAGTTCTTTTACACTCCTCGGTCGTACTTCTTTGTTCCCGACGAGTTTTGCGTTTCATCCACTTGAAATGTTGCCGGTGAGCAACATATCCCTGCCACCATCTTTTAAAAGCATTGCACTCTTCGGTGGGGTACGCAATCTTTCGGTAATATAAGCAGTAGCTAGGATGTGTTTCCGCTTCACCAAGAATATTTCCTTCGTAGGGTGGTAGCTTCATTCCCATCGATATGGTTTTAGCGAACCTCTTCCTTGTCTTGAACCTGTTTTTATTTGCGATGGATGCACTTTGATCTGGCGGGGGTGTTTCAATTCTTTCGTCCAGTCGCCGGCGTTTGGCCTTTTCAAATATGGCCATCTCCCGCTCTCGAGCAGCTTTGCTTTTAAGAAGAGCTTCATCCAGGAATGCATCAATCATTTCATCTGATGGCCCTAGAAGTTCCGGCTCAGTATCTGTCCCCAGTTTCTCTGTGTAAGGAGCTTCCTCATTGTCTATTGACAAGTGAGAGATCACATGGCAGCTTGCTACGTAATCTTCAGACTCATCCGACGAGTCTTCTCCATCATCTCCGTCCTCAAGGACGTGGCTGAGAAACTCTTGGAGTGTGACTGGAGTCCACGCTTTTTGATTATATCCTTCCAACGCATCAATCTGTTTTTGCAGGTCCGTGCGCTTGTCACCAGGCTTCATGGGCTTCTTGACTTTCTTCTTCTTTTTCGAAGACTTTGACGGCTGGACGTGAGCGCTTTGGCTATCACCACCAATCTTTGGAGTTGGTGCGGCTTCAGCATTCCCTCGATGATTTCGGGTTCCAGTGGATTTTTCCACCTGATTGCCGGACATGTGTGGAGATCCTTTAGCATTCTTTTAGTTTTGGCTGAAAGAGCGACCTCCCATGGAGCTTTTTCTACGAAAGAACACGATGCCCCCGGTGTATCCGTCTTTTTGAGAGCATGCGGCTGAGGTGGGTTCACCTTCCAATTCTCGGATAATACGAATCTGCCCTGTTGGTACTGATCTTCTATCCAGCTTTTGAAGATGTAACAATCTTCGATCGGATGACCCAACATTCGGTGATAAGGGCAATAGTTAGGATTTCTAATGTCGCCTGGTTGCGCTGGGCGTCTTGGCTCCGGCAGATTGATGAGCCTGTTACGCAGTGTAAGCTCGAATAACCTCTTCGTCTTGTCTCGAGGGAACGAGTAAGGGCGTCTCATTTTATCTTCGAGAGATCGAGTTCTATTATTTTGGCGATCAACTGGTCTTAGATCACTGGGCTGCTGTTGAGCGTTAGCGACGACGGTTGCTTTCCCCTTTCCCTTCTCGTTCCGCGGCTCTGGCTTTGGAGGAGACGGTCTATGACCCATCTGGTCCATTTGGGCCAGTTTGTCGATCAAGGCCTGGAAAGTGGTCGGCTTGAAGAACATCATGAATTGGGAGATAGTTGCATGAGGGTCCAGAGTGCCCACGAACATGCCCAACGCCGGCGCTTCTTCGATGCGCTGTTCGCATTTTGACAACAGATTCCGCCATCGTATTGCGTATTGAACACATGTCTCACCTGGCTTCACCCTGGCATTGATCAATGCCGTTATTGGGGTGCGTTCACTAGCACTCGCGAATCGCTGGGTGAATAATAGCTCCATTTCTGCGAAGGTCTTAACGAAGTCGTTTGGAAGTTCAGAATACCACTCGAATGCCGTCTCCGACAAGCTGCCAATGAATTGGCGAAGTAGCAATTTATCATCACCTCCGGTGTTGCCACATAGAGCCCTGAACTGGGCGACATGCTGGTGGGGATTGCCCGTCCCTTTGTATACATGAAATTTAGGGATCGTATATCCCGACGGGTACTTTATTTGGTCATACCAGCCTGGATATGGTCGCCCGGTTTTAACAACTTGGCCGGCCGCTTCATTCGCCTGGTGAGCTCGTATTTGCTGAGTAATGTAGTCATCCAGAGCGTCCTTGGAGATGGTATCTTCCTTGGCTGCTGAAAGAGCCGGAGGAGGGTTCGATGTCTCTCCTCTGTCGTCTTCAATGATGATAGGGGGGTCTTCGGCTGGAGGTTCCGGCTGTAATATCATCCCAGCCATGTCTTGGAACAAGAGAGCCATTCGTTTTATATTGGCTGCCTGTTCCGCAGCCTCTTTTTCTTTCCTCTCGAGCATTCTTCGGAGGAACTCGGTGTCAGTTTATTGCTCCCGGCGCTGCTCCGAGGTCTCTGGATTTTCTTTTGGCCCAGTGAGTGCGGCCATTGCAGTCAGCATCTCCTGAAGCTTCTGCTGTTGTTGTTCCTGAGCCCTTGTTATTGATCGGGTGAGCGGTCGGTGACCCGTGGAAGCACAGCTTTCCTCTTTTCTGGAAGCCATATAAACGGTATGCACCTTTATGCCCCCAGACTTGGGCCGTTTGGGCTCAGCGTCTTTGTGGACTGCCGTAGTCATAGGGGCTTTCTCCGGCCTCCTTCTCTTTTAAGCAGTTGAAGTCGAGGGGGCCGTTGCAGCGGGCACCCAAACAGCTGTTGCCTTTTGTGGGTTGGCAGGATGGTTCTCTTCTTGCTGAACTTTCACCTTTTTCTGTCGGCGAGGCTAATCTTGATCAATTACTGAGTCCTGAACCTGTCGCCAGACTTTGTAAATTTTGGAAGAGAGCCGCTGAGGGGGTTGTTCCGGTTTCACCTTCGGTGCATTCTCCACGGGTGGAGGAGATCTTTTCAGTACGGCGGTGGGTGAATTCCTACGTACCCTGTTCAGCAATTCAAAACTGTTCCCAGTTGGAACAGCAGCATCGACTTCCACCGTTGGGGCTGGTGGAGTTAGCCCAGAGGGGGAGTTGCCCCCATCCTTCCTTACTCGGCGCCAGGGGCGACGTCGAGCGTGTCGAGCCGTTGGGATTGTTTCAGCTTTAGGGGTGACTTCGTTATGCCCTCTGTCTTAGTGAGGCGCTGCTGGTACCAGCCTCTTGAAGACCAACGTCCGTTGAGCAGCAGTATCCAATCTATCAAAGACAGACCTTTGAGTAGGAACGGGAGCCGGAGTGGTCAACCTCGTAAAGACTGATCCTTTGACGGGAGAAGCTTCTTTAGTGACCTCGAAAGCAGGAATGGCTATCCGCTTTGGGATGGCCGCTTCAGGTATCGTGGGCTTCTCGACAGGCCCATTGGAGTTCAGGCTCAGCCTATCGAAGACTGATGTTGTTGGCTTGACATCGGACAACCCATTGAGAGGGGCCGTGGTAGTAGTGAGCCGATCAAAGACCGACTTCTTTTGCGCTTCTTGCGGCAGCGGGATGTTAATGCTCACTGGTGGGAGCATGGTCCTGAAGAACAACCCGGTGGTAGCCTGCGTTACCTGCTCTACCGGCATTGTGAACAGGGAGGCCGCTAGGGGCCCGTAAGTTACGCCTCCAGATGAGGCGGAACGGGAGTTGTAGTTGCAGCTGGAACATTTTGTGCAGGTAGACGCCATTGATCCTTCGTTTTCTGCACCGAGCAAGACACCAAATCTTAGTACCTCGAACCCAAGGGCAACCATATCAAACCGCGATTCATTCGCGAATACGACACACGAAGTGTGGAGTGGAAAGAGGAAAAGGTCCCACCGGGCGTACCAGAATCTGTTCCCCGCCGAACACAGAGACGCGACCGCGTAGGTCCGTCTTGCCTGAATTTGGGGGCAGATGCTATTTGGTGCTATCCGTCCACCTCTCCGAAAATGCCAAGTTGATTTATGACACCATGTATCGAAAGTTTAAACGGATGCGTCCGATATAGCAGACTTCGTCAGATTCCCCCTCATTTGAGGTTTTTGATTGTGGGGACGCTCTTCCCTGCAGGCGCAAGCCCCTGCAGTTAATTACGCTACCGCATCGCGGTAACAACTTTCTCCTTCTCCAGATGGTCACTTTGTGTCGTGGGTGTTTGTTTTGTTTGTGGTTGCCCGTGGATTGTATACGGAGACTAATTTATGTTGTCGCCCGTAGGGCGTGGATTAGTCCAAATCTGTATCTTCTTAGATTTGGGTCTGGGGGTTGGGTTTAAGGATAAGTTAGTCTCATTTGGGACTAAAATCAACTTAAACGTTAGTTAAGGATACGTTAGTCTAATTTTTAGACTAAGGTCAAATTAACGGGATCGTTTAGATCGAACAACAGAGCATTTGGACTCTAATGTTTAGTTTAGGGACATTGCGGTCGATTAGTTTAAGAACATTACGGTCCATTGTGTAAGTGTACGGTAGCGTCCCGGCCGTCTTTCCGAGGCCAAAATGCGGAAACGAAAACTTTTTCTAAACTAGAAACCGGCGCTATCATATGCTTAAAACCCGGATCGAACCATTAACCTACAACTAGCTATCTAGAGAAGAGATAGAAAGGCTATACCGATCGATCCGTGTCCTTCGGTCTTTTGCCACCATCCCAACCTCCTCGCGGCAACTCCGGTCTCGATCTCCTCGTCTCAAAGGGCACCACATCTACGAGTCTTTTTACGGGCTCCCGCTTCATCCGAAGCAATTCGGGCACGAAGTGTGCTAGCCGACGTGTCCAAGGTGATGTAGAGAATGTGTGTGACAACTTTGTCTCTTGAAGATTTAGTGGATGCCATTGGTGAGGAGATAGTGAGCTCAAAGATGAGGAGGAAGAAGAAGTTTCCTCATCCTTTTCTTTTTGTGTTGTTGCAAAATATAAAGTGAGAGAGTGAGATCAAGAAGCCAAAATACAAGAGCTAACAACCATCATATGACTGCCCCTCTCTCTCCTCTTATCATTTCAACTCACTAAAACATCACATAATGTGACATATGCACAAGTAAAGAGACCATGACTCATCACTTGTGCATATGTCACATTAAATGCTCCTAATCATGATTTTGAGCTCATTATTTCCTTATGCCAACATTAATCCAAATGTTTGCAACAATAAAAAGAGAATGGCATCTACTAAAGTAAACCGGTAACGGATCACAAGAGTACCCCTCACCTATATATACATACCTGCATCCGCATTCCGACCGAATGCGAATGCAATGAGACTAAAGTAATCCAACAAATCTAATACTAGGATCCGGCTTAAACCAAAGCCCACTAGTATGATCCGCCCGATCATGATCCGTGCACTACTGCATGTATATGATCGGACCCTGCCACATGTCATACGGCCTCTACATCGTTTCGCTCGAAACTTGAGAAACTGTTTGTTTGGGACTCTAAAGACTCGTCAATACTTTGGCTGTGGATTTAACGACTAGCACGTCAGAGGTATTAGCCGTATATAACGTGCTACCAGGTATTGACCAAAAGGGAGGTCGATGAGCAAACTCATCCTAACACCTTACTGAGCCTGTCAGTGACAATATCCGTACAGTCCGGTCCGTTCGTCTATGAGCATCGCATGGCGGGCCTAGGGGGTTGGTAAAAGTCATATCCCCAAAAGCGGTACAATTTGTGTCGGAGTGTAGCCCAGAACACCCTGAGATACTACTGGAATACCTACCAGTAAATCTCCTGTCTTGGCCAAGGACTTCGCGTAATGGCTCTCCTAGACACAGCGCGATCTCACCCCCAATACCGGGAGAGACGAAACCCCTGCCGATCCGCTCACTGCCTCCATGTGGCTCAGGACTGTACCCAACTAAAACCTGTTTGCATGACTCCTTTGAGCCATGGTAGGGTAGTAATCAAAGCACAGTGGGAACTCACACGAGACAAATGACGATCTCAGATCGATGAACTAACCTGTACACATGTCACCAGGGAACTGCTATCTGACGTCAGGTATAATACTAACTAGCATGTTCCCGGCGAGTCCTGTCCGATGTACCCATAACCCAATGAGCACCTGTATACATCTTAGGTGAACCAACTGACACCAATGGCTTGTGAGACCGGCCACCGCCCCTCGTCGGGGTCTCGACTGTATACACTAGTCTACTCCGGAGTATCAATGCCCTGTCTCGAAAACTCCCATGACTAGGGACCTTTTAAGGATGTGCTTATAGACCCCAGCTCCCACTTATATGATCGCCATCATACTGCTGGCAGTCAAGCAAAAATCCTAAGGGCTTTATCAATGTGTAATAGTGGCCTGCAAGGTCACCTAAAGCAGTACACGATGATAAAGACAAACCATGGTAGCATACTATTCTCTATCAACGTGTAATAGTGAACTACAATGTCACCTAAAGCATGTACACGATGATAAAGACAAACCAGATAGTATACAAACCTCTCGAGTAAGACTGTCCTACCGGTATAGGTCCTCCCTCAATCATTGCAATCACATGCCTGCGATCCAATAATTGACTCTGAGGGCACTATATCCAACACATTGTTAGTTTAAGGACATCTCGGTCCAATGTTAGTTTAAGGACATCTCGGTCCAATGTTAGTTTAAGGACATCTCGGTCCAGGTTAAGGACATCGTAGTCCGTGAGTTTAAAGACCTCACAGTCAAGGTTAAGGACATCATAGTCCATGGGCTTAAGGACCCCACAGTCCGTAGTTTAAAGACATCATAGTCTATAAAGTTTAAGGACATCATAGTCCATGAGTTTAAGGACCCCATAGTCCGTAAAATGTGTGGTTGGCGGGACCCGTCACCTCTCTGAAGACGTTGAGGGATTACAACGACAAATATCAGAGGAGTAAAGAGATGTACCCTCGAACCGGTGTGAGTTGGTTGGAAGATTTATAGTCCAATTTGGAACTAAGATCTGTTAAATATTCATGAGCAAATGGGCTCAATTAAATATAAGTTGAGGACTTATAGCCAATATTGGGCTAAGTCCAATAAACATTTTTTATTCTGGCTATTGAGCCTTTATTTGGGTTTGTCCCTTTTAATAATGTTGAGCATTATATCTTGACAAAAATTTTGTCTTGTATTGAACGCAGAGCATTCATCAGAGCTCTAGTTCTGACAGCGCAACACGTGGCGCGCCAGGCGCTTTGCGCCAGTTAAAGAGCGTAATGCGCTTCTGCCAAGTAGCGCACACGTGAAGGACACGCGTCGCGCTTGGCGCTAAGCGCCAGATGATGGGCGCATTGTGCCAGTTTATGAGCGCTAAGCGCTAATTTATGAGCGCATTGCGCTTTCAATTTAGTGGCGCACACGTGAGTGACACATGGTGCGTTTGGCGCTGAGCGCCAGCCCATGAGCACAGTGCGCTATTTCAGAAGCTTAAAGCGCAAGTTGTTTAATTGGTGCATACGTGGTTGACACGTGGCGCATTTGTCGCTGAGCGCCGATCTAATGAGCGCAGAAGCGCAGCGTAAGGCGCATTTTAAGAGCGCAAGGCGCAGTTTAAGGGTGCAAGGCGCAGTTTAAGGGTGGAAGGCGCATTTGATCAATTTTATGATCTGTGAACAAATTTATGTTCTTTTAAAAGAGACTTTGTCTCAAGATTCAAGAACAACAGTTCTTATTTTTGAAAGGGCTTTTCCTTTATAAATCCATGATCTTTAAGAAAATTTAACAATTTTCTCCCCCTTTATGATGACATGTTCATGATCTCAGAAAGACAATTTGTCTTCTAGATCTATAATCTGTGAACGAAGTAAATACTTCTTTGTTTTTATGATGAAATCTTTTGATCTTTTTATAAAAGATCTTGGTCTTTGTAGATCTATGATCTTTTTTAAGAAGATAATTCTTCTTTTTAAGAGATGATTTTATCTCTGTGTTCATCATTCACCATCTTTATCTTGAAGAAATAACTTCTTGCAAGAGCTTGCTCTATTTCTTTTGAGTTTCTCAAAGTTTATAGGGGGTTTCTTGTTCATATCAGATTTTTGCATTTTTATACCGCCCAATTTTTATCACATTGCTTATCGGTAGATACTCTTGAGCCGTGTTTGCTAGACAATTGCAGGATACAGGTTCTCGGTTCTAAAACGGTGAAATTCATGGAAAACACGACAAAATCCGGGTTCCTGCCAACCACTGAGAAAACACGGTCTCCGCTCTTCATCCGTATGTTGCCAGATACCAGTTTAAGAGACAAAATGTCAAATCAATATCGTTTTCATGCACAAGGCTCAATGGCAGCACAAGATCCAAGAAATCTACGCGGAGCTCGAGGAAATCATGACAAAAAGTCGACATCAAATCACCTTTCCCTCAACAGAAATTCTGGAAAAATCGTGAAGAAAATATGAAAAAATATATATACCAGAGTAAAGGACACACAGAACCAGGGAAGCACAGAAAAAATGGGAGCCCAACTCCTCCATACCGCCGCGGAACCGCGGCAAAAGGGGGGTCTAGGCCGCGGTTCCGCGGCCGTACTGGCGCCGCACTTGAAGACTTTTTGGGGGTGTTTTGGTCTTTTTATTTGTGTTCTGGTGGTTGCCCTAGGTTTTCATTTTTCAGCCTATAAATAGCCCAGAACTTTGATAAGGAAAGGGGTGCATAATCTTGTATTTTTTCTCTAGGTTTTAGAATACATGTTCTTCTTCCTCTTCTCATCTCTTCTCCATTAAAACTTGTAGTGAGCTTTTGAGTGAAGAATGATGAATAAAGAAGAACCGTTTATTATTATGCTTGTCTTGTTCTCTTGTTAATTATTGTAATTTTAATTTGTTAACTTAGTTGTTGTTATTTCTTGTTGTTTCTTTCTCTTCTCTTTTCCTTTATCATTAAAACAACCATGATGCTTACGCTTGATCCTTGCCAAGGTAGGTCGCAAATAGCTAGTTGTTATCTTCTAATCTCCTTCTTTCTATGTTCCTCTTTTGTTTTGTTTTATTTTTCCGTATCATGATGTGTGAGTAGTTTCATACTTGTTAGGGTAGGATAAGGGAAGTTTGAGAGAAGGAAATCTCTCTCACTCTTTCCTTGCCCAACAGCTTAATTCGACTCCCGTTAATTGAACCACAATCCGCTCCTTACGTCACCCTATCCTACATGATAGCGGTGATTCCGTAGTGAGACCGGTTGTGGTTGAATTAACCGGAGGTTATGGCTAAGAGCCAAGAACGGACGGACAAGCACCAAAAGGAAGAACTTATGCGTTGGAAAGCCTAGCTTATACTCGCAAGTTCCTTCCTAGTCGTGCTAATCCCCGTTGTTGCCGATTACCGTAACACCGATATTAAGAGGGGCAACGAAAGATGTGGGAGACTCCTAACTCAAACTAACATAATCCTAACCCTAACAAGCTCTCTTTACATATCATTTTACCACTTAATTAATCACAACAAAATCTGAAAATCTGGACTTAACTCGTTAAAGCACATAGAAAAAGATTCCCATCTCCCTACGGACGACCCGTACTCAACCGGCTAGCTACAAGCGAAACCGTCTTGATTGCGGTAATTAACTAAACTTGAACACGCAGAATCGCTAACAATCAAATGGCGCCGTTGCCGGGGAGACGGTAGTTTATTTCTTTGTGTAATTTCGGGTTAACTTGTGAATATAAATATAACCGAAAAACAAAACAAAAAAATATACGTTGTAAAAAAAATCATCTTGTTATTTTTGATTAGTTTTTGTGCAAGTGTGCAGGAAAATACGAAGTTCGAGTTCAGTGGCCAAGACGTAGAATATACGGAGTTCAAGTTCAGTGCCAAAGACGTGGGAAGATAGACCCACATTTCGCGGCTACACCGCGACGGACAAAACGAAGCAAACGGTCTACTGAAAAATCTGAAGCAGATACAGTGAGCAAATCAAGATTCAGCAAATCCAGACAGGTAGAGGAGACCCAGATCACCACACCCCAAAATTTCAGAGCCCCAACTCCACTACCTTGCCGCGGAACCACGGCATAAGTAAGCTTAGGCCGCGGATCCGCGGCCGTTTGGTGGCCTCAGGGTTCCAATTTCCCTGTAAGTGTTTCTCTTCTCTCTCCCACTCCTCTGGACTCCAATAAACTGTGTTTTCTGCAGCCTTCTTTGCGCAAATTCTCTCCCCCTTCCAATAAACTGTTCTTGTGCAGGATTCTTTGCGCCGCGCTAAAAATAAAAATTGTTTGCAGTTGATTTGTTACTGCTTTGCATTCTTTAATACGGACTTAAGGGGCTTGAAACCAATTCAGATTGGGTGGGGATTTCATCACCCTTCCCAGGACCCCAAAAATCACAAAAGCATATGCATTGTCCATTGTAATTAAAAAATACTAGACTGCAGCCCTAAGGACTTCGCGCTCATTAGGAGAAGTTAAACCGTGTTTAGAATCTCGCTTAACGGTATATTGTTTACGGGGTGTCTAGGAAAGTGTTAACGGCGCAACCGCTAAAAGAGAAAGGGTTATTTAATTAAGGAACTTCGCGAAAGCGTTGGAAAACCTCCCTTTATCTCTGCACTTACCTGGCCTCGTGATCAGTGTATTTTTAAGCCCGTTTCTCGACACAGTTTTACTTCGACAATAAAGTTCTGGAGCAGGTCTAGCAGACCTAGGTGACCCTAGATCTAGATGTGATTGTGCATATCTTGTTTGTGATTACTTAAGCCGTATATCCGTACATATTTCTGTAAAGCTCTTTCTAAAAAATAAAAAAAAAAGAAAAAAAAATCAAAAACCTTTAATAATCTTGCCCTTTGTCGCCAAAATCCATTTTTCACCCACCACCCATCGCCTTTCTCCATTGACGTTTTCTTACCCTCATCTTCTCCGCTTTGACTATACTAAACTCGTTTAGTGTATGTCCGCTTGGACTCGGGACACTAGCGCCCGTCTAGTCCGCGTTACGTTAGTCGCTACCGACTACGCGATCGACTCAGACGTCGATACTCCGTCCACTCCTCTTTCACCCCTACCTTTGCCGGCCAACTCCGACGTTGACCGGAATTCTGTTCATACATCTTCGCCTTCACCTTCACTTTCACCGACCTCTTCTTCCGCGATATCAGGATTTAATCCGAACATCTCTTTGACCACCCCTGGATTGGCTCCACCTCCTACGGAGACCAATAACCCACCACACCCTCCTGTTGTAGCGCCGCCGCGAATTGCGCTCCAGGATCGTTTCTATCCCACCCGTTCTGCACTCCCCACCTGCCTTTCTCTTCCACCGGCCAATGGGGATAATTTTGAAATTAAGCCCCACTTCATCAACATGCTTCCATGATTTCATGGGCTTGAATCTGAAGATGCCTATATCTTCATCAACAAATTTCAAAACGTCTGTGCCATGATGAAAACCACCCAGCTGTCGGACGATGCTATACGTCTACGGGTCATTCCGTTCACTTTATGCGATCTTGCTGAAAAATGGCTGTATAGCACCGCTTCCCACTCCATAACCAGTTGGGACGAGTTTGTAAAAGCGTTTCTAAAGAAATTTTATCCGAATCATAAAACCGCAAGGATTCGAAATGAAATCAACCAATTCTCTCAGCTTCCTTCTGAACCCTTCTGGAAGTGCTTTGACCGGTACAAAGACCTTCTTGTTCAGTGTCCTCACCACGGTATAGAGAAATGGCAACTTTGCCAAACCTTATACGAGGGCCTGAACCCAGCAACGAAGCAGTTGTTGGAAACCATCTGTCAGGGCCACTTCCTATCGAAATCTGACGAGTAAGCGTGGCAGTTCTTTGACGACCTTGCGGAGCAAACGCTACAATGGGAGAGCACCAGACCGACTTCTTCTTCTTCTACCTCCACTTCTACCGGTCAGTCTAGGGTAGGAATTCACCAACTTGATGTCTCTATTGCGATGAAAGCTGAAATGGCTGCAATAACAAGAAAGCTTGAAGCGATAGAGAGCAAATTTTCTTCTTCTGCTCCTGCCCCTGTTCTCCCCCTTCGTACCATTTGCGCTTGTTGTTCCGATCCTTCTCACTTGACCGAAGAGTGTCCTTACAATCCACCATCGCAAGGACAGGATCAGGTTAATGCTGCATTTCAGTAAAGACCGAGGAATGATCCATACTCTTCCACCTACAATCCCGGTTGGAGGAACCATCCCAATTTCGCCTGGAATCAGAATCAATTCCAAGGCAACAATTTCCAAAGGGGTCCTCCGCCGCAACAACAAGCGCAACAACAAACTCAACAGCAGTTTCAGCAGCCCTTCCAACCCCAACCTTTCCAAAATCAGACGAACAACTTTGCACCCAATAATTCTTTTCCACCAAACAACTTTGTTCCGTCAAACAACGATAAGGTTTCCTCGCTCGAACGAAGTCTGGAGGCGTTCGTTAAACAATCGACTCAGTCGACCGCAAACATCCAGTCTTCCATTCAGTCCTTAGTGCAACACACTGCCGCTCACGGGCAAAGTATCAGAACCATCGAGGCCCAGATTGCACAGCTGAATGCGGCCTTAAGCGAGCGAGAAAAGGGGAAGCTCCCGTCCCAGCCACTCCCAAATCCCGGTCACCCACAGAATGTACATGTTGCTCTTGAACAACAGAATCATAATGTGAGTGCCGTGACCACATTGAGATCGGGAAGGATGCTGCAAAACAACATCGGCACACGGATCAACGATGACACCCCGGCCGCTGCTTCTTCTTCTTTTTCTTCTTCTTCTTCGTCTTCTTCGCCTATTCTCCGTTCTTCACAAGGCTCTCCTTCCTCTTCTTCTGCTCTGAACGGACCCACTTCTCACTCCACGAAAACACCTGTTCTGGGATCCGTTCCAACTCTACAATCTCCTCCTCCAGCATTAGACTCAACCAATTTTCAAAATGTTCCATTTCCAAACCGGTTGAGGCCTAATAAACAAAATCCTCAAATGGAGAAGATTCTGGAGTTATTTAAGCAGGTTAACATTAACATTCCTCTTTTAGATACTGTCCAACAAGTCCCGTCGTACGCGAAAATCTTAAAGGACTTGTGCACGAAAAAGAGGAAGTCTCAGGTACCCAAGAAAGTTTTCTTGGCTAGTGCTGTGAGTGATGCCCTTACCCAATCTTTACCACAAAAACGGAAGGACCCTGGCTGTCCTACGATTTCAATTACCATTGGGGATAAGAACATCAACCGCGCACTATTAGATCTTGGTGCCAGTATTAACCTGCTTCCGTATTCAGTATACGAGCAATTAGGCGTCGGAGAGCTGAAACCCACGCACTACACTCTCCAAATGGCCGACCGATCGATCACCCATCCTAGGGGTGAGCTAGAGGATGTGTTAATAAAAGTCGGGGACTTCATATTCCCCGTTGACTTCATTGTATTAGACACACAGCCTGTAGCTAACCCCCGGAATCAAATTCCGGTGATACTCGGTCGCCCATTTCTTGCAACCTCAAATGCTGTGATCAATTGTCGCAATGGTTCGATGAACCTCTCTTTTGGAAACATGACGATTGAACTCAACATTTTTAGGTTGGGGAATCAGCCCGCCGAACCTAATGCTCATATACTGGACGTCTGCTCGATCCAGGAGATCACCCCAGAAGAATGTGAATTCGAGGAGTTTCTGTTTGATCACAATAATCTTGACGCCACTAGTGCGTTCCTCTTCGAACCTGCTGCTGTTTCTGCGCCCGACAACGACTACGAGTGTTTCACGTTTTCAAACGATCTTAGCCGCGCACAACCCGAGTTTGAATCTTTCGAATTTTCGGATGAGTTACCTGAACCATCTGACTCGGTCGCTTACACTCGTTTTGAACCTTTGCTGGAGTCCTTTGAGTTCGAGACCTCTGCACCAATCTTGCCTTCAATCGTTTCTCCTCCCACGCTCGAACTTAAGCCTTTGCCGTCTCACCTTAAGTACGCTTACTTAGGTGAGAACGAGACCCTCCCTGTCATCATTTCGGCTTCTCTAGCTCCAGAGCAAGAGAAAGCCCTTCTCGCGGTCTTGCACAGCAACAGGCAAGCTTTTGGCTGGTCCATGGCGGACATCAAGGGGATTAGTCCCCTGATCATTGAGCATCACATTCATCTGATGGATGATGCCAAACCAGCCCGGGATCCACAAAGACGTCTCAATCCAGTCATGAAAGAGGCTGTGAAGAAGGAGATCGTAAAATGTCTAGATAGTGGTATCATTTACCCTATCTCTGATAGCCAGTGGGTTAGCCCCATTCATGTTGTCCCCAAGAAGTCGGGCATCACGGTCATCACCAACGAGGCGAACGAGTTAATCCCTACTCGCACCCAAACTGGGTGGCGAGTGTGCATTGATTACAGAAAACTCAACGCCGCAACGCGGAAAGACCACTTTCCGCTACCTTTCATTGACTAGATGCTTGAACGATTGGCCGGACACGAGTACTACTGCTTTCTTGATGGCTACTCTGGCTATAATCAAATTCCCATCGCCGAAAAAGACCAGGACAAGACCACTTTCACTTGTCCTTTCGGCACGTTTGCATATCGTCGCATGCCCTTTGGGTTATGCAATGCTCCCGCTACCTTCCAGCGGTGTATGATGGGAATTTTCTCAGACATGGTGGAAAAATTTCTGAAGATTTTCATGGATGACTTCTCCATCTTCGGCGATTCCTTCAACGAGTGTTTGCTGCATCTTGACGCTGTCCTTACCCGATATAAGGACAAGAATCTCACTTTGAATTGGGAGAAATGCCACTTCATGGTGCGCGAAGGTATTGTCTTAGGACATATCATCTCGCAAAATGGCATAGAGGTTGACAAAGTAAAGATTGAGGTCATTTCCAATATACCTCCTCCCCGATGCGTCAGAGATATCCGAGCCTTCCCTGGCCATGCCGGTTTCTATAGACGGTTCATCAAGGACTTTAGCAAGATTGCTAGGCCCTTGACTCTTTTGCTGGCCAAGGACACGCCATTCGACTTCAACTCGAGCTGTGTGACTGCATTCGAGTCACTAAAACGCTCACTCACTTCTGCTCCCGTTCTTTCTTCACCTGACTGGACACACCCATTTGAGATTATGTGCGATGCATCCGACTTTGCCATTGGTGCTGTCCTTGTACAACACATCAACAAGATGCCGCACGTAATCTATTATGCGAGCCGCACCCTGAACGATGCCCAACTCAACTATACAACAACTGAGAAGGAATTCTTAGCTGTTGTATTTGCTTTAGAAAAGTTCAGGCCCTACCTCATCGGCTCTCCAGTCATTGTCTACACAGACCATTCTGCTCTGCGCCATCTTTTTGCGAAGAAAGATGCAAAATCTCGGTTAATACGTTGGATCCTCTTACTTCAAGAGTTTGACCTTGTCATTAAGGACAAACGAGGATATGAAAACGTGGTTGCCGACCATCTCTCACGACTTCCTTCTTCGCCTTCGCTTCAAATTCCGATCAACGACGTGTTCCCGGATGAACAGCTCTTGACAGTATCTTGCGAACCCTGGTTCGCAGATATTGTGAACTATTTGGCCACGGGATTACTACCGACTGAATGGTCAAGTCAGGACAGACTTCGCTTCTTATCCCAAGTAAAACACTTTTACTGGGACGATCCCTATCTGTTCAAGTACTGTCCCGACCAGATTATTCGTCGATGTGTCCCTGACGAGGAATTCAAGAGTGTGCTGTCATTTTGCCACGATCAAGCATGTGGCGGGCATTTTGGCCCCAGAAAGACAGCTGAGAAGATCTTGCAATGTGGTTTCTACTGGCCACAACTCTTCAAAGACGCTCATGACTATTGCAAGACTTGCTCCCGGTGCTAACACATGGGCCGGATATCCCGGAGGAACGAGATGCCGCTCCAACCGATCTTGGTTGTGGAGATTTTCGATGTTTGGGGGATCGATTTCATGGGGCCGTTTCCCAGCTCTTTTGGGAACTTGTACTTCCTTCTCGCTGTTGATTACGTCTCTAAATGGGTCGAGGCTGTGCCCAGCCGGACTAACGACAACAAGGTTGTCGTTCGGTTCCTTAAAGAAAACATTTTCTCCCGATTTGGGCACCCCCGAGCGATCATTAGCGACAATGGAAGTCATTTCTGCAACAAAACTTTCAAGGCCTTGATGCGGAAATACTCCATTAATCATAAGCTATCCACGCCCTACCACCCCCAAACCTGCGGGCAGGCCGAAGTTTCAAATCGGCAAATCAAGCAGATACTGGAGAAGACGGTTTCCAAGAACCGTAAGGATTGGTCGCTGAAACTCACTGATGCCCTTTGGGCATTTCGAACCGCTTATAAGACCGACCTTGGCATGTCTCCCTATCGGCTTGTGTACGGAAAAGCCTGCCACCTACCTGTCGAAATAGAGCATCGCGCATTTTGGGCGATAAAAGAGCTGAATCTGTCTCTCAAAGATGCGGGCAGCCATCGGAAGCTGCAACTGAACGAACTGAGCGAGCTTAGGGATGAGGCTTACGATAACGCGGTTGTCGTTAAGAATCGAACGAAGGTGTTTCACGATAAACACCTTTTGCGCAAAACCTTCGTACCTGGTCAGCAGGTACTGCTTTACGACACCCGACTTCATTTCCATCCAGGAAAGCTCAGATCTCGCTGGAAAGGGCCGTATTTTGTGCGGAATATGTATCCGCAGGGCGCTGTGGATTTGGAAAATCCAAAGGACGGTTCATTTTTCAAAGTGAATGGACACCGACTCAAACCGTACCTTAGCGCCGAACCAACAGAGGAGCTCCTGTTCTTACAGGAGTCGGTTTACCCTGCCTGATCTTCCTCTGCCTACCTCCAAACTTCGGTTATCCAGCCAAGAACAGTGGACACTGTTCCAAATAAGTTTGGGGGTATGTATAAACCATTTTGTATATATTTGTGTATATTCTTTTTCTTTTTCTTTTCTTTAAAAAAAAAAAAATTGGGTATCGCTAACCAACAATTTTGACCCTTCAAATGATCTCTTCATGCAATGACAGTGAGGACACTGTCCAGTTTAAGTTTGGGGGTACGCTCGGTACGCATTTCTTACCTTCGCATTCATATGTATATTTTGCATCTGCATATTAAAATCCATAAAATCCATAAAAATCTAAAAATTTTCTAAAAACATAAAAACTTTTCTGTCAAGTTAGCTAGTGGGAAAACTCTGATTCAACATTTCGACGGTTTTGTTTGATAAAATAAGAATAACTAAATCTTATGTTTAGATTTTGAAAACCTGAAAGATAACACTCCTTTAAAGTTAACTATAGCTGATATACGCCTTTACATCACACTACACGTGTCGTGAGTTTTTGGAAATTAGATGACAAGTCTTTTTATGTCTAAAAACTTTTAAACGGATAAATGATTTTCTGAGGATCAAATAGGTTTGTTCGGAAATAAGTAATATCAAGAATAGTTTATGAAGTGAGTGAATATGAAGGAATGTTATTGATGCCTTAATTGGAACTAAGTCTGAAAAATAACCCATCTGGAACTTGATTGGAATGATTACACACCAAAACCCACTAAACACGTCTTTTATCCAAAAAATAACTGAACTGCCGGTTATATCTTCGTTCGTATTAAATCATATGATTTTCACGCCAAACTATCTTTTGTTTTTGGACCTAGGTAACTTGAGTAATTAAGTCCTCTGGGGTGTTTCTACACCTAATGCCCTAAAACCAACTGGTTTGGGTGCATTGGCCCAAAGCTCACAAAGAATCCTAGAAAGTCCAGATTAAAACAAAGTCAAGCAAGTGTTCTCTCCGAGTTAAAATTCCTAACGGTTCTTTGTGTGAGAATAATCTTGATAAAAGACAGGCTTTTATAAAAAAAATTTTAACGGAGATATGAAGGTTTTATTCTATGATAAAGACTATTGCACGTTCACAGAGGTGTGTATGAAATGAAAACAAGAAAAAGGTGGAGTGAAAAATACGACTTAGTTTCCTGTTAAGGAAGATAGAAATTCTGAAGTTGAAACTTTACTGGAAAACGAAACTTGAAAAATGCTTAACTCTTTATAAAACTCATGTGATCCTTTTAAAATTGTTATCTGGGCTTTATTGTGTGACATAATAACTTTATTCGACCTTTCGGGAACTTAACGACACTATTTGCACTGCACGTGAAGACATATAAAAGCTGTAGTTAGATAAGAAGCGGGGTGTGAAAAATAAAGGTTCGATAGTCTAGACTTAGGATAATAGAATTGTTATTTTCTGAAACAAAACTTTAGGGATTGAATCTTAGTTATTTTACAAAACCAACTTGACCGGATTTTGTGGGTAGTATCCGCTGAAAACCCTCAGGAGACAACACTCCTCCTACTAGGGACACCTAGAGGTTTAACGGCTTGTTGCACATGCTCAGTGCAATCGCGTTCCCTGCGAAAGTGAGGTCAGGAAATTTTTTGTGAATAAATTGGTTTTGCTCGGGACGAGCAAATGATAAGTTTGGGGGTATTTGTTCATATCAGATTTTTGCATTTTTATACCGCCCAATTTTTATCACATTGCTTATCGGTAGATACTCTTGAGCCGTGTTTGCTAGTCAATTGCAGGATACAGGTTCTCGGTTCTAAAACGGTGAAATTCATGGAAAACACGACAAAATCCGGGTTCCTGCCAACCACTGAGAAAACACGGTCTCCGCTCTTCATCCGTATGTTACCAGATACCAGTTTAAGAGACAAAATGTCAAATCAATGTCGTTTTCATGCACAAGGCTCAATGGCAGCATAAGATCCAAGAAATCTACGCGGAGCTCGAGAAAATCATGACAAAAAGTCCACATCAAATCACCTTTCCCTCAACAGAAATTCTGGAAAAATCGTGAAGAAAACATGAAAAAATATATATACCAGAGTAAAGGACACACAGAACCAGGGAAGCACAGAAAAAATGGGAGCCCAACTCCTCCATACCGCCGCGGAACCGCGGCAAAAGGGGGGTCTAGGCCGCGGTTCCGCGGCCGTACTGGCGCCGCACTTGAAGACTTTTTGGGGGTGTTTTGGTCTTTTTATTTGTGTTCTGGTGGTTGCCCTAGGTTTTCATTTTTCAGCCTATAAATAGCCCGGAACTTTGATAAGGAAAGGGGTGCATAATCTTGTATTTTTTCTCTAGGTTTTAGAATACATGTTCTTCTTCCTCTTCTCATCTCTTCTCCATTAAAACTTGTAGTGAGCTTTTGAGTGAAGAATGATGAATAAAGAAGAACCGTTTATTCTTATGCTTGTCTTGTTCTCTTGTTAATTATTGTAATTTTAATTTGTTAACTTAGTTGTTGTTATTTCTTGTTGTTTCTTTCTCTTCTCTTTTCCTTTATCATTAAAACAACCATGATGCTTACGCTTGATCCTTGCCAAGGTGAGGTCGCAAATAGCTAGTTGTTATCTTCTAATCTCCTTCTTTCTATGTTCCTCTTTTGTTTTGTTTTATTTTTCCGTATCATGATGTGTGAGTAGTTTCATACTTGTTAGGGTAGGATAAGGGAAGTTTGAGAGAAGGAAATCTCTCTCACTCTTTCCTTACCCAACAGCTTAATTCGACTCCCATTAATTGAACCACAATCCGCTCCTTACGGCACCCTATCCTACATGATAGCGGTGATTCCGTAGTGAGACCGGTTGTGGTTGAATTAACCGGAGGTTATGGCTAAGAGCCAAGAACGGACGGACAAGCACCAAAAGGAAGAACTTATGCGTTGGAAAGCCTAGCTTATACTCGCAAGTTCCTTCCTAGTCATGCTAATCCCCGTTGTTGCCGATTACCGTAACACCGATATTAAGAGGGGCAACGAAAGATGTGGGAGACTCCTAACTCAAACTAACCTAATCCTAACCCTAACAAGCACTCTTTACATATCATTTTACCACTTAATTAATCACAACAAAATCTGAAAATCTGGACTTAACTCGTTAAAGCACATAGAAAAAGATTTCCATCTCCCTGCGGACGACCCGTACTCAACCGGCTAGCTACAAGCGAAACCGTCTTGATTGCGGTAATTAACTAAACTTGAACACGCAGAATTGCTAACAATCATTTCTTTATATCAGACTTGAAGTCTTGGGGCCTTTATATAGGGCAATCTGATTTGTTGAATCAGTTAAAGAGATCTTTCTATGATTGATTTGGGGATATTTCCCACCATTGGATCTTTGTTCCTAGGGCTTCCGTTTTACAGAAGGCAATCTTCTTGTTTTTAACAAGATTGAAAAATCTTTCCATAATAGAATTTAATTCTGACTAATTAATGATTTATCATTATTATTAGATCTTTTGATCTAACGGTGGGGAGTTCTTTAATTCTAGCGCTGGCGCACCAGTGCTTTACACGTGGTGCGCTGCTCAGAGCACAGCGCACTTTGCGCTAGCGCACCTGTGTTTGACACGTGGTGCGCTGCTCAGAGCGCAGCGCAGGCTGCGCTATTGCATCTGTGTTTGACACGTGGCGCGCAGCGCGCCCAGCGCTAGCGCACACATAGTGCACTGCTTAGGGCCAGCGCACCTGGCGCTAGCGCATCCGTATTTGACACGTGGTGCGCGTCGCGCCTAGCGCTGGATCTAAAGTGTTGTTTCAATTTTTGAAATTCGAATTTCAAACAGAGCTTTGCACTGATTGGGGGAAACAAGTGTGTGTGTGTGTGTGTGTGTGTGTCTCTCTCTCTCTCTATATATATATATATCCCCATATACGCACAGGTAAATAAAAGTATGCAAGTGTGTGTGTGCGCGTGTGGGTGTAAACCTTATTATAGGGTTCGCGACTAAGAAGCTAAACTAAGTTATTTCTAACAACCCTAAACTAAACCATGAACACAAAATCATATCTTGATAATCATCCACGTAACATAAATCACATATAATATATATATATATATATATATATATATATATATATATAAGCTATACTACGAATTGCGGGGGTGCTATACGCCATCCATCCGACTTCCCCCATAGATATATATCTACTCACCTTGATCCTCGCTTGCTGATGCCGATGACGCCACGCTCATCCTCGTCGTCTTGAAATCACGTGGGGGTACCTACAACCAATACACAATCGCAAATACGTATTAAAATCAAGTTAGAAAACCAAAACGGTACACGTTTCGCTCATAGGTTAAAACCTATAGCCTACGCCTGCAAAACTATCAAACAACCCCCGTCGCTGACGTATAAACATCAGACGACGGAACACAAAATCAAATACTAAATCCCAAATTAAAATGAGGTCGCAAAACAATGCAACAACTCAAGAAAAAGGTCCCAGATTTTACGCTAAGTGAAATTAGCCAATTTTGCATATATGGAGGGTCTAATTTACTGGAGATAAAGCCCTGGAACAATAACAGAGAAAATTGGGTGTACCAAGGCCGCAAATTGCGGCCCAAATGAATAAATCTACGGCCTGGCAGTGGGGTTAGGGTCCAGGGTTTTAGGTATAGATTCTAGGTTGCTTGCTTGTGTCTCTGTATTTGCTAAATATTTTTCAGGTATCCCGGGTGATAGCAGATACCAAAATACATCACAATTTCCATAAAATCTGCAGATGTCGGGGTTTCTAAGTTTGGGTTTGGGGTTCTATTCTCTGGTTTCAGTCCATTTTACAATCCCTACAGGGGTTTTAAGATCACTATTAACCTCAATTACGCTTTTGGAATCAATTCAAACCTTAATCCTTTTCTAGAAATTTCCGAACCCTACTAAACGTCGCCTAATCATTTCTAAACATTCATGGAAGCTAAAGTAAACCAAATTCTACACTAATGGTTAAGAATTTACCTCATTTGGCACTCATGAATCTCCTAGGGCACCAAAATGCAAACTTTCTTGGTTCAAAGTGTAGCTTGTGAGCTTGTGCACAAATTTTGTGAAGAGAAGATGATGTTTTGGTGTTATTTTGGGGTTGAAGTGAGGTGTAAGAGGTGGTGGAGGGAGAGGGCAGCAGCTGAGCTTGAGGGAGAGGGAAAAATGATGAGGAAAAAATGAAGGGAAAAGATCAATGGTCCAAAGTTTGACCCTTCACCCCCCCCCTCTCTCTCTCTTGCCCATGCCTAATATTCTAATTCTTTATCTTTTTTTTTTCTTTCATTTTCTTTTGTTTTCTTTTCTATTCTTATCAAAACAAAACCATACTTGAAAAAGGAAACACATGATAGGAAAAATGTAACAAGTGTTTGTAAATGTGACATGGTGCATGTTTTGCACAAAACAAGTTTAATGCGCGATAAGCGATATTTATTCGTGATTAGCATTAAAATGGAATATAATAAATCATAAAATTTCACAATTTGCTTAAATCCAATAAAACGCGCTCTTTTTAGTAATTTCCATAATTTTCCATAATTTTCCCCAATTTATCGGTATTTAATTATACCGCAATATTAAAATATTCAATATATTTATTATTTAATTATAAAAAAATTCCCAAAATAATATTTTATTTTTCTAAAATGTAACAGGATCAAAGCCCTCGCCAAGAGGCACTGGGCAGCAACCCTGCTCGGCCCGTCCTTAAGGATCCAAGCTGTCACGCCCCGCTTCTCAAAATACGGAACACGAAAGGTGACAATGCCAGCCATGCTCCTACGGTCAAGAAAATATCCTGCCGTAGTCACACTTCGGCTTCTAGCTTTACGTGGTGATCAGTAATTAATGCACAGGTAATGAGAAATGCAGTCACTAAATCAAAACAGATATAAAACTAACCAGATAGAGTCAAAAGAAAGAGAACACCGGCGTGGCTGATCTAGATGTCCGCAATATCCTCGAGGTACGTCAGGTCCTGATCCGAGCTAAGTCCACTTCTCACTCTGAGCATGCATACTCAGGTCGTCAGAGCGACACAATAACAATAAATATAAATACATATGTAAACACGTGCAATAATGATGAATATGAAACAGTAAGCATGGAGTGATGACATGAGCATGAAGTAACCGGTACAGGTAAATAGTAAAGCAGGCATATCGAATCAGTAATCAATGCATGGCCATGTCACTATACCTATCAGTCTTTAAGTCTCACTGTCCAGGTCGCTAAATCTATCGTCAGTCCAAGTGTGAGCGTCAACCACGCAGGAGTATCCCCAACCCAAGGGTAGGGCCCCAGTGATAAGGGAACACGGGCCCGAATCATGCACAATAATAATCAGTAACACCATCCATACAACTCCCAAAATCACGGTATATGCCGGCAATGAGACTCCCGAGATTCCGTTGAACTCACACTCAAATTACCCCACACCCCGTGGTCTACATCAAACACCGACTATAAACCCAAATATTAGTCGGTCCATGACAAGTTTACGCTAGAACTGAAGACAGGATCTCCATCAAGCATGTCTCAACTGGTACCCAAGATAAATGGACTGTGTTTGACGCCTTACCTATGACACTAATATAAGTACTTCCATAACCGTCTCATATCAGTTATAGTTACACTTACATATGCCCCATAGGCGTCGACAATGCAATAAATTAACTGGGTCAGCTGATTGTGTACAAGTACGTGTCACTTCACTTATTCATTCACGCTTTAACACTAACGTACTTACCACAATCAAATCACTAATATCTATCATTGGGTAATGTACATGATCACTAGGTTATCAATACTTCATGACCACTATTCAATGAGGATATAACCGCTATATGATATGATGAGAATGCAATTAATTATAATGTGAATATAACGTAGCAGCCAGTGTCATACCATTTGAAAAATTTACTATACATCATACGTATAGAATTTGAAGGGTTATGAGAGCGCCCCGGCCATCCAACTGTGGCCAAATGCGGAACAAAAATTTTCTAAAACCCGGCGCTACCATTACCCGATTTCCAAGATCGAAACCATTAACCGTAAAACTAGCAAGCCAAACACAAAGAGATAGAAATGGTTATACCTAATGATCCAAGTCCTTCGGGTCTTCAACCATCTCCATGCTCCTAGTGATGCGGATCGACTTTGGTCGCCGGTCTTCCTTCATCTCCGATGATCCATCCGAGAGAAACGGCACAAGCTCCAGGTTCGCCAAGCGGACCAACCGACTCTTCAGGATTGCTAGTAGTGGAGAGTGGGGGGTGTAGGATAGTCTCACTATAATTTTCTCTCAAACTTTAATGCTCATAGAGCAACCATGGAAGATGTGGAGGTGATCAAGACAAGAATGGCATGAGCTAAATATGCTAAGTGTTTTTGGGTGTATGAATGAGAGTGAGCTAGAGAGAGAGCCCAAAATGAAATGATCAAATGAGCAAAGGAAAACCCACACCTAGAAGTGGCCAGCCCTCTCTCTCCTCCCTGTTCCCGCCGAAAATTTCTGCGCGAAAGAGCCCAAGGTATCAAATGGCGGCGATACGCTCAAGAAAATGGGAACCAGTATCTTCCGGGCTGTTTTTTGATAAACTCCCGAATGAGAAACAGATAAATTCTGATGGTATCGAAAGCGGCTCGAAAAACCCTTCGATTTGATATATTATGGGTCTCGTAATTCATCCGGGATCAAAAGTTATGAGGAATTACGTGTCCACACGTGATGGGCTTTTAAGAACCCGCTGGAGGAGTTAAAAGATACGATAAAAACTCAGGAAAGACCCCAATGGGGCATCACGTGCTCACACGTGACCATGGGTCACGTGCAGACACGTGATGGGCTTTTAAAGCCTCTAAAATAATGAATGGAATTTAATTCTAAAAGTCAGAAAATACCTCAACGAGGTATCACGTGCTTACACGTGACCAATGGTCACGTGTTGACACGTGATGGTTAAAACTGAAACATAAATAAGCGGCTGAGAAAGGAACCCAATTGGGGGTCACGTGCTCACACGTGACCAAAGGTCACGTGCCAGCACGTGACTGGCTTTAAAAGCATTATAATTTAATAGAATTAAATTCTAAAAGTTTCTGAATCTTTCCAAATGGAAAAGGGTCATGGGGAACCGTTGGATTAAAAATCCAAGGGTGATTAAAAATCACCAATTTATGGAAAAACCTTGGACAAGGAAAGATTTCCCTGAAAATCTCACCAGGATAACAAATAGAATATCTTTTGGATTTAAAATCCACGGTGAATAAAATTCACTGAATGATCTAAAGGCCCAGATTAATGATAAATATAAATCAAATCTCTCAACAATCAAATCAAATCTTCCAATGAGAGATTTGCTAAACAAATTAACTCTTTTCCTTTTCCTATAAATAGGAGCCAAGAGAAGAGAAGGGGGATCTACTTTTTTGAGAGAAAAACAGAGAGAGGAGAATTTAATTCTCAAGAGGGAAGAAAAGAAAGGAGAATTTAATTCTCAACAAAGAAAACCCTAGGTAAGAAAAGGGAAAAAGATAAACTTCAAACAGAGAATTTAATTCTCAACATCCAAGAGTTTAACTCTTATACAAAAAGAACTTATTTCTTCTTCTGGTTGAAGATCTGCACAGAGCACATCTCCCCATAACTTGAGAATTTAATTCTCATCAGGTCGAGATCCTGCCATGCAGATCCTAAACTTAGAAGGGGAATTGAGTTTTGAGAGTTCAATTCTCCTAAAACAAAACTAGGGTTTAACCCTAATCAAGAATTTAATTCTTTTACATATCTGGGAATTTAATTCCTTTGAAAAGAAATCAGGGTTTTATCCTAAATAAGAATTTAATTCTTTCACGATAGGAATTCAATTCCTTTAAAATCATAATTAGGGTTTAACCCTATAAAGAATTCAATTCTTAAAAGATCTCTGTTCATGAAAAGAACTAGGGTCACGTGCCCCAACGTGACCCTTGAAAAGATCCCCTGCAAAGAACTTTAAAGCATCACCCCACGTGTTCCCACGTGACTCTTAGAACGCAGAAAGAAAAAGCAAAGGGAATGAAAGCTTTGGGCGCTCTCACGTGTTATCACGTGACCCCTCAGCAAATGCTTTAACAATTGGCGCACAGATCCCCATCACGTGCCAACACGTGATGCTCCAAAGTAAAAATGAAAGTGTTTAACACTTAATGGCAAAACAAAAGAAAAGAAGCTTTGGGCGCTCTCACGTGTCCCCACGTGACCCCTCAGCAAGTGCTGTAATATTCGATGCATAAACCCCCATCACGTGCCAACACGTGATGCTCTAAAATAAAGATGAAAAGTGTTTAACACTTATTCGCAGATTTGAGGATAAAACAAAGGAGATCTGGCTTCACATTTAGGGCGCCCTCACGTGTCCCCACGTGACCCCTAACGAATCCCTTTAATATCGAATGGATGGAGGCCTATCACGTGCCCACACGTGATGGATAGGAAATTAAAGGTGTTAAATACTTACCTGCTGAATAAAATAAGGGAAATCAGGGCGCTGTCACGGGTCCGCACGTGACCCCTCCCTCCTTAGTGTTTAACACTAATTGGAAAACTCTATCTGCAGTGTTTAACACTGATTTTCTTAGTGATTAACACTAATTTGAAAACTCTGTCCCAGTGTTTAACACTGATTATCTTTTAGTGTTTAACACTAACTTGCTAATCTTAATTCCAGTGTTCAACACTGTTGGTCCTTAGTGTTCAACACTATCTTTAGCCCAATTGGCTAAGTTTCTAGAGGCAAAGCCTCTCCTTCAATGGACCGACAGAGGGCCAATATTTCAAACATAATTGGACTTAGCCCAAACTGGCCGTAAGTCCTCAAATCATATTGAACTGAGCACATCTGCTCTTTCAACCAACTCATTGGTTCAAGGGTACATCTCTGAACTCCTCTGATATTTGTCGTTGTAATCCTTCAACGTCTTCAGAGAGGTGACGGGTCTCGACAACCACACATCAACACGGACTGTGGGGTCCTTAAACTCATGGACTTATGCGTCCTTAAACCAAGATACGGACTGTGGGGTCCTTAAACCCGCGGACTTATGCGTCCTTAAACTAACGGACTAATGCGTCCTTAAACACACCCATATGGACTGTGGGGTCCTTAAACCCATGGACTTATGCGTCCTTAAACTACCAATGGACTTATGCGTCCTTAAACTACCGATGGACCACTATGTCCTTAAACTGGTATTGGACCACCATGTCCCTATACTGGAACAATAGAGCCCAAACGCTCTTTTGTCGGATCTAAACAATCCCGTTAAGTTGATCTTAGTCTCAAATTGGACTAACGTATCCTTAACAAACGTTTAAGTTGATCTTAGCCTCAAATATGGCTAACGCATCTTTAAACCTTCAAACAGACTGGACTATGAATCCCTCCAATCAACTTTGGTTCAAGGGTACATCTCGGAACTCCTTTGACACCTGTCGTTGTAATCCTTCAACGTCGTCAGAGAGGTAACGGGTCCCGACAACCATACATTCAATGGACCACTATGTCCCTAAACTGGAACAATGGAGCCCAAATGCTCTTTTGTCGGATCTAAACGATCCCGTTAAGTTGATCTTAGTCTCAAATTAGACTAATGTATCCTTAACAAACGTTTGAGTTGATCTTAGCCTCAAATATGGCTAACGTATCCTCAAACCAAACCCCCAAATCCAAATCTAAGATAATACGGATTTGGACTAGTCCACGCCCTACGGGCGACGACATAACTCAGTCTTCGTAAACAATCCACGGGCAACAAAACACAAAACAAACACCCACGACACGAAGTGACCAGCTGGAGAAGGAGAAAGTTGTTACCGCGATGCGGTAGCGTAATTAACTGCAGGGGCTTGCGCCTGCAGGGAAGAGCGTCCCCACAATCAAAAACCCCTCAAACGAGGGGGAATCTGACGAAGTCTGCTACATCGGACGCATCCGTTTAAACCTTCGATACATGGTGCCATAAATCAACTTGGCATCTTCGGAGAGGTGAACGGATAGCACCAATTAGCATCTGCCCCGAATCTCAGCGCCAAGACATCGCAGTCTTGCGCGCCGTCTTTCGGAGGGGAACAGATTCTGGCACACCCGGTGGGACCTTTTCCTCTTTCCACTCCACACTTCGTGTGTCGTGTTCACGAACAAATCGCGGTTTGCTGTGGTTGCCTGTGGATTCAAAGTACTAAGATTTGGTGTCTTGCTCCGTGTAGAAAACAGAAGATCGATGGCTTCGAACTGCACCGCCTGCAACTGCAACTCTCGCTCGGTCCTTACTGGAGGAGTGATTTATGGGCCCCAAGCGGCCTCCCTTTTCAAGATGCCAGTGGAGCAGGTAATTCAGGCCACCACTGGATTATTCTTCGGGACCATGCTCCCACCGTTGAGCTTCAATGCCACAATGACGTTGCAAGAAGCCCCAAAGAAGTCGGTCTTTGATCGGCTCACCACTGCCGCGGCCCCTTTCAACGGGTCGCCCAACTCTAATACCTCAGTTTTCAACAGACTGGGCCTGGACGTCTACAAGCCCGCAATACCCGAAGCTGCCATCCCAAAGCGGATAGCTATCCCGGCTCAAGCGGACGAAATCATTGGAAAGGCTCCTCTTTCCAAGAAGTCAGTTTTTACAAAGCTGGCCATTCTGGTTGCTGCTCCAGGCGAGGTCCTCAAAGCTGCTTCCCCTACCCAGGGCAGGGGGCATGAAGAAGCTTATCCAACAATGGAGGTGATCTCATCCGCACGACACGCTCGACGTCGCCACTGGCGCCGAGTGAGGAAGGCTGGGGGCAACTCCCCCTCTGAGATAACTCCACCAACTCCAACGGTGGGGATCGATGATGCTGTTCCAACTGGGAACAGCTTTGAATTGCTGAACACGGTGCGCAGAAACTCTCCTACCGCCGTACTAAAAAGATCCCCTCCTCCGGTGGGAAACGTTGCGGAAGCCAAGCCAGAACAGTTCTCTCAGCGGCTGTCCTCTAAAATCTACAAGGTCTGGCGCCAAGTCCAAGACTCGATGATTGATCGAAATTTCTCCCGCCGGCAGAAGAAGCTGAAGGTCCGGCAGGAAGAAAACCGTCCTGTTAAGCCACAAAAAGCAACGGCTACTTGGGTGCCCACTACAATGGCCCCCTCAACTTCAACCACTCAAGAGAAAAGGAGGCCGCAAAAAGCCCCTGTGAACATGGCGAACCGTAAACGCGCTGAGCACAAACACCCCAAGTCTGGGGGCATGGTGGTGCACACTGTTTATATGGCTTCTGGAAAGGAGGAAAGCCGTGCTTCGATGGGTCACCGACCGCTCACCCGATCCGTAACAAAAGCCCAGGAGCAGCAACAGAAGCTTCAGGAGATGATGACTGCAATGGCCGCACTTACCGGACCAAAGGAAAGCTCGGAGGTATCATCAGAACAGCGTCATGAACAAGAAACTGACGCTGACTACCTACGCAGAGTCCTCGAAAAGAAGGACAAAGAAGCCGCAGAGCAAGCGGCTAACATAAAACAAATGGCGTTTCTCTTCCAAGATATGGTAGGGATGATGATCCGGCAAGATCCTCCTGCTGAAAATCCTCCGATTGTCCTTGAAGATGACAAAGGAGAGACATCGAATCCTCCTTCGGCTCTTTTAGCTGCCAAGGAAGAAACCATTTCCAAGGCCGCACTGGATGACCATATAGCTCAGCAAATACGAGCTCACCAGGCAAATGAAGCGGCTGGGCAAATTGCTAGAACCGGACGGCCCTATCCGAGCTGGTATGACCAAATCAGTTACCCGCCGGGATATACGATCCCTAAGTTCCATGTATACAAGGGAACGGGAAATCCGCATCAGCACGTCGCTCAATTCAGGGCCTTATGCGGCAATACTGGAGGCGATGACAAATTGTTACTACGACAATTCGTCGGCAGCTTAGCAGAAACAGCCTTTGAATGGTATTCGGAGCTACCTAACGACTTTGTCAAAACATTTGCAGAGATGGAGCTGCTGTTTACACAAAGATTCGCGAGTGCTAGTGAACACACCCCGATAACAGCACTAATAAATGCCAGAATAAGGCCAGGCGAAACGTGGGTCCAATACGCGACACGATGGCGGAATCTGTGGTCAAAATGCGAACAGCGGATCGAAGAAGCACCTGCGGTAGGTATGTTCGTGGGCACTCTTGATCCGCAAGCAACCATCTCACAATTCATGATGTTCTTCAAACCGATCACGTTCCAGGCTTTAATTGATAAGTTGGCCCAAATGGATCAGATGGATCATAGATCATCTCCTTTAAAGACGGATCCTCGGAATGAAAAGGGGAAAGGAAAAGCAACTTTCATCGCCAATACTCAACAACAGCCGAGCAACTTAAAACCGGTTGTCCGCCAAAGCAACGTACATCCACGCCCATCCCTCGAGGAGAGACTGGGACGTCCTTACTCATTTCCTCAGGACAAAACGAGAAGACTGTTCGAGCTAGCAATGCGCAACAAACTCATCAATCTGCCGAATCCAAAACAACCGTTGCAGCCAGGCGATGTCAGCGATCCCAATTATTGCCCTTACCACCAAACGGTAAGTCACCCGATCGAGAATTGCTTCGTCTTTAAGGGATGGATCGAGGATCAGTACCTACAAGGCAAGTTTGCGCTGTCTGAAAAGTGGAAGGTAAACCCACCACAGTCGCACACTCCAAAGAAGACGGACACACCGGGGGCAAGTTGTCATGTGATCTCCCACTCATTTACGGACGATGAAAAGACTCCTTGCACTGAGAAACTGGGGGCAGAGCCTGAGCCGGAATTCGTGTGGCCGTCAGACGAAATGATCGACGCTTTTCTAGATGAGATTCGTCTAAAAAGTAAAGCTGATCGGGAGCGCGAGATGGCCATATTTGAAAAGGCCAAACGCCGGCGACTGGACAAAAGGGTCGAAACACTCCCACCAGATCAAAGTACATCCGCCGCAAATGAAAGCAGGATCAAGACAAGGAAACGATTCGCCAAAGCCATATCAATGGGGATGAGGCCGCCCTCTTTCAGAGAAAATTCTCCTGGTGGTATACATTTTGATGAAACGGACGTACACCCTAACTTCTGCTTATATCATCAGAGGATCGCACATCCTACTGAAGACTGCAACTCCTTTGAGTGTTGGTGGCAAGGATATGTCGCTCACAGGCAACACTTCAACAGGACAAAGCGTGAAGCTCGTAGACAGCAAAAAAATACGACAAATGAGCATAAAAGAGTTGCCGGCAATTGTCATAGGGACGAGCCCGGGGGATCACGAGTTCTCACCTTTGGAAGCGATTCTGACGAAGAAGCCGCCCTCAACCCTCTCTTCAAGGAATTCATTTCTAAAACAAAAGAATTGGAGGGTTGCGAGAACGTTCAGCCGTACAATCTAACGCTACCCGGAAAGAATCTCGGACCCGCAAACGACGGAGCAAACGAAATGAGAAAGGAAAAGGAAAAATCGGCCTTTGTTGCCAACACTCAACAACAGCCGAGTAACCCGAGACCGTTTTGTCGTCAAAACAACAAGCCGCGATACCTCAATGAGAAGTTGAAACGTCCTTACTCGTTTCCCAAAGATAAAACAAAGAGATTGTTCGAGCTAGCAGTGCGCAGCGGGCTCATCACTCTGCCAGATCCAAAACGTCCATTGCAACCAGGTGACGTTAACAATCCTAACTATTGTCCCTACCACAGAGTAATGGGTCACCCACTCGAAAATTGCTACGTCTTCAAAAACTGGGTTGAAGACCAATACCAACAGGGCAAGTTCGCACTGCCCGAAAAGTGGAAAGTAAACCCGCCACAACAACATGCTCCGAAAAAGGTGGATATGCTGGGGGCATCATGCTCATTCATTGGGAAAGCCCCATAGACCGAAAAGTCAGTAAACTAGAGATGCGTCTCAAATACGGCGACGGCGGACCGAAACGTCCTTAAACTAACGGCGGACCGCAATGTCCTAAAACTTGCAAATGACCGAAACGTCGTTAAACTACTATCAACCCGCGGCATCATCAGGCTGGCGTGGTTAAAAAAAAAAAAAGAAGCAAAAAAGCAAGGAAAAAAAAACAAAAAAAAACGGTATGTCCATAAGCAGAATGGGCACGGATGAAAACCCGAAAGGGCTCCGTGAGTAAAAACAGTAGGGCTGCCGGCGAGTCTTGTGAAAACCCGAAAGGGCGCAACCTCGTTAGAAAAAAAAGAATAAAAAAAAACGGTATGTCCATAAGCAAAATGGGCACGGATGAAAACCCGAAAGGGCTCCGTGAGTAAAAACAGCAGGGCTACCGGCGAGTGTTTGTGAAAACCCGAAAGGGCGCAACCTCGTTAAAAGACACTTACATGGTCCTCTCGACCTTATAAGGAGAAACCACCCGCGTGAGATCCTTACGACTCACAAGGGAGTAACACACTTAGGGGTCCTCACGATTCCTAAGGAGAAATTACACTTACGAGATCCTCACGACTCGTAAGGAGAACTCTCTTATGAGACCCTCACGGCTCATAAGATTTGAAAGTCTTAAGTTACAGAAACCTTAACCTGTTCTTAAGCAACCCCCACAACCTTCGATACTGCCCTACAAGTGGCTCAATACTGACCCTTGCATACAATCCACGTGCGCGAATAAACATTTCCCCAGCAAAGTCCCACCCGTGATTAGGGATATGTCCATATGGTGAACAACCCTTATAAGTCCTCTCGACTTATAAGGAGAAAACCCTTTTGTAAGATCCTTACGACTTACAGGGGAATATACACTTAGGAATCCTCACGATTCCCAAGGAGAAAACACACCTACGAGATCCTCACGACTCGTGGGGAGAAATACATTTGTGAGACCCTTACGGCTCATGAAGTCAAAAGCCTTAGTCGACAGGATCCTAACCCTGTTTGCTAAGCCACCTTTGTTCAACATCGACAGAGGCAAATGATGATTCGCTCCTGGCAATATCCCAGTTGCAGCGATGCTGATGCCTAAACCGGTATCAAATTCCAAGTCCTTTCATGGCAAATGATGATTCGCTCCTGGCAATATTCCAGTCGCAGCGATGCTGATGCCAAGATTGGTATCAGATCCCAAATCCCCTACTCGCGAAAAAAAAAACTCAGCGAGCCAAAAAAAAAATGCATACGAAATAGCGGAAATGATGGGGCAACTTGCAAACAAAATCAGCAAGTAAAAATGTATGCATGCAAAATAGCCGAAATGATTGGGCAACTCGCAATAAAAAGCAATGAGTAAAAAGAAAAATAGCCAAAATGATTGGGCACCGCGAAAATAGCCGAAATGATTGGGCAATCGCGATTTTCGCGATATAAAAGCTGAAATGATAGAGCATCGCGGAAAGAATAAAAAAAATATATATAAAAGAATGAAACTTTTTGCCCTACAGGTGAGGTCACATTGACCCCTGTATACAATCCATGGGCACGAACAAGGAGGGAACCATATCTTCCCGACAGGCTCCAACGGAAAGCGAAGCCAAATCTCGACGGTTCATAGACAACCTAGAGACAATCTCGACATTTGTCGCAATATTACAGACACGGCGTCAACAAATGAAGCAAACGAAGATCCCGAGCTTCAAGGTCTCGACGTCAACATCGACAACTTAGAGATCACCAACGGCGTTTCTCCTCACTCCAACCAGATGCAGACGTGACGTCAACAATCGACCTCAGAGTCGCAACGAAACGGAACCATGGCAAAGTCCTTAGCTCCAAATTTCAATGGCCACATCTACAGCCTGGAGACCAACAACGGTGTGCCTCCTCATTCCAGCAGTACACAGATGTTACACCATCAAGCGGAGCGATGGCAAAATTCCAACTCCACCTTAGCATTCGTCTCGTTACAGCAGACGCAATGTTAATAACGGCGTTCCTTCACAGTCCAGCAGGATATACATGCAAAGTTAATAAAAGACCTCATGGTCAGCAAAGCGGAGTGACGGCAAAATCCTAGCTCCACCTCAACACTCGTCTCGTCATAGCGGACACATCATCAAGCAAAGCGGAACAGCGGCAACTCCCAGTTCCATAACTCGACGATGTACCCCCACAGAGAGTCAAATCCCAACTCCGTGAAATGCGGATATAATCAACAAAATTCCTGGTCACGTGGAACGCGGATAACGTCACTCTTTGACCCCGTGGAAAACGTCCAGAGCGGATCCTGGTCCTCGCAGAACACGGCAGTGAACCCGTGCGAAGCATCCAGAGCGGAGCCTAGTCCTCGCCTAACGCGGCAGTGAACCCGTGTGAAGCATCTAGTGCAAAATTCCTGGTCACGTGGAACGCGGATAACGTCACTCTTTGACCCCGTGGAAAACGTCCAGAGCGGATCCTGGTCCTCGCAGAACACGGCAGTGAACCCGTGCGAAGCATCCAGAGCGGAGCCTAGTCCTCGCCTAACGCGGCAGTGAAACCGTGTGAAGCATCTAGTGCAAAATTCCTGGTCACGTGGAACGCGGATAACGTCACTCTTTGACCCCGTGGAAAGCGTCCAGAGCGGATCCTGGTCCTAGCAGAGCACGGCAGTGAACCCGTGTGAAGCATCCAGAGCGGAGCCTAGTCCTCGCCTAACGCGGCAGTGAACCCGTGTGAAGCATCTAGTGCAAAATTCCTGGTCACGTGGAACGCGGATAACGTCACTCTTTGACCCCGTGGAAAACGTCCAGAGCGGATCCTGGTCCTCGCAGAACACGGCAGTAGACCCATGCGAAGCATCCAGAGCGGAGCCTAGTCCTCGCCTAACGCGGCAGTGAACCTGTGTGAAGCATCTAGTGCAAAATTCCTGGTCACATGGAACGCGGATAACGTCACTCTTTGACCCCGTGGAAAACGTCCAGAGCGGATCCTGGTCCTCGCAGAACACGGCAGTAGACCCATGCGAAGCATCCAGAGCGGAGCCTAGTCCTCGCCTAACGCGGCAGTGAACCCGTGTGAAGCATCTAGTGCAAAATTCCTGGTCACGTGGAACGCGGATAACGTCACTCTTTGACCCCGTGGAAAACGTCCAGAGCGGATCCTGGTCCTCGCAGAGCACGGCAGTGAACCCGTGTGAAGCATCCAGAGCGGAGCCTAGTCCTCGCCTAACGCGGCAATGAAACCGTGTGAAGCATCTAGTGCAAAATTCCTGGTCACGTGGAACGCGGATAACGTCACTCTTTGACCCCGTGGAAAACGTCCAGAGCGGATCCTGGTCCTCGCAGAGCACGGCAGTGAACCCGTGCGAAGTATCCAGAGCGGAGCCTAGTCCTCGCCTAACACGGCAGTGAACCCATGTGAAGCATCTAGAGCAAAATTCCTGGTCACGTGGAACGCGGACAACGTCGCTCTTCGATCCCGTGGGAAACGTCCAGAGCGGATCCTGGTCCTCACACCAACATGGAGTGATCACCACCGCGACATTCGTCTCGATACAGCAGACGCGACACCAGCAAATGAAGCAAAAGGCCAAATTCCTAGCTTCAAGGTCTTGACGGCAAGTCATATAAAGCCTGAAAGACAATCGGAGGTCATCTCACACCAGCGCGGAGTGGTCACCACCTCGACGATCATCTCGATACAGCAGATGAAATGTCACCCCGGCGTTCTTCCCCCAGCAGGATTCGGACGCGACAAAGAAAACGAAGCGAAGGCTAAATTCCTAGCTTCAACGTCTTAACGGCAAGTCATATAAAGCCTGAGAGACAATCGGAGATCATCTCGCACCAGCGCGAAGTGGTTACCACCTCGACGATCGTCTCGATACAGCAGATGAAATGTCACCCCAGCGTTCTTCCCCCAACAGGATTCGGACGCGCCAAAGCAAACGAAGCGAAGGCCAAATTCCTAGCTTCAACGTCTTGACGGTAAGTCATATAAAACCGGAAAGACAAACAGAGATCATCCCATATGGAGTGATCACCACCTCGACGTTCGTCTCAACACAGCAGACGCAACATCACCGAAAGGACTCACGGCAAAATCCCTGGTTCTAGAGCTCGACGGTTCACCAGCAACCTAGAGACAACCATGACATTCGTCTCGATACAGAGGACACGATGCCAGCAAACGAAGCAAAGGCCAAATTCCTAGCTTCAACGTCTTAACGGCAAGTCATATAAAGCCTGAAAGACCATCAGAGATCATCCCACACCAGCGTGGAGTGGTCACCACCTCGACGTTCGTCTCGATACAGCAGACGAGATGTCACGACAGCGTTCTTCCTCCAACAGGATTCGCACATGACAAAGCAAACGAAGCGAAGGCCAAATTCCTAGCTTCATACGTCTTGACGGCAAGTTATATAAAGCCTGAAAGACCACCGGAGATCATCCTACATGGAGTGGTCACCACCTTGACGTTCGTCTCGATACAGCAGACGCGACATCACCAAAAGGAGTCACGGCAAAATCCCTGGTTCCAGACCTCGACGGTTCACCAGCAACCTAGAGACAACCGCGACATTCGTCTCGATACAGAGGACGCAATGCCAGCAAACAAAGCGAAGGCCAAATTCCTAGCTTCTGGGTCTTAACGGCAAGTCATATTGTCACGCCCCGCTTCCCAGAGTACGCAAGATTGGGCACGTGACATAGCCAACCATGCTACCTGTGGGTAGGAAATATCCATCCACAGTCACATTACGGTTGTAGAGATATCAAGAACAAAATAATAAACTAATCTAATACATGTCCAAATCCATAATAACAAGAATCAATAAACAATGAGTGCGGAAGCAAATGATCCAATACAATAAATAAACAGTACGTCCCATAATGCGGGCTCACATCTGGAAATGGAATGAAAATAAATAAACTAAACCCTAAGGAACTCACAGTTCAGCCTGCTGGCTGAAGTACTCCTGCTCGGTCGTCAATAGTGGTAAGGAATCTGGGCCATGCAAAACCCAGACGTCAGCGCGTCATGTCAACCAAATAATATAATATAAACATGGTAATAAGCAATGCAGGTATGAACATGAATAAAGCAGTACTAAGAAATAACAGAGCAGGGTAATGTGCAGTGGTGACTAAACTGTCCTATCAGGTTTCTACTCTATAGTCTTTGAAATCAATTGATGAATCGTCGATGTAACTCAATAGTATCCCGTGCGTGCCCGGGACCACGGTCAAGGTTCTCGGGGCTGAATCCGAGACGTGCCGCTAAGCAGTAATAGGTAGTAGGATGGATGAGTGATGTCAGCATCATCACTCCGGGGCAGGCCAAGCCCGTAAGACTGATCAGAACAAGTATCGAACTGTTGAGTTACAAGTCGGTTTCACCTTTGATTTCCCCATACCCCCAAGTTATGTATGTCAGGTCAGGTATTCAATAATCAAGGATTAATGTCAACACAGAATCAGGTAAAAGCAGGTATGTCTGGATAGACAACAGGAATGGTCCATGAGGACCCCAAGTCAGGTTGTAGTCCAATAGGTTGAGTCAGTATGTATAGGGTGTCATGTCCGGTGTATCGGTACATGTGTCAGGTGCAGCAGGGTCGAGTCAATATGTAATGCAATCAAATGTATGCTGATAACAGGTATAGTAACGAATAAGGAACAACAACAGGAACAGCAAATAACAATATTATTCCATGTAAACACAGTGATGCTTTGTATTCTCTTATTAACAGGTTCAAGCACCCTTGGGGTGCAATAATCACAGTGTAGCGCAATATTAATAACAGCAGGCAATAAAGATATAAGTGTGCGACTATTTTCCTCTAAATAGTAAAATGATTAGCAGGTAGTTGTTATTAAGGTTACGGTGGCAAAATACGATTTAGGTGGCAGTATTATAATGTACCTCATATTTCGTCCAATGAGACAAGTAGCAATACTTAGTTAATATAGCAAGTTTGTGAGTCAAACAATTTAATTAGTTTAACGTAGCATGTAGCAAGAAATCTTGCCTCGACGGTTTCGCAAACCGGAAAGCACGAATGCACTGTCGGCAGAAAACACGGGACGGGTGCACGGGCCACGGATCGAGTCCCAACAGCGAACAGCGGGACCACACGGACCAGGGTACTTCGCTGGAGCGTCGGGTCAAACGACGGCACGGTCGGAATCCGGCAAAAGTCAAAAGCAATGAAGTTAGCAAACGCGATATACGTGAACAAACGACCAGCGAGGGGGACTTCGCACAAAAGTAAAGGTAAGGGATGCTTACAGGGAGACACCAGGGGGCAACCACGGCGGGCTCGACGGCGCTGGGACGCCGGCGAGGCAGCGACGGCGGCTGCGAAGGCTGGGAAGTTTCTGGGTTCGCTGGAAAGGGTGGTGCCGTGCAGCGAGGGGAGGTAAGGTCTGGTCTGGGTTGCAAGATGGAGAGGAGGTGGCGCGGGTGACGTCGACGATGGGAGGCGGCGGCGGCGGCGAGGTCTGTGGCTGGTGATGGCGTCGGGGTTGGGTGCAGGCGCGGAAAGAGACGGAGGAAGAAGGTAGGAGGGTGCGGCTAGGCTGAGGAGGTGTTGACGGCGACGGCGAGGTCGCGGGGAGGTCGGCGGCGCAAGCACGAGGAGGCTAGGGTTAGGGCTTGGAGGTTCTCGTGGGGTTTCTCGCGATGGAGAAGAGGAAGGAGGCGGCTGCGATAATATATAGGAGGAGAGAGAAAGAGATTTGATAAAGAGAGAGAGAGAGAGATTGAGAGAGAGATTGTTAGAGATAGAGAGAGAAGGAGAATAGAGAGAGACAGAGAGAGACGAAGAGAGATAGAGAGGGAAAGGGGGGGCCCACGAGGAAAAGTGCCACGCGATTGGCTGGGGTAGTTTAAAAAATATTTTAAAAGATTTAAAACGATGAATAGTAACAGAATATATATAATTCATAGTTTAAATATATTTAATCAAACGGGCATTTTTGGCGCTAAATGAAACATTTCCAAATCGCGCCCGGGTTGCGCCCAAATGTTCCAAATTCAAATTATAGGATTTTAAGCGAGTTCCAAATTTTGAAAAGAGGTGTTTAATGATTAAAATGCATGCCCCCAAGTCGGACACTTGTACGCGCGCGTAGACGTCCAAACTTGCCCGTTTCACCGAACGGGACGAAATCTCGACGCGCGGACGCTACCACGCGACTAGTGGCGACGAGTAGGCCAACATGGATATTTTTAATTTCATTTTAGGTGTTAAAATTTGTTATGTGCCAAAATGACTTAACCGGTTAAAATTTAGCAATAAACACCAAACAATCAAAATAATTGGAAAGAGCAATATAAAACACTCAACTAGCAATAGAAATAGTATTACTGGGCTCGGGTGTTACATCATACCCAACTACAGAAGAATTTCGTCCTCGAAATTCCGAGAATACAAGATAGCTAACTACTGGAAAAGGTGAGGAAATTTCTGCCGGATCTCGTCTTCTCGCTCCCAAGTGGATTCTCCATGCGATCGATTACCCCAAGAAACTAGCACAAGAGGGATAACCTTGTTCTTAAGAACCTTTTCTCTTCGATCCTTGGCTTTTCAACTGGTCGCTCCTCAAAAGTTAGGTCCTCCCGTACAGTCAACTCCGAATGATCCAAGACATGAGTCTCATCACGAACATACCTCCGTAGTTGAGACACATGAAACACATTGTGCACTCCTGCCAATGACTGTGGTAACGCCAAACGGTACGCTACCTCTCCAACACGCTCCAATATCTCGAAGGGTCCAACGAATCGAGGACTAAGCTTTCCCCGACTTCCAAAGCGAATCACCCCTCTAGTCGGTGATATCTTCAGGAATACCAAATCACCCACGGCGAACTCTAGAGGTCTTCTTGACGTGTCGGCCCAACTTTTCTGTCTGTCTTGAGCTGCCTTCATATGCTTCCTGATTGTATTCACCTTCTCGACTGTCTGTACCACCAAATCTGGTCCTAGTAACCTTCGTTCACCAACATCATCCCAACAAACCGGTGAATGGCACTTACGACCATACAACGCTTCAAACGGAGCCATCTGAATTGTCGCTTGGAAGCTATTGTTGTACGAAAACTCCACCAGGTGTAGATGATCCTCCCAAGAGCCTTTGAAGTCTAACATGCAAGCCCTCAACATATCTTCAAGGGTCTGGATCGTTCTCTCCGATTGTCCATCAGTTTGAGGATGATAAGCTGTGCTAAACTTCAATCGAGTCCCCAAACTTTCTTGTAAACTCCTCCAGAAGTGCGACAAGAACCGAGTGTCCCGATCGGACACGATGCTTACCGGTACTCCATGCAATCTCACAATCTCCTGCATGTACCGCTCTGCCAAAGTCTCTGTCGATTGACCGACCCGAAAAGGAATAAAGTGAGCCGCCTTGGTCAACCGATCGACAATCACCCATACTGCATTGTTGCCCTTTGGACTCCGCGGTAAAGCCGTCACGAAATCCATGGTTATATGTTCCCACTTCCACTGAGGAATCGAAAGTGGTTGCAACAAACCAGCAACCCTTTGGTGTTCAGCCTTGACTTGCTGACACACCAAGCACTTAGCCACGAAGCGAGCAATTTCCCGTTTCATACCTTCCCACCAGAAGTGCTGTCGAATATCTCGGTACATCTTTGTCCCTCCTGGATGTACAGAGTAAGCTGAACTGTGTGCCTCCTTCATAAGCTCTTCACGCACATCTCCTTTTGGCACACACACACGGCTACCATATCTCAACGAACCGTCTTCATGGATCAGTAAATCGGTTCGTAGTCCGGCTTCCACCTGCTCTCGAAACTTTTGCAGCCTAGGATCCTGCGATTGCGCCACTTTAATCTTCTCAACTAAGGACGACTGTACTTGCAACTGCATCAACTGTCCCGTAGCATGTGGTAGCACAACCTCCAAGTCAAATCTCCGAAAATCCGCAATGATCTCCCTCTGTGCAGTCAATATCTGAATTGCTGGTAACCGACTTAGCGCATCTGGAACGACGTTAACTTTTCCCGGATGGTACTTAAGGTCAAGTTCGTAGTCGTCCATCAGTTCCAACCATCTGCGTTGCCTCATGTTCAACTCCTTCTGAGTGAATACATACTTCAAACTCTTGTGATCTGTAAAGACTTCGACTCTCTCGCCCAAAAGGTAGTGTCTCCAAATTTTCAGGGCGAAGATCACGGCTGCCAGCTCCAAGTCATGAGTCGGATAATTCTTCTCATGAGTCTTTAGTTGTCTCGATGCGTAAGCGACGACTTTCCCATTCTGCATCAGAACACATCCCAATCCTTTTCCGGATGCGTCGCTGTGTATCACTAGTCCTCCTGAATTATCTGGTACGGTCAGGATCGGGGCGGTTATCAACTTTTGCTTCAACGTCTCGAAGGCCAATGCACATCCATCCGTCCAAACAAACGGTACCTCCTTGCGCGTGAGCTTGGTTAACGGCTCAGCTACACGAGCGAAGTTCTCTACAAATCTTCTGTAGTATCCGGCGAGTCCAAGAAAACTTCTTATCTCCGCAACATTCTTTGGAATAGGCCAATCTCGAACTGCTGCAATCTTTTCGGGATCGACGGCGATTCCATTGCCCGACACGACATGCCCCAGAAACTTCACTTCTTCCAGCCAAAATTCGCACTTACTCATTTTCGCGAAAAATTTCTCCTGTCTCAGCGTCTGCAGGGCGATCTTTAAATGCTCGGCATGCTCCTCCGGACTCTTCGAGTATACCAGAATATCGTCAATGAATACCACATAAACTGGTCCAGGTATGGTGAAAAGACCCTGTTCATCAAGTCCATGAATATTGCCGGCGCATTCGTCACTCCGAAGGGCATCACTAGATACTCGAAATGTCCATATCGAGTTCGAAACGCCGTCTTGCAAATGTCTTCTGCTTTCACTCGGACCTGATGATATCCTGATCGCAAATCCAGTTTCGAGAATACCCTCGCGCCACTAAGCTGCTCAAAAAGTTCTCCAATGCGAGGGATCGGGTACTTGTTCTTAATAGTCACCCGGTTCAATTCTCGATAATCAATGCACATCCTTCTCGTGCCATCCTTCTTCTTTACTAAAAGAACTGGAGCTCCCCAAGGTGAGTTGCTGCTTCGAAGCCATCCCTTCTCGAGTAATTCACCAACTTGTTTCTTAACTTCTTCCAATTCCACCGGTGCCATTGGATAATAAGATTTTGATACTGGCGCTGCACCAGGAATAAGGTCAATCGCAAACTCCACATCTCGCTTCGGCGGTAAGCCTGATATATCTTCAAACACATCCATAAAGTCGCGAACAACTGCCGGCTCTTCATTACTATCCGCTTCCATTGTCGCAAGAACACTGTTTGTCGGCCTAGCCCTAAACTCGACTGGCCCGATAGAGCTGCTTCCTCCAGTGAAGGTAAACTCAGGGTGTCCGGGAATCTGGAAAATTACCTTCCTTGCCCTACAGTCAATGTGGGCGTGGAAAGTGCCAAGAAAATCCATTCCCAAGACTGCTTCATAACTGCCCGTATCTATCACCAAGAAATCTGCAAAAAGCTCTCGTCCGCAAACAACAACTGTACAATCTCTACATTCCTTACTAGCTATGATTTTCCCATTCCCAGTGTGTATGTCCCAAAAACTAGACAGGGTCGTGCAGGTAATCGAGTGTGTAGTTATAAATTTGGATGACATAAAACAATGGGATGCTCCGGAATCAAATAATGCCAATGCGGGAAAACCATGAACGAGCAAAGTACCTGAAACCACATCTCCTGATGCCTTGGCTTCCTCAGCTGTCAACGTGAAAGCTCGAGCCTGCTTTGGTCCTTGAGTCAGCTGTTTCTGCCCTTGGAACGGTCTCTGCGGAGGCTTCTGTATATCATCTCTCGTGCGAAGCTTCGACGGACAGGCACCAACTGCGTGATCGGCCGCTCCACACACCAGGCAAAGTCCCAGTCTCCTTCGACAATCCTTCTGCACGTGTCCAGGTAAACGGCAGTAGTCACAAATCACGCTCTTCCTTCGGTCAACGATCACAGGCTTCTTCATTGGCGCTACACCTCGACGGTCCACTGGAATACCTCTGCGCCCATGATCTCGGTTAGGTACAAATGCGGGCTTTCGGGTCGCAACTGTTGTCTGCTGTAGGTTCCCTTTCATTCCCGACAAACTCTGCTGCTCTCTGGCTGCAGTAAGAACCTGCGAGAAAGTGGTCAAACCCAGGGAGACAATCCGCCTCTGGATGTCCACATCCAAACTGCGTAAGAACCTTCGCGCCCTGTCTGCCTCCTTGGCGACTAAGGGTCCAGCGAAGCGGCTGAGTCTCGTCCATTCCGCTGCATGTACATCCACAGCTGCTCCATTTTGTCTCAGCCCAATAAATTTCTCCTCCATTTCCTCCCGTGCAGTCCGCGGGAAGAACTTTTCCAAGAAGCTTTTAGAGAAATACGCCCAACTGATTGGCTTGGGCAAGCGGGTCTCCTCCACAAGCCACCACTCTCGGGCGTAATCCACCAGCTGAATGCGTACCACATCAACTCTCTTGTCGTCTGGGATCTGTGCCGCAATCAGTAAATTCTCCGTGTCTACTAGCCACTGCTCGGCTGGTAACGGCTCCTCCAGACCAGTGAAAGTAGTAGGACCCAATCGTCTGAAATCTGCCACGGTCCCTACTCGGTCAACTGGCTTCGCTACAGCGGTGTTTACAGACTGCTGAATAGCCTGCAAACCCTCCTGAAATGAATCTGCTTGCTGCTGGATCAGCTCAGTTTGCCTCTTCTGATTTTCCAACATCCCACGTATCACCCCTAACATGGCGGCTTCATCCACACGCCTCTGATACGTCTTGAAATTCTTATCTGCCATGGTCCTGAAATCAAAACAAATAACATTAGCATGATGATAGATTCAATATATAAATCAAGGCTAGAACTCCAAGATACTTAAATAGAGTACTGTATTGTAGCTATGCCGCGGTATCATAGCCGCAATTACTTAACTCCACCCAAGTCGTCTAAGTCCTAGAGATAACAAGAAGTTAGGTTTTCGAGTTGACAAATGCAAAGTAAGTTTGCATGTCGACATGATCCGGAAGAATGATTCAAGAATGGAAAAACGGTCAAGGTGGCAGGACATGTTTCCTAATCACGGGTATTATGATTCGTGTATCGGGTGCAATACCCAACTATAAAGAATCAACCCAATTAACCTATGGCTCTGATACCAAAAGAACCATGTCACGCCCCGCTTCCCAGAGTATGCAAGATTGGGCACGTGACATAGCCAACCATGCTACCTGTGGGTAGGAAATATCCATCCACAGTCACATTACGGTTGTAGAGATATCAAGAACAAAACAATAAACTAATCTAATACATGTCCAAATCCATAATAACAAGAATCAATAAACAATGAGTGCGGAAGCAAATGATCCAATACAATAAATAAACAGTACGTCCCATAATGCGGGCTCACATCTGGAAATGGAATGAAAATAAATAAACTAAACCCTAAGGAACTCACAGTTCAGCCTGCTGGCTGAAGTACTCCTGCTCGGTCGTCGATAGTGGTAAGGAATCTGGGCCATGCAAAACCCAGACGTCAGCGCGTCATGTCAACCAAATAATATAATATAAACATGGTAATAAGCAATGCAGGTATGAACATGAATAAAGCAGTACTAAGAAATAACAGAGCAGGGTAATGTGCAGTGGTGACTAAACTGTCCTATCAGGTTTCTACTCTATAGTCTTTGAAATCAATTGATGAATCGTCGATGTAACTCAATAGTATCCCGTGCGTGCCCGGGACCACGGTCAAGGTTCTCGGGGCTGAATCCGAGACGTGCCGCTAAGCAGTAATAGGTAGTAGGATGGATGAGTGATGTCAGCATCATCACTCCGGGGCAGGCCAAGCCCGTAAGACTGATCAGAACAAGTATCGAACTGTTGAGTTACAAGTCGGTTTCACCTTTGATTTCTCCATACCCCCAAGTTATGTATGTCAGGTCAGGTATTCAATAATCAAGGATTAATGTCAACACAGAATCAGGTAAAAGCAGGTATGTCTGGATAGACAACAGGAATGGTCCATGAGGACCCCAAGTCAGGTTGTAGTCCAATAGGTTGAGTCAGTATGTATAGGGTGTCATGTCCGGTGTATCGGTACATGTGTCAGGTGCAGCAGGGTCGAGTCAATATGTAATGCAATCAAATGTATGCTGATAACAGGTATAGTAACGAATAAGGAACAACAACAGGAACAGCAAATAACAATATTATTCCATGTAAACACAGTGATGCTTTGTATTCTCTTATTAACAGGTTCAAGCACCCTTGGGGTGCAATAATCACAGTGTAGCGCAATATTAATAACAGCAGGCAATAAAGATATAAGTGTGCGACTATTTTCCTCTAAATAGTAAAATGATTAGCAGGTAGTTGTTATTAAGGTTACGGTGGCAAAATACGATTTAGGTGGCAGTATTATAATGTACCTCATATTTCGTCCAATGAGACAAGTAGCAATACTTAGTTAATATAGCAAGTTTGTGAGTCAAACAATTTAATTAGTTTAACGTAGCATGTAGCAAGAAATCTTGCCTCGACGGTTTCGCAAACCGGAAAGCACGGATGCACTGTCGGCAGAAAACACGGGACGGTGCACGGGCCACGGATCGAGTCCCAACAGCGAACAGCGGGACCACACGGACCAGGGTACTTCGCTGGAGCGTCGGGTCAAACGACGGCACGGTCGGAATCCGGCAAAAGTCAAAAGCAACGAAGTTAGCAAACGCGATATACGTGAACAAACGACCAGCGAGGGGGACTTCGCACAAAAGTAAAGGTAAGGGATGCTTACAGGGAGACACCAGGGGGCAACCACGGCGGGCTCGACGGCGCTGGGACGCCGGCGAGGCAGCGACGGCGGCTGCGAAGGCTGGGAAGTTTCTGGGTTCGCTGGAAAGGGTGGTGCCGTGCAGCGAGGGGAGGTAAGGTCTGGTCTGGGTTGCAAGATGGAGAGGAGGTGGCGCGGGTGACGTCGACGATGGGAGGCGGCGGCGGCGGCGAGGTCTGTGGCTGGTGATGGCGTCGGGGTTGGGTGCAAGCGCGGAAAGAGACGGAGGAAGAAGGTAGGAGGGTGCGGCTAGGCTGAGGAGGTGTTGACGGCGACGGCGAGGTCGCTGGGAGGTCGGCGGCGCAAGCACGAGGAGGCTAGGGTTAGGGCTTGGAGGTTCTCGTGGGGTTTCTCGCGATGGAGAAGAGGAAGGAGGCGGCTGCGATAATATATAGGAGGAGAGAGAGAGATTGAGAGGGAGATTGAGAGAGATAGAGAGAGAAGGAGAATAGAGAGAGACAGAGAGAGACGGAGAGAGATAGAGAGGGAAAGGGGGGGGCCCACGAGGAAAAGTGCCACGCGATTGGCTGGGGTAGTTTAAAAAATATTTTAAAAGATTTAAAACGATGAATAGTAACAGAATATATATAATTCATAGTTTAAATATATTTAATCAAACGGGCATTTTTGGCGCTAAATGAAACATTTCCAAATCGCGCCCGGGTTACGCCCAAATGTTCCAAATTCAAATTATAGGATTTTAAGCGAGTTCCAAATTTTGAAAAGAGGTGTTTAATGATTAAAATGCATGCCCCCAAGTCGGACACTTGTACGCGCGCGTAGACGTCCAAACTTGTCCGTTTCGCCGAACGGGACGAAATCTCGACGCGCGGACGCTACCACGCGACTAGTGGCGACGAGTAGGCCAACATGGATATTTTTAATTTCATTTTAGGTGTTAAAATTTGTTATGTGCCAAAATAATTTAACCGGTTAAAATTTAGCAATAAACACCAAACAATCAAAATAATTAGAAAGAGCAATATAAAACACTCAACTAGCAATAGAAATAGTATTACTGGGCTCGGGTGTTACACATATAAAGCCTGAAAGACCACCGGAGATCATCCCACATGGAGTGGTCACCACCTCGACGTTCGTCTCGATACAGCAGACGCAACATCACCAAAAGGAGCCACGGCAAAATCCCTAGTTCCAAATCTCGACGGTTCATCAGCAACCTAGAGACAACCACGACATTCGTCTCGATACAGAGGACGCAATGCCAGCAAACGAAGCAAATGCCAAATTCCTAGCTTCAGGGTCTTAACGGCAAGTCATATAAAGCCTGAAAGACTATCGGAGATCATCACACACCAGCGCGGAGTGGTTATGACTCATCGGGGCTCTCCAAAATGAGCCTAACCTCAAGTAAAAAGCGGCATGGCAAATTCCTAGCGCTTGCTCTTCCGACGGTCAAACTGCCAAGGAGGATTGCTTGAAGACGTCTTGTCCAGCCCCCGAAGGGATCAGAGACAATCAGCGCACATGTTAAGATAAAGAGCAACCAGATAGCATACTATCATATCGAGCAAGAAAGTCCTCCCTATATATGTCCAAGCATCCACTAAAATATACATCGTATGTACAGTAATGGCCTCTAGGGCATACATATAACTAACACGGGGTGCCTATGACCGCCGCCGCGGCAATCATCGGGGGCTCGGGTCGAAGCAGATGGCCTCGTCTCCGGCGACAGCTTTGGTGCGGAGCTTGGGTCAGCCCGAGGCACGGCCACGCCCCCGGCTATCTTCCGGGACAGGTCACCGAGGGCAGCAAGAATCCTGGATCGGTCCATTTGTTCTGCCAAGGGAGGAAACAGGCTCGACTCAGAAGAAGAAGAAGCATAAGAAGAAGAAGAAGAAGAATCTACAAGGGGGTCCCTAAACTCTACCCGATCTATTTCTACAGACTCTTCACAAGAAGACATCTAACCTGATAAAGGGGATGAGTCCTTGGAAGAGCAAAACGCAGATATCCCGACCTAAGAAGGAGAGCGCCGAGCTAACGAGACTCAAGACGAGGAAATTTTGAAGAGGTATGGACCCTGATAGGGACCCCACCTCTATTTATAGCTGCCGGCGTACACATCCAACGGCGACAGTCATCTCTCGCCAAAAAGATTCTACGCATCGACGGCCACCGTCGCTCCACTTGCCTCGCACGCATTGGTCGCATCCCATCGGATGCCGGAAATCTTCGGCTCGTCACGTCAGCCAACCAGCGCCTGACACGTGGGCTGTCGCTTCGACGAACGTACGCACGATCTGGCGCTTCCCTTTTAATGCAAGATCTGGCCCCTGGTCCGCTGACGTCATCAAGAAAATACGGCTGATTGCCCGGCAATGCACACTCACGATATCTTCGAAAAGACACTCACCTCGGGTGACCCGGCGGACCGCTCTCGACCCGACCCGTGAGCGGGTCGGGACGAGAGTGTGGGGCTAATGATGATGCTCGATATTGGTGATCTTCCAAATCGTGACACGTGGCAGATGACGTATCCCGAAGCTTGCAAGAAAGGACCAAGAACGGTACGTCGGAAGGATACCCCGGGTCTGCGACCCATTGACGTAGCCAACTTTCTGCGACCATCCAAACCAATCCTATACCCGCCATACAAACAACCGTTGGCTCGTCTCCGAGCCCCCTGCACAATTGGCCTCCTCGGCCCTCCCAGCTCGTCTCCGGGCTATTGCAGAACCGAGATACCTTGGCCTCTCGCTCGTCCGCGAGCCTTCCGCCGAGCTCATCTTTCTCGGTCTCATCGACCGACCCACATCACCGATCACAGGCGCCTCCGCCACGGCTCAGCGAATCTCGCCATGCGCGAGATATCTGCCGGCCACGTCCCGCGTTCCATGCCATCACGATCCCCCATTAACGAGCCTGTCTCGTCAGTAATGCGGGATCCCGCCTATCACGCGGACGTGATGCCAGGGGCGTAACGGCCGGCGTGATTCTCGCGCCCGTCTGCCCGTCGCCACCACTATATAAACCCCTCTTTCAGACGATCGAAGTAAGTCATTCTTTCCTCACTAGACCGTTACTATGCTCAAATATCCGCTCTAACTTGAACGTCGGCGGTCCTCGGTGGCACAACCACCCCGGGACTTCCTTGCAGGTAGCTCGGCCTCAAACACCTCAAACCCATTGAGATCCACACGCTTCAGGAGGCAACCTCCAACTTAATCTCAGCCGTCCATCATCGCCAACAACAGATCTACGGAAGGTAACATCTGAAGGAGATCCGACCCTCCATCAGGTACCAAATATCCACATCTTTTTTTTTTATTCTGTATTATGCTATAAGGTTGGCTGTTATAAGGGTCCCTGGTCTCATATATGTAATGGTGTGGCGCTGTCGTTGCAGCTCGACAAGGTCAAATCATCTGTTGTATACTCTTATCACCATCCTCCTTTTTCTCTTCGACTGACGTCACACGGATCAAAGGCCGTCTTCTTTCTTAACGTGACCGTGAGCACAATCGTATCAATTCTATCACCTGCGACCACGATGTTGTCCCCATCTACTGATGTTGATACAACGCATGATACAATTTCAAATATTAGACTGACCAGACATAGAAAAAAGAGAAGAAGGCTGATAAATTGACTATATATAAAAAAAACCTACCCTGCACTAAATACAAAGGGCTTTGGATCCTCTCTTTGAATCTTCCATCGTAACCTTGATCACAACTTTGTGCTGCAAGGAACTGGAGCTAATTAGTGACAATTCTTTATATATATATATATATATATATATATATATATATATATATATGAGGTTAATGGAGAAAAGGTGCCATAGAAAGGAATTTCCTCCTATGGCGTCGGAAAAATGCATCATTTATGATTTTTTCGACGATCGGCATACATCACCTCCATCTTTATCATTTAAGATGTGGATACACCAAATTTTATGTGATTATACCATTTTTTTACCGTTGATTAAGTTGGTGCAAAATTAATTGTTTACCGACAATAGAACTTTTTATATTGCTAATTCAACAGTGAAAAGGTTGTAGAATCATATGAAATTTGGTGTATGCATATCTTAGATGATAACGATGAAGATGGTGAGTGCCGATCGTCGGAAGATACGATGGAGGGCGTACTTTTTCGACGCGATAGAAGGAAATTCCCTCCTATGACATCTTTCCTCCATTATTCTCATATATATAGGAAATATGTCATAGGAGGGAATTTCCTCCTATGGCGTCGAAAAAGTACGCCCTCCATCGTATCTTCCGACGATCGGCACTCATCATCTTCATCGTTATCATCTAAGATATGCATACCCCAAATTTCATATGATTCTACAACTTTTCACCGTTTTCTTTTGGGCGGGTTTCATTATTTATCATAATTTTACCTTTTTGCTGCTTTCCTAATTTCTTATCACTTTGTATTTATGAATGCTGCATATAACTCAATTTTTGGTCAAACATAGACATGCTTTCTAAAATTTTGTCAAAATAGAGAGTTGACATCCACAACAAATTGACAACTTGATTTATAATACAATCGAGACAAAAGTAGTTTAATGTCAAGCTCAGGCAAATAACTCAATGAGCAGATCAAATTAGGATCAGGATGCATATTATTAAAATGAAATTGACTGATTTTATTTTATTGTTTCCAAATTAACGATCTGAATCTCCTCTTTATTATTTCGATTTTACAAATTAATACCCAATTCTATCTGGATCCCTTCCTGCCCCGCACCTTGCATAGGCAAAGGAGCCAAATTACCGCATCTTTCATTTTTTCCATTTATATCTTACATTATGCTACAAGGATCGCTGTTATAAGGATCCCTGGTCTCGTATATGTAATGGTGTGGCATTACCATTGGAGCTTGATAAGACCAGACCGCTGGTTGTACGCTCTTATCATCTCCCTCTTTTTTCTCTTTCTTCTCATCTTTTTCCTCTTCTGCAGACGTCACACTCATCAACTCTGCAAAGTTCATTTTTTTTCTAAGCGTGACTGTAAGCGCAACCGCATCTATTCCATCACCTACGACCACGATGTTGTCTCCGTCTATCGCCGTAGATATAACACCTGATATAGGAAACAAAAAATATTTAAATTTCACATTCGATTCATGAGACAAAATTAAGAAAGAATATGAAAGTTGACGGTTTAACTTCAGACGGAACCTACCGTGCAGTCCTGCAGCTATCTGAAGCGCTTTGGACCGTCTCTTCGCATCTGCCATTGTAACCTTGATCACGACTTTTTGCTGAAAAGCGAATGAAGCTAATTAGTGACAATTCATCATAGAGTTTATGTAGACTGTAATTAATTAAACTAAACAAAATTAAGAGCTGAATTTTCTTTCTCACCTTTGCCATGATGTTGAATTAGTGCGCTCTAGCTCCTTGCTCCTTGTCGTGGAATGATGCGTGTTGGAATTTTATTTGAATGAAGATGTGTGATTTTAGATCTTGTATATTTATAGAGAGAGAAACAATGGGGAGAGGGAGAGAGGGAGAGAGGGAAACGAGTATATTAATCAATATTTAATAGAGCTTTGGACCAAGAAGCTGCCTTGGAGCTGGCTTTTCTCAGAAGCTGGCTCGGTCAATTTAATGAGGGTCCGGTCTTTGAAATATAGGGGTTAATAAGATGAAAATATTCTTACAAAATTATGTAAAATGAATATTTATAATATGCTTCATATGCGTGAAGATCTTGTCCAATTCCCGGTTGGCCTTTCTTTTAATTTACTTATGAAAACAAGTTATCCACCGTCCATGATGTAATACAATGACGGTTAACACTCGGAAAAAAAACATATCATTTTTTGTAGGATGTAATTTTCTTTCTTACCAAATCTTAATAGTCAGCCATTGAGAGGGTGGATGACTTGGTCCTTCCTTAAGATGTCATATTGGTCAATACTAGATAGAAGTGGACACCAAGGATTAAGATCTGGTAAGCAAAAAAAATATCTTTATTTATTCAGCTATAATATTATGTATCAAATCATAACACTAATTATCAGCTCATAACATCTTTTATCAAATCACAACACTATTTATCTCAAGATTCGGTCTTATAAGAAATTCAAAAAAATCTGCTGGGGTTTTTCACAACTTTGAAACTTTTTGGATTTAAAAATAAATCTAGGTTAAACAAAACTAGGCCCAAATCCATTTTCACATAAATATGATATTTGTTGATCACATTGTTTGTTAGAAAAAGTGCTTTATAAATGTATCATTGGGTCGTGTTGCGACTTCTATTGCAAGAATGCAGATCCAAAATTAGTCTTTTTAAAGTTAATATACTCCCATTGTTTCATAATATTAGTCTTTGCTAAATTGTTATTTGCTACCATAAATTATGGGCAGTTTTTCCAAATGATGTTATGAACTTTTAAGATGATTGTTTAATGGCAGGAATTTTCAAAAGCATAAAGGAAAAAAACTTTGACGGCGTTAACGGAAAATTACCAAAATACCCCTCATATATTAAAAAAACCGTGTTTGCAAAAAAGGGTATTTTGGTAATTTTATAATTTTTTGTTACCGCCGTCAGGAATCCTTTCGATGCTTTTTAAAGTTAATACACCATTTCAAGAGTTCATGGTATCATTTGGGAAAAATATCTATAGTTCATGTCAGTAAGTTGAAATTTATTCATTACTCTTTTATCTTCTTCAATAATTATTAGGAAAAGTATTATAGCTTTTCTAAAATCTAAACCGTCATAGATATGAAATCCCAATTCAAGCTTATGATAGCATTTAATAATTACGATTTTAAAGTTAGACTTGAAATTCCATATGTAAAATGCTTTGGTAACATAATAAGCATAGAGCAAAACAGCTTATCTTGCATGTTTTATTCAAAAAAAGATGCTTAGAAAAAGATAAAAATGAAAAAAGACTGTTATTGTGAAACATAGGAATTTCCACATTGACACATATCAGAAGAAATGTTGCATACAACTCAAATGTTTGTAATACAACTCTTTTACTCGCTAGTGTGCTTTCCAATTTATCAAAATAGAACGTAGACACCAACAACTTGACAAATTGATTACAATGGAATTGACCCAAAAGTGGTCCCATAACAAGCTAAGCAAACAAATAACTAAATGTGTAGATCAAATTAGGATGCACTATTAAAATTCAAATAACTGATTTATTTTGTTCTTTCCAAATAATTACAATCTCCTCGCAATTATTTCCATTTTCACCCACAGACAAATATTTTTTTAAACTAGACAACCAACTATTTCACTGGAAAGCCATATTATCCATTACCCACTAACTTACACCTTATACCCCATCTTGTATCCACCGAGAGCCAGATAGCCAATGCAAATTCTACCATGTGGATAGAAAAGGCATTACTCTTTTACAAAATAATACCTAATTCTTGCTCGATCTGTTCCTCCACCTCACCTTGCATATGCAAAGGCAATGTTGTAACGTCTGTAACCAATACATAAATAAACAACTTTTTAAAATTTTCCTTGTGTCAAACATTTTCCTTGGAGACTTCGTTTGGAAGAGAATTCTTGGAAATAATTTATTTATTTTTAAATTTAATTAATATAATTTTTAGTAGTTTTTAAATAATTAATTTGAAATTTTAAAAAAGGATATGGATTTATAAGATATTTTTAATACCAGAAAAGAAAGTCATTTTGATCAAATTTTATTACAAATGGAAAAAAACATTAAAATATATTTTCGTAGAGTTTTACCTAAATTTTCCAGTATTTTAAACTATTTTTAGATAGTTTTCCAATTAAAAATCCTTTTTGAAAGCAGTTTTATTTTTAAAAAGAAAAAGGAAAAATATAATTTAAACTGGGAAAATGTGGGCCGTCGGATTAAGGATCCAACGGCTTAGATTTTCCCCGAGTGGGGGCATACGCGCTTGCATGGGCGCTGACACTCATGAGTGTGAGGCTCGACCGTTGGATCACCTGATCCTACGGTGGAGACGAATGGGCGAGAACACCCACGTACGAGGCGCGAAACAACGAGGGAAGTTAAGGGCAGGTCGGCTTTTTCAGGTTTGGTTAGTTTTTTGAAAAATCAAATTCCAGAAAATCTATAAATAGACACCCCTCACTCTTTAGACTTTATCTTTCCTTTTTGTTTGGCCAAAAATTTCTAGAAAATATCTTCTTCGTTTTCTCGATGCCGACGCTGTGGTGTCATCCGTTTTTCTTGCAAAATCCGAGGAGAGGGATACTCTCGTTTCTGTATGACTCAACGTTTTCCCGACATTCTTTTTGGTCATCCGTTCAAGGTAGGATCCGTCTCTCTTCTCTCGATCCCGTCACCACTTCTATACATGTCGAATATGTTCTAAAATACCAACTTTCTCTCCGAACACTTAATACTGCCATGACGTTATATATGAGTTAGTTGTAAATCGGTAAATATGGCAACCTGCTTGAGTTACTATATCCCTCACATCACGTACACTCTAGACACGAGATAACGATCTACCCTCTTTCATGTATTGTTATGTAATTTCAAACATGCCCTGAAATATTTCTACATTTACACTTAAACCGTTACTAGTTTGCACGTTTAATTGAAATTACACATCCATCCCAGGTTATGTATTTTCATTTATATACCCTTAACTTTGAAAGTTAAGATTTTCATTAAAATATCCTTAACTTTAAAAGCAGAGTATTTTTTTCCCCATAAAACACCATCGAGATTTTAAAATAGAGTGTTTTTACACAAAACCCCTCGAGACTTTAAAATAGTGTAATTTTACATAAATCACCGTCTAGACTTTAAAATGTCATATTTTTTCACATAAACATCCTAGGATCCTTAAGATTAGTATTTTTTTAAGTAATTAGGTAGAAAATAGGTTTAAGTGGTATCTTCTCTCTGGAGCCTTGGGAAATGGGAGACAATGAGTGTTTTTACTTGCCTATCTCCATGTGCTAAAAATATTTTTCATAAAATCCGCTCAAGTTATATAAATTTATATTAAAGACCCTAGTAAATATAGGTTTAAGCGGGACCAATTCTCTTGAGCTTCAAGGAGCCTGAGACTTGCCTATTTAAGGTAGAAAACTAAAATGGAGTTATCAATGGTAATTGTCTTGGAAAAAGACACAAATCTTGTCGTCCATGTACAATAGTTACCGATAACTTCTAAACCTAATTCAGGATCCAATTCTTTTTAAAGTGTCAGACTCAAGTCTGGGTCCAAGTCTAAATCAATTGGAACTCAATACAAATATGAATCTAATTCAACATGAATCCAATATACCAAACATGAAACTTGAACCTGAACATGAATACCGAACAATACGAACATGCAACATAACTTGGCTTAACCGAACCATGGCTATATTTTGAACTTGACTACATGACTATCCGTTTACATTCTGAACCATTTACATGAACAACTTATACCATGGTCTCGGCAAGTCTGTAACTACAAATCAATACTATCAATACAATATGCATTACGGGACTTTAAAGGGGTAGACTGGTACGGAATGTGTTAAAACTGGCACGATGATGGACACTAAAAGACACTTACATGAACATCCGTATCGTTGTCCCGTGGGTTTTGACGGGGCCTTGTATTACAGGTTACCATAGTCCACGGGAAAAGTTGGACCCTTCTCGTATACACTGGTATATTCTGTACCAAGTTACAAACAACTACGTTAGCATAACAAACAGATAATTACTGGTTATATTCTCTTTACTTGTCTATGTCATTCTATCTTTTGGGACTTACCGAGCGCTAGTTCGCTGACGGCATTCATATCTCTTCTTTCTTTGAAATGTTATCGGGACGACCTGACTCTCAGGAGATCGAGCCCAGCCAGGACGATTTGGAGCAGTTTACAGAGGAGCCAGAGTTCTAGTTCCTACTTGTACTTGTTCCCCTCCGAACGGCGGCGCGACATGACGTCTTGCCTGAGATTCGGGACAGATGCTAATTGGTGCTATCCGTCCACCTCTCCGAAGATGCCAAGTTGATTTATGGCACCGTATATCGAAGGTTTAAACGGATGCGTCCGATGTAGCAGACTTCGTCAGATTCCCCCTCGCTTGAGGGGTTTTTGATTGTGGGGACGCTCTTCCCTGCAGGCGCAAGCCCCTGCAGTTAATTACGCTACCGCATCGCGGTAACCACTTTCTCCTTCTCCAGATGGTCACTTCGTGTCGTGTGTATTTATTTTATGTTTGGTTGCCCGTGGATTGTATACGGAGACTGAGTTATGTCGTCGCCCGTAGGGCGTGGACTGGTCCAAATCCGCATTATCTAAGATTTGGGTTTGGGGGTTTGGGTTTAAGGATACGTTAGCCTCCTTTGAGACTAAGATCGACTTAAACGTTTGTTAAGGATACGTTAGTCTAGTTTTTAGACTAAAATCGACTTAACGGGACCGTTTACATCCAACAAGAGAGCAATAAAAGGGGGGTTCTGTTGTTTAGTTTAGTGACGTAGTTTAAGGACATTGCGGTCCATGGGTAGTTTAAGGACATTGCGGTCCAATGTTAGTTTTAAGACATCTCGGTCAAGGTTAAGGACCTCATAGTCCATGGGTTTAAGGACCCCACAGTCCGTTGTTAGTTTTAAGACATCTCGGTCAAGGTTAAGGACCTCATAGTCCATGAGTTTAAGGACCCCACAGTCCGTTGTTAGTTTTAAGACATCTCGGTCAAGGTTAAGGACCTCATAGTCCATGAGTTTAAGGACCCCACAGTCCGTGTCAATGTGTGGTCATCGGGACCCGTCACCTCTTTGAAGACGTTGAGGAATTACAACGCCAAGTATCAAAGGAGTGAAGAGATGTACCCTTGAACCGGGGTGGATTAAATAGTCTTTGGCCCAATTTGGGATCAAGACCAATTAATTATGTTATGAGCCCATTAGCCCGGTTAAGTCTGAATTGAGGACTTATGGCCATCTTGGGTTAAGTCCAATCATGCTTGGAATATTGGCTTTGAAAGAGAGGCTTTGCCTCTGGCCATTTAGCCAATTGGGCTATCGTTAATTCAGCAATGTCGAACACTGGGATCAAGTTAGTGTTTCAGCACTAAAAGACAGTTGGTGTTAAACACCAGCAACGAGGGGTTCAAATTAGTGTTAAACACTAGAGCAAATCAGTGTCAAACACTAGCAGCAGAGGCTTCAAATTAGTGTTAAACACTAAGAAATTCAGTGTTAAATACTGCAAATAAAGTTCTTTGATTAGTGTTGAACACTAAGGCCAAACAGTGTTTTCACACTGGATTCAGGGGTTCCAATTTAGTGTTAAACACTAAGGCAAGAGGGGTCACGTGGTCGCACGTGAGGGCGCCCTCCCTTCATTTGTTCTGCTGAGAATAGTGCATCTTTTAGAGCATCACGTGCCATCACGTAACGGGCATTTAAATGCCTGTATGTTAAGGCTTCTGCCGTGGGTCACGTGGGTCACGTGAGGCACTGCCTCAAAGGTCCTTCTCTGTGGTTCTTTTCGGGGGTCACGTGGTGGCACGTGACCCTGCCTCTTTGTATGTTTTTTAGAAGATCTGTTAATCCCTTTTTAAGAATTAAATTCTTCGTAGGGTTGAACCCTAACGATAAATTGAAGAGGAATTAAATTCCTATTCCCTTCTGAAGATTTATATTCTGGGATAGAGTTAAACTCTGAATTTTCTGTAGAAATTAAATCCCTCATATATGTGAAGAACTGAATTCTATCATAGGGTTAAACCCTAATAAAAGCTTTAGAAGGAATTAAATTCCCACTCTCTTTTAGAGAGGTATGAGATTCTGTCATAGGGTGAAACCCTAAGGAATTAAATTCTTGTTATTTTTCTAGGGTTGAACCCTGATTCTGTTCATTCTGAAGGAATTAAATTCCCATAACATAGGGTTAAACCCTAATTTTATTTTAAAGGAATTAAATTCCTATAGTTCTGTGAGAATTAAATTCTCAAGCTTCCATTCTCTCTCCATGCTTTGGATCTGCATGGCAGGATCTCAACCTAATGAGAATTAAATTCTCAATTCAAAGAGAGATGTGCACTTTACAGATCCTCCACCAAAGAGAGAACTATGTTCTTCTGTTTTATATCAGAGTTAAACTCTGTTGAGAATTAAATTCTCTTTTTCTTTCAAGAAGCCTTCCCTTTCTTACCTAGGGTTTTCTTTTGCAGAAGATCCAAATTCCTCCAAAGTACCAAGGCTCTCTTCTTTTTTTTTTACGTATCGATTCCTTTCTGCATGTATGTCCCTCTGTGTGTCTCTTGGCTCCTATTTATAGGAGGAGCAGCCGAATCAATTAGTTTTGGTGAATCTTTCATTGAGAGATTTAATTTGTATTCACCATTCGTTTTGGACCTTTGGATTATTATGTGAATTTTAATCACCATTGGATTTTAAATCCAGAGATTCTCCTTTGTTATTTCGGTTAGATTTTAAGGGGAAATCTTTCCAAGTTCAGGCTTTTTCTATAGATAGGTGATTTTTAAGAATCTTTAAACCTTTAATTCAATCGGTTCCTTTGGAAAGATTTGAGAGGCCTTTTCTCAGAATTTAATTCTGTTAACAGAGAGGCTTTGAAAGCCGGTCACGTGTGGCCACGTGACCCTTGGTCACGTGTGGGCACGTGACCCCTTTGGAACGAGACCTCTTCTTCCTTTTTGCGTTCTGCCTTCTGGCTGCCGCTTAGCCGTCACGTGCCACCACGTGACCCCTGGTCACGTGCCACCACGTGACCCCTGGTCACGTGTGAGCACGTGACCCTCGCCTGGAGCCTTTTTCTTGATTTGATCAGGGAATTGAGTCTGCTGCTTTTGAGTGTCACGTGCCAACACGTGACCCTGGTCACGTGGGAGCACGTGACCTCTTCTGAAGCCTTTTCCTTGATTTGATCAGGGAACCGATGTGCCTTTGAAGCCGCTTTTAAATGTCACGTGCCAACACGTGACCCTGGTCACGTGGGAGCATGTGACCCTTTCTGAAGCCCTTTTCTTTGATGTAGTTGGAAAACTGAATTCGCCTTGCCGATGCTTTTAGATGTCACGTGCCAACACGTGACTACTGGTCACGTGTGAGCACGCGACCCTTTTCTGAAGCCTCTTCCGTAGGTTTTCCTGATTTTAAATCAGGAAACAAATGCCCCCACAGCGTTGCTCTCACGTGTTTGCACGTGAGTACAACGCTGTCACTTTTGTGACCGTTGGATTCCTCTAGGGATTTGGGGAGACGAAGCGTTCCCATCACCTCCTATAAATATTGGGGTCATTTCAGAGACGCCTCCACTTTGCTTGTCTTCCTCCTTGCAAACTTTTTTTTGAGAATTTAATTCTCTTCTTCCAGAGCTTAGTTCTCTGTCTTGAAACCATCTTCAGAGTTTAACTCTGTTCAAGTGACCCTTTTCCTCAGGTAATGTTCTTGGACAAACAGTGAACTTTCACGTTCCTCTGGATTTTAAATCCAAAACAAGGGTTTTTACCCCTTTTTTAACAAAGAACCCATTTTTTTCTTCGAGCTTTTTTAACCAAAGTATGAAACCATTTTAGCCTTCAAAAGTAGATCTCTTAGGGCTTAGACGATGATCCATGGAGTTTAACTCCGTTTACAGAAAAAATGCTTTTGGGAATTTAATTCCCTTCTCTTAATAAGGAATTTAATTCCTATGAAGAACTCAGTTTCTTCGCATGGAGGCTCCTTAGGGTCTCTTGGCCCGAGGTTGTTCTTCTGCAATTAGTGAAGAAGACGGTTGCAATGATGTCTTTTGTGGGAATTTAATTCTCCTGGTCTTGTTTGATTTGTTGTAGAGTCCAAGGTAGATTTGTTCTTTAGGAGAATGTGTAGAGCCACTTGAAACTCATTTTTTTTATTTAATGAGGGTATCCCTTTTGTCTTATTACAACTGCTCGGTTTCATTATTAATGAGCCGTCATCTTGATTCTGTGGGGCCCATGTGTTTTGTAGCCAATGGTCCCAGAAAAATCTACTGTTGCTTTCTTTAACTAGTCTTCATGTTCATGCATGGATATATATCGCTGACTTTGCTTTTAACGGTCTTCTTTCATTCGATTTCAGGTGCGATGGCTTCTGCTCCGTGTTTTCCCTTTACTCGTTCGGAGGCCGCTTTTCCTCAATCACCATCCGATGAGGAAGTGATGGCGATGATCCGGGCTCATGACCCGAACTGCACCAACTTGCTTCTATGGGGAACTTGGTATAGCCATATTATCCGGGGTCGCCGGAGTTTCCTCTGTGCAGTACCGACAGAGCCTACTTTCCCATTCTTGCCGATGGACCCTCCAAGAACGGTTTTTGCTGTGGAAATGCCCAACTGGACTCCAACGGGGAGGCTCGAGCCTTCAACGATCGGTATTCCGAACCATCCGATCCCGGCCATAGATATCTTGGGGCGGCGTATTTGCCAGGGTGAGGCCCACCCGTGGGGGAAGATCTATAAGATAGGGCTCACTCCCCGACACCCTACGGGCTACCTTCTCTGAGCTCGCTACATCCTTGCCACCCATCGTGCGCGGCTGCAGAAGGTCGGGCTTTATTAGGCAATATACGCGTCACTCTTCCATTATAAGTCCCCGCATGTCTGGTGGGTTAAGGTGTTTTTGAACCAATGGAATCTTCCCACCAACACTTTCATTCTAGGAGATCACGAGGTCTCGATCTCTCTGGCAGAATTTTATGAAATCTCGGGATTGCCAATCAGGGGTGCACTGTATGAGGAGTTGTTGCCTCCTGACGAGTATGTCTTCGAGCCCGAGTCTGCACCGGCTGACGGCTTGTCTGTTGAGAACGCCATTCGCCACAAGCGTCCCAGTTTGATCAAGGCGCTAGGTATCTTCGACCGATTGTTCACCGAATCCGAAGAGCAGGGTGTTACTTTCAAGAGCTTCATTGCTTGTTTCCTTCGTGAGGAGGTCATGTCGAAGACGGCTCCGAAGTTCGCCAACATTAGAGACCCCTTTGGGTTTGGTCCGAAGAAGCTGCCGACCACCGAATCGGATCTACCTCAATACTATATCCCCATCATGTCGCCGATATCTTTTGAGTCCATTGCAGCACCCGGTATTGACGAGGAGACGTTCTTCGTGGGGTTTGTCAGTGTCTGGCTTAGTTGGTTTGTCATCCCCATGCATCGTCGTTTTATGAGGGCTTCGGTTATCTACCCGGCTCATTGTATAGCTGAGGGGACGCGGTTGGCCGTCGGTATCCCGGCGTTGGCGCATCTTTATCACGGGTTGGGCACCGTAACTAATACCTCTACTCCCGGCGTGGATGTAGTAAAATTTTCGCTTCATTATTTCACGTCCTGGGTCGAAATGCATGTGCTGGGGGCTTTTGCCATGCATCAGAGGCCCTCATTTTACGATGCCTACCCCTTCCCACGACTTATGCGATTAATGGATGCTTCTGCCGCCGACCCGACTCAGTTCGGGGCTATTCGGGTGTTGAATTCTCCTTATGCTGCCGCTGGCGGGATGGTTTTTAATAATTGGGTCTTGTCTACTCCCTCAGGTCCAGTTCAACAACTCTGGGACCAGTCGAAAGACAACGCACCTTCTTTGAAGCCTCGGGAGGCTGCGCACTTGTATACAATTAGACTGGGCTACTTGGTGTTTCGCCAGGACAGTGCAGCTCTTTTCATGCGGTACAATCCGCATCGATTCGCCCGACAACTTGGATACGACCAGGGTGTTCCTTTCGAGGCTTTCATAGTCGCCCCGATCCCTTCGCTCGATGCCGTTCGCGATGCCGCTCATCATTTCATGAGGCTAAACACCGGCTCCCACTTCATGCTCCCTGAAGCTGAATACCTGCCCCGGTGCGTGGGCGCGTTTACGAGTTGGTATCTTCATCGGGTCAGCCCAATCATTCTTGAGGAAATGAGGGTGCTTCTTGGCCACGATGCCCCTCCTCTGGTTCCAGGAGCTAAGCTGCGACCGAGGGCTCCGGTCCGCTTCCCTCTAAGGGATACCGGCACTGCGCTCATCTCAGGAGAATCGGAGGTAAACCTTACTCCAACGGCTGGTATGCCCCTGGGTTCCCGCTCGCGAGGTGGAAGGGCCCCAGTAGTAGCACCGCCGCCTATGGCAGCACCGCCCCCCGTGGCATCGACAAAGACAGTGTCATCCTCGGTCGTGGCACCAGGCGAGGGTAATAGAGATGAGGGCGTCGTAGGCGATGTGGGTCAGCGCCGCCCTAAGGCTTCGCAGGGGAGGAAACGGTCATCCTCGGCGACCGGCTCTGGGTCTAAGCGGCGGAAGAAAGCGGCCACCAATCTGCTCGATTCTTTGGCTGAGTCTGAGCCTATCCTTGAAGACGAATCATTGGCCCTGCAAGAGTCAGACGCTGGGCTTCTCTTCCCGAGTTCGGCCAATGAGGAGGCCGCACAGTTGGCTGAGGCCATACGGCGTTCCAAAGACGTGTCTTATAACGCCAAGGTTCCGAAGAAGTCCTATCCCGCTGTAATTTTTTACGAAGACCCTTCGTGGATTCGGCGGCGATTTATCGGTCCTTTGGAGGAATGGGGGGGGGGGGGAAGGCTCTGAAGCAGGCCGCTTCAGAAGACGCAGCGGACGCACTTTCTTTATGGACCGGCGGCCATGAGTCTACCCTTGAACCCCGGCGAGCCCACCTCCTTGAGAAGGAGCAGCGGCTTGAAGAAGCCATATTGAGGGCTTCTTTGCGCATCGGTACGTTGTTGTTCTTTTTGTAGTTCTTCAGATTATTCACGCCTGTATATGTGTATCCTTATTCTTATTTGAATTGTGCAGAATTTTCGACGCTGGGGGAGCTCCCTACGGGCTCATTGAAGCTAAAGCCTGCCGAAATTCCCGATGAAGCATTACTCGATGTGGAGGGGGCTGACGAGGCTGCTCCTCTTATGGTAGAGCCTCCAGCGGCGGTTCTTGATCAAGGAGTGCTTGCCCCTTTGGGGGAGGCTCCTTTGGATGTCTCCGCCTCAATGGCTCTTCCCGAAGGCGGCCCGGAGGCTGAGATGGAGGTAGTGGGGACTACCCTCCCTCTGTTGGAGCCCGAGGTTCTGGCAGAGGCTGTCGAGGCTGCTATCCCCCCGACTCAGAACGGGAGAAGTGTTGAAGGTAACCTTCTGAATTTTAAATTAGCAGCCTTTCCGTTGTCTGAACTCTTTTGTTTTCTCAGAATTACGCGAGTTGGCGGCCTCTATTGTCGATCTGTCTCCCCGGCAATCCTTTCAGCGTCTGCTGGAGATGGCAGCTCCACAAGCGATATCCCCCCAACGCATTGTCCTCTCATCCGGGCAAGGTTGGTGTTGTCCATCACTTCTCATAGCATCGTCGTTATTTTGCGTATTGACATTGATGTTTTCTACAGTTTTGGAGGCCGATGATGAGGTCGAGGTTCTCGAAGGGCCAGGGGAACCTTCAGCTCCCACTTGCACGACTGTCGGTAAGCGACATTTCATCATACTCTCATTCGTTCTTTGCTTAAGAATTTTACTGACATCTTCCAAATTTGAACAGCTCTGCCAGTCTCCATGGCGTTGGAGTCGCGCATCGTGATGCCACCCGGCCCTTACGCCTTGCGGGCTTCAGAACGCTTGGCCCAATTAAGCCTTGTCTCCTTATCATCTTTGATTGAGGAGCTCCGTGCTGGTAGCGCGACCACCGCTGAAGCGTTTGCCGTCGAAGCTAACGGTTCTCTTCCTTTTCTCGCCACCTACCATAGCGAAGAAGTGGTGCGAGTCTGGGTGGAGTTCTGTCGGCATATGGAGGCTCGCTTGCATGCCCTTGAATGTTCTCGCCTTTCCTCGGAAGTCGTGGCTGCAAAAGCGGAGTTGCAGGGTCTGATAGCACGATGCGCGGCCAACATGACGTCATGCGAGAAGAGGCTTGGCCGGAAATTCTCGGAGAGGGAGCTAGCTTCCAAGGCGCTGAGTGAGATTCAAGCCAATCTCACGGCCAAAGCCAACAAAGCGTATGAACTCTGGCGGGTGCTTCAGGAGTCCATCAAAGAGGTGGTGGCTCTCGATAAAGCTGCCACGTTCACTCGTGAAAGGGTTGAGGCCCATAAGGCCACTGAGAAAGAGCTTGAAGCTCGGCTTGCTTCATATCAGGCCCAGCAGGCTCAGGCGGAGGCTCGTCTTCTGGAGATCTTGCGTCATGAAGCCGCGGCCCAGCAACAGAAAGATGAGCTGGTAAAATTGCTACATCGCCCGCCGGCTTGAAGACTTGTATCTTTTCTTTTCTTTTTTTGTACATACTCATGGATGAGAGTATCTTTTTTTTGTTTCTTTCATGAATTGTACTTTGTATACATTTTGGTTCATGAATAAAAGATACATTTTTCTTCTCAACGGCGTGTCTCTTTTATCGAATGCATTCCGAGGACAATTTATCTTGATCTCCTTGCAGGGCATCGGTGGTTTAGGATTCGGGGTTAAGATCTGCTTCCTAAGACTTTTGTACTTTATGAGCCACGAGGATCTCATAAAGAGTTTCTCTCCCTATAGGTCGAGAGGGTCCTATAGGTGTAGGTTCTTCTTAAGAATCGTGAGGATTCTTAAGCGAGTTTTTCCCTTGAGAGTCGTAAGGATCTCACAAGAGAGTTTTCTTCCTTACAGGTCGTGAGGACCTACAAGTGCTGGATGTGGTCGCCCTTGTCCATGTTTCACGGAGTCAGGGGTTTCTCAAGGTATCGTAGTTTAAAGACGTCGCGGTCAAGATTAAGGACCTCATAGTCCGTGGATTTAAGGACTCCACGGTCCGATGTTAGTTTTAAGACATCACGGTCAAGGTTAAGGACCTCATAGTCCGTGGATTTAGGGACTCCACAGTCCGTTGTTAGTTTTAAGACATCACGGTCAACGTTAAGGACCTCATAGTCCGTGGATTTAGGGACTCCACGGTCCGATGTTTGGTTGCAGGGACCCGTCACCTCTTTGAAGACGTTGAGGAATTACAACGTCAGGCATCAAAGGAGTGAAGAGATGTACCCTTAAACCAAAGCAGAATCAGTACAGAACCAGGGTGGTTGATTGTTAGTTTTAAGACATTACGGTCGAGGTTAAGGACATCATAGTCCGTGGATTTTAAGGACTCCACAGTCCGGTATTTGCTCTGGATGCTTCACACGGGTCACTGCCGTGCTTGGCGAGGACCAGGCTCCGCTCTGGGCATTTTCCGCGGGGTCAAAGAGTGACATTATCCGCGTTCCACGTGACCAGGAATTTTGCACTAGATGCTTCACACGGGTTCACTGCCATGCTCGGAGAGGATTAGGCTCCGCTCTGGATGCTTCACACGGGTTCACTGCCGTGCTCTGCGAGGACCAGGATCCGCTCTGGACGTTTTCCACGGTGTCAAAGAGTGACGTTATCCGCGTTCCACGTAACCAGGAATTTTGCACTAGATGCTTCACACGGGTTCACTGCCGTGCTCGGCGAGGACTAGGCTCCGCTCTGGATGCTTCACACGGGTTCACTGCCGTGCTCTGCGAGGACCAGGATCCGCTCTGGACGTTTTCCACGGTGTCAAAGAGTGACGTTATCCGCGTTCCACGTAACCAGGAATTTTGCACTAGATACTTCACACGGGTTCACTGCCGTGCTCGGCGAGGACTAGGCTCCACTCTGGATGCTTCACACGGGTTCACTGCCGTGCTCTGCGAGGACCAGGATCCGCTCTGGACGTTTTCCACGGGGTCAAAGAGTGACGTTATCCGCGTTCCACGTAATCAGGAATTTTGCACTAGATGCTTCACACGGGTTCACTGCCGTGCTCGGCGAGGACTAGGCTCCGCTCTGGATGCTTCACACGGGTTCACTGCTGTGCTCTGCGAGGACCAGGATCCGCTCTGGACGTTTTCCACGGGGTCAAAGAGTGACGTTATCCGCGTTCCACGTAACTAGGAATTTTGCACTAGATGCTTCACACGGGTTCACTGCCGTGCTCGGCGAGGACTAGGCTCCGCTCTGGATGCTTCACACGGGTTCACTGCCGTGCTCTGCGAGGACCAGGATCCACTCTGGATGCTTCACACGGGTTCACTGCTGTACTCTACGAGGACCAGGATCCGCTCTGGACGTTTTCCACGGGGTCAAAGAGTGACGTTATCCGCGTTCCACGTAACCAGGAATTTTGCACTAGATGCTTCACACGGGTTCACTGCTGTGTTCGGCGAGGACTAGGCTCTGGATGTTTTCCACGGGGTCAAAAAGTGACGTTATCCGCGTTCCACGTTACCAGGAATTTTGCTGATTGTATCCGTATTTCACGGGATGGAGGTTTGACTGTTGGCGATATGTATACCACCGAGCCATGGAACCGGGAGTTGCCGCCGTCCCGCTTAGCTTAGCGTTGTGTCCGTTGTTATGAGACGAGTGTTGAGACGATCTCCAGGTCTCCTTTGGCCCGTCGAGACTTGGCTTCCTCTTCTGATGAAATCTCGGGGAGAAGTATGATCCATTTTTTTTATATTTTATTTCTTTTTCCGCGATGCTCTATCATTTCAGCTTTTATATCGCGGAGGTCGCGATTGCCCTATCATTTCGGCGATTTTTCGCGGTGCCCAATCATTTCGGCTATTTTTTTCATTTTCACTCGCTGTTTTTTATTGCGAGTTGCCCCATCATTTCGGCTATTTTTCATGCATACATTTTTACTTGCTGCTTTTTATTGCAAGTTGCCCCATCATTTCGGCTATTTCGTATGCATGTGTGGCTTGCTAGCTTTTTCGCCGCAAGCTTGGATTTTAGACACCGATTTCGGCATCAGCACCGCTGCAACTGGGATGTTGCCAGGAGCGAATCATCATTTACCTCTGTCGATGTCGAACAAAGGTGGCTTAGTAAACAGGGTTAAGGTCCCGTCGACTAAGGCTTTTGATTTCATGAGCCGTAAGGGTCTCACAAAGGTATTTCTCCCTACAAGTCGTGAGGATCTTGCAGGTGTATTTTCTCCTTAGGGATCGTGAGGATTCCTAAGTGTATGTTCCTCTGTAAGTCGTAAGGATCCTACAAGAGGGTTTTCTCCTTATAAGTCGAGAGGAATTATAAGGGTTGTTCACCATATGGACATGTCCCTAGTCACGGGTGTGACTTTGCTGGGGAAATGTTTATTCGCGCCCGTGGATTGTATACAAGGGTCAGTATTGAGCCGCTTGTAGGGCAGTATCGAAGGTTATGGGGGATCTGCTTAAGAACAGGTTTAGGTTTCTGTAACTTAAGACTTTTAAATCTCATGAGCCGTGAGGGTCCTATAAGAGAGTTTTCCTTACGAGTCGTGAGGATCTCGTAAGTGTATTTTCTCCTTAGGAATCGTGAGGATTCCTAAATGTGTTGCTCCTTTGTGAGTCGTAAGGATCTCACGCGGGTGGTTTCTCCTTACAAGGTCGAGAGGACCCTATAAGTGTCTCTTAACGAGGTTGCGCCCTTTCGGGTTTTCACAAACACTCGCCGGTAGCCCTGCTGTTTTTACTCACGGAGCCCTTTCGGGTTTTCATCCGTGCCCATTTTGCTCATGGACATACCGTTTTTTTTTATTCTTTTCATTTTCTTTTTCTCCTTTATTTTTTACGAGGCCGCGCCCTTTCGAGTTTTCACGAACGCTCGCCGGTAGCCCTGCTGGTTTTACTCACGGAGCCCTTTCGGGTTTTCATCCGTGCCCTTTTTGCTTATGGACATCCCGTTCTTATTTATTGTATTTTTTTTATCTCGTCAGCCTAAGGATGCTGCGGTATTAGTTTAAGGACGTTTCGGTCCGTCGTTAGTTTAAGGACGTTTCGGTCCGTTGTTAGTTTAAGGACATTTCGGTCCGTCGTTAGTTTAAAGACATTTCGGTCCTTCGTTAGTTTAAAGACATTTCGGTCCGTCGTGGAGAGAGCCGGCTACTACTTATAGAGCTTTGAGTTTTAGGAAGATAGCGAGCGGACATAGTCGTCGTCATCTATCATTGACCTAGGCTGTGGCTCATTAAGCGTAGTATTTCTTTAGGAAGCGGCCGTTTATTGGCCTGAAAGGCCTTTCACCATGCATGTCCATGAGTAGATAAGCCCTATCCTGGTAGACCTTATCTATGATGTACGGGCCTTCATAGTTTGGCTCGAATTTTCCCCGCTTGGCGCGATTGGGGATCATAGGTCTTTTGACCACTAGTACGAGTTCGCCTTGGCGGAACGTCCTCGGCTTGGTCAATCTTTCGTACGAGCGCGTCATCTTTGCTTTGTAGGCCTCTAGATTTTGTTGTGCTATGAGCCGGGTTTCATCGAGGGCATCAAGCTCCTCAAGCCGAAGGTGAGCATTTTTTTCGTCCGTCAGCTCGTAATGGACTGCCACTCGTAGAGAGGGTAACTCTACCTCGAGGGGGAGCACTGCTTCCGTCCCAAATACCAATGCGTACGGCGTTGTGTTCGTAGCCGTCTTGAACGTAGTTCGATAGGCCCAGAGAGCTTCTTGCAGTCTTTCGTGCCAGTCTTTCTTATTTCGTGACACCGTTTTCTTCATGATCTTCGTCAAGGTCTTGTTGAAGGCCTCGGCCAGACCGTTAGCTCGTGGATTGTAAACTGAAGAATATCTCCAGTCTATATTGTGCTGCTGCGCGAAGCGGCTAATCTTATGGCTTCTGTAGGCCGGCCCGTTATCGGAGATAATCCGCCGTGGAGTTCCAAACCGATAGATGACGTGCGTCTTGAAGAAGTAGAGAATATTCTCTGTCTTCACTTCCCTCAGCGGTACTGCTTCTGCCCATTTGGAGAAGTAATCAGTTGTCGCCAGGATGAAACGATGTCCCCGGGACGATGCTGGTTCGATGGGGCTGACTATGTCAGTCCCCCACATTTCGAATGGCCAGCTAGCCACCGCTGGATGTAGTGGATTCGGATGCTGGTGGATAAAATCCCCATGGATTTGGCACGAGTGACATTGCTTCGCATACTCGAGGCAGTCTTGGATCATCGTGGGCCAGTAGCAACCCATCCGTTTAATTTTTAACTTCATCTTCGGGCCTGCTTGATGAGAACCACAGAGTCATGAACCTCTTGAACGACTCTTTCTGCTTCGTCCGGTCCTAAGCATCTCAGCCACAGAGAATCAAACGACCTCTTATACAGAGTATCATTGACGAAAGTGAAAGATAGAGCTCGTTTCATGAGCTGATGTCTTGAGGATGCTTCTTCGGGGATTCGGTGGGACTTAAAGTAGTCTATGAAGATCTCTCTCCAGTCCTCAGCCTTCTCACGGTCTTTTATTTGTAGGGTTGTTTGCTCAGTCACGCCCTTTTCTTCGTATGACTCGGGAGATATTTCTGCTGGGGCGAGCACTCGACGGCTTTGTACCATGATTTTGACGTCATCGAGGTTTTCGTCAGCCAGTTCTTTAGCGAGCTTGGCTAGCGCGTCTGCTTTGCTATTTTCCGCCCGTGGTATGCTTTCCAAAGTGTAGGAGGAAATTTGGGTCAATAGTTGTTGCACCTTTTCGCCGTACTTCACCAACTCCGGTTTGCACGTTTGGCAGTCGCCATTTACTTGACTAACGACCAGTTGAGAATCCCCGTATATAAGGAGGTCTTCAATTCCCATGTCGATGGCGATCTCGAGGCCCACTATTAAAGCTTCGTATTCGGCTTCATTGTTCGTCCTCGATTCCGTTAAGGAGAAAGCAAAGCGCATTATCCCTCCTTGTGGGGTTACAAAGATAAGGCCTACTCCCGACTTGACTATAGGGGTACTTTGTTTGCGCTTCTTTACGGAGGACGCTCCATCGAAATAGAGTTCCCATCGGGTACCACCGCTGTCGATCGTGTCAAACGCATGTTCGTCTGGCAAATCGCAATTCAGAGGAGAATCAGCTGATATCGGATGTTCAGCGAGAAAATCGGCGATGGCCTGGCCTTTCACTGCCTTGAGAGGTCGATACGTTATCGAGAACTCCATCAGGAGTAGAGCCCATTTAGCGAGTCGACCCGTCAATATAGCCTTTGACATCAAATATTTAAGAGGGTCCACCTTCGAGATGAGACGGACTTCGTGCGCCAACGCATAGTGCCTGAGCTTTGTTATCGTGAAGATCAACGCCAAGCAGTGTTTTTCAATGGGAGAGTAGTTGCTTTCTGCCCCCAGCAGAACTCGACTTAAGTAGTAGAGTGCTCTCTCTTTTCCTTGATCGTTCTCTTGTGCCCATATTGCGCCTAAGGAACCTTCGAGGGCGGTCGTATAAAGAATGAGGGGTTTTCCCTTGACCGGCGCAGCTAACACTGGAGGGTTCTGCAGGTACTGCTTGATCTCGTCTAGTGCGCCTTGGCATTTGTGATCCCAAACGAATGGAGTTCCCTTCTTCATCAGGTGGCTGTAAGGACGGCACTTGCCTGAAAGATTGGCGATAAACCGCCGGATGTATGCGAGCTTCCTTTGGAGAGACCGCAACTGTTTGAGAGTTCTTGGCGGAGGCATTTTCATGATCGCCTTGATCTTAGATGGATCTATTTCGATACCTCGGTGTCGGATGATGAATCCCAGGAATTTACCCGAGGAGACTCCGAACGCGCATTTGAGGGGATTCATCTTCAAATTATATTGCCGAAGGCGTTGAAATACAGTCTCAAGATGCTTTAAATGCTCTTCGTATGACATGCTCTTCACTACGAGGTCATCGATATAGCACTCGACGATGTCATGTATGAGATCGTCGAAGATCTTTGTCATGGCCCTTTGATAGGTAGCGCCGGCGTTCTTTAGACCAAAGGGCATAACCCTGTAGCAGAATATACCCAAAGGGGTCCGGATAGCGGTGTGCTTCTGGTCTCCGGGATGCATCTTTATCTGATTGTACCCTGATGAACCGTCCATAAAGGAGAAAACCTCGTGAGTGGACGTGTTATCTATCATTAGCTCGGTTACCGGTACTGGGAAATCGTCCTTCGGGCAAGCTTTATTGAGATCCCTGAAATCCACGCATATGCGTACCATCCCATTTTTCTTCATTACCGGGACGATGTTGGCGATCCAGTCGGGATATTGGACTTCTTGGATAAATCCAGAATCGATCAGCTTCTTGACTTCGGCGTTGATGCTCATCTCAAGCTCGAGTCGCATCCTTCTCGGCGCCTGCTTGACTGGCTTGATATTCGGGGATATCGCTAATTTATATACAGCAATTTCCGGATCTAATCCTGGCATCTCGGAATAGTTCCACACGAAGCAGTCTTTATGCTGTAGGAGCACGTTCTTTAACGCAGCCACCCTTTCTTCAGATAGCAGCTCGCTGACAAATGTCGGTCGCGGATCATCTGCCGATCCCAACTCAATCTTCTTGAGGTTATCTGCAGTAGTATGTATGCCATCTTCCAGTTCTTTGGGAGCTGGCGGAAATTCTGAGATCACCTCATCATTGCTGTTCTCGAAGCACCAGGGAAGGTCATCCATGTTCTTGGGCTCTTCTTTTAATATCGTAATCATGTAACAGGTGCGAATCCGCTTCCAGGACTGAGGTGGATCCGGTTCTGCTCTTGCGGCTTTCGGTTCGTGCTTTTGTGGCGGCGTTACCCTCCAGCCGTTGGATAAAGTGAATCTGCCCTGTTGGTACTGGTCCTCGACCCAGTTCTTGAAGGTGAAGCAGTCTTCGGTAGGATGTCCTATGGCTCGGTGATAAGAGCAATAGCTCAGATGAGAAGCCTTATTAACTTGCTCAGGGTGTCTAGACTTTGGAAGCGCGATCATTTGATGTTTTATAGCGAGCTCGAGTAACCTCTCCGTCTTGTCTCGAGGGAAGGAATACGCTCGACTCATCTTCTTCATGAGGGACAAATCCGGACCACGCAACGCCCGATCACACGACTCTCTAATCCCGCGTCGTTATTGTCGGCTCCTCTTTCCGCTTCTTGATTTATTTCTGCCTCTGCGTCGGGCCTTTTGTATAACGGGTTGATAGGGATGAGCATCTTCGTCTTTTGCAGCCTGTTGAAACAGACGTTGCGTCCTGGCTTTCTCGTAGATGGCCATCTCGCGGTTGTGGTCTTCCCAAGCTTTTTGACCTGCTTTCCTGATAAGCTTGTCCATTCGTTCTTCAAATGACGGACTCGGCCCTTCAATCGCGGGATCTAGTTTTGATGAGGGGTTGGGATTTCCTGACAGGGCGTTTTCCTCCTCCTCGAAGTTATATACGGCGTAGCTACCGTGGATTCGCTCCCGTTTACCGGATCTCACGTATCCAAGGCCGAGCGTTTCCATTCTCCCGTTGGGCAATTTGCGCTGAGTCCCAGGGACATTCCAAATCTTGTTGTAGAACCGAGCTTATCGAACAGTCTGTTTTAAGGGTATTCTTTGGCGCTTCAATAGCCTCTTTAGTCCATTTGTGTAATATCTGGGCAAACGGATGGGTTGGAGCCTGTCGAGGGTAGAATCCATACCGTGCCAGATTTCTTTCTCGACTCTTGTTTCTGTGGATTGGTAGAATAGGATCATCTTTTCGCCCTTTCGCCTGGGAGGGACGTAAAACGTCTGCAGGTCCTGCACATTGTGAGCTTGAAGTGTGTCGAGATCCTTATAGTGTTCTCGCGGCACCATGGTGATTTACAAACTCTGATCATCGCTAGGGGATGCTTGTATTGAAGGCCGATTGGAGAACACGGCATTAACCTCATCCTCCGAGTCACTTCCGAAGATCAACATGGGGGCGGATGTCCCCGGGTTGTTGGGTTGAGACGGCCCAGCATAAACTATCTCTTCTTCTTCTTCGGTATCGCTCCCGAAAATAGGGATGGCGGCGGCGGCTTTATTCTCCGGCTTGCGACACCTTTCTGTATCCTCGAAATCTGGCAAAAAGTACTTCGCATCTTCGTATTTGCGGACTTCGTTCACGGAAAATGGGTTGAGCTCACCTGTTACGGTATACTCGAATCCATCCTTGAAATACTTCATACACTGATGTTGCGTAGAAGGGATGATGTTGTATTCATGTAACCAAGGGCGACCGAGCAAGGCGTTGTAGCAGGTCTTGGCGTCAATGACATGAAATTTGATGTCTGTGACGAGTAGTCTGAAGCGTAATGTTAGTATCACGGATCCGAGAGTCCGTGACGATTGTGAATCGAAACCGGAGATGGTAATTTTGTCACGAGCGAGGTGTTGCACACTCATGCAGATTTCCTTTAACACCCGAACGTTAAGGAGATTGACGGAGGATCCATTATCCACTAGGATCTTGCCTATCTTGATATCATGGCAGTATCCAGAGACATATAGGGGACGGTTGTGGTCGCACGTCCCAAGAAGGAGGTCTTCGTCCCCGAAAGTGATGTCGGCCGTATGCACTTCCTCCAGTTCATCCTTCATCCTTTCCGTGGCGAGGAAGGCTTGGAATTGCTCAGGTTCTTGTAACGCCTTAATTATTGAATCTCGCGCTTCTTTTGATAATAGGAGGGCATCGAGAATGCTAAGTTGAGAAGGTAGCTTCCTTAGGTGCGCCAGGATATTGTAGTCCACCTTACCCTTCCTGGGAGGGTCTTTGGTAGTCAGCTCTTTCATGACTTGGTCATCTAAAGTGATATCCTCAGTGACCTTTTCTTTTCCCTTATCTTTTCTATTTGTGGGCCCGAGATTCCTTTCCGGGAGCGTACGATTGCGCAGCTGAATGTTTTCGCAGGCCTCCGGTTCTTCTTCTTTCCCCAAAACGGATTCTTTAAAGAGAGGGCCCAGAGCCATTTCTTCATCAGAGTCGCTCCCAAAGGTGAGAACTTGTGACCTTCCGGCGTTAACCATGTAACAGTTGCCAGTGGTTCTGTTGTGCCCGTCGGCAGTACTTCTTCGTTCCCGACGAGTCTTGCGTTTCATGAGCTTAAAATGTTGCCGATGAGCAACATATCCCTGCCACCATATCCTAAAGGCGTCGCACTCCTCCGTAGGGTGTGAAATTTTCCGATGATATGCGCAATAATTAGGGTGCCTCTCCGCCCCATTGGGCGTGTTTTCTTCCGAGGGTGGTAGCTTCATTCCCATTGACATGGCTTTGGCAAACCTTTTCCTCGTCTTGAATATCTTCTTGTCTGCCTCGGGTGCCTTTCGATCTGGCGGGAGTACTTCAACTCTTTCGTTCAGTCGCCTGCATTTGGCTCCTTCCGATGCGGCCATCTCACGCTCCTGATCCGCTTTACTCTTTAGACGAATCTCGTCTAGAAAGGAGTCGATCATTTCATCTGTTGGCCACACAAGCTCTGGTTCAGGCTCTGCCCCCAGTTTCTTAGTGCCAGGAGTTTTTTCATCGTTGGTAAACTAGTGGGAGATTACATTACAACTCGCCACATATCCCTCGGATTCATCCGACGAGCTTTCTCCATCATCTTCCACCTGAAAGATGTGGTTGAGGAACTCTTGCAGCGTGACAAGAGTTCGCGCCTTTTGATTGTACTCTTCCAGCGCGTCAATTTGCTTCTGCAAGTTCGTGCGTTTGTCTCCAGGCTTCATGGGCTTCTTAGATTTCTTCTTCTTTTTCTTCGAAGATTTTGACGGTAGGGCATGAGTACTTGGGCCATCACCACCGCTTTTGCAGTTGGGCGCGGCCTCAGCATTCCTTCAATGATCTGGGGTCCCAGCGGGTCCTTCCATTCGACTGCCGGGCACGCATGAAGATCTTTCAGCATTCTTTTGGTTTTAGTTGACAGCACGACCTCCCATGGAGCTTCCTCAATAAAAGAACAGGTTGCCCCCGGTGTATCTGCTTTCTTGGGAGCATGCGGCTGTGGCGGGTTCACCTTCTACTTTTCGGACAGCGCAAACTTCCCCTGGAGGTATTGATCTTCAACCCATCCTTTGAAGACGAAGCAATTCTTAATCGGATGACTTACCGTTTGATGGTAAGGGCAATAGTTAGGGTTATTCACCTCAGTGGGTTGTGGCGGTCGCCTTGGACTTGGCAAGTTTATAAGTCTGTTGCGTACTGCCAACTCGAATAACCGTTTCGTCTTGTCCCGTGGGAACGAGTAGGGACGCTTCATTTTCTCATTATAATACCGGCGTCTTTCTTCCAGTTGATCCGTCAGCTTTGGGGCATTGGGTTGCTGCTGGGCATTCGCGACGAAGGTTGCTTTTCCTTTACCCTTGACACTCCGAGGCTCGGGCTTCGGGGGAGACGGTCTATGACCCATTTGGTCCATCTGGGCCAGCTTGTCGATTAGAGCCTGGAATGTGGTTGGCTTAAAGAACATCATAAACTGGGAGATAGTTGCATGAGGGTCTAGGGTTCCCACGAACATGCCCACTGCGGGCGCTTCCTCAATGCGTTGCTCGCATTTCGACCACAAATTCAGCCAGCGTATAGCATACTGGACCCAAGTTTCGCCTGGTTTTACCCTGGCGTTAATCAATGACGGTATTGGAGTGCGTTCGCTGGCGCTCGCGAATCGCTGAGTGAATAGCAACTCCATTTCAGCGAACGTCTTGATAGAATCGTTCGGGAGTTCTGAATACCATTCGAACGCTGTTTCTGATAAGCTACCCACGAATTGGCGAAGCAACAGTTTGTCATCTCTGCCGGTGTTACCGTAAAGGGCCCTGAACTGGGCGACATGTTGGTGGGGATTGCCGGTCCCCTTATACACGTGAAATTTTGGTATTGTATAACCCGACGGATATTTGATTTGGTCGTACCAGCTTGGATACGGCCGCCCCGTTTTTACGACTTGACCAGCTGCCTCAGTCGCATGATGAACCCGGATTTGCTGGGCTATATAGTCGACCAAATCAGTCTTAGAGATTGTCTCCTCCTTGGCCGTTGAGAGGGCCGGCGGTGGATTTGACGTTTCTCCCCGGTCGTCTTCAAGAACGATTGGGGGATCCTCAGCGGGTGGGTCCTGTTGGATCATCATTCCTATCATATCTTGGAAGAGAAGGCCCATACGCTGTATGTTGGCTGTTTGTTCAGCAGCCTCTTTGTCCTTTTTCTTTAATATTCGGCGAAGGAATTCGGCGTCAGTTTCTTCCTCCTGGGGTTCGTCCGAAGATGTTTCTAGGTTTTCTTTTGGCCCGGTAAGTGCGGCCATAGCACTCATCATTTCCTGGAGCTTTTGCTGTTGCTCCTGAGCTTTGGTCACCGACCGTGTAAGCGGTCTATGACCTGTAGACGCACGGCTGTCTTCCTTTCCTGACGCCATGTATACGGTATGGACCATCACGCCCCCAGACTTAGGGCGTCTGGGCTTAGTGCCTTTAACTGTCGTTGCAGGCTGGGGGATCTTCTCCGGCTTCCTCTTTTTATGAGCAGTGGAAGTTGAGGGGGCCGTTGAAGTGGGCACCCAAACAGCCTTTCGTGGTTTAGCCTGGTAACTGGCTTCCTGTTGGATTTTCAGCTTCTTGTGCTGGCGGGAGAAGTTTGGATCGATCATCGAGTCTCGGGCCTGCCGCCAAACCTTATAGATTTTGGAAGACAACCGTTGAGGGGATCGGGGCTGTTCTGGCTTTATTTCCGCGACCTTTTTTAATGGAGGAGGAGACCTCTTTAGCACCGCGGTAGAAGAATTCCTTCGCACCTTATTTAGCATCTCGAAGCTGTTGCCAGTTGGAACGACAGCATTAACTTCCACCGTTGGGGCTGGTGGAGTTAGCCCAGAGGGAGAGTTGCCCCCAGCCTTCCTTACTCGGCGCTAATGACGACGTCGAGCGTGTCGAACGAACGGTGCTGGTTCAGCGGTGAGGATGGCTTCATCTTGCCCCCTGTGTAGGTGGGGGGTCGCTGCCGACGTCAGCCTGTCAAAGACCGATGTCCTTTGGGTAGTAGGAGCGGGAGCTGGAGCCGTCAATCTTGTAAAGACCGACTCCTTGGCAAGGGAAGCCGCCTTGACGACCTCAGGAGCAGGACCGGTCACTTTCTTAGAAGCAGCCTTCTTTGGGATTGTAGGCCCCATCGTGGGTCCACAGGAGTTCTGGCCCAATCTAGAGAAGACCGAGGCGCTGATGTTGGGCGACCCATTGAGAGGGGCCGCGGCAGGGATAAGACGATCAAAGACCGACTTCTTGGGAGCTTCCTCTGTCAGCACCGGCGCGGTAAAGCTTGTCGGCGGGAGCATGGTCCCAAAAAACAATCCTGTGGTGGCTCGAGTGACCTGTTCCACGGGCATTGTGAATAGCGAAGCAGCTTGGGGTCCGTAGGCTATACCTCCTGGCGAGGCGGAGCGCTGGTTGCAATTGCAGTCCGAACAGTTGGAGCATTTCGCACAAGTAGAAGCCATCGATTCTTTACTTTCTACAATAAGCAAGACGCCAAGTCTTAGTATCTTGAAACCCAAGAGCAACCATTAGCGAACCGCGATTGATTCGCGAATCACGACACACGAAGTGTGGAGTGGAAAGAGGAAAAGGTCCCACCGGGCGTGCCAGAATCTGTTCCCCTCCGAACGGCAGCGCGACATGACGTCTTGCCTGAGGTTCGGGGCAGATGCTAATTGGTGCTATCCGTCCACCTCTCTGAAGATGCCAAGTTGATTTATGGCACCGTATATCGAAGGTTTAAACGGATGCATCCGATGTAGCAGACTTCGTCAGATTCCCCCTCGCTTGAGGGGTTTTTGATTGTGGGGACGCTCTTCCCTGCAGGCGCAAGCCCCTGCAGTTAATTACGCTACCGCATCGCGGTAACCACTTTCTCCTTCTCCAGATGGTCACTTCGTGTCGTGTGTATTTATTTTATGTTTGGTTGCCCGTGGATTGTATACGGAGACTGAGTTATGTCGTCGCCCGTAGGGCGTGGACTAGTCCAAATCCGCATTATCTTAGATTTGGGTTTGGGGGTTTGGGTTTAAGGATACGTTAGCCTCCTTTGAGACTAAGATCGACGTAAACGTTTGTTAAGGATACGTTAGTCTAGTTTTTAGACTAAGATCGACTTAACGGGACCGTTTAGATCCAACAAGAGAGCAATAAAAGGGGGGCTCTGTTGTTTAGTTTAGTGACGTTACGGTCGGTAGGTAGTTTAAGGACATTGCGGTCCATGGGTAGTTTAAGGACATTGCGGTCCAATATTAGTTTTAAGACATCTCGGTCAAGGTTAAGAACCTCATAGTCCATGGGTTTAAGGACCCCACAGTCCGTTGTTAGTTTTAAGACATCTCGGTCAAGGTTAAGGACCTCATAGTCCATGGGTTTAAGGACCCCACAGTCCATTGTTAGTTTTAAGACATCTCGGTCAAGGTTAAGGACCTCATAGTCCATGAGTTTAAGGACCCCACAGTCCGTGTCAATGTGTGGTCATCGGGACCCGTCACCTCTTTGAAGACGTTGAGGAATTACAACGCCAAGTATCAAAGGAGTGAAGAGATGAACCCTTGAACCGGGGTGGATTAAATAGTCTTTGGCCCAATTTGGGATCAAGACCAATTAATTATGTTATGAGCCCATTAGCCCGGTTAAGTCTGAATTGAGGACTTATGGCCATCTTGGGCTAAGTCCAATCATGCTTGGAATATTGGCTTTGAAAGAGAGGCTTTGCCTCTGGCCATTTAGCCAATTGGGCTATCGTTAATTCAGCAATGTCGAACACTGGGATCAAGTTAGTGTTTCAACACTAAAAGACAGTTGGTGTTAAACACCAGCAACGAAGGGTTCAAATTAGTATTAAACACTAGAGCAAATCAGTGTCAAACACTAGCAGCAGAGGCTTCAAATTAGTGTTAAACACTAAGAAATTCAGTGTTAAATACTGCAAATAAAGTTCTTTGATTAGTGTTGAACACTAAGGCCAAACAGTGTTTTCACACTGGATTCAGGGGTTCCAATTTAGTGTTAAACACTAAGGCAAGAGGGGTCACGTGGTCGCACGTGTGGGCGCCCTCCCTTCATTTGTTCTGCTGAGAATAGTGCATCTTTTAGAGCATCACGTGCCATCACGTGACGGGCATTTAAATGCCTGTATGTTAAGGCTTCTGCCGTGGGTCACGTGGGTCACGTGAGGCACTGCCTCAAAGGTCCTTCTCTGTGGTTCTTTTCGGGGGTCACGTGGTGGCACGTGACCCTGCCTCTTTATATGTTTTTTAGAAGATCTGTTAATCCCTTTTTAAGAATTAAATTCTTCATAGGGTTGAACCCTAACGATAAATTTAAGAGGAATTAAATTTCTATTCCCTTCTGAAGATTTATATTCTGGGATAGAGTTAAACTCTGAATTTTCTGTAGGAATTAAATCCCTCATATATGTGAAGAACTGAATTCTATCATAGGGTTAAACCCTAATAAAAGCTTTAGAAGGAATTAAATTCCCACTCTCTTTTAGAGAGGTATGAGATTCTGTCATAGGGTGAAACCTTAAGGAATTAAATTCTTGTTATTTTTCTAGGGTTGAACCCTGATTCTGTTCATTCTGAAGGAATTAAATTCCCATAATATAGGGTTAATTCTAATTTTATTTTAAAGGAATTAAATTCCTATAGTTCTGTGAGAATTAAATTCTCAAGCTTCCATTCCCTCTCCATACTTTGGATCTGCATGGCAGGATCTCAACCTAATGAGAATTAAATTCTCAATTCAAAGGGAGATGTGCACTTTACAGATCCTCCACCAAAGAGAGAACTATGTTCTTCTGTTTTATATCAGAGTTAAACTCTGTTGAGAATTAAATTCTCTTTTTCTTTCAAGAAGCCTTCCCTTTCTTACCTAGGGTTTTCTTTTGCAGAAAATCCAAATTCCTCCAAAGTATCAAGGCTCTCTTCTTTTTTTTTTTACGTATCGATTCCTTTCTGCATGTATGTCCCTCTGTGTGTCTCTTGGCTGCTATTTATAGGAGGGGCAGCCGAATCAATTAGTTTTGGTGAATCTTTCATTGAGAGGTTTAATTTGTATTCACCATTCGTTTTGGACCTTTGGATTATTATGTGAATTTTAATCACCATTGGATTTTAAATCCAGAGATTCTCCTTTGTTATTTCGGTTAGATTTTAAGGGGAAATCTTTCCAAGTTCAGGCTTTTTCCATAGATAGGTGATTTTTAAGAATCTTTAAACCTTTAATTCAATCGGTTCCTTTGGAAAGATTTGAGAGGTCTTTTCTCAGAATTTAATTCTGTTAACAGATAGGCTTTGAAAGCCGGTCACGTGTGGCCACGTGACCCTTGGTCACGTGTGGGCACGTGACCCCTTTGGAACGAGACCTCTTCTTCCTTTTTGCGTTCTGCCTTCTGGCTGCCGCTTAGCCGTCACGTGCCACCACGTGACCCTGGTCACGTGTGAGCACGTGACCCTCGCCTGGAGCCTTTTTCTTGATTTGATCAGGGAATTGAGTCTGCTGCTTTTGAGTGTCACGTGCCAACACGTGACCCTGGTCACGTGGGAGCACGTGACCTCTTCTGAAGCCTTTTCCTTGATTTGATCAGGGAACCGATGTGCCTTTAAAGCCGCTTTTATATGTCACGTGCCAACACGTGACCCTGGTCACGTGGGAGCACGTGACCCTTTCTGAAGCCCTTTTCTTTGATGTAGTTGGGAAACTGAATTCGCCTTGCCGATGCTTTTAGATGTCACGTGCCAACACGTGACTACTGGTCACGTGTGAGCACGTGACCCTTTTCTGAAGCTTCTTCCGTAGGTTTTCCTGATTTTAAATCAGGAAACAGTACTTACTTTTCTTTCAGTTCTGATGCCATTGTTTATGCATCGTTTTCTTTCATTGTATTTACTTTTCAGTTGTATGTAAATAATGATTATCAATAAGAAGTTGTTTTTATACTACATCTCCTGTTATTCTTGTGCTTACATTTATATTACTTATTTATACTTAACGTGTGTACTTCTGAGTAAATACATCATGGCCTCGCCACGTCTACTTTCCCGTACACTGGGAAGCGGGGCGTGGCAGGTTTTGTTAGCGGCCCTTGCAAGTCAGTTCTGCATGAAGTCATATCAAGCGGGGTCAGTTCTGCAGAGAATTCTAAGCAATATATCATAAGAATTATAAGAATCAGAAACTATACATTCTTTATATTTCAATTCTTTGAATCCATCCCAACCTTACTTTTTCTTTCAAGGTTATGGATTCTCCAAACAACACAAGCACCAACGTGAATGGAAACACTCCACCTCCTCTACCACCACCACCATCTACCATAGCAGCTCCTATCAACGAGCAGACGGTATTGCTTGAGGCAATCAAGTGCCACTTGGAGGGGAAGCAGCAGCAGACTGTTATCCTATTGCACCACCCAGAATCTGAGACACCCGGAGTGAAGCAATTCCGGGCATTGCACCCTAAAAACTTTTCTAGGAAAGAGAGCCCACTAGAGGCGGAAGAATGAGCTCAGTCCATTGAAGATGACCTGGCAGCAGCACAAGTGCCAGAGATTGCTTGGGCGAGAGTTGCGAAACTGCAACTCACTGATAACGCCAGAGTATGGTGGAAGGCGGAAGAAAACTGTCTTGCTCAGCCGATTGAATGGAAGATATTTCGCGAGATGTTCGACGCGAAGTATTTTCCCGAGACTGCCCATTTTTACATGGAGTAGCAATTCATCCACCTGCAACAAGCTTCTATGTGGACCAAATCTGTGGATGAATATGATACTATGTTTACCATCCTCAGCAGGTTTGCGGCCTACCTCATACCGACTGCTGAGATCAGAGCTCGACGATTTCAGCAAGGGTTGGACCCAGAGATCCAAGATGCATTAGCTATGAGGGATTTTCCAAACCACAATCTTGCGCTGAAGGCTGCCCGAAGATTTAAAGCAGTGGTGAAGAAGAAGGGCAGACCTCAATCTACCGGTGTGAAGCGTCCTGCTACTCAGATAGCAGGAGGGGTCTCTTCCAGGCCACCTATTGAACCCAGGAGACCGGAAGAACCATTTAACCGGTCCAGTCCAGATTTTTACTTCTACTGCAAGAGAAATGGACACCTATGGAAGGATTACAGGCGTGCAAACGACCTGCATTTAGTTTATGGTGCATCCACTCATGGCATTGGAACATGTCTTTATAGACACAACCCAGTTCCAGCACACATCACCTTTCCGCAGCGGCCAGCTGTTTACCGCCGGAAGACAGAGACGAACCGGGATGGATCGTCTTGCCTAAATTCTAGGGGTGGATGCTATTTGGGTTTATCCGTCCACCTCTCCGAAAATGCCAAGTTGATTTATGACACCGTATATTGGAGGTTTGGACGGATGTGACCGTTGTAGCAGGCTTCGTCAGATTCCCCCTCGTTTTGCGAGGGGTTTTTGATTGTGGAGACGCTTTTCCCTACAGGCGCAAGCTCCTGCAGTTAATTACGCTACCGCCTCGCGATAACCATTTTCATCTGCTTCGGAAGTTCACTTCGTGTCGTGTGTGTTTTTGTTTGTTTTGGTTGCTCGTGGATTGTATACGGAGACTAATTTACGTCGTCGCCCGTAGGGCATGGATTAGTCTAAATCCGTATATTTTTAGATCTGGGTTTGTATTGATTTAAGGATTGTTAATCTGGTTTGAGATTAAGATCGACTTAAATATGTATGAGCATTTGGAGGCTCGATTTGTTTTAGTTTAAAGACGCCACGGTCCATTATCGCCATGTTTGAGGCGTAATGTTAGTTTAAGGACGTCTCGGTCCATTTTCGCCGTATTTGGGGGCGAATATTAGTTTAAGGACATTTCGGTTCATCATTCAACTTGCGTGCACGTGTATTTATTACGTAGCGGAGTGAACGATGTTGATATGGAATGTGCCCAATTTGAGGCACGATCCGATATGAGGCATGCACATCAATTTGGAAGTGCATCAACGAAAGAAGTTGTTGGTTGTCGGGACCTGCCACCTCTCTGAAGACGTTAAACAATTACAACGACAAATATCAGATGTTTGAAGAGATGTACTCTTAAACCAAACCGTATTTGAGGGGAAAGATGGTGGTGGATCTAAGAATCGTTAGTCATATTTAAGACTATGATTAACTTAGGAGATATGGGATGAATATCATTTTGGATATCATCAATGGGAGACCACTAGTCATTTTTGAGACTAAGGTCAGTTTGGGAAATCATGAATAATATGGGCTCGGTTGATTTAAAATCACAGCGGTTTAACCCTAGGAAACTTTAGCCAATTTAGGCCGATATTGAGTTTTCATAATTACCCAACAGTGCTAAGCACTGGGACATACAGTACTTGTGTAAATTCCTGTTTCCTTCAATAAAGTTTTACCTATTTTCCTAAGTTCCCGAATATTATCCCATTTTTCCCGTATCATTAATTTGTGTGGAGATTAGTGCGTAAGATGTAGTATTCGTTTTTATAAAACCAATTAAAAATCAAAACCCAAAATTAAAACCAAATATAATAATTTCCCTCTTTTCAAACCCCCAGCCCATAATATTTCTCAGCCCAACACAAATAAACTTTACTAACTTTAATCACCAGCCCAAGCTTTATTCCCTCAGCCCACTCTTTTCCCTCAGCCCAAAGGGAATTCTTAGAATAAATCAAAACTTAAAATCCCCGGCCCAATCTCCTAAGCCCACGAGAAAATTAATTAACCTTAGAACCACCGGCCCAGCCGTTTTCCCCAAACCCACGCCCGCTTCGTCTCCTTCTTCTCCCAAACGGTAAACTTTTCTCGCTCACTTCTCGCGCCGACGCTCGTGGCCACGTCGCCTTGTCGTTGCCCCACGACCCGCGACCTCGTCCACAACTCCCTCCGATCTCCCTCAATCTCATCTCTAACTCCTTTCTCCCTCTTCAGCTCTCAAACCTCTTCTCTCTCTCTAACACCGAACCCACTGCCTCCATCCCTACACCGACGACGACGACGCCGCCGACGACCACACCACCTAGTCCTCCTCCCTCATTTCTCCCCTACCAACACCACTACCACTGCAGCCTCTTCCTCCATCAACCGAGCACCCCCTGCCAAGCACCCCTGCACACCCAACCCACTCGCACCCGGGCTCGGCCACCCTGCACCCTCGACGCCGGCGAACTCCCTACCACATCGTCGACCATCCTACACCCTCCTCGTCATCAGCATCATCACCAACACCCCCTAAACCTACAGACCCGAGCCACTACCTCTCTCTCTCTTTCAAACCCTAAAACCCAAGCTCCGACACCTACTGTGCATTGCCGGAGCGACCACAGCTGACATCATCGACCCCAGCGCATCCCAGGAGATCCACAGAGCACCCCCTCCGCTTCCAGCAAGCACAAGCCATCTCCGGGCAACTCCGACGTCGAACCCGAATTGCGAGCCGAGGCCGTGAATCCAAACTGCGCCGTTCGTAGCGCATTCATGACGTTGCCGCTGCCGTGCACCGCCAAAACGTTTCCAGGCAAGTACTCTACTTGCTACATGCTAATTTATGTCTGTTACAAACTAAAATCGTATACATTCCGTGTTTACAATTCACGATAAATCATAGGACGTACCTGTTCGATGCAAGATCCCAATGAAATCCTTTATTTAATTTGACAGAATTCATTTGCATAGTCTGGCCCGTATGGCAGTGAACCTTGTGTATAAATTCCACTGGAAAATATGACTGTTAATGACTAAAACGAACACCCCCAAATACACCCGTAAAAACTGGGAATTTCCGTATCTGAAAATTGTTAAAATCACCATAAATCGTGTACTTATTGAAATGGTGTGTTCGAGGTCTCAAATCGAAGACGACTCGACGACCTATAACCTTATGCAAGTTTCTAATAGTTTCTGTACTAAAATTGTGACGATATTTGGTTCAGAGAGTGGCTCTGGACTGCAGTCCAGGGCGACTCTGGTTACTGTTTTCTGTCCCGTAATGTGTACTACCTCGTTTCCTGAACTCTTATGTTGCGGAACTCTGCAGTTTATTAAATGTGGATCTGTTAGCTAAATAACACAAGTGGCTTCATCCCATTTTATCGTCGTTTGCTATTTAATCTGTGATTTAAAAGAACATGAGTATAACAGTCCAAAACAGAATCAGAATTGACATACTAGTGTTGAACAGTGCATAACTTTTTACGTACAGATGCGATTGGGAATCCGTCTATTGAGTTGAACACCCTATTGGAAACCCTAGATTTTATTCAACTGTAGCATCACTAAATTCTGATTCCAACTGGGTGAAATTTGTGTCGCGAAACGGACATTCAGTTCAGAAACTGAATTTCCTGCAGCGAGCACTTAAAATGAAACGGCTGTAACTTGAATGCCGGAAACCCGATTGAACTGAAAACCAATTTTGATAAACTGCTGACAGAGTGTACTTACTATCGTATTTGTATCATTTCGTTGAATTCTGAACATATGAATTACTGCAATTTTTGTAAGTTTATGACGTGCATATTGGTTCATGATATACATGACTTGTTAACGGAATACATACACATATCTTACCCAATTGCCATATACATAGTGTTAGTGCGTGTTAGTGTTCAGTGGACATTGCATTATCGTGCGTGAATGATATTGGTTTAGGAGTGTCAAGTACACCAATGGAAACTGAATGATTCGTGACAGTGATTAATACAGTGAACAGTGATAAAACCGTGACATTGGTATACTTGTACACGACTAAATCATAAACATAAATAGTGTAAACCTGCGGAAAAATGGGAAATCGAAATGGAAAGAGCATCGTATTTAGCAGGACCGTGTTTTAGAGGATGATCATTCGAGCAGTGATATATATATTAGGTAGGATCTAGCGATCCGGCTGACAGGGTTATGTCCCGGGCATGTGGGCCGTTGTCTCGGGCATGCACGAGACTCCTGTTAAACATGATCCTCCTTTCCACAATACGATTTCAAACATAACTTAGAGACCGACAGGGACACAGATCATATTTTGCATCATTTAGTGACATAGTGATTAACCGCATTTTACTTTCACTGTTATTATCTTATTTACCTGTTTCACATCATTATTATAAAGATTGCTATTACGTCGCTTTGACGACCTGAGTATGCATGCTCAGATCTCGTGGAAGGACCAGCGCAGGAGTCGGATTTACCTTTCGAGCTGACGGAGATCTAGTCCGGAGTACTTTTCTTCCTTTCTGCTTTCCATAAAGAGATCTTGTACTTGAACTTGGTTAGCAGCACTTCTTGTTTATTTGTAAGCTGTGAACAATGGATTTTAATGTAATAATTTAGTGATGTATTTCCCTTACTGCTGTGCTTTGTTTACTGATTACCATGTAATGCTAGAAGCCGAAGTGTGACTACGTCGGGATTATTCCTTGACCGTAGGAGCATGCCTGGCCTAGTCATCCCTCGTTTTCCGTATTTTGGGAAGCGGGGCGTGACATGGTTTTGTTGGTATCAGAGCCGTGTTTAGTAACAAGGGATAACATTAACTATACGGTATTACATTATTTTCGTTTCACTGTTCCTGATTTTCATCCTTGAATCTAATCTTATCCTTTTGAATCTTCCAGCGATATGACTTCCCCGAACGACCCCTCCTCGGACTCCAGTTCTCAGGACCGCACGGAAAGAATACTTAGTGCACTGACCTCTCTCGCAGAAGCTCAGGAGAGGAAGATAGACTTACTCGCTGAGGGACTCAGGGCCATTACCGCTGCAGGAGGACCCTCCGCACTCATTACCGCCCCCGAGGGCACTACTCCATCAGCTTACCCTGCTATGGATGGTACCGTATCAGACTTCCGGAGATTGCATCCAGCTGCATTCACGGGGCTAGCTAAACCCCTCGAGGCCGAGCAATGGCTAGTGAACATGGAGAACTTACTGACGGCCGCCAGGGTACCAGATGATGATAGGGTGAACGTGATAAAGATCCAATTGGAAGATGAAGCCCGTACATGGTGGTCAGTGGAAGAAAGCAGGCTAGACAGGCCGATTGAATGGGGAAAATTCAAGGAGTGCTTCCTAGACCATTATTTCCCTTCCACCGCCAAGGCAGAGATGGAGGAAAGATTCATTCTATTGAAGCAAAATGGACGTTCAGTGGACGTATATGCGGCAGAGTTCAACCGTCTGAGCCATTTTGCTCCATACATGGTCATCTCAGAGGCCACTAGGGCCAGACGCTTCTTGCAGGGGCTTGATTTCGAGCTGCAACAGTTGATCGCATCGCTGGACTTGCAGACTTTTGCACAGGTACTCAACGCGGCGAGAGTTCAGGAGCAATTGATCAACAAGTTCAGGAAGCCCCCAGTCATTTCAGCACGTACCCCTGCACCTTCTCGAGGAGCCATACCGGTTCACAGGCTTGGAACGACACAAATGAAGCGTCCGTTCGTGCCACAGCATCGCCACCAGAGACGGAACGTAGTTTGCGGCTATTGCAATAGAGATGGGCATACCCAGAAGGACTGTCGCCGTGCCAAGGGACAGTGCTTGATTTGCGGATCCAGTCAGCACAGGATCAGCGGTTGTCCCGAGCGAGCAGAGATACAGGAAGGTTCTTGACCGCAGCAACAAAGACCACAGGAGCAGAAGCAACCCTTTGCAGGTCGCGGTCAGGGACGGGCCTTCACCTTGACCGCCGAGCAGGCAAAGGCTTCAGGGGAAGTTGTCACAGGTACTCTACTCGTACATTCCTTGCCACCTAGAGTACTATTTGATTCTGGAGCATCGCACTGTTTCTTGTCTGAGCATTTCGTTGATACACACTTCATACCACATGAACCACTAACCAAGGGCTGGGAGATACATACGGGTAATGGCATTATAATATCTAGTCGAGAATGTAGATCATGTCCGGTTGTAGTGTGTGGCAGGGAATTCTATGCGAATTTCCTTCTTATTGGGACAGGCAGTTATGACGCAATTCTCGGGATGGATTGGATGAGTACCTTCCATGCAGTTATTGATTGTCGTGCAAGGAATGTGATCTTTCGCATTCCCAATCACCCGGAGTTTATTTTCGAGGGCGGAAGCGAATCTTTGGAGCCAGCCAAGTACAGAGCAAAGCCCAAAGAGCTGACAGCTATGGAGATTGATGAGAGCCCAGCCCCAGAGATTGTTCGGGACTTTCTGGACGTGTTTCCTGAAGATTTACCAGGGCTACCACCTCCACGCGTCTTGGAGTTCTCGATCGATTTGACTCCAGGTACGGCACCAGTATCCAAGGCCCCGTAGAGAATGGCACCGGTTGAGTTGGCGGAGTTGAAGAAGCAAATTGAAGAACTATTGGAGAAGGGATTTATCCGGCCGAGTGTCTCACCGTGGGGTGCGCCAGTTCTGTTAGTGAAGAAGAAGGATGGATCGCTGCGGATGTGTATAGATTATCGGGAGCTGAACAAGGTCACAATAAAGAACAAGTACCCAATCCCGTGCATCGACGACTTATTCGATCAGTTAGGTGGGGCCAAGGTATTCTCGAAGTTGGATCTCCATTTTGGATATCATCAAATCAGAGTAGCAGCCGAGGATGTATGCAAGACGGCTTTCAGGACCCGATACGGACATCACGAGTTCCTTGTGATGCCGTTCGGTGTTACCAATGCTCCAGCGATATTCATGGACTTGATGAACAGGGTGTTTGCAAAGTACTTAGACACGTTTGTCGTTGTATTTATCGACGACATACTTGTCTACTCGAAGACCCGGGAGGAGCATGTCGAGCATTTGCGCACGGTTCTACAAATTCTTCGGGAAGAGAAGCTGTATGCGAAATTAAGCAAGTGTGAATTCTGGCTCGACAAAGTTCAGTTCTTGGGACACATCATTTCGGGCGAAGGCATCTCAGTAGACCCGGCAAAGATAGAGTCTGTCAGAGATTGGCCAACGCCGAAGTCTGTGGCCGAGATCAGAAGCTTTCTGGGATTGGCAGGTTACTATCGGAGGTTCGTCCAAGACTTCTCAAGAATCGCTGAACCATTGACGAGGCTGACACGGAGGGATGTACTATTTGCGTGGACAGAAGAGTGTACACAGGCATTTGACACACTGAAGCAGAAGTTAACCACGGTGCCTATCCTTACAGTACCAGATGATTCCGGCGGTTTGGTGATACACAGTGATGCCTCAGGGAAGGGTTTAGGCTGTGTTCTGATGCAGTACGGCCGAGTGATTGCTTACGCCTCTCGACAACTGAGAAATCACGAGAAGAAATATCCTACGCATGGCTTGGAGTTAGCTGCTGTAGTCTTTGCGTTGAAGATTTGGAGGCACTACCTATTGGGCGAGAAAGTGGAGGTGTACACGGATCATAAAAGTCTGAAGTACGTCTTCACTCAGAAGGAACTAAACATGAGGCAGCGCCGATGGCTAGAGCTGATGGCAGATTTTGACTTGGACCTTCAGTATCACCCGGGGAAAGTGAATGTTGTACCAGATGCGCTCAGTCGCAAGCCAGCGGTCATGATGTTGACCAATCAGAGGAGCATTATTGAGGACTTTCAGAGACTTGAGCTTGAAGTCGTCACACCTAGTGCACTCAGTCAATTCTGGCAACTACAGGTGCAGTCTTCCCTTGTGGATCGCATCAAGGCTGCACAAGCGGATGATCCCCGACTGCAAAAGTTCATAGCGCAAGTAGAAGCTGGGCTGAGAACGGACTTAATCATACATGAAGACGGTTCTCTGAGATTCGGTAGCAGACTCTGCGTACCCAAGGAAGATGTTTGAGAAGAAGTACTGGTTGAGGCTCATAGTTCGGCTTATTCTGTGCATCCGGGAGGTACAAAAATGTATCGGGATCTAAAGCAGTACTTTTGGTGGAACGGAATGAAGCGGGAAATTGCGAGGTTCGTATCCAGGTGCTTGGTATGCCAGCAGGTGAAAGCGGAGCATCAGAGGACAGCGGGATTGTTGCAACCGCTTCCGATACCAGAATGGAAGTGGGAGCACATTACCATGGATTTCGTGACGGCCTTACCACGGAACCCTAGGGCAATAACGCCATTTGGGTTATCGTCGATCGCCTCACGAAAGCTGCACACTTCCTACCTTTCCAAGTGGGACAATCGACAGAGTCACTGGCAGAGAGATACATGCAGGAGATAGTGCGACTTCACGGTGTTCCAGTCAGCATTGTGTCGGATCGAGACACCAGATTCGTGTCGCACTTTTGGAGGAGCCTACAGGAGAGTTTGGGTACCCGCCTCAAGTTTAGCACAGCTTATCACCCGCAGATGGATGGAAAATCCGAGCGTACGATTCAAACGCTCGAGGATATGTTGAGAGCCTGTATGTTGGACTTTCAGGGTTCCTGGGAAGACCATCTGCATCTAGTCGAGTTTTCCTATAACAACAGTTACCAGGCTAGCATTCAAATGGCCCCTTTCGAAGCACTTTACGGGCGGAAGTGTCGATCCCCAGTGTGTTGGGATGATGTGGGAGAGCGAAAATTACTGGGTCCCGAGCTCATTGTGCAGACAGTCGACAAGGTCCAAATGATCAGGCAGCGAATTAAGACGGCTCAGGATCGACAGAAGAGTTGGGCAGATACCAGCAGGAGAGCACTAGAATTTGAAGTCGGAGATCACGTGTTCCTGAAGATTTCCCCTACCCGTGGAGTTATCAGGTTCGGAGGTTAGGGAAAGCTCAGTCCCCGTTTTATCGGACCTTTTGAGGTGCTAGAGCGAGTAGGAGAGGTGGCCTACCGACTTGCCTTGCCTCCATCGCTAGCTGGTGTGCACAATACCTTCCACGTGTCACAGTTGCGACGTTATGTTCGGGATGAGAGCCATGTCCTGGACTATTCGGAGCTAGTTTTGGGTACCGATCTATCATACGAGGAGCAGCCCACCACCATCCTCGACCACAGGGAAAAAGTGTTGAAGAACAAGGTCATTCCGTTAGTCCAAGTGTCTTGGGGCGGTCGTTCCCCAGGACAATCCACCTGGGAGCGGGAGGAAGATATCTGTGCACATTTTCCACATCTCTTTGTTTAGTGCCGGGTTTCATTGTATCCTTGTTAAATTTCGAGGACGAAATTTTTGTAAGGGGGGTATGATGTAAATCCCCGTTTCCTTCAATAAAGTTTTACCTATTTTCCCAAGTTCTCGAATATTATCCTATTTTTCCCGTATCATTAATTTGTGTGAAGATTAGTGCGTAAGTTGTAGTATTCGTTTTTCTAAAACCAATTAAAAATCAAAACCCAAAATTAAAACCAAATATAATAATTTCCCTCTTTTCAAACCCCCAGCCCATAATATTTCTCATCCCAACACAAATAAACTTTACTAACTTTAATCACCAGCCCAAGCTTTATTCCCTCAGCCCACTCCTTTCCCTCAGCCTAAAGGGAATTCTTAGAATAAATCAAAACTTAAAATCCCCGGCCCAATCTCCTAAGCCCACGAGAAAATAAATTAACCTTAGAACCACCGGCCCAGCCGTTTTTCTACAAACCCACGCCCGCTTCGACTCCTTCTCCCCAACGGCAAACTTTTCTCGCTCACTTCTCGTGCCGACGCTCGCGGCTACGTCGCCTTGCCGTTGCCCCACGACCCGCGACCTCGTCCACAACTCCCTCCGATCTCCCTCAATCTCATCTCCAACTCCTTTCTCCCTCTTCAGCTCTCAAACCTCTTCTCTCTCTCTAACACCGAACCCACTGCCTCCATCCCTACACCGCCGACGACGACGCCGCCGATGACCACACCACCTCGTCCTCCTCCCTCATTTCTCCCCTACCAACACCACTACCACTGCAGCCTCCTCCTCCATCAACCGAGCACCCCCTGCCAAGCACCCCTGCATACCCAACCCACTCGCACCCGGGCTCGGCCACCCTGCACCCTCGACGCCGGCGAACTCCCCACCACATCGTCGACCATCCTACACCCTCCTCGTCATCAGCATCATCACCAACACCCCTTAAACCTACAGACCCGAGCCACTACCTTTCTCTCTCTTTCAAACCCTAAAACCTAAGCTCCGACACCCACTGTGCATCACCGGAGCGACCACCGCCGACGTCATCGACCCCAGCGCATCCCAGGAGATCCACAGAGCATCCCCTCCGCTTCCAGCAAGCACAAGCCATCTCCAGGCAACTCCGACGTCGAACCCGAATCGCGAGCCGAGGCCATGAATCCAAGCCGCGCCGTTCGTCGCGCGTTCGTGACGTTGCCGCTGCCGTGCACCGCCAAAACGTTTTCAGGCAAGTACCCTACTTGCTACATGCTAATTTATGTCTGTTACAAACTAAAATCGTATACATTCCGTGTTTACAATTCATGATAAATCATAGGACGTACCTGTTCGATGCAAGATCCCAATGAAATCCTTTATTTAATTTGATGGAACTCATTTGCATAGTCTGGCCCGTATGGCAGTGAACCTTGTGTATAAATTCTACTGGAAAATATGACTGTTAATGACTAAAACGAACACCCCCAAATACACCCGTAAAAACTGGGAATTTCACGTATCTGAAAATTGTTAAAATCACCATAAATCGTGTACTTATTGAAATAGTGTGTTTGAGGGCTTAAATCGAAGCCGACTCGACGACCTGTAACCCTATGCAAGTTTCTAATGGTTTCTATACTGAAATTGTGACGATATTTGGTTCGGAGAGTGGCTCTGGACTGCAGTCCAGTGCGACTCTGGTTACTGTTTTCTGTCCCGTAATGTGTACTACCTCGTTTCCTGAACTCGTATGTCGCGTAAATCTGCAGTTTATTAAAGGTGGATCTGTTAGATAAATAACACAAGTGGCTTCATCCCGTTTTATAGTCGTTTGCTATTTAATCTGTGATTTAAAAGAACAGGAGTATAACAGTCCAAAACAGAATCAGAATTGACATACTAGTGTTGAACAGTGCATAACTTTTGACGTACAGACGCGATTGGGAATCCGTCTATTGTGTTGAACACCCTATTAGAAACCCTATATTTTATTCAACTGTAGCGTCGCTAAATTCTGAACCCAACTAGGTGAAATTCGTGTCTCGAAACGGACGTTCAGTTCAGAAACTGAATTTCCTGCAGCGAGCACTTAAAATGAAACGGCTGTAACTTGAATACCGAAACCCGATTGAATTGAAAACCAATTTTGATGAATTGATGACAGAGTGTACTTACTATCGTATTTGTATCATTTCGTTGAATTCTGAACATATGAATTACTGCAATTTTTGTAAGTTTATGATGTGCATATTGGTTCATAATATACATGACTTGTTAACGGCATACATACACATATCTTACCCAATTGCCATATACATAGTGTTAGTGCGTGTTAGTGTTCAGTGGACATTGCATTATCGTGCGTGAATGATATTGGTTTAGGAGTGTCAAGCACACCAATGGAAAGTGAATGATTCGTGACAGTGATTAATACAGTGAACAGTGATAAAACCGTGCCATTGGTATACTTGTGCACGACTAAATCATAAACATAAATAGTGTAAACCTGGGGAAAAATGGGAAATCGAAGTGGAAAGAGTATCGTATTTAGCGGGACCGTGTTTTAGAGGATGATCATTCGAGCAGTGATATATATATTAGGTAGGATCTAGCGATCCGGCTGACAGGGTTATGTCCCGGGCATGTGGGCCATTGTCTCGGGTATGTACGAGACTCCTGTTAAACATGATCCTCCTTTCCACTATACGATTTCAAAAATGATTTAGAGACCGATAGGGACACAGATCATATTTTGCATCATTTAGTGACATAGTGATTAACCGCATTTTACTTTCACTGTTATTACCTTATTTACCTGTTTCACATCATTATTATAAAGATTGCTATTACGTCGCTCTGACGACCTGAGTATGCATGCTCAGATCTCATGGAAGGACCAGCGCAGGAGTCCGATTTACCTTTCGAGCTGACGGAGATCTAGTCCGGAGTACTTTTCTTCCTTTCTGCTTTCCATAAAGAGATCTTGTACTTGAACTTGGTTAGCAGCACTTCTTGTTTATTTGTAAGCTGTGAACAATGGATTTTAATGCAATAATTTAGTGATGTATTTTCCTTACTGCTGTGCTTTGTTTACTGATTACCATGTAATGCTAGAAGCCGAAGTGTGACTACGGCGGGATTATTTCTTGACCGTAGGAGCATGGCTGGCCTAGTCATCCCTCGTTTTCCGTATTTTGGAAAGCGGGGCATGACAGCTTGCGTGCGTTTCATGTGGGCACTAGATTAGTGCTATGCACTAGATTCTTGTGGCGCTCACATGTGAAACACGTGAGGCACCACAAATATGGGTGTTGCCCATTAGGTTTTATTTCCCCCCTTTTTATATAAGTGTTAAAGACTTAATTTTTGTGGCGCTCATGTGTGAAACATGTGAGACACCACAAATATGGACGCTGCCTATATAGCTAGAGTTCTCATGCAAAGCACGTGTCACGTTTCACTTCTCTCTTTTTTACAGGGGTGTTCCCTGATAAAATATCAGGAAATACCCCAATGGGGTATCACGTGCTCACACGTGACCAAGGGCCACGTGCTGAAACGTGATGGTTTCCTGGGACTCTGTTATAATAGAATTAAAATTCTAATCAAGCAAGCAATTAGTGGAGTCACATGCCCACACGTGATGGACCTTTAAAGAACCCACTGAAAAAATTAAAAGGCATAATAAAATGGCAAGGAAAGATCCCAATGAGGCATCACGTGTCTATACGTGACCAAGGGTTACGTGATGACACGTGATGATTTCTTAACTCTTTAAAACAACAGAATTAAATTGGTGATGACACGTGATGATTCCTTAACTCTTTAAGAGAAGCTGCATACCTATTGAATAGAGTTCCGATCAAATCTGTTGCCTATCACTCCATATGAGATATGGAATGAGAAGAGACCATCTCTTAAACGAGTTAAGATATGGGGTTGTCCGGCCTATGTTGAAAAGCAAAATCCGGACAAGCTTGAGACAAGGTCAGTTCTATGCAAGTTTGTAGGATATCCCAAACATTCGTGAGGGAATACCTTCTACCACACCGAGGAACAAAAGATGTTTCGTTTCTCGACATGCCACCTTTTTAGAAAAGGAATTTCTTGTGGAAGAAATTAGTGGCAATGAGGTAGAACTGGAAGAAGTTCCAGCAAAGCAAACTATAACTGATGATTTGGTGGAACCGGAGGATTCAATAGTCCCTGACGAACCGAAGCCACTCCGCAGATCTAGTTGGGTTCCTCATCCACCTGAGAGATACTGCAGTCTTCTCGTAGATGGTGAGAGCGAGGATAGCATCATGGAGATGATGACCCAACTAGTTTCGTGTAGGCCATCACAAGTGGAGACTATGTGAAATGGCTGGATGCTATGAGATCTGAGATGGAATCCATGTACACCAGCAAAGTGTTGACTTTGCATGTTGCTCCTGAAGGGGTAAAACCCATCGGGAACAAGAGGATTTTTGAGAAAGATAATTTGGTATAGATGGAAAAGTTGATACTTTCAAAGCTAGATTCGTCGCTAAGCTTAAGTCCGTCAGTATCCTACTTGCCATTGCTGCATACCATGACTATGATATCTGGCAGACTGCACGTCAAAACCGTTTTTCTAAAAGGTGATTTAGAAGAGAGCGTGTATATGACACTGCCAGAGAGCTTCGTACACAGTGGGAGCAGCGGAAGCATGTGCAAGCTGCTTAAATCCATCTATGGGTTAAAGCAGGTATCGCGGAGATGGAACATCTGTTTTAATGAAGCTGTCAAAGACTTTGACTTCATCAAAAAGATAGATGAACCATGTATAAATAAGAAGTTTGTAGAGAGTATGGCTGTCTTTCTCGTATTGTACGCGGATGACATACTCTTGATAGGAAAAGGTGTTCCTATACTACACTCGGTCAAGCACCTCTTATCACACATGTTCTCCATGAAAGATCTAACTGATATCTCCTACATCCTGGGGATATAGATCTATAGAGATAGATCTAAATGGATTTGGGATTTTCCCAATCCAGGTACATAGACACCATGCTAAAGGGGTTTAATATAGATGATTCTAAGCGTGGTAATGTACCCACTTGTTCAGGAATCACTCTTTCCAAAGAGATATCTCTCGAGACTTATTTGGAGAGGGCTCTCATACAAGGAATACCCTATGCTTTGGCAGACGGATCAATCATATATGCGATGTTATGTACCGGACTAGATGTAGCTTACTCATTAGATGTAGTGAATAAGTATCGAAAAGATCTTTGGGAAAACCACTGGACAGCTGAAGAACATTCTTAAGTGCTTGAGAAGGGCTAAAGAGATGTTCTTGGTGTATGGTAACGGTGAACTCCAGATACAGTCCTTTACCGATTCAAGTTTCCAGAGTGATAAGGACGATTAAAAGTCAGTCTCGGATTTTTGTCTTCACCCTCAATGGAGGGACGGTATGTTGTAAGGGTTCCAAGCTATATACCGTAGCAGACTCGTTGATAGAGGCTAATTACATCGCTACCAACGATGCTGCCAAAGAGGTTGTCTGGATGAATAGAGTTCATGAGATGAACTAGGTTCCTACCATTGGGCATCCAATACCTGTGTATTGTGATGATAATGGAGCTGTAGCTTTGGTTTAGGAACCCCGGTCCCGTCAGCGATCCAGACATATTCTTAGACAGTATCACCTGATCAGGGAGATAGTTGATCTCCGGGAGATCGAGGTTAGGAGAGTTGACACAGAGGATAACACAGCGGATCCACTCACCGAGGCCATCCCCCAGATGCTATATCGAGAGACTTTTGGGACGTTGGGTATGAGATACTACAACAACTGGCCTTAGTGCAAGTGGGAGATTGTTAGTAATATGTATGCCCTAAAGGCCGTTATTGGTGATATAGTAGATGCTTAGACATATATATAGAGGACTTTCTTGCTCGACATGATAGTATGCTATCAGGTTACCTTTATCTTAACATGTAGACTGGTATTTATACCGTCTTTCTCTCACATGTTGATAAAGCCCTTAGGATATGTACTTGACTACCAGGATTATGATGAGATCATACTATTGGGGCCAGGGTGGTCTACAAGTACATCTTTTAATTAGTTCCTAGTCATGGGAATATCGAGACCAGGGCATCGATATTCCAGTGTAGACTAATATGTACGTTTATTGTCCCTTAGAGGGTGATGGTTGATCCCACAACCATTGGTGTGTGACATTAAAGATTGTACATAGGTGCTCGTTGGAGAATGGGTACACCGAACAGGACTCGCCGAGGACTCCTATGTGGTAGTATACCTATCGTCAGATAGCATTCCTCTGGTGACACTGGTACATGTTAGTCTGTAGACCCGAGATCGTCATAAAGTCTTGTGTGGCTCCCATTGCGCTTTGATTTCCTCCCTACCACGTCTCAAAGGAGTCGTGCAAACAGGTGGATTTTGGGTACAGTCCCGAGTCACATGGAGGCAATGAGCGATAGGAGGGGTTTCGTCTCTTCCGGTATTGGGGGTTGATGTTGCACTATGCTCGATTGGCTATAACTGGAAGTCCCTGGCCAGGGCTGCTGCCGAGATTTACTGATAAGTGTTATCAGTAGTTTCTCGAACCGTTATAGGCCAGACATCGGCATGACTTATCACGTTACTAGGGACTGACGTTTACCACTCCTAGACATGATAAGCGACATATCATACGAAGAGACCGGACTGTACGGTAGTGTTACTGATAGGCTTCATGGAGAGTATGGACGAACTTGCTTGTTGATCTTCATATTGCTCAATACCCGGGTAGCCGTTACGTCTAGCTAGTACCGCTGACGGCTTGTAGGTGACTGATGTGATCATCACCTACTGATGGCGTATTGATGAGTCTTTAGAGTCCCACACAGAAGTTTCCTGGTTCAAGCGAAACAAAGTAGGACACATATGTGATATGTGTGTGGGCCTGATTAAATACGTGTATGTGATACTGTATTGTAATCTGGCAGTTATCTGTTATCGGTTCGGTTATATGTGATATAACCAGATTGTCGAATCAAGTGTTGATTTGATAATGTGATATACAGATGAATGATATTAGTCGGTCATATGTGATATAACCGGATTATTAAATCAAGTGTTGATTTAATAATGTGATATATATTATATGTGATATAATTATATCTTAACTAATATCATTAGCTCACTAATTATTCTTTATAATATATATATATATATATATATATATATTATAATGAACCATGGCATAAAATTCTATTTTGTGAAAATAGAAATGAGGTGGAAAATGAGAGCATGGTTGCAAGCATGGGATTTACATTTGTTTATTCATCTTGACTCACTATTCAAGCATGGTTGCAATTTTATATTGCAAAATTCCATGCTTGAATGAGTGGGGGTCAAGAGTTGCCATTCATTCTTTGCTCATTCTCAACACTTAGCCATTTTTCTTGAGTTGCTCCCATGGTTGCTCTCTAGCTTCTTCTTCTTCCTCAATTGCTATAGTTCAAGCTTCTTCCCTCACATGTGATGTGAACCATGAAGCTTGAACACAAACTTGTGAGCAAATTAAACCCCTACTTCACCATCACACATTAGATTAGTAATTTGATGTGGAAGGTTGCCTTCACTAATGAGATTAGTGAAGGGTTAGGTTGAGCAAATGGATTTTGGATGGATCGTCTTTGGCGCGAAGATCACGAAGGAGTTTCGTTCAACTCGAAGAGGAGCCTAGTAGAGTCGCGTGGACTTCAATCTGGAGCTATTAAAGAGTAGGACTTGAACTACAAAGGTTGTATGTTCTTTTCTTCTCTTTAGTTCATCACATCACAAAGGCAAACCCTAATAATCTAGTAAATATCTTATTAGTCTAGCTTAGCACTTAATAAAAATTAAAATTTGGCATGCTTGATACCTCTAAAACCCCATGGTGGTGCTAAGGTCGACTTTCATGGTATCAGAGCTAAGCTAGAACATTAGGGTAACCTGTAGCGACGTTAGAAATCCGTCGTTTTTGTCGCGCAAAAACTGCCGATAAAAACAGTTTTCTAAAATGATATTTGAGTTGTTTGCATACCCTGCGAGCTCACGGTTTGAACCGAGAAGCCCGTCAGGACTATTGGCATTAGTAACAAGATCCAAGTAACAAAATCCAAGTAACAAGTCAAGTAGTGTGTCGTGGACATGTCATGTGATGCATATGTATCAATAGACACCCAAATGTAAAACTGTAACGAATATCGGATCACGGTTAAAGCACGGATGCACATCTATCTATCTGTGATAATCTTTTATACGTCCATGAATACGTATGATGCAACACGTTGTTCTAATATAGTAGTATAATGATATCATGATGTTTCGGCATATAACTAGATAAGCGATTATCGGTACGGATACGAACGGATACTGTAAAATGGAAAAATTATAATATTTGTTGTATAATGAAACACGTGTACTATTTTTATTCGTATATAAATAGATATATTAGCATAGTATGTTGCAAGATAAACTTGCCTCGGAAACAACTGTCAATGTGCAGGCGGCTTGGTAAGGCACGACACGACACGGTGCGTGAAGTGGCACGACACGGTGCTGGGACTTGCGGTGACACGGGACTGATGCGATGGTGGCACGGTCGTGATCTGGTGATAGCAACCATATGATGACAGTTAACAAAATATAATTTATTCTTAATTTGTGGCTATTAAAAGATATATGATGATCTAGATATATAATATATAAAGATCTAAAAATATAATGTAGATATTATACTATTCACATAGATACACTTTACTGGTAAATCTCAAATACAATCTTGCACCATATTGGGTTCTAAACTTACGGGTCGGGTCGGGTCGGATAACAACCACTACTATTCGAATCATTCGCAATCCAATAGATAGAATAGAAGAAATATAAACCAAGTGTTAAAATACCAATTAATGTCGTATAACCGTACTAGGGTGTTACAATCACTGAATAAAACCGGGTTGGGCAGTTGATTAATCTAAAATATTGCACATTTGAATGAACATTTTCCCTACTATTATTAAGTGCTAAAATGTGTTAATTGTAAATAGAGAACATATGTAGGTTTATTTGTAAAAGTTTATTATCATATGTTTCTACATTTATAATTAATATAATTAGGGAAAATATATGCATATAATATTTAAATGAAATATTACTAATTAAAATATACATCAAATATTTCTAATTAATATTCTTAAAATTTAATATCATATAAATGGTTAGAATAATATCTCAAAAATACCAAATGCTACTAATACTTTGATTTAAGATATTGTGCAGATATTAGCTCAGGTATGAAATCCAAATAGGAGATCCAAGTCAAATTGGGAAATCGGAACAGAATCTGCTAAAATTTAGAAGCAAATCGAAAAATCTAACAACGGCAGAAACTCGGAGTATTATTTTCATAATCTAGATATCAAAAGGATCTCCACATGTCGGCACAAGAGATCAGAAGAAATATCAAATCTTGATTCCACTATGTTGCGGCCGAACCGCGGCCAAAGGGGACAATATGCGGCGGTTCTGCGGCTCATTGGTAGCCGTCGGATGTGAGATTTTATGACTTGGATCGTAATTGTATATCCTCACATATGGAATTTAGGGTTTCTGGTTTCAGAGACTATATAAAGGACCGAGAGTTGTACATTCAAAATCATCACCGAAGAGATTAAGAGATCTAAGAGAATCACGTATCTGAGTGATCATCATCTATTCATCTACCTCCAACAAGAGAGAGATCTAGAGTAAACTAAGGTTCTTGTAATCTACTTTGTAAAGAGATTTGTAAATGCTATAATCGAAAAGATAGTTTTTATTTGTAACAACTCCAAATTCTGTGTACATAAAATTCATTTAAAGTTAATGTACACTTGGGGTATTTACAATTTCTGTGAAAGCTATAATTATTTGTTTTGATTTAGAACAACAAGAAGGAGCTTATAGCTTATTGATAAGGGCTTGCACTGCTGAGTCATAGCACCCGAGTTCGAATCCCATCAGCCACATTAACTTTTTGTTTTATTTTCTTTTAACCTTTTAGAACCCCAAGAGTTCACGTTCCCCTGAGGAGACCCGTACTCATCGCGGCTAGCTTTTAGCGGCACCGTCTTGACTGCGGTTATTTACAAAAACACTAGTTTTGCACACAAACAATCAAATGGCGTCGTTGCCAGGGAAATGGTCAAAAAAAAATTCTTGTTATTCTGGTTGATTTCTTAAAAAAATCCAGTGAACATAACATAAACGAGAACCAAAACCGCATCTTGCGATTTTAACGATTATTGTGCGAGTTTTGCAAGGGAATCTGGAATAACTAGAGCAAAGTAATAGAGATTCGGAGATTTCAACTTGGACCAGAGGAGTATAGGAGCGTCCTAAAGAAAATTTAGCAAAAGAAAACTCTACATTACGGTGGAACCACAGCATATTGGAGGGTTTGGTGGCGGAACCGCAGCATGTTGGTGGGTTTGGGCCCCCAAAATCCTCAAGTATTTTCCTAATATTTCTCTCTCCCCTCTAAAACTCCAATAATCTAATCTTTCCTGCAGGATTCTTTGCTGACAACACCGCTTAAAAAATCATTTTGCGTATTTTGATTTCGGTTTGTTTTTGCATATCTAAAACGGACATTAAGAAGAAATAAACCCAAATCCAGATTAGGTTGGGATTTCATCACCCTTCCTAGGCCCCAAAAATCCCAAAGGAGCATGCTCTCACTCTATATTAATTAAAAAATATCTAGACCTAGCCCCTACGGACATTCACGCTCAATTAGGATAGAGGAGGATTATGGATAATCTATTGCTTATCCGCATTTTTCTTATGGTATCTAGGTAAGTGTGACTAAGGAAAGTGGTTATTTAATTAGGCCCGCTATTTCGGTGATTCGTATAGTGGATACCTCCTACTTATCCAGCACTTACCTGGCCACAAGATTGATAAGGAGGTAGTAGAGAATTGATCCCGCGACTTGTCTTATGGAAGTCCAGGAGCGGTCTAGTGATTTGACCTAAGTGATCCTAGTTCTAGGGATTGATTGTGCATTTTGTGATTTGTTGAGTCAAGTCTCAAGTCCGACTATTTTTCAAAACAAACCCTCTAAAAATCGTTCTCACACATGCTACCACGTGCACTAAACCTGCTTGGTGCATGATTGGCTGGACACAGGATTCTAGTGCCCGTCTTATCCGCGTTTTTGCCATCGACTCCGAAGTCGGTACTTTTTTATCTTCTATTTCTCCTCCACCTGCCACATCTCCCGAGATGGACGGATCTCCATCAGATTTTAACAACGCCACTTTGCTGCCACCCGTAGGTGTGCAGAATCCACCGCGCATCTCTGTAACAACCTAGTTCATTTATACCAATTCTAGTTCTCGTATTTCCTTAATTGTGGTATTTTCTTGATTTATCGTGTTTGGGTGCGAATGGTATTTTTTTACATTTTACTTTGCATTCGACCCGACCCACTTACTTGAACCTATTTGATTCATATTTATGAATTACCCTGACTTGTTACGTAGACTGTGCATTTTCATGTTTAGTACATACCAGCATTTTATCTGGTATTGTATCCTTTACCATATAACATTTTAGATTACGTAAAATAAGTTAAAATTACATAACATGGCTTGCATGATACCCCTAACCCCGTGGTAGCATCCGTGCATCTTGTTCTCGTCCCGTTCAGTGAAACAGACGTGTTTGGATGGCTACGCGCACGTACGTGCATCCGTTCTTGGGGGTATGCATTTTTGTTACCTGAGCATTCATTTTGAATTTTGAAAGTCGCATATATTTTTCATATTTAAAATCTGAATTTTTAAACCCGAACCGGACATATTTTGGACTAGATTTGTATTTACCTGAAAATCCAATTTTTAATTGAAAATAATCTACGACTTAAAAATTATACAACAAACTAAAATCTTTTTAAAATTAAAATCTAAACCAATTACATTTCCCAGCTCAACCCAGCTCTCTCTTTGGCTATCATGTGGTCCCCACTCCCTCTCTCCTTCTTTTCTCTTTCTCTTTCTCTCTCTCACCGCCATCTCCCCCCCTTTCTCTCTCCCTCACATACTGCCAAATTTCTTTCTCCTTACTGTTCCTTTCTCCCTCCCTCTCTCCTCTCGATCTCGCCTTTTCTCTATTTCTCTCCTCTCTCTCTCTCAGATTCTCTCTCTCTCCCTTCTCTTTCTTTACCTCTCTCCCTCTCTCCCTATATATATTATATTCTTTCTTCCTCTTTCCTCATTTTCTTTTAAACCCATAAGACCTGCGAACCCTAGCCGTCGCCCCTCGCCTACCTCGTCGTCGTCGCCGTTGCTGTTGTTTACCGTCGGAAACCGGGAAGACAGACTGTCTTGCCTGAATCTGGGGGCAGATGCTAATTGGTACTATCCGTCTACCTCTCCGAAAATGCCAAGTTGATTTATGGCACCATGTATCGAAGGTTTAAACGGATGCGTCCGATGTAGCAGACTTCGTCAGATTCCCCTCGTTTGAGGGGTTTTTGATTGCGGGGACGCTCTTCCCTGCAGGCGCAAGCCTCTGCAGTTAATTACACTACCGTATCGCGGTAATAACTTTCTCCTTCTCCAGATGGTTGTTTCGTGTGGTGGGTGTTTGTTTTGTGTTTGGTTGCCCGTGGATTATATACGAAAACTAAGTTATGTTGTCGCCCGTAGGGCGTGGACTAGTCCAAATCCGTATCTTTCTTAGATTTGGGTTTGGGGGTTTGGGTTTAAGGATACGTTTGCTTCATTTGAGACCCCTAACTTAAACGTTTGTTAAGGATACGTTAGTCTAATTTTATACTAAGATCAACTTAACAGGATCGTTTAGATCCGACAAGAGAGCGTTTGGGCTCTATTGTTTAGTTTAGTGACATTGCGGTCGATAATTAGTTTAAGGAAATTACGGTCTATTGTTAGTTTAAGGACATCTCGGTCCAATGTTAGTTTAAAGACATCGCGGTCGAGGTTAAGGACATCATAGTCCATGGGTTTAGGGACCCCACAGTCCGTTGTTAGTTTTAAGACATCACGGTCGAGATTAAGGACATCATAGTCCATAAGTTTAAAGACCCCACAGTCAGATGTTAGTTTTAAGACATCACGGTCGAGGTTAAGGACATCATAGTCCATGAGTTTAAGGACCCCACAGTCCAATATTAGTTTTAAGACATCAAGGTCGAGGTTAAGGACATCATAGTCCATGAGTTTAAGGACCCTACAGTCCATGAAATGTGTGGTTGTCGGGACCCGTCACCTCTTTGAAGACGTTGAGGAATTACAACGACAAATATCAAAGGAGTAAAGAGATGTACCCTTGAACCAAGGTGAGTTGGTTGAAAGAGCAGATGTGCTCAGTTCAACATAAGTTGAGGACTTATGGCCCGAATTGGGCTAAGTCCAATAAAAAAATGTTTAACATTTTATTTTTTTGTTCTGGTTATTAAGCCTTTATTTGGGCTCAGCCCTTTTAATAATGCTAGGCATTGGGCTCTGACATCTCATATTATAGCATTTATCAGAAACAAAGTGTGTTCTGATAGTACGCCACGTGGCGTGTCAGGCGCTTTGCGCCAGTCAAAGAGCGTATTGCGTTAGCGCACATGAAGGTGACACATGTCACGCTTAGCGCTAAGCGCTGATTCATTAGCGCATTGCGCTTTCCATTTATGAACGCTTTGCGCTAGTTTGTTGGCGCGCCAGCGAGTGACACGTGGCGTACTTGGCGCTGAGCGCCAGTCCATGAGCGCAGCGCTCAGTTTCAGAAGCGCAAAGCGCAGATTGTGTCTCTGGTTGACACGCGGCAAGTTTTGGCGCTGTGCGCCGATCCAAGGAGTGTAAAGGCGCGGTTCATGAGTGCAAGGCACTTAGTACAAAACGCATCTGATCAATTTTAAGATCAAAGAACAAATTTTATGTTCTTCCAAGGAGGCTTTGCCTCAAGATCTAAGAACGAAAGTTCTTGTTTTTATAAAAGGCTCTGCCTTTATAGATCAAAGATCTGTAAATGAAGTAAAATATTTCTTTTATTATTATTATTTTTTTTATAATAATTAGATCTTTTGATCTTTTTAGAAGAGGGTTCTTCTTTTCACGAGATAATTTCATCTCTGTTATTCAAGAACATAGTTCTTTTACCTTGAAGATGAGGAAAAATCTTCTTTTTTTAAGATCTTGTTCTCTCTTTTTTGCAGAGGGTTTTTTCTCTTCTTCTCTATTCTCCCTTTTTCAGACTTGAAGTCTAGGGTTCTTTATATAGGGCCAATTGATTTGTTAAATCGGTTTTGAGAGATCTTTCTCTGATTGATTTGGGAATATTTCCCACCGTTGGATCTTCGATCCTAAGGCTTCTGTTTTACAGAAGATAATTTTCTTGTTTTAATAAGATTGAAAAAACTTTCCATGCAGAATTTGTTTTGTCTTTGGTAATTTATTATTTACTATTGGATCGTTGATCCAGCGGTGCTTAAAGCACAATCTTGTTGTTTGGAAATATTTTGAGGAATTTTTCCTTAACAAAATTTAATTCTGGTTAATTAATGATTTATCATTATTATTAGATTCTTTGATCTAACGATGGGAATTTTTAATTCCTGCGCTGGCGCACCTACATTCGACACGTGGCGCGCAGCGCAGATTGCAGCGCAACTGCGCTATATCTGAAACGTTGCTTCAACAGAGATGTCTTTTCACCTTCCTTTTTAAGTCAAACTTGTATTCCCTAGAACTTTCATTTCCCGAGTTCTGGAAATAGTTCCACTGCGCTCAAAATTTTCTGTGCCAAGTCTTTATAACTCGAAGCAAAGCTTTTTTCTTTTCTCATCTCCAAAGAACCCTTTCAATTATGGCTTGTAACCGCCCACATGCCCGTCGACAACCGTGGGAAGTGCCCATTCAGGACATTGTTCCTCGTTTTGCTGCGCGCTTGGTGGATCCTTCTCTCACGGATGAGCAGTGCGATGCTGCACTGTACGATCTTTTGACTCGTGTGGGGTCTCCTCTTCCCCCACACTCTATTTGGCTTCGGATGATCATTGCGTCTGTGCTCGCCGATCTTCCCCCTCCTCCAGCAGAGATGTCCTCGGCAATGCTCGATACTTCCGAAGACAAGATCGAGTGCTTCTTCGAGGCGCACTTGATCACTAAAGCCGTGAGGGATTGCTCCATCCACTCGCTGAGCCAGATACTGGCTCGTCGGGTTGTCATCACCACTTTCTCCGAGGAGTGCGGCGTCGATCGTTGGATGGCTACTCCTCGGGAGGATCGTCGTTTTGACATGGTGGAGAAGACGGAGAGGGAACTGGACAATCTTCTCCTTGGTTTTGCGAACCCCTGTCCTTTTGATCCCATGTTTGGTGATCTTTTTTCAATGTAATAATAAACAAATGTTTTAATTAAGTATTTTATTATCCGTTAAGTGTTCCTCTGTTTTTTAATTCTTTGTTATGCTTATGTGCTGCATAGTTCAATTTGCTATAATAAGGTGCAAGTAATTCTTGTAAGGGTGAAGCGCTTCTGTGCTTTGCACGCGAGCGCCGCTTCAGAGTCTTTGACTCTTTTTGTAAGTGCATTTGATGTTAGTACCTTTCATGAAGCGTTGCTTCGCTTTCCAATTTTAGAAATAGAGCTTTGCTCTAATTTGAAGTGCATAGTGCAGAGCGCAGCGCAATTGCGCTAGCGCTAGCGTACTCGTGTTTTGACACGTGGCGTGCAGCGTGCCTGGCGCTAGCGCACCCGTGCTTGGCACATGGCGCGCAGCGCGCCTGGCGTGGAACCTGAAGCGTTGCTTCAACTTTTTGCCCTTTAGAATTTTAATACAGAGCCTTGCTCTTCTGAATTATATGTTGATTTCTTAATCTTTGACGAAGAACTCTTAAGAGTTTTCTCATTGATCTTGGAGATCCCAGAATTCATAAAAATTAATTGATTTTAATTTTCTTTTCTGGTGGGTTTTTCCATCATCATTACAGAGCCAGGCTTCTTGACCTTGAGCGCAGCGCAATTGTGCTAGTGCGCCTGTGTTAGACACGCGGCACAGCGCAGAGCGCAGCGCAACTGCGCTAGCGTACCTGTGTTCGACACGTGGCGCGCAACGCAGAGCGCTGGATTCTGAAGCGTTGCTTCAACTTTTAAATTTTGGAATTTGAACAGAGTTTTGCTCTGATTGGGGAAAGCAGAAGCGTCGTTTCATTTCAAATCTTGGAATTTGAACAGAGCTTTGCTCTGATTGGGGAAACAAATGCCCCCCACCGTTGCGCTTACATGGCCCATTCGTGAGCGCGGCGGGGGTAACATCTTAGCCGTTGAATCAACTTTTGGAAGTTGAAACGGCTCTTAATGCCTATAAATAGGACCTTTGGTCTCTTAGATGATTTTCATCCTATTTCTTGAGAATTTTCTCTCGTTCAGAGCATTGCTCTTCAGTTTTAAGAACTTTTCAATAGTAAAACTCTTTCAAAACTTAACTATAGTTTAAAACTTTTAATAAACCAGGGTTTTACCCATTAACGGAGCTTTGCTTTTTATAGATCTTTAATTTAAAGAGAACCCTTTTAGGTTTCCATTAATAAAGTTTTACTCTCTAAAAGGATTTATTTTATAATTTCTTAATTCATTAATGGGGTTTTGCCCCTTTCAAACCATATAGAAGAACTCTTAAGAGTTTTTCATGGATCATGAAGATCAACAATGGAATTTTATTTTTTGATGGATGATATCATCTTCTTAAAGCAAGGCTCTCAGCGTTCTCGGAGAATTTCTTTAAATTCCCCTCATAATTAATTTTGACAGGTGTCACTCCTGTGTGCAGAGCATTGCTCTCGAGGAGTTTAACTCCCTGTGTCTGTTTTTCCTCATTGCTAATTTTCTAATTGCTGTTTCTTTCAGGCACTATGGCTGTTCATTTATGCAGTCTGAACGAGTTCATCACTTATGAGGATATCCGCGTACAGGGCCGTCACCAAAACCAAGAGTTTACAGATGCCCAGTGTGCGGAGATTATGGGTCGTCTGTATGCACGTGTTGGTTGGTTGCTTCCTCGCCGTTCTGCTCTCTTGAAAGTCGTACTGGGAGCAATTTGGAGAGCACTTCCGGGGTTTCACGAGGCCATACCGCTTAATGCGCTGGATGATGCTGAAGACAAGGTGCATTCAGTGTACCTGTCGGGGTTGATCTCGAAGAAACGACAAGATAGCCTCATCAATATTCTGCATCAAATTTTTCAACAGACGACGATAATCGCTTCTTATTGGAGGGTGGGGGGCATTGCCGAAGATCTTGACACACGTGAGAGCGAGAGGATGCGCACGAGAATAGTCAGAAAGGCCAGAAAGACTCTAGACGGTTTTACTTTCGAATTCCTCAATCCATGCCCTGAATCCGAGGTTTTGCCATTGTAATCATCTTGTTTCACTCAAAATTTTAATGTCTTACATGCAGCACATGAAAGCATCGAATTTTTAAAAATGTAAAAAATAACTATTTTCTTTGGTTTTTCTATATACTCTCTCTGCAATACTAAATGAAAATAGCGAAATTTTGATTTCTTTCCCATTTTCTTTTGGACCATACAAGCGGGTTTCATTATTTATCATAATTTTACCTTTTTGCTGCTTTCCTAATTTCTTTATCACTTTGTATTTATGAATGCTGCTGCATACAACTCAATTTTTGGTCAAACATAGACATGCTTTCTAAAATTTAGTCAAAATAGAGAGTTGACATCCACAACAAATTGACAACTTGATTTATAATACAATCGAGACAAAAGTAGTTTAATGTCAAGCTCAAGCAAATAACTCAATGAGCAGATCAAATTAGGATTAGGATGCATATTATTAAAATGAAATTGACTGATTTTATTTTATTGTTTCCAAATTAACGATCTGAATCTCCTCTTTATTATTTTGATTTTACAAATTAATACCCAATTCTATCTGGATCCCTTCCTGTACCCCCACCTTGCATAGGCAAAGGAGCCAAATTACCACATCTTTCATTTTTTCCATTTATATCTTACATTATGCTACAAGGATCGCTGTTATAAGGATCCCTGGTCTCGTATATGTAATGGTGTGGCATTACCATTGGAGCTTGATAAGACCAGACCGCTGGTTGTACGCTCTTATCATCTCCCTCTTTTTTCTCTTTCTTCTCATCTTTCTTCTCTTCTGCAGACGTCACACTCATCAACTCTGCAAAGTTCATTTTTTTTCTAAGCGTGACTGTAAGCGCAACCGCATCTATTCCATCACCTACGACCACGATATTGTCTCCGTCTATCGCCGTAGATATAACACCTGATATAGGAAACAAAAAATATTTAAATTTCACATTCGATTCATGAGACAAAATTAAGAAAGAATACGAAAGTTGACGGTTTAACTTCAGACGGAACCTACCGTGCAGTCCTGCAGCTATCTGAAGCGCTTTGGACCGTCTCTTCGCATCTGCCAATGTAACCTTGATCACGACTTTTTGCTGAAAAGCGAATGAAGCTAATTAGTGACAATTCATCATAGAGTTTATGTAGACTATAATTAATTAAACTAAACAAAATTAAGAGCTGAATTTTCTTTCTCACCTTTGCCATGATGTTGAATTAGTGCGCTCTAGCTCCTTGCTCCTTGTCGTGGAATGATATGTGTTGGAATTTTATTAGAATGAAGATGTGTGATTTTAGATCTTCTATATTTATAGAGAGAGAAACAATTGGGGGAGAGAGAGAGAGAGAGAGCAACGAGTCTACGAGCCTATAAAAGAAAAGGACATTAATCAATATTTAATAGAGCTTTGGAGCAAGAAGCTGCCTTGGAGCTGGCTTTTCTCAGAGCTTTGGACCAAGAAATTGACCAAGAAGCTGGCTTGGTCAATGTAACCAGGGTCCGGTGTTTGAAATATAGGGGTGAATAAGATGAAAATATTCTTACAAAATTAAGTAAAATGAATATTTATAATATGCTTCATATGCGCGAAGATCTTGTCCAATTCCCGGTTGGCCTTTCTTTTAATTTATTTATGAAAACAAGCTATCCACCGTCCATGATGTAATACAAAGACGGTTAATACTTGAGAAAAAACATATCATTTTTTGTAAGATGTATTTTTCTTTCTTACCAAATCTTAATCGTCAGCTTGGATGACTTGGTCCTTCCTCTCCTCAAGATGTTATATTGGTCAATACCAGATAGAGGTGGACACCAAGGATTAAGATCTGGTAAGCAAAAAAATATCTTTAAAAATGGGATGTGATTTTTGTTTGGGCATCAATGGTCGTTGGTCAACACATTTTTATATGAAGTCCTCAAGCAAGAATTTTATAAGATCTTTATCACAGGAAGACTGGTTTATGTCCTTCACGAAAAATATCTTTAGATAAAGTAAGGAATAGAGTTGTCATTTTAACGGTAAAGGTAGTGTCAAGTATATTCTAATCTTTAAAAAAGGTTAAAAGTAAAAACAGCTTGTTCTTTTCACTGCATGCTTGGGGAAAATTTTGAATCCTTCTTCGGGCAAATGGAAACATCCAAATGACTATACCGGGAAAAAAAATAAATTCAGAAATAAAAGATAAGCGCACCCATATTTTCAAATTTATATGTTCATGGAGAATTTTTTTTGGGGACATTGGGTGCCATGCATTCTTATAGAAGAGAGAAATAGATGGAATATTTCAATAATCTTTTGACATTTTATTAGGATGACCGAACCCTTTTGCCAAACAAGACCGTTTTAGGTTATTAGCCCCACACTAAAAGAATTTTTCGTCATGACAAGATGACCAAACCCTTCTGTCGAACAAAGCCCGTTTTGGGTTTATAACCCCACACTTGAACATGGGTCATGCTGGTATTTAATATTTAATACGGTAAAGGAAATATACCGAGTGTCATAATTAATAAATGTATGAAAAATTGTTTTCAAGTCCCATCTCCAAAAGTTGCTTATATTTTTTAAACCTAACGATTTTCCCACAATTGTTAAAAAAAATCCTATACTTATAAAATACTAATATTTCAAGCCCATACATATTTTAATTGAGATATTTTTTTGAAAAACACTAGCTTTACCATTTCTCAAGCTATTCATGTTCTAACTTCGATAACTTTATTTATTAAACTATAATATTATGTATCAAATCATAACACTAATTATCAGGCCATAACATCTTTTATCAAATCACAACACTATTTATCTCAAGATTCGGTTTTATAAGAAATTCAAAAAAATCTGCTGGGGTTTTTCACAATACTAATATTATCGCTGGTGTGCTTTCCAATTTATCAAAATAGAATGTAGACACCAACAACTTGACAAATTGATTACAATGGAATTGACCGAAAACTGGTCCAGTAACAAGCTAAGCAAACAAATAACTAAATGTGTAGATCAAATTAGGATGCACTATTAAAATAAAAATAACTGATTTATTTTGTTCTTTCCAAATTATTACAATCTCCTCGTAATTATTTCCATTTTTAGCCATGGACGAATATTTTTTTTAACTAGACAACCAAGTATTTCATTGGATACAAAATAAATCATATTATCCATTACCCACTAACTTACACTTTATACCCCATCTTGTATCCACTGAGATCTAGATAGCCAATGCGAATTCTACCATGTGGATAGAAAAGGCATTACTCTTTTACAAAATAATACCTAATTCTTGCTCGATCTCTTCCTCCACCTCATCTTGCATATGCAAAGGCAATGTTGTAAAGTCTGTAATTTTCCAATACATAAATAAACTACTTTTTAAAATTTTCCTTCTGTCAAACATTTTCCTTGGAGACTTCATTTGGAAGAGAATGCTTGGAAATAATTTACTTATTTGTAAATTTAATTAATATAAATTTTAGTAGTTTTTAAATAATTAATTTGAATTTTTAGAAAAGGATCTGGATTTATGAGATATTTTTAATAACATAAAAGAAAGTCATTTTGATCAAATTTTATTACAAATGGAAGAAAACATTAAAATATATTTTCCTCGAGTTTTACCTAATTTTTCCAATATTTTAAACTATTTTTAGATAGGTTTTCCAATTAAAAATCCTTTTTGAAAGCAGTTTTATTTTTAAAAAGGAAAAGGAAAAAATAATTTAAACTGGGAAAATGTAGGCAGTCAGATCAAGGATCCAACGGCCTAGATTTTCTCCGAGTGGGGGCATACGCGGGTGCGTGTGCACCTACGTGGGCGCTGGCACTCATGAGTGTGAGCCTCGACCGTTGGATCACCTGATCCAAAGGTGGAGACGAATGGGCGAAAACGCCCACGTACGAGGCGCGAAACAACGAGGGAAGTTAAGGGCAAGTCGGCTTTTTCGGGTTTGGTCGGTTTTTTAAAAATCAAATTCCAGAAAATCTATAAATAGACACCCTTCACTTTTTAGACTTTATCTTTCCTTTTCGTTCGGCCAAATTTCCAAAAAAATATCTTCTTCATTTTCTCGATGCCGATGATGTGGTGTCATCCGTTTTCCCAGCAAAATCCGAGGAGAGGGATACTCTCGTTTCTGTATGACTCAACGCTTTCTCGATATTCTTTTTGGTCATCCGTTCAAGGTAGGATCCGTCTCTCTTCTCTCGATCCCGTCACCACTTCTATACATGTCGAATATGTTCTAAAATACCAACTTTCTCTCCAAACACTTAATACGGCCATGACGTTATATATTAGTTAGTTGTAAATAGGTAAATATGGCAACCTGCTTGAGTTACTATATCCCTCACATCACGTACACTTCAGACACGGGATAACGATCTACCCCCTTTCATGTATTGTTATGTAATTTCAAACATGCCGTGAAATATTTCTACATTTAATCTTAATCCACTACTAGTTTGCACGTTTAATTGAAATTACACGTCCATCCCAGGTTATGTATTTTCATTTATATACTCTTAACTTTGAAAGTTAAGATTTTCATTAAAATATCCAAGAAGAGTATTTTTTTTCCATAAAATGGAAAAAAATACCATCGTTTTTACACAAAACCCTTCAAGACTTTAAAATAGTGTAATTTTACATAAATCACCTTTAAAATGTCATATTTTTTCACATAAACATCCTAGGATCCCTAAGATTAGTATTTTTTTTAAGTAATTAGGTAGAAAATGGGTTTAAGTGGTCCCATCGCTGATCGTTTATTGGTTTCGGATGCAGCGGGCTAGGGCTCTGGATCCCTTTTATAAACGGAATCTTAAGCACGATCAGGGAGGTAAGAATTAGGCGGCAGCAGGGGGCTTGACTTATGTTAGGGCTTGTGTTGAGATTGATCGCACCAAGAAACCGTCGATCAGGTCCTAGTGACAGTCTAACGTAATAAGAAAAAGCAAATTCCCTCCTTCTCTCGTGACTGGACTCCCCTGCTAATAGAGTCAGAGATTCTATAGAGTCTATATACTCTCTGGAGCCTTGGGAAACCGGAGACAATGAGTGTTTTTACTTGCCTATCTCCCCGTACTAAAAATATTTTTCATAAAACCCGTTCAAGTTATATAAAATTATATTAAGGACCCTAGTAAATATAGATTTAAGCGGGACCAATTCTCTTGAGCCTCAGGGAGTCGGAGAAAGTGGGTGCTTGCCTATTTAAGGTAGAAAACTAAAATTAAGTTATCAATAGTAATTGTCTTGGAAAAAGACACAAATCCTGTCGTCCATATACAGCAGTTACCGATAACTTCTAAACCTAATTCAGGATCCAATTCTGTTTAAAGTGTCAGACTCAAGTCTGGGTCCAAGTCTAAATCAATTGGAACTCAATACAAATATGAATCCAATTCAACATGAATCCAATATACCAAATATGAACACTTAAACCTGAACATGAATACCGAACAATACGAACATGTAACATAACTTGGCTTAACCGAACCATGGCTATATTTTGAACTTGACTACATGACTATCCGTTTACATCCTGAACCATTTACATGAACAACTTATACCATGGTCTCGGCAAGTCTGTAACTATAAATCAATACAATCAATACAATATGCATTACGGGGGTTTAAAGGGGTAGACTGGTACGGAATATGTTAAAAGTGGCACGATGATGGGCACTAAAAGACACCTACATGAACATCCGTGCCGTTGTCCCGTGAGTTTTGACGGGGCCTTGCACTACGGGTTATCATAGTCCACGGGAAAAGTTGGACTCCTCTCATATACACAGGTATATTCTGTACCAAGTTACAAACAATTACGTTAGCATAACAAACAGATAATTTACCGGTTCTATTCTCTTTACTTGTCTATGTCATTCTATCTTTTGGGACTTACCGAGCGCTAGTTCGCTGACGACATTCTTATTTCTTCTTTCTTTGAAATGTTATCAGGAGGACCTAGCCCAGCCAAGACGATTTGGAGCAGTTTACAGAGAAGTCAGAGTTCTAGTTCCTACTTGTACTTACTTTTCTTTCAGTTCTGATGTCATTGTTTAGGCATCGTTTTCTTTCATTGTATTTACTTTTCAGTTGTATGTAAATAATGATTATCAATAAAAAGTTGTTTTTATACTACATCTCCTGTTATTCTTGTGCTTACATTTATATTGCTTATTTACGTTTAATGTGTTTACTTCTGGGTAAATACATCATGGCCTCGCCACATCTACTTCCCCGTACACTGAGAAGCGGGGCGTGACAGGTTTTGTTAGCGGCCCATGCAAGTCAGTTCTGCATGAAGTCATACCAAGCGGGGTCAGTTCTGCATAGAATTCTAAGCAATATAGCATAAGAATTATAAGAATCAGCAACTATACATTCTTTAAATTTCAATTCTTTGAATCCATCCCAACCCTACTTTTTCTTTCAAGGTTAGGGATTCTCCAAACAACACAAGCATCAACGTGAATGGAAACACTCCACCTCCTCTACCACCACCATCACCTACCACAGCAGTTCCTATCAACGAGCAGACGGTATTGTTTGAGGTAATCAAGAGCCACTTGGAGGGGAAGCAGCAGCAGACTGTTATCCTATTGCACCACCCAGAATCTGAGACACCCGGAGTGAAGCAATTCCGGGCATTGCACCCTAAAAACTTTTCTGGGAAAGAGAGCCCACTAGCGGCGGAAGAATAAGCTCAGTCCATTGAAGATAACCTGGCAGCAGCACAAGTGCCAGAGATTGCTTGGACGAGAGTTATGAAACTGCAGCTCACCGATAACACCAGAGTATGGTGGAAAGCGGAAGAAAACCGTCTTGCTCAGCCAATTGAATGGAAGATATTTCGCGAGATGTTCGACGCGAAGTATTTTCCCGAGACTGCCCATTTTTACATGGAGCAGCAATTCATCCACCTGCAACAAGGTTCTATGTGGACCAAATCTGTGGATGAATATGATGCTATGTTTATCATCCTTAGCAGGTTTGCGGCCTACCTCATACCGATTGCTGAGATCAGAGCTCGACGATTTCAGCAAGGGTTGGACCCGGAGATCCAAGCTGCATTAGCTATGAGGGATTTTCCAAACCACGATCTTGCGCTGAAGGCTGCCCGAAGATTTAAGGCAGTTGTGAAGAAGAAGGGCATATCTCAATCCACCGGTGTGAAGCGCCTTGCTACTCAGATAGCAGGAGGAGCCTTTTCCAGGCCACCTTTTGAACCCAGGAGACCGGAAGAACCATTTAACCGGTCCAGTCCAGATTTTTGCTTCTACTGCAAGAGAAATAGATACCTATAGAAGGATTGCAGGCGTGCAAACAACCTGTATTTAGTTTATGGTGCATCCACTCACGGCATTGGAACATGTCCTCATAGACGCAACCCAGTTCCAACACACATCACCTTTCCGCAGCGGCCAGCTGTTTACCGCCGGAAAACAGAGACGAACCGGGATGGATCGTCTTGCCTAAATTCTAGGGGTAGATGCTTTTTGAATTTATTCGTCCACCTTTCCGAAAATGCCAAGTTGATTTATGACACCGTATATCGGAGGTTTGGACGGATGCGACCGTTGTAGCAGGTTTCGTCAGATTCCCCCTCGTTTTGCTAGGGGTTTTTGATTGTGAAGACGCTCTTCCCTACAGGCGCAAGCTCCTGCAGTTAATTACGCAACCGCATCGCGATAACCACTTTCATCTGCTTCGGAAGTTAACTTCGTGTCATGTTGCCTGATTAAAAATCAGGAAATAACTCAGTAAGGCATCACGTGTTCACACATGACCAATAGTCACGTGTTGACACGTGATGGTTAAAACTGAAGCGCAAATAAGCGCTGAGAAAAGGACTCAATTGGGGGTCACGTGCTTACACGTGACCAAGGGTCACGTGTCAGCACGTGACTGGCTTTAAAAGCCTTACAGTTTAATTGAATTTAAATTCTAAAAGTTTCTAAATCTTTCCAAATGGAAAAGGTTAGAGGGAACCGTTGGATTAAAAATCCAAGGGTGATTAAAAATCACCAATCTATGGAAAAATCCCAAACAAGGAAAGATCTCCCTAAATCTCACCGAAATAACAAACAGAATATCTTTGGATTGAAAATCTAATGGTGAATAAAATTCATTGAGGGATCTAAAAGATCACATTAGTTACGAAAATAAACAAAATCTTTCAATGAGAGATTTACTAAACAGATTGATTCTTTTCCTTCTCCTATAAATAGGAGCCAAGAGGAGGAAAGAGATATAGAATTCTGGTATCTTGAAAATTCAGAGAGAAAATAAAGGAGAATTTAATTCTTAACAAAGAAAAACCTAGGTGAGAAAAAGAAAGGGGATCAAAACTTTAAAAAAAAGAGAATTTAATTCTCAAAATTCTAAGAGTTTAAATCTTTTGCAAAAGAACTTAGTTCTTCCTCTAGTTGAAAATCTGCAGAACCAAATCTTCCCATACGTTGAGAATTTAATTCTCATCGGGTTGAGATTTTGCCATGCAGATCTAAGACTTAGAGGGAGAATTGAGTTCAGAGAATTTAATTCTTCCAATTTACAGGAATTTAATTCCTTCAAGATGAAATTAGGTGTTCCCCTCCGAACAACGGAGGCGCGACCGCGCAGGTCCGTCTTGCCTAAAATTCGGGACAGATGCTAATTAGTGCTATCCGTCCACCTCTCCGAAGATGCCAAGTTGATTTATGGCAACATGTATCGAAGGTTTAAATGGATACGGCCGATATAGAAGACTTCGTCAGATTCCCCCTCGCTTGAGGGGTTTTTGATTGTGGGGACACTCTTCCCTGCAGGCGCAAGCCCCTGCAGTTAATTACGCTACCACATCGCTGTAACAACTTTCTCCTTCTCCAGATGGTCACTTCGTGTCGTGGGTGTTTGTTTTGTGTTTGGTTGCCCGTGGATTGTATACGGAGACTAAGTTATGGTGTCGCCCGTAGGGCGTGGACTAGTCCAAATCCGTATCTTTCTTTGATTTGGGTTTGGGGGGTTTGGGTTTAAGGATACGTTAGCCTTATTTGAGGCTAAAATCAACTTAAACATTTGTTAAGGACACGTTAGTCTAATTTTTAGACTAAGGCCGACTTAACGGGATCGTTTAGATCCGACAAAAGAGCAATTGGACTCTGTTGTTTAGTTTAGTGACATTGCGGTCGATAATTAGTTTAAGAACATTACGGTCCATTGTTAGTTTTAAGACATCACGGTCAAGGTTAAGGACATCATAATCCGTGAGTTTAAGGACCTCACAGTCCGATGTTAGTTTTAAGACATCACGGTCGAGGTTAAGCATATCATAGTCCGTGAGTTTAAGGACCCCACAGTCCAATATTAGTTTTAAGACATCATGGTCAAGGTTAAGGACATCATAGTCCGTGAGTTTAAGGACCCCACAGTCCGTAGCAATGTATGGTTGTCGGGACCCGTTACCTCTCTGACGACGTTGAAGGATTACAACGACGGATGTCAGAGGAATAAAGAGATGTACCCTCGAACCGGGTGTAAATTGATTAGAAGAGCAGTAGTGCTCAGTTCAATTTATATTGAGGACTTAGGGCCAGAATTTTATTTCATGTTCTGCCTGTTAGGCTTTTCCTTGGGCTCTGACCTTTTATTAATGCATATCATTGGGATATGTAATTAAATGCATAGCATTTATCAGGAGCAAAATAATGGTCTGGTAGTGTGCCACGTGGTTTGTCAGGCGCTTTGCGCCAATCAAAGAGCGCATTGTGCTAGCGCATGCGAAGGTGACACGTGTCACGCTCAGCGCCAAGCGCAAGTCTGTTAGCGCACTGTGCTTTATAAGTGCGCTACGCCAGTGAGTGACACATGGCGCGTTCTGGCGCAGTGCGCCGTTCCAAGAGCGCAGTGCGCTATATTTAGAAGCGCAGAGCGCAAACCGTTCTGTAGTTGACACGTGGCGCGTTCTGGCGCAGTGCGCCAGTCCAAGAAGCACAAAGGCGCAATTCAAGAGTGCAAGACACTGTCCAATAGCGCAGAGCGCTTTTTGATCAAATTAAGATCAAAGAACAAGTTTCTTGTTCTTCAAAAGAGGCATTGCCTCAAGATCCAAGAATAAAAGTTCTTGTTCTTATCAAAAGGTTGTGCCTTTGTAGATCAGAAGATCCATGAATGAAGTAAATTACTTCTTTTAATCTTTCGTAATTAGATCTTTTTGATCTTCTTCTTTTTCTTTTTTTTATTGAAGATCTTGATCTTGTTCTTAGATCTTTTTGGAAGATAGTTCTTCTTTTTAATAAGATGATTTCATCTCTGTTCTTCAAGAATATAATTCTTTACCTTTAAAGATGAAGAAAATAATCTTCATTCTTCAAAGGCTTGCCTTTCTTTCTATTTGAGTTTTTCTTAAAGTTTGCAGAGGGTTCTCTCTATCTGAGACTTGAAGTCTTGGGGCCTTTATATAGGGCCAATTGATTTGTTAAGTTAGTTACAGAGATCTTTCTCTGATTGATCTGGGGATCTTTCCCCACCGTTAGATCTTTGATCCTAAGACCTCTGTTTTATAGAAGATAATCTTCTTATTTTAATAAGATCGGAAAGATCTTTCCAGAACAAAATTTTAATTCTGATTAATTAATTAATCTATTATTTAAATTCCAGTGCTGGCGCAATTGGCGCTTGCGCACCTGCGTTTGACACGTGGCGCGCAGCGCAGAGCGCAGCGCAACTGCGCTAGCGCACCTGTGTTTGACACGTGCACGTGGCGCGCAGCGCAGAGCGCACCGCACCTGCGCTAGCGCACCTGCGCTAGCGCACCTGTATTTGACACATGGCGCACAGCGCAGAGCGCAAGGGATCTGAAGCGTTACTTCATTTTAAAATTTGAATTTTGAAACAGAGCTTTGCTCTGATTGGGGGTGCGCTGCCTTGGGCGCAGCGCTCCTGGCGCTGGCATATCTGCTTCTGACACGTGGCGCGCAGCGCAAGGAATCTGAAGCGTTGCTTCAATTTTTGAATTTTGAAATTCCAAACAGAGCTTTTCTCTGATTGGGGAAACAAATTCCCCCCTACCGTTGCGCGTACGTGGCGCACACGTGAGTGCAGCGGTGGCAACATCTGAGCCCTTGGATCAACTCAGAAGTTGAGGAGGCGCTTCAGCGCTTATAAATAAGACCTTTGGTCCTCAGATGATTGTCATCTTCAAGAATTTTTATCTCAGAGCATTGCTCTCATTTCCAAGAACTTCAAGAGTCAAAACTTTAGAAAATTTTAGGTAGTTAAATTAGATTAAATTAATTTTAATTAACAGAGCCTTGCTCTCATAGATCTTTTGATCTAAAGAAAACCCCTTTGGGGTTTCATAAACAGAGCCTTGCTCTCAAGAACCCATAGATCTAAATAGATCTTTCCTTAGGGTTTCTTAGCCTATGGGTCAGAGCTCTGCTCTTTTGACGATGTATAGATCTTTTGATCTTTTGATGAAGAACTCTTAAGAGTTTTTTCATGAATCTTTAAGATCCCAGCACTTTAATTCTTAGGAATTATTTTTCATTAACTTTTGATGGATTTTCCATCATCATTACAGAGCTAGGCTCTTTAAGGAATTTTATTCACTCATGACCAGAGTTTGACAAGTGTCACTCTGTTATAGAGCTTTGCTCTGAAAGGGAGATTTTCTCCTTGTCTCGAGAGAGCTCTCATTTAATGAGAATATTCTTTGAGAATTTCCTCATTAATTGACAGTCTCATCCAATGATGAGACTGTCTTATTAATTGATGCATTGTCATCTGGATTTTGTGGGTCCCCCTTTGGTCCCCCTCTCCACTGCATTGCAGTGTGGTACAAATTTTAAAGTACCGAGCGTCGGGATTTTAAAATTTAAATTATAATACTGATAATCGGATTTCACTTTTTCTTGCAGGCAACATATCTTCTGATCTCTCATTACCGTTTTTCCATTCAGAGGGAGGATTCCCTGAAGCACCGGTGGACCGGGAGGTTCTTGCGCTCATTAAAGATTATGACCCGGAATACAAAAACCTTCACCTGTGGGGTAGGTGGTACAACGAAATTATCAAAGGTCGCCGAAGCTTCTCTTGTGCGACGCCGTCAGAGCCGATCTCATCAATCCCATATGCAGATGTACCCCCGGTGAACTATGCCGTGGAGGTCGTAAATTGGAATTTGGAGGGTCTTTTTCAACCTTCGATTGCTGCCATACAAATACAGCTGCCGGTAGCCGTGGATATTTTGGGACGGCGCATATGCCAGGGCGAGTCGCGCCCTTGGGGACAACCCTACAATATCGGATTGACCCCTCGACACTTGGCAGGGTATTTGCAGTGGGCCAGGTATATTTTGTCAGTGAAGAAGACGCACCTGCTGAAGATCGGTCTATACCCCACAGTTTACGCCTCGCTGTTTGAGTACTCTGCTCCTCCGGTGGATTAAGGTGTTCGTGGAGCAATGGAACATCCCCACCCATACCTTTCTTCTAATGGACATGGAAGTTTCTATCTCTTTGGAAGAATTTGCTGAAATTTCCGGTCTGCCGGTGATGGGAGAGCACTATGAGGAGCTGCTTCCTTCTGATGAATATGTCTTCGCCACTAAGCCGTTGGTGATGGGCCTAACGCCGGAGAATGCTATTCAGCACCAGTTTCCGAGTCTGGTAAAGGTGCTGAATATGTATGAAAGTCTTTACTTGGAATCGGGAGGCCGGGGAGTTAGTTTCGCAGACTTCATCACCCGCTTTCTTCGACCGGAGATTCTATCACGGCGGGGTGAAAAATTTGCCAAGCTTGACGACCCCTTTGACCTTGTCTTAGAGCGTCGACCAACACTGGAAGTCGATCAAAAAGGTTTTTACTTCCCCGATGTTGCAACCATCCCTTTGTCGAAAATCGCTGCTCCAGGCATCGACGAGGAGACTTTCTTTCTTGGGTTTCTGGGGCTATGGTTGTGCTGGTTCGCGCTCCCCATGCACCCTCGCTACATGAGGCCGTCCGTCTTCTACCCAGCACATCGAATGGTGGCTAGCATACAATTGTCCATTGGAATTGCCGGGTTGGCCCACCTGTACCATGGTCTCAGCGTGGCGGCGGACGCAACTGAACCGGGGGTGCAACCGGCTAGTTTCCCGAACTACTTTACTTCTTGGATGGAAATGCACGTGCTCGGGGTATTTGGTATTCATAAAAGACCCCTGTTTTACGAGAAATGCAGACTTCCGAGAGTTATGCGGCTGATCGGTGCTTCTATCGTGAATCTGCCTCCGCGGGAGACTAGGGGGTTGCTTCTTCGTCCGCGCACGGTCAGAGCGGGTATTTCTTTCACAGACAAGGTCCTGACAATCGGCCCGGAGACCTCCCAAGCGGTGTTGGCGTTGCGCGATAATTTCAAGGACGGGGCCTCCGTATTGAAAGCCCAGAAGATTCTACATCTTTACTCCATTAGGCGGGCTTCATCGGGTTCAGGCAGAACGATGCGACACTTTTTATGAGGTACAACCCCCATCATTTCGCCCAACAACTTAGTTATAACTAGGGGGTCCCATTGGAGGCGTTTTTGGAAGAGCCTGCGGCCATCAGAGAGGGGATACAGAGTGCACTGCATCACTTTATTCGGCTAAATATGGGCTCCCACTTCTTTATTAGCGAGCTAAGTTGCATTCCAAGGGCCCTCAACGTATACGAGGCTTGGTATCAGCACGCGATGGGCGTTGTTCTCCGGGAAGAGAAGCGGATGCTGCTTGATCGCAAGGGTGCGCCCCCCGCCAGCGATCGCAACGTCCCCTTGAGGCGAAGGACCCCTGTCCCTCCTCCACTAAGAGGAGATGCTGGAGATGAGCCTCCATGTGTGCTAAGCCTCACGCGTGGATTGCCCCGTGATCGTGTGGACGTGCCCTTAGCGCCCCGTGCTCCCGTGGAGACGGTGAACGTGGTTTCACCCGAATCCGGCGTGGGCTCGGACATCGGGACCCGCCGTCCCAAGGTGCCTACGAACCGTAAGCTGATTTTGGCAGCGATCGGAGTTCGCGCGCAGAAGAGGAAGAAGAAGTCGATCCTCTCTGCTGACATTGTGTTTGGTCAGGAACCTCATGCTCCTTATAGCGAGAGCTTGAGTGAGTACGGAACCAACGAGGGGCTTTTTATGCCACCAGATGACACTGATCTGGCGGCCGCCATCGCAGCTTCTGAGCGATTGGCAAGGCGCGACGAGTGGTTGGCTAAACTCGCGCAATCAGGTAATCACTAGCTGTATTTTTCGTCATTGCATCGTACTTCTACCGTTGTTTTTGACTAACGCTTTTCCTTCTTTAACAGGCATTTCTACCAAAGAAGCCATCGTTGCTTCTCTTAAGACTTTCGAGGATGAGGAACGACTTAGAGCGTCCTTAGGCCTTAGTACATTTCGGTTTGCTTTTTTTTTTTTCCATTTCTCATGAGTAATTTGACCCTCTTTTTGTCTTGTCACAGGGACCACAAGACCTACCTCGCAAGCTGATGCGGGAATTCCCCTTGGGCCAGCTACCGAAGTCCCGGCCTCTTCGGGATTGCCGATGATGGAAGCCTTGATGGCTCTGGAGGCAACTCTGAATGCGGACGACGACGCCTTGCTTAAGGAGGCTTCCAAAAGGTCAGTCGCGACGGCCCGGGAGGAAAGGAAACGCCTGAGGCGCGCAGCAAGAGAGCATAGAGCCGCTCTAGCTGTGGGTGCGGGTTCAAGCGCCGTTGCTCCTGCTGTTACTGCTTCAGAGGAGTCTCCGGTCGCCTTGTCTACTGTTTATAGACGGGCGGCACGTGCGGCTCGGGAAGCGAACGGTAAATCAACTCCAGGTAATGTGCCTTGAGGCTCCGTTGTCAAAGTTTTAAATTATCAGTTCTCATACATTTTATCTTTGCAGAGCCGAGTCTTCCCGAAGAAGTGGCGGCGACCGCTGAACCTGAGAGAGCGGTGGAGGAGACAATTGCAACGGCCGAACCTGAGGCAGCAGTGGACGAAACGGCTGCTACAGACGATCCTAAGGCAGCGATGGACGAGGCGGCTGTGACCACTGAGCCCGAGGTGGTAGAGGGTGAGACGGCTGCTACGGCCTAGCTTGAGACAGCGGTGGACAAAACGACTGCGACCACTGAGCCCAAGGTGATAGCGGGCGAAACGAGTACGATCGCTAGGCATGAGATCGGGTACCGCTCCGATTATCGCTCTCCCTACCTACGGTTCCCTATCGTCTCCCGGCGTCGCTAGCGTAATGACGCTTCTTGTGGAGTCAGGGAATGAAGCAACGGGAGGTGAAACCATACCAATGGAGGAGGGAGACGACACCGCTGCCTCAAGTGACGCCCTCGTCACGGCTCCGGTTGGCGACTCATCAGGTAAATTTTGGGTTACCGTCCTTTTTTTTTGTTCTGCAATCCTTCCTGACAGGGTTTATCTTGCTACTAATGCAGGTGCGGCCGGTGCTGAACTCAAGGTGCTCGAAACAGCGCCATCAGTTACCGCCCTGACGGTGACCACCCCTCTTCCTTCTCTCGCACCGTTTCAGATGCTGGAAGATATGGATTTGTGATCCACTGGTCTTATCTTGGCTGCATAATTTATGTACTGACGTTGTACTATTGCGTCTTTACAGGAGTCCTTTCTGACCACCTATACCAGGTGCTGCATCCCACTTCTCCTTCCCGTCGGAGATGGCTTCATCTAGCGGCGCTGGTGAATATAGCTTCCAATTAATGCTCTTTCTTTTACTGATAATGAACTTATTTCTGATTCTTCTTTGCCCTGATTGCAGTGCTATGGATTGAAGGAGGAGATGTAAGATCAGTTGCGCCACCGGTCCTCCCGGCTTTGCCACCTGCCGCAGCCGGTATAGTAGACTCTACTTTTTGCTTGTTTTCTTTATTTCTTGAGCCGACACTTGATTATGATCTATTTTTCAGCAATCACATTGACTCCAACCTTGTTCGAGTCTCGTATTATAATGCCGGCCGGGCCATTTTTAAAGCGTCCATCATCCAAAGGTGCTGCGACCAGCCTACGCATGTTGGGCGAGTATATCGAGGAGTTCGACGCAGAGGCTCCCACGTCTGCCGCGGATTTTTCCGCAGAGATTAACCCTATGCTGGCGATGCTCATGAACTTTCACGGTGAGGGCGTCGTTGAGTTTTGGGTTAATCGCTGCCGGGAGGTCGAGGCTTGCTTGCATGAGCTTGAGCTTAAGCATCCGGCACCTGAGATTTTGGCTATGAGCACTCAACGGGCGGCATGGATCGAGTAGAGCGCTTCTTACTTCCACCATCTCGAACAAGAAGTGGCTTTAAAATGAAGAGAATGCAAAGAAACTTCAAGCGAGTCTGCTCGACTGCGTGCTGAGGTTGACCCGAACGCTGCCCAGGTGAAGGTTATCTTCGAGGGCCTTCTACAATGTATCTCTAATGGGCTAACATTGAAGCAGAAACTCGATGTTGTTGAGCGTGATGCACAAGATCATGAAGCAGCTCAGCGATCTATCGAGGAACAACTCTCATCTTACTTGCAGCAGCGAGCCCAGGTTGAAGCAGAGTTGGCCGCGGCAGCCGATCAGGAAGAGGGGTTGAGGGAAGTGCGCGAGCAGCTGGTCGGACTACTGAAAGCGCTTTCCTCTCAATAAAAATTTTGTATCGTTTGTAATTGTGAATAAAATGTATTTGTTTCTTTTATTCTTTAATACGATGTATTTTGTACTCAATCGAATTTCATGAATAAAAGATACACGTTCTTCATAATGTCTTGTATCATTTCTCTGCTTTCTTCTTTCTTGCTTTGTTGTTTGCCATGTGACTTTAGTAAGTGTGGTCTGTAGATGACGTATAGTTGTCAGTCTTAGGCTCTTTGTAGAGTGGCGATGGCTTAGAGAACAGGGTTAGGATCTGTCCCCTAAGACTTTTCAACTTTATGAGCCGTGAGGGTCTCATAAAGAATTTTCTCCCTACGGGTCGAGAGGATCCCGTAGGTGTAATTTCTCCTTAAGAATCGTGAGGATTCCTAAGTGTGTTTTCTCTTGAGAGTCGTAAGGATCTCACAAGAGAATTTTCTTCTTTACGAGTCGTGAGGACCCGCAAGTGATGGGTGAAGTTGTCCTTATCCGCATTTCACGGAGTCAGGGGTTGCTCTAGATGCTTCCCACGGGTTTACTGCCGTGTTTGGCGAGGACCAGGCTCTGCTCTGGACGTTTTCCAGAATACCATAGTTTAAAGACATCGCGGTCCAGGTTAAGGACGTCGTAGTCCGTGGATTTAAGGACTCCACAGTCCATTGTTAGTTTTAAGCCATCACGGTCGAGGTTAAGGACATCATAGTCCATGAGTTTAAGGACCTCACAATCCAATGTTAGTTTTAAGACATCACGGTCGAGGTTAAGGACATCATAGTCCGTGAGTTTAAAGACCTCACAGTCCGCGAAATGTGTGGTTATTGGGACCCGTCACCTCTTTGAAGACGTTGAGGAATTACAACGACAAATATCAAAGGAGTGAAGAGATGTACCCATGAACCAAGGTAAAATCAGTTTAAAATCATTTTGGTTGATTGTTAGTTTTAAGACATCACGGTCGAGGTTAAGGACATCATAGTCCGTGAGTTTAAGGACCTCACAGTCCGATGTTTGCTCTGGATGCTTCCCACGGGTTCACTGCCGTGTTTGGCGAGGACCAGGCTCCGCTCTGGATGCTTCACACGGGTTCACTGCCGTGCTCTATGAGGACCAGGATCCGCTCTGGACATTTTCCACGGGGTCAGAAGTGACGTTATCCGTGTTCCACATGACCAGGAATTTTGCTCTAGATGCTTCCCACGGGTTCACTGCCGTGTTTGGCGAGGACTAGGCTCTGCTCCGGATGCTTCACACGGGTTCATTGCCGTGCTCTGCGAGGACCAGGATCCGCTCTGGACGTTTTCCACAGGGTCGGAAGTGACGTTATCCGTGTTCCACGTGACCAGGAATTTTGCTCTAGATGCTTCCCGCAGGTTCACTGCCGTGTTCGGCGAGGACTAGGCTCTGCTCTGGATGCTTCACACGGGTTCACTGCCGTGCTCTGCGAAGACCAGGATCCGCTCTGGACGTTTTCCACGGGGTCAGAAGTGACGTTATCCGTGTTCCACGTGACCAGGAATTTTGCACTAGATGCTTCCCACCGGTTCGCTGCCGTGTTCGGCGATGACTAGGCTCCGCTCTGGATGCTTCACACGGGTTTACTGCCGTGCTATGCGAGGACCAGGATCTGCTCTGGATGTTTTCCACGGGGTCAGAAGTGACGTTATCCGTGTTCCACGTGACCGGGAATTTTGCTCTAGATGCTTCCCACGGGCTCACTGCCGTGTTCGGCGAGGACTAGGCTCCACTCTGGATGCTTCACACGGGTTCACTGCCGTGCTCTGCGAGGACCAGAATCCGCTCTGGACGTTTTCCATGGGGTCAGAAGTGACGTTATCCATGTTCCACGTGACCAGGAATTTTGCTGATTATATCCGTATTTCACGGAGTTGGGATTTGACTCTCAGTCATCTGTACACCTTCGAGTCATGGAGCTGGGAGTTACCGTTGTTCCGTTTTGTTTGATGTTTTGTCTGCTGAGACAAATGTTGAGATGATTTCCAGGCTATCTGTGACTCATCGAGATTTGGCTTCTTCTTCTGATGAAATCTGGGGGAGGAGGAATGTGATTCCTTCTTTGTTTGCGCCCCTGAATTGTATACAGGGATTGATGTGATATCACCTGTAGGGCATAAATTTCATTTTTATTTTTATTTTATTTCTTTCCGCGATGCTCTATCATTTCAGCTTTTTATATCGCGAAGGTCGCGATTGCCCAATCATTTCGGCTATTTTTCGCGGTGCCCAATCATTTCGGCTATTTGTTTTATTTTTACTCGCTGCTTTTTATTGCGAGTTGCCCAATCATTTCGGCTATTTTGCATGCATGCATATTTTTTTACTTGCTGATTTTGTTTGCAAGTTGCCCCATCATTTCGGCTATTTCGTATGGATGTGTGGCTTGCTGGCTTTTCGCTGCAAGCTTGGAATGAGACACCGATTTCGGCATCGACACCGATTTCGGCATCAGCACCGCTACAACTGGGATATTGCCAGGAGCGAATCATCATTTGCCTCTGTGGATGTCGAACAAAGGTGGCTCAGTAAATAGGGTTACGATTCTGTTGATTAAGGTTTCTGACTTCATGCGCCGTAAGGGTCTCACAAAGGTATTTCTCCCTACAAGTCGTGAGGATCTCGTATGTGTGTTTTCTCCTTAGGAATCGTGAGTTTTCCTAAGCGCATGTTCCCCTGTAAGTCGTAAGGCTCTTACAAAAGGGTTTTCTCCTTATAAGTCGAGAGGACTTACAAGGGCTGTTCACCATATGGACATATCCCTAGTCACGGATGGGACTTTGCTAGGGAAATGTTTATTTGCGCCCGTGGATTGTATATAAGGGTCAGCATTGAGCCACTTGTAAGGCAGTATCGGAGGTTTGTGTTAGTTATGTATATGCCCTAGAGCCTATTGTTGTAAATATGGTGTATATTATAATGGATGCTTGGATATATATATATAGAGATGACTTTCTTGCTCGTCATGATAGTATGCTATTTGGTTTCACTTTATCTTAACATGTTGACTTGTATTGGTTTACTGTTTTTCTCTCACATGTTGATAAAGCCCTTAGGATCTGTACTCGACTACTGGGACTATGATGAGATCATACTAGTGGGGCCATGGTAGTCGATGAGTACATCCTATAACTGTTCCTAGTCGAGGGTATATCGAGACAGGGCATCGATACACCAGAGTAGACTAGCGTATAATCATCTTGACCCATATGATGGGCGATGGATGATCCCATATCCATCGGTGTTTGACATCAGAGATGGTGTACGGGTGCTCAGTGGAGACTGGGTACACTGGACGGACTCGCCGAGAACTCCCAGATGGTGATATACCACACGTCAGATGGCAGTTCTCCGGTGACACTGGTACATGGTAGTCTGTAGGCCCGAGATCGTCATAGAGTCTTGTGTGATTCCCACTGTGCCTTGATTTCCACCTTACCACATCCAAGAGGGCGTGCAAAACGGTGGCTTTTGGGTACAGTCCCGAATCACATGGAGGCAATGAGCGATAGGAGGGGATTCGTCTCTCCCGGTATAGGGAGTTGATGTTGTGCTGTGTTCGATTGGCTATAACTGGAAGTCCCTGGCCAGGGCTGATATAGAGATTTACTGGTAAGTGTTACTAGTAGTTTCTCGACCCGTTATGAGCCACACATCGACATGACTTATCGGTTACTGGGGTCTGATGTATGCCATCCCTAGACTTGATATGCGACATATCAGACGAACATACCGGACTGTACGGGAGTGTTACTGATTGGATTCACAGGAGAACGCACAGGCTAGCTTGTTGATCTTCTGATCGCTCAATACCTGGGTGGCTGTTACGTTTAGCTGACCGCTTGCAGCTTGTGGTTGTTTGATATGATCATCACCTGCTACCGGTGTATTGACGATTCTTTAGAGTCCTACACAGAGGTTTCTTGGCTCAGGCGAAACGGAGTAGAGGCACATATGAGATATGTGCAGGACCGAGGATAATGCGATATGAGATACCGTATTATATTCTCGCAATATTTAAATATGAACCGGGACATCGGATCAAGTGTTGATTCGATGAATCGGTACATGATATATTAGTCGGTTATATTCGATATAGCCGGATCGTCGGATCAAGTGTTGATTCGATGATTTAATGTATAATAATATATATGATATATTATTACATTATCTAATATTGGCTTGCTTTATTATTTCATTTTCTCACTGGATGATACATTGATATATATGCGATATATGTTAATTGTATTATTTTCTTTTGTTGCAAATATATAATATATATGTGATATATATTATTGTGACATGATATGATTTATTATTAAACATGTTTAAGGATGATTAAATGGGATTAGGGTTTGATTAGGGTTAGCTTCTTCTTGCACCTTCTAGAAGCTTTGTTTTTGTCATGCTTAAGATATTATGGTTGATATTTTTACATGACTCATTTCTAAACCTAACCAAACCCTAACTCTAGTTTATTCTCTACAAACTCTTAGCCACTCATCCTTGACCATGGTTGATATATCAATCATATAGATTTCTTTTCTATTCATCACAAAAGAATTATCATTTTTTTCATTATCATCTTCTTCTCTCTTGATTTTGAGCTCACTAGAAATTCATTTTGTGATGATAAATTATGAGAAAATGATTTAAAAAGAAAGCATAAATACTACTCTCTCATCCTCATCTCATCTAGCCCATGAGATTAGTGTGTTCATCTCTTTAGAGTGAGAAAGCTTGAGTTATTGATACTTCGACGTAGATCATCGGAGATTCGGAACACTTCAAGCTAGTATGGATCGTTCGAGTCGTGGAGCCTCTCTTGAGTCCGGGAGATCGTGGATCGCGGCGAAGGGACTTCTACTCGGAGCTTATAAAGCGAAGGAGCAGACTACAAAGGTTGTAATCCCTCACACGTAGCTTAAAAGATGTTATCTTGTATGCTTAACCCTAATAATCTAGCAAAGATCCTGGCTTTGGGTTGTTCGGCACGTCTAAATTTTTATCCGGGCATGTTTGATGCCTTATGAACCTTCACAAGAGTGCCCAGGAACCCAACAGTGGTATCAGAGCCTAGCTAGAGCATTAGGCGATGTGTTTACGAAGTTAAAACTCCGATCGAACCCGAACCGACGAAAATAACCCCCTCTCTGGAAATTTTTCAAAATCTGGGATTTTTCTGAATTAAAAATACCTAAAAAAATCAGCAGGGAATTCTAAGAATTACCATGAAACACGGGCCCATAACTCCACTAAACCGCGGTGGAACTGCGGCGAAAACATGGTTTTCGCGGCGGTTCCGCGGCGGAATTGTGGAATTGGGACACGTGGCTTCATGGTAATATCTGTAGGTGCTTGTTTATGCTTCTGGGTATTTTTAATGTGACTCAAGTGTTGAATATTCTGGGGTTTGTTTTTTAATAGTAAATTCGATCGGAATATTTAAATTCGTATTTCTTTCCGGATATTTAGAAATTGTTAAACTATTTGAACGGATATCATTAACCCACTTTATCCCGGCACGGCAAACTTTCAAGTGTTGAATTTTTATCGGGTTTAAATCTTTTGGAAAAATTGTACAAGTTAAGCGGTGGACCCTCTAGAAGACAACAAACCTTAACTCGATTATGTGACCGTCTTGAACTGCCTTTTGAACCTTCGGGTTTTGGGGAGTACGGCGTGCCACATGTGAGGCGATGGCTTGACCCTTCTACGGCTGGATCACTGGTACTATGACATATTCTGGGATTATTTGAACTCCGCTCAAGTGTTGAGCACTTAGGAAAATTTTGGGTGTTTGATTATCTGTTCGAAAAGTTTAATACTATATATTTATCTGGAATGTGATACAATATGTGGAATTCATAGAGTTAGGCATGAAATGCGGAGTATGTGATATTTCGGATTTACGATGTCTAAAGTGATTGTGGATTCCAAATGTTGTAGTTTTACACTTTCATTTCTGTGACCGTAAGTGTAATATGTGATATCGCCGGTTTCGTTGCTATATGTCAACGACAATTGGGATGCGCATATTTACTTACGTTGATGATATGTGATATTATGTGTTGCTGTGATATGTTATATTGGATCGTCGTGTTCTGAATAGCCGGGGGTTTTATGTGAGATGAGGGTTTTTTTATTTTCATTCATGTAAAATTCATTTGTAATGTAATATTCTTTTATTTGGGGCACTTCCAGGTTGAGGTTGATGTCACCAGTGTATATTATTTACTTTTCCGCATTAGGTAGACCCAAGGAGGGGAGCACAAGTAACCGGGTTCTAGGGTCCAGTGGGAGGCCATCTCGAGGAGTCGAGACCGGGTCTCCTAACCCTAGAATTGGCAGTGTTACTTGTCGCTCTCGTAGGGGTCTTGGGATGTGGGTTTGGCTATTCGTCGCGACCGTGGAATCCATGTTTTATACAGGCTCGTATTGAAAACACGGACGTCCTAGTATATCCAATATTTCATATATGTTCTTCTGCTGCAATGTTCTGTGATGAGATCATATTACTGCCTGAGACGAATGCTTATACTATATATATATGTTGATATATAAATATTACTGCTTTCGTTTCTTCTGTGATGCTTAGGAAGCATAAGCTGATGGGATTTTATTAATGAGATTAATAAAAGGAAAAGAAACCTAAAGATGTTGTAGAATCAAAACTTTATAAAAAGGGTAGCTACAGTTTTGCTTTGCACAGCGGTATATATGATATGCCCTGCACCTTATTCGATGAGGAAAGAGCCGAGATCCCTTCACCGGGAGTGACCTCTTTAGCGAAACTGGCAGATGCTACAAAATGCGGTTTGTTTTTTGATTGCTTTTAGAGTTTTACTTTGCACAGCGGTATATATGATATATCCTGCACCTTATTCGATGAGGAAAGGGCCGACGATCCCTTCACCGGGAGTGACCCCTTTAGCGAAACTAAGAAAAGCCTCAAAAACACTCCTTTTCAAAAACCACATGATTCTACGACGATATCAAGTTCATTGCGCTCAGGGTTTTCTGAAAAACCTGCGTAGCCCTCCGTCTTTTCAGATAAATCCTACTTAGTATTCGTGCTGCGTTTGTTGACCTTGTCAAGGCACAGTGTACGGTAGCTAATTAGTGTTTATCTGTTAAAACATAAGATGTGATTGGATTAGGGTATTCGTACGGCCTTGTTGACCTTGTCAAGGGTCATGCGGGTGGGTTTAATTCAATCGAGAAATGACGGGTTGAACTTGACTTGCGATTTATGGTTTGTTGACCTTGTCAAGGTCATAGATCGCTAGGGGCAAAATATTATCAGGAATTTCAAGTGTTGAAATTTGCAATGAGATTGTATACCTCCTATGAGATAGTTGGATCCCGATACCCACTGCGAGTAAGAGTTACTCCTGGGAGAGTTTTACACAGGACAATTAGCCGATCAAGTAGGTGTCTAGAAAAGTGTTAACGGGGTTACGCCTCTGGGAAAATGAGGTTTACTTTAATTAGGTCCGTGCGAAAGTACGGGGAACCTCCCTCAAAGTACCGACACTGATCTGGCTGAAAGATTGACGAAATTGTAGGGTGTAATTAATCCCGGTTAATCTTACCTTTTTGGGTTTGAAGGTAGATTTGATAAAAACAGTGGGAGACATCCTGATTAGATAAGATAATAACCAATCTAATCTTGCAAGAGCATACGCTAAAGTGTTTTCTTCTCTCTCTCTCCAGGTAGCGACCATGTCAGGCCATAATCAAGATAATAATATGGATGTATTGACTGAACACGATTATTGTACTGAGCAAGGGAACGTTGGACCCGTTCTTTCTTATAAGAGTTATAAGACAGAACAGGAAACATGAGAATATCTGGATTCTCACGCCGCCCAAAAGAACATGCATGTTGATGCATCTTCTTCGGGTGTGTTAGTTATTGAGAACTGTTTCTCAGTTCACCCTACGTCCTGGGTATTAGATACCGGATCAGGATCTCACATATGTAAACAGTTACATGGGCTACGTAAAGGTAGAGAACTGGGAAAAGGTGATCATTCCGTTCAAGTAGGGAACGGTGCAAATGTTGCAGCCAAAGCAGTTGGCGAATATCACCTAGTATTACTAAGTGGTGATACACTGATTCTAAATGAGTGCTATTATATACCGAACATGATGTGCAACATTATATCAGTTTCTTTATTAAGTAAAGAAGGATATAATTTTGTAGTAAAGGATAATGTTATAAACATATTCCTAGATCAAAAGTTGATTGCATCAGGCTCGTTACATAATGGCATATTCATTCTAAATCAGAAAACAGTCCTGAATATACAAAACACACACAAGAGGAAAAGTTCAGATATGAACGAATCCTACTTGTGGCATTGTAGACTTGGTCATATCAATACGACACGACTGGCTAAGTTACATAAGGATGGTTATTTGAATCCGTTCGAATTATCATCTTATGATACTTGCCATTCATGTCTCAAAGGAAAAATGACCAAAGCTCCGTTTAGTGGACACGGAGAAAGGGTTACTGAACTCTTAGGACTAATACATAGTGATGTATGCGGTCCCATGTCTACGCATGCCAGGAACGGTTCTTCCTACTTCATTACATTCACTGACGATCTCTCTAGATACGGACATGTGTTTCTGATGAAACACAAGTCTGAAGCTTTTGAGAAATTCAGAGAATATAAGCACGAAGTAGAGAACCAAACGGGCAAAAGTATTAAGATTCTTCGATCTGATCGAGGAGGTGAATACTTAAGCGGTGAGTTTTTAGATTATCTAAAAGAGAATGGGATTCTCTCTCAGCTTACTCCTCCTTATACACCACAGCACAACGGTGTATCGGAGCGGAGGAATCGCACCCTATTAGATATGGTGCGCTCTATGATGAGCACTACTGAGTTACCTATCTCCTTTTGGGGTTATGCGCTGCAGACAGCAGCATACCTATTGAATCAAGTTCCGTCTAAATCTATACCTACTACACCATATGAGATATGGAGTGGGAAGAGACCGTATCTTAAACGAGTTAAGATATGGGGTTGTCCGGCCTATGTCAAAAGGCAAAATCCGGACAAACTCGAGGCACGGTCAGTTCTTTGCAAGTTTGTAGGATATCCGAAGGATTCTTATGGATATTTTTTCTACCACAATGAGCAGCAAAAGGTGTTTGTTGCTCAACATGCCACCTTTTTAGAAAAGGAATTTCTTGCAAAAGAAATTAGTGGCAAACAGGTAGAGCTGGAAGAGGTTCCAACACCACAAACTATAACTGATGATTTGTTGGAACCAGAAGATTCGGTAGTACCCGACGAACCCCAGCCTCTCCGCAGATCTAGTAGGGTTTCTCATCCACCTGAGAGATACTACGGTTTTCTCATTGATGGTGGAAGCGAGGATTGCATCATGGATGATGATGAACCGACTAGTTTCGAGCAGGCCATCACGAGTGGTGACTCTGTGAAATGGCTGGATGCAATGCGATCTGAGATGGAATCCATGTACACCAACAAAGTATGGACTTTGGAAAATGCTCCTGAAGGGGTAAAACCCATAGGGAGCAAGTGGATCTTTAAAAAGAAATTTGGTGTAGATGGAAAAGTTGAGACTTTCAAAACTAGACTTGTAGCAAAGGGTTTTCGTCAACGACCAGGTGTGGATTATGACGAAACCTTTTCTCCAGTGGCTATGCTTAAGTCCATCCGGATCTTACTTGCCATTGCTGCATACCATGACTACGAAATCTGGCAAATGGATGTTAAGACCGCCTTTCTAAACGGTGATTTAGAAGAGAGCGTGTACATGACTCAGCCAGAGGGCTTCATAGATAGTGGGAGCAGCGGAAAGGTGTGTAAGCTGCTTAAATCCATTTATGGGTTAAAGCAAGCATCACGGAGTTGGAACATCTGTTTTGATGTTGTAGTCAAAGAGTTTGACTTCATCAAAAATATAGATGAACCTTGTATCTATAAGAAGGTAGCAGAGAGTAAGGTTGTCTTCCTCGTATTGTACGTGGATGACATACTCTTGATAGGAAATGATATTCCTATGCTGCAATCAGTCAAACTCTTCTTATCACAGAGATTCTTAATGAAAGATCTAGGTGATGCCTCCTGCATATTGGGAATCATGATCTATAGAGATAGATCTAAACGGATACTGGGATTGTCCCAATCCAGGTACATTGACACCATACTAAAGAGGTTTAGCATGGAAGAATCCAAGCGTGGGAACCAACCCACGATCTCTGGACCCACTCTCTCCAAAGAGATGTCTCCCAAGACAGATTTGGAGAGAGCTCGCATGCAAGGGATACCCTATGCTTCGGCAGTAGGCTCCATCATGTATGCGATGCTATGTACCAGATCCGATGTAGCATACTCACTAAGTGTAGTGAGTCGGTATCAAGCAGATCCTGGAGAGAGTCACTGGACAGCTGTGAAGAATATTCTCAAGTACTTGCGAAGGACTAAGGAGATGTTCTTGGTGTATGGTAACGGAGAACTCTAGGTGGAGTCCTTTACCGATTCCAGCTTCCAAAGTGATAAGGACGACTCTAAGTCGCACTCGGGATTTGTCTTTACCCTCAATGGAGGGGCGGTATGTTGGAAGAGTTCCAAACAGGATACCGTTGCAGACTCGACGATGGAGGCTGAATACATCGCTGCCAACGATGCTGCCAAAGAGGCTGTCTGGATCAAGAAGTTCATTAGTGAACTTGGTGTGGTTCCATCCATTGAGCATCCAATACCTCTATATTGCGATAACAATGGAGCTGTGGCTTTGGCCAAGGAACCCAGATCCCATCAGAAGTCCAGACATATTCTGAGGCGGTATCACCTGATCAGGGAGATAGTTGATCGCCGGGAGATCGAGGTCAGGAGAGTAGATACGAAGGATAACACTGCGGATCCATTCACGAAGGCTATTCTCCAGATACAGTTTGAGAGATTATTCGGGATGCTAGGTATGAGATACTACAGCAGCTGGCCTTAGTGCAAGTGGGAGATTGTTAGTTATGTATATGCCCTAGAGCCCATTATTGTACATATGATGTATATTATAATGGATGCTTGGATATATATATAGAGAGAGATGACTTTCTTGCTCGTCATGATAGTATGCTATTTGGTTTCACTTTATCTTAACATGTTGACTTGTATTGGTTTACTGTTTTTCTCTCACATGTTGATAAAGCCCTTAGGATCTGTACTCGACTACTGGGACTATGATGAGATCATACTAGTGGGGCCATGGTAGTCGATGAGTACATCCTATAACTGTTCCTAGTCGAGGGTATATCGAGACAGGGCATTGATACACCAGAGTAGACTAGCGTATACGCATCTTGACCCATATGATGGGCAATGGATGATCCCATATCCATCGGTGTTTGACATCAGAGATGGTGTACGGGTGCTCGGTGGAGACTGGGTACACTGGACGGACTCGCCGAGAACTCCCAGATGGTGATATACCACACGTCAGATGGCAGTTCTCCGGTGACACTGGTACAGGGTAGTCTGTAGACCCGAGATCGTCATAGAGTCTTGTGTGATTCCCACTGTGCCTTGATTTCCACCTTATCACGTCCAAGAGGGCGTGTAAAACGGTGGCTTTTGGGTACAATCCCGAATCACATGGAGGCAATGAGCGATAGGAGGGGATTCGTCTCTCCCGGTATAGGGAGTTGATGTTGTGATGTGTTCGATTGGCTATAACTGGAAGTCCCTGGCCAGGGCTGATATAGAGATTTACTGGTAAGTGTTACTAGTAGTTTCTCGACCCGTTATAAGCCACACATCGACACGACTTATCGGTTACTGGGGTCTGACGTATGCCACCCCTAGACTTGATATGCGACATATCAGACGAACAGACCGGACTGTACGGGAGTGTTACTGATTGGATTCACAGGAGAACGCACAGGCTAGCTTGTTGATCTTCTGATCGCTCAATACCTGGGTGGCTGTTACGTTTAGCTGACCGCTTGCAGCTTGTGGGTGTTTGATATGATCATCACATGCTACCGGCGTATTGACGATTCTTTAGAGTCCTACACAGAGGTTTCTTGGCTCAGGCGAAACGGAGTAGAGGCACATATGAGATATGTGCAGGACCGAGGATAATGCGATATGAGATACCGTATTATATTCTCGCAATATTTAAATATGAACCGGGACATCGGATCAAGTGTTGATTCGATGAATCGGTACATGATATATTAGTCGGTTATATTCGATATAGCCGGATCGTCGGATCAAGTGTTGATTCGATGATTTAATGTATAATAATATATATGATATATTATTACATTATCTAATATTGGCTTGCTTTATTATTTCATTTTCTCACTGGATGATACATTGATATATATGCGATATATGTTAATTGTATTATTTTCTTTTGTTGCAAATATATAATATATATGTGATATATATTATTGTGACATGATATGATTTATTATTAAACATGTTTAAGGATGATTAAATGGGATTAGGGTTTGATTAGGGTTAGCTTCTTCTTGCACCTTCTAGAAACTTTGTTTTTGTCATGCTTAAGATATTATGGTTGATATTTTTACATGACTCATTTCTAAACCTAACCAAACCCTAACTCTAGTTTATTCTCTACAAACTCTTAGCCACGCATCCTTGACCATGGTTGATATATCAATCATATAGATTTCTTTTCTATTCATCACAAAAGAATTATCATTTTTTTCATTATCATCTTCTTCTCTCTTGATTTTGAGCTCACTAGAAATTCATTTTGTGATGATAAATTATGAGAAAATGATTTAAAAAGAAAGCATAAATACTACTCTCTCATCCTCATCTCATCTAGCTCATGAGATTAGTGTGTTCATCTCTTTAGAGTGAGAAAGCTTGAGTTATTGATACTTCGACGTAGATCATCGGAGATTCGGAACACTTCAAGCTAGTATGGATCGTTCGAGTCGTGGAGCCTCTCTTGAGTCCGGGAGATCGTGGATCGCGGCGAAGGGACTTCTACTCGGAGCTTATGAAGCGAAGGAGTAGACTACAAAGGTTGTAATCCCTCACACGTAGCTTAAAAGATGTTATCTTGTATGCTTAACCCTAATAATCTAGCAAAGATCCTGGCTTTGGGTTGTTCGGCACGTCTAAATTTTTATCCGGGCATGTTTGATGCCTTATGAACCTTCACAAGAGTGCCCAGGAACCCAACAGTTTGGGGGGTTGCTTAAGACCAGGTTCAGGTCTCTGTAGCTTAAGACTTTCAAATCTTATGGGCCGTGAGGGTCTCATAAGAGGATTCTCCTTACAAGTCGTGAGGATCTCGCAAGTGTAATTTCTCCTTAGGAATCGTGGGGATCCCTAAGTGTGTTGTTCCCTTGCGAGTCTTAAGGATCTCACGCGGGTGATTTCTCCTCATAAGGTCGAGAGGACCATGTAAGTGTCTTTTAACGAGGTTGCGCCCTTTCGGGTTTTCACAAACACTCGCCGGTAGCCCTGCTGTTTTTACTCACGGAGCCCTCTCGGGTTATCATCCGTTCCCATTTTGCTTATGGACGTACCGTTTACTTTTTTCTTTTTTTTTGTTTATTATTTTTTTATTCTAACGAGGTTGTGCCCTTTCGGGTTTTCACAAGACTAGCCGGTAGCCCTGCTGTTTTTACTCACGGAGCCCTTTCGGGTTTTCATCCGTGCCCGTTTTGCTTATGGACGTACCATTTTCTTTTTTTTTCCTCTCTTTTTTTTTGTATCAGCTTTGGGATGCTGCAATCCACCGTAATTTATTGACATCTCGGTCAACGGCTAGTTTTAGGACTTAGTGGTCCGTCATTAGTCTAAGGACGTTTCGGTCCGCCATTAGTTTAAAGACGTTTCGGTCCGTTGTTAGTTTAAGGACGTTTCGGTCCGCTGTTAGTTTAAGGACGTTTCGGTCCGTTATAAAGTAAGCCGGTTACTACTTATGGAGTTTGGGCTTAGGAAGATAGCGAGCGGACATAGTCATCGTCATCTATCATTGACCTAGGCCGTGACTCGTCAAGCGTAGTACTTCTTCAGGAAGCGGCCGTTTATTGGCCTGAAAGGTCTTTCACCATGCATGTCCATGAGTAGATAGGCTCTACTCTGGTAGACCTTGTCTATGATGTGCGGGCCTTCATAGTTCGGCTCGAATTTTCCCCGTTTGGCGCAATTGGGGATCATGGGTCTTTTAACCACTAGCACGAGTTCGCCCTGGCGGAATGTCCTCGGCCTGGTCAATTTTTCATACGAGCGCGTCATCTTCACTTTATAAGCTTCCAGATTTTGCTGCGCCAGGAGCCGGGTTTCATCAAGGGCATCAAGTTCCTCAAGCCGAAGGTGAGCGTTCTCTTCGTCCGTCAGCTCGTAATGGACTGCCACTCGTAGAGAAGGTAACTGTATCTCGAGGGGTAGTACCGCTTCTGTACCGAATACCAACGCGTACGGCGTTGTGTTCGTGGCCATCTTGAACGTAGTTCGATATGCCTAGAGAGCTTCATGCAGTCTCTCGTGCTAGTCCTTCTTATTTCGGGACACTGTCTTCTTCACGATCTTTGTTAAGATTTTGTTGAAAGTCTTAGCTAGACCGTTAGCTCGGGGATTATAAACTGAGGAGTATCTCTATTCTATATTGTGCTGTTGCGCGAAGTGGCTGATCTTGTGGCTTCTGTAGGCTGGCGCGTTATCGGAGATGATCCGTCGTGGAGTTCCAAACCGATAAATAACGTGCGTCTTGAAGAAGTGGATGATATTCTCCGTCTTCACTTCCCTCAGAGGTACTGCTTCTGCCCATTTGGAGAAGTAATCAGTCGTTGCCAAAATGAATCGATGTCCCCAAGACGATGCTGGTTCGATGGGGCCGATTATGTAAGTCCCCCACATTTCAAACGGCCAGCTAGCCACTGTCGGGTGTAATGGATTAGGATGATGGTGGATAAAGTCCCCATGGATCTGGCATGAGTGGCATTGCTTCGCATATTCGAGGCAGTCCTGAATCATCGTGGGCCAATAGCAGCCCATTCGCTTAATCTTCAACTTCATCTTCGGGCCTGCTTGGTAAGAACCGCAGAGTCCGTCGTGAGTTTCTCGAACGACTCTTTTCGCCTCTTCAGGCCCTAGGCATCTCAACCATAGAGAATCAAATGACCTCTTGTAAAGAGTGTCATTGACGAAGGCAAAAGATAGGGCTCGCTTCATGAGCTGATATTTTGAGGATGCATCTTCAGGCGTTCGACGGGATTTGAAATAATCTATAAAGACTTCTCTCCAATCCTCAACCGTTTCTTGGTCTTTTATTTGCATAGTCGTCTGCTCGGTCACTTCATTTTCCTCGGACGACTCCGGGGATATTTCTGCCGGTGTGAGGACCTGACGGCTTTATACCACGATTCTTACGTCATCGAGGTTCTCATCAGCCAGTTCTTTAGCGAGCTTGGCTAACGCATCCGTCTTGCTATTTTCTGCACGCGGTATGCTTTCCAGCATGTAGGAGGGAATTTGAAAAAGCAATTGCCGTACCCTTTCGCCATACTTCACTAGCTCTGGCTTGCACGTCTGGTAGTCGCCATTTACTTGACTAACGACCAGCTGGGAGTCTCCGTATATGAGGAGGTCTTCAATTTCCATGTCGATGGCGATCTCTAGGCCTGCTATCAAAGCTTCGTATTCGGCTTCATTGTTCGTTCTAGGCTCTGTCAAGGAGAAGGCGAAGCGCATTATCCCTCCTTGTGGGGTCACGAAGATAAGGCATATCCCTGATTTGATAATAGGGGTGCTTAGTTTGCGCTTCTTCATGGAAGACGCTCCATCAAAATAAAGTTCCCATCGGACGTCATTACCGTAGATCGTGTCAAACGCATGTTCGTCTGGCAGTTCGCAATTCAAGGGAGAATCGGCCGGTATCGGATGTTCTGTGAGGAAATCGGCGATGGCCTGACCTTTCACTGCCTTAAGAGGCTAATAGGTTATTGAGAACTCCATAAAAAGTAGGGCCCATTTAGCGAGTCGCCCCGTTCATATGGCCTTCGACATCAAGTACTTGAGAGGATCCACCTTCGATATGAGGCGGACTTCATGCGCCAATGCGTAGTGCCGGCGTTTCGTTATCGCGAAGATCAACGCCAGGCAGTGTTTTTCGATAGGGGAATAGTTGCTTTCTGCCCCCAGGAGAACTCGACTCTTTCCTTCCCTTGGTCATTCTCTTGTGCCCATAATACGCCCAAAGAACCTTCAAGGGCTGTTGTATAAAGAATGAGAGGCTTTCCCTTGACTGGAGCGGCCAACACTAGCGGGTTTTGCAGATACTGCTTGATTTCGTCCAGCGCGCCTTGGAATTTGTGATCGCAGACGAACGGGGTCCCTTTCTTCATCAAGTGACTGTACAGACGACACTTGCCAGAGAGATTGGCTATAAATCGCCGGATATACGCGAGCTTCCCTTAGAGAGACCGCAATTGTTTAAGTGTCCTGGGCGGAGGCATTTCCATGATCGCCTTGATCTTTGACGGATCTATCTCGATACCTCGATGTCGGACGATGAATCCTAGGAATTTGCCCGAGGAAACTTCGAATGCGCATTTGAGAGGGTTCATCTTCAAGTTGTATTGCCGAAGACGTTGAAATACGATCTTCAGATGCGCGAGATGTTCCTTGTATGATTTGCTTTTAACCACGAGGTCGTCGATGTAGCATTCGACAATTTCATGTATAAGGTCATCGAAGATCTTCGTCATGGCCCACTGATAGGTGGCACCTGCGTTCTTTAGACCGAAAGGTATTACCTTATAACAGAATATACCCAAAGAGGTCCGGAAAGCGGTATGTTTCTGGTCCTCGGGATGCATCTTTATCTGATTATATCCTGACGATCCGTCCATGAAGGAGAAGACTTCATGAGTAGACGTATTGTCTATCATCAGCTCAGTGACTGGTACTGGGAAGTCGTCCTTCGGGCAAGCTTTATTGAGATCCCGGAAGTCCACGCATATGCGTACTGTCCCATTTTTCTTCATTACCGGGACAATATTAGTGATCCAGTCAGGATACAGTACTTCTTGGATGAAGCCAGAGTCGATCAGCTTCTTGACCTCAGCGTTGATGCTCATCTCAAGCTCAAGCCGCATTCTTCTTGGTGCTTGTTTGATTGGCTTGACGTCCGGGGATATTGCCAATTTGTGGACAGCAATCTTTGGATCTAATCCTGGAATTTCGGAATAGTTCCATGCGAAGCAATCTCTATCCTTCATAAGCACGTCTTTTAGCGCAGCCACCCTTTCTTCAGATAGCAGCTCACTGACGAATGTCGGTCGCGGGTTATTTTTCGTACCCAAATCAATCTTTTTTAGGTTATCTGCAGTAGTATGTATTACATCTTCCAGCTCTTTCGACGCCGGTGGAAATTCTGAGATCACCTCATCATCATCGTTTTCGAAGCACCAGGGGAGGTCATCCCTATCCTCAGGTTCTTCTTTTGATAGTGTTATCATCTGAAAAGTACGAGCTCGCTTTCAAGATCGATGTGGATCTGGGTCTACCCTTGTGGATTTGGGTTCATGCTTCTGCGGCGGTGTTACCCTTCAGCTGTCGGATAGAGCGAACTTGCCAAGCTGATATTGGTCCTCGACCCAGTTCTTGAAGGTGAAGCAGTCTTCGAGAGGATGTCCTATTGCCCTATGATAGGAGCAATAGTTCGGGTGAGAGACATCGCCTATTTTCTCGGGGTGCTTGGACTCCGGGAGGATAATCATTTGATGTCTTATGGAAAGATCAAGTATCTTCTTTGTCTTGTCCTGAGGAAAAGAGTATGCTCGACTCATCTTCTTCATAAGGGATAAATCCGGACCGCTCGATTCCTGCTAGCGTGACTTTTTGGTCCCGCTTTGTCATTGCTGAATACCTTTTCCGTTTTTTGACTTGTTTCTGCCTCTGGGTCGGGCCTTTTTTACAACAGGTTGGCAGGGAGGGGCATTTTCATTTTTCGCAGCCTGTTGGAGAAGGCGTTGCATCCTGGCTTTCTCGTAGATGGCCATTTCGCGGTTATGGTCGTCTCGAACTTTTTGACCAGTTTCCCTTATAAGCTTGTCCATTTGTTCTTCGAACGACGAACTGGGCATTTTTACGTCGGGGACTTTTTCTGGTTCGGGATTAGCACTGTCCCATTGAGCATCTCCTTCTTCATCAAAGTCATGTATAACATAGCAGTCGCGGAGTAGCTCCCGTCTCTTGGACCGAACATATCCAAGCCCGATTGCTTCCATTCTCCCGTTAGGCAACTTGCGCTGAGTTCCGGGAATGTTCCAGATCTTGTTATAGAATCGTGCTTGTCGAGCGGTCTGTTTAAGGGGTATCCTTTGGCGCTTCAATAACTTTTTCAAGCCTTCTGTATAATATCTAGGCAGACGGATGGGCTGGAGCCTGTCAAGCGTAGAATCCGCGCCGTGCCAGATTTCTTTCTCCACTTTAGTTTCCCCGGAGCGGTAAAATAGGATCGCCTTTTCGCCTCCTCGCCTGGGAGGGACATAGAACGTCTGTAGCTCTTCCACACTGTAGGTATAAAGCACGTCCAGTTCTTTATGATGTTTGGGCAGAACCATGGCAACTTGCAAGCTTTGCTCTTCATCAGCGAATGTTTGTATTGAAGGCCGAGCGGAGAATATAGCATGGACATCATCTTCCGAGTCGCTGCCAAAGATCAACATAGGAGCGGACGGTCCTGGCTTGTTGTACTGGGATGGGCCTGGATGAACTATCTCTTCCTCTTCCTCAGTATCACTCCCGAAGACAGGAATGGTGGCGATAGCTTTGTTCTCCGGCTTGTGACATCTCTCCGTGTCTTCAAAATCTGGAAAGAAGTATTTTGCATTTTCGTATTTCCGGACTTCGTTTACAGAGAACGGGTTCAACTTTCCTATTACGGTGTACTCGAGACCATCCTTAAAATATTTCATACACTGATATTGTGTAGAAGGGATGATGTTGTACTCGTGTAACCAAGGCCGGCCGAGCAAAGCGTTATAGCATGTCTTGGCGTCTATGACGTGGAACTTAATATTCGTGACAAGTAACCTGAATCGCAGCGTCAATATCACAGACCCGAGAGTCCGAGATGATTGGGAGTCAAAACCGGATATGGTGATTTTATTACGAGCGAGATGCTGGACGCTTATGCAGATTTCCTTTAACACCCGCACATTAAGGAGATTAACGGAAGACCCATCGTGGCAGTACCCTGAGACATAAAGGGGACGGTTGTGCTCGCACGTCCCAAGGAGGAGGTCTTCGTCGCCGAAGGTGATATCGGCTGTGTGTACTTCCTCCAGCTCGTCCTTCATCTTTTCTTCAGCGAGAAAAGCTTGGAATTGCTCTGGTTCTTGTAGCGCCTTGATCAATGAATCTCTCGCTTCTTTGGATAGTAGAAGGGCGTCGAGAATACTGAGCTGCGGGGGTAACTTCCTCAAGTGCGCCAGAACGTTATAGTCCACCTTACTCTTCTTTGGCGGGTCCTTGGCGGTCAGTTCTTTCATGACTTGGTCATCCAGGGAGATATCCTCGGAGACCCTTTCTTTTCCCTTATCTTTTCTACTCGTTGGTCCGAGATCCTTTTCTGGAAGCGTGCGATTGCGCAGCTGAATGTTTTCACAGGACTTCAGTTCTTCTTCCTTCCCCGAGGTGGATTCCTTAAAGAGAGGGGCAAGAGCTATCTCTTCGTCAGAGTCACTCCCGAAAGTGAGAATCTACGATCCCCGGTGTTGACCATGCGGCAGTTACCGGTATTTCTTCTATGCTCCTCAGTCGCATTTCTTTGCTCCCGATGAGTCTTGCGTTTCATCCGCTTGAAATGTTGCCGGTGAGCAACATACCCTTGCCACCATCTTTTAAAAGTGTCGCATTCTTCGGTGGGGTGCGAAATCTTTCGGTGATATGAGCAGTAGCTAGGATGCATCTCTGCTTCACCGGGAGTGTTTCCCTCGGAAGGTGGTAGATTCATTTCCATTGATATGGCTTTAGCAAACCTTTTCCTCGTCTTGAACTTGTTTTTATCCATGACGGATGTTCCTTGATTCGGCGGGAGTGTTTCGACTCTTTCATCTAGTCGCCGGCGTTTGGCTCTTTCAAATATGGCCGTTTCGCACTCCCGATCAGCTTTACTTCTCAGGAGAGCTTCGTTTAGGAATGCGTCGATCATTTCATCTGACGGCTCCAGAAGTTCCAGTTCAGGCTCTGCCCCCAGTTTCTCAGTGCGAGGAGCCTCTTCGTCATCTATCAACGAATGAGAGATCACACGACAACTTGCCGTGTATTCTTCAAACTCATCCGACGAGTCTTCTCCGGCTTTGAGAACGTGACTGAGAAACTCTTGAAGCGTGATTGGGGTTCGCGCCTTCTGGTTGTACTCTTCCAGCAAGTCAATCTGTTTCTGTAGGTCCGTGCGCTTGTCGCCAGGCTTCACGGGCTTTTTGGATTTCTTCTTCTTCTTTGAAGATTTTGACGGCTGGGTGTGAGTGCTTTAGCTATCACCACCAATCTTTGGAGTTGGGTGCGGCTTCAGAATCCCTTCGATGATCTGGGGTTCTAGCGGGTTCTTCCACCTGATCGTCGGGCACGTATGAAGATCATTCAGCATCCTCTTGGTTTTGGCCGAAAGCACGACTTCCCATGGAGCTTCTTCAACAAAAGAACACGTTGCCCCCGGTGTGTCCGTCTTCTTAGGAGTGTGTGGTTGCGGTGGGTTTACTTTCCACTTCTCAGACAACGCGAACTTGCCTTGTAGGTATTGATCCTCGATCCATCCCTTAAAGACGAAGCAATCCTCGATCGGGTGACTTACCGTTTGGTGGTAAGGATAATAATTAGGATTATTCATTTCGTTGGGTTGCGATGGTCGCCTTGGATTTGGTAGGTTGATAAGCCTGTTGCGTACCGCCAGCTCGAACAACCTCTTCGTTTTACCCCTCGGGAATGAGTAGGGGGGCTTCATTTTCTCATTGTAATAGCGTCGTCTCTCTTCCAACTGATCCGCTAGCTTTAGGGCACTGGGCTGCTGTAGGGTGTTCGCAACGAAGGTTGCCTTCCCTTTACCCTTGTCATTCTGCGGTTCCGGTTTCGAAAAAGACGGTCTGTGACCCATTTGATCCATCTGGGCTAACTTATCGATTAAGGCCTGGAACGTGGTTGGTTTAAAGAACATCATGAACTGTGAAATAGTTGCATGAGGGTCTAGAGTATCCACGAATATGCCCACCGCTGGTGCTTCTTCGATGCGCTGTTCGCACTTCGACCACAAGTTCCGCCATCGGATTGCGTACTGAACCCATGTCTCACCCAGTTTCACCCTGGCATTGATCAATGCCGTGATTGGGGTACGTTCACTGGCGCTTGCAAAACGCTGGGTAAACAACAACTCCATTTCAGCTAAAGTTTTGATGGAGTCATTTGGAAGTTCGGAGTACCACTCAAACACTGTCTCCGATAGGCTACCGACGAACTGGCGAAGCAAAAGTTTATCATCACCGCCGGTATTGCCACAAAGAGCCCTCAACCAGGCGACATGTTGACGGGGATTGCCTGTCCCCTTGTAGACATGGAATTTCGGGATCGTATAGCCCAGCGGGTATTTTATCTGATCATACCAACCTGGATACGGTCGCCCAGTTCTAACAACTTGTACAGCCGCTTCGTTCGTCTGGTGAACCCATATCTGCTGAGCTATATAGTCATCCAGGGCAGCCTTAGAAATAGTTTCCTCCTTGGCTGCTGAAAGAGCCGACAAAGGATTCGATATTTCTCCTCTGTCATCTTCAATTATTACTGGAGGATCTTCGGCTGGGAGATCCGGTTGGATCATCATGCCCACCATATCTTGGAATAGAAGGGCCATTCGTTTTATATTGGCTGCTTGTTCTGCAGCCTCTTTGTCCTTCTTTTCAAGTATTCTCCGAAGGAATTCGGCATCAGTTTCTTGCTCCTGGCGCTGTTCCAAGGATGCTTCTGGGTTTTCTTTTGGCCCAGTGAGTGCTGCCATCGCGGTCATCATCTCTTGAAGCTTCTGCTGCTGCTCTTGGGCTTTAGTCACTGATCGTGTAAGCGGCCAATGACCTGTGGAAATACGGCTATCCTCTTTTCCGGACGCCATATAAACGGTATGTACCACTATGCCCCCAGACTTAGGGCGTTTAGGCTCACTGTCTTTGACATTTGTTGCAGACATGGGGATTTTCCCCGGCCTTCTCCTGTTATGGGCGGTCGAAGTTGAGTGGGCCGTTGTGGTGGGCACCCAGACAGCTTTCTGTGATTTGGTAGGATGGCTTTCTTCCTGTCGGACCTTCGACTTTTTCTGCCGGCGGAAATATTCTTGATCCACCACCGAGTTCCAGACCTGCCGCCAGACTTTGTAGATCTTAGAGGACAGCCGCTGAGGGGACTGTTCTGGCTTTGCTTCCACAACCTTCTCCAGTAGAGGAGGAGACCTTTTCAGTACAGCGGTAGGAGAATTCCTACACACCTTATTCAGCAGCTCAAAGCTGTTCCCAGTTGGAACAGCATCATTAATTTCCGTCGTCGGGGCTGGTGGAGTTAGCCCAGAAGGGGAGTTGCCTCCTGACTTGCTCACTCGGAGCCAGTGGCGACGTCGGGCATGTCGAGCTGATGGAGTTGGCTCGGCGACGGGGATGGTTTTGTCTTGCCCCCTGTTCAGGTGAGGGGCCGTTGCCGGTGTCAGCCTATTAAAGACTGATGTCCTTTGAGTAGCAGGAGCGGGAGTGGGAGTTAGGACGGTCAGTCTTGTAAAGACCGACACCTTGGCAGGAGAAGCCGTCTTGACAACTTTAGGAGCAGGGTTGGTTACTCTCTTCGGAATAACCTTCTCTGGGACTGCAAGCTTTATTGTGGGCCCGCAGGAATTTTGGCCCAATCTGGAAAAGACCGAGGCGCTGGTATTGGATGACCCGTTGAGAGGGGCCGTAGTAGCTGTAAGTCGATCGAAGACTGACTTCTTGGGAGCTTCTGGTACAGGCACGGGAGCAGTGAAGCTCGTTGGCGGGAGCATGGTCCCGAAAAATAGCCCAGTGGTGGCTTGAGTAATCTGCTCCACGGGCATCGTGAACAGAGAGGCTGCTTGGGGCCCGTAGGTTATGCCCCCAGGTGAGGCAGGACACGAGCTGCAGCTGCAGTTGGAGCACTTCGAGCAGGTGAATGCCATTGCTGTTTTTCTTTCTGCGCCAAGCAAGAAACCAAATCTTAGTAACTTGAAACCCAAGGGCAACCATTAACAAATCGCGATTCGTTCGCGAATACGACACACGAAGTGTGGAGTGGAAAGAGAAAAAGGTCCCACCGGGCGTGCTAGAATTTGTTCCCCTCTGAACAACGGAGACGCGACCGCGCAGGTCCGTCTTTCCTGAAATTTGGGGCAGATGCTAATTGGTGCTATCCGTTCACCTCTCCGAAGATTCCAAGTTGATTTATGGCACCATGTATCGAAGGTTTAAACGGATGCGGCCGATGCAGCAGACTTCGTCAGATTCCCCCTCGCTTGAGGGGTTTTTGATTGTGGGGACGCTCTTCCCTGCAGGCGCAAGCCCCTATAGTTAATTACGCTACCGCATCATGGTAACAACTTTCTCCTTCTCCAGATGGTCACTTCGTGTCGAGGGTATTTGTTTTGTGTTTGGTTGCCCATGGATTGTATACGGAGACTAAGTTATGGTGTCACCCGTAGGGCATGAACTAGTCCAAATCCGTTTCTTTCTTAGAATTGGGTTTGGGGGGTTTGGGTTTAAGGATATGTTAGCCTTATTTGAGGCTAAGATCAACTTAAACGTTTGTTAAGGACACGTTAGTCTAATTTTTAGACTATGGTCAACTTAACGGGATCGTTTAGATCCGACAAAAGAGCAATTGGACTCTGTTGTTTAGTTTAGTGATATTGCGGTCGATAATTAGTTTAAGGACATTACGGTCCATTGTTAGTTTTAAGACATTGCGGTCAAGGTTAAGGACATCATAGTCCGTGAGTTTAAGGACCTCACAGTCCGATGTTAGTTTTAAGACATCATGGTCAATGTTAAGGACATCATAGTCTATGAGTTTAAGGACCCCACAGTCCAATATTAGTTTTATGACATCACGGTCAAGGTTAAGGACATCATAGTCTGTGAGTTTAAGGACCCACAGTCCGTAGCAATGTGTGGTTGTTGGGACCCGTTACCTCTCTGACGACGTTGAGGGATTACAACGACGGATGTCAGAGGAGTAAAAAGATATACCCTCGAACCGGGTGTAAATTGATTAGAAGAGCAATAGTGCTCAGTTCAATTTATATTGAGGATTTATGGCCAGAATTGGGCTAAGTCCAGTTGAAAATGTTTGACATTTTATTTCATGTTCTGCCTGTCAGGCATTTACTTGGGCTCTGCCCTTTTATTTATGCATAACATTGGGCTCTGTAATTAAATGCATGGCATTTATCAGGAGCAAAATAATGGTCTGGTAGTGCGCCACGTGGCTTGTCAGGCGCTTTGCGCCAATCAAAGAACTCATTGCGCTAGCGCATGCGAAGGTGACACGTGTCACGCTCAGCGCCAAGCGCAAGTCTGTTAGCGCACTGCGCTTTATAAGTGCGCTGCGCCAGTGAGTGACACGTGGCGCGTTCTGGCGCAGTGCGCTATTCCAAGAGCGCAGTGCGCTATATTTAGAAGCGCAGAGCGCAAACCGTTCTGTGGTTGACACGTGGCGCATTCTTGCGCAGAGCGCCAGTCCAAGGAGCGCAAAGGCGCAATTCAAGAGTGCAAGGCACTGTCCAATAGCGCAGAGCACTTTTTGATCAAATTAAGATTAAAGAACAAGTTTCTTGTTCTTCAAAAGAGGCATTGCCTCAAGATCCAAGAATCAAAGTTCTTGTTCTTATCAAAAGGCTGTGCCTTTGTAGATCAGAAGATCCATGAATGAAGTAAATTACTTCTTTTAATCTTTTGTAATTAGATCTTTTTGATCTTCTTCTTTTTTTTATTGAAGTTCTTGATCTTGTTCTTAGATCTTTGATCTTTTTGGAAGATGGTTCTTAATTTTAATAAGATGATTTCATGTCTGTTCTTCAAGAATATAATTTTTTACTTTTAAAGATGAAGAAAATAATTTTCGTTCTTCAAAGGCTTGCCTTTCTTTCTCTTTGAGTTTTTTTTGAAGTTTGCAGAGGGTTCTCTCTATCTGAGACTTGAAGTCTTGGGGCCTTTATATAGGGCCAATTGATTTGTTAAGTTAGTTACAGAGATCTTTCTCTGATTGATCTGGGGATCTTTCCACACCGTTGGATCTTTGATCCTAAGGCCTTTGTTTTACAAAAGATAATCTTCTTATTTTAATAAGATCGGAAAGATCTTTCCAGAACGGAATTTTAATTCTGATTAATTAATAATCTATTATTTAAATTCCAGTGCTGGCGCAATTGGCGCTTGCGCACCGGCGTTTGACACGTGGCGCGCAGCGCAGAGCGTAACGCAACTGCGCTAGCGCACCTGTGTTTGACACATGGCGCGCAACGCAGAGCTCAAGGGATCTGAAGCGTTGCTTCATTTTAAAATTTGAATTTTGAAACAGAGCTTTGCTCTGATTGGGGGTGAGCTGCCTTGGGCGCAATGCTCCTGGCGCTGGCATGTCTGCTTTTGACACGTGGCGCGCATCGCAAGAAATCTGAAGCGTTGCTTCAATTTTTGAATTTTGAAATTCTAAACAGAGCTTTGCTCTGATTGGGGAAACATTAGGGTGTAACCCTATATGAGAATTTAATTCTTCTAAGATTATAGAAATTTAATTTCTTCATGATGGACAAAACTAGGGTTTAACCCTAATTGAGAATTTAATTCTCTAAGTTTCACAGGAATTTAATTCCTCCTAAAAAATGAAATTAGGGTTTCACCCTATACAAGAATTTAATTCTTTTACATATATTGGAATTTAATTCCTCTAAAAAAATTAGAGTTTAACCCTACATAAGAATTTAATTCTTTCAAAAATAGGAATTTAATTCCTCCAAAGTCATAATTGGGGCTAATCCTACAAAGAATTTAATTCTCAAAAATAAAGAGACTTAAAAGATCTCCGTGCATGAAAAGAACTAAGGTCACGTGTCCCCACGTGACCCCTGAAAAGGTCCACAAAAATAAAAAGGAATCGGCTCTGAGGCAATGCCTCACGTGCTCCCACGTGACCTCCAAAACGCAGAAGATAAAAGCAAAAGAAATGAAGGCCTTGCGCACTCTCACGTGTTCCCACATGACCCCTTTGTAAACGCTTTAACAGCCAGCGCATAAATCCCCATCACGTGTCAACACGTGATACTCCAAAATAAAAATATAAAAAGTTTTTAACACTTAATTACAGAACGAAGAAAAGGAATCTAGTCGCACCTTTGGGCCCCCTCACGTGTCCACACGTGACCCCTTTTTCTTTAGCGTTTAACACTAATTCGAGAGCTTTATTCCCAGTGTTTAACACTGATTATCTTTTAGTGTTTAACACTAATTTGAAAACCTTATTCCCAGTGTTTAACACTGATTGTCTTTTAGTGTTTAACATTAATTTGAGAGTTCTGTCTCCAGTTTTTAACACTGTTGTTCTTTAATGTTTAACACTACTTTTAGCCAAATTGGCTAATTTTCCAGAGGCAAAAGTCTCTCCTCCAAATGGATCTCAAAATTGAGAAAATCAAAGATAAAAATGTTGCCAAATCCCTCAAACTCTTGTTTAGCATTGCTAAATAATATGGGCTTGAACCCAGACAAATGTCTAATGGTCCAACAGAGGGCCAACACTTCAAACTTAATTGGACTTAGCCCAAATTGGCCATAAGTCCTCAATTCAGACTCAACTGAGCCAATGTGCTCATAATATAATTAATTGATCTTAGTTCCAAATTGGACTATAGATCACTTAATCCACCTTAGTTCAAGGGTACATCTCTTCACTCCTTTGATATTTGTCGTTGTAATTCCTCAACGTCTTCAATGAGGTGACGGGTCCCGACAACCACACATTTTATGGACTGTCGGGTCCTTAAACTCATGGACTATGATGTCCTTAACCTCGACCATAATATCTTAAAACTAACAACAGACTGTGGGGTCCTTAAACCCATGGACTATGATGTCCTTAACCTCGACCGTGATGTCTTAAAACTAAAATCGGACTGTGAGGTCCCTAAACTCACGGACTATGATGTCCTTAACCTCGACCGCGATATCTTTAAACTAATATTGGTCCGAGATGTCCTTAAATTAGCAATGGATCGTAATGTCCTTAAACTAATTATCGACCGCAATGTCACTAAACTAAACAATTAAGCCCAATTGCTCTCTTGGTGGATCTAAACGATCCCGTTAAGTTGATCTTAGTCTAAAATGAGACTAACGTATCCTTAACTAACGTTTAAGTTGATCTTAGTCTCAAATGAGGCTAACGTATCCTTACACCCAAACCCCCAAACCCAAATCTAAGAAAGATACGGATTTGGACTAGTCCACGCCCTACGGGCGACAACATAACTTAGTCTCCGTATACAATCCATGGGCAACCACACACAAAACAAACACCCACGAAACGAAGTGACCATATGGAGAAGGAGAAAGTTGTTACCGCGATGCGGTAGCGTAATTAACTGCAGGGGCTTGCGTCTGCAGGGAAGAGTGTCCCCACAATCAAAAACCCCTCAGTCGAGGGGGAATCTGACGAAGTCTGCTATATCGGCCGCATCCATTTAAACCTTCGATACATGGTGCCATAAATCAACTTTGCATCTTCGGAGAGGTGGACAGATAGAACCAATTAGCATCTGCCCCGAATTTCAGGCAAGATGGATCTACACGGTCGCGTCTCTGTGTTCGGAGGGGAACGGATTCTGGCACGCCCGATGGGACCTTTTCCTCTTTCCACTCCACGCTTCGTGTGTCGTGTTCGTGAACGAATCGCGGTTTGCTAATGGTTGCCCTTGTGTTTCGAGATACTAAGATTTGGCATTTTGCTTGCGACATAAAGCGAAGAATCAATGGTGTCCACTTGTGCAAGATGTTCCAACTGCAACTGCAACCTACGCTCCGCCTCACCTGGAGGTGTAGCTTACGGGCCCCAAGCGGCTTCCTTATTCACAATGCCAGTGGAACAGGTCACTTAGGCCACTACTGGATTGTTTTTCGGGACCATGCTCCCATCAACGAGCTTCACCGCTCCTGTGCCAACGCCGGAAGCTCCGAAGAAGTCGGTCTTTGATCGGCTTGCTACTACCACGGCCCCTCTCAACGGGTCGTCCAACTCCAACTCCTCAGTCTTCGCCAGACTGAGCCTGAACTCCAATGGGCCTGCCAAGAAGCACATGATACCTGAAGTGGCCATCCCAAAGAAGATAGCCATCCCGGCTCTTGAAGTCTGTTCCCCTCCGAAAGACGGCGCGACATGGGGCGTCTTGCCTGAAATTCGGGGCAGATGCTAATTGGTGCTATCCGTCCACCTCTCCGAAGATGCCAAGTTCATTTATGGCACCGTGTATCGAAGGTTTAAACGGATGCGTCCGATGTAGCAGACTTCGTCATATTCCCCCTCGCTTGAGGGGTTTTTTGATTGTGGGGACGCTCTTCCCTGTAGGCGCAAGCCCCTGCAGTTAATTACGCTACCGCATCGCGGTAACCACTTTCTCCTTCTCCAGATGGTCACTTCGTGTCGTGTGTGTTTATTTTATGTTTGGTTGCCCGTGGATTGTATACGGAGACTGAGTTATGTCGTCGCCCGTAGGGCGTGGACTAATCCAAATCCGTATTATCTTAGATTTGGGTTTGGGGGTTTGGGTTTAAGGATACGTTAGCCTCATTTGAGACTAAGATCGACTTAAACGTTTGTTAAGGATACGTTAGTCTAGTTTTTAGACTAAGATCAACTTAACGGGATCGTTTAGATCCAACAAGAGAGCAATAAAAAAGGGGGGGCCCTGTTGTTTAGTTTAGTGACATTACGGTCGGTAGGTAGTTTAAGGACATTGCGGTCCATGGGTACTTTAAGGACATTGCGGTCCATGGGTAGTTTAAGGACATTGCGGTCCAATGTTAGTTTTTAGACGTTGCGGTCAAGGTTAAGGACCTCATAGTCCGTGGATTTAAGGACTCCACAGTCCGTAATTAGTTTTAAGACATCCCGGTCAAGGTTAAGGACCTCATAGTCCGTGGATTTAGGGACTCCATAGTCCGATGTTAGTTTTAAGACATCACGGTCAAGGTTAAGGACCTCATAGTCCGTGGATTTAGGGACTCCATAGTCCGATGTTAGTTTTAAGACATCACGGTCAAGGTTAAGGACCTCATAGTCCGTGGATTTAGGGACTCCACAATCCGTTGTTAGTTTTAAGACATCACGGTCAAGGTTAAGGACCTCATAGTCCATGAGTTTAAGGACCCCACAGTCCGTATCAATATGTGGTCATCGGGACCCGTCACCTCTTTGAAGACGTTGAGGAATTACAACGCCACGTATCAAAGGAGTGAAGAGATGTACCCTTAAACCGAGGTAGATTAAATAATCTTTGGCCCAATTTGGAACCAAGACCAATTAATTATATTATGAGCCCATTGGCTCAGTTGAATTTGAATTGAGGACTTATGACCAGCTTGGGCTAAGTCCAATCATGTTTAGGATATTGGCCCTCTGTTGGTCCATTAGAGGAGAGGCTTTGCCTCTGGATATTTAGCCAATTGGGCTGAAATTAGTGTTAAACGCTAGCAACAGGGGGTTCAAATTAGTGTTAAACACTAGGGCAAGTCAGTGTTAGACACTAGCAACAGGGATCTCAAATTAGTGTTAAACACTAAGATAATCAGTGCTAAACACTGGTGGCAGAGATTTTAATTTGGTGTCGAACACTAAGAAAATTAATGTTAAACTCTGTCAACAGAGATTTAATTTAGTGTTAAACACTAAGAGATTCAGTGTTAAACACTGCAAGAAAGCTCTTTAATTAGTGTTGAACACTAAGGCAAAACAGTGTTTAACACTGGATTCCGGGGTTCCAATTTAGTGTTAAACACTAAGGCAAGAGGGGTCACGTGGTAACACGTGAGGGTACCCTCCCTTTATTTTATTCTGTCAAAAGCATTGAATACTTTGGAGCATCACGTGCTGTCACGTGATGGGCATCTTGGTGCTTGTATGTTAAAGCTTCTGCCAGGGATCACGTGGGTCACGTGAGGCACTGCCTCAAAGGGCATTTTCTATGGATCTTTTCGGGGGTCACGTGGTAGCACGTGACCCTGCCTCTTTGTATGTTTATTTTTGGAAGATCTGTTAATCCCTTTAAGAATTAAATTCTTCGCAGGGTCGAACCCTAACAATAATTTTTTGAGGAATTAAATTCCTATTTCCTTCTGAAGATTTATATTCTGGGATAGAGTTGACCTCTGAATTTTCTGTAGGAATTAAATTCCTCATATATGTGAAGAACTACATTCTATCATAGGGTTAAACCCTAATAACAGCTTTAAGGAATTAAGTTCCCACTCTCTTTTAGAGAATTATTCTGAGGAATGAGATTCTGTCATAGGGTGAAACCCTAATTTCTTCTTTCTTAAGGGAATTAAATTCCTGTTATTTTAACAGAACTAAGTTCTTAACTAAGGTTAAACCCTGATTCTGTTCATTCTGAAGGAATTAAATTCCAATAACATAGGGTCAAACCCTAATTTTATTTTAAAGGAATTAAATTCCTATAGTTCTGTGAGAATTAAATTCTTAAGCTTCCATTCCTTCTCTATGCTTTGGATCTGCATGGCAGGATCTCAACCCAATGAGAATTAAATTCTCAATTCAAGGAGAGATGTGCACTTTACAGATCCTCTACTAAAGAGAGAACTATGTTCTTCTGTTTAATATCAGAGTTAAACTCTGTTGAGAATTAAATTCTCTTTTAAGACCTTCCCTTTCTTACCTAAGATTTTCTTTTGCAGAAGATCCAAATTCCTCCAAAGTATCAAGGCTCTCTTTTTTCTCTATGTATCGATCCCTCTGCATATATCCCTTTCTGTGTGTCTCTTGTCTCCTATTTATAGGAGAAGCAGCAGAATCAATTAGTTTTTGATGAATCTTTCATTGAGAGATTTGATTTGTATTCACCATTCGTTTGGACCTTTGGATTATTAGGTGAATTTTATTCACCATTGGATTTTAAATCCAGAGATTTTCCTTTGTTATTTCGGTTAGATTTTAAGAGGAAATCTTTCCAAATTCAAGATTTTTCCATAGATAGGTGATATTTAATCACCTTTAAATTTTTTAATTCAATCGGTTCTAAATAATCATTTTCCTTTGGAAAGATTTAAGTGGTCTCTTCAGAATTTGATTCTGTTAAATAAATAGGCTTTGAAAGCCGGCCACGTGTGGCCACGTGACCCCTGGTCACGTGTGGGCACGTGACCCCCTTGGAACAAATCCTCTTCTTCTTTTGCGCTCTGCCTTCTGGCCGCTGCTTAGCCGTCACGTGCCACCACGTGACCCCTGATCACGTGTGAGCACGTGACCCTCGTCTGGAGCCTTTTTCTTGATTAAATCGGAGAATGAGTCCGCTTCTTTTAAATGTCACGTGCCAACACGTGACCCCTGGCTACGTGTGAGCACGTGACCTCTTTTGAAGCCTTTTTCTTGATTTGATCAGGGAACTGATGTGCCTTTGAAGCCGCTTTTAAATGTTATGTGCTAACACGTGACTGCTGGTCACGTGTTAGCACGTGATGCCTCTTTTGTAGGCTTTCCTGATTTTAAATCAGGAAACAAATGCCCCCACAGCGTTGTTCTTACGTGTTTGCACGCGAGTGCAATACTGTCACCTTTTGCGACCGTTTGGATTCCTCTAGGGATTTGGGGAGATGAAGCGTTTCCATCACCTCCTATAAATATTGGGGTCATTTCAGAAAGCCTCCACTTTGCTTATCTTCCTCCTTGCAAACTTTTTCTGAGAATTTAATTCTCTTCTTCCAGAGCTTAGTTCTCTGCCTTGAAACAATTTTCAGAGTTTAACTCTATTCGAAAAGAATTCTTTTCCTCAGGTAATGTCCTTGAACAAACGCTGAACTTTCACATTCCTTCTGGATTTTAAATCCAAAACAAGGATTTTTACCCTTTAAACATGAACCCATGAAACCAATTAACCTTCAGCAGTAAATCTCTTTTAGGGTTCATCTGATCCTCCAAGGAGATGATGATGACAGTTCGAATCCATGGAGTTTAACTCCGTTCACAGAAAAAAGTTTCTGGGGATTTAATTCCCCTTTCCAAAAGGAATTCAATTCCTGTGAAGAACTGAGTTCTTCCCCATAGAGGCTTCTTGGGGTTTCCTTCGCTCCAGGTTGTCCTTCTGTGATCAGTGAAGAAGACGGTCACAATGATGTCTTTTGTGGGAATTTAATTCTCCTGATCCTGTTTGATTTGTTGTGGAGCCCGAGGCAGATTTATCTTCCAAGAGATGTATAGGGTCACTTGAAACCCACTCCTCATTTAACGAGGATATCCCCTTTGTCTTATTATAACTGCTTGACCTCATTATTAATAAGCTGTCATCCTGATTCTGTGGGGCCCATGTGTTTTGTAGCCAATGGTCCCAGAAAAATCTACGGTTGCTTTCTTTAACTAGTCTTCATGTTCATGCATGGATATATATCGCTGACTTTGCTTTTAACGGTCTTCTTTCATTCGATTTCAGGTGCGATGGCTTCTGTTCCGTGTTTTCCCTTTACTCGTTCGGAGGCCGCTTTTCCTCAATCACCATCTGACGAGGAAGCGATGGCGATGATCCGGGCTCATGACCCGAACTGCACCAACTTGCTTCTATGGGGAACTTGGTACAGCCATATTATCCGGGGTCGCCGGAGTTTCCTCTGTGCAGTACCAACAGAGCCTACTTTCCCATTCTTGCCGATGGACACTCCGAGAACGGTTTTTGCTGTGGAGATGCCCAACTGGACTCCAACGGGGAGGCTCGAGCCTTCGACGACCGGTATCCCAAACCATCCGATCCTAGCTATAGATATCTTGGGGCGGCGTATTTGCCAGGGTGAGGCCCACCTGTGGGGGCAAATTTATAAGATAGGGCTCACTCCTCGACACCCTACGGGCTACCTTCTCTGGGCTCGCTACATCCTTTCTGCCCATCGTGCGCGACTGCAGAAAGTAGGGCTTTATCAGGCAATATACGCGTCACTCTTCCATTATAAGTCCCCGCATGTCTGGTGGGTTAGGGCGTTCTTGAATCAATGGAATCTCCCCACCAACACTTTTATTTTAGGAGATCGCGAGGTTTCGATTTCTCTGGCAGAATTTTATGACATCTCGGGATTGCCAATCAGGGGTGCACTGTATGAGAAGTTGTTGCCTCCTGACGAGTATGTCTTCGAGTCCGAGCCTGCACCGGTTGACGGCTTGTCTGTTGAGAACGCCGTCCGCCACAAGCGTCCCAGTTTGATCAAGGCGCTAGGTATCTTCGACCGATTGTTCACCGAATCCGAAGAGCAGGGTGTTACTTTCAAGAGCTTCATTGCTTGTTTCCTTCGTGAGGACGTCGTGTCGAAGACAGCTCCGAAGTTCGCCAACATTAGAGACCCCTTTGGGTTTGGTCCGAAGAAGCTGCCGACCACTGAATCGGATCTACCCCAGTACTACATCCCTATTATGTCACCAACGTCTTTTGAATCCATTGCTGCTCCCGGCATGGACGAGGAGACGTTCTTCGTGGGGTTTGTTAGTGTCTGGCTCAGTTGGTTTGTCATTCCCATGCATCGTCGCTTTATGAGAGCTTCGGTTATCTACCCGGCTCATCGTATTGCTGAGGGGACGCGATTGGCTATCGGCATCCCGGCGCTGGCGTATCTTTATCATGGGTTGGGCACCGCAGCTAATACCTCTACTCCCGGCGTGGATGTAGTAAAATTTTCGCTTCATTATTTCACGTCCTGGATCGAAATGCACGTGTTGGGGGCTTTTGCCATGCATGAGAGGCCCTCATTTTACGATGCCTACCCCTTCCCACGACTTTTGCGATTAGTGGATGCTTCTGCCGCTGACCCAACTCAATTGGGGGCTATTCGGGCGTTGATTTCTCCTTACGCTACTGCCGGCGGATTAATATTTAATGATCGGGTCTTATCTTCTTCCACGGGTTCGGCCCAGCCGCTTTGGGACCGGTCGAAAGATGACGCGCCCACTTTGAAGCCCCGGGAGGCCGCACGCTTATATACAATCAGACCGGGTTACCTGGTGTTTCGTTAGGACAGTGCGGCTCTCTTTATGCGGTACAATCCGCATCGCTTTGCCCGGAAGTTTGGCTATGATCAGGGCGTACCGTTTGAAGCTTTCATAATCGCGCCGGTTCCTTCGCTCGAGGCCGTCCGGGATGCCGCCCACCACTTTGTGAGGCTGAACACCGGTTCTCAGTTCATGATCCCCGATGGTGATTACATTCCCCGATGTGTGGGGTCGTTCACGGGCCGGTATCTCCATCGGGTGAACCCAGTTATTATTGAGGAGAGAAGGGTTCTTCTTGGCCACGGCGCCCCTATTCAGGTTCCGGCCCTGGGAGCCATGCTGCGACCACGTGCCCCAGTCCGCTTTCCCCTGAGGGATATCGGCACTGCGCTTATTCCTAGAGAGTCGGGAGTAGATCTTACTCCAATAGTTGGTATGCCCCTGGGTACTCGGTCATGGGGTAAACGGGCTCCGGTAACAGTACCCCCACCCGAGGCAGCACCACCATCCGTGTCATCGACGATGGCAGTGTCATCTCCAGTTGTGGCCCGGGGAGAGGGTGTTGAGGGCGACGTGGGCCAACGCCACACTAAGGCTTCGAAGGGAAAGAAACGGACGTCCTCGGCGACTGGTTCTGGGTCCAAGCGTCGAAGGAAGGTGGCTACTAATTTTCTCGACTCTTTAACGGAGTCTGAGCCCATCCTTGAAGATGAGCCGTTGGCCTTACCGGAATCAAATGCTGAACTACTTTTTCCCAGTTCAGCCGCCGAGGAAGCTGCACAGTTGGCTGAGGCTATAAGGCGTTCCAAAGACGCGTCTCAGAACACCGGGGTTCCGAAGAAGCCCTATCCTGCTGTAATCTTTTACGAAGACCCCTCATGGATTTGGCGGCGGTTTATAGGCCCTTTGGAGGAATGGGGGGAAAGGGCCTTGAAGCAGGCTGTTTCAAAGGACGCGGCGGACGCTTTCTCTTTATGGACCGGCGGCCATGAGTCTACTCTTGAACCCCGGCGAGCACGCCTCCTTGAGAAGGAGCAGCGGCTTGAAGAATCCATATTGAGGGCTTCTTTGCGCATCGGTACGTTGTGGTTCTTTTTGTAGTTCTTCGGATTATTTATGCTCGTGCATATGTATCCTTATTCTTAATTGAATTGTGCAGAATCTTCGACGCTGGGGGAGCTTCCTACGGGCTCATTAAAGCTAAAGCCCGCCGAAATCCTCGACGAAGCCTTGCTTGATGTGAGGGGGGCTGATGAGGCTGCTTCTCTCATGGTAGAGCCTCCAGCGGCGGTTCTTGATCAGGGAGTGCTCGCCCCTTTGGGGGAGGCTCTTTTGGAGGTTGCTGCCCCAACGGCTCTTCCCGAAGGCGGCCCAGAGGCTGAGATGCAGGTAATGGGGACTACCCTCCCTCTGTTGGAGCCCGAGGTTCCGGCAGAGGCTGTCGAAGCCGCTATCCCCCTGACTCAGAATGGGAGAAGTGTTGAAGGTAACCCTCTGCATTTTAAATTAGCAACCCTTCCATGGTCTAAATTCTTTTATCTTTTCCAGAACTGCACGGTTTGGCGGCCACTATCGCTGATTTTTCGCCTCGACAGTCATTTCAGCGTTTATTGGAGATGGCAGCTCCGCAGGCGATCTCCCCTCAACGTATTGTCCTTTCCTCCGGGCAAGGTTAGTGTCATTTGCCATTTTTCCTTTTACCATAGCATTGTTACCATTTTGCGAAATGACGTTGATGTCTCTTGCAGTTTTGGAAGCTGACGACGAGGTCGAGGTCGTTGAAGGGCCAGAGGAACCTTCAGCTCCTACTTGTATGACTGTTGGTAAGCGACGTTTTATTATAATCCCATTCATTCTGTGTTTAAGGATTTTATTGACATCTTTCAAATTTGAACAGCCCTGCCAGTCTCTATGGCGTTGGAATCGCGCATCGTGATGACGCCCGGCGCTTATGCTCTACGGGCTTCAGAACGCTTGGCCCAATTAAGCCTTGCCTCCCTCTCGTCTTTTATCGAGGAGCTCCGTGCTGGTAGCGACTACAGCCGAAGCGTTTGCCGCCGAAGCTAACGGCTTTCTCCCTTTTCTTGCCACCTATCATAGTGAGGAGGTGGTGCGGGTTTGGGTGGAGTTCTATAGGAAGGTGGAGGCTTGTTTGCACGCCCTTGAATGTTCCCACCTTTCCTCGGAAGCTATGGCTGCAAAGGCGGAGTTGCGGGGGCTGATAGCACGGTGCGCGGCAAACATGACGTCGTGCGAGAAGAGGCTCGGTCGCAAGTTCTCAGAGAGGGAGCTAGCTTCCAAGGCGCTGAGCGAGCTTCAAGCCAATCTTACCGCCAAGGCCAACAAAGCGTATGAACTCTGGCGGGTGCTTCAGGAGTCCATCAAAGAGGTGGTGGCTCTCGATAAAGCTGCCACGTTCCCTCGTGAACGGGGTCGAGGCTCATAAAGCCACCGAGAAAGAGCTTGAAGCTCGGCTTGCTTCATATCAGGCCCAGCAAGCTCAGGCGGAGGCTCGTCTTCTGGAGATCTTGCATCATGAAGCCGTGGCTCAGCAACAGAAAGATGAGCTGGTAAAATTGCTACATCGCCCGCCGGCTTGAAGACTTGTATCTTTTCCTTTCTCTTTTTTTTTTGTACATACTCATGGATGAGAGTATCTTCTTTTTTGTTGCTTCATGAATTGTGCCTTGTGTCCATATTGGCTTATGAATAAAGGATATCTTTTTCTTCTCAATGGCGTGTCTCTTTTCATTGAATGTGTTTTGCGGACCATTTATCTTGATCTCCTTGCAGGGCAGCGATGGCTTAGGATTTAGGGTTAAGATCTGCTTCCTAAGACTTTTGTACTTTATGAGCCACGAGGATCTCATAAAGAGTTTTTCTCCCTACAGGTCGAGAGGATCCCATAGGTGTAAGTTCTTCTTAAGAATCGTGAGGATTCTTAAGCGGGTTTTTCCCTTGAGAGTTGTAAGGATCTCACAAGAGATTTTTCTTCCTTACAGGTCGTGAGGACCTGCAAGTGCTGGATGTGGTCGCCCTTATCCGTGTTTCACGGGGTCAGGGGCTGCTCAAGGCATCGTAGTTTAAAGACGTCGCGGTCAAGGTTAAGGACATCATAGTCCGTGGATTTGAGGACTCCACAGTCCGATGTTAGTTTTAAGACATCTCGGTCAAGGTTAAGGACCTCATAGTCCGTGGATTTAGGGACTCCACAGTCCGATGTTAGTTTTAAGACATCGCGGTCAAGGTTAAGGACCTCATAGTCCGTGGATTTAGGGACTCCACAGTCCGATGTTAGTTTTAAGACATCACAGTCAAGGTTAAGGACCTCATAGTCCATGGATTTAGGGACTCCACAGTCCGATGTTAGTTTTAAGACATCACGGTCAAGGTTAAGGACCTCATAGTCCGTGGATTTAGGGACTCCACAGTCCGATGTTAGTTTTAAGACATCACGGTCAAGGTTAAGGACCTCATAGTCCGTGGATTTAGGGACTCCACAGTCCGATGTTAGTTTTAAGACATCACGGTCAAGGTTAAGGACCTCATAGTCCGTGGATTTAGGGACTCCACAGTCCGATGTTTGGTTGCAGGGACCCGTCACCTCTTTGAAGACGTTGAGGAATTACAACGCCAGGTATCAAAGGAGTGAAGAGATGTACCCTTAAACCAAGGCAGAATCCGTAGGGAATCGGGGTGGTTGATCGTTAGTTTTAAGACATCACGGTCGAGGTTAAGAACATCATAGCCCGTGGATTTTAAGGACTCCACAGTCCGGTGTTTGCTCTGGATGCTTCACATGGGTTCACTGCCGTGCTTGGCGAGGACCAGGCTCCGCTCTGGGCGTTTTCCGCGGGGTCAAAGAGTGACATTATCCGCGTTCCACGTAACCAGGAATTTTGCACTAGATGCTTCACACGGGTTCACTGCCGTGCTTGGAAAGGACTAGGCTCCGCTCTGGATGCTTCAAACGGGTTCACTGCCGTGCTCTGTGAGGACCAGGATCTGCTCTGGACGTTTTCCACGGGGTCAAAGAGTGACGTTATCCGTGTTGCACGTAACCAGGAATTTTGCACTAGATGTTTCACACGGGTTCACTACCGTGCTCGGCGAGGACTAGGCTCCGCTCTGGATGCTTCACACGGGTTCACTACCGTGCTCTGCGAGGACCAGGATCGGCTCTGGACGTTTTCCACGGGGTCAAAGAGTAACGTTATCCGCGTTCCACGTAACCAGAAATTTTGCACTAGATGCTTCACACGGGTTCACTGCCGTGCTCAGCGAGGACTAGGCTCCGCTCTGGATGCTTCACACGGGTTCACTGCTGTGCTCCGCGAGGACCAGGATCCGCTCTGGACGTTTTCCTCAGGGTCAAAGAGTGACGTTATCCGCGTTCCACGTAACCAGGAATTTTGCACTAGATACTTCACACGGGTTTACTGCCGTGCTCGGCGAGGACTAGGCTCCGCTCTGGATGCTTCACACGGGTTCACTGCCGTGCTCCGCGAGGACCAGGATCCGCTCTGGACGTTTTCCACGGGGTCAAAAAGTGACGTTATCCGCGTTCCACGTAACCAGGAATTTTGCTGATTGTATCCGCATTTCACGGGATGGAGGTTTGACTGTTGGCGATATGTATATCACCGAGCCATGGAACTGGGAGTTGCCGCTGTTCCGCTTAGATTAGAGTTGTGTCCGTTGTTACGAGACGAGTGCTGAGATGATCTCTAAGTCATTCGCGGCCCGTCGAGATTTTGCTTCTTCTTATGATGAAACTTGGAGGAGAAGTATGATCCCTTTTTTGTTTACGCCCTTGGATTGTATACAGGGCGTGATGGAACATCACCTGTAGGGCATAAATTAAAACTTTTTTTTAATTTTATTTCTTTTTCCGCGATGCTCTATCATTTCGGCCATTTTTCGCGGTGCCCAATCATTTCGGCTATTTATTTTATTTTTACTCGCTGCTTTTTATTGCGAGTCGTCCAATTATTTCGGCTATTTTTCTTTTTACTCGCTGCTTTTTATTGCGAGTCGCCCAATCATTTCGGCTATTTTTCTTTTTACTCGCTGCTTTTTATTGTGAGTCGCCCAATCATTTCGGCTATTTTGCATGCATACATTTTTACTTGTTGATTTTGTTTGCAAGTTGCCCCATCAGTTCGGCTATTTCGTATGCATTTTTTTTTATGCTCGCTGATTTTTTTTTCGCGAGTAGGGGATTTGGGATCTGATACCAATCTCGGCATCAGCATCGCTGTGACTGGAATATTTCCAGGAGCGAATCATCATTTGCCATGAAAGGACTTGGAATTTGATACCGGTTTAGGCATCTGCATCGCTGCAACTGGGATATTGCCAGGAGCGAATCATCATTTGCCATGAAAGGACTTGGAATTTGATACTGGTTTAGGCATCAGCATCGCTGCAACTGGGATACTGCCAGGAGCGAATCATCATTTGCTTCTGTCGATGTTGAACAAAGGTGGCTTAGTAAACAGGGTTAAGGGTCCTGTCGGCTAAGGCTTTTGACTTCATGAGCCGTAAGGGTCTCACAAAGGTATTTCTCCCTACAAGTCGTAAGGATCTTGTAGGTGTGTTTTCTCCTTGGGAATCGTGAGGATTCCTAAGTGCATGTTCTCTTGTAAATCGTAAGGATCTTACAAAAGGGTTTTCTCCTTATAAGTCGAGAGGACTTACAAGTGTTGTTTGCTGTACAAGCATATCCCCAGTCACGGATGGGACTTTGTCAGGGAAATATTTATTCGAGCCCGTGGATTGTATACAAGGGTCAATATGAGCCGCTTGTAGGACAATGTCGAAGGGTATGGGGGATTTTGCTTAAGCAAAGGTTTAGGTCTCTATGACTTAAGACTTTCAAGTCTTATGAGCCGTGAGGGTCCCATAAGAGAATTCTCTTTACGAGTCATGGGGATCTCGCAAGTGTATTTTCTCCTTAGGAATTGTGAGAACTCCTAAGTGTGTTACTCCCTTATGAGTCGTAAGGATCTCACGCGGGTGGTTTCTCCTTGCAAGGTCGTGAGGATCCCGCAAGTGTCCTTTAACGAGGTTGCGCCTTTTCGGGTTTTCACAAACACTCGCCGGTAGCCCTGCTGTTTTTACTCACGGAGCCCTTTCGGGTTTTCATCCGTACCCTTCTTGCTTATGGACATACCGTTTTTTTTATTCTCTTTATTTTATTCTTATTTTTTTTTACGAGGTCGCACCCTTTCGGGTTCACGAACACTCGCCGGTAGCCCTGCTGTTTTTACTCACGGAGCCCTTTCGGGTTTTCATCCGTGCCCTTCTTGCTTATGGACATACCATTTTTTTTATTCTCTTTATTTTATTCTTATTTTTTTTTACGAGGTCGCGCCCTTTCGGGTTTTCACGAACACTCGCCGGTAGCTCTGCTGTTTTTACTCACGGAGCCCTTTCGGGTTTTCATCCATGCCCTTTTTGCTGATGGACATACCGTTTTTATTTATTATATATTTTTTTTAATTCATCTCGTCAGCCTAAGGATGCTGCGGTAGTAGTTTAGGGACGTTTCGGTCCGTCGTTAGTTTAAGGACGTTTCGGTCCGTCGTTAGTTTAAGGACATTTCGGTCCGTTGAGGAGAGAGCCGGCTACTACTTATAGAGCTTTGAGCTTTAGGAAGATAGCGAGCGGACATAGTCGTCGTCATCTATCATTGACCTAGGCTGTGGCTCATTAAGCGTAGTATTTCTTCAGGAAGCGGCCGTTTATTGGCCTGAAAGGCCTTTCACCAAGCATGTCATGAGTAGATAGGCCCCACCCTGGTAGACCTTATCTATGATGTACGGGCCTTCATAGTTTGGCTCGAATTTTCCCCGCTTGGCGCGATTGGGGATCATAGGTCTTTTGACCACTAGTACGAGTTCGCCTTGGCGGAATGTCCTCGGCCTGGTCAATCTTTCGTACGAGCGCGTCATCTTTGCTTTGTAGACCTCCAGATTTTGTTGCGCTATAAGCCGGGTTTCATCGAGGGCATCAAGCTCCTCAAGCCGAAGGTGAGTATTTTCTTCGTTTGTCAATTCGTGGTGGACTGCCACTCGTAGAGAAGGCAGCTCTATCTCGAGGGGGAGTACCGCTTCCGTACCGAATACCAGTGCGTATGGCGTTGTGTTCGTGGCCGTCTTGAACGTAGTTCGATATACCCAAAGAGCCTCTTGCAGTCTCTCGTGCCAGGCCTTCTTATTTCGAGACACCGTCTTTTTTATGATCTTTGTCAAGGTCTTATTGAAGGCCTCGGCTAGACCGTTAGCTCGTGGATTATAAACCGAGGAGTATCTCCAGTCTATATTATGTTGTTGCGCGAAGCGACTAATTTTATGGCTTCTGTAGGCTGGCCCGTTATCGAAGATAATTCGCCGTGGAGTTCCAAACCGATAAATGACGTGCGTTTTGAAAAAGTGGAGGATATTCTCCGTCCTCACTTCCCTTAGCGGTACTGCTTCCGCCCATTTGGAGAATTTATCAGTCGTCGCCAGGATGAAACGATGTCCCCGGGATGATGCTGGTTCGATGGGGCCGACTATGTCAGTCCCCCACATTTCGAATGGCCAGCTAGCCACCGTCGGATGTAGTGGATTCGGATGCTGGTGGATGAAATCCCCATGGATTTGGCATGAGTGGCATTGCTTCACATACTCGAGGCAGTCCTGGATCATCGTGGGCCAGTAGTAACCCATCCGTTTAATTTTTAACTTCATCTTCGGGACTGCTTGATGAGAGTCACATATTCCGTCATGAACTTCCTGAACGACTCTTTCTGCTTCGTCAGGTCCGAAACATCTCAGCCATAGAGAATCAAACGTCCTTTTATACAGAGTGTCATTGACGAAAGCGAAAGATAGAGCTCGTTTCATGAGCTGATGTCTTGAGGACGCTTCTTTAGGCATTCGGTGGGACTTAAAGTAGTCTATGAAGACTTCCCTCCAGTCCTCAGCCTTCTCACGGTCTTGTATTTGTATGGTCGTCTGCTCAGTCGCTCCCTTTCCTTCTTATGATTCCGGGGATATTTCCGCTGGGGCGAGCACTCGACGGCTTTGTACCAGGATTTTAGCGTCATCAAGGTTCTCGTCAGCCAATTCTTTAGCGAGCTTAGCTAACGCGCCCGCTTTGCTATTTTCCGCGCGTGGTATGCTTTCCAAAGTATAGGAGGGAATTTGGGTCAACAGTTGTTGCACCTTTTCGCCGTACTTCACCAACTCCGGTTTGCACGTTTGGTAGTCACCATTTACTTGACTAACGACCAGTTGAGAATCCCCGTATATAAGGAGGTCTTCAATTCCCATGTCAATGGCGATTTCGAGGCCCGCTATCAAAGCTTCGTATTCGGCTTCATTGTTCGTCCTCAATTCCGTTAAGGAGAAAGCAAAGCGCATTATCCCTCCTTGTGGGGTTACGAAGATAAGGCCTACTCCCGATTTGATTATGGGGGTACATTGTTTGCGCTTCTTCATGGAAGATGCCCCATCAAAATAAAGTTCCCATCGGGTATCACCGCCGCCGATCGCATCAAATGCATGTTCGTCCGGCAAATCGCAGTTCAGAGGAGAACCGGCAGGTACCGGATGCTCAGCAAGGAAGTCGGCAATGGCCTGGCCTTTCACTGCCTTGAGAGGTCGATACGTTATCGAGAACTCCATCAGGAGTAGAGCCCATTTAGCGAGTCGACCCGTCAATATAGCCTTTGACATCAAATATTTAAGAGGGTCCACCTTCGAGATGAGACGGACTTCGTGCGCCAACGCATAGTGCCTGAGCTTTGTTATCGCGAAGATCAACCCCAGGCAGTGTTTTCAATGGGAGAGTAGTTGCTTTCTGCCCCCAGCAGAACTCAACTTAAGTAGTAGAGTGCTCTTTCTTTTCCTTGATCGTTTTCTTGTGCCCATAATGCGCCTAAGGAACCTTCGAGGGCGGTTGTATAAAGTATGAGGGGTTTTCCCTTGACCGGAGCAGCCAACACCTGCGGGTTCTGCAGGTACTGTTTAATTTCGTCCAGCGCGCCCTGGCATTTTTGATCCCAGATGAATGGAGTTCCCTTCTTCATCAGGTGGCTGTAAGGACGGCACTTGCCTGAAAGATTGGCGATAAACCGCCGGATGTATGCGAGCTTCCCTTGGAGAGACCGCAACTGTTTGAGGGTTCTTGGCGGAGGCATTTCCATGATCGCCTTGATCTTAGATGGATCTATTTCGATACCTCGGTGTCGGATGATGAATCCCAGGAATTTACCCGAGGAGACCCCGAATGCGCATTTGAGGGGATTCATCTTCAAATTATATTGCCGAAGGCATTGAAATACAGTCTTCAGATGCTCTAAATGCTCTTCGTATGACATGCTCTTCACTACGAGGTCATCAATATAGCACTCGACGATGTCTTGTATGAGATCATCGAAGATCTTTGTCATGGCCCTTTGATAGGTAGCACCGGCATTCTTTAGACCAAAGGGCATAACCTTGTAGCAGAATATACCCAAAGGGGTCCGGAAAGCGGTGTGCTTCTGGTCTTCGGGATGCATCTTTATCTGATTGTACCCTGATGGACCGTCCATGAAGGAGAAAACCTCGTGAGTGGACGTGTTATCTATTATTAGCTCGGTTACCGGTACTGGGAAATCGTCCTTCGGGCAGGCCTTATTGAGATCCCTGAAATCCACGCATATGCGTACCGTCCCATTTTTCTTCATTACCGGGACGATGTTGGCGATCCAGTCGGGATATTGGACTTCTTGAATAAATCCAGAATCGATCAGCTTCTTGACTTCGGCGTTGATGCTCATCTCAAGCTCGAGCCGCATCCTTCTCGGCGCCTGTTTGACTGGCTTGATATCCGGGGATATTGCTAATTTATGCACAGCAATCTCCGGATCTAATCCTGGCATCTCGGAATAGTTCCACGCGAAGCAGTCTTTATGCTGTAGAAGCACGTCCTTTAACGCAGCCACTCTTTCTTCAGATAGCAGCTCGCTGACGAATGTCGGTCGCGGATCATCTGCCGATCCCAACTCAATCTTCTTGAGGTTATCTGCAGTAGTATGTATGCCATCTTCCAGTTCTTTCGGAGCTGGTGGAAATTCTGAGATCACCTCATCATTGCTGTTCTCAAAGCACCAGGGAAGGTCATCCATGTTCTCGGGCTCTTCTTTTAATATTGTAATCATGTGACAAGTGCGAATCCGCTTCCAAGACGGGTGTGGATCTGGCTCTGCTCTTGCGGCTTTAGGTTCGTGCTTTTGTGGTGGCGTTACCCTCCAGCTGCTGGATAAAGCAAATCTGCCTTATTGGTACTGGTCTTCGACCCAGTTCTTGAAGGTGAAGCAGTCTTCGATAGGGTGTCCTATGGCTCGGTGATAAGAGCAATAGCCCGGATAAGAAACCTCGTTAACTTGCTCAGGGTGCTTAGACTCTGGAAGTGCGATCATTTGATATTTTATAGCGAGCTCGAGTAGCTTCTTCGTCTTGTCTCGAGGGAAGGAATACGCTCGACTCATTTTTTTCATGAGGGACAAATCCGGGCCGCGCAATACCCGATCACGTAACTCTCTAATCCTGCGTCGTTGTTGTCGGCTCTTCTTTCTGCTTCTTGATTTATTTCTGCTTCTGCGTCGGGCCTTTTGTACAACGGGTTGACAGGGAGGAGCATCTTTGTCTTTTGCAGCCTGTTGAAACAGACGTTGCGTCCTGGCCTTCTCGTAGATGGCCATCTCGCGGTTGTGGTCTTCCCGAGCATTTTGACCTGCTTTCCTGATAAGCTTGTCCACTTGTTCTTCAAATGACGGACTCGGCACTTCGATTGCGGGATCTAGTTTTGATGAAGGGTTGGCATTGCTGGACAGGGCGTTTTCCTCCTCATCGAAGTTATATATGGCGTAGCTGCCGTGGGCTCGCTCCCGTTTCTCGGATCTCACATATCCAAGCCCAAGCGTTTCCATTCTCCCGTTGGGCAATTTGCGCTGAGTCCCAGGGACATTCCAAATCTTGTTGTAGAACCGAGCTTGTCGAACAGTCTGTTTTAAGGGTACTCCTTGGCGCTTCAATAGCCTCTTTAGTCCATTTGTGTAATATCGAGGCAAACGGATGGGTTGGAGCCTGTCGAGTGTAGCGTCCGCGCCATGCCATATCTCTTTCTCCACTCTCGTCTCTGTGGATTGGTAGAATAGGATCACCTTTTCACCCTTTCGCCTGGGAGGGACGTAAAACGTCTGCAGGTCCTGCACATTGTGAGCTTGAAGTGCATCAAGATCCTTATAGTGTTTCCGCGGCACCATGGTGATTTGCAAACTCTGATCATCACTAGGGGATGCCTGTATTGACGGCCGACTGGAGAACACGGCATTAACTTCATCTTCCGAGTCACTTCCGAAGATCAACATGGGGGCGGACGGTCCCGAGTTGATGCGTCGAGACGGCCCAGCATAAACTATCTTTTCTTCTTCTTCGGTATCGCTCCCGAAAACAGGGATGGTGGCGGCGACTTTGTTCTCTGGCTTGCGGCTCTTTTCCGTATCCTCGAAGTCTGGCAAAAAATACTTTGCATCTTCGTACTTGCGGACTTCGTTCACGGAGAATGGGTTCAGCTCACCTGTTACGGTATACTCGAAACCGTCCTTAAAGTACTTCATACACTGATGCTGTATAGAAGGGATGATGTTGTACTCGTGTAACCAAGGACGACCGAGCAAGGCGATGTAGCCGGTCTTGGCGTCAATGACGTGAAACTTGATGTCCGTGACGAGCAGTGCGAAGCGTAATGTCAATATTACGGATCCGAGAGTTCGTGACGATTGGGAGTCGAAACCAGAGATGGTAATTTTGTCACGAGCGAGGTGCTGCACGCTCATGCAAATTTCCTTTAACACCCGAACGTTAAGGAGATTGACGGAGGATCCATTATCTACCAGGATCTTGCCTATCTTGATATCATGGCAGTATCCAGAGACATATAGAGGACGATTGTGGTCGCATGTCCCGAGGAGGAGGTCTTCATCACCGAAAGTGATGTCGGCCGTATGCACTTCTTCCAGTTTATCCTTCATCCCTTCCGCGGCGAGGAAGGCTTGGAATTGCTCGGGTTCTTGTAACGCCTTAATTAGTGAATCTCGCGCTTCTTTTGATAATAGGAGGGCATCGAGAATGCTGAGTTGAGAAGGTAGCTTCCTTAGGTGCGCTAGGATGTTGTAGTCCACCTTACCCTTCCTGGGAGGGTCCTTGGTAGTCAGCTCTTTCATGACTTGGTCATCTAAAGTGATATCCTCAGTGACCTTTTCCTTTCCCTTATCTTTTCTATTTGCGGGTCCGAGATTCTTTTCCAGGAGCGTACGATTGCGTAGCTGAATGTTCACGCAGGCCTCTGGTTCTTCCTCTTTCCCTAAAACGGATTCTTTAAAGAGAGGGCCCAGAGCCATTTCTTCATCATAGTCGCTCCCAAAGGTGAGAACTTGTGACCCTCCGGCGTTAACCATGTAACAGTTGCCAGTAGTTCTGTTGTGCCCGTCGGCAGTACTTCTTCGTTCCCGACGAGTCTTGCGTTTCATGCGCTTAAAATGTTGCCGATGAGCAACATATCCCTGCCACCATATCCTAAAGGCGTCGCACTCCTCCGTAGGGTGTGAAATTTTCCGATGATATGTGCAATAATTAGGGTGCCTCTCCGCCCCATTGAGCGTGTTTTCTTCCGAGGGTGATAGCTTCATTCCCATTGACATGACTTTGGCAAACCTTTTCCTCGTTTTGAATATCTTTTTGTCTGCCTCGGATGCCTTTCGATCTGGCGGGAGTACTTCAACTCTTTCGTTTAGTCGCCTGCGTTTGGCTCCTTCCGATGCGGCCATCTCACGCTCCTAATCCGCTTTGCTCTTCAGACGAATCTCGTCTAGAAAGGCGCCGATCATTTCATCTGTTGGCCACACAAGCTCTGGTTCAGGCTCTGTCCCCAGTTTCTTAGTGCTAGGAGTTTTTTCATCGTCGGTAAACGAGTGGGAGATTACGTTACAACTCGCTACATATCCCTCGGATTCATCCGACGAACTCTCTCCATCATCTTCCTCTTGAAAGATGCGGTTGAGGAACTCTTGCAGCGTGACAGGAGTTCGCGCCTTTTGATTGTACTCTTCCAGCGCGTCGATTTGCTTCTGCAAGTTCGTGCGCTTGTCTCCAGGCTTCACGGGCTTCTTAGATTTCTTCTTCTTTTTCTTCGAAGATTTTGATGGTAAGGCATGAGTACTTGGGCCATCACCACCGCTTTTTGTAGTTGGGCGCGGCCTCAGCATTCCTTCAATGATCTGGGGTTCCAGCGGGTCCTTCCATTCGGTTGCCAGGCACGCATGAAGGTCCTTCAGCATTCTTTTGGTTTTAGTTGACAGCACGACCTCCCATGGAGCTTCCTCAATAAAGGAACAGGTTGCCCCCGATGTATCTGCTTTCTTAGGAGTATGCGGCTATGGTGAGTTCACCTTCCACTTTTCGGACAGCGCAAACTTCCCCTGGAGGTATTGATCTTCAATCCATCCTTTGAAGACGAAGCAATCCTCAATCGGATGACTTACAGTTTGATGGTAAGGGCAATAGTTAGGGTTATTCACCTCAGTGGGTTGTGGCGGTCGCATTGGATTTGGCAGGTTTATAAGTCTGTTGCGTTCTGTCAGCTCGAATAACCGTTTCGTCTTGTCCCGTGGGAACGAGTAGGGACGCTTCATCTTCTCATTATAATACCGTCGTCTTTCTTCCAATTGATCCGCCAGCTTTGGGGCATTGGGTTGCTGCTGGGCATTCACGACGAAGGTTGCCTTTCCTTTACCCTTGTCACTCCGAGGCTCGGGCTTCAAGGGAGACGGTCTATGACCCATTTGGTCCATCTGGGCCAACTTGTCGATTAGAGCCTGGAATGTGGTTGGCTTAAAGAACATCATAAACTGGGAGATAGTTGCGTGAGGGTCTAGGGTTCCCATGAACATGCCCACCGCGGGCGCTTCCTCAATGCGTTGCTCGCATTTCGACCATAAATTTCGCCAGCGTATAGCATACTGGACCCACGTTTCGCCTGGTTTCACCCTGGCATTAATCAAAGCCGTTATTGGAGTGCGTTCGCTGGCGCTCGCGAACCGCTGAGTGAATAGCAATTCCATTTCAGCGAACGTCTTGATAGAATCGTTCGGGAGTTCCGAATACCATTCGAACGCTGTTTCTGATAAGCTGCCCACGAACTGGCGAAGCAACAGTTTATCATCACCGCCAGTGTTACCGCAAAGGGCCCTGAACTGGGCAACATGTTGGTGGGGATTGCCGGTCCTCTTATACACATGGAATTTTGGTATTGTATAACCCGGCGGATATTTGATTTGGTCGTACCAGCTTGGATACGGCCGCCCCGTTTTTACGACTTGACCAGCTGCCTCAGTCACATGATGAACCCGGATTTGCTGGGCTATATAGTCGTCCAAGTCAGCCTTAGAGATTGTCTCCTCCTTGGCCGTTGAGAGAGCCGGTGGTGGATTTGACGTTTCTCCCCTGTCGTCTTCAAGGACGATCGGGGGATCCTCAGCGGGTGGGTCTTGTTGGATCATCATTCCTACCATATCCTGGAATAAGTGGTCTATCTGCTTTATATTGGCCGCTTGTTCCGCAGCCTCTTTATCTTTCTTTTCCAACATCCTCCGGAGGAACTCGGCGTCGGTTTCCTGTTCTTGTTGCTGATCCGAGGACGCCTCGGGGCTTTCTTTCGGCCCAGTAAGCGCGGCCATTGCAATCATCATTTCCTGGAGCTTTAGCTGTTGCTCCTGAGCTTTGGTTACTGACCATGTAAGCGGTCTATGGCCTGTAGACGCACGGCTGTCTTCCTTCCCCGACGCCATGTATACAGTGTGGACCATCCTGCCCCCAGCCTTGGGGCGTCTGGGTTCAGCGCTTTTAGCTCTCGTTGCAGGCCCGGGGATCTTCTCCGGCCTCCTCTTTTTATGAGCAGTGGAGGTTGAGGGGGCCGTTGAGGTGGGCACCCAGACAGCTTTTCGTGGCTTAGCCTAGTGACTGGCTTCCTGTTGGATTTTCAGCTTCTTGTGCTGGCGGGATCATCGAGTCTCGGGCCTGCCGCCAGACTTTATAGATTCGGGAGGACAGCCGTTGAGGAGATTGGGGCTGTTCCATTTTTACTTCTATAGCTCTTTTCAGCGGATGGGGAGATTTCTTTAGCGCCGCGGTAGGAGAATTCCTACGCACCTTATTTAGCATCTCAAAGCTGTTCCCAGTCGGAACAGCAGCATTAACTTTTGCCATCGGGGCTGGTGGAGTTAGCCCAGAGGGAGAGTTCCCCCAGCCTTCCTCATTCGGCGCCAGTAACGACGTCGAGCGCGTCGTGCTGATGGAACCGGCTTGGTGAGGGCGATAGCCTCGTCTTGCCCCCTGTGTAGGTGGGGGGTTGCTGCTGGTGTCAGCCTGTCAAAGACCGATGTCCTTTGGGTAGCAGGAGCGGGAGCTGGAGCCGTCGATCTTGTAAAGACCGACTTTTTGGCAGGGGAAGCCGCCTTGACGACTTCAGGAGCAGGACTGGTTACTTTCTTAGGAGCAACCTTCTCTGGGATTGTAGGCCCCATTGCGGGTCCACAGGAGTTCTGGACCAATCTAGAGAAGACCGAGGCGGTAGTGTTGGGCGACCCGTTGAGAGGGGCCGCGGCAGGGGTAAGACGATCAAAGACCGACTTCTTGGGAGCTTCCTTTGTCAGCACCGGAGCGGTGAAGCTTGTCGGCGGGAGCATGGTCCCAAAGAACAATCCTGTGGTGGCTCGAGTGACTTGTTCCATGGGCATGGTGAATAGCGAAGCAGCTTGGGGTCCGTAGGCTATACCTCCTGGCGAGGCAGAGCGTTGGTTGCAATTGCAATCCGAACAGTTAGAGCGTTTCGCACAAGTAGAAGCCATTGATTCTTTGCTTTCTGCAATAAGCAAGACGCCTAGTCTTAGTACCTTGAAACCCAAGGGCAACCATTAGCGAACCGCGATTGGTTCATGAATCACGACACACGAAGTGTGGAGTGGAAAGAGGAAAAGGTCTCACCGGACGTGCCAGATCGGTTCCCCTCCGAAAGACGGCGCGACATGGGGCGTCTTTCCTAAAATTCGGGGCAGATGCTAATTGGTGCTATCCGTCCACCTCTCCGAAGATGCCAAGTTGATTTATGGCACCGTGTATCGAAGGTTTAAACGGATGCGTCCGATGTAGCAGACTTCGTCTGATTCCCCCTCGCTTGAGGGGTTTTTTGATTGTGGGGACGCTCTTCTCTGCAGGCGCAAGCCCCTGCAGTTAATTACGCTACCGCATCGCGGTAACCACTTTCTCCTTCTCCAGATGGTCACTTCGTGTCGTGTGTGTTTATTTTATGTTTGGTTGCCCGTGGATTGTATACGGAGACTGAGTTATGTCGTCGCCCGTAGGGAGTGGACTAGACCAAATCCGTATTATCTTAGATTTGGGTTTGGGGGTTTGGGTTTAAGGATATGTTAGCCTCATTTGAGACTAAGATCGACTTAAACGTTTGTTAAGGATACGTTAGTCTAGTTTTTAGACTAAGATCAACTTAACGGGATCGTTTAGATCCAACAAGAGAGCAATAAAAAAGGGGGGCCATGTTGTTTAGTTTAGTGACATTACGGTCGGTAGGTAGTTTAAGGACATTGCGGTCCATGGGTAGTTTAAGGACATTGCGGTCCAATGTTAGTTTTTAGACGTTGCGGTCAAGGTTAAGGACCTCATAGTCCGTGGATTTAAGGATTCCACAGTCCGTAATTAGTTTTAAGACATCCCGGTCAAGATTAAGAACCTCATAGTCCGTGGATTTAGGGACTCCACAGTCCGATGTTAGTTTTAAGACATCACGGTCAAGGTTAAGGACCTCATAGTCCGTGGATTTAGGGACTCCACAATCCGTTGTTAGTTTTAAGACATCACGGTCAAGGTTAAGGACATCATAGTCCATGAGTTTAAGGACCCCACAGTCCGTATCAATATGTGGTCATCGGGACCCGTCACCTCTTTGAAGACGTTGAGGAATTACAACGCCACGTATCAAAGGAGTGAAGAGATGTACCCTTAAACCGAGGTAGATTAAATAATCTTTGGCCCAATTTGGAACGAAGACCAATTAATTATATTATGAGCCCATTGGCTCAGTTGAATTTGAATTGAGGACTTATGACCAGCTTGGGCTAAGTCCAATCATGTTTAGGATATTGGCCCTCTGTTGGTCCATTAGAGGACAGGCTTTGCCTCTGGATATTTAGCCAATTGGGCTGAAATTAGTGTTAAACGCTAGCAACAGGGGGTTCAAATTATTGTTAAACACTAGGGCAAGTCAGTGTTAGACACTAGCAACAGGGATCTCAAATTAGTGTTAAACACTAAGATAATCAGTGCTAAACACTGGTGGCAGAGATTTTAATTTGGTGTCGAACACTAAGAAAATTAATGTTAAACTCTGTCAACAGAGATTTAATTTAGTGTTAAACACTAAGAGATTCAGTGTTAAACACTGCAAGAAAGCTCTTTAATTAGTGTTGAACACTAAGGCAAAACAGTGTTTAACACTGGATTCCGGGGTTCCAATTTAGTGTTAAACACAAAGGCAAGAGGGGTCACGTGGTAACACGTGAGGGCACCCACCCTTTATTTTATTCTGTCAAAAGCATCGAATACTTTGGAGTATCACGTGCTGTCACGTGATGGGCATCTTGGTGCTTGTATGTTAAAGCTTCTGCCAGGGGTCACGTGGGTCACGTGAGGCACTGCCTCAAAGGGCCTTTTCTGTGGATCTTTTCGGGGGTCACGTGGTAGCACGTGACCCTGCCTCTTTGTATGTGTTTTTTTTGGAAGATCTGTTAATCCCTTTAAGAATTAAATTCTTCGCAGGGTCGAACCCTAACAATAATTTTTTAAGGAATTAAATACCTATTTCCTTCTGAAGATTTATATTCTGGGATAGAGTTGACCTCTGAATTTTCTGTAGGAATTAAATTCCTCATATATGTAAAGAACTACATTCGATCATAGGGTTAAACCCTAATAACAGCTTTAAGGAATTAAGTTCCCACTCTCTTTTAGAGAATTATTCTGAGGAATGAGATTCTGTCATAGGGTGAAACCCTAATTTCTTCTTTCTTAAGGGAATTAAATTCCTGTTATTTTAACAGAACTAAGTTCTTAACTAGGGTTAAACCCTGATTCTGTTCATTCTGAAGGAATTAAATTCCCATAACATAGGGTCAAACCCTAATTTTATTTTAAAGGAATTAAATTCCTATAGTTCTGTGAGAATTAAATTCTCAAGCTTCCATTCCCTCTCTATGCTTTGGATCTGCATGGCAGGATCTCAACCCAATGAGAATTAAATTCTTAATTCAAGGGGAGATGTGCACTTTACAGATCCTCCACTAAAGAGAGAACTATGTTCTTCTGTTTAATATCAGAGTTAAACTCTGTTGAGAATTAAATTCTCTTTTAAGACCCTCCCTTTCTTACCTAAGCTTTTCTTTTGCAGAAGATCCAAATTCCTCCAAAGTATCAAGGCTCTCTTTTTTCTCTATGTATCGATCCCTCTGCATATATCCCTCTCTGTGTGTCTCTTGGCTCCTATTTATAGGAGAAGCAGCAGAATCAATTAGTTTTTGATGAATCTTTCATTGAGAGATTTGTATTCACCATTCGTTTGGACCTTTGGATTATTAGATGAATTTTATTCACCATTGGATTTTAAATCCAGAGATTTTCCTTTGTTATTTCGGTTAGATTTTAAGGGGAAATCTTTCCAAATTCAAGATTTTTCCATAGATAGGTGATATTTAATCACCTTTAAATTTTTTAATTCAATCGGTTCCAAATAATCATTTTCCTTTGGAAAGATTTAAGTGGTCTCTTCAGAATTTGATTCTGTTAAATAAATAGCCTTTGAAAGCTGGCCACGTGTGGCCACGTGACCCCTGGTCACGTGTGGGCACGTGACCCCCTTGGAACGAGTCCTCTTCTTCTTTTTGCGCTCTGCCTTCTGGCCGCTGCTTAGCCGTCACGTGCCACCACGTGACCCTCGTCTGGAGCCTTTTTCTTGATTAAATCGGAGAATGAGTCCGCTGCTTTTAAATGTCACGTGCCAACACGTGACCCCTGGCCACGTGTGAGCACGTGACCTCTTCTGAAGCCTTTTTCTTGATTTGATCAGGGAACTGATGTGCCTTTAAAGCCGCTTTTAAATGTCATGCGCCAACACGTGACTGCTGGTCACGTGTTAGCACGTGATGCCTCTTCTGTAGGCTTTCCTGATTTTAAATCAGGAAACAAAGTCGTCAAGACGGCTCCTCCTGCCAGAGGGTTGGTCTTTACAAGACCGACTGCTCCCACTCCCGCTCCCGCTCAAAAGTCTGTTTTTGACCGGTTGGACATGGTTTCTCAACGGACATCAGTCTTCAAGAGGCTGATGCCAGCAACAACCCCTCACCTGAACAGGGGGCAAGACAAAGCCATCCCTATTACCGAACCAACACCAACGGCTCGACATACTCGACATCGCCACTGGCACCGAGTAAGGAAGGCTGGGGGCAACTCCTCCTCTAGGCTAACTCCACTAGCTCCGACGGCGGAAGTTAATGCTGTTGTTCCAACCGGGAACAGCTTTGAGCTGCTGAATAAGGTGCGCAGGAATTCTCCTACCGCCGTGTTAAAAAGATCTCCTCCACCGGTGGAGGTTGTCCCAAAAATAAAGCCGGAACAGTCCCCTCAGCGGCTGTCTTCCAAAGTTTACAAAGTCTGGCGATGGGTCCGAGAGTCGGTGGTTGATCAAGACTATCCCCGCCGGCAGAAAAAGCTGAAGGTCCAACAGGAAGAAAACCGTCCTGTTAAGTCACAGAAAGCGACGGCTGCTTGGGTGCCCACTGCAACGGCCCCCTCAATTTCGACCACTCATAAGAAGAGAAGGCCAGAGAAGATCCCCATGCCTGCGACAAATGTCAAAGGCAGTGAGCCCAAACGCCCTAAGTCTGGGGGCATGTGGTACATACCGTCTATATGGCATCCGGAAAAGAGGATAGCCGTATCTCCACAGGTCATCGACCGCTTACGCGATCAGTGACTAAAGCCCATGAGCAGCAGCAGAAGCTTCAGGAGATGATGACTGCGATGACCGCGCTCACAGGACCGAAATCAAGCCCAGAGACATCCTCGGAGCAACTCCACGAGCAGGAAACTGATGCCGAGTTCCTTCGGAGAATACTTGAGAAGAAGGACAAAGAGGCCGCGGAACAAGTGGCCAATATAAAGCAAATGACCCTTCTATTCCAAGATATGGTGGGCATGATGATCAAGCCGGATCCCCCAGCCGAAAATCCTCCAGTAACAATTGAAGATGATAGAGGAGAAACATCAAATCCACCTCCGGCACTTTTAGCAGCCAGGGAGGAAATTATTTCCAAGTCTGCCCTGAATGACTATATTGCTCAGCAAATAAGAGTTCACCAGGAAAATGAAGCGGCCAGCCAAGTTGTCAAGACGGGACGACCCTATCCGGGCTGGTATGACCAAATAAGTTACCCGCCGGGATATATGATCCCTAAGTTCCATGTATAAAAAGGGACGGGGAATCCTCACCAGCATGTCGCCCAGTTCAGGGCTCTATGCGGTAACACCGGAGATGATGATAAACTGTTGCTTTGCCAATTCGTCGGCAGTTTATCGGAGACGGCATTTGAGAGGTACTTCGAACTTCCTAATGACTCTGTCAAAACATTTGCGGAGATGGAGCTGTTGTTTACACAAAGATTTGCAAGCGCTAGCGAGCACACCCCGATCACCGCATTGATCAACACCAGGGTAAGGCCAGACGAAACGGGGGTTCAATACGCAATACGGTGGCAAAATTTATTGTCGAAATGCGATCAGCGCATCGAAGAAGCGCCGGCAGTGGGCATGTTCGTGGGCACTCTTAACCCTCAAGCGACCATCTCGCAATTCATGCTGTTCTTCAAGCCAACTACTTTTCAGGCCTTGATCGACAAGCTAGCCTAAATGGATCAAATGAGTCATAGACCATCTCCTCCAAAGACGGACTCTCGAAATGAAAAAGGGAAAAGAAAAGCAACTTTCGTCGCCAATACTCATCAACAGCCGAGCAACTCAAAGCCGATTGTTCGCCAAAACAACATGCGTCCACGCCCATCCCTCGAGGAGAGACTATGACGTCCTTACTCGTTTCCCCAGGATAAAACGAGGAGACTGTTCAAGCTGGCAGTGCGCAACAGACTCATCGATCTGCCGAATCCAAAACGTCCGTTGTAGCCAGGCGATGTCAACAATCCTAATTACTGCCCTTACCACCAAACAGTAAGCCATCCAATCGAAAATTACTTCGTCTTCAAAAGCTGGATTGAGGACCAATACCAATAAGGCAAGTTCGCATTATCTGAAAACTGGAAGGTGAGCCCGCTACAACCTCATGCCCCTAAAAAGGTGGACATGCCATGGGCATCGTGCTCATTCATAGAGAAAGCCCCATGGACCGATGATCAGTCGAAAATACTGTATCTTTAACACGACAATTTCCCTAACATTTGCACTCATATAGAAATGTTCGGTATTCATATTGCACATATTACCAAATCATCTCTGAAATACCAGATTTCATGTATCAGACTTGAAAACCGGCACTTTTAAAGAAATTGTGTTTTTATCATGGCATCGCACCATTCTTGTATAGCGCAACTCTTGTCTTGAAGTCTGTGCAGGAAATTGCAGAAATCGAGCCTAAAGTGTGAAAACAGTGCTGATAAAAAATACGCCAACTCAAAGATATAAGATCTGGCAGTGATACAGAAGGCCAAATGAGATTTCACATATTGTATAAAGGCCCACCAGGAAGCCCAAGAGTACCATAAAAAATAAAGCACCAAGGCCACTAAAGGACCGCGGATCCGCGGCCCAAACCCCCTTGGCGTCGCGGATTCGCGGTGATATGAAGAGATCAAGGCGCCCAATTTTTTCACGTGCCTATTTGTAACGGCCAAAGCTTCCAGAAGACCCCAGAAGCTCCACGTGGCGCATCCAGAAGGCTCAGCTTAACAAACTATTTCTAGAAGGCTCTCTTAACAAACTTTTGGAAGGAAAATTCAAAATTCAAATCCTAGATCTAGGGTTTTGGAGTCTATAAAAAGGAGCCTAGATCTAGGGTTCAATTTGTTCAAGAATCACCACCATCTTCTACCCACAAGTTGAGTGACATAACTTGTGCCTCAAACCCTAACCCCAATTCCAATTCCAATTCAAAATCAAGATCCCGAGTGCAATTCAAGTAAGAGAGCCTTCAACCTTTAGAAGCGACGCCGGATTTCAACAGAGCAAGAGATCCAAGCCAATCCGCAACTCAAGGAGCCGAGCGAAGCCGAAATCGACGATCTAGTTCCTTCCTTTTGTAAATTCAAGAGAGTTGTAACGAAATTTGTCGATAAATAAAGGTGAATTTTCTATATTCTTGCTTATTTTTTAATTCAAGTATTATGATTAGATCTCAATTTGTGATTGTGTTTGTGATCATGATGTTTGAGTAAAGCTCCGCTCGTGTAGGAGTTGAGACGATCGATAGATGATGATTTAGACACTTTTACAATTCTTAAATCCTATAATGTTTGTAAATTCTAGTGAATCAAATGATTAATGACCTAGTTTCGAGATGATGCTTTCTTGATTGTGTTCACTCGAAACTAGGGAACAACTATTGATCATTTAATTAACTAGAAGCTTGAATGAGATTCATCGAAAGGACAAAGGATGAGTTGCGGAATCCCTAATTTCCTCGCATGATCCTTAACCCTCATTTGAATTTACATCGATCTAGTAACAATTCGTTAATGGATAAGAATGAGTAATCATTAGATCTCATCTATAGATCCGATCTACTCCTACGAGCCATACTTCTAATCTTGATTGTTGGTTGGAAATTATCACATATCTCAATTCTTGTTTTTCATGTTTCTTTTAGATCTAGATTTTTCTTATTCTTGATCTTCAATTACAAATCATGAATTATTTTCTTTTCTTTTCCTTAAATTTTCAACTCATCTAATTCGGAAATTGAACGGATCTCACTTTCCTTGTGGACGATCCGCACTTACTAACGCGCTACATCCGACACCGTTATTGATTGCGGTCAAAATATTTTTGGTTGTGATTTATATACAATTTTTCTAAACACATACACACCGGAAATTCATTCAATCAAATGGCGCCGTTGCCGGGGATCGTGTGCTAATTTGTTCATTTTTTGAAATTTGAGTTAAAAAGTTTATTCCATCAATATTTTTAGATCAAAACTCGCGAAAACCCTAAACGAGTTGTTGTGGTTTATTGCAAGGAAATCTGGAGCTTGCTGTGAAATTGGAAAAAGATTTGGAGAATTCCAGAGGACTCAAGGGCTGAACAGAAGCTCTCTGGAAAAATTTAGTGCAGGGATCACACTTTGCCACCGCGATTCCGCGGCATAAGGAGCTAATCGCGGCGGTTCCGCGGCCTCTTCAAGGTTTCACTGCACAAAAATCTCTCAGGTGCTTTCTAACTTTCTTATTTCCTTCCTCATCTGCTCCAATTAACAATTTGTTGCAGGCTTCTTTGCAAATATCGCAGCGCCGCAAAAAGCAAAATAAATTGTGCTTGTTTTTGATTTTGTGGTTGTTTGCATAATTAATACAGACATTAAGGGGCACGGTCAAATCCAGATTAGGTGGGGAGTTCATTACCCTTCCTAAGCCCCAAAAATCACAAACTTGCATCCGCATTACTCTCATTAACTAAAAAATATCTAGAGATGACTCTAAGGACCGTCGCACTCACTTAGGACAGAAGAAAGCCATGGGTAATTCATTACTTATCCGCGTTTCTTTTTGTGGTGTCTAAGGCAATTGGGTCGAAGGCTAGTGGTTACTTAATTAGGCCCACTACTTACGTAGTGGAGAACCTCCCACTTACCTGGCACTTACCTGGCCACAGGAGAGACAAAGAGGCAGTGGAGGATTTTATCCTGCGACTTGTCTTTTGGAAATTAGGAGCGGTCTAGAGTTTTGACCTTGGTGACCATAGATTTTAGGGTTGCTTGTTGCATTTGTTGTGATCGCATTATATTTTCAAAATCCGTATCATTTTTCAAAACAAACACCGCATTCATTCATTCCCCTAATTATAATTCACGCTGCCACTTGTACTAACCCATTTTAGTGCAAGATAGGCTGGACACAGGATTCTAGTGCCCGACTTGTCCGCGTCCCCTCAATCGACTCCGAAGTCGGTATTTCTCCATTTACCTCTCTTTTACCCACCACACTCACTCCGATGGATCCGTCTCCATCGAACCTCTTTACCGCTACTCTGCCGCCGTCCGTTGGTGCGCAGAATCCACCCCGCATCTCTCTCCAAGAGAGGTGCTATCCTTTGCGAGGTCCTCTCTCGACCTGCTTATCCATTCCACCAGCCAACGGGGATAACTTTGAGATTAAACCCCAGTACATCAACCTTCTACCCAAATTCCACGGTCTCGAGACTGAAGACGCATACGTTTTTATCACCAAATTTGAAAACGTATGCACAATGATGGGTACATCATAACTTTCTGTGGATGCCACACGTCTACGACTTCTTCCATTTACTTTGTGCGATACAGCCGAGAAGTGGCTGTATAACACCACCACACATTCCATCACAAATTAGGAAGAATTCGTTGCGGCATTCCTTAAGAAATTCTACCCTATGCAAAAGACAGCTCGAATCCGTAGCGAACTATATCAATTCACCCAGCTTCCGGCTGAACCATTCTCAAAATGCTTTGAACGATTTAAGGATCTTTTGGTTCAATGCCCACATCACGGCATCCCGAGATGGGACCTTTGCCGAATCATATATGAGGGCAGTAACCCTACCACTAAATAAAACCTTGAAAACATGTGTCAAGGCACCTTTATGACCAAGGATGATGGGGAAGCTTGGAAATTTTTAGAAGAGTTCGCTGAAAAGTCCTTACAGTGAGAGACTGGAACCCAGCCATCGAGTAGGGGTGGAGTACACCAAATAGACGTGTCCATAGGTGTTCGAGCTGAGATGGCAGCAATGCAAAAGAAGCTCGACGCTATGGAACACAAATTCTTAGCAGCCTCCCTAAACCCGATGTCGCTCCCCAAAAATGTATGTGGGTGCTGTTCTGATCCTTCTCACTTAACGGAAGAATGTCCATTAAACTCTCAGTTTCAAGTTCTCGAGCATACCAATGCCGCATTTCAAAGATCTAGAAACGACCCTTTTTCTTCCACATACAATCAGGGTTGGAGGAATCACCCGAATTTTGCCTGGAACCAATCCCAAAACACGGTTCCAACCCCGAGTCAATTCCAAAGGGTCCTTCCTCCACAACAGCAACCACTTCATCTCACCCAGCACCTCTACCAGTCATAAAATTTCCAAAACCAGGTCAACCTTCCTGCACCTTCTAATCCTATACAGTCGACCTGTTCTGACGAGTTCTCTCAATTCGCTCAAACCATGAAATCACTCCTGTCAAATTTCATGGATGTGTCGGCCGAGGTTAGGTTTTCCGTCGGTGAGATAAAGAAAAACTCAGCGTCCCAAGCTGAGAGTATCAGAACGATGGAAGCTGAGATTACACGACTCAAGGCCAAAATGAGTGCGAGAGAAAAAGGGAAACTTCCGTCTCAACCCCTACCGAATCCTGGGCATTACAATGTAAATGCCGTCACAACGTTGAGATCAGGAAGAGTGCTGGATAACCATGTTGGGGAAGAAGTTGATGATATTGAAAATCGTATCAACACCCCGGCTGAGACCTTGCCTCACACACACACACTTCTACGTCTGATTCTTATATGTCTACCCCCACTTCCTTCTCCTATGATGGACCCAGCGCTCATTGCTAAAGCACCTTACCCGAATCGGTTAAGGGCTAACAAATCGAGTCCACATATGGAGAAAATTATGGAAATGTTCAAACATGTTAACATCAACATCCCTCTCCTAGATGCTATTCAACAAGTCCCCGCTTATGCAAAAATTCTTAAGGACTTGTGCACTAGGAAGAGAAAGACTCAAGTGCCGAAGAAGGTCTTCATGTCTAATAACATTAGCACTGCTTTTATCCCTTAGCTACCAAAGAAACGTAAGGACCCCGGATGTCCTACGATATCGATTTCTATTGGGGGTAAAAACATCAACCGTGCTCTTTTAGACCTTGGTGCAAGTGTTAACCTACTTCCATACTCTGTCTATAAGCAGCTAGGGATTGGAGAGTTGAAACCTGCTCACTGCACTCTTCAAATGGCAGACCGTTCAATCACCAAATCTAGGGGTGAACTAGAGGATGTGTTGATAAAGGTCGGGGAATTTTTATTCCCTTTAGACTTCATTTTTCTCGATACACAACCTGTAGCGAACCCCCGAAGCAAAATTCCGGTGATTTTGGGTCGACCTTTCCTTGCCACTTCCAATGCTGTCATTAACTGTAGAAATGGTTCAATGAACTTATCATTTGGAAATATGACCATTGAACTAAACATCTATAAAATTGGAAGTCAGCCATCAGAACCCTCTGCTCATATCCTTGATGTGTGCTCTGTCCACGAGATTGCTCCCGAAAGTTGCGGAGTTGAGGAATTTTGCTTTACAGATCTCGACGACACTACCACATCACTGTTTGACCTGGCACATGATCTTAGTGAGGACACCATTTTCACGCTTGAGCCTGCCACTTCTGACTCATCACCATCCGAGTCTGTATCTTTTACAGGCTATGAGCTTCTTTGTGACTCCGAAAATCATTCGATGATCCCACCTTCTATTATTTCTCCGCCAGCATTAGATCTCAAAATTTTACCTTCTCATCTTTAATATACATATTTAGGTGAGAATGAATCTTTACCGGTTATCATTTCCGCTTCTCTAGTATCAGAGCAAGAGAATGCACTTTTATCGGTATTGAGATCTAATAAGGAGGCGTTTGGTTGGACCATGGCGGACATCAAAGAGATTAGTCCCTTGATTGTAGAACATCATATACATGTGATGGATGATACCAGACCAACCCGAGAACCACAAAGACGGTTGAACCCCGTCATGAAGGAAGCGGTGATGAAAGAGATCGTCAAATGCCTTGATAACGGTATCATATACCCAATCTCCGATAGCCAATGGGTGAGTCCAATACATGTCGTCCCTAAGAAATCTGGCATCACTGTTATTACCAATGAGGCAAATGAGTTGATTCAGACACGTGCCCAAACTGGGTGGCGTGTATGTATTGATTACCGAAAACTCAATGCCGCCACGAAGAAAGACCACTTTCCTCTACCTCTCATTGATCAGATGCTGGAACGCTTAGCTGGACGTGCGTATTATTGCTTTATGGATGGATACTCTGGCTATAATCAGGTCCCCATAGCCAAAAAGGATCAAGATAAAACCACTTTTACTTGTCCTTTTGGTACCTTTGCTTATAGACGCATGTCCTTTGGGTTATGCAATGCTCCCGCTACCTTTCAGCGGTGTATGATGGGGATATTCTCTGACATGGTAGAGAATTTCTTGGAGATTTTTATGGACGATTTCTCGATTTTTGGAGACTCTTTTTCCGACTGCCTAACGAATCTTGACGCAGTTCTTACTCGTTGCAAAGGGAAGAACTTAACCTTGAATTGGGAAAAATGCCACTTCATGGTCCAAGAGGGAATTGTGCTTGGATATATTATTTCACGGAAAGGCATTGAGGTTGAAAGAGCTAAGATAGATGTCATTCAAAATCTTTCTCATCCCAAAAGCGTCAAGGATATCCGATCATTTCTTGGCCATGCGGGTTTTTATAGGAGATTCATTAAGGATTTTAGCAAAATTACTAGACCCTTAACTCTTCTATTGGCCAAGGATACGACCTTCCACTTTGACTTGGATTATGAGGCAGCATTCGACTCACTCAAACACTCCCTCACTACAGCCCCCGTTCTATCATCTCCAAATTGGGACTACCCTTTTGAGCTGATGTGTGATGCATCTGATTTTGCAATAGGTGTAGTCTTAGGACAGCATATTGAAAAGATGCCACACGTGATCTATTATGCGAGTAAGACCCAGAATGATGCGCAAATCAATTATACAACTACTGAAAAAGAGCTTTTGGCGGTTGTATTTGCATTAGAAAAATTCAAGCCTTACTTGATTGGCTCACAAATAGTTGTGTACACTGACCATTCCGCCCTGAAACACCTTTTGGCAAAAAAGGATGCAAAAGGTAGGCTTATACGTTGGATCCTTCTATTACAAGAATTTGATCTTATTATCAAAGATAAGAAAGGATGTGAAAACGTCGTAGCCGACCATCTTTCACGCATCACTTCTTCCACTGTGACCCTGCCGATCAATGATTCTTTCCCTGATGAACAACTCTTGAACGTATCCGCTGAACCTTGGTTCAGGGATATTGTGAACTATTTTGCCACGGGACTGATACCCAGCGATTGGTCAAAACAGGACAAATATCGTTTTCTATCCCAAGTAAAACACTTTTACTGGGATGAACACTATCTGTTTAAATATTGTCCTGATCAGATCATTCGCCGGTGTGTCCCAAATGAGGAGTTCAAGAGTGTTCTATCTTTTTGTCATGATCAGGCCTGTGGGGGTCACTTCGGTCCTAAAAAGACGGTGGAGAAGGTTTTGCATTGCGGTTTTTATTAGCCGACCTTGTTCAAGGACGCTTTTGATCATTGCAAAACTTGTACACAATGTCAGTACACGGGTAGGATCTCCCGGAGAAATGAGATGCCTCAGCAACCCATTCTAGTGGTTGAAATTTTCGATGTTTGGGGCATTGACTTTATGGGTCCCTTTCCCAACTCCTTTGGGAATTTGTACATACTGCTGGCGGTTGATTACGTCTCAAAGTGGGTTGAAGCCATTCCATGTCGCACTAATGACAACAAGGTTGTCATTAAGTTCTTAAAAGAAAACATCTTTTCGTGATTTGGACACCCACGCGCTATCATTAGCGACAACGGGACACATTTCTGCAACAAGTCCTTCAAGACTCTGATGCGGAAATACGGAATCAACCACAGACTTTCCATACCCTATCATCCCCAAACGAGCGGGCAGGCTGAGATTTCGAATAGACAGATCAAACAAATCCTGGAGAAGACTGTTGCGAAGAATAGAAAAGATTGGTCGACCAAACTGACGGATGCTCTTTGGGCATTCCGAACTGCATTTAAAACCGACCTAGGGATATCTCCATATAGGTTAGTGTTTGGGAAGGCATGTCACTTACCTGTCGAGATAGAGCATAAAGCATTGTGAGCTATTAAGGAAATCAACTTTGACTTAAACCAAACCTGCAACTTTCGGAAGCTGCAATTGAATGAGCTAAGCGAACTCCGCGATGTAGCTTATGATAATGCTGTAGTCGTAAAGAATAGGACCAAGGTTTTTCATGATAAAAATATTTTGAGGAAAACATTTTCACCTGGTCAGCAAGTCCTTCTTTATGATTCACGACTACACCTTCACGCGGGTAAGCTTCGATCTCGGTGGAAGGGACCTTTTGTTCTGCGGTCTGTATTCCCGCACAGGGCAGTAGAGGTAGAAAATGTTAAAAACGACACATTTTTCAAAGTGAATGGACATAGACTAAAACCGTATTTTTCCACTGACCCCACGGAGGAGCTCCTGTTCTTACAGGAGCCAGTTTATCTTGATTAAAATTCCTCCGTCTCACCTCCATGTCCTGTATATTACTGCATCATTTTTTGAATGGAGGTGAGTGAAAAGAATAAGTTTGGGGGAGGATTTTCACTTGTATATTTTTCCCCCACAAATAAATTCCTCCCAAGCTTACAGGTTTCGTACATATAGCGGTTGGCAACAGTGAGGACACTGTTGAAAACAAGTTTGGGGGAGATTTGTGCTTAGTTTTGCATCATGTGCATATCATTTGCATAAGCACAAAAACATTTCTTTTAAAACCATAAAAATTCAAAAATTTTAAAAACTTATAAAAACATAAAAAAATTTAAAACCCATAAAAATTGTGTAAAAAGTTTTGGCTCATCATTTTTTTCAAAATGTATAAAAATTTAAAATTTTTCAAAACCTATAAAAATTTAAAATTTTTCAAAATATAAAAATATTTAATATTTAAGATAATAAAAGATTAGATAGTGAAAAATTATATCCATGAGATTAGAAAAATTTAAGAAAACTAAGAAAATTAGAAGTTTTCTTATACGAACTAGTAATAAGTAGTTATGAGCCGTTGTCCCAAGGGTTAGTAAGATGAAGGAAGTCACTAATCTGAGGATAAAAATAAGTTTTAAAAATAGTTTCTATTCTGGAAGCCTAACATTTTGAACGTTGATACCCTGCTATTCGCACTTATACACGTCTTGAAGCCCGGGATAGTAGAAGATACCTTGAAATGCTCTTGTCTTAAAGCCAAAAGTATGAAGGAAATAAAATAAAAGAAATGAATAAAAAAATAAAGTGGTGAGAAAAATGGACACTGGTTTTATTATCACCAAGGGCAATAAAAAATATATAGCGAGGGTGCCTCTTCACCTAGTGCCCTAAGGCCAACTGGTCTGGGAGTCACTGCTATGCCTTAGGTGGTGCAAGACGAGGAAAATACACCAAATAAGTAAGCACATGAGTAATCAGTCGGTTAGTACCTCAAGAAGTATTAACGGTCTCATGAAAGTGTGTGAGCAAATTCATTTAAATATTCATTAATCAAAAAGTACTGAGGCTGATGGGCAAGAGTATGATAGCTTGAATTGAATTCTCCGGGTATAGGGATGTCCTTTACACACACGCAGGGTGATATGATCGGTGTTTGGAAGAAAGATAGGAATGAAGAATAAGAAGATGTTTTATTGAGGGAGGACGTGATTTCTGACATCTTTTCATGACCATTAAGATAGGGCTCATGACAACCGAAAAGCTAGCTTAGTTGGAAACCCTAATGTTCAAGGCTTTCCTTTTACAATTCTTGTCTTTAAATGTAATATTCATGATCTTCCTTTTATTATTGGATTTTGTGGGTGCAATCCGCTGAAAACCCTCAAGAGACAACACTCCTCCTACTAGGGACACCTAGAGGTTTAAAGGCTTGTTGCACGTGCTCAGTGCAATCGTGTTGCCTACGAAAGTGTGCTTTTCTCTTTCTTTATTTTCTCCTTCTCTTTTTAATAAAACAGTTCGATCGAGACGATCGAAAATAAGTTTGGGGGAATTTGATCAGTCGAAAATACTGCATTTTTACCACGGCAATTTTCCTAACATTTGCGCTCATATAGAAGTGTTCGATATTCATATTGCACATATTACCAAATCATCTCCGAAATACCAGATTTCATATATTAGACTTGAAAACCGGCACTTTTAGGGAAATTATGTGTTTATCATGGCATCGCACCATTCTTGTATAGCGCAACTCTTGTCTTGAAGTCTGTGCAGGAAATTGCAGAAACCGAGCCTAAAGTGTGAAAACAGTGCTGATAAAAAATACGCCAACTCAAACATGTAAGATCTAGCAGTGATACAGAAGGCCAAATGAGATTTCACATATTGTATAAAGGCCCACCAGGAAGCCCAAGAGTTACCATAAAAAATAAAGCACCAAGGCCACTAAAGGACCGTGGATCCGCGGCCCAAACCCTATTAGCGCCGCGGATCCGCGGTGATGTGAAGAGATCAAGGCACCCAATTTTGTCACGTGCCTATTTGTAACAACCAAAGCTTCCAGAAGACCCCAGAAGCTCCACGTGGCGCATCCAGAAGGCTCGGCTTAACAAACTATTTCTAGAAGGCTCTTTTAACAAACTTTTGGAGGGAAAATTCAAAATTCAAATCCTAGATCTAGGGTTTTGGAGTCTATAAAAAGGAGCCTAGATCTAGGGTTCAATTTGTTCAAGAATCACCACCATCTTCTACCCACAAGTTGAGTGACACAACTTGTGCCTCAAACCCTAACCCCAATTCCAATTCTAATTCAAGGTCAAGATCCCGAGTGCAATTCAAGCAAAAGAGCCTTCAACCTTTAGAAGCGACGCCGGATTTCAACGGAGCAAGAGATCCAAGTCGATCCGCGACTCAAGGAGCCGAGCGAAGCCGAAATCAACGATCTAGTTCCTTCCTTTTGTAAATTCAAGAGAGACGAAATTTGTCGATAAATAAAGGCGAATTTTCTATATTCTTGCTTATCTTTTAATTCCAGTATTATGATTAGATCTCAATTTGTGATTGTGTTTGTGATCATGATATTTGAGTAAAGCTCCGCTCGTGTAGGAGTTGAGACGATCGATAGATGATGATGATTTAGACACTTTTACAATTCTTAAATCCTATAATGTTTGTAAATTCTAGTGAATCAAATGATTAATGACCTAGTTTCGAGATGATGCTTTCTTGATTGTGTTCACTCGAAACTAGGGAACAACTATTGATCATTTGATTAATTAGAAGCTAGAATTTGAATGAGATTCATCGAAAGGACAAAGGATGAGTTGCGGAATCCCTAATTTCCTCGCAAGATCCTTAACCCTCGATGAATTTGCATCGATCTAGTAACAATTCGTTAATGGATAAGAATGAGTAATCATTAGATCTCATCACATCTATAGATCCGATCTACTCCTACGAGCCATACTTCTAATCTTGATTGTTGGTTGGAAATTATCACACATCTCAATTCTTGTTTTTCATGTTTCTTTTAGATCTAGATTTTTCTTATTCTTGATCTTCAATTATAAATCATGAATTGTTTTCTTTTCTTTTCCTTAAATTTTCAACTCATCTAATTCGGAAATTGAACGGATCTCACTTTCTTTGTGGACTATCCGCACTTACTAACGCGTTACATCCGACACCGTTATTGATTGCGGTCAAAATATTTTTTGTTGTGATTTCAATACAATTTTTCTAAACACATACACACCGAAAATTCATTCAATCAACCGAAAAGTTCGTAAACTAGAAATTCGCCTAAAATACGGCAACAACGGACCGAAATGTCCTAAAACTAACGACGGACCGAAACGTCCTTAAACTAACCATGGACCGAAACGTCCTTAAACTAACGACGGACCGAAACGTCCTTAAAGTAACGATGGACCACTATGTCCTAAAACTAATTGTTGACCGAGACGTCGATAAACTACGATGGATTGCAGCGTCCCAAAGCTGATATGAAAAAAAAGAAAAATAAAAGAAAAAAGAAAAAAACGGTATGTCCATAAGCAAAAAGGGCACGGATGAAAACCCGAAAGGGCTCCGTGAGTAAAAACAGCAGGGCTATCGGCGAGTTTTGTGAAAACCCGAAAGGGCACAATCTCGTTAAAAGACACTTGCAAGGTCTTCTCGACTTTCTGAGGAGAAACCACCTGCGTGAGATCCTTACGACTCATAAGGGAGCAATATACTTAGAGTTCTCCACGATTCCTAAGGAGAAATTACACTTGCGAGATCCTCATGACTCGTAAGGAGAACCCTCTTTTGGGACCCTTACGGCTCAGAAGATTCAAAAGTCTTAAACTACAGGGATCTAAACCTGTTCTTAAGCAGTCCCCACAACCTCCGATACTGCCCTACAAACGGCTCAATGCTGACCCTTGTATACAATCCACGGGCGCGAATAAACATTTTCCTAACAAAATCCCATCCATGACTAGGGATATGTCTACACGGTGAACAGCCCTTGTAAGTCCTCTCGACTCATAAGGAGAAAACGCTCTTGTAAAATCCTTACGACTTATAGGAGAACACGCACTTTGGAGTCCTCACGACTCCTAAGGAGAGAACGCGCCTACGAGATCTTCACGACTTGTAGGGAGAAATACCTTTATGGGACCCTTACAGCTCATGAAGTCAAAAATCTTAGTCGACAGGATCTTAACCCTGATCACTAAGCCACCATTGTTCGACATCGACAGAGGCAAATAATGATTCACTCCTGGCAATATCCCAGTCGTAGCGGTGCTGATGCCGAAATCAGTGTCTAATTCCAGGCTGGCAGCAAGAAGCTAGCAAGCCACACATGCATACGAAATAGCCGAAATGATGGGGCAACTTGCCATAAAATCGGCAAGTAAAAATATATGCATGCAAAATAGCCGAAATGATTGGGAAACTCGCAATAAAAAGCAGCGAGTAAAAATAAAACAAATAGCCGAAATGATTGGGCACCACAAAAAATAGCCGAAATGATTGGGCAACTCGCAATAAAAAGCAGAGAGTAAAAATAAAATAAAAAGCCGAAATGATTGGGCACCGCGAAAAATAGCCAAAATGATTGGGTAATCGCGACCTTCGCGATATAAAGCTGAAATGATAGAGCATCACGGAAAGAAATAAAAAGAATAAAACTTTTGCCCTACAGGTGAGATCACATCGATCTCTATATACAATCCAGGGGCGTAAACAAAGAAGGAATCACGCATTCCCTCCTCAGGCTCCATCAGAAAGAGAGCCAAGTCCCGACGGTTACATCTGCATCCCAGAAGACCAACAACAGCGTTCCTCCTTATGCCAGCAAGACACGGAAGCGACACAACGAAACGGAGCCACGACATAATCCCCAGTTCCAAAATCTTAACGGCAATATCTACAGCCTAAAAATCAGCAACGGTGATCCTCTTCATTCCAACAGGACTCGGACGCAACATTACCAAACGGAGTGACGTCAAAATTCCAGCTCCACCTCAGCATTCGTCTCGCTACAGCAGACGCAATGTCAACAACGACGTTCCTTCGCAGTCCAACTGGATGCAGATGCAACGTCAACAAAAGACCCCATGGTCGAAACAAAGCGGAGTGATGGCAAAATCCCACCTCCACCTCAGCATTCGTCTCGCTACAGCAGACGCAATGTCAACAACGACGTTCCTTCGTAGTCCAACAGGATGCAGATGCAACGTCAACAAAAGACCCCATGGTCGAAACAAAGCGGAGTGATGGCAAAATCCTACCTCCACCTTAGCATTCGTCTCGATTCAACAGACGCAACATCACCAAACGGAGCCACGACAAAATCCCTAATTCCAAGCCTCGACGGTTCACTAGCAACCTAGAGACCATCCCGACGTTCGTCTCAAAACAGCAGACGCGATGTCACGCCAGCGTCCTTCCTCCAAACAGGATTCGGACACACCAAAGCAAACGAAGAAAAGGCCAAATTCTTAACTTTAGGGTCTTGACGGCAACTCATATAAAGCCTAAAAGACAATCGGAGATCATCCCGCACCAGCACGGAGTGGTCACCACTTCGACGTTCGTCTCGATACAGCAGACGAAATGTCACTACAGCATCCTTCCTCCAACAGGATTCGGACACGCCAAAGAAAATGAAGCAAAGGCTAAATTCCTAGCTTCAGGGTCTTGACGGCAACTCATATAAAGCCTGAAAGACAATCGGAGATCATCCCGCACCAGCACGGAGTGGTCACCACTTCGACGTTCGTCTCAATACAGCAGACGGGATGCCACTACAACGTTCTTCCTCCAGCAGAATTTAGACGTGATAATCAAACAACGGAGCCACGGGTCCAAACCTCGACGGTTCACTAGCAACTTAGAGACAACCGTGACATTCGTCTCGATACAGCAGACGCGATATCAACAAACGAAGCGAAGGCCAAATTTCTAGCTTCAGGGTCTTGACGGCAACTCATATAAAACCTGAAAGACTATCGGAGATCATCCCACACCAGCGTGGAATGGTTATGACTCATCGGGGCTCTCCAAAATGAGTCAACCTCAAGTAAAAAGCGGCATGGCAAAATTCCTAACGCTTGCTCTTCCGACGGTCAAACTGCCTAGGAAGATTGCTTGAAGACTTCTTGTCCAGCCGCCGAAGGGATCAGAGACACGACGGTCGCAAGGCTACTCGAACAGCAAGATTGCCTGTCGAGGGATACATCAGCGCGACGGTACGACGGGCAAAACTCTAGTACCACAAACCCTAACGGACCTCTGTCGTAAAGAGCAAAGGTTAACTGTAACGTTAGGACATTCTTGCGAGAACTCCTCGATTCATCTCAACCTCAGGGAGATCAGCATCCTTGACAAGAGCATCTTGATTCGCGTTGACCCGCAGAGAAATCAGTGTACGACGTCAGCAAAATGGAGCCATGGCAAAGTCCATGTTCCAAATCTCGACGGTTCTCAAACAGCTTGGAGATTATCTCAACATTCGTCTCATTACAACATAAAGTAAAACGGAACAGCGGCAACTCCCAGTTCCATGACTCGGCGGCGCACAAAAGACCGAGAGTCAAACCCCGACCCCGTGAAATGCGGATAAAGTCAACCCTTCCTGGCTACGTGGAACGCGGCTTATGTCAATCCTGACCCCGTGGGAAACGTCCAGAACGGAGCCTGATCCTCGCAGAACACGGTAGCGAACCCGTGGGAAGCATCCAGAGAAACCCCCTGACTCTGTGAAATGCGGATAATGACAACTTCATCCATCACTTGCGGGTCCTCACGACTCGTAAGGGAGCGAATTCTCTTACGAGATCCTTACGACTTTCAAGAGAAAACACACTTAGGAATCCTCACAATTCTTAAGGAGAAATTACACCTATGGGGTCCTCTCGACCGGTAAGGAGAAAATTCTTTATGAGACCCTCACGGCTCATAAAGTTGAAAAGTCTTAGGAGGCAGATCTTAACCCTGAATCCTAAGCCATCGTTGTCCTGCAAAGAGATCGAGATAGACTATCCATGAATCAAAATGAATACAAAGTATAATTCGTGAAAGAAACAGAAAAAAAATATACTCTTATTCAGAAGTATGTACAAAGAAAAAAAGATATATCTACAATTCTTCAAGTAGGCGGGCGATTCAACAGATTAGCCAGTTCATCCTTCTTTCGCTGGGCCTCGCCTTCATGGTTCAGTATCATCAAAAGACGGGCCTCCGCCTGAGCCTGCTGGGCCTGATATGAGGCAAGCCGACCTTCGAGTTTTTTCTCGGTAGCCTTGTGAGCCTCAACCCTTTCATGAGTGAACACTGCGGCTTTGTCGATGGCCACCACCTCCTTGATGGCCTCTTAAAGTACTCGCCAGAGTTCATACGCTTTGTTGGCTTTGGCTGTAAGGTTAGCTTGGAGCTCGTTCAGCGCCTTAGAACTAGCTCCCTCTCCGAGAATTTGCGGCCGAGCCTCTGTAGGGTTACTAGGCACTCTAACAAGGGTCAAGAAGGCATCAACCATGCCCGATTAAAATTTTAGCCGTGCCTAACAACCCTAAACAAGATGTTTGCTAGATAATTAGGGTTACACATGCTAGTAAATACCATTTATGACTAAGTGAATACGAAATACAACCTTTATAGATCGGTCATTCACTTCATTAGCTCCTTGTTGAAGTCCCTTCGCTGCGATCGTGGTTCTCCCGGACTCTTGCATGGCTTCACGAGGTTAAAGGAGCGTCCTTGCTTGAAGTCTTCGAGGCCGAAGATGATCTACGTTGAGGGGATGCCAACTCAAGCTTATACTTCACTAACTAGAGAATTAGTGAAGCAAACACCCTAAACTAAAGTGCTAGTCTGGTAGAGGATGGAGAAATAGGAAGTGGGTTCACTTTAGAATTTATTTTCTCACAATGTTTCTCACTTTGGATCAAACCTTAGAGAGCTTTTGAGCTCAAAGAAGAAGATGAAGAAATAATAAGATGAGGATAATGTTCAAGTGAGAAAGCTAACCATGGTGAGTGAGTATCATATACCAACTCATGTAGAGACATAACCATGGCTAATCCTAATGGTTGGGTTAACAAATATCCAAAGTAAAAACAAACTTAGTGGATTTAGTCAATGCATCCACAAACTTCCACAAGTTTCATGCATTTTTCTAATCTTCCACTAATTTTGTAATTACTTTAAATATTAAACCCAACATAATAAATAGCATGATGTAAGTCTCATACACCCATGAATGTTGTATCAACAACCATGATACAAAAAGAAAACACATTTTAATATATATCACATATATATTAAAGTTGTGCTCATATGAGAAAAATCCTTAAGTGAACAAATGTTAGTTAATGTAAATTAGTATATCATATATACAATTATACACTAAATTATTAAATCAACACTTGACTTAATAATCCGGTTATATCTCATATAACCGATTAACATCCAATGTATCGACTTATCGAATCAACACTTGATTCGATAACCCGGCTGTATCACATATAACCGACCGATACAATAAGTCACGAGAATAGAATACAGTATCACATACACGCATTATTCTCGGTCCTGCACATATCACATATGCGCTCCTATTTCGTTTTTCCTGAGCTAGTAAAACCTCTATGTAGGACTCTAAGGACTCGTCAATACACCGACAGTAGCTGATGATCACATCAAGCACCCACAAGCCGTCAGCTGTACTAGCTGGACGTAACGGCTACCCGGGTATTGAGCGATTAGAAGATCAGCAAGCAAGACCGCTCTAACTCCTGTAAAAGCCTAATGATAGCACTTCCCGTACAGTCCGGTCTCCTCGTCTGATATGTCGCATATCAAGTCTAGGTGTGGTAAACGTCAGACCCCAATAACTGATAAGTCGTGCCGATGTGAGGCTTATAACGGGTCAAGAAACTACTGGTAACACTTACCAGTAAATCTCTAAATCAGCCCTGGCCAGGGACTTCCCTGTTATGGCCAATCGAGCACAGCGCAACATCAACCCCCAATACCGGGAGAGACGAAACCACTCCTATCGCTCATTGCCTCCATGTGACTCGGGACTGTACCCAAAAACCACCGTTTTGCATGCCCTCTTGGACGTGGTAAGGTGGAAATCAAAGCACAGTGGGAATCACACAAGACTCTATGATGATCTCGGGTCTACAGACTAACCTGCACAAGTGTCATCAGAGAACTACCATCTGACGTGAGGTATAATACCATCTGGGAGTTCTCGGCGAGTCCGTCCAGTGTACCCAGTCTCCACTGAGCACCCGTATACCATCTCTGATGTCAAACACCAATGGATATGGGATCATCCATCGCCCATCTCATGGGTCGAGAAGCGTATACGCTAGTCTACTCTGGTATATCGATGCCCTGTCTCGATACACCTATGACTAGGAACATTAAAGGGTGTACTTATGGACTACTCTGTCCCCACTAGTATGATCTAGATCATAGTCCAGGTAGTCAAGTATACATCCTAAGAGCTTTACCAACATGTAGCTATAAGACAGTATCAAGAGATAAGTATACATGTTAAGATAAAGAGCAACCAGATAGCATACTATCATATCGAGCAAGAAATGTCCAAGCATCCAATATAATATACATCATCTGTATAATACTGGCCTCTAAGGCATACATACAACTAACAATCTCCCACTTGCACTAGGGCCAGCTGCTGTAGTATAGCATACCAAGCATCTCGAAGAGTCTCTCAAACTGTATCTAGTGAATGGCCTTCGTGAGTGGATCCACAGTGTTGTTCTTCGTGTCAACCTCCTGACCTCGATCTCCCAGTGATCAACTATCTTCCGGATCAGGTGATACCGCCTTAGAATATGCCTGGATCGCTGATGGGACCTGGGTTCCTTGGCCAAAGCCACCGCTCCATTGTTATCACAATACAAAGGTATTGGATGCTCAATGGATGGAACCACTCCAAGTTCAGTAATGAACTTCTTGATCCAGACACCCTCTTTGGCAGCATCCTTGGCAGCGATGTATTCAGCCTCCATCGTCGAGTCTGCGACGGTTTCCTGCTTGGAACTCTTCCAGCTAACCGCCCCTCCGTAAAGGGTAAAGACAAATCCCGAGTGTGACTTAGAGTCGTCCTTATCAATCTGGAAGCTCGAATCGGTAAAGGACTCCACTTGGAGTACTCCGTTACCATACACCAAGAGCATCTCTTTAGTCCTTCGCAAGTACTTAAGAATGCTCTTCACAGCTGTCCAATGATTCTCTCAAGGATCAACTTGATACCTACTCACTAAACTTTGTGAGTGTGCTACATCGGATCTGGTACATTGCATCGCGTACATGATAGAGCCTACAGCCGAAGCATAGGGTATCTCTTGCATGCGAGCTCTCTCCAAATCAGTCATGGGAGACATCTCTTTGGAGAGAGTGAGTGCAGAGATCGTGGGTAAGTTCCCACGCTTGGATTCTTCCATACTAAACCTCTTTAGTATGGTGTTAATGTACCTGGATTGGGACAATCCCAATATCCTTTTAGATCTATCTCTATAGATCATAATTCCCAGTATGCAGGAGGCATCACCTAGATCTTTCATTGAGAATCTTTGTGATAAGAAGAGCTTGACCGATTGCAGCATAGCAATGTCATTTCCTATCAAGAGTATGTCGTCCACGTACAATACGAGGAAGACAACCTTACTCTCTGCCACCTTCTTGTAGATACAAGGTTCATCTACGTTTTTGACGAAATCAAACTCTTTGATAACGACGTCAAAGCAGATGTTCCAACTCCGCGATGCTTGCTTTAATCCATAAATGGATTTAAGCAGCTTGCACACCTTCCCGCTGCTCCCACTATCTATGAAGCCCTCTGGCTGAGTCATGTACACGCACTCTTCTAAATCACCGTTTAGAAAGGCGGTCTTAACATCCATTTGCCAGATTTTGTAATCATGATATGCAGCGATGGCAAGCATGATCCGGATGGATTTAAGCATAGCTACTGGAGAAAAGGTCTCGTCATAGTCCACACCTGGTCTTTGACGAAAACCCTTTGCTACAAGTCTAGCTTTGAAAGTCTCCACTTTCCCATCTACACCATGTTTTTTCTTGAAGATCCACTTGCTCCCAATGGGTTTTACCCCTTCAGAAGCAACTTCCAAAGTCCATATTTTGTTGGTGTACATGGATTCCATCTCGGACCGCATTGCATCCAGCCATTTCACTGAGTCCCCACTCGTGATGGCCTGCTCGAAGCTAGTTGGGTCATCATCCTCCATGATGCAATCCTCGCCCCCACCATCCATGAGAAAACCGTAGTATCTCTCAGGTGGGTGAGGAACCCTACTAGATCGGCGGAGTGGACGGGGTTCATCAGGAACTACCGAATCCTCTGGTTCCACTAAATCTTCAGTTTGAGTTTGTGTAGCCGGAATTTCTTCCAGTTCTACCTCACTGCCTCTAATTTATTTTGTAAGAAATTCCTTTTCTAAAAAGGTGGCATGTCGAGAAACTAACACCTTTTGTTCCTCGCTATGGTAGAAAAGATATCCATATGAATGTTTGGGATATCCCACAAACTTACATAGAACTGACCGTGCCTCGAGTTTGTCCGGATTTTGCCTTTTGATATAGGCGGGACAACCCCATATCTTAACTCGTTTAAGACATGGTCTCTTCCCACTCCATATCTCATATGGTGTGGTAGGTAAAGATTTAGATGGAACTTGATTCAATAGGTATGTTGCTATCTCCAGCGCATACCCCCAGAAGGAAATAGGTAACTCAGCTGTGCTCATCATAGAGCGCACCATATCTAATAGGGTGCGGTTCCTCCGTTCCGATACACCGTTGTGCTGTGATGTATATGGAGGAGTTAGCTGAGAGAGAATCTCATTCTCTTTTAGGAAGTTCAGGAATTCATTGCTCAAGTATTCACCTCCTCGATCAGATCGAAGGATTTTAATACTTTCCCGGTTTGGTTCTCGACTTCTTGTTTATATTCTCTAAATTTCTCAAAAGCTTCTGATCTGTGTTTCATCAGGAACACATACCCGAATCTCGAGAGATCGTCAGTGAATGTAATGAAGTACGAAGAACCATCCCTGGCATGTGTAGACATGGGACCACATACATCACTATGTATCAGTCCCAAGAGTTCGGTAACTCTTTCTCCGTGACCCGTAAACGGAGTTTTGGTCATCTTTCCTTTGAGACATGACTGGCAAGGATCATAAGATGAAAATTCAAAAGAATTCAAATATCCATCCTTATGCAGCTTAGCTAGTCGTGTCGCATTGATGTGACCTAGTCTACAATGACACAAGAAGGATTCGTTCAATTCTGAACTCTTCCTCTTGTGTGTGTTTGTTATGCTCAGAACTGTTGATTGATTTAGAACATAAATGCCATTGCACAACGTGTCTGATCCAACCAACTTTTGGTTCAGAAAAATGTTCATAACATTATCCTGTAATACAAAATTATATCCCTCTTTACTCAACAAAGAAACCGATATAATGTTGCATATCAGGTTCGGCATGTAATAGCATTCGTTCAGAATCAATGTATTACCAGTTGGCAATACAAGGTGATATTCCCCGACGGTTTTAGCAGCAATAATTGCACCATTTCCAACCCTTATGTCTTTATCACCTTCTCCAAGTTCTCTACCTTTCCTAACCCCATGTAACTGATTACATATATGGGATCCTGACCAGGTATCTAATACCCAGGACATAGAGCAAATGGAGAAACAGTTCTCTGTAACGAACACACCTGAAGAAAATGCATCAGCATGTACTTTCTTCATTCGGGCGGCATGGGAATCCTGGTATTCCCCTATATCCTGTTCAGTCCTATAACTCTTATAAGAAAGAACGGAACCAATATTCCCCAGCACAGTATAACATGCGGGTTCGGTCAATACATCCATATTATTATCTTGATTAAGGCATGATATGGTCGCTACCTGGAGAGAGAGAGAAGAAAAACACTTTAGCGTATGCTCTTGCAAGATCAGATTGGTTATTATTTTATCTAATCAGGATGGCTCCTACTGTTTTTATCAAATCTTCCTTCAAACCCTAAAAGGAAAAACTAGCCGGGATTAATTACACCCTACAATTTCACCAATCTTTCAGCCAGGCTAGTGTCAGAACTTTGAGGGAGGTTCCACGTGCTTTCACACGGACCTAATTAAAGTAAATCTCGTTTTCCCAGAGACGTAACCCCAATGACACATTTTTAGACACCTACTTGATCGGCTAATTTTCCTGTGTAAAACTTTTCCAGGAGTAACAATTACTCGCAGTGGGTATCGGGATCCAACTATCTCATAGAAGGTATGCAATCTCATTGCAAATTTCAACACTTGAAATTCCCGATAATATTTTGCCCCTAACCCCTATGACCTTGACAAAGGCCAACAAATCATAGGATGCCAGTCAAGTTCAACCCGTCATTTCTTGATTGAATCAAACCCACCCGCACAACCATTGACAAAGGACAACAAGGTCGTACGACTACCCCAAAACAATCTGCATCATATGCATAAGCAGATAAGCACCATTTAGATACCGCACACTACGCCTTGATAAAGGCCACTAAACGCAGCACGAATACTAAACAGTTCTTATCTGAAATGATGGAGGGCTACGACAGGTTTTTCTGAAAACCTATTGCGTAATGAACTTGATATCATTGTAGAATCAAGTGAATTTTTAAATAGAATGATTTTGAGGCTTTCATTAGTTTTGCTAAAGATTTCACTCCCGGTGAAGGGATCTCGGCTCTTTCCTCTTAGAATAAGTTGCAGGACATATCATATATATCACTGTGCAAAGCAAAAACTCCAAAAGCAATCAAAAAAACAAACCGAGTGTTGTAGCATCTGCTAGTTTTGCTAAAGATGTCACTCCCGGTGAAGGGAACTCGGCTCTTTCCTCATCGAATAAGGTGCAGGATATATCATATATATCGCTATGCAAACCAAAAACTGTAGCTACCCTTTATGAAAAATTTGATTCTACAACATCTTTTAGGTTTCTTTTCTTTCATTAATCATAATAATGAAGTCCCATCATTTAAGTTACCTTGTAAACATGGAACTTGGGAATTGTGTAACCCGGCGGGTACTTGATTTGGTCGTACCAGCTTGGATATGGCCGCCCCGTTTTTACGACCTGGCCGGCGGCTTCAGTTGCATGATGAACCCGTATTTGCTGGGCTATGTACTCGTCCAAATCGGTTTTAGAGATTGTATCCTCATTAGCCGTTGACAAAGCCGACGGGGGATTTGATGTCTCTCCCCTATCGTCTCCGAGGACAATCGGGGGCTCTTCAGCCGGAGGATCTTGTTGTATCATCATCCCTATCATGTCTTGGAAGAGAAGGCCCATACGCTGTATGTTGGCTGCTTGTTCAGCAGCCTCTTTGTCCTTCTTCTCCAATATTCGGCGAAGGAATTCGGCGTCGGTTTCTTCCTCCTGGCGTTCATCCGAGAACGTTTATGGGTTTTCTTTTGGTCCGGTAAGTGCGGCCATAGCATTCATCATCTCTTGGAGCTTTTGTTGCTGCTCCTGCGCCTTGGTCACTGACCGTGTAAGCGGTCTATGGCCCGTAGACGCACGGCTGTCTTCCTTTCCTGACGCCATGTATACAGTATGGACCATCATGCCCCCAGGCTTAGGGCGTCTGGGCTTAGCACCTTTAGCTCTCATTGCAGGCTTGGGGATCTTCTCTGGCTTCCCCTTTATATGAGCAGTGGAAGTTGAAGGGGCCGTTGAGGTGGGCACCTAGACAGCTTTTCGTGGCTTAGCCTGGTGACTGACTTCCTGTTGGATTTTCAGCTTCTTGTGCTGGCGGGAGAAATTTGGATCGATCACCAAGTCTCAGGTCTGCCGCCAGACTTTATAGATTCGGGAGGACAGCCGTTGAGGAGATTGGGGCTGTTCTGGCTTCACTTCTATAACCCTTTTCAGTGGAGGGGGAGACCTCTTAGCACCGCGGTAGGAGAATTCCTACGCACCTTATTTAGCATCTCAAAGCTTTCCCAGTTAGAACAGCAGCATTAACTTCTGTCGCCGGGGCTGGAGGAGTTAGCCCAGAAGGGGAGTTGCCTCCGGCCTTTCTTACTCGACGCCAGTAACGACGTCGAGCGTGTCATGCTGATGGCATCGGCTCGGTGATGGCGATAGTCTCGTCTTGCCCCCAGTGCATGTGGAGGGTCACTGCTGGTGTCATCCTGTTAAAGACTGATGTCCTTTGGGTAGCAGGAGCGGGAGCTGGAACAGCCAATCTTGTAAAGACCGACTTTTTGGCGGGGGAAGCCGCCTTGACGACTTCAGGAGCAGGACTGGTTATTTTCTCAGAAGCAGCCTTCTCTAGGATCGCAGGCCCCATTGCAGTTTCACAGGAGCTCCGGCTTAGTCTGGAGAAGACCAAGGCGCTGGTGTTGGGCGACCCGTTGAGAGGGGCCGCAGCAGGGGTAAGCCGATCAAAAGCCGACTTCTTAGGAGCTTCCGTTGTCAGCACAGGAGTGGTGAAGCTTGTTGGCGGGAGCATGGTCCCGAAAAACAACCCGGTGGTGGCTCGAGCGACCTGTTCCACGGGCATTGTGAACAGCGAAGCAGCTTGGGGTCCGTAGGCTATACCTCCTGGCGAGGCAGAGCATTGGTTGCAGTTGCAGTTGCAGTCGGAGCATGTCGCACAAGTGGAAGCCATCGATTCTTTGCTTTCTGCAATAAGAAAGACGCCGAATATTAGTACCTTGAAACCCCAGGGCAACTATTAGCAAACCGTGTTTGGTTCGCGAACACGACACACGAAGTGTGGAGTGGAAAGAGGAAAAGGTCCCACCGGGCGTGCCAGAATCTGTTCCCCTCCGAATGGCGGCCAAGGCATGGACGTCTTGCCTGAGATTCGGGGCAGATGCCATTTGGTTTTATCCGTCCACCTCTCCGAAGATGCCAAGTTGATTTATGGCACCGTGTATCGGAGGTTTAGACGGATGCAACCGATGTAGCAGATTTTGTCAGATTCCCCCTCGCTTGAGGGGTTTTTGATTGTGGGGACGCTCTTCCCTGCAGGCGCAAGCCCCTACAGTTAATTACGCTACCGCGTCGCGGTAACAACTTTCTCCTTCTCCAGATTTTCACTTCATGTCGTGGGTGTTTGTTTTGTTTGTGGTTGCCCATGGATTGTATACGGAGACTAATTTATGTCGTCACCCGTAGGACGTGGATTAATCCAAATCCGTATTTTCTTAAATTTGGGGTTTGGGGTTTTGGTTTGAGGATACATTAGCCATATTTGAGGCTAAGATCGACTCAAACGTTTGTTAAGGATACGTTAGTCCAATTTGAGACTAAGATCAACTTAACAGGATCGTTTAGATCCGATAAAAGAGCGTTTGGGCTCTATTGTTCCCGTTTAGGGACATAGTGGTCCATTGAATTTGTGGCCGTCGGGACCCGTCACCTCTCTGACGACGTTGAAGGATTACAACGACAGATGTCAGAGGAGTTCAGAGATGTACCCTTGAACCAAAGTTGATTTGGGGGTTTATAGTCCAATTTGGGACTAAAGTCTGTTTGAAGGTTTAAGAATACGTTAGCCGTATTTGAGGCTAAGATCGACTTAAATGGGATCGTTTAGATCCGACAAAAGAGCATTTGGGCTCTATTGTTCCAGTTTAGGGACATGGTGGTCCATTGCCAGTTTAGGGACATGGTGGTCCATCATTCCCGTTTGGGGACAAATGTTAGTTTAAGAACGCATTAGTCCATGAGTTTAAGGACCCCAAAGTCCATATTAATGTGTAGTTGTCGGGACCCGTCACCTCTCTGACGACGTTGAAGGATTACAACGACAGATGTCAGAGGAGTTCGGAGATATACCCTTGAACCAATGAGTTGGTTGAAAGAGCAGATGTGCTCAGTTCAAGATGATTTGAGGACTTATGGCCAGTTTGGGCTAAGTCCAATTATGTTTGAAATATTGGCCGTTTAGGCCATTAGACATTTGTCTGGGTTCAGCCCCTCGTCATTCAGCAGTGTTAAACAGAGGTTTGGGGGCTCTAACAACATTTTGTCTTTGATTTCCTCAATTTTGATATTCATTTGGAGGAGGGATTTTTGCCTCTGGAAAATTAGCCAATTTGGCTAAAGGTAGTGTTAAACACTGGAGATAGAACTCTCAAATTAGTGTTAAACACTAAAAGACAATCAGTATTAAACACTGGAAACATAATCTTCAATTTAGTGTTAAACACTAGAAACAATCAGTGTTAAACACTGAAAATATAATCCCCAAATTAGTGTTAAACACTAAAGAAAGAGGGGTCACGTGTGGATACATGAGAGCGCCCAAAAGTGGGACCAGATCCCTTTTTATTTTGTTCTGCAATTAAGTGTTAAACACTTTTCATTTCCTGGCCATCACGTGTGGGCACGTGATGGGCATCCATCCATTGGATATTAAAGGGATTTGTTAGGGGTCACGTGGGGACACGTGAGGGCGCCCTAAATGTGGAGCCAGATCTCCTTTTGTTTTATCCTCAAATCTGCGAATAAGTGTTGAACACTTTTATCTTTATTTTAGAGCATCACGTGTCGGCACGTGGTGAGGATTTATGCATCGATAATTACAGCACTTGCCGAGGGGTCACGTCGGGACACGTGAGAGCGCCCAAATCTTCTTTTCTTCAGGGATCTTTTCAAGGGTCACGTGGGGGCACGTGACCCCTGTTCTTTTCATGAACAGAGAACTTTTAAGAATTGAATTCTCTGTAGGGTTAAACCCTAATTATGATTTTGGAGGAATTAAATTTCTATTGTGAAAGAATTAAATTCTTATTTAGGATAAAACCCTGATTTCATTTCGAAGGAATTAAATTCCCAGATCTGTAAAAGAATTAAATTCTTGATTAGGGTTAAACCCTAGTTTTGTTTTAAGAGAATTAAATTCTCAAAACTCAATTCCCCTTCTAAATTTAGGATCTGCATGGCAGGATCTCGACCCGATGAGAATTAAATTCTCAACTTATGGGGAGATGTGCTCTGTGCAGATCTTCAACCAGAAGAAGAACTAAGTTCTATTTTTGCAGAAGAGTTAAACTCTTAAATTTTGAGAATTAAATTCTCTTTTTAAAGTTTCGATTCCCTTTCTTTTCTCACCTAGGGTTTTCTTTGTTGAGAATTAAATTCTCCTTTCTTTTCTTCCCTCTTGAGAATTAAATTCTCCTCTCTCTGTTTTTCTCTCCAAAAGGTCCATCCTTCCTCTTCTCTCCTTGGCTCCTATTTATAGGAGAAGGAAGAAAATCAATTTGTTTAGCAAATCTCTCATTGAAAGATTTGATTTGATTTTATAATTAATATGATCCTTTAGATCATTCAGTGAATTTTATTCACCGTTGGATTTTAAATCCAAAAGATATTCTGTTTGTTATTTCGGTGAGATTTGGGGAAATCTTTTCTTGTCTAGGATTTTTTCATAAATTGGTGATATTTAATCACCCTTGAATTTTTAATCCAACGGTTCCCATAATCCTTTTCCATTTGGAAAGATTTAGAGAAATTTAGAATTTTAATTCTATTTCGAAAGATTTTAGAGAAATTTAGAATTTTAATTCTATTAAACTGTAAGGCTTTCAAAGCCTGCCACGTGCTGGCACGTGACCCTTGGTCACGTCCTTGGATTGTATACAGGGTGTGATGGAACATCACTTGTAGGGCATAAATTAAAACTTTTTTTTTATTTCTTTTTCCGCGATGCTCTATCATTTCAGCTTTTATATCGCGAAAGTCGCGATTGCCCTATCATTTCGGCTATTTTTCGCGGTGCCCAATCATTTCGGCTATTTATTTTATTTTTATTCGCTGCTTTTTATTGCGAGTTGCCCCATCATTTCGGCTATTTTTCATGCATACATTTTTACTTGCTGCTTTTTATTGCAAGTTGCCCCATCATTTCGACTATTTCGTATGCATGTGTGGCTTGCTGGCTTTTTGCCATAAATCTGAAAGTAGATATCAATTTCGGCATCAGCACCGCTACAACTGGGATGTTGCCAGGAGCGAATCATCATTTGCCTCTGTCGATGTTGAACAAAGGTGGCTTACCGAACAGGGTTAGGGTCCTGTCGACTAAGGCTTTTGATTTCATAAGCCGTAAGGGTCTCACAAAGGTATTTCTCCCTACAAGTCGTGAGGATCTTGTAGGTGTATTTTCTCCTTAGGGATCGTAAGGATTCCTAAGTGTATGTTCCTCTGTAAGTCGTAAGGATCCTACAAGAGGGCTTTCTCCTTATAAGTCGAGATATAAGGGTTGTTCACCATATGGACATATCTCTAGTCACGGGTGGGACTTTGCTGGGGAAATGTTTATTCGCGCCCGTGGATTGTATACAAGGGCTAGTATGAGCCGCTTGTAGGGCATTGTCGGAGGTTGTGGGGGATTTTGCTTAAGCACAGGTTTAGATCTCTCTGACTTAAGACTTTCAAATCTTATGAGCCGTGAGGGTCCCATGAGAGAGTTCTCCTTACGAGTCATGAGGATCTCGCAAGTGTATTTTCTCCTTAGGCATTATGGGGATCCCTAAGTGTGTTGCTCTCTTGTGAGTCGTAAGGATCTCACGCGGGTGGTTTCTCCTTACAAGGTTGTGAGGACCCAGCAAGTGTCCTTTAACGAGGTTGCTCCCTTTCGGGTTTTCACAAACACTCGCCGGCAGCCCTGCTGTTTTTACTCACGGAGCCCTTTCGGGTTTTCATCCGTGCCCTTCTTGCTTATGGACATACCGTTTTTTTTATTCATTTTATAATTATTATTTTTTTACGAGGTCGTGCCCTTTCGGGTTTTCACGAATACTCGCCGGTAGCCCTGCTGTTTTTACTCACGGAGCCCTTTCGGGTTTTCATCCGTGCCCTTCTTGCTTATGGACATACCATTTTTTTTATTATTATATTTTTTTTATTTTTTTTTATCTCGTCAGCCTAAGGATGCTGCGGTAGTAGTTTTAAGGACGTTTCGGTCCGTCGTTAGTTTAAGGACGTTTCGGTCCGTCGTGGAGAGGGTCGGCTACTACTTATAGAGCTTGAGCTTAGGAAGATAGCGAGCGGACATAGTCGTCGTCATATATCATTGACCTAGGCTGTGGCTCAGTAAGCGTAGTATTTCTTTAGGAAGCGGCCGTTTATCGGCCTGAAAGGCCTTTCACCGTGCATATCCATGAGTAGATAGGCTTTCACCATGCATATCCATGAGTAGATAGGCTCCACCCTGATAGACCTTGTTTATGATGTACGGGCCTTCGTAGTTCGGCTCGAATTTTCCTCGCTTGGCGCGATTGGGGATCATAGGCCTCTTGACCACTAGTATGAGTTCGCCTTGGCGGAATGTCCTCGGTCGGTTCAATCTTTCATATGAGCGCGTCATCTTTGCTTTATAAGCTTCCAGATTTTGTTGCGCTATGAGCCGGGTTTCATCGTGGGCATCGAGCTCCTCAAGACGAAGGCGAGCATTTTCTTCTTCCGTCAACTTGTGGTGGACTGCCACTCGTAGAGAAGGTAGCTCTATCTCGAGGGGGAGTACTGCTTCCGTACCGAATACCAATGCGTATGGCGTCGTGTTCGTGGCAGTCTTGAACGTAGTTCGATATGCCCAAAGAGCCTCTTGTAGTCTCTCGTGCCAGTCCTTCTTATTTCGGGACACCGTCTTTTTAATGATCTTTGTCAAGGTCTTATTGAAGGCCTCGGCCAGACCGTTTGCTCGTGGATTATAAACTGAGGAGTATCTCCAGTCTATATTATGCTGTTGCACGAAGTGGCTAATCTTATGGTTTCTGTAGGCTGGCCCGTTATCGGAGATAATCCGCCGTGGAGTTCCAAACCGATATATGACGTGCGTTTTGAAAAAGTGGAGGATATTCTCCGTCCTCACCTCCCTCAACGGTACTGCTTCCGCCCATTTGGAGAAGTAATCAGTCGTCGCCAGGATAAAACGATGTCCCCTAGACGATACCGGTTCGATGGGACCGACTATGTTAGTTCCCCACATTTCGAACGGCCAGCTGCCCACCGTTGGATGTAGTGGATTCGGATGTTGGTGGATGAAATCCCCATGGATTTGGCATGCGTGGCATTGCTTCGCATACTCGAGGCAGTCCTGGATCATCGTGGGCCAGTAGTAACCCATCCGTTTAATTTTTAACTTCATCTTCGGGCCTGCTTGATGAGAACCACAGATTCCGTCATGAACTTCCTGAACGACTCTTTCTGCTTCGTCGGGTCCTAAGCATCTCAACCACAGAGAGTCAAATGACCTCTTGTATAGAGTATCATTGACGAAAGCGAAAGACAGAGTTCGTTTCATGAGCTGATGTCTCGAGGACGCTTCTCCGAGCATTCGGTGGGACTTAAAGTAGTCTATGAAGACTTCCCTCCAGTCCTCAGCCTTCCCACGGTCTTTTATTTGTAGGGTCGTCTGCTCGGTTGCTCCCTTTTTTTCGGACGATTCCGGAGATATTTCTACTGGGGCGAGCACTCGACGGCTTTGTACCACGATTCTGACGTCATCGAGGTTCTCGTCAGCCAGTTCTTTAGCAAGTTTAGCTAACGCGTCCGCTTTGCTATTTTCCGCGCGTGGTATGCTTTCCAAAGTATAGGAGGGAATTTGGGTCAATAGTTGTTGCACCTTTTCGCCATACTTCACCAACTCCGGTTTACACGTTTGGTAGTCGCCGTTTACTTGACTAACGACCAGTTGAGAATCCCCGTATATGAGGAGGTTTTCAATTCCCATGTCAATGGCGATCTCGAGGCCTGTTATCAAAGCTTCGTATTCGGCTTCATTGTTCGTCCTCGGTTCTGTTAAGGAGAAAGCAAAGCGCATTATCCCTCCTTGTGGAGTTACGAAGATGAGGCCTACCCCCGATTTGATCATTGGGGTACTTTGTTTGCACTTCTTTACGGAGGACGCTCCATCGAAATAAAGTTCCCATCGGGTATCACCACCGTCGATCGCGTCAAATGCATGTTCGTCCGGAAAATCATAGTTTAGAGGTGAACCGGCAGGTACCGGGTGCTCAGCAAGGAAATCGGCGATGGCTTGGCCTTTCACTGCTTTAAGAGGCTGATAGGTTATTGAAAACTCCATCAAAAGCAAGGCCCATTTAGCAAGTCTCCCTGTCAATATGGCCTTTGACATTAGATATTTCAGGGGGTCCACCCTTGATATAAGACGGACTTCATGCGCCAATGCATAGTGCCTGAGTTTTGTTATCGCAAAGATTAACGCTAGGCAATGTTTTTCGATCGGGGAGTAATTGCTTTCTGCCCCCAGAAGAACTCGACTTAAGTACTAGAGTGCTCTTTCTTTCCCCTGGTCATTCTCTTGCGCCCATAAGGCGTCCAAGGAACCCTCAAGGGCTGTTGTATAAAGAATAAGGGGCTTTCCCTTGACTGGAGCAGCTAACACCAGCGGGTTCTGCAGGTACTTCTTGATTTCATCTAGCGTGCCCTGGCACTTTTGGTCCCAGACGAACGGGGTTCCCTTCTTCATCGGGTGACTGTAAGGACGGCACTTGCCTGACAGGTTGGCGATAAACCGCCGGATGTACGCGAGCTTCCCCTGGAGAGACCGCAGCTGTTTGAAAGTCCTTGGGGGTGGCATTTCCATGATCGCCTTGATCTTGGACGGATCTATTTTGATACCTCGGTGTCGGATGATGAATCCCAGGAATTTACCCGAGGAGACTCCGAACGTGCATTTGAGGGGATTCATCTTCAAATTATATTGCCAAAGGCGTTGAAATACGGTCTTCAGATGCTCTAAATGTTCTTCGTATGACATGCTTTTCACTACGAGGTCATCGATATAACACTCGACGATTTCATGTATGAGATCATCGAAGATCTTTATCATGGCCCTTTGATAGGTAGCACCGGCGTTCTTTAGACCGAAGGGCATGACTTTGTAGCAGAATATACCCAAAGGAGTCCGGAAAGCGGTGTGCTTCCGGTCGTCAGGATGCATCTTTATCTGATTGTACCCTGATGAACCATCCATAAAGGAGAAAACCTCATGAGTGGACGTATTGTCTATCATCAGTTCGGTGACCGGCACTGGGAAATCGTCCTTCGGGTAGGCTTTATTGAGATCTCGGAAGTCCACACATATGCGTACTGTCCCATTCTTCTTCATCACCGGGACGATGTTGGCGACCCAATCAGGATACTGTACCTCCTGGATAAACCCGGAATCGATTAGCTTCTTGACTTCAGCGTTAATGCTCATTTCAAGTTCGAGGCGCGTCCGTCTCGGCGCCTGTTTGACTGGCTTAATATCCGGTGATATTGCTAATTTATGTACCGCAATCTCTGGATCTAATCCTGACATTTCGGAATAGTTCTATGAGAAGCAGTCTCTATGCTGCATGAGCATGTCTTTTAGCGCCGCCACCCTTTCCTCAGATAGCAGCTCGCTGACGAATGTTGGTCGAGGATCGTCTTCCGATCCTAACTCAATCTTCTTGAGGTTATCTGCAGTCGTATGTATGCCATCTTCCAGTTCTTTCGGAGCTGGTGGAAATTCTGAGATGACCTCATCATTGCTGTTCTCTAAGCACCAGAGAAGGTCATCCATGTTCTCGGGCTCTTCCTTTAACATTGTAATCATGTGATAAGTGCGAATCCGCTTCCAAGACCGATGTGGATCTGGCTCTGCTCTTGCGGCTTTGGGTTCGTGCTTTTGTGGCGGCTTTACCCTCCAGCTGCTGGATAAAGCAAATCTGCCTTGCTGGTACTGGTCTTCGACCCAGTTCTTGAACGTGAAGCAGTCTTCGATAGGGTGTCCTACGGCTCGGTGATAAGAGCAATAGCCCGGATGAGAAATCTCGTTAACTTGCTCAGGGTGCTTAACTTCGGAAGTGCGATCATTTGATATTTTATAGCGAGATTGAGTATTCTCTTCGTCTTGTCTCGAGGGAAGGAATACGCTCGACTCATCTTCTTCATGAGGGACAAGTCCGGACCGCGCAATACCCGATCACATGACTCTCTAAACCTGCGTCGCTGTTGTCGACTCCTTTTTCCGCCTCTTGACTTATTTCTGCCTCTGCGTCGGGCTTTTTGTACAACGGGTTGACAGGGAGGAGTATCTTTGTCTTTTGCAGCCTGTTGAAACAGACGTTGCGTCCTGGCCTTCTCGTAGATGGCCATCTCGCGGTTATGATCTTCCCGAGCTTTTTGACCTGCTTTCCTGATAAGCTTGTCCATTCGTTTTTCAAATGACGGACTCGGCACTTCGCTCGTAGGACCCAGTTCTGACGAGGGGTTAGTATCTCTCGACAAGGCGTCCTTTTCCTCATCGAAGTTGTATATGGCGTAGCTACCGTGGACTCGGTCCCGTTTCCCGGATCTCACATATCCAAGCCCAAGTGTCTCCATTCTCCCGTTGGGCAATTTGCGCTGAGTTCCAGGGACTTCCCAAATCCTGTTGTAGAATCGAGCTTGCCGAATAGTCTGTTTTAAGGGTACCCCTTGGCGCTTTAATAGTCTTTTTAGTCCGTTTGCATAATATCTAGGCAAACGGATGGGTTGGACCCTGTCGAGTGTAGAATCCGCGCCATGCCAGATCTCTTTCTCTACTTTCGTCTCTGAGGATCGGTAGAATAGGATTACCTTCTCACCCTTTCGCCTGGGAGGGACGTAAAACGTCTGCAGGTCCTGTACATTGTAAGCTTGAAGTGTGTCGAGATCCTTGTAGTGTTCCTGCGGCACCATGGTGATTTGCAAACTCTGATCATCGCCAGGGGATGCTTGTATTGACGGCCGACTGGAGAACACGGCATTAACTTCATCTTCCGAGTCACTTCCGAAGATCAACATGGGGGTGGACGGTTCCGGGTTGTTGCGTCGGGACGGATCAGCGTAAACTATCTCTTCTTCCTCTTCGGTATCGCTCCCGAAAACAGGGATGGTGGCGGCGGCTTTGTTCTCCGGCTTGCGACACTTTTCTGTATCCTCGAAGTCTGGCAAAAAGTACTTCGTATCTTCGTACTTGCGGACTTCGTTCACAGAAAATGGGTTCAGCTCGCCTGTTATGGTATATTCGAAGCCATCCTTAAAGTACTTCATACACTGATGCTGTGTAGAAGGGATGATGTTGTACTCATGTAACCAAGGACGACCGAGCAAGGCGTTGTAGCAGGTCTTGGCGTCAATGACGTGAAACTTGATGTCCGTGATGAGCAGTCCGAAGTGTAATGTTAATATCACGGATCCGAGAGTCCGTGATGACTGGGAGTCGAAACTGGAGATGGTAATTTTGTCACCAGCGAGGTGTTGCACGCTCATGCAGATTTCTTTCAACACCCGAACATTACGGAGATTGACGGAGGATCCATTATCAACCAGGATTTTGCCTATCTTGATATCGTGGCAATATCCGGAGACGTATAGGGGACGGTTTTGGTCGCACGTCCCTAGAAGAAGGTCTTCGTCACCGAAAATGATGTCGGCCATGTGCACTTCTTCCAGTTCATCCTTCATCCTTTCTGTGGCGAGGAAGGCTTGGAATTGCTCGGGTTCTTGTAACGCCTTGATTAATGAATCTCGCGCTTCTTTTGACAATAGGAGGGCATCGAGAATGCTGAGCTGTGAAGGTAGCTTTCTTAGGTGTGCTAGGATGTTGTAGTCCACCTTACCCTTCCTGGGAGGATCTTTGGCAACCAACTCTTTCGTGTCTTGGTCATCTAAGATGATATCCTCAGTGACCTTTTCCTTTCCCTTATCTTTTCTATTTGTGGGTCCGAGATTCTTTTCCGGGAGCGTGCGATTGCGCAGCTGAATGTTTTCGCAGGCCTCCGTTTCTTCCTCCTTCCCTAAGACGGACACTTTAAAGAGAGGGCCCAAAGCCATTTCGTCATCAGAGTCGCTCCCAAAGGTGAGAACTTGTGATCCTCCGGCGTCAACCATGTAACAGTTACTGGTAGTTCTTTTGTGTCCTTCGGCCGTACTTCTTCGTTCCCGACGAGCCTTGCGTTTCAGGCGCTTAAAATGTTGCCGGTGAGCAACATATCCCTGCCACCATACCCTGAAAGCGTCGCACTCCTCCGTAGGGTGCGAAATTTTCCGATGATATGAACAATAATTAGGGTGCCTCTCCGCCCCGTCGAGCGTGTTTTCTTCCGAGGGAGGTAGTTTCACTCCCATTAACATGGCTTTGGCAAACCTTTTCCTCATTTTGAACACGTTTTTATTCGCATCGGATATCTTTTGATCTGGCGGGAGTGCTTCGACTCTTTCGTTCAGTCACCTGCGCTTGGCTCCTTCTAATGCGGCCATCTCACGCTCCTGATCGGCTTTACTCTTCATACGAATCTCGTCTAGAAAGGCGTCGATCATTTTATCTGTTGGCCATACAAGTTCTGGCTCAGGCTGTGCCCCCAGTTTCTCAGTGCCAAGAGTTTTCTCATCTTCCGAGTGGGAAATCATATGACAACTTGCCACATATCCCTCGGATTCATCTGACGAGCTCTCTCCCTCATCTTCCCCCTGAAAGACGTGGTTGAAGAACTCTTGCAGTATGACGGGAGTCCGCGCCTTTTGATCGTACTCCTCCAGCGCATCAATCTGTTTCTGCAAATCCGTGTGCTTGTCTCCAGGCTTCAGGGGCTTCTTGGATTTCTTCTTCTTTTTCTTCGAATCTTTTGACTGTTGGGTGTGAGTACTTAGGCCCTCACCATCGATTCTTGTAGTTAGACGCGGCTTCAGCATCCCTTCGATAATTTGAGATTCAAGCGGGTTCTTCCATTCGACCGCTTGGCACGCATGAAGATCACTCAGCATCCTTTTGGTTTTAGCTGATAGCACGACCTCCCACGGAGCTTCTTCAATAAAGGAACAGGTTGCCCCCGGTGTATCTGCTTTCTTAGGAGCATGCGGCTGTGGCGGGTTCACCTTCCATTTTTCGGACAGCGCAAACTTTCCCTGGAGGTATTGATCTTCAATCCATCCTTTGAAAACGAAGCAATCCTCAATCGGATGGCTTACCGTTTGATGGTAAGGGCAATAATTGGGGTTATTGACCTCAGTGGGTTATGGCGGTCGCCTCGGATTTGGTAAGTTTATAAGCCTGTTGCGTGCTGCCAGCTCGAACAACCGTTTTGTCTTGTCCCGTGGGAACGAGTAGGGATGCTTCATCTTCTCATTATAATACCGCCATCTTTCTTCCAGCTGATCTGCCAGCTTTGAGGCACTGGTTTGCTGTTGAGCGTTTGCGACGAAGGTTGCCTTCCAATTACCCTTGTCATTCCGGGGTTCTGGCTTTGGGGGAGACGGCCTGTAACCCATCTGGTCCATCTGGGCCAACTTGTCGATCAAAGCCTGAAACGTGGTCGGCTTAAAGAACATCATGAACTGGGAGATAGTTGCATGAGGGTCTAGAGTTCCCACAAACATTCCCACCGCAGGAGCTTCTTCTATACGCTGCTCGCATTTTGACCATAAATTACGCCACCGTATAGCATATTGGACCCATGTTTCGCCCGGCTTTACCCTGGCGTTGATCAATGCCGTTATCGGGGTACGCTCGCTGGCACTCGCGAAGCGTTGGGTAAACAACAATTCCATCTCTGCGAAGGTCTTGATAAAGTCGTTCGGGAGCTCAGAGTACCACTCGAATGCCGTATCTGATAAACTTCCAACAAACTGGCGAAGCAAAAGCTTTTCATCACCGCCGGTGTTGCCGCAGAGTGCCCTGAACTGGGCAACATGCTGGTGAGGATTGCCCGTTCCCTTGTAAACATGGAACTTGGGAATTGTGTAACCCGGCGGGTACTTGATTTGGTCGTACCTGCTTGGATATGGCCGCCCCGTTTTTACGACCTGGCCGGCTGCTTCAGTCGTATGATGAACCCGTATTTGCTGGGCTATGTACTCGTCCAAATCGGTTTTAGAGATTGTATCCTCTTTAGCCGTTGACAAAGGCGGCGGGGGATTTGATGTCTCTCCCCTATCGTCTCCGAGGAAAATCGGGGGCTCTTCAGCCGGAGGATCTTGTTGTATCATCATTCCTATCATGTCTTGAAAGAGAAGGCCCATACGCTGTATGTTGGCTGCTTGTTCAGCAGCCTCTTTGTCCTTCTTCTCCAATATTCGGCGAAGGAATTCGGCGTCGGTTTCTTCCTCCTGGCGTTCATCCGAGGACGTTTATGGGTTTTGTTTTGGTCCGGTAAGTGCGGCCATAGCATTCATCATCTCTTGGAGCTTTTGTTGCTGCTCCTGCGCCTTGGTCACTGACCGTGCAAGCGGTCTATGGCCCGTAGACGCACGGCTGTCTTCCTTTCCTGACGCCATGTATACAGTATGGACCATCATGCCCCCAGACTTAGCGCGTCTGGGCTTAGCACCTTTAGCTCTCATTGCAGGCTTGGGGATCTTCTCTGGCTTCCCCTTTTTATGAGCAGTGGAAGTTGAAGGGGCCGTTGAGGTGGGCACCCAGACAGCATTTCGTGGCTTATCCTGGTGACTGACTTCCTGTTGGATTTTCAGCTTCTTGTGCTGGCGGGAGAAATTTGGATCGATCACCGAGTCTCGGGTCTGCCGCCAGACTTTATAGATTCGGGAGGACAGCCGTTGAGGAGATTAGGGCTGTTCTGGCTTCACTTCTATAACCCTTTTCAGCGGACGGGGAGACCTCTTTAGCACCGCGGTAGGAGAATTCCTACGCACCTTATTTAGCATCTCAAAGCTGTTCCTGGTTAGAACAGCAGCATTAACTTCTGTCGCCGGGGCTGGAGGAGTTAGCCCAGAAGGGGAGTTGCCTCCGGCCTTTCTCACTCGGCGCCAGTAACGACGTCGAGCGTGTCGTGCTGATGGCATCGGCTCGGTGATGGCGATAGTCTCGTCTTGCCCCCTGTGCATGTGGGGGGTTACTGCTGGTATCAGCCTGTTAAAGACTGATGTCCTTTGGGTAGCAGGAGCGGGAGCTGGAACAGTCAATCTTGTAAAGACCGACTTTTTGGCAAGGGAAGCCGCCTTGACGACTTCAGGAGCAGGTCTGGTTATTTTCTCAGGAGCAGCCTTCTCTAGGATCGCAGGCCCCATTACGGTTTCACAGGAGCTACGGCTTAGTCTGGAGAAGACCAAGGCGTTGGTGTTGGGCGACCCGTTGAGAGGGGCCGCAGCAGGGGTAAGCCGATCAAAGGCCGACTTCTTAGGAGCTTCCGTTGTCAGCACAGGAGTGGTGAAGCTTGTTGGCAGGAGCATGGTCCCGAAAAACAACCCGGTGGTGGCTCGAGCGACCTGTTCCACGGGCATTATGAACAGCGAAGCAGCTTGGGGTCCGTAGGCTATACCTCCTGGCGAGGCAGAGCATTGGTTGCAGTTGCAGTCGGAGCATGCCGCACAAGTGGAAGCCATCGATTCTTTGCTTTCTGCAATAAGAAAGACGCCGAATCTTAGTACCTTGAAACCCCAGGGCAACTATTAGCAAACCGTGTTTGGTTCGCGAACACGACACACGAAGTGTGGAGTGGAAAGAGGAAAAGGTCCCACCGGGCGTGCCAGAATCTGTTCCCCTCCGAATGGCGGCCAAGACATGGACGTCTTGCCTGAGATTCGGGGCAGATGCTATTTGGTTTTATCCGTCCACCTCTCCGAAGATGCCAAGTTGATTTATGGCACCGTCTATCGGAGGTTTAGACGGATGCGACCGATGTACCAGACTTCGTCAGATTCCCCCTCGCTTGAGTGGTTTTTGATTGTGGGGACGCTCTTCCCTGCAGGCGCAAGCCCCTGCAGTTAATTACGCTACCGCGTCGCGGTAACAACTTTCTCCTTCTCCAGAATTTCAGTTCGTGTCGTGGGTGTTTGTTTTGTTTGTGGTTGCCCGTGGATTGTATAAGGAGACTAATTTATGTCGTCACCCGTAGGACGTGGATTAATCCAAATCCGTATTTTCTTAGATTTGGGGTTTGGGGTTTTGGTTTGAGGATACATTAGCCATATTTGAGGCTAAGATCGACTCAAACGTTTGTTAAGGATACGTTAGTCCAGTTTGAGACTAAGATCAACTTAACAGGATCGTTTAAATCCGACAAAAGAGCGTTTGGGCTCTATTGTTCCCGTTTAGGGACATAGTGGTCCATTGAATTTGTGGTCGTCGGTACCCGTCACCTCTCTGACGACGTTGAAGGATTACAATGACAGATGTCAGAGGAGTTCAGAGATGTACCCTTGAACCAAAGTTGATTTAGGGGTTTATAGTCCAATTTGGGACTAAAGTCTGTTTGAAGGTTTAAGGATACGTTAGCCGTATTTGAGGCTAAGATCGACTTAAATGGGAACGTTTAGATCCGACAAAAGAGCATTTGGGCTCTATTGTTCCAGTTTAGGGACATGGTGGTCCATTTCCAGTTTAGGGACATGGTGGTCCATTGCCAGTTTAGGGACATGGTGGTCCATCATTCCCGTTTGGGGACAAATGTTAGTTTAAGAACGCATTAGTCCATGAGTTTAAAGACACCACAGTCCGTATTAATGTGTAGTTGTCGGGACCCGTCACCTCTCTGACGACGTTGAAGGATTACAACGACAGATGTCAGAGGAGTTCGGAGATGTACCCTTGAACCAATGAGTTGGTTGAAAGAGCAGATGTGCTCAGTTCAAGATGATTTGAGGACTTATGGCCAGTTTGGGCTAAGCCCAATTATGTTTGAAATATTGGCCGTTTGGGCCATTAGACATTTGTCTGGGTTCAGCCCCTCTTCATTCAGCAGTGTTAAACAGAGGTTTGGGGCCTCTGACAACATTTTGTCTTTAATTTCCTCAATTTTGAGATTCATTTGGAGGAGGGATTTTTGTCTCTGGAAAATTAGCCAATTTGGCTAAAGGTAGTGTTAAACACTGGAGATAGAACTCTCAAATTAGTGTTAAACACTAAAAGACAATCAGTATTAAACACTGGAAACATAATCTTCAATTTAGTGTTAAACACTAGAAACAATCAGTGTTAAACACTGGAAATATAATCCCCAAATTAGTGTTAAACACTAAAGAAAGAGGGGTCACGTGTGGACACATGAGAGCGCCCAAAAGTGGGACCAGATCCCTTTTATTTTGTTCTGCAATTATGTGTTAAACACTTTTCATTTCCTGGCCATCACGTGTGGGCACGTGATGGGCATCCATCCATTGGATATTAAAGGGATTTGTTAGGGGTCACGTGGGGACACGTGAGGGCGCCCTAAATGTGGAGCCAGATCTCCTTTTGATTTATCCTCAAATCTGCGAATAAGTGTTGAACACTTTTATCTTTATTTTAGAGCAACACGTGTCGGCACGTGTTGGGGATTTATGCATCGATAATTACAGCACTTGCCGAGGGGTCACGTCGGGACACGTGAGAGTGCCCAAAGCTTCTTTTCTTCAGGGATCTTTTCAAGGGTCACGTGGGGGCACGTGACCCTAGTTCTTTTCATGAACAGAGAACTTTTAAGAATTGAATTCTCTGTAGGGTTAAACCCTAATTATGATTTTGGAGGATTTAAATTCCTATTGTGAAAGAATTAAATTCTTATTTAGGATAAAACCCTGATTTCTTTTCAAAGGAATTAAATTCCCAGATCTGTAAAAGAATTAAATTCTTGATTAGGGTTAAACCCTAGTTTTGTTTTAGGAGAATTAAATTCTCAAAACTCAATTCCCCTTCTAAGTTTAGGATCTGCGTGGCAGGATCTCGACCCGATGAGAATTAAATTCTCAACTTATGAGGAGATGTGCTCTGTGCAGATCTTCAACCAGAAGAAGAACTAAGTTCTTTTTTTGCAGAAGAGTTAAACTCTTAAATTTTGAGAATTAAATTCTCTTTTTAAAGTTTCGATTCCCTTTCTTTTCTCACCTAGGGTTTTCTTTGTTGAGAATTAAATTCTCCTTTCTTTTCTTCCCTCTTGAGAATTAAATTCTCCTCTCTCTGTTTTTCTCTCCAAAAGGTCCATCCCTCCTCTTCTCTCCTTGGCTCCTATTTATAGGAGAAGGAAGAGATTCAATTTGTTTAGCAAATCTCTCATTGAAAGATTTGATTTGATTTTATAATTAATATGATCCTTTAGATCATTCAGTGAATTTTATTCACCGTTGGATTTTAAATCCAAAAGATATTCTGTTTGTTATTTCGGTGAGATTTGGGGAAATCTTTCCTTGTCTAGGATTTTTTCATAAATTGGTGATATTTAATCACCCTTGAATTTTTAATCCAACGGTTCCCATAATCCTTTTCCATTTGGAAAGATTTAGAGAAATTTAGAATTTTAATTCTATTTCGAAAGATTTTAGAGAAATTTAGAATTTTAATTCTATTAAACTGTAAGGCTTTCAAAGCCTGTCACGTGCTGGCACGTGACCCTTGGTCACGTGTGAGCACGTGACCCCCAAATTGGTTCCTTTAACAGCCGCTTGTTTATATTGTTGTTTTAACCATCACGTGTCAAAACGTGACCATTGGTCACGTGTAAGCACGTGATAGCTCATTGAGGTAACTTCTGATTTTTAATCAGGGAACAGATTTTAGAATTTAATTCTATTCATTATTTTAGAGGCCTTATGTCACGACCCGAAATATGGAACATGACCGGCACTTAGACTACGAACGTCCCGAGGCGTACGTACTCTAACTAAGCCGAACCCAGAAATCCGAACCCAGAAAAGTAGTAGAGAGTAGGAAGAACCATATCCAAACAACCCGTATGCAACATAATATACAACGCCTAAAGACGAGGATCACAACAGAAAAGGAAACTCCAACCAGCAAGAAACCCATGGAAATATATTGCGCGACTCTAAGGTCGAAAGAATATACATCACTGGTCTCTATCTCAATAAATACAAGTTTGGTTGATGGAACTTCTAGATACAACTGAAATATAATATGCAATGTATAATAATGGGTATGATACGAATAAACCCACCTACTAGGAAATCACCCGAAGGAACAGCGCCCGCAAAGCCGTAATGAAACCCGTACGGCAACACCTGCAAGAAACTGGGGCACAACGGGGGTGAGTTGCCAACTCGTGAGTAGAAAAAGATCTACGAACAGAAAATCGCATGTATGACGCAATCCTAGGTCATACGATCATAATATATAATCCTCAAATATATAACCAGCAATCTCTAACCATGGCTAGTGTAAATATCTAATCCAAGTGTAAACCCATGTGTCCATGTCAATGCCTCAGGTAACAATGAATCATATGAATAATGTATGAATGCATGAAACAAAATGCATGTACTGAAGAAAACTGCTTTCATAAATTTATGAGATTTCTGTATTTTAAAATGAGGTATCATAATGAAATCAGCATAAAACAGTGCCTAGCATCGGCACAAAACATAAATCTCGATATCTCGATATCTCTGTATCACAATCTCTGTATCTCAATACCTCAAATCTCAATGTCTTAATCATAAAATCCAGGGCGCCGTCTGTCCAGATCGGCCCCTACCATCCATCTCATGACTACGACGGTATCCTCCGGATATCCGACGTGTCGGGTAATATCACCGGTCGGTCGTGCTCCCCTGCCAGGCTCAACGCCATCATCTGCGATCCTCTTGCCCCGGGGTACCGCACCGGGCCCACCATGTACCCGAAACGGTTCCTCCACTCCTCGAATCGGGTCTCGAAATCCATCAGCAAACTCATGGTGGACGACTCATACATCATGGGAAAACCGCACTTTTTATTTAAAAAGAGAGAAAACAGTTTATGTAAGTTTGCGGTTTTCCCCCAAATCCAGAAAATCTCATGGAAACCCGAATCCAAATCATCAATAGCATGTGAAATCATAAATATAAGCATGAGAATCCATGAATGCAGTATATAATGAATAACAGTATGCATGAAGTGACAAGTAATAACTACAACGTCAAGCTGGTATATATGGCAAGTACACTAATATCATGTCACTGCTAGCTATCAAGCTAAATCAAGCAATAATATTCTCTAAGTGTGCGTGACATGGAAATTACCGATGAAGATGTGTGTGCGCCGGCAAATAAGTGTACGTGGTACATATACATCATCGGTAATGGTGCTGGTGCCCTAACAGCATGATATCATTAATGGAATATGAATCACAAAAAGTATGCGAATGCAGAGTAACAACAATAATATGCAGGAGCTGAATGCTAAACACAAAGATAGCTAAACTACATCTAATGTCATGAGAGTCCTATAGCTACACCAACTATAAGGCTGAGCTAATAGGCTAACTGCAGGTAAGGTAAACCGCCTAATCTCTGAGTCGATACATATATATATATACATATAGTCGGTGATCCCGCCTCGATAATATCACATCCGATAACATATCTCTATAATCAGTTATTCCCAAATCAAGTAGGCGGATCAAACATCAAAATAAAGCTCGTACGTGCCAAATCTGGGTACGGGTCAATATCACATTCGTCCTATCATTCATCAAGTATTCTCTTTATCAAATATCATAATCCGGGTACTGACCTACGTCTAGTACAATGCTAAAATCATCACTATAATCATAATCTGACTACTGATCGACAGTCTCTAGCAAATCGATATCATCCTCAAATATCGTCACAAAAGAGTGTACATCACCGAATGCGGTCTATCATAATTATCTTGTCATATTATATCATATCATATCACGTATCATAATCACCTGTCGACCATTTACCTATTTATGTCACTATTCCTATGGCATCATCATCCCAAAATCCGCTAAGGCATCAAGACGTATCTCAAATATGAATTCTACCATATCCCCGATATCATAATCTCGGATCAAATCATCAACTCAACTCAACCCCAAGTATCATCCTCAAATCCGTAAATGAACACATAGCCTCATACCCGTGTGAACACATATCTATAACGAATTCCATAACCACCTATGAAATAAGGATGTATGCAAGTATGTAAATGTGTGTATGTATGTGTAGTGCACCCACTACCCTAAGGTTTCGTAACCTTTCACCAATCCAATATACCAATATCCAATTAAACATCAATAATTAATCCCAACAATATATAATAAATTGTTGGTGTGTATACGCATCCGTATACATCACCACAGACTGCGGGGGTGCTATACGCCATCCACCCGACTTCTCCCCGTAGATATAAATCTACTCACCTTATTATACGTGTGCCGGTGCCGATGTCGCCATTTGCATCTCCAACGCCTTGACGCCACGTGGGGTACCTACAAGGATATCACACGCTAAAACTCATGAAAACCATGTCGGAAACCAAAATGGTGCACGCTACGCCCATAGGTAAAAACCTGTAGCCGTGCGTGCAAACACAGCCAATATCCACTGTCGTTGACGTCCAAACGCCACCCGACAGAACGAAACATCGAATACCAAAAATTCATACGGAAAACAGGTCGTAAATCATACACCAACTCATGAAAATCAACCCAGATTTTACCCTAACTGGAAACAGTCAAAACTAGACATACAGGGGGTCAAGTTTACATGAAATGGGGCTGTGCACGCAAAACGAGGGGGTTCCCTACAGCTCTGGCCGCAAATTGCGGCCAGATGGAATTTATCTGCGGCCGGGGTTAGGTGATTGGGGCTAGGGTTTTGGGTGCTAGTTCCTATCTGCCTGCACAGCCTATTGCCAAGTCAATATTATTTTAGGAGGTCCGGGGTTGTAGCAGTTTCCAGAAAGGCCACAAAGTCGACAAAATCGCTAAATTTCACCGATTCTAAACTATCTGGTATTTGGTGAAACCTGGGACAAATCTTGCTGCAACTGGTCTAAACAGCACCTAGTAAGGCTATACTAACATTCAAAACCATCCCTTAGCTAACTCTCACTCAAATCACCTAAAACTAGCACTAGATTACAATATAAACACTAAATTATCAGCTAACTAACCATTACTTGACAAAAAGGAGTTGGGTTGCAAGATTATACCTCCAGGGGGTCCTAGAATGAAGGAAAAGGAAGGAGGAGGAAGGGGTTGGTGCTGCTGAAGGTCTGGGCTAAGGTGGTTGTTGTACCAGATGCTGAAACTGCTCAGGTTGTTGCTGCTGCTGTGAGCTGATGCTGTTTTCAACAGCAGTTTGTTGCTGTTGCTGAGGTTTTGTGGTTGGGGTGTTGTGCTGGTGTGTTGTTGAGGCTGGTGTATGTGTTGATGAAGTTGTGTGGGCTGAGGTTGTTGCTGCTTTGGGGTTGCTGTAACCCTTCGAAAATCGTTTAGGTAGTTTTTCGGTAATCGGCTAATTTTTCGACTTTTTCCGTAAAAAGTCAAAATAGGTATTTTTCATTGTAGACCTAATTATACAAAATTTAGATAAGATATTACTATAATTTTGTCACTAAAATGTCACTTATAATTATCTAGTTAAATAAAAAAAAAATCGTAATTAATTATTTTTTTATTATTTTAAGCCTTTTTAAATACATTAAATTAGTGATAAATACAAATTTAATTAGGTAAATTTCATAATTAGGAGTCTTTATAAGCTAAAATATGGTGTTAATAAAATTATATCATGACTTGCAAACTTTTGGTTTTAGGGTGGGAAATTTAATGGAAAAATGGTGTAAAATGAGGTTTTTTTTGTAAATTGTTGATATGAAAGCATTAAATGAGAACATGGGGTGTTTATTGACCTAGAAACTTCTCCAAAAATCCCACAACTCCCTCCCTCACCTGCTGGCCGACCTATTCTGCAGTAAATCCCCTCTCTTCTCACTTCATTTTGCTTCATTTTTCATGTCAAAATTCATACAAAATCCACAAATTCATTAACCCATTCAAAGCCAAACCCTAATCCACTCTCTCGTCAACCCAAATTAGTTCAAAAACTTGATGAAAGGAAGCTTCTTGGTGACTTGATCAAGCTAGGGTTCAAGCTTGTGAGGTGAAGATTCTAATCTTTTTGTTAACTTGTAGTTTAAATATGCTAGAATTGAAATTTGAAGTATTAGTTTAGTAGTAAATGATTGTTTAGGAAAATCAAGAGAAGGATTTGATTTTAAATTAGGGTTTGTAGTATGGTGGTTGGATTTAAGTTAGGGTTTGGTTATCTAATTGATTGGAGTGGTTAATAGTGTAGTGTTATGCTCGCTAAATCGACAAAATTGCGATGTTTGTATCGAATCGGTAAGCAAATTGCTTACTAGATTTTTACAAAAATTAGAATGCGATCAAATTGTGTTATGTTAGCGATATAATTAGCTTCGTATAGGACTATTAGAGTGCGCGAACGCGGGGTTTTGTCTAGTCGGGTTTTAGTTTTGTCGATTTCCCCGAAATGACGATTCTAGTTAAAGATTAGCGATTTTCGTGCGTTTTCCCGCGCACCGAGTGCATGTTATGTTTAATTCGAGAGCGTCGATAATTGTATATTGTGACTTGTATCATTTTAGGTTTTGTAATCTTATGCTTGGTGTTGTGCAAATATAGGATCGGTCGGGGAAACATCGGACACGGCGCGTAAAGGCAAGGCGGTGGCCGGATCGGATTAGCGGGGATTTCAGGTGAGTAGATGTATTCATCTATGGGGGAATCGTCTGAATGGCGCGAGGCGCCCCCCTAGTTAGGATTACCCTATTTCTTGCAAGACTTGTGTTGCTAGATAGCTTACCCCTTTATTGCATTGCATACCCTCACAGCTAACCGTATACTAAATTGCATGGACATTCATATAACATTCATATACACATATGCGATAACACTTCATAGGACACGAACACCGTTACCATTGGCATCTGCTGCACGCGCATTATCCATGTGACACACACGCCTTTGGTAATTGCCATGCCACGTGCACTATAGAACCTGTTTAACTTAGTATCGCCACTTGCATTCATACATGATATATGAAATTGCATAGCTTGCTTATACCCCGCATTATCATCATATTTACATAGATTCTATCCAAAATTCACATCATATACATTGATATCATAGACATTTATCATATTTAACATGTGGACACTATGATTTTCTTGAGGATTTTAGTTTTTCTGTGATTTCTGGATTTTTGGGGAAAACCGCAAGAATTTAACAAAAGCTTGTATTTATCATTTTTACAAAAAAGTTGCGGTTTTCTCGTGATGTATGTGTCGTCCACCATGAGTTTTCATGTTTTCTGTTGGATTTCGAGACCCGATTCGAGGAGTGGATGAATCGTCTCGGGTACATGGTGGGCCCGGTATGGTACCCCGGGGCAAGAAGATCGAGTTGTAGACGATGAGCCTGGCAGGGGAAGACTACCTACCGGTGATGTCTGGCGCGGCGGATATCCGGAGGATACCGACCGTTGTCGTGAGATTTGATGACATGGGCCGATCCGGACTAACGGAGCCCGATATTTGAGACATTGATACAGTGAGATATTGAGACATATATGATTTCATATTTGTTGTCGACGCTTGACACGGGTTTTCAGATGATTTCCTGATGGTACTTAGCTATTATACAGATATTCATTTTCTAAAGTTAAGTATCCAATACCCTTAGCATTTAAAACACTTAAAGATTTAGTAATGACATTGCATACATGTGCATGCATACTAGAAGTATTATATCACATATGGACATGCATGTTGTGGTGCATTGCGTGCATTCTTACGATTGCCTTACTAGATGTTATATTCTACTCACGAGCTGGCAACTCACCCCCGTTGTGCCACAGTGTCTTGCAGGTCGGACCCGTTATCCTTGTATCGGCGGGCTATCTTATCATCAGCTTCTTTTGCTCAGACTCGTGACATCGCCCGTAGGTGGGTTGCGAGCATATTTTATTTCTTTTGCTTTATCATTGTATCTAGTATTCTCCATCTACCACTTTATATTGTATATGTGACCTAGTGGTGAGACTGAGAGATTTGTATATTTGTGGTTTCTTTTGGGTCGAGCTCACTTGAGCCGGCGTTGTGTTTTCTGATATTTTGCGTTTCTTTTATTCTCTTTTCTTGATATTGCTATTATATTGCATGTGGTTGTGATCCGCCTTGGGCGAAGAGCTAGCTCCCGCTTGGGGATGCCATTTTTATGATTACAGGTTTATTATCTTGTTGTACCCATTTTGGGGGGATAGAAAATACAGGGGAGACTCTGCCGAAATTTTCGGAAATTTTTGATGTTTTAAAAAGGGATTCTATGCAACTTAAATGATTTTTAAAAACCATTTTCATTAAAGGTTTTCCTTCACTCTCTTTTGATTTTGGTTTAGATTCTTCTGGGCTTTGGCTGACTTAGGTTACGGTACGCCTTTAGACGTCTCGTAATCTAAGTGCCAGTCGCGTTCCGTACTTTCGGGTCGTGACAGTTGCGTTGCTGTTCCAGCATCAGCTACAAGCTGATGGGGTTCATGTTATGATCTTGTTGCAGCAGCTGCTGCTGTGGCTGAGGCTATTTTGTGGTTGGGGCTGTGGAGTTAAGGAGGAAGGAGGAAATGACATGGTAAGGGTTCAGAATAGAGGCAGCAGCAGCTGTTGTAAGTTAAAAGGATGTTGTTGTGGCTGTGTCAGCAGCAGATGCAGGGGGCTGCTGATTTGAATGAGGTTGATGTTGATGAAAATATGTGCTGAAAGTGTGCTGATGGTGTTTGATATGGGGCTGATGGTGTGTATATGGGGGCTGAAGTGTGGGTGTAGGTGTTGGGCTAAGGTTTAGGGGGCTGTTTTTGCTGCTGTTGATTGCTGATGTTTGGGCAGCAGCTGTAGTAGTTGATGATGGTGTTGATTTAATGGTTTTTTGAGTGTGAGTGATGTGAGGAAAGATGTGATAAATGAGAGGGAATGGTATGAGTGTGAGGGGGGGTGAAAGAATACAAGGGATTATAGAATGGAATAGATCATGGCTCACTCTAACCACCTCTCTCTCTGAAAGTTGCTTGCTCAAGCCAACAAGGCTCCCCCTCTCTCACCTACCTATAAGTCAACCTTTACCCTAATCAACTTTAAACAAAACCACACCCTTAATTAAACTAATTAACATAGCCACTTGGTTCAACCCACTATGGTCATCCTAACATGGTTCAACCCTAAGCTACCATGACCAAAACATGGAACAATTGTAACAAGTGTAGAAAATGTCATGTGCACATTTGGCACAAAAGTCCCAAAATCCAATTAGCGATTTTTGATCGCTACTAGCACCAAGATAACATATAATCCAACATAAAAACTGCAAAATGGCATATTTCCACAAAATAAGCTATTTTAGAATTTCTATAATTTTCTCCAGAATTTTCACCATTTATCGGTACTTAATTATACCGACTATTGAATAGTCATTAAAACTTAATATTAAATTCTGAAAATTTCCAAAAATAATATTCTATTTTTTTGAAATGTTACACCTTAAGAGCCCATCACGTGTCTGCACGTGGCCCATGGTCACGTGTGAGCACGTGATGCCCCATTGGGGTCTTTTCTAAGTTTTTATTATATTTTTTAACTCCTCCAGCGGGTTCTTAAAAGCCCATCACATGTGGACACGTAATGCCTTATAATTTTTGATCCCGGATGAATTATGAAGCCCATAATATATCAAATCGAAGGGTTTTTCGAGACGCTTTCGATACAATTAGAATTTATCCGTTTCTCATTCGGGAGTTTGTCAAAAAACAGCCCGGAAAATACTGGTTCGTATTTCCTTAAGCGTATCGCTGCCATTTGATACCTTGGACTCTTTTGCGCAGAAATTTTTGGCGGGAACACCCGGCTATTCAGAGCACGACGATCCAATATAACATATCCAGCAACACATAACATCACATGTCATCAACGTAAGTAAGTATGCATACACCGATCGTCGTTGATGTATAGCAACGAAAACCGGCAATACAACTACATACTACACTTACGGTCACAGAAAAGAAATTGTAAAACTATAATATTTGGAATTGTCACGTCCCGAAAGTACGGAATATGACCGGCACTTAAACTATGAACGTCTCGAGGCGTACGTAATCTAAGTAAACCGAAAACCCAGAAATCCAAACCAAGAAAAGTAGTAGAGTGAAAGAAAACCAATTTAAAACAAGTAGTTTCAATAGCATAAGCCGAATTATGCGGGTTTCTAAAAATATCAAAAATTTCCTGAAAATTTCGGTAGAGTCTTTTTTGTAAATACTGGCCCCCAAACGGGATACAACATGAATAGTATACGAAATCAAAAAAAAAGGCATCCCCAAGCTGGAGCTAGCTCTTCGTCAATAGACGGTCATAACCACACAAGCAATATAATATACAACGCCAACGGCGAGGATCAAAACTCAAAAGGAAATTCAAACCACAAGAAAACCACAGAAAAATAACGCGCGACTCTAAGGTCGAAGGAATAACATCACTGGTCTCTATCTCAAAGTAAATACATGATTGGTTGATGGAACTTCTAGATACAACTGAATAATGATATACAAGATATATAATGGGGGTACGATACAAGTGAACCCACCTACTAGCAAATCACCCGGAAATGGGAAGCAGTGCCAGCAAAGCCGTAATGAAACCTGTACGGCAAAACCTGCAAGAAACTGGGGCACAACGGGGGTGAGTTGCCAACTCGTGAATAGAAAAACATCTACGAACAGAAATCGCATGTATAACGCAATCCTAGATCATACGATCAATATATATAATCCTCAAATAAAACCAGCAGTCTAAAACAATGACTAGGGTAAATATCTAATCCAAGTGTAATTCCATGTGCCCGTGCCAGTGCCTCAGGTAGCAATGTATCATATGGATGATGTATGAATGCATGGAACAGAATGCATGTACTGACGAAAACTGCTTTCATAAATCAGTGAGATTTCTGTATTTTAAAAGTGAGGTACCATAAATGTAATCAGCATAAAACAGTGCCCAGCATCGACACAAAACAAGTGTCCAAATATCTCGATATCTCTGTATCACAATCTCTGTACCTCAATATCTCAAAATCTCAATATCTAGGGCGCCGTCAGTCCAGACCGGCCCCTACCATCCATCTCAAAACCACGACGGTATCCTCCGGATATCCGACGCGTCGGGTAATATCACCGGTCGGTAGTGCTCCCCTGCCAGGCTCAACGTCAACAACACGATCCTCTTGCCCCGGGGTACCGCACCGGGCCCACCATGTACCCGAAACGGTTCCTCCACTCCTCGAATCGGGTCTCGAAATCCATCAGCAAACTCATGGTGGACGACTCATACATCATGGGAAAACCGCACTTTTTATTTTAAAAGAGAGAAAAGGTTTATTTATGTTTTTGCGGTTTTCCTCCAAATCCAAGAAATCTCATGAAATCCGAATCCAAGTCATCAATAGCATGTAAACAGTGAATATAGGCATGAGAATCCATGAATGCGACACAACAGTGAATAATAACATGCATGAAGTAGTAGGCAATAACTACAATGTCTAACTAGCATATAAGGCAAGTACACTAATATCATGTCTAAACTATTAGCTAACAACCTATATCAAATGAAATAGTATTTTCTAAAGTGTTCGTGACATGGCAATTACCGATGAAAATGTGTGTGAGCCGGCAAGTAAGTGTACGTGGTACATACGCGTCATCGGTAATGGTGCCGGTGTCCTAACAACATGATATCAATAATGGATTATGAAACATAATATAAGCATGCGATGCGAAGCGAACCACAATAATGAGCGGGAGCTGAATACTAGACGCAACTATAACTAATCTGCATTAATCTAATATAAGTCCTACAAATGGTGCCTTTTGAAATAACACGACTCATGGGGTTTTGAAAATAGGGGCTACGGTGTTTTTATGAAAAGATACGTCTTTTGAAATATCCGTAGGATCCCTTGGGCTGTCTTTTAAAATACCCACGATTCTTTAGTTTTTGAAATAGGTAAGAATCGAATCTAATCTAACAACTAAACTAAACTAAAGGGCTAAGCTAACAAGCTGGACTACAGGTAAGGAAATCGCCTAACATCTGAGTCGATACATATACATACTTGTATATATATAGTCGGTGATCCCGCCTCAATAATATCATATCCGATACCATATCTATAATCAGACATCCCAAGTCAAGAGTGCGGATCAATCATCAAAATATAGCTCGTATGTAAATCCGTTGTACGGCATCCCCAAATCTGGGTACGGGTTAATATCGCATTCATCATACTATTCACCTGGTATCCTCTTTATCAAATATCATGATCGGGGTACTGATCTACGTCTAGTACAATACTGATACCGCCTAAGTATGCATGCACGTGTGTGAAACACTACGTCAAGGACCCGCTACAACGTCATGTCGTATCTCAAATACGAACCCTGCTATATCACCGATCTCACGGCCTCAAATCAAATCTCATCGACTCATCTCAATCCCAAGTATCATCCGCAAATCTAGTATGTGAACACCTAGTCCCATACCCAGGTGAACACATAAACACATCTCCCCATATACGCACAGGTAAAAACATAGATGTATGCATGTGTGTGTGTGCGTGTGTGGGTATAACAACTACTCTAGGGTTTCGCAACTAACACTAAACTAATCCAAGAACACCAAATATCCATATTTGTCATCAATAAACTCAAACAATATATATACAATATATATATATGTGTGTATACGTATTCGTATACATCACCACGAACTGCGGGGGTGCTATACGCCATTCACCCGACTTCTCCCCGTAGATATAAATCTACTCACCTGGTTCTCGCTCGCCGGTGCCGACGTCGCCACGCGCTTGCTTGTCGTCTCGAAGTCCACATGGGGTACCTACATATCATAACGCACCATATCGCATTAAAATCCGACTCATGACCAAAACGACGCACGAAACCCACATAGGTCAAAACCTATGGTTGCTTTCACAAATCGACCCAAAAACCCTCGACGTCGGCGTACAAACGCCACACCATCGAGAAAGCTCCCGACACACCCATTTGTACAATTACAAGCACTAAGTATAATATAAAATAGCTTAAAATTCACAAAAACCCCAATTTCACTTAAAAAGTCATTTTTCCGAAAATCTAGCAAGCACAAATTACCGTTTTAGTACAAAACTCGATGTATAAATGAATCTAGCGGCCATAATACTTATTAAATATCTTAAATAAGTCAAAAAAACAATTTCCATAATTTAATACCAATAATTTTCATTAACCCCAAAATTCTAGTTTACGATATACCCAAATTTTAACAATTTAAAGCAAAAATGCACAAACAACAATTTAGCTTGGATTTTCATGAACTAAAAGCATTAAACCACTCAATATAATATTTATAATGATATGAAAACTTAATTATATGTTAATCTAAGCATTTGATAATTTTTCAAAAACTCTAGTTAGCAAAATAACTTAATTAAGACATTTTATAAGTAAGGGTTTGTAATTAACAACTAGATTAGCTTTCTACAAAACTTAAGATGTTAATTCATATCACTAAACCATGCACAATCGATCACAACCCATTTCCACAATAAAACCCTAACTTGAAATCTTTAATCATGCAATTAAACTCATCAAAACCTAATTAAGCACTTAGTTTACTTAGATTAAAGCAACTAGACAACAAATTTAACAAAAGCATGAGATTATACCTCCCATGTTTGAGATCAAGCTCAAGATGTAGCCTCCCAAAATGCCATCTTGATCCCGAGATCCATACTAGAATGGTCAAGTAAAAATGGGTAGGATTTAGATTTTGATTTTGTGGGCTTTTTGTGTGATTTTTGTTGATTTTTTTGAAGGGAAATGGAGGGGATTTGGGGAGGGCTGCTGTTGTAGAGGGGGGAGAGAATTCTCGGCCAGGTTGGGGGAGTGAGGAAAGAGAGGGAGGTGGAGAAAGTGGGGGGAGAAAGTCAAAGTCAAACCAATACCCATATATCTATTCCTTCTCTCTTTATTCTATTCATTTCCTTTTACCAAAAGAAGTGGGGACATGGGGAAAGGGGGCTGCTGAAAATTCAGCCAAGGAGGGGAGGAAAAATGTGGGGTGTGAGTGTGGGTGTGGAAAAAAAAAGATAAATATTATACCCCCAAAACCATTTACACTAATTTCACCAAATAAGCATCTTTTCTTCAATATTTTCTAAACCGTTTTGGCAAACCATTTCATTTCAAAATCCACATGATAAAATTTTGTTTAATGTGTTATGATACACAAAATTTGTTTCAACACATTCTAATTTGTAATTTTCCCTAATTAAATATAGTAGTGATGGCTTAAAATAATATTAAAATAATTAATTTCGGAAAAATTTTCAGAAAATTTGAAATTTCACCAGTGGCTCAATAAACACCAAATACTAGCAATTACATAGCTAGAATATGTATATTTAATTTTATAATAAAGATATTTGCATTTTGACTTTTTACAGAAAACCCCCTTATTTTACCGTTTTTTCGAAATTTCACCTAAACGATTTTCAAAACGTTACAGGAATCCACAATCTCTTTAGAAATCGTAAATCCAAAATATCACATACTTCGCATTTCATGCCTAACTATATGAATTCCACATATTGTATCACATTCCAGATAAATAGACAGTATTAAACTTTCCGACCGGATAATCAAATACCCAAGATTTCCTAAATAGCTCAACACTTGAGCGGAGTTCAAAAATTCCAGAATACGTCACAGTACCAACGGTCCAGCCGTAGAAGGGTCAAGCCAACGCCTCACATGTGGCACGCCGTACTGCCCCAAACCCTAAGGTTTAGAGGCAGTTCAAGACGGTCATATAATCGAGTTAGGATTTGTGTTCTTCTAAAGGGTCCATCGCGTTACTTGCACGTTTTTCCGAAAGATTTAAACTCAAGAAAAATTCAACACTTGAAAGTTTTTCGTGCCGGGAAAAAATGAGTTAATGATATTCGTTCGAACATTTTAACAGTTTTTAAACATCTAGAAAACATAACGAATTTAAATTTTCCGATCGAATCAACGAATACAAAATAATCCCCAGAACACTCAACACTTGAGTCAGATTAAAAATACCCAGAAATTTACACTAGCAGCAACGGGCATTACTGTGCCAAAAGAAAAGTCAACTCTTACTGTACGACCGCGGATCCGCGTCCCAAGCAAGGTATGGCCGCGGTTCCACGGCGGTCCGTACGGATGACGTCATCGTTTTTCACTGTAATGCTTAAATTTCCCTGCTGAATTTTTTAGGTATTTTTAATTCAGAAAAATCATAAGTTTTAAAAAATGTCCAGAGAGGGGGTCGTTTTGACGTTTCGGGGTTCGTTCGGAGATTTAACTTCGTATACACGTCGCCTAATGCTCTAGCTAGGCTCTGATACCAGTGTTGGGTTACTAGGCACTCTAACAAGGGTCAAGAAGGCATCAACCATGCCCGATTAAAATTTTAGCCATGCCTAACAACCCTAAACAAGATCTTTGCTAGATAATTAGGGTTACACATGCTAGTAAATACCATTTACGACTAAGTGAATACGAAATACAACCTTTGTAGATCGGTCCTTCACTTCATTAGCTCCTTGTTGAAGTCCCTTCGCTGCGATCGTGGTTCTCCCGGACTCTTGCATGGCTTCACGAGGCTAAAGGAGCGTCCTTGCTTGAAGTCTTCGAGGCTGAAGATGATTTACGTCGAGGGGATGCCAACTCAAGCTTCTACTTCACTAACTAGAGAATTAATGAAGCAAACACCCTAAACTAAAGTGCTAGTCTAGTAGAGGATGGAGAAATAGGAAGTGGGTTCACTTTAGAATTTATTTTCTCACAATGTTTCTCACTTTGGATCAAACCCTAGAGAGCTTTTGAGCTCAAGGAAGAAGATGAAGAAATAATGAGATGAGGATAATGATCAAGTGAGAAAGCTAACCATGGTGAGTGAGTATCATATACTAACTCATGTAGAGACATAACCATGGCTAATCCTAATGGTTGGGTTAACAAATATCCAAAGTAAAAACAAACTTAGTGGATTTAGTCAATGCATCCACAAACTTTCACAAGTTTCATGCATTTTTCTAATCTTCCACTAATTTTGTAATTATTTTAAATATTAAACCCAACATAATAAATAGCATGGTGTAAGTCTCATACACCCATGAATGTTGTATCAACAACCATGATACAAAAAAAAACACATTTTAATATATATCACATATCAACTCAACTGTATGAAATCTATATAATCAAAACATGAGAAACCAAGGCACAAAACTATCTCAAGTGCAACAACTGTGCAAAGATCGTAAATACTCAGTAAGTGCAACCATGACGCATGAAAACAAATATCATGAAACTCAATCATCAAAATCAATCATGCGAATAGATCACCCAAAATACCGAAATCAAATATGGCGGAATAGTCCTCGCTCAAGCACTTCCTCTAAGAACCTCTGGCCAACTGTCGTGGTCACTCATAACATGTCTCGTCGCGTTACTTGCATGGTGTAAGTCTCATACACCCATGAATGTTGTATCATCAACCATAATACAAAAAAAACACATTTTAATATATATCACATATATATTAAAGTTATGCTCATGTGAGAAAAATCCTTAAGTGAACAAATGTTAGTTAATGTAAATTAGTATATCATATATACAATTATACACTTAATTATTAAATCAACACTTGACTTAATAATCCGGTTATATCTCATATAACCGACTAACATCCAATATATCGACTTATCGAATCAATACTTGATTCGATAACCCGGCCGTATCACATATAACCGACCGATACAATAAGTCGCGAGAATAGAATACGGTATCACATATGCTAGTCTTTCAGGTTTTATATGAGTTACTGTCAAGACCCTGAAGCTAGGAATTTGGCCTTTGCTTCGTTTGTTTTGTCATGTCCGAATCTTGTTGGAAGAAGGACGCTACAATGACATTTTGTCTGCTGTATCGAGACGAACGTCGAGGTGGTGACCACTCCGTGTTGGTGTGGGATGATCTCCGATTGTCTTTCAGGCTTTATATGAGTTGCCGTCAAGACTTTGAAGCTAGGAATATTGCCTTTGCTTCATTTGTTGGTTTTGCGTGTCCGAATCCTGTTGGAGAAGGGACGTTGTAGTGACATCTCATCTGTTGTGTCGAGACGAACGTCAAGGCGGTGATCACTCCATACTGGTGTGAGATGATCTCCGATTGTCTTTCAGGCTTTATGTGAGTTACCGTCAAGACTTTGAAGCTAGGAATATTGCCTTTGCTTCATTTGCTGGGGTGTCCGAATCCTTTTGGAGGAAGAACGCTGGGGTGACATCTCATCTCGAGACGAACGTCGAGGTGGTGATCACTCCATGCTAGTGTGAGATGATCTCTGATTGTCTTTCAGGCTTTATATGAGTTGCCGTCAAGACTTTGAAGCTAGGAATATTGCCTTTGCTTCATTTTCTGGCATGTCCGAATCCTGTTGGAGGAAGAATGCTGGGGTGACATCGCATCTAGTGTGATGAGACGGGTGTTAAGGTAGAGCTGGGATTTTGCCGTCACTCCGCTTGGTTTCGATCATGGGGTCTTTGTTGACGTTGCATCTGCATCCTGCTGGACTGCGAAGGAACGCCGGTTGTTGACATTGCATCTGCTGTAACGAGACGAATGCTGGGGTGGAGTTGGAATTTTGCCGTCACTCCGCTTGGTGATGTTGCGTCCGGGTCCTGTTCTAATGAGGAGGATCACCATTGCTGATTTTTAGGCTGCAGATATTGCCGTTATGATTTGGAACTGGGGACTATGCCGTGGCTCCGTTTCATTGTGTCGCTTCCGTGCCTTACTGGCATGAGGAGGAACGCTGTTGTTGGTCTTCTGAGATGCAGACGTGACCGTCGAGACTTGGTTCTCTTTCTGATGGAGCATGGGGAGGAAAGGTGTGCTTCCTTCTTTATTTGTGCCCCTGGATTGTATACAGGGATTGATGTCATATCGCCTGTAGGGCATAAATTTCATTTTTCTTTATTTCCTTCCGCGATTCTCTATCATTTCAGCTTTTACATCGCGAATGTCACGATTGCCCAATCATTTCGGCCATTTTTTGCGGTGCCCAATCATTTCGGCTATTTATTTCATTTTTACTCGATGCTTTTTATTGCGAGTTGCCCAATCATCTCGGCTATTTTGAATGCATACATTTTTACTTGCTGATTTTGTTTGCAAGTTGCCCCATCATTTCGTCTATTTTGTATGCATGTGTGGCTCGCTACCTTCTTACTGCAAGCTTGGGATTAGACACCAATTCCAGCATCAGCACCGCTACAACTGGGATATTGCCCGGAGCGAATCATCATTTGCTTTTGTCGATGTCGAATAAAGGTAGCTTAGTAGACAGGGTTAGGATCCTGTCGACTAAGGCTTTCGACTTCATAAGCCGTAAAGGTCTCATAAAGGCATTTCTCCCTGCGAGTCGTGAGAATCTCATAAATGCGTTTTCTCCCTAGGAATCGTGAGGATTCCTAAGTGTATGATCTCTTATAAGTCATAAGCGAGAGGACTTACAAGGGTTGTTCACCACGTAGACATATCCTTAGTCACGGATGGGACTTTGTTAGGGAAATGTTTATTCGCACCCGTGGATTGTATACAAGGGTCAGCATTGAGCCGCTTGTAGGGCAGTATCGGAGGTTGTGGGGGCTGCTTAAGAACAGGCACAGATCCCTATAGCTTCAGACTTTTGAATCTTACGAGCCGTGAGGGTCTCATAAAATGGTTCTCCTTACGAGTCGTGAGGATCTCACAAGTATAATTTCTCCCTAGGGATCGTGGGGATCCCTAAGTGTGTTGCTCTCTTGTGAGTCGTAAGGATCTTACGCAGGTGGTTTTTCCTTACAAAGTCGAGAGGACCTCGTAAGTGTATTTTAATGAGATTGCGCCCTTTTAGGTTTTCACAAGACTCGCCGGTAGCCCTGCTGTTTTTACTCACGGAGCCCTTTCGGGTTTTCATCCGTGCCCATTTTGCTTATGGACATACCGTTTTTTTTATATCAGCTTTGGGATGCCGCAATCCGTCGTAGTTTATCAACATCTCGGTCAACGGCTAGTTTTAGGGCATAGTGGCCCGTTGTTAGTTTTAGGGACGTTTCAGTCCGTCGTTAGTTTAAGGAAGTTTCGGTCTGCCGTCGCCGTATTTGAGGAGAATCTCTAGTTTACTGACTTTTCGGTCTATGGGGCTTTCCTTATGAATGATCATGATGTTCCCGGCATATCCATCTTTTTCGGAGCATGAGGTTGTGGCGGGTTAACCTTCCAGTTTTCGGACAGCGCGAACTTGCCCTGTTGGTATTGGCCTTCAACCCAGTTTTGAAGATGTAGCAGTTTTCGATCGGATGGCCCAATACTCGGTAGTAAGGGCAGTAATTAGGATTGTTGACATCATTCAGTTGTAGTGGGTGTTTCGGCTTCGGTAGAGTGATAAGCCTGTTGCGCACTGCGAGTTCAAACAGTCTCCTTGTATCATCCCAGGGAAATGAGTAAGGATGTTTCAACTTCTCATAGAGGGGTTGCCGCTTGTTGCTTTGGCGAACAACCGGTCTGAGGCCACTCGATTGTTGTTAAGCATTGGCGACGAAGGCCTTTTTTTTCCTTCCCCTTATCCTTTTTGTTCAATCCCTTATTTACGGGTCCAAGATTCTTTCCGGGTAGCGTGCGATTGCAAGGCTGAATGTTCTCGCAACTCCTCAATTTTTTCATTTCAGAGATGGATTCCTTGAAGAGAGGGCCGAGGGCTACTTCTTCGTCGGAGTCGCTCCCGAAGGTGAGAACTCGCGATCCCCCGTGATCAACCCTATGACAATTGCTGGCAATTCTTTTACGCTCATCTGTCGCATTTTTCCGCTGTCTACGAGCTTCACGTTTTGTCCTCTTGAAGTGTTGCACGTGAGTGACATACCCTTGACACCAACACTTAAAGGAGTTGCAGTCTTCAGTAGGATGTGCGATCTTCTGATCATATAAGCAGAAGTTAGGATGTATGTCCGTTTCATCAAGATGTATACCGCCAGGAGAATTTTCTTTGAAAGAGGGCAGCTTCATCCCCATCGATATGGCTTTGGCGAATCCTTTCCTTGTCTTGATCCTGTTTTCATTAGCGGCGGATGTACTTTGATCTGGTGGGAGTGTTTCGACCCTTTTGTCCAATTGTCGGCATTTGCCCTTTTCAAATATGGCCATCTCGCGCTCCCGATCAGCTTTGCTTTTTAGACGGGCTTCGTTCAGGAATGCATCAATTGTTTCGTCTGATAGCCCTAGAAATTCTGGTTCGGGATCTGCCCCCGATTTCTCTACCTCAGGAGCTTCTTCACTGTCCATCGATGAGTGAGAGATCATATGGCAGCTTACCACATAATCCTCAGGTTCATCTGACGAGTCTTTGTCATCATCTCTGTCCTCAAGGACATGGCTGAGGAATTCTCAGAATATGACTGAGGTCCGCGCCTTCTAATTATATTCTTCCGGTGCGTCAATATGTTTTCGCAGATCCGTGCGCTTGTCATCAAACCGCGTGAGCTTTTTAGTCTTCTTCTTTTTCTTTGAAGACTTTGACGGCTGTGCTTAGGTGTTTTGCCCGCTGCTATCAATTCTCGGTGTTGGGCGTGGTTTCAGCATCCTATCAATGACCTCGGGCTCTGGCGGACTTTTCCACCTGACGGCTGGGCATGTGTGAAGAACCTTCAGCATTCTTTTCGTCTCGGTTGAAAGAGCGACATCCCATGAAGCTTTTTCTATAAAAGAGCATGACGCCCCCGCCATGTCCTCTTTTTTAGGGGATGAGGTTGTGGCGGGTTCACCTTCCAGTTTTCGGATAATGCGAACTTGCCTTGTTGGTATTGGTCCTCAATCCAGCCTTTGAAAACAAAACAATCTTCGATTGGATGGCTTACTGCTTGATGATAATGGCAGTAATTAGGATTGTTGAGATCGCCTGGCTGCAACGGACGTTTTGGACTCGGTAAATTGATGAGTCTGTTGCGCACTGTCAGCCCGAACGGTCTTCTCGTTTTATCCTGAGGAAACGAGTAAGGACGTCCTAGTCTTTTCTCAAGGGATGGGCGTGGACGCATATTGTTTTGACGAACAACCGGCTTTAAGTTGCATGGCTGTTGTTGAGTATTAGCGACGAAAGTTGCTTTTCCTTTCCCCTTTTCATTCCGAGGATCCGTCTTTGAAGGAGATGGTCTGTGACCCATCTGATCCATTTGGGCCAACTTGTCAATCAAGGCCTGGAAAGTAGTTGGCATGAAGAACATCATGAATTGCGAGATGGTCGCTTGCGGATCAAGAGTGCCCACGAACAAGCCTACCGCAGGTGCTTCTTCGATGCGTTGTTCGCACTTCGACCATAAGTTTTGCCACCGTATTGCGTATTGAACCCAGGTTTCGCCTGGCCTTACCCAGGCGTTGATCAATGCGGTGATCGGGGTGCGCTCGCTGGCGCTCACAAATCTTTGTGTAAACAGCAGCTCCATCTCCGCAAATGTTTTGACAAAGTCGTTAGGTAGCTCCGAATACCATTCGAAGGCCTGTTCCCCTCCGAATGGCGGCCGAGACATTAGGACGTCTTGTCTTAGATTCGGGGCAGATGCTAATTGGTTTTATCCGTCTACCTCTCCGAAGATGCCAAGTTGATTTATGGCACCGTGTATCGGAGGTTTAGACGGATGCCAAGTTGATCTCATCTAGCGCACCTTGGCATTTGTGATCCCAAACGAATGGAGTTCCCTTCTTTATCAGGTGACTGTAAGGGCGGCACTTGCCAGAGAGGTTGGCTATAAATCGCCGAATATATGCGAGCTTTCCTTGGAGAGACCGCAGCTGTTTGAGAGTTCTCGGCGGAGGCATTTCCATGATCGCCTTGATTTTAGACGGATCTATTTCGATATCTCGGTGTCGGACGATGAATCCCAGGAATTTGCCCGAGGAAACCCCGAATGCACACTTAAGAGGGTTCATCTTCAAATTGTATTGTCGAAGGAGTCGAAATACAGTCTTTAGATGCTCGAGATGTTCCTCGTATGATTTGCTCTTAACCACGAGGTCATCGATATAGCACTCGACGATTTCATGTATAAGGTCGTCGAAAATCTTCGTCATAGCCCTCTGATAGGTGGCACCGGCGTTCTTTAGACCGAAGGGCATTACCTTGTAACAAAATATTCCCAAAGGAGTCCGGAAAGCCGTATGTTTCTGGTCTTCAGGATGCATTTTTATTTGATTATACCCTGATGAGCCGTCCATGAAGGAGAAAACCTCATGCGTGGACGTATTGTCTATCATCAGTTCGGTGACTAGTACCGGGAAATCATCCTTCGGGCAGGCTTTATTGAGATCCCGAAAATCCACGCATATGCGCACCGTCCCATTTTTCTTCATCACCGGGACGATATTAGCGATCCATTCAGGGTACTGAACCTCCTGGATAAAGCCAGAGTCGATTAGCTTCTTGACCTCGGCGTTGATGCTCATCTCGAGCTCGAGCCGCATTCTTCTCGGCGCTTGTTTAACTGGCTTGACATCCGGGGATATCGCCAATTTGTGCACAGCAACTTCCGGATCTAGTCCTGGCATCTCAGAATAATTCTATGCAAAGCAATCTCTATGCTGTACAAGGACGTCTTTCAACGCAGCCACCCTCTCTTCAGATAGCAGCTCACTGACGAACGTTGGTCGCGGATCATACGCCTTTCCCAACTCAATTTTCTTGAGGTTATCTGTAGTGGTATGTATTCCATCCTCCAGTTCTTTCGGAGCTGGCGGAAATTCTGAGATCACCTCATCATTGCTGTTCTCGAAGCACCAAGGAAGGTTGTCCATGTTTTCAGGTTCTTCTTTCAATATTGTTATCATGTGACAGGTGCGAATCCGCTTCCAATCCCAATGTGGAGTTGGCTCTGTTCTTGTGGCTTTGGGTTCGTATTTTTGTGGCGGTGTTACCCTCCAGTTGTCAGACAGAGCGAACTTGCCAAGCTGATACTGATCTTCAACCCCATTCTTAAAAGTGAAGCAGTTTTCGAGTGGATGCCCTATTACTCGATGGTAGGAGCAATAATTTGGGTTAGAGACCTCGCCTGCTTGCTCAGGGTGCTTGGACTCTGGCAGTGCAAGCATCTGATGTTTTAAAGCAATATCAAGTATCTTCTTCGTCTTGTCCCGAGAAAACGAGTATGTTCGACTCATTTTCTTCATGAGGGATAGATCAATAACACTCGACTTCCGTTTGCGTAGCTTCTTAGCCCCGCTTTGTTGCTGTTGAGCGCCTTTTTGACCTTTCAACTTGTTTCTGCCTCTGCGTCGAGCCTTTTTTATAACAGGTTGACAGGGGGAAACATTTTCGTCTTTCACGGCCTGTTGAAGGAGGCGTTGCGTTTTGGCTTTCTCATAGATGGCCATTTCACGGTTGTGATCATCTCGGACTTTCTGACCAGCTTCCCTTATAAGCCTGTCCATTTGTTCTTCAAACGACGGACTGGGCACTCTTACATCAGGAACTTTTACTGGTTCGGGATTAGTGTCCTCTCGTCTCGTTGTGCATCTGCTTCTTCATTGAAGTCGTGCACGACGTAACAGTCGCGGAGCAGTTCTCGTTTCTTAGAGCGAATGTATCCGAGCCCAATCGTCTCCATCCTCCTATTAGGCAGCTTGTGCTGAGTTCCGGGAATGTTCCAGACTTTATCATAGAATTTGGCATTTCTAACGGTCTGTTTGAAGGGTATCCCTTGGCGCTTCAACAGCCTCTTCAAGCCTTCTGTATAGGTTGAAGCCTGTCCAGCGTTGGATCTGCTCCATGCCAGATTTCATTCTCCACTTTGTTTTCGTCAGAGCGGTAGAATAGAATTACCCTTTCGCCTTTTCGCATGGGAGGGACATAAAATGTCCGCAGCTCCTCTACACTGTCGGTGTCGAGTGCATCCAGTTCTTTATAATGTTTAGGCGGCACCATGGCTACTTGCAGACTTTGCTCTTCATCAGCAGAAGCTCGTATTGAAGGCCGAGCAGGGAATACAGCATGGACTTCATCCTCCGAGTCACTACCAAAGATCAACGAGGGAGCGGATGGTCCTGGCTTGGTGTATTGGGGCGAACCCGAATAAACTATCTCCTCTTCCTCCTCGGTATCACTACCGAAGATAGGGACGGTAGCGTTAGTCTTGTTCTCCGGCTTATGACACCTTTCCATGTCCTCGAAACTTGGCAAGAAGTATTTGGCATCTTCATATTTGCGAACTTCATTCACGGAAAACGGATTTAATTCCCCTGCTACGGTGTACTCGAGACCATCCCTGCAGTATTTCATACACTGATGCTGTGTAGAAGGGATGATATTGTACTCGTGTAACCATGGTCGGCCGAGCAGAGCATTATAGCATGCCTTGGCATCTATAACATGGAATTTAATATCTGTGACGAGCAGCCCGAAGCGTAGCGTCAATATCACAGATCCAAGGGTTTTTGATGATTGGGAATCGAACCCGAAGATGGTGATCTTGTCTCGGGCGAGGTGTTGGACACTCATGCAAATTTCCTTTAACACCCGCACATTAAGTAGATTAACAGACGATCCGTTATCGACCAAGATTTTACTTATCTTTATGTCATGGCAGTATCCTGAGACATAAAGGGGACGATTGTGTTCGCACGTCCCGAGGAGAAGGTCTTCATCACCAAAAGCAACATCGGCCGTGTGCACCTCTTCCAATTCATCCTTCATCTTTTCTTTGGCCAGGAAGGCTTGGAACTGCTCCGGATCTTGTAGTGCCTTAATCAACGAATCTCTCGCCTCTTTTGAAAGTAGCAGGGCATCAAGAATGCTGAGCTGTGAGGGTAGCATCCTCAGATGAGCTAAAACGTTGTAATCCACCTTATTTCTCTTTGGCGGGTTCTTGGCAGTTAGCTCCTCCGCAACTTGGTCATCTAGAGTAATATCCTCAAAGACCTTCTCTTTTCCTTTATCTTTCTTGTTTGAGGGTCCGAGATTCTTTTCAGGTAGCGTCCGATTGCGCAGCTGGATATTTTCGCAAACCTTCGGTTCTTCTTCTTTTCCCGAAGTGGACTCTCTGAAGAGAGGGCCAAGCTCCAGCTCCTCATCAGAATGGCTCCCGAATGTGAGCACTTGTGATCCTCCGGCGTCAATCATGCAACAATCACCGGTAATTCTGTTAAGCCCTTTGATCGTCCCGTTCTGCTCTCGGCGAGCCTTGCGCTTTTCCCGTTTAAACTGCTGCCGGTGAGCAACATATCCTTGCCACCATCTATCGAAAGGTTTGCACTCTTCAGTGGGGTGCGAAATCTTCCGATGATACAAGCAATAGGAGGGGTGGCTTTCCACTTCACCAGTAACGCTTCCCTCAGAGGATGGTAATTTCATACCCATTGACACGGCTTTAGCAAAGCTCTTCCTCATCTTGAATTTGATTTTATCCGACGTGGGTGTACTTTGCTCCAGCGGGAGTATCTCAATTCTTTCGTCAAAGCGCTGGCGTTTGGCCCTTTCGAATATAATCGCCTCGCGTTCCCGATCAGCTTTGCTTTTTAAGAAAGCTTCATTGAGGAATGCGTCAATTACTTCATCCGATGGCTCCAGAATTTTTGGTTCAGGATCTGCCCCCAGCTTTTCAGTACAAAGAGTCTCCTTATCGTCCATGAACGAATGGGAAATCACATGACAGCTCACCACGTATTCTCCCGATTCATCAGATGAACATTCTCCCTCATCTTCCTCTTGAAAGATGTGATTGAGGAATTCTTGGAATGTAATGGGAGTCCATGCTTTTTGGTTGTATTCTTCCAGCGCGTCAATTTGTTTTTGCAAGTCCGTGCGCTTATCACCAGGCTTCACGGGCTTCTTTGATCTCTTCTTCTTCTTCTTTGAAGATTTCGACAGCTGGTTGCGAATGTTTGGGTCACTTCCATCGATCTTTTTAGTTGGACGAGGCTTCAACATTCCTTCAATGATCTGCGACTCCAACGGGTTCTTCCATTTGATCGCTGGGCATGTTTGAAGATCATTTAGCATCCTCTTTGTCTTGGCTGATAATACAACTTCCCAAGGAGATTCTTCAACGACAGAGCATGTTGCCCCCGGCGTATTCATTCCCTTAGAGGTGTGGGGCTGCGGTGGATTCACTTTCCACTTGTTGGACAATGCGAATTTTCCCTGTCGGTACTGGTCTTCAAGCCAATTTTTGAAGACGTAGCAATCCTCGATCGGGTGACCCAGTACTCGATGATAAGGGCAGTAGTTGGGCTCATTGACGTCACTTGGTTGCGACGGACGTTTTGGATCCAGCAGATTTATGAGTCAATTACGCAACGCTAACTCGAATAACCTTCTCGTTTTATCTCGGGGAAACGAGTAAGAACGTCCCATCCTATCCTCAAGGGGTACGTACGGGCGAATATTATTTTGACGAACGACCGGCTTCGGGTTGTTCGGCTGTTGCTGAGCATTAGCGACAACGATCGCTTTCCCCTTTCCCTTCTCATTTCGGGAGTCCGGCTTTGGAAGAGGAGGTTTATGGCCCATCTGATCCATTTGCGCCAGCTTGTCGATTAGTGCCTGGAAGGTAGTCGGCTTGAAGAACATCATAAATTGCGAAATGGTTGCTTGCGGATCGAGGGTTCCAACAAACATTCCCACCGCAAGAGCTTCTTCTATGCGCTGCTCGCATTTTGACCATAAATTACGCCACCGTATAGCATACTGGACCCATGTCTCACCCGGCATCACCCTGACATTAATCAATGCCGTTATCGGGGTACGCTCGCTGGCACTCGCGAAACGCTGGGTAAACAGCAGCTCCATTTCAGCAAAGGTCTTGATAGAGTCATTCGGGAGCTCGGAATACTACACAAACGCTGTATCCGACAAGCTGCCAACGAACTGGCGAAGCAACAACTTATCATCACTGCCGGTGTTGCCGCAAAGTGCCCTGAACTGGGCGACATGCTGGTGGGGATTGCCAGTCCCCTTATACACGTGGAATTTTGGTATCGTATAACCTGAAGGGTACTTGATCTGGTCGTACCAACCCGGATATGGTCGCCCTATTTTTACGACCTACCCTGCTACTTCCGTCGCTTGATGGGCCCGGATCTGCTGAGCTATATATTCGTCCAGGTCGGACTTAGAGATTGCCTCCTCCTTGGCTGTTAACAGAGCCGGAGGAGGGTTTGACGTTTCTCCCCTATCATCTTCAAGGACGATTAGAGGATCTTCAGCGGGTGGATCCTGTTGAATCATCATGCCTACCATGTCCTGGAACAGGAGGGCCATTTTCTTTATGCTGGCCGCTTGTTCTGCAGCCTCTTTATCCTTCTTCTCCAGTACGCGATGAAGGAATTCGGCGTTAGTCTCTTGTTCCTGACGTTCATCTGAGGAGGTTTCAGGGGTCTCTATTGGCCCGGTAAGTGTGGCCATAGCGGTCATCATCTCCTGGAGCTTTTGCTGTTGCTCCTGAGCCTTGGTCACTGACCGTGTAAGCGGTCTATGACCCGTGGATGCACGGCTATCCTCTTTTCCCGATGCCATGTATACCGTATGAACTGTTATGCCCCCAGACTTAGGGCGTTTAGGCTCACCATTTTTAATATTTGCCGCTGACGCGGGGATTTTCTCTGGCCTCCTTCTCTTGTGGGCCGTTGAAGTGGGCACCCTAGCAACTATTGTCCCGTGCTGTTTAATGGGACGGTCCTTTTCCTTTTCCGCCTTTGCCTTTTTCTGGCGACGAGAGTGGTCTGGGTCAATCACGGAGTCTTGAACCCTCCGCCAAACTTTATAAATTTTTGAAGACAGCCGTTGAGGGGGCTGTTCCTGCTTTGTTTCCGTAACTCTTTCCGCGGGTGGAGGAGACCTTTTCAAGGTAGCGGTTGGAGAGTTCTTACGTACCCTTCTCAGCAGTTCGAAGCTGTTCCTAGTTGGAACAGTAGCGTTGACTTCCACCACTGGAGCGGGTGGAGTTAGCACTGAGGGGGAGTTGCCCCCTGCCTTCCTCACTCGTCACCAATGGCGACGTCGAGCCCGGCGAGCCGTTGGGACTGGCTCGGAGATAGAGACGTCTTCTTTTTGCCCTCTGTCTGAATGAGGTGCTGCTGGTGTTATCCTCTTAAAGACTGAGGCTGTTCTTTGCGGGGTATTATCCAATCTGTCAAAGACAGATCTTCGAGCAGGGGCAGGAGCAGGAATCGTCAGTCTCGAAAAGGCTGACTCTTTGACGGGAGAAGCCGCCTTAACGACTTCCGGAGCAGCGGCTGTCGCCCTCCTTGGGACAGCCATTTTAGAGTTCCTGGGCTTCTTAGCGGGCCCTTCAGAGTTTTGATCCAGCCTCGTGAAGACAGAGGCTGTCGGCTTGGTAGTGAGCGACCCGTTGACTGGGGCCGTCGTACCAGTGAGCCGGTCAAAGACCGACTTCTTACTCACTTCCGGTGTCGGTATCGGCATAGAGAAGCTTGTAGCGAGACCATGGTCCCGAAAAACAGGCCGGTGGTGGCCTGGGTCACCTGTTCCACCGGCAGAGCGAGGAAAGAGGCCGCTTGGGGCCCATATGCTACACCTCTAGGTGAGGTGAAGAGTCCATTGCAGTGGTACTTCGAGCAGTTGGTGCAGTTAAAGGCCATGGATGCTTGTGTTCTGCGCCAGACAAAAGACCAAATCTTAGTGACTTGAAATCCAAAGGCAACCGTTAACAAACCGCAATTGGTTCGCGAAGACGACACACGAAGTGTGGAGTGGAAATCGAAAAAAGTCCCACCGGGCGTGCCAGAATCTGTTCCCCTCCAAATAGCGGCCGAGACATTAGGACGTCTTGCCTGAGATTTGGGGCAGATGCTAATTGGTTTTATCCGTCTACCTCTCCAAAGATGCCAAGTTGATTTATGGCACCGTGTATCGGAGGTTTAGACGGATGTGGCCGATGTAGCAGATTTTATCAGATTCCCCCTCGCATGAGGGGTTTTTGATTGTGGGGACGCTCTTCCCTGCAGGCGCAAGCCCCTGCAGTTAATTACGCTACCGCATCGCGGTAGCCACTTTCTCCTTCTCCAGAATTTCACTTCGTGTCGTGTGTGTTTGTTTTGTTTGTGGTTGCCCGTGAGTTGTATACGGAGACTGAGTAATGCCGTCGCCCGTAGGACGTGGATTAGTCCAAATCCGTATTTACTTAGATTTGGGTTTGGTGTTTTAGTTTAAGGATACGTTAACTGTATTGAGGCTAAGATCAACTTAAACGTTCGTTAAGGATACGTTAGTCCTGTTTTGAGACTAAGATCAACTTAACGTGGTGATCCATTTAATATATGGCCGTCGGGACTCATCACCTCTTTGACGTCGTTGAAGGATTACAACGATAGGTGTCAGAGGAGTTCGGAGATGTACCCTTGAACCAAAGTCGATTTGGAGTTTTATAGTACATTTGAATGTTTAAGGATACGTTAGCCATGTTTGGGGCTGAGATCAACTTAAACGGGACCATTTAGATCTGGCAAAAAAAAGCATTTGGAGGCTCTATTGTTCTAGTTTAGGGACGTAGTGGTCCATGTTCCAGTTTGGGGACGTAGTAGTCCATCGCCAGTTTAGGGACGTGGTGGTCCAATATTAGTTTAAGGACGTCTCGGTCCGATATTAGTTTAAGGACGTCTCGGTTCGTCTTTAGTTTAAGGACGTCTCGGTCCGTCATTAGTTTAAGGACGTCTCGGTCCACGAGTTTAAGGACCCCGCAGTCTATTTTCATGTGTGGTCGTTGGGACCCGTCACCTCTTTGACGTCGTTGAGGAATTACAACGATAGGTGTCAAAGGAGTTCGGAGATGTACCCTCGAACCGGTTGTAAATTAATTTAAGAGAGCAATCTTGCTCAGTCAATTTAATTTGAGGACTTATGGCCAAAATTGGGCTAAGTCCAGTTAAAGATGTTCAACATTTTATTTGCTTTTGCATTGCGTTTTTATTTGGGCTCTACCCATAAAAGATGCAGTGCATCAATTTGTTTTGGGCTCTGCCCATTTATAAATGATGCAAAGCATCTACTTTGTTTGGGCTCTGCCCCTTTTAAAATGCATTGCATTTTTATTGTTTTGTTTGGGCTCTGCCCATTTATAGATGATGCAGAGCATCAATTTTATTAGGCCTGCTTGGTCTTTTTGGCTTGGGCCTGGCCCTTTAAGAAATGTCTTGCATTCTTAGGCGCTTTGCGCCAATCAGAGAGCGCAAGCGCTTATTGTGACGACACGTGTCACGCAAGCGCAGTGCGCTGCGCATGCGCTGCTGACACGTGGCGCCAATCTAGGAGCGCAACAGCGCAGTTTGCAAGTGCAAAGCACTATAATTTAAGAATCTTTTAGATTCAAGAACCAAAGGTTCATAACAGAAGTGCAAAGCACTATTTGATTTCTTGATCTATTTTAGATCAAAGAAAAATAAGTTTTTTTCTTATTTCAGGAACCAAAGGTTCACAAAAAAGTGCAAAGCACTCTTCTTTATTTTGTTTTTCTTGTTTTAAAGAACCAGTGGTTCTTAAGAAGTGCAAAGCACTGTTTTTAGATCATTGATCTTGTTTTTAGATCAATGATTTGTTCATAAGAGAATTTCTTTTCTAAAGGTTTTTTACCTTTTTTTTGTTCTTGAGGAGTTCTTCAGAGTTCTCTCTGTTTAATTTTTCTCCAAATGTTGATGCCTTTTGAATTGAGCCTTAGGGTCCTTTTTATAGTGCCCATAAATTTGTTAAATTTGTTAAAGAGATCTTTCTGAGTGATTTGGGGAATTTTTCCCACCGTTGGATCTTTGATCCAAGGGTTTCTGTTTTACAGAAGACAATCTTCTTGTTTTAACAAGAACAGAAAGATTTCTTTAAAATTTTAATTCTGTCTGGCGCAAATCCCCCAGCGCATGACACGTGTCGCGCAGCGCAAAGCGCAGCGCAACTGCGCTAGCGCATCTGCGCTGACACGTGTCGCGCAGCGCATCTGCGCTGACACGTGTCGCGCAGCGCAGCGCTTGCGCAACTGACGCGTTGCTTCCTTTAATTTAAACAGAGCCTTGCTCTGATTGGGTGCGCTGCCTTGGGCGCTGCGCTGAGGCATCTGCGCCGGACACGTGGCGCGTTGCGTCCAGGATTTGAAGCGTTGCTTCAAAATTTTAAATTTTGAATTTCAACAATGCTTTGCTCTGATTGGGGGAAACAAGGTTGTTTCCACTAAGTTGCCGACGAATTGGCGAAGCAACGGTTTATCATCACCTCTAGTGTTGCCGCATAAGGCTCTGAATTGAGCGACATGCTGGTGCGGGTTTCCCGTCCCTTTATATACATGGAATTTAGGGATCGTATATCCCGACGGGTAACTGATTTGGTCATACCAGCCCGGATAGGGTCGTCCGGTGTTGACAATTTGGCCAGCTTCTTCATTCGCCTGGTGAGCTCGTATTTGCTGAGCTATATAGTCATCTAGTGCGGCCTTGAAAATGGTTTCCTCCTTGGCTGCTGAAAGAGCCGGAGGAGGATTAGATGTCTCTTCAATAATGATCGGAGGGTCTTCAGCTGGAGGATCCGGCTGTAACATCATTCCTATCATGTCTTGGAAGAGAAGCGCCATTTGTTTTATGTTGGCAGCTCGTTTTGCTGCTTCTCAATCCTTCTTTTCGAGGACTCTGCGTAGGAAGTCAACATCAGTTTCTTGTTCGTGACGCTGTTCTGATGATACCTCCGGGCTTTCTTTTGGCCCGATAAATGCGGCCATTGTAGTCAACATCTCTTGAAGCTTCTGCTGTTGCTCCTGGGCTTTTGTCACGGATCGGGTGAGCGGTCGGTGACCCGTCGAAGCGCGGCTTTCCTCCTTTCCGGAAGCCATATAAACAGTATGCACGATTATGCCCCCAGACTTGGGGCGTTTGTGCTTGGCGCTTTTACGATTCGCCATGTTCACAGGGGCTTTCTGCGGCTTTCTTTTCTTTTGAGTGATTGACGTTGAGGGTCCGTTGCAGTGGGCACCCAGACGGATGACATTTTCTGTGGTTTGACAGGACGGTTCTCTTCCTGCTGGACCTTCAGCTTTTTCTGTCGGCGAGGATAGTCTTGATCAATCACCGACTCCTGGACCCGTCTCCAGACTTTGTAAACTTTGAAGGACAGCCGTTGAGGGGGCTGCTCCGGCTTTATTTCTGTAATATTCTCCACCGGTTGAAGAGATCTCTTAAGCACGGCAGTAGGAGAGTTCCTGCGCACCTTGTTTAGCAATTCAAAGCAGTTCCCAGTTGGAACAACGGCATCAACTTCCACCATTGGAGCTGGCGGAGTCAGTCCGGAAGGGGAATTGCCCCCAGCTTTTCTCACTCGGCGCCAGTGGCGACGTCGAGCATGTTGTGTGGCCGAGATTACCTCCACTGTTGGATCAGCTTTTCCATGCCCCCTGTTCTGATGAGAGTCTGTTGTTGGCGTCAGTCTGTTAAAGACAGATGCTCGCTGAGAGGGAATAGCCAATCTTGCAAAGGCCGATTTTTGTGCAGGGGAAATGACCTTGGTTACTTCACGCGGAGTGGGAGCTGAAACGGACAGTCTTGTGAAGACCGACCCCTTAGCCGGAGAAGCCGCCTTGGTGACTTCAGGAGTAGGAATAGCTATCCGCTTCGGGATAACGCCTTCTGGTATCGCGGGCTTCTTCACGGGTCCACTTGAGCTTTGGCCCAGTTTGCTGAAAACCGAGGCATTGGACTTGGGCGACCCGTTGAGAGGGGCCGCGGTAGTTGTAAGCCGGTCTTTGACTTCTTTGGAACTTCTTGCGATGACACTGGGGCATTGAAGCTCATCGGTGGGAGCATAGTCCCGAAGAATAGCCCAGTGGTGGCCTGAGTCACTTGTTCCACCGGCATAGTGAAGATGGAGGCCGCTTGAGGCCCGTAAGTCACTCCTTCGGACGGGACGGAGCGAGAGTTGCAGTTGCAGTTAGTGCAGTTTGAAGTCATTGATCTTCTGTTTTCTGCACGGAGCAGGACACCAAATCTTAGTACCTCGAATCCACGGGCAACCACAGCAAACCGCGATGCGTTCGCGAACACGACACACGAAGTGCGGAGTGCAAAGAGAAAGAGGTCCCACCGGGCGTGCCAAAATCTGTTCCCCTCCGAAAGACGCGGCAAAGATGCGGTGAACGTTTGCCTGAAATTCGGGACAGATGCTAATTGGTGCTATCTGTCCACCTCTCCGAAGATACCAAGTTGATTTATGGCACTGTGTATCGAAGGTTTAAACGGATGCGGCATGTTTCCCCCAATCAGAGCAAAGTTCTGTTTAAATTTCAAAAATTCAAAAATTGAAGCAACGCTTCAGATTCCTTGCTCTGCGCGCAGCGCGCCACGTGTCAAAAACAGACACGCCAGCGCAGCACCCAAGGCAGCGCACCCAATCAGAGCAAGGCTCTGTTTAAAATTCAAATTTTAATAAAGAAAGCAACGCTTCAGCTGACTTGCGCTCTGCGCTGCGCGACACATGTCAGCGCAGTTGCGCTGCGCTCTGCGCTGCGCGACACGTATCAAGCGCAGATGCGCTTGCGCTAACTGTGCCAGCGTTAAACTTAAAATATAAATTATTTTATGAAACAGAATTAAAATTCTAGAGGATCTTTCTAATAAGAAGATTATCTCTGTAAAACAGAGGCCTTAGGATCAAAGATCCAACGGTGAGAAATCTCCCCAAATCAATCAAAGAAAGATCTCTGTAACTAACTCAACAAACCAATTGGCCCTATATAAAGGCCCCTAGACTCCAAGTCTAAAAGATACAGAAATTCTCTGAAAACTTTGAGAAAGAACTCAAAGAAGAAAAAGGTAAACTTTTGAAAAAAAGAAGATCATCTTCTTCATTTAAAGAATTTAATTCTTAAAATTAAACAAAAAGAAGAATTTCTTCTAAAAATATCAAAGATCTAAGAACAAGATCAATATCTTCAACATAAAAAAGAAAAAAGATCAAAAAACAAGATTAGATCTTTTGATCTATATAAAGGCACAACCTTTTGATGAACCATTGGTTCTGAAATCTTGAGGTAAAACCTCTCTGGAACAAGAAAAAGTTGTTTTCTTTGATCTAAATTTGATCAAGATATTGAACAGTGCCCTGCACTCTTGATTTGCACTGTTGCGCTCCTTGGATTGGCGCAAGCAACCAGAGCGCGCCACGTGTCAGCAGCGCACTGCGCTAACAGACTTGCGCTCACCAGAGCGTGACACGTGTCACCTCCACATCAATTTGCGCATTGCGCTCCTCAATCGGCGCAAAGCACCTGACAAGCCACGTGGGGGCGCTGTCAGAACATTAAATGCAATGTATTATTAAAGGGCAGAGCCCAACTAAAAGGTCTATCAGACCAGATAAAAAATGCTATGCGTTATAAAAAAAAGGCAGAGCCCAAACAAAGGCCTAACAAGCCAAATGCAAATAAAATGTTGAACATTTTCAACTGGACTTAATCCAATTCTGACCATAAGTCCTCAAATTAAATTGAACCGAGCACAACTGCTCTCCCAAATCAATTTACATCCGGTTCAAGAGTACATCTCTGAACTCCTCTGATATTTGTCGTTGTAATCCTTCAACGTCGTCAGAGAGGTGACGGGTCCCGATAATCATACATTGCTACGGACTGTGGGGTCCTTAAACTCATGAACTATGATGTCCTTACACTAATATTCGTCCCCAAAATGGAAATGTTGGACTACCATGTCCTTAAACTGGTAATACGGACTGTGGGGTCCTTAAACTCACGGACTATGATGTCCTTAAGCCAGTATTCGTCCCGAAAATAGGAATGTTGGACCACCATGTCCTTAAACTGGAAATCGACCGCAATGTCACTAAACTAAACAATAGAGCCCCCAAATGCTCTTTTGTTGGATCTAAACGATCCCGTTAAGTTGATCTTAGTCTCAAATTAGACTAACGCATTCTTAACAAACGTTTAAGTTGATCTTAGCCTCAAATATGGCTAACGTATCCTTAAACCAAAACCTCAAACCCAAATCTAAGAAAATATGGATTTGGACTAATCCACGTCCTACGGGCGACGACATAAATTAGTCTCCGTATACAATCCACGGGCAACCACAAGCAAAACAAACACCCACGACACAAAGTGACCATCTGGAGAAGGAGAAAGTTGTTACCGTGATGCGGTAGCATAATTAACTGCAGGGGCTTGTGCCTGCAGGGAAGAGCATCCCCACAATCAAAAACCCCTCAAGGAGGGGGAATCTAACGAAGTCTGCTACATCGGCCGCATCCGACTAAACCTCCGATACACGGTGCCATAAATCAACTTGGCATCTTCGGAGAGGTGGACGGATAAAACCAAATAGCATCTGCCTCGAATCTTAAGGCGAGACGCAAAATCTCTGCCGCGTCTTTCGGAGGGGAACAGATTCTGGCACGCCCGGTGGGACCTCTTCCTCTTTCCACTCCACACTTCGTGTGCCATATTCGCGACCGAATCGCAGTTTGTTAATGGTTGCCTTTGGGTTTCAAGTTACTAAGATTTGGTCTCTTGCTTGGCGCAGAAAGCAAACAGCAATGGCGTTCAACTGCTCCAACTGCAACTGCAACCGACGCTCCGCCTCACCTGGAGGTGTAGCCTATGGACCTCAAGCGGCATCACTGTTCACGATGCCAATAGAATAAGTCACCCAGGCTACTACTGGATTATTTTTCAGGACCATGCTCCTGCCAATGAGCTTCGCTGCCCCAGTGACCGTACCAGAAGCTCCTAAAAAGTCGGTCTTCGATCGACTCACAACTGCTGCGGCCCCTCTCAACGGGTCGCCCAACACCAATGCCTCGGTCTTCTCTAGACTGGGCCAGAACTCCTGCGGGCCCGCAATGAAGCCTGTAATCCCGAAGAAGGCTGCTCCGAAGAGAGTGACCAATTCTGCTCCTGAAGTCGTCAAGGTGGCTTCTCCTACTAAAAAGTCGGTCAGCACAAGATTGAATGTTCCAGCTCCCGCTCCTGCTACTCAGAGGACATCAGTCTTCAAAAGGCTGATGCCAGCAACAGCCCCTGACCTGGACAGGGGGAAAGAAAAAGTCGTTCCCGTTACCGAGCCAATTCCCACAACTCGACATGCTCGACGTCGCTACTGGCGCCGAGTGAGGAAGTCCGGAGGAAGCTTTCCTTCTGGGCTAACTCCACCAGCCCCGACGGTGGAAATCAATGCTGTTGTTCCAACTGGGAACAGCTTTGAGATGCTAAATAAGGTGCGTAGGAATTCTCCTACCGCCGTGCTAAAAAGGACTCCTCCTCCACTGGAGAGGGTTATGGAAGCAAAGCCAGAATGGCCCCAATCCTCTCAACGGCTGTCTTCCAAGATCTATAAAGTCTGGCGACAGACCCGAGACTCGGTAATCGATCCAAATTTCTCCCGCCAGCACAAGAAGCTGAAGGTTCGACATGAGGAAAGCATTCCTTCCAAACCATGAAAAGCTATCTGGGTGCCCACTGCTACGGCCCCCTCAACTTCGACCGCTCACAGGAAGAGAAGGCCGGAGAAGATCCCTGTGCCCGCGAAGAATGTCAAAAGCACTGAACCCAAACGCCCTAAGTATGGGGGCATGGTGGTGCATACTGTTTACATGGTATCCGGGAAGGAGGATAGCCGCGCTTCAACGGGCCACCAACCACTAACGCGATCTGTGACAAAGGCTCAGGAACAGCAGCGGAAGCTCCAAGAAATGATGACTACGATGGCCGCACTCACCGGGTCAAAAGAAAGCTCAGAAGCATCTTCGGAGCAACAACAGGAGCACGAGACCGATGCTGAATTCCTTCGTAGAATGCTTGAAAAGAGGGACAAAGAGGCTGCGGAACAAGTGGCCAATATAAAGCAGATGGCTCTTCTGTTCCAAGACATGGTCGGGATGATGATACAGCCGGATCCCCCAGCCGAAAATCCTCCAGTAATGGTTGAAGATGACAGAAGAGAAACATCGAATCCTTTGCCGGCTCTTTCAGCAGCCAAGGAGGAAACAATCTCTAAGGCCGCCTTAGATGACTATATTGCTCAACAAATACGAGTTCACCAGGCCATTGAAGCAGCCGGTCAAGTTGTCAAAATAGGGCGACCATATCCGAGCTGGTATGATCAGATCAAATACCCGCCGGGCTACACGATCCCAAAATTCCATGTCTACAAGGGAACAGGCAATCCCCATCAACATGTCGTCCAGTTCAGGGCTCTTTGTGGCAACACCGGCGGCGATGATAAGCTCTTGCTTCGCCAATTCATCGGCAGTTTATCGGAGACGGCGTTTAAATGGTACTCCGAGCTTTCAAATGACTCTGTCAAAACTTTCGCAGAGATAGAGTTGTTATTAACTCAGCGATTCACGAGCGCCAGCGAACGGACCCTAATCACAGCGTTGATTAATGCAAGTGTGAAGCCTGGCGAAACTTGGGTTCAATACGCAATACGATGGTGAAACTTATGGTCGAAATGCGAACAGCGCATCGAAGAAGCGCCAGCGGTAGGCATGTTCGTGGGCACCTTAGACCCTCATGCAACGATTTCACAGTTCATGATGTTCTTTAAACCGACCACGTTCCAGGCTTTAATTGATAAGCTATCCCAGATGGATCAAATGGGTCACAGACCGTCTCCTCCGAAACCGGAACCTCGAAATGAAAAGGGCAAAGGGAAAGAAATCTTCTTCGCCAACGCTCAACAACAACCGAGTGGCCCGAGACCGGTTGTTAGCCAAAGTAACAAACAGCAATCCCTCGCTGAGAAGTTGAGACGTCCTTACTCGTTTCCTCAGGATAAAACAAGAAGACTGTTCGAGCTGGCAGTGCGCAACAGACTCATCAATCTGCCGAGTCCAAAACGTCCGTTGCAGCCAGGCGATCTCAACAATCCTAATTACTGTTCTTACCATCAAGCAGTAAACCATCCGATCGAAGATTGCTTCGTCTTCAAAAACTGGATTGAAGACCAATACCAACTAGGCAAATTCGCGTTATCCGAAAACTGGAAGGTGAGCCCGCTACAGCCTCATGCTCCTAAAAAGGTGGACACGCCGGGAGCATCATGCTCAGTCATAGGGAAAGTCCCATAGACTGAGAAGTCAGTAAACTAGGGATTCGCCTCAAATACGGGGACGGTGGACCACTATGTCCTAAAGCTGGCAGCGGACCGAAACGTCCTTAAACTAATGACGGACCACTATGTCCTAAAAATAGCCGTTGACCGAGACGTCGATAAACTACGGTGGGTTGCAGCATCCCAAAGCTGATAAAAAAAAGGAATTTAAAAAAACGGTATGTCCATAAGGAAAATGGGCACGGATGAAAACCCGAAAGGGCTCCGTGTGTAAAAACAGCAGGGCTACCGGCGAGTGTTTATGAAAACCGGAAAGGGCGCAGCCTCGTTAAAAGACACTTGCAGGGTCCCCTCGACCTTGTAAGGAGAAACCACCCGCGTGAGATCCTTACGACTCACAAAGGAGCAACACACTTAGGGATCCTCACGATTCCTAAGGAAAAATTACACTTGCGAGATCATCATGACTCGTAAGGAGAACTCTCTTATGGGACCCTCACGGCTCATAAGATTTGAAAGTCTTAAGTTACAGAAACCTAAACCTGTTCTTAAGCAACCCCCACAACCTTCGATTTTGCCCTACAAGCGGCTCAATACTGACCCTTGTATACAATCCACGGGCGCGAATAAACATTTCCCTAACGAAGTTCTACCCGTGACTAGGGATATGTTCGCACGGTGAACAACCCTTGTGAGTCCCCTCGACTTATAAGGAGAAAACTCTCTTGTAAGATCCTTACGACTTATGAGAAGCCATACACTTAGGAGTCCTCACGACTCCTAAGGAGAAAACACACCTATGAGATCCTCACGACTCGCAGGGAGAAATACCTTTGTGAGACCCTTACGGCTCATGAAGTCAAAAGCCTTAGTCAACAGAATCCTAACCCTGTTTACTAAGCCATCTTTGTTCGACATCGACAGAGGAAAATGATGATTCGCTCATGGCAATATCCTAGTTGTAGCGGTGCTGATGCCGAAATCGGTGTCTAACCCAAGCTTGCGGCAAAAAGCTAGCAAGCTACACGTGCATATGAAATAGCCGAAATGATGGGGCAACTTGCAACAAAATCAGCAAGTAAAAATGTATGCATGCAAAATAGCCGAAATGATTGGGCAACTCGCAATAAAAAGCAGCGAGTGAAAATAAAATAAATAGCCGAAATGATTGGGCATCACGAAAAATAGCCGAAATGATTGGGCGATCGCGATATTCGCGATATAAAAAGCTGAAATGATAGAGTATCACGGAAAGAAATAAAATAAAATATATAATGAAATTTATGTCCTACAGGCGATGTCATAGCAATCCCTGTATACAATCCAGGGGCATAAAACAAAGAAGGAACCATACTTTCCCAACAGGCTCCACCAGAAAACGGAGCCAAGTCTTGACGGCAACCCATATAAAACCTGAAAGACAATCGGAGATCATCTCACCCCAACGTGGAGTGATCACCATCTCGGCGTTCGTCTCAAAACAGCAGACGAGATGTCACTACAGCGTTTTTCCTCCAACAGGATTCGGACGTGACAAAGCAAATGAAGCAAAGGCCAAATTCCTGGCTTCAAGGTCTTAACGGCAAGTCATATAAAGCCTGAAAGATAATCGGAAATCATCTCGCACCAGTGCGGAATGGCCACCACCTCGATGTTCGTCTCGATACAGCAGACGCAACATCACCAAAAGGAGCCACGGCAAAATCCCTAGTTCCAAACCTCGACGGTTCACCAGTAACCTAAAGACAACCGCGACATTCGTCTCAATACGGCAGACGCAGTGCCAGCAAACGAAGCAAAGGCCAAATTCCTAACTTCAGGGTCTTAACAGCAAATCATATAAAGCCTGAAAGACAATCAGAGATCATCTTGCACCAGCGCGGAGTGGTCACCACCTCGACATTCGTCTCGATACAGCAGACGCAATGCCAGCAAATAAAGCAAAGGCCAAATTCCTAGCTTCAGGGTCTTAACGGCAAGTCATATAAAGCCTAAAAGACTATCGGAGATCATTCCACACCAGCGCGGAGTGGTTATGACTCATCGGGGCTCTCCAAAATGAGCCTAACCTCAAGTAAAAAGTTTCATGGAATATCCCTAACGCTTGCTCTTTCGACGGTAATATTACCTGGAAGATTGCTTGAAGACGTCTTGTCCAGCCCCAGAAGGGATCAGAGACACGACACTCACAAAGCTACTCGAACAGCAAGATTGCCTATTGAGGAATACATCAGCTGACGCGACGGTACGACGGACAAAACCCTAGTACCACAGACCCTAACGGACCTCTGTCGTAAAGAGCAGAAGTTAACTGTGACGTTAGGATATTCTTGCAAGAACTGCTCGATTCGTCTCAACTCGTGAGGAAATTAGTGTCTTCGCGAGAACTTCTCGATCCGGCTCGACTTGTGAGATAAAGCCTTAGGCAGCGGGGACAAGAACCTATTTCCTAAGCACTGGGACCCTGCAAGTCAGTCCAAAATAAACTCTTGCATACTATTCACGGGTCACACTCTCCAAAGTCGAATCTCGATAAGGAGGGAAACAACTGCTTACGGGTCATCTCGACTCGTAAGAGGGAAAATTCTATTATAAGATCCTTACGACTTATAAGAGAAAACGCACTTAGGAATCCTCATGATTCCTAAGGAGAAAATACACTTACGAGATCCTCTCGATCCGTAGAGAGAAAAGTCTTTATGAGACCCTCACGGCTCATAAAGTTGAAAAGTCTTAGGCGGTAAATCTGAACCTGCCTCCTAAGCCATCACTACCTCTTGAAGAAGCCAAGACAAGGTGCTCGCTCTATCATCTGTCGACCATGTTTATTAAGGTAATATGCTGATAATAAAAGAAGTGGGAAAGTGCAGAGATGACACAAGACATTGCAAAAAAAAGAAATGTGTATCTTTATTCATGAATTCAATTAAAATACAAGGCGAATCGTATAAAAGAATAAAGAATGGATACATATTATTCAAAGATTACAAGTATATAAATGATACAAGGCAGCTATTTAGAAGGAAGAGTTTTAAGTAGGTCCATCAATTGCTCTTGCACTTCCTTCAGTGCCTTCTCCTGATCGGCTACCGCGGCCAATTCTGCTTTCACCTGGGCCCGCTGCTGCAGGTAGGATGAAAGCTGCTCCTCAACTGCCTGCTGCGCTGCCTCGCGATCTTTTGCATCCCGCTCGGCGACGTCAAGCTGCTGCCTCAGTGCTAACCCGACAGATATGCATCGCAGAAGGCCTTCAAAAATAACCTTCAACTATGCAGCATTTGCATCCACCTGAGCATGCAGTTGAGCAGATTTGCTCGAAGTTTCTTTACATTACCTCCGCCTTGAAGCCGCTTCTTGTTCAAGATGCTGGAAGTAGGAAGCACTTTGCTCAATCCATGCCGCCCGTTGAGTGCTCGTGGCCAAAATCTCGGGGGCAGGACGCATAAGTTCCAGCCGATGTAGGCAGGCCTCGATCTCCCTGCAGTGATTAACCCAAGACTCGACGACGCCTTCATTATGAAAATTTCCCAGCGTCACCAGCATCGGGTTAACCTCGACAGCGAAATCGGTAGCAGAGGTGGGAGCTTCTGTGTCAAGCTCCTCGACGCATCTGCTCAGCATACTCAAGCTCATCGCAGCACCCTTTGAGGATGGACGCCTGGAGAACGGGCCTGCCGGCATCATGATGCGGGATTTGAAGGGAACCGGAACTGGAGTAATAGCTGCAGAACAAAACACAATCAAAATGACGATTCAAGAAATATAAGAAAGTCATCAATGATGGAGTTTACTATACCAGCCGCAGCAGGTGGCAAAGCCGGGAGGACCAGTGGCGCAGCTGATCTCTTGTCTCCTCCTTTGATTTGTAGCACTGCAATCAGGGCAAGGAAGAATCAAAAATAATTTCATTATTGCAAAAAGAAAGTGCTATAATTGAATACTCACCAATGCCACCGAATGAAGCGAGCTCCGACGGGAAGGAGAAGTGTGGGTGCAGCACCTGGTAAAGATAATCAAAAAGCACTCCTGCAAAGACGCAATGGTACAACGTCAGTACATAAATTATGCAGCAAAGATGAAATTGATAAGGCACAAATCCATACCTTCCAACATCTGCAACGGCGTGAGAGAAGGTAGAGAGGTGGCCACCGTCAAGGCAGTAACTGACGGCGCTCGCTCGAGCAAAGGGGCATCAGCACCGGCCGCATCTGTGTTAGAAACAAGATAAGCCCTGTCAGGAATGGTTGCAGAATAAAAAAAAGGGACGGTAACCTAAAATTTACCTGATGAGTCGCCAGCCAAAACGGCGGCATCTCCCTCCTCCATCGACATGGATCCACCTCCCGTTGCTTCATCGCCATACTCTACAGGAGCCGTCGTCGTGCTCACGAGGCCGGGAGATGGCGAGGGACCGTAAGCAGGGAGAGCAATGATCGGAGCAGCGCCCGACTCTTGAGAAAGAGCGGCTGTCTCACCCTCAGCGATCATGCCCACGTCGCCCGCTATCCCTTCGGGCTCGGCGGTCGCAGCCGTTTCATCCACCACCGCCATGGGTTCATCGGTCGCCGCCGCTCCATCCCCTGCTGCCTCAAGCTCGGTAGGAACATCCGTCTCACCTGTTTCCCCCTCAGGCTCGGCATCGGCAACCAGCTCGGGCATAGCGATTGAAACTGTTTCGTCAACCACTAGCTCGGACCCGATAACTACGGCTGCACCGCCTACCGTTGCCTCGGGATCAGCTGCCACCTTCTCCACCGCCCCCTCAGGCTCGACATCGGCAACCTTCTCAGGCACAGCGGTTGAGACCGTCTCATCTGCCACTACCTCGTGCTCGGCAGTGGTGGCCGTCTCGAGCATAGTAGACGTGACCGTCTCATCAGCCATTAGCTCAGGCCCGGCAACTACGGCTGCACCGCCTTCCGTCGCCTCGGGATCAGCTGCCACCTGCTCCACCGTCCCCTCAGGCTCAACGGTCACCGCTGCTCCTTCAGTAGGACTCGGCCCTGCAGGACAAGATATATAAGAGCCAATAGTTTTACAACTTTCACAACGAAGCCTCGAAAAGCATATTACCTGAGGAGGATTGACCGTTGGCTCCCCGAGTTGCACGCAACGCCCGCCTATGAGCCATAGACAAAGCGACCGGAGATTCTTCTGGAGGAGTAGCAGCGGGAGGAACGGCGCTTGAGCTCGCCCCCACGGCCAAAGTGGCTCTATGTTCCTTCGCTTCATGCCTCAAGCGCTTCCTCTTCTCCCGGGCCGTCACAACGGACCTCTTGGAAGCCTCCTTCAGCAAGGCATCGTCGTCCTCGTTCAAAGTGGCCTCCAGAGCCTTCAAGGCATCCATCATCGGCTTCTTAAGTGAGGACTTTCGCGGCAACCCCGAAGAGGCCGGGACTTCGGTAGCTGGCTCGGGGAGAATCCCCGCATCGGCTTGCAAAATAAGTCCCGCAGTCCCTGCAATGGGACAAAGGAAGGGTTAGGTTGGCCATGAAAAGGAGAATAAAGACTCAGTCAGCTGAAATGTACCAACGCCCGATAGGGCGCGTTTCCTCTCCTCCTCCTGGAAAGTTTTGAGGGAAGCAGCAACAGCTTCTTCGGTAGAAACACCTGTGGAAAAAGGAAAAGCATTAGTCAAAGACAATGATAAAAGTACGATGAAATGATGAAGAATACGACTAATGATTACCTGATTGCATGAGTTTGGCCAACCACGCTTCAAGCCTTGCCGTTCGCTCAGAAGTCGCGATGGCGGCCGCCATATCGGTGTCTGCTGGATCTACGAAGAAACCCTCGTTGCTTCCATATTCGCTTAAGCCTTTAGTGAGAGGGGCCTGAGGCTCTAAGCCGAGCACGGCATCAAGAGAAAGAACAGACTTCTTCTTCCTCTTCTGCGCGCGGACCCCGGCCGCACCCAAAATCGACTTACGTTTTGCGGGCACCTTAGGACGGTGGGTTCCAATGTCCGAGCCCACGCCAGACTCAGGCGAAACTACATTCACCGTCTCCACTGGAGCACGGGGTGCTGGGGGAACATCCGCGGTATCCCGGGGTAATCCGTGCAGGATGCTCAGCACACGCGGTGGCTCAGCTCCAGCATCTCTCAACGGAGCGACAACAGGGTTCCTTAGCCTCAGAGGAGCTTTGCGATCGCTGCCAGAGGGCGCACCCTTGCGATCAACCAACATGCGCTTCTCTTCCCGAATTACAGCGCCCATCGCATGCCCGTACCAAGCCACGTACACATTGAGGGCCCGTGGGACGCTGCTCGACTCACTGATAAAGAAGTAGGAGCCCGTGTTCAGCCGCATAAAGTGGTGCAGCGCGCTCCGTATTCCCTCCCTGGTGGCCGCAGGCTCTTCAAACAATGCCTCCAGTGGGACCCCCTGATTATAGCCTAGTTGCTGGGAGAACCGATTAGGGTTGTACCTCATGAAGAGCGCTTATCATCCTGCCTGAACACCAGGAAGCCTGGCCGGATGGAGTATAAGTGCAGGATCTCCCGGGCTTTCAATACGGAGGCCCCGTCTTTGAAAATATTGCGCAGCGCCAGCACCGTCTTGGAGGTATCCGGACCGATGGTCATCACCTTGTCTTGGAAAGACATGGCCGCTCCGACCATGCACGGACGGAGTAGCAACCCCCTAGCCTCCCGCGGAGATGGAGTCACAATAGAAGCGCCAACCAACCGCATGACTCTCGGGAGTCTGTACTTCTCGTAAAAAAAAGGGGCTCGTATGAATCCCGAATACTCCGAGAACATGTAGTTCCATCCATGAAGTAAAATAGTGCATCAGGAAATTGGCAGGTTTCACACCGGGTTCATTTGCGTCCGCCGCCACGCTTAATCCATGATACAGGTTAGCCAACCCGGCGATTCCAATCGATAACTGTATACCAGCCACCATCCGATGCGCTGGGTAGAAGACGGACGGCCTCACATAGCGTGGATGCATTAAGAGCGCGAAACAGCACAGCCACAGCCCCAGAAACCCGAGAAAGAAGGTCTCTTCGTCGATGCCCGGGGCGGCAATCTCCGATAGGGGCATGATCGCAGCATCGGGATGGTAGAAACCCTGTTGGTCATCCTCTAATGCTGTTCGACGATCTAAGCCGAAGCCAAAAGGGTCGTCGAGCTTGGCGAAATTTTCGCCCCGCTGTGATAGAATCTCCGGTCGGAGAAAGCGAGCGGTAAAATCTGCAAAGCTAATTCCCCGGATTCCCGATTCCAAGTAGAGACCCTCATATATATTCAGCACCTTCACCAGACTCGGAAACTGGTGCTGAATAGCATTCTCCGGCGTTAGGCCCATTACCAGTGGCTTAGTGGCGAAAACATACTCATCCGGAGGAAGTAACTCCTCATAGTACTCCCCCTTACCGGCAGACCGGATATCTCAGCAAACTCTTCCAGGGAGATGGAGACTTCCCTGTTCGTTAGAAAAAAAGTGTGGGTGGGGTTGTTCCATTGTTCCACAAAGGCTTTAACCCACCACGTCGGAGGAGCAGGGTACTCAAAGAGCGAGGCGTAGACGGCAGGGTACAGACCAATCTTCATCGGATGCGTCTTCTTTACTGACAAGATATACCTAGCCCACTGCAAATACCCGGCTGGTTGTCGAGGGGTCAATCCAAAGTTATAAGCTTATCCCCAAGGGCGCACCTCACCCTAGTATATGCGTCGCCCCAGAATGTCCACAGCTGGCGACGGTTGCACGGGAATGGCAGCAATCGAAGGCTGGAGAAGATCCTCCGAGTTCCAATTCATAACCTCCACGGCATAGTTCACCGGGGGTGCATCCGCATATGGGATCGACGAGATTAGCTCTAAAGGCGTCGCACAGGAAAAGCTTCGGCTACCCTTGATGATCTCACTATACCATCTGCCCTACAGATGAAGGTTCTTATGCTCCGGGTCGTGATCCTTAATCAGAGTGAGAACCTCCCGGTCCACTGGCGCCTCAGGGAAACCTCCCTCTGAGCGGAAGAACGGGAATGACAGATCAGCAGACATGTTTCCTGCGAAGGGACAGAAATCAGCTGTCAGTGTTGTAATTCCAACGCTTGGCATTTTAAAATTTATACCATACTGCAATGCAGTAGAGAGGGGACCAAAGGGGGACCCACAAAATCCAGATAACAATGTATCAGTTAATAAGACAGCCTCATCATTGGATGGGACTGTCAAATAATGAGGAAATCCTCAAAGAATGTTCTCATTAAATGAGAAATCCCTTGAGACAAGGAGAAAATCTCCCTTTTCAGAGCAAAGCTCTGTCACAGAGTGACACTTGTCAAACTCTGGTCACAAGGGACTAAGATTCCTTAAAGAGCCTAGCTCTATAATAATGATAGAAAAATCCATCAAAGAAAAATTAATTTCTAAAAAAATTAATTAATTAATTAATTAATCAATTAAATTAAAATTTGGGATCTTAAAGATCCATGAAGAACTCTTAAGAGTTCATCATGAGAAGATCAAAAGATCTATGTTCTTTTCATGAGCAAAGCTCTGTTCATGGGATAAGAAACCCTGGAACAAATTCTTGAGAGCAAGGCTCTGTTTGTAAAACCCCAAAGGGGTTTTCTTTAGATCAGAAGATCTATGAGAGCAAGGCTCTATTAATTAAAATTAATTTAATTTAATTTAAGTAATTTTTACCTAAGATTTTTCTAAGAGTTCTAACTCTGGAAACAAGAGCAAGGCTCTGAAGTTCTTGAAAGCAAGAGCCAGGCTCTGAAAATTAAAAATCTTGAAGATGATAATCATCTGTTGAGGACCAAGGGTCCTATTTATAGGCGTTTGTACGCCCCTTCAACTCCTGAGTTGATCCAACGGCTGAGATCTTGCCACCGCTGCACTCACATGTGCGCCACGTGATCGCAACGGTGGGGGGGCATTTGTTTCCCCCAATCAGAGCAAAGCTCTGTTTAAATTTCAAAAATTCAAAAATTGAAACAACGCTTCAGATTTCTTGCGCTGCGCGCAGCGCGCCACGTGTCAAAAACAGACATGCCAGCGCAGCGCACCCAATCAGAGCAAGGCTCTGTTTAAAATTCAAATTTTAATAAAAGAAGCAACGCTTCAGCTGACTTGCGCTCTGCGCTGCGCGACACGTGTCAGCGCAGTTGCGCTGCGCTCTGCGGTGCGCGACACGTGTCAACGCAGTTGCGCTGCGCTCTGCGCTGCGCTCTGCGCTGCGCGACACGTGTCAAGCGCAGATGCGCTTGCGCTAACTGTGCCAGCACTAAACTTAAAATATAAATTATTTTATGAAACAGAATTAAAGTTCTAGAAGGATCTTTCTAATAAGAAGATTATCTCTGTAAAACAGAGGCCTTAGGATCAAAAATCCAACGGTAGGAAATCTCCCCAAATCAATCAAAGAAAGATCTCTGTAACTAACTCAACAAACCAATTGACCCTATATAAAGACCCCTAGACTCCAAGTCTAAAAGACACAGAAATCCTCTGAAAACTTTGAGAAAAAACTCAAAGAAGAAAAATGTAAACTTTTGCAAAAAAAAAAGATCATCTTCTTCATTTAAAGAATTTAATTATTAAAATTAAACAAAAAGAAGAATTTCTTCTAAAAAGATCAAAGATCTAAGAACAAGATCAAGATCTTCAACATAAAAAAGAAAAAAGATCAAAAAACAAGATTAGATCTTTTGATCTATATAAAGGCACAATCTTTTGATGAACCATTGGTTCTGAAATCTTGAGGTAAAACCTCTCTGGAACAAGAAAAACTTATTTTCTTAGATCTAAATTTGATCAAGATATTGAACAGTACCCTGCACTCTTGATTTGCACTGTTGCGCTCCTTGGATTGGCGCAAGCCACCAGAGCGCGCCACGTGTCAGCAGCGCATAGGCGCAGCGCACTGCGCTAACAGACTTGCCCTCACCAGAGCGTGACACGTGTCACCTCCACATCAATTTGCGCCTTGCGCTCCTCAATCGGCGCAAAGCGCCTGACAAGCCATGCGGGGCGCTGTCAGAATATTAAATGCAATGCATTATTAAAGGGCAGAGCCCAACTAAAAGGTCTATCAGACCAGATAAAAAATGCTATGCATTATAAAAAAGGCAGAGCCCAAACAAAGGCCAACAGGCCAAATGCAAATAAAATGTTGAACATTTTCAACTGGACTTAGTCCAATTCTGGCCATAAGTCCTCAAATTAAATTGAACCTAGCACAACTGCTCTCCCAAATCAATTTACATCCGGTTCAAAGGTACATCTCTGAACTCCTCTGATATTTGTCATTATAATCCTTCAACGTCGTCAGAGAGGTGACGGGTCCCGACAATCATACATTGCTACGGACTGTGGGGTCCTTAAACTCATGGACTATGATGTTCTTAAACCAATATTCGTCCCCAAAATGGGAATGTTGGACCACCATATCCTTAAACTGGTAATACGGACTGTGGGGTCCTTAAACTCACGGACTATGATGTCCTTAAACCAATATTCATCCCGAAAATGGGAATGTTGGACCACTATGTCCTTAAACTGGAAATCGACCGCAATGTCACTAAACTAAACAATAGAGCCGCCAAATGCTCTTTTGTTGGATCTAAACGATCCCGTTAAGTTGATCTTAGTCTCAAATCAGACTAACGTATTCTTAACAAACGTTTAAGTTGATCTTAGCCTCAAATATAGCTAACGTATCCTTAAACCAAAACCCCAAACCCAAATCTAAGAAAATACGGATTTGGACTAATCCACGTCCTACGGCGACGACATAAATTAGTCTCCGTATACAATCCACGGGCAACCACAAATAAAACAAACACCCACGACACGAAGTGACCGTCTGGAGAAGGAGAAAGTTGTTACCGTGATACGGTAGCGTAATTAACTGCAGGGGCTTATGCCTGCAATGAAGAGCATCCCCACAATCAAAAACCCCTCAAGCGAGGGGGAATCTGACGAAGTCTGCTACATCGGCCGCATCCGTCTAAACCTCCGATACACTGTGCCATAAATCAACTTGGCATCTTCGGAGAGGTGGACGGATAAAACCAAATAGCATCTGCCCCGAATCTCAAGGAGAGACGCAAAGTCTCTGCCGCGTCTTTCGAAGGGGAACACGGCCGATGTAGCAGACTTTGTCAGATTCCCCCTCGTTTGAGGGGTTTTTGATTGTGGGGACGCTCTTCCCTGCAGGCGCAAGCCCCTGCAGTTAATTACGCTACCGCATCGCGATAACCACTTTATCCTTCTCCAGATGGTCACTTCGTGTCGTAGGTGTTTGTTTTGTTTGTGGTTGCCCATGGATTGTATACGGAGACTAATTTGTGTTGTCGCCCGTACGGCGTGGATTAGTCCAAATCCGTATCTTCTTAGATTTGGGTTTAGGGTTTTGGTTTAAGGATACGTTAGTCTCATTTTGGATTAAGATCAACTTAAACGTTTGTTAAGGATACGTTAGTCTAATTTCCAGACTAAGATCAACTTAACAGGATCATTTAGATCCCACAAAAGAGCATTTGGGCTCTATTGTTTAGTTTATGGACATTACAGTCGATTTCCAGTTTAAGGACATGATGGTCCAATGTTAGTTTAAAGACATCCCGGTCAAGGTTAAGGACATCATAGTCCATGAGTTTAAAGACTTCACAGTCAAGGTTAAGGACATCATAGTCCGTGGATTTAAGGACCCCGCAGTCCAATGTTAGTTTTAAGACATCACGGTCGAGATTAAGGACGTCATAGTCCATGAGTTTAAAGACCTCACAGTCAAGGTTAAGGACATCATAGTCCGTGGATTTAAGGACCCCACAGTCCAATGTTAGTTTTAAGACATCACGGTCGAGATTAAGGACATCATAGTCCGTGAGTTTAAGGACCCCACAGTCCAATATTAGTTTTAAGATATCACAGTCGAGGTTAAGAACATCATAGTCCATAGATTTAAGGACCCCACAGTCCAAAGTTAATTTTAAGACATCACGGTCGAGATTAAGGACATCATAGTCCATGAGTTTAAGGACCCCACGGTCCAGTTTAAAGGCGCCATAGTATATGAAATGTATGATTGTCGGGACCCGTCACCTCTCTGAAGACGTTGAAGGATTACAACGACAAATATCAGAGGAGTTCAGAGATATACCCTTGAACCAAAGTCGGTTGAGAAATCTATAGTCCAATTTGGGACTAAAGTCTGTTTAAAGGTTTATGAGCATATGGGCTCAGTTGATATGAGTTGAACATTTTATTGTTCTGGCTATTGAGCCTTTATTTGGGCTCGGCCCTTTTAATAATGCATAGTATTTATCAGAACAAAGTATGTTCGGACAATGCGCCACGTGGCGCGTCAGGCGGTTTGCGCCAAGGAAAGAGCGCATTGCGCTTCTGTTGGATAGCGCATACGAGGAGGACACGTGTCGTGCTTAACGCTGAGCGCTACTTTATTGGCGCATTGCGCTTTTAGTGTATGGGAGCGTTGCGCTAGTCTGTTGGCGCACCAGTGAGTGACACGTGGCGTGTTTGGCGCTGAGCGCCAGCCCATGAGCGCAGTGCTCTGTTTTAGAAACGCAAAGCGCAGATTGTGTCTTTGGTTGACACGTGGCAGGTTTTGGCGCTGAGCGCCGGTCCAAAGAGCGCAAGGGCGCGGATCATGAGTGCAATGCACTTTTTCAGAAGCGCAAAGCGCTTCTGATCAAATTTAAGATTAAGGAACAGATTTATGTTCCCCTTAAAGGAGGCTTTGCCTCAAGATTTAAGAACAAAAGTTCTTGTTTTGTAAAAAGGCTCTGCCTTTATAGATCAAAAGATCAGTGAATGAAGTAAATACTTCTTTTAGTTTTTTATGATTAGATCTTTTTGATATTTTCTTTTAAATCAAAAGACCTTGGTCTTTTTATAGATCTAAGATCTTTTTAGAAAATGGTTCTTCTTTTTACGAGATGGATTCATCTCTGTTATTCAAGAACATAGTTCTTTACCTTTAAGATGAAGAAAAATTTCCTTTTTCCTAAGAGCTTGCTCTTCTTTTTTTTTGCAGTGGGTTTTTCTCTCTCTTTCTGTGTATCTGTATTAGACTTGAAGTCTAGGGTCCTTTATATAGAGAGCCAAATGATTTGTAGAATCGGTTAGAGAGATCATTCTGTGATTGATTTGGGGATATTTCCCACCGTTGGATTTTTGATCCTAGGGCTTCTGTTTTACAGAAGATAATCTTCTTGTTTTTAACAAAATTGCAAAGATCTTTCCATAACAGAATTTTAATTCTGATTAATTAATAATCTATTATTAATAGATCTTTTGATCTGACGGTGGGGAGTTTTTAATCCCAGCGCTGGCGCACCTTGCGCTAGTGCACCTGCGCTTGACACGTGGTGCGCACCGCAGCGCAACTGTGCCAGCGCGCCCGTGTTTGACACGTGGCGCACAGCGCAGAGCACTAGATCTGAAGCGTTGCTTCAACTTTTAAATTTTGAATTTTAGAAACAGAGCTTTGCTCTGATTGGGGCACGCTGCCTAGGGCGCAGTGCTTCTGGCGCTAGCGTGTCTGCTTTTGACACGCAGCGCGCGGGATTTGAAGCGTTGCTTCAACTGTTGAATTTTGAAATTCAAAACAGAGTTTTGCTCTGATTGGGGGAAACAACTGCCGATAAAAACAGTTTTCCAAAATGATATTTTGAGTTGTTTGCATACCCCGTGGGCTCACGGTTTGAACCAAGAAGCCCATCAGGACTATTGGTATTAGTAACAAGATTCAAGTAACAAAATCCAAGTAACAAGTAAAGTAGTGTGTCGTGGACATGTCATGTGATGCATATGTATCAATAGACACCCAAATGTAAAACTGTAACGAATATCGGAACACGGTTAAAGCACGGATGCTCATCTATCTATCTGTGATAATCTTTTATACGTCCATGAATACGTATGATGCAACACGTTGTACTAATATAATAGTATAATGATATCATGATGTTCCGGCATATAACTAGATAAGCGATTATCGGTACGGATACGAACGGATACTGTAAAACGGAAAAATTATAATATTTGTTGTATAATGAAACGCGTGTACTATTTTTATTCGTATATAAATAGATATATTAATATAGTATGTTGCAAGATAAATTTGCCTCGGAAACAACTGTCGATGTGCAGGCGACTTGGTGCGGCACGACACGACACGGTGCGTGAAGTGGCACGCCACGGTGCTGGGGCTTGTGGTGACACGGGACCGATGCGATGGTGGCACGGTCATGATCTGGTGATAGAAACCATATGATGACAGTTAACAAAATATAATTTATTCTTAATTTGTGGCTATTAAAAGATATATGATGATCTAGATATATAATATATAAAGATCTAAAAATATAATGTAGATATTATACTATATTCACATAGATACACTTTACTGGTAAATTTCAAATACAATCTTGCACTATATTGGGTTCTAAACTTACAGGTCGGGTCGGATAACGACTACTACTATTCGAATCATTCGCAACCCAATAGATAGAATAGAAGAAATATAAACCAAGTGTTAAAATACCAATTAATGTCGTATAACCGTACTAGGGTGTTACAATCACTGAATAAAACCGGGGCTGGGTAATTGATTAATCTAAAATATTGCACATTTGAATGAACATTTTCCCTACTATTATTAAGTGCTAAAAGGTGTTAATTATAAATAGAGAATATATGTAGGTTTATTTGTAAAAATTTATTATCATATGTTTCTACATTTATAATTAATATAATTAGGAAAAATATACGCATATAACATTTAAATGAAATATTACTAATTAAAATATACATCAAATATTTCTAATTAATATTCTTAAAATTTAATATCATATAAATGGTTAGAATAATATCTCAAAAATACCAAATGCTACTAATACTTTGATTTAAGATATTGTGCAGATATTAGCTCAGGTATGAAATCCAAGTAGGAGATCCAAGTCAAATTGGGAAATCGGAATCGAATCTGCCAAAATTTAAAAGCAAATCGAAAGATCTAACAACGGCAGAGACTCAGAGTATTATTTTCATAATCTAGATATCAAAAGGATCTCCACATGTCAGCACAAGAGATCAGAAGAAATATCAAATCTTGATTCCACTATGTTGTGGCTGAACCGCGGCCAAAGGGGACAATATGCGGTGGTTCTGCGGCTCATTAGTAGCCGTCGGATGTGAGATTTTGTGACTTGGATCGTAATTGTATATCCTCACATATGGAATCTAGGGTTTCTGGTTTGAGAGACTATATAAAAGACCAAGAGCTGTACATTCAAAATCATCACCGAAGAGATCAAGAGATCTAAGAGAATCACGTATCTAAGTGATCGCCATCTATTCATCTACCTCCAACAAGAGAGAGATCTAAAGCAAACTAAGGTTCTTGTAATCTACTTTGTAAGAAGAATTGTAAATGCTATACTTGATTAATAAAGATAGTTTTTATTTGTAACAACTCCAAATTCTGTGTACATAAAATTCATTTAAAGTTAATGTACACTTGGGGTATTTACAATTTCTGTGAAAGCTATAAATATTTGTTTTGATTTAGAACAGCAAGAAGGAGCTTGTAGCTCATTGGTAAGGCCTTGCATTGCTTAGCCATAGCACCCGAGTCCGAATCCCATCAGCCACATTATTTTTTTGTTTTATTTTCTTTTAACCTATTAGAAGCCCAAGAGTCTACACGTGCACAATATGTAAAACCAAGAGTCATACTAAAAGCAAACAGATACAAATTAGTATTCAGACCGTCAGGAACACGTGGTCCCAATCCAAGCCCCTACCTCCATGATCGGACCGGCGAGAAAGCCCCTCAGACCGGCGTCACCGGTTTTCCTTGAGCCAAACCTTATTTTTTTTGTAAACTCTAGACCCTTGGACTCCCCTCTTTAACCCCTATCTATTTGTTTTCCCTGCATTTTCTAGAGAATTAAAAAGCCTTTGAATTCCATTTTTAATGCATTTTTCTTCACACACTAAACCCTAATGTTTCCTACAAATAACACTCCATTTTACACCCCTCCTCACTCACAATTCCCTACCAAAACTCTCAAGAAATTTACAAGTTCGTATAGTGTGCAAGTGGAGTTAACGAAGGACTAAACTCCGACGAACTTCCGAGAAGATTCCGGCGACGAATCGACGTCCCGAAGTTTTGTTTAGGACCCCCTCTATCTCCTTTAGTCCAATAAACCAGTTAGTCCCATTTTCTCTCTCATTTTCATCTTTAAAAAGTTTCATTTTTAAAACCCGACGAAAGCGGAGTTGGTCCGACTTCCGATTCGGTTTTCTGTAAAAACTACACTTTTCTTTAACATGATAAAACCATATTCTTATATGTTGATTAATAAATATTAACAAACTCAATAAAATAAGTTTCAAATCAAAATAATTATTTTTATGACATTTATCGCATTTTTACATAAAAATACAACAAACTATTCATTTCGACATTATAACCTTTATTACTTGCTATACCTTTAGATAGTCCGCGATTTAATGACTTACCTCATCACAACACATATATCTATTTTAGCACGATAAATCTTGGGACAATAGAATACGGGAAATACGACTTTACAAATAAATCCCTTAAACTTATAAAACTGTTTTCTTTAAAAAGTGTATTTAACTTTCCATGTAATCAAGCCTATACAACCCATTTTAGGGACCCCGTTTGGAATGGTGCGGATTATCGCACATCCTCAGGCTTAGTAGAGCGAGATGCAGACCTCCGCAAGGAGTATTCAATCTCGATGGAATTTTTATACATTTTTCTTTAGAAAATGAGATTTTTACAAGAAAACAAATAAATTTATTTTCGTTATATATATATATATATAAATATTACCAAAATATTTATTTTAAATATATATATTATTCCATATTTCCAAAACTCAAGAAAAGAATTCAAATATTACATGAAACTACCATGATAATTCAAAACAATATTCATATTACAAATAAATATCATATATTATGAAATTAGGTTTTATTCACTAGAAATATCACATTTATAAAATATACATCAATGAAAATCCTAAAGAAGATAATTAGGTGTATTTTGAAATTATACCAAAACTATTTTCAAATAAAACCCCCCTCAAGTTATCCTAAATTACAATAAAGACCCTAGTAAACATAGATTTAAGCGGGACCAGTCTCTTGAGCCTCAGAGAGCCAGAGATATGGGTGCTTGCCTATTTAAGGTAGACAACATAACAAACGGTGTTATCAACATGATAATTGTTTTGGAAAAAGACACAAATTCTGCCGTCCATGTACAACAGTTACCGATAACACTAAAATAATCGGTATTTCAAGTTCCTTTAAAAGTGTCTGACTCAGACTGAGTCTCAAACTAATCAATCTGACTTGAATGGGATTCAAGTACAAACTACAATACATCATGATTCAATATGAATCTATCTATTCAATCTATATCAATCTGTATTGACTGAACCGAACCATGGATATATTCCATTTACATGTTCTTCCATTATATCCGTTCCATTACTGATATCATAGTTTCGGCAAGTCATCCATCCATACAATTTACAAGACAATACAATATAATCAATACATCACGGGGTTTATAAGGGGTAGATTGGTACGGAAGGTGTTAGAAGTGGCACAAGACTGCAACCATAAGACACCTAACCTGAATCTCCATTGTCGTTGTACCGTGGCTGAACGGTTCCTTGAACTCCGTATACCTTAGTGAGACCTCTCTCATATACACTGGCCTCTTCTGTACCAACCTACAAACAATAGTGTTAACACTAAATAACAACATTAAACAGCTATACTCTATTATGTCTATTATATTCTTATCTATCAACGGGACTTACCAAGCGACTTGTTCGCTGACGACATTCTCCTTCTTCTTCTTTGGAATGTCGTCAGGTGTTTCAGACTCATTGGAGACAGAGCCCACCAGCGAAGACTTGGATCAGTTTACTGAAAACCCAGAGTTTTAGATTCACATGTACATTACATTTTATTTTCATTTCTGTTATGCCATTGTTTAGGCACTGCTTTCATTCCATGTATTTCCATTTCAGTTGTATTGTAAAAGAATGTTTAATAAATAAAGTTGTTGTTTATTTACATCTTATCTCTTGTGTATATTTCATTTTATATTGCTTAGATACACTTAGCGTGTTTACTTCTGAGTAAATACGTAGTGGCTTCATCGTGTCCTCTGCCCGTATACTGGAAAGCGAGGCGTGACAATATTTTAATTCTTTTTGCATTTAATTTCTGTAATTACTTTTACGCATTACTTTTCTGCATCTTAACTATGCTTTCATTCACCTTCATCCTCTCTTCTAAGTTAACCATGAGCGAGTAATTCCTATCTTGCTAGGGTTTGTAGGATAGGGTAGAATAATGGATGAGAAAATCTTTCAACTTCTTTTATACATTTTAAAATTTATAAATTTTAACAAAATAAATGTTAACCTCCTTATCGGGCGCGCTACCAATTTATTAATAGTCACGACCACGAGTTGAGATTGGATTAACACTTGTTTTGTTTAGGGCTAGACATGAATAGAGATCAATGAAAGGACAAGGGTTAGCAGTAGGGAAACCCTGGTTTTTTCTAAGAATCCTAATCTACATTCATCATTATCGTTCTAGTTTTAAACTAATAAAAAATAAAAGAGTTATTTTTAATTATTCATCCATTACTACTAAGTCCTATGAACCCTACAATCCTTTTTATTATAAATTTTATATCCGTTTTAAAATATAAGGACAAATAATCACCCATCTTCTATCGACTCGTCTAAAGAAAGAAAAGAGTTCATGTTCCCCTGCGGAGACCCGTACTCATCGCGGCTAGCTTCTAGCGGCACCGTCTTGACTGTGGTTATTTACAAAATCACTAATTTTGCACACAAACAATCAAATGGCGCCATTGCCAGGGAAATGGTCAAAACAAATTCTTGTTATTCGGGTTGATTTCTTAAAAAAATCCAGCAAACATAACATAAACGAGAACCAAAACCGCATCTTGCGATTTTAACGATTATTGTGCGAGTTTTGCAAGGGAATCTGGAATAACTGGAGCAAGGTAATAGAGATTCGGAGATTTCAACTTGGACCAGAGGAGTATAAGAGCGTCCTAAAGAAAATTTAGCAAAAGAAAACTCTACATTACGGTGGAACCACGACATATTGGAGGGTTTGGCGGCGGAACCGCAGCATGTTGGTGGGTTTAGGCCCCCAAAATCCTCAAGTATTTTCTTAATATTTCTCTCCCTCCTCTAAAACTCCAATAATCTAATCTTGCTTGCAGGATTCTTTGCAAACAGCACCGCTTAAAAAATCATTTTGCGTATTTTGATTTCGGTTTTTTTTTGCATATCTAAAACGGACATTAAGAAGAAATAAACCCAAATCCAGATTAGGTGGGGATTTCATCACCCTTCCTAGGCCCCAAAAATCCCAAACGAGCATGCTCTCACTCTATATTAATTAAAAAATATCTAGACCTAGCCCCTAAGGACATTCACGCTCAATTAGGATAGAGGAGGATTATGGATAATCTATTACTTATCCGCATTTTTCTTATGGTATCTAGGTAAGTGTGACTAAGAAAAATGGTTACTTAATTAGGTTCGCTATTTCGGTGATTCGTATAGTGGATACCTCCTACTTACCTGGCACTTATCTGGCCACAAGATTGATAAGGAGGTAGTAGTGGATTGATCCCGCGACTTGTATTTTGAAAGTCCAGGAGCGGTCTAGTGATTTGACTTAAGCAATCCTAGTTCTAGGGATTGATTGTGCATTTTGTGATTTGTTGAGTCAAGTCTCAAGTCCGACTATTTTTCAAAACAAACCCTCTAAAAATCATTCTCGCACACGCTACCACGTGCACTAAACCCGCTTAGTGCATGATTGGCTGGACACATGATTCTAGTGTCCGTCTTATCCGCGTTTTTGCTATCGACTCCGAAATCGGTACTTCTTCATCTTCTATTTCTCCTCCACCTACCACATCTCCCGAGATGGACGGATCTCCATCAGATTTTAACAACGCCACTTTGCTGCCACCCGTAAGTGTGCAGAATCCACCGCGCATCTCTCTTCAAGAAAGATGCAACCCTGTATGCGGGCCCCTTCCTACTTTCTGTCACTTCCACCAGCCAATGGGGATAATTTTGAAATTAAATCCCACTTCATCAACTTGTTACCCAAATTTCATGGGCTTGAATCCGAAGATGCATACGTTTTTATATTCAAATTCGAAAACGTATGTGCAATGATGAACACAACCCAATTTTCAGGGGATGCTTTGCGATAACGTCTTCTTCCTTTTACCTTGTCCGATCTCGCAGAGAAGTAGCTCTATAGCACCACTCAGTAAATGGGATGAGTTCGTTATAGCATTCCTTACGAAATTCTATCATCATCATAAGACTGCCCGTATTCGAAGCGAGATTAACCAGTTTGCCCAACTTCCCAACGAACCCTTTTGGAAATGCTTTGAACGGTTTAACGATTTTCTTATCCAATGCCCTCATCACGGAATTGATAGATGGCGACTTTGCCGAATTATATATAAGAGTGTTAATCCAGCAACAAAACAAATGCAAGAAACCATTTGTCAATGTCATTTCATGTCAAAAGACGATGGTGAAGTATGACAATTTCTGGAAGATCTCGCTGAACAAACATTACAATGGGAGAGCACTAGACCAACACCGTCTTCATTTATAGCAGGTATCCATCAGCTCAACGTTTCCATCGCAGTGAAAGACAAAATGGCTGGAATTCAAAAGAAACTTGAAGCTATAGAAAACAAATTCTCTTCAGCCTCCCTAAAATAAGTTACGCTCCCCAAAACCGTGTGTGGTTGCTGTTTTGACCCACCCCATTTAACGGAAGAATGACCTTTCCTCCATCTCAAGGTCATGAACAAACTAATACTGTTTTCAGCAACAATCTAAAAATTACCCTTATTCATCCACATATAATCAGAGATTGAGGAATTATCCTAATTTTACTTGGAACCAAAACCAATCTCCGAATCAAAATCAGTTTCCAAGCCAAAATAACTATCAAAGGTTTCCTCCACAGTAACAACAGCCACCACAACAAATTCAGCACCCTTTTCAATCGCAAGCTTTTCAAAATCCGACCAACAACTTTGCACCTTATAATAATATTTCAACGGCCGATACCAATAAAATATTTGCTCTCGGACGAAACTTAGAAACATTCATTAAACAATCCATGCAAACAACAGCTAATTTAACGTCTTCTATCCAAACGTTAGTGCAACACACTGCTTCTCATGGTGAAAGTATAAAATCGATAGAAGCACAACTTGTACAGTTAAATGCCGCAATGAGTGAGAGAGAGAAAGGGAGACTTCCATCTTAATCTCTACCAAATCCTGGCTACTCACAAAGAGCAAATCTCATCCTCCAAAATCATAATGTGAGTGTCGCAACTATGTTGAGATCGAGAAGAGTGCTAAATAACCAGGTTGGTGAACAAGTTGATGATACAGATGATACCCCGGCTACTACTTCTATTCCTACTTCGTCTGATCCAATATCTTCTTCCAAGCATATTCTCCGTTTTCCACTAGGCAGCCCACTTTCTTGAAGAAATTACCATCTACGATCATCCCAAATCCAATTTTAGAATCCATTCTATCCCCACAAACTTCTCCTCAAAAGTTGGACCCAGCCCTTATTGATAAACCTCTTTTTCCAAACAGGTTAAGGGCCAACAGAATAAGTTCCCAAATGGAGAAGATTGTGGAAGATTTTAAACAAGTTAACATAAATATTCCTCTCCGAGATACTATCCAACAAGTTCCATCCTATGCGAAAATTCTAAAGGACTTGTGCACTATGAAAAGAAAAATTTAAGTGCCTAAAAAGGTTTTCTTAGCGAGTAATATGAGCAATTCTCTTACCCAATTGGTGCCCACGAAACGTAAGGACCCCGGTTGTCCTACAATATCTATAACTATTGGGGGTAAAAATATCAATCGTGCTCTACTCAATTTAGGTGCTAGTGTTAACTTACTTCTGTATTCTGTTTATGAGCAATTAGGCATAGGAGAGTTGAAACCTGCGCACTGCACTCTCCAGATGGCCGATCGATCTATCACCCAACTTAGGGGTGAGCTAGAGGATATGTTAATCAAAGTCGGGGAATTTATATTCTCTGTGTTCTTTATAGTTATAGATAGACAGCCTGTGATAAACCCACGGAACCAAATTCTAGTGATTCTAGGTCGACCTTTTCTAGTAACTTCCAACGCGATAATCAATTGTTATAACGGTTCAATGAACCCGTCCTTTGGGAATATGACAATTGAGCTTAACATCTACAAGTTAGGAAGTCAACCCTCCGAACTCTATGCTCATATAATTGATGTATGTTCTGTCAACAATATAGCTACCGACAGTTGTGAATTTGAGGAGCTTCACGATATTAATCTCGATGCCACTAGTGCATCATTGTTCGATCCTTCTATTTATTATACACGTGAAGACCCTTCTGTCGACAATTCCACACCTAAGTCTGAATCTTTTAACTTGTTGAATAATTTAGCCGAGCTATCTAAGTATCATACATTTCTTTCCGATAAAATTATCATTCGGAATATCGATGGAAGTTTTGAAGACATTTTTGCCGAAGAACTTGCATTCCTAAAAGACATGGATCTTGTGATGAATCAACTTCCACCTATAGAAGCTGAACCTCCACCACTTCTTCTTATTAAGTACGAGAATGTGAATATTTCACTTACTCCTTATCTTTCACATTCGCGTTTTCATCCTCCATCACTGTTTCGTCTCTATTAACCGAGATGTAAACACGTTCAATTGCACCTCTTATCTCCACCCCACTTCTTCACGTCTATCTGTGACATGATCTTCTACCAACCATGGTGTCACATTGATAAAATATTCGAATGGTTGGTGTTGACTTTTGGTCTTTATAAAACTTTATATAGACCAATAATTTCCCCCCTCTTATGATTTTAAATGCTTAAAATACAGTTTTAATTAAGTTTTCGGGGGGGGAGAGAAATATTTTGGCTCTTGAAAGAAAAACAAAATTTTATACAATTGTGAGCCAAAAATAAGTTTGGGGGAGGATTTCATTGTCATTGACTTTTGTCCCCATTTGCTAATAATTGAGAACTTTTCTTCCCAAGTCACAGGTTTTGATATTAAAAGATGACATCAGTGAGAACACTGCTGCAAATAGGTTTGGGGGAAGTTTGTGCTTATTCACGCATCATTTTGCATTATACTAAATAAAAGCATTAAAAATTTTTGATAATAAAAGTTAGAAAGTGAAAAATACATATGCAAGATAGAAAAAAATTTAAGAAAAGAAAGAAAATTAAATGTTTTAAAACAAAGTTAGTAATAGATGGTCATGAGTTGTTGTCCCAAGAATTTGTAAGATGAAGTGAATCACTAATCTGAGAGTAGAAATAATTTTGAAAAATAGTCTCTATTCTTGAGTCTAAACTTATGAATATTGATATCCTACTATACGCACTTGCACACAACTTATAACTTGGGATAATAGAGAATACCCTAAAATTCTCTTGTCTAAAAACCTTAGTATGAAGAAAAAATATATAAATCAACAAAATATAAATGACGCATAAAAAATAAATGGTGAAGAAAAATGAATACTGATTTTGTGATTACTTAAGGCGGCAGAAAAAAAATATAGCGAGAGTGTCTTATCACCTAATGTCTTAGACCAACTGGTTTGAAAGTCGCTGCTAAATCTTAGGTGTTGCAAAACTAGGATATTGCTAATTACGCCTTAATGAGTGAGAACATTTGGTAATCGGTTGATTAGTACCTCAAGAAGTATTAACGGTCGCATGAAGAATGTGTGAGCAATTCCATCTAAAAATATTCACCCACTAAAAAGTACTAAGGAAGACGGACAAGAGTATGATAGTTTGAATTGAATTCTCTAAGTGTAAGGATATTTTTTACATACATGTAAGGGTATATGATCGATGTTTGGAAGAAAAATAGAGAGGACGACTAAAAACGATATTTTATTGAGAGATGATATGATTTTTGATATCTTTTCATGACTATTAAAATAGGGCTCATGGCAACTAAAAAGATAGTGCAATTTGAAACTCTTATTTTCAAAATCTTTCTTTTATAAGTTACTTATCTTTTTATGTAACTTTCATCTTTTTTCTTTTATTATGAGATTTTGTGGGTGTATTCCGCTGAAAACCCTCAGGAGACAACACTCCTCCTATTAGGGACACCTAGAGATTTAAACGCTTGTTGCACATGCTCAGTGCAATCGTGTTGCCTACGAAAGTGTGCTAATTAGGTTTTTCTTTTTCTCTTTAATAACTAGTTTGATCGGGACGATCAAGAATAAGTTTGGGGGTATTTGATTAGTCTAAAATATTGCACATTTAAATGAACAGTTTCCATATTATTATTAAGTGCTAAAAAATATTAATTGTAAATAGAGAACATATGTGGGTTTATTTATAAAAGTTTATTATCATATGTTTCTACATTTATAATTAATATAATTAGGGAAAATATATGCATATAATATTTAAATGAAATATCAGTAATTAAAATATATATCAAATATTTCTAATCAATATTCTTAAAATTTAATATCATATAAATGGTTAGAATAATATCTCAAAAATACCAAATGCTACTAATACTTTGATTTGAGATATTGTGCAGATATTAGCTCAAATCAAGAATCCAAATAAGAGATCCAAGTCAAATCGGGAAATCGGAACCAAATCTGCCAAAATTTAGAAGCAAATCGAGAGGTCTAACTACGGCAGAGACTCAGAGTATCATTTTCAGAATCTAAATATCAAAAGGATCTCCACATGTTAACACAAGAGACCGGAAGAAATATCAAATCCTAATTCCACTATGTTGCGGCTGAACCGCGACCAAAGGGGACAATATGCGGCAGTTTCGCGGCTCATTGGTAGCCGTCGGATGTGAAATTTTGTGGCTTGGATCGTAACTGTATATTCTCACATATGTAATTTAGGGTTTCTGGTTTCAGGGACTATATAAAGGACCGAGGGCTGTACATTCAAAATCATCACCGAAAAAATCAAAGGATCCAAGAGAATCACGTATCCGAGTGATCATCATCTATTCATCTACCTCCAACAAGAGAGAGATCTAAAGCAAACTAGAGTTCTTGTAATTTACTTTCTAATGAGAATTGTAAATAAAATAGTTGATTGATAAAGTTACTTTTTATTTTAATTCTTTTTTTATTTAATTTCTGTACTTGCTTTTACGCATTACTTTTCTGCATCTTAACAATTCTTTCATTCATATTCATCTTCTCTTCTAAGTTAACCATGAGCGAGTAATTCCTACCTTACTAGGCTTTGTAGGATAGGGTAGGATAATAGATGAGAAAATCTTTTAACTTATTTTATACATTTTAAAGTTTATAAACTTTAGCAAAATAAATGTTAACCTCCATATCGGGTGCGCTACTAATTTATTGACAGTCACGACCATGATTTGAGATTGGTTTAACACTTGTTTTGTTAAGGGCGAGACATGAATAGAGAGCAATAAAAGGACAAGGGTTAGCAGTGGGGAAACCCTAATTTCTTCTAAAAACCCTAAACTATATTCATCACTATCAATCTAGTTTTAAACTATTAAAAGATAAAAGAGTCATTTTTAATTATTCATCCATTACTACTAAGTCTTATGAACCCTACAAGTCTTTTTATTATAAATTTTATATCCGTTTTAAAATATAACGACAAATAATCACCCATATTTTATCAACCCGTCTAAAACAAGAAAAGAGTTTATGTTTCCCTACGGACAGCCCGTACTCATCGCGGCTATCTGCTAGTGATACCGACTTGATTGCGGTTATTTACAAAAACGCTACTTTTGCACATGAACAATCAGTAGATTGACTAAGCAAGGTCGTATTACGGGTCTCGGATTCCCCTATTTATTAACCATCATCCAGGGTGTGAAACGAGTACTATTCACTCCCACTGATGTTATTCCGTGGTCCCAACTGAATAATCTCGAGAGCCCGGTACCTTTATTTAACAAACTAATATGTTCATGATACTTTGTAGCTATATGATATTGTTACTACTACACAAATATGATATCATGCATCGCACACACATATTTTTCACCTGCCTTTGCTTTATGAGACATCCTATCCAAGTTCACCTTGCCAATGGACTTCTTTTCCTTCTTTCTATCTTTGGAATTTCCGTTAGATGAGGAAGTGATACGTGAAGAAGACGAAGGGGTGGAACCCACATATAAGGACTATACGGAGCTGACACCCAACTATTAGGAATAGCTCTTTTACTTTTCCAGTTACCCATCCGTTTAGGGCTTGTCTTTCTGTTTTCTTGATGTAATAAACAATATTTCTATTTTCAGTGCCTTGTGATGTAATAAAGAATTCATTTATTGATAACAAATGCTATTTGCTTTTATTTATTATTCTGATACATTGCCTGCATGTTATTTATACGCTTAACATAACTGTATCGGGATAGACCACTCTCGATACAGTAAGGTTGCGAACCGTGCTTCGTCATTGTTTCAGTACTTTGAGAAGCAGGGCGTGACAACTGTATTACGACATCACCCATTTTTCCATTGATATTCTACATTATGCTACAAGGATAACTGTTATAAGGGTCCCTGGTCTCATATATGTATTGGTGTGGCATTGTTATTGGATCTTGATAAGACCAAATCATTGGTTGTACATTCTTATCGCCATCCTCCTTTTCCTCTTTTTTTTTCTTCATCTGACGTCGATCAATTCTGCATAGCTCATCTTCTTTCTCAGCTTGACCGTGAGGGTAATCGCATCAATCCCATCACCTACGACCACAATGTTGTCTCCATCTAACGATGTAGATATGACACCTGATATAGGTAATTTAAAAAAAGAAATATTTAATACCAAAAAAGATTTACAAGGCAAAACAAAACGATATGAAGGCTGCTGATTTAACCTCGGACAAAACCTATCATGCAGCCCTGCGGCGCACTGAAGCGCTTTGGATCGCCTCTTCGAATCAGACATTGTAACCTTGATCACAATCTTTTGCTGCGGGCGATTGAAGCTAATTAGTGGCAATTCCACATAGATTTTATGTAGATTATAATAAAAGAAATTAAAACCTTAATTGTTTCTCACCTTTGCCATGTTGTCGGAGTAAGTACTCAAGCTCTTCTTCTTTTGAAATAGGATTTGTAGAATTGAATGAAGAGGTTTGATTTTAATCCTCTATATTTATAGAGAGAAACAATGGAGGGAGGGAGGGAGGGTGATAATACTCAATACTGGCGACCTCCGAGATCAGGACACGCGGCAAATGACGTGTCCCAAAACTCAGAAGAAAGGGCCTGCAGAGGCCGACCAGGCCGCCTACCCCCGACCTGCAAACACCAACTGGCCCTCCTCGGGCCCCCCTGCAAATTAACCTCCTCGGCCCTTCAGCTCGCCCCGAGTTGCCACAGGTCCTAGACTCCTCGGCCACCTCGCTCGTCCCCGAGCTTCCGGCTGAGGCCATCTCCCTCGGCCTTCGACAAACCCCACCACTCACAAGCGTAACCGACGCTCTGCAAATCTCGCCATGCGCAGATTCTCCGCCGGCAACATCCCACGTTCCACGCCATCACGATCCCCATTAATGGGCGATCCGCTCTCTACGCGGGCGTGACGTTGGGAGCGTAACCGCCGGCGAGATTCTCATGCCAGCTACTACGTGCCACCACCGCTACATAAACCTCCATCACAGAGGGGTCAAGTAAGCCATTCTCTACATTTTAAGGCGTTACTCTGCTCGAATCTAATTACTGACTTGAGTGTCGGAGGGTCCTCGGTGGTACCAAACCACCCCGGGACTTCTGTGCAGGTACTCGGCGACGACCCCATCACCTCACCTCCTCCTCTCAAAACCCATTGAGACCCACACGCAGCGAAGGACAATCTATCCAGTTCACCTCGGGATCAACGGAAGACAACATCTGACAGGGGCCCGAAAAGGAGCCCCATCAGTTGGCGCCGTCTGTGGGAAAACTAAAATTCCACAAAATACAAAGTTGACATTCCTATCCCCTCTCTCATGGCAGACGACCATCATGGGGATCCCGGTACCAGCCGCCGCCTTCCGCTCACCGAAGGCGGGGACGAGCCTCCCCCCATGACCGTCATCAACGACCTCGCAGGCCGGATAGATCGCCTGCAATCCCTCGTGGAGGCCCTCGTCCGTGTCCAAACGGCCACGCCCGGGCCCCAAATTGCCGCTCCGCCGCACGCAGGGGACTTTGTCCCTGCCTGGACAGCCGACCACCAGCTGACCGCATCCCATCGCCACCGGTCCTTCGAACCGGTGCTCCCTGAGGGCCGCTGGGCACCCCAGGGCTCCACGCCGAGATCCGCCGCCAGAGAACCTCGCCCCGAACCACCTCACTACCCTTACCCTCCTGAGGAAATGTCGGTCACCTCCCCTGTACACGGGCGTGGCCGACCTAACCAGGGTAAACGGGGACGCATCGAAGGGGCCCATGCTGGCGACGCCAGAGCAACCCCATCCCGGGACCTGAGGCACCTTATTGAGAGAAGTCGGGGCCGCTCCCAAATGCAATCGGCCCACAGCGGGGCCCGGGAATCTCAAGGCACCGATCCCTCAGGGTACCACGGTCGGCTCGACGCCCTCGAGAAGAAGATCGAGGGCATGCGCCGAGAGGCTCATCTCTCGAGCAACGGGGCTAAATACGCCTCCGACTCGCTTACAAAGCCGTTCACTGAGGAACTGCTCGCTGTGCGTGTCTCCTCACGCAACAAGCCACCAAAGGTCTCTCTGTTCGACGGGAAAACCGACCCGAAGGACCACTTGGACGCTTTCACCGCGGGGATGAGCTTCCAGGATCACTCTGACGCCGCCCAGTGCAGAGCCTTCCCGGAAACCCTTATCCGCGCAGGCCGAGATTGGTTCCGAGGGCTCGAGCCCCGCTCGATCTCGACCTTCGACGAGCTGGCTACTCAGTTCCTCGGCCATTTCGTGGCGAACCGACGGCAGAAGCGCACGGTCGACTACCTCTTCACGATTAAGAGCGGGGAGAAGGAAACGTTCAAAGCTTACATTACCCGTTTCTACAACACCATCCTCGAGGTTCCCGAGCACCGGGACGAGACCGTCGTAACAGCGCTCAGATCTGGCCTAAGGCACAAGGAATGGCTGTGCTCTTTCGCACTGGCGCAGCCTAAAACCATGGCCGAGGCTAAAGCATGGACCGAGCGCGAGATTCAGCTGGAGTCCGAGGTGAATGCTAACCTTCCCCGAGCAGATCGAACCGACCAGAAGAAGAGGGCTCGGGAAGAGAGGCCGGAACGTCAGCAGCCCTACCACCCGAAGTTTCAGGAGTATACCCCCCTCAATGTCTCCTTAGCAGTGTTGCTGGAGGAAGCCCAGAACGAGGGGTTCTTCAAGTTCCCTCCAATCCCGCGTCAGGCCGCGAAACGGACCCGGGGCCCCTACTGCGCTTTCCACAGGGTACTGGGACACGCCATGGAGGACTGCAAACAGCTGAGGGATTACATCGAAGAGCTCATCCGGTCTGGGCACCTCGCCGCCTACCTGAGGGACAAGCGGCAGACCGACTGCGAACAAGAGCAGCATCGCCCTCCCACCGACTTGACTATCGGTCAGATCATGCTTGTCTCAGCGGACGACCCGCCCGAACCTCAGGCGGGTCCGCGCCACTTTCCGAGCTTGGGGGCCTGCAGCATTACCCGAAGCCCGGCCGAAGTCAATAAGGTCATCCGCTAACCTGTACCCTTCTTTTTTAGCAATGTAATTTCTTCCCAAGATCTATTGTTAATGTAATAAAGATCAATGAAGCGTTGCGAGAGAGAAAGAAAAACCTTTTTATTATTTCGAAGGGTATTATGGGCTCCCCAGCCATACATCAAAAAGGCAAAAATTTTTACAATAGGGGGGCGGGGTACAGCGAGCACTGCTCGTGGTGCTCAGTAAAAATCTGCAACAGCCGGGGCCTCACTAGCTCCAGCCTCTGTTCCCGGTTCCCTCCGCAGGCATCCACCCCAAGCCTCAACTCATAGCATTCGCGAACCAGCTCCTCTGAGCGGGCCAGCCGATTCGCAGAGATCAAGCCGAAACGCCTCAAAGACCGCAACTTGCCCACGGCCTCGTCAAAGAGCAGCTCAGACAAGGGGTTGTAAAGCCCCGGCGATGCCCTCCAAATGGAGTACATCAGCAACTGCAGCAGGGAGGAGCGTCTGGGAAGTAGCCGGCCAAAATGGTCCTCAACGCTCCCATGGACCAACAGCACCGTGTCCTCGGTGCAGTACGGGTCGTATAGGTAGACGTCCTCGAAACTGACAATGTCGGGGATGGTGAAGGGAAAGTCCTGCATTCTCGACAGCCTGTTTACGAAGGATAAATGACCATCGATCCATCATCTTTATATAGCCCACCATGAATCCCAACAGTTGCCAGTTTTCACCAAAGAGGCGCCACCACGTGGCGGCCATCGAGCCTTCTCCGGTGGAACCGAAACGACGCGCCCTTAGCGCTTCGCCTTCCCCCCTCCCTGTATTCAATACACTGGCTACGGTCGTTCCTACCCACCGCGCATAAGGATGGACAAGCGGGCTGCGCCCTGTCAAGGGTTCAACCCAGCAGCAACCCTGCTCGGTCATCCCCAGCGGCCAGCTTCCCTGCCACAACGCTCGGGATCAAAAAAGCCCTCCCAGAGGCAGTCGAGACCGAGGTCCCCTCACTCGGCTATCCCCAGCGGGCAGCTTCCCTGCCACGACGCTGGGGATCAAAAAGCCCTTCCAGAGGCAGTTGAGGCCGAGGTCCCCTCGCTCGGCTATCCCCAGCGGGCAGCTTCCCTGCCTCAACGCCGGGGATCAAAAAAGCCCTCACAGAGGCAGTCGAGGCCCGAGGTTCCCTCGCTCGGCTATCTCCAGCGGGCAGCTTCCTTGCCTCAACGCTGGGGATCAAGAAGCCCTCCCAGAGGCAGTCAAGACCCAAGGTCCCCTCGCTCGGCTATCCTTCAGGACAAAAGCCCTCGCCAAGAGGCACCGGACAGTAACCCTGCCCGGCCAAGGGTCCTTAGTAGACTTCTTACAGCCCCATAGCTACTTCTCGCGCCGAAGGACCAAAGTCCTCCCAAAGGCAGTCGAGTCCTTGCTCGGCTATTCCCGGCTGGTAGCTTCCTACCACAACCGACAGGGATAAAAGTCCTCGCCAAGAGGCACTGGGCAGTAACCCTGCTCGGTCGCCGTCCTGAAGGATCCAAAAACCCTCCCAGAGGCAGTTGAGCCCGAGGCTCCCTCGCTCGGCTATCCCCTGCTGGCAGCTTCCCTGCCACAACGCCGGGGATCAAAAGGCTATCATACAGAGGAGCCCGAGCAGCCAACCTGCTCGGTTAAACACCGACTCCTGCCCTCTCCGCTCAACTACCCAAGGCTGGTAGTCGCACACAATATAATGAACCAAGCCTTAGTAGGAGATGACGACCGATACTCTATAAAAAACAGAGGTCAGATCTGTCCTAATCTAAACGATCTCCCCCTCGACCTCGGGGCCCAAGGAGATACCTCTTCGGGAACACTCGTCGGCGAACAGCTGCAGTCAGCTCGACGGGCAATCGTTAAACAGAAGGCCCACCTGACATGAAAACACGACGGCGCAAGGCGCAAGTAAAATATCCCAAGCAAGTATTTCTCACAAACAAGCGCCAGAAAGGGAAATTTCTTACAGATGAAGAAGAAAAACTTTTTTTACTACAACCAAAATTAAGTTTTTACAGAGGGTATTTTCTGGCCCCTAAGCCTTACAAAAATTCAGAAAGAAAAACAAAATGAAGACAGGAGGACGGGGCCTTTACACCTCGGGCCCGAGCCCGGGCTCAACCTCCAGATCCTCGACCACGGGAGGCGCTGCCTCCTCGGCTTCCACCTCGCCTGGGGCCTCCCCCTTTGCTCGTCAGCGCCCGCAAGGGGGAACTCAGCCCGGAGATCCGCATCGTCGAACTCCGGCATCTTGGACTTCACGGCGTCGAGGGCGTCGTGTCAGATGCGGGTCGTGTCTACAGCCAGGTCATCATAAAAATCCCGCGACCCCTTTTAGCTCGCCACGGCCTGCGGTCCAGCCGCCTTGAGGGCCTCGGCAAACTCCCCCAGCTCCTTCCGGAGGGTCTTCACCGTCTTCTTCAGGGTGCCGGCGAGCACCTGGGAGTCCCCGAGCTTGACCTCGGCGATCGCGGCAGCCTTGCGATGCCGGGCGGTCTCCCTCTTCCCGGCCGCAACCTCGCCCTCCAGGGCGGCGATCCTCGCCACCATCGCCTCCTGCTCCCGCCTAGAGCTTTCTTGCAACGCGGCGAGCTGACCTGCGGCCTCCACCGCCGGGGCTACCACCTCGGCCTCCACGCGGAGAGCTAGGGCCATGTGCTGGAGGGTCTGGTAAGGCACAAAAGGAGAAGGGTCAGAAACAGGAAGGAAGATGCCAAATCTCACCGCGCAAAAGGGGCTTACCTGCACGGCCTCCTGGGCGATCGACGCCAGCTGAGCTTTAAGGGTCCCCCAGGAACCTGACCTCCGACCGAGGTCTCTATCTCGTGGAGGAGGCTGTCCGCCACCGACAGCCCAGACGGCACCGCAAACCAGAGCCCCCCTTCCTCTACCACGGTCGGTGAGGTCCGACCCCGGGAAGGCCTCTGGGAACTTCTCTTGAGTGGCTCCGGGGGGGAGCCGATCTCCTCTTCCGAGGCCGAGTCCTCCACGACCAGGGCTCGCTTCCGACCCGACGTCCTACTGGGGCCCGGGGCCGAATCCGTTGTCGGACGCAGCCGCCACCGGGGCAGGAGGAGCTAGGGAAGGATGCGCTTAGGAGGAGCCGGCACCCCCGGCCCGGGCTGGCTGCCTCGGTTGGCGCATAACATCTCGAAGGAAGCCGAAATCCATAGTTCCTGCACGAGACAAACACCCAACTTATCAGCAATACGAGGAAAACTTGAAACCAGAGAGCAAGCCTAACTTACCAACAAACTCGACGGGGCTAAGCCCAGCCCAGCTCAAGACCCTCTCGGACAGCAGCACGTCGTGTCGGGGGATGGGCTCCCATGAAGCCACTCTCACCGCAACGGGGTCGTTGAACAGGACCCCCGATAGGCACTTCTCTCTCGACCATTTGGTAGGCACCGGCCAGTCCTCGCCCTCAGGAAGGGAAACAAAGAAAAACTTATTTTTCCAATCGTGGATGGAAGAGGACAAGGCCACGACACCGAACCCGGCGGCGACCCCCGGCGGCTTCCTAAAGGCGAAATACACCCACCTGGGGTCGCCCGCCCGACCGCCGAGGTGGCTCTTGAATACGAGGAAGGAATCAAGAAGGGGAAGGCTGAAGGGGACCGCCTGCATCCTCAGGCGGATCAGGAACCCGAGGAGAATCCTCCATGAGTTCGGTACAAGCTGACCGGGGGCCAGACCGAAAAAGTTTAGGGCGGCGATGACCTCAGGAGAGAAGGGCAGGCGCATTCCGCCCCAAAAAGCTTCCAAGTACAGGGCAATCTCCCTGCCCCGCACCTGGTCGACCCTCTCTCCCTCCTTGGCCAAGCAAAGTGTGTAGCGCGGGGGAATGTGGAAGCGAGCCCGAGCATTGGCAAGCTCGTCCTCATGCCTCACCCAGCACGAGGTGCTGGGGGCCACATCTGCCGCCTCCTCCCTGGAGGCGTCCCCCGCCACGCGACCTCGGGGGGAGGAACCGGCCCCTGTCCCCCGGGGGGACTCAAACGCATCTAGAGAGACCCTGGCACCTACCCTAACAACATCTACCGATTTTACAGAAGAGGAAGACATCTAACCTTGAAAAAATTCGTCAGGGGGCTGAAGCAAAGGAAGGGAGACGAGCGCCGAGCAGCTTTTTCCTGAGGGGGAAAAATGTGAAGAAGTAAGGACCCTAGGGCGGGCCCCACCCACTTTTATCACCTCCTGCGATCTCATCCAACGGCGCCCGTCGACTCCTGCCGAAAACGGCCCAACACGCCCATCGGCCCAGATCGTCCCACGTGGCAGCCCTGCAATTGGCTGCGTCCCATCAGGCGCCGCAGACCTGCGCGCGTCACATCAGCCGATTGGCACCCGACACGTGGACCGTCGTTTCGGCTGCAGAGGGCACGAACCGGCGCACCCTCCTTAAATTCAAGGATCTCACCTAGATTCGCTCATGGAAAAGACAACCGACGGCTCGAAGGACTCACCCCGGTACAACCCTGAGGACGACCCCACCTCGGGGGAGGGCCGGCAATCCACTCCTGACCCGACCACTATCTGGTCGGGACAAGAGTGGGGGGCTAATGATGATACTCAATATTGGCGACCTCCGAGATCAGGACACGTAACAGATGACGTGTCCCAAGACACAGAAGAAAGGGCCCGCAGAGGCCGACCAGGCCGCCCTACCCCCGGCCTGCAAACACCAGCTGGCCCTCCTCGGGGCCCCCTGCAAATTAACCTCCTCGGCCCTTCAGCTCGCCCCGAGCTGCCACAGATCCAAGACTCCTCGGCCTCCTCGCTCGTCCCCGAGCTTTCGGCTGAGGCCATCTCCCTCGGCCTTCAACCAACCCTACCACTCACAAGCGTAACCGACGCTCCGCAAATCTTGCCATGCACAGATTCTCCGCCGGCAATATCCCACGTTCCACGCCATCACGATCCCCATTAATAGGCGATCCGCTTTCTACGCGGACGTGACGTCGGAAGCGTAACCGCCGGCGAGATTCTCGCGCCAGCTACTACGTGCCACCACCGCTACATAAACCTTCATCACAGAGGGGTCAAGTAAGCCATTCTCTACACTTTAAGCCTTTACTCTGCTCGGATCTAATTACTGACTTGAGCGTCGGAGGGTCCTTGGTGGTACCAAACCATCCCGGGACTTCTGTGCAGGTACTCGGCGACGACCCCATCACCTCACCTCCTCCTCTCAAAACCCATTGAGACTCACACGCAGCGAAGGACAACCTATCCAGTTTATCTCGGGATCAACGGAAGACAACATCTGACAGGGGCCCGAAAAGAAGCCCCATCAGAAGGAGAGGGAGGCAGACTTATGAGTCAATGATAGAAAAGGACATACATAGAGGTCTTGGCACGATCTTGGACCTGAGACTTGGCTCTTCTCTTAGGATAGAAAAGTCTTGCGATCCTCAAACCATTGACTTCTTGGCACTTGAAATGCTTGGGTGTAAGTTTCTCAAAACAAGATTAGAGTCAAGATAACAATGTAGAAAGTTGACGGATGACCGTACAAAAATGAGTAACTTAAATTTGTTCTATAATTAGGAATGCATTTAATACATAATGATTGGTCTATTAATGTAAAATATTGATTCTAGAAGGTATATCGATATAGCTGGTTGTATTGATCACTCCGATTAACATGAAGAGGTTGGGACCGGTAAAAATATGTGTATGCCGGTTTACAAATATCTAATCCAAGATCCACAGTTAGTAGATTCTACCGATTAATATAAAAGGGTTTGTTTGATATAGCTGGATTGCATGGAGTTGTTTTGAAGTACAGTTCAGACAGAAAAAGTTGAGGATTAGATGAGGGCATCAGCAGCATCTTGTCAAGTTAACTTGGGATGTTTTGTGGGTTTGCTTCGAAGTAGGGATTTCTTCAGCAAGATGGTATTTGACATGTCTTTTTTCACAATACAAATAGTTAGGGCGGGGTTGTGTGTGTGTGTTTTTTACCAAATAGCAAAGATTTGGGAGGCCGAAATTTTTTCACGGCAAAAAAACTAATTTAAATTGCATTTTGATAAAATTGGATTGAAACGTTTTAATCCTGATGAAGCTATGAGAGGATTTCGAGAATTGAAAATGATGGAAAAGATTCTTTACGAATAATTTTCAGTTTTAATTAATTTAAAGCCGTTTCTTTTTAAGTTAAAAGGCGGGTTAAATTATTAAAACTAAAACAATGAGATGGATTAAACTTGTGACTCGAACTTGTGGTTTGATGTGATTAATGATGTGGATTTAATGGATACAAATGTTGTGAAAAAAATGGTCATTAAATTTTTTTAATACACAAATGGCCATTATTCATCGTGTGGCAAGACTGAATGATTGGTTTAGAAAAAAAACCATCAAAATTGTATACAACATATAACTTCTTAGGGACGGAAAAAATCTATTCCTCAAGACAGTAACAATGCAACTCAATCAAATGCAACTCAATCGGTAGCGCATAATATAGCAAACTTTATTGATTTATGACTTGGTTTATCATCCTCTGAACATTATTAAAACAAACCGCCAATTCTGTTCCCTACCGGATTTTGTGTTTTATATTCTGCGGTAAAATGTATCATCGTCTTATATTATACAACAAGATGGGCTAGGCTCACACGGATACGGTGGATACATGTTTGGTGTGGACGACTACGGTGTGCACGCGCACGACGGGATGGGCACTATCTTGCATGGGTCTTCCATCTCCTTCTTCTCTTCCTCCGAAGTGACACTTATCAGATCGGGACAACCCATTTTCTTTCTAAGCATCCTGGTTAGGCAAACCGGATCAAATCCTTCGCCCTCGACCATGATTAGGTCCTTGCCATCTCCTCCTATCTTGGCCGATCGATGTGATACCTACGGTAGCAGTGCACAAGTGTTCATCGTTTGAATTTTCTTTTAGGTAATTAATATATTAATGATTTGTGTGATTATATATTTAAGGCACTTTTATGTAGAATTTGGGGTTTTACATAAAATCCCTTGCATATAAGTAGTTTGCATAAAGGCCTCAAATTTATACTTATTAGATTTTATTTTACTTCAACAAAAACATCGATACATTGATACTTTGTACAATAAATACCTATATGATTATATAAATTACTTAAAGTTGTTACATATATAGCTGTTTGTTCGTTCGTGTGTTTCAAGGGGTGGAATTTGTAGAAGACAATTTTACTCGGATCTTGTAGCATAATTTTCTCAAATCATAATTTTAGTCTTATTGATATTTGATACTATATATCTATTCTTGAAGAAATAAAATAAGAAATTGCATTGTTATAAGTGAATTAATTAATGCAGGCAAACAAATTTGGAGTTTGAAATTCAAAGTGAAAGGAGATGTTTGTTTGAGGTACTTAATTAATTACCAGGCAATGCAACAGCTGTTTTGAGTGCTTTAATTTGCCTCTTTGCAACGTTCATTCTCACTCGAATCACAACCCTCATCTGCAACAAATTATATCAGAAAAGATCATATCATGCCAATAATTTATAGATTTCTCTAAATGTATAGGTTTTTATTTTATGGTTTTATCTTTTTCCTTTTTGAAATAGTACTTGTAACCTGCAGCTGCCAGGGATGTAAACATATATCAGACACGAACGGCAATAGGTGTTAGCATATCCGTATTCGATAGTCATAAACAGTTTCGAATACGGATACAGATACTTATCGAAAATGAAAAACACTATCCGTATCGGGTAAAAGCCCACACATGCATGGATATGAAATGAAAACGGGAAAATAACATATGTAATAAAGGCGCGAATCACTGCTTTTTTTATAATCAAATACGAATATGTATAAGGAACGGATACGGGTACGGGTAGACATCGCAAACGTAATTTTCTAATCCGTATTTGATAAAAATCGGATAAGGATAAGGAGTAAGCTGGGATTATCCGTATCTGTTTGCATCCCTATCTGCCACAAATGGATCGAGTTTGAACCCCTAGACCATTATGGCAATCTCCTACCAATACCAAAATAGGTTTTCGTTGGCTCATATGGCTGAGGGAGCATCTTCAAATTGAAGATCTTCTTAAATTTTCTTATCGTATCAGAGCACACAATCTAATGAGGATGAGAATCCAGAACATATATATAATTCGCCGATCTATATATTCTTGTTCGGATGTCCAAGGATCGAGTTTGGCTGAACCATATACATTGTGCATCTCTTTAACTCTTTGCATGGTCTCTCTCATCGTTACAAATTAATTGTGTTCGAGTCTACTGCATGACTTGATAATTAATTAATTAACTAGCCATTAATTATTAGATGCATGGATCGCTTTTCTCTTCGACTAATCAATAGCTTGGACTTGTTCTCGGAATGTGCTTCTAAGGATAGAACCTTACCCTTTTGTAAGTATTTTTTTTTTAATTTGAAAAAGAGAAACAATGGAGTAATTATGATCCTTTGATTAATAATTATTTGTACTTTGGATAGAGAATTAAGTGATTAATAATATATATGACTCATATTCCAGCCACGTACGCTCCAATTAATATATAAGAGTATATATGTTGGAAATTCATGCAAGCAAACATGCAAGCTTTAAAGTCTGCCGGTACCTCTGAATACAAACTGTCACGCCTTGTTTCCCAAAATACGGGATACGAGGGGTTAACAAGGTCAGCCATGCTCCTACGGTCGAGAAAACATCCTGCCGAAATCACACTTCGGCTTCTAGCTTTATGTGGTAATCAGTAATCAATGCACAGGTAATGAGAAATGCAGTCACTAAATCAAAACGAATACAAAGAACTAACCAGATAGAGATCAAGGGAGTATAGCTCTGAGTCGTTGATCAAAATGTCCGCAATATCCTCGATGTACGTCAGATCCTGGTCCAAACTAAATCCACTCATCACTCTGAGCATGCATACTCGGGTCGTCAGAGCGACACAATAGCAATATATATAAATACAAATGTGAACACGTGCAATAATGATGAATATGACAGTACGCATGAAGTGATAATATGAGTATGAAGTACTCAGTACAGGTAATCAGTAAAGCGGGTAAACAGTATGGCAGGTATATTGAAACATTATTCAATGCATGTCACTAAACCTATCAATCTCTAAGTCTCACTGTCCAGGTCGCTAAACTTATCGTCAGTCCAAGTGTGAGAGTCAACCGCTCGTGAGTATCCCCCACCTAAGGGTAGGACCCAAGGGCAAGGGAACACGGGCCCGAGTCGTTCGCTAATAATCAGTAATATCGATCACCCATATAACTCCAGAATCGCTGTATGTGCCGGCAATGGGACTCCCGAGATTCTGTTGAACTCACACTCAAACTACCCCACACCCCGTGGTCTACATCAAACACCAACCATAAACCCAAATACTAGTCGGTACATGACAAGTCTACGCAAGAACTGAAGACAGGATCTCCATCAAGCATGTCTCGACTGCTACCCAAGACAAATGGACAGTGTTTGGTGCCTTACCTATGACACTAATATAAATGCTCCATAACCGTCTCATTCCAGTTATAGTTACACTTATATATGTCCCATAGACATCGACAATGCAATAAATCAACCGGGTTCGCTGATTGTGTACAAGTACGTGTCACTTCACTTATTCATTCACGCTTTAACACTAACGTACTTACCACAATCAAAACACTAATATCTAAAACTGGATAATGTACACGACCACTAGGTTACCAATGCATATGAGCTTTACATGATATGATGAGAATGCAATAATTAAGGTATGAATAAGATATCATCAATCAGTGTCCGAACACTTGCATAATTCACAATAAATCATACATGCAAAATTAAACAAAACAATGTAAAAGGGGTAAGCAGTATGTTTAATTATCTATCCATCAAAAAAAATTTCACGTCAATCGGGTTTCAGGTTTGCTAGATGTGGCCATTTCAATTTAGGTGTTCACAGCTGGAAATCCGATTTCAGAATTGGAAGTCCGTTTCGTAACATATTTTAATCCCAGTTAGGATCGTAATTAGGCGACGTTATAGTTGAACAATATTTAGGGTTATCGGTTAGATTTCCAACGCAATTGGAGGATCAGTAATATCCTATATACACAGGGAGTTATGGCCAGGTTTAGGTTGATGTGTAAAATCTGTCACTGCAGAATTCAGCTAGACGCGTCGACGTTATAAAATGTGTTAAAAATATCATACAGAACAGGAATCCAGTGAAACTAGTGGAGTAAGAAAGATAACTTAATTTTATACGTAACGATATAGGGTTCCTCACATTATCGTATTCGAACAGGGATATACAGCAATTTAAAAATAAGGGTTAACTGGGATTACTGCTCTGGACTGCAGTCCAGAATCGTAATTCTCCGCAATGTTCTCTATCATAACTAGTTTGATTTTAGATATCAAATATAGGGTTCTGTAGCTTATTCCGTTGGCTTAGATACGAGCCATGGAACTCCAAAATCCGATTCGTAAAAGATTTAACGTGAATTTAACGGTCTAGCATGTTCAGGAAAATCAGGTTTCGTAATGATTATCGGGAGTAACATTTCATAGGTGAAACGACCGTGGTTTTCAACCAAATTACTACAGCACATAGGTAAACAGCATACGGGTCTAATGATCATAAGTTCCGCCATTTAAAGACAGGTTTTCACATATAGTTTCGTATCAAACACTTGTATTCATTGGCTCGCACGAGATGTATATATACGATATTAACATATAAACTTATTTAAATACGAACTAATAGCATGAAGCAAGTAATATACTTGCCTTCGGTCACTTGATATAGAAGCGACGCCGCTGCAGAGTTTGTCTCGACACACGAGACGGCGCGATGCTGGACACGGGCGCATGGCGCGAGCACGATGCGCAGTGATCCGGTACTGGGCGCGGTGGCGATGCGGGCGTGATACGGTAGTGGGCGTGGTCCTGGCTCGATGCATGGCACGGCGCGACACGGCACTGGGCACGGTGTGGCACGGCGACTGGGCACGGAGCGCGACACGTGAGTGGGTCTGCGGTGGCACGGTGCTAGACCCGGAACGGGCACGAGTCGTGGCAAGGTGCGACACGACGTGGCACGGAGCTGTCCCGGTCTGCAATGAACGTGGCGGTGGTGACAGCACGGGGCAGCGGCAAGACGGTAGGCTCGGTTGGCTGTGGGTGGGTGCAGGGTTCGTGTTGGCCTTGTGCAACGATGGAGGATGCAACCGGCGTCGAGGCAGTTGCTCGGCGAAGGTGGTGGCCTGGTGACGGCGATGTGCAGGCGAAGGTGCTCGGGTGTTGAGGTGGTCGGGGGTTGAGGCTCAGTGGTACTTGTAGGGTGTTTTTTCGTCACCCCATTGAGATGGGAATACGCGCACGCTTGTCAGGCGTACTACAGATTCCCCCTGCCTAGGGTAGGCCGGGGTTTAATGATTGTGGGGATCCGAATCTCCGGCAGCCGCGGACTAAACTGCCGTTAATTACCCCTCGCCTTTGGGGCGAGAGAACCTCCGATTAACGGGTTAAACTGGTCATGCGAATTCAATGTGCAGTGTACGTGTGTTCTGTTCTGAAAGGGGGGTTTTGGATATATCGGGAGCCACGCAGAGTTTTTACGGGGGTCCCGCTACCCGGATAGCGGGCTGGGGGTCAAGGGGGCTACCAGCCCCCTTGCGGGGTTCGGGGCAGCGCCCCGGCCCGAAAATTTTTTGGAGGGGGAGAATGTTGCGGAGTATGTGTATGTGTACATTTGTATACAAATGTATATATATGTGTATATACATAAAAAGAGGGGGGAAAGGCATCCAAGGGATGCGTGGGGCAGCACCTTGGGTGCAGGTGCGCAAGCGCGCGCGCCACGTGTCGGCACGCGGGCGCCTTGCGCACTTGCGCAGGTGCGCAAGCGCGCGCGCCACGTGTCGGCACGCGGGCGCCTTGCGCACTTGCGCTGCGCGCCGGAGAGGCACAAGAGGCTTTTAGCCTGAGAACAGAAGCTGTGCTTCAGAAATGAAATATTTATTATGTATATATGTATGGAGTTAAACTCCTATGATATTTTGAAGCTGATAAAGGGGGTTCTTCTTCTTCCTCCTGTTGTTTGGCCGGATCTTGAAGATCAAGAAGTAGGAGATTTTAAAAATCACTCATTTTTGAGATCTGATGGGAGATCTGAGTTCCCCTTTGTGGGTTTTGTGGTGGAAAACCACTTAGTTTTGGAAAAGAAAGAGTAAAACTCTTGATTTAATTCAAAAGAAATGAGAAGGTTTTAGAACCTTGGAGAAGAAGCAGGAAAGAGCTCAGCTCTGAAACTTTTTTGGAGAGAGAAAAAGTTCTTTTTTTTTATTCATCATCATGTTGCCTTATATAGGCTTACATATTTACATATAGCCCCTTGGGCTTTACAAAAATGGTATTTTAGCCATCCCATGGCTCATGTGCCATTTCATTTTTGCACATAAGCCATGGGCTTACAAAATATTGACTTTATGCCCATTTTGTTTACATTCATGCATAAACAATTACATAAAAATTATTTATTACATGATTTTGTTGTTGGCATGGCGGAAGGCTGGCTGCGGGCTCAACTTGGGCATGGGCCTGCTTGACCTGGGCTTGGGCCCACCTAGCTTGGGGGTTGACCTTGACTTTGACTCGGTCAACCGGGGTGTAAATTTTTACCCCAACAGTACTGGGGCGACGGTGAGGGGTCGCCGGCGAAGGGGCGATGGGGGCTGGTGGTCGCGGTGGTGAGGCAGGGTGGCTCGTCGGCGATGGGGTAGGAGCTCGGGGAGACGATGGTGATGGGTTGTAGTGATGAAGGAGAGGGAGGTGAGCGGGGGAGCTCGGGGCAGATGATGGAGGTAGGCGGCCGGCGGCTGGCGGCGGTGGGGTGAGCCGACGGGGTTTGCGTAGGGAATGAAGAGGGTGAAGTGGGGGAAAAGAGGGAGAGAGGGAGAGAGGGAGAAGAGGGAGAGACGTGAAAAGAAGGAGGGAGCGAGGAGGGTAGAGGGGAGTGTGGAGATGCAGGCGAGGGGGTCTCGGCGGTTGCGAGAAGAGGGGCGTGGCTGGGTCATGGCGAGCGGGAGCCGTTGGGGTAAACGTGGGCTGGAAAGAGAACGGGGAGAAGAAGAAGAGGGAGCGAGTCGTGGGGGTTTGTTGGGTGAAGTGGGGGAGCTTGACGCGGGGGAGTTGAGGCGCGGGTCGTGGGCGCGAGAGAAGCAGGAGCTAGAAGGGGAAAGGAGCGGGGAAGGGGGTACGAAGGAGGAAGAAGGGAAAGAAGCGGGGTCGGGTTGGGGGGAGTTGGGGCGGCTCGGGGGAGGGAAAAATGAGTGTGGGCTTATAGAAAGATGGAGAAAAATATATGGATGTTTTTTTTTCAGTTTTTCTTTTCTAACTTCGTAATGAATTTTTGTTGAACTTTATTTGGAAACCATGGTATATATGTCTGAAGTACATGTTTTTTCACTATGGTTTTATGCAGTAGTCATTAGTTTGAACAAATTTATACTTGCAACAAGTGACTAGCCTAGTCAAGTCTTGGCTAAATAAAATTTAAAATTTTGGAGAGGAATTAATTAAACACAATGGTCAACTACTGTTTCAAGTCAACCAAGAAGCATTCACAATAACCCTAGAACCTTTGACAGGATATTTGATAATATTTAACCGCACCATAACGCCGTTAAGCTTATTTGACAGTATTTGATCATATTTTCATTGCTATAAATTAAGCTTTGAAGATGCTACATGGAAATAGCTAAGCTTAGCGGTGATATACATCGGAAAATCTAACTTTTACATGGTCGATAATTTTATAGGACTCTTGTGAGAATATTGGTCGTAGGTTCCTCTTGTAAAAGGGCTAATTAATAAGTAGGGTCATTATGCCGCATTTGAGGTCTCTGCTTTCTGAATAAATTTGGCTCTGTTAAACAACGGCGCGTCATGGACTCCCCCCACCCCGTCCTTACCGTATAACGATCCCGAGGAACCTACCGTGACGTATTTGCATGACTGCATCTTCCACAAGGGCCGACTCTACGTCACGGATAACCACGGGTGTATCGCCATCATCAATTTAGACGGCCCCAGGGCCTCGCCCTTCTTCCTACCTTGTGCACCGTTACACAAACAACTGAACTTTGGTATGCACAATTTCTAACAAATCAAGACAAATCTGTTCTTAAACTTTATTTAAATTGATTATTCATTTCTCAACACTAAAAGTTACAAAAGCTTTTTTTATATCTCCCCTTCTGATATAATTATCAGCAGCAGTCGTTACCACAGCATACTCGTGCGCATCTGATCATTGGCTTCAGAATGAACCAACAACATCTGCAGCCTTCAATAATGAAAACAAAATAGTTAGATTTCATACGTTTCAAACAAACATATAAAATTTCAAACAAACTAATTAAGCGTCCCTTTACTTAATCTTTTGGTTTTTCCTTTATTCATTTTGTTACGAATATTAAGTTCACTAAAATACCATGAATCATCACCAAATCCAAATCTTATTTTTTTTTTATTTGATATAGTTTTTAAACTTAGCCATAAAAAACAAAAACTATAAAGAAGATTACGAATTTTGGTTAAATTAGTAGAATGCATTTTGTAAATAAGTACCGATTTTTTTCATATGAATTATATATAAGGGGGTGATCCATTGCAAACCTGTCTGTATTATTTAAAAACCGGAACTCCTGATCTTCGATATATTTTAACGGTCCGATCCATCTAAATTGATCACCCTATCCTTAAATACATATGTGTGAAAAATCAAAAGATTTGAAGGCCTCTAATCTATGCATCGATGGGTGCAAAAATAAACGTCTTTCCATGATACAACATAAACAACATTTTTGGGATATTTAGCCATAGGAAAATAGTGGTATTTCTTTCTTTGTTGCATAAAATTACAAAATACAAAGAAATAGATCTTTATATAAAAATAAGTTGAGCTTTCATAAAAACCCTAGAATTTCGCATGTGCCAACGACAAATAGAATGAGAAAATTATCCAGTAATAGATTAAGGATTGGATTTTTTCCCCCTTTCGGCAACAGCCCGTAAGCCAAATATTTCGCATTAAATTTGTGGCCACTTTCCTTTCTGGGATTCCTGGGTTCAAACCCTGCACCTTTCCCAAGAGGGAAAGTGCTCATACCAACTGAGCAACCGCTCATGTGGATTGGAAATTTTGATTTTAATTAAAGAAAAATTAGAAGGGAAAAGTAATTATTTTTATTAAAATTTGATTTTAACAAAAACTTGTATCAACTTTCTAGATAGTGGTTAAGTATTTCTTTTTTCCTCAGAACATCGTCCGTGTAATAATAAAGGATTTTTCCCTTATAATTTCTTGCTATTTTCATCAAATCAAAATTGGAAATGCCGCATGCCACCTATGTTGTAGTTATAATAACCGAGATAAAATAAATAAAACTAGAAGGGCCAAAATAGAAACGGGGCTTACAACATCATGTATAACATAAGTTAATTTGCAAAAATAAAAAGAAAGGAAAAGAAAAATCAAACCTTGTCGATGCACCTCATGTTCCACTTCCAAACGAGCGAAGGCACCAACAACAAAGAAAGCCATGACCATCAACAAACCAAGAAGAAGAAGATCATGAGTGCTCCTCCTCATCTTTTCTTAATCTCACAAATTAAAGCGAGAGAATTGATGATGTGATGAACAAATGAAAGATATCTACGGAGTTGAGAGACGTAACCTCATATATCACTAGTTTTGGGTGCAAAAGTCTACTTGTTGTGTGTCGTTTTCTTTTGCTTGGATATATTTTGACAAATGGGAGAGAAGGCAATTCATAGCTTCCTTCTAGTTTCAAAGAAAGACGGCTGCCCATAGAAAAAGAGGGAAAAGAACAATACCAACCAAAATTAAGTTAGGCCGGGACTGATGTGGAAAAGAATTTGCCTTGTCTTTTTCAGCTTGGCCGCAGCCTTGGAGGGTTGCATCCGGATCGGCTACAAAATAGATATAAGCATTAGCATATATGTAGTTTTCTTTTTTCCAAGGATGGATAGTGATACTGATATAGATATAGTTCAATGCCGTGTGTGTATGATAATATTGGACGCAGACACGGATATGTTGCATATATTAAAGAGACGATGTGGATATGAGTAGGACATGGGTATAAAAAAAAGATTAATGATAATATAAATATGGAAACTCAGATTTAATTTGTATGTGCTAAGATATGCGGATTGGAAAAAATATGAGAGGTGCGTGTGTATGTATATATATATATATTCAAGACTGAAGGGGACATCTGCGAGGGCGCGAGCGCAGAGGTGTTGTTTTATCTAGCTCCGATACCATATTAAAGTTTTTATAAGTGTACACGGACTTTTGGTACAAGTAGGTTCCAACCTTGTTGAGATTTAATTAGTTTTATATTTTATACTCATGTACCTCTTACAGTTTTTCTGATGTGGGACTATTTTAATGCACATATCTTAACAATAAAATGGGACAAATCTCAACAGGGCTTGAGTATTATTGATAGAACCCACTTATATCAAAAGGCTGTTTGTAACCACCGTATAAATAAAATATAAAATTGTCTCGCCCTCCTCTTTCGTGAATTTATAATTAAATTTAATATAGTATCTGAACTAAGTTGATAGCATTCGTGGATTTGTATTTTAAAAACACCTCTTAGAGAGAGCCGTCTACATGTCCTTGATAGACCACATTTCCTTCTCTTTGTGCCGTAGTTGCACATTTTCTTATGCAGTCTGCTTGTCTCTGAAAGACTAGCCTCTATATGTGTTTGTACGATTCATGTGACAACTACGTTGCATGTGAGGGGAATTGTTGAGATATGTGAATTGGTAAAAATATGAGAGGTGCATGGGTATAGACAGATCTCAATAAGATTTGAGTTTTATTGATGGAATCCACTTGTATCAAAAACCCGTTTTTACCCTCATATTAAATAAAATATATAACCGTCCGCTCGTTTCATGTATAATCTCTACTCTTATGATGCAAAAGGAAGAGGTGTCACATGGCATCCTCACGTTTATTTGGAATTAATATTTAATTCTTAGATGGTCCACGTCATCTGTTTTTTGCACGTGTGAAGCACGTTGAAACACACTAACATTAAACAGCCAAAATTTAAAAAGATTTGCACGTGTGACACGCGTTGTTACATATTAGCATTAAGCAACCAAGATTTAAAAAGATTTTTAATACTTTATGGATTGTGTAAAAAAATTTAGTTAAAAATAAATAAAATGTTCACATCAAATCTTCAAATAATAAAAGAGTAAAAACTTTACACACACAAATATATATGTTGTTCAAAATACACATATGCAAAATACTAGTTAAATTTAATAGTATGCAATCGATACATTTCAAAATGAATTCGACTACCTATCTTTGCAATGCATTCATAACAAATCTATACGGTGTAAAACAAGGAGATTTAGGAGATTAATATTTTTTAACAAATTGATATGAGGCAGGGCTATCAAAGAGCATTGTAGATATGTGAAGATTTGAAAAAGGATTCCGAAAAGATTTTTTGAGTTTTTGAGAAAATCCGAAATAAAATCTAAAAGATTTAGAAATCGGAATAGGTAGCATTCCACATAAATAATCCTAACTTCCACGAGCTTTTTGAAATCACTCATCTTCTACTTGTAAAAGCATTCCATATATTCCTAACAATTCTCTTTTATTTCACTCTTCCTTCTTATAAGGATCTTAAATTTTTATATATCCTATTTAACTTTTTCTTAAATAGCTTTGTAATACATCGAGAGACATCGACTAATAACCATTTTCATTAGTTCTTAACGGACTATTCTAACAAGGCGTCACACTATCCGTAGGGGCAGATTTAACTTGGCCCTACGGATTAATCCGTAGGGCTAAAAGGTTGCCCCTACGGGCACAGACGTCCAAAAATAAAAATATTAATTCTTAATTTGGTGTTTGCCACTACGGAGCCACAAACAAAAGACCTACGGTTATGTCCGTAGGGGCAAGTAAATATCGTTTTAAAATAAAGCCAGATCGATCGCCTACGCTCACTTTCTCTCTCTCTCTCAATCGCGTGCGAGAAAAAACCCCAAATCGCCACGCCGTCGTTGCCACCGTCGCCACCGTCGTCGCCACCGCCGGTTTCGTCGCCAAATCGCCACCGTCGTCGCTCCAGCCCACCAGCAGCCGTTCAGGTATAAATCTCGAGGTAAATTAAAGCATTTTTGGATTATTTTGGGCTTAGGGTTCATGGCTGGGTCTGGGTTGCGCGCGCGAGAGTTGGGGTTGGGCAGGGGTCGCGGTGGCGGTCGGGGTCGGGGGTCGGGGTAGGGTTGGGGTTGGGGTTCGGCTGCTGCTGGGGTGGGGCTGGGGTTAGGGTTACGGTGGGGCTGGTTGAATGGCTCTTTTGATTAGTTGACAAATACAATGTTAATCATAATTTACTCGACACAGATGGTAGAAAATCAGAAAAAGATCAAGAAAAAAATAATCGATTTTGATTTTAACATGCGGGGTGTTGATGCAAGATGTAATATCTAGTAGCAGATGCTAGGCATATAGACTAAAGAATAGTTGTAAATGAACCGCTAGCAAGAAAATCCTATAATTATACACATCGCTTGACGCATGAAGCCTGAAGCTCTTTCTTTTGGGGGATAAAACTAGTTATATTCCTGCATTGCCTAGAAATAGCAGTGAGTTGGTTAAAACCTTTCAAACACAACCCCTCACCCCCAAAAAAAAAAGAAAGAAAGAAAGGGCAAGGAAAAAAAAGAATAGCAACAAGCAATACAAGCTAGCAACCGTAAATAACTGCTGAGATTATGTCTACCTTGGCAATTTGAACAATGATGGTCTTGTCTGGATTGTTAAGATCCACTTTATGGGGGTGAGGAACACATTTTGCAACTGTATTTATGATTTTCATTCTGTCAAGTGTTGAAATAAAAATCAACACTTGACAATCAATCCAAGATGCTCAATAACTTGCATCAAAACCATAATCTAATCTTGATGATGCTCAATATTAGCGATTTCCATGATCACGACACGTGGCAGATGACGTGTCTCATAACGCTTTATGATATCAGTATCCTATATTTGTAGTTTTAATTGTTGATTGTTATAGATGTATACCATTGCAATAATAGTTTTTGGTTGATGAATGCTATTGCAATGTAGGATGATCAATTCTATCAATCTTGATCTCAATGGTTTAAAATCATGTTACACATACAACACGAATGCACAACAAACGCATAATTAGAGAGCGACTCGAGATATTCAGGTTAAAACCAATATATGATACTCGATGATAATATGAAACCTTCATATTCCCATCGATACCCATATATGAAACTAAAAGCGCCACTTAGTCCCCGTCTATCGGTTAACATACGTGCGATGCTCGTCGTGATCTAGAACTATACGAAGGTTGTTAAATATCGGACAGTATAGCTCGATACTAACAACCGTCGTATAGTCTACGCGACGAGAAAATTCAATCGTATGGTAACCCATAGATTTGTCCCGTGTGGACAAGTTAAGAATGTATAAAGCAAACGCCTTCATTCACTTGTGTTTTCATCCGTTTCGAGATATTTCGTCGGTACCTTTCCGCTGGTTCTCCATGTACAAAGATAGATTAGATGTTCATTTCAACGTTGTTTCACAGCTTTGAAATGATTATCTATTCTATTACAGTGTACTCGGAGAACAGCGGGGAGGTGCTGCCGAAATTTACTCGAAACGGTTGAAAGCACAAGTGATGGGCGTTCGCTCTATACATTCTTAATGGGATAGAAGCCTACCCCCGACAGCCGGAACACATACATACAAACGCATAATTAGAGAGCGATTCGAGATGTTCGGGTTAAAACCAATATATGATAATATGAAACCTTCATATTCCCATCGATACTCATATATGAAACTAAAAGCGCCACTTAGTCCCCGTCTATCGGTTAACATAACATGCGATAATTTATTCTTTTCAACGACAAACGCACACACAAAGCATATACACGGATTTTCTCCTTTGTCAGTAACTATCCCGTTCTTATATTTCTCAATATAGTCAGCATAACCTACAATTTATATGTTATTCAGTCTAACATGGCCCATGAGTACGTCAGAGTTAAGGACTGGATGTATGTGGATTGGAAACAACGTATGCAACCTAAGTTTGTCGCAGGAGTTGATGCTTTCCTTGAATTTGCACGAGCACATAATAAGATCATAATAGAGTAGATTCTCTGTCCGTGCGATAGATGTGGCAATAAGTACTGGCAGAAGGTAGAATTGGCAGAGCTTCATATTGTAAAACATGGGTTTACTAGACTTCATTCAACTTGGAAATATCACGGGGAAGGAGAAGAATGCAGTACTGCGGTAGAAGAAGAAGGAGAACACGATAATGCGGCATGAGAAGAAGAAGAATTCGGTAATACGGCAGGAGACGGAAATTTATTTCCATCAGAAGAAATGGAGGATATGGTAGAGGCTGCCCTAGGTGAATCTATTCATACCGAAGATGACATTCCTTCCGGTCAAGGACCGCGTGCGGATAAATATGAAAATTTCATGAATGATGCTAGGAAACCAATTTATGAGAATGCGAAGTATTCCACCCTCTCATGGTTCGTCCAACTTTTCCAAATTAAGTGCCTAAATGGATGGAGCAACAAGTCATTCACAATGCTTCTTTCGTTCTTGAAAGATTCTATGCCTCCGGGAAATAATGTGCCCGAAAGCTGGTACGAAGCCCAGAAAATGATGTCTGATTTGGGTCTAAAGTGCGAGAAGATTCAAGCATGTCCTAAAAATTGCGTGTTGTACCGGAAAGAGAATTCAGATTTGAAAGAGTGTCCAACATGCGGAGAGGCCAGGTATAAGCCGAAAGATTCTGATAAGAAGCCTGATATACCTGTGAAGATAGCACGATATTTTCCCATAACACAGAGGCTACAGAGGCTATTCAGGTGCAAGAAAACAGCCGAGGCAATGATTTGGCATCACCGTGCTCCTCCAAGCGAAAATGGAAAAATGAGACATCCAAGAGATTCACCGGCATGGAAGGATTTCGATAGGAGGCACGCAATATTCAGTAGCGATCCTCGCAATGTCCGGCTCGGACTGGCTGCCGATGGCTTCTGCCTATTCAACTATATGACTGGAAGTCACAGTACATGGCCCGTTGTAATGATAATTTATAATCTGTCGTCTTGGTTGGCTATGGACCAATCATACTTTATGATGCCTCTTCTTATCGACGGACCAAACTCACCGGGGAACAATATCGACGTCTATCTCCGACCTCTGATCGAGGAGCTGAAAACTTTGTTCATTGATGGTGTAGAGACATATGATTCAAACACAAATACAACCTTCATACTGCGTGCGGCTTTAATGTGGACAATTAATGACTTTCCTGCGTATGGAATACTATCAGGTTGGTCCGTAAATGGTCACAAAGCATGTCCTCATTGCCATGAACACACAACATCAAAATTTTTGAATTTTAGCAGGAAGGTTTGTTATTGCGGCCATCGACGTTTTCTGCCTCCAGACCACCTCTATAGGTTAGACACGGTTCACTTTGATGGTCATCAGGAGCTTCTTGGGCCTCCATCCCCATTGTCCGGAGAGGACGTGACTGCTAAATGGGATGGTTACAATAACGTGACCTTCGGGATGGATCCGACGAAACAGGTCAAACCACAATATTGGAACAAGTTAAGCATTTTCTTCGAGCTTCCGTACTGGTCTACAAATTCAGTGCGTCATTGTCTGGACGTCATACATATAGAGAAAGGAGTATCAGAGCACATACTTAACTTGCTTCTGTGTAAACACGGGAAATCGAAAGACAACATGAATGCCCGGATGGATCTACAAGGGTAGGGAATAAGAAGTGAACGGCACCTCGACAGATCCCGCCACGGCACCTCGACAGATCATATCTTGCCGTCCACGGCACCTCGACAGATCCCGCCACGGGCGAGCTTCGATATCCCGACGTCGCTACCCAGGAGTACTGCATAAGTGTTAATATTTTTTCTACCCAAATTTGAAATTTTAGTTTTGGAAGGTTCAAGTTTAAATTTTATACTTATACTTTACTGCTTAATGTGGGTGTAGGAGCGGGTGGTTGAGCAGGCCCAGGCCTCGGGGATCGATTTTACCGGACAGAACGATCCGAAGCTGCTGACCCCAGTTCTGGACGCCGCACACGGAGGGCACCACGGAGGTTGGGAGAGAGGCCGGGGATTGGGCCCTAGCATGGCCCATATGAGGTTGGACTCCACCCCAGCGGTTACTTCCTCCGTCTCCAGTGACCGGCATGTCCATCAGGAACTGGATAGCTTGAGGGCCACCGTTCAGGAGTTGAAGGAGATGCTGGTATGTATACTACTTTATAGTAAAATATCATTTCATATTATATACATATCAACATATCCATAATTAGTACGTAGCTTGAGCTTATTTGGTTTTAGACTTAAGTTTGATTAATCATACATACATATATAATTAAAATAAACAACGCTTTTCCAAACTAGATATCCAAACAGGGTTTCGAAATAACTTAATAATGAAACGAATTCGAATAATACACAGTTCTTACACGCTTCTTACACACGTTATGTCCAGACGCGACAGGGTAGATCGGCCGAGCCTCCACATGCATCTCCTTCGGTTGCGGCTCCGCAAGCCACTACATCGGCTGCGGTTCCGCAGACAGCTCCTGTAGCTCCACCGCCCACTCAGACTCCCGCAGCCGCGGCTCCGCAAGCGACTATCTCGACGGCGGCTGCACAGACCACATCGCCAGCTCCACATGCCGCTCAGACTCCCGCTCGCGACGCATTGCAGAGTGTATTGACCGAGGAGCAGGCGCGCGTTATTCTAACGTTATTCAGAGGTGGAGCTGGACCGAACTAGGGTAGCTTTTTGGTTCTTATTTTTTGAAACATGTATTTATTTATATCACATTGTACTACATTTTGAAACGATATTGATATTGGTTTGTATTTATATCATATTCAGTTTTTGGGTTTCTTTTGTATATTATATATATGCGTGAGATGTGATTATGAATACTGCAATATATGATTTGATTGATGTATATAGTATTGTGCACAGGGGAGGAAAAAATCTAGCAGCCCATTTTTTAAAAAAAAAATACAGACAATATGTACCTACGGATTAAACCGTATGTATATATGTTGCCCCTACGGGCATATCCGTAGGAGCAAACTATCAGGAAACCTGATATTTTCCCCCCTGATCTCAGTGCAGGGTGTTGGGAGTGCCCCTACGGATATGTCCGTAGGGGCCACTGTCTATCCCCTGCGGAGTTATCCGTAGGGGCCAAATATCAGGTTTTCTGATATTTTGCCCCAACGGCATATTACCTACGGATATATCCGTAGGGGTAGAACAAGGACCTACGGTTGTATCCGTAGGTACATACAATATATTCAAAACAAAAAATACATATATGATTTGATTGCCCATACGGAGTAATCCGTAGGGGAAACAACACCTACAGATATATCCGTAGGGGCAAGAATTTGCCCGTAAAGACAAGTTCAGGGCCTCAACTTGCACCTGCGGCCTTTGCACCTACGGGGTATTTTTTCGCCCCTACGCAGATATCCGTAGGGGCAACCCTTATTTGTAGTAGTGTCAGTTTAGCTAGCACGGTCCAAAAAGCAATTTAAATGTTTCGCATGACACCTTTTGCAATTCTTCTGAATAAAAATAATGAAATACCATGAGGCGGCATTCGATCTACTTATCTGTCTGTCTACTACTATAACTGGTAAAGGAAAGGAGGAGGCACGTGTGAAGCTCTCACATTTATTCCGAATTTAATATTCAAAAAAACTAGAAAAATAATTTATTCTAAGATAGTACACATTCTTTTTGACATGAGAAAATCTTTTAGAAGCAACAAATATAAAATTATAAAATATAGATTTAAACAAAAAATATTTAAGGAAATGAACAAAACCATAGCAATTTTTTTAAGGATAATAAATTTTTCAACAGCAAACCATATTTCGAAGCAATTCTCAAAAGGACATTTTTGCTTGAAAAAAAGATTTATAAAATCATAACTTAATTCTCAAATCTATCATAAAATTATAAATTCATAAAAAAAATTAAAAATAATAAAATACAAATATATTTAAATTATATTTTTAAAAAAATTATTTTATATGTTTTATCAATTTAATCGCATGTATTGCACGTACTGTAACGATACTAACAGAAAAGATAAAGATCTAAGTTTCGGCACAAGAAGGGCCAAAAAAAGAAGAGAGATGAAATGGAGAAGAATCATCCGGTGCAACGGCATTGCAAAAACCCTATATCTATGAATGAGCTGGTCAAAAACTTCTTCCAATTTCCGGATGTATGATCAGTAAATCCGAGGTTGAACAATTTTATTTATTGCTCCGAAAAGCTCATCAAGAATTTTAACTTTACGCATACTTAGTACTTAGTGACAAATGAAGATAAATAAATATTATCGTGCTAGACTCGACTTGACGGAATTATCATCTAACGTGGGTAATCACTAGACTTGGAAAAAAGCATGATTAAATCCTATCGAATGATGAGGAGACTGACTAAAACTCTCAACGTGTATACAGCTAAAGAGTATATGTTGCTTAGTACTCTTCTCAAGTTTTCAGCTTGGGAGTTAAATAAGCATATATGTTGCTTTTGTAGAAGAACAACTGCTTTCTCATAAAGAGTAGTAGTATCCAGTTCCCCTGCTTCCCATTTCTTATTCAGATATTGCAAAGATCAAATCATGGACCTCTTCAAGCTTCTTGTTGACCCAATCACTCTGAGAACTGCTGCAATAGATTTCAATTCAGAGTTCAATCCTGGCATTACTGGTTCATCTCTTCTGGACAAATAGTCCGCAACTAAGTTATATCCTTGCCTGGTTTATATTCCACCGAGTACTCAAAACCATGCAGCTTAGCTAACCATTTGCTTTGTATACTTGTATGCAACCTCTAATCTAGCAAGTGCTTCAAATTTTGATGATCTGTTTGGAGAGTGTTTTTTTATCACACTATTGAGATAGGATGTGCTTGCTCGTCAGGCGCGTACAAATTCCCCTTACTTAAGATAGGTAGGGGTGTATTGATTGCGGAGATTCTATTTTCCGACAGCCGCGGACAAAACTGTCGTTGATTACCCTTCGCTTTGAGACGGGAGAATCTCTGATTAACGAGTCGTACAAGTCATGCGAATTTAATATGTAATATGCACGTGTTGTGTTTTGAAAACAATTTTTGAGGATGATTTGGGCATATCGGGGGACTCGCAGAGTTTACGGGGTTCCCGCTATCTCGTTACCGGGATGGAGGTCAATGAGGATAGCAGTCCCCTTACGGGATGCGGCACAACCTCCCGTTAGAAATTTTTTTTGAAGGAGAGAAAGGTTTTGAGTGTGTTAAGAAGCTCTCGAAAAGAGAAAAAGGAGAGAGAAGTGAGAGATGGTCACCCGAGTTCGAGTGACCTCCCGAGCAGAGTTCGAGTGACCTCCCGAGCAGATCGGGATCCTTTCTCGAAGCAGGGGGGCCCTTTTAAAGGGTCCCAAAGCAGTGGACCCCCTTGGGAGGTCTTGAAATCAGAGGGCCCCTCTTAGGGGATTCCGAAGTTGGGAGCTTCCTATGGAGGGTCCGAGATCGAGAGCCTCCCCTTTGGGGAGTCCCGAAATCGGGAGCCCCCTATGGGGGAGTTCTAACAGCATGAACCTCCTTTTAGGGTTCCGAAGAGAGAAAACTCTTTTTATTGACGTTCAAAAGCGGAAAACCCCGATTCTTGGGGTTCCGGGCCGAACATAAGTGGATCCCGTATTCAAGTTTGAGGAATATGGGCGTAATCCATGTTCTCATGGATCTCACGAAAAATTCAAAGCCGAAAGAGTTCATGGGGTTGCAAGCTATAAGCTTTCACTCAAAAGTCATCTGTTCTATGTGTTTTGATGGTGAAATCCATGGTTCTTCATCCATAGTACTTGCTTAGAGCGAAAACCACCCAAGAGTTCTTTTTGTTCCGTTTTCTTTAGATTCGACGAAGAACGGCAATGGTTTTCTCCTTGCTTTGGGTTTTGAGCGGTTTTTATTGAGAGTTTAAGAGGAAAGGGACTTTCTTTATGGGTTTTTCTTAAGGAAGAAGATGATGAAGAAATAGACTTTCCTCTTTCTTGATGGTGGCTCAAAATCCTCGATAATACAATGAGAAAATGTTGCTATCATTTCTTGATATGTTTGGCTATTTATAGCCTTGCAATTTACACATAGCTCCTTGGGCTTTACAATTTTGGGTTCTTGCATTTTCCTCACATCCATGTGCATACTTTGCACATAAGCCATTGGCTTTACAAAAATTGGCCTTTTGCCTATTTTTCCTTGCATTTTCCAACTTATATATACAAACTTATTTATTATATTTTATTTCCTTTTTCTTGGCATGGGGTCGGCCCTATGCTTGAGCTTGGGCCGAACTTGGACCCACTTGACTTGTGTTTGGGCTTGGGTCGACTTGATTTAGGTTCGGGCTCGGGCCCACTTGCCTGTTTTTTTTACTTTGATTTTGACTTTGATTTTCTGACTTTTGGTCAATGAGGCCTGCAGTATTCTTATGATTAATTTTCTAGTCATAAGGCACCGAGACCATTTTTTTGTGGCTATAATAATAGCTACTAACTCCTTTTCATAAGTAACAATGAGCAGTAGCTCGGTTGGTATAGACGCTTCTCCTCTTGAGGAGAGTGCGGGGTTCGAACTTCAGGAACCTCAGGAGGAGAAGTGACCATAAATTTAACGCTTTCGGGGTAAGGTAAATTCATGGGTCCTCTTGATACGTCTTGATACGTGTCTGGTGTGCTTGTGTGTGGTGTGCAAAAGTTACGTCTTACGGGCCGGTGCCCAAAAAAATATAAATAGATAAATCCTTCTCATGAGTAGATAAGTGTAAATTTCTTTCCTCCAAGGCCTGACCGCGATAAGAAATAGGTCTACCATGATGTAGAAGCACTGCTCCAACACCAAAACCAGAAGCATCACGTTCCAAACTAAAGGGTTGATCAAAATTGGGCATGGCTAGAATAGGAGTTGTAGATAAAGCATCCTTAAGCTTGTCAAATGCAGAGTGAGCATCTGAAGACCACTGGAAATAGTTCCTTTTGAGCAACTCAATGTGTGGTTTAGTATCGATGGAGAACTATTAGCTTCTTATCTCGATGGACGAATTGCTCTAAAAAAAGCGAGATATCCGTGTCTCAGTCGACGGCTTCACCAACCTGATCATATTTATTTTTTTGCTTTATTCCATTACGTAAATATTTATTGTATTTTATTTAACTTGATTTAACTTTGGTTTTGTTGAACACGTCTTATTGTATTTATTTTATCACTACACTATTATTTTTTGTTAGCTATTTTAAATAAAAGTGCTACTAAAAAGGTGTGTTAAGTGTAAGTGCGGGTCACAGGTTTATCTACAACAATTGGGTCAAATCTAGTTTGATTAGGAGTTCAATTCGCTATTATAAGGATTTGCAAATCAAGCTGGCCAAAAGACCGAGCCAAATTAGGAAAGTAGCAACCCAACCCACGTCCACTCACGATCGGATCAACTAGTTGAATAAATGAAGATATCAGAGAATCAGAAAAGAATTTACGAGATCGCACAAAAAACCGCATCGCGGTCTGTCACGCCCCGCTTCCCAAAATACGGAAAACGAGGGATGACTAGGCCAGCCATGCTCCTACGGTCAAGAAATAATCCCGCCGTAGTCACACTTCGGCTTCTAGCATTACATGGTAATCAGTAAACAAAGCACAGAAGTAAAGGAAATATATCACTAAATCATTACATCGACTTTCATTGTTCACAATTTACAATAAAACAAGAAAAAGAACTACTAACCAGGTGCGAATACAAGGTTTCTTTAGGGAAATCAATAAAAGTGAAGGAGGTACTCCCGACTAAATCTCCGCAAGCTCGAAAGGCAAATCTGATTCCTGTACTGGTTCTTCCCCGAGGTCTGAGCATGCATACTCAGGTCGTCAGAGCGACGTAATAGCAATATTATAATAATGACAAGAAATAAGAAAAGAAATTAATAACAGTGGAGATAAAATGCATGTAGTCAATATATCACTAATTGATGCAATGTATGATCTGTGTCCCTATCAGTCTCTAAGTCATCTTTGAAATCGAGTTGTGGAAAGGAGGATCTTGTTTAACGAGGGTCTCGTACATACCCGAGAGTACGGCCCGCTATCGTCCGGGACATAACCCTGTCAGCCGGACCGTTAGGCCCAACCTAATATATATAAGAATCGATGTTCGAATGATCATCCTCTAAATCACTGTCCTCGCTAAATATAATTCTCTTTCCACTTCGATTTCCCCTTTTCCCCAGGTTTACACTATTTATGAGTATGGTCTAGTCGTATACAAGTACGCACCAATAGCACAGTTTTAGTCATTGTTCGCTGTATTGTTCACTGTCACGAATCATTCACCTTTTCGCTGGCGTACTTGACACTCCTAAACCAATACCATTCACGCACGACAATGTATTGTACACTGAATAATAACGCGCACTATCACTAGAAGTATGGCAATCGGGTAAAATGTGTGCATTTATGCAGTTAACAAATCATGTGTAATACGAACTATTATGCACCTTATGAACTTATAAAAATTGTATTAAATCATACATTAAAAATTCAGTAAAATGATATAAAGGCGGTAGCAAGTAAACTCAGTCAAAAGTTCAACAAAATTTATTTCAGTGCAATCGGATTTCGGGTTTGCAAGTTACAGCCGTTTCATTTTAAGTGTTCGCTACTGGAATTTCAGTTCCTGAACTGAATGTCCATTTCGCAACACAATTTTCACCCTGTTGGGATCAAAATTAGGCGATATTATAGTTGAACAAAATTTAGGTTTTTCAATAGGGTTTCCAACGCACCACACAGATTCTCAATCGCGCCTCTACATCAGAAGTTATGTACTGTACAACAATGGGGTATCAGTTCTGTTTCTGTTTGGGAATGCTATATGTCCTGTTAATCTAAATTACAGTTTAAATAGTAAACGACAGTGAAAAGGGTGAAATCACTTTCATTAGTTAGCTAACTGTTTCATCTTCACTATGGTGTATGGTTCCGTAATATAACATGTTCAAGCAGTAGAGGGTAAGCATTACAAGATGGGAATCAACCGCCAGAGCTGCTTGGACTGCAGTCCAGAGCCGCTCTCCGAATCAGTTTCCGTCGTCCTTTCAGCATAGAAACAATTTAAAACTCTTATGGGGTCCTAGGTTGTCGAGTCGGTTTCGATTTGAGCCCTCGAACGCAACATTCCAATTTATAATCAATTAATTATGATTTTTACAAGTTTCAGACGCGGAAAATTTTCAGTTTTAACGGGTGTAAATGGGGATGATCGTTCACGTCAGTAACAACTATATTTTTTAGCCAAAATGATACACGATGTTCATTACTATGCGGGCCAACTTATGTAATCAGTTTCCGTCAATTTAATGGGAGTTTTCTTCTCGGGTTTTGTGTCGAACACATACATTATATTAAGTCGCACGAAGTATATGTACGGAATTTAACGGTATTTCAAATTTTAATAGAACAATTTAGCATGGAGCAAGTAGGGTACTTTCCTGAAAACGCGTTGACGACGCACAGCAGCGGCAACGGCGCGAATACGACCCGGACACGGCACGGCGAGCTCGGTGGACAGTTGAGCGATTCAGGTTCGAAGAGGCTCCGGTCTTGGAAGATGAAGACGATGAAGACAGTGGCTGTAGGAGTTGGGCTCGGCTGGAGTTTGGTTGGCGGTTAGACGCCGGAGAGGGTGCAGCGAGGGGTCCGACTCGGGTGCTTGGTGGCCGAGGCGAGAGGTAGTGGAGGGGCTCGGCTATGGAGGTGATGGTAATGATGTAAAGGGGTCGATGAGGTGGCCGGCGGCGTGATGGGAGCGAGGTGATCGGCGGCGGCGAGAGGGTTTGCAGGGGAGGCTCGGTGACTAGTTGGGTGCCGGGTTCGGTCGTGCAGGAGAGGTGGGGAGTAGGTGAAGTGGGGCTCGGGTTTTGAAGAGAGGAGCGAGGGAGGAATGACGAGGTGATGCCGGCGTGGTAGCTACGGCGATGGGCGAGCGCGGTCGTGGGCATGGACGAGAGAGTGAGCGGGAAGATATAGGGAGGGAGCGAGAGAGAACGAGAGTGAGGGGGAAGAGTTAGAGAGACAAGGAGTGGTTTGAATGGCGCGCGTAAGGTCGTGGTGGACGAGCGGGGACGTGGGGCAACGACGCGGGGGCGACGGCGACGTGGAGCACGTAGGGAGAAAGAGCAGAAAAAAGAAAGGAGTGGGGAAGAGGATGGAGGCGGGTCGGGTCGGGTTTGGTAGAGGCATGGGCTGGGCTTGGGCCGGAGGTGTTGGGATTAATTTGATTATTTAGTTTTGTGTAAAGGGAAAAGAATATGGAAGTGGGTTGGGCTTGGTTTGGTAAGGGATATATATATATATATATATATATATATATATATATATATATATTATTTTGTTTTGGGCTGGGGTTTATTTGTTTAGGAAAATTTAACTATTAAAATTCTATGCAACCAATTTCATACGAAAATACGAGGAAAAATAGGAAAACATTGGAGGACTTGGAAAATATAGAAAAATTTCATTGATGGAACCGGGAATTTACACGGTCGACCTAGAAAGTTAGGCTAAAACTGGGGGTTTTACCCAGTTTCCGCTGAACTATTTTGCCTGTTCGATCTCAATTTTGGCGTGGTGATTCATTTTAGGGTTAGGGTTTCAAATATGTAATTCATTATAAATAGAAATCTCTGTGCATCATACAGAGGGCCGCTAATGAATTCCTCTTTTAATTTCTGCTTTTGTTTTCTATTTTTGGGGATTGATGACAACCAATTTATTTGTAAGTTTATTTAGATTTATAAATTTTCTTTTTCTTATTCTTAATCATGTCCTTTTCTTTTCCTTTATGCAAGTTTTATTTTTTTATTATGTTAAATTCTATATATTTAGGGTTAGATCGATTCATGTGTTAGTTCCCTTATAAAGATGTCTTTTTTTGTGCTTAAATTTCTCTACATTAATATAAGATCAAGTTTGCAGATAAATGTTGATGGGTTATGATGCAAATCTTTTATAACCATACTTAGGAAAAGCAAATAGTTTGATAGTAATATTAATTTAGAATCAATAAAATCATACATTTTTAAAAGTATGAATTGATATGTTTTGATAGACTATGTAGAGACATAGTCACATAATTCGCGAATTATTCGTCAAATTCGCGAATTTTTGATCAAACGAATTAATCTCCGAATTAATCGCCGTGGCTGAACTGGCCGAATAATTCGCGAATTATTCCCGAATTATGTGAAAAAACAGCGAATAATTCAAAAAACAGCAAATAATTCACAAAATCAAAACCTAACGTCTCATATATTAATTTATTGCTCGAAATCCTTTCCGAACATTTCCCGAACACTTACCGAATCTTTCCGGAATACCTGCCGATTTTTTCCGAATAGTTCTCCAAATCCGAATTTTCGACCTCGCCGAATTATACCCGAACGACGAATTTGTGACTATGTGTAGAGATACAAATAGTTTATATTGTCGATATTTATTAATATGGTTTGATAAATTATGTTGAGACTCATATAGCCTCTGCAAATCATCAAAGTTTAATTCATGAACGTGCCCCATACACCAAACCAACCCTTTTCGGAGATTGAAGTTGCGACATCTCGCATTGGAGTGGAAAGTGGTACCAACCGAGCTAAGCCTAGTTGGTTATAGAACTACACTCAGTTTATAAAGGATGTTAGTTCATTTCTAAACATACAACTGAAGTTGTGAATGGTTTTATAAATAGGCTGTGTTTCTAAGACACATGCATGGTTTCCATGAGCAATTAACTTGAGTGCAAGTATAGAGTTTGTGGGAACATGGGGCCCTGTTTAGAAGCGGATTCTAACCTGGAATTTCATAAAGATAGCAAGATGAGAATTCTAAAATTTAACAGATTGATGTATGAAAATAAGTAGATATTGCATGTAACTGCATAAATATTATATAAAAGTGAGAGATATTACGGGTAACCCTTAGATATTGCATGCAATTGAGCATATACTTCAAGTAATTAAACATCAAAATGCAATATTTGCGTAAACTTTCATAATTATGAGTAGGCTAGGTGCCCTAGTTGGCATAAGCTTTCATAATTAAACACAAATACATCTCTTTTATCTAAATCCAAGATTTGTTTTCCAGTGGTTTTCACGGTTTGCAAACCATAGTTTGCATCCTTATTCGTCCACTTAAAAATACAAATAAACTCCAGTTATTCTAACTCCATACTCAAATAGCTAGGGACTACAAATTAAATTTTGAAAAATGGGAGCAGGGAGAATGGAGTAAATTTGGGGGATGGAAAACAAAAATCTCAATTGTACCTTACATTTTGGGGGGCGCTGTCGAGAATTTAGACGGAAGTATTGTGATTGTATACAGAGACAGACCCAAAATCAACCCATAGAGGGCACGTACCCCTTCTGAAATTTCAGAAAAAAGAGTTTGGTATTGGTTGCAATTGAATTCCGATATCTTAAATGTATGTTATATATATTTAATTCTTCAAAACTAATCAATAATAATGTGGTACTTAGGTGGGAGTGCGTTGCAATTCCCAAATAGGAGGTATTGTCATCAAATCCTTATAAACTCTTTATTAATTTTGTTTTTATTTAGCCTTAGTTTAAAAAGGAAAGCTCCGTCCGCATATTGAGAACTTAAAGAAAAAAATAGAAATTTTTAAATCAAACCTTGTTTTATTTATACGTAAAAAGTCTAGAACGATGTGTGATGGGATTCAAATTATGAACTCTAGTGATATAATTATTGTAAAATGTATTATTTCCATATTAATATAAAATTTAATTGTTCACTTACTAAATTATAATTATATATATATATATATATATATATATATATATATATATATAATGGAGGAAATAGGTCATAGGAGAGGATTTACTTCTATGGCATCGAAAAAATACAACATCCGCCATTTTTTCCGACGATCGGCACCCATCATCATCATCGTTATCATTTAAGATGTGCATACACCAAAATTCATGTGATTCCAACACTTTTTCACCGTTGAAGTAGCAATGTAAAAAGTCTTGTTGTCGGCAAATCATTAATTTTGCACCAACTAAATCAACGGTGAAAAAATGGCATAATCACATGAAATTTGGTATATCCATATCCTAGATGTTAAAGAAGGAAGTGATGTATGCCGATCATCGAAAAAAATCATGGAGCATGTATTTTTCCGATGAATAAATTCCTTCCTATGGCACATTTCCTCCATTAAAATAACCCTATATATATAGAGAGAGTATATATATATATATAGAGAGAGAGAGAGAACAATGGAGGAATGATGCAATAGGAGGGAATTTCCTCCTATGGCGTCGGAAAAATACATTCTCCATAATTTTTTTCGACGATAGGCATACATTACTTCCATCTTTATCATTTAAGATGTGGATACACCAAATTTCATGTGATTATACCATTTTTCACCGTTGATTTAGTTGGTGCAAAATTAATGGTTTACCGACAATAGAACTTTTTACATTACTGATTCAACGGTAAAAAGTGATGAAATCACATGAAATTTGTTGTATGTACATCTTAGATGATAACGATGATGATAATGGGTGTCGATCGTCCGAAAAAATGGTGGAGCTTGTATTCTTTGGACGCCATAGGAGGAAATTCCTTATGGCCTCTTTCCTCCATTATATATATATATATATATATATATATATATATATACACACACACAGTTGAGAGTATTAATTATTATTGGGCATTTTAGTTATTTTACTAAAAAGACCGGATATACTTCGCTAAATGCTAAAAAGCCCCAACAAACTTCATATTTATTTAAAAGGCCCCTCGTATGTTTAAATTACACTAAAAAGGCCCTTCACTAGTTTTCCAACAAAAAATTTAGCGTCCCATTAGGAAGATAGAGCCGGACCTTATGTTTGAGCTACTCTCTTACCTTCTAATAAGTGTTTAGATAGGTCTTTCTTCCATTAAAAACAACCCATATTCTCGTTTAATTGAAGTTTGAGATTTAGCGCAGCTAAGGAATCGCTCTCCTTTTAAATGAGGAGCCCACGAAGTCGAAATAAGCAAGTGAAGAGACAACAGCACTCGACAAGCTTGTTACCGAATAAGGCTGAGAAAAACAAACCGGTTTTCATGATCAATCTGAGAGATTTTTTTTATTGAAACCTTAACCTGATAGCCAATTTAGAGGAAAAAATTAAGAATTTTAGAAAAAGTAGTGGCCGGGAAGGTTTTAAACCCCTAATCCGATACTCACCATTAGCCTCTTAATGGAATTGTTGAAGATACCAAAAAAATAATTCTTTTTGGCATAATTAGGGGCTTCTAGTGCAATTTAAATGTATCAGGGAGCTTTTAAGTAAATACAAAATATGGGGGGTTTAATAATTACTGAAGTATGAGAGGGCTTTTTAATAAAAACAAATGCCCATTAATATTATGTGTGGTTGCTGGTACGTCCCTTTTAACCCATATTCCAAGTCCATCCCTAATATTTGTATATAACCGTACGGTGATTTGAGAAAGAATCGCTCAAGTACAAACCATAATAAGAGATCACAGCGGAAACACTACCAAGACCGCTTGTTCCGGTAAATACAAATCACACCAATTAAGATGTGAGAAAATCCATACCAAACAACAAGAACACAACGATATGCCCGGGTTCGGCATAACCAGCGTCGAATCCTGCACTCTGATGATAAGAGCTCCGCCATCGGGGAAAAAAAATTAACACGGAATTTACCGTCTCTCTCCACACTTAATAAAACACATCCCAATTCCTCTCACAGAACCCTCTCTTTCTCCCTCAAACTCTCGGTTTTATGGCTGCCCCTCCTGATCTCTTTAATGGTGGATACAGAACAGAGGTTTAAAACCCTAGCTAAATTGATTGCAATTTTTAGTAGAGAAAGAAACTTGGAGAAGAATTAAACATTCGAGCAGAGAGAGATTAAAAATAAGATGAGAGAGCGTGAGGAATTTGGGAGCATGGGTGATGTGAGGAGAGGAGTTTATTGGGAAAAGAAAAGGTCTGCTGAGCATGAGGGAGGTACCTCCTGGTGGCAAGCAAGTGAAAGTTAGTAATTGAGTTGTGTGCGTTTATCCTTACAAGTGAGACCGGGCGGGGGTGTACGGGTTTTTTTTAATCCGTCCGAATCCGACTGGTTTACAATATGTTATGCACAAAGACGCGAATTCAGGTGTTTGGCGGATTACAGGTTTAGACTGGTTGGAACGGTTTTTACGGAATTTTCGAGCTTGGCCTATCATATATTATTTGAACTTGAAATTATAAAGCTTGAATTGAAATCTAACAAATATGTGCATGCGCAAAACTTCTGCTTCACCAAAACTATATTAAATCATCTACTATACATTTAATAAATTAAACTTAATAGTAATACACTACCTACATTACAATATTTAGAAGGGCTTTTAACTAAAAAGTCTCTTTATACTCCGCTGATTACTAAAAAGCTCTCGCATATTTCATATTTACTTAAAAGTATCATCATACATATAAATTGTACTAAAAAGCCCACCTCGATAGTTTTCCATCAAAAGTTAGCATTCCGTTAGGAACATGGAACTGGAGCTCGTGTTTGAGCTGTTCTCTAACTATATAGATATTTTGGTAGGTGTTTCTTCCATAAAAATAACTCGCATTCTCGTTTAGTTGAAGATTGGGATTTAGCGCAGCTAAAAAATCGCTCTTCTTTCAAATGAGATTGCTCATGAACTCAAAGACTGCATTTGAAGGGAACACTTGACAAACCCGTTGTTAGAGAAGGTTGAGAAAAACGAGCTAGTTTCCATGATCAAATTTAGAGATCTTTGATCGAAACCCTAATGCTAAAACCAATTTGGGAATTTTGGGGAAAGAAGAGGGGTTCGGAAGATTTTAAAACCCTAATCGATATTTACCTTTAACCTCCTGACAGAGTGATGGAAGATGCCAAAAATAGTCTCTTTTTTGCCAGTTGGAGGGCTATTTAGTGTAATTTAAATGTATGGGTGTTCTTTTAAGTACATATGAAGTATGGAGGTTTTTTTTAGTAATTAGCGAAGTATGAGGGGGAAAGCGCTATTTAGAATTAAATATCCATGATATATATTGAGTCTGGTTGGATATTAAAAACGCGTTTGATTCGGGGCAGATTTAGGGTTCTGAGCGGCCGGATTTTATATCAAACCCATACTTGAGTCGAAATTTTGTTTCTAATCTTCTACCCATTCAACCGGGTTCGGGTTTGTATAAGATGTCGAAAAAACCCCGAAAAATCCGATTGAGCCGGATCGGTCAGGATCAAACCCAACCCAACTTTCACCGCTATTTAGGAGTTCTTATCTAAGCTCTTATCTGCTTCTCTGATCTATTAAACATAGGATCCTAGAATATTAGATTGGCATGCATATAAGAGCGACACGTAGTCAGTCCTATTCTCAAAAGGATTGCATACAAAAAATACAATATTGGGTAGGTTGGTATTTTTATTATCAATTATTGATGAAGTAGAGGTTTTTTTTTTCTTCTTTCTTTTTTTTATCAAAAAAGAAGCATTAATTATATTTAGCAACAGGCTAAAGGCTCGTGGGCTTAGGCTGTTTAGTGCACGGAAAGAAAACAGATGAGATTAATTTTCAGAGGATATAAATGCAACAAGCACCAATAAAATCAGCAAAATGTGGCCCATAAAGGGATCATATAAAAAGCCATTCGATGTAATGGTATAAAAAGCTAGAGAGTAACTCAACAATTTTATTTTGTTTGTATCCATTATTTCCATTATCATTTGTTTTTTCTTATTTTTAGATTGATAGTTGCATGGTAGCTTGCTTCTTTATTGGGGTTTGTGATGTATACTAATAACAATATTGGTCCTCACTCTATCCTCTCACATCATCTTTACTTGGTAAAATTCCTCTATCTTCTTTAAATGGTTATAATTAAAATCATTGATGATTTGCATAAGGGGAGAGGTCTTCAAATTGAAATTGCCGATTTGATTCACAAAATGGCACGTTCCATGAATTCACCTAACCTTTTTTTTCTTGGGAGGGGGTCTGGTTCCTCTGCTTGCATTGCACCCTGTATGTAGATCTGACGGCTGTAAATAAGAATCTAACAGGGGTCCATGGTTTGTGTGGGGTCAAGAAGAGATTCAACAACTGGAAGAGACTAAGAGCGCAATGGTTTTGAAAATTAAAGGGCAGAGGATCCTAATCCCTGGGAGGGGGGGGGGGGGTAATACTTAAAACGCATCAGCATTTTTCTGACACGTGTGTTGCACGTAATTATACAGATTTTTATGATAAATTTTGTTTATTGATCTAATTTTCATGTGTATGACATATGTCAAATATCTAATAAAAATCCTTATTTACTAATATTCTGATTGTCATACTCATAACTAGCGTTTTTGGCACGTTTGTTGCACGTAATTAAAGCAATTTTTATGTAAATTTTTACAGTAATTTAAAAGCGTGCATCGCACATATAAAATAATGATGATGTGACAATTTCATTACATGCGTCGCACTTGTACAATAATAATGACGTGATATTTAATTACGTGCATTGCACATAAATCAATGGTGATTTTTTGTTTGATTTATTTGAGAAATTAAGAAACCACGTCACCAATCGGTTTCAAAATTACATGACCCCCTCCCTTTTGTCCTATGATAGTAGAGATTTCAAGGATTTCATTTCTAGTTACATTGAGTGTTTGCCGAACATACAACCGATTGAACTATATTTAAGAAAAAATATGAAATCAAAGCCCCGGACTAATATACTGTCGTGTCGTATACCATCACCAATATAAATTATTGGTAGATTGGTCAATATATCCTTAATCATCGGTAGACTTACATGAGAATTTAAAAACGTAAACATACGTTTTGCCTTTATTTCATAAACCATCTAAAAATTTCAAAATAATTTAAAGTTTTAATATAAATGCTGTTTACATTTTAAAATTCCATTGAATAGTGGAAAAATTATTAATCGCCAAAATTATTACTCCATGATCCAAGATCAAAACCCCTTCCACATGCATGTGGGCCCCATGCATTAAACTCTCACATTGGGTGCCAAGCTGGGTCAACATCCTCAAATCACAACATGTCCTTTGGATGACAGTAATCATCTCTGAATGATGATTCTCATCCTTCATTAAATGTTAACCACTTAACTTATTATCTCTAATTAATATATAATTTTCCCCCCATATACTATTAAGATACCCCTTGATCTTCTCAACTTCACCTTCTCTTTTAATTTTTCTTAATTATTCCCTTTAAATACCAAGATTAAAATAGCAATTTGCCACTGTGCTCTTGGTGGCTTTATATAAACACATAAGAACCAAAGAGGAAGGGGAGAGAGAGAGAGAGAGAGAGAGAGAGAGATGGGTAGTGAGAGAAAGACTTGTTTGTTCTCTCTCTTGTTCTTATTCACTTCTCTTCTTCTCCAAAGCCAAACAACCTTTGCATTGAAAAAGGCAAGCATTGGATCTTACTAAACTTTATCATTAGTTTCTTCTTCTTTTTTTCTTGGGATTTGAATTGAAGATCTCACTCTGTTTTTGTTATCTTGTAGCCTTATGTTGTGTATTTTGGAGAGCATACACATAGCAAAGATGAGATTTCTCCTCTCACAAAAGAGAAGGCTACAAATATTCATTATGAGGCCTTAGGGTCTGTTCTCAAAAGGTAAATATATAATTCTTTGATTTTTAAAACTTTTTACTGGTTGAAAAAAATATGGTATTGAAATTGTTTTCGTGACATATATAATTTCAGTAAAGAGAAGGCCCGAGATGCCATCTTTTATTCTTATACAAGTTACATCAATGGGTTTGCTGCTTATCTTGAAGAGGAGGAAGCATTGGAGATATCTAGTAAAATGATTATTATTTCCCTTTGCTTTATTTATATTCATAAAATCAGCCCAAAATATTCAATTAATTTCAGCAATGAGGCTGCACTTGACCGCAACCCTAATAAAATAACTGTTCTGATTTTTTCCAAAAAAATAAAATAAAAAATGCAGAGTACCCTGGAGTTGTTTCGGTATTTCAAAGCAGAGGATACAAGCTTCATACAACTCGTTCATGGGAATTTCTTGGGCTTGAGAGAAACGGGAGAGTTCCATCACAATCTCTATGGGCAAAAGCCAGATTTGGTGCAGATACCATCATTGGAAATTTAGATACCGGTAAATTCAGTGATATATAGTTTTATTTTAATCAAATATAATAAGCGCCCAAGGTCTTTGTATGTTTGTTTATTTAGTTTGGTCTCTTAACAACAATGACTGATTTTTTATAGGTTCTCTTCGATTCCATTGGTCGTATGGATTTGTTATCAATCTATACATATTATAGTACCATTTTCATTCCATGCATGGTCAAATATATAATAAAATCATTTTTCTAATTTGACAAAACCATCGTTCAATATTCCTTTTTTAAAAAAAAAGGAAAGATATCGATCATCATTTTTGAAACAAAGACCAAGTAATTGTATCTAGACTAGAATTGCTCTTAAGTTTCATCTTTAATTGTTTTCATAAATGAAGGTTTCAAAAAGGGAAAAACAACACATATTTATTTTGTTTTGTTTTTTTAGAACATAAAGAATAAATAAATAATTGATGTGGGTGCTGTTTAATTAATTAAATAACAGGTGTGTGGCCAGAATCTGAAAGCTTTAAGGATGATGGCTTGGGCCCCATCCCTTCTAAGTGGAAGGGCATTTGTCAGGATGACTCTGACCAACCTTTTGCTTGCAACAGGTATTAAATATTCTTTTTCACATAAATACCATGTCTTTTATATCCTCTTCTTTGAAGCCGCCGTTGATACATCTTTTGCGTTTGATTTGAAAATAACCTCGTTCGGGATATCCTCTTTGAAGCCGTTGATACGTCTTAGTATAATATAATGACTTCATTGATTCTTTTGCATTGTTTTAATTATGGTCGCATTGTCTTTATCTTGTTTTTGCACTTAAGTAGTCTTATTATATGACATTTATATTGGGCCTAGTTAGTTAGTTAATTTTGTACTTTGTGACATCACTTCACAAAATACAATTCATTAAGGACCATTTAGCCAATTAGAATGCATAGCATAGCTTTATATTGGGAGCAGTGGTGCCTTTAATTTTCTACCATTTATTGGTGGTCCATTGAAAAGCAACCTTTTGCTTTTTTAGTATAATAAAGTGGTAGAATTCCACAGGCTTTTTTTGGTAGTGAGGGATGAGTGAATAATATGCACACATTCTGTTTGCAGGATGATGTGCTTTCCCATTTCTATTTCTCTTGATTTAAAAGACACATTTTCTTCTTGAATTTTGTGCCTCTTTCATCACTTTGAAGCAATCAAGAAAGACCAAAGAGGCCCCTTAAAGAAAATTTAGGGAACTCCTGCATTTTCTATTCAAAAGACCCAAAATTTAACTTTCCACGGCTCTGTATATTTCCCGATCCGCTTTGATCGCTGATTTGGTTATGGAAAACGTTCTATTTTGGGTAAATCTAAGATATATTTTTTCCCTGTTAAAAGTCTTAAAAATAAGTAGATTACGGTGCCCGGCCGATCGTTAAAAATGGTTTGTATTCTATATTTATAACCCCCACATTCCTCATTTTCTGCATTTAAGTAACCACTTTGGTAAATTTTAATTTTTTTTTGAATAAATTTGGAAAATGAAGGTTTGCTCAATATTGTGTACATGAGCTTAATATTATTAAATAATTAAAATCTAGACGTGCAACCCACTAAAACCTCAGATCCAACAAAGAAGTCAAACAAGACAATTTTGAGTGATGATAAATGGACTCCTGATCTTTTATATCAATTTAAGGAGAAAGATGACAACTTATTGGTCAATGGTCATAGTTTCCAGCTGTGTTATTCAAGAAAATGTTAAGATTTGGAGCTTTGAGTGATTTTGTTGGACGATTTGGATTCTCTTCTTGAATAAATCTTTAGTAAGAGTCAAATGAAAGATACTGAATTAACTGGACATCTTGATGAGATTCATACGTATCAAAAACTAAGTTACATGCATTTGAGTATACACATTAATATTCTCTTCAAATTTCATGTAGAAAATTGATCGGTGCTCGGTACTTCAACAAAGGCTACTCGTTTGCCATCGGAACCCTAAACTCCACCTTCAACTCTCCACGAGACACTGACGGCCACGGGACCCACACCCTCTCCACCGCCGGCGGGTCCCCCGTCCCTAACGCTAATATATATGGGTATGGAAATGGAACCGCCAAGGGTGGGTCCCCAAGCGCCCGTGTGGCGGCCTACAAAGTTTGTTGGCCCCCGGTCAATGGCAGCGAGTGCTTCGATGCTGATATTCTGGCTGCATTCGATGCTGCGATCCACGATGGAGTTGACGTGCTGTCTGTTTCGCTTGGTGGTGATCCGTCTAGCTATTTCCTTGATGGGCTTGCGATTGGATCGTTCCATGCTGTTAAGAATGGGATTACGGTTGTTTGTTCCGCGGGCAATTCGGGTCCAACCCTAGGTACGGTTTCAAATACGGCTCCATGGATCTTGACCGTCGGTGCGAGTACAATGGATAGGGAGTTTCCTTCGATTCTTTCATTTAACAAGAAGCATATTAAGGTTCGTTTCCGTTTATATTTTCTTTCATTTTTCTCACATATATTGCATTCTTTTATCATGTGCGTTTTAAATCAAGAGAAATTTTCAGTCTTCTTTTTTAAACCGTCATAAATTTTCAACATTTTCTAAATAAATATCATAAAATTTATAAATCGAAATAAATAGAATATACTTTCAGCAAAAAAATTAATTACATACATGTCTTATAGATTGCTTTCATGGAGAAAAATCTTATGGTATAAGTATGCAATTTACTAAATCCATGATATTCATATATTCACTTTAAAAGGCTCTCATGTTCATAGTAAATTTACTAAACTTCGCTTAATTTTTTTTTATTATCTTTGTAAATATAATTACAGGGACAGAGCCTTTCTTCTACATGGCTGCCAGGAAAAAAGTTCTATCCGATGATCAACTCCGTCGAAGCCAAGGCTGCTAATTCATCGGTCAACGACACGTAAGAATACTCTATAATCTATTCCATCGATTCAATTTACTAAATTCACTCATTAATCATTTCGTTATACCTTTTTTTTTTCTTATTGTCTGAATAGTCAATTATGTTTCTTGGGATCGCTCGACCCCGAGAAGGCGAAGGGAAAGATTGTGGTGTGTCTCCGTGGAATCAACGCAAGAGTCGAAAAGGGGGAAGCCGTTCTTCAAGCAGGGGGACTTGGGATGGTATTGGCAAATGATGTAACGACCGGCGATGAGATTATCGCCGACGCTCATGTTCTCCCTGCTACGCACATTTCATACTCTCAAGGCCTTCAAGTTTTCTCCTATCTCAAATCCACCGAGTATGATTTTTTTTTATTTTTTTTTGTGATGATACATTTGCTTCTTCTTTTTTATTTTCTCATGCTATTTATGATCTACTGGTTATAATAATGAATTTATTTTTATTTTGTAGGTCACCATTAGGTTACATAACAATCCCAAAAACAAAACTTGGTGCAAAACCTGCACCATTTATGGCTGCATTCTCTTCACAAGGGCCAAATACTGTGAACCCTGAAATTCTCAAGGTACATAACATTTATTTTAAGAGGGAACGGTTCCAAACTGTATTGGCCTTTCACATGAGCAGATGGGTCCTGAGGTTTAACTGCAAAAAAGCCAGCGGGTGCCATCCATCCATGTGAATCCCCCAGGCCACATCCGTCCATGTGAGAGGCCAGTGCAGCGTTTTCTCTTATTTTAAATGCTTGAATACATTAAAATTCGACACTTAGGTAATGTTATTGACATTGTTTAATTATTTACTTATAAATTGCAGCCAGATATAACTGCGCCAGGGGTTAGCGTCCTTGCTTCTTGGGCGGCGTCCACCGCACCTACCGGCCTATCCTTCGATACACGCCGCGTCCGGTTCAACTCCGAATCTGGCACTTCGATGTCCTGCCCTCACATCTCGGGGGTCGTCGGTCTTTTAAAAACCCTGCATCCTGACTGGAGTCCGGCTGCCATCCGATCGGCAATCATGACTTCTGCGAGGGTCACCGACAACACGGGAAAGCCAATAACCAACTCATCCGCCGTAACGGCGACCCCGTTCAGCTACGGGTCCGGTCACGTGTGGCCAAACAGAGCCATGGACCCGGGCCTAGTGTATGACCTAACCACAACTGACTACCTAAACTTTTTGTGTGCACTTGGCTACAACTCGACTCAAGTCAACACATTCAACATTAGCCCCTACACTTGCCCATCACAGCCTATCAAGCTTGAAGACTTGAACTACCCTTCGATCACTGTCCCCAAACTCTCCGGCTCGGTGTCGGTCACGAGGACGGTTAGGAATGTGGGGTCCCCGGCCACGTACACCGCGAGTGTGGTGGGGCCGCCGGGGGTTAGGGTCAGGGTTACGCCGGCGAAGCTCGAGTTTGGTGAGGTGGGAGAAGAGAAGAAGTTTGAGGTGAGGTTGAAGGCTAAGAGAAGTAATAATGATTATGTGTTCGGGGTTTTGGTGTGGAGTGATGGAAAGCATTATGTGAGGAGTCCTATACTGGTGAAGTCTCTGTGATTTTAGATTTGGGTTTTTTTCTCCCTCCTTTCTTTTTCTTTTTATTTTTTTATAAACTTTTTTAAAGTTCGATTTAGGATGAAGTGTGGAAAATAAATGATGGGGTTATTGATTGGTGGCAAATTTATTTGTTACAAGATTATTTGATGATATTATAAAGTTTGAAGGGAATTTGATGTTGGACTTGCTCTCTGTTTTATGTTTAAACTGGCACGTGCATATCACATGTCCAGAAATAGCCATAACTAGTTGAGATTCTAAAATTTGGATCCTCCTAATGCGTGGGGGAAAATATGTCGCCTCAACTCCATTTGAAATTTAAAGCATAATCTAAGAATTTAGTATAATTTTTAAATTTGTGAGATTAATTTATATATTTTAGGGCATTTTACTAGAAAGACTCTATAATTTGCTAATTGCTAGAAGACCCTTTCATACTTCGTATTTTTACTTAAAATACCTCCTCATACATTTAAATTTCACTGAAAACCCCTAACATGCCAAAAAGAGAATCATTTTGGCGTCTTTCATTACTCTGTTAGGAGGTTAACGGTGAATATCGTGCTAGCATTTTAAACACCCTAGCCCCATTTCTAAAATTCCTAATTTTTTTTCCAAAATTACCTTTAGGTTAGGGTTTCGATCAAAGATCTATCGAATTGATTATAGAAACCGGCTCATCTTCCTCAATCTTATCCAACAACGAGCTTATCGAGTGTCGCTGTCCCTCAATTGCAAGGTTTTAGTTAGTGAGCAACCATCAAAAAAAACATTTTTTTAGAGAGAGATCATGGAGGTCAATATAAGAAAATTTTATCTTGGGCTCGTTGGAATATTAATCTTCTCTTTGTTGCAAATTATGGCATTTGCAAGCAAGAAGGCAAGCATTGTAATTTTATTTTTGTTTCATTACATTTGTTATGATCATAATTATGATTATATTTCATATTTTGATTTAATGGCAGTCTTATATAGTGTATCTTGAAGGTCATAATTATGGAAAAGATGCAACTGCTGAACATTTCAAGATTGCAACAAACTCACACTATTGGCATCCTTTTTAGGGAGGTGATATTTTATTTATAGAAAAATGATCAGCTTCGAGATTTTATTTATGAAAATATACGTTGGCTTTTGCCAGTATCCTGCTCATCATAACTTCTGAGTTCTAGTGCGGTGGTTGGAACATCTAAAAAAGTTGAGCCACGAATCACATATTATACTAATTTTGATGGCACCTGAATCATCGTCAGGATTATGAGAATTTTTCGCATGATCGAAATTCTACATACTCGGAAAAATACACTAGGGTGTAGCATATTGAAATATTATTAGCCAATGATGCACCAAGCAAACAACATGAACTATAGTATTGAGATGTAACAAAAAAAAAGTTTGATATGTCCTCATTACAATTGCTTTCTATTAATAAGTTTGAAGAAATCTCTATTGTAAATTAACTTTAAAATGTTTTTATTATAAGAATTAAAACAAGCTATTTTCTATATACATAAAAAAAATGCTTGTTCTAATCGGTATTCTTATAATTCAATAAAATATATGTATTTTTCTGTATATAATGCAGTAAGGAGAAAGCACAGGAATCGATTTTCTACTCATACACGAACACATCAATGGCTTTCCAGCAATATTAGAAGAGGAGGAAGCCTTGCAAATTTCAAGTGAGTCCTAGTATCAATATAATAAAAAAAATTATCAGAAAAGGGTAATTTACACGAAAATACACTTAACTATCACGGTTTTTCGCTATGATACCATAACATTTTTTTAATTGCTGTGAATTATGTGTTCAAAGGATTCTTTCACAAAAATACACTCAAAAGTAGCCTATTTTACTGTAATAAAAAAAACTTTAAGGTATTTTAGTGGAAAACCACAATAGTTAAGTTTATTTTAGTTTTTTTTATCAAAAAATGGGGAGATTCCTGCTTCTTCCATTTGGGCCAAAGATAAATTTGGCAAAGATACAATTATTGGATATCTTGATACTGGTTATTTACTAATCCTATGGGAAAAAAACTCCAATTTTTTCATTGATTATGTATTTTACATTTAATTTTCTATGAAATTTGAAACTGGCAATTTGATGTATATATAGGGGGTGGCCCGAGTCGAAGAGCTTCGACGACAACAGAATGGGGCCCGTTCCGCCGAGATGGAAAGGATTTTGTGATAATAAAACAAGAGCAGGGGTTCCTTGCAATAGGTCTCTTACTCTAAATTTAATTCAATTTTTAATTTTTTTGAGAATTTTTTTTTTAATTCAATTAATATCTATGAATTATATAAGCATTTTTTGGTTTTTGAAATATCTAGAAGAAATAATATTTAACCTTAATGGCTAAATTTCAACAATATAGATGTTATTTTCATCCAAAAATAAAAATATACATGTTACTCACTTAACTACCATAACACTGGTTTGCAAATTTTGCTAAAGTCATTATGCTAATTTTCGTAAAATACAAGATTATTTCACTAAAATCGTGGATATAAAACTTTCATGTAATTTACAAATCTTTTGATTGTTTGATGATATTAAGCCTGATTTTGAATACAGGAAGCTAATAGGGGCCAGATACTTCAAATCAGGTTTCGACGCAGAGAGTGGCCGGAAAACTAAAACAAGTGACTCAGCGCATGATCTCGAAGGCCACGGGACCCACACGCTGTCGACAGCCGCTGGAAACTTCGTCCCAGGAGCCAACCTTTTCGGTTTAGCTAAAGGGACGGCCTCCGGCGGGTCCCCCGGTGCGAGAGCAGCAATGTACAAGGTCTGTTGGGAAGGAGGCTGTTACGGGGCCGGCGTGTTGGCTGGCTACGATGCTGCGATCCATGACGGGGTCGATGTGATCTCCGTCTTGCTCGGAGGCAATTCTGGCGAGTATTCTACAGATGTAATTGCACCGGGTGCGTTTCACGCGGTCCTGCAAGGGATATCGGTAGTGGCATCCACGGCTAATTCGGGGCCCTGCCTAGGGTCGGTGTCAAATACAGCGCCGTGGATCACCACCGTCGGGGCTAGCACTTTGGATAGGGAGTTCCCGTCTTACGTCGCTCTCGGCAATAAGAAGAAATTGAAGGTCAGACATGACAAGGTTATTTTGGTCAATTTGCAACCTTCCGGCACCAGTTTTAGCTACAAAGGCATCAATAGACGGCGCTCATTACATACAAAATGGCTGAATTTCATAAAAGTACCATGAGCTTTCAACGTTTTTCAGATAAATACCCTTATCTTATTTTACACATAAATACGAACTATCTCTATTTTTTTCAATATACAAGCACATGCCATTTCCCTTGAAATACTTTACCTTCACTCACCTCGAATGTCCTCATTTCACCAGAAAAGGTGTAAGGTAGAAAGAATTATATGTAGCAAGAAAAAGGTTTAGGGTATTTATCTGTAAAAATATGATAGTTTTAAGTTAGTATAACTTTTTAAAGATTTTTTTTCATATTATGTAGGGACTGGGCCTCTCTGATAAGAAACTTCCCCCTAACAAATTATATCCATTGATCATGGCTGTACAAGGCAAGGCATCCCATGCGACTTCCGACGAAGCGTAAGATCGACGCCTCATTCAAACTTTTTCTTGCAAAATCCAAATGAAAATGATAAATTTTTACAAACTTATGCTTGGATTGTATTAATTCGCAGCGAGGTATGCTACTATGGGTCTCTGGACCCAAGAAGGTGAAGGGCAAAATCGTCATTTGCCTTCGGGGCGACAGCGCGGAATATGAGAAGGGCGAAGAGGTGGTTCGAGCCCAAGGTATCGGGATGATCGTTGTGAATGATGCGTATACGGGAAATACTATAACGGCCGATGCTCAACGTCTCCCTTGTACTAACATTGCGTTTAAGGATGGTTGCGGTCATTATTATTCGTACATGAATTCTACCAAGTAAGCTCTTAGTACTAAATTCGCGGTTTTCCCCCCACTAAACTACCTTAAACTATGTATATGTTTCCATCATATCACCAGTTGGATCAATTTCACCTCCCACGACTATATTGGGAGCAAAACCTGCACCTGACATGGCGGAATTTTCGTCTCAGAGGGCCCGATACCATCGTGCCTCAAATCCTAAAGTATGTGATTTTTAAAAATAAATGATGAAATTATTGTTATGCAAAAAAATGGAAAATATAGCTTTTAATATATGATTTTCATTTTTTCTTCTTGGTAGCCAGCCTGATATCACCGCACCAGGATACTACATTCTTGCGGCGTTCACTGGTGCAGTAAGCCCCACAAGTTGGACGAATGACACTCGACGCGTCCAATTCAACCTTTTATCGGGCATATCGATGCCGTGCCCTCATGTTACGGGTGTGACTAGCCTTCTGAAATCCTTGTATCCTACATGGAGTCCTGCCGTAATCAGATCAGCTATTATGACTACAGGTATGATCGACAAAAAAAATTTGTGAATGTTTATTACATAATTTTTTTAATGTAAAATCAACAGAAAGCTAATTATTTTAATAAAAGAAATTAAAAGTTTATTATTATTTGCTAATAAAATATTTCTTCTCTTGTTCATTTTACAGCAAGAACGCGTGACAACACAGGTAAGCGGATGAGAAATGACGACAACACAGTTGCCACGCCTTTTGACTACGGGTCCGGCCACATTAGACCCAACCGGGCAGCGGATCCGGGTCTGGTCTACGACCTATCCATAACCAACTACTTAGACTTCCTTTGCGTTGTCGGATACAATTCAACCACCATAGCTGCATTCTATCATAAGCCTTACAGTTGTCCGTCTAAATGGATGCAAATCAAGAACCTTGACTATCCTTCGATTGCGGTTCCTGATCTCAACAGGACGATGACGGTGACCCAAACCGTCAGGAATGTTGGGGTACCGGGTACGTACAAGGTTCAGGTCGAAAACCCGATAGATATATCCGTATCCATTAAGCCGGAAGTGCTTAAATTTAGCAAAGTTGGTGAGGAGAAATCATATGAAGTTAGTTTTAGGTCTAAAAAAGGAAGTGTTGGCCCTGGATATGCATTTGGGAACATTATTTGGTCAGATGGGAAGCATTATATATGTGAGGACTCCTTTGGCAGTTAATGCTGTTTCATAAAGTTTTGGGACTCGTATATAATATCATAAGATTTTTAGGATTATCATTATTTATTTATTTTTAAAGATTTTAGATTTTAGGTGTTCTAAACTAATTGTTTAGACATCATGTGTCCAATTGATGATGTATTTTGGATTGCAATTCAAAAAGATCCAAACTAGTTATCTAGTTAGTCTATTTATAGTTTTCTTTGTCTGAGATTTATAAAATCTAAATTTTTTAAAATTTGTATGCAGGCAAGACAGAGATTAGTCGAAATTGTTCCAACAGAACCAACTTGATCAGTAAAATTTTTATAAGAAAACAAAATCAAAGAAGATCAGCAGCTTTCCTGAATTATTAGAGAAACGAGTATGAATTTTTTATACCAACAATTTCAAATCATCAGCTATCGGAGGATGGCAGCGCAAACCCCAAACATCCTTGACTCCAATTAATATATCGACATAATAGAACTTTCGAATCAAAGAAGGAACATTGACCTTATTCATGAACTCACAATTTTATTATCTCAAATAATCATAGTTTAGTTCAAATAACTTAACTGTGTGCAATTGACCTTGGGAAGAAAAGGGGGGAAAGGGCACTTATAATCCTCGTTTAAATTAAGGTCCACAAGAATAACATTGAATTTTAAGAGGGGAGAGAGATCATATTAGCCTGCAAATAAATAACTAGCGGCTTGTTTATCATATTAGCCTCCAAATAAATAACTGGCGGCTTGTTCTTCGTTGCCATTGAAGAGTCTAAGAGCTTGTACTGCCGCCTCACGATCAAAGCCGAGCTCCACCAGCTTCAAGATTTTGGCCTCAAGCTCATATCCCTGAAAATACATCAACAATGGAGTTGGCTTTTATAATAGTTTTATAATTCCTAAAACATAAGAATACTATGATTGGGAGCAAAGTTCACCTGAGGATTGACATTTTGTGGAGTACCTGCAAGAAATAGTGAAAAGAAGAAAAAGGAAAACTATATCCATTAAAAATGTAATTATATCAAATAAGCATCAGTTCAACTAAATGCAGGGCAGAAACTTGTGAATGTTTTACAAAGAGACTGGACATCATGGGATTCTGAGAACAAGCATATCACAAACTTTTGGGTTCGGCTGAATGGACCCTTTTCTTTTCTTCTTTTCTTTTTGAAGAATAGGCCAAAACTGATGCAATGGGAATTTGAACCCCATATCACTCGCTTACACAGTGGTAAGTAGGGATGTAAACGGATCGGATACGGATCGAATATAGGTATTACCATATCCATATCCGACACTTATTTACGGATGCGAATGCAGATACGGATAGTTGTCGGTAACAATAATTTACTATCCATATCCGCTAAAATCGAATACGGATTCAGATCGGATATTGTAAAAATCATATCCGCTAAAATCAAATACAGATACTATTTGAATAAATATAAGAAGTCATGATTTATAACTACAACTAATAAAATATTTAAATACGCTAGCCACTTTTTTTATATTCAAACACTCTCATTAAGTCCACAAGTCTCAATAGTTTCAAATTAGGCGGTTTTCCATGTCACAACAACTAGCTATAACTGATAGTAATTAGTAGTTGGATATTGGGTACCATTAGTTTGGATATCCGGATCCGGATTCGAATAGAAGATTTGTATCTAAGTCGGATCCGGATTCGAATCCAGATACTAACAAAATCCGTTTGGATATGAATTTCTAGTATCCATATCCACAAGTTGTCGGATTCGAAAACGGATCCGGATCGGATTATCCGTGTCCATTTACATCCCTAGAGGGAAGAGCTTCGCCACAAAGCTATGGTGATGCACCCATGCCTTATGGCAAGTCTAAACTTGAAAATAATTGTGTTGATGAAACCAAGGAGTTTATAGAAAGAACAAAACTGACCAGAACTTTGAGCCTGAGCAGGAATTTTAGCAGTCTTATCCTCTTTGCTGAATTTTTCCTGAAGAATTAGGAGGGGGGGGGATTGATAGTTAGAGACACCATGCATTCCAGTGTTGCATGCATTCAGGCGGTTGTAGATACACAAGCAGCAGAAATGGTTACTTTTTGGTACTTCCTTACATCAATGTTACTACAGTTACTAAGATAATTATAAATTCTTTAGATTCAAAACTTCTCTCCACAATTCAATTTTCAAGATTATCTATTTTATAGTCCGATCAAATAATACAAATATCATTGGCAAACAAAATGCATATGAGACTGAATATGTCAATCATCGGTTTGATGATTAGACATTCTGCCAAAGGTACAAAATGGGAGTGCATATACAGAACTACATAAAACAAATTATTCTCTTGTCATAAACCATAAGATGCCATCCTAAAACTGATAAAGGAAATACATAGTTTTTAATGTTAAGTGTACTATAAACTATAAGTCCCTCTGCATCTAAACGAATACAAGGATCTAATTTAAACAAGAATATATAAATTAATGAATCCGCTGATTTAATGAACCAAAACTCATGCCCGACTAAGAACTACTTTATGCAAAATGCAAAATAATATGAGTAACAGATTAACAATGCAATGAAAATAACTCACTTTGTTGGTTACGGAAGATGATCCTTGGCCTAAAGAAGCTTCAGCTAATCTTGCGTCATCACGGATGTGCAACGGGATATCTTTCTCTGAAAAGAATAATTATTTCATTTAACTGGGGAAAAAAATAAAGCAAATCAGTGGTACTTTTTTGTCCTGCATGGATTTTATTTTTAAAATCAAAAATCATATCAGGAATTGCGGGAGACAGATAAAAAGAAAACGACATGGTCAAGTTAAGCAATTAATCAAGCATAATTACAATTTTGAACTGACCTTGCAAAAATGGCACTGAAACCTCTCCACCGCCCACTCTTAAGACATTCTCCTTCAAATCAATTATACACTGCAACGATTGAATAAATAGGGATTAAAACAATTCTACATATAAACGGGGGGGGGGGGGGGGGGGGCTTAACATGACAAGCCACAATCCTAGATTGATACCTGATGCCTGCGGAGCATGTCCAGACCGAAAAGGAACTCCATGTTGGGAGCATCCAATACAGTGAAGGAGCATTGGTAAAATACATTGCCAATCTATCAAAGAATGAAAGGAATAAAAAGAGTGAGATAAACTGCATGTGTGAGGTGTGAGCCTTATTATAGTGCATACTTTATAGAATATATGAAGATGGGTGCAAAAGGATATTTATTTCCCTTTTTCCTTTTTGTGTTTTTCTTTTTGGCCCCCCCCCACTGGGGGGGGGGGTTTGAAAAAGATACTGATTTTAGATAAGTGTAATGGTAATTACCTTGAGTGGTGCTACATGTATTCTTCCCAATATCTCTGATTGGCCAACTCCAACCGCAATACCCTTGAAACGTTGATCCAGGAGCCGCAGCAACCTAGATATAGAACATAGCGCATTGTCTCAGCTAGTCTCCCTTAATATAGCAGATGCTCTAGGTACTTACAGTACAAAATGCAAAAAAAAAAAGAGAAATAAGAAATGCGGTGATAAACAAGTAGCAGATACTAATATCTAAATGAAATTTGTTTGGTGGATTGATTTTTAACAAGAAAGGGGTATCACAAGGCTCTGCCTCTCATATATACTTTGACTCTTGTATGTATCCATCAGAGATTCCCCAAAAAAAAAAGAAGTAAAATTCTCATGAAGAAACATAATCAGGAGAAATTAATTAAAGGCAAGGTTGTAAGACTTATGATCATAGATGGAAGATGCAGAAACCGATTTAAATGCGAGGACAAAATCAATATCTGAACATCATGTTTTTCAATTCAGATTTAGCTGCTTGTGATTTTCTTACATTAAACTATTTTGCAAATTTTCTGATTATTTCAGTACGCAAATAGAAAACAAGCCACGAAATTTTCATTCTGAAACAGATATATATGAAGAAAGAATCTATATTATGCCGGCTCTTTGGAAAGGTGTCCTCCATGGCTCTGTCCCTTTATTGGTTTCTTTCTTCCCTTTGAACTCAACTTTCTAACCTATAAATACTTTTTCAGTATCCACAACATAATTTTCTATAATTTCTATCCTTTAGCAGAGAACAAATCAAGTATTCACCAAAATGCATCAACTTCTTCTACCTCACCATCTATTCCCTGATTTAGTGACCATTTCATATCCCTAGTCAATTATTCCATCTAACCTAGACAAGTATAAGAGATCATCATAACCTTCCACATTTTCTTCAACAGCCCAGCTGGCATTTTACAACTTAAGAACTACGACATGTTTTATGTCTTTGAACATAAGTAGAAGGCTGGCAAGATAGAAAAGGGCATACACATAGGGCTCCAGCCTCTGGTATACACCTTTGACAATTTACAAAAACGGGTATTTAACTCACAAGTTCGGAAAAAACACGTATCTTGCACATTACTAGTGGCAGAAAGCCCAAAAGGTTCACTCAAGTGCACCAAAAAGCTACACATTTGAAGATGAGTTCTAAAAAATGCACCTGCATGGAAAAAGCAATACAATTTTTTTTAAATAAGTATGATAACTTTTAATTTTATTTACTTTTTTTGCGGGGGCTGAGGCTGAGGCTGAGGCTTTAGGCACCTGATCCAACATGAATAATGATTATATATCAATATTTATATTACTCTAACTACCCTTAGAAATCATAGCATATGAGCTTTTCTCGCTTCTCCTTAAGGCCTCCTTGGTTGCTAGAATTGAAAATTTCAAATCTTAATTCCTTAAATAGTTATCCTTGAAGCCCTGTTAGTCAATTGAAACTTTGAAATGGAACTAGGGCAGATAGAACTAGAACCGTTTAGGTAGAACTTTGGTGGAACTAGAACTAAAATGGAACAAAACAAAAGCAATTTACAAAGAACTTTTGATGATGTGTCATCCTGTTTATTATTTAAACAATATATTGTATGTAATTAACATTACAAATAATATGAATTTATTTTGATAAATAATTACTAATATTGCACAAATGAATTAATAATAAGATTATACTATAGATTTATTAAATTAAAAAATTATTATAATTAATTTTTTTTCAACTTTACTTAAATAGAATAAGAAGATATTTTAATAAAATTTTCGAATATTAAACCTAATGTTTTTTATTCTCTAAGTGGATTAATAAAAATATTTGAGTTGGATTAGAAGGGTTTTTGAAAGATTAAGAAGTGAAGAAGTGCGTGTTAAGTTGGATTTGAGGTATATTAAAAAGGAGAAATACTTTTCCTACCCACTATCAACTCATACCCGCATGTGCCTAAGAGATAAACACCATGGGTCTCATGTATTGCATTAATATTTAAATGAAGTAAGCCTCAACATTTTTATCTCCTGGGTCCACGCAGGAAAGGATTAGTAGCGGTTAGGTAAAGCATTTCTCATTAAAAATATCAAGTGGTGAAGACGAAGGATTTAAGATGGAAATAGAATGGAACTAACAAAGAAACTTGAGTTGGATTAGAAAGTTTTGAAAGATTAATAGATGAGGAAAATGGATTTAGGATGGATTTTTGAGGGGTTTCAAAAGATCAAGGGATGAAGAAAAGTAATTGTGGTGGCGAAAGGAAGGGTTTGAGAAAGCACTAACATAAGGGGAAAAACAATTTGCTTTTTGTTTTGTTCTGTCTAATCCAACCTTGTTAACTTAACCTAACCTAGTTAGAGAGAGCCAAAAAAGGAGTTAATTTGCAAACTGAGTTTTTTGGGTGAAATATAGAATATTACAGTTTTGGGGGTGAAATATGGAAGTAGTTAAGTTTTGGGGGTGATATATTAAAAACACATAATTTCATTAAAAACATTTATTTGGCTAGGGTGATTTTGTCCCTGTCCATATTCCTAGAAAACCAAAAATGCTAAGATGTGATCTTCTGGAGTAATCGGTATGCTATAGATTCCTTGCATTTTCATTATTTTTGGCATGACATTAGGTAAATAAAGGCAACAAAATGCTATCCAAAGTGGTACCAAGAACAACTTAATCTTCTACCAGAAAGATGATCTTTAGTTGTCGTGATTTAAAAAATATTTGTTTCTTTATAAGCATTTAGCAGCTCTTGAACATGAAACGTGCTTATCAAGATGATTTTGAACCACTCAACCGTTTTGTATTATTCAACCATTTCCTAAAAGATATCTGATATTGCTAGAGATAGTTTTATGATTTCGAGCCAGATTATGGGCATGCTATCGACCAATTTATCATGCATTCGTGTTTCTAGAAAAGCATTAAAGACCGCCCTCAGATAATCCACGGTGACCGGGCTCGTGAACATAAGGTAGAACGCATCATGTGCGTAAGGAATTTAATAATCATGCGATGCAAATTTGGTGCTGCATGCATCAGAATAATACTGTCCAGAAATGAATCCTCTTTTAAGGGGGAAAAAATATCATACCCACATCGTTCAGCACAGCTTTTTGATATAATTGTAGATTGTGCTCCACTATCAACAAATGCCTAGAAAAGATAAAAGAAAGCTTAACCACAATGTCATAAAATTGTATTTGACATATACAGCTTATAGCAAAGAATTAAAAGGACATGATAGGTCTCTAGTGTCGAAAGAATTAGGATGAGCAAAGTAGACAACAATCTACTATATATGATGATTTCCATTTTTTTCATTGGAGATGGAAATTAGAGATGTAGTTCCTAACAAAGAAGAAAACAGAATTCAATTTCAAATCTTTAAGTAACCAATTGACATCAGCTGATTACATGCAGCTTTAGGAGGGAATAGTTCTAAGTTCTTATTAGCATTTCTGTCGACAATAATCTCCAGAGCTCATCAGTGATAGAAATGAGCGGCAGCGAACCAGACTAGGTTGCAATTTGTACAAAAACCATGGCCCACTCCTGGATTTCCTTCATTATTACACTTGCTACTTACAAGTTTATAACCATCTAGGTTGGCATATGTCATCTTCTGGTGACATATCCTATAGAAATAGTCGTTCTTTTTATACTCCAAGAAAGTGATCAGAAAACCAGAGTTCCTCTATGTAACAGTGTAAGATGGGGAAAATGATGGCCGAAACTTGGGGTGAAAATAATAGTTTGAAAATGGACGTTCCTGAATGATGCATCAAGGTGAAGGTTAAGGGCATGGCGATGAATATGCAATGAACTACCAATGTTCAAGGGGTCAATGAAGTTTTTGAAAATAGCCCATCGTCAACAATTGCAGCCTTACAGGCCAATATACATAAGAAAAAACGGTTCATGGTAAACTGTACCAAAATTAGTACCCAAGCTAATCGTAGATATATAAACCATGCCAGAGCTAAATCATATTAAATTAGATGATTACATGTTCTTAATCATATTAAATAAGATGAACTATGGATACCTAGAGAAAAGAAAATCATGCTGACATCAGATTAGGACTGAAGCTGTTTATAAAGAACATAAACTATGAAAATACAAGCAACAACCAACTACTGAATAATTGACACTCGATTATGCCATCACTTGAACAACAATGAAATACTTTCAATACAAGTACAGAGGAAAATCAATAATAGAAAATGGAAATTATGGAATTAGGACAAAAATAGTTACCCTTCGCTAACACTACCTTCAACGGTACACCATTGACTTCCATGTCCACATATAGCATAACCTACAAAAAGGAAAATTTGAACATGAAGACAGAGAAATCCAGCGCATGAGATGGATAGAAAATGGAGTTAACACTTAATACTTACCACACGTGCAAATGCTTCAGGGTTGTACTCTATTGCAGCCTCCCAATTTTCGTCGATTCCTTTCTGTGACTCGTAATTATAAAAAGCAATTAAGAACTAGTTGCTTAAAAACCTGAGGTATAATTGATGCATGTTATTTAATACTATTTAGGAAATTTTCATTGTAATGTACTTTGGGGGGGGGGGGGGTCTTCAACATAGTAGGCATACAATAATATTTAGGGAACTAGCATAGCCCTGCCATGCTGTTGCTTAGATCAGTAATTTCTATAAAGGAAGCAAAAATCTAAGTTTCCAACATCACTTTGTTTTTAAGGAAATAGACTATTAGAGTTGTGATCCTCAACTCTAAAATATAAAATAAAACATAAAACTCCAACTAATTTATCTACGCTATTTGGCGCACCAAGACATGGTCCCATGTTTCAGTTCAGTTCTTAATTGTTACATAAACTTTCAGTTCTTTTTGTTCTACCGCTGCAATTTGTAATTCAACAGGTTTCATACTGCCTCTTCACCAATCATCTTGACTTCAAGTTCTGCATAAAATATTCTTTCAGATTGAAACATACTTATATAGGTCTCAATATAGTCAATCCCGTGAAATATTAGAAAGATACAAAATGAAAAGCTTAAGTTCAATTACTTGTAAAACTACAAATGATCTATCGCTATTACCCCAATACTAAACAAGCAAAGAAAGTTACACCAGTTACAAATAATATTAACAGATAGGAAACAAAAATACAAAAAAGTAAGTCACCCAGGAAAGAGATCTTGAGGTGAAATATTTCATTAAATAATCATTTGAAATGCCTCGTAACCTGCTCTTCTGCTAATATTCAAACAAATATGAATTTTCTTGTGGAAAAAAAAGGTGGTACTAAGAGAATTGTAGATCAACAAAACAGTAATGATATTTAACCTGTCTTATAGCTGCTTCAATTTTTTTCTGTGCTTCAACATCAAATGGATCTGCATACATCAGAGCCTGGAAACCATAAAAAGACTGCGTCAGCAGTGTCATTCATTATTATTCATCAAAGTCAAGATATATATATAAGAGTTGTAAAACACACAACTGCACCCTTTTTTAAGGATAAAATACAGAGCTAACTCTAAGAAAGAATGTGAAGTGAAAAAAAGATGTGTACACACAAAATATTCGTAACGGAAACAAGCATGGAAAAATATGTGTAGAGCAGGATAAGACTCTTACAAGCTCTTCTTCTTGTTTACGGCGAAGTTGCAGTTTCTGTTGATGATGCTCTCGCAGAAGGTTTTGGATATTATCGAGGTTATCACCAAGGATAGCTTGAGAAAGTGCAGGATCATTCTGCGAGTTGTTGAGTAGTTAATAATATTATGATAGATGCAAATCAAAAGTATGAACAAACAAATAAAACATAAACATGGTTAGAGTGAAAGGAAGCATATGATATTGTGTTTATGAATAGTATCTAATAGACCGTCATTTATAAGTACAAAAGGCATATGGGGAAGCATACATTGCTTAGAAAATTAGCACTTTATCATTATGCGGTGATTTCCAAGTTCTAATTGTCCCCCTTAATGAATAGTAGTTGCAAATGATATAGTGCTAATTTTGATAAATTCACAATGGAATCATAATGCAGAAGGCGAGGATGGGTTCAAATTCAGGTAGGTAAACAAGAAACAAAGTTTTAATAATATAGGTAATCATGCAAAATAAACTGCAATTAATCTAACTTGTATGAGAAAATATATCAAGTCCAACGTGCCACCAGGCTATAAGTGAAGGCATAGGGTTTCAGATTGTTTTGGAGCCTCGCCTGTCATTTACCATGCATAGAGAAGCAGAGGGGGTTGCAAGGACAATGGAAGGATTGGTATGAAGTCAAAACAGACAAGGTAGTGTGTGTGTAGGGGAGTGATCCATTGCAAACCGGTCCGCGTTTTTTAAAAACAAGAACTCCCGACCTACGACATATTTTAACGATCCGATCCGTTCAAATTGATCACCCTACCCTCAAATATATATGTATGAAAAAGCAAGGGATTTAAAGACCTCTAGCCTATGCATCGATTGGTGCAAAAATCTTTCGATAATGCAACATAAACGACATCCGATGCATAGGCTAGAGCTCTTTAAATCCCTTAATTTTTCACATACATATATTTGAGGGTAGGATGATCAACTTGAACGGATAAGATTTTTAAAATATATCGTAGATCGGGAATTCTCGTTTTTAGAAAACGCGGACCGGTTAGCAATGTATATATAGAGAGAGAGAATAATGGAGGAAAGAGGCCCTAGAAGGCTTTTTGCGTTAGTTGGCAGCAAAAAATACGCCCTCCATTTTATTCGACGATCAGCACCTTTCAACTTGATATACATCCTCTAATTTGTCGATACACCAAATTTCATATGATTACAATACCATTTCACCGTTGATTTAGTGGATGCAAAATTAACGGTTTGCCGACATTAAAACTTAAATCAACAGTGAAATGGTGTTGTAATCATATGAAATTTGGTGTATCGACAAATTAGAGGATGGATATCAAATTGGAAGATACCGATTGTCGAATAAAATGATGGGGGGCGTACTTTTTGCAACCGCCCAACGCAAAAAGCCTCCTAGGGCCTCTTTCATCCATTATTCTCATGTGTGTGTGTGTGTAGCAATGGAGGAAAGATGCAATTGGAGGGAATTTCCTTCTATGGCGTTAGAAAAAATACACCCTTCATGATTTTTTTCGACGATCGGCAGTCATCTTCATTTTTCTCATCTAAAGATGTGGATACACCAAATTTCATATGATTCCATCACCTTTCACTGTTGATTTAGTGGGTGCAAAATTAACGGTTTACCAACAATATAACTTTTAACATTGTTAATTCAACGGTGAAAAGTGGTGGAATCATATGAAACTTGGTGTATCCACATCTTACATGATAAAGATGATGATGGGTGCCGATCGTTGAAAAAAATCGTGGAGGGTATAGATATTTGACGCCGCCTAACGAAGAAGCCTCCTAGGGCCTTCTTTTCTTCATTACTCTCTCTCTCTCTCTACACACTCATCCTTAGGAACATTTTTCATTCATTCATTCATATATATATATATATATATATATATATATATATATATATAAAGGGATATGAGGTAGCGGCCCCTTTTCCAAAAAGGGGCCCCGCCCCAAAACACACATACCCCCATGTATTTCAACGATCCAAGCCGGTCATGTTGTTCTGTGTATCATGAAACCCCTATGTATAAAAAATCTCGAGATATGAGAACCTCTAGCCCGTCCATCAAGAGACGACATTTTTTAATATCGATAAGCCGTTGATTTTCCTATCCGCTTGATGAACGTGTTAACCTAAATCAAGATCACTGGTTTGGATCGGTGAAAAACATGGATGATACGTGTGAGGTGGGGGGCCCTTTTTTAAAAAAGGGGTCGCCACCTCATATACCTTAAGCAGATGTCACTTGTTTAAACTGCAAACTAGAAACTATAAGACTGAAAAGATGAGCGGTGAAACAAAGACTAATTTAATAATTCAGAGCTTGGGAAAGGCAGGGGAAAGGATGGAATAACATGACTTGGTCTGGACATGTATTTTTAGATTTCATGGGTAGTTAAAAGTTATAAAATATTTCAGCACTTACATTTAAAATGTTGCGGAAGAATCGGTCAACATCATTAATACTACTCCAGTAAAATATTCATTTAACTGAAACTCAACTAACTTCGCACAACAGTAGTAACTTAAAAACTCAAGAAAGCATACCAGCACAAACAAACTAAACTAACGAAAGAATACCTGAAAAAGTTGAGCCATCATCTGGGAATCCTGCCGAATATGCTGCTGGAATGCTGCAGGATTCACAGCCGAACCATCAGGATTAAATCTTATCTCATTGGGTGGTGGCCTGAAATGCAGTACAAAAAGGATTCACAACCATGTATCAAAATATATTTCCATTTTAGTAAATCAACAAAAACATTAAGTTGAACAAGCTCTCAACTTAGTTTTGTATACAGTTTAAAAACCACATAAAGAGATTAGCATCACAGTTGGTGGATCTGACATAGCCTTTTCACTTGCTGTAAGTTATGATAGTTCAATTGAAAGAATGATAGAAAATGTATCCCATGCTAGCAGGAGAAAATAGCAACAGAAAAACTTCATGCCATGACAGAAAACTGTTGTCCTTGTAGCAGATCAAGCTGGGCCTTTGTAGGAAGTAGAAAGCCATCCATCCAAGTACCGATCTCGTTAAAGAAAGGTAAAGTATGGAATTTAGAGTAAAATAAGCAACCATTGGTCTATCTGATGACAACGCTTTATTGACAGTTGTACGTACTCTCAGTTTTCTGCTCTTCAAACACCTTATCAAATAACTATAATATTAAAATCTATATTGTCTTTTGATGAGTACGATTTGATGTTTGCAAATATAAGGTGCTGGTAGATGATTCCAATAACTTTTCAATGACCTAGGGGTTTTAAAGGTCTCTCATAAACCTAGAGATGTCATTTTAAGAATGAGAGAAGATAAGCAAAATTAATCTTAAGCTGAAAGGTTCAAATCAACAATTATGTTAAGTATGTGTACAAGATGTCATATGCAATAATGTCGCCTCTACCGCTTTTATTGATTTGATACCTTTCCAAATAATCTTTATCGGTGGATATGTTTCACAAAGTCATGTACGGAGAACTTTCTTCCGTTATGTGCCTAGTCCAGAGAACAATGTTGCATTTGAGTTTGAATTATGGTGAACTTATTCCAACTTCTTATTTTTATGAAACTCATTCAGTATTTGTTCTTCACGGCTTCTACAATAATGCGAAATCCTAAACCATCCGGTGACGTGAGCTATATAAAGTCGCACTGCATAATAAAGACTCTAGTTTCTTTACGATGTGGTCCAAAGTATGATGCCATGGAAGAGATTCTTCGTAGTTAATTTACATAATAACAGAAAGTTAATAAGATTGAATTCGAAAAAAAGAGAAGCCAGATGAAGAGACATACCTAGAGCCAGAGGCAACGGGAACCATCATGACGAGGTCTCCGTCTTTTATACCAATCGCACCCAATCGATCCGGGTTCTTTATCTCCTTCCCATTGAAATGCAGCTGCTGCTGATGCAGGGAGACTCTCGTCTGCCAAAAATTCACATCCCGCATTAAGAGGATAAAAACAAGAAAATATATAAAAATTCGAAATTTAATACAAATATCATAATAAAATCGAGTAAAATCAGCAGCTCACCTCCACCTCAAGCAACGCTTTAACATTCTCAACCTACAAAGAGAAAATCACCATAATTCATCGATTAACATGTCAAAGAAACGATTTTTATTAGGTTTTCACGGTTAGGCCAAACATTGTATCGAGCTGCGAGCTTTGGTGTAAAATTGAATCACTTATTTGAAATTAGGGTTTTGTGAGAGACTTGCGGATTCGTCGGGATCGACATCGAGGGTGATGAACTGATCTTCCGCGGTCATCACAGTGATCTTCATCTTCTAGTGGCAATTAGGGTTTCAGAGAAGCTTAGTGGATTTTATGGGGTTCGGGTTTGGATCCGATAACGATTAGGAGAGAGAAAGAGAGAGAGAGACGATGATGATAAGTTGTAATTGCTGTTCTGAGATCTCATTCGTCAAAGAAACGTCAAATTGCTTGCGGAGTCGGTAACAAACGTAGAAAATTACTGATATGCCATTAAAATATATCAAGCTGCAATTTTCCAAAGATTGTAATTTAAGCTTAATTCCCAAAAAGAAAGGGTATGTGGAAGTAAGTCCGGCTTACTTTCCAAAAACCTACCATCTTTGCAAAGTAACTATCAAATCCTTTAAAACTACAAGAAACTACCAGATGTACGGAAACTTGTTAAATTAATAGACAATAAACTATTATTGTTTAGCAAATTTTCAATAAGCCACCAAACTTTTTTACTAAATATTCAATAAGCTACCAAATAGTTTAAGAAAGTTTAAGCATGTTAGTATACTTTGATAGTTTTCTGTAATTTTCAAAAAAATTGGTAATTACTTGTCACGGTCTTCTTCTCAGCCAAGGTCTTGATGTCGCTCGTCTGCCCGGCGCCTCCGCCCTTTGGCTCTTCCTCCAAGAGGGGGTACCTCGCGCGGAGCTCCTGGTCATCGAACCCGGACACTATCGTTATAACGGCGTCGAGAGCATTATGCTACCCAACAGCCGCGGAGTTAGCAAGGTTGACGTAGAATTGATCGGACATCTTGTAGTCCTCCACGGCTTTCTCCGTTTTCTCCTCGACCCTTTTCGCCGCAGCGTTGGCCGCCCAAGTCTTCTCCTTGAACGAGTCATTTTGCTTCTTTATGGCATCAAAGAGCTCGTTGACTTCGTCGACCTGGGCCTGGAGGGCCCGGTAGGACTCTTCAGCCTAGTGGCCTTCACCCCCTCCGAGAGCAACTGTGTTTCGAGAGAGGCGACGTTGTCCTCGGCCTCCTTCAGCCTAGCGAGAATTTCCTCCTTGCGCAAAGATGTTTCCCCGGCCTTTTTAATTGCCGGGGCAACTTTCTTGACCTCCATGGCAGCTAAGAGGGCACAATGTTAAAGGACCTACAGAAAAAAACGAATAACATTCGTCAGGGATCGAATAGGGAAAAATTACTTGAAAAACTTATAGAAAAACCACCAACCTTAACGGCCTCGTGGGCTATCGCAGCGACCTGGGCTTTCATAGTGTCCCGAGGTATCTTGGCCCTGCCGCTTTCTCCATATCCGTCAGCAAGCTGTCGGCCACGGATAGCCCCGACAGCACCTCGAGACAAAAGTCGCCCTCCTGTATGTGTATCCCGGCCGAAGACGGTCGGGAAACCACCTTCTTGAGCTTCTTGGTCGGAGACTCGGCTGAAGAAGGCGCCTCCGGCCTCATCCGTGGAACTTGTTTCTAGGCTTGTTTCTGTCCGCCACTCCTGCACTCCTCGGTAACAGGCGGAGGGGTCACAGTCTTTGCTGAGGGCCCCTGGCGGAGCATCCCGCTCGGCACAGGCTTGCTGTTGGGGTTCCTAGCATCCTGGCCGCCAACCGCGGCCGTTGCGGATTTAAAAACTTTGACTTTTAAAAAAACTTGGCGCTAGAAACCACTATCTAGAATCTAACCAAATATAGAAACTAGTAAACTAAAGAGATCTAACTATTGTAATAAAGATCCGTGTCTTTCGGTCTTCTACCCTCTTCCTTAGCTCCATGGGCCTCCGCGATTAAGCTTGATCTCCGGTCTTCCTCCGCCGAAGATGATCCACCCGGGAGATGTGGTTCATGGGTTTAACTCCACTCAAAAACCTAGTGGAGCAACTAAAGGCTCTAAATTGCTAATTTAGAGTGTCTAGTGATGTAGTGTGTTGTTTTAGTATTTTTCTATATCTCTTCCTCTCTTATTTCTCAACTCATGAGAAGGATAAGGAGCAGGATGAGGGAGGAGCTCAAGAAAAGAGCTTATTAGGAGAAAGAACAAAAATATGAGAATGGAATAATCTCGAGAGAGAGAGAAATCAACAATGGTTTTGTATAAACCAATTTTCCAATATTACAACACAGCCATGCTTGAATAGTTTGTACAAATGAATTTACAATTCATTTGTCAATAAAATTCAAATATGGTTCACACCATTCTCTTCTTTACACCTCATTTTCTCTTTTACACCTCATTTCCTTTTTACAAATAAAATGGAAAATATATGGTTAGGTGTCCTCCTTCTAGAACGTCTTTCCGTATAAATACGGAATACACTTTACCGTATATATACCCGTATTCGTATCAAAATACGAACACCCAAAGAAATAGAATAATACAAAAAATATAATACTAAAATATACATATCGAAATATACATATGTAAATTATTAAATCAACACCTGATTTAATAATCCGACTTAATCCTAAACCGGCTGGTTTTATCAACTGTCCGATCGAAATCCCGGATAACACTAAAATATACATATCGAAATATGTATATGTAAATTATTAAATCAATATCTGATTTAATAATCCGGTTTAATCCTAAACCGGCTAGTATTATCATTCGATCGAAACTCTGCACGTATCAAAATACGGCCACTACATCGTTTCTTCTGAACCAGAAAAAACCTCTGTGTGGGACTCTAAAAACTCGACAGTACACTGGCAGTGCGTTTAACCACAAACACGTCGGTGTAGGGTGTTTTTTGTCACCCCATTGAGATGGGAATACGCACGCGCTTGTCAGGCGCATTACGGATTCTCCTTGCCTAACCTAGGCTGGGATTTATTGATTGTGGAGATCCGAATCTCCGGCAGCCGCGGACTAAGCTGTCGTTAATTACCCCTCGTCTTTGGAGCGAGAGAACCTCTGATTGACGGGTTAAACTGGTCATGCGAATTCAATGCGATACATTGATGTGTTTTTTTTTCTTATTATAATGGAGACATGTTCATTTTTACTGTTCCATTTGTAAATAAATAAAATAAAAAAAGTATATATATATATATATAAATAAATATTTAAAGAAAAAAATTTATTTTAAAATAAATTATTTATATTTATTATTATTATTATTATTATTTTAAATAAAAAGAAAAAAAAAAGAAGAAAAGAAGGAAGAAAGAAAAAACAGAAAAAAAGAAAAGAAGAAAAAAATTATTATAAAAAAGAGGGGCCCTTCCCCACTCACGTGAGGGGAAGGGGGAAGAGGCTCCCAATTAATGGGAGCCTCCCCCACATGGCGAGGAAGGGCCAAAGGGCTCCCATTTAATAGGAGCCCTCCCCTACGTGCTATCACGTGAGGGGGGCCAAAGGGCTCCTATTAAATGGGAGCCTTCCCACCTCACGTGAGAGGGAGGGGAAGACTCCCATTTGATGGGAGCATCCCCCACACGTGGGGCTTAAAAATTAATAATTTTTTTTTATATAGAGAGTTCAGTTCCAAATTTTTTTTTAGTTAAACTTCAAAAGAATTTTAAATGTGGAGTTCAACTCCAAAAATATTTTAAATAGAGTTTAATTCCAAAAAGATTTTTATTGTGGAGTTAAACTCCAAAAAGCGTTTTAAATAGAGTTCGACTCCAAAAAGATTTTTATTGTGGAATTGAACTCCAAAAGAATTTTAAATGGAGTAAAACTCCTAAAAAATTTTAAATGGAATTTCACTCCAAAAAGATTTTTATGGCGGGGTTAAACTCCAAAAGATTTTAAATGTGGAGTTAAACTCCAAAAGAATTTTAAATGGAGTTCAACTCCAAAAAGATTCTTATTGTAGAGTTAAATTTCAAAAAGAGTTTTAAATACAGTTCAACTCCAAAAAGATTTTATTGTGAAGTTGAACTCCAAAAGAATTTTAAATGAAATTAAATTCTTAAAAAGATTTAATGTGGAGTTAGACTCCCCAAAAAGAACTTTATTGTGGAGTTAAACTCCAAAAGATTTTTAAATGGCGTTCAACTCAAAAAAAAGATTTTAAATGGAGTTCAACTCCAAAAATTATTTTATTGCGGAGTTAAACTCCAAAAGAATTTTAAATGGAGTTGAACTTCCAAAAAGATTTAATATGGAGTTGAACTTCCCAAAAAGAATTTTATTGTGGAGTTAAACTCCAAACGAATTTTTGTTGTGGAGTTAAACTCCAAAACATTTTTAAACGAAGTTCAACTCCAAGAAAAAAGATTTTAAATGGAGTTCAACTCCTAAAAGATTTTTATTGCGGAGTTAAACTCTAAAAGAATTTTAAATGTGGAGTTAAACTCCAAAGGAATTTTAAATGGAGTTGAACTCCCAAAAAAATTTAATGTGGACTTAAACTCCCTAAAAAGAATTTTATTGTGGAGTTAAATTCCAAAAGAATTTTAAATGTGGAGTTAAACTCCAAAAGAATTTTAAATGGAGTTCAACTCCAAAAATATTTTTATTGCGGAGTTAAACTCCAAAAGAATTTTAAATGGAGTTGAACTCCCAAAAAGATTTAATGTGGAGTTAAACTCCCCAAAAAGAATTTTATTGTGGAGTTAAACTCCTAAAGAATTTTAAATGTGGAGTTCAACTCCAAAAATATTTTTATGTGGTGTGGAGTTAAACTCCACTAAATGGGGAGTCTCTCCCTCACGTGAGAGGGAGAAAGCTCCTACTTGGTGGGAGTTCCCTCCTCCTCATGTGAGAGAGAGCAGGGGCTCCCAAAAAAATCTTTTTTTTGTTTGTGACGGAGTTAAACTCCAAAGAAAAATTTACTTGAAGTTAAACTCCCCAAACAATTTTTTTCGGAGTTAAACTCCGAAAAATAAGTTTTTATTATAAAGTTAAACTCTAAAAGAATTTTATTTATGGAGTTAAACTCCAAAAGATTTTCTCCTTTCTCTTTTGAGAAGAAACCCAAAATGGATTCTCTTGAAACTCCAAGATTTAGATCTTGGATAATAAAAAAAGAGGCCTTTTTTCTTCTCTTGATGGAGTCTTGGGAGGTGGGTTTATGGTAAAACTTTATTTAGTTTAAAAAAATAGAAAATGAAAAGAAAGAGGAAGAACTTGAAAAAGAGAGAGTGGGGGCACAAACCCTAGTTTTGGGGGAGAATGGAAAAGTTGTCATACATATTTTCATCATGTTTGTCTTTATAGGCTACACACTTTACATATAGCCCCTTGAGCTTTACCAAATAGCACTTATGTCACCCCATGCCTTATGTGCTTATCTCTTTTTGCACATAAGCCATGGGGTTTACAAAATTTTGGCTTTTTGCTTATTTTACATACATTTATTTATATATATATATATATATATATATATATATATATATATAAATTACATTAAACCAATTTATGGCTTTATTCCTTTTGTCATGGGACCGGTCCCTTTGACCTGGGCTTAGGCCCACTTGAACTGGATTTGGGCCCACCTGATTTGGGGTTGACTCTGACTTTGACTTGGTCAACTGGGGTGTAATTTTTGACCCCAACTAAGTGCCCCCCATCAATAAATGCACACCGCACATGTGGGTCGTGTGCATGAAATTGATGGATCTTTTTTTTTACATGGAGATCAATTTAATTTGGTTCCCGTTTTGACGACGTGGAGGTCGATGCTGCACTTTTTGCGACGTGGACGGTCGGTTTTACCATTTTAGCGTCTTGGACTGTCGGTGCTGCCCTTTTCGCAACTTGGATGGTCGGTGTTGCCCTTTTTGCGACTTGGACGGTCGGTGCTGCCCTTTTTGCGACGTGGACGGTTGGTTCTGCCCTTTTTGCGACTTGGACTGTCGGTGCTGCCCTTTTTGCGACGTGGACGGTCGGTTCTGCCCTTTTTGCGATTTAGATGGCCGATTCTGCCTTTTTTAAGACTTGGACGGTCGGTTCTGCCCTTTTTGCGACGTGGACGGTCGGTTCTGCCCTTTTTATGACTTGGACTGTCGGTTCTGCCCTTTTTGCGATTTGGACGGTCGGTACTGCCCTTTTTGCCATTTGGACGATTGGTTCTTCCCTTTTTGCGACTTGGACGGTCGATACTGCCCTTTTTGCGACTTGGACGGTCGTTGCTTCATTTGACTTGCTCCGCTTCTTGCGGTGTCAGGGATGAAGTTGACTTGTTTCCGAGGTGGAGCTTGATTCTGCCAGGGAGGTCATTGGTTGTTTTCTGATTTGATATGATTTGGGTTGACATCAGTACCACTACACTGGAATATAATACCAGGAGCGAATCATCATCTGCCGTGACAGGATTTGGGGATTTTGGTTTTGGTTTGACATCAGCGCCGCAGCACTGGAATATGGTACCGGGAACGAATCATCATTTGCTGTGAGGGGATTTCCCTCGCTCCCAGTTTAACGACTTAGGGGTCATATGTTCTCGGTTTAAAGATTTAGAGTTCTATTGGATTGGAGTTTGGAATTTTGGGGTTAGGGTAGGCGTCAGTGTTACTGACACTGAAGCACATGTGCCAGGAGCAATTCATCATTTGCCTTTTCCTGTTGGGGAGCGATGGCTTAAGAGACAGGTTTAGGTCCCTATCACCTAAGGTTTTTCAATTTTATGAGCCGTAAGGATCCCATAAAAGCATTTTCTCCCTAAGAGTTGAAAGGATCTCGTAGATGTGCTTTCTCCTTAGGAGTCGTGGGGACTCCCAAGTATGTTCTTTTTCTTTGTGAGTCGTAAGGATCCCACGAAAGTGTTTTCTTACGAGTTGTGAGGATCCCGTAAGTTTGTTCTCCTCATGTATCGTGAGGACACATGAGTGGGTTTTCCCCAAATGAAACATAATTCCAAGGGTGGAGACCAGCCGCGTAAGTGGTGCTTGCGGTGGGGCATGGGTATGGTGAGAATTATTTGAGCCTGTGGATTGTATACGACAGTCAACTTGGAGACCAACCGTAGGGCTGGGAGAATTTTAGGAGATTGGATTTTGGTTGGCGTCTGTATCGCTGCACTGGAATGTGATATCAGGAGCGACTCATCATTCACCGTTTGGGGACTTGGAATTTGGATCTTTGGCATCAGCATTGCTGCACTGGAATAATGCCAGGAGCAACTCATCATTTGCCCTTGGAGGAATCGGGATTTGGGTTTTTGGTCGGCATTAGCACCGCTAACACTGAAGCGAAATGCCAGGAGCGACTCATCATTTACCGTTGCCCGTTGGGGAGCGATGGCTCAGAAGACAGTTTTAGATCCCTATCACCTAAGGCTTTTCAATTTTATGAGCCGTAAGGATCTCATAAAAGTATTTTCTCCCTACGAGTCGAGAGGATCTTGAAGGTGTATGTTCTCCTTAGGAATCGTGAGGATTCCTAAGTGTGTCGCTCCTTTGTGAGTCATAAGGATCTCACGCAGGGATTTTCTCCTCACAAGGTCGAGAGGACTTTGCGAGTGTATTTTATCTCTTTTCACAAGTTTGCGCCATTTCGGATTTTCCCAAACTCGCCGGCAGTCCTGCTGTCACGACCCGAATTTAGTTCGTTACCGGCACTTAAATCACGCAACGTCTAAAGGCGCAACGTAAATTAAGTAAGCCGAAACCCAGAAATCTAAATCTTTTTTCGGGCAGCACCTCCCTCGAATATTTTGATTCAAAACAGATATACAACAATATAATAGGCATCCCCAAGCGGGAGCTAGCTCTTCGCCAATCGGCGGGGTCACAACCACGCAAGACGGAATATAAGTATACGACACCCAACGACGAAGATCAACATAAGGAATAAAGTAAAACAAGACATCAAACCCACCAAGCGAACATATAACCCATCGCTCATGTCTCGCAACTACAAGTCTTGCTAAGTCTTACTACTTATACAAATACTGGTTTCTGATTGATGGAGTTAACTAGATACAATAGGAATAATAATACAATAGTGGTACGATCCAACATGTACCACCTACCAAGCAAATCACCCGAATACAACTGTGTGCCAGCGATGCCGCTACTGATCCATGCGGTCAAGCTGCAAGAACTGTGGCACAACGGGGGTGAGTTGCCAACTCGTGAGTAGAAAACATCATCTGGTAGAAATCGAAATAAACAACGATTCCTAGGTCAACTATATCATAAAGGTAATACTATGATATCTAGGGTAACCGTATCTGCATATGTGCCAACAACATGATCAAAGCCTATCAGCAAGTGGATCACATCCAACCAAAATCAATGCATGTATGCATGTGGATCTCATCTACGTGTCAACCAATGACACAACAACATCATCCATGTAAATATCATGAAAGCATATGCAGGTAAATATGAGGATATAAATCAACGTGTGTCCCCCGCGACACATCAAAATCATGGAACCTGAGTGCCCAATATCGATACTCGAAACATCATGAAACCCATGTCCAACATCGACACGTAAATCCTCATAGCTCAGGCACCGCATTCTCAGATCAGCCCTCAAATCTGTAAGTCTCATGGAACCTGAGTGTCCAATATCGACACCCGAAACATTATGAAAACATATGCCTATGTATGTATGTGTGTGTGTGTGTGTGTGGATATCTACCTCGTGTGTCTATCAACGACACATCAAAATCAAGGAACCTGAGTGTCCAACATCGACACTCGAAACATCATGAAACCCGTGTCCAGCATCGACACGTAAATCCTCATATCTCGGGCTCCGTCAGTCCTGATCGGACCTCATCAATATCTCGGGATCCGTCAGTCCAGATCAGCCCACGGGCTCCGTCAGTCCGGATCGGCCCGTATCATCTTACGACTCCAGTCGGTATCCTCCGAATAACCGCCGAGTCCAAATGCTGTCACCGGTAGGTACTAGCCCTCCTGCCAGGCTCATCGTCTATACCACAAAAATCACCTCTTGTCCCGGGAACCATACCGGGTCCACCATGTACCCGCAGACGGTGCCTACCGCTCCTCGAATCGGGTTTCTAACACAAGTCTCAGAATCGAGAAAACTCATGGTGGACACACTGAAATATCATATCAAGAGAAACTGGGTTTTCAAACAATACATAATTTCTTGAAATACCCCCACGGTTCTCAAATCCATAAATCACATCAAATCCATATCTCAATGCGTAAATCCATGAAATCTGATGTATGCAACATAAAACAGCAATACGAGTATATTAAGGGAAAACCGCTCTTTTAAATGAATCCAGTTTGAAAATATATTATGCGGTTCCCAATTCCTCCGAAATCAAGTGCAACATCATATGAGGTGTACATGTAACTATAGCAAGATATATGTATCTACATGTAAGCAAGTATGTATGATGCATTTCATAAGCGTAATAGCACAATAATCAACGTCTCAATATCAGATGACAATACAATACCACTTAGGGGTATATATAGCTATAACAAGATATGTGGGTGTACATGTATGTATGTATGCAACATAGCATAGTGATGTGAGCATAGCAAGTATATCATGGCATGATATAACAATTCTACTGTATAATGGCATAGCAATTATCGATGATGAAGGTGTGTGAGCCGGCCAATCTATATAAGTGTAACATATACATCATCGATAATGGTGTAGGTATACTAGCACAGCTATATGTAATGTAATGAGAATATCATAAGCGTAGCATAAGGTACATCGTTAGCGAAACGCTACAAGGTATACGTGTCTACAATATATCCGAGTCGGTGAATCTATCAATCGGCATCCAGCCTCACGACATCACGTACGGTATAATCTATCGTACGGCATATCACTCGAGATTCACAACATTATATATGTCTATATACCTATATCCCAGGTCACATCCGTATCAATCTCATATCGTGGACCGACAAAGGTATCAACTATCTCATATCGACTCGCATCCATATAACGACATATCACACTAAGTCATCATATCACATCGTATACTCGTTCTCTTTCAATTCGTACCTATCATGATTCACTTCTTGTTTCATACTCTCATATGTCACTATGTTCATTAGAGTCGACTTTTATAACATTATCGTTATTAAATCCTATAATTATGTCCGTCGCATATCATTTATCAGGATATAATAATCAAAACGATCTTCCATATCAATATTTGCGCGGGGGGGGGTGTTTTCCGCCGAATGACGCGACCGGGACGTTGGGACGTCTGGCCTGAATTTTGGGGGCAGATGCTATTTGGTTTTATCTGTCCACCTCTCCGAAGATGCCAAGTTGATTTAAGACACGGTGTATCGGAGGTTTAGACGGATGCGGCCGTTGTAACAGACTTCGTCAGATTCCCCCTTATTTGAGGGGTTTTTGATTGTGGGGATGCTCTTCCCTGCAGGCGCAAGCCCCTGCAGTTAATTACGCTACCGCATCGCGGTAACCACTTTCTCCTTCTCCAGATGGTCACTTCGTGTCGTGTGTGTTTGTTTTATTTTTGGTTGCCCGTGGATTGTATACGGACACTAATTTATGTTGTCGCCCGTAGGGCATGGATTAGTCCAAATCCGTATTTTCTTAGATTTGGGTTTTGGTTTGGGTTTAAGGATCGTTGATCTCATTTGAGACTAAGATCAACTTAAACGTTTGTTAAGGATACGTTAGTTTAATTTTAGACTAAGGTCAACTTAACCATTTGTTAAGGATACGCTAGTCTAATTTTATACTAAGATCTACTTAACATGATCATTTAGATCTAACAAAAGAGCATTTGGGCTCTATTGTTTTAGTTTAGGAACGTTACGGTCCATAAGTTTAAGGACATCATAGTCCGTGGAGTTTAAGGACATAATAGTCCATAGTTTAGAGACATCATAGTCTATTGGGTTTAAGGACATCATAGTCCATGAGTTTAAGGACATCATAGTCTATGGAATGTCTGGTTGTCGGGACCCGTCACCTCTTTGAATACGTTGAAGGATTACAACGACAAATATCATAGGAGTGAAGAGATGTACCCTTGAACCAATATTGGTTGGGAGATCTGTAGTCCAATTTGGGACTAAAATCAAAGATTTATGAGCATATGGGCTCAATTAAACTGAATTAGGGATCCGTGGCCAACTTGGGCTCGGCCCATTCAGTTAAAATGTTGGATATTTAATTAGGCTCAGTCCCTTTTCATTTAACAATGCTGAGCATTGATTTGGGTTCTGACAACCGTTTTTTTGGTCTTTTATTGAGTGTTGAGCACTCATTATAGCTCTGGGGCTTTAATTTAAAGAACATATTGTGTTCCCTCAGCGCACACGTGATGAGCACGTGGTGCGTGTTGGGGTAAAAATTTACACCCCGGTTAACCAAGTCAAAATCCAAGTCAACCCCAAGCCAAGTGGGCCCAAGCCCAGACCCAGTGGGCCCATGCCCGGGTCGAGCCCGGACATGGAGCGGCCGGCCTCCCCCCATGCCAAGATAAAAATTTTGTAATAAATAATTTTGTTGTATTTCTTTTATTTTATTTTCGGATAAATGTAAGAAAAATAGGCATAAAGCCAAGTTTTTGTAAAGCCCATGGCTTATGTGCAAAAAGAAATGGCACATGAGCCATGAGATAGGCAAAATGCCATTTTGTGAAGCCCAAGGGGCTATGTGTAAAATGTATGGCCTATAAAGGCAAAAGATAATGAAAATATCTCATAACTTTTTTTTCTCTCTCCAAAAAAAAGTCTCAGAGCTGAGCTCTTTCTTGCATCTTCAAGGTTCCAAAACCTTCTTCCTTCTCTTGAATTAAATCAAGAGTTTTACTCTTCCTTTTTCAAAACAAATTAGTTTTTCACCACAAAACCCACAAAGGGAAACTTGGATCTATCATTAGATCTGAAAAAGAAGAGATTTTGAGATTTCACATCTCTTGATCTTCAAGATCCAGCAAGCAACAGGAGGAAGAAGAACATCGTTCACTAAACCCAAAAAAAAAAAACAAAAAAAACACACACTCAGGAGTCCAACTCCTCTCTGATTTCTCTTCTGAGAAATTTGTTTTAGCAGCGCGCAGCGCAAGTGCGCAAAGCGCCCGCGTGCCGACACGTGGCGCGCGCGCTTGCGCATCTGCGCGCTTGCGCAAGTGCGCAAAGCGCCCGCGTGCCGACACGTGGCGCGCGCGCTTGCGCACCAGCGCGCTTGCGCAAGTGCGCAAAACGCCCGCGTGCCGACACGTGGCGCGCGCGCTTGCGCAAGTGCGCAAAGCGCCCGCGTGCCGACACGTGGCGCGTGTGCTTGCGCACCTGCGCGCTTGCGCAAGGGCGCAAAGCGCCCGCGTGCCTACACGTGGCGCGCTTGCGCACCTGCGCGCAGCGCTCATGCGCAAAGCGCCCACGTGCCGACACGTGGCGCGCTTGCGCCTGAGCGCACAGCGCCCAAGGTGCTGCCCCACGCATCCTTTGGATGCCCTTTTCCCCTTTATTTATATATACATGTATATATATACATATGTATACAAATGTACACATACACATACTCTGCCACACTCTCCCCCTCAAAAAATTTTTCGGGCCGGGGCGCTGCCCCGAACCCCGCAAGGGGGCTGCTAGCCCCCTTGACCCCCAGCCCGCTATCCGGGTAGCGGGACCCCCGTAAAAACTCTGCGTGGCTCCCGATATATCCAAAACCCCCCTTTCAGAACAGAACACACGTACACTGCACATTGAGTTCGCATGACCAGTTTAACCCGTTAATCGGAGGTTCCCTCGCCCCAAAAGCGAGGGGTAATTAACGGCAGCTTAGTCCGCGGCTGCCGGAGATTCGGATCCCCACAATCATTAAACCCCGGCCTACCCTAGGCAGGGGGAATCTGTAGTACGCCTGACAAGCGTGTGCGTATTCCCATCTCAATGGGGTGACGAAAAACACCCTACAGATTCTGGCACGCCCGGTGGGACCAATCTCTCCTCCCATATTTCGGGTTAAACGTTCATGCGAACTCAATTAATATACATATCTATTGTCTATACTGAAATGATATTTTCTTTTCTATGCAGCAATCAACCTTCGACGACAATGTCTCTCCAGATGAATTCAGCTTCCAACGTGACCCCGATTCCATACGTGGTCAAGATCAACGCTCGTGTGGTTCTCCCTGCAAGCCTCAGTCGACAGTGGGAGGAACCGCCCCGCCAGTTTGGCTCCGTCATCATCTACCCTGCTGGAAGCGCTCATCTGGCGGAAATCCCGGCGGAACAGGTGGTCAAGCCGGTCCCAAGGGGCAAGAGGCCGAATGTCGTGATCGCCAAGGCACCACAACCGAAACTTAAGACGCTGTCTGAACGATTCCCTGACGCTCTAGCTGGGGGCAAGACTTCCGGTGCGAAGGGCAACAACGAATGTCGCGGACGAGCTCAAGCGATGACTCCAACAAACGCACAATCGAGCGTATCTCCAAAGCCTTCCGTCGCCTGGTCTGCGGCGTCTTCCCAAAGAGCTGAAGTCTGCCAGGTGCTTAGAACAGAAAAGTTAAGGCAGAAGCGGCTTAGGTATCGAGCCAACAAAAGGGCCAAGGCTTCGGCCAAATGGAATCATGTGAAGTTCCAAGTGCAGGGTTTCCCCGCGACGACGGCTGAGTCGGACGTAAGAATCGGCAATTCCTTCGAGCCTCTGAAGTGGGTTCAGAAAAACGCCATGACCGCCAGAATCAAGAAGACAGCGGTCCGAACAGTGCCACAAAGAGACGTGTCCCCGCCCCAACAGAAAAAGTACGACACTATCTCTTCAAGAGTTTATCAAGCGCTCTGTGCCGCACGAAAGCAGCGGGGCAAACCCGGAAAAGATGCGCCAGCACCATTTAAGAACCTGGTTAGGCCAGCCGCCTTCAATCGACTACCAGCTACCGAAACAAGGGGGTCAAGACAGCGACCCATGAAATCAGCTGCCAATGATAGAAAGACGTCCGGATATACCATCCATACGGTCTATATGGCGGGCGGGCGCCCTAGCGACAACCTTCGCAGCAAAAGCAAGGACGGGGCCACCACATCCCAAGCCCAATCTAGCCTGAATGTGGTTGCTGCCGCCCAAGAACAGCCGCCCCCGCTGGATGAAGAAAACCCTCTCGATGAGGATGATAGGCAGAAAGACCCCTCGGTCCATGCAGAGTCAAGCTCAGACAGCGAGGAAGAGCCGACTTTCCGCCCCAGGACCGCAGAGCAAGAGCTGCTTCAAGAGCTTCGAAAACAGCTCAGGAGCAAGGATAAAGAGATGGCCAAGCTCTATTCGAAAATTGACGACCTAACAAATGTTGTGATGCAGCTTACGGCTCAAATTGCTCGAGCGCCTCCCAATCAAGCACAAGCCGCTACTAATCAGCCGGGTGATGACAATCCGAGGCAGCCAATGCCTGTTCCTTCGGGTCCAAGACTGGTCGAGCCACATGAAAGCCGGCCACACTCTACTTCTGGGGACGCCTTGGCCCCAGATAGCATTATCCCGCTAACACAGGATCGGATAATGGATTTGGTCACCAGCAAGGTTAAAACATTGGTGGCCGAAGCTGAAGCTCAGAAAGAAATCGGCAGTAGCGGGCGGCCATATCCCGCGCAGTACGACCTGATTGAGTTCCCAAGCGGCTACGTTATTCCTAAGTTCGGAAGATTTGATGGAACGGGGAATGCAAATCAGCACGTCGCCCACTTCAAAGCATCGTGCGGAAATACAGGGGGCAATGACGCGCTCCTTCTTCGTCAGTTTGTCAATAGCCTGACCGGCGTTGCTTTCGACTGGTACGCGAGCATACCAGATGGGTCCGTCATTACTTTTGCCCAAATGGAGTCTCTGTTCCGGCAAAGGTTCATGAGCGTCAGTGATAAAATCTCCATTGCCGACCTTGTGAGGACCAAGCCGGGGAAGAATGAAAGCAACACTGACTTTATCGCCCGATGGCGTAATCTCACGGTCAAGTGCAAACCGCCGCTGGAGCAGGACCAGTCCGTCAGCCTTCTCATTGGGAACCTCAGCAATTGGATGGTCCCATTCTTGTGTACAGCGGGCCTCAAGACATTTCAGGAGCTAACCAAGAAAGTCCAAATGCTGGAACGCTCAAAGCAAGAGTCCCCGCCGGACACTCAGAGAAACAAAACCTGGAAAAGCAAGCGGGACGACAACCGTAGAAGCGGGAGTTCCAGCAGTACCAATGTCTTCAATGCCTCCGACAATGAAGAAAAGCGAAGGGCGGGCGAATCCAAAACCAACCGGTCTCGAAAGCCATTGCTGGGAGGAGATGGGCCTTCCCTAGAGGAGAAGAAGAACAAGGTTTACTCTTTCAGAAGGGACAAGGTCCGTAAGATATTTAAAGATGCCTTGAACAACGGCCTACAATTGCCGGAGTCGAAAAGACCCCAAGAAGCAAAAATGACCGACAATCCTCTGTATTGCCCGTACCACCGAGTAGTGAGCCATGCGATCGAGGATTGCTATATCTTCAAAGACTGGGTCGAGAAGCAGTACAAGGCTGGAGAGATCGAGCTGTCCAAAAGTGTGTTGGTGAATAATCAAGTTGCAACCACCAACTTTATACAGACAGAAACTGAAGCCTTCTGGGAGCAGACAGCCGAACCCGCTGCCCTGAGAAATGAAACGGACTCATCGCGGCCTCCGTGGAGTACGCACATATCTAATAAGACGCAGAAGATGATAAAGCTACTTCGGAAAGAACCCAGGACGGAATGGGAATGGCAGAAGAAGCCTACCAGTCCAGCTGCCAATGCAGCTCCATCAGGCTCAAAATCCAAGAAGCTGAAGAAGAAGAAAAGTGCAGCTCGGCGCGAAAAAGAGTCTGCAGGGAGATCGACCATTCAAAAATATATCGATTCCCTCGAAGAATATGAACAAAAGGAAAGAACATTGATTCAATTGAAGGAGTTCTTCCCTGTACAAGCGGCTGAAATTCTGGAGGAGTTAGAAGAAGACTCCAATGAAGAGATCCCAGTAGTGACCTGCTACGCCATCCATCTTGGCAGCGACTCCGAGGATGATCTCTGTTTTCCGGAAGAGGACGAGGAGCTCACCACAAAGGCCAATCAAATCCAGCTCAGAAGCGGCAGGGCTCTACCGCAAAATCAGGGCAACGCCCCAAAAGGGAAGGAAAAACATGTCGCTAATGAAGAAGATGGCAGAGAACCGACCGATGAAAACATAAGTCCTTCCTCGGTGGACTATAATGTCTTGGCACATCTCCGGAAGCTTCCATCTCTCCTGAGCATCTACGACGCCTTGGTCCTATCTAAGGAGCTTAGAGACGTTCTCATTCACGCTCTACAAAACCCCGAGCGGTATCAGGCTCACTTTGCGGAAATTAATATGAAAGAAGCCCAGCACGCTTTGCATGCCGCCGCAGTCACATTCAAGGATGAAGACTTGCTACTGGGAACGGCTGAGCATAATCGGCCGCTTTACGTGACCGGGTACAGCGACGGAGATCGAATTAATCGCATATTGATTGATCCGGGGTCCTCAGTGAACATCATGAACTTGCGAACTCTGAAGAGTTTGTCAATGGACGTCCGACACCTGTCGAGGGAAAGGATTGTCATTCAAGGGTTCAACCAAAATTGCCAGCAAGTTCTAGGGTCTATAGCTTTGTCAATCAAATTCGGGGATCTGCAAACTGAAGCTAAGATATACGTGATCGACGCCGACACGTCTTATAAGATTCTCTTGGGGCGGCCATGGCTCCACGATTATGGCATCATTCCGTCAACTCTCCATCAATGCATGAAATATACTAAAAATGGCGAAGAAAGACGCATTGACGGAGACATCCAACCGTTCGGTGTGCATGAAGTCCGCTACGAAGATTCTCGGTACTTTATGAATCACCAAAATGCTAAGCTACAACTGACTGAGGATAGACCGGCTCCAAGACTCAAAAGCAAATCTGCGCCGGCTATCACTTTCAAAAGCAAAAACGCCCAAGTACGCCCGCATTTCGGCAGCGACACTGATGAGTCCGACGCTGGAAGCCCGTCCTTCCATAAAACTTGCCCTCGTTTCGGCAGCGATATGGATGAATCCGTCACTGAAGCCCCATCTAGCAGTAAAGTCCGCCCTCATCTTGGCAGCGACACTGAAGAGTCAGAGGAGGAGGACCTGTCGTGCAACAGCGGTGCAGATTGGACCCCCACTCAACAAGCGAAACTACGAGAGACCTTCGAAGTTGCAGAAGGGTCCCTAGCCGTTACAAGGGTACCAGAGCAAATGTGCAAAGAGCTCGATGTATTATCAATCTCCACCGTGGACCAGCTGAAAACTTTCTACGTTCCCGGGAGGAAAAGTGGACAGAAGGGCATCTTGTTTTATGGGTCAATCCCTGTTGCGCACCCGGACGATTTGTCTGTCGCGTGCCTTCCATATGAGAGAGGCATAAGAGCCGTCCTCAATCCCAGATACTATGCGCACGAGATGCGGGAGTACTTTAAGAAGTGCGGATGCCGGTTATATCAAACGGAGTCCGAAGCAAAGTTTTACGAAGGGCTATGGCATCCGCCCCAGGTCCGAGCACTCATCGATGGACGAATTCCAGATAGACGGGGCATAGGCTACATTCAACCTGATTCCAAAGCGTGCTACATGATCCATGTTGGTGAGGCCAGCGAAAGATCAAATGATGACGACGAGATAGCCGAGCCAGAAGAAGCTCCTCAAGAGCTCGAAGATGGCGGACAAGCAACCTTTGACGAGCTAACCGAGATTGACTTAGGAACGCCCGATAATCCAAGGCCGACCTACATCAGCTCGCTCTTGTCAGAGGAAATAAAAGCGCAGATAATTGCCCTGCTGCATGAGTTCGTCGACTGCTTCGCGTGGACATACAAAGAAATGCCTGGCCTTTCCCCTGAAGTGGCCGTACATAAATTGGCTATATCTCCTGATGCTAAGCCAGTCAAACAAGCTCCTCGAAGAATGAGAAAGGAACTAGAAGAAAAGGTCATCGAGGAAACTAAGAAGCTCATCGATGCCGGCTTCATCAGGGAAGAGAAATATGCGGACTGGATCGCATGCATAGTCCCAGTGAAGAAGAAAAATGGGCAGATCCGAGTTTGTGTCGATTTCAGGGACCTCAATAAGGCATGTCCTAAAGACGACTTCCCGCTACCGGTCATGGAAATGATGGTCGATGACACCTCAAATTACGAGCTGTTCACTTTTATGGATGGCTCGTCTGGATATAATCAGATCAAGATGTCGCCTGAGGATGAGAAGCACACAGCATTTCGAACTCCGATCGGAATATATTGCTACAAGGTGATGCCGTTCGGACTGAAGAACGCAGGTGCTACATATCAAAGGGCAATGACCAATATCTTCGATGACCTAATTCATAAAGTCGTCGAATGTTATGTTGATGATCTGGTCGTTAAGACTGAAACCAAGGCCGATCATATCCAGGATCTTAGGACCGTTCTCACCAGACTGAGGGAATTTGATCTGAAGATGAATCCTCTAAAATGCGCTTTTGGCGTGTCATCGGGAAAATTCCTGGGCTTCATAGTTCGACATCGAGGGATCGAAGTTGACCCATCAAAGATAAAGGCCATCATGGAGATGCCTCCTCCGAAGAGTCTGACGCAGCTAAGATCTTTTCAAGGCAAGCTTGCTTATATACGGAGGTTTATCTCAAATTTATCGGGGAGGTGTAGGCCCTTCTCAAAGCTCATGAAGAAAGGAGCTCCTTTTATCTGGGATGCCGAGTGTCAAGAAGCGTTCGAAAGCATCAAACAGTACTTGTTGCACCCTCCAGTGTTGGCCGCTCCCATTCCAAATAAACCGCTGATTCTCTACACTGCCGCGCTAGATGAGTCACTTGGTGCGCTCCTTGCTCAGAACAATGAGGAGGGAAAAGAGAATGCCCTCTACTACCTCAGTCGAACTCTAGTCGGGGCGGAACACAACTATTCCCCAATCGAAAAGCAATGCTTGGCTCTGATATTTGCTGTGAAGAAGCTGAGGCACTATCTGCTGGCTTACCGGGTTATGCTAATCTCCAAGGTCGACCCGCTCAAACACTTGATGACCAGAGCAAGCCTAGCCGGCAGAATGGCAAGATGGGCCGTCATGCTACTTGAGTTTGACATAGTATATACTCCTCAAAAAGCAGTAAAAGGTCAAGCTCTTGCAGACTTCCTCGCTGCTCATCCCATACCAGAAGGGTCACCACTCAATTGTGAGTTACCCGACGAACAGGTGCTACACCTAGAGAATGACGAGCCATGTTGGGAGCTCTACTTCGATGGGGCCTCATCGATAAGGACCTCCAGTAAATCAAGTGTCCCGGAGATAAAAGTAGGGATAGGATTGGTATTCATCACACCATCAATGGGAACCCTACGACGTTCTTTTGCTCTCATCGAGCCTCGAACGAACAATGAAGCCGAGTATGAAGCTCTGATAGCTGGTTTGGAACTCGCCATAGAAATGGAAATCCTTCGGCTACGAGTTTACGGTGACTCCCAGCTTGTCGTCAACCAAGTAAGCGGCGACTATAAGATATACAAACCCGAGTTAGCTCGGTACAGAGGTCGAGTGGTGGAACTCATGAAACGGTTCACTCATATTGAACTAATGAGAGTCCCTAGAGCGTTGAACGGAAAGGCTGATGTACTCGCTCGCTTGGCCAAGGAGCTGGCTGATCCTGACATGGACGAAATTCTGATCACAGTCAGGAGCCGGCAAATTCTACCCCCAGTCTCTCTACGAGAAGAGGAAAGCGCGGAACAGAAGAGCAGTCCTGCGGAAGAAGCTTCGATCATCCAAGACGAGCCCGATTGGAGAGAACCCTTCATAGAGTACCTCCGATACGACAAGCTGCCCGAAGAAAAATCTGCGAGGATTCAGCTGAAGAAAAGAGCTCTCCGATACGTATTTGTAAATGACACGTTATACCGCAGGTCATATGACCAACTCTGGCTCAGGTGTCTGTCATTGGCCGAAGCCCAAAAGGTCATGAAAGATGTCCACTCGGGCGTTTGCGGTGCTCACCAATCTGGCCCCAAGATGCGACTTCAAATCAAACGGCTTGGGTATTACTGGCCCACCATGATACGGGATTGCGGAGAGCATGCAAAGAAATATTATATCTGCCAAATTCACGGTGATTTTATTCACAAGCATCCCAACCCATTGCATCCTACAGTGGCGGCGTGGCCCTTCGAAGTTTGGGGCACCGACATTGTTGGCCCAATTGATCCTCCGTCATCTAAAGGTCACCGGTTCATACTGGCTGCGACAGACTACTTCTCCAGGTGGGCTGAAGCTGTCCCGCTAAAAGAAGTCAAGACAAAAGATATTCTGACATTCTTCCAGCATAATATTCTATACCGCTTTGGTACACCAAGAAGAATCATTTCTGACAACGGGCTTTCTTTCAAGAGCTTCAATGTCTCAAGGTTCGCTACTCAGCACAAGATAGACTGGAGATATTCCTCCATCTATAATCCAAGAGCCAACGGGCTAGCCGAAGCCTTCAATAAGACTCTATGCAAGCTCCTGAGGAAAAATGCTTCAGCCAACAAGAGAGACTGGAATCTCAAACTTCACGAGGCGTTGTGGGCATATCGTACCACGCACCGTACTCCAACACAGTCCACTCCATACTCATTGCTCTTCGGAGTGGAGGCGGTCCTCCCCCTCGAAGTCGAAGTCCCAAGCTTAAGAATGGCCGTTCAGCACGAGTTGACGGAGGAGGAAAACGTGCTCCTTCGACTTGAAGAGCTCGATGCCCTCGAAGAAAAGAGGCTCGCGGTGCAGCAAAATCTGGAGCTATACCGAGCCCAAATGTCACGGGCCTATGACAAGATAACCTGTCTCCGCGCTTTCAAGAAAGGTGAATTGGTGTTGGTCCTCAAAAGACCGATCATCCTCAATCGACATGCCAAGGGAAAATTCGAGCCAAACTGGGAAGGACCATACGTCATCGAGAAAGTGTTCGACGGAGGATCCTACCAACTAATAAGTGCCGAGGGAGAAAGGCCCATGCCACCCATCAATGGCCGATATCTCAAGAAATACTACACGTGAATGCTCCATGTCGCAGGCGAATTGAGCACATCAGCCCTACGGTCTGGATCATACATCCTGCAAAACCGTATACAATCTACGGGCGTAAATGACCCCTATTTCTCCCAAATCTTGCCAGTGAGACTACTTTTAAAGTCCCACCAGCGGCAAAAAAAAAAAAAAAAAAAACCGTATTTCCACAAGCGAAACGGGCACGGATGAAAACCCGAAAGGGCTCCGTGAGTAAAAACAGCAGGACTACCGGCGAGTCTGTGAAAACCCGAAAGGGCGCAAACTCGTGAAAAGAGATGAAATACACTCGCAAAGTCCTCTCGACCTTGTGAGGAGAAAACCCCTGCGTGAGATCCTCACGACTCACAATGGAGCAACACACTTAGGAATCCTCACGATTCCTAAGGAGAAAATACACCTGCGGGATCCTTACGACTCGTAGGGAGAAAATGCTTTATGGGACCCTCACGGCCCATAAAATTGAAAAGCCTTGGGTGATAGGGACCCAAACCTGTCTCCTAAGCCATCGTTCCCCAACGGGCAATGGCAAATGATGAGTCGCTCCTGGCATTTCGCTTCAGTGTTAGCGGTGCTGATGCCGACCAAAAACCCAAATCCCAAGTCCTCCCAAGGCAAATGATGAGTTGCTCCTGGCATTATTCCAGTGCAGCAATGCTGATGCCAAACAAGATCCAAATTCCAAGTCCCCAACCCCAAAGTGGCGAATGATGAGTCGCTCCTGGCATTATTCCAGTGTAGCGATGCAGACGCCAACCAAATTCCAAATCCCATACCCCAACGGCGAATGATGAGTCGCTCCTGGTACCACATTCCAGTCCAGCGATGCAGAAGCCAACAAATCCCTGAAATCTTTCTGGCCCTACGGTCTGGATCATACATCCTGCAAAACCGTATACAATCCACGGGCGTAAAACAATCCCAATCTCTCCTAAGTCCTACCGGTGAGACCACATTCAAAGTCCCACTAAAAAAAAAAAAAAAAAAAAGGGTATGTCCACAAGCAAAATGGGCACGGAGGAAAACCCGAAAGGGCTCCGTGAGTAAAAACAGCAGGACTGCCGACGAGTTTGTGAAAACCTGAAAGGGCGCAAACTCGTGAAAAGAAGATGAAATGCACTCTCAAAGTCCTCTCGACTTTGAGAGGAGAAAATTCCCGCGTGAGATCCTTACGACTCACAAAGGAGCAACACACTTAGGAGTCCCCACGACTCCTATGGAGGAAATACACCTACGAGATCCTTTCGACTCGTAGGGAGAAAATGCTTTTATGGGACCCTCACGGCCCATAAAATTGAAAAGTCTTAGGTGATAGGGATCTAAACCTGCCTCCTAAGCCATCAATTCTCAAATTCTCTCGGGGCAAATGATGAGTTGCTCCTGGCATTATTCCAGTGCAGCAATGCAGATGCCAAACAAAAACCAAAATCCTAGAATCCTCTCAATGACAGATGATGAGTCCCTCCTGGCATTATTCCAGTGTAGCGATGCTGATGTCAACCCAAATCAAAATCAACAAGTCAACTTCCACTCCGACACCGCAGAAGGCGGAGCGAGTCAGAATCCAATCTCGACACCGCAAGAAGCGGAGCAAGTCAAGTCTACCCCTGACATTGCAAGAAGCAGAGCAAGTCAAATCATCACCGACCGTCCACGTCGCTAAAAGGGCAGCATCGACCGTCCACGTCGCTAAAAGGGCCGCATCGACCGTCCACGTCGCTAAAAGGGCATCACCGACCGTCCAAGTCACTAAAATGGCAACATCGACAGTCCAAGTCGCAAAAAGGGTAGCATCGACCGTCCACGTCGCTAAAATGGCAGAACCGACCGTCCATGTCGCAAAAAGGGCAGAACCGACCGTCCACGTCGCTAAAATGGCAGAATCGACCGTCCACGTCGCTAAAAGGGCAACACCGACCGTCCACGTCGCTAAAAGGGCAGCAACGACCGTCCAAGTCATAAAAAGGGCAGTATCGACCGTCCACGTCGCTAAAATGGCAGAACCGACCGTCCAAGTCGTTAAAAGGGCAGCAACGACCGTCCAAGTCGCTAAAAGGGCAGCATCGACAGCCCATGTCGCTAAAAGGGCAGCACCGACCGTCCACGTCGCTAAAAGGGAAGCAACGACCGTCCAAGTCGCTAAAAGGGCAGCACCGACCGTCCAAGTCGCAAAAAGGGCAGCGCAGGATTCCTACAAAGCGGGAACCAGATAACTCCGGGCCAGGGAAAACGTCTATCACGGACACTCCGTCTCGGAGACATGTCAAGCAACGACCGTCCAAGTCGCTAAAAGGGCAGCACCGACCGTCCAAGTCGCAAAAAGGGCAGCGCAGGATTCCTACAAAGCGGGAACCAGATAACTCCGGGCCAGGGAAAACGTCTATCACGGATACTCCGTCTCGGAGACATGTCAAGTAATGACCGTCCATGTCGTAAAAAGGGCAGTGCCAGCTTCCTAAAAAGCCGGAACCAAATCAAGTCGCCTCCACGTGAAAGAAGATCCATCAATTTCATGCACACGACCCACATATGTGGTGTGCATTTATTGATGGGGGGCAATTTGTTGGGGTAAAAATTTACACCCCGGTTAACCAAGTCAAAATCCAAGTCAACCCCAAGCCAAGTGGGCCCAAGCCCAGACCCAGTGGGCCCATGCCCGGGTCGAGCCCGAACATGGAGCGGCCGGCCTCCCCCCATGCCAAGATAAAAATTTTGTAATAAATAATTTTGTTGTATTTCTTTTATTTTATTTTCGGATAAATGTAAGAAAAATAGGCATAAAGCCAAATTTTTGTAAAGCCCATGGCTTATGTGCAAAAAGAAATGGCACATGAGCCATGAGATAGGCAAAATGCCATTTTGTGAAGCCCAAGGGGCTATGTGTAAAATGTATGGCCTATAAAGGCAAAAGATAATGAAAATATCTCATAACTTTTTTTTCTCTCTCCAAAAAAAAGTCTCAGAGCTGAGCTCTTTCTTGCATCTTCAAGGTTCCAAAACCTTCTTCCTTCTCTTGAATTAAATCAAGAGTTTTACTCTTCCTTTTTCAAAACAAATTAGTTTTTCACCACAAAACCCACAAAGGGAAACTTGGATCTATCATTAGATCTGAAAAAGAAGAGATTTTGAGATTTCACATCTCTTGATCTTCAAGATCCAGCAAGCAACAGGAGGAAGAAGAACATCGTTCACTAAACCCAAAAAAAAAAAACAAAAAAAAAACACACACTCAGGAGTCCAACTCCTCTCTGATTTCTCTTCTGAGAAATTTGTTTTAGCAGCGCGCAGCGCAAGCGCGCTGCGCCCGCGTGCCGACACGTGGCGCGCGCGCTTGCGCACCAGCGCGCTTGCGCAAGTGCGCAAAACGCCCGCGTGCCGACACGTGGCGCGCGCGCTTGCGCAAGTGCGCAAAGCGCCCGCGTGCCGACACGTGGCGCGCGCTTGCGCACCTGCGCGCTTGCGCAAGCGCGCAAAGCGCCCGCGTGCCGACACGTGGCGCGCGCTTGCGCACCTGCGCGCTTGCGCAAGCGCGCAAAGCGCCCGCGTGCCGACACGTGGCGCGCTTGCGCACCTGCGCGCAGCGCTCATGCGCAAAGCGCCCGCGTGCCGACACGTGGCGCGCTTGCGCCTGAGCGCACAGCGCCCAAGGTGCTGCCCCACGCATCCTTTGGATGCCCTTTTCCCCTTTATTTATATATACATGTATATATATACATATGTATACAAATGTACACATACACATACTCTGCCACACTCTCCCCCTCAAAAAATTTTTCGGGCCGGGGCGCTGCCCCGAACCCCGCAAGGGGGCTGCTAGCCCCCTTGACCCCCAGCCCGCTATCCGGGTAGCGGGACCCCCGTAAAAACTCTGCGTGGCTCCCGATACATCCAAAAACCCCTTTCAGAACAGAACACACGTACACTGCACATTGAGTTCGCATGACCAGTTTAACCCGTTAATCGGAGGTTCCCTCGCCCCAAAAGCGAGGGGTAATTAACAGCAGCTTAGTCCGCGGCTGCCGGAGATTCGGATCCCCACAATCATTAAACCCCCGCCTACCCTAGGCAGGGGGAATCTGTAGTACGCCTGACAAGCGTGCGCGTATTCCCATCTCAATGGGGTGACGAAAAACACCCTACAGTGCGTTTGGCGCTGAGCACCAGTCAATGAGCGCAGAGCGCTTCTGTTAAGCAGCGCACACGTGAGGAGCACGTGGCGCGCTTGGCGCTGAGCGCCAGACAATGAGCGCAGAGCGCTTCTGTTAAGTAGTGCACACGTGATGAGCACGTGGTGCCCTTGGCGCTGGTCATCAGATTTGGAGCGCTAAAACGCTTCTTATGAAGTAGCGCACACGTGAGGAGCATGTGGTGCACTTGGCGCTGAGCGCCAGACAATGAGCGCAGAGCGCTCCTGATCAATTTTGTGATCTGAGAAATAAGTTCTCGCTTACAAGAGACTTTGTCTCATGGTTCTAAGAACAAACTTCTTATTTTTATAGAAGATGTTACAATCTCTTCTATTTTCTTTTGTGAAAGACTTTGTCTTTGTAGATCTATGATCTGAAGAGAATGAAATTCTTCTCCCCCTTTTTATGATGAGATGCTATGATCTCTTTTTGTGAAAGACATCTGTCTTATAGATCTATGATCTGAAAAAGAACTGTGTTCTTCTTCCCTGATGAGATGTTTTTTATCTCTCTGTTTTTACCTTGAAAAAAAGTTCTTCTTTTCAGAGCTTGCTCTTTTCTTTGAAATTTCTCAAAGCTTGTGGGGGGGGGGGAGGGTTCCTCTCTATGAGACTTGAAGTTTTGGGTCCTTTATATAGTAGGCTGATTTGTTGAATCAGTTAAAGAGATATTTTCTCTAATTAATTTGAGGATATTTCCCACCGTTGGATCTTTAATCCTAGGGCTTCTGATTTACAGAAGGTAATCTTCTTGTTTTTAACAAGATTGGGAAATTTTTTCCCATACAGAATTTATTCTGTATTTTGGTGATTTTTAATCACCATTGGATCATGGATCCAACGGTGCTCTGATTTTCAGAGCATAATCTTTCCTGTTTGGAAAGATTCTGAGGAATGTTTCCTTAACAGAATTTTATTCTGGTCAATTGATGATTTTTAATCATATTCGTTGGATCTTTGATCCGAGGGCCGAGAATATTTTGTTCTATCGCTAGTGCTCACGTGCTTTGCACGTGGTGCGCTGCTTAGAGTGCAGCGCTCTTAGCGCTAGTGCTCACGTGCTTTGCACGTGGTGCGCTGCTTAGAGTGCAACGCTCTTAACGCTAGCGCTCAGGTGTTTTGCACATGAGCGCTGTCTCAGAGTCTTTGACTCTCAGCGCTGGCGCTGCTAGCGCAAGCGCTCTCGTGCTTTGCACGTGAGCACTGCATCAGAGTCTTTGACTCTTAGCGCTGGCGCTGATATGAAGCGCCGCTTCATTTCAAATTTCATAATTTGAACAGAGTTTTGCTTTGATTGGGGAAACAAATGCCCCCCCACCGTTGCGCTCACGTGGCCTACACGTGAGTGCAGCGGTGACAGCATCTCTGCCATCGGATCAACTCAGAAGTTGAAACGGCTTTCAGTGCCTTTAAATAGGGCCTTTGGCCTTTAAGATGACCTCTGCTCATCTTCTTTCTTGTTTTTCTGAGAATTAATTCTCTTTTAGAATATAGCTCTCTGTTTTAAGAACTCTCCTGAAGACAGAACTCTGTCAAATTTTTAGGTAAAGATCAAATCTTTTGAAGAGATTATTTTATAATTTAGGGTTTCACCTATTAACAGAGCTTTGCTCTTTTCAAACCATATAGATTTCTCAATAGAGCTTTGCTCTTCATAGATCTAAAGAGATCTTTCTTAGGGTTTCTTAACCTATTAACAGAGTTTTGCTCTTTCAAATCATGTAGATTTGTTAATTTTTTATGAAGAACTCTTAGAGTTTGTTCATAGATCTTGAAGATCTCGGAATTTTTAATTCATTAAAAGCTTTACTTTAAGTTTTCTGATAGGTTATTCCATCATCCTTACAGAGCATGGCTCTTCAGAATTTTTCTTGAAGAGTTTTTATTCCTTTCATCATCATAGCTGACAGATGTCACTCTATTGTAGAGCGCTGCTCTCAAGGAAGATTTACTCCTTGGCCCAAGGGGCGCTCATTAAATGAGAATCCTTTAAGGATTTCCTCATTTAATGACCGTCTCGTCAAATAATGAGACTGTTTTATTAATGTTGAGCCATTATCTAGATTATGTGGGTCCCCCTTGGTCCCTTTCCACTGCATTGCAGTGCGGTACGAATTTAAAGTACAAAGTGTCGGAACTTAAATTGTAGCATCGACGGCTAATAATTTTTTTTGTTCTTTTTCGTGAAGGCACTATGTCTTTCGACACTTCATTCCCCTTTGTTCGTCCGAAGAGCGCATTTGCTGACGCGCCAGTAGACCGGGAAGTTTTTGCACTGATCAAGGATCATGACCCAGAGCGGAAGAACCTTCATCTATGAGGAACGTGGTACAATCAGATCATCAGGGGTCGGTGTAGCTTTTCTTGCGCAGCACCTTCGGAGCCCATTTCGGCGATCCATTATGCTGACGCACCTCTGGTGAACTATGCCGTGGAGGAGGTCAACTGGACCTCAGAGGGTTGTCTCCAACTTTCTATGGCCGTGATACCCGTGCAGCCGCCGTTGGCTTTGTATATCCTGGGGCGGCGTATATGTCAGGGCGAGTCGCGCCCTTGGGGATAGCCATACAACATAGGTTTAACTCCCCGTCACCCAGCTAGATATTTGCAGTGGGCCCGATACATCTTATCGGCAAAGAAGTCACAGCTACTAAGGCTCGGGTTGTACCCCACGATTTACGCTTCTCTCTTCCAATATTCCGCGCCTCCTGCATGGTGGGTCAAGGCTTTTCTGGAGCAATGGAATATTCCGACCCACACCTTCCTTCTGTCAGATCGAGAAGTCTCAATATCTTTGGAAGAGTTTGCAGAGATCTCTGGATTACCCGTTAGAGGAGAACATTACGAGGAGTTGCTTCCTCCGGACGAGTACATCTTTGCCACCAAATCAGTAGTAACGGGTCTTACCCCAGAGAACGCCATTCAACACCAATTCCCGAGCTTGATCAAGGTGTTGAATATGTACGAAAGTCTATTTCTGGAGTCTAGAGGGCATGGAGTTAGCTATGCAGACTTCATCGCTCGCTTTCTTCGTCCGGAAGCCCTATCGAAGCAAGCTGCACTGTTCGCCAAGCTTGACGACCCGTTTGGTTTTGGTTTGGATAACCAACCGACGGCGGGGGGGAGGGAGGGATTTAAAGAATTTCTTTATTCCGGCTGCTCTTATTGTTCCCTTCATGGAGCTTGCTGTCCCGGACGTCGATGAAGAGACGTTCGTGCTGGGGTTCATTGGCTTATGGCTGAACTGGTTCGTGCTTCCGATGCATCCTCGTTATATGAGGCCATCAGTCTTCTACTCTGTTTACCGCCGGAAACCGGGAAGACGCACGTCTTGCCTGAATCTGGGGGCAGATACTAATTGGTGCTATCCGTCCACCTCTTCGAAGATGCCAAGTTGATTTATGGCACCATGTATCGAAGGTTTAAACGGATGCGGCCGATGTAGCAGACTTCGTCAGATTCCCCCTCGTTTGAGGGGTTTTTGATTGTGGGGACGCTCTTCCCTGCAGGAGCAAGCCCCTGCAGTTAATTACGCTACCGCATCGCGGTAACAACTTTCTCCTTCTCCAGATGGTCACTTCGTATCATGGGTGTTTGTTTTGAGTTTGGTTGCCCGTGGATTGTATATGGAGACTAATTTACGTTGTCGCCCGTAGGACGTGGATTAGTCCAAATCCGTATCTTTTTAGATTTGGGTTTGGGGGTTGGGTTTAAGGATACGTTAGCCTCATTTGAGACTAAGATCAACTTAAACGTGTGTTAAGGATACGTTAGTCTAATTTCTAAACTAAGATCAACTTAACAGGATCATTTAGATCCAACAAGAGAGCATTTGGGCTCTATTGTTTAGTTTAGGGACATTTCGGTCGATTTCCAGTTTAGGGACATAGTGGTCCATTGTTAGTTTAAAGACATCCCGGTCAAGATTAAGGATATCATAGTCCGTGAGTTTAAAGACTTCACAGTCAAGGTTAAGGACATCATAGTCCGTGGGTTTAAGGACCCCACAGTCCATTGTTAGTTTTAAGACATCACGGTCGAGGTTAAGGACATCATAGTCCATGAGTTTAAGGACCTCACAGTTAAGACATCACGGTCGAGATTAAGGACATCATAGTCGGTGGGTTTAAGGACCCCATAGTCCATTGTTAGTTTTAAGACATCACGGTCGAGGTTAAGGACATCATAGTCCATGAGTTTAAGGACCTCACGGTCCAATGTTAGTTTTAAGACATCACGGTTGAGGTTAAGGACATCATAGTCCATGAGTTTAAGGACCCCACAGTCCGTTGTTAACTTAAAGACATCACGGTCGAGGTTAAGGACATCATAGTCCATGAGTTTAAGGACCCCACAGTCCGTTGTTAGTTTAAAGACATCACGATCGAGATTAAGGACATCATAGTCCATGGGTTTAGGGACCTCACAGTCCGTTGTTAGTTTTACGACATCACGGCCGAGATTAAGGACATCATAGTCCATGAGTTTAAGGACCCCACAGTCCAGCGTTAGTTTTAAGACATCACGGTCGAGGTTAAGGACATCATAGTCCATGGGTTTAGGGACTCCACAGTCCGTTGTTAGTTTTAAGACATTACGGTCGAGGTTAAGGACATCATAGTCCAAGGGTTTAAGGACCCCACAGTCCGATGTTAGTTTTATGACATCACGGTCGAGGTTAAGGACATCATAGTCCATGGGTTTAGGGACCCCACAGTCCGTTGTTAGTTTTAAGACATCACGGTCGAGGTTAAGGACATCATAGTCCATGAGGTTAAGGACATCATAGTCCAAGGGTTAAAGGACCCCAAAGTCCGATGTTAGTTTTAAGACATCACGGTCGAGGTTAAGGACATCATAGTCCATGGGCTTAGGGACCCCACAGTCCGTTGTTAGTTTTAAGACATCACGGTCGAGATTAAGGACATCATAGTCCATGAGTTTAAGGACCCCACAGTCCAACGTTAGTTTTAAGACACCACGGTCGAGGTTAAGGATATCGTAGTCCATGGATTTAAGGACTCCACAGTCCGATGTTAGTTTTAAGACATCACGGTCGAGGTTAAGGACATCATAGTCCATGGGTTTAGGGACCCCACAGTCTGTTGTTAGTTTTAAGATATCACGGTCGAGGTTAAGGACATCATAGTCCATGAGTTTAAGGACCCCACAGTCCAACGTTAGTTTTAAGACATCACGGTCAAGGTTAAGGATATCATAGTCCGTGGATTTAAGGACTCCACAGTCCGATGTTAGTTTAAAGACATCACGGTCGAGGTTAAGGACATCACAGTCCATGGGTTTAGGGACCCCATAGTCCGTTGTTAGTTTTAAGACATCACGGTCGAGGTTAAGGACATCATAGTCCATGAGTTTAAGGACCCCACAGTCCAATGTTAGTTTTAAGACATCACGGTCGAGGTTAAGGACATCATAGTCCGTGGATTTAAGGACTCCACGGTCCGATGTTAGTTTAAAGACATCACGGTCGAGATTAAGGACATCATAGTCCATGGGTTTAGGGACCCCACAGTCCGTTGTTAGTTTTAAGACATCACGGTCGAGGTTAAGGACATCATAGTCTATGAAATGTATGGTTGTCGGGACCCGTCACCTCTCCGAAGACGTTGAAGGATTACAACGACAAATATCAGAGGAGTTCAGAGATGTACCCTTGAACCAATGTTGGTTGGGAGATCTATAGTCCAATTTGGGACTAAAGTCTGTTTAAAGGTTTATGAGCATATGGGCTCAGTTGATATGAGTTGAACATTTTATTATTTTGGCTATTGAGCTTTTATTTGGGCTCGGCCCTTTTAATAATGCTAAGCATTGGGCTTCTGACAATTTTTGTCTTGTATTGAATGCATAGCATTTATCAGAACAAATTGTGTTCTGACAGTGCGCCACGTGGCGCGTCAGGCGCTTTGCGCCAAGGAAAGAGCGCATTGCGCTTCTGTTGGATAGCGCACACGAGGAGGACACGTGTCGCGCTTAGCGCTAAGCGCTAGTTTGTTGGCGCATTGCGCTTTTAATTTATGAGCGCGCTGTGCTAGTTTGTGGGTGCGCCAGTGAGTGACACGTGGCGCGCTTGGCGCTGAGCGCCAGATGATGAGCGCATTGCGCTTCTGCATGAGTAGCGCACACGTGAGTGACACGTGGCGCGCTTGGCGCTTTGCGCCAGATGATGAGCGCAGTGCGCTATTTCAGAAGCGCAAAGTGCAAGTTGACACGTGGCGCATTTTGGCGCTGAGCGCCGGTCCAAGGAGCGCAGAAGCGCAGTTCATGAGTGCAAGGCACTATTTAATAGCACAAAGCGCTTCTGATCAGATTTTAAGATCAAAGAACAAGTTTATGTTCTTCAAAGGAGGCTTTGCCTCAAGATCAAAGAACAAAAGTTCTTGTTTTTATAAAAGACTCTGCCTTTATAGATCAAAAGATCTGTAAGTGAAGTATTTTACTTCTTTTTATTATTTTATGATTAGATCTTTTTGATTCTTTCTTTTAGATCAAAAGGCCATGGTCTTTTTTATAGATCTAAGATCTTTTTAGAAGAGGTTTCTTCTTTTTACGAGATGATTTCATCTCTGTTGTTCAAGAATTAATTCTTTACCTTTAAAGATGAAGAAATGATCTTCTTTCTTCTAAAGGCTTGCCTTTCTTTCTATTTGAATTTTTCTCAAAGTTTACAGAGGGTTTTCTCTCTTTTTTTTTTGTTCTCTCTATTTCAGACTTGAAGTCTATGGTCCTTTATATAGGGCCAAATGATTTGTTAAATCAGTTTTAAGAGATCTTTCTCTGATTGATTTGGGAATGTTTTCCTACCATTAGATCTTTGATCCTAGGGCTTCTGTTTTACAGAAGGCAATCTTCTTGTTTTTAACAAAATTGAGAAAATCTTTCCATAACAGAACTTATTCTGTCTTTTGGTAATTTTTATTTACCATTGGATCATTGATCCAACGGTGCTCTGATTTACAGAGCACAATCTTGTTATTTGGAAAGATTTTGAGGAATCTTTCCTTAACAGAATTTAGTTTCTGATTAATTAATGATTTATCATTATTATTAGATCTTTGATCTGACGGTTGGGGAGCTTTTAGGTTCCAGCGCTGGCGCACTCGTGCTTTGCACGTGGTGCGCTGCTCAGAGCGCAGCGCAACTGCGCTAGCGCACCCGTGTCTGACACGTGGCGCGCAGCGCAGAGCGCTGGATCTGAAGCGTTGCTTCAACTTTTAAATTTTGAATTTTAAAACAGAGATTTGCTCTGATTGGGGGTGCGCTGCCTAGAATGCAGCGCACATAATCTGAAGTGTTGCTTCACAATGTTTTAACTCTTGGTTTTGAGGCATTTGTTACATTCTTTGCATGTGGAGTTTTTCCCTTCATTTTTATTTTTTTTAATTATTTTTTTTATTTTATTATTTATTTATTAGGAGCGGGTTTTCAGCCAACATTTTGGCGGGAACAAATTCCCCCCACTACTTTGCCCACGTAAGTATGTACGTGGGTGAAGTAGTGCAGAGTTATGCATAGCCATGGAATTGAGGGCTTAGGATACAAGTTTAGGGTCCTTGTAGCCTAAGACTTTTTCATCTTCATGAGCCGTAAAGATCTCAAGAAGGTTTTTTCTCCCTACAGGTCGAGAGGATCCCACAGGTGTATTTTCTCCTTAGGGGTCGTGAGGACTCCTAAGTGCGTTTTCTCTTGAGAGTTGTAAGGATCTCACAAGAGAATTTTCTCCCTTACAAGTTGAGAGGACTTATAAGTGATTGTTTCCCTCCTTGTCGATATTTGACTTCGGGGAATGTGGCCTGCAGATAGTCTATCTTGACCTCCTTGTAGGGCACTGATGGCTTAGGAAACAGGGTTAGGATCTGCCACTTAAGACTTTTCAAATTTATGAGCCGTGAGGGTCTTATAAAGAATTTTCTCCCTACCGGTCGAGAGGATCCCGTAGGTGTAATTTCTTCTTAAGAATCGTGAGGATTCCTAAGTGCGTTTTCTCTTGAGAGTCGTAAGAATCTCACAAGAGAATTTTCTTCCTTACAAGTCGAGAGGACTCATAAGTGATTGTTTCTCTCCTTGTCGATGTTCGACTTCAGAGAGTGTGGCCTGCAGATAGTCTATCTTGACCTCCTTGTAGGGCACCGATGGCTTAGGAAACAGGGTTAGGATCTGCCTCCTAAGACTTTTCAAATTTATGAGCCGTGAGGGTATCATAAAGACTTTTCTCCCTACGAGTCGAGAGGATCTCGTAGGTGTATTTTCTCCTTAGGGGTCGTGAGGACTCCTAAGTGCGTTTTCTCTTGAGAGTCGTAAGGATCTCACTAGAGAATTTTCCCTCTTACAAGTCGAGAGGACTCGTAAGTGGTTGTTTCCCTCCTTGTCGAGATTCGACTTTGGAGAGTATGGTCCGTGAATAGTATGCAAGAGTCAGTTTTGGACCGACTTGCAGGGCCCCGGTGCTTAGGAAACAGGGTTGGGATCCTCGCTGCCTAAGGCTTTTCCCCACGAGTCGAGACGAATCGAGCATTTCTCGCAAGAATATCCCGACGTCACAGTTAACCTCTGCTCCTTACGACAGAGGTCCGTTAGGGTCTGTGGTACTAGGGTTTTGTCCGTCGTACCGTCGTGTTGGCTGATGTATCCCTCGATAGGCAACCTTGCTGTTCGAGTAGCCTTGCGACTGTCATGTCTCTGATCCCTTCGGGGGCTGGACAAGACGTCTTCAAGCAATTCTCCTAGGCAGTTTGACCGTCGGAAGAGCAAGCGTTAGGAATTTTTCCATGCCGCTTTGTACTTGAGGTTAGGCTCATTTTGGAGAGCCCCGATGAGTCATAACCACTCCGCGCTGGTGTGGGATGATCTCCGATAGTCTTTCAGGTTTTATATGAGTTGCCGTCAAGACCCTGAAGCTAGGAATTTGGCCTTTGCTTCGCTTTGCTGGCATTGCGTCTGCTGTATCGAGACGAATGTCGCGGTTGTCTCTAGGTTGCTGGTGAACCGTCGAGGTTTGGAACTAGGGATTTTGCCGTGGCTCCGCTTTGTTTGATTGTTGCGTCTGAATCCTGCTGGAGGAAGAACGCTATAGTGACATCTCGTCTGCTGTATCAAGACGAACGTCGAGGTGGTGACCACTCCGCGCTGGTGTGGGGTGATCTCTGGTGGTCTTTCGGGTTTATATGAGTTACCGTCAAGACCCTGAAGCTAGGAATTTGGCCTTTGCTTCGTTGTTTTGGCGCGTCCGAATCCTGTTGGAGGAAGGACGCTGAAGTGACACCTCGTCTGCTGTATCGAGACGAACGTCGAGGTGGTGACCACTCCGCGCTGGTGCGAGATGATCTCCGATTGTCTTTCAGGCTTTATACGAGTTGCCGTCAAGACCCTGAAGCTAGGAATTTGGCCTTCGCTTCGTTTGCTTTGGCGTGTCCGAATCCTGTTGAAGGAAGGACGCTGTAGTGACACCTCATCTGGTGTGATGAGATGAATGCTAACGTGGAGCTGGGATTTTGCCATCACTCCGCTTTGTCTCGACCATGGGGTCTTTTGATGACGTTGCATCTGCATCCTGCTGGATAGCGAAGAAACGCCGTTGTTGACATAGCGTCTGTTGTAACGAGACGAATGCTGAGGTGGAGTTGGGATTTTGCCATCACTCCGCTTGGTGATATTGCGTCTGAGTCCTGCTGGAATGAGGAGGAACGCTGTTGTGGGTCTCCAGGCTGTAGATGTGGCCGTTGAGACTTGGCTCTCTATCTGATGGAGCCTGGTGGGATGATATGGTTCTCTTTTTGTTTGTACCCCTGGATTGTATACAGGGATCAATGTGATCTCACCTATAGGGCAAAAGTTTCATTTCATTTCATTTTTTTATTTCTTCCCGCGATACTCTATCATTTCAGCTTTTATATCGCGAAAGTCGCGATTGCCCAATCATTTCGGCTGTTTTTTTTCGCGGTGCCCAATCATTTCGGTTATTTGTTTTATTTTTACTCGCTGTTTTCTATTGCGAGTTGCCCAATCATTTCGACTATTTTGCATGCATACATTTTTTTATTTGCTGATTTTGTTGCAAGTTGTTCCATCATTTCGGCTATTTTATATGCATTTTTGGCTCGCTGATTTTTTATCGCGAGTGTGGAACTTGAAATCTGGTGCCAATCTTAGCATCAGCATCGCTGCGACTAGAATATTGCCAGGAGCGAATCATCATTTTCCATGAAAGGACTTGGAATTTGATACCGATTTAGGCATCAGCATCGCTACAACTGGGATATTGCCATGAGCGAATCATCATTTGCCTCTGTCGATGTCGAACAAAGGTGGCTTAGCAAACAGGGTTAGGATCCCGTTGACTAAGGCTTTTGACTTCATGAGCCGTAAGGGTCTCATAAAGGTATTTCTCCCTACGAGTCGTGAGGATCTCGTAGGTGCGTTTTCTTCTTAGGAATCGTGAGGATTCCTAAGCGTGTGTTCTCTTATAAGTCGTAAGGATCTTACAAGAGTGGTTTCTCCTTATAAGTCGAGAGGGCTTATAAGTGTTTGTTCACCGTGTGAGCATATCCCTAGTCGCTGGTAGGACTCTGTTAGGGAAATGTTCATTCGTGCCCGTGGATTGTATACAAGGGTCAATATTGAACCGCTTGTAGGGCAGTATCGGAGGTTGTGGGGGCTGCTTAAGAACAGGTTTAGATCCCTGTAGCTTAAGACTTTTGAATCTTATGAGCCGTGAGGGTCTCATAAGAGAGTTCTCCTTACGAGTCGTGAGGTTCCCGCAAGTGTAATTTCTCCCTAAGGATCGTGGGGATCCCTAAGTGTGTTGCTCCCTTGTGAGTCGTAAGGATCTCACGCAGGCGGTTTCTCCTTACAAAGTCGAGAGGACTTTGCAAATGTCTTTTACCGTTTTTTTATCACGTCAGCCTGGAGATGCCGCGGTCCGTAATAATTTATAGACATCTCGGTCAGTTGCAAGTTTTAGGACATTGCGGTCCATTGTTAGTTTAGGGACATTTCGGTCCGCAGCCAGTTTTAGGACATAGTGGTCCATTGTTGCCGTATTTGAGGCAAATTTCTAGTTTACAGACTTTTCGGTCCATGGGGCTTTCTCTATGAATGAGCATGATGCTCCCGGTATATCCATATTTTTCGGAGCATGTGGTTATGGCGGGCTCACCTTCCAGTTTTTGGATAATGCGAACTTGCCTTATTGGTATTGGTCCTCAATCCAGCCTTTGAAAACGAAGCAATCTTCGATTGGAGGGCTTACTGCTTGATGATAAGGGCGGTAATTAGGATTGTTGAGATCGCCTGGCTGCAACGGACGTTTTGGATCCGGCAAATTTATGAGCTTGTTGCGCACTGCCAGCTCGAACAGTCTCCTCGTTTTATCCTGGGGAAACGAGTAAGGGCGTCCTAGTCTCTCCTCGAGGGACGGGCGTGGACGCATATCATTTTGGCGAACAACCGGCTTTAAGTTGCTCGGCTGTTGTTGAGTACTGACGACGAAAGTCGCTTTTCCTCTCCCCTTTTCATCCCGAGGATCCGGCTTTGGAGGAGACGGTCTATGACCCATCTGGTCTATTTGGGCCAGCTTGTCGATCAAGGCTTGGAACGTGGTCGGCTTGAAGAACATCATGAATTGCGAGATGGTCGCTTGAGGGTCAAGAGTACCCACAAACATACCTACCGCGGGAGCTTCTTCGATGCGCTGCTCGCATTTCGGCCATAAATTTCGCCACCGTATCGCATATTGTACCCACGTTTCGCCTGGCCTTACCCTGGCGTTGATCAATGCGGTGATCGGGATGCGCTCGCTGGCGCTTGCAAATCTCTGTGTAAACAGCAGTTCCATCTCTGCAAAGGTTTTGACGGAGTCATTGGGCAATTCAGGGTACCATTCGAATGCCGTTTCTGACAAGCTGCCAACAAACTGACGGAGCAAAAGTTTATCATCACCCCCGGTGTTGCCGCAAAAAGCCCTGAACTGGGCGACATGCTGGTGGGGATTCCCCGTCCCTTTATACACATGGAATTTAGGGATCGTATATCCCGGCGGGTAACTTATTTGGTCATACCAGCCTGGATATGGTCGTCTAGTTTTAACAACTTGGCCGGCCCGCTTCATTCGCTCGGTGAGCTCATATTTGTTGAGCTATATAATCATCGAGCGTGGCTTTTGACATGGTTTCCTCCTTGGCTGCTGACAGAGCCGGCAGAGGGTTCGATGTCTCCCCTCTGTCGTCTTCAATAATGATCGGAGGGTCTTCAGCTGGAGGATCCGGCTGTAACATCATCCTTACCATGTCTTGGAAGAGAAGCGCCATTTGTTTTATGTTGGCTGCCTGTTCTGCAGCCTCTTTGTTCTTCTTTTCGAGGACTCTGCGTAGGAAGTCAGCATCGGTTTCTTGTTCGTGACGCTGCTCTGATGACGCCTCCGGGCTTTCCTTTGGCCCGGTGAGTGCGGCCATTGCAGTCAGCATCTCCTATAGCTTCCGTTGCTGCGACTGGGCTTTTGTCATGGATCGGGTGAGCGGTCGGTGACCCGATGAAGCGCGGCTTTCCTCTTTTCCGGAAGCCATGTAAACAGTATGTACCACCATGCCCCCAGACTTGGGGCGTTTGGGCTCAGCATCTTTACGGTTTGCCGTAGTCACAGGGGCTTTCTCTGGCCTCCTTTTCTTCTGAGCAGTTGACGTTGAGGGGGCCATTGCAGCGAGAACCCAAGTAGCCGTCGTCTTTTGTGGCTTAACATGACGGTTTTCTTCCTGTCGGACCTTCAGCTTCTTCTGCCGGCGGGGATAGTCTTGATCAATCACCGACTCTCGGACTTGTCGACAGATTTTATAAACTTTAGAAGACAGTCGTTGAGGGGACTGTTCCGGCTTCATTTCTGTGACGGTCTCCACCGGCGGTGGAGATCTTTTTAGTACGGCGGTAGGCGAATTCCTACGCACCTTATTCAGCAGCTCAAAGCTGTTCCCGGTTGTAACAGCAGTATTAATTTCCACCATTGGAGCCGTTGGAGTTAGCCCAGAGGGGAAGTTGCCCCCAGCCTTCCTTACTCGGCGCCAGTGGCGACGTCGAGCGTGTCGGGCGGACGGTGTTGGTTCGGCGATGGGGATGGCTTTTTCTTGCCCCCTGTCCAGATGAGGCGCCGCTGGTGCCAGCCTCTTGAAGACTGACGTCTTTTGAGTAGCGGTATCCAATCTGTCAAAGACAGACCTTCGAGTAGGAACGGGAGCCGGAATAGTCAGTCTTGTAAAGACCGACTCTTTTGCAGGAGAAGCCGCCTTGACGACTTCAGGAGCAGAGATGGTTATCTTCTTTGGGATAACCTCTTTTGGTATCGCAGGCTTCTTCATGGACCCACATGAGTTTTGGCCCAGTTTGCTGAAAGCTGAGGTATTGGACTTGGGCGACCCGTTGAGAGGGGCCGCGGTAGTTGTAAGTCGATCAAAGACCGACTTTTTTGGAGCTTCTTGCGACGACATTGGGGCATTGAAGCTCTTCGGTGGGAGCATGGTCCCAAAGAACAGCCCAGTGGTGGCCTGAGTTACCTGTTCCACTGGCATCTTGAAAAGGGAGGCCGCTTGAGGCCTGTAGGTCACTCCTCCGGCTAGGATGGAGTGGGAGTTGTTGCAATGAGTGCAGTTTGAAGCCATTGATCTTCTATTTTCTTTACGGAGCAAGACACCAAATCTAAGTACCTCGAATCCATAGGCAACCATAGCAAACCGCGATTCGTTCGCGAACACTACGCACAAAGTGTGGAGTGGAAAGAGGAAAAGGTCCCACCGGGCGTGCCAGAATCTGTTTACCGCCGAAAACTGGGAAGACGCACGTCTTGCCTGAATCTGGGGGCAGATGCTATTTGGTGCTATCCGTCCACCTCTCCGAAGACGCCAAGTTGATTTATGGTACCATGTATCGAAGGTTTAAACGGATGCGGCCGATGTAGCAGACTTCGTCAGATTCCCCCTCGTCGAGGTGTTTTTGATTGTGGGGACGCTCTTCCCTGCAGGCGCAAGCCCCTACAGTTAATTACGCTACCGCATCGCGGTAACAACTTTCTCCTTCTCCAGACGGTCACTTCGTGTCGTGTGTGTTCGTTTTGTTTTTGGTTGCCCGTGGATTGTATACGGAGACTAATTTATGTTGTCGCCCGTAGGGCGTGGATTAGTCCAAATTCGTATTCTCTTAGACTTGGGTTTTGGTTTGGGTTTAAGGATACGTTAGTCTCATTTGAGACTAAGATCAACTTAAACGTTTGTTAATGATACATTAGTCTCATTTTAGACTAAGATCGACTCAACGTTTGTTAAGGACACGTTAGTCTAATTTTTAGACTAAGATCAACTTAACAGGATCATTTAGATCCAACAACAGAGCATTTAGACTCTATTGTTTAGTTTAGGGACATTGCGGTCGATTATCAGTTTAAGGACATGGTGGTCCAAGGTTAAGGACATCATAGTCCATGGGTTTAAAAGGACCCCACAGTCCGAGGTTAAGGACATCATTGCCCGTGGGTTTAAAGGGACCCCACAGTCCAAGGTTAAGGACATCATAGTCCATGGGCTTAAGGGCCCCACAGTCCAGTTTAAAGACATCATAGTCTGTGGAATGTATGGTTGTCGGGACCCGTCGCCTCTCTGAAGACGTTGAAGGATTACAACGACAAATATCAGAGGAGTTCAGAGATGTACCCTTGAACCAATGTTGGTTGGGAGATTTATAGTCCAATTTAGGACTAAAGTCTGTTAAAAGGTTTATGAGCATATGGGCTCAGTTGATATGAGTTGAGGACTTACGACCAATCTTGGGCTAAGTCCAATAAATGTTTAACATTTTATTGTTCTGGCTATTGAGCCTTTATTTGGGCTTGGCCATTTTAATAATGTTGAGCATTAGATCCTGACATTTCTTTTTTGTCTTGTATTGAATGCATTGCATTCGTCAGAACAATGTGTGTTCTGACAGTGCGCCACGTGGCGCGCCAGGCGCTTTGCGCTAATTAAAGAGCGCGTTGCGCTTCTGTCGGGTAGCGCACATGAAAAGAACACATGTTGCGCTTAGCGCTAAGCGCCAGTTTATTAGCGCATTGCGCTTTCAATTTATGAGCGCTTTGCGCTGGTTCGATGGCGCACCATTGAGTGACACGTGGCGCGCTTGGCTTTGAGCGCCAGTCCATGGGCGCAGTGCGCTATTTCAGAAGCGCAAAGCGCAAGTTGGGTCTGTGGTTGACACGTGGCATGTTTTGGCGCTGGGCGCCGGTCCAAGGAGTGCAAAAGCGCAATTTATGAGTGCAAGGCACTTTCCAATAGCGCAAAGCGCATTTGATCAAATTTATGATTAGAGAACAAGTTTATGTTCTTCTTAAAGGAGGATTTGCCTCAAGATTCAAGAACAAAAGTTCTTGTTTTATAAAAGGGCTCTGCCTTTGTAGATCAAGGATCTGTGAATGAAGTAAATACTTCTTTTATTTTTTTATAATTAGATCTTTTGCTCTTTTTCTTTTAATCAAAGATCTTGGTCTTTTGTAGATCTATGATCTTTTTAGAAGATGGTTCTTCTTTTTACGAGATGGTTTCATCTCTGTTGTTCAAGAACTAGTTCTTTACCTTGAAGATGAAGAAATGATCTTCTTTTCTTCTTTTCTTAAGAGCTTGCTCTTTTTTTGCAAAGGGTTTTTCTCTCTCTCTTTTTCTATATGTGTTCTCTATCTCTCTGTGTGTGTTTTAGACTTGAAGTCTAGGGTCCTTTATATAGGGCCAAATGATTTGTTAAATCAGTTTTAAGAGATCTTTCTCTGATTGATTTGGGAATGTTTCCCCACCATTGGATATTTGATCCTAGGGCTTCTGTTTTACAGAAGGCAATCTTCTTGTTTTTAACAAGATTGAGAAAATCTTTTCATAACAGAACTTATTCTGTCTTTTGGTAATTTTTATTTACCATTGGATCATTGATCCAACGGTGCTCTAATTTACAGAGCATAATCTTGTTATTTGGAAAGATTTTGAGGAATCTTTCCTTAACAGAATTTAGTTTCTGATTAATTAATAATTTATCATTATTATTAGATCTTTGATCTAACGGTTGGGGAGCTTTTAGGTTCCAGCGCTGGCGCACCACGTGTAAAGCACGGGTGCGCTGCTCAGAGCGCCGCGCAACTGCGCTAGCGCACCCGTGTCTGACACGTGGCCCGCAGCGCAGAGCGCAGCGCACCCGTGTCTGACACGTGGCGCGCAGCGCATCCGCGCTAGCGCACGTGGCGCGCAGCGCAAAGCGCAGCTTAACTGCGCTAGCGCACCCGTGGCGCGCAGCGCAGAGCGCTGGATCTGAAGCGTTGCTTCAATTTTTAAATTTTGAATTTTAAAACAGAGCTTTGCTCTGATTGGGGGTGCGCTGCCTAGGGCGCAGCGCACCTGGCGCTAGCGCGTCTGCGTTTGACACGTGGCGCGCAGCGCACAGAATCTGAAGCGTTGCTTCACAATGTTTTAACTCTTGGCTTTGAGGCATTTGTTACATTCTTTGCATGTGGAGTTTTTCCCTTCATTTTTATTTTATTATTATTATTTTATTATTTATTTATTGGGAGCGGGTTTTGAGCCAAAATTTTGGCGGGAACATACCCAGCCCATCGTATGGTTGCGGGAATGCAAGTGGCTATCGGAATTGCTGGGTTAGCACACCTGTACCATGGTTTCAGCTTAGTGGCGGACACCACTCAGCCAGGGGTACAGCCCGTCACTTTCTCGTCGCATTATTTTATGTCATGGATCGAGCTGCACGTACTTGGCATTTTTGGTGTCCATAAACGACCCGTTTCTACGACAACTACAACTTTCCTCGGATTATGCACTTAGCTGACGCATCCGTTGTAAATCCAACACAGCGGGAGGCTAGGGGCGTGCTCCTTCATCAGCGTATGGTTGGAGATGGCATGACCTTTGTCGATAAGGTTCCAACCATTGGCAAAGAATCCGCTAAAACGGTGCAGCCACTGCGGGACGCTTTTAAAAACGGGGCCTCCATTTTGAATGCTCGGGAGATTCTTTATCTATATTCAATTAGGCCGGGCTTTCTCGTGTTTAGGCAGAACGATTCTGCGTTGTTCATGCGATACAACCCACAACATTTCGCCCAGCAATCAAGTTATAATCAGGGTGTCCCGCTCGAAGCCTTCCTAGTTGAGCCAGCTGCCACAGAAGAAGGTATTCGAAATGCATTGCACCATTTTATGCGGTTGAACACCGGCTCCAATTTCTTTATCAGTGAGCCGAGTTGCGTCCCGCGAATCTTGAACGCATATGTGGCATGGTATCAACATTCGATGGGCGCCATTATTAGGGAAGAAAAGCGATTACTGCTTGATCGCAAGGGCACCGCCCCGGCTGGTAATCCAGCCGTTCCCTTGAAGCGACGGACCATTGTCCGTCCTCCCTTGAGGGAAGCTGCTGCGGCTGTGGTACCATGTGTTATTCCTGAGCTACCCCTACCCCACGCGCCTGTAAAAGCGGTAGCTGTGGCATCTCCCGAGTCCGACGTGGGTGCGGAGATAGGGACTCGTCGCCCCAAATTGCCCGCCAAGCGCAAGCTTGTGTTATCGGCTCCCGGCACTCGCTCACAGAAGAAAAAAAGTCGTTGTTTTCTCTCGACGTCGTACTCGGCCAGGAGCCCCATGCTCCCTATAGTGAAGGTTTGAGTGAGCACGGGACCAATGAAGTTTTATTCATGGCGCCGGATGATATCGATCTGAAGGCTGCTATCGCGGTTTCAGCGCAATTGGCTCGCAGTGAGGCAGCGCTGATCACCATTGCTCAATCAGGTATACTTCAGTTTTATCTTTCCGTGGTCATTTTAATTACTATGCTTTGACTAATGCTTTCTTCTTCAACATGTATCTCCGCCGAAGAAGCTCTTGCAGCTTCCCTCAAGACTTTCGAAGAGGAGGAAAGGCTTCGCGCTTCTTGAAACTCGGTATATTTCGGTTCATTGTGCCTTTGTTCCCTTTTTTCTTCATGGGTAATCTGACCCTTCTTTTTCATCTTATTGCAAGGATCACCTCGACTCAGGTTATCCCGAGTATAGTGCCGATCACGCATGGTGGCGTGGCGACGCTTCCAGGGCCAGCTGTTAAAATCCCAGCTCTCCCAGTATTGCCGAAAGAGGCCTCGCTCAAGCAGCCGATGACGGGCGTCGTAACGGCTCCAGAGGTAGCTCCTGGCTCGGATGATAACGTCACTTTGACGGAGGTCTTGAGGAGGTCTTTTCTTACCGCCAAGGCTGACAAGAAGCGCAGAAAGCATGCAGCGAGGGAACGCGATGCCAGTTTGGTTATGGGTGCAGGCTCAAGCGCTATTCCATCCGTCACTATTCCCTCCGAAGATGCTCCAGCTTCCCTGTCTACCGTTCATAGACAGGTTTTGCGCGCGGCTCGGGAGGCAATCGAAAAGCCGCCCCAAGGTAACATAATACCGAGTCTTTTTATTAGAATTTGATCTTCAAATTCTCATATATCACATCCTGCAGGGCTAAGTCTTGGTGACAAGGCAGCAGGTGAGATGACGGCAACCACCGATCCTGAAGTGGCCACTCTTTCTCAGGAGTCCGGGACTACTCCAATTGCCACTCTTTCCCCTTGCGGTTCCCTGCCATCGCCCGGCATTGCGAGTGTCACGACGGCCCTCGTCGAATCAGTGGACGAAGCCATGGGCGGCGAAACCATCCCTCCGAATGAGGCCGAAGAAGTCGCGACGCTTGGTAATGCTTCCGTCGCAGTTTTGGCTGATGACCAGTCTGGTAGGTCTCAGGTTGCTGCATTCCTTTCATTTTGCAATCCCTTTGGGTCCCTTCTGATGACATTTTGTTTATTTCGAATGTAGGTGTAGCGAGCGCTGAGTTTGTGCCACCTGAAGAAGCATCACCAGTGGCCGCTCTGGCGGCCGCTGTCCCTTCGTCTCCTCTTACATCCTCTCAAATGCTGGAAGGTATGTGTTTGCGATTAATTTAAATCGGGGATAGCATCTTTCGTGTACTGACCATGTATCATCGTAACCTTGCAGGAGTTCTCTTTGATCATCTGTATCAAGTGTTGAACCCGCACTTCTTCTTTCAATCGGAAGTCACTTTGCCTACTGGTGCCGGTGAATATCTTTTCTAACCGACGTCCTTTCTTTTCTTTAACGGGTGACCCTGCCGTTGTTAACTTTAAATTGATTACAGCACTACAAATTGAAGGAGGGGACGAGAGAATCGTCGCGCCACCAGTACTCCCAGCTCTGCCACCTGTCGTAGCCGGTATAGTAGCCTTCATCTCTCTTGCATCTTCTTTATCTCTTAGGCCGATATCTAACTATGATTTGTTTTGCAGCAATCACACCGACTCCAGCTCCCTTTGAGTCTCAGATTCCTATGCCGGCAGGGCCTTTTGCTAAACGCCCTTCTTCTAGGGGTGCTGCGAATAGCTTGCGGATGTTAAGCGAGTTCGTCGAGGACCTTGACGCCGAGGCCTTTGCATCTGCTGCAGATTTTTCCGCTGAAGTTAATCTCATATTAGCGATGCCCGTGAACTTCCATAGCGAGGGCGTCATCGAGTCTTGTGTTAACTACTACATGAAGATCGAGGCCTGTCTGCATAAGATTGAGCAAAGGCGTCCCGTTCCAGAAATGTTGGCTTTGAATTCTCAATGGGCTGCATGGGTTGAGCAGAGCGTTCCCTTCTTCTGCCATTTTGAACAAGAAGCGACCTTGAGACGAAAGGAACGCGGGGAGGCTTCAGGTGAATCCGCCCGGCTGCTCGCCTAGGTTGAAGCAAACGCTGCGCAGTTGAGAGCCGTCTTTGACAATTTGCAACGATGCATTTCGGACGGGCTAGCGCTAAAGAAAAAGCTCGACCTTCTGGAGTGGGTTACGCGGAATCTCGAAGTTGCTCGACGGGAAATCGATGAGAAACTTTCGTCTTGTTTGCAGCAACGGGCTCGAGTCGAAGCGGAGCTGGCTGCAGCGGTTGATCATGAAAAGGAGTCGATAGGAGCGCGCGAGCAGCTGACTGATTTATTGAAAATGCCTCCTTCTCAGTAGCTGCCTTTGGATCAATTAAACATTTGTAATCTTTGAATAACATGTATCCATTTTTTATTCTTTTATATGATTCGTCTTGTACTCAATTGAATTCATGAATAAAAGATGCACATTTTTTTTATCTCCCACTGTTGCTTTCTTCTCTTTGCTGTGTTGTCGCCATGTGATTTTAGCAAGTGTGGCCTGTAGATAGTAGGTAGCTGTCCATCTTGGACTCTGTGCATGGCAGCGATGGCTTAGGAAACAGGTTCAGGTCTGCTGCCTAAGACTTTTCAACTTTCTGAGCCGTGAGGGTCTCATAAAGATTTTTCTCCCTATGAGTCGTGGGGATCTCGTAGGTGTATTTTCTCCTTATGAATCGTAAAGATTCATAAGTGTGTTTTCTCTTGAGAGTCGTAAGGATCTCACAAGAGAATTTTCTTCCTTACAAGTCGAGAGGACTCGTAAGTGATTGATGAGTTGACCTACTCCGGAGTCAAAATATTGCTTCGACGGGGAGGTCGAGGGTTGATTTTGGCCGTTTCCCACGGGGTCAGGATTGACTTTAGCCGTGTTCTACGGGGTCAGGATTGACGTTAGCCGTGTTCTACGGGTCAGGATTGACTTTAGCCGTTTCCCATGGGGTCAGGATTGACTTTAGCCGTGTTCTACGGGGCCAGGATTGACTTTGGCCGTTTCCCATGGAGTCAGGATTGACTTTAGCCGTGTTCTACGGGGTTAGGATTGACTTTGGCCGTTTCCCACGGGGTCAAGATTGACTTTAGCCGTGTTCTACGGGTCAGGATTGACTTTAGCCGTTTCCCATGGGGTCAGAATTGACTTTAGCCGTGTTCTACGGGTCAGGATTGACTTTGGCCGTTTCCCACGGGGTCAAGATTGACTTTAGCCGTGTTCTACGGGGTCAGGATTGACTTTAGCCGTTTCCCACGGGGTCAGGATTGACTTTAGCCGTGTTCTACGGGGTCAGGGGTTGACTTTGGCCATTTCCCACGGGTCAGGATTGACTTTAGTCGTGTTCTACAGGGTCAGGGGTTGACTTTCGGTTGTCTGTGCACCGCTGAGTCCTGGAACTGGGAACTTTGCCGCGGCTCCGCTTTGCTGACGTTGTGTCTACTGTAATGAGACGAATGTCGATGTGGTCTCTAGGTTGTCTGTGAACCATCGAGATTTGGACTAGGGACTTTGCCATGGCTCCGCTTTGCTGACGTTGCGTCTGCTGTAATGAGACGAATGTCGAGGTGGTCTCTAGGTTGTCTGTGAACCATCGAGATTTGGAACTAGCGACTTTGCCATGGCCCCGCTTTGCTAACGTTGCGTCTGCTGTAATGAGACGAATGTCGAGGTGGTCTCTAGGTTGTCTGTGAACCATCGAGATTTGGAATTAGGGACTTTGCCATGGCTCCGAGATTGATTGTCGCGTTTGAATCTTGCTGGAATGAGGAGGAACGCTGTTGTGGGTCTCCAGGCTATAGATGTGGCCGTCGAGACTTGGAACTAGGGACTATGCCGTGGCTCCAAGGTAGTCTCTAGGCTGTCTATGACCCTTCGAGATTTGGAACGAGGGAACTTTGCCATGGCTCCGTTTGTTGACGTCGTATCTGCTTCTGATTGGAACGAGAAGGAACGCCGTTGTTGATCTCTAGGTTGTAGATGTTGCCATCGAGACTTGGCTCTCTTTCTGATGGAGCCTGGTGGGATGATATGATTCTCTCTTTGTTAGTGCCCCTGGATTGTATACAAGGATCGATGTGATCTCACCTGTAGGGCAAAAGTTTTATGTTATATATATATTTTTTTTCTGCGATGCTCTATCATTTCAGCTTTTTGTATCGCGAAAGTCGCGATTGCCTAATCATTTCGGCTATTTTTCGCGGTGCCCAATCAGTTCGCCCATTTTTCTTTTTTACTCGCTGCTTTTTATTGCGAGTTGCCCAACCATTTCGGCTATTTTATATGCATATATTTTACTTGCTGATTTTGTTGCAAATTGCCCCATCATTTCGGCTATTTCATATGCATTTTTGGCTCGCTGATTTTTATCGCGAGTGTGGAACTCGGAATCTGGTGCCAGTCTTAGTATCAGCATCGCTGTGACTGGAATATTGCCAGGAGCGAATCATCATTTGCCGTGAAAAGACTTAGAACTTGATTTCGATTCAGGCATCAGCATCGCTACAACTGAGATATTGCCAGGAGCGAATCATCATTTGTCTTTGTCCATTTGAACAAAGGTGGCTTAGCAAACAGGGTTAAGATCCAGTCGACTAAGCCTTTTGACTTCATGAGCCGTAAGGGTCTCATAAAGGTGTTTCTCCCTACGAGTCGTGAGGATCTCGTAGGTGTCTTTTCTCCTCAGGAATCGTGAGGATTCCTAAGTGCATGTTCTCTTGTAAGTCGTAAGGATCTTGTAAGAGTGTTTTCTTCTTGTAAATCGAGAGGACCTACAAGTGTTTGTTCATCAAATGGGGGCATTCCTCATCGTTGGGGGGATTCGGCAAGGAAATGATTATTTGTGCCCGTGGATTGTATACAAGGGTCGGTATTGAACCGCTTGTTAGGCAAAATGGGAAAGGTGATGGCTTAAGAACAGGTTCAAATCCCTGTAGCTTAAGACTTTTGAATCTTATAAGTCGTGAGGGTCTCATAAGAGGCTTCTCCTTACGAGTCGTGAGGATCTCTTAAGTATAATTTCTCCTTAGGAATCGTGAGGATCCATAAGTGTGTTGCTCCCTTGTGAGTCGTAAGGATCTCACGCAGGTATTTTCTCCTTACAAGGTCGAGAGGACTTTGCAAGTGTCTTTTAACGAGATTGTGCCCTTTCGGGTTTTCACAAACTCGTCGGTAGCCCTGCTGTTTTTATTCACGGAGCCCTTTCGAGTTTTCATCCGTGCCCATTTTGCTTATGGACGTACTCTTTTTTATTTTTTTATTTTTAAATTTTTTTTAACGCGTCAGCCCAAGGATGCCGCGGGTTTGCAGTAGTTTAAAGACGTTTCGGTCAGTAGTTAGTTTTAGGACATTTTGGTCCGTTGCTAGTTTAGAGACATTTCGGTCCGTCGCACGTTTTCGAGGCGAGATTTCGTCGGATACTACTTATAGAGTTCAGGCTTGGAAAGATAGTGAGCGGACATAGGCGTCGTCATTTATCGTTGACCTAGGCCGTGACTCGTCAGGCGTAGTATTTTTTCAAGAACCGGCCGTTTATTGGCCTGAAGGGTCTTTCGCTATGCATATCTATGAGCAAATAAGCCCCACCTTGGTAGACTTTGTCTATGATGTACGGGCCCTCATAGTTCAGCTCGAATTTCCCCCGTTTGGCACGATTGGGGATCATAGCTCGTTTGACCACTAGCATGAGTTCTCCTTGGCGGAATGTTCTCGGCCTAGTCAATCTCTCGTATGAGCGCGTCATCTTTGCTTTGTAAGCTTCCAAGTTTTTTTGTGCCATGAGACGGGTTTCATCGAGGGCATCGAGCTCCTCAAGCCGGAGATGAGCATTCTCTTCGTCTGTCAGCTCATAATGAACCGCCACTCGCAGGGAGGGTAGCTCTATCTCCAAGGGGAGTACTGGTTCAGTGCCGAATATCAATGCATACGGTGTTGTATTCGTGGCCATTTTGAACGTGGTTCGGTAAGCCCAGAGTGCTTCATGCAATCTCTCGTGCCAGTCCTTTTTGTTTCGAGACACCGTTTTCTTCATGATCTTCGTTAAGGTCTTGTTGAAAGCCTCTGCTAGACCATTAACTCGGGGATTATAGACCGAAGAGTATCTCAGTCTATATTATGCTGCTGTGCGAAGCGGCTGATTTTGTGACTTCTGTAGGCTGGCCCGTTATCGGAGATAATCCGTCGCGGAGTGTCGAATCGATAAATGACATGTGTCTTGAAGAAATGGAGGATGTTCTCCGTCTTCACTTCCCTTAGTGGTACTGCTTCTGCCCACTGAGAGAAATAATCGGTTGTCGCCAATATGAACCGATGTCCTCTCGATGACGCTGGTTCGATGGACCTGATTATGTCAGTTCCCCACATTTCGAACGGCCAGCTAGCCACTGTTGGGTGTAGCGGATTCGGATGCTGGTGGATGAAGTCCCCGTGAATTTGGCACGAGTGGCACTGCTTCGCGTATTCGAGACAGTCCTGAATCATCGTGGGCCAATAGCAGCCCATCCTTTTGATTTTCAGCTTCATCTTTGGACATGCCTGATGAGAACTGCAGAGTCCATCATGAGTTTCTTGGATGACTCTCTTTATTTCTTTCGGCCCCAGGCATCTTAGCCACAGAGAGTCAAACGACCTCTTATACAGCGTATCATTGACGAAGGCAAAAGACAGAGCTCTTTTCATGAGCTGATGTCTTGAGGAAGCATCTTCAGGTGTCCGACGGGATTTGAAGTAGTTTATAAAGACTTCTCTCCAATCCTTAGCTTTTTCCTGGTCTTTTATTTGTAGGGTCGTCTTCTTGGTCGCTCCCTTTTCTTCGGACGAATCTGGAGATATTTCTGCCGGTGCAAGAACCCGACGTCTTTGCACAACGATCCTCACGTCATCGAGGTTTTCGTCAGCCAATTCTTTAGCGAGTTTGGTTAAAGCATCCGCTTTGCTATTTTCTGCACGCGGTATGCTTTCCAAGGCGTAGGAGGGAATTTGAGTCAGCAATTGTTGCACTCTCTCACCGTACCTTACCAACTCTGATTTGCACGTTTGATAGTCGCCATTTACTTGACTAACGACTAGCTGGGAGTCTCCGTATATGAGGAGGTTTTCGATTCCCATGTCGACAGCAATCTCAAGACCTACTATCAAAGCTTCATATTCAGCTTCATTGTTTGTCCTTGGCTCTGTCAAGGAAAAGGCAAAGCGCATTATCCCTCCTTGTGGAGTCACGAAGATGAGGCCTACCCCAGATTTGATTATGGGGGTGCTGTGCTCTCGCTTCTTCATGGAAGATGCTCCGTCGAAGTAGAGTTCCCATCGGGTGTCACTCTCTCCTTTCTCCCCATTGATCGTGTCAAACGCATGCTCGTCTGGCAATTAGCAATTTAGGGGTGAATCGGCAGGTATAGGATGCTCAGCGAGGAAGTCGGCGATGGCCTGGCCTTTCACTACCTTGAGCGGTCGATATGCTATCGAGAACTCCATCAAGAGGAGGGCCCATTTAGCGAGCCGTCCTGTTAGTATGGCTCTTGACATCAAATATTTGAGAGGATCCACTTTTGATATGAGGTGGACCTCATGCGCCAAAGCATAATGCCGGAGCTTCGTTATCGCGAAAATTAACGCCAGGCAGTGTTTTTCGATGGGGGAATAGTTGTTTTCTGCCCCCAGGAGAACTCGACTCAAATAATAGAGGGCTCTTTCCTTCCCTTGGTCATTCTCCTGTGCCCATTGCGCGCCTAAAGAACCTTCAAGGGCTGTTGTGTACAGGATGAGAGGCTTTCCCTTGACCGGAGCAGTCAGTACTGGCGGATTCTGCAGGTATTGCTTGATTTCGTCCAGTGCGCTTTGACATTTGCGATCCCAAACGAACATGGTCCCCTTCTTCATTAAATAGCTGTAGGGGCGACATTTGCCTAAGAGATTGGCTATGAATCGTCGGATATATGCTAGCTTTCCTTGGAGAGACCGCAGTTGCTTGAGAGTTCTTGGCGATGGTATTTCCATAATTGCCTTGATCTTCGATGGATCTATTTCGATGCCTCGATGTCGTATGATGAACCCTAGAAATTTGCCTGAGGAAACTCCGAACGCGCATTTGAGAGGGTTCATCTTCAAGTTGTATTTCCGAAGACGTTGGAATACGACCTTCAGATGCTCCCAATGATCCTCGTGTGATTTGCTTTTTACCATGAGGTCGTCAATGTAGCATTCGACGATTTCATGTATGAGATCATCAAAAATCTTTGCTATGGCCCTCTGATAGGTGGCGCCGGCGTTCTTCAGACCGAAAGGCATTACTTTGTAGCAAAATGTGCCCAGCGGAGTCCGGAAAGCGGTATGCTTCTGGTTTTTGGGATGCATTTTTATTTGATTGTATCCCGATGAGCCGTCCATGAAGAAGAAAACTTTGTGAGTGGACGTGTTGTCTATCATCAGCTCATTAACCAGTACAGGAAAATTATCCTTGGGGCAAGCTTTGTTAAGGTCTCGAAAGTCCACGCAGATGCGCATTGTCTCATTTTTCTTCATCACTAGGATGATGTTGGCAATCCAGTTAGGGTACTGAATTTCTTGGATGAAGTCGGAGTCGATCAGTTTCTTAACTTCGGCGTTGATGCTCATTTCAAGTTCGAGACACATTCTTCTTGGTGCTTGCTTGACTGGCTTGACGTCCGAGGATATCGCCAATTTATACACAGCTATCTCTGGATCTAGCCTCGGCATCTCGGAGTAGTTCCATGCAAAGCAGTCTTTATACTGCATAATCATGTCTCTTACCGTAGCTACCTGTTCTTCGGACAGTAGCTCACTGACGAATGTAGGCCTCGGGTCGTTTGCCGTCCCCAAGTCGATTTTCTTTAGGTTGTCCGCAGTAGTGTGTATTCCATCTTCCAGCTTTTTTAGCGCCGGTGGAAACTCTAAGATCAACTCATCTTCATCCTCATTTGCGAAGCACCAGGAGAGGTCATCCACATTATCGTGCTTTCCTTCTTCCAACAACGTTATCACGTGAAAAGTGCGAGATCGCTTCCAAGACCGATGTTGATTCGGTTCTACTCTCGTCACATACGTTGCTTTTGGAACATACTTCTGTGGTGGGGTTACCCTCCAACTGCTGGATAGAGTGAACCTGCCAAGTTGATATTGGTCTTCGACCCAGTTTTTGAATGTGAAGCAATTTTCGAGAGGATGTCCTATCCCTCGGTGATGGGAGCAATAATCTGGGTGATGAACCTCGTTTTCTTGATCGGGGTGTTTGGACTCCAGGAACGTAATCATTTGATGTTTTATGACAAGACCGAATATCTTTCTTGTCTTATCTTGGGGAAAAGAATATGCTCGACCTATCTTCTTTATAAGAGACGGATCCCGGCTGCCCAATTCTCGATCGCGTAGCTTCTTGGACCTGCTTTGCTGTTGTCGAACGTTTTTTTCGTTCTTCAGTTTGTTTTTACCTCCGTGTCGAGTCTTCCGTATAACGGGCTGGCGACGAAAGGCATTGTCATTCTCCGTAGTCTGCTGAAGGAGGCGCTGCGTCCTGGCTTTCTCGTAGATGGCCATTTCACGGCTATGGTCATCCCGGACCTTTTGACCCGTTTCCCTTATTAGCTTTTCCATCTGTTCTTCGAACGACGGACTTGGCACTTTCATGGCGGGACCTCGTTTTGGTTCAGGATTAGCGTCTTCTAACAGAGCATCTCCTTCTTCATCAAAGTCATGTATGACGTAGCAGCCATAGAATCGCTCCCGTCTCTTAGGTTGAACATATCCAAGCCCGATTGTTTCCATTCTCCCATTGGGCAACTTTCGCTGAGTTCCAGGGACGTTCTAGATCCTGTTGTAGAACTGAGCTTGTCGACCAGTTTGTTTGAAGGGTACCCCCTGGCGCCTCAACAGCCTTTTTAATCCTTCCGTGTAGTATCTGGGCAGACGGATGGGCTGGAGCCTGTCAAGCGTAGAATCGGCACCATGCCAGATTTCTTTCTCTACTTTATTCTCCATGGATCGATAAAAGAGGATCGCCTTTTCATCTTTCCGCCTGGGAGGGACGTAGAACGTCTGCAGCTCTTGTACACTATAGGTTTCGAGTGTGTCGAGTTCTTTGTAATGCTTTCTCGGGACCACGGCGATTTGCAAACTCTGATCATCTCTGGTGAAGGCCTGCATCGATGGGCGGACCGAGAACACTGCGTTGACCTTGTCTTCAGAGTCACTGCCAAAGACCAGAATAGGGGTAGACGGTCCCGGCTTGTTGCATTGGGGAAGTCCTGAATAGACTATCTCTTCTTCCTCCTCGGTATCGCTCCCGAAAACCGGAATAGTGGTGATAGCTTTTTGCTTATTCTCTGGTTTATGGCATCTTTCCGTGTTTTCAAAGTCTGGTAAGAAGTATTTTGCATCTTTGTACTTTCGGACTTCATTCACGGAGAATGGGTTCAGCTCCTCTGTTACGGTATACTCAAGACCATCCTTGAAATACTTCATACACTGATGTTGTGTAGAAGGGATGATGTTGTACTCGTGTAACCAAGGCCTGCCGAGCAAAGCGTTGTAGCAAGTCTTGGCGTCAATGACGTGAAACTTGATGTCAGTAACGAGCACCCCGAAGCGTAACGTCAGAATTACAGACCCGAGCGTCCGTGATGACTGGGAGTCGAATCCGAAGATAGTGATTTTATCCTGAGCGAGGTGCTGGATGCTCATGCAGATTTCTTTTAACACCCTCACATTTAGGAGGTTGACAGAAGACCCGTTGTCAATTAGGATCTTTCCTATCTTGATGTCATGGCAATAACCGGAGACATAGAGGGGAAGATTGTGCTCGCATGTTCCAAGGAGGAGATCTTCGTCGCCGAAAGTGACGTCAGCAGTGTGCACTTCTTGCAGCTCGTCCTTCATCTTTTCTTCGGCAAGGAAAGTTTGGAACTGCTCGGGCTCTTGTAGTGCCTTAATCAAAGAATCTCTAGCCTCTTTAGATAGCAGAAGAGTATCGAGAATGCTTAGCTGCGAGGGTATCTTTCTCAGGTGTGCCAGAACGTTGTAATCCACCTTGTTTTTCTTTGGCGGGTCCTTCGCTGTCAGCTCTTTGACGGCTTGATCATCGAGGGCGATATCTTCAGGGACTTTTTCCTTCCCTTTATATTTTTTACTCGACCCCTTGTTTGTGGGTCCGAGATTCTTTTCGGATAGCGTGCAATTACGCAGGTGAATGTTCTCGCAGGTCTTCGTCTCTTCTGCTTCAGAGATGGATTCCTTGAAGAGAGGGCCGAGGGCTATTTCTTCATCGGAATCGCTCCCGAAGGTGAGAACTTGCGATCCCTTGGTGTCAACCATGTGACAGTTGCCGGCAGTTCTTCTGCGTTCATCTGTCGGATTCCTCTGCCGTCGGCGAGCTTCACGCTTCATCCTCTTGAAGTGTTGCCTGTGAGCGACATACCCTTGCCACCATTTTTTAAAGGCTATGCATTCTTCAGTAGGGTGTGCAATCCTTTGATGGTATAAACAGTAGCTAGGATGTGCATCCGCTTCATCAGGGTGTATCCTGCCGGGAGTGTTCCCTTTGGAGGGTGGCAGCTTCATTCCCATTGACAGGGCTTTAGCGAATCGTTTCCTCGTCTTAAGCTTACTTTTGTCTGCGGTGGATGTGCTTTGATCTGGGGGGAGTGTTTTTACCCTTTTGTCCAGTCGTCGGCGTTTGGCTTTTTCGAATATAGCCATTTCGCGCTCTTGATTGGCTTTGCTTTTCTGACGGGCTTCGTTCAGGAATACGTCAATCGTCTCGTTTGACGGTCCTAGGAGTTCCGGTTCAGGATTTGCCTCCAGTTTCTCCGTATCAGGAGCTTCTTCACCATTCATTGACGAGTGAGAGATTACGTGGCAGCTCGCCACATAATCCTCAGGTTCATTTGACGAGTCTTCTTCCTCGTCTTTGTCGCCATCTCCGTCTTCAAGGATGTAGTTGAGAAATTCTTGGAGTGTGACCGGGGTTTGTGCCTTCTGGTTATATTCTTCCAGCGCGTCTATATGTTTTTGCAGGTCCGTGCGCTTGTCATCAGGCTTTACGGACTTTTTGGTCTTCTTCTTCTTCTTTGAAGACTTTGACGGCTGGGCCTGAGCATTTTGATTATTGCTACCAATTCTTGGCGTCGGGCGAGACTTCAGCATTCTCTCAATAACTTCGGGCTCCAGCGGACTCTTCCACCTAATCGCCGGACATGCTTGGAGATCTTTCAGCATTCTTTTCGTTTTGGCTGAAATAGCGACCTCCCATGGAGCTTCTTCCACAAACGAGCATGATGCCCCCAGCGTGTCCGCCTTTTTAAGAGCATGCGGCTGGAGCGGGCTTACTTTCCAATTTTCGGATAGCGCGAATTTGCCTTGCTGGTACCGGTCCTCAATCTAACTTTTGAAGACGAAGCAATCTTTGATTGGATGGCCTACCACTTAGTGATAGGGGCAATAATTGGGATTGTTGGCATCACCGGGCTGTAATGGGTGTTTCCCCAATCAGAGCAAGGCTCTGTTTGAATTTCAGAAAAATTCAAATTTTGAAGCAACGCTTCAAATCCCGTGCGCTGCGCGCAACGCGCCACGTGTCAGAAGTTGATACGACCGCGTAACGCCCAAGGCGGTGCGTCCAATCAGAGCAGGGCTCTTTTAAAAACTAAAAGTAAAAGAAACAACGTTCAGTTGCGCAAGCGCTGCGCTGCGTGACACGTGTCTGCGCAGTTGCGCAAGCACAACTGCGCAAACACAGTTGCGCAAACGCTGCGCCGCGCGACACGTGTCTGCGCAGCTGCGCAAGCGCTGCGCCGCGCGACACGTGTCACGCGCTAAGGGAATTGCGCAAAACAGAATAAATCTTTTCTGTTCTTGTTAAAACAAGAAGATTTTCTTCTGTAAAACAGAGACCTTTGGATCAAAGATCCAACGGTGGGGAAAACTCCCCAAATCACTCAGAGAAAGATTTTTTTTTAACAAATTTAACTAATTTATGGGCACTATAAAAGGGACCCCAGACCTCAATTCAAAGAGAGGAACATTTTCTGAGAAAAAAAAAAGAGAACTCTGAGGAATTCCTCAAGAACAAAAAAAAAGGTAAAAACCTTCAGAAAAAGAGAAAATTCTTTTAAAAACAGATCATTGATCTAAGAACAAGATCAACGATCTTCAAGAAGAAAGAAAACTAACTAATAATAGTGCTTTGCACTTGCTTATGAACCATTGGTTCCTTGAAAACAAGAAAAACTTGTTTTTCTTTGATTTAAAATCGATCAAAAGATAAAACAGTGCTCTGCACTTACATGAACAGCGCTGTGGCGCTCCTGTGTTGGCGCAGGCCACCAGGAAGCGCCACGTGTCAGCAGCGCAACAGCGCAGCGCACTGCGCTGCTGCGCTTGCGCTCACTAGAACGTGACACGTGTCACCACCATATGAGTTTGCGCTCATTACTTAGCGCAAAGCGCCTGACAAGCCACGTGGAGCACTGTCAGAGTATTTAATGCTCTGCATTATTAAAGAAAAGGGACAGAGCCCAATTAAAAGGCCTAACAGGCCTAACAAAAAAATGCTATGCATTTTAAAAAGGGGGGGCAAAGCCCAAACAAAAAAATAGATGCTCTGCATCATTTATAAAAGGGCAGAGCCCAACCAAAACAAGAATAATGCAGTGCATTACTAAAAAGGGGTAAAGCCCTAGCACAGGCCAAAGATAAAAAATGTTGAAACTGGACTTAGCCCAATTTTGGCCATAAGTCCTTAAATTAAATTGACTGAGCAAGATTGCTCTCTTAAATCAATTTACTACCGGTTCGAGGGTACATCTCCGAACTCCTCTGACACCTATCGTCGTAATCCTTCAACGACGTCAGAGAGGTGACGGGTCCCGACGACCACACATCAATATTGGACCGAAACGTCCTTAAACTAATATCGGACCGAAACGTCCCTAAACTAATATCGGACCGAAACGTCCCTAAACTAATATCGGACCGAAACGTCTTTAAACTACCTATGGACCACTATGTCCCTAAACTGGAACAATAGAGCCTCCAAATGCTCTTTTGCCGGATCTAAACGATCCCGTTTAAGTTGATCTTAGCCCCCAAACACGGCTAAGGTATCCTTAAACATTCAAACGGACTATAAAACTCCAAATCAACCTTAGTTCCAGGGTACATCTCTGAACTCCTCTGACATCTGCCGCTGTAATTCTTCAACGACGTTAGAGAGGTGACGAGTCCCGATGGCCAGATATTAAATCGATCATCACGTCAAATTGATCTTAGTCCAAAACAGGACTTACGTATCCTTGACGAACGTTTAAGTTGATCTTAGCCGCAACGCACCTAATGCATCCTTAAACTAAAAACACCAAACCCAAATCTAAGTAAATACGGATTTGGACTAATCCTCGTCCTACGGGCGACGGCATTACTCAGTCTCCGTATACAATTCACGGGCAACCACAAATAAAACAAACACACACGACACGAAGTGAAATTCTGGAGAAGGAGAAAGTTGTTACCGCGATACGGTAGCGTAATTAACTGCAGGGGTTTGCGCCTGCAGGGAAGAGCGTCCCCACAATCAAAAATCCCTCACCCTGAGGGGGAATCTGACGAAGTCTGCTATATCGGCCGCATCCGTCTAAACTGTAGGGTTCCTAGACACCCTAATGAGGTCTCACAAGGCATCAACCATGCCAATTTCAAATTTAAACGGTGCCGAGAAACCCTAGAACGGATCGTTGGCTAGATTTCTAGGCGAAAATGTAAACTAGTTAACAACTTAACTAAAAGGAAACGGAAATACAACCTTTGTAGATCTGGTGCTCCACCTCCATAGCTCCACAATGAAGTCTCCTCGCTGTCCAAGTCGAACCCCGGGCTCTAGTGTCGGCTTCATCGGAGAATGGACGGGCTAGGTCATCGACGACGTGCCGAAGATGATCTACGTCGAAGCATCGCTAGATCAAGCTCCACCTTCACCAAGCCATGAAAACTTGTGAAGGAAACACACTCTACTACTTGGCAAGAGATAGAGGATGAAGAAATAGGAAGTGGGTAGACTTTAGAATTGGATTTCTCACTCATTTCCATCAATCACCATTGATGGAGCTTGCTTTCTTCAAGTGAAGAAAGGAAGAAGAAGAAGAATTATGTATTGATAAGTTAATTAAAAAGAATAGAAAAAACAATCCTTATCATAATTCTAACTATGGTTATGTGTAGAGAATTAACCAAGGTTTAAAGGAATGGTTAGGGTTAAGGATGAGATAAGAATGGTGGACAAAGTCAAAGCTTCATGAAGCTTCAACTAAACAACAAATAAAGTCACCATTCTTTTCTCTTTTCCATTTATTTTCCAAAATGAAATGGATAAATAAATAAGTGAATAAAACAAAACCCTAACCATAATCATGTAACCATGGTTTGATCTTTACACAAAAACCCTAGCATAACATGTATCATAAAACATGATACAATCAAGTGCACAAAAGTATATCACATATACAATGTGTACAATCCGAGTGAGAAAATCCATTTAAAGTGAACCAATACTAGTTAACGCAAAGTAATATATCAAATATATAATTATGCATTAAATCATTAAATCAACACTTGATTTAACGATCCGGTCATATCGCATATAACCGACTAGTATCCAATGTATCGGCTTATCGAATCAACCCTCGATTCGATAACTAGGTTATATCGCATATAACCATACGACACATTCATCGCGAGAATGAAATACGATATCACATACACGCATTATTCTCGGTCCCGCACATATCTCATATGCGCTCCTATTTCGTTTCGCTTGAGCCAGGAAACCTCTGTGTAGGACTCTAAAGACTCGTCAATACGCCGGCAGCAGATGATGATCATATCAAACACCCACAAGCTGCAAGCGGTCTGCTAAACGTAACGGCCACCCGGGTATTGAGCGATCTGAAGATCGACGAGCAAGCCCGCTCACACTCCAGTGAATCCAACCAGTAACACTACCGTACAGTCCGGTCTGATCGTCTGATATGTCGCATATCTCGCCTAGGGGTGGTAGACGTCAGACCCCAATAGCTCGATAAGTCGTGTCGATATGAGGTCTATAACAATTCGAGAAACTACTGGTAACACTTACCAGTAAATCTCAGCAACCCTGGCCAGGGATTTCCGGTTATAACCAATCGAACACAGCGCAACATCAACTCCCTATATCGGGAGAGACGAATCCCCTCCTATCGCTCATTGCCTCCATGTGACTCGGGACTGTACCCAAAAACCACCGTTTTGCACGCCCTCTTGGACGTGGTAAGGTGGAAATCAAAGCACAGTGGGAACCACACAAGACTCTATGACGATCTCGGGTCAACAGACTACTCTGTACCAGTGTCACCAGAGAACTGCCATCTGACGTGAGGTATAATACCATCTGGGAGTTCTCGGCGAGTCCGTCCAGTGTACCCAGTCTCTACTGAGCACCCGTATATCATCTCTGATGTCAAACACCAATGGATATGGGATCATCCATCGCCCATCTGTATGGGTCGAGAAGGTACACGCTAGTCTACTCTGGTATATCGATGCCCCGTCTCGATATACCCACGACTAGGGACTGTGAAGGATGTACTTATGGACTACCATGTCCCCACTAGTATGATCCGCATCATAGTCCAGGTAGTCAAGTACACATCCTAAGGGCTTTACCAACATGTAACAGAGAGACAATCAGTATACACGTTAAGGTAAAGAGCAACCAGATAGTATACTATCATGTTGAGCAAGAAAGTCCTCCCTATATATGTCCCAGCATCCACTACAATATACATCCTATGTACAGTAATGGCCTCTAGGGCATACATATAACTAACAATCTCCCACTTGCACTAGGGCCATCTGTAGCAGTGGTTGCAGTATCTCATACTCAACCATCCCATAAAAGTCTGTCTCTGGGAAAAGGCCTTTCGTGAGTGGATCCGCTGTGTTTGTCCTCTGAGTCTACTCTCCTAACCTCGATCCCTTGGAGATCAACCATCTCCAAGATCAAGTGATACTGCCTTAGAATATGTCTGGATCACTGATGGGACCTGCGTTCCTTGGCATAAGCCACAACTCCATTGTCACACAATGGGAGGAACATAGTTCATCTCATGAACCAATATACACCCAAACAGCCTCTTTGGTAGCATCTAAAGTAGCGATGTATCTTGCCTTTATCGTCTAGTATGTCACGGTATTTAGCTTGGAACTCTTCCAACATACCGTCCCTTTACTGAGGGTAAAGACAATGCCTGCGACTGACATTCAGTCGTCTTTATCACCCTGGAACCCTTCCAGTGATTCTCCCCAGGATCGATTGATACCATCTCACTACAACTAGTGAGAATCCTAACATCCAATTAGATCTATCTCATAGATCCAAACCCAGGATTTTGGAGGTATCACTTTGATCCTTTATGGAGAATCATTGTGATAAACGGAGATTGACCGAGCGTAGCATAAGAAACTCCTTTCTTATCAAGAGTATGTCATCCACGTACTCTACGAGGATCACCACCATACTCCCTACTACCTTTTTGTTTATACAAGGTTCATCTACCATTTTGATGATGTCAAACTCTTTGACTAATCCATCAAAACAGATGTTCCAACTCCGCGATGCCTGCTTTAATCCTATAAAGCATCTTGCACACGTTTCCGCTGCTCCCACTGTCTACGAAGCCCTCTAGCTGTGTACTTATAGACGCACTCTTCTTAAAACATCATTTAGAAAAGCAGTCATGACATCCAACCACCAGATATCGTAGTCATGGTATGTAGCCGTGACAAGTAGGATCTGGATGGACTTAAGCATAGCTACTTGAAAAGGTTTCATCATTATCCATACCTGGTCAATGATGCAAACTTTTAACAAGTCTAGCTTTGAAAGTCTCAACTTTTCCATCTACACCAAGTAATCTTCTCAAGATATACTTGCTCCTGATGGGGATTTAACCCTTCAGATATAGCAACTAAAGTCCATACTTTGTTGGTGTATAAGGATTCCATCTCAGATCGATAAACATCCAGCCATTCTTACAGAGTCTTACTCTCGATGGCCAGCTCGGAGCTAGTTGGGTCATCATCTCATGATGCAATCCTCACTCCCACTGTCATAGAGAAACCGAAGTATCTCTCAGGTGGGTGAGGAACCCTACTAGATCGGCGGAGAGGCTGAGATTCGTTGGTAACTATTGAATCCTTCGGTTCTACCAAATCATCAGCTGCAGTTTGTATAGTTGGAACCTTTCCAGTTCTACATAACTTACATTGCCTCGAGCTTGTCCGGATTTTGCTTTCAGACATAGGCCGGACAACCCCAAATCTTAACTAACTTAAGAGATGGGCTCTTCCCTTATCATATCAAATATGAAGTGGTAGGCAACTGATTTGATTTGAACCCTATTCAATAGGTATGCAGCTTCTCAAGCGCATAACTCCCAAAAGGAAATAGGTAACTCAGTAGTACTCATCATAGAGCACACCATATCATATAGGTGTGATTGCTCCGTCCCGATATACCATCGTGCTATGGTGTATCCGGAGGAGTAATGCCGAGAGAGAATCTCATTCTCCTTTAGAATAGTCCAGGAATTCCGTGCTCAAGTATTCTCCTCCTTGATCTCATCAAAGGACATAATACTTATACCCGTATTGGTTCTCTACTTCTAACTTATATTCTGTGAATATCTCAAAAGGTTCGGACTCATGTTTCAACAGGAACATATGACTGAATCTTGAGAGATTATCAGAGAATATAATGAAGTATAAAGAACCGGTCTTGGCATGTGTAGACAGGGGACCTACATACATCAACATGTATCATCCCAAGAGTTCATTAACTCTTTCTCTGTTTCCAGTAAACAGAGCTAGTGTCATTATATCTTTGTGACATGACTGGCAAGTTTCACAAGATGTAAATTCAAACTAGTTTAAATATGCATCTAAATGTAACTTCAGCTAGTCGGGTCGCATTGATATGACCTAGTCTACAATACCTCAAGAAGGATTCGTTCATTTCTGAACTCTTCCTCTTGTGTGTGATCCGTATACTGAGAACTGTAGTTTGATTTAGAACATCAATGCTTTTAGATAACGTGCCTAAACCGATCAACTTTTGATATAGGAAATGTTCAAAACATTATCCAACAATACAAAATTTTATCATTTCTTTACTAATAAAGAGACTGATATGATTTTGTATATCAGGTTCGGTATCTAATAACATTCGTTCAGAATCAATGTATTGGTAATTCAGGGTGACAGTGACCAACAGACTTGGCCACAACACTTGCCCCGTTTTCTGCCTTATGAAACTTATCACCCGTTCTCAGTTCTCTACCTTTCTGTAGCCCTATGTAACAGATTACATATCTGGGATCCTGATCTGGTATCACATACCCAGGACGTAGAGGATACAGAGAAACAGTTCTTTATAACGAACACACCCGAAGATGATGCATCAGCATGCACTCTCTTCGTTTGGGCGGCACGGGAAATCTGGTATTTCCCAATTTCCTGCTCTGTCTTATAACAATTATAAGTTGGAGCGGGACCAACGTTCCCCAGCTCAGTATAACAAGCGGGTTCGGTCAATAATCCGTATTATTATCTTGATTAAGGCGTGATATGGTCGCTACCTGGAGATAGAGAGAAGAAAACACTCAGCGTGCGCTCTTGCAAGAATAGATTGGTTATTATTTTATCTAATCAGGATGGCTCCCACTGCTTTTTATCAAATCTTCCTTCAAACCCTAAAAGGAAAGACTAGCTGGGATTAATTACACACTACAAGTTCGCCAATCTTTCAGCCAGGCCAGTGTCGGTACTTTGAGGGAGGTCCCCCGTGCTTTCGCACGAACCTAATTAATGTAAACCTCGTTTTCCCAGAGGCGTAACCCCGTTGACACCTTTCTAGACACCTACTTGATCGGCTAATTGTAATGTATAAAACTCTCCCAGGAGTAACTCTTACTCACAGCGGGTATCGGGATCCAACTATCTCATAGAAGGTATGCAATCTCATTGCAAATTTCAACACTTGAAATTCCCGATAATATTTTGTCCCTAGCTCGCTATGACCTTGACGCATGCCAAACAACCCATAGTCTGCTAGTCAAGTTCAACCCGTACATTTCTTGATTGAATTAAACCCACCCGCACGACCCTTGACGCATGCCAAACAACGCCGTACGAATACCCTAATCCAATCGCATCATATGCTAGCAGATAAGCACTAGTTAGCTACCGTACACTACGCCTTGACGCATGCCAAACAACCGCAGCACGAATACTAACTAGTACTTATCTGAAATGACGGAGGGCTACGACAGGTTTTTCTGAAAACCTATTGCGTAATGAACTTGATATCGTTGTAGAATCAAATGATTTTGAAATGGAGTGTTTTTGAGGCTTTTCTAGTTTTGCTAAAGGAGTCACTCCCGGTGAAGGGATCGTCGGTCCTTTCCTCGTCGAATGAGGTGCGGGATATATCACATATATCACTGTGCAAAGCAAAAACACTTAAAAGCAATCAAAAGACAAACCGAGTGTGTAGCATCTGCCAGTTATTGCTAAAGGAGTCACTCCCGGTGAAGGGATCTCGGTCCTTTCCTTATCGAATAAGGTGCAGGATATTTCACATATACCTCTGTGCAAAGCAAGAACTGTAGCTACCAGTTTTATTTTGAAATTCGATTCTACAACATCTTAGGTTTCTTTTACTTTCATTAATCACATTAATGAAGTCCCATCAATTATGTACCTAAACATCACAGATAAATACGACGTACACTTATGCCATCCGCATTCGCCTCGATGTCCCCTCTTGCACCGTTAGGTTAGGTAACTAACGGCAGAGCGGGGCAGGGCTAGCGCGGGTGTAAAACATAAGTAACGCCTATATAATATATCATATATACTATATACTGTATCTATCACAGAACATCACATGATCACATCACAGATATCGCAGCAGAAGAATCATATGAAATATTGGATATACTAGGACGTCCGTGTTTTCAATACGAGCCAGTATAAAACACGGATTCCACGGTCGTGATGAATAGCCAAACCCACACCCCTAGACCCCTACGAGAGCGGCAAGCAACCCTACCAATTCTAGAGTTAGGAGACCCGGACTCGACTCCTCGAGTTGGTCTCCCACTGGACTCCAGAACCCGGTTACTTGTGCTCCCCTCCTTGGGTCTATCCTAGTGCGGAAAAGTAAATAATATACAAACGGTGACAACTTCCGCAACCTGGAAGCGCCCCAATAAAAGAATATTACATACAAGTTTTTACATGAATGAAAATGAAGAACACTCATCTCACATAAAAACCCCCGGCTATTCAAACACGACGATCCAATATAACATATCCAGCAACATATAACATCACATGTCATCAACGTAAGTAAATATGCGCATCCCAATTGTCGTTGACATATAGCAACGAAACCGGCGATATCACATATTACACTTACGGTCACAGAAAAGAAAGTGTAAAACTACAACAGTTGGAATCCGCAACCATCTCAGACATCGCATGCCTGACCAAATGAATTTCTTAGACATCGCATGCCTAACAATTATAAACCCCGCATTTTAGTCTCAAAATCGAAAACTCTTTTCAATATCAAGTCGGGCAATTCAACAAGATTCCCGACATCCTGATCGAATGCTCGTCGCAAACTTCAGTAGACGGCTGCACCCCCAATGCCGTCGATGAAGTGCACCAAGACGGAACACCGCTGCCGCGAGCACCCGAACGGATGCTTTCGGCGACGGGGTTCTCCTACAGTCACTTGGTCGGGGCTATGGAGCGAGGCTGTCTATTAAGTTTATCGGCGAGTATCCGCGTACGCTACGTGATTGCGACGGACTTTTGATCACATCAAAATTCCGTGGCAACCGATCAAGTGAGACTAAACTGCTATGTTTATAATATTCATTCCGTTATCTCATAACTATTTGTGAATTCCAATTATTGTATCACATTCCAGATAAACAGAAAATGTTAAACTTTCCGATCGAACAATCGAACACCCAAGTTTTCCCGATACAATCCAACACATGAAATAAGTCTAACAACATTCAGTTCGTGCCTCAGTACCAACGGTCCAGCCGTAGAAGGGTCAAGCCAACGCCTCACATGTGGCACGCCGTACTGCCCCAAACCCGAAGGTTCAAAGGGCAGTTCAAGACGGTCACATAATCGAGTTAAGGTTTGTTGTCTTCTAGAGGGTCCATTGCGTTACTTGCACTACTTAGAACGTCGTTAAACTACGGAAAAATCCAACACTTGGAAATTTCCCGACAGGGGAAAAATTGGGTATTTATATCCGGTCGAACTTTTTAACATATTCTAAAATTTATCCGGAAAGCCACACAGACAAAATTTGATACTCCGATCGAAACACCGAATCCCCAAATCAACCCAGAAAATCCAACTCTGAAAAAAATATTAAAAATTCCCAGAAAATCCAACTTCAGAAAATAGGAATTACTGTGCAAACTAGGGAAGCTGACGTCATCAACTTGCCGCGGAACCGCCGCAGAAGTCAGGCTTCTGCCGCGGTTCCGCCGCAGTTTTTACTGTTCACAAGAAACTTTTTGCGCCGTAATTCTTAGATTTCCCTGCTGAATTTTTTAGCAATTTTTAATTTGGAAAAATCCACGTTTTTGAAAAAAGGACAGAGAGCATTTTATGAGATGGGGTTTCGGGTCGATCGGACTTCAAACTCCGTCTAGACTTCGCCTAAGTCTCTAGCTAGGCTCTGATACCACTGTAGTGTTCCTAGGCACCCTAATGAGGTCTCATAAGGCATCAACCATGCCAATTTCAAATTTAAACGGTGCCGAGAAACCCTAGAAAGGATCGTTGGCTAGATTTCTAGGCGAAAATGTAAACTAGTTAACAACTTAACTAAAAGGAAACGGAAATACAACCTTTGTAGATCCGGTGCTCCACCTCCATAGCTCCACAATGAAGTCTCCTCGCTGTCCAAGTCGAACCCCGGGCTCTAGTGTCGGCTTCATCGGAGAATGGACGGGCTAGGTCATCGACGACGTGCCGAAGATGATCTACGTCAAAGCATCGCTAGATCAAGCTCCACCTTCACCAAGCCATGAAAACTTGTGAAGGAAACACACTCTACTACTTGGCAAGAGGTAGAGGATGAAGAAATAGGAAGTGGGTAGACTTTAGAATTGGATTTCTCACTCATTTCCATCAATCACCATTGATGGAGCTTGCTTTCTTCAAGTGAAGAAAGGAAGAAGAAGAAGAATTATGTATTGATAAGTTAATTAAAAAGAATAGAAAAAACAATCCTTATCATAATTCTAACTATGGTTATGTGTAGAGAATTAACCAAGGTTTAAAGGAATGGTTAGGGTTAAGGATGAGATAAGAATGGTGGACAAAGTCAAAGCTTCATGAAGCTTCAACTAAACAACAAATAAAGCCACCATTCTTTTCTCTTTTCCATTTATTTTCCAAAATGAAATGGATAAATAAATAAGTGAATAAAACAAAACCCTAACCATAATCATGTAACCATGGTTTGATCTTTACACAAAAACCCTAGCATAACATGTATCATCAAACATGATACAATCAAGTGCACAAAAGTATATCACATATACAATGTGTACAATCCGAGTGAGAAAATCCATTTAAAGTGAACCAATACTAGTTAACGCAAAGTAATATATCAAATATATAATTATGCATTAAATCATTAAATCAACACTTGATTTAACGATCCGGTCATATCGCATATAACCGACTAGTATCCAATGTATCGGCTTATCGAATCAACCCTCGATTCGATAACTAGGTTATATCGCATATAACCATACGACACATTCATCGCGAGAATGAAATACGATATCACATACACGCATTATTCTCGGTCCCGCACATATCTTATATGCGCTCCTATTTCGTTTCGCTTGAGCCAGGAAACCTCTGTGTAGGACTCTAAAGACTCGTCAATACGCCGGCAGCAGATGATGATCATATCAAACACCCACAAGCTGCAAGCGGTCTGCTAAACGTAACGGCCACCCGGGTATTGAGCGATCTGAAGATCGACGAGCAAGCCCGCTCACACTCCAGTGAATCCAACCAGTAACACTACCGTACAGTCCGGTCTGATCGTCTGATATGTCGCATATCTCGCCTAGGGATGGTAGACGTCAGACCCCAATAGCTCGATAAGTCGTGTCGATATGAGGTCTATAACAATTCGAGAAACTACTGGTAACACTTACCAGTAAATCTCAGCAACTCTGGCCAGGGATTTCCGGTTATAGCCAATCGAACACAGCGCAACATCAACTCCCTATACCGGGAGAGACGAATCCCCTCCTATCGCTCATTGCCTCCATGTGACTCGGGACTGTACCCAAAAACCACCGTTTTGCACGCCCTCTTGGACGTGGTAAGGTGGAAATCAAAGCACAGTGGGAACCACACAAGACTCTATGACGATCTCGGGTCAACAGACTACTCTGTACCAGTGTCACCAGAGAACTGCCATCTGACGTGAGGTATAATACCATCTGGGAGTTCTCGGCGAGTCCGTCCAGTGTACCCAGTCTCTATTGAGCACCCGTATATCATCTCTGATGTCAAACACCAATGGATATGGGATCATCCATCGCCCATCTGTATGGGGCGAGAAGGTACACGCTAGTCTACTCTGGTATATCGATGCCCCGTCTCGATATACCCACGACTAGGGACTGTGAAGGATGTACTTATGGACTACCATGTCCCCACTAGTATGATCCGCATCATAGTCCAGGTAGTCAAGTACACATCCTAAGGGCTTTACCAACATGTAACAGAGAGACAATTAGTATACATGTTAAGGTAAAGAGCAACCAGATAGCATACTATCATGTCGAGCAAGAAAGTCCTCCCTATATATGTCCCAGCATCCACTACAATATACATCCTATGTACAGTAATGGCCTCTAGGGCATACATATAACTAACATAAACCTCCGATACACGGTGCCATAAATCAACTTGGCATCTTCGGAGAGGTAGATGGATGAAACCACATAGCATCTGCCCCGAATCTCAGGCAAGACGCAAAGTCTAGGCCGCCATTCGGAGGGGAAAAGATTCTGGCACGCCCGGTGGGACCTTTTCCTCTTTCCACTCCACACTTCGTGTGTCGTCCTCGCGAACCAATCGCGGTTTGTTTAATGGTTGCCTTCGGATTTCAAGTTACTAAGATTTGGTCTTTTGCCTGGCGCAGAACTCAAGATTCAATGGCCTTCAACTGCACCAACTGCTCGAAATGCCACTGCAACGGACGCTCCACCTCACCAGGAGGTGTAGCATATGGACCCCAAGCGGCTTCCTTCCTCGCTCTGCCAGTAGACCAGGTGACCCAAGCCACCACTGGCCTGTTCTTTGGGACCATGATCCCACCTACGGGCTTCTCTGCGTCAATACCTGCACCGGAAGTGAATAAAAAGTCGGTCTTCGACCGGCTCACTGCTACGATGGCCCCTGTCAACGGGTCTCCCACCGCCGAACCAACAGCCTTTGTTTTCACCAGGCTAAATCAGAACTCTAAACTGGCTGTCCCAAGGAAGGCAATGACTGCTGCTTCAGAAGTCGTCAAGGCAGCTTCCCCTATCAAAGAGTCAGTCTTTTCAAGGCTGACGATTCCTGCTCCTGTCCCTGCTCGAAGATCTGTCTTCGATAGGTTGGATATCACACCTCAGAAGACAAGCTCAGTCTTTAAGAGGTTAATACCGGCGGCGCCTCATTCAGACAGGGGGCAAAAAGAAGATGTCTCAATCTCCGAACCAGTCCCAATGGCTCGTCATGCTCGACGTCGCCATTGGCAACGAGTGAGGAAGGCAGGGGGCAACTCCCCCTCAGGGATAACTCCACCGGCTCCAGTGGTGGAAATCAACGCTGCTGTTCCAACTGGGAACAGCTTTGAACTGCTGAGGAGGGTACGGAAGAACTCTCCAACCGCTACACTGAAGAGATCTCCTCCACCTGCGGAGAGAGTTCCAGAAACGAAGCAAGAACAGCCCCCTCAACGGCTGTCCTAAAAAATATACAAAGTTTGGCGGAGGGTTCAAGACTCCGTGATTGACCCAGGTCACTCTCGTCACCAGAAAAAGGCGAAGGTGGAAAAAGATAAGAACTGTCCTATTAAACAACAGGGGACAGTAGCTGCAAGGCTGCCCCCTTCAACGGCTCCTTCAACCTCAACGGCCCACAAAAGAAGGAGGCCAGAGAAAACTCCCGCGTCAGCGGCAAAAGTTAAAAATAGTGAACCTAAACGCCCCAAGCCAGGGGGCATAACAGTTCATATGGTTTACATGGCATCAGGAAAAGAAGATAGCCGCATATCAACAGGTCATAGACCGCACACGAGGTCAGTGACCAAGGCTCAGGAGCAGCAGCAGAAGCTCCAAGAAATGATGAACGCTATGGCCGCACTTACAGGGCCAAAAGAAACCCCTGAAACATCCTCGGACGAGCGTCAAGAACAAGAAACGGATGCTGAATTCCTTCGTCGCGTACTGGAGAAGAAAGATAAAGAAGCTGCGGAGCAGGCAGCCAACATAAAGAAAATGGCCCTCCTATTCCAGGATATGGTGGGTATGATGATTCAACAAGATCCACCTGCTGAAGATCCCCCAATCATTCTTGAAGACGATGGGGGAGAGACGTCGAATCCTCCACCAGTTCTGTCCACAGCTAAAGAGGATACAATCTCCAAAGCTGATTTGGATGAATACATCGCCTAGCAAATACGGGTTCATCATGCAACCGAAATAGCCGGCCAGGTCGTGAAAACTGGGAGACCATATCCGAGTTGGTACGATCAAATCAAGTACCCGCCAGGTTATACGATTCCCAAGTTCCATGTCTACAAGGGGACGGGCAATCCTCACCAGCATGTTGCCCAGTTCAGGGCACTTTGCGGCAATACCGGTGGAGATGACAAGCTTTTACTTCGCCAGTTTGTTGGAAGTTTATCAGATACGGCGTTCGAATGGTACTCTGAGCTCCCGAACGACTCTATTAAAACCTTCGCGGAGATGGAGCTGTTGTTTACTCAGCGTTTTGCAAGCGCCAGTGAACGTACCCCGATGACAGCACTGATTAACGCCAGGGTAAAACCCGGCGAGACGTGGGTTCAGTACGCTATACGATGGCGGAACTTATGGTCGAAGTGTGAGCAGCGCATTGAAGAAGCTCCCGCAGTGGGTATATTTGTGGGAACCCTCGATCCACAAGCAACCATCTCGCAGTTTATGATGTTTTTCAAACCGACTACCTTCCAGGCCTTGATTGACAAGCTAGCGCAAATGGATCAGATGGGCCATAAACCACCTCTTCCAAAGCCAGACTCCCAAAGTGATAAAGGGAAGGGAAAAGCGATCGTTGTCGCTAATGCTCAACAACAACCGAGCGAATCGAAACCGGTTGTTCGTCAAAATAACATGCGCCCGTACGTAGCCCTTGAGGATAGAATGGGACGTCCTTATTCCTTTCCTCGCGATAAAACGAGGAGGTTATTCGAGCTGGCGTTGCGCAACAGACTCATAAATCTGCCGAATCCAAAACGTCCGTTGCAACCAAGTGACGTCAACGAGCCCAACTACTGTCCTTATCATCGAGTACTAGGCCATCCGATCGAAGATTGCTACGTTTTCAAAAATTGGCTTGAAAACCAGTACCGACAGGGCAAATTTGCGTTATCTGACAAATGGAAGGTGAATCCCCCGCAGCCCCACACCTCTAAAGGGACGAATACGCCGGGGGCAACATGCTCCGTCATTGAAGAAGCTCCTTGAGAGGTTGTATTATCAGCCAAGACAAAGAGGATGCTAAACGATCTTCAGACATGTCCAGCAGTCAAGTGGAAGAACCTGTTGGAACCGCAGGTCGTTGAAGGGATGTTGAAACCACGTCCAACCCCAAAGACCGATGGTGGTGGTTCAAGCGCTTGCAGCCAGTCGTCAAAATCTTCAAAAAAGAGGAAGAAGAAATCTAAGAAGCCCGTGAAGCCTGGCGACAAGCGCACGGACCTACAAAAGCAAATTGACGCGCTGGACGAATACAACCAAAAGGCACGGACTCCTATTACGCTCCAAGAGTTCCTCAATCACGTTTTTCAACAGGAAGCCGAGGAAGAAAGTTCGTCAGATGAATCTGAAGAATGCGTGGCAAGCTGTCATGTAATTTCCCATTCGATCATGAACGATGAGGAGACTCCTTGCACCGGAAATCTGGGGGCAGATTCTGAACCAAAAGTTCTGGGGCCATCAGATGAAGTAATTGACGCATTCCTTAATGAAGCTCGGTTGAAAAGTAAAGCTGATCGGGAGTGCGGGGCGGCTATATTTGAAAGGGCCAAGCGCCAGCAACTTGATGAAGGAGCTGAGACGATCCCGTTGGAGCTAAACACCTCCGCTACCGACAAAAGCCAATTCAAGATGAGGAAAAAGTTTGCTAAGGCCATATCAATGGGCATGAAGCTACCACCCTCCGAAGAAGAAATTGCTGGTGAAGCAAAAATGCACCCGTCTTATTGCTTATATCATCAGAAAGTTTCGCACTCCACTCAAGAGTGCAAAGCTTTTGATAGATGGTGGCAAGGATATGTTGCTCACCGGCAACAGTTTAAGCGGGAAAAACGCAAAACTCGTCGGGAGCAAAGAAATACGACCGAAGGGCTTAAAAGAACTGCTAGCGATTGTCGCGTGGTTAACATCGGCGGGTCACAAGTGCCTACATTCGGGAGCAATTCTGATGAAGAGGTAGAACTTGCCCCTCTCTTTAAAGAGTCCGCTTCGAAAAAGGAAGAAGAACCGAAGGTTTGCGAGAATATCCGGCTACGTAATCGCACACTACCCGAAAAGAACCTCGGACCCTCGAACAAAAAAGATTAAGGGAAAGAAAAGGCCACTGAAGATATCGTCTTAGATGACCAAGTGGTGGAAGAGCTAGCTGCCAAAGACCCACCAAAGAAGAATAAGGTGGATTACAACGTCTTAGCACATCTAAGGAAGCTGCCCTCACAGCTCAGCATTCTTGACGCCCTTTTGCTATCAAAAGAGGCGAGAGATTCGTCGATTAAGGCGCTCCAAGACCCAGAACAATTCCAAGAATGCCTGGCCGAGGAAAAGATGAAGGATGAATTGGAGGAAGTGCACACGGCCGATATTACTTTTGGCGATGAAGACCTTCTACTTGGGGCCTCTATGTCTCGGGATACTGCCATGATATAAAAATAGGCAAAATCCTGATCGATAACGGGTCGTCTGTTAACCTACTCAACGTGCGGGTGTTGAAGGAAATCTGCATGAGCGTCCAGCACCATGCTCGGGACAAGATCACCATCTCCGGGTTCGACTCCCAATCGTCAAAGACTCTTGGATCTGTGATACTGACGCTACGCTTCGGGCTACTCATCACGGACATTAAGTTCCACGTCATAGACGCCAAGACATGCTACAACGCTTTGCTCGGCCGACCATGGTTACACGAGTACAACATCATCCCTTCTACACAACATCAGTGTATGAAGTATTTTAAGGATGGTTTCGAGTATACCGTGACGGGAGAACTGAACCCGTTCTCTGTGAACGAGGTCCGCAAATACGAAGACGCCAAATACTTCTTACCGGATTTCGAAGACACAGAGAAGTGTCACAAGCCGGAGAACAAAGCTAACGCCACCATCCCGGTCTTCGGCAGTGATACTGAAGAGGAAGAGGAGATAGTTTATTCGGGTCCGCCCCAACACAACAAGCCCGGACCATCGGCTCCTACGTTGATCTTTGACAGCGACTCGGAAGATGAAGTCCACGCCGTATTCTCTGCTCGACCTTCAATACGAACGTTCGCTGACGAAGAGCAAAGTCTGCAAGTCGCCATGGTGCCGCTTAAACACCATAAAGAACTGGATACGCTTAATATTTACAACGTAGAAGAGCTACAAACATTCTACATCCCTCCCAAACGAGAAAGCGAGAAAGCAATTCTGTTCAACCGCTCTGAAGAAACCAAGATGGAAAAAGAAATCTGGCATGGCGCGGATCCTACGCTCGACAGGCTTCAGCCTATCCGTCTTCCCAGATATTATACAGAGGGTTTAAAGAAGCTGCTGAAACGCCAGGGGATATCCTTCAAACAGACCGTTAGAGAGGCCAAATTCTATGACAGGGTCTGGAACGTTCCCGGGACTCAACGCAAACTACCTAATGGGAGAATGGAAACAAAAGGGCTTGGATACATCCGGTCAAAGAAACGAGAGTTACTGCTCAGCTGTTACGTCGTGTATGACCTCGATGAAGAAGCGGATGCTCAATGGAAGGACGCTAATCCTAAGCCAGTGAAAGTTCCAGATGCAAAAGAGCCCAGTCTGTCGTTCGAGGAACAAATGGACAAACTTATAAAGAAAGTTGGTCAAAAAGTCCGAGATGATCACAACCGTGAGACGGCCATCTATGAGAAAGCCAAGACGCAACGCCTTCTCCAACAGGCCGTAAAGGATGAAAATACCGCTCCTTGTCAACCTGTTAAAAAGAAAGCTCGGCGCAAAAGCAGAAATAAGTCGAAAGGCCAAAAAGACGCTCAACAACAACAAGGCGGGGCTAAGAAACCACGCAAACGGAAGGCGAGCATTATTGATCTATCCCTCATGAAGAAAATGAGTCGAGCATACTCTTTTCCTCGGGACAAGACGAAGAAGATACTTGATCTTGCTCTAAAACATCAAATACTTACACTGCCGGAGTCCAAAAACCCCGAACAGGCAGGCGAAGTCTCTCACCCGGACTATTGCCCTTATCACCGAGTTATAGGGCATCCTCTTGAAGATTGCTTCACCTTCAAGAATTGGGTCGAAGATCAGTATCAGCTTGGCAAGTTCGCTCTATCCGACAACTGGAGGGTAGCACCGCCACAGAAGCACGAGCCCAAGGCCACGAAAGGAGAACCGGTTCCACATTGGGATTGGAAGCGAATTCGCACCTGTCACATGATTACAATATTAAAAGAAGAGCCCGAGGACATAGAGGAGCTCCCTTGGTGCTTCGAAAACAGCAGCGATGAGATAATCTCAGAATTCCCACCAGCGCCAAAAGAGCTGGAAGATGGAATCCATACCACTGCAGATAACCTCAAGAAGATTGAGTTGGGGACGGCAAACGATCTACGGCCGACATTCATCAGCGAGTTACTATCTGAAGAAAGGGTAGCTGCGTTAAAGGATGTGCTTCTGCAGCATAGAGATTGCTTCGCGTGGAACTATTCCGAAATGCCGGGACTAGATCCAGAAATTGCTGTACACAGATTGGCGGTATCCCCGGACATCAAGCCAGTCAAACAAGCACCAAAAAGAATGCGGCTCGAGCTTGAAATGAGTATCAATGCTGAAGTCAAAAAGTTGATCGACTCTGGCTTCATCCAGGAGGTTCAATATCCGGATTGGATCGCCAACATTGTCCCGGTGATGAAGAAAAATGGGACTGTGCGCATATGCGTGGATTTTCGGGATCTCAATAAAGCTTGCCCGAAGGATGATTTCCCAGTGCCAGTCACCGAACTGATGATAGACAACACGTCTACTCACGAGGTTTTCTCCTTCATGGATGGCTCATCAGGGTATAATCAAATAAAGATGCATCCCGAAGACCAAAAGCACACAGCCTTCAGGACTCCTCTGGGTATATTCTGCTACAAGGTGATGCCCTTCGGTTTAAAGAATGCCGGCGCCACTTATCAGAGGGCCATGACGAAGATCTTCGATGACCTTATACACGAAATCGTCGAATGTTACATCGACGATCTCGTGGTTAAAAGCAAATCATATGAGGAACATCTCGAACATCTGAAGACCGTATTTCAACGCCTTCGACAATACAATTTGAAAATGAACCCGCTCAAGTGTGCATTCGGAGTTTCCTCAGGCAAATTCCTGGGATTCATTGTTCGACACCGAGGTATTGAAATAGATCCGTCAAAGATCAAAGCGATCATGGAAATGCCTCCACCAAGGACTCTCAAACAGTTGCGATCTCTCCAAGGGAAGCTCGCATACATACGGCGATTTATAGCCAATCTTTCAGGCAAGTGCCGTCCCTATAGCCACCTGATGAAGAAGGGAACCCCGTTCGTCTGGGATCAAAAATGCCAAAGCGCATTAGACGAGATCAAGCAGTACCTGCAAAACCCTCCAGTGTTGGCTGCTCCGGTTAAGGGAAAGCCTCTTATTCTTTATACAACCGCCCTCGAAGGTTCTTTAGGCGCATTATGGGCACAAGAGAACGATCAAGGGAAAGAAAGAGCACTCTACTACTTAAGTCGAGTTCTACTGGGGGCAGAAAGCAACTATTCCCCCATTGAAAAACACTGCCTGGCGTTGATCTTCGCGATAACAAAGTTTAGGCACTATGCATTGGCGCATGAGGTCCGTCTCATTTCAAAGGTGGACCCCCTTAATACTTGATGTCAAAGGCCATATTGACGGGACGACTCGCTAAATGGGCCCTACTCTTGATGGAGTTTTCAATAACATATCAACCTCTCAAGGCAGTGAAAGGCCAGGCCATCGCCGACTTCCTCGCTGAGCATCCCATACCCGCCGATTCTCCTCTAAATTGCGATCTTCCAGACGAACATGCGTTTGATGCGATCGACGGTGGTGATACTCGATGGGAGCTCTATTTTGATGGAGTATCTTCCGTAAAGAAGCGCAAACAAAGTACCCCTATAATCAAATCGGGGGTAGGACTCATCTTTGTAACTCCATAAGGAGGGATAATGCGCTTCGCTTTCTCCTTAACAGAGCCTAGAACAAACAATGAAGCCGAATACGAAGCTCTGATAGCGGGCCTCGAGATCGCCATCGACATGAGAATTGAAAATCTCCTCATATATGGAGATTCCCAACTGGTCGCTAGTCAAGTAAACGGCGACTACCAGACATGCAAACCAGAATTGGTGAAGTACGGGAAAAAGGTGCAACAACTGTTGACCCAAATTCCCTCCTATACTTTGGAAAACATACCGCGCGCGGAAAACAGCAAAGCAGACGCATTGGCCAAACTTGCTAAAGAGTTGGCTGACGAGAACCTCGATGACGTTAGAATTGTGGTACAAAGCCGTCGAGTGCTCGCCCCAGCAGAAATATCTCCGGAATTATTCGAAGAAAAGGGAGCGAGCGAGCAGACAACGCTGCAAATAAAAGACCCGGCAAAGGCCAAGCATTGGAGGGAAGTCTTCATAGACTACTTTAAGTCCCGCCGAATGCCTGAAGAAGCGTCCATAAGACATCAGCTCATGAAACGAGCTCTGTCTTTCGCCTTCGTTAACGATACTCTGTACAAGAGATCATTTGATTCTTTGTGGCTGAGATGCTTAGGACCCGACGAAGCGAAAAGGGTCGTCCAGGAAGTTCACGACGGACTCTGCGGTTCTCACCAAACGGGCCCAAAGATGAAGTTGAAGATCAAACGGATGGGCTACTACTGGCCCACAATGATTCAGGATTGCCTCGAATATGCGAAGCAATGCCACTCATGCCAAATTCATGGAGATTTCATTCACCAGCATCCAAATCCACTACATCCAATGGTGGTTAGCTGGCCATTCGAAATGTGGGGGACTGACATAGTCGGCCCCATCGAACCAGCATCGTCTATAGGACATCGTTTCATCTTGGCGATGACTGACTACTTCTCCAAATGGGCAGAAGCGGTACCACTGAGGGAAGTGAAGACGGAGAATATCCTCCATTTCTTCAAGACGCGCGTCATATATCGGTTGGAACGCCAAGACGGATCATCTTCGATAACGGGCCAGCCTACAGAAGCCACAAGATCAGTCGCTTCGCGCAACAGCACAATATAGACTGGAGATATTCCTCGGTTTATAATCCGCGAGCCAATGGTCTAGCTGAAGCCTTCAACAAGACCCTGACAAAAATCATGAAGAAAACGGTGTCCCGAAATAAGAAAGACTGGCACGAGAGACTGCAAGAGGCTCTTTGGGCGTATCGAACTACGTTCAAGACGGCCACGAACACAACGCCGTACGCGTTGGTATTTAGGACGGAAACAGTACTCCCCCTCGAGATAGAATTACCCTCTTTACGAGTGGCAGTCCACCACGAGCTGACAGACGAAGAAAATGTCACCTTCGGCTTGAGGAGCTTGACGCCCTTGAAGAAACACGGCTCATAGCGCAACAAAATCTGGAAGCTTATAAAGCAAAGATGACGCGCTCATACGAAAGATTGACCCGACCGAGGGCATTCGGCCAAGGCGAACTCGTGCTAGTGGTCAAAAGGCCTATGATTCCCAATCGCGCCAAGCGGGGAAAATTTGAGCCAAACTATGAAGGCCCGTACATCATAGATAAGGTCTACCAGGGTGGGGCCTATCTACTCATGGACATGCACGGTGAAAGGCCTTTAAGGCCAATAAACGGTCGCTTCCTAAAGAGATACTACGCTTAATGAGCCACAGCCTAGGTCAATGATAGATGACGACGACTATGTCCGCTCGCTATCTTCCTAAGCTCAAACTCTATCAGCAGTAACCAACCTTCTCAAAGTCGGACCGAAATGTCCTTAAACTAATAGCAGACCGAAACGTCTTTAAACTATTACCGCAGCATCTTTAGGCTGACGAGATATAAAAAAAAACATATAAAAATAAAATATAAAAAAAACGGTATGTCCATAAGCAAAAAGGGCACGGATGAAAACCCGAGAGGGCTCCGTGAGTAAAAACAGTAGGGCTACCGGCGAGTGTTCGTGAAAACCTGAAAGGGCGCGACCTCATAAAAAATATATAAAAAAAACAAAAAAAAAACGGTACGTCCATAAGCAAAATGGGCACGGATGAAAACCCGAAAGGGCTCCGTGAGTAAAAACAGCAGGACTACCAGCGAGTGTTTGTGAAAATCCGAAAGGGCGCAACCTCGTTAAAAGACACTTACAGGGTCCTCTCGACCTTGTAAGGAGAAACCACCAGCGTGAGATCCTTACGACTTACAAGGGAGCAACACACTTAGGGATCCCCACGATTCCTAAGGGGAAAATACACTTGCGAGATCCTCACGACTCGTAAGGAGAACTCTCTTATGAGACCCTCAAGGCTCATAAGATTTGAAAATCTTAAGTTACAGAGACCTAAACCTGTGCTTAAGCAACCTCCACAACTTCCGATATTGCCCTACAAGTGGCTCAATACTGGCCCTTGTATACAATCCACGGGCGCGAATAAACATTTCCCTAACCAAGTCTCATCCGTGACTGGGGATATGTTCGCATGGTAAACAACCCTTCTAAATCCTCTCGATTTATGAGGAGAAAACCCTCCTGTAGAATCCTTACGACCTACAGAGGAAACAAACACTTAGGAATCCTCACGAGTCCTAAGGAGAAAATACACCTATAAGATCCTCACGACTTGTAGGGAGAAATAACTTCGTGAAACCCTTACGGCTCATGAAGTCAAAAGCCTTAGCCGACAGGACCCTAACCCTGGTCGCTAAGCCACCTTTGTTCGACATCAACAGAGGCAGATGATGATTCACTCCTGGTAATATCCCAGTTGTAGCGGTGCTGATGCCGAAATCGGTTTACAGCGAAAAGCCAATAGGCCGCACATGCATACGAAATAGCCGAAATGATAGGGCAACTTGCAATAAAAAGCAGCAAGTAAAAATGTATGCATGCAAAATAGCCGAAATGATTGGGCAACTCGCAATAAAAAGCAGCGAGTAAAAATAAAATAAATAGCCTAAATGATTGGGCACCGTGAAAAATAGCCAAAATGATTGGGCAATCGCGACCTTCGCGATATAAAAGCTGAAATGATAGAGCATCACGGAGATAAAACAAAAAAAAATGATGATAAAACTTTGGCCCTACAGTTAAGATCACATCGATCCCTGTATACAATCCAAGGGCGTAAACAAAGAGGGAACCATACTTTCCCAACAGGCTCCGCCAGAAGACGAGGCCAAATTCCGACGGTTCATCCCAACGGTTGGGAAACAAATAATCCCTAGCAAACTCCTCGACTCACGGATACAAACACTCCTTGACGAGAGCCTCCTGATCCGCGTTGACTCGCAGAGCCACCAGTGCCTCCGTGGAAAATCCTCGACTCGTTTCAAACCCCAAGGAAACAAATAATCCTTGGCACTTGGGAAACAAATAATCCCTAGCAAACTCCTCGACTCACGGATAAAAACACTCCTTGACGAGAGCCTCCTGATCCGCGTCGACTCGCCGAGCCACCAGTGCCTCCGTGGGAAATCCTCGACTCGTTTCAAACCCCAAGGAAATAAATAATCCTTGGCGCTTGGGAAACAAATAATCCCTAGCAAACTCCTCGACTCACGGATACAAACACTCCTTGACGAGAGCCTCCTGATCCGCGTCGACTCGCAGAGCCACCAGTGCCTCTGTAGGAAATCCTCGACTCGTTTCAAACCCCAAGGAAACAAATAATCCTTGGCGCTTGGGAAACAAATAATCCCTAGCAAACTCCTCGACTCACGGATACAAACACTCCTTGACGAGAGCCTCCTGATCCGCGTCGACTCGCAGAGCCACCAGTGCCTCCGTGGGAAATCCTCGACTCATTTCAAACCCCAAGGAAACAAATAATCCTTGGCGCTTGGGAAACAAATAATCCCTAGCAAACTCCTCGACTCACGGATACAAACACTTCTTGACGAGAGCCTCCTGATCCGCGTCGACTCGCAGAGCCACCAGTGCCTCCGTAGGAAATTCCCGATTCGTCTCAACATGCAAATGAAGCCTCAGGCAGCAGGGACTAAAAAACTTGCTTCCTGAACCATGGGACCCTGCAAGTCAATCCAAAATGGTCTCTTGCATACTATTCACGGGTCTCACTCTCCAAAGTCGAATTTCGACGAGGAGGGAAACAACCGCTTGTGGGTCCTCTCGACTCGTAAGAGGGAAAAATTCTCTTATAGGATCCTTACGACTTATAAGAGAAAACCACACTTAGGAATCCTCACGATTCCTAAGGAGAAAACCCACCTACGAGATCCTCTCGATCCGTAGGGAGAAAAGTCTCTATGAGACCCTCACGGCTTATAGAGTTGAAAAGTCTTAGGCAACAGATCTGAACCTGCGGCCTAAGCCATCGCTATTTCTTAAGAAAGTCAGGATACTCGTTCTAATCATCCGTTAACCATGGTTACTAACGTGGCATGCTGATAATGAAAGAAAGAAAAGACGGAGAAAAAGACACATTACAAAAGAGGTGTATCTTTTATTCATAAACTTGATTGGATACAGGATACATTATGTCAAAAAATTAAAAAAATATGTATATATATACATTCTTTTATCTACAAGCACAAACGATACAAGGATGGATAGCTACTGAGGAGGAAGTGTCTTTAATAAATTCACAAGCTGCTCTCGCACTTCCTTCAGCGCTTCCTCCTGAGAGACAGCCGCAGCCACCTCCGCCTCCACCTGGGCCCGCTGCTGCATGAAGGATGCAAGCTGTTCCTCAACGACCTGCTGAGCTGCTTCACGGCCTCGGGCATCACGCTCGGCGGCATCAAGCTTCCGCTTCAGTGCTAGCCCATTAGAAATACGCTCCAGAAGGCCTTCAAAGACGACTTTTACCTCAGCAGCATTCGCCCTAACTTCAGCGCGTAGGCGAGCAGTTGCGCTTGAAGATTCCTGACGTTCCTTCAACCGTAAAGCTGCTTCTTGCTCTAAATGGTGGAAATAAGAAGTGCTTTGCTCGATCCAAGCTGTCCGTTGGGTGCTTATGGCCAAAACTTCAGGAGAAGGACGCGTCGACTCCAGCCGATGTAGGCAGGCCTCGACCTCCCTGCAGTGGTTAACCCAAGATTCGACGACGCCTTCGTTGTGAAAGTTTACGAGCGCCGCCAACATTGGGTTAACTTCCACAGCGAAATCTGCGGCAGAAGGGAGAGCGTCCGTGTTAAGCTCTTCGATATACCCGCTCAGCATGCCCAAACTCATCACGGCACCCTTTGAAGATGGACGTTTCAAGAAAGGGCCTGCCGGTGAAAGGACACGAGACTCAAGAGGGACTGGAGCCGGAACGATAGCTGCAAAACAAAACATGGTTAGACGATGGTTCAAGAGATGCTGAAGGGTCATAAAAAAAAGGGAGATTTACTATACCAGCTGCAACGGACGGTAAGGCCGGAAGGGCCGGTGGCGTGGCAGGCCTTGCACCCCCTCCTTCGATTTGTAGCACTACAATAAAGAAGAGGAAAAGTTAGAAATAATCCTATAAAAAAGGGGAAAAGAAAGACATCGAAATGAAAATATACTCACCGGCACCACTAGAAGGAGAAGCGAATTCGGATGGGAAGGAGAAGTGTGGGAGCAGCACTTGGTATAGATGATCAAAGAGCACTCTTGAAAGGACACAGTGGTATAACGTTAGTACATAAGCTACACATTTAAAAGATTAACTCATGAGTCGTAAATCCATACCTTCCAACATCCGCGATGGAACAAGGGAAGGCTGGGAGATGACCACCGCCAAAGCAGTAGTTGACGGTGCTCCTTCGAGCAATGGAGCATCGGCACTGGCCGCGCCTGCGTTAAAAACAAAGACAGACTTATTAGAAAAGATTGCAAGATATATAAAAAAAGAGGGAATGATTGTAACTCGAAGTTTACCCGACGAGCTGCCAGCCGAAACTGAGGCGATTCCCTCCTCCATCGACATGAGGCCACCACCCGTAACCTCATCACCCGACTCGATAGGGACCGTCGTCGTGCTCGCGCGACCAGGAGACGGCAGAAGATCGTAGACGGGGATGGCAATGATTGGAGCGTTGCCGGACTCTTGGAAGGAAGCGGCCGACTCTTCCCCAAGAGTCGTACCCATCTCACCCGCTACTTCCTCGGGCTCCGCTGTCTCCATCGGCTCATCTACCGTCACCACGAGGTCGCCAGCCTCAAGTGCCTCGTCCGCCATCACCCCGGACTCAGTTGTAATGATCGTTTCATCTGCCGCCACTTCAGGCTCGGCATCAACGACCTTCTCGGCTATAGGCCCCTCAACCTCCGCATCAGGCTCCATGGCCTCAACGATGTTGTCCACTGTCGGCTCGAGTTCGGCAGGCACCGCCTTCTCTGTTCCCCTGGGTTCAACGGTCTCCGCCTCACCCTCGGTCGGACTTGGCCCTGTAAAATAATAGATATAAGAACCGCCGGCATTATAACCCTCACAATAAAAATTCTGAAAGAAATGTTACCTGAAGTGGACTTATCATTTGCGCTTCGAACGGCGCGCGCCACTTGTCGGCGAGCAGTGGATAGGGCGACAGGGGCCTCTCCGGAAGGAGTATCTGCCCGAGGGACGGTGCTTGGGCCCGCTCCCATAGCCAAAGCAGTCCGGCGCGCCTTCGCCTCGCGCCTCAGCCGCTTTCTCTCCTCCTGGGCCGTTGAGACGGACCTCACCAGAGCCTCTCTCATTGAGGCGTCTTCGTCCGTGAGTAGGGATGCCTCCAGGTTTTTCAAGGCATCCCTCGTCGTTTTGTCAAGTCGAGGCTCTTGCAGCAGCCCCGACGAGACCGGGACTTCAGTAACAGGCTTGAGGAGGATCCCCGCATCAACTGATATAGCTCCTACAAAGAAACAAAAGAAGAAGGTTAGGTTGACCATCAGAAGTGATAACAATTTTTTTCTTATAAAAGAAAAGGGGGTGGGACGCACCAACGCCTGCTAGAGCACGTTTCTCCTCCTCCTCTTGGAAAGTTTTCAAAGAGGCAGCAATAGCTTCTTCAGTAGAGACACCTGTTGAAAATGGGAAAAGTATTAGTCAAGAATAATGATAAAAAAAATGCGATGAAATGATGAGGAAAGCGGCTAATGATCACCTGACTCCACGAGTTTGCTTAACATCGCTTCGAGCCTTGCTGATCGCTCAGAAGCTGCAATAGCGGCCGCCAAATTGGTGTCTGCAGGGTCTACCAAGAAGCCCTTATTGCTGCCATATTCACTTATTCCTTTGGTAAGAGGGGCCTCAGGCTCTAAATTGAGGATCGCATCGAGAGAAAGGATCGACTTCTTCTTCTTTTGCCCGCCAGCTCTAGATGCACCTGGAATTGATTTGCGCTTGGCAGTCACCTTGGGGCGGCGGGTCCCGATATCCGCTCCTGCGCCGGACTCTGGCGATATTACATTAACCGTTTTCGTGGGAACACGGGGCGCCTGTGGTGCATTCACCGTAGCAGACAGCGGCAATCCACGCGGGGAGCTCAACACGCGTGGTCGATCGACTCCGGCATCTTTTAACGGAGGAATGACCGGGATCCTTGGTTGCAAGGGGGCCTTGCGATCACCGCCAGGAGGCGCACCCCTACGGTCAACTAGTATACGCTTCTCCGTTAAGATAATTGGGCCCATCGCATGCGCATACCAAGCCACGTACTTGTTAAGCATCTTAGGGACACAGCTAGGTTCACTAATGAAGAAATAGGAACCCGTGTTAAGCTGTGTGAAATGGTACATTGCATTCTTCATCCCCTCTCGGCTGACCACGGGCTTTTCCAAGAAAGCTTTTATCGGGATCCCTTGGTTGTAGCTCGATTGCTGAGCAAACCGGTGCGGGTTGTACCTCATAAAAAGTGCTGTCTCATTCTGCCTAAACACTAGATAGCCCGGCTGAAAGGAGTAGAGGTGGAGGATTTCCCGAGCCTTCAATACGGAAGCCCCGTCCTTGAAATCATCGCGCAGTGGAACTACTGACTTAGTAGTCTCTGAGCCTATGGTTATAACCTTATCCACAATGGAAATCTTCGCTCCGACCAGATGTGGACGAAGGAGCAGCCCCCTAGACTCCCGTGGGGGTGCAACCACAATTGAAGCGCCGACCAACCGCATGACTCTCGGGAGTCTGCATTTCTCAAAGAATGGAGGAATCTTATGGACACCGAACACCCCTTGCACGTGCATTTCCATCCAGGAGGTGAAATAGTGCGTCGGGAAGTTAGCGGGCTGCACCCCAGGCTCACTAGCGTCCGCCGCTACGCTAAGTCCTTTATAAAGATAGGCCAGCCCGGCGATTCCTACCGATAACTGCAAACCAGCCACCATCTGATACGCTGGGTAAAAGATGGAGGGCCGCATGTGACGCGGGTGCATAGGGAGCGCAAAGCTGCACAGCCACAAGCCCAAGAACCCAATAAAAAAGGTCTCCTCATCCATGCCCGGGACGGCGATTTCTGAGAAAGGGACGATGGCAGCGCCGGGGAGATAAAAATCCCTTTGATCATTCTCCGATACGGGTCGGTGGTCTAAGCCGAAACCGAAAGGGTCATCGAGCTGGGCGAACTTCTCACTCCACTCTGATAGGAACTCCGGGCGAATGAAGCGGGCAATAAAATCTGCGAAACTGACGCCCCGGTCGCCCGATTCCAAATGGAGTCCTTCATAGATCTCCAACATCTTCACTAGGCCCGGATACTGATGCTGAACGGCGTTTTCCGGAGTCAGATCAAACACCAGCGGCTTGGTGACAAAAACGTATTCGTCAGGAGGTAGCAACTCCTCGTAATGCTCCCCCTTCATCGGCAAACCCGAGAGCTCGGCAAACTCCTCCAAAGAAATTTAGACCTCCCTATCCGCCATCAAGAAAGTGTGGGTGGGGATATTCCATTGTTCGATGAAGGCCTTGATCCACCACGTTGGAGGAGAGGGATACTCGAAGAGCGAGACGTAGATGTCCGAATACAATCCAATCTTCATTAGATGAGTCCTTTTCGCCGATAAGATGTATCGGGCCCACTGCAAGTATCCGGCGGGCGGTCGCGGCACCAATCCAATATTATAGGCCTGTCCCCAAGGGCGTGCTTCACCCTGACAGATTCGCCTTCCTAAAATATCTATTGCCGGCGGCGGCTGTACGGGAATAGCACCAATTGCGGGTTGGAGGAGGTCATTCGAATTCCAATTTTTAACCTCCACGGCATACTTCGCCGGGGGTTCGTCCGCATAGGGGATTGGAGTTATGGGTTCAGACGGTATGGCAAAACTGAAACTGCGGCGATCCTGGATGATCTGGCTGTACCACCTTCCCCACAGGTGGAGTTTTTTGCACTCGGGGTCATGATCTTTAATAAGAGCGAACGCCACCTGGTCCACTGGCGAATGAGGGAACCCTCCTTCCGAGCGAACAAAGGGGAAAGACAAGTCGTCAGACATGTTTCCTGTGGAAAGACAAAAATAACCGTTAGTATTCTAACGCTTGGCATTTTAAAATCTTACTCCACACTATGATGCAGTGGGTAGGGGACCAAAGGGGGACCCACAAAATCTGGATGACGGTGCATCATTTAATAAGACAATCCCATCAATAAATGAGACTGTCAATTCATGAAAAGATCCCCAAGAGAATATCCTCATTGATGGGAAACCCCTGGAGACAAGGAGAAAATCTCCTCTTTTAGAGCAAAGCTCTGTCACAGAGTGACATTTGTCAAACTCTGGTCTCAGGGGAACAAGATTCCTCAAAAGAGCATAGCTCTTTGGTAATAATGGAAAGATCCATCAAATTTTTTTTTAACACACTTAAAAGAATTAAAATTTTGGAATCTTGAAAAATCCATGAAAACTTATGAAAAATTCTTCATTTTTTAGATCTAAAAAGATCTACATTTGATCCAAGAGCAAAGCTCCGTTCATGGGTTAAAACCCATGGACGAGATCGGTGTAGATCTCTAAGTTTTTGAGAGCAAGGCTCTGTTGATGAAACCCTAAAGGGGTTTTCTTTAGATCAAAGATTTATAAGAGCAAGGCTCTGTTAATTAAATTTAATTTAATTTAAATTACCTAGAGTGATTCTAAGTTCTGAACTTTGAAGTTCTTAAGTAAGAGCAGGGCTCTGAGAATCAAAATTCTTGAAAGTTGTAAGAATTTTCTAAGGACCAAGGGTCCTATTTATAGGCGCATGCGCCCCTTCAACTTATCAGTTGATCCAAAGGCTGGGATCTTGCCACCGCTGCGCTCACATGCGCGCCACGTGAGCGCAACGGTGGAGGGCATTTGTTTCCCCAATCAGAGCAAGGCTCTGTTTGAATTTCAGAAAAATTCAAATTTTGAAGCAACGCTTCAAATCCCGTGCGCTGCGCGCAACGCACCACGTGTCAGAAGTTGATACGACAGCGCAACGCCCAAGACGGTGCGTCCAATCAGAGCAGGGCTCTTTTAAAAACTAAAAGTAAAAGAAACAATGTTCAGTTGCGCAAGCGCTGCGCTGCGTGACACGTGTCTGCGCAGTTGCGCAAGCGCTGCGCTGCGTGACACGTGTCTGCGCAGTTGCGCAAGCACAACTGCGCAAACGCTGTTGCGCAAACGCTGCACCGCGCGACACGTGTCCCGCAGGTGCCCAAGCACAGCTGCGCAAGCACAGTTGCGCAAACGCTGCACCGCGCGACACGTGTCCCGCTGGTGCGCAAGCGCAGCTGCGCAAGCGCTGCCCCGCGCGACACGTGTCTGCGCAGGTGCGCAAGCGCTGCGCCGCGCGACACGTGTCACGCGCTAAGGGAATTGCGCAAAACAGAATAAATCTTTTCTGTTCTTGTTAAAACAAGAAGATTTTCTTCTGTAAAATAGAGGCCTTTGGATCAAAGATCCAACGGTGGGGAAAACTCCCCAAATCACTCAGAGAAAGATTTTTTTTTAACAAATTCAACTAATTTATGGGCACTATAAAAGGGACCCCAGACCTCAATTCAAAGAGAGGAACATTTTCTGAGAAAAAAAAAGAGAACTCTGAGGAATTCCTCAAGAACAAAAAAAAAGAAGGTAAAAACCTTCAGAAAAAAAGAAAATTCTTTTAAAAACAGATCATTGATCTAAGAACAAGATCAACGATCTTCAAGAAGAAAGAAAACTAACTAATAATAGTGCTTTGCACTTGCTTATGAACCATTGGTTCCTTGAAAACAAGAAAAACTTGTTTTTCTTTGATTTAAAATCGATCAAAAGATAAAACAGTGCTCTGCACTTGCAAGAACAGCGCTGTGGCGCTCCTGTGTTGGCGCAAGCCACCAGGAAGCGCCACGTGTCAGCAACGCAACAGCGCAGCGCACTGCGCTGTTGCGCTTGCGCTCACTAGAACGTGACACGTGTCACCACCATATGAGTTTGCGCTCATTACTTAGCGTAAAGCGCCTGACAAGCCACGTGGAGCACTGTCAGAGTATTTAATGTTCTGCATTATTAAAGAAAAGGGACAGAGCCCAATTAAAAGGCCTAACAGGCCTAACAAAAAAATGCTATGCATTTTAAAAAAGGGGGGGCAAAGCCCAAACAAAAAAATAGATGCTCTGCATCATTTATAAAAAGGCAGAGCCCAACCAAAACAAGAATAATGCAGTGCATTACTAAAAAGGGGTAAAGCCCTAGCACAGGCCAAAGATAAAAAATGTTGAAACTGGACTTAGCCCAATTTTGGCCATAAGTCCTTAAATTAAATTGACTGAGCAAGATTGCTCTCTTAAATCAATTTACTACCGGTTCGAGGGTACATCTCCGAACTCCTCTGACACCTATCGTCGTAATCCTTCAACGACGTCAGAGAGGTGACGGGTCCCGACGACCACACATCAATATTGGACCGAAACGTCCTTAAACTAATATCGGACCGAAACGTCCCTAAACTAATATCGGACCGAAACGTCCCTAAACTACCTATGGACCACTATGTCCCTAAACTGGAACAATAGAGCCTCCAAATGCTCTTTTGCCGGATCTAAACGATCCCGTTTAAGTTGATCTTAGCCCCCAAACACGGCTAACGTATCCTTAAACATTCAAACGGACTATAAAACTCCAAATCAACCTTGGTTCCAGGGTACATCTCTGAACTCCTCTGACATCTGCCGTTGTAATCCTTCAACGACGTTAGAGAGGTGATGAGTCCCGATGGCCAGATATTAAATCGATCATCACGTCAAGTTGATCTTAGTCCAAAACAGGACTAACATATCCTTGACGAACGTTTAAGTTGATCTTAGCCGCAACGCGACTAATGCATCCTTAAACTAAAAACACCAAATCCAAATCTAAGTAAATACAGATTTGGACTAATCCCCGTCCTACGGGCGACGGCATTACTCAGTTTCCGTATACAATCCACAGGCAACCACAAATAAAACAAACACACACGACACGAAGTGAAATTCTGGAGAAGGAGAAAGTTGTTACCGCGATGCGGTAGCGTAATTAACTGCAGGGGCTTACGCCTGCAGGGAAGAGTGTCCCCACAATCAAAAACCCCTCACCCTGAGGGGGAATCTGACGAAGTCTGCTATATCGGCCGCATCCGTCTAAACCTCCGATACACGGTGCCATAAATCAACTTGGCATCTTCGGAGAGGTAGACGGATGAAACCACATAGCATCTGCCCCGAATCTCAGGCAAGACGCAAAGTCTAGGTCGCCATTCGGAGGGGAACAATGGGCATTTTGGATCCGGTAAAGTGATGAGCCTATTGCGCACCGCCAGCTCGAACAGTCTCCTCGTTTTATCCCGAGGAAACGAATAAGGGCGGTTCAGTTTCTCATTAAAGAATCGTCGTCTATTGTCTTGGCGATCAGTTGGTTTTGGACCACTGGGCTGCTGCCGAGTATTGGTGACGAAGGTCGCTTTCCCTTTTCCCTCTTCGTTTCGAGGCTCTATCTTCGAAGAGGACGGTCTATGACCCATCTGATTCATTTGGGCCAGCTTGTCAATCAAGGCCTGGAAAGTAATTGGCTTGAAGAACATCATGAACTGGGATATGGTCGCCTGCGGATCGAGGGTACCCACGAACATGCCTACTGCAGGAGCTTCCTCTATGCTATGTTTGCATTTTGACCATAGGTTCCGCCGCCGGATTGCATACTGCACCCATGTCTCTCCCGGCTTCACCCTGGCATTGATCAACACCGTGATTGGGGTGCGCTCGCTAGCGCTCGCGAAACGCTGTGTAAACAGTAACTCTATTTCTGTAAATGTCTTAACGGAGTCGTTCGGGAGCTCAGAGTACTATTCAAACGCTATCTCTGACAGGCTGCCAACAAACTGGCGAAGCAGCAGTTTGTCGTCATCCCTGGTGTTGCCGCACAGAGCCCTGAATTGAGCCACGTGTTGGTGTGGATTTCCCGTCCCTTTATATATGTGGAATTTAGGGTCGTATATCCTGACGGGTATTTTATTTGATCGTACCAACCTGGATAGGGTCATCCAGTTTTAACGATTTGGTTAGCCGTTTCGCTCGCCTGATGAGCTCGTATCTGTTGAGCTATATAGTTATCCAGGGCGGCTTTGGAGATCGTCTCCTCCTTGGCTGCTGAACAAGCTGGAAGAGGGTTCGATGTTTCCCCTCTGTCGTCTTCAAGGACAATTGGAGGGTCTTCAGCTGGAGGATCCGGCTTTATCATCACCCCGACCATATCTTGGAATAAAAGCGCCATTTGTTTTATGTTGGCTGCCTGTTCCGCGGCCTTTTTGTCTTTCCTCTCGAGCATTCTTCAGAGGAATTCAGCATCAGTTTCCTGCTCCTGACGCTGCTCTGACGATGTTTTCGGACTTTATTTTGGTCCAGTAAGTGTGGCCATCTTCGTTAGCATCTCTTGGAGCTTTTACTGTTGTTGCTCCTGAGCCTTTGTTACGGATCTGGTGAGTGGTCGATGGCCCATAGAGATACGGTTATCCTCTTTTCCGGATGCCATATAAGCAGTGTGCACCACCATTCCCCCAGACTTGGGGCATTTAGATTCAGTGTCCTTGAGGTTCGTTGTGGACGCGGGGACTTTCTCCGGCCTTCCCCTTTTGTGAGAGGTCGAAGTCGAGGGAGCCGTTGCAGCGGGCATTCAAGTAGATGACACCTTCTGTGGTACAACAGAGTGGTCCTCTTCCTGTCGAGTCTTCATCTTCTTCTGTTGGCGGGAATAGTCCTTGTCAATCACAGAATCCTGGACTCTCCGTCATACCTTGTGGATTTTGGAAGACAGCCGCTGAGGGGGCTGCTGCGGCTGCGGCGGCTTCGCCTTTGTGATCTTTTCAGCATGCGGGAGAGACTTTTTCAGCACGGCAGTGTTCCCGCCAAAAATTTCTGCGCAAAGGAGTCCAAGGTATCAAATGGCAGCGATACGCTTAAGGAAATGCGAACCAGTATCTTCCGGCCTGTATTTTGATAAACTCCCGAAGGAGAAACTATTAAATTCTGATGGTATTGGAAGCATATCGAAAAACCCTTCGATTGATATATTATGGGCCTCATAATTCATCCGGGATCAAAAGTTATGAGGCATCACGTGTCCACACGTGATGGACCTTTAAGAACCCGCTGGAGGAGTTAAAAGATATAATAAAAAAACTCACAAAAGACCTCAATGGGGCATCACGTGCTCACACATGACCATGGGTCACGTGCAGACACGTGATGGGCTCTTAAGGCCTCTAAAATAATGAATAGAATTAAATTCTAAAATTATTTTAGAGTCCTTAAGAGCCCATCACGTGTCTCATCGACAGAAAAAGATGAAGGTCCGGCAGGAAGAAAATCCCCCTGTCAAGCAACGAAAGACGACGACCACCTGGGTGCCCAAAGCAACGGTCCCCTCAGCTTCGACCGCTCACAGAAGAAGGAGGCCGGAGAAGATCCCTGTGTCTTTGGCAAATCGCAAAGACACTGAATCTAAACGCCCCAAGTCTGGGGGCATGGTGGTGCACACCGTTTATATGGCTTCCGGAAAGGAGGAAAGCCGTGCTTCGACAGGTCACCGACCGCTCACCCGATCCGTGATGAAAGCCCAGGAGCAACAACAGAAGCTTCAAGAGATGCTGACTACAATGGCCGCACTCACCGGGCCAAAAGAAAGCCCGGAGGCATCATCAGAGCAGCGTCACGAACAAGAAACCGATGCTGAGTTCTTACGCAGAGTCCTCGAAAAGAAGGACAAAGAAGCCGCAGAGCAAGCGGTTATCATAAAACAAATGGCGCTCCTCTTCCAAGATATGGTAGGGATGATGTTACAGCCGGACCCTCCAGTTGAAGAACCTCCGATCATTATTGAAGACGATAAAGAGGAGACATCGAATCCACCACCGGTTCTTTCAACGGCCAAGGAGGAGACAATCTCCAAGGCTGACTTGGACGACTATATAGCCCAGCAGATCCGGGTTCATCAGGCGATTGAGGCAGCTGATCAAGTCGTAAAAACGGGGCGACCATATCCAAGCTGGTACGACCAAATCAAATATCCGCCGGGTTATACAATACCGAAATTCCATGTGTATAAGGGGACAGGCAATCCCACCAACATGTTGCTCAGTTCAGGGCCCTTTGCGGTAACACCGGCGGTGATAATAAACTATTGCTTCGCCAGTTTGTGGGCAGCTTATCAGAAACGGCGTTCGAATGGTATTCAGAACTCCCGAACGATTCCATCAAGATGTTCGCTGAAATGGAATTGCTATTCACTCAGCGATTCACAAGCGCTAGCGAACGCACTCCGATAACAGCATTAATTAATGCCAGGGTGAAGCCAGACGAAACGTGGGTCCAGTACGCTATACGCTGGCGAAATTTGTGGTCGAAATGCAAACAACGCATTGAGGAAGCGCCCGCGGTGGGTATGTTCGTGGGAACCCTAGACCCTCATGCAACCATCTCCCAGTTCATGATGTTCTTTAAGCCAACCACGTTCCAGGCTTTAATCGACAAGTTGGCCCAGATGGACCAGATGGGTCACAGACCGTCTCCCCCGAAGTCGGAGCCTCGGAGTGACAAGGGTAAAGGGAAGGCAACCTTCGTCGCGAATGCTCAGCAGCAACCCAGTGCCCCAAAGCTGGCGGATCAACTGGAAGAAAGACGCCGGTATTATAATGAGAAGATGAAGCGCCCCTACTCGTTCTCACGGGACAAGACGAAACGGTTATTCGAGCTGGCGGTACGCAACAGGCTTATCAACCTGCCAAACCCAAGGCGACCGCTGCAACCCAGTGAGGCGAATAACCCCAATTATTGCCTTTACCATCAAACGGTAAGCCATCCGATTGAGGATTGCTTCGTCTTTAAAGGATGGATTGAAGATCAATACCTACAGGGAAAGTTTGCGCTGTCCGAAAAGTGGAAGGTGAACCCGCCATAGCCGCATACTCCTAAGAAGGCGGATACACCGGGGGCAACCTGTTCTTTCATTGAAGAAGCGCCATGGGAGGTCGTGCTATCAGCCAAAACCAAAAGGATGCTGAGTGATCTTCATGCGTGCCCGGCGGTCAGATGGAAGAACCCGCTTGAACCTCAAATCATCGAAGGGATGCAGAAGCCGCGCCCAATTACAAAGATCGGTGGTGATGGCCCAAGTAATCACACCCAACCGTCAAAATCTTCGAAGAAAAAGAAGAATAAATCCAAGAAGCCCGTGAAGCCTGGAGACAAGCGCACGGATTTGCAGAAACAGATTGACGCGCTGGAAGAGTATAATCAAAAGGCGCGGACTCCCGTCATACTTCAAGAGTTCCTCAACCACGTCTTTCAGGAGGAAGATGATGGAGAAAGCTCGTCGAATGAATCCGAGGGATATGTGGTGAGTTGTCATGTGATCTCCCACTCGTTTACGGACGGTGGAAAAACTCCTGGCACTGAGAAACTGGGGGCACACCCTGAGCCAGAACTTGTATGGCCGACAGATGAAATGATCGACGCCTTTCTAGACGAGATTCGTTTGAAAAGTAAAGCCGATCGGGAGCGTGAGATGGCCGCATCGGAAGGAGCCAAACGCAAGCGACTAAATGAAAGAGTCGAAGCATTCCCGCCAGATCAAAAGACATCTGATGCGGATAAAAACATATTCAAGACGAGAAAAAGGTTTGCCAAAGCCATATCAATGGGAATGAAGCTACCACCCTCGGAAGAAAACACACTCAATGGGGCGGAGAGGCACCCTAATTATTGCTCATATCATCGGAAGATTTCACACCCTACGGAAGAGTGCGATGCTTTTAAGATATGGTGGCAAGGATATGTTGCTCACCGGAAACATTTTAAGCGCATGAAACGCAGAACTCGTCGGGAGCAGGAAAGAACTACCGGCGGGCACAAAAGAACTACCGGCAACTGTCGCACGGTTAACGCCGGAGGATCACAGGTTCTCACCTTTGGGAGCGACTCTGATGAGGAAATGGCTCTGGGCCCTCTCTTTAAAGAGTCCGTCTTAGGGAGAGAGGAAGAACCAGAGGCCTGCGAAAACATTCAGTTGCGCAATCGCACGCTCCCGGAAAAGAATCTTGGACCCGCGAATAGAAAAGATAAGGGAAAGGAGAAGGTCACTGAGGATATCACCTTAGATGACCAAGTCATGAAAGAGTTGACTGCCAAAGACCCTCCCAGGAAGGGTAAGGTGGACTATAACATCCTAGCACACCTAAGGAAACTACCTTCACAGCTCAGCATTCTCGACGCCCTCCTATTATCAAAGGAAGCGAGAGATTCATTAATTAAGGCGTTACAAGAGCCCGAACAATTCCAAGCCTTCCTCGCCGAAGAAAGGATGAAGGATGAACTGGAAGAAGTGCACACGGCCGACATCACTTTCGGTGACGAAGACCTTCTCCTCGGGACGTGCGACTACAACCGTCCCCTATACGTCTCCGGATATTGCCACGATATCAAGATAGGAAAAATCCTGGTTGATAATGGATCCTCCGTCAATCTCCTTAATGTTCGGGTGTTGAAGGAAATCTGCATGAGCGTGCAGCACCTCGCTCGTGACAAAATTACCATCTCCGGTTTCGACTCCCAGTCATCACGAACTCTCGGATCTGTGATATTAACATTACGCTTCGGACTACTCGTCATAGACATCAAGTTTCACGTCATTGACGCCAAAACCTGCTACAACGCCTTGCTCGGTCGTCCTTGGTTACACGAGTACAACATCATCCCTTCTACACAGCATCAGTGTTTGAAGTATTTTAAGGATGGTTTTGAGTATACCGTAACAGGTGAGCTGAACCCATTCTCCGTGAACGAAGTCCGCAAGTACGAAGATGCAAAGTACTTTTTGCCAGACTTCGAGGATACAGAAAGGTGTCGCAAGCCGGAGAACAAAGCCGCCGCCACCATCCCTGTTTTCGGAAGCGATACCGAAGAAGAAGAAGAGATAGTTTACGATGGTCCGTCTCGACGCAACAACCCGGGACCGTCCGCCCCCATGTTAATCTTCGAAAGTGACTCGGAAGATGAGATTAATGCCGTGTTCTCCAGTCGGCCGTCAATACAAGCATCCCCTGGCGATGATCAGAGTTTGCAAATCACCATGGTGCCACGGGGACACCACAAAGACCTTGACGCACTTGAAGCTTACAATGTGCAGGACCTGCAGGCGTTTTACGTCCTTCCCAAACGAAAGGGTGAAAAGGCGATCCTATTCTACCAATCCACGGAAACAAGAGTGGAGAAAGAAATCTGGCATGGCGCGGATTCTACACTCGACAGGCTCCAACCCATCTGTTTGCCCAGATACTACACAGACGGGTTGAAAAGACTATTGAAGCGCCAAGGGGTACCCTTAAAACAGACTATCCGACAAGCTCGATTCTACAACAGGATTTAGGATGTTCCTGGGACCCAGCGCAAATTGCCCAACGGGAGAATAGAAATGCTCGGGCTTGGATATGTGAGATCTGGGAAACGGGAGTGAGCCCACGGTAGCTATGCCATATATAACTTCGATGAGAAAGAGGACGCCCTGTCGGGAGATGCTAACCCTTCGTCAAAACTGGATCCCGCGAGCGAAGTGCCGATTCTGTCGTTCGAAGAACGAATGGACAAGCTTATCAGGAAAGCGGGTCAAAAAGCTCGAGACGACCATAGTCGCGAAATGGCCATCTACGAGAAAGCTAGGATGCAACATTTATTTCAACAGGCTGCAAAAGACGAAGATGCTCCTCCCTGTCGACCCATTGCGCAAAAGGCCCGACGCAGAGGTAGAAATAAGTTAAAAGGCGGAAAAAGGAGCCGACAGCAACGACGCAGGATTAAAGATTCATGTGATCGGGTATTGCGCAGTTCGGACTTGTCCCTCATGAAGAAGATGAGTCGAGCGTATTCCTTCCCTCAAGAAAAGACGAAGAAAATACTCGATCTCGCTATGAAGCACCGAATGATCACACTTCCGGAGTCTAAACACCCTGAGCAAGCTAACGAGGTCACTCATCCGGGCTATTGCTCTTATCACCGAGCCATAGGACACCCTATCAAAGACTGCTTCACCTTTAAAGACTGGGTGGAAGACCAGTACCAGTAAGGCATGTTTGCTTTATCCAGCAGCTGGAAGGTGACGCCGCCACAAAAGCACGAACCCAAAGCCACAAGAGCAGAACCAGATCCACGACGGTCTTGGAAGAGAGCTCGTACCTGTCATATGATAACGATATCAAGAGAAGGGCCCGAGGATAGGGACGACCTCCTTTGGTGCTTCGAAAACAATGACAATGAGGTGATCTCAGAATTTCTACCAGCTTCGAAAGAACTAGAAGATGGCATACATACTACTGCAGATAACCTCAAGAAGATTGAGTTGGGGTCGGCAGATGACCCGCGACCGACATTCGTCAGCGAGCTGCTATCTGAAGAAAGGGTGGCTGCGTTAAAGGACGTGCTTCTACAGCATAGAGATTGCTTCGCATGGAACTATTCCGAAATGCCGGGATTAGATCCAGAGATTGCTGTGCATAAATTAGCAATATCTCCGGATATCAAGCCAGTCAAACAAGCGCCGAGAAGAATGCGGCTCGAGCTTGAGATGAGCATTAACGCCGAAGTCAAGAAGCTGATCGATTCTGGGTTTATCCAGGAGGTACAGTATCCTGACTGGGTCGCCAACATTGTCCCGGTAATGAAGAAAATGGGACAGTACGCATATGTGTGGACTTCCGAGATCTCAATAAAGCCTACCCGAAGGACGATTTTCCAGTGCCGGTCACTGAGCTGATGATAGATAATACGTCCACTCATGAAGTTTTCTCTTTCATGGACGGTTCATCAGGGTACAATCAGATAAAGATGCATCCCGAAGACCAGAAGCACACCGCTTTCCGGACTCCTTTGGGTATATTCTGCTACAAAGTTATACCTTTTGGTTTAAAGAATGCCGGTGCCACCTATCAGAGGGCCATGACAAAGATCTTCGATGATCTTATACATGAAATCGTCGAATGCTATATCGACGACCTTGTAGTGAAGAGCATGTCATATAAAGAGCACTTAGAGCATCTGAAGACCGTATTTCAACGCCTTCGGCAATACAATTTGAAGATGAATCCCCTCAAATGCGCGTTCAGAGTTTCCTCGGGTAAATTCCTGGGATTCATCATCCGACACCGAGGTATCGAAATAGATCCATCTAAGATCAAGGCGATCATGGAAATGCCTCCGCCGAGAACTCTCAAACAGTTGCAGTCTCTCCAAGGGAAGCTCGCGTACATCCGACGGTTTATCGCCAACCTGTCAGGCAAGTGCCGTCCTTATAGCCACCTGATGAAGAAGGGAACTCCATTCGTCTGGGATCAAAAATGCCAGAGCGTGCTGGATGAGATCAAGCAGTACCTGCAGAACCCGCCGGTGTTAGCTGCTCCATGTAGGGTGTTTTTCGTCACCCCATTGAGATGGGAATACGCGCGCGCTTGTCGGGCGTACTACAGATTCCCCCGGCCTAGGGTAGGCCGGGGTTTAATGATGGTGGGGATCCGAATCTCCGGCAGCCGCGGACTAAGCTGCCGTTAATTACCCATCGCCTTTGGGGCGAGGGAACCTCCGATTAACGGGTTAAACTGGTCATGCGAACTCAATGTGCAGTATACGTGTGTTCAATTCTGAAAGGGGGGTTTGGATATATCGGGAGCCACGCAGAGTTTTTACGGGGGTCCCGCTACCCGGATAGCGGGCTGGGGGTCAAGGGGGCTAGCAGCCCCCTTGCGGGGTGCGGGGCAGCGCCCCGTTAGAAATTTTTTTCTAACAGGGACAGTGTCGTGGAGTACGTGTATGTATAAATTTGTATACATATGTATATGTGTATATATGTACACAAAAGAGGAGGAAAAGACATCCAAGGGATGCGCAGGTGCGCAAGCGCGCGCGCCACGTGTCGGCACGCGGACGACTTGCGCACTTGCGCAGTCGCGCAAGCGCGCGCGCCACGTGTCGGCACGAGGGCGACTTGCGCACTTGCGCAGTTGCGCAAGCGCGCGCGCCACGTGTCGGCACGCGGGCGACTTGCGCACTTGCACAGTTGCGCTAGCGCGCGCGCCACGTGTCGGCACGCGGGCGACTTGCGCACTCGCGCAGTTGCGCTAGCGCGCGCGCCACGTGTCGGCACGCGGGCGACTTGCGCACTCGCGCAGTTGCGCAAGCGCGCGCGCCACGTGTCGGCACGCGGGCGACTTGCGCACACAACAGGCTTTTAGCCTAAAAAGATTTCTCTGAAGAGAAATCAAAGAGGAGTTAGACTCCTGAGTGTGTTTTTGTTTTGTTTTTTTTTTTTTTGTTTTCTGTTGGGTTAATGGAAGGCTTCTTCTTCTTCCTCCTGTTGCTTGCTGGGTCTTGAAGATCAAGAGATGTAAAATCTCAAAATCTCTCCTTTTTAAGATCTGATGGCAGATCCAAGTTCCCCTTTGTGGGTTTTGTGGTGGAAAACTATTTAGTTTTGAAAAAGGAAGAGTAAAACTCTTGATTTAATTCAAGAGAAAGAAGAAGGTTTTGGAACCTTGAAGAAGGAGAAAGAGATCTCAGATCTAGAAATTTCTGGAGAGAGAAAAAGTTATTGAGATATTTTCATTATCTTTGCCTTTATAGGCCATACATTTTACACATAGCCCCTTGGGCTTCACAAAATGGCATTTTGCCTATTTCATGGCTCATGTGCCATTTCTTTTTGCACATAAGCCATGGGCTTTACAAAAATTTGGCTTTATGCCCATTTTCTTACATTTATCCATAAAATAAAATAAAAGAAAATGCAACAAGATTATTTATTACAAAAATTTTATCTTGGCGTGGAGGAAGCCGGCCGCTTCATGTTCGGGCTCGACTCGGGCATGGGCCCACTGGGTCTGGGCTTGGGCCCACTTGGCTTGGGGTTGACTTGGATTTTGACTTGGTCAACCGGGGTGTAAATTTTTACCCCAACAAATTGCCCCCCATCAATAAATGCACACCACATATGTGGGTCGTGTGCATGAAATTGATGGATCTTCTTTCACGTGGAGGCGACTTGATTTGGTTCCCGCTTTTTGGGAAGCTGGCACTGCCCTTTTTACGACATGGACGGTCGTTGCTTGACATGTCTCCGAGACGGAGTGTCCGTGATAGACGTTTTCCCTGGCCCGGAGTTATCTGGTTCCCGCTTTGTAGGAATCCTGCGCTGCCCTTTTTGCGACTTGGACGGTCGGTGCTGCCCTTTTAGCGACGTGGACGGTCGGTTCTGCCTTTTTTGCGACTTGGACGGTCGAGGCTGCCCTTTTAGCGACTTGGACGGTCGATGCTGCCCTTTTAGCGACGTGGACGGTCGATGCTGCCCTTTTAGCGACGTGGACGGTCGATGCTGCCCTTTTAGCGACGTGGACGGTCGGTGCTGCCCTTTTAGCGACGTGGACGGTCGGTGCTGCCCTTTTAGCGACGTGGACGGTCGATGCTGCCCTTTTAGCGACGTGGACGGTCGGTGCTGCCCTTTTAGCGACGTGGACGGTCGGTGCTGCCCTTTTAGCGACGTGGACGGTCGATGCTGCCCTTTTAGCGACGTGGACGGTCGGTGCTGCCCTTTTAGCGACGTGGACGGTCGGTTCTGCCCTTTTTGCGACTTGGACGGTCTGTGCTGCCCTTTTAGCGACTTGGACGGTCGATTCTGCCCTTTTTGCGACTTGGACGGTCGGTTCTTGATTTGACTTGCTCTGCTTCTTGCAGTGTCAGGGGTAGACTTGACTTGCTCCGCTTCTTGCGGTGTTGAGATTGGATTCTGACTTGCTCCGCTTTCTGCGGTGTCGGAGTGGAAGTTGACTTGTTGATTTTGATTTGGGTTGACATCAGCATCGCTATACTGGAATATGGTACCAGGAGCGAATCATCATCTGTCATGGGGAGGATTTGGGGATTTTTTTGGTTTTTGTTTGGCATCTGCATTGCTGCACTGGAATAATGCCAGGAGCAACTCATCATTTGCCCCGAGAGGATTTGGGAGAAATTGGGATTATTTTACGCCCGTGGATTGTATACGGTTTTGCAGGATGTATGATCCAGACCGTAGGGCCGGAAAAATTTCGGGATTTTGTCGGCGTCTGCATCGCTGTACTGGAATATGGTACCAGGAGCGACTCATCATTCGCCGTTGGGGTAAGGGATTTGGAATTTGGTTGGCGTCTGCATCGCTGCACTGGAATATGGTACCAGGAGCGACTCATCATTCGCCATTTGGGGATTGGGGAGCGATGGCTTAGGAGACAGGTTTAGATCTCTATCGCCTAAGACTTTTCAATTTTATGGGCCGTGAGGGTCCCATAAAAACATTTTCTCCCTACGGGTCGTAAGGATCCCACAGGTGTATTTTCTCCTTAGGAGTCGTGAGGACTCCTAAGTGTGTTTTTCCTTTATGAGTCGTAAGGATCCCACAAAGGTTTGTTCTCCTCATATATCGTGAGGACACATGAGTGGGTCTTATCAATGGAGCATCATTCCCAAAGCGGAGACCGGCCGCATAACTGGTGATTACGGTGGGGCATGGGTATGATGAGAATTATTTGAGCCCGTGGATTGTATACGATGGTCAATTTGGGGACCCACCGTAGGGCCGGAGAATTTTGAGAAATTGGATTTTGGTTGGCGTCTGCATCGCTACACTGGAATATGGTACCAGGAGCGACTCATCATTCGCCGTTTGGGGACTTGGAATTTGGATCTTGTTTGGCATCAGTATTGCTGCACTGGAATAATGCCAGGAGCAACTCATCATTTGCCTCGGGAGGACTTGGGATTTGGGTTTTTGGTCGGCATCAGCACCGCTAACACTGAAGCGAAATGCCAGGAGCGGATCATCATTTGCCGTTGCCCGTTGGGGAACGATGGCTTAGGAGATAGGTTTGGGGTCCCTACCACCTAAGGCTTTTCAATTTTATGGGCCGTGAGGGTCCCATAACGCATTTTCTCCCTACGAGTCGTAAGGATCCCGCAAGTGTATTTTCTCCTTAGGAATCGTGAGGATTCCTAAGTGTGTTGCTCCTTTGTGAGTCGTAAGGATCTCACGCAGGGGTTTTCTCCTCACAAGGTCGAGAGGACTTTGCGAGTGTATTTCATCTCTTTTCACAAGTTTGCGCCCTTTCGGGTTTTCGCAGACTCGCCGGTAGTCCTGCTGTTTTTACTCACGGAGCCCTTTCGGGTTTTCATCCGTGCCCGTTTTGCTTGTGGACATACCGTTTATTTTTATTTTTATTTTTTTTTTTATTTCTTTTATTTTTTTTTTTCTTCTCTTTTTTTTTATTTTTACCGCTGGTGGGACTTTTAAAAGTAGTCTCACCGGCAGGATTTGGGAGAGATAGGGGTCATTTACGCCCGTGGATTGTATACGGTTTTGCAGGATGTATGATCCAGACCGTAGGGCTGATGTGCTCAATTCGCCTGCGACTTGGAGCATTCATGTGTAGTATTTCTTGAGATATCGTCCATTGATGGGTGGCATGGGCCTTTCTCCCTCGGCACTTATTAGTTGGTAGGATCCTCCGTCGAACACTTTCTCGATGACGTATGGTCCTTCCCAGTTCGGCTCGAATTTTCCCTTGGCATGTCGATTGGGGATGATCGGTCTTTTGAGGACCAGCACCAATTCACCTTTCTTGAAAGCGCGGAGACGGGTTATCTTGTCATAGGCCCGTGACATTTGGGCTCGGTACAGCTCCAGATTTTGCTGCACCGCGAGCCTCTTTTCTTCGAGGGCATCGAGTTCTTCAAGTCGAAGGAGCACGTTTTCCTCTTCTGTCAACTCATGCTGAACGGCCATTCTTAAGCTTGGAACCTCGACTTCGAGGGGGAGGACCGCCTCCACTCCGAAGAGCAATGAGTATGGAGTGGACTGAGTTGGAGTACGGTGCGTGGTACGATATGCCCACAATGCCTCGTGAAGCTTGAGATTCCAGTCTCTCTTGTTGGCTGAAGCATTTTTCCTCAGGAGCTTGCATAGAGTCTTATTGAAGGCTTCGGCTAGCCCATTGGCTCTTGGATTATAGATGGAGGAATACCTCCAGTCTATCTTGTGCTGAGTAGCGAATCTTGAGACATTGAAGCTCTTGAAAGAAGGCCCGTTGTCAGAAATGATTCTTCTTGGTGTACCGAAGCGGTATAGAATATTATGCTGGAAGAATGTCAGAATATCCTTTGTCTTGACTTCTTTTAGCGGGACAGCTTCAGCCCACCTGGAGAAGTAGTCTGTCGCGGCCAGTATGAACCGGTGGCCTTTAGATGACGGAGGATCAATTGGGCCAACAATGTCGGTGCCCCAAACTTCGAAGGGCCACGACGCCACTGTAGGATGCAATGGGTTGGGATGCTTGTGAATAAAATCACCGTGAATTTGGCAGATATAACATTTCTTTGCATGCTCTCCGCAATCCCGTATCATGGTGGGCCAGTAATACCCAAGCCGTTTGATTTGAAGTCGCATCTTGGGGCCAGATTGGTGAGCACCGCAAACTCCCGAGTGGACATCTTTCATGACCTTTTGTGCTTCGGCCGACGACAGGCACCTGAGCCAGAGTTGGTCATATGACCTGCGGTATAATGTGTCATTTACAAACACGTATCGGAGGGCTCTTTTCTTCAGCTGAATCCTTGCAGATTTTTCTTCGGGCAGCTTGTCGTATCGGAGGTACTCTATGAAGGGTTCTCTCCAATCGGGCTCGTCTTGGATGATCGAAGCTTCTTCCGCAGGACTGCTCTTCTGTTCCGCGCTTTCCTCTTCTCGTAGAGAGACTGGGGGTAGAATTTGTCGGCTCCTGACTGTGATCAGAATTTCGTCCATGTCAGGATCAGCCAGCTCCTTGGCTAGGCGAGCGAGTATATCGGCTTTTCCGTTCAATGCTCTAGGGACTCTTGTTAGTTCGATATGAGTGAACCGTTTCATGAGTTCCACCACCCGGCTTCTGTACCGAGCCAACTCGGGTTTGTATATCTTATAGTCGCCGCTTACTTGGTTGACGACAAGCTGGGAATCACCGTAAACCCGTAGCCGAAGGATTTCCATTTCTATGGCGAGCTCCAAACCAGCTATCAGAGCTTCATACTCGGCCTCATTATTTGTCCGAGGCTCGGTGAGAGCAAAAGAACGCCGTAGGGTTCCCATTGATGGTGTGATAAACACCAATCCTATCCCTGCTTTTATCTCCGGGACGCTTGATTTACTGGAGGTTCTTATCGATGAGGCCCCATCGAAGTAGAGCTCCCAACATGGCTCGTCATTCTCGAGGTGCAGCACTTGTTCGTCGGGTAACTCACAATTTAGCGGCGACCCTTCTGGTATGGGATGAGCAGCGAGAAAGTCTGCAAGAGCTTGCCCTTTTACTGCTTTCTGAGGGGTATAAACTATATCAAACTCAAGTAGCATGACAGCCCATCTTGCCATCCTGCCGGCTAGGCTTGCTTTGGTCATCAAGTGTTTGAGCGGGTCGACCTTGGAGATCAGCATAACCCGATGAGCCAGCAGATAGTGCCTCAGCTTCTTCACAGCAAATATCAGAGCCAGGCATTGCTTTTCGATTGGGGAATAGTTGTGTTCCGCCCCGACTAGAGTTCGACTGAGGTAGTAGAGGGCATTTTCCTTTCCCTCCTCGTTATTCTGGGCGAGGAGCGCACCGAGTGACTCATCTAGCGCGGCAGTGTAGAGAATCAACGGTTTATTTGGAATGGGAGCAGCCAGCACTGGAGGGTGCAACAAGTATTGTTTGATGCTTTCGAACGCTGCTTGACATTCGGTATCCCAGATAAAAGGAGCTCCTTTCTTCATGAGCTTTGAGAAGGGCCTACATCTCCCTGATAAATTTGAGATAAACCTCCGTATATAAGCAAGCTTGCCTTGAAAAGATCTTAGCTGCGTCAGACTCTTCGGAGGAGGCATCTCCATGATGGCCTTTATCTTTGATGGGTCAACTTCGATCCCACGATGTCGAACTATGAAGCCCAGGAATTTTCCCGATGACACGCCAAAAGCGCATTTCAGAGGATTCATCTTCAGATCAAATTCCCTCAGTCTGGTGAGAACGATCCTAAGATCCTGGATATGATCGGCCTTGGTTTCAGTCTTAACGACCAGATCATCAACATAACATTCGACGACTTTATGAATTAGGTCATCGAAGATATTAGTCATCGCCCTTTGATATGTAGCACCTGCGTTCTTCAGTCCGAATGGCATTACCTTGTAGCAATATATTCCGATCGGGGTTCGAAATGCTGTGTGCTTCTCATCCTCAGGCGACATCTTGATCTGATTATATCCAGACGAGCCGTCCATAAAGGTGAACAGTTCGTAATTTGAGGTGTCATCGACCATCATTTCCATGACCGGTAGCGGGAAGTCATCTTTAGGACATGCCTTATTGAGGTCCCTGAAATCGACACAGACTCGGATCTGCCCATTTTTCTTCTTGACTGGGACTATGCATGCGATCCAGTCCGCATATTTCTCTTCTCTGATGAAGCCGGCATCGATGAGTTTCTTGGTTTCCTCGATGACCTTTTCTTCCAACTCCCTTCTCATTCTTCGAGGAGCTTGTTTGACTGGCTTAGCATCAGGAGATATAGCCAGCTTATGCACGGCTACCTCAGGGGAAAGGCCAGGCATTTCTTTGTACGTCCACGCGAAGCAGTCGACGAACTCGCGCAGCAGGGCAATTATCTGCTCTTTCATTTCCTTCGACAAGAGTGAGCTGATGTAGGTCGGCCTTGGATTATCGGACGTTCCTAAGTCAATCTCGGTTAGCTCATCAAAGGTTGCTTGTCCGCCATCTTCGAGCTCTTGAGGAGCTTCTTCTGGCTCGGCTATCTCGTCATCATTATTCGATCCTTCGCTGGCCTCACCAACACGGATCATGTAGCACGCTTTGGAATCAGGTTGAATGTAGCCTATGCCCCGTCTATCTGGAATTCGTCCATCGATGAGTGCTCGGACCTGGGGCGGATACCATAGCCCTTCGTAAAACTTTGCTTCGGACTCCGTTTGATATAACCGGCATCCGCACTTCTTAAAGTATTCCCGCATCTCGGGCGCATAGTATCTGGGATTGAGGACGGCTCTTATGCCTCTCTCATAGGGAAGGCACGCGATAGAAAGATCGTCCGGGTGCACAACGGGGTTTGACTTGTAAAACAGGATGCCCTTCTGTCCATTTTTCCTCCCGGGCACGTAGAAAGTTTTCAGCTGGTCCACGGTAGAGACTGACAATGCGTCGAGCTCTTTGCACATCCGTTCCGGCACCCTTGTGATAGCCAGGGACCCTTCTGCGACTTCGAAGGTCTCTCGTAGTTTCGCTTGCTGCATGGGGGGTCGATCTGCACAGCTGTCGCACGGCAGGTCCTCTTCTTCTGACTCTTCAGTGTCACTGCCAAGATGAGGGCGGACTTTGCTGCTAGACGGGCCTTCGGTAACAGATTCGTCCGTATCGCTGCCGAAACGAGGGCGAGTTTTACGGGAGGACGGGCTTCCAGCATCGGACTCATCAGTGTCGCTGCCGAAATGCGGGCGCACTTGGGTATTTTTGCTTTTGAAAGTGACAGCCGGCGCAGATTTGCTTTTGAGTCTTGGGGCTGGTCTATCCTCAGTCAGTTGTGGCTTAGAATTTTGGTGGTTCGTAAAGTACCGAGAATCTTCGTATCGGACTTCATGCACACCAAACGGCTGGATGTCTCCGTCAATACGTCTTTCTTCGCCATTTTTAGTATACTTCATGCATTGATGGAGAGTCGACGGAATGATGCCGTAATCATGGATCCACGGCCGCCCCAAGAGAATCTTATAAGATGTGTCGGCGTCGATCACGTATATCTTAGCTTCAGTTTGCAGATCCCCAAATTTGATTGGCAAAGCTATAGACCCTAGAACTTGCTGGCAATTTTGGTTGAACCCTTGAATGACAATCCTTTCCCTCGACAGGTGTCGGACGTCCATTGACAAACTCTTCAGAGTTCGCAAGTTCATGATGTTCACTGAGGACCCCGGATCAATCAATATACGATTAATTCGATCTCCGTCACTGTACCCGGTCACGTAAAGCGGCCGATTATGCTCAGCCGTTCCCAGTAGCAAGTCTTCATCCTTAAATGTGACTGCGGCGGCATGCAAAGCGTGCTGGGTTTCTTTCATATTAATTTCCGCAAAGTGAGCCTGATACCGCTCGGGGTTTTGTAGAGCGTGAATGAGAACGTCTCTAAGCTCCTTAGATAGGACCAAGGCGTCGTAGATGCTCAGGAGAGATGGAAGCTTCCGGAGATGTGCCAAGACATTATAGTCCACCGAGGAAGGATTTATGTTTTCGTCGGCCGGTTCTCTGCCATTTTCTTCATTAGCGACTTGTTTTTCCTTCCCTTTTGGGGCGTTGCCCTGATTTTGCGGTAGAGCCCTGCCGCTTCTGAGCTGGATTTGATTGGCCTTTGTGGTGAGCTCCTCGTCCTCTTCCGGAAAACAGAGATCATCCTCAGAGTCGCTGCCAAGATGGATGGCGTAGCAGGTCACTACTGGAATTTCTTCATTGGAGTCTTCTTCTAACTCCTCCAGAATTTCGGCCGCTTGTACAGGGAAGAACTCCTTCAATTGAATCAATGTTCTTTCCTTTTGCTCATATTCTTCGAGGGAATCGATATACTTTTGAATGGTCGATCTCCCTGCAGACTCTTTTTCGCGTCGAGCTGCACTTTTCTTCTTCTTGAGCTTCTTGGATTTTGAGCCTGATGGAGCCGCATAGGCAGCTGGACTGGTAGGCTTCTTCTGTCCTTCCCATTCCATCCTGCGCTCTTTCTGAAGTAGCTTTAACATCTTCTTCGTCTTATTAGATATGTGCGTACTCCACGGAGGCCGCGATGAGTCAGTTTCATTTCTTAGGGCCGCGGGTTCGGCTGTCTGCTCCCAGAAGGCTTCGGCTTCCGTCTGTATAAAGTTGGCGGTTGCAACTTGATTGTTCACCAACACGCTTTTGGATAGCTCGATCTCTCCAGCCTTGTACTGCTTCTCGACCCAGTCTTTGAAGATATAGCAATCCTCGATCGCATGGCTCACTACTCGGTGGTACGGGCAATACAGAGGATTGTCGGTCATTTTTGCTTCTTGGGGTCTTTTCGACTCCGGCAATTGTAAGCCGTTGTTCAAGGCATCTTTAAATATCTTACGGACCTTGTCCCTTCTGAAAGAGTAAACCTTGTTCTTCTTCTCTTCTAGGGAAGGCCCATCTCCTCCCAGCAATGGCTTTCGAGACCGGTTGGTTTTGGATTCGCCCGCCCTTCGCTTTTCTTCATTGTCGGAGGCATTGAAGACATTGGTACTGCTGGAACTCCCGCTTCTACGGTTGTCGTCCCGCTTGCTTTTCCAGGTTTTGTCTCTCTGAGTGTCCGGCGGGGACTCTTGCTTTGAGCGTTCCAGCATTTGGACTTTCTTAGTTAGCTCCTGAAATGTCTTGAGGCCCGCTGTACACAAGAATGGGACCATCCAATTGCTGAGGTTCCCAATGAGAAGGCTGACGGACTGGTCCTGCTCCAGCGGCGGTTCGCATTTGACTGTGAGATTACGCCATCGGGCGATAAAGTCGGTGTTGCTTTCATTCTTCCCCGGCTTAGTCCTCACAAGGTCGGCAATGGAGATTTTATCACTGACACTCATGAACCTTTGCCGAAACAGGGACTCCATTTGGGCAAAGGTAATGACGGACCCATCTGGTATGCTCGCGTACCAGTCGAAAGCAACACCGGTCAGGCTGTTGACGAACTGACGAAGAAGGAGCGCATCATTGCCCCCTGTATTTCCGCACGATGCTTTGAAGTGGGCGACGTGCTGATTTGCATTCCCCGTTCCATCAAATCTTCCGAACTTAGGAATGACGTAGCCGCTTGGGAACTCAATCAGATCGTACTGCGCGGGATATGGCCGCCCACTACTGCCGATTTCTTTCTGAGCTTCAGCTTCGGCCACCAATGTTTTAACCTTGCTGGTGACCAAATCCATTATCCGATCCTGTGTTAGCGGGATGGTGCTATCTGGGGCCAAGGCGTCCCCAGAAGCGGAATGTAGCCGGCTTTCATTTGGCTCGACCAGTCTTGGTCCCAAAGGAACAGGCATTGGCTGCCTCGGATTGTCATCACCCGGCTGATTAGTAGCGGCTTGTGCTTGATTGGGAGGCGCTCGAGCAATTTGAGCCGTAAGCTGCATCACCACGTTCGTTAAATCATCAATTTTCGAATAGAGCTTGGCCATCTCTTTATCTTTGCTCCTGAGCTGTTTTCGAAGTTCTTGAAGCAGCTCTTGCTCCGCAGTCCTAGGGCGGAAAGTCGGCTCTTCCTCGCTGTCCGAGCTTGACTCTGCATGGACCGAGGGGTCTTTCTGCCTATCATCCTCATCGAGAGGGTTTTCTTCATCCAGCAGGGGCGGCTGTTCTTGGGCAGCGGCAACCACATTCGGGCTAGATTGAGCTTGGGATGTGGTTGCCCCATCCTTGCTTTTGCTGCGAAGGTTGTCGCTGGGGCGTCCTCCCGCCATATAGACCGTATGGATGATATATCCGGCCGTCTTTCTATCATTGGCAGTTGATTTCGTGGATCGCTGTCTTGACCCCCTTGTTTCGGTAGCTGGTAGTCGATTGAAGGCGTCTGGCTTAACCAGTTTCTTGAATGGTGCTGGCGCTTCTTTTCTGGGTTTTCCCCGCTGCTTTCGTGCGGCACAGAGTGCTTCATAGACTCTTGATGAGACAGTGTCATACTTTTTCTGTTGGGGCCGGGACACGTCTCTTTGTGGCACCGTTCGGACCGCTGTCTTCTTGATTCTGGCGGTCATGGCGTTTTTCTGAACCCACTTCAGAGGCTCGAAGGAATTGCTGATTCTTACGTCCGACTCAGCCGTCGTCGCGGGGCAACTCTGCACTTGGAACTTCACACGATTCCATTTGGCCGAAGCCTTGGCCCTTTTGTTGGCTCGATACCTGAGCCGCTTCTGCCTTAACTTTTCTGTTCTAAGCACCTTGCAGACTTCGGCTTTTTGGGAAGACGCCGCATACCGGTTGATGGAGGGCCTTGGAGATACGCCCGATTGTGCATTTGTTGGAGTCATCGCCTGAGCTCGTCCGCAACTTTTAATGTTGCCCTTCACATCGGAAGTCTTGCCCCCAGCTAGAGCGCCAGGGACTCGTTCAGACACCATCTTAAGTTTCGGTTGTGGTGCCTTGGCGATCACGACATTCGGCCTCTTGCCCCTTGAGACTGGCTTGGCCACCTGTTCCGCCGGGATCTCCGCCAGGTGAGCGCTTCCGGCAGGGTAGATGATGACAGAGCCAAACTGGCGGGGCGGTTCCTCCCACTGTCGACTGAGGCTTGCAGGGAGAACCACACGAGCGTTGATCTTGACCACGTATGGAATCGGGGTCACGTTGGAAGCTGAATTCATCAGGAGAGACATTGTCGTTGAAGGTTGATTGCTGCACGGAAAAAAAACATCATTTCAGTATAGGCAATCGATATGTATATTGATTGAGTTCGTATGAACATTTAACCCGAAATATGGGAGGAGAGATTGGTCCCACCGGGCGTGCCAGATCCTGTAGGGTGTTTTTCGTCACCCCATTGAGATGGGAATACGCGCGCGCTTGTCGGGCGTACTACAGATTCCCCCGGCCTAGGGTAGGCCGGGGTTTAATGATGGTGGGGATCCGAATCTCCGGCAGCCGCGGACTAAGCTGCCGTTAATTACCCATCGCCTTTGGGGCGAGGGAACCTCCGATTAACGGGTTAAACTGGTCATGCGAACTCAATGTGCAGTATACGTGTGTTCAATTCTGAAAGGGGGGTTTGGATATATCGGGAGCCACGCAAAGTTTTTACGGGGGTCCCGCTACCCGGATAGCGGGCTGGGGGTCAAGGGGGCTAGCAGCCCCCTTGCGGGGTGCGGGGCAGCGCCCCGTTAGAAATTTTTTTCTAACAGGGACAGTGTCGTGGAGTACGTGTATGTATAAATTTGTATACATATGTATATGTGTATATATGTACACAAAAGAGGAGGAAAAGACATCCAAGGGATGCGCAGGTGCGCAAGCGCGCGCGCCACGTGTCGGCACGCGGACGACTTGCGCACTTGCGCAGTCGCGCAAGCGCGCGCGCCACGTGTCGGCACGAGGGCGACTTGCGCACTTGCGCAGTTGCGCAAGCGCGCGCGCCACGTGTCGGCACGCGGGCGACTTGCGCACTGGCACAGTTGCGCTAGCGCGCGCGCCACGTGTCGGCACGCGGGCGACTTGCGCACTCGCGCAGTTGCGCTAGCGCGCGCGCCACGTGTCGGCACGCGGGCGACTTGCGCACTCGCGCAGTTGCGCAAGCGCGCGCGCCACGTGTCGGCACGCGGGCGACTTGCGCACTCGCGCAGTTGCGCAAGCGCGCGCGCCACGTGTCGGCACGCGGGCGACTTGCGCACTCGCGCAGTTGCGCAAGCGCGCGCGCCACGTGTCGGCACGCGGGCGACTTGCGCACACAACAGGCTTTTAGCCTAAAAAGATTTCTCTGAAGAGAAATCAAAGAGGAGTTAGACTCCTGAGTGTGTTTTTGTTTTGTTGTTTTTTTTTTTGTTTTCTGTTGGGTTAATGGAAGGCTTCTTCTTCTTCCTCCTGTTGCTTGCTGGGTCTTGAAGATCAAGAGATGTAAAATCTCAAAATCTCTCCTTTTTAAGATCTGATGGCAGATCCAAGTTCCCCTTTGTGGGTTTTGTGGTGGAAAACTATTTAGTTTTGAAAAAGGAAGAGTAAAACTCTTGATTTAATTCAAGAGAAAGAAGAAGGTTTTGGAACCTTGAAGAAGGAGAAAGAGATCTCAGATCTAGAAATTTCTGGAGAGAGAAAAAGTTATTGAGATATTTTCATTATCTTTGCCTTTATAGGCCATACATTTTACACATAGCCCCTTGGGCTTCACAAAATGGCATTTTGCCTATTTCATGGCTCATGTGCCATTTCTTTTTGCACATAAGCCATGGGCTTTACAAAAATTTGGCTTTATGCCCATTTTCTTACATTTATCCATAAAATAAAATAAAAGAAAATGCAACAAGATTATTTATTACAAAAATTTTATCTTGGCGTGGAGGAAGCCGGCCGCTTCATGTTCGGGCTCGACTCGGGCATGGGCCCACTGGGTCTGGGCTTGGGCCCACTTGGCTTGGGGTTGACTTGGATTTTGACTTGGTCAACCGGGGTGTAAATTTTTACCCCAACACTCCAGTCAAGGGAAAGCCTCTTATTCTTTATACAACAGCCCTTGAGGATTCCTTAGGCGCATTATGGGCACAAGAAAACGACCAACGGAAGGAGAGAGCGCTTTACTATTTGAGTCGAGTTCTTCTGGGGGCAGAAAGCAATTACTCCCCTATCGAAAAACATTGCCTGGCGTTAATCTTTGCGATAACAAAACTCAGGCACTATGCATTGGCGCATGAAGTCCGTCTTATATCAAAGGTGGACCCCCTCAAATATCTAATGTCAAAGGCCATATTGACAGGGAGACTCGCTAAATGGGCCCTGGTCTTGATGGAGTTCTCGATAACCTATCAGCCTCTCAAGGCAGTGAAAGGACAAGCCATCGCCGACTTCCTTGCTGAGCATCCAGTACCTGCCGGTTCTCTTCTGAATTGCGATCTGCCAGATGAACATGCGTTTGACATGATCAATGGTGGTGATACCCGATATGAGCTTTATTTCGATGGAGCATCTTCCATGAAGAAGCGCAAACAAAGTACCCCGATAATCAAATCGGGGGTAGGACTCATCTTTGTAACTCCACAAGGAGGGATAATGCGCTTTGCTTTCTCCTTAACAGAACCAAGGACGAACAATGAAGCCGAGTATGAAGCTTTGATAGCAGGCCTCGAGATCGCCATCGACATGGGGATTGAGAACCTCCTCATCTACGGAGATTCTCAGCTGGTCGTTAGTCAAGTAAATGGCGACTACCAAACGTGCAAACCCGAGCTGATGAGGTATGGCGAGAAAGTACAACAACTGCTCACTCAAATTCCTTCCTGTACTTTGGAAAGCATACCGCGCGCGGAAAATAGCAAAGCAGACGCGTTGGCCATGCTCGCTAAGGAACTTGCTGATGAGAACCTCGACGACGTAAGAATCGTGGTACAAAGCCGTCGGGTGCTCGCCGCAGCAGAAATATCTCCGGAATCATCCGAAGAAAAGGAAGCGACTGAGCAGATGACCTTGCAAATAAAAGACCGGGAAAAGGCCGAGGATTGGAGAGAAGTCTTTATAGACTACTTCAAATACCGTCGAACGCCCGAAGATGCGTCTTCAAAACATCAGCTTATAAAACGAGCTCTGTCTTTTGCATTCGTCAACGATACTCTGTACAAGAGGTCATTTGACTCTCTGTGGCTGAGATGCCTAGGACCTGAAGAGGCAAAAAGGGTCGTTCAGGAAGTTCACGACGGACTCTGCGGTTCTCACCAAGCAGGCCCAAAGATGAAGTTGAAAATCAAGCGGTTGGGCTACTACTGGCCCACGATGATTCAGGACTGCCTTGAATATGCGAAGCAATGCCACTCATGCCAAATCCATGGGGACTTTATCCACCAGCATCCAAATCCACTCCATCCAACGGTGGCTAGCTGGCCATTTGAAATGCGGGGAACTGACATAGTCGGCCCCATCGAACCAGCATCGTCCAGGGGACATCGTTTCATCTTGGCGACGACTGATTACTTCCCCAAATGGGCAGAGGCAGTGCCGTTGAAGGAAGTGAAGATGGAGAATATCCTCCATTTCTTCAAGACACACGTCATTTATCGGTATGAAACTCCGCGACGGATAATTTCCGATAACGGGCCAGCTTACAGAAGCCACAAGATCAGTCGCTTCGCGCAATAACACAATATAGACTGGAGATATTCCTCGATTTATAATCCACGAGCTAACGGTCTAGCTGAGACCTTTAATAAGACCTTGACAAAGATCATGAAAAAGACGGTGTCCCGAAATAAGAAGGACTGGCACGAGAGACTGCAAGAGGCTCTTTGGGCGTATCGAACTACGTTCAAGACGGCCACGAACACAACGCCATACGCATTGGTATTCGGTACGGAAGCAGTACCCCCCTCGAGATAGAGCTACCTTCTCTATGAGTGGCAGTCCACTGCGAGTTGACGGACGAAGAAAATGCCCACCTTCGGCTTGAGGAGCTTGACGCCCTTGATGAAACCCGGCACATAGCGCAACAAAATCTGGAGGCTTACAAAGCGAAGATGATGCGCTCATACGAAAGATTAACTCGACCGAGGGCATTCCGCCAAGGCGAACTCGTGCTAGTGGTCAAAAGGTCTATGATCCCCAATCGCGCCAAGCGGGGAAAATTCGAGCCGAACTACGAAGGCCCGTACATCATAGACAAGGTCTACCAGGGTGGAGCCTATCTACTCATGGATATGCACGGTGAAAGGCCTTTCAGGCCAATAAACGGCCGCTTCCTAAAGAAATACTACGCTTATGAGCCACAGCCTAGGTCAATGATAGATGACGACGACTATGTCCACTCGCTATCTTCCTAAACTCAAGCTCTATAAGTAGTAGCTGGCCCTTTCAACATTGGACCGAAACGTACTTAAACTAACGATGGACCGAAACGTCCTTAAACTAATGACGGACCGAAACGTCCTTAAACTAATGACGGACCGAAACGTCCTTAAACTACTACCGCAGCATCCTTAGGCTGACGAGACAAAAAAAATAGATAAATAATAATAATAATAATAATAATAATAATAAATAAAAACGGTATGTCCATAAGAAAAATGGGCACAGATGAAAACCCGAAAGGGCTCCGTGAGTAAAAACAGCAGGGCTACCGGCGAGTGTTTGTGAAAACCCGAAATGGCGCAACCTCGTTAAAGGACACTTGCAGGGTCCTCACGACCTTGTAAGGAGAAACCACCCGCGTGAGATCCTTACGACTTACAAGGGAGCAGCACACTTAGGGATTCTCACGATTTCTAAGGAGAAATTACACTTGCGAGATCCTCACGGCTCGTAAGGAGAACTCTCTTATGGGACCCTCACGGCTCGTAAGATTTGAAAGTCTTAAATTACAGAGACCTGAAACTGTTCTTAAGCAACCCCCACAACCTTCGATATTGTCCTACAAGCGGCTCAATGCTGACCCTTGTATACAATCCACGGGCGCGAATAAACATTTCCCTAACAAAGTCCCATCCGTGACTAGGGATATGTTCGCACGGTGAACAACCCTTGTGAGTCCTCTCAACTCATAAGGAGAAAACACTCTTGTAAGATCCTTACGACTTATAAGAGAACACACACTTAGGAATTCTCACGATTCCTAAGGAGAAAACACACTTACGAGATCCTCATGACTCGCGGGGAGAAATACCTTTCTGAGACCCTTACGGCTCATGAAGTCAAAAGCCTTAGTCGACAGGATCCTAACCCTGTTTGCTAAGCCACCTTTGTTCGACATCGACAGAGACAAATGATGATTCGCTCCTGGCAATATCCCAGTTGTAGCGATGCTGATGCCTAAAACGGTATCAAATTCAAAGCCCTTTTACGGCAAATGATGATTCGCTCCTGGCAGTATTCTAGTCGCAGCGATGCTAATGCCAAGATTGGTATCAGATCCCAAATCCCCTACTCGTAAAAAAAAATAAAAATCAGCGAGCCAGCATACGAAATAGCCGAAATGATGGGGCAACTTGCAACAAAATCAGCAAGTAAAAATATATGCATACAAAAACAGCCGAAATGATTGGGCAACTCGCAATAAAAAGCAGCGAGTAAAAAGAAAAATAGCCGAAATGATTGGGCAATCGCGATTTTCGCGATATAAAAAGCTGAAATGATAGAGCATCGCGGAAAGAATAAAAAAATGATGAAAGAATGAAACTTTTTGCCCTACAGGTGAGATCACATCGATCCCTGTATACAATCCAGGGGCATAAATAAAGAGGGAACCATATCTTCCCAACAGGCTCCATCAGAAAGCGAAGCCAAATCTCGACGGTTCATAGACAACCTAGAGACAACCTCGACATTTGTCGCAATATTGCAGACACAATGTCAGCAAATGAAGTAAAGGAAGATCCCTAGCTTCAGGGTCTCGACGTCAACATCGACGACTTAGAGATCAACACCGGCATTCTTCGTCCCTCCAACCTGATGCAGACGTGACGTCAACAACCGACCTCAGAGTCGCAACGAAACGGAGCCATGGCAAAGGCCCTAGTTCCAAATCTCAATGGCCACATCTGCAGCCTGGAGACCAAAAACGGTGTGCCTTCTCATTCCAGCAAGACATAGATGTTACACCATCAAACGGAGTGACGGCGAAATCCCAGCTCCACCTCAGCATTCATCTCGATACAGCAGACGAGATGTCAACGACAGCGTTCCTTCGCAGTCCAGCAGGATGTAGATGCAACGTCAACGAAAGACCTCACGGTCAAAACAAAGCGGAGTGACGGCAAAATCTTAACTCCATCTCAGCATTCGTCTCGCTACAACAGACGCAATGTCAACAACGGCGTTCCTTCGCAGTTCAGCATGATGCAGGTACAACGTCAACAAAAGACGCGACAATCAAACAACGGAGCCACGACAAAATTCCCAGTTCCAAGTCTCGACGGTTCACCAACAACCTAGAGACAACCGCGACATTCGTTTCGATACAGCAGACGCAATGCCGCCAAACGAAGCAAAGGCCAAATTCCTAACTTCAGGGTCTTGATGGTAACTCATATAAAACCTGAAAGACAATCGGAGATCATCCCACATGGAGTGGTCATCACTTCGACATTCGTCTCGATACAGCAGATAAAATGTCACTCCAGCGTTCTTCCCCCAGCAGGATTCGGACGCGCCAAAGCAAACGAAACAAAGGCCAAATTCCTAGCTTCAGGGTCTTGACGGCAAGTCATATAAAGCCTGAAAGACAATTGGAGATCATCTCGCACCAGCGCGTAGTAGTCACCACCTCGACGATCGTCTCGATACAGCAGATGAAATGTCACCCCAGCGTCCTTCCTCCAACAGGATCCGGACACGCCAAAGCAAACGAAGCGAAGGCCAAATTCCTAGCTTCAGGGTCTTAACGGCAAGTCATATAAAGCCCGAAAGACAAACGGAGATCATCTCGCACCAGTGCGGAGTGGTCACCACCTCGACGTTTGTCTCGATACAGCAAACGCAACATCACCAAAAGGAGCCACGGCAAAATCCCTAGTTCAAAAGCTCGACGGTTCACCAGCAATCTAGAGACAACCACGACATTCGTCTCGATACAGAGGACGCAATGTCGACAAACGAAGCAAAGGAAGATCCCTAGCTTTAGGGCCTTAACGGCAAGTCATATAAAGCCCGAAAGACAGTCGGAGATCATCTCGCACCAGTGCGGAGTGGTCACCAACTCGACGTTCGTCTCGATACAGCAGACGCAACATCACCAAAAGGAGCCACGGCAAAATCCCTAGTTCCAAACCTCGACGGTTCACCAGCAACCTAGAGACAACCACAACATTCATCTCGATACAGAGGACGCAATGTCGACAAACGAAGCAAAGGAAGATCCCTAGCTTCACGGTCCTAACGACAAGTCATATAAAGCCTGAAAGACAATCGGAGATTATCTCGAACAAGTGCGGAGTGGTCACCACCTTGACGTTCATCTCGATACAGCAGACGCAACATCACCAAAAGGAGCCACGGCAAAATCCCTAGTTCCAAACCTCGACGGTTCACCAGCAACCTAGAGACAACCACGACATTCGTCTCGATACAGAGGACGCAATGCCAGCAAACGAAGCAAAGGCCAAATTCCTAGCTTCAGGGTCTTAACGGCAAGTCATATAAAGCCTGAAAGACTATCGGAGATCATCCCACACCAGCGCGGAGTGGTTATAACTCATCGGGGCTCTCCAAAATGAGCCTAACCTCAAGTAAAAAGCGGCATGGCAAAATTCCTGACGCTTGCTCTTCCGACGGTCAAACTGCCTAAGAGGATTGCTTGAAAACGTCCCCGAAAGGATCAGAGACACGACATGTCGCAAGGCTACTCGAACAGGAAAACTGCCTATCGAGGAATACATCAGCCAACGCGACGGTACGACGGCCAAAATCCTAGTACCACAGACCCTAACGGACCTTTGTCGTAAAGAGCAGAGGTTAACTGTGATGTTAGGACATTCTTGCGAGAAATGCTCGATTCGTCTCGACTCGTGAGGAAATTAGTGTCTTTGCGAGAAATGTTCGATTCGTCTCGACTCGTGAGGAAAAGCCTTAGGCAGCGGGGATTAAAAAACCTGTTTCCTAAGTACTGGGACCCTGCAAGTCGATCCAAAACGGTCTCTTGCATACTATCCACGGGTCACACTCTCCAAAGTTGAATCTCGACAAGGAGGGAAACAACCACTTACGAGTCCTCTCGACTTATAAGCGGGAAAATTTTCTTGTGAGATCCTTACGACTTTCAAGAGAAAACACACTTAGGAGTCCTCACGACTCCTAAGGAGAAAATACACTGCGGGATCCTCTCGACTCGTAGGGAGAAAAGTCTTTATGAGACCCTCACGGCTCATAAAGTTGAAAAGTCTTAGGTGGCAGATCCTAACCCTGTCTCCTAAGCCATCACCGCCCTGCAAAGAGGTCAAGATGGACCATCTATGAGCCACACTTGCCAAAGTTATATGCCACTGAAATGGAGAAGTTACTCATGAGCGTATGAACTACTTCACGCCAGAGTAAGACATAAAGAAATAGAAAGGTGTGGCTCATGGAGTTGAGAGTTTGGAACTATATCTCTTAAGAGTCGAGATTTGAGTCAATGATAAATGACGACGCTTGTGTCCGCTCGTTATCTTCTCAGATCAAGATTCTGAAAGTTATATACCAACCCGAAACTGGTCATACGCTATGCATAACTCTTCACTACTTCACCCACGTACATACTTACGTGGGCAAAGTAGTGGGGGGCATTTTTTCCCGCCAAAAATTTCTGCGCAAAGGAGTCCAAGGTATCAAATGGCAGCGATACGCTTAAGGAAATGCGAACCAGTATCTTCCGGCCTGTATTTTGATAAACTCCCGAAGGAGAAACTATTAAATTCTGATGGTATTGGAAGCATATCGAAAAACCCTTCGATTTGATATATTATGGGCCTCATAATTCATCCGGGATCAAAAGTTATGAGGCATCACGTGTCCACACGTGATGGACCTTTAAGAACCCGCTGGAGGAGTTAAAAGAAATAATAAAAAACTCAAAAAAGACCCCAATGGGGCATCACGTGCTCACACATGACCATGGGTCACGTGCAGACACGTGATGGTCTCTTAAGGCCTCTAAAATAATGAATAGAATTAAATTCTAAAATCTGTTCCCTGATTAAAAATCAGAAGTTACCTCAAGGAGGTATCACGTGCTCACACGTGACCAATGGTCACGTGTTGACACGTGATGGTTAAAACTGAAGCATAAACAAGTGGCCGTTAAAGAACTCAATTGGGGGTCACGTGCTCACACGTGACCAAGGGTCACGTGCTCACACGTGACCAAGGGTCACGTGTCAGCACGTGACTGGTTTCGAAAGCCTTACAGTTAATAGAATTAAATTCTAAAAGCTTCTAAATCTTTCCAAATGGAAAAGGATTATGGGGACCGTTGGATTAAAGATCCAAGAGTGATTAAATATCACCAATTTATGGAAAAATCCTAGACAAGGAAAGATTTCCCCAAATCTCACCGAAATAACAAACAGAATATCTTTTGGATTTAAAATCTAACAGTGAATAAAATTCACTGAATGATCTAAAGGCTCATATTAAATATGAAAACAAATTAAATCTTTCAATGAGAGATTTGCTAAACAAATTGATTCTTTTCCTTCTCCTGTAAATAGGAGCCAAGAAAAGAAGAGAAGGGACCTTTTTGGAGAGAAAAACAGAGAGAGGAGAATTCAATTCTCAAGAGGGAAGAAAAGAAAGGAGAATTTAATTCTCAACAAAGAAAACCCTAGGTGAGAAAAGAGAAAAAGATCAACTTCAAAAAGAGAATTTAATTCTCAAAATTTAAGAGTTTAACTCTTCTGCAGATAAAGAACTTAGTTCTTCTTCTGGTTGAAGATCTGCACAGAGCATATCTCCCCATAAGTTGAGAATTTAATTCTTATTGGGTCGAGATCCTGCCATGCAGATCCTAAGGGGAATTGAGTTTTGAGAATTTAATTCTCCTAAAACAAAACTAGGGTTTAACCCCGATCAAGAATTTAATTCTTTTACATATCTGGGAATTTAATTCCTTTAAAAAGAAATCAGGGTTTTATCCTAAATAAGAATTTAATTCTTTCACAATAGAAGTTTAATTTCTCCAAAATCATAATTAGGGTTTAACCCTACAGAGAATTCAATTCTTAAAATAAGGAGACTTAAAAGATCTCTGTTCATGAAAAGAACTAGGGTCACGTACCCCCACGTGACCCTTAAAAAGATCCCTGAAGAAAAGAAACTTTGAGGCAATGCCTCACGTGCTCCCACGTGACTCCCAAGACGCAGAAAGAAAAAGCAAAAGAAATATAGGCTCTGGGCGCTCCACGTGTCCCCACGTGACCCCTCAGCAAGTGCTTTAATTATCGATGCATAAATCCTCATCACGTGTCAGCACGTGATAGAAAATAAAAAGTGTTTAACACTTAATTGCAGAACGAAGAAAAGGGATCTGGTCCCCCCTTTGGGCGCTCTCACGTGTCCACACGTGACCCCTCTGTCTTTAGTGTTTAACACTAATTTGGGGATTATATTTCCAGTGTTTAACACTGATTGTTTCTAGTGTTTAACACTAAATTAAAGATTATATTTCCAGTGTTTAACACTGATTGTCTTTTAGTGTTTAACACTAATTTGAGAGTTCTATCTCCAGTGTTTAACACTGTTGTTCTCTAAGTGTTTTACACTACTTTTAGCCAAATTGGCTAATTTTCCAGAGGCAAAAGTCCCTCCTCCAAACGAATCTCAAAATTGAGGAAATCAAAGACAAAATGTTGTCAGAGCCCCCAAACCTCTGTTTAACACTGCTGAATGACGAGGGGCTGAACCCAGACAAATGTCTAATGGCCCAAAGGGCCAATATTTCAAACATAATTGGACTTAGCCCAAACTGGCCATAAGTCCTCAAATCATCTTGAACTGAGCACATCTGCTCTTTCAACCAACTCATTGGTTCAAGGGTACATTTCTGAACTCCTCTGATATTTGTCGTTGTGATCCTTCAACGTCTTCAGAGAGGTGATGGGTCCCGACAGCCATACATTTTATGGACCACTATGTTCTTAAACCGGTATTGGACCAACATGTCCTTAAACTGGTATTGGACCACCATGTCCCTAAACTGGCGATGGACCACCATGTCCCTAAACTGGCGATGGACCACCATGTCCCGAAACTGGAACAATAGAGCCCCCAAATGCTCTTTTGTCGGATCTAAACGATCCCGTTAAGTCGATCTTAGTCCCAAATTGGACTAACGTATCCTTAACAACCGTTTAAGTTGATCTTAGCCTCAAATACGGCTAACGTATCCTTAAACCTTCAAACAGACTTTAGTCCCAAATTGGACTATAGATCCCCCAATCAACTTTGGTTCAAGGGTACATCTCTGAACTCCTCTGACATCTGTCGTTGTAATCCTTCAACGTCGTCAGAGAGGTGATGGGTCCCGATGGCCATACATGCAATGGACCACTACGTCCCTAAACTGGAACAATAGAGCCCAAATGCTCTTTTGTCAGATCTAAATGACCCCGTTAAGTTGATCTTAGTCTCAAATTGGACTAACGTATCCTTAACAAACGTTTAAGTTGATCTTAGCCTCAAATATGGCTAACGTATCCTTAAACCAAACCTCAAACCCAAATCTAAGAAAATACGGATTTGGACTAATTCACGTCCTACGGGTGACGACATAAATTAGTCTCCGTATACAATCCACGGGCAACCACAAACAAAACAAACACCCATGACACGAAGTGAAATTCTGGAGAAGGAGAAAGTTGTTACCGCGATGCGGTAGCGTAATTAACTGCAGGGGCTTGCGCCTGCAGGGAAGAGCGTCCCCACAATCAAAAACCCCTCAAGCGAGGGGGAATCTGACGAAGTCTGCTATATCGGACGCATCCGTCTAAACCTCCGATACACGGTGCCATAAATCAACTTGGCATCTTTGGAGAGGTGGACGGATAACACCAATTAGCATCTGCCCCGAATCTCAGGCCTAGACGTTCAGTCTTCGTCGCATCATTCGGAGGGAACAGGCAGTTGGCGAATTCCTGCGTACTCTGTTAAGTGGTTCTAAGCTGTTCCTAGTTGGAACAGCAGCGTCGACTTCCACCGTTGGAGCTGGCGAGGTAAGTCCAGATGGAGAATTGCCCCCAGCTTTCCTCACTCAGTGCCAGTGGCAACGTCGAGCGTGTCGAGTGGACGGGACCACCTCTGCTGTTGGATGAGCTTCTTCATGCCCCCCGCTTTGATGAGAGGCTGTTATTGGCGCCAGCCTGTCAAAGACTGACATCCGCTGGGAAGGAATAGTCAACCTATCGAAGGCCGACTTTCGAGTAGGGGAAGCAGTTTGGACGGCTTCAGCTGCAGCAGGAGCTGGGATAGCATTCTCTGGTATTGCGAACCTCTTCGTGGGCCCCTTTGAGCTTAGGCTCAGCCTGTCGAAGACTGAGGTATTAGACTTGGACGACCCGTTGAGAGGGGCCGCGGTAGTGATGAGCCGATCAAAGGCCGACTTCTTTGGAGCTTCTTGCAACGACATTGGGGCATTGAAGCTCATGGGTGGGAGCATGGTCCCAAAGAACAGCCCAGTGATGGCTTGCGTCACCTGTTCCACTGGCATGGCGAAAATGGAGGCCGCTTGGGGCCCATAGGTCACTCCTACAGCAAGGACGGAGTGGGAGTTATTGCAATTGTTGCAGTTGGTGCAGTTGGAAGCCATTGATCTTCTGTTTTCTACACGGAGCAAGACACCAAATCTTAGTACCTCGAATCCAGGGGAAACCATAGCAAACCGCGATTCGTTCACAAAATACGACACACGATGTGTGGAGTGGAAAGAGGAAAAGGTCCCACAGGGTGTGCCAGAATCTGTTCTCTGCCGAATGACGCGACCGGGACGTTGGGACGTCTGGCCTGAATTTTGGGCGCAGATACTATTTGGTTTTATTCGTCCTCCTCTTCGAAGATGCCAAGTTGATTTATGACATCGTGTATCGGAGGTTTAGACGGATGCGGCTGTTGTAGCAGACTTCATCAGATTACCCCTCATTTGAAGGGTTTTTGATTGTGGGGACGCTCTTCCCTGCAGGCGCAAGCCCCTGCAGTTAATTACGCTACCGCATCACGGTAACCACTTTCTCCTTCTCAAGATGGTCACTTCGTGTCGTGTGTGTTTGTTTTATTTTTGGTTGCCCATGAATTGTATACGTAGACTAATTTATGTTATCGCCTGTAAGGCGTGGATTAATCCAAATTCGTATTTTCTTAGATTTGGGTTTTGGTTTGGGTTTAAGGATCGTTAATCTCATTTGAGACTAAGATTAACTTAAACGTTTGTTAAGGATACGTTAGTCTAATTTTAGACTAAGATCAACTTAACCATTTGTTAAGGATACGTTAGTCTAATTTTAGACTAAGATCTACTTAACAGGATCATTTAGATCTAACAAAAGAGCATTTGGGCACTATTGTTTTAGTTTAGAGACGTTACGGTCCATAAGTTTAAGGACATCATAGTCCGTGGAGTTTAAGGACATCATAATCCATAGTTTAGAGATATCATAGTCTGTAGGGTTTAAGGACATCATAGTCCATGAGTTTAAGAACATCATAGTCAATGGAATGTCTGGTTGTCGGGACCCGTCACCTCTCTGAAGACGTTGAAGGATTACAACAACAAATATCAGAGGAGTGAAGAGATGTACCCTTGAACCAATATTGGTTGGGAGATCTGTAGTCCAATTTGGGACTAAGATCAAAGATTTATGAGCATATGGGCTCAATTAATCTGAATTAGGGATCTGTGGCCAACTTGGGCTCGGCTCATTCAGTAAAAATGTTGGACATTTAATTAGGCTCAGTCCTTTTTCATTTAACAATGCTGAGCATTGATTTGGGTTCTGACAACCGTTTTTTTGTCTTTTATTGAGTGCTGAGCATTCATTATAGCTCTGGGGCTTTAATTTAAAGAACACATTGTGTTCTCTCAGCGCACACGTGATGAGCACGTGGTGCGCTTGGCGCTGAGCGCCAGTCAATGAGCGCAGAGCGCTTCTGTTAAGTAGCGCACATGTGAGGAGCACGTGGCGCGCTAGGCGCTGAGCGCCAGACAATGAGCGCAGAGCGCTTCTGTTAAGTAGCGCACACGTGAGGAGCATGTGGCGCTTGGCGATGGTCACCAGATTTGGAGCGCTAATGCGCTTCTTATGAAGTAGCGCACACGTGAGGAGCACGTGGTGCGCTTGGCGCTGAGCACCAGACAATGAGCGCAGAGCGCTCCTGATCAATTTTGTGATCTGAGAAATAAGTTCTCGCTTACAAGAGACTTTGTCTCATGGTTCTAAGAACAAACTTTTTATTTTTATAGAAGATGTTACAATCTCTTCTATTTTCTTTTGTGAAAGACTGTCTTTGTAGATCTATGATCTGAAGAGAATGAAATTCTTTTCCCCCCTTTTTATGATGAGATGCTATGATCTCTTTTTGTGAAAGACCTCTGTTTTATAGATCTATGATCTGAAAAAGAACTATGTTCTTCTTCCCTGATGAGATATTTTTTATCTCTCTGTTTTTACCTTGAAGAAAAGTTCTTCTTTTCAGATCTTGCTCTTTTCTTTGAAATTTCTCAAAACTTGGGGGGGGGGGGGTTCCTCTCTATGAGACTTGAAGTTTTGGGTCCTTTATATAGTAGGCTGATTTGTTGAATCAGTTAAATAGATCTTTTCTCTAATTGATTTAAGGATATTTCCCACCGTTGGATCTTTGATCCTAGGGCTTCTGATTTACAGAAGGCAATCTTCTTGTTTTTAACAAGATTGGGAATTTTTTTCCCATACAAAATTTATTCTGTATTTTGGTGATTTTTAATCATCATTGAATCATTGATCCAACGGTGCTCTGATTTTCAGAGTATAATCTTTCCTGTTTGGAAAGATTCTGAGGAATGTTTCCTTTGTTAGTGTATATGCCCTAGAGGCCATTACTGTATCATACTAGCTTGTATATTACTTGATGGAAGCTTGGGATATTCACAATTGTATAGACAATCTTGCTCAAAATGGTAGTATGCTACTTGATTTGTTTCTACTTTAATATGTGCATGTGTTTCTTTTAGCATATCGCTTATACATATTAGTAGAGCCCTTAGGATCTTTGCTTGATTACCAGCGTTGTGATGGCAGTCACACTTGTGGGGGCTGGGTAATCTATAAGCACATCCTTATACAGGTCCCCAGTCGTAGGACTATCGAGACAGGGCATCGATACTCCGGAGTAGAGTAGCGTATGGGCTTCTCATCCCAGCAGGGGAGATGGTCTGTCCCACAGCCCTCAGTACGTCGTACTGGAGATAGTATGCGGGTGCTCGTTAGGTTACGAGTACACTGGACAGGACTCGTCGGGAACTGTTGGTTGGTATTATACCTATCGTCAGTTATCAGTTCCCAGGTGACATGAGTACAGCTTAGTCCGCTGACTTGACACTGTCACTTCGCCTCGAGTGTGTTCCCATTGTTCTTTGATTACTACCCTACCACGGCTCAAAGGAGTCGTGCAAACAGGTAGTAGTTGGGTACAGTCCCGAAGCACTTGGAGGCAGTGACGGTTAGACAGGATTCGTCTCTCCCGGTATTAGGGGTTGATATTGTGCTGTGTCTAGGAGAGCCATTACACATAGTCGTCCCTGGCCAGGGCAAGCGAGATATACTGGTAGGTTTCCAGTGTTATCTCAGGGTGTTCTGGGCTACACTCCGACACGACTTGTACCGCTATTAGGGGACTGACGTTTCCCACCCCCCTAGGCCCGCCATGCGATGTTCTCAGACGAACGGACCGGACTGTGCGGAGATTGTCACATTCAGGCTCAGTAGGAGTTCGGATGGGTTTACCTCATCGGCCTTCTTATTGACATCTACCTGGGGACCGTTACGTACAGCTAGTGCCGCTTGCGGTCTGTGGTTAAACCCACTGCCAGAGTCCCACACAGAGAGTTTCCCTGCACTGAGCGAAAGGTGTAGAGGCCGTATGGTTTTACGGCAGGGCTACGATCGCTTACGTGCGCTTGTGTGCGTATGCCGTTCGGGCAGACAATACTAGTGGGCTTTGGTTTAAGCCGGATCCTAGTATTGTATGGATGGATTTGTTTTGTCTTCTGTGCATTCGCATTCTACGGAATGCGGATGCGGGTGTGTATGCACAGTTTTGAGGAGCGAAGAAGAAGGAGATGCCTCATTAGGGTTTTGACAGTTGGTTCGGTCAAAACCATTATGAGGCGGCCTCATTAGGGTTTTGACAGTTGGTTCGGTCAAAACCATTATGAGGCAGACTCATTAGGGTTTTGGCAGTTGGTTCGGTCAAAACCATTATGAGCCGGGGACATTATGTACTAATCTTTTTAGTGATAATTATGTTATGGCTAATTGCTTTGACCATTTGACCATACTTGACTTTGTTGACCGTTTGAGCAAAATTGACTAGCATCTTCATGAGAGGTCTAGAGTCTTCTTTGGTTTTTATTTTCTTTTTGTAATGAAAATGGTCAAGTCAAGGGTAGCCATCAACTTTATCATGAAAAGATTAGTCATGATGATGTTTATGCATTATTATAACCATGGTTCATTTTCTTTGTTCATTATTCTTTTCTCATTCTCTCTCTTGATATGAGAAAGCTCCATGGTTCCTCCTTCTTCTTTCTCCTCTTGAAATTTCCTTTGATCTCATGTGTTGAGAGAATAAGGAAGTAAGTTGACAAAAACATCCATCTACTACTTCTACACCACCTAGGACATCAAGCCTAGCGATCTTGTTGCCCTAGTTGCCTCGGCTCGAGGTGGAGCTCGGAACATAAACTCTCGGGTGGATCGTCTTCGACTTAAGGAGGTGACGGAGGTGATCAAGATCCGGATCGATCCTCGGAGCTTGGATGGACGAGCAGGACAGTGGAGAGAAGACCCGAAGGATCGGTATAATCTCGATGACATAGTAGATAGAACCTCATGCAGTATACTAGGTTTTTGTTTAGCAAAGATCCTTCTTTTAGTCCATGTTGCTTTGTGTCAAAAATCGTTTTTACCGTTTCCGCCTCCCCGTAAGAACCGGGGTGAGCAATGTGGACTTACAGTGGTATCAGAGCCTAGCTAAACACAAACTAGCATGTTAGCAAAATATTTAGAATTTCGATCGGAGAAAAAATCGCAAAACATGTCCAAAAAATCAACTTTCTGCCGATTTTTAAAACAGCTCAAAAATAATTTGACATACCTTAAAAATCGGCTCAGGGTTTTGTTTGAACACACACCAAAAACGAGCCGCTGACTCGGCCAACTCACCGCGGAACCGCGACCAAACCATGGGTTTGGCCGCGGATCCGCGGCCAAGTTGACTCGGCCGCGACTCTGTTTTGCTGCAGTGTTTTAATTATTCTGTTTTGGGATTTTTAGTATATTTTGTTTCTGCCCAGAATTTCCAGAAAACAAATTTGTGTTTGGGGTGGTTACAAATCCGTATTTTAATCGAAATTCCGTAGACTTTGGCTAATGAATTTTATCTGTGATGTGATATATGTATTGAACGTCTGCTAATCGCTATACGTCGATTAGTGGGGGTTATACATATCTGTGATCTGTAATGTTGATGGTTTGTGTATATGAACTCGTTGGATTGTCGCGGATGAATAGCCGGGGGATGTGAGATGAGAGTTTCTTTTTCTTTCATTCAATGTAAAATTTGTAATTGATGTAATATTATTTTATGGCCGCACATCCGGGATGAGGTTGTAGCCGCCATTGTATAATTTCTTTTACTGTTTTTGCTCCTAAGATAGATCCAAGGTAGGGTGCACAAACTACCGGGTATCTCGAAGTGCCGAGTGGCCTACTCACGTTGTTGAGGGAGGTTGCTTCACTTCGGGTACTTGGCGGGTAGTTTGCCGCACCCGTAGGGGTCTAGGATGGGGTTTTGGCTATTCATCGCGACTGTGTAATCCTTCTTTCGTTGAAGGCTCGAACGAAACGCGGATTCCTAGTATATCCAAAGTGTTCATCTGTGATCTGGAATGGCTATCATTGCATCTGACGAATGTATATATCTATATGTGATATCTATTTAGGCGTTGCTTATGTTTTGCATCCGCGCTAGTCCAGCCCCCGCTCTGTCGTTAGTTAAGTAACCTAACGGGTGATGATGGGGCCCCGTGGCGAATGCGGATGGCATAAGCGTACGTCATATTTTCGTTGTTTTCTACAATGGTAGGATCAAATGATGGGACGCATTAAATTAATGCAAGAAAATAAACCAAAGTAAAGTCCTTGGAACAATTTCAAAACCGCTCGGTTCTTTTCAAAAACCAACTTTTAAACGCGGAGCTTGAACCACTCCTTTTAAAAGCTATCTCGTTCCTTCGATTATATCAAGTTCACTACGTTCACGGTTTCGCCAAAACCATTCGTAGCCCTCCGTCATTTCGTATGCATATTCAATAGTATTCAAGCTATGTTTGTTGACCTTCGTCAAGGCATAGTGATTGGTAGCTGTTGGGTGTTCATATGTAGCATAGATAGATGCGTTGGTTTGGGACAGTCGTATTACCTTGTTGACCTTCGTCAAGGGTATATACGGGTGGGTTCAAATTAACCTGGACAATGACGGGTAGAACTTGACATGCGACTTATGATTTGTTGACCTTCGTCAAGGTCATAAGAGCATGGAGCAAAAATCCACATCGGGAGTTTCTAAAGAAACTGAAACTTGCTAGTGTTGCATACCATTTGGAGTGTGATGATTCTGGTAGGATTCCTTCAGTTTTATCACACGATGATATTTGGATCCCGATCCTACTGTGAGTATATGCTACTCCTCGGGAACTTTCTCACTTAACGATCAATGCTATAAACCAAGTAGGTGTCTAGAAAGGTGTTAGCGGGGCTACGCCCATAGGGAAAAGAGGTTACTTAATTAAGGAACTTCGCGAAAGCGTTGGAAAACCTCCCTCGAAGTACCGACACTGGGCTGGCTGAATGGTTAAGCAAGTATTGTACGGTGAGATTGATCCCGACTAATTCTTCCTTTTTGGTTTGTGGAGGGATTCGAGAGACAGTGGGAGCCATCCTGTTTAGATAAATTAAAAACCAATCTAAACTTGCAAGAGCATCATGCTGAGTGTTTTCTTCTCTCTCTCTTAATTGCAGCGACCCAGTGACCACACATAGGTTACATCTAGATAATAAAATGACTGAATCTGACTGTTATAATTGGCAAAGGTCTGTCCAGATGTCCATTGCCCATGACAAGCTGGGACACCTCTTAATTAATCAAACCCCTGCCGTCTCAGGACCAGTTTCCCCTGTCACGGATATTGATATCCGTAAGGCATCGGAAAAAGACTGTGCGAAAGCCAAGTGCCTCGTGTTAGCCTCAGTTGATGGTGCATACCAGAGGCAGCACAAGAAGATGGACTTAGTTTCTATCTTCCTCCATAACAAAAATATATATGGAGAGCAATCTCGTGTCGCAAGATATGAGACCTCGAACGAATTGCTTCAAGCGAGGTTGGCTATCGGGTCATCTGTAGGGGGCAACGTCCTTACAGAGACCAGCTATTTTGAGCTCACGGACCTGAAGACCACGTTGAAGAACGGGTCAGATACTGACTTGATTCTACAGTCTCTGCCTTCTGCTTATACCCTGAAGGAAACCAGGGAAGTAGAAGGAAAGGGAAGAGCAAAAGTTTCGGGACTGGATATAGTAAAAGAGGGACGTTCCTATTGTTACGGGAATGAACATTGGCAGAAGGATTGCAGGGCTTGCAAAGCCAGTAGCCAGGATTCGAAGCATGTTGTGGCTTTGGCTTCGGGTGTGTTTGTACTAGAAAACTGTATGTCAGTTAACCCTACTTCCTGGGTATTGGATACCGGATCAGGACCTCACATCTATAATTCGTTACAGGTTTTGAGAAACCGTAGGGTTATCTGGATAGGTGATATGACTCTCAGGGTTGCTAACGGAATGAGCATGAACACTGAATCCGTAGGGGAATATCATCTTGGACTGACAACTGGGCAGGTATTGATTCTGCGTAAATGTTTGTATGTACCAGGTGCGACTTGTAATATCATATCTGTATCCTTACTTTCTAAGGAAGGATATGATTTTACCTTTGTAAGCGATGTGGTCCACATCCACCTAAATCAAGTTCTGATTGGGTCAGGTACATTAGAAAACGGAATATACGTATTAAATCAAGCTCAGATTTTCAGTGTCCAGAACACACTTAAAAGAAAGTCTCCGGAAACAAATCAGGCTTTCTTATGGCATTGTAGACTGGGTCACATTAATGAAACACGATTAACAAAGTTACATAAAGAGGGATACTTGAATCCGTTCGAGTATCAGTCTTATGCCACTTGTGAATCTTGTCTCGTGGGAAAGATGACAAAGACTCCGTTCACTGGATACGGAGTAAGAGCGAGCTCACTCTTGGGACTCATACACAGTGACGTATGTGGTCCAATGTCTACACATGCGCGAAGTGGTTATTCATACTTCATTACTTTCACAGATGATTTCTCTAGGTATAGACATGTCTTCCTGATGAAGCACAAATCCGAGGCCTTTGAGAAATTTCAGGAATACAAGAATGACGTTGAAAAACAAACAGGCAAGAGTATAAAGACACTAAGATCTGATCGAGGTGGTGAATACTTGAGTGCCGAGTTTCTGGACTACTTAAAAGAGAATGGAATTCTCTCTCAGCTTACTCCTCCATACACACCACAGCACAACGGTGTATCGGAAAGGCGGAATCGAACCCTATTAGATATGGTTCGTTCCATGATGAGTAAGGTTGAGTTACCGCGATCCTTCTGAGGTTATGCACTAAAAACAACTGCATATCTTTTGAACAAGGCTCCAACCAAGACTGTGCCTACCACCCCATATCAGATGTGGAGTGGGAAGAAACCCTGTCTTAAGTATCTTAAGACATGGGGATGTCTAGCTTTTGTAAAGAAGCAGCATGCGGACAAACTTGAGGCACGGTCAGTACTGTGTAAGTTTGTAGGATACCCCAAGAACTCCAGGGGGTATCTTTTCAATTCCGCGGAGGAACAAAAGGTTTTTGTTTCTCAGCATGCCCACTTCTTGGAAACTGAATTTTTAGTAAATCAGATAAGCGGGAGCGCAATAGAACTGGAAGAAATTTCAGAACCACAAGCTATTACTAAAATCTTGGTAGAACCAGAAGGTTCAAGAGAACCGGACATCCCAGCGCCACTCCGCAGGAGTAGTAGGCAGTCTCATCCGCCCGAGAGATACTACGGTTTTCTCATAGACGGGGATAGAGAGGATTGCACTATTGATTATGGTGAGCCTACTAACTTCCAGCAAGCCATTCAGAGCGGTGACTCAGTAAAATGGCTGGATGCAATGCAGACCGAAATGGAGTCCATGTACACCAACAAAGTTTGGACTTTGGACTTTGCTCCAGAAGGGGTAAAACCCGTAGGCTGCAAATGGATCTTCAGAAAGAAGATTGGTGTAGATGGGCAGGTTGAAACCTATAAAGCTAGACTTGTTGCAAAGCGTTTTCGTCAAAGACCTGGTTTGGACTATGACGAGACCTTTTCTCCAGTGGCTATGCTCAAATCCATTCGGATCCTTCTTGCCGTTGCTGCCTTCCATGATTATGAGATCTGGCAGATGGACGTAAAGACGGCTTTCCTAAATGGAAATTTGGAAGAGTGTGTCTATATGGATCAGCCGGAGGGATTCATTCAGAGTGGGAGCAGCGGTAAAGTGTGCAAGTTGCTCAAGTCCATCTATGGACTGAAGCAGGCATCGCGGAGTTGGAACATCTGCTTTGATGATACTGTCAAGGAATTCGACTTTATCAAAAACCCAGATAAACCATGCATTTACAGTAAGATTGTAGCGAGAACTGTGGTATTCCTCGTCTTGTACGTGGATGACATTCTCCCAATAGGAATTGATATTCCTATGCTACAGTCAGTCAAAGGATTCTTGTCACAGAGGTTCTCCATGAAGGACCTGGGCGATGCCAACTATATTCTGGGGATCCAGATCTATCGTGATAGATCTAAGAGGATATTGGGACTTTCAAAGTCCATGTACATCGACATCATACTGAAACGATTCAGTATGGAAGATTCCAAGCGCGGTAATCTACCGGCTTGTCACGGAATCACCCTCTCCAAAGAGATGTCTCCCAAGACTCATTTGGAAAGGGCTCGCATGTCATCTATACCCCACGCATCTGGGGTAGGCTCTATAATGTATGCGATGTTGTGTACCAGACCAGATGTAGCATACGCGTTGAGCGTTGTAAGCCGGTATCAGTTGGACCCAGGAGAGAAACACTGGATAGCAGTAAAGAACATTCTCAAGTACCTGAGAAGGACTAAGGAGATGTTCTTGGTGTATGGCGGAAAAGACCTCCAGATCGAGGCCTTTGCTGACTCCAGCTTACAGAGTGACAAGGATGACTCCAAGTCCATGTCGGGTTATGTCTTTACCCTCAATGGAGGGGCGGTTTGCTGGAAGAGTTCCAAGCAGGAAACCGTTGCTGACTCTACTATGGAAGCGGAGTACATAACTGCTTGCGATGCCGCAAAAGAAGCTGTCTGGATGAAGAAGTTCCTCACGGAGCTTCAGGTAGTTCCTACCATTATTGATCCAATACCGTTGTATTATGACAACAACGGCGCTATAGCTTTAGCGAAGGAACCCAGGTCCCATCAGAAGTCCAGGCACATTTTGAGGCGGTACTACCTGATCAGGGAGATCGTAGATCGCCGGGAGATCGAGGTGAAGAGAGTAAATTCAGAAGATAACACTGCAGATCCACTCACGAAGGCCTTACCCCAGACTCAGTTCGAGCGGCTGATCGAGATGATAGGTCTTCGATACGCCAGTACATGGCCTTAGTGCAAGTGGGAGATTGTTAGTGTATATGCCCTAGAGGCCATTACTGTATCATACTAGATTGTATATTACTTGATGGAAGCTTAGGATATTCACAGTTGTATAGACAATCTTGCTCAAAATGGTAGTATGCTACTTGGTTTGTTTCTACTTTAATATGTGCATGTGTTTCTTTTAGCATATCGCTTATACATATTAATAGAGCCTTTAGGATCTTTGCTTGATTACCAGCGTTGTGATGGCAGTCACACTTGTGGGGGCTGGGTAATCTATAAGCACATCCTTATACAGGTTCCGAGTCGTAGGACTATCGAGACAGGGCATCGATACTCCGGAGTAGACTAGCGTATGCGCTTTTCATCCCAGCAGGGGAGATGGTATGTCCCACAGCCATCAGTACGTCGTACTGGAGATAGTATGCGGGTGCTCGTTAAGTTACGAGTACACTAGACAGGACTCGTCGGGAACTGTTGGTTGGTATTATACCTATCGTCAGTTATCAGTTCCCAGGTGACATGAGTACAGCTTAGTCCGCTGACTTGACACTGTCACTTCGCCTCGAGTGTATTCCCACTGTTCTTTGATTACTACCCTACCACGGCTCAAAGGAGTCGTGCAAACAGGTAGTAGTTGGGTACAGTCCCGAAGCACTTGGAGGCAGTGACGGTTAGACAGGATTCGTCTCTCCCAGTATTGGGGGTTGATATCGCGCTGTGTCTAGGAGAGCCATTACACATAGTCGTCCCTGGCCAGGGCAAGCGAGATATACTGGTAGGTTTCCAGTGTTTTCTCAGGGTGTTCTAGGCTATACTCCGACACGACTTGTACCGCTATTAGGGGACTGACGTTTACCACCCCTCTAGGCCCGCCATGCGATGTTCTCAGATGAACGGACCGGACTGTTCACAGATTGTCACATTCAGGCTCAGTAGGAGTTCGGATGGGTTTACCTCATCGGCCTTCTTATCGACATCTACCTGAGGACCGTTACGTACAGCTAGTGCCGCTTGCGGTCTGTGGTTAAACCCACTGCCAGCGTAGTGTCGAGTCTTTAGAGTCCCACACAGAGAGTTTCCCTGCACTGAGCGAAAGGTGTAGAGGCCGTATGGTTTTACGGCAGGGCTACGATCGCTTACGTGCACTTGTGTGCGTATGCCGTTCGGGCAGACAATACTAGTGGGCTTTGGTTTAAGCCGGATCTTAGTATTGTATTGATGGATTTGTTTTGTCTTCTGTGCATTCGCATTCTACGGAATGCGGATGCGGGTGTGTATGCACAGTTTTGAGGAGCGAAGAAGAAGGAGATGCCTCATTAGGGTTTTGACAGTTGGTTCGGTCAAAACCATTATGAGGCGGCCTCATTAGGGTTTTGACAGTCGGTTCGGTCAAAACCATTATGAGGCGGACTCATTAGGGTTTTGGCAGTTGGTTCGGTTAAAACCATTATGAGCCGGGGACATTATTTACTAATCCTTTTAGTGATAATTATGTTATGGCTAATTGCTTTGACCATTTGACCATACTTGACTTTGTTGACCGTTTGACCAAAGTTGACTAGCATCTTCATGAGAGGTCTAAAGTCTTCTTTGGTTTTCATTTTCTTTTTGTAATGAAAATGGTCAAGTCAAGGGTAGCCATCAACTTTATCATGAAAAGATTAGTCATGATGATGTTTATGCATTATTGTAACCATGGTTCATTTTCTTTGTTCATTATTCTTTTCTCATTCTCTCTCTTGATATGAGAAAGCTCCATGGTTCCTCCTTCTTCTTTCTCCTCTTGAAATTTCCTTTGATCTCATGTGTTGAGAGAATAAGGAAGTAAGTTGACAAAAACATCCATCTACTACTTCTACACCATCTAGGACATCAAGCCTAGCGATCTTGTTGCCCTAGTTGCCTCAGCTCGAGGTGGAGCTCGGAACACAAACTCTCAGGTGGATCGTCTTCGACTCAAGGAGGCCGCGGAGGTGATCAAGATCCGGATCGATCCTCGGAGCTTGGATGGACGAGCAGGACAGCGGAGAGAAGACCCGAAGGACCGGTATCGTGAGGTATAATCTCGATGACATAGTAGATAGAACCTCATGTAGTATGCTAGGTTTTTTTTTAGCAAAGATCCTTCTTTTAGTCCATGTTGCTTTGTGTCAAAAATCGTTTTTACCGTTTCCGCCTCCCCGTAAGAACCGGGGTGAGCAACGTGGACTTACATCCTTAACAGAATTTTATTCTGGTCAATTGATGATTTTTAATCATATTCGTTGGATCTTTGATCCGAGGGCCGAGAACATTTTGTTCTATCGCTAGCGCTCACATGCTTTGCACGTGGTGCGCTGCTTAGAGTGCAGCGCTCTTAGAGCTAGCGCTCACGTGCTTTGCACGTTGTGCGCTGCTTAGAGTGCAGCGCTCTTAGCGCTAGCGTTCATGTGTTTTGCACATGAGCGTTGCCTCAGAGTCTTTGACTCTTAGCGCTGGCGCTGTTAGCGCGAGCGCTCTCGTGCTTTGCACGTGAGCGCTGCATCAGAGTCTGACTTTTAGCGTTGTCGCTGCTATGAAGCGCCACTTCATTTCAAATTTCAAAATTTGAACAGAGTTTTGCTCTGATTGGGGAAACAGGGTGCTATACGCCATACACCCGACTTCCCCCGTAAATATAAATATACTCACCTGCTAAACTCCTCGCTTAGCTGAAGTCGATGTGCTTCATCGTCTCGGAAGTCCACGCGAAGTGCCTACAATCAATACACAATCGAAACGCAAATAATATCAATATCCGAAAACTGATACGGCATACGGTTCGCTCGTAGCTTAAAACCTATAGCTTCGCATGAAAAACACAACCAAATAACCCTCGTCGTTGACGTTCAAACGCCACACGATGGAATCCAAATCAAATCTAATAACCACGTTTTAGAAATCGGAAAATGAAATTCAGCAACTAAGGAAATCTATCCCGTATTTTGACTAAGGTAAAATTAACCAATTCTGCACATCAGGTTGCTCTAGATATAGGATAAGGAAGCTATAGAACAAAAATCACCACATTTCACCACAAAGTGGCCGCAAATTGCGGCCATATGGAATAAATTTGCGGCCAAGTCAAGAGGAAATGGGCTCGAGTTTCTAGGATGGGTTCCTGGTTGCCTGCACGTCTCTCTGTAATCGCTAAATATTTTTCAGGTCATCCGGGTCAAAGCAGATCTCAAAATCCTAACACAATCACACAAAAATACGATATCGGCAAATTTCAAAGTTCGTATTTTGGGTTTATGTCTCAGGTCATGGCCAGGGAAACATCTCTAAAGTCTTTTAAACACTCACTACTGCTCAACTTATCATTTAACAACAACTTATAATTTTCCAATATCACATAACCTATTTATACCGATTTCTAACTAAACTAGGATATATATAACACAAATACATAGCTAAAAGTGTATGGATTACCTTGTTTGGCCAACTAGAAAAATTCTAGAGTTGCTCAAAATCTTCAAAATCCAAACTTGATTGGTTCAAGGGGTTTAGAATTGATTTGTGCATGTTTTTGATGAAGGGTGCATAGGGTTTTGAGAAGGGATTTGAATTGTTGCATGGAGGTAGTGTAGGAATGAATGAGATGAAGAAATGGTGAAGAACAATAGAGAATGGGCAGCCAAGTCTCTCTCTCTCTCTCTCTCTCTCTCTCTCTTAGCCTCACTCTTTACTCATAATATCTCCCTTACAATCACTCTCTCTCACAAAACAAATATCTCCTTTGTTTTACTCACAAAATATCTCATGTCATCAACTTCATATTCCATTCACACTCAATTCATTTCCTTTTCTTTTCTTTTTCTTTTCATTTCCTTTCTCATTCTCTATGTCACAAAACTCACAAACACACACATGCACACATGCACATGACATGGTGCAAATCATGAAAAATGCCAAAAATACGGATTTTATCCAAAATCCGATAAATATCATTAAAATAAATAAATCATTTTATTCTCCGATAAATTTCCAAATATTGGTATACACTTATACAAGTTTACGAAAATCCCAATTTCGCAAATCGGGTAATTTTCGCCAAATATATTATTTTAATATTAAATTTCCAAAAATAATATTTTATATTTCTGAAATGTTACAATTTTCCCCCCTTAAATAAATTCGGTTCCCGAATTTAAATTTAACTCCCCACATATTAAAACATTTTAATAATCAGCTCAAATCAACGGGACTCCGAAATCACGGAAGACACAGAAATACCACAGCGCATCCTGTGCGCCAGAATATGAGTATGAAACTCAAAACCGAACTCCGTCAAGGGTCACGCAAATCATCGGATTTGCACGCATATCATCGGAGTTACAATGGAGATACAGATCTCGAAATCCACTACCGAAATCCCATATGCACTAATCGAATACTATAATACATATATAGTACGCATCCTTGAAAAAACCATTTTAAAAAACTGAATAACTCATGCCAAATCTTTCTCAAATCGCCGTGCTATGCGTAGCTCACGGTACAAGTGACGGACGCTCAAATATACGTTCCGCCGTTTTAGAACATCCCAAAAGGTTTTTCCTTTGTAAACGTTCGTGTCGCTCACGGACACGTAAGAAATAGCGAGACTATAGCTTCTTTTCGAAAATCTCTTATTAAACTTTTTATACATGCAAAGTACTCAGGTACTGTCCTCAGATCAGTCATGTTCGCTACTACATAATATAGTGCCCATCAAGAAAACAAAGTGCTCAAGAGCAAAATCAGCCCCAAAAGGCGTATCCAATAATCATGTACGTCTGGTGCGCACGGAAATCAAATCCAATACAAGTGCTACAATATGCACAAAAGCAAAACTAAGTGCAACGGTGTGCACGAAAACATCTGTCCAGTGCAACAGGTGTGCACGATAACAACATCTAGTGCATCTATAGTGCATGAAAATCTCAACCCAGTGCAACTAATATGCACGAATGAAAATCCCAATCGAGTGCATCTGGTGTACACAAAATCACATCTCACATCATGCACCCAATATGCGCAAAAATCCAAATCAAGTGCATCCGTCATGCACGAATAAAACCTAATCCAAATCAAGTGCATCCAACGTGCACGAATAAAATCTCACTCAAGTGCATCCGTCATGCACGAATAAAACCTAAGTCAAGTGCATCCAACGTGCACGAATAAAATCTCACTCAAATGCATCCGATGCACATAAAATCCAGTACCCAGCGTCTAATATGCGCAAAAATCCGACCCAAGCGCGTCAAGTCCGTAAAACATTTGGTGCGGTAGCATGCACGAATACGAATATCAAGTGCAAACGCGCACAAAAACACAAATCTGGTAACACAAATGCTCAAGACATAAATCGGGTGCAATTAAGGCACGGAGTATAAATCCGGTGCAACCAATGCACGAAATAACAATCTAGTGCAACAAATGCACGAAATACGAATCTGGTACAACAAATGCACAAAATACAAATCGGGTGCATCCAGTACATGAAAAAACAAATCCAGTGCATCAAGTGCACGAAATACAAATCCAGTGCATCCAGTGCACGAAATACCCAATCCGGTGCAACAAATGCATGGGAACTCATCAATAACTCAAATGCATATAAAAATAACATCGAGTGTACCAAGGTGTATAAAAATCATAAACGTGTGTAACTGCGTGCAAAAAACACGTATCAATGCACTGTAAGCATATATGAGCTATACCAAGTGCAAAAATCAAATCAAGTGTGTACCACATGCACAAAATCAAATCAACCGTTTGAAATCCATGAAATCATAAACGCATGCAGCCAAGGCACAAAACCGATATCAAGTGCAATAAATATGCACAAATCATAAACCAACATAACGGTGTGTAAAACGTGTCTCAAGTGCAATAACTATGCACAAAATGTAAATACCCAGTAGGTGCATCCATGGTGTACGGAAACAATATCAAAACTCCAATCCAATCGATATAAGTGTGAAGCTCGGATCACAACGCAAATCGCAATAAATGACATTGAGGTACACTTCCTACAATGTCGGAAAAAAATGTCGGTGCGCCCAAAACTGGCAGAGCAAGAACATCCGCTTGCCTCCTGCTCACGGTCTGGCGTCCTTTGTCTCTGGGTCCTCATTTCTCTGCGGATTACCAATCTCGCAATCTATCGGCTCATCGGCACGGTCAGGTGTGCTAACGGAAACGATTCCGCTCTGGCACTCCTCTGGTCATCTCTCGGCCAATTAGTAAGATCATTTGTAAAGCAGCACGTCACTGGCGTCGGCTTCTGGCCCTCTGAATACACGTGACACCACTGATCCTCGGTGCAAAACTTATCACAGCAGTGTCCTAGAAGGAACCTGCTCAAGGTCTCTCCCGATCTCGCCTATACCGAACTGTACGGAGGCTGGTACTCTTACAAATCTTTTCTCGCTTTTTGGACATCTGCGTTCTAAGCACAGCATTTCCTCAGAAACTGGCCGTATCCCAACGCCTCCGTATATATATCCGATCTCTAATCTCAACGGGGAGTAACAACAGCTCGTTAATATCTCGCACGAACCTCTTGCTCCACTCGTCTTTATTATCGTCCACTTCGACATCACGTCATGCTATTTGCGTACTGCAAATGTTCTCGGCTACAGTCAATCTGGAATCTCTCACACGGACTCGAAATCGCGAACTCGGTATCTTCATCACTCTCTAGAAGATATCTAGCCAAACACGTCCTCGGGAACCCGTCCCAATCATTGGAGGAATATTCCATATTCATCCATTCTCGATCAACTCACAGAGCATCTGGTGGGGTCCTCTATCTGAAGCCGGTCCACTTATTGATCTCATATCGGATCATCCAACGAACAACGTCATCTCTGGATCGATCTACTCTAGATCTGAATAAGATTTTCCACACTGGAAATCTTCAACTCAACCGGGCCTGCGTCGGCGCATCAAATCTGATGAATCACTTCGTTTCTCAACTCAAGATAGACTAGCTATCTCCTGTCGCATCTCTTCCTGAAAGCTCCAGCGATCTCAGCTCGTAAGCTCTGGAAGGACATCACATCAATCTCAGCAACAGCTGGAACACCTGTCAGCACGGTAGACGACATCACAATCTCTGAGGTATGCTGTACATCAATAGTCCTCTCACAATAAGCAGCCTCTAACAATAGCCCGATCATCCGGTACAAAATCGTGCACTCGTCTCAAACGAGAAGTCACAACACAACACTACATCTATACGTTCCCACGTCACCAGAAAACACGATGGTCAGTCCTCGTCCACGACGAGCTCGCCCTGACGCATCACTAGCAGCAGCTCACTCTGTGCTCAAACCATGGTGACAGGAATCTCAATCAAGTATCGACGAAAAATAGATCAAGGGATGAAATGAATCAATAGATTCAAAATGAATACATGATCATAAGGAGGAACGGAATCAGTCATAGTATGATCATGGAAACAAATAGAATCAAGGATCTCAAATGGATTTATAATCAAGGGAACGAAGAGAATTACCAATCTCAAGATATGTACATCCTAAGGTCACTTAAGTGGAGTATCGTATCGTAAATATGCTGCGGAACATACGTACGGTACGTCACTCTACTCAAGCTACCTACTCTATCAATCAGGGTCAGCCTATGTAACGAAAGTTCGGGTCTAATCCCCCATGTTCAAGTCTAAGTTCCGTAAGGTCAAGCCTAGGTTCCGAAATAGATTACGTCCCAGACTCCACATAGTTAAACCTAAACTCGAACTAAGGTTCAACCTAGCGCTCTAATACCAACTCTGTCACAACCCGAATTTAGTTCGTGACCGGCACTTAAATCACGCAACGTCTAAAGGCGCAACGTAAATTAAGTAAGCCGAAACCCAGAAATCTATACCTTTTTAAAATTTCGGGCAGCACCTCCCTCGAATATTTTGATCCAAAACAGATATACAACAATATAATAGGCATCCCCAAGTGGGAGCTAGCTCTTCGCCAATCGGTAGGGTCACAACCACGCAAGACAGAATATAAGTATACGACGCCCAACGACGAAGATCAACACAAGGAATAAAGTAAAACAAGACATCAAACCCACCAAGCGAACATATAACCCATCGCTCATGTCTCGCAACTACAAGTCTTGCTAAGTCTTACTACTTATACAAATACTAGTTTCTGATTGATAGAGTTAACTAGATATAATAGGAATAATAATACAAGAGTGGCACGATCCAACATGTACCACCTACCAAGCAAATCACCCGAATACAGCTGTGTGCCAGCGATACCGCTACTGATCCATGCGGTCAAATTTTCTTAAGGGGGAATATTGTAACATTTTGAAAATTTTAGAAAATAAATAAATTTAATTAATTAAATAATAAGATGTTAATTTAAAAAGTTATTAAAACCAAATAGGATATTTTCATAAGTAGTTTATGAAACAAATAAAAATTTAAATTTAGTTTATAACATTAGTAAATTTCAAGGGTTTTAGTGAATAATTTAGCTTCATTTTAAGAAAAAGTGTGTTTATATTATAACATAGATGATGAGGGGTTTTGGTGAAAAGATTAGGTAATTGTGGAAATATGAAATTGATGAGGGTTTATGTGTAAAAAGGGATAGGACTTGGTTAAGATTAACTTGAACCCTTGGTGTATCATATCATCATGAAGATACCTTATTCTTACATGAAAATACCACCCCTTTCATGCTCACACCTCCTCCTTCCTCTCATGCCACCTCCACCTCTTAACATGCACCCCATGCTTGCTCTACATGCCTCCTCACCTATTTACCTATGATACTCAGAAATTCTTTAGAAATCCCAACTGAAATAATATATTCTTCAGCCCCAAAACCAAAAATATTCTAAGTGTTCCTACCAAGAGAAAGAGAGCAATGAATTCCTTCTTTAAGTGTGCAATTCTCCAAACTTGTGATACTACAAACCATAGATGTTTCCACATACCATCGTTGAGCTGGTGTTCTCTTGTGAATCATTCAATAGGTATAAGCTCAACCCTACAGTTCTTAGTTCAATACTGTTTTTGTATGATATCGGTATATATCGTATTTTGATAGATTAGGCTCTGTTTATGAACCTGCTATAGTTTAAATGTAAATTAGAAAACCCAAACAGTGCATTAACCTTATAAATTGTACCTAGAATAAACCATAGGAAGACGAGCCCCTTTGCTCGGATTTTGGCCAGCGACACGAAGGAAATTTCCGATCTCGCCGGATTTTTGGTGGATTTGGACATTGTGGTTTTTAGGGTAGTTCTATATAGATATATAAGAGTGTTTGGTATTGTTTAATTGTTTTAGTTTAGTAGTATAAGAAATCTGGAAGCAAATATCAGTTTTGGGGTTAAGATTCTTAGATATGACACGGATATATCGTACCATGAGTTCTGTCATGACCAGGGAAGGGATAGATCAGATTAACTTAAGTTCTGTAACTCACTATATCATCGCATAGCATGTTTAGTTGTGCAGTATCACAAACTAGGTTTTTGTGTTATCTACCTCGCTGTAAATAAATCTGGAACTACTAAGTAAAATCAATAGAAAACCTGGCAAGACCAAAATTATAATGAGCCAATTAGAAGCCCTCACATAAAACCTGACCCCAAACTCCATACAAGATCCAGCGAGGTACCCTTGAAATCCGGCGACGCCGGCCCCCTGTGGGAATTTTGGTGTTGATTCTTCTTCTGTAGTTTTGAGTTGGCATTTTACAAGTCTCTGTATTGTTTGTGTTGTCTAAATATTTATACAGTAAAATCTGGGAACGTTTTAGAAATGGTTTTATCAAATTTCAGATATTTAGGATACGGAGTTTTCGTATTTTGATGTTGCAGCTGAACCGTTGACGTTTATACGTTAACAACGGAATTATGTTGTCGTTTTTGGGTTAAGTGTGCTGTAGGTTCTGACCTACGGGCGTTTATCTTATTATTTTGGTTTTCGATATGCTATTTACTTCTATGCGATTTAAATACGAATATAAGTATGATTCGAGGATTCCGAGACGGAGTTGGCGATGTAGCAGTATGGATTCAGCGAACTTTTAAGTTGATGAGTAGATTTACATCTACTGGGGAAGTCGGGTGGATAGCGTATAGCACCCCCACAACCTTACAAATAGTATTATGATATCTAGTTAGTTTAGTATTTATTCAAGATATTTATATAGTATCGCATCTAGTATGTCCTTCAATTTCATACAGTTTCATACATAATTATAGATGAGATACAGTGATACGATATGGATATGGTTTGATGGATTTGTACGAGGGATCATGCCATACTTGTGATGATACAGATACAGTGATACGATATGGATGTGGTTTGATGGATTTGTATGAGGGATCACGCTAGACTTGAGATGATACAGTGATATGATGAAATATAATACAAGGATTTATACGTATTGGAAGTGATGAACTTTGTATGCCGAATAACGACCAATTTATCCTTTGACTCGTAGAGTTAGATTATATTCCGTTTTAGGATATAATACTTTTGTGAGCTATATTCTTTTAAAAACTATGCTTCGTTTCTCTTTTAAATAAAATACCAGGATGCGTGCCAGTTTCTAAAACGAATATCTATTTTAAAACTAGGGCAGCTTCCTTATTTCAAAGTTAACGTTTCGATCATTTCTAAAGATAATAGTATAGCTCAGAACAAGTAATTACAATAGTTACGTTTAGATTACTTTACATATTTGCATTATATTATCCATATTATACGTTTCTGCATTATGCACACTCTGATAGAACACTGCACAAATACCAATGAGTACTATGCTGCACAAGCACGTGAATGTATGTTCCACTACACCTCATTGGTACTGCCATGTCACTGTAAAACCGTGTTGTTATATATGTATTAAAATAAATAGGTTGTTACACCATAGAACACTTGCACAAATACTAATGATTGCCATGTTGCACGAGCACAGATGCGCATGCTACACTACACATCATTAGTAATACCATGACACAGTAGAATTGAAATCTATGTTTATGTAATATAATTACGTAGTCTTCTTTATTCCTGTTGTAAATTACGATTATTAGTACTATAAATGCTGTATTTTGATTCTTTGGATTTTCTGGGTATTTTACTCCTGATGATATATATCGGTGGCATGGGACACTGTTATATATGTGTATATATAATATATCATCAATATAATCTATGCAAGTATTCTTATTTCTTACTTGATATTTGGATATGATGAGTTAAACGTCCACCATGAGTTTTGTGCTTTCTGATTCTGATTCCGACCCGAGTGGGGGAGCTATACGGCTTCGGACTGGTTATTATCCGGACTGAGTGGGGGAGCTATACAGTCGGATACATAGTGGACCCGGTCGAGACCGAGGGGAAGGATAGCCGCATTTGTAGGCAGGGAGCCTAGCGAGGATATTCGATACCGGAAATAGAAATGAGCATGACAGATATCCAGGGGATACTAACCGGGGTTCGATTGGTCACGGCAGATATCCAGGGGATATTGATTGTAGCCAGGATATCGGGTGGCGATCATCTGTTGAGATGGTGTCTACGGTATCTGCATTTACGTGTCGATGCTGGACACGAGAGATTTCGGATTTCGATGTCGATACTGGACATCTATATATATATTGATATGATCATTATCATAAGGTACACAGTTAGATATTATTTATTGGATTCAACCAGGACTGATCCGGGGGACAGTACCTGCATATATTTGTACAGACATTCATGATTTTGACTCACATGACATTGAGACATTATACTTGGGATTGCATGATAGTTAGTATTGCACATATGCAGATCATATAGTATATTGGTACAGATTATGATAGGACTATACTTATGACCTAGGTATCGTCTTGCATTTCGATTTCTCCTTTTGGATGTACTTTTATTCACTGAGTTGACAACTCATCCCCGTTGTGCCACAGTTTCTTGCAGGTTTTATCGCTTGAATTATCAGCGACTTGGGCACACATTCTTTTCGGAGACTGATTAGTAAGTGGGTTATTATTGTATCATACTCACTCTTGATTATTCATATATTTTTGTATCTAGTGGAAACTCCATCAACTTAGAAATGGTATATTATGGACTTAGAAGCGAGACTTAGACTTTATGTGTGGTGATGTCACACTCTTTAGAGTCGACTTCTGATATAGATTGTTGGTTGCTCCATCGTTTGGACGTGGAGACTAGTTTCCATTGGGATGCTATTTTATTATATTGTATCGGGTTTTTATAAAAATGTAAAGGAGGTGATGTCAAGTTTCAAAACGTCATAGATGCTTTTCAAACATACTTAGTTAAATTTACATGTTATTTTAAAATGATTTTATCGGATGATGATTTAAACCTCACCTCCAATAATTTCAGAAAGGGTTTAGATTCCGGGTTTTGGCTTACTTGAATCGCGTCGATATCTTTAGATGTCACGTGATTTAAGTGCCGGTCGCGTGCCACATTTGGGTCGTGACAGGGCGCTATGAGAATTACTCCAGTTATGATACAATTGTCAAATACAAAAACCGTTGTGTATCCTAAATACATAATCAATTGCATAATCGTAGTGCAATATCGGTGAACACGACCAAGCGAAAATTCTTTTATATAAATCAAATCTATAACATATCCTATCAAGTGCGAAGCAAGAAAATAAAATCAACCTTAATGGGTTTGTATGTACATCTCAAACCACACGTCACGGGGTGCATGAAAAACAAAACAGCGCTAAGTGCAACAGGCGTGCACGAAACGATTATCCACTGCATCCATTGTGCATGGAACAAAAGTGTACAATATAGTATCAAGTGCATCGGAATACACAAATCAATATCAAGTGCATCAGAGTACACAAAATCAAAATCAAGTATACCTAGGATATATATATATATATATATATATATAAAATCTTTTAACCATGTGTATCTGATGTGCACGGAAATATCAGTGTAGTGCATCCGGTATACATAACATTCCAATCGAATGTAGTCACCTCGCACGAAAATCTCAACAAGTGCACCTGGTGTGCACAAAACATAAATCAAAGTGAAATCACTGTACATGGAAATCTCATCAAGTGCACCTGGTGTGCGCAAAGCATAAATTGACCCTCAAATCCTCAAAGATGAAAATATCAAAATAACGGACGTTGAGTTGTCCCTTCAAAACGAAATGTTTTAGATCATAAAAACACAAATCAAACTCAAATAATATCGAAGCATATTCTCTTCAATGTCAAAAGGTGTTTATACCACCGGAATTGGTATATCAAGGATTACTATTTGCCGTCTGCCGCGTTCTAACATTCTCTATCTCTGAATTCTAGTTTTTCTTGCGGATCCCTAATACTATGGCTTCTTTATGCAATCGTCCGGTGAGGAGCAAAGACATTATTCTTCTTATTGCTGATACATCCCATCACATCTTCTTGGCCAGTGGTCCCGTCTCTCGTAACACAACATGTTGATGACGGAAATCTCTATCCTCTGTTTGTGTGCTAACAACTGATCCTGGGTCCAATCTTACTTATTATCAACTTTCAGAAAGAACCCCTTCAAGTCTCCTGCTGATCTCAACTATCCAGCCTGCCCGAAACCAATACTCATTTCTGAATCCACATTCTCTTTAGTAACGACTGTCATTCCTTAAGATTTTCCCTAACGGTATGGTCGTACTCGCTTCTGGATTTTCTTTGAATCTTCAACATCGGCGGTGAAGAACAACTGTCCACTAAAACTCTGCATCAATCTCCTTGTTCATAAATTTCCAATATCAACCACTTAAAGAGCGCATCTCGACTATTCGACGAGTTGCAAGTTATGCTCGATCATGATCTTGCCCGGAGCCTTACAAGATTTCCAAAAACACGAATCCGGAATTCCTGATACTCTGTAGAAGAATCCGACTAAGATCACCTTCGAAAACTCGTCCCATTTTGTCGAAGGAAAACTTTGTACGATCTCTCTCTCAAGCGACTTGCATCTGGTCTGAGCAAGACCCAACGGAAGAAGCTAACTAACTTCCTCGACTTCACCTCGGAGTGACACTATGGATTAAAAGTCCTAACCATCCCACATCTGAACGGTTACAACTCCTTCTGATCCATCTACACTTGTAAATATCGTCAACTTTTAACTTCATGAACTCTGGAAGCAACATCTCGATAGCTTCAGCAATGATTGGTACTGCTGTCTGAACAGTAGGTGACACCACGATCTTTGAAGAGGGAAAAACATCACGCCTCAAGTCCAGCTAATCTCCATCAATGACTCTACAATTTGGTGCGGATCCCGAAAAAACTCGCTACCATATTAGAACTCGATCAATATCAATAAACGACTTGTCTCTATATCATCGGAATGTCACCCTGGTCAGTCCTTATCCCAGACAAGTCTGCTCTGACCGTACCTCTAACTACAGTACTCTCGGCTTCCATAAACATGGTGACCGGAACAATCAACATGCCTTGACGAGGATAGATCAACGGAATGAACAAAAGGAAGATCTCAAGATATAAATCCTAAGGTAACTTAGGAGGAGTATCATATCGTAAATATACCACGGAACATATGTACGGTACGCCACTCTACTTAGTACATACTCCATCAACCAAGATCATCCTACATAACGAAAGTTCGGGTGTAAGACCCCCAAAGTCAAGTCTACGTCCTATAAGGTAAATCCAGGTAACAAAAGTGCATGTCTAGATCCCATATAGCCAACCTAGACTCGAACAAAGGTTAAACCAAACGCTTTGATACCAAGTTTGTCACGACCCAAATGTGGCACGTGACCGGCACTCAAATCACGTGACATCTAAACACGTAGACGCGGTTCAAGTAAGCCGAAAGCCGGAATCTAAACCCTTTTTGAAAATATTGGAGGTGGAGTTTAAAATAGTCATCAGATGGAATCAGTTTAAAATAACATTTAAGTTTAACTAAGTATGTTGAAAAGCATCTATGACGTTTTGAAATTCGACAACACCTCCTTTGCATTTTTGTATAACCCGATACAACGTAATAGTATAAATAGCATCCCAACGGGAGCTAGCTTCCACGCCCAAACAGTGGAGAAACCAAGCAAACAATATACGACGCACAATGGTGAAGAAAAGCGAACAAAATCAATAATATAAAATGGTCGACTCCAATGAGTGCGACATGACAACACACAAACTCTAAGTCTCGCTTCTAAGTCCACAATATACCCTTTCTAAGTTGATGAAGTTTTCACTAGATACAAGAATATATGAATAACCAAGTGTGAGTACGATACAATAGTAACCCACTTACTAATCAATCACCGAAAGGAATGTGTGCCCAAGCCGCTGATACTCCAAGCGGTAAAACCTGCAAGAAACTGTGGCACAACGGGGATGAGTTGCCAACTCAGTGAATAGAAGTACATCTAAAGGTAGAAATCGAAATGCATGATGATACCTAGGTCATAAGTATAGTACTATCATAATCTGTACAATATACTATATGATATGCATATGTATCATAATGCAATACTAACTATCATGCAATCCCAAGTAGAATATCTCCATGAAAATAACCTATATCTAGGTATAAACCCAATGTAACCGAAAATATGTATATATAAATCTCTTCTTTAAAATAGCCGTGGAATCGATATGTCCCGACATAAAGCAGATGTGATAGTATGAAATATTATAGATATCTTTTTTTTTAATATACGTCCTGCTATTTTAATGAATAGTGTTAAGAGGTTTACAATTTAAAAGATTTCAGTGTCATCCCAGACACGTTAAAATAATGAGGCTATAGCTCGATTTGAAATCCTTTTTATATGCAACTACTCGTAAAAAGGTATGCGGTTACTGTCCCTCGGATCAATCCTAGTTGGCTACTATGACTATGATATAACTGTGTACCTCATGATAGTTACATAAATATATATATATATATATATATATGGATGTTCGGTATCGACACCTGAAACCAGAAATCTCTCGTATCCATCACCGACACGCAAATGCTCAAATCTCTCGTGTCCATCACCGATATGTAAATGCAGATACCATTGACACCATCTCAACAGATGATCGACACTCGATATCCCTGGCCCCGGTCGGTATTCCCTAGATATCCGCCGTGCTCAATCGAACCCCGGCTAGTATCTCTTGGATATCTGCCGTGCGCGTCTCTATCTCCGGTATCGAGTATCCTCGCTAGGCTCCCTGCCTCAATTGCGGCTATCCTGCCCCTCGGTCTCGATCCGGGTCCACATTGTATCCGACTGTATAGCCCCCCACTCAGTCTGGATAAGTAACAAGTCCAAAACCGTATAGCCTCCCACTCGGTTCAGAATAAATTCTCAGAAAACATAATGCTCATGGTGGACGCCAACTCATCATATAGAAAAATATCAAGTAAAGAATGAGAATACTTGCATATATCATTCTGATGATATTATATATATATATATATATATATATATAACAGTGTCCCATACCGCCGATATATATCATCAGGAGTAAAATATCCAAAAATCCATAAGAATCAAATACATCTATAGTACTAATATTTGCAATATACAACAGGTAATAAAGAAGGACTACGAAATTAGATCATATAGGCATAATGATATCAATCCCACTGTGTCATGGCACTACTAATGATGTGTGGTGTAGCATACGCGTCTGTGCTCGTGCAGCATGGCAATCATTAGTATTTATGCAAGTGTTCTACAGGTGTAATAGCCTACTCATATCGACATCTATATATGCAATATATCATAACGGTCCTACAGTGACATGGCAGTACCAATGAGGTGTAGTGTAACATAGGTATACGTGCTTGTGCAGCATAATACTCATTGGTAGTTGTGCAGTGTTCTATCAGAGTGTTCGTATTATGGAAACGTATGACATTGATAAATATAACGCGAACATATAAAGTAAATCTAAGCATAACTGATAACTGTAATTACTTGCTATGAGTTATACCATTATCTTTGAAAAGGGAACGAACCGTTGGTTTTGAGATAAGAAAGCCGCCTTAGGTGAAAATAGATATTCGTTTTGGAAATTGGCACCACATCCTTGTTTTTGTCTTATAAAAGAGAAACGAATTGTAGTTTTTAAAAGAATATAGCTCACACAAGTATTACATCCTAAAACGAAATATAATCTAACTCTACGAGTCTAAAGGAAAAACTTGGCCGTTATTCGGCATACGAATCTCATCACTTCCAATATATATATTTTCTTATATAATACCTCATCGTACCACTGTATCTGTATCATCTCAAGTACGGCATGATTCCTCGTACCAATCCATCAAACCATATCTATATAGTAAAGATCTAACATCACGTACGTACCTCATTTAAAACTATGTATGAAACTATATGCAAATGAAGAACATACTATTTATAAGGTTGCGGGGGTGCTATACGCCATCCACTCGACTTCCCCTCGTAGATGTAAATCTACTCACCAACTTAATGAGCTTACTGAAATCCATGCTGCTATATCCGCCAACTCCGTCTCGGAAATCCTCGCGACGGTACCTATTTTCGTATTTAAAACCATATCGATGTAAATATCATATCAAAAATCAAAACAATGAGATATCATCCATAAGTTAGAACCTACAGTATACTTAACCCAAAAACGTCAATATAATCCGTCGTTAACGTATAAACGTTAACGGTTCAGCTGCAGTATCAAAATACGAAAACTCCGTATCGTAAATATCTGAAATCTGATAAAACCATTACTAAAACGTTCCCAGATTTTACTGTGTAAATAGTTAGATAACACAAACAATACTAGAGACCATAATCTACCCAAAATAGGCCACAGAAGAAAAACCAACACAAAAGAACACAAGGGGACCGGCGTCGCCGGATTTTGTGGGTATGTCACCGGATGGACTAGGGAGTTTGGGGCTCGTGTTTTGAGTGAAGTTCTCTAGTTGTCTCATTATAGTTTTGGTCTTGCTAGTTTTTCTAGTGATTACAGATAGTGATTCCAGATTCAAATTCAGTATGCTAAATGTCACAAAACTAACCATTTTCCTATACTGCACATATATAAACTGATATTAGCTTCCAAATTTTATATACTGGATAACTAACAAAACCAACAATACCAAACAACCCAAAATATAAACAGAGAGATACCCCGAAAAACTCAACACCCTAATCCCCTAAAAATCCGGCGAGCTCGGATTTCCTCAATGTGTCGCCGGCCAAAATCCGAGATAATAGGTTCGTGTTCCTATGGGTTATTCTAGGTCCAATTTACAAGGTTAAGGCACTGTTTGGGTTTTCAAATTTTCATCTAAATTATAGCAGATTTACACAGAGCCTATATTCACCCAAAATACGATATTTCCGATATCCGATTTCTACTTTAAAACATTTGCAGAACTAAAATCCTACAGAGTTTAAGTATTATACCTACAGCAAGATTGCTGAAAGCCTTCCTCCAAGATGCATAAGCTCCAAGATCCTACGTTGGTGATGGTGAGAAACCTTAGCACCTAGTTCTCTCATTCTCTTCTTTTTTTTCTTTTTTTCTATTTCTTTGTTGTTCTAGGATGTTTTCTTCTTTCCTTTCAGTTTAATTTTCATTTTTAAAAGGTATATGAACTGAACAAGATAAGGGGAGTGAGTGAGGGTTGTAGGAGGAGGTGTCATCAAACAAGGAAGTGGTAGTTTCATGCAAGGAGGAGATGTAAAGAGAAAAAGGAGGAGGTATGAGCTTGAGATTCAGTTTGAGTTGTGGTGTGTGTGAGGTTTAACTAACCCTAACCAAGACCTAACACCTTTACAAAAAAACCCTCACACAATATCCAATTTCATAATGAAGCTAAAAATTTCGCTAAAACCCCCTCATGACACTTCTTATTGTCAAAACAAGCTATTTCTTTACAAATCTATTCTACCACAATTTAAAAGACCCTCTTATTACAAACACAATTAAAATAAAATTTTTAATTAAATAAATAAAATAATTTATTATCTGAAATATTTCAAAATGTTACAGCGCACTGGATCGGCTCCCGCCGGGACACGATCCCCACCTCCGGGGCGTTTGATGGCTTGGCCTTCGTGCAATCTGCCATATGCCACTCGATGGACACCAGCCACTCCTCTCCTTTCGAAGAACCGACGAAGATGAACTTCTCTTTCCACTCGTGAATAAAAGAAGGGACGACCACTACTCCCGACCAGGCCGCCTTACCCTTGAGCTTCTTAAAAGAAAGGTATACATAACTCAGCTCGTCCTTATGGGTACCCGGATGGTTCTTATAGCAGAGAAAGGACAAGAGAAGCCTTAGATTGAAGGGTATCCGATTGATTTTAAGCCGGAACAGGAATATGAGGAGAATCCTCCACGAATTCGGTGCTAGCTAGCTCGGGGCGAGTTAAAAATAGTGAAGGACCGCATAAATCTTGGGCGAGAAGGGCAGACACATCCCAGCTCGGAACTCTTCCAAGTACAGAGCAATCTCATTACCTTGTACCTGATCTGCCCGTTCACCCTCCCTGGCCAGATAGAGCGTGTAGTCAGAGAGAATGTTGAAACGAGTATGTATGTCGGAAAGCTCGTCCAGCCTGTTCAACGCCGAGGCAGCGTCACGAGTGTTCTTGATACGCACCTAAGGGGCCTTCTTGGCCTTTCGACGACGTGGAATAAGGAAATTGCCACCCCTTGGGGGCGAACCCGACATGGAGGAGGAAGAACTTCCTCCGCTATCAGAAAACGAGAAAGACTCACTAGACTCGGTTCAGAAGTCGAAGCATCATCATCTGGCTCTACTTAACTATATCTATTAGAGGATCAGAGAAAGGCGTCTGACCCGATTCAAAGGAAGAGGACCTAAAGAAGGGTTTGAACTGTGGATCCGACCTAAGAGTGGGAGCGCCAAGCAATCCACAGACGATAGAAGGTAAAGGTGTTTCTTGGGGACAAGCCGCCCATATTTATACACTCAGCAAAGGCTATCCAGCGGCCTAGATCCGCTCCTGCCAAAACGAAGCATCGCGCCCAACGATCCAGATGACCCCACACGGTAGCCAACCACTAGACGCTTCCCCCTCGTGCAGATCCGATCGGCTGAAGCGACATCTTACAATCCGCCACCCGATTGCGGCCATGGGCATGAAATCGACGGTTAGCATGTTGCCACGACGGCCCGAACAAGCGAAGCGACGTCGCCATGATGGCGCCGCCCTCTCAGTGATCCGCTGACGTCATCGAGGATACGCGCGAATATTAAGGCGCACGGTAAAACGCCACGTGGACTCGGGGATCGAAGAGACACAACCGCCAAACGCCGTGTCGTTTCCGAATCCTCGACATTAAGCTGAACAGAGCAAACCGAGCAGACCACTCTCGACCCGACACATAAATAGGTCGGAACGGGAGTGTGGGGCTAATCATGATACTCACAGTTAGGTATTCCCTGGATCTTGACACATAGCAGATGACATACCCTCCGTACACATTACCTAGATTCTTGGGGGCTGCCAAACTATGATAAGGGGACATTCCTCGGTGCCTCGCCTTCGAGACTCCGTCCGAGGAACGGGCTCCGACCTTACAGGTCCTCCACCTTGGTGCATTCCTCCTTCAACCGACCACTGGGCAATAGCTCATCTTCGAGCTATCCCAGGACTGAGTTTACTCACCCTCCTTTGCCGCCCCAACCAACTCAGGAGCGGTAGCACAAAGCTCGAGCTTTCTCAGATTGAGCTTCCTCGACTTCCATTTACCAAGCTTCCTTGCTCGTCTCCGAGCTATCATATAGCTGAGATTCCTCAGCGTCCCTGTTCGGCCGGTAGCACGAAGCACAAGTGCCTCCGTAACGGCTCCATGTATATCGCCACGACAAGATCTCCACCGCTCCACGTCCCGCGTCCTACACTAGCGTATATCACCGTTAATGAGCATATCTCGCCATTGATGAGCGTATCCTGCCATTAGTGCGAACGTGATGCAAGGGCGAAACGGACGGCGAGAATCTCACATTGGCTCATTCCAATGTGACCCCTATATAAACCTTTCTTCCAGACGATTCAGGTAATGGGAACTCAATCCAATATGACGCTACTCTGCCCAGTTATTCCTCGATACTTACTTGATCGTTGAAGGGTCCTATAATGGTTTCCCACCCCGGGACTTCCTTTGCAGGTAGCTCGGTGTCAACAACAATCAATAACCCATTGAGATCCATACCCAATCTCCGACACAAATCTCAACCGTTCAGACCTGTTAGCCATAAGATTGACGGAGGAAAATACCTAAGGGAGATCCCTGTCTCCATCAATCACCAAGCGAAATTCATAACTTAAAGAAATGGAAACCAAGTGTACGAAGCTAACACCAGGCAAAGTGTTGTTGAATGTTCAGATGTATGAAACCACCTGGTCATAACATAACCGCTAAAAATATTTTTTAAGGACATGTCTCACAAAATTAATTACACTTCTCTTGAAGCATCTCATATTTTCGGACAATTTTTTATATTGAACCGAATTTAAATAATAATTATAAAAAAACCGCTTTAAAAAATAATTACAAAAAGAGACCACTTTTGCCTCATAGGCGTCATGTAGGCGCCACGTCAGAACCAGCTCAGCGCTGGCGCTGGCGTGAAATCAATTTTTTTATGGGCACAGTTTGAAAATGCGCCTTATGTAGGGATGCTAGGCACACGCACAAGGGTATACGAGGCATCAACCATGCCCGATTTAAAATTTAGCCGTACCAAACAACCCAAAGCCGGATCTTTAAACTAGATATTAGGTGGAAACAAGTATGTTAAACACTTTAACACTAAGTGAGAGGGATTACAACCTTTCTAGATTCGGTCCTTCACTTATAAAGCTCCGTGTTGAGGTCCCTTCGCTGCGATCATCGTGTTCCGTACTCTCGAGAGGCTCCACGAAAAGAAAGATGCAAGCTTACTTCCGATCTTCGATAACGAAGATGATCTACCTTGAAGTTTCGTTAACACAAGCTCTCACTCACTTAATGAAGTGAACACCCTCATCTAAATGGCAAGGATAGATGAGGATGATGAAGTAGAATTTTTGCTCTCATCTGTTTTCTTGTTCTCACTCACTTTCATCAGAAAGATCAAAACTAGAAAGCTTTTCTAAGCTAAAGGAAGAAGAAGAAGAATAGTGATCCATTTGTGATGAATAATGAAAAGAAGATAATGATTAATAATGCAATCATGGTTAACCATGATAAGGATAACTCATGTAGAGATTTAACTAGGGCTAGGGTTTTGGGTTGGGTTAAGTATGAGTCACTTGAAAATATCTTTGCAAAAACAAAAAGGAAACCTTCTAGAAGTATCAAGAAGGAACTAACCCAAAACAAACCCTAATCTTGTTTAATCTCCACTAAACATGTTGCATTAGTAATCATATCATGTTACAATATTATATATCACATATATAATATTTATTGTAACAAAATAAAATAATACAATTAACATATATCGCATATATATCAATGTATTACCCGAGTGAGAAAAAGAATCTTTTAGTGAGCTAATATTAGTTAATGTAATTTAATATATCATATATATTATTATACATTAAATTATCGAATCAACACTTGATCCGACAATCCGGCTATATCGCATATAACCGACTAATATCTCATTTACCGATTCATCGAATCAACACTTGTTCCGATGATCCGGCTGATATCAAATATCGCAAGAATAGAATACGGTATCTCATATCGCATTATCCTCGGTCCTGCATATATCACATATGTGCCCCTACTCCGTTTTGCCTGAGCCAAGAAACCTCTGTGTAGGACTCTAAAGAATCGTCAATACGCCGGCAGTAGGTGATGATCATATCAAACACCCACAAGCTGCAAGCGGTCAGCTAAACGTAACAGCCACCCAGGTATTGAGCGCTCAGAAGATCAACAAGCAAGCCTGCACATTCTCCTGTGAATCCAATCAGTAACACTCCTGTACAGTCCGGTCTCGTCGTCTGATATGTTGCATATCTCGCTTAGGGGTGGTATACGTCAGACCCCAGTAGCTTGATAAGTCGTGTCGATATGAGCTCTATAACAGTTCGAGAAACTACTGATAACACTTACCAGTAAATCTCAGCAACCCTGGCCAGGGATTTCCAGTTATAGCCAATCGAACACAGCGCAACATCAACTCCCTATACCGGGAGAGACGAATCCTCTCCTATCGCTCATTGCCTCCATGTGATTCGGGACTGTACCCAAAAGCCACCTTTTTGCACGCCCTCTTGGACGTGGTATGATGGAAATCAAAGCACAGTGGGAATTACACAAGACTCTATGACGATCTCGGGTCAACAGACTACTCTGTACCAGTGTCACCGGAGAACTGCCATCTGACGTGAGGTATAATACCATCTGGGAGTTCTCGGCGAGTCCGTCCAGTGTACCCAGTCTCTACTGAGCACCCGTACACCATCCTTGATGTCAAACATCGATGGATATGGGATCATCCATCGCCCATCATATGGGTTAAGATGCGTATACGCTAGTCTACTCTGGTGTATCGATGTCCTGTCTCGATACACCCTCGACTAGGAACAGTTATAGAATGTACTCGCCGACTACCGTGACCCCACTAGTATGATCTCATCATAGTCCCAGTAGTCGAGTACATTCCCTAAGGGCTTTATCAACATGTAACATAGAGACAATCAGAGTACATGTTAAGATAAAGTACAACCAAATAGCGTACTATCATGTCGAGCAAGAAAGTCCTCCCTATATATGTCCAAGCATCCACTACAATATACATCGTATGTACAGTAATGGCCTCTAAGGCATACATATAACTAACAATCTCCCACTTGCACTAGGGCCATCTGTTGTGGTATCACATACCTAACAATTAGCTGTGGTTGAAGTATCTCATACTCAACCATCCCATAGAAGTTTCTACTGGGAAAAAGGCCTTTGTGAGTGGATTCGCGCTGTTGTCCTCTGTGTCTACTCTCCTAACCTCGATCTCCCTGGAGATCAACTATCTCCATGATCAGATGATACTGCCTAAGAATTATATCTTGATTTCTGATGGGACGGTAGTTCCTTGGCTAAAACCACAACTCCATTGACACACAATGGTAGGAACAAAGTTCATCTCATGAACTTATATATCCAGACTGCCTCTTTGGTAACATCCTTGGTAACGATGTATCTTGCCTTTAATCGTCTAGTATGTCACGGTATCTAGCTTGGAACTCTTCCAACATACCGTCCCTCCACTGAGGGTAAAGACAATGCCTGCGACTGACATTCAGTCGTCATTATCATCCTGGAACCTTTCCAGTGATTCTCCCAGGATGGATTAATACCAACTCACTACATCTAGTGAGAATCCTAACATCCAATTAGATCTATCTCATAGATCCAAAACCCAGGATTTAGGAGGTATCACTTTGATCCTATATGGAGAATCCTTGTGATAAGCGGAGATTGACCGAGCGTAGCATAGGAAACTCCTTCCCTATCAAGAGTATGTCATCCACGTACTCTACGAGGATCACCACCATGCTCCCTACTACCTTTTTGTATATACAAGGTTCATCTACCATTTTGATGAAGTCAAACTCTTTGACTACCACATTAAAACAGACGTTCCAACTCCGCGATGCCTGCTTTATCACATAAAACATCTTGCTCACGTTTCCGCTGCTTCCACTGTCTACGAAGCCCTCTGGCTGTGTACTTATAGACGCTCTCTTTTAAAACATCATTTAGAAAAGCAGTCATGACACCCAACCACCAGATATCGTAGTCATGGTATGTAGCCGTGGCAAGTAGGATCTGGATGGACTTAAGCATAGCTTTGAAAGTCTCAACTTTTCGATGTACACCAAGTAATCTTCTCAAGATATACTTGCTCCTGATGGGGATTTAACCCTTCAGATAAAGCAACCAAAGTCCATACTTTGTTGGTGTATAAGGATTCCATCTCAGATCACTAAGCATCCAGCCATTCTTACAGAGTCCCACTCCTGATGGCCAGCTCGAAACTAGTTGGGTCATCATCTCATGATGAAATCCTAGAGAAACCGAAGTATCTCTCAGGTGGGAGAGGAACCCTACTAGATCGGCGGAAAGGCTGAGCTTCGTTGGTTACTATTGAATCCTTCGGTTCTACCAAATCATCAGCTGCAGTTTGTATAGCTGGAACTCTTTCCAGTTCTACCTCATGACCAATAATTTCTTCACAAAAAATTCCCTTTCACAAAGGTTCCATGCTGAGAAACAAAATATCTTTTGTTCCTCGGTTAGGTAGAAGATATTCCCTTGCGAATGCTTGGGATATCCAACAAACTTCTACAGAACTGACTTTGCCTCGAGTTTGTCCGGATTTTGCTTTTAGACATAGGCCGGACAACCCCAAATCTTAACAAACTTAAGATATGGGCTCTTCCCTTTCCATATCACATATGAAGTGGTAGGCAACTGATTTGATTGGAACCCTATTCAATAGGTATGCAGCTTCTCAAGTGCATAACTCCCAAAAGGAAATAGGAAACTCAGCATTACTCATCATAGAGCACACCATATCAAATAGGGTGTATTTGCTCCGCCCCGATACACCATCGTACTATGGTGTATACGGAGGAGTAATGCTGAGAGAGAATCTCATTCTCCTTTAGAATAGTCCAGGAATTCCGTGCTCAAGTATTCTCCTCCTTGATCTCATCAAAGGACATAATACTTATACCCGTTTTGGTTATCTACTTCTAACTTATATTCTGTGAGTATCTCAAAAGCTTCGGACTTGTGTTTCAACAGGAACATATGTCTGAATCTTGAGAGATCATCAGAGAATGTAATGAAGTACAAAGAACCGGTCTTGGCATGTGTAGACAGGGGACTTTCATACATCAGCATGTATCAATCCCAAGAGTTCGCTAACTCTTTCTCTGTTTCCAATAAACGGAGCTGTGGTCATTTTATCTCTGTGACATGACCGGCAAGTTTCACAAGATGTAAATTCAAACTAATTTAAATATGCATCTTTATGTATCTTCAGCTAGTCGGGTCGCATTGATATGAGTTAGTCTACAATGCCTTAAGAAGGATTCGTTCATTTCTGAACTCTTCCTCTTGTGTGTGTTCTGTACACTAAGAACTGTGGTTTGATTTAGAACGTCAATGCTTTTAGATAACGTGCCTGAACCGATCAACTCTTGATATAGGAAATGTTTAAAACATTATCCAACAATACAAAATTATATCCTTCTTTACTAATAAAGAGACTGATATGATATTGTATTTCAGGTTCGGTATCTAATAACATTCGTTCAGAATCAATGTATTCTGGTAATACAGGGTGATAACTACCAACAGACTTGGCTGCAACACTTGCACTGTTTCTATCTTATGAAATTTATCACCCGTTCTCAGTTCTTTACCTATCTGTAGCCCATGTAACAAATTACATATATGAGATCCTGATCCGGTATCTCATACCCAGGACGTGAAGGATACTGAGAAACAGTTCTATATAATGAACACACCCGAAGAAAATGCATCAATATGTACTTTCTTCGTTTGGGCGGCACGGGAATTCTGGTAATCCTCTATTTCCTGCTCTGTCTTATAACAATTATAAGTTGGAGCGGGACCAATGTTCCTTATCGCAGTATAACAAGCGGGTTCAGTCAATACATCCGTATTATTATCTTGATTAAGGCGTGATATGGTCGCTACCTGGAGAGAGAGAGAGAGAGAAGAAAACACTCAGCGTGCGCTTTTATAAGATTAGATTGGTTATCAATTTATTTAACCAGAATGTCTCCCACTATTTTAGTCAAATCTTCCTTCAAACCCTAAAAGGAAAGTCTAGCCGGGATTAATTACACCTTACAAGTTCACCAATCTTTCAGCCAGGCCAGTGCCGGTACTTTGAGGGAGGTTCCCCGCACTTTCGCACGGACTTAATTAAAGTAAACCTCGTTTTCCCAGGGGCGTAACCCTGTTAACACCTTTCTAGACACCTACTTGATCGGCTAATTGCAATGTGTAAAGCTCTCCCAGGAGTAACTCTTACTCGCAGCGGGTATCGGGATCCAACTATCTCATAAAAGGTATGCAATCTCATTGCAAATTTCAACACTTGAAATTCCCGATAATATTTTGCCCCGAGCGATCTATGACCTTGACAAGGTCAATAAACCATAGACCGCAAGTCAAGTTCAACCCGTCATTTCCTGATATGAATTAAACCCACCCGCATGACCCTTGACAAGGTCAATAAAGTCGCACGACTACCCTAATCCAATCGCATCATATGCTTATGCAGATAAGCAGTAATCAGCTACCGCACACTACGCCTTGACAATGTCAACAAACGCAGCACGAATACTAACTATTACTTATCTGAAATGACGGAGGGCTACGACAGGTTTTTAAGAAAACCTTTTGCGTAATGAACTTGATATCGTTGTAGAATCGAGTGATTTTAAATGGAATGTTTTTGAGGCGTTTCTAGTTTCGCTAAAGAGGTCACTCCCGGTGAAGGGATCGTCGGCTCTTTCCTCATCGAATAAGGTGCAGGATATTTCATAAATACCACTATGCAAAGCAAAAACTATAGAAGCAATCAAAAGACAAACCGAGTATGCAGCATCTGCTAGTTTCACTAAAGAGGTCACTCCCGGTGAAGGGATCTCGGCTCTTTCCTTATCGAATAAGGTGCTGGATGTTCTACAAGGAACACCGCTATGCAAAATAAGAACTAGAGCTACCAGTTTTTAAACAAGTTTCTACAACATCTTTAGGTTTCTTTTATTTCATTAATCTCATTAATGAAGTCCTATTTTATTTTGCTTCACAAGCATCAGATATGAAACGAAATCAACAATATATAATATATATCTCATATATATAATATAAACATTCGTCTCAGGCAGTAATATGATCTCATCACAGAACATTGCAGCAGAAGAACATATATGAAATATTGGATATATTAGGACGTCCGTGTTTTTAATACAAGCCTGTATAAAACACGGATTCCACGGTCGTGATGAATTGCCAAACCCACATCCCTAGACCCCTATGAGAGAGGTAAGCAACACTGCCAATTCTAGGGTTAGGAGACCCGGTCTCGACTCCTCGAGATGGTCTCCCACTGGACCCTAGAACTCGGTTACTTGTGCTCTCCGCCTTGGGTCTACCTAATACGGAAAAGTAAATAATATACAATGGTGACATCATCCTCAGCCCGGAAGTGCCCCAATAAAAGAATATTACATACAAATAAAATTTACATGAATGAAAATAAAAACCCTCATCTCACATAAAACCCCCGGCTATTCAGAACACGACGATCCAATATAACATATCACAGCAACACATAATATCTCATATCATTAACGTAAGCAAGTATGCGTATCCCGATTGTCATTGATGTATAGCAACGAAGCCGGCGATACACCACTACTATGCTTACGGTCACAGAAAAGAAAGTGTAAAACTACAACAGTTGGAATCCGCAACCACCTTAGACATCGCATGCCAACCAAATGAATTCCTTAGACATCGCATGCCTAACAATTATAAACCCCGTATTTTAGTCTCATTATCGAAAACTCTTTTCAATATCAAGTCGGGCAATTCAACAAGATTCCCGACATCCTGATCGAATGCTCGTCGCAAACTTTAGTAGACAGCCGCACCCCCGGTGCCGTTGACGAAGTGCACTAAGGCGGAACACCGCTGCCGCGAGCACCCGAACGGATGCTTTTGGCGGCGGGGTTCTCCTACAGTCACTTGGTTGGGGCTATGGGGCGTGGCTGTCTATTAAGTTTACCCGGCGAGTATCCGCGTACGCTACGTGATTGCGACGGACTTTTGATCACATCAAAATTCCGTGGCAACTGATCATTCGAGACTGAACTGCTAGATTTATAACATTCAAATTAGTTATCTCATAACTACTTGTGGATTCCAAATATTGTATCACATTCCAGATAAATAGACAATGTTAAACTTTCCGATCGAATAATCAAACACCCAAGTTTTCCCAAATAATTCTCAACACTTGAAATTAGTTTAAAAACATCCATCACATGCCACAGTACCATGGTCCAGCCGTAGAAGGGTCAAGCCAACGCCTCACATGTGGCATGCCGTACTGCCCCAAACCCTAAGGTTTAGAGGCAGTTCAAGACGGTCACATAATCGAGTTAATGTTTGTTGTCTTCTAGAGGGTCCACCGCGTTACTTGCACGACTTAGAACGTTCTTAAACTACGGAAAAATCCAACGCTTGGAAATTTTCTGGTAGGGGAAAAAATGAGTTATTGATATCCGTTCGAACTTTTTAACACGTTCTAAAAATTACCCGGACAAACTAAACAAAGTTAAATTATCCGATCGAATCAACGAGTCCCCAATACAACCCAGAAAACTCAACTCTTGAGTAAGAATTAAAAATTCCCAGAAGAAACAGGACATACCTACGGACGTTACTGTAGAAAAATGAGTCCCTGATCTTTACATACGGCCGCGGAACCGCCGCTAAAAGCAGGGTATTGCCGCGGTTCCGCGGCGCTACAGTGGAGTTAGGGAGTCGTATTCTACATTTATCCTTAGATTTCCCTGCTCAATTTTCTGAGCATTTTTAATACAGAAAAAAATCACATTTTAGAAAAATATCCAGAGAAGGGTATATATCGGGGTTTCCGGGTTCGATCGGACTTTAAATTTCGCCTAGACTTCGCCTAAAACTCTAGCTTGGCTCTGATACCACTGTAGGGATGCTAGGCACACGCACAAAGGTCTACGAGGCATCAACCATGCCCGATTTAAAATTTAGCCGTGCCGAACAACTCAAAGCCGGATCTTCAAACTAGAGATTAGGCGAAAACAAGTATGTTAAACACTTTAACACTAAGTGAGAAGGATTACAACCTTTGTAGATCCGGTCCTTCACTTATAAAGCTCTGTGTTGAGGTCCCTTCGCTGCGATCATCGTGTTCCGGACTCTCGAGAGGCTCCACGAAGAGAAAGATGCAAGCTTGCTTCCGATCTTCGATAACGAAGATGATCTACCTTGAAGTTTCGTTAACACAAGCTCTCACTCACTTAATGAAGTGAACACCCTCATCTAAATGGTAAGGATAGATGAGAATGATGAAGTAGGATTTTTTCTCTCATTTGTTTTCTTGTTCTCACTCACTTTCATCACAAAGATCAAAGCTAGAAAGCTTTTCTAAGCTAAAGGAAGAAGAAGAAGAATAGTGATCCATTTGTGATGAATAATGAAAAGAAGATAATGATTAATAATGCAACCATGGTTAACCATGATAAGGATAACTCATGTAAAGATTTAACCAGGGCTAGGGTTTTGGGTTGGGTTAAGTATGAGTCACTTGAAAATATCTTTGCAAAAACAAAAAGGAAACCTTCTAGAAGCATCAAGAAGGAACTAACCCAAAACAAACCCTAACCTTTTTTAATCTCCACTAAACATGTTACATTAGTAATCATATCATATCACAATATTATATATCACATATATAATATTTATTGTAACAAAATAAAATAATACAATTAACATATATCGCATATATATCAATGTATTACCCGAGTGAGAAAAAGAATCTTTTAGTGAGCTAATATTAGTTAATGTAATTTAATATATCATATATATTATTATACATTAAATTATCGAATCAACACTTGATCCGACAATCCGGCTATATCGCATATAACCGACTAATATCTCATTTACCGATTCATCGAATCAACACTTGTTCCGATGATCCGGCTGATATCAAATATCGCGAGAATAGAATACGGTATCTCATATCGCATTATCCTCGGTCCTGCACATATCACATATGTGCCCCTACTCCGTTTTGCCTGAGCCAAGAAACCTCTGTGTAGGACTCTAAAGAATCGTCAATACGCCGGCAGTAGGTGATGATCATATCAAACACCCACAAGCTGCAAGCGGTCAGCTAAACGTAACAGCCACCCAGGTATTGAGCGCTCAGAAGATCAACAAGCAAGCCTGTACATTCTCCTGTGAATCCAGTCAGTAACACTCCCGTACAGTCCGGTCTCGTCGTCTGATATGTTGCATATCTCGCCTAGGGGTGGTATACGTCAGACCCCAGTAGCTTGATAAGTCGTGTCGATATGAGGTCTATAACAGTTCAAGAAACTACTGATAATACTTACCAGTAAATCTCAGCAACCCTGGCCAGGGATTTCCAGTTATAGCCAATCGAACACAGCGCAACATCAACTCCCTATACCGGGAGAGACGAATCCCCTCCTATCGCTCATTGCCTCCATATGATTCGGGACTGTACCCAAAAGCCACCTTTTTGCACGCCCTCTTGGACGTGGTATGATGGAAATCAAAGCACAGTGGGAATCACACAAGATTCTATGACGATCTCGGGTCAACAGACTACTCTGTACCAGTGTCACCGGAGAACTGCCATCTGACGTGAGGTATAATACCATCTGGGAGTTCTCGGCGAGTCCGTCCAGTATACCCAGTCTCTACTGAGCACCCGTACACCATCCTTGATGTCAAACACCGATGGATATGGGATCATCCATCGCCCATCATATGGGTCAAGATGCGTATACGCTAGTCTACTCTGGTGTATCGATGCCCTGTCTCAATACACCCTCGACTAGGAACAGTTATAGAATGTACTCGCCGACTACCTTGGCCCCACTAGTATGATCTCATTATAGTCCCAGTAGTCGAGTACATTTCCTAAGGGCTTTATCAACATGTAACATAGAGACAATCAGAGTACATGTTAAGATAAAGTACAACCAGATAGCGTACTATCATGTCGAGCAAGAAAGTCCTCCCTATATATGTCCAAGCATCCACTACAATATACATCGTATGTACAGTAATGGCCTCTAGGGCATACATATAACTAACACCTCATACATTTGCCTTTTACATTTGTATAGGACACAGTTTGAAATTGCACCTCATACATTTGTTATAGGCACAGCAACTGCGCCCTTTACAGTTGTATAGGGGCGTAGTTCAAACTGCGCCCCATACAATTAATAAAAGCAAAATAATATGAATCATTGTCATTATAAGGACTTTGTTTTTTTTGGCGCAGTTGCAAACTGCATTCTAGAAATAAACATACTCATTCATGGGGCTGTTTTTTTCTATGGCGCGATTTGAAAGCGCGCCCCAAAAAGATACACAATCATTCACGGGTATGATTTATTCTGGGATGCAGTTGCAAACTGCGCCTAAAAAAAGAAACATACTCATCCACGGGTCTGTTTTTTTTCTATGGCGCGGTTTGAAGGTGCGTCCTAAAAGGAAACACAATCATTCACGGGTATGTGTTTTTCTGGGGCGCGGTTGCAAACTGCGCCCCGAAAAAACACATACTCGTGAATGATTGTGTTCATTATATTAAGAGTTCAATCTCTTCCTCTCTATCTCGAATCTCACTATCTGTGCTGAGCTTTCTCACTCTCTCTCAAATCTTATCGCCATCACATTCTCTGTCTTTCTCCCTCTCAGTTCTTAGCCTCGCTCTTTCTCAATGTCGGGATCTTCATCTGCAGAATTGCCATCAATCGATAAAATTAAGAGGTGCATCCCTTATACCGTGGTGTAATATGTATATACGATGATTGGTTACTCTGGTTACGAAGGCATTCTCTATCGATTACGAGGGGGTATGAACTGGCCGATGAAGATCGATCGTGAAATCTTGCGGCTCTTGCACTTAGCTGTATTGGATGCACTCCCGTCTCTCCTTGAAGAAGTAACCATGACCGCCATGGGGAAGCAAATCGCCGTCTTCACTTCTTTCATTCTATGGGTCTTCTTTCAGGTCGCAATATCGAGTACTTTGCAAGCTCTTTTTACCGCATCTTTATGCACCGTCGGACTTTGAACCACCTCGAACTCACTCGAGATACCGCGCTAAGTGATGAGGCCATTGATGCAATTACACAATAGATTAATTATGTTGCTGTGGAGTTAAGTAACGTAGTGAATTTATTTTTGAAATTTTAGTAATGAATTATGGCGTTGTTACTATTCTTTCTATCTATTTTGTTTGCGTCATTCTCGTATATGTTGTGGATGGGTGTACCATGTGTATGATATATCGTGTATGAACACGTGTTTGTGTGAGAGAGAATCAACGTTTGAATTAAAATGAATTGAAGTGTTGTTTTGTAAAGAAATAATCGGGAAAAATCGGATAGCACATCCTTTGTAAATTTTGAATAAAATTCATGTACAAGGATAGTAAAATACTAACATCCACATACGGAGCTAACTCAACGCCTAAAAGGCGGAGACACAATCCACGCACAATATACGACGCCCAAACGGCGAGGAACAATAAGCCGAAAACAATAAACAATGTAAAATAAATAACGAATTCATTGCAACACAATACAACACGAACACTCATGACAATCTAACGAAGTCGTCGCACTATCTCAGGTGTCCTCCTCTTCGCTACAGGACATCGAGGCTGTGACGGTCCGGCTTCGTCGGCGGCAGGCAGCTGAGACAACTCTGGCTGTGATGGTCCATGTGCGTACTCATCGGGATGTTGAGACGGTGCCGGATGTCTCCGTCTACATCGTGCATACGTGATAGGAATGGCAAGTGCGGACACAGCTGGTGGAAGCACAGGTGGTATAGACACGGGTTGCGGAGGCACGGGTGGTGCAGGGACAGGTGGCGGAGGCACGGGTGGTGCAGAAACGGCCGGTTGAAGTGTGAATCTGTGCCTCGTCATCATACTCCTGATCATGGACTTGATGTTCATAAAGCAGCTCGCTGAGTCTCTGGTGCCACTGATACCCTCATCAGTTATATCCTCTAACGCGTAAATGGTATGGACTTATATTTATGGTAAATAAAATAATGAATTTCATAAAAATAAGATTTTAGTTTTAAAAGGTTTGATATAAACTTACCAAATCTTTCTCTATCGATCCTCGAGGCGTATATGAGGTGGGCGGAGGGGCGACTATGATGAAAAATCCGTGGGTAATCATCCAATACCAGGAAAGATACTGATCTATCGGTATATCTGGCTGTATCTCATTGGTTATGTGGTGTACCCGATCGTACTATCGACCCACCCAAATCTGATACTCCATGAGCCAAGCATCCCCAACTAGCGCTCCACCCTGTCGCAGTGTCTGCTCCACCGTGCCTGGTATGTGCCGCCTCAAACCGAACTGGTGAAGCACACGGTCTGGCACGTGCATATGAATAACATCGTTGCAGACGATCGGCATTCGCGCACTCCAGAAGCCGGCGCCTGCCACACATAATGGATGTAGAGTGCCATCAGGTCATGTGTGTACGGTATCCATGTAACTGTTGCCTCCTCCATAACATCGAACTCATTGCGGTAGAAATGGAAGTTGCGATCCGGTGTCATATCTCATGACCTGGGCACATTCCACCTTTATAGAGATTACACACAAGTTAATATTCCAAAAAAACTTGAAATTTGAAATATGTGTATAGTTTCAATTACTTATTGGCATCTATATAGGCTTTGGCCATCTAAAACGAACCGTGTCATAATGGTCTGGCGACCAATAGAGAGATATGTCCATGGCCATATCTGAAATACAATATGATAGAATTACGTTTTATGTTGAATATCAATTTAATTACGCAAAATTAGTAGAATGCGGCTTTAAGTATTGTATCCCTGAAGAAGCGTCAAACAGCCCCCAAAACTCTTCTGCTCCATCAATGCAGCCATCCTCAGCTCGCTGTAGAGGAATGACAGAACTGCACTCTGGCACGATAAAGTGGCACACTAGTCGAGATCAACTAAAAGAGGCAGCCAGACAAGACTAACTATGCTCTTGCTCCTATCCGGAAACAAGCGAACCCCAATCTGATGTAAAATGTAGGCTCATGCGTGCTACTCGATCGCCGCAGGGTAGCATCCATGGTAGACTCAGCACTAAACGCCTCCTGCGGCCAACTCAAGTGGATGCTACTGCCTCTCCTCTGCCCAACAGGCAGAATCCTGCCCAACAGGCGGAATCCTACCCAACAAGCTGAGACACAAGTCTGACCAATCGTGGCCGTACTCTACAGCAACCACCTCCCCGTCTATAGGCAGACCAAGCAGCATAGTGATGTCCTGAAGGGTGATAGTCATCTCACCAACTCTAAAATGAAATGTGCAGGCCCTTGATCTCCATCTATCTACCAAAACCATAATCAAGCCTCTATCCAGACGTATATACTTTAATCTGGATAGAAGATTAAAGCCTGCCCGTTGCAGCTCAGCCTGCACACGGGCATCTCCAGCTGGGATCCGGCTGCTCTGGACTGAGTGGTCAACGCATGTAATCACCTGATCACTCTGCCAATTACAAAAAGAGGACTTGTATCAGTAACGTATAAATAACATATGTAATTAAAGAAAATAAAATTACAAAGTTTTATCTGTACTACTGTGGCGTTGGTCGACCTGTAGTCAGCCTGCAAGTATTGAACACTCGTATCTATAGGTTCAGGATCCATAGGTATATCTGCATAATGAAAAAGTCGAGTTATATTATCTTTGAAAAAATGAGCATGTATAACAAAGAACATATGTGTGCGTGTATGTGTGTGTAGATGTATATTTGTTTTTTGTGTTTAGACGTGTGTGTATGTATGTGTATTTCAAAATATAAGCAGAGATTACAAATGGCGACGTGGGGCTGGAGGATTTTTGTATCGTGCCTTATTATGATCATACTCTTTGCAGATGCTGCATCTATTTTGCCTACGTCCTTCTCGTGAATCATTCATAACACTTTTGATACGTGTAGGACGTGGTCGTCTTACTTGTCTCCTACCGATATGCGGTAATATCATTGGACTGTTGTATGCCTCCCAATATCGGTTATCGGATACAGGATGGAACAGCATGGCATAGACATCTTTGTATTTGGGGACAAAATACCACTTCGAAATAAGATCATGATGTGCAATATTCCTCCATCCTCTGCTCGTGTGCAAGCTGAAATTACATGTGAACAAGGCAACTTTTGCAATTTAGGAATATTGCATGTACAACTGCAGTTCCTAGTATCGATGATTACGCCGTAATTTTTTCTATCTTTGTCAGTCACCTGCCATTCGGACTGGCTGAACTTCACGATCCAAGCATGCCTGGCATCAGTAGCCCTTTTTGTCATTAATTTTTCGAACTTAGGACATAACTTTGTCGTCCACTCTTGTCTCTCCTGACGCCGTGCAAAGAAGTATTTGTTCGCCCTGTAAAAAGTCTGTCCTACTAAGGCTTGAATAGGCAAAAATCGAGATCCTTTTAGAACCCCGTTAAAGCTTTCTGAAACATTCGTAATCATTATGCAAAATCGCCTATCACCATCTTTCGAAAGAGCCCATCTTTTTTCTTCAATTTTTAGACTACTTTCAATCCAAGTATCTGCTCTTGGACATATACGTTTAAGTTTCTCTCTCAGCTCTCTATAGATCAGGTCATCTGATGCACATGCAATTTGAAAGAACTCTGTAAGGTTTTGCCGCTAAATCTAGCAGTTGAGAAGTTGGCTCTGATATGTCGCATACAATAACGATGACTATGAGGTTCGGGCCATGATTTTCGTAGTGCGGTCGGAATCCCTTTCATCCGGTCAGATATGAAGGTAATGTGCCTTCCCCGCACCGATGGAATGTAAAGATGAACGCAAGCAATGAACCACTCCAAATTTTCAGTGGTTTCACCCCCAACTACAGCATATGCCAAATGATAAAGTTCATCATTTGCATCGGCACCGGAAGCAATAAGCAAAGTCCCTTTGTATCTGCCGTATAAGTGGGTCCCATCAATACCAAGAACGGGACGACAATAAGTGAAACCATCAATGGCCGGTCCGAATGCCCAAAATGCACAGGTAAAATATCCCGTTCTTTCTGACATTGAAGCGTCGGTTGTTATCTTGAAGACAGTCGTGAAATTAGTAGATTTGATGGCGGCAAGATATCATGGCAAATGTTTATACGAATTTTTTCAATCTCCGTATATTTTAGACAATACTTTGTTCAACACATTCATATAATTTATTTCAATGAATAATGTATCTTTTATAAGCACTTGAATCGTTTTGGGGGTTAAATCGACATCCGCTTTCATAAAACGCAATATCTTATTACATATAAATGTAGAAGTGGTATATTTATGATTTGAATTCACTACAAGATTCACACAAGTATGATTACCCGCATACTTTTTTATCTACTAGAATCCTGTCGGTGTTTTCTTTGAGATATATGCATTAAGCCTCCACAGACAGTTCGTGTCTGTTTTACAAACGACGGTGTACTTGGTCGTATTAGTCTTGATTGGCTTAAAAGAAACTCCGTGTTTAATTGACCAAACGCTGACTGCCTGAATTAACTTCTCCTTATTCTTGAACAAATCGCCGACTTTTAACTCACTTTCAATATCGACTGCCGAAAACCTATCCGCACGAAAGTTGGCATTCTCCATTACCGATGTAGATAACATGTGAGCATATGTCGTGTTATCGGCAAGTAGATCTTCAAACTCAACGAAGTTATTGTTAACATATGAATTAGTAATCCACTGCCTATCATTCTCATCAGCAAGGACATATGCAATTTGCATGCTATCTTGTACTTGAATGTCGTTCTCATCACTAGCATCATCATTATCATCACTTTCATCTCCATTATGTTCCAACACCGCTGGATCCGTAGCAGGTATATCGGTTGGATGTACAGAACCAACATTGGGAACTTACATGGCAGTTGATGTTCCGGCTTCATATCGATGAAATCCCGACCTATCTTCTACAAACGGTGTCCATCCCGTATTGTATAACTGCATGTGCTCGGTATTTTGGGGCATAATATTGAAGCCGAAGCTTGGCGCTGGTATGCAATTAAAACCGAAGCTTGGCAGTGACATGCAATTATAACCGAGCGGCGGTACATAAGAACTGCACACAAATTTATGAATACTTAATAACTATAGCATACCTCCATTATCAATAAATAGTGATCCGCTAAATGTATATGCGGTATAAATATATGCAAGGTAATACTTACTTCGTAAACTGCTAATTCACTGGTGTCCCGCTTGATGTGCCTTTACCTACGTAATTTTGATCTATATATTGTTCATCATTGGTGGGAGACATAAATCCGGTAGAATCAGCATTCATATTAAGCATGTGTGTCATTTCTCTTTGCGGGTATTGATCGAATGCTCGAAAAGAAAGATCGAGCACTTCAGAATAAGGTTCAGGCAGTTGAGAGGACGTCAATATCTTCTTCTTCACAAATAGCTCGATCGATTTCGATTCCGATGCAAGCATGACTTGTGTATCCTCATCATCGGATGCTTCAATGGCGGTATATTCATGCTCCGTCAGCCATTTGCATATTAAGAAGATATTGAATTTCAACGGATTGATTTTGGTAGGTTTGTACACTACTTGGCACAGCTCGTTGTATGTGCTAGATTTTTTGACTCTAGTCATCTTAGTTTTTCCACCGAAGTATTCAGGAATATTATTTTTTCCAATCGTTAATTGGCTACCGAAATAGCAAATTAGATGGATATAATTATCCGTCATTTTTCCACCCGCCAGAAATATTGACATACTTTGAGAGTTCTTATCAAACAACCTACTTATTTATCTTCGTAATTATACTCAACTAATTACATGACATTACAATAAAATTCATATTTATAGCATGTAACAAGTTGCAAGAACTTGTATCCTATCCATTGATCCGTCATAAGTAAAATCGAGAAAAACCCCTAATATAAATCCAATTTGTTCGAATTGCTTACCGATACGAAATTTTAACCAATTTTTTTAAAATTATTTTTAAATAAAATGAGGATTTAACCAACCTTTGAGATGCTCATAATGGTGATGACGATGGCAAGAATGGAGGCGATTGTTCGTCCGTGAATTTCCAACTAAACCTGCACAAGCGAGAGACTGTGAGATCGAGAAACCTGAGCGAGCGAGGGAGATGAAAGAGAGACAAAGGGAAAGAGATGAGAGAGAGAAGCCAGAGAAGGCTGGAGGGAGCTCGGTGTTAGGAATATGTATGCCCTAGAGGCCGTTATTGTATGATATAGTGGATGTTTGGACATATATATAGAGGAATTTCTTGCTCGACATGATAGTATGCTATCTGATTGCTCTTTATCTTAAAATGTACACTTGTATTATTATATTGTCTCTCTGATACATGTTCATAAAGCCCTTAGGATGTTAGCTTGACTACCAGGACTATGATGCGGATCATACTACTGGGACTTATGTAGTCCACAAGCACATCCTTCAATAGTTCCTAGTTGATGGGATATCAAGACAGGGCATCAATATTTTAGAATAAACTAGCGTGTACGTTTCTTGACCCTGTAGAGGGTGATGGTTGATCCCATAATCATTGGTGTTTGACATCAATGATTGTACACAGGTGCTCATTAGAGAATGGGCATACCGAACAGGACTCGCCGAGAACTCCTAAATGATACCATATCTATCATCAGATAGCAGTTCTCCGGTGACACTGGTACATGTTAGTCTGTAGACCCGAGATCGTCATAGAGTCTTGTATGGCTCCCATTGTGCTTTGATTTCCTCCCTACCACGGCTCAAAGGAGTCATGCAAACAGGTGGATTTTGGGTACAGTCCCAAGTCACATGGAGGCAGTGAACAATAGGAGGGGTTTCGTCTCTCCCGGTATTGGGAGTTGATGTTGCGCTATACTCGATTGGCTATAACAGTAAGTCCATGTCCATGGCTGATGATGATATTTACTGGTAAGAGTTATCAATAGTTTCTCGAACCGTTATGAGCTATGCATCGGCATGACTTATCAAGTTACTGGGGTCTGACAATTCCACTCCTAGACTCGATATGCGATATATCAGACGAAGAGACCAGACTGTACGGTAAGTGTTACTTATAGGCTTCATGGAAGTTTGGAAAAGTTTGCTTGTTGATCTTCTAATCGCTCAATACTTGGGTAGCCGTTACGTCCAGCTAGTACCGCTGAAAGTTTGTGGGTGACTAATATGATCATCACCTACTGCTGACGTATTGACGAGTCTTTAGAGTCCCACACAGAAGTTTCCTGATTCAAGCGAAACGAAGTAAGACACATTCGTTGATATGTGCGGGGGCCCAGATTAAATACAAGTATGCGATACCATATTCTAATCTGGCAGTTATCTGATATCAATTAGGTTATATGTGATATAACCGGATTATCGAATCAAGCATTGATTTAATAACGTGATATACAAATAAATGATATTAGTCGGTTATATGTGATATAACCGGATTATTAAATCAAGTGTTGATTTAATAATATGATGTATATTTATATTTGATATAATTATATATTGACTAAAGTTATTAGCTCACTGATTATTTTCTTCTTAATATATATATATATATATATAAGCATGACATGGATTTTCTATTTTTAGAAAATAGAAAATGAGGTAGAAAATAAAGAGATATTTGAGGAATGGGCAAGCATGGGATTTTTGCATTTGTTTATTAGTCTTGACTCACTATTGAAGCATAGTTGGAATTTTTAATGTGATTATATTTCATGCTTCAATAAGTGAGCTCAAGGGTTGCCATTTTAAGCTAACTCGTTTTTTTTGTATGGTTCATGCCTTAGCCATTTTCCTCTCTTGCTCTCTTCATTTTCCTCCTTACATCCTCCAAGCTCAATCCCTCACATGTGTTGTGAAATCTTAAACTTGTAAGAATCCTAGTGAGCAAACAAAACCCCTATTTCACCATCCTACACTTAATTAGCAATTAAGTGTAGTGTGTTTCCTTCACTCCTACACTTGATTAGCAATTAAGTTTAGTGCGTTTCCTTCACTAAAAATTTTAGTGAAGAGGCAGCTTGATTTAGTGGAGCTTCAGATGGATCATTTTCAGCACGAAGATCGCAAAAGAAGCTCAATCCAACTTCAAATGGAGCCTAGTGGAGTCACATGGACTACTATACAGAGCTTGAGAAGAGGACACGTGTAAAGTTTGTGATATCATTCCTTAAACCCTAATAATCTAATTTAATCCTTAGTTAATATCAAGAAATTTAGTTAATATCAAGAAATTTTTTAAATTGCATGTTTGATGCCGATTTAAATATAGTGGTGGTGCTAGGATAGACTTTCATGGTATCAGAACCAAGGTAGAACATTAGAGAAAGTTCTTATGACGTTAAAACGTTCGATCGAATTTTCGAAGCCAGATTTTCAAAGTCTCTGTTCATTTTTTTCAAAAGTTGAAATTTAAAAATTTCCCAAGAAATCAAGTGTTTAAAACATGGCTGAGTAGATTTCAGTGTCATGATCTCATCATCTGAAGCTTGGCCCAATACATAGCATCAGCTATAGCAAATACAGTCATAAAAAGTACAACTACTCGAGCCATTGTCTAGGTTAATACATAAACAAACTTTGGGAGCGACAAAATTAACGACCTCGGCCACGACCCCGACCCCGGCCCCTCCCTCTTCCTCGTCCCACTGCTCTCCCTGTCCCATAAAACCGAATAGCTAATTAATATATGATGTGATAAAGCAAACTATAATAGAGATGGTCACATGTGCCTCAAAATATTTAGTATTTTTTTCAAAACATGTATGAAGCTTTAGATTTTAGCTTTAAAACCCAACTAATAAGACTGATTTAAAATAGGCAAAAAGAAAAGCTGGGATGTGTCATATTGTGCCATGATATTTCAGCTGAACAAAATGATTCCAGGTTTCGTGGTGGGTTAACCGCAAATTTTACCTTTTTAGAGTGTATATAGGAAAAAAGTATGTAACAAGTAAAAACCCCAGTAATTTATTGTGCATATTTTTATAAAATACTGCTAGATATAAAAATTTAGGATTTGTGCTCTTATTGTTTTCAATAAAATCAAAAAACGATCATGATCATGATTTGGGCAATACCTGCAGTAGGCTTCTTGGGCTTAACCCTTGGTGTCTCTTCGACCAGTAAAGTTTCGAGGTTTATGCTATCAGGGAGAATATAGTATCTGATATTGTTCCCTCTAACACTCAGGTGATCAAGAGTAACTGGGTTCTTTCCTTTCAATGTGAGCTTCACCGTCTTCAAGTGTGTGTTCATACTGATATCTACTCCTGAAGCAAAACCAATATATACATGCATTAGATACAAGCTTGTTTCGGTGGTCGAAACAAATTAGGACTTGCTACCACAAAAAAAAAAGGAATATAAAAAAAGAAACACAACATTTTTGGGTCAAATAAGTAAAGAGAAAAAGGAGGAAATAAAGGGTTGCTTGCACAAAATACCCCTGTAGTTTACCCCCCCCCCCCATAGCACTTGTAACCCATCAGGTGGTTTATTAGTGCAAACATCAAATCTGTCATCAACAAAAATCTTTAAAAATGCTCAAATGCAACTCTGAACTCAATTGATTGTATGATTTAACTCTAGAACTTTTTTCTATTGTTTAGAGTAGAATTTGAGTGTTTTTGAGGGTTTCAATCAATGAACAATGGGGATGATTACACTAATAAATTACTTGAGAGGATATAAGTGCTATATGGGGTAAACTACAGGGAGTTTTGACAAAGTAACAAAAATAAAATATCAGCACCTGCCCATAGTCTATAGATCCTGAGCTACACATGAACTCTGATGTCAAAACATATAGTTTAGAGTTTCTTCTTTTGAAGAATTTGAGCAGTTACCAAATTATAGATCATTTTATCAAACTAACTTAAGATTATATCACCGCATTTGATCAAAATTCTCTTGATTGTGAGACAGGTCTAAGGCCTTTTCTTCTTCTTAAACAAGTAAGATGCAGAACTTCATATAACTCAAACAAAATGACTAGACTCATATTAGTACGGTTTCCCTCGGATTCCCAAGATCTAATGAACAGCAACAGTGTATCCCAAACTTTAGGGTCACCTACACGAATCCACTCTTTTTGAACTCCAAAAAACCTATTAACCAAAAAAAATAAACTTATAGCGGTCGCAAGCTATCATCATTCCAGTAAATGCAAATCCAGCTTCCCCTTGCCATAAAGATTGGAAATCTCATCTGCTACCAGAACAAGGAATAAGAATAATCTAAGAGACTACGTAAACCACGAATCAGTGTAACCATCGAGACATCATAAACATGTGTAATGATATCTAAAACAGCTTCTTATAAAAGGTGATTCAACCTTTCTTTTCTTTGTGTGTGCGCCCCCCCCCCCCCCCCCCTGTGTGTGTGTCCTCTTCTCATAAACATTGCAGAACTCATTTACCACCAAAATAAGGGAACCGGATAGAATATATAAATTACGTGTTATTGTAACCATTGAGACATAATAGACATGTGCAATGAAAGCTTAAAAGCCCCTTATAAGAGGTGATTCAACAAATATTTACTTTTGTGTGTATGGGTGTCGAGTTGTGGTTGAAGATTTCTAAGATGACTAATGTCCAAACTACTAAACCTAAACCAACCAAAAATTTTTGTACCCAACCACCACCACGAAAAAGGAATATATGTATACACACACATACACACACGCACACGTATATACATATGCACATATACATGTGTGTGTTAACACTAACACACACACACACACACACACACACACACACAGAGAGAGAGAGAGAGAGAGAGAGAGAGAGAGAGAGAGAGAGCATACACATGTATGTATATCAGTCACAGAGAGAGAGAGAGAGAGAGAGAGAGATCTGTGCATTTTTTGAATTGATGTCACTCAAGCTTTCGGCTTTGAAGGAGAGAGATCTGTGCATTTTTGAATTGATGTCACTCAGGCTTTTGGCTTTAAAGGAGATTGATCCCAACATTTGAATCAATGGAAATATATTGTCCATGCCAGGGCTAGACTAAAATATAGGATTAGCTATGAACTTCTATTATCTAGATCAGCCTTGCCAAAAAAATTGCAAGTATTCCATCACTTTCTTCACGGCAAGATTACTCTGGAATTGAATTCTTCTATGCAGGAAAGTTACAAGAGAGAAATATGATGAGTGATATACATAAATATGGAGCATGATTATAACTAAGCCTTCTAGTTTAAATGAAGCAAATGCAAGAGGTGGATGCGGAGAAAATAAAGGCTTTATCGTATTGTACCAGTTTTATTCTAGTGAATACGGCCGCGATTACGGTTCTTATTTTACCAAGTCAATAGAATCACTATAAAAGTAATAATAATTATAGCGCATCCATCATCATTTGCTAAGATCTACCAAAAAATAGGTTATGAGTATGAACTATTTTATCCATATAGCATTTCATGAGAAAAGGATTATTCATGAGTCCAGAGAATAAACATTTACATGATCAGATGATACAATAAAGACGGGCTATCATATCTTTCATTGATTCCTTACATGTTGCTTAGCTTTCTAGAGCCCTCTAATAGTATTATACAAAAAGATGCAGCTAATATGACCACAATAATTACAAGCAATGCTGTTTACTTATCATCTCCATCAGTGCTACGTTTAAGCATCTACGTTTTGCACTGTCTATCCCTAGCCACACCAGAGGAGGCTTGCATTAGGCAGTTGACAACCAGAATAAGGTGATCTGATCACTATGAAAAGAAAACGATGATGCTTAAACAGAGCTGAACGAAAAAAGAATACAAATTACCGAACAGAGTCGTACAAAAAAAGGATGCAGATAGCCAACTGTAAATATTTGGGATATTTGTTGATGGTATAATATTTGTTCACTAAAACCTTCAGAATGGTGCTCCGTATCATATAGACATCACGTTGATTAGAAGAAGCCTAAGATGATGATAAGGTTCAACATAAGGACATAAAGATCCGCATGAGAAATGCTTCAAGATAGCAACTCAAACATATTGCTAACAAGCAACTTTTTGCTAGCAAAAAAAAATCATCATTTAAGAGAGATTCCTTCAAAATAAAGATCCATATCCCATATTACCCTGTTTGCACCAACCAGAACTCTCCAACTAGCTCGAATACATCCTTAGAACCTAATGCCAAATGAAGTGAGAGGAACAAGGAAGAAACACTTGGAAATAGGTTCCTAACCCTTTTTTACCCCTTTTTTTTTACATCATTTAGTTGATAACAGAGTCAGCAACCTCACTTAATGCGCGTTAGGCTAGAAGCAAATACCAATGAATTATAATTATGTTTGAAAAATTAAATATAAGTCTTAACAAACCCACCACCTGAAACGGCGTCTCAATTAGTTACCAGCTTATAGGTTAATCATTAGCATGAAAAGCGTGTAAGAGGTCATTCTTCATTTAAAGATAATTTGATAAAAACAAGATACATAGTAATGTGGAATCGATTAGTATTATCTCTAGGTTCAAGAGGTCGGAAATTTGGATCTTGCAATCCAGGGCAAATAAACCTCTTCCAGACAGATAAGACAATATAATAATATATTTTATTACAGTCTGCATTAAGATATAAGGGAAGGGAAAATTGTACTTTTGGGAAATTAATTGACCTCATGGACAAGATAGTTACACAGAGACCTTGTGCCACGTGCACATCAGTTATCGTTTCACGATCCGCTTATTTAAACATTAATTGAACTCTTGAACCTAGAGACCTTGTGCCACGTGCACATCAGTTATCGTTTCACGATCCGCTTATTCAATGTATCATATATTCTATAATCCCCTTATGTTTATTAGTTTATATAACATCTTGGTAGAGATTTATAGGGAGAAATCTTCTAATTCTTAAACGAAAACAAAAGGAAAGCAATTCTAAATCTGTTCTATCAAACACTATTTACATTTCACCAAGGAACACAGTAGTCTTGATTTTCACTCAGTGTGAGCGAGATACCAATCATATGCGATGTGTAGGATTGAAACCCACTCGTAAATGTTTTTTTTAAACCCGTAGAATATATAGGCCAATGATGGTAGGAAGATTATGCAAATGAAATCAATTTGCTTCCTTTGAAACATAGTTTTGCACTTTAGAACCTTAACATAAATCTTGAATACAACACCAAGCAAATTTCATAACTTAAGAAAATCGAAGCCAAGTGCATGAAGCTAACGCCATGCAAATTGTTGCCGAAGGTTTAGATGTATGAAATCTCTTAGTCATAACATGACCTCTAAAATGACCTCTAAAGAACCATTTTACGTACATGTCTTGCAAAATTAGCTATACTTCTCTTAAAGCATCTCATATCTTTAGATGTACAAAAGATCAAAAACAACAATGAGCTCTATTCTATTCCTTGAATAGCGGCTTACTTTGTTGGATATTCTTTTTAAACAATAAAAAATCGAGGAGGAAAACAAATCTCAAAGGTGATTATGATAACCGCATGGAGATTTCTTAGGCATCAAATCTAGGATGGGATGCGATCTTATTTTGACTAACTAATTCAATTTAAGCTAATACCAACCGAGAAAAAAAAAACAATGAACGTATATTTTCACTTTCTCATAAACTTTATTTTTTAAAGTTGTCTCCTCAAGTACTTTCAAAAAAGAAAACCACATAATTGGGTGCATTTACTATAGACCAAACACCATGATTGCTCGTCTTCGGTCATGTTCCGGTAGAGAAAAGAAAAGTACCGTCACGTGGCAGAGAGCATTGGCTGCCCGCACAAGAGTAGCTTCATCCTTTTTTGGACAAGATTCTCTCGCCTTTTGAAGGCCGATTAAAAGTTTATGATTACTCTATATTCTAATTACTAAGTATAAACTCTAGGTCCTATATTCTAAAGACACACAAAATAATTGGATAAAAGAATCTTATGTTGTAAGAATATATTATCTCGAAAAAAAAGTAAACAATAATTTCATGCTTTATCAAATAACTGAAATTTGAAATTGCTTAGTGGTTTTGTCAATTTGATCCAAGTTTTAATTCAATTACTTTATTAGTTAGACGTATAACACATATACCTATTTAATACATTTAATTTGCATGAATATATGATCATAATTAGTCGTTATGTGCTTTACACTTTTAAAGGGAAATTTAGGGCTATTAAGTACTAATGCATACTTTTATTTATTAGTGTTGGTATTTGAGTTTACATTTGAATAATTACTTTACTATTTGCATTTAATTTGGATTAAAACCTCATTTAATGTTGCGATACTTTCATCTACATTTAATTGACATCATCCAAGATTAAAGAAAGAATAAATTCAGATAAATAAATAAAACTGAATCTAGGATTTTGTGAGATTTTATTTTATCTAACTGATAATTAGTAATTAGAAAAAAGGTAAACACGAACTTTTAACTGATCTACAGAAAGCGAGAAAATCACTTTGCCCTAAAGACGCAAAGGTTGCCCACGTGTAGGGAGCAGCTTTCTGCTTCTTGGTGGTACTCTTCTCTTCACTATCGGAACATGATTTTGGTGTATTGTTTATAGTAAACGCGCCGATAATATATTTTTGAAAATATATGAAGAGACGAGTTAGAAAAATAACTTTATGAGAAAGAGAAAGTATACATTCATTGGTTTGTTCGTAGTGACATTAAATTAAATAAAGCTAGTTGGTCAAAACAATCCTACCAAATCCTAAATTTGGCACCTAAGAAATTTCTAGGTGATCATTAAAACTGTCTTTGAGATATTTTTCTCTCCAAGTATTTGTTTATTTAAATAGAATATCGAACATACTTTAAATAAATATTGCAAAGAACGGATTCAGAGTTTGTTCGTTTGACCAGCGAATACAAAATATCATGTTTTTTCGGTGAATATTCGAATTATGCGGTCATAATGTTTTCATATAAATATTACATATAGAAAAATTCAAAAAAAAATAAATATAGAAAACTAATATACCTGTGGCCTAATAGTAAGATGTTCATACTAATAAAGATATAGAAATGAGAAGAGAATGTTTGAAAAATAATAAGCGTGGGTCCCACTTATTTTTTAATTAAGTCGTGGGTCTCACACTTGTTTTTTAGTTGTGGTTGTTATTTTTCCAATTCGGCCGAATATTCGAGTTATTCATCTGAATATGCGGTCTGTGAGTCGAATATTCGGTTTGACCACATATTTGACCGAATATTGCAGTTTCTGTTCGTTTTGACATCAAATCCGAATAGTCAGCCGAACTTACTCATTATACCAAGCGTAAATGACTCTGCTGATCCTATAAAGAATTGACTTGAAATGACGCACACTTGATGGATTAATTTGAAAATAAAATTTGTGCATCTCGTGCATCTTTAGCTTTAGGTAATGTTGCTATAACTGGGGATGTGACCAAAATGATTTGTTGTGACATATCAAAAAGTATTAGGAAACTGGAAATATCAATTGATATTTAATGGATTCTTTTACTACATCCATTATTTAAAGGTTAAAGCTACCTACCTTATGAGCATTCATGTTCTCAATTCAAATCGACCATGCAAAAATATTGGCGTTTAATAAATACATCTATATAAATAAAGATAACATAAATGAGGCAAGATACATACATATATACATTTAATTCAACGTTTAGACAATTCTACCATTAACCATGAATACTAGTTTGCACTGAAGGCTTATGGTTTTTTTAAAGGCATCTTTAAAAGTTTAAACCTAACATAATCATATGATACATTGTTAAACAGCTTGCAAACCACATAAGCAATTGTACATGCTTTTTAGAAGAATGCACGACCAAAAATAACACAATAAAAAAAGTTAAGGAGGACTAGCTCTAGTATCTTTGAAGCGCCATGGGATTGTTCTTAAATTATTCATCTGGCTTTTTTATGCCCTCGATCTATCACACATGAAGACAAGCTGACAATGAGCGCAATTTAGCAAGCCATTCAGTATATGAATCAATATAGTAGCTGTCATAATTGTACTAGATTATTAAATATAAGCCAGGTGATTGTTACAGCTTATGTTGAACATATTCGTTGTCAAGGTGACATCTGCATCAGATTCGCATCAGATGCGCATCTCTAGGACTCGTCAAGAATAGTTGATGAACTCTTTTAACGCATCCTAAACTCCATTTGTATGTATGTAAATGCATGGAAGTAGAACATGAATAAATAGCTAGGTCACTACCAATCGATTGCACTTGTGAAAATTTTCGTATTTCTGGTTTAGATTTTGTTAAAATTATAACTTTTGTTACTAAGCATATATATTTAAACCATAAAAGAGTAGCAAACCCAATGAATTGTAACCAACGGTTTTGGAAGATTGAGATTCGGTGAATCTGAATCATGGCGTCTCATATCCAAATCCAAATTCATGCTAAATTGGTTACAGTTAAAAACAAATTGAGACCTCACTGTCCCATCCATGATTCGTTAAAACTCAACAAAAAAAACATGGTCTGTTCTCGAATACTAGGATCTGCTCCATACACAATAAATCGCATAGTAGCACACTAAAGGTTCAGATTCCACTTTAACTGCCTATGAATAGGCACTATAATAAGCATAAAACAGTTTGGTTCTTAATGACATAGTTCAAACCAAAACCCTGGATTCAAAAAATCAGCGGCTGATAGTTTCAGTTCTGGCTAAACCCTGGCTAACACACAACAAGAACAGCATAAAATCACGAACCTGTGATGGTTCCATGGACAACAGTCCCGTTCTTGAGCTCAATCGAGACCGTCTCGTTGTTCAACTTCATCAAAAACCTAATTTTCAATTAAAAAATCAAACAAAAACGCTTCGCATCAGAGCTATAACAAAAATATAGGAATCAATTGATACTAAAAATAAGTGAAAATTAATGAAAATGCAAAATAATTGGTTTTACCTTACGAGCTTCATGTTGGAACGAGATCGGGTGAGGTCGCTGCTCGCTAGGGTTCCAAAGATAAAAAAAGATGAGCTTCTTAGAAGCGGGAGCTTAAACCCTTCTTTTAATGGGCTACTTGGGCCTGATAGTAGGCCCCTGCAATAAAAATACTTTATCACTTTAATAATTTGTTGATGTGTTTTGAATAAATAAATTCAACAATGCAGGATAATATTTCCTTTTATTTTAACAGGATTTTAGTCAAGATAGATATTCAATAACGGGGAAAGCGGATTTGATATGGATTTTTCTCTTCCAATATGGGGATTTGACATCATAGCTGCCGGTGACCGCTTGTATATTTTTCTCCTTCTGCTTAGATGTTAAATAGCGGCGAAGATAATTGAATGCCTGGAAGTTTTGAAAGCAGATGCTATGACAAAATGCAGATACAATATTAGTTTCTTGTTAAATGAAAAGACAAACACATAATCTACTTCTAAAGATGAGGTCTAAAGGGCATGAAACCCTCCACGCCTTTTCCCCAAAAATCAGCAAATACCCTTTAATTTATAAAACATGCACTTCTTCTCCTAAAGTCAACAAGAGTAAGTTTTTTTTTTATTATATGTTCTCTAAAATGTAATTCAATACTTTCTCTTTCTTATTTTAAATTTGGGTAAACTGTTAAAAAGAACCTGGCTCAAAGAATCTCATCGCAAACTCCTAGGAAAGTTTTTCGCTATCGGAAACCCCCGTCTTGAAATATTTGAATAGTTGCTTGCAATGTCTAGTTGCCTGCAATATGCGTGTCATTGATTGACATATATGTATAGTTCCCTATAATATGCATGCGCTAACTGGATTATTGCAGACACGTATACAAATACCGCAGACACGAGGATTTTAACAGCGTAAAACCTTTTAAAGAGGTTTATGATAAGATTCTTTAGGCCGAGAGTATTTTGACAGCGGAAAACTTTGTCAAGGTTTCTGACAATTTACCCTTCAATTTCTTTCGCTCTTCGTTTTAGCATCTCTTCTGTTAACTCTCCAATCCAAAATACCATCCGGCTTCTCGTTTTTCCTTTAGAAAAGCAAGCAGAAATTCCACAAAAGCATGAATTTTGGATCAAGGAAGAAGAAGAAGAGAGAATGGTTAAGTCAATCGATTAAATTGCTCAAAGCAATCTTTAGTATAAAAAGGCTTCAACGATGAAATGCTTAACATCGTCGAGAGTGTTTTTTCATGCCTCTGCACAATCTTTGTTTCTCGCTTTTACCATTTCCTCAAACAAAAAAAGTTATAAAAAAGAAAAGAAAAAGGAAAAATATTTGGTTTGGATGTGATGATATAAATCAAGACAAGATTTAAAAACGAGGATCCAAACAGAAACAAACCCAATCAATTCCCTAACTACCAAAAAACCGCCTAAATCTCACTAAAACCCGAAGATTACATTCTCATCGAGGAGCGAGAAAGTGAAGCGAGAGACCAAATGCAGCTTCCATCTCTCTTTAGCTCCGACGCCAGAACCAGCCGTTTCCGCTCCCGGAAAATCGCCTCCGACGCCCGCCCCGCCGCTCACCGGCGGTATCCGGAAGCGGTTTTCTGCAAAGAGCGGCTTTCCGAGGGCCGTTTTCTCGGCAAGGCGTTCCGCTGGAAAACGATCGTTGGTTTCTTGCTCCTCGTCAGCGTCCTTTGCCCCATCCTTCGCTTCAGCAGCTCAATCCCTTTTCGTAAGCTAAATAAAAAAAAGCTCTCTCTCGGTTAAATCTTTTTATTGTTTCTTTTTTTAATTTTGTAAAATTTTCAGTTAATAGGGAATCTACCGATGATGGCGACAATGTGGTGAGAATCTTTCTTTTTCTTTGTCAATTTTTTTATTGTTGATGATTTCTCAAATTGATGTTTCTTGATTTTTGTTTTTTGGAGGAATTTTTCAGAGTAGCAGGGAGCCAAAGGCGATTTCTCATGCGGGTTTTGGTTTCCATTTATGAATTTTTGATTTTTATTGATTTTGCTTAAAACCATAATTCTTGGTGTGTGTGTTTTTATTTGCAGGAATATACAAATACATTTAAGAGATTTTCCTTGGGAATCAACAATGCTGATGATTGGAAGGATTCGGACGAAGGTAATTTTGTTTTATTTCTTATTTATTTTGAGAGAACTGGATCTAGTATACTGCTTTTTGATTATTTCACATTGTTGTTAAAAGTTTTTTTTGTTGACCGCAACGAAGCCCACCGGCCCCGCGTGCCCCTCTTCGAAGCACTAAATGAGAGATCCCGGGTTCGATCCCAGATCTCCCCCACAAACTCCTCTTGCCCACCTCTGGGCTACGTGCCCCGCATATCGTTGTTAATAGTTTAGTTCATTAAATTCAATTTTCCTAAAGTAGGCTTAAGATGTACTTAGTTTTTTTTTAATATGGATACATCGCGCAATTTATTACCCTATAATTCTCTTGGCACACTCTAATCTACTTACATAATCAGAAAGTACCTGAAGTTGTTGGCAAACTTTGTATGCACATATTATTCCATGGAAATTGAGGTTACATATGTGAAATTTTGAATAATGACAGCTGCTCAGCATTCTAATCATTCAGATGAATAAGTTTTGTGTGTGTGTCCTGATCTTTATACGTTTCAGACCTGTCACGCCAAGGTTTGGAAAGAGAAGATACAGTGGAACAAGGCATCACAAGGAATAATGAGAGCGATGAATTGCAGAAACCCAAATCATCAGAATGGTTTAGTGAGACGAAATATCAACAAGTTACCAATGCCACGCGCTTCGATCGACTGGTAATTTGCTGGCTTATGCTTAAATTATCAATATTTGTAGAAAGACGAAAATAAGAATGAACTTAGTTCATACTTTTAAATGTCGGCTTCGTTTTAGCATATATACACATTAGCCTTCTATGTATTTAGCAATCCTGTATACTTTCTACTAGTCGAAGAAAAGAAATTTAATTTGGAATTTGCTGTAAATTTCTATGATATATTAGCTTTGAGCTTCTACAGTGTTGTGTCTTGAAGATTTGATCTATTCAGATATGTAAATTATGAGCTCAACCGAATTCGTATGTCATTCTTATCCAGAACATTTCTTATTATCAACCAGTAAGAATTCATGCATTACAATGATTACAATCACTTTCTTCATCGTAATTTTTCTAATTTCTTTTTTGGTTACCTTTCTTATGCTACCTTGTTAACCAATATTTTTTTGTCTAAGTTACACTAAACTTCGAATGTTTTCATTACAGTAAGCTCCCTTGGAGTGCCACATTTAAGAGTATAATAGTGTGAAACTCCTTTAAAACCAAAGTTAAACAGAGCCTATTATTCTAAATAACTCTAAGGTAGTTTAGCAAAAAACAGCGATAGTTGAGGGTTATTTAGACCTCCCCCCTCCCTCCACCCCACCCTCACCCACACACATGATTACTTTTCACGGGTGGGTTTCATACAAATATACACATTGTTTCCAGGAAAACGAACATCAGATACCATCAAGACAAGAATCTCACAATGACAATCCTCACAAAACTGATGCTCGAGTACGGCAGCTTAAGGATCAGTTGGCAATATCAAAGGTGTATCTGGAGGTTGCACCAACTCAGAGCCTTCCTCAGTTCATTGAGGAGCTACAAATCCGAGTAAACGATATTGAGAGTACACTTCATGAAGCAACAACAGACTCGGAATTGCCAAATGAGTAAGTATTTTAACTTAAATTTGTGGTAGTTAGACTCACCTATACTTGAGAGTATTATTAGAGTAAGAAAATATTTAATTCAGTGCTCATCATAACCTGGATTCTTGGTGTATGTAAGAACGTTAAGTTTCCATGTAAGCTGGTATTAGAGCAACCCAGGCTTAAATTCGAATGGACGTGCATTTAAATGCGGTAAAAGAATAATGTGATGCAAAATCCCAGGTTTTGGGCCATGCAAAGAGCGCTCAATTTGCGGGGAAATATTAGAATATTAAAAATAAATAAAAACCTTGACCTTCAACATAACACGGGAGTGTTGGTGCAGCGACATGAACAGTAGAGGTAGTATATTATACAAACCATATTCAATAACAAGATAATTTTTTATGAGAAACTATCCAATAATACAAACACCTCTTAATCTTTTCTTTCAAGAGTAAGTTAATATAAGTTTGACAAGTCGTTCATGATGCTAATTGAATACTTCTATTTCAGTGCCGATGAGAAACTTAAGGCAATCGAGGAAACTCTATCTAAAGGAAAGCAGATTATAGATGATTGTGTGACTACTGCAAATAGTCTCCATGCTGATATTCGTTCACATGAGCGAAAGCTGCGAGCCGAGAGGAAGAAAACTTTCCTTCTAACTCAACTTCTGGCCAAAACGCTGCCAAAAGGTCTCCACTGCCTTGCCTTGAAGCTCTCGATCGAGTATTATTCATTGAACTCCTCTCAACAAAACAGGCTTCCTAATCTAAAGAAGCTTGAAGATCCCAAGGTCTATCATTATGCGCTCTTCTCAGATAACATGCTAGCAGCTGCAGTCGTAGTGAATTCAACTTTGCGTCATGCTGAAGTAATTACTCGAAAGACTAAAACTACACTGAAGTACCTTTACCTATCACTCTTTTCTTCTGAACTACCTTGAAGTTTTTTTGTTACAATAATCTCCCTTAAACTTTGGTTTTATGGGAGTTTATTTCCCAACTAAAATACCGTTAAACTTTGCTTTTAAGGAAGTTTCTGATGATGCTCGATATCGGTGATCTCCCAGATCATGACACGTGGCAGATGACGAGTCCCAGGGCTCACAACAAAGGATCTACAGTGGCCGACCAAACCACTCCTGTACCCGTCCTACAAGCAAACGCTGGCCCACCTCCGAGCCCCTGCACAATTGGTCTCCTCGGTCTACCAGCTCGTCTTCGTGCCACCACAGAACCAAGATACCTCGGCTCTTTCGCTCGTCCTCGAGCTCTCCCGCCGAGGTCATCTTCCTCGGCTCTTTCGCTCGTCATCGAGCTCTCCCGCCGAGGTCATCTTCCTCGGCCTCATCGACCGACCAACGACACCGTTCACAGGCGCAACCGCCATCCCACGAATCTCGCCATGCGCGAGATATCCACCGGCCACATCCCACGTTCCACGCCATCGCGATCCCCCATTAACGAGCCTGTCTCGCCATTAATGGGAGATCCTGTTCATCACGCGGGCGTGACGTCGGGAGCGTAACTGCCGGCGTGATTCTCGCACCTGCCTTGTCTGCTGCCATATAAACCCCTTCTTCAGACGGTTCAAGTAAGTCATTTTTTACTCGACTAAGCCTTTACTCTGCTCGAATCTCTAGTCTAACTTGACCGTCGGAGGGTCTTCGGTGGTACAACCATCCCGGGATTTCCTTACAGGTAGCTCGGCAATCACAACCTCAAACCCATTGAGATCCACACGTTTCAAGAGCGACAGCCTCCAGATTCAATCTCAGCCACCCATCACCGCCATCAGCAGATCAACGGAAGGTAACATCTCGGCGTGATCCAGATCGCGTCAGCTGGCGCCGTCTGTGGGAAAAATTGATTCCATAAAAACGAAAGTTCGTCTTCCGATCTCAACCTAATGGCGAGCGATCATCACGAAAATCCAAACACTAGCCGCCTCCTCCCCCTCAACAGAGGCGCGTATGAACCTTTCCCGCCTCAGGACCGGGACCCCGGAGGGAGAGAAGGCTCCGCTCGTGCCGGTACGACCGATCGTCGCCTCGCTATTTCCAATGGTTGCAGGCCCCACGGGCCAGCACACTCAATGACCCGGTGGGCCCCGCTTCGCTGGGCTCCGAGGTTTTGAGCTAGAGAGCTTCGCCCCGAATCTCGTCGCATCCCTGTCCCTCCCGAGGCAATGGCGGTCAGCTCGTCTGTTCGCAGGCATGACCGGCACCCCCTCCCTCGATGGAGTCGCGCACGCGAGACTCGCCACGGCAGCTCAAAAACGACCTCGTCGGAAGGCATAAGGAACCTCACCGAAGGGAACTGAGGCTCATCAAAAATCATGGTCATGAAGGCGGGGGGTACATTGAGTACCTGCGAGACTCGGTGCCCCACGCCAGCCACGGAGGCCGACAGCCGTCCGAGGAAGAAGGCCAGGGAGAATGAGCCGATCACCTTTGACAACGGGGACTTTCACGGCATATCCCTACCCCATAATGACCCCCTGGTGATTACGGCTCGGGTCCATCAATATGAGGTGCACAGGATCCTGGTCGACTCGGGAAGCTCCGCAGACATTCTTTTCTACGACTGCTTTCTGCGCATGGGACTCACCGCGGCAGACCTGAAGCCAACCTCCCACGTCCTTTCAGGATTCACCAACTACTCCATCCCGGCAGAAGGGGTGATCACTTTCCAGTTCAACGTCGGAGAAGCCGGCCGTACGCGGACATTGCCGGTGGAATTCATCGTAGCGAGGATTCTATCGGCCTATAACATCCTCCTCGGCCGTTCCATGTTGAACTCCCTCCGGGCCCGGATATCGACCTACCACCTGGCGATGAAGTTCCCTCTCGACCAGGGCGGGATAGGTCGGGTCTATGGAGACCAGTGAATTGCAAAGGTTTGCTTCACCGCAACATCTTCATCGGATAGGACGGCCGACGATGTCGAAGGTGAAGGTGACATCAAGGATTCTCTGGACACTCGAGACGAGCAAAAAGAGGTCCGAAGGACCCCGGTAGAGCCTCTGACAGAGGTCCCCCTCGTGGAAGGGGACGACAAAAAACTCGTTCAGATCGGGTCGCTTTTGACAGGAACTCAGCGAGACGACCTGGTTTATTTCCTCAGAAACAACTTCGACGTGTTTGCATGGGCACCTTCTGACATGCCTGGGATTGACCCCAAAGTTATATCTCACAAGCTCGTGATAGATCCTACGGCCCGACCCGTCAGACAAAAAAAGCGAAGCTTCGCCCTGGTCAAACAGAAAGCTATCGAGGACGAGGTGGATCGGCTCCTCACCGCCGACTTCATTCGGAATGTGCCCTATTCGGAGCGGCTAGCGAACGTAGTCCTAGTCAAGAAGTCAAGTGGGAAGTGGCGCATGTGCGTCGACTTCACCGACCTCAACAAGGCGTGCCCCAAGGACAACTATCCCTTATTTCGGATAGACCAGCTCGTCGACAGCTCGGCAGTTCACGAGCTATTGAGCTTCATGGATGCCTTCTCCGGCTACAATCAGATCCGTATGAATCCGGTAGACGAAGATCTTACCGCATTCACAACGGACCGGGGTATACTGCTACAAGGTGATGCCTTTCGACCTCAAGAACGTCGGAGCTACGTACCAACGGTTGGTCAACCGCATGTTCAAGCCACAGATCGGCAGGAACATGGAAGTTTATGTCGACGATATGCTCGTCAAATCGGTCTCGTCGACCGACCACTCCAAGGACCTGGACGAGGCCTTCGAGGTACTCCGCAAGTTCAAAATGAAGTTGAACCCCGCCAAATGCGCATCCGGGGTCACCGGAGGAAAATTCCTCGGTTTCATGGTCATCCACCGTGTGATCGAGGCTAACCCAGAAAAAATCGACACTATTCTCAACATGACCACGCTCAAGACTAACGTTGAGATCATGCGACTGACGGGACGGGTAGCCGCTCTGAGCCGTTTCATGTAGGATTTGGGGAAAAGTGCCTCTCATTCTTCAAACCTCTAAGGAAAATTCCGAGGTTCGAGTGGTCAGAAGAGTGCCAGACCGCCTTTGACCAATTAAAAAAATATCTTGCGACGCCACCGCTGCTCACCCGACCAGTGGAAGGAGACGAGCTATCACTGTATCTGTCGGTATCCGACCAAACAGCCGGCTCAGTACTCGTTTGAGAGATCGACGGAGTGCAGAGGCCGGTGTACTACGTGAGCCACGTCTTCAAAGACGCGGAAACGAGATATCCAGCCATAGAGAAGATTGTCTTGGCACTCGTTGTGGCCTCAAGGAAGCTACGACACTACTTCCAAGCGCACACTATCCTCGTTCTCACCGAGCGTCCGCAAGGGGCTATCCTCACCTCACCCGAATCCTCAGGCCGCCTAGAGAAGTGGAGGTGGGAGCTGTCCCAGTTTGACATAAAATACCGCCCGAGGCAGGCCATCAAAGCACAAGCCCCGGTCGACTTACGTCGAGTGCACCATCCCCAGCAAGAAACCGGAGCCTGCGCCGACCCTCGCAGATCAACACCCGATTATGGGGAGACCTGACTCGGTCCCTGAATGGGTCATCTACATTGACGGGTCCTCAACCGAGCAAGGCTGTGGCGTCGGCCTTATCATTCGAGGCCCGAACGAGGCAGAAATGGAATATTCCCTAAAGCTCGGATTCAAAGCTTCAAACAATGCGGCAGAGTACGATGCCCTGTTAGCTGGACTTCGCATGGCCTCCGGGCTGGGCTGAAGACAATTCGAATCCGCAGTGACCCAGTCATAGTCGTTAGCCAAGTGACCGGCCACTTCGAGGCTCGGGAACCCCTAATAGTGAAATATCTGGCCGAGGTAAGAAAACTTCTGAAGAACTTCGACGAAGTCCAGATAAAACAAATACCCAGGCAGCTCAATGCCCAAGCCGACGCCCTGAGCAAGCTGGCCTCATCCTGTTCGGCCAACAACAAGCGGTCTATCCTCTTCGAAACCTTGCCATGGCCCAGCGTGGAAGACAGTGCGGCAATACTTCATGTGTATACAGCGTAGGAAGATGTCCAGGACCGGAGGAAGCCCCTCGTGGAATTCCTAAGGGACGGTACGCTCCCAGAAGATCGGGGAGCAGCCCGCCGTCTCCTGGCCAAAGCCCGTCTCTTCGTCTGGAGCAATAAGAACCTTTACAAGAAATCCTTCACTCAGCCCCTGCTCCGGTGCGTCGACCCCCACGAAGCCGTCTACGTCCTCCGTGAAATCCATGAAAGGGTCGACGGCGCACACCAAGGGGTCCGAACCTTAATCCAGAAGGCATTGCTCCAGGGGTACTATTGGCCAACTATTCACGAGAACGCCCAGAAGCTCGTCAGGAGATGCAAAAGTTACCAACTCCACGGAAGCATACCTCACCTCCCGGCTACCGAGCTGACCGCACTGACCTCCCCGTGGCCATTCGCCCAGTGGGGATTGGACATGATAGGCCAGTTTCCTACCGGGACGGGCGGACACAAATATGTCCTCGTCGCAGTAGATTACATCACGAAGTGGATCGAGACTGTCCCCATCAGGAGACCGGACGCCACCATGACCATCAAGTTCCTGCAGAACAACCTGATACACCGGTTCGGCATCCCGAAGTGTATCATCACCGACCACGGGACAAATTTCGAAAACGAGAAAGTGAAGGATTTCTGCAACGAATATCATATCCTCATGAAGTTTGCTGTGGTCGCGCATCCCCAATGCAACGGACAGGCCGAGCTTGCTAACCGGGATGTCCTTCGAGGTCTCTGGACCCGTCTAGAAGGACGCCAGGGCGGTTGGGTCGATAAATTGCCCCGGATCTTATGGGCTCTACGCACGTCAAAGAAGACCCCCACCGGGGAAACCCCTTTCAGTCTCTGCTACGGGACCAAAGCAATGGTCCCGGCGGAGATCGAGCTACCCAGTCACCGGGTCGAACACTTTGATGACGAAGCAAACACCACGGCACTGCGGACTAACCTAGATATCTTGCTGGAGAAACAGGACCGGGCTCAAATCAGGGCTATCGCCTATCAGCAGCAAACTGCCCGATACTACAACGCGCGGGTCAAGCGTCGCTCTTTCAAGACCGGAGACCTGGTCCTATGGCGAAACGAGTTCGTCAATCAAGGCAGGCTGCATAAGTTCTCTCCGAAATGGGACGGTTCTTTCCTCGTCTTCGAAGTACTTCCCGGCGAAGCCTACCACTTACAGGACTCGGACGGCCGTAAGTTTCCACGGCCTTACAATGCTGAGAAGCTTAAGCTTTACCAATGAAACGGATACCAACTGTTGGGGTAAAAATTTACACCCCGGTTGACCAAGTCAAAATCAAAGTCAACCCCAGGCCAAGTGGGCCCAAGCCCAGATCCAGTGGGCCCATGCCCGGGTCGAGCCCGAACATGAAGCGGCCGGCCTTCCCCCATGCCAAGATACAAATTTTGTAATAAATAATTTTGTTGTATTTCTTTTATTTTATTTTCGGATAAATGTAAGAAAAATAGGCATAAAGCCAAATTTTTGTGAAGCCCATGGCTTATGTGCAAAAAGAAATGGCACATGAGCCATGAGATAGGCAAAATGCCATTTTGTGAAGCCCAAGGGACTATGCGTAAAATGTATGGCCTATAAAGGCAAAGATAATGAAATATCTCAACAATTTTTTCTCTCTCCAAAAAAGTTTCAGATCTGAGATCTTTCTTTCTTCTTCAAGGTTCCAAAACCTTCTTCTTTCTCTTGAATTAAATCAAGAGTTTTACTCTTCCTTTTTCAAAACAAATTAGTTTTTCACCACAAAACCCACAAAGGGGAACTTGGATCTATCATTAGATCTCAAAAAGAAAAGATTTTTTTTTAGATCTCACATCTCTTGAGCCAGCCAACAGAGGAGGAAGAAGAAGAATCCATTTCCCCAACCAAAACATTTTCCCTTTTTTTTCAGGAGTTTAACTCCACTAATTTCTCTTTCGAGGGTTTCTGGGGCTAAAAGCCCTCCTTTCCTCGCCGGCGCGCTAGCGCTCGAGCGCAAAGCACCTACGTGCCGACACGTGGCGCGTTTGCGCTCCAGCGCACTGCGCGCGAGCGCAAAGCGCCCACGTGCCGACATGTGGCGCGCGCGCTTGCGCTCCTGCGCGCAGCGCTCGTGCGCAAAGCGCCCACGTGCCTACACGTGGCGCGCTTGCTTGCGCACCAGCGCGATGCGCAAAGCGCCCACGTGGCGCGCGCACTTGCGCACCAGCACGCTTGCGCTCCAGCGCGCAGCGCTCATGCGCAAAGCGGCCACGTGCCGACACATGGCGCGCGCGCGCTTACGCTCCAGCGCACATCGTTCATGCGCAAAGCGTCCACGTGCCGACACGTGGCGCGCGCGCTTGCGCTCCTGCGCGCAGCGCTCATGCGCAAAGCGCCCACGTGCCGACACGTAGCGCGCTTGCGCCTGAGCGCACAGCACCTAAGCGCACAGCGCCCAAGGTGCTGCCCCACGCATCCTTTGGATGCCTTTTCCAATTTATTTATATATACATGTATATATATACATTTGTATACAAATGTACACATACACATACTCCGCAACATTCTCCCCCTCCAAAAAATTTTCGGGCCGGGACGCTGTCCCGAACCCCGCAAGGGGGCTGCTAGCCCCCTTGACCCCCAGCCCGCTATCCGGGTAGCGGGACCCCCGTAAAAACTCTGCGTGGCTCCCGGTATATCCAAAACCCCCCTTTCAAAACAGAACACACGCACACCGCACATTGGGTTCGCATGACCAGTTTAACCCGTTAATCGGAGGTTCCCTCGCCCCAAAGGCGAGGGGTAATTAACGGCAGCTTAGTCCGCGGCTGCCGGAGATTCGGATCCCCACAATCATTAAACCCCCGCCTACCCTAGGCAGGGGGAATTTGTAGTACGCCTGACAAGCGTACGCGTATTCCAATCTCACTGGGGTGACGAAAAACACCCTACACCTACGAGTGTGTACCTCTCCTTTCTCAAAGGCAATGTAAATTTTTCTAAAAAGTTCTTTCTACTTAAATAATAAGAGAGGAACGCTAGAGTATTACAAAAAAAGGAATCTTATTAATTCAAAAAGGTACTCTGGACTCCTCAGCCTTACAAAAGGGGTTACAAAAGAGATGGAACGAGATCGAGGAAGTACTCCTGGTGATACTCGGAGTAGATCTCCGTCGACCGGGCCCTAGCCGCTGCAGCCTGCTCCTGCCGACGCTGCATGCGGACCTGGGACGCCACGGAAGCACCCAACTCACCGCCCGCTGAGCCTTGACCCACGATGTACCTCATCTTAAAACATTCAAGAATCAGAAGCAAGGATCGATTGTGCCTGGCCTTCGAGATGAGGCCGAACAGGAAGATCGAATGCACCTTGTCAAGCGTCTCGTCCAGAAGCTCCTCAGTAAAGGGGTTGTCCAACCCCGGGGACCTCCTCCAGATCGCGTACATCAGGAACTGGAGCAAGGACAACCGTCGAGGGAGGAGACGGCCGAAGTGATCCTCGAGGCGCCGAACCACTTCCCGGTACCCCTCCTCGGACAGCGATTGGTCGTACAAGGAGACTTCACCAAGGGTGATAATCTCTTCGATCGAATACATGCGCTCAGTTATCTCGAAAGTAAGCGGTGCCAAAGGAACGACCATCTCCTTTCCTACTTATAGCTTCAAGCAGAATCTTCAAGGACCCGGATTCTTGAACATGCCAGCGCGAATCTTGGGAATCGCAGCAACTACCCCAATGCCATGCCGCCACGTGGCGAAACTGGCATGACATTCCGAAACGCTTCGCGTTCCCTATGCGATCACGACACGTGTCGCCGGCGACTGTCCCGCTGCGCCGCTCAATGCGAAATCAAAACGACACGGCTCTGGCGCTTCGCCTTCTCCACGCGTTCGTGGCACGTGTCATTCATGACTGTCCATTTTCCCAAAGCCCCCATGAAGAGGCAGCCCAGCAGCTACCCTGCTCGGCTATCCCTGGTTGGTAGCTCCCCTACCCCACAATGCCAGGGACCGAAGCCCTCACTAAGAGGCAACCGAGCAGCTTCACTGCTTGGTTCATCCTTGGAAGGCCTCCTACAGCCTCTCCAGCGCCAAGAACCTAATCCCTCATCAAGAGGCAGCCCTGCAGCTACCCTGCTCGGCTATCCCTGGTTGGTAGCTCGCCTATCCCACAACGCCAGGGATCTAAGTCCTCGCTAAAAGGCAACCGAGCAGCTTCATTGCTTGGTTCTTCCTTGGCAGGCCTCCTACGGCCCCTCCAGCGCCAAGGATCGAAGCCCTCACCAAGAGCCAGCCCTATAGCTACCCTGCTTGGCTATCCCTGGCTGGTAGCTTCTCTACCCCATAACGCCAGGGATCGAAGCCCTCGCCAAGAGGCAGCCCGCAGCTACCCTGCTCGGCTATCCCTGGCTGGTAGCTTCCTTACCCTACAATGCCAGGGATCGAAGCTCTCATCAAGAGGCAGCCCTGTAGCTATCCTGCTCGGCTATCCCTAGCTGGTAGCTTCCCTACCCCACAACGCCAGGGATCAAAGCACTCGCCAAGAGGCACCAGGCAGCAACCCTGCTCGGCCATTCTTAAGAACAAAAAGCCCTCGCCAAGAGGCACCGGGCAGCAACCCTGCTCGGCCATCCTTAATAGGCCACCTACGGCCCCTCCCGCGCTAAGGATGAAAAGCCCTCGAAAGAGGCAACCGGGCCCGCCCTTGCTCAGTTATCCCTGGCTGGTAGCTCCCTACCCCAACAAACCAGGGATCAAAGCCCTCGCCAAGAGGCAACCGGGCCCACCCTTGCTCGGTTATCCCTGGCAGGTAGCTCCCTACCCCAACAAACCAGGGATCAAAGCTCTCGCCAAGAGGCACCGGGCAGTAACCTTGCTCAACCCGTCCTTAAGGATCAAAGCCCTCCCAAGAGGCAACCGGGCCCGCCCTTGCTCAGTTATCCCTGGCTGGTAGCTCCCTACCCCAACAAACCAGGGATCAAAGCCCTCGCCAAGAGGCACCGGGCAGTAATCCTACTCGTCCATCCTTAGTAGGCCACTTACGGCCCCTCCCACGTTAAGAATCAAAGCCCTCGCAAGAGGCAACCGGCCCCGTCTTTGCTCGGTATCCCTGGCTGGTAGCTCTCTACCCCAACAAACCAGGGATCAAAGCTCTCGCCAAGAGGCACCGAGCAGTTATTCTTCTCGGCCCCATCCTTAGTAGGCCACTCATGGCCCTTCCCGCGCTAAAGATCAAAGCCCTCGCCAAGAGACACCAGGCAACTACCCTGCTCGGCTACGTCCTTAGTAGGCCTCTCACAGCCCCTCCCGCGCTAAGGAACAAAACCCCTAGCAAGAGAGATCTGAGCGGCTACCCTGCTCGGCTATCCCCGGCTGCCAATTCACTACCTTACAACTCTCGGGATCGAAGCCCTAGCATAGAGATCCCGGGCAGCTACCCTGCTCAGTCTATCATCAACATACCTTTCCGAGCCTTCCACGCTAAGGAACATGACCTCACCAAGAGGCATCCGGCCTATCAACGTTTGAGCAATTCGCACCTCGACTTCAGGGCTATGGAGATACCGTCACCCCGCCGGTCTTTGTACACTCGGTAAACGAATAGATTCAACTCGATGTGTGATCGCTAGACAAAGAACCGACATAAAACGAAGGCAGTGCTGCGCAAATACGAGTGCTACCGACAAAGGAAAATACGAGCACAAACACTACTGCAAAAACAAAAACTTTATTCACAAAGTCAAAGCTTTTATAAGGGTACTGTGGATTCCCCAGCCTTATCAAATTACCCGAAGGCTTACAAAAGGGAGAGGAGGAAAAGCCAAGAAGTTCGGGCTGCAAGCCCGGCCTAGGCCTCGCTTCCCTCATCACTGTCGACCGGGGACATGACCACTGAAAGTGGGACCCGGGCTTGAAGCTCACCGTCGGCAAACTCTGGAAGCTGGTCCTTGACGGCATCAAGAGCTTTGCTCCATACAATGGCGGATGCCTCGCCGAGGTCGACTTAAAACTGGTCCGACCCTTTGTAATCGGCCACCGCCTTTCTAGCCTGGATCTCGGCAAGCTCCGCCCCCTAAAGCCCCGCCTCGGCATCCCGCTTGCTGGCATCCCTCACCCTTTTCATGGCGGCAAAGCGGTCGGCCAGTTCCACCAACTTCGCTTCGATGGCTCGGCGGGACTCGCTCAAGCGGCGATAGGACTCCCAGCACTTTGAAACGATGAGCTCCGCAGCTTCTGATCGGACTCCAAAGACCGCCGTCCTCTCCCTCTCCAGTCGCAGCTCGAGTCCCAGACTCTCACTCTCCGAAGAAGACCCTTCTGCTGACCTCGCAGCATGAATGACCCCCTCGGCCTCCATACGAGTAAAAAGGACGCAGTGCTGAAGGACCTGACGAAAAACAGCAGAGAGATTTAGGGACACCCGAGCTAAGGAGAGAGCGCTCGAAATAATACATGAGGGAGTACATACTTGAACCGCCTCCTGTGCGATAGCCGCTATTTGGGCCCTCAGGGTCCCCCGCGGCATCTACCCTCCAGCCGAATCCTCCATACCAGTAAGAAGGCTAGCAGCAACGGAAAGCCCTGACGGGACCACGAAGTGGGCGTCCCCCTCCTACTAGGGAATCCCCTCCGGAATCTCCGTCGGCGGCGTGCGAGAGACCGTCCTCTTCTTCTTAAGAGGAACCCCATTTTCGTCCTCTCCTTTATCCCTTGTCTGGGGCTCGGGAACCCGTGGACTCCTTTGGCCGCCGCCGGAACAATCGTCGGGAGCTCGTGGCAGGGCAGATGGCCCCGCCGTCGGAGGCGCATCTGGCGCAGGGCCCGGGTCAGCCAGAGGCACGACCGCACAGCGGGCCTTCCCTCAGGACCGAGCGCCGACGGCACCAAGAGCCCTGGTTCGATCCATCTATCCTGTCAAAAGAAGAAGAGGCTCGACTCAGAAAGAGAAGAAGAAGACATCTAACCTGATGGAGAGAAATCCTCGGAAACGCAGAAACCCGACCTAAAGAAGAGAGCGCCAAGCTTACAAGATCAAGAGTGAGGGAAATATGAAGAAAGATGGGCCCTGAAGCGGACCCCAGCTCTATTTATAGCCACCGGCGTCCTCATCCCACGGCGACAGTCGACTCCCGCCAAAACAACTCTTCGCATTCGACGACCACGATCGCTCCACTTGTCGCACGCATATTGGCCGGATCCTATCGGACGCCAGAGGTCTGCGGCCCGTCGCGTCAGCCAACCAGCGCCAGGCACGTGGTCTGTCGCTTCAGCAAAAGTACGCGCGATCCGACACACCCTCTTTAATGCAGAGATCTCTCCCTGATTCGCTGATATCATCCAGAAAATATATCAGATTACCCGGGGACACGCCTAACGATATCTTCGAAAGGAAACTCACATCGGGTGACCTGGCAGACCACTCTCGACCCGACCCGTCAGCTGGTCGGGACGAGAGTGGGAGGCTAATGATGATACTCGATATCGGTAATCTCCCAGATCATGACACGCGGCAGATGACGTGTCGCAGGGCTCACAAGAAAGGACCTACAGTGGCCGACTAGACCACTCATGTACCCGTCCTACAAGCAAATGCTGGCTCACCTCCGAGCCCCTGCACAATTGGTCTCCTCGGTCTACCAGCTCGTCTCCGGGCTACCACAGAACCAAGATACCTCTGCTTTCCCGCTCGTCCGCGAGCTCTCCCGCCGAGGTCATCTTCCTCGGTCTCATCGACCGACCAACGGCACCGCTCACAGGCGCAACCGTCATCCCGCAAATCTCGCCATGCACGAGATATCCGCCGGCCACATCCCACGTTCCACGCCATCACGATCCCCCATTAACGAGCATGTCTCGCCATTAATGGGAGATCCCGCTCATCACGCGGGCGTGACGTCGGGAGCGTAACTGCTGGCGTGATTCTCATGCCTGCCCTGCTTGCTGCCACTGCTATATAAACCCCTTCTTCAGACAGTTCAAGTAAGCCATTTTTTACTCGACTAAGCCGTTACTCTGCTCGGATCTCTAGTCTAACTTGACCGTCGGAGGGTCCTCGGTGGTACAACCACCCCAGGACTTCCTTGCAGGTAGCTCGGCAACCACAACCTCAAACCCATTGAGATCCACACGCTTCAGGAGCGACAGCCTTTAGCCACCCATCGCCGCCATCAGCAGATCAACGAAAGGTAACATCTCGGCGCGATCCAGGCCGCGTCAGTTTCTTTCCACTGATATACTCTTAAATACATCACTTTAAGAGAGGTTACTGTAATAAAAAAAACTTAAGGTAATGTGCAAATTAGCCTTATTCGAAATCAAAGCTTTACTCTTATTCATTTTTACTCTCAAGGATAACTGTCAATTTTTGTGCATTTTTATTGTTGCAGAATCCTGGGGACCATGTATTCCATATTGTAACAGATGGACTCAATTATGCCGCAATGAGAATGTGGTTTTTACACAACACACCTGGAAATGCTACTATTCAAGTTCAAAATGTTGGAGACTTCAATTGGCTCAACTCATGCTACAGTCCGGTTCTTAAACAGCTCGAGTCCGAATTTATGATCAATTACTACTTTAAAACTCGAGGGGCCAAGCCCGATGGAAATTTGAAGTACCGAAACCCAAAGTATCTCTCGATTTTGAACCATTTGAGGTTCTACTTGCCTGAAATATTCCCCAAGCTTAACAAGGTGGTATTTTTAGATGATGATGTCGTTGTGCAAAAAGATCTTACTGGGCTGTGGGGAATTGATTTAAAGGGGAAGGTGAATGGTGCGGTTGAGACTTGTGGAGAGAGCTTTCATCGGTTTACTAAGTATCTTAATTTCTCGAATCCGCTCATTGCTAGAAATTTCAACCCTCATGCTTGTGGATGGGCTTATGGGATGAACATATTCGATTTGGTTGAGTGGAGGAAGCGAAACCTAACAAATGTGTATCACTCATGGCAAAATCTAGTAATATTCTTGTACATTTCTCTCTCCATTTTATGCGATCTTAGTTTTATCATTTTGTGCGATTTTTGTTTTCTATTGAATTGTGATATTATACAGATTCAAAAATACATACTAAAATATAGCGGGTTTTCTGAATTAAAACCCAGCAGTCTAAACTAGCCTTTTTTTAATCACCATGAAATGGAACCATTTTTTTCCTTCTTTTTTTATTGAAAATTTCCTGTATTATTGTTTCAAAGAAATATGAACCTAACCAAATAAAATATTTATGGAAGATATGAAATGATAAGAGTTGTAAATTCACAACTTAAATGTATGATAAGCATCTCCTCAAAGTTCATTCTTATATAGATATGGAATATGCATCTACTCTATGCTTTCTTTCTTTCTTCTTCTTTGAAATTAGACATACATCAGTTTATTTTAGAAAATAATGGCCCAGATCCTTGCTTGAGGCCAATACTTTTTCCTTTTTCCTTTTCTTTATTACCATCACACATTGATTACTCTTGCCCAATCCAGTTGAGTTGTGCTATTTTGATTTTTCTTATAAAACTCTTTTTACTTGTCATATTGACATCAACTGCTTAGACCTTGATTTCTGATAACTGTTTGCTCCAGAACCGAGACAGACAACTTTGGCAGTTGGGATCGCTTCCGCCAGGGCTTATAACATTTTACAACTACACATTGCCCCTCGAACGATCTTGGCATGTGCTCGGCCTTGGCTATGACGAAAACGTGAAGCAAACAGTCATTGATAACGCAGCAGTGATACACTACAACGGAAATCAAAAGCCTTGGTTGGAGATTGGAATGGAAAAGTATCGCAAGTACTGGTCGAAGTATGTGAATTATGATCACATCCATCTACGATGGTGTAACATTGTTCCTTAGCAACGGATGGTATATTCTTTTTCTACCAGTGTATAACCTTTTATAGGTTTCCATTCTTTGATTCGTTGATATTTTTTTAGTGTACTCCGGTAGCAGCAGAGGAAAATACAACCAACTGTACAGGATTTTAAAAGGAAAATTTTATTACTATTCGGTTTCTTCTTTGATCTTTGATGTAGCACAATTATTTATTGTGCATCAATCGACAATCCGTTTCTCTAATGTCTGTCATTTTCAGTTAAGAGCATGAAGGCAAGCTTTCAGATGATCTTGTCATCAATTATGTGATCTCTCTTAAACTTCGGTAAAAGTTGAGTTAGAATTAGAATGAAAACTGTAAATTTGTTAATTACAGAAGCACCACATAAATAAATTAATTACAATCTTTATTATCTATTGCTTATCTGATACCGATAGAAACCCTTGAAGGGCACAATGGTTTGATAAGGTTTATAAATTATGCGTTTTTAATTCGAGTGGGTGTATAGGGATTTCAATACAGTGATTACAAACAAAAATCTTTTACAGCAATTCAATTTGAAGATATACATGTAGTTAATCTTTCCACACAGGAAGAATACCCTGAGCTGCTAATCGCTTCTCAATCCAAAAGACGAGTAGTTTAGCTGTGATTTTTCTCTCATCGATGAGAAAGGGCTCCACGGTACTGGCCTCTGATCCATGTGACGACAATGAAAACCCTTTAGGACCTGCCAAAGGAACATTCGTCATGAGTAATCATACCTTGTGTACTTACCAGAGCGTCTGAATATGCATGCAAGTAGACTTGCATTTGAATTACATAAAACAGACATGATATCGAAGTGGAAGATACGATGGTAGTACCTGTGAGGACTCCTTCCGGAAAGAATGCCCAGAAGTAGTAGGGTATGTCTTCCTTGATGAAAGAACCTTCCAGCTGTTAGTAACAGGTTCAAACAGAAATATTATAAACAGATCTTGCTCTTGCATTCAGTGAGTTTAACCCTGAAACTGTAAATAGAAAGCAATGCAAGTTGAAGGTCCCAAATAGATGGTTTGGAAAACGCGAGATAGGTTTGGCTCTTGACATTGGATTCAAAATTTATTTTAGATACTGTAATATTTGCATGTACACTGGATCCCTTTAGTTTTGAATCTATAAGAAATTGTCGAACAGGCCTTTTCACATCACTGCTCAGTTTGAGCTTCTTAAAGCAATGATACACCTAAGCTTTATCTGTATTGAAGATCAAAGGCAGGTTTTCGCTAGTCGCTTTTTCTTGTATCTGGGAAACTTTAAGTTGAGGTTTTCGCTGGTCGCTTTTTCTTGTATCTGGGAAACTTTAAGTTGATGTTAGAATCTTCTTAGTAGCAGGAAATAAATCACTGAATACTTATGTAATATAAATGCATAGGGTCCTATTTCGCATTCTCATATCCTTAACTACAGTAACTACAGTCGCATTTCCCCACAAAATTGTATACATCTAATTAGTCTTTAGCCTTGCGACATGTCACATTGACGAACACAGAGTTATGCGATGGTTGGTTGCTGAGCCCTATAGAACTAAACAAGTTGTATGCAAGTGAAAAGTAGTAATGATTTGGTCCATCCTTGATATTTTGTATCTAGCTATTTTCAATGAAAGCACAAACCAAAGGTTGATATAGAAGAATCAAAATCAATAACTGACCCTATTGTCGTGAAAGGAGAGCTCGATTTGTGAGAGATCTTCTTGAGCCTCAAGAGTAGCTTTAAGTGCGGGGATCACATCCTCTTGCATCATCTCCGGCAAAGCTTTCTCCGGAGCTTTCTTCGGCTTCGCTGGAGCAGCAGCATCCTTTGCTGGTGTTGTCGCCTTTACGGGGGGTTCGGCCTCCTTCTTATCAGTAACTATAACAAGTAAGAAATATAATGTTACAGCTCAATCTGATGAAAAACAAATAAACATTCACAAGCATATATATAGTACCAGTGGCAGTTGTTGATGATTCTTGGGCAGAACAGCACAGAACAAGACTGCGATGATGAGTAACGATCGATGGAGATGGAGCCGAGATGACTCTTCGGGGTCTGACCAATTGGATGTTATATATGTTGATGGAGCTTGAAACCATGGTTTGTTTCAATGGATCACTTGAAATTGGATAAGTGTGATAATGATAGCATATAAACTCAAGAAAAGGAGGTAGTCTTTCTCACAAGAATATATATACCCCTTGTTATTGATAGAAAAATTTATCGGAAGAATTAATGGAGTTGATGCTTAATTTATTTTTGGTGAAGTGAATGAAGAAGAAGTGGGGGGTGGGGATATAGTCAAACTAGGATGCTATCCACTAATTTTTTGAATGGTCTCTGCTGTTTTGTCCATCAGTTTTCAATTTTTGTTTTTGTTTATTTTTTTCCTCCTAGTTTTCAAAAGTTTAATTTTGATTAATCCATGAAAAATGGCACATTGTTAGTCTTTAAAATTGTGTTCTGTTTCTTTTGTTTCTACATGAATAAAGTATCGTATCATTATCATAAAAGACCTTCCATGGTCCCATGTGTATTCATTATCATTAAGGTTTGATCCCCGTACCTCTCGCATGCTAAGCGTGCTACATCCCCTTTCTTAATTTTTGTTCCTATATTACAGAATTTATTGTTACGAACTTGTGATACAAAATCGTAACTGTTAGCGATATGCTCCTCTTTCTCTCCAAAATTGTAAACCCTTGTTCTAAAATTGTAATTCCCTTCATTTCGATTAAATTCGTGTTATTAGGGTTTCATTATTTTTTATTTGTTTACTGCTGTTGTAAGTTTAATTATTTTTCTGAGGGTTTCATTTGTTTTGAATTTGCAGGCAAAAACTCTCCCAAAACCCTCGCTGTGAACACCTCTCAGGATGCAATGCGCTCACAGGTCTGCCGCAATTCCCTTCATTTTTCTTTGATTCTTCTTCCATTATGCTATAAATTTCATTGTTTGAAGTTAGCTTGAGCAATAAAAGATCGTTAATTTCGTCGGATATCATCTTTGTTTTCATTATGAATCTAACCTATTCTTATCACCATCGGATGTAAACAAAGCTGATTTTTTTTGGGGGGGAAAGGTTTGAACTTTCAAGTAAGAAACATGCGATTTTTCCCATTGCTTGTAAGCAAACAAATTTAATCATGAATTTATTGCATCGTTAGACACATAATAATTTGGAAACTAGGTTTAATCTATCTACTTGATTAAAAAAGATCTTTTGAGTTTCAGTATATTTAATCATGTCCTAAGCAATGAACATAGGGAGACAATCAAAGCTTGTAATCTAAATAAAACTTGAAAAAAAGGGTCAAATTTGTATGAATTTATAGTAAAACAAAGAGTTATATCTTTTGATGATATCATGAGGATCAAGTCTCATGGTTTTTTTTTGGTGTGTGTGGGGTGGGGTGGGGGTGGGGGTGGGGGTGGGGGTGTTATGAGCATTATTGTCATCATTAGCATACAAGAGTTTATCTTCGTAAAAAGAACAAATTACATCATCCAAAGAATTTGCCATTTGACTATTAAGGGGGCATCATTTCACTTAAACATATATGGCAGCACCTTTTCATTTGAACATGAAACCGTTGTTTTCACATCATTTAGAATCCAACTTCTTATGAATAGTTCTCGTTTACATTCTATACATGTTTAGTTTGAACTCTACATGTGTCATTCCATACATGATGTTTGGTACTTGGAAATTTTGTGTTTGTTGGTTTCCGTCGATTCTTTAAAGAGTTCAGCAACTTCATGTAGGCCTTTCATTTGTATCACTTGTAGCCCCCTAAAGTAACTTACTAGCATATCACACTCCTAATTTTCAGTTTGGGTTGTGTTTTTTGGAATTGACCAAGATATCTTTGTTTCTTAATGGATTTGGATTGCTTTGGTTCTTCTTGTTGGTATTCACTTCCTTCCACCGAGTTGGTATTCATTCTATTTAGCGAGATCTTGATTGGATCCCTTTGTTTTATTTGTTTGCTTATTAAAAAAAGGTTTGTAGAACGTCATTTGCCCCTCACACCTACGCTATGCCATTACTTGTCTTGCTTAGTCCTTCAATTTTTGTAACTCTGGCTAGAGCATTCAATTTTTGAGTTTTACTTTAAACAAGAGATAAGCTCATGTCACCTATGAAATGAGGTGAGCACAATCCAACTTGTTTATTTTTATTATATTTTTTTTTCTAAAAAGCTTTTGCCACAACAATAAATAAGGTTACAAATATTGACCATTTTTTAAACCTTTTGAATGTAACATTAGCTACCTCTGACCTTTTCTTCTGATATTACCTTTTTAACCTTTTGAATGTAACATTAACTTATGGTTTTATGGCTAACTCTACTGTTTTATTACAGGGAACTCCCTTAAACTTTGGTTATGAGGGAATTTTTTTGCATTAAAATACCCTTCAATGTAGCACTTTGAGGGAACTTACTGTAATAAATAAAGTTTAGGCTAGTTTAGTGAACACAATGATAACCAAGGGCAGCTTAGCGTAATTTTGGTCTATTTTCTTAAAGATGTCTATGGATTATTATTATTATTAGAAGAAGAAGAACAATATATCAGTCCCCCCAAAAAAAAGGAGATGGTGAATTGAAACTTATATTCCAACTCAAGGATAACGGAGGAAAGATGCCATACGAGCGAATTTCCTCCTATGGCGTCGAAAAAATACACGTTTCACAATTTTTTTCGACGATCGGCACTCATTATCATCATCTTTATCATGTAAGATGTGGATACACCAAATTTCATGCGATTCCATCACTTTTCACCGTTGATTTAGTGGATGCAAAATTAACAGTTTACCGACAATAGAACTTTTTAAGTTTCTAATTCAACGGTGAAAAAGTTGTGGGATCATATGAAATTTGGTGTATCCACATCTTACATGATAAAGATGATGATGGTGGGTGCCGATCGTCGAAAAAAATCATGAAGGATATAGATTTTTGACGTCGCCTAACGAAAAAGCCTCCTAAGGCCTCTTTTCTTCACTATTCTCATTTCAACTCCTGCTAGAGGGCAAATTTATGTATTGCTTTATTTATAGTCTTATTTATTTATTTTTTAGGGCCCACATATTTGTCAATTTTCCATTTATCCCTGCTCCATGCTCTTTCATAATGGGCACAAAAGGGGTATGAATTTGATAGGCAACCTAACTTTGGCCACAAACGTCCTATTGTCAGTGTGAGCATAAATGTCCATGCCAGCAAGCTTTTAGCATTGCTAGGAAAAAAATGTATGTTTGTCTTTCAGCTATAAAACAAAAGAAATCGTTAGAAGATTAAAATGCACTGCTAAAACCTCATACACCTTTGTGATTTTGGGACGATAACATTGATTTTTAGAACCTTATATTCAAGGTATATATGGAACTTTAAGACCTTTACATGCATGAAAATTGGGCAGTGATAGGTGAAAACTAATATGAAACCTTTGCTTCACTAGTTGTTTGTTCGCCAACCACTGAATTATATAATTTTCTTTTACTCAGGAGGCAAAAAACCCTTGAGCTGTGTTCTTTACAAAAGAGAGATGGACTTGGGCAAGGGGAGGAGATTCAGGCAAAGGTGTGAAGCCTAAAACATTTGTAACAATCATAATCTTTTCATATAGAAAAAGATAGAAAGAGAGTGATGCTCTCTTCGCTCTACAATTTTCTACAATAATCTTGTTCTAAACAAGCCAGGTCAATCCATTGTTTAGTTTCCGACATAATTTATATAAGCCTTATTTTATTTTATTTTTTGCATTTGACCCATAAGCAGTTGAGGGAGGGAACCGGGGAGGTTGGATCCTTAGATCTATTGGAAATTGTTCCACATATTTGGTCGAAAATTTCACCTTGCCGCTTGCCGCTGCAATTGGGGAATAGGATCCCATGACCTCCCTCCACTGGAAGTGTATTTGCCGCTCGAGCTAAGGCTCTTTGGTTATAAGCCTTATTGCTCATCTTCCCTCATGTGTAATATCCAAAAAGGTAAATAAAATAAACACATCCGAGGAGAAAAATTCATTTATTCTTTATGAAAATTGAAATGTTCTGTGAATAATATTTGGTTTTGAATTAGCATATCCAAATCAGATTGGTTACTGGGTTTGGATCCTTTTATATTTGGCTTTAGAATCCTAAGTAGAACCAATCCAACCCTAGTTATTTGATAGTACCTGCATTATTCACTATCTTTTGATTCTTGCATTTTACGGATAACAGGGAGACAGTTGGATTAAATGCACCAAACTCATTAAAAAAACCCAGATATTTTCTCCCCACTGTAAATTTTCATCTCCAATGAAATAATTTTTTTTTGGTTATACATGTCCATTAATCACCACTTTCATAAAATGAAAGCTTCTTTTCTTTTTACCGCTTCGGACTATTACCGACAGCTGACTGACAGCACAGTTCTCCGCATCCAACTGCTTTCTTTAGTCCTGCTTGCCATTACCGACTGCGGAAATCAATTCAAATGAATCCTCGAGCAAGGCTACCACAAGTTGATAGCTCATGCACTCAATCCCTTAGAAAGATGGGTAGGATATACCAATTTTTCATGAGAAATCCCGGTTGGAGGTTGGAATCCATTCGATTTCTAAAAAGGATTACTAATCCTTAGCTTTTCGGGGAATCCTTCATCAGTGGTTGTGAATGACTGATTTTTTCAATCTTTCGACGAAGGACGAAAAGGAAGAAAGCGAGCGAATCCACTAATTCCTCATCCTCAAATCAATCCTTTCCGGGGTATTGTCGCCATTACTGAGATGGGGGCGGTAGATCGCGGTTTGAGAGGGACCCGTAGAAAGAAAATTTAGGGCTTTCATTTCAGTCTTCTTTAAGTCTGAGACTCTCTTTCACTCGTTTTAAAAGGATTTGAAGTTGGTAAAACTAGTCATGAAGAAGTTAATATACAAGATAATTAGAAGTAACAATCATCATTGCTTGTGAAGAATTGAAATTCTGAGATGTGGAATGAAAAAGATATTTCCTTGACCAAATCTCCTATGACCTACAAATATATACAATTAAGTTGGCCAAGTCAATACAATGTCTCTACATTTAATAACATGCACATAAAGGAAAATAGGAATCTAACTAACTAATTTATGTCTAGTCCACCCAATTAGTTGTTTGTTCAAAGTTCGAATTTGGAACAAAAGTGAAAGAAACAAGAAAGAGGGGACCTCTACAACCTCTATATATTTATTGCTAACACTCTCTCTTCGATTGCTCATTGAGGATTTTAACCAAGGAGGAAGCAAACTAGCAAAAGTTCAAGAGAGAAACTACTCAAGCTTCAACAAAAGAGCCATGGCCATGATATTTGAATCCCATGACACCAGTGATGTGATCTTCTTTGTTGTTATCATGTGGCTCTCCATCATCTCCATGATCATATTCGCATCGGTCGAAGATTCGGGCCTCGCCAAAAAGCGATCCAAGAGCGTTCAGGGTTGCAGCTGCGGTGCTTTCGGCAATGGATTGTGTGTATGTGGCACCTACTTATCTTAAGGCCAAGAGTTAAAGATAAAAGTAAACATAAGCTGTTTATCGTTGGTTTTTTCTTTTGAGGTCTCTCATGCATTTCTTGTGAAGGAGGGTATGCATGTAGAGTTTTAATATTTGTACTAAAACATATTGAGAAGTGGAAATAAAGCTCAAAAGTTTGTCATCATGGTGTAATTTTGATTTTATATGTGATAGTGGTTGAATACTTTGAAGCCATTGATGCTTATGAAAGTGGTTGAGCGCTTTGTGTTCTACTTTCTTTTTAGTTTTTAAATGCTAGTATGATTGTTTGTATGTATTTGCTTTTTTGATGAAAGTTTTTTGGTGCATTTCTTTTTTGGATTCACTATGCATCTCATATTATTAATTTTTCTTTAGAAGAAGGGACTTGGGTGGTTAAGACTCAACTAATATCAATGCTATCCTTTTCAAGATATTTTGTTTTTGTTAGCTGCCACTAGTGGCAATCTACATCCTTATTGAGGTCCTGATATAATTAGGTAAATTATGAAGAGAACGAATGGAGTATAAAATGACATTGTAAGAAATTTTTCTAAATCAACGGCTTGAAAATCCGACCATCTATTGATTTCTTAAACGATCGGTAATATCCCTATTAATCTCCATGTTTTAAACCATGATACATCAATTTGCATATCGTTTGGATACTTTTCCCCTCATTCATTTAGTATTGTAGAATATCTTCCATTGCCGGAAAATCATTAATTTGCAATCATCTGATGCAAGTGAAGCAGTCTCCAAATCAGGTGAAAAATTGACATGCATGTTTTAATTCAAGCTAGATGGATAGAACCGATTGTTGAAACACTCAAGGATGGTTGATGTCGGCACGCTGATCTTGAAAATTTCGTACAGGATCACTTTATATATATGCGTGTGATATGCTCAATTTGACTTTTGTCAACTGAGCAAATGCTGTGTGATTCATCCAAGCACCCCTTCTCCCCCACCCACCACCAAAATGGTCGGTAGCTGCGAGAGCAATTTGCCAGCTATTTCCTGAGCAAATTGAGACACATTCTGATGATTGCTGGGATCTCCTTCAGATGTTGTCCTCCATCGATTTGGTGAGAGCGATCTTGTGCGGTTGAGATTTAATCTGGGAGTCGTTGAGTGTGGATCTCAATGGATTGATGCTAACGCCGAGCTATCTGCAAATAAAGTTGTGGGGTGGATGACCACCGAAGCACTCTCCGACGATCAAGTTGGTGCCGAGGAATAAATGCAGAGTAGTGGCGTATTGGAATGAATTCCAGTTACCTGAGTCGTCCGAGAGAGGGGTTTATATAGTGGTCGCGTGGAGCGAGCAAACGCGAGATCATCGCCGTCAGTTACGCCCCTGCTTTATTCTTGCATTTAATGGCGGGATATGCCCATTAATGGGGGGATGCGCTAGCATGGGACGCGGAACGTGGGGAGACGGATATCTCGCCCTAGCGATATGCGTGGAGTCGTTGCGGGGACGTATGGGCTCCGCATTCCTGATTGATCGGGGGAAACCGAGGAAGCTCGGTCCGTCAGTAGCTCGGAGACGAGCCAGGAGGCCCAGGAAGCTAGGCCTGTCAGATGGCTCGGAGACAAACAAGGAGACCGAGGAAGCTCCAAGACGAGCTGTTGGTAGTTTGCTAGGTGAAGGTGGAAAGTGTTCAGGGAGGTTTCCTGAAAGGTCGGGTACGTCCACTGGGGCGAGGTCCCGAGGAATCTCCCCAGTGCAACTCATTTATTCCACCTCCGTAGCTTTCGAGACACGTCATCCGCCACGTGTCGTAATATGAGAAGATACCACTAGTGAGCATCATCACATTCTTTTTTCCTTTGCCTTTTCAATATTATTTATTAGAGTCAAACCCCATTTTCATTCTATATATGACGATTATTCGAAATACAATTGGACGAGATTTACTACAGTTAATGATAAGATGACAAGAAAAACATGGATCCCTAGCCAGTGGCGGAAGTATGCTTATGGTTCAGAGAGATCAAAAATACATTGGGTATGATTCAGTGGGATCAAATCTTTCCATTCAAAGCTAAAAATCCACAAAAACATATGGATTTAAGATTTATTCAAATCCAAAAGGCCTTGTTCACCAAATTTCAGTGGGGTAAATTGAAAACCCTCCCCTGTGTGGATCCATCTATGTCCCTAGGTAAATAGTTTCTCCAAACTTCGCATCTCAGTCACAAGGGTATGTGGCCATCATTATTGCCACCGACAGTACCTCATATTTTCATGTTCATGCTTGTTTCAACCACGCAGTAGTGACAAATAAGCTATTTTACTCTCATCATCATATAAGATAATAAATAATGCTGCCAAGGAAACATTTTCCATCAGTCTTTCACAGAGAAAAGTGGACTTGCCACAATGCTCTTCTAGTAAACCTAAATTCGGTTTTCTCTAGGTCGTTTGAAGCTGTGGATTTGTTGCTCTAATTTTCATGTTCTACCAACTCTTCATTTGTGAAAACAGCCTCAGAGAGAGTGAATAAGGCTTTATGGCAAACTCAGCGCAATTGTGCGGAATTAAAAATTTTTGCAGCGGAACAAATATCAGAGTATAAGTATAAACAATTTCACAAACACAAAATGCAAAGAAAGTAAATGACAAAGAGGATTGTTATTGAGGTTCACAAACTTTATGGCTAATCTCCGTCTAAGAACTACTGCTCGGAATTCAACTTCACTATCGAGTGACTCCTTGCGGGTGGAGAAACCCAGATCTTTTTCCAGGCTTAAATCTTAAAATCTTTACACTTATAGGCTATGAATACCTAGAATTTTTCCAAAGCTCAAGTCCGAAATCCTTACAATATGAAGATTTTAGACCTTTCTTCAGTAGGTCGTACAAAAATATTTTAATCAAATCTTTACAAGCTAACTATACAATCCTATTGATCTCAAAGGGTAAATCAAGTTCCGATTCAAAGAAGATAATGGGTAGTGTTTTGAAGATTAAGAAAGTTTATAAAACAATTCGGAGAAGTTTCTCAAGGATTAAGAAATGGTTTTAAAATACAAACTTCTTCGACAAGAATCAGAGATCTTTCGATTCTAAAAACTAGAAAAATCTTAAACCCTGAAAGATCTCTTTCTCTAAAAAAGATTAATAAAAATTTTAGAATGAGAGAATGACAGAGTTTTTCAATAAAGGATTAAAGAATGATAAAACTTAAAAAACGTGAATACGAAAATTAGAAATTCGGTGAAAAACTCTTTTGGAATGTGTGCATTATATAAAAACTGAGAATGGATGGTTGGGACAGTTAAAATAACTACTCATCGAAGTTAGGACAGTTATTGACAGTTAATATCTGTTGGTAGTTTAAAATTCAAATTTAAAACAGAATTTTCAAAAAAGTTACAACTGCCATGAACGTTTGGAGGGACGTACATCAGGACGTCTATATCTGATATTTCAGACACAGAAGTTCGAAAAAAAGTAAAAGTCTTGAATATTCCGATGTGCTTGACTTCTTCAATATTTTCTTTGAACTTAAATTTTGATCTTCGGAGTCGTTCATTACTTGATGTTACCGTTGTTGTGCCAGGTGCATTATCGATTGTTCTTTTGCTCGACTAAATCCATTACTTGTAACATTTTAACATATCTGGCATGATTAGTAACATATGATATGTTTGAAATATTGTTTTTGTAAAATGCTCAAAACTAAAGAGAATGAGACTGAATAAGACTTGTAGATCAACAATCTCCCCTCTTTTGATATTTTACAAACTTTATATATATGTCTATCAAAGAGAAGAGGAATGCTCCCCTAGAATAGTTGCATATATTTCTCCCCTCTTTGAAAATATCAAAAAGTTTTTGTAAATTATGAAGAAGGTTTTAGAAAAATTTAGGAGCATAATTAAAGGTACATAAAGAGACATGAACTAAAATAGACATAATTATATACGCACATAAACTAATAGATAACCATTAAGTTTGAAACAAATACATAAACATAAGCAAACTACTGCTTAAAGTATAAAGTCGTTGTAACAATTCTGTTTCAGTGTACAGAAAATTTGTTTAAAAGTTAATGTATGAATAGAGTATTTACAATCCTGTGTATACTACAAGTATTTGATTTGCTTTAAAATAACAAGAAAGCATTTGTAGCTTATTGGTAAAGCCTTGCATTTCTTTGACGTAGCCTCTGTGTTCGAATCCTATCATCCACATTATTTTTGTTGATTTTTTTTCTTTTAAAATTTTAGAAGCCCAAAGGTTTACACGTGCACTGCACGTAAAATGAAAAGTCACAATAAAAACAAACATATGGAAAATAATATACAAACAGTATAGGACACGTGGCTTTCATCCAGACCCCAACCCATAACAATGGACCGACGGGATTGCTTGGGGGGGCCGGCGCCGCCGGTCCCAATCGTAGCAAATGCTACAAAACTATGCCCTAGCACCCCTTGGACTCCCCCCATAAACCATGGTCTGTTTGCTTTCCCTGCACTTTTCCAGAGAATTAAAAATGAGCATTAATCCATGTTTAAATGCTTTTTAATTCTCAATTTTATTACTCCAAACCTTAATCCTATCCTATAAATACAACCCTACACTTTGGCCCTCCTCATTCAGAATTCCATAGCCAAAACTCTCTAAAACTCCTAAGTCAAAAGTTGTACAAGTGGAGTTAGCCCAAGGCAAAGTTCCAGCGACGTTTCGAGACAAATACGGCGACGGAACGACTCTGCAACACCTTCAAAAGCTTCATCTACTTTCCTTCTCTTTTACAAATCAGCAAGTCCCCTCTTCCCTCTCCTCTTTCTATTAAAAAGAATCCTATTTTCAAAACTCATTGGAAGCGGAGTTAATTCGACTTCCGATTCTTTTTTTCTTTAAAAACTCAATTTTTATTAAACAATAAATTAATTTTTTAATTATATTTTGTTTAGCAACTATAAGATAACAACTTGACCAAGTTTCAATTCAAAATTTAATATTAAACAAATTCTATTTCACTTTTTTGGTAAAATACCATCAAGTTTACATGCGACCGTACTTTATCGTTTTACTCATTTACCTTTAGAAAACTCACGAGATAACGATATACCTCATCACAACACTCACCATGACATAGCACGATGGCTTGTAAAACATGATTTGGGGACAAAAAAGACGAATTTACAATTTAATACCATAAACATTCAAAAATCGTTTTTTTAAAAGTGTATTATTTAATTCCTTACAAATGCACCTCTACAACCCACTCATGGGGAGCCCGATCGGGATGGTGCGGGTTATCGCACATCCTCGGGTCTAATAGAGCGAGATGCAGATCTCCTCACGGAGCATCCGATCTCGATGAAATTTTTAATGCAATTTTTAAGAAAAACGAGATTTCTATTTAATAAATAAAATTTATTTTTTGCTATATATATATATATATATATATATATATATATATATATATATGAATATTATCAAAATACCCACTTTAAATATATTATATATTTTTCTAAATCAAAGGAATTACAAATTTCATGAAACTACCATTTCAAATCGATACAATTCCAATATTATACTAAAATACCATATACAATGAAATCTAGATTCTATTCACTAAAAAACTTCATTTTATAAAAACTACATCTATGAAAACCCTAAAGACGAAAAATTAATACTTGAGATTTATTTTGAAAATATAGAAAAACTATTTTTCATAAAACCCCCTCAAGTTATATTAATTTACAATAAGGACCCTAGTAAACATAGGTTTAAGCGGGACCGGTTCTATTGAGCCTCATGGAGCCGGAGAATTTGGGTGCTTGCTTATCTAAGATAGACAAACTAAAAACGGTGTTATCAACACGGTAATTGTCTTGGAAAAAGACACAAATCCCGTCGTTTATGTGCAGCAGTTATCGATAACACCAAAACTAACTCAGGACTTCAATACTGTCTATAATGTCTGACTCGGTCTGAGTCTCAGTCAAAACTGGAAACAATCTATACAATTCAAGTATAACTCCATTTCAACATGAATCCGTTTATACCAGAATTCAATCTGTATCAATATGACTTGACTGAACCGAACCATGGATATTCTCTGAGTACAAGACTATCCATTTATATCTATTCAGTTTACATGATATCATGGTTTCGGCAAGTCGTCCATCTATTAAACAAAACAATAGAAATCAATATTAAATACATAACGGGGTTTTAAAGGGGTAGACTGGTACGGAATGTGTTAGAAGTGGCATGAGACAGTCACTTTAATACACCTAACCTGAATATCCATTGCTGTTGTACCGTGGCTTAACGGTTCCTTGTGTTCCGTATACCTTAGTCTCCAGAATAGTGAGACTCCTCTCGTATACACTGATATATTCTGTACCAAAGTACAAACAACTGCGATAACGTGACAAACTTATAATACACAAGTTATATTCTTATATCTGTCTATTCCTAACTTTTCTTTGGGACTTACCGAATGATTGTTCGCTGACGACATTCCTTCTTTCTTCTTTCTTTGTAATGTTGTCGGGTAGATCCGACTCCCTGAAGATCGAGCCCAGTACTGAAGACTTGAAGCAGTTCGCCATTGACCCAGAGCTCAAGATACTTGTATATATTTTCTTTTCAGTTCATGCCATTGTTTAGGCATTGCTTTCCATTCATGTTGTAACAACCCTAATTTCTTATACATTTTTTTTTCCTATACAAAATTTTTCAAATATTTTTTTTAAAAATCCACAAAGGGGTATTTTAGCCTGAGCACAAGATTTAGGTAATTATTTTTGTTTTTAATTACAAGCTACAAGAATAAAATAACTCCATGTTTAGTGTATAAGAATTTACTTTAAAATTTAATGTATACTTGGAGTATTTATTCTTGCTGCTATCAGTTTAAGTAATTAAAAACCACAATAATTACAAGAAGGAGTTTGTAGCTCATTGGTAATACCTTGCACTGCTGAACCAAGCCACCGGAGTTCAAATCCCATGCCCCACATTATTTTTATATTTATTTTGTTTTAATTTTTTTTGGAAGTCAACGGTAAAAAGACCATAACTCCCAAAATATGTACTGGACAGCAAAAAGTAAAAATACCAAGTTGTTCCTCAGGAAAAACCCCGGCCATTGGACCCTTGACTCGGCCCGACTCGGCGCCTCCGGCCGGCGACTCGGCCGACTCGGTCCGGCGCCGCCGGCCGGACTTGGCCGGACGGCCGAGTCACCAACTGAGAAAAGTTGGCTCTTGACTTGGTCAACTCTCTTGCACACTTATTATACTTGGATCGGTTTTGATTTGGCCAATAAATCCCTTTTACTCCTAGGTTTAATGATTTTTAATGAATTTTTAATGTTTTTTTATATTTTCTTTTAATATTTTTTATCCTAACCCTAACCCTAGCCTAGCCCTATATAAAGACCCCTACCCTCTACCTTTTCATCCCACAACTCTAAGTCCACTCTCTCAAATTCTCGAGAACTCGGTACGAAGAGCAAGAAGCGAAGCGCTGCCGAAATCGACGACGGATTCCGGCGACCGGATCAGAACCTTCGCGACGTTTTTGACGCATCGACCACCACTACATCCCTTAGCTTCCTTAGCTTGTCCAAACCGTAAGTCCCACCTCTTCTATCTCTCTTTTCTATGAATGTAAAAATACGACTTTTTGGAACCCGACGGAAATCGGACAAACCGATTTCCGATTCGGTTTTTCTATATATTTCCACTTGTCACCTAATACATATTATCTACCCATATTCATGTTGACTATTAATCACCCATAAATCAATTTAATCAAACTTTTTCACATGAAATGATAACTTCTTTGCAAAACCGTATTCCTTTCATAAAATTACCATGAAGTTCATTTTTCTTAGTTTAATTAATTACCTCACTCCTAAATATGTTTATTTTGATCACTAAACTTGTAGAACCCAATTTGAATGAAATTTCACACATAAAATGATAACGTTTTCGAATACCGTATTCTTGCGTTTTAATACCTTCAAGTTTAATACATCATATTTAATCTCTAAAACTTCATTAAACCTTAAAATAAGTCACGAGATAATGACCTACCTCTACACACACTCAATATAACCCTAATTGATAGATATCAAAATACAGAATACGAAATTATAGGACTTTTCACTAAAATACCCTAATCTTTATAACCTTTATTGAAAGCTTTAAGTTGTAAACATTTCTAGATAAAATCTATTAATAAAATGAAAACACGATTGGTCATGGACATCGATCGTTTATCTAAACTGTCCTGTGGTGACTAGGCAAGTGTGTCTAAGGCTAGTGGTTTTTAATTAGGCCCACGACTGTGGTTCCTTCCCACTTACCTGGCACTTACCTGGCCGCAATTGACGGTGAAGAGGCGATTTGAGACTTCTAATGACACATCGTTTAGACCTTAGAAGTAGGCTAGTTGGCTTAGGAAACCCTAACAACTAAAATACGGAAAACTATACTTTTTTGCAAATAAATACCTTATATTTATAAAACGTTTTCCCAAATGAAAAGTATTTGTTAAACCTAAGCAAAGCGCCGCTACAACCCACTTTTGGGGAACCTGTTAGGGATAGTACGGTTCATCGTGCACCCGCAGGCTAGTAGCGCGAGATTCAGACCTCCGCAAGGAGCATTCGGTTTCGAAAGGTTTAAAATACGATAATTAAGGAAAATGAGATTTTTGAAAATAAAATATTCATTTAAAAATTATTCATGTGTTAATATATATATAATTATCATTTATAAACCTATTTTATTATAATATGAAATTTTCACATTTTCCTAAAAAATTACAAGATTAAAAGTTACACTAAAATACCATGAATTTCAGATAAAACAATTAATACTTTTATTAGGATATATTCACTAGAATAACACAAATAAAATTCACATTTATTATAACAATAAAGACGATTATTAAATACTTGAGGTGTATTTTGAAAACTATACAAAAGTACTTTTTACATAAAACCCCCTCAAGTTTCACAAATTACAATAAGGCCCCTAACTAATATTGAACTTCAAATTTATCTTTCTTTTAGTCTGACTCGGGTTAGAGTCTGACTAATTTCTGACTTGAATATGATTCAAGTCAATCTATATTCTTTTATATTCCAATACAATTTGAATACATGAATCCAGGAATCCAGTTAACAATATATTCATTTTGACTGAATCAAACCATGGATATTCATCCATTATCCTGATATTCCATTTACCTGATTATACAGTTACATCATGTTTACTGATATCATGGTTTTGGTCAGTCACCCAACTTACATATTCCAATACTACAATATTGTTAAAACACTACGGGGTTTAAGGGGTAGATTGGTACGGAAGGTGTTAAAGGTGGCACGAGGTGGTCAGATTAAGACACCTAACCTGAATCCTATTGCCGTTGTACCGTGGCATAACGGTTCCTTGAACTTTCCTTTTGCCCTGATCTCTAGCATATAGAGATCCCCCTCGTATACACTGGCATCCTTCTGTACCAAGCTACAAACAACAGCGTTACACAATGTTCCATAATATCCGACAATATAACACTTTAGAAAATATAAACACTGTTACTCTGTCATTCTCATTCTTCTTATTCTTTGGGACTTACCGAGCGATCTGTTCGCTGACGACATTCTATTTCTGTCTTCTTTGAATGTCGTCAGGTGCGTTGGACCAAGCTGAGATCGAGCCCACCGGTGAAGATTTGGAGTAATTCCAGGAAGATCCAGAGCTCTAGATACTGTACCTTGTTTCTTTCCAGTTTATTTCATTACCTGTTATGCCACTGTTTAGGCATTGCTTTTCATTCCAGTTGTATTTTCTTTTCCTGCATTGTAAAAAGAATGTTATTAATAAAAGTTGTTGTTATTTCTATATTATTCGTCTCTTGTGATTTACTTTATATTGCTTAGTTACGCTTAGCGTATATACTTCTGAGTATATACGTAGCGGGCCTCGTCGCGTCCGCTTCGCCGTACACTGGGAAGCGGGGCGTGACACATGTATTTATATTTTCAGTTGTACTTGTAAAGAAATATTTAATAAATAAAAGTTGTTGTTCATTTACACATCATATCTTCTTGTGTATATTTACATTATATTGCTTAGTTACGCTTAGCGTGTTTACTTCTGAGTAAATACGTAGCGGGACTCGTCGCGTCTTCTTACCCGTACACTGGGAAGCGGGGCGTGACAGGTTTTGTTGGTGGCCCATTGTCACGCCCCGCTTCCCAGTGTACGGAAAGAGGGCGCGACTGGTCCGCTATGTATTTACTCTAAAGTAAACATGCTAAGCGAATCTGAGCAATATAAAGTGTACACAAGATACATGAATATAAATGAACAGAAACTTTTATTTATTCGACATTTCTTTACAAGTACAACTGGAAATGTAAATACAGGAATGGAAAGCAATGCCTAAATAATGGCATGACTGAAATGAAAAATATATACAAGTCAATTCTCAGGGTCTTCTGTGAACTGCTCCAAGTCCTCGGTACTGGACTCGAGCTCTAGAGAGTCCGATCCACCTGACAACATTCTAAAGAAAGAAGAAAAGGAATTTCGTCAGCGGACAATCGCTCGGTACATCCCAAACGAAGAAGGAAAAGAATAGACAGAGAATAGAAAAGGTGAAGTAGACAATGTTATATTTGTTATACCAACGTAGTTGTTGTAGCTTGGTACAGAATATGCCAGTGTATACGAGAGGAGTCTAACTTACACCGTGGACTTTGATAACCCGTAGTACAAGGCTCCGTCGAAAATACCACGGAAAAGTGGTATGGATGTAATTACGTCTTTTAGTGACCACCTCGTGCCACCGTGAACATGTTCCGTACCAGTCTACCCTTTTATAAACTCCGTAATGTATTTTGTATTGTTTTGAATTATTTTGTGTAATAGACTGTTCGACTTGCCAAAACCATGATATCATATAAATGGAATGGATATAAATGGATAGACATGTAATCAAAGTATATCCATGGTTCGGTTTAATCGAGTCAGATTGATATAGATTGAATTCTGGTATAGACGGATTCAGGTTGAATTAAAGTTATACTTGAATTATATTCAAGTCATATTGATTTTTATATTTGACTGTGACTCGAACTGAGTCAGACTTTTAAACAGAATTGGAGTTCTGAATTAATTTTGATGTTATCGGTAACTACTGCACATGGACGACAGGATTTGTGTCTTTTTTCAAGACAATTACCGTATTGATAACACCGTTATTAGATTGTCTACCTTAGATAGGTAAGCACCCATATTCTCCGGCTCCCTGATACTCAAAAGAACTGGTCCCGCTTTAACCTATGTTTACTAGGTCCTTATTGTAAATTAATATATCTTGAGGGGGTTTTATGTAAAAATAGTTTTGATGTATTTTCAAAATACACCTCAAGTATTTAATTATCGTCTTTAGGGTTTTCATAGTTGTAGTTTTTATAAAAATGAAATTTTCTAATAAGTAGAACCCAGTTTTCATTGTATGTGGTATTTTAATGTAATATTGAAATTGTATTGAATTGAAATGGTAGTTTCATATAATTGTGATTCCTTTGCCTTAGAAAACATGGAATATTTATATAATATATTTAAAATAGGTCTTTTGATAATATTCATATATATATATTTAATAAAATAAATTTTATTTATTTTATAGAAATCTCATTTTTCTTAAAAATTATATTAAAAATTCCATCGAGATCGAATGCTCCTTTCGGAGGTCTGCATATCGCTCTACTAGACCCGAGGACGTGCGATAACCCGCACCATACCGATCAAGATTCCCCAAAATGGGTTGTAGAGGCGCAATTGCAAGGAATTTAATTAACACACTTTTTAAAGAAAACGGTTTTGAATGTTCAAGGTATTTATTCGTAAAATCGTATTTTCCCATAAACTAGAGTCCCAAAATTCATCGTTCTATGTCAAAGATGTGTGTTGTGATGATATAGGTCATTACCTCGTGAGTTATCTAAAGATAATACGGTTAAATTGAATATTTACAAGTTGTATGTAACATGATGGTATTTTACTGTAAAATGAAATAAAATTGCAGCATGAATTATTTTGAGGTGAAACTTGTTCTAATGTGTTTATTTATATTTTTTAAACATTATGAGAGAGTATGGTATTTTATTATTTTAGAAAAATGGAGTTTTTAAGGAAAAACGAATTGGAAGTCGGATTAACTCCGCTTCCGACGAGTTTTGAAAAGTGAAAGTTTTAGACTAGAGATTGAGAAGGGGAGAGGGGACTTATATGTTGGAAAATAAGATAAGAGATAGGGGAAGCTATCGGAATCATCGGGGCGTCGTTTCGTCGTCGGATTCTTCTCGAAACTTCGTCGGAATTTCGTCCTTTGCTAACTCCACTTGCACAACTTGGGACTTAGAAATTTTAGAGAGTTTTTATGATGAAATTCTGAATGAGGAAGGGTGAAATGTGGTGTGGTATTTATAGGAAAAATTAGGGTTTAGGGTAATGAATTTTGAGAATTAAAATGTGCATTAAAATGGATTAAAAAGGTGATTTTAATCCCTCTGTAAATGTGCAGAAAAATCAAACAATATGAGGGAAGTGGGGTAAGCCAAGGGGTGCCAGGGGAAAATTTTGGGGACCATCCCTTATGGGGGGCCCGGTGGTGCCGGTTACAAGCTAAATCTCACCGACCAAATTGGCATGGTTGGGTCTTGGATTCTTGCTACGTGTCATGTCGTTTCAACTAGTTTATTGCACATGTTTGTTTAATCTGTGATTTTTCATTTTACGTGTAGTGCATGTGTAAACCTTTGAGTTTCTAAAAGATTAAAAGAAAAATCAATTAAAAATATACGTGGATGGGGGGAGTCGATCACAGGGGCTACGTCACAGCAGTGCAAGGTTTTACCAATGAGTTACAAGTGTTTCTTGCTGTTCAAAAGCAAATTAAATTTATAACTTGTGCTCATGCTTAAGTGTTCCTTTCTGTATTTTTGAAAAAATTCTGTACAGAATGTTTAGGGTTGTTACATTCTACCCTCCTTATAAAAATTTTGTTCTCGAAATTTGTAGAAGGAAAGTGTAACAGATTCAAGAAAAGTTTGGTGATAGTGCATAAAAAATATTTGGAAGAACGAAAGAATGCAAAAGTTTTGGAAAGAAAGATGTAAGGAAATTACCAGATTTATCTTAGTCTACAGTCTCAGTTTCTACGGCCGCTAATGTGAAAGTCTGACGCCGGGATATATTCCTCCTAGCTAGAGGCACATTCCTTTGTCCTTGAGGCATGTTCCTCTGCCCTCGAGGCATGTTCCTCAGTGCTTGATGGAATTGGCGATTAGGCTGTGTAGGAGGTGGAGCTGGGAGAGCAAGACGAGGTGCAGGAGCCTGGATAGCTGGCCGCTGCGGATATGTGTTGTGAGTTGAAACTGGGTTGCGTCTATAAGTATATCCAATTCCATGATTGGATGCACCACAAATTAAGCACAGGCTTTTTGCGCGCCTACAGTCCTTCCACAAGTGTCCATCCCTTTTTGCAGTAGAAGCAAAAATGTGGACTTGACTGATTATCTGTTTCTTCTGGTCCTCTGGGTACAAACGATGGCCTTGAAGAGGCTCCTCCTGCCATCTTAGTGGCAGGACGCTTCACACCGGCAGATTGAGGTATGCCCTTCTTCTTCACTACTGCCTCGTATCTTTGGGCAGCTTTCAAAGCCAAATCATGGGTTGGGAAATCTTCTGTAGCTAAGGTAGCTTGGATTTCCGGGTCCAATTCTTGCTGAAATTTTCTAGCCCTGATCTCAACAGTCGGTATGAGATATGCCGCAAACCTGTTATGGTCTTGTGCTAGCTGTGTAGTATGTGATATAAAATCGAACATTGAGACATATCTTACCTGCCGAGCATGGTAAACTCAGCATCATACTCATCCACATATTTGGTCCACATCGAACCTTGTTACAGATAGATGAATTGCTGTTCCATATCAAATCGGGCAGTCTCGGGGAAATATTTCGCGTTGAACATGTCGCAAAAAGTCCTCCATTCCATAGTCACATAATTCACGAATTATTCGGCGAATTCGTGAATTATGTGACTGCTGATTAAATCTGCGAATTATTCGCCATCACCGAATACGCCGAATTATTGCCAAATTATTCGAGAATAATTCGCGAATTATTCAGAAAAAACGAATTATTCAAAAAACAGCAAATAATTCATGAAATCAAAATCTAGCGTCTCATATATTAATTTTATATTAATTTTTTGCTCGAAATCCTTCCCGAACATTTCCCGAACACTTACTGAATCTTTCCCGAATACTTGCCGATTTTTTCCGAATAGTTCTCCGAATCCGAATTTTTGACCTTGCCGAATTATTGCCGAATCACAAATTTGTGACTATGCTCCATTCGATAGGCTGGGCAAGACGGCTTTCTTCCGCTTTCCACCAAACTCGGGTGTTGTCAATGAGTTGCAGCTTCGCAACTCGAACCCAAGCGATCTCTAGCACTTGTGCTGCCACCAGATCATCCTCAACGCTCTGAGCCCATTCTTCAGCTTCTAAAGGGCTCTTTTTTCCTGAAAATTATTTTGGGTGCAATACTCGGAATTGCTTCACTTCGAGCGCTTCCACTTCTGGACGATTCAGTAATATAGCAGTCTACTGCTGCTGTCCTTCCAGGAGGTTTCGGATCACCTCAAACAGTACCGTCTGCTCACTGATCGGAGCAGCAACGGTAGGTGTAAGAGGTAGAGGTGGTGTTGTGTTATTGAAGTTGGTGCTGGTGTTGTTTGGAGAATCCATAACCTTGAAAGAAAATTTTGGGTTAAGATAGATTCAAGCATATGAAATTGTAAGATTCAAGAAATATGAAATGTAATGAATGTTTTTAGTTGCTGATTCTTGTGTTATATTGCTTAAGACTTCATGCAGAATTGACCTGCATGTCAATGCAGAATTGACCTGCATGAGCTGCCAACAAAACCTGTCACGACCCGCTTCCCAGTGTACGGCAAGAGGGCGCGATTAGTCCGCTACGTATTTACTCCAAAGTAAACATGCTAAGAGAATCTAAGCAATATAAAGTGTACACAAGAGACATGAATATAAATGAACAGCAAATTTTATTTATTCAACATTTCTTTATAAGTACAATTGGAAATGTAAATACAGGAATGGAAAGTAATGCCTAAACAATGGCATAACTGAAATGAAAAGTATATACAAGTAAAGTCAATGCTCAGGATTTTCTGTGAACTGCTCCAAGTCCTCAGTACCCGGCTTGAGCTCCAGAGGGTCCGATCCACCTGACAACATTCCAAAGAAAGAAGAAAAGGAATGTCGTCAGCGGACAATCGCTCGGTAAGTCCCAAAGGAAGAAGGAAAAGAATAGACAGAGAATAGAAAAGGTGAAGTAGACAATGTTATATTTGTTAGACTAACGTATTTGTTGTAACTTGGTACAGAATATGCCAGTGTATACGAGAGGGGTCCAACATATATCGTGGACTTTGGTAACCCGTAGTAGAAGGCTCCGTCGAAAATACCATGGAACAACGACATTGATGTAATTATGTCTTTTAGTGACCACCTCGTGCCACCGTGAACATGTTCTGTACCAGTCTACCTATTTATAAACCCCGTAATGTATTTTGTATTGGTTTGAATTATTTTGTGTAATGGATTGTTCGACTTGCCGAAACTATGATATCATATAAATGGAATGGATATAAATGGATAGACATGTAATCAAAGTATATCCATGGTTCAGTTCAGTCAAGTCAGATTGATATAGATTGAATTCTGGTATAGACAGATTCAGGTTGAGTTGAAGTTATACTTGAATTATATTCAAGTCAGATTGATTTTCATATTTGACTGTGACTCGAGCAGAGTCGGACAAACAGAATTGGAGTTCTAAATTAATTTTGATGTTATCGGTAACTGCTGCACATGGACGGCAGGATTTATATTTTTTTCCAAGACAATTACCGTGTTGATAACACCGTTGTTAGATTGTCTATCTTAGATAGGCAAGCACCCATATTCTCCGGCTCCCTGAGGCTCAAAAGAACTGGTCCCGCTTTAACCTATGTTTAGTAGGGTCCTTATTGTAAATTAATATATCTTGAGGGGGTTTTATGTAAAAATAGTTTTGATATATTTTCAAAATACACCTCAAGTATTTAATTATCGTCTTTAGGGTTTTCATAGATATATTTTTTATAAAAATAAAATTTTCTAATAAGTAGAACTTAGTTTTCATTGTATATGGTATTTTAATGTAATATTGAAATTGTATTGAATTGAAATAGTAGTTTCATATAATTGTGATTCCTTTACTTTAGAAAACATGGAATATTTATATAATATATTTAATATAGATCTTTTTATAATATTCATATATATATATATATATTTAATAAAAATAAATTTTATTTATTTTGTAGAAATTTCATTTTTCTTAAAAATTGTATTAAAAATTCCATCGAGATCGAATGCTCCTTTCGGAGGTCTGCATCTCGCTCTACTAGGCCCGAGGACGTGCGATAATCGCACCATCCTGATCGGGGTTTACCAAAATGGATTGTAGAGGCACAATTGCAGGGAATTTAATCAACACATTTTTTAAAGAAAACGGTTTTGAATGCTCAAGGTACTTATTCGTAAAATCGTATTTTCCAATAAACCAGAGTCTTAAAATTCATCGTGCTATATCAAAAATGTGTGTTGTGATGAGGTGGGTCATTACCTCGTGAGTTATCTAAAAATAATACGGTTAAATTGAATATTTACAAGTTGTATGTAACATGATGGTATTTTACTGTAAAAATGAAATAAAAATTGTAACATGAATTATTTTGATGTGAAACTTGTTCTAATTTGTTTATTTATGTTTGTTAAATATTATGAGAGAGTATGGTATTTTATTATTTTAAAAAATGGAGTTTTTAAGGAAAAACAAATCGGAAGTCGGATTAACTCCGCTTCCGACGAGTTTTGAAAAGTGAAGGTTTTAGATTAGAGATTGAGAAGGGGAGATAGGAATTACAAGTTGGAAAACAAGAGAAGAGATAGGGGAAGCTATTGAAATCGTCAGGGCGTCGTTTCGTCGCCGGTTCTCCTTGAAACTTCGTCGGAATTTCGCCCTTTGCTAACTCCACTTGTACAACTTGAGACATGGAAATTTTAGAGAGTTTTTGTGATAAAATTCTGAATGAAGAGGGGTGAAATATGGTGTGGAATTTATAGGGAAAATTGGGGGTTTGGGTAATGAATTTTGAGAATTAAAATGTGCATTAAAATAGATTAAAAAGATGATTTTAATCCCTCTGTAAATGTGCAGAAAAATCAAACAATATGAGGGAAGTGGGGTAGGCCAAGGGGTGTCAGGGGAAAATTTTGGGGACCATCCCCTACGGAGGGCCCGACGGTGCCGGTCACAGGCTAAATCTTGCCGGCCAAATTGGCATGGTTGGGTCTTGGATTCTTGCCATGTGTCCCTATCGCTTCAACTAGCCTATTGCACATGTTTGTTTAATCTGTGAATTTTCATTTTACGTGTAGTGCACGTGTAAACCTTTAGATTTCTAAAAGATTAAAAGAAAATCAATTAAAAATATATGTGGATGGGGGGATTCGATCACAAGAGCTACGTTACAGCAGTGCAAGGCTTTACCAATGAGCTACAAGTGTTTCTTGCTATTCAAAAGAAAATTAAATTTATAACTTGTGCTCAGGCTTAGGTGTTCCTTTCTGTATTTTTGAAAAAATTCTGTACATAAAGTTTAGGGTTGTTACACCCATGCAGGCTAGTTCTGCGTGGAAACCTACATAACCATGCAGGGCCAGTTCTGCGTGGAAACCTACATAACCATGCAGGGTGGAAACCTAAGCAATATATCACAAGAATCAGCAACTAAACATTCTTTATATTTCATATTCTTTGAATCTATCCCTAACCCTATTTTTCTTTCAACGTTATGGATTCCCCGAACAATACCAGCACAAATGTGAATGGTAATACACCACCTCCCCCTCTACCACCACCGCCTACCGTTGTCGCTCCGATCAATGAGCAGATGGTATTGGTTGAGGAAATCTGAAGCCTACTGGAAGGACAGTAGCAGCAGATTGCTATCTTGTTGAACCTGTTGGATATATGTATGCCCTAGAGGCCATTATATGATAGTGTATGTACCGGTATGTGTGTGTGTGTGTGTGTGTGTGTGTGTGTGTGTGTGTGTGTGTGTTCAGGGGACATTCTTGTTCGACTTGATAGTATGCTATCTGGTTGCACCTTTTATCTTGACATGTTCATCTGATCGTGCTTTCATTCATTTGGTACATGTTGATATAGCCCTTAGGATGATGCAGGACTACTGAGATTATGATGCGGATCATACTAGTGGGACATGTGTAGTCTATGAGCATATCCTTAAAATGTTCCTAGTCGTGGGTGTATCGAGACAGGGCATCGATATCACCAGAGTAGACTAGCGTACACGTTACTTATCCCATATGATGGGCGATGGATGATCCCATATCCATTGGTGTGGTGACACCAAAGATCGTATACGGGTGCTCAGTGGAGACTGGGTACACCGAACGGACTCGCCGAGAACTCCTATGTGGTATTATATTTATCGTCGAATAGCAGTTCTCAGGTGACACTGGTACATGTTAGTCTGTAGACCCGAGATTGTCATAGAGTCTTGTGTGTCTCCCACTGTACTTTGATCTCCACCCTACCACGGCTCTACTGAGACGTGCAAACAGGTGGATTTTGGGTACAGTTCCGAGGCACATGGAGGCAATGAGCGATAAGAGAGATTTCGTCTCTCCCGGTATTGGGGGTTCATGTTGCACCACGATTGGCTATAACAGGAAGTCTCTGGTCAGGGCTGCTGAGATTTACTGATAAGTGTTATCAGTAGTTTCTCGATCTGTTATGAGCCTATACCGGCATGACTTATTTGAGTTATTGGGGTCGACGATACCATCCTTAGACATGATATGCAACATATTTTACGAAGAGACCAGACTGTACGGTAAGTGTTGCCAGTTGGCTCGCCGGGAGTTTTAACAGGTTTGCTTGTGTTTTTTCTGATCGCTCAATACCTAGGAGCCGTTATGTACTGCTTGTGCCACTGACGGTTTGTGGGCATGCGATGTGATCACTGCCTACTGCTAGCATATTGACGAGTCTTAGAGTCCCACAAAGGAGTCTCCTAGCTCAGGCGAAATGATTTGGGGTGCATATGTGATATGCGCGAGAGCTCGATTAAATGCGTGTATTGGATACCGTATTTTATTCGGGTGTTTTCTATTGGACGGGTCGTATGTGATATGACCGGGTTATTAAATCAAGTGTTGATTTAATATTAAGTCCATTAGCTCATTTATTTAAACCTATTTCTTTTGTTGCATGCATGAGGGTATGTATATGTTGATGTGCATGCACACATGCAAGCATACATGTGTCATGGTTGATGATACATTGGTGGCGGCAATGCAAGACTCACATGGTTACATATTTATACATATATTTTGTTAATTTGAGATTAAGCAAAATGACAAATGAAATCATGGTTGACTATTCAACTCTCATTTTCTTGTGTTGACAAGTCAAAACCATGGTTTCATTTGCCCATGGTTTTGGCCCATGGTTTTGCTTAAACTCTAATTACAAAATATCTAGATATTATGTAACCATAATTTATCATGATAGCTCTCTCTTACTCTCTTGATTTTAAGCAAGGGTTATGATTATTATTCTCATTATTCTCTTGAGTTTAGCTTGTGCCATCTTCCTTCTTCCTCTCTCTCCTCAAAGCTCACTAGGGTTTCAAAAGAAAGAGAAAGGATTAAAAAGAAAAGGTTTTTAATTGAGATCCAAACCCAAATCACCATTCCACTTTAGTTTAGCTCACTAGATTGGAGTGTTTGCTTCTTCTTCTTCTTCTTCCTTGATCAAGAGAAGCTTGGAGTTTGGTGCAAAGAGACTTCGTGGTGGATCATCATGGACGCAGAAGGGCACAAGCCAACCGGTTCAAACCTCAATCAATCCAAGGAGTCTAGGAGGAGGTCTACAAAGGTTGTATTCTCTCCCACTTAGTGTTAGACACTTGTAGTATATGATACTAGCATGTTGTTACTCTATCTTTCTAGTTCGATTCATGGTTAGAATTGTTTAGCACCCTCTAAAATTTTTGTTATAGCATGTGTGATCCAACCCTTAACCTAGTGTGGTGCTATAGAATCCCTACAGTGGTATCAGAGCCAATCTAGAAACATAGACAATGTTAGAAAGAATACGGAAACGAAACAACTCCGAATTAACAAAACTGCAACTCTCAAAATAAGCTTCTCTGTCGAATTTTAAAAGTGCTCGAAAAAAGTTTCAAACAACTGCAGAAGCTTACTGACACTACACTGAGAGTACAGACCAAATTTCAGGCAAACCCCTCGGATTTTGGACGAGCTCCCCTTGCTTAAATTCGAGCAGGCCGGCCCCCCTCTCCTGTTTTGCCTAGAATTTTGCCCGTGATCTGATGTCTGGGTTTTTGGGTTTCAGGTATTGTTTGTTTAGGCCAAATTTTCATGTGATGCAAATAATGCTTAGGGCCTTATTCGGAGTATTTCGTAGTCGTATTTTTTTAACATTGTAATGGTAACTTTGACGATATTTGACAGTTCAAGCGAACATCAATAACCCACCATTACCCTCGTTGAAAATTTTCAAGTGTTGGGATTTTCTTAAGTTAATTATATTCGATAGTCGTGCAAGTAACTCTATGGACCCTCTAGAAGAACAAAAACCTTAACTCGATTCTATGCCCTCGGAACCGCGACTGAATCTTAGGGTTTGCCGTAGTTCCGCGGTGTCATAGGTGAGGCATTGGTTTGGCCCTTCTACGAATGGATCATAGCTACTGTGACACGTTTTTGGGTACTTTAAGTTTGCTCAAGTGTTGAGCTCATCGGGGTAATTTGTGGGTGCTTGTTGATTCGATTGAAACGTTTAACATTGTCTAGATATCTGTGATGTGGTACAATAATTGGAATCTACACTAATTAGTTTTGTGAAAAGAAATTAGTTGCGTGTAAATCTAATGTTTCGGTCTCGGTAGAATCGGGAATCTTGTTGAATTACCCGGCTTCTTTTGAAAATGTGTTTTCATGGTTGAGACCTAAATATAAGATTTGTATTGTTAGGCATGAAATCCTGAATATGTGATATTCCGGGTTTTTGATGTCTAAAGGCAGTGTCGATTTCAATTGTTGTAGTTTTTCACTTTCTTTTCTACGACTGTAAGTGTAGTATGTGGTGTATCACCGGTTTCGTTGCTATACATCAACGACAATTGGGGTACGCATACTTACTTACGTTGATGATATATGATATTATGTGTTGCTGAGATATGATGTGCAGGATCGTCGCAAATGAATAGCCGAGGGGTTTTATGTGAGATGGGAGTTTTTCTTTTCATTCATGTAAAATTAAATGTATATAATATTCTTTTATTGGGGCACTTCCGGGTTGAGGATGATCTTACTATTGTTGTATATTATTTACTTTTCCGCATTATGATAGACCCAAGGAGGGGAGCACAAGTGACTGGGTTCTAGAGTTCAGTGGGAGACCATCTCGAGGAGTCGAGAACAGGTCTCCTAAACTCTAGAATTGGTAGGGTCACTTGCCGCTCTCGTAGGGGTCTAGGGGTGTGGGCTTGGCTATTCATCACGACCGTGGAATCCGTATTTTCTATTGTTGGCTAAATACAAAATACAGACCTCCTAGTATATCCTGTATTTTCATATATGTGCTTCTGCTGTGTATATTCTGTAATGTGATTACTTTATATGATGAGACGAATGATATATTATATATATGATATATAATAAACGTTGCTTATGTTTTGCATCCGCACTAGTCCCGCCCCGCTATGCCGTTAGTTAAGTAACCTAACGGTACATAACGGGACATTGTGGCGAATGCGGATGGCATAAGCGTACATTCTATTTTTCGTTTCTTTTCTGTAATGGCTTAGGACTTAAATGATGGGACTATATTAATATGATTAATGTAAACAAAAGAAACCTAAAAAGATGTTGTAGAATCAGATTTGAAACCTACTTATGAAAAAGCAAGATTTCAAAAGGCGGAGCATAAGCCACTCCTTTTCTGAACCATTAGATTCTACAATGATATCAAGTTCGCAGCGTTAAAAGTTTTCTTAAAAACTATACGCAGCCCTCCGTCATTTTAGGAAGTAGAGTACTTAGTATTTGTGCTACGTATTTTGATTATAGTCAAGGCGTAGTGTACGGTAGCTAAGTGATGTCTTCCTATACAACATATGATAAGATTAATTAGGACATTCATGTGATTATGTTGATTATAGTCAAGGGTCATATGGGTGGGTCTAATTAATCATGAAATGACGGGTAGAACTTGACTAGTACTTATGATATGTTGATTATAGTCAAGGTCATAAATGCTAAGGGTAAAAACCATATCGGGAGTTTCAAGAGTTGAAATTTGCATTAAGATTGCATACCTTCTATGTGATAGTAGGATCACGATCCCACTGTTGCAATGAGATTGCATACCTTCTATGTGATAGTAGGATCATGATCCCACTGTGAGCAATAGTTGCTCCCGGGAGAATTTTGCACTTTACAATTAGCTAACTCATTAGGTGTCTAGAAAGGTGTTAACGGGGCTACGCCTCTGGGAAAATGAGGTTTATTTTAATTAGGTCCGTCCGAAAGTACGGGGAACCTCCCACAGAAGTACCGGCACTGGCCTGGCTGAACGGTTAGCGAAGTTGTAGAATGTAATTAATCCTGGCTAATTTTTCCTTTTAAGGTTTGAAGGAAGATTTGATAAAAGCAGTGGGAGATATCGATTAGATAAGATAATAAACCAATCTAATCTTTGCAAGAGCTTTCGCTGAGTGTATTCTTTTCTCTCTCCTAATGGCAGATAACCATGAATGGACTTAAGCTACTGTTAGAGAAAAATAAGCTTACCGGACCGAATTATAAAGATTGGCTGAGGAACATTAACATTGCTCTCACATATGATAAAGTATCATATGTCCTCACCGCCACAGCCCCGCCCAAACCAGGCCCTGAATCTTCTGTTGCGGATAGGGAGATCCGCAAAACGTGGGATATTGACTGGCCAAATGCCTCGTGCTTGCATCGATGGACAAAACACATCAAAAGCAGCACGAGGAGATAGATGTTCAATCCATATTTCTCCATACAAATGAGTTGTATGGGGAGCAGTCTCGTAACTTATGATACGAAGCATCTCGAAAGCTGTTTCAGATGCGGATGGCTCCTGGCGCTTCAGTAGGTGACCACGTTTTGAAGATGATAGCTCTTATTGAAAAGCTTGAGGGCCTCGGATGGACAATGGACAATGAGCAATATACGGATATTGTTCTACAGTCTCTTCCCTCTGCCTTCGCTCCTTTCATAGTGAACTTCAACATGCACAACATGGAGAAGTCATTGCCCGAACTTCTCAATATGTTGAGAAATACAGAGAGCACGCTTAAGGCGAAGTCTCCCTCTCTGCTTATTGGACAATCTTCCTCTTCTATCCCAAAGGCCAAGGCCAAGGGAAAGAAAAAGAAGAAGTCCACCAAGCCGAAAGGGGGAATCAAAAAGGCAAAGGGGAAGGACAAATCCAAAGCTGCGGAGTCGGGAAAAGGAGAATGTTTTTTCTGCAAGAAGACGGGACACTGGAAGCTGAACTATACTGAGTACCTTGGTCTCAAGAAAAAGAAGCATGGTGATGCTTCAGCTTCAGGTGTGTTCGTAACCGAAAACTGTTTTTCTATAAACTCTACTTCCTGGGTATTGGATACCGGTTCGGGTTCTCATATCTACAATTCTGTGCAGGGGTTGAGAAATAGCAGAGTTTTGAAGGCAGGTGATCATACTCTCTGGGTTGGAAATGGTTCCAATGTACATGCAGTTTCAGTGGGAGAGTATCATCTGGGGTTGCCATCGGGTTGTATATTGGTTTTGAACCCATGTTATTTTGTACCAAGCATGTTTTGTAATATAATATCCGTTTCTTTGTTGGATAATGAAGGATATCATTTTGTATTGCAGCATAATGTTATGAACATTAAACTAAATCAATAGTTGATTGATTGTGGTACACTTAATAACGGGATATACGTCCTTAATCAACACACAGTTTTCAGCATACAGCACACAAACAAAAGAAAATTTTCAAATATAAATGCGGCTTTTCTTTGGCATTATAGACTTGGTCATATTAATGAAACAAGACTAAACAAGTTTCATAAAGATGGATATTTAAATTATTTTGAGTATAAATCTTATGCGACTTGCCAGTATTGTATCAAAGGTAAAATGACCAAAACTCCGTTTACTGGACACGGAGAAAGAGCTACTGAGCTCTTGGCCTTCATACATAATGATGTATGTAGGCCAATGTCTACACATGCACGAGGCGGTTTTTCTTACTTTATAACTTTTACTGATGATTTCTCAAGATTCGGTCATGTGTTTTTAATAAAGCATAAATCTGAATCTTTCGAGAAATTCAAGGAGTACAAACTTGAAGTAGAAAAGCAAACTAGATTGAGCATCAAGATATTTCGATCGGATCGAGGTGGAAAGTATCTTAGTACAGAGTTTTCGAACTTCCTAAAAGAGAATGAGATTCTCTCTCAGTTCACTTCCCCTTACACACCACAGCACAACGGTGTGTCAGAGCGGCGGAATCGAACCCTATTAGATATGGTACGATCCATGATGAGTGATGCTGAGTTGCCCCTCTCCTTTTGGGGGCATACATTGGAGACTGCAGCTTTTCTGTTAAACAGGGTTCCGACCAAGACCGTGTCTACCACTCCATATGAGATATGGTATGGGAAGAGACCATCTCTTAAGCGAGTTAAGATTTGGGGTTGTCCGGCTTTTGTCAAAAATTAGAATCCGGACAAACTCGAGACACGATCGTTCAAATGTTTATTTGTGGGATATCTAAAAGATTCATATGGATATCTTTTTTACCACAAGGAGGAACAAAGGGTGTTTGTTTCTCGGAATGCCACATTTTTAGAAAATGAGATTTTTCCAAATAATACTGATGGCAATGTGGTAGATCTAGATGAGGTTCTAGAGACACAAATTACAAATGACAGCTTGGTTGAACCTGATGTTGCAACAGAACCTAATGAACCTCAGCCACTCCGTAGATCTGGTAGGACTTCTCGCCCACCGGAGAGATACTACGGTTTTCTCGTTGATGGTGATGGAGAAGACTGCATCATGGATGATGATGACCCTACCAGTTTTCAGCAAGCTATCACGAGTAGTAACTCTGTGAAATGGCTGGATGCTATGAGATCCAAAATGGAGTCTATGTACACCAACAAAGTGTGGACTTTGGATGTTGTACCCTCTGGGGTAAAACCCGTAGGGTGCAAATGGATCTTTAAGAGAAAGATCGGTGTAGATGGGCAGGTGGAGACCTATAAGGCAAGACTTGTGGCGAAAGGGTTTCGACAAAGACCAGGACTGGACTATGATAAAACCTTTTCTCCTGTAGCCATGCTTAAATTCATTCGGATCCTACTTACTATTGCTGCTCACTTTGACTATGAAATCTGGCAGATGGACGTTCAAACAGCTTTTCTAAATGGTGATTTAGAAGAATGCGTTTATATGGATCATCGAGAGGGCTTCATCGATAGTGGGAGCAGCGGGAAATTATGTAGATTGCTTAAATCCATTTATGGATTAAAGCAGGCATTACGGAGTTGGAACATCTGTTTTGATGATGTTATCAAAGAGTTTGATTTTTTCAAAAATCCAGATGAATCTTGTGTTTATAAGAAGATTGTAGGAAGTACCGTCATATTTCTTGTATTGTACGTGGATGGCATTCTTTTGATAGGAAACGACGTTCCTATGCTACAATCGGTCAAACTATTCTTATCACAAAAGTTCTCCATGAAGGACTTGGGTGATGCCTCGTACATATTGGGCATAAAGATCTATAGGGATAGATCTAAACAGTTATTGGGATTGTCCCAAACTAGGTACATTAACACTATCCTGAAGAGGTTTAGTATGGAAGACTCCAAGCGGGGTTCCTTACCCGCTAGTCATGGAGTCACTCTCTCTAAAGACTTTTGCCCAAAGACCGATGAAGAGAGAGATCGCATAAGCATTATACCCTACGCTTCTACTGTAGGATCTATAATGTATGTGATGTTATGTACACGCCCTGATGTAGCTTACGCACTGGGTGTAGTAAGCAGGTATCAATCCAACCTAGGGGAGAATCACTGGACTGCTGTGAAGAATATTCTTAAGTACTTGCGAAGGACTAAAAATATGTTCTTGGTGTATGGTAACGGAGATCTCCAAATGGAGGCCTTTACCGATTCGAGCTTCCAGAGTGACAAGGATGACAGAAAATCTATCTCTGGGTTTGTCTTTACCCTCAATGGAGGGGCGGTATGTTGGAAGAGTTCCAAACAGGATACCGTTGCAGACTCCACGATGGAAGCTGAGTATATTGCTGCAAATGATTGTAACGACCCCAAAATCTTTATACATTTGTATTATCCCTCTTCAATAATATACCGTATTTATTTGTACTTGGTATTTGCCGTTTTCTCCTAAATTTATTATTATTTTATTCCTTAATCTATTATGTATATTTTTCTAGGTACAATTTCTTTTTCTTATATTTAAATTTTTAACTTCTCATTCTTATTTTTCCTTTCATAAATATCTAACCCAAATCCATTATTCTTATTCTCTACAGCCCATTTGGAAAGCCCACTTTCTATTTAAGCAACAACATATATTTAATTCTAATTAAATATGTGCATGAACAACCTTATAGCACATTGGTTAAGTCCTTACATTGTTATTCCATAAGTCACATGTTCAAATCCCCATTCTTGCAATTATTTTTTATCATTTTTTATTCTTCTCATAACCTACAAATAAGACCTTTCATTTCTCTTTTAATTCTCATGTTGAATGCATATATTATTATACATAATTCACCATTACACCATCTTTATTGTCCTCCTCTATCTTTTCCTTCCTCATATTTTTCTATCTCTCACTTCTCCCTCTTCACCTAGAGTCCAAGAAGAAGAACATGAAGAAGTCTTTAAGAAGGTCTCGCTAGTAACGCGAGGCTATCGGCGGATAGACAAGCCCGGTGACAATACCGGCTTGTACATGTAAGTCCCTTCTCTCTTCCTCCCTCCATCTCTTTATTCTTCTCTTTTCATATCTCGTGAACCCATTTTTTTTCCATATCGTAATCCTTAAGAGAAAAATAAACATAATCATATACATATATATAAGTCTAGATACATATGGTTATATATGGTTTAATAATACCTTATTGCCTCTTGTTCAAATTAAAGTGTTTTCAATTCTTTGTTCATGACTATAAATGTTTATTATGAGTAGTGAGAACATAGATTTCATGCCACAATATATTTACGACATCTCATGAAATCGGTTTGGTTATTAAAAGAAAAGATGAAGCTTGCATAAAAATACTAGTTAATTTTTTTTGCCGATTTTAGTATATATATCAATATCTTTACCTTTAAAATAATTTTTAGAAATTAATTTTTATTTCTGGAAATTTCATGAATTTAAATATGATAGAATATATTTTTTTTCATGCTTTAAAAATTTTAGATCGATCCGCATAACGGTTTAGGAATTACATTATTTTTATTCACTGATCGTAAAACAGAAAACTGCAGTTATCGGTCAACTTCTAAGACACATAACTTGGTATAACGTTATCCAAATTGAGCAAAATCAGGTGTTTTGATATCTACATCGAAAGATATAGATTTTATTAGTTTTAAGTTTTTATTGAAAACTGACGTAAAATATAGAAAACCGCGTTACAATATTAAGTGACGGATCTGGACAGAATCTGTTCCGATTCGCACACTGTTTTTAAATTGGACATAACTCGAACACCCGATGTCCGTTTGTGACAAACTTTAGATGTGTAGATGCATAATTGATAGAACTATAATTTTATGTATATTATATTACTTATAAACACATGAAACAACCCAATATAGGTTTTTGCAATATAACATATAGTTGCTGTCCAGAAATCTGAATTTCTGTTTTAAACGCTGATGTTAAAATGACCATAACTAGAGTTTCAGGAATCCAAATCATATGAATTTTGGTGTTTTGGATAAGTATATCGAAAGAACTACAATTTTATAATAATTTTATTAACCTAAAACCTGATGGAAATTGACCTAAAATATGTTTTAAAAATATGTGACGGTGCCGAATAGATTCTGATTTGTTTTGCGCGACGATACGAAAACATATATATCTCCCAAACCGGTAGTCGTATTTAGGTGAAACTGGAACTCACGCATGAAAAATACTTAGAGCCATATTTATGTTTATATTCCGCATTCGTTCGACTTAATTAATTAGTCGTACATAATATTTCTTTACAGTATTGTTTATGGTAGTTACTCGAATAATATACTTGACTCATTTCATGCTCTTCGAACATGTTTACATATTTATCTTGATTTTTAAATTGTTTTATGTATATAAAGATGATAATTAAATACTTGAGGTGTATTTTGAAAACTATACAAAATTATTTTTACATAAAACCCCCTCAAGTTCTATAAATTACCCTAAGGACCCTAGTAAATATAGGTTTAAGAAATAATCAAGACTTCGATTTACGTTTCTAATTGTCTGACTCGGGTTTGAGTCTGATTATATCTGACTTAAATATGATTTAAGTACAATCTACAATCTACAATATTCCAATTCAGTATGAACACATGAATTCATGAATCCAATTATCAATCTATACAACTTGACTAGACCGAACCATGGATATACATTCCATTTACATGGTTCTCCAGTTATTCCATTTACATGATTCTACGGTTACATCCGTTTACTGATATCATGGTTTCGGTTAGTCAACCAATTATACAATCAATACAATTTACAAGACAAACAATACAATAAAAACACTACGGGGTTTAAGGGGTAGATTGGTACGGAAGGTGTTAAAAGTGGCACGAGACGGTAAGATTAAGACACCTAACCTGTATTCCGTTGTTGTTGTACCGTGGCCCAACGGTTCCTTGAGTTGCTGATACCTTAGTCTCCGGGGCAAGTGAGACTCCTTTCGTATACACTGGCATCCTTCTGTACCAAGCTACAAATAACAGCGTTATCACTAAATACAACAATATAACAATATAATACAACTGTAAAAGCTACTCTCTCTCTCTTACTCTCTGTCCATTCTATTTCTCCTCTTATCTTTGGGACTTACCGAGCGATCTGTTCGCTGACGACATTCTATTTCTTTCTTCTTTGAATGTCGTCAGGTGATTTGGAACCGTCAGAGATCGAGCCAACTGCAGAAGGCATGGATCAGCTTACTGAAGAACCAGAGCTCTAGTTTCATTATACATTTTCCATTCAGTACTTTTCATTTCCTGTCATGCCATTGTTTAGGCATTATTTTTATTTCAGTTGTATTTCCTTTTCATGCATTGTACAAAAGAATGTTAATAAATAAAAGTTGCTGTTATACCTTGCCTCTTGTGTATTTTCTTTTATATTGCTTAGTTACGCTTAGCGTATTTGTTTATGAGTAAATACGTAGCGGGCCAGTCGCGTCCCCTTCGCCGTAGAATGGGAAGCGGGGCGTGACAATGATGCTGCCAAAGAAGCCGTTTGGATGAGGAAGTTCGTCTCGAAGCTAGGAGCAGTTCCGACCATTATTGATCCAATACCTTTGTATTGGGATAATAATGAGGCTATGGCGTTAGCCAAAGAGCCCAGATCCTATCAACGATCCAGACACATCCTCAGGCGATATCATCTGATCCGGGAGATAGTTGATCGCCGCGAGATCGAGATTCGGAGAGTAGATACAAAAGATAACACCGCGGATCCACTCACCAAGGCCCTCCCTTTGCCGCAGCATGAGCGACTTTTTGAGAGGTTGGGTATGAGATACTCTAATAATTGGCCTTAGTACAAGTGGGAGATTGTTGGATATATGTATGCCCTAGAGACCATTATATGATAGTGTATGTACCGGTAATATATATATATATATATATATATATATATATATATATATATATATTCAGGGGACATTCTTGCTCGATATGATAGTATGCTATCTGGTTGCACCTTTTATCTTGACATGTTCATCTGATCGTGCTTTCATTCATTTGGTACATGTTGATATAGCCCTTAGGATGATGCATGACTACTGAGATTATGATGCGGATCATACTAGTGGGACATGTGTAGTCTATGATCATATCCTTGAAATGTTTCTAGTCGTGGGTGTATCGAGACGGGGCATCGATATCACCAGAGTAGACTAGCGTATACGTTACCCGACCTTGTGAGGAGAAACCACCTGCGTGAGATCCTTATGACTCACAAGGGAGCAACACACTTAGGGATCCCCATGATTCCTAAGAAGAAATTACACTTACGAGATCCTCACGACTCGTAAGAAGAACCCTCTTATGAGACCCTCACGGCTCATGAGATTTAAAAGTCTTAAGCTACAGGGATCTGAACCTGTTCTTAAGCGGCCACCACAACCTCCAATGCAGCCCTACAAGCGGCTCAATGCTGACCTTTGTATACAATCCACGGGCACGAATAAACAGTTCCCTAACAAAGTCCCATCCATGACTAGGGATATGTTTGCATAGTGAACATCCCTTGTAAGTCCTCTCGACTTATAAGGAGAAATCACTCTTGTAAGATCCTTACGACTTATAAGAGATCACACACTTAGGAATCCTCACGATTCCTAAGAAGAAAACGCACCTACGAGATCCTCACGACTTGTAGGGAGAAATACCTTTATGAGACCCTTACGGCTCATGAAGTCAAAAGCCTTAGTCGACAGGATCCTAACCCTGTTCGCTAAGCCACCTTTGTTCGACATCGACAGAGGCAAATGATGATTCGCTCCTGGAAATATCCCAGTTGTAGCGGTGCTGATGCCAAAATCAGTGTCTAATTCCAAGGTTGCAACGAAAAGCCAGCGAGCCACGCATGCATACGAAATAGCCGAAATGATGGGGCAACTTGCAAATAAAAAGCAGCAAGTAAAAATATATGCATGCAAAATAGCCGAAATGATTGGGCACCTTGCAATAAAAAGCAGCGAGTAAAAAAATAAAACAAATAGCCGAAATGATTGGGCACCGCGAAAAATAACCGAAATGATTGGGCAATCGCGACCTTCGCGATATAAAAGCTGAAATGATATAGCATCGCAGAAAGAAAAATATATAAAATGAAACTTTTTGCCCTACAGGTGATATCGCATCAATCCCTGTATACAATCCACGGGCGCAAACAAAGAAGGAATCAGACCTTCACTCCCCAGGCTCCATCAGAAGAAAAATCCAAATCTCAACGGTTCACAGACAGCCTGGAGATCATCTCAATATTCGTCTCATTACAACTGACGCAACATCAAGTAAAGCGGAACCGCGGAAATTTTCAATTCCATGACTTGGCGGTGCACAGATGACCGAGAGTCAAACCCCGACTCCGTAAAATGCGGATAAAAGCCAACAATTTCTGATCACGTGGAACGCGGCTTATGTCAATCCTAACCCCATGGGAAACGTCCAGAGCGGATCCTGGTCCTCGCAGAACACGGCCATAACCCCGTGGGAAGCATCCAGAGCGGAGCCTGGTCCTCGCAGAACACGGCTATGACCCCGTGGGAAGCATCCAGAGCAAATTCCTGGTTACGTGGAACGCGGCTTATATCAATCCTGACCCCGTGGGAAACGTCCAGAGCGGATCTTGGTCCTCGCAGAACATGGCTATGTCAATTATGACCCCATGGGAAGCATCCAGAGCAAATTCCTGGTCACGTGGAACGCGGCTTATGTCAATCCTGACCCCGTGGAAAACATCCAGAGCGGAGCCTGGTCCTCGCAGAACACGGCTATGACCCCGTGGGAAGCATCCAGAGCAAATTCCTGGTCATGTGGAACACGGCTTATGTCAATCCTGACCCCGTGGGAAACGTCCAGAGCGGATTCTGGTCCTCGCAGAACACGGCTATGACCCCGTAGGAAGCATCCAGAGCAAATTCCTGATCACATGGAACGCGGCTTATGTCAATCCTGACCCCGTAGGAAACGTTCACAGTGGAGCCTGGTCCTCGCAGAATACGGCTATGACCCCGTGGGAAGCATCCAGAGCAAATTCCTGGTCACGTGGAACGCGGCTTATATCAATCCTGACCTCATGGGAAATGTCCAGAGCGGATCCTGGTCCTTGCAGAACACGGCTATGACCCCGTGGGAAGCATCCAGAGCAAATTCTGGTCATGTGGAACACGGATTATGTCAATCCTGACCCCGTGGGAAACGTCCAGAGCGGATCCTGGTCCTCGCAGAACACGGTTATGACCCCGTAGGAAGCATCCAGAGCAAATTCCTGGTCACGTGGAACGCGGCTTATGTTAATCCTGACCACATAGGAAACGTCCAGAGCGGAGCCTGGTCCTCGCAGAACACGGCTATGACCCCGTGGGAAGCATCCAGAGCAAATTCCTGGTCACGTGGAACGCGGCTTATGTCAATCCTAACCCCGTGGGAAACGTCCAGAGCGGATCCTGGTCCTCGAAGAACACGGCTATGACCCCGTGGGAAGCATCCAGAGCAAATTCCTGGTCACGTGGAACGCGGCTTATGTCAATCCTGACCCCGTGGGAAACGTCCAGAGCGGAGCCTGGTCCTCGCAGAACACGGCTATGACCCCGTGGGAAGCATCCAGAGCAAATTCCTGGTCACGTGGAACGTGGCTTATGTCAATCCTGACCCCGTGGGAAACGTCCAGAGCGGATCCTGGTCCTCGCAGAACACGGCTATGTCAATTATGACCCCATGGGAAGCATCCAGAGCAAATTCCTGGTCACGTGGAACGCGGCTTATGTCAATCCTGACCCCGTGGGAAATGCCTAGAGCGGAGCCTGGTCCTCGCAGAACATGGCTATGACCCCGTGGGAAGCATCCAGAGCAAATTCCTGGTCACGTGGAACGCAGCTTATGTCAATCCTGACCCCATGGGAAACGTCCAGAGCGGATCCTGGTCCTTGCAGAACACGGCTATGACCCCGTGGGAAGCATCCAGAGAAAATTCTTGGTCACGTGGAACACGGCTTATGTCAATCCTAACCCCGTGGGAAACGTCCAGAGCGGAGCCTGGTCCTCGCAGAACACGGCTATGACCCCGTGGGAAGCATCCAGAGCAAATTCTTGGTCACATGGAACGCGGCTTATTTCAATCCTGACCCCATGGGAAACGTCCAGAGCGGATCCTAGTCCTCGCAGAACACGGCTATGACCCCGTGGGAAGCATCCAGAGCAAATTCCTGGTCACGTGGAATGCGGCTTATGTCAATCCTGACCCCGTGGGAAACGTCCAGAGCGGAGCCTGGTCCTCGCAGAACACGGCTATGACCCCGTGGGAAGCATCCAGAGCAAATTCTTGGTCACATGGAATGCGGCTTATGTCAATCCTGACCCCGTAGGAAACGTCCAGAGCGGATCCTGGTCCTCGCAGAACACGGCTATGTCAATTCTGACTCGTGGGAAGCATCCAGAGTAAAGCCTGGTCCTCTCAGAACACGGCTATATCGACCCGACCCCGTGGAAAGCATCCGGAGCAACTTCTGACTCCGTGAAATGCGGATAATGTCAACCTCATCTATCACTTACGGGTCCTCTCGACTCGTAAGGGAGAAAACTCTTTTGGGAGATCTTTACGACTCTCAGAAGAAAACGCACTTAGGAATCCTCACGATTCCTAAGGAGAAATTACACCTACGAGATTCTCTCGACCTGTAGGGAGAAAATTCTTTATGAGACCCTCACGGCTCATAAAGTTGAAAAGCCTTAGGAGGCAGATCTTAACCTGGCTCCTAAGCCATCGCTGTCCTACAAGGAAATCAAAATAGATTATCCACAAGATGCACTTACTAAAAGGGACACATCATCATAAAGCAAATTATGTCTTTTATTCATGCATCAAAATGAATACAAAGTACAATTTATGAAAGAATCAAAATATACTCTTATTCAGGAGTATGTACAAAAGAAGAATAAAAAAATATATAATTCTTCAAGCTGGCGGATGATTCAAAAGGCTCATCAGTTCATCCTTCCTTTCTTGGGTCTCTGCTTCAAAGTTGACTATGGCTGCGAGACGGGCCTCCGCTTCCGACTGTTGGGCCTGATGCGAGGCAAGTCGGCCTTCAAGCTCCTGCTCAATAGCTTTATGAGCATCGACCATCGTGCGGGTAAAATTAACAGCTTTATCAACAGCCACCACGTTCTTGATTGCGGCTTGAAGCTCCTGCCAAAGTTCATATGCGTGGGTGGTCTTAGCTGTAAGTTCGGCTTGAAGCTTCCCGAGCGCGGTTGAAGCCAGCTTCCTCTCTGAGAACTTTCGGCGGAGTCTCTTTTCACAGGAAATCCTGTTAGCGGCGTACCGCTTAATCAGCCCCTGCAAGCTCGTCTTCGCAGCCACCACCTCCGAAGGAAGGCGCGCACATTCAAGACTATACAAGCAAGCCTCCACTCGACGACAGAATTCGACCCAGACTTGCACCAATGCTTCACTGTGATAAGTGGCAAGAAAGGGAAGAGAACCGTTGGCTTCAGCAGCAAATTCTTCGGCCGTAAGCGAGCTACCAACACGAAGGTCTTCGATCAATACTAACAAAGAGTGAAGGCTTGACTTGGCCATATGTTCGGATGCACGCAATGCATAGGGCTAGACAGCATGAGAATGCGAGTCTCCAACGGGGTAAAAGTAGGCAGAGCTGTTAAAGATTAATAAATGATCAGCGAAGGTTGCAAACAGAGGACAGATGCCAAGGCGTCGAAACTTTACTTACCCACGTTTATACAAGAAGAGTCTGGAAGATCCCCAGGCCCATCGAGGACCTCAACCTCATCATCAGCTTCCAGAACTACAGAAGACATGAACATTGTTATATGAAGAAGTAACAATACCGAGAGAGGAGCGAACAATGCTAACCTTGTCCGGAAGATAGAATGATATGCTGAGGGGATATCGCCTGTGGAGCAGCCAGTTCCAACAGACGCTGGAAAGAATTCCTGGGAGACAGGCCAGCGATGGACGCCGCCAAACCTCGTAGCTCTGAAAAAGACAAGGAAGGTTCAGATAATCGAAATATCGTTTAAAACAAAGTATGGGATAATACCTTCGATACTTCTCCCGCTTTGAATAGGAGGGATAGCATCCCCAGTACCCTCCTCCGTACCATCGGGCACATCACCGGAAACGTTTGCTGGTTGAGGAACAGCAGCCACTTCGGGAACGATAATCTTAGCCATTTGTTCCACCGCCTCTAGGCCGTCACTGGAAGGGTCCATTAAATCTATGACGGGTAAAGGCACCTCTTCAGGGCCAACGAGCGCGGAAGGAATGGAGGCTGTCTGTGGAAGCTCTATAGCAGGAATGGCAACCGTGGCAATCCCCTCCACACCTACGAGTGTCTCATCGGGGATATTTGCAGAATCCATAGTCAGGGCGCGACTTGGACTCAGATCCTCTGCCATCAGCGAAGTCCCTGCAAAGTTTGCACGAGGATAAGGATATATATATATATATATATATATATATATATATATATATATATATATAAGCAGTGCAAGACACTACAAAAGGATATATAAGTGTACCAATGCGCAAAGGAGCTTCTAGTATGGCTTGTTCAAGCCGATGCTCCTTCCTCAGAAGGTATGCTCGCCGAGGTTCGAGGGTAGACTCGTGACCACCGGTCCACAACGAAAGTGCATCTTCAGCATCGGCTGAAACAGCCTGCTTAAGGGCTCTCTCGCTCCCTTCTTCCAAAGGACCTATGAATATCCGCCGTATCGATGAAGGATCTTCGTAAAAGATGACGGCAGGATAAGGCCTCTTTGGGATTTTTACATTCTCGGATTCATCCTGTGAGCGTCTTATAGCCTCAGCCAATTGTGCGGCTTCCTCGGCAGATGAACCAGGAAAAAGAAGACTGTCTTCCGGCGGATTAGTAATGGTCTTCTTCCCCCGCTTTGGCCCAGAGCTAGTGACTGTAGAAGTTCGATTCCTTCTCCTTGCCGCCCGCTTTCTGAGCTGCTTCTCGATTTTGACAGAGAGAGAAGACTTCTTCAGGACCTCCGCCAAGGGGATATTATCATCAGAGCTAGGTTTTACCTCCGGAACCATTACGGTATCCATCATCGGTCGTTCAAGTGAAGCCTCTGTTGGCAATGAGGCGCGAAGCCTTTCATCCTCTCCGAAGGTTTTAAGCGAAGCAGCAATGGCTTCTTCTATAGAGGCACCTGTTGAAACAGCGGGCGTCGGTCAAAGCATGATAAAAAGAAGAGTGAAATAAACAGCGTAGAGATAAGGGAGAAGTATACCTAACTGCGCAAGGGCGGCCAGTTCTTTTTCAAGGATGGCTGACTATTTGGAAGTTTCGATGGCAGCCTCCAAATTGGTATCATCGAGCGTCCCGAATAAACCCTCATTGGTCCCATATTCGCTAAAGCCTTCACTAGACGGAGCAAGGGGCGTCGAGCCTAATATAGTGTCCAAAGAAAGTACTTATTTCTTTTTCTTCTGAGGACGAGTGCCGGTGGCCGATAACACGAGTTTGCGTTTAGTAGGCACCTTTGGACGACGAGTCCCAATTTCTTTTCCTACATCCGATTCGGGGGACGCGGCAGCCACTCTTTTTCAGGCACGCTGGATAGGGACAAACCGTGCGTAGGGCTTAGCACGTGTGGGGGCTCAACTGCAGTGACCTCTCTCAAGGGAGGATGAACAATGTTCCGTCGCTTCAGAGGAATATTTCGATCACCAGCCGGCACTGTGCCCTTGCGATCAAGTAGCAATCGCTTTCCTCCCTAATGACGGCATCCATCGAATGTTGATACCACGCCACATACACATTCAGGGCTTGCGGAACACAACTCGGTTCGCTGATGAAGAAGTTAGACCTTGTGTTCAGGCGCATAAAATGATGTAGTGCGCTCCGAGTACCCTCTTCAGTGGCAGTCGGTTCTGCCAAGAAAGCCTCGAGTGGGACGCCCTGGTTGTAGCCTAACTGTTGGGCGAAGCGATGCGGATTATATCTCATAAATAAAGCCGAGTCATTCATCTTAAATATGAGAAAGCCCGGCCGGATAGTGTACAGATGAAGAATCTCCTGAGCTTTCAAGACGTAGGCCCCATCTTTAAATATATCTTGCAGTGGCAGCACCGTCTTCCCCGACTCCTGGCCGACAGTCAAAACTTTATCAGTAAAGGATATGCCAGCTCCAACCGTGCGCGGGCGAAGAAGCAAGACTCTAGCTTCCCGTTGCGTCGGAGTCATGATAGAAGCACCGACCAATTGCATGATCCGAGGGAACCTGCACCTGTCATAAAAACCTGGCCTCTTGTGGATGCCAAAGACGCCTAGCACGTGCAACTCGAGCCATGACGTGAAATAATGCATCAGGAAATTTACCGACTGCACCCCTGGCTCAGTGGTATCAGCTGCCAAGCTGAGGCCGTGATACACATGGGCTAACCTAGCGATCCCCACAGCCACTTGTATCCCAGCAACCATCCGATGCGCAGGATAAAAGACGGACGGCCTCATACGGTGAGGGTGCATGGGTAGCGCAAACCAACTCAGCCATAACCCAAGGAACCCTAAAAAGAACGTTTCTTCGTCAATCCCAAGAGCCACCAGCTCTGCAATAGGGATGACCGGGGTATCGGGTAGAAAGAAGCTCTTCTGATCCGCCTCCGCCACCGGCAGGTTGCCCAATAAACCAAAGGGGTCATGGCGAATTTCTTGACTTCTTCCTTCAATACTTCTGGACGAAGAAAATCGGCGATAAAAGCCGTAAAATTAACTCCACGACCTTCGGATGCAAGAGAGAGGTTCTCATACATATTCAACACCTTTATCAAGCTCGGAAATTGGTGTTGAATAGCGTTCTCGGAAGTAAGACCCATTACCACTGATTTGGTGGCGAAAATATACTCATCCGGGGGAAGCAATTCCTCATAATGTTCCCCCCTAACGGGTAAACCCGAGACCTCTGCAAACTCCTCCAAAGAAATGGAGACTTCTCGATCCGATAGGAGGAAGGTGTGGGTCGGAATGTTCCACTGTTCCAGAAATGCCCTGACCCACCATGTAGGAGGTGTGGAATATTGAAACAAAGAAGCGTAAACGGCGGGATATAATCCGAGCTTCAGCATCTGTGATTTCTTCGCTGATAAAATATACCGAGCCCATTGCAAATACCCGGCTCGGTGACGAGGAGTTAGTCCTACATTGTATGGCTGTCCCCAAGGACATGACTCGCCCTGACATATGCGTTGCCCTAGGATGTCTAAAACCGCCAGCGGCTACACGGGTACTGCGGCAATAGAAGGCCGAAGGAGACCTTCTGAAGTCCAGTTGACCTCCTCCACAGTGTAATTTATCGGAGGTGCATCTACATAAGCGATCGCTGAAATAGGCTCCGAGGGTGTCGCACAGGAAAATCTCCGTCGGCCCATGATAATTTGGTCGTACCATTTACCCCATAGATGAAGACTCTTGTGCTCCGGGTCATGGTCTTTTATCAACGCAAAAACCTCGCGGTCTACGGGTGCTTCAGGGAACCCGCCTTTTGAGCGAATGAACGGGAAGGAGGTGTCGAAAGACATAATACCTGCGCGGAAAAGAATAAATTTTCAGCCGCCAATGCTATAAATTAAATTCTATTACAAAGTACTAAATCCGTACCGCACCGCAATGCAGTTAAAAAGAACCAAAGGGGACCCACAAAATTTAGATGACAGTTCATCTTTAACAAAACAGCCTCATCATTGGATGAGGCTGTCATTAAATGAGGAAATCCTCAAGAGATTCTCATTAAATGAGAAATCCCTCGGGCAGAGGAGTAAAACTCCCATTGAGAGCAGCGCTCTTCACTAGACAGACATCTGTCAAAGTCTAATGATGAAGGAATAAAATTCCTCAAGAAGAGCCTTGCTCTGAGAAGATGATGGAATAATCCATCAAAAATAAAATGTCGTTTTTGATCTTCAAGAGCCATGAAAAAACTCTTAAGAGTTCTTCTATATGATCTGAAAGGAGCAAAGCTCCATTAATGGATTAAGAAATCATAAGCAAGATCCTTTTAGAGAGCAAAGCTCTGTTAATAAAACCTTAAAAAGGATTTTCTTTAGATCAAAGATCTATGAAGAGCAAAGCTCTGTTAATGGGTGAAACCCTAAAAGATGTTTCAAAAAGATTTAATCTTTTACCTAATCTGACAGAGTTCTGTCCTTAAAAATTCTTAAGAAGAAGAGCTGCGCTCTGAAGAAGAAAATAATTTCTCAAGAAGGATTGAAGATGAACAGGAGTCATCTCAAGAGCCAAAGGTCTTATTTATAGGCACTAAGCGCCGTTTCAATTCCTCGGTTGATCCAAGAGTCGAGGTGTTGCCACCGCTGCACCCATGTGTGGACCCCGTGAGCGCAACGGTGGGGGGGGCATTTGTTTATCTAATTAGAGCAAAGCTCTGTTCAGAATTCAAACCTTGAATTAAAGCTGCGATTTTATAAAAGCGCTGCGCTATAACTAGCGCATCCCGTGCAAGGTGCATAGGCGCTAGCGCTAGATGCGCTGCGCTCCAAGTAGCGCACCACGTGCAAAGCACGTGTGCGCTAGCGCTAAGAGCGCTGCGCTACAACTAGCGCACCATAAGCAGAGCGCATAAGCGCTAGCGCTGAAACTAAATGTTCCTCACCGTTGGATCAAATATCCAACGGATATGATTAAATCATCAATTAACAAGAATGAGATTCTGTTGAATCCTTCCAAACAAAAAAGATTGTGCCCTGAATTTAGAACACCGTTGGATCAATGATCCAATGGTGATTGAAAATCACTAAAATACAGAACAAATTCTGTAAAGGGGAAAGATTTCTTAATCTTATTAAAACAAGAAGATTATCTTCTGCAAACCAGAAGCCCTTGGATCAAAGATCCGACGGTGGGGAAATTCCCAAATTAATTAGAGAATAAATCTCTTTAACCGATTCAACAAATCGGCCTGTCCTATATAAAGGCCCCCAGACTTCAAATCAAAAAGAGAGGAACCCCCCTCCCCCATAAACTTTGAGAAAATCTCGAGAAGAAGAAGAAGCTCTCGGCAAAAAGAAGACAATTCTTTTTCAAGGTAAAAAAGAATATATAGACGAAATCGTCTCAATATAAACAGAAATACTTACTTATTTCACATATCATAGATCTATAAGACAAAGTTGTCTTTCACAAAAGAGATTATGAACATCTCATTATAAAGGGGGGAGAATTATTCAATTCTCTTAGGATCACAGATCCATAAAGACAAAGCCTTTCATCAAAAAGAGATTGAAACATCTCCTATGAACTAAGAACTTTGTTCTTAGAATTTTGAGACAAACCCTCCTATCAAAGAACAGATAATCTGCAGAGCGCAAAGTTAACCTAAGAAGAGCCTTAGCGCTCCTAATCTAATAAAAGCCTTAGCGCTCCTAATTCAAAAGTGCCTTAGTGCTCTTCCTCTAGCGCTCAGCGCTAAGCGCGCCACGTGCTCCTCACATGTGCGCTGCATTACTAAAAGCACTTTGCAGTTAATTATATAGCACCAACGCCAAATGCCTCAAGGCTTCAACTATAACGCATCTGCGCTCTTCATTTAGCGCAAAGCGCTAAGCGCATTAGCGCTTCACATCTGGCGCAAAGCGCCAAGCGCACTAGCGCTTTAACCATAGCGCCCTGTGCTCATTGAATGGCGCTAGTGCCGAGCGCACTACATGCTTTTATGCGCGCTTGGGTAGAACTTAAATTGTTCTTTGAATAAACCCCAGAGCTATGATGAATGCTCAGCATTCAGTAAAAGACAAACATTGTCAGAAGCTAAATCAATGCTCAGCATTGTTAAAAGGGCCGAGCTCAAACAAATGCTTAACATCCCAAAATAAAATGTTAAACATTTTAACTTGATTGGACTTTGCCCAAGATTGGCCATAAGTCCTCAACTCATATTAATTGAGCTCATCTGCTCATAAATATGTTAACAGATCTTAGCACCAAATTGGACTACAGATTTTTCAACCAACTCACGTCGGTTCGAGAGTACATCTCTTTACTCCTCTGATATTTGTCGTTGTAATCCTTCAACGTCTTCAGAGAGGTGACGGGTCCCGACAACCAAACATTCTATGGACTATGAGGTCTTCAAACTCACGGACTATGATGTCCTTAATCTTGACTGTGATGTCTTTAAACTCACGGACCATGATGTCCTTAACCTGGACCGAGATGTCCTTAAACTAACGCTGGACTGTGATGTCCTTAAACCAACGCTGGACTGTGATGTCCTTAAACCAACGCTGGACCGTGATGTCCTTAAACTAATCGACCACAATATCCCTAAACTAAATAATAGAGCCCAATGACTCTCTTGTCGGATCTAAACGGTCCTGTTAAGTTGATCTTAGTCTAAAAATTGGACTAACGTATCCTTAACAAACGTTTAAGTTGATTTTAGTCTCAAGTGCGACTAACGTATCCTTAAACCCAACCCCCAAATCCAAATCTAAGAAGATACGAATTTGGACTAATCCACGCCCTACGGGCGACAACATAAATTAGTCTCTGTATACAATCCACGGGCAACCAAAAAACAAAATAAACACCCACGACACGAAGTGACCATCTGGAGAAGGAGAAAGTTGTTATCGCGATGCGGTAGCGTAATTAACTGCAGGGGCTTGCGCCTGCAGGGAAGAGCGTCCCCACAATCAAAAACTCCTCAAATGAGGGGGAATCTGACGAAGTCTGCTACATCGGCCGCATCCGTTTAAACCTTTGATATACGGTGTCATAAATCAACTTGGCATCTTCGGAGAGGTGGACGATAGCACCAATTAGCATCTGCCCCAAAATTCAGGCAAGACGGATCCACACGGTCACGTCTCCGTGTTTTCGGAGGGGAACGGCCCATCGACAACAATTTAAACAAATGAAGCGCAAAGCCCGTCACGAACAGAGAAGCGCAACAGACGAGCGTGAAAGAACAGCCGGTAACTGTCATATGGTTGATGCCATCCCGACAGGAGCAAAACCTCAAGTTCTTTCCTTCGGGAGCGATTCTGACGAATAAATAGCCCTATGCCCTCTCTTCAAGGAATCCACCTCCGAAAAAGAAGAGGAGATGAAGAACTGTGAGAACATTCAGCTGCGTAACCGTACGTTGCCTGAAAAGAATCTCGTGTAGGGTTCCTAGGCATCCTAAGGAAGTCTCACAAGGCATCGAACATGCCAATTTCAAAAATTATTGGTGCCGAGAAACCCTAACACGGATCGTTTACTAGATGTTTAGGCGAAACGGAAAACTAGTTAACAATTTAACTAAAGTTAAGATGCTACAACCTTTGTAGATCCGGATACCCACTTCCTTAGCTCCACGAGGGCGTCCTCTCGCTGTCCATCTTGAACCTTGGACTCTCGTGATGGCTTCATCGGAGAAACATGCGGAATAGGTCGTCGGCTTCGTGTCCAAGACGATCTACGTCGAGGTTGCACAAGCTCAAGCTCCGACTTCACAAAGTTGTGAAACTTGTGAAGAAAACACCCAAAACAACTTGGCAAGAGGTAGAGGGTGAAGAAATAGGAGGTGGGTTCACTTTAGAATTGGATTTATCTCACTAGATCTCAAGTTGCCATTAAAGTAGCAAGCTTGAAGAAGAAGAAGAAGATGAAGATGAAGCAAGAATGATAAGTCTTCTATTTTTAAAAATAAAACTAATATGAATACTTATCATATCTTGACCATGGTCAAGTGTAGAGATTAAACCAAGGTTAGTAAGAGTGGTTAGGGTTAAGGATGAGATAAGGATGGTGGACTTTGTCAAAGCTTCAAGAAGCTTCAACATAGCTCCAAAATAAGCCACCATTCTCAACTTAATCTTTTCCAAATAAATAAACAAATAAATAAATGAAAAACCCAAACCCTAATCATCACTTAACCATGGTTTAACCCTTTACACTTAACCACATTATCAAGTATCATCAAACATGATACAAAGTAGTGCACTAAAGCATATCACATATACAATGTGCATCAAGTGAGAAAAATCCGTTTAAAGTGAACCAATACTAGTTAATGCAATGCAATATATCAAATATATAATTATGCATTAAATCATTAAATCAACATTTGATTCAATGATCCGGTCATGTCGCACATAACCGACTAGAATCCAATGTATCGATTTATCGAATCAATGATTCGATAACTAGGTCATATCGAATATAACCAATCGAAACATATATCGCGAGAATGAAATGCGGTATCACATACATGCATTATTCTCGGTCCTGCACATATCTCATATGCGCTCCTATTTCGTTTCGCTTGAACCAGGAAACCTCTGTGTAGGACTCTAAAGACTCGTCAATACGCCGGTAGCAGATGATGATCATATCAAGCACCCACAAGCCGCAAGCGGTCTGCTAAACGTAACGGCCACCTGGGTATTGAGCGATCAGAAGATCGACGAGCTAGCCCGCTCACACTCCTGCGAATCCGACCAGTAACACTTACCGTACAGTCCGGTCTGTTCGTCTGATACGTCGCATATCAAGTCTAGGGGTGGTATACGTCAGACCCCAATAACCCGATAAGTCGTGCCGATGTGAGGCTCATAACGGGTCGAGAAACTACTGGTAACACTTACCAGCAAATCTCTGATCAGCCCTGGCCAGGGACTTCCCTGTTACGGCCAATCGAGCACAGCACAACATCAACCCCCAATACCGGGATAGACGAAACCCCTCCTATCGCTCATTACCTCCATGTGACTCGGGACTGTGCCCAAAGACCACCGTTTTGCACGCCCTCATGGACGTGGTAAGGTGGAGATCAAAGCACAGTGGGAATCACACAAGACTCTATGACGATCTCGGGTCTACAGACTAACCTGTACAAGTGTCACCTGAGAACTGCCATCTGACGTGAGGTATAATACCATCTGGGAGTTCTCGGCGAGTCCGTCCAGTGTACCCAGTCTCCACTGAGCACCCGTATACCATCTCTGATGTCAAACACCAATGGATATGGGATCATCCATCGCCCATCACATGGGTCGAGAAGCGTATACGCTAGTCTACTCTGGTATATCGATGCCCCGTCTCGATACATCCACGACTAGGGACCTTGAAGGACGTACTTATGGACTACCATGTCCCCACTAGTATGATCTGCATCATAGTCCAGGTAGTCAAGTACAAATCCTAAGGGCTTTACCAACATGTAACTATAAGACAGTATAAAGAGACTAGTGTACATGTTAAGATAAAGAGCAACCAGATAGCATACTATCGTGTCGAGCAAGAAAGTCATCTCTATATATGTCCAAGCATCCAATATAATATACATAATCTGTACAATACTGGCCTCTAGGGCATACATACAACTAACAATCTCCCACTTGCACTAGGGCCAGCTGCTGTAGTATCTCATACCGAGCATCCCGAAGAGTCTCTCAAACTGTATCTGGGGAATGGCCTTCGTGAGTGGATCCGCCGTGTTGTTCTTCGTGTCAACTCTCCTGACCTCGATCTCCCGGCGATCAACTATCTCCCGGATCAGGTGATACCGCCTCAGAATATGCCTGGATCGCTGATGGGACCTGGGTTCCTTGGCCAAAGCCACCGCTCCATTGTTATCGCAATACAAAGGTATTGGACGCTCAATGGATGGAACCACTCCAAGTTCAGTAATGAACTTCTTGATCCAGACAGCCTCTTTGGCAGCATCGTTGGCAGCGATGTATTCAGCCTCCATCGTCGAGTCTGCCACGGTTTCCTGCTTGGAACTCTTCCAGCTAACCGTCCCTCCGTAAAGGGTAAAGACAAAGCCCGACTGCGACTTAGAGTCGTCCTTATCACTCTGGAAGCTCGAATCGGTAAAGGACTCCACTTGGAGTTCTCCGTTCCATACACCAAGAACATATCTCTAGTCCTTCGCAAGTACTTGAGAATGCTCTTCACAGCTGTCCAGTGACTCTCTCCAGGATCAGCTTGATACCTACTCACTATACTTAGTGAGTATGCAACATCGGGTCTAGTACATAGCATCGCATACATGATAGAGCCTACTGCCGAAGCATAGGGTATCCCTTGCATGCGAGCTCTCTCCAAATCAGTCTTGGGAGACATCTCTTTGGAGAGAGTGACTCCAGAGATCGTGGGCAAGTTCCCACGCTTGGACTCTTCCATACTAAACCTCTTTAGTATGGTGTCTATGTACCTGGATTGGGACAATCCCAAAATCCGTTTGGATCTATCTCTATAGATCCTAATTCCCAATATGCAGGAGGCATCACCAAGATCTTTCATTGAGAATCTTTGTGATAAGAAGAGCTTGACCGCTTGCAGCATAGGAATATCATTTCCTATCAAGAGTATGTCGTCCACGTACAATACGAGGAAGACAACCTTACTCTCTGCCACCTTCTTGTAGATACAAGGTTCATCTGGATTTTTGACGAAATCAAACTCTTTGATAACGACGTCAAAGCAGATGTTCCAACTCCGCGATGCTTGCTTTAATCCATAAATGGATTTAAGCAGCTTGCACACCTTTCCGCTGCTCCCACTGTCTACGAAGCCCTCTGGCTGAGTCATGTACACGCACTCTTCTAAATCACCATTTAGAAAGGCGGTCTTAACATCCATTTGCCAGATTTCGTAGTCATGAAAGGCAGCAATGGCAAGCATGATTCGGATGGATTTAAGCATAGCCACTGGAGAAAAGGTTTCGTCATAGTCCACACCTGGTCTTTGACGAAAACCCTTTGCTACAAGTCTAGCTTTGAAAGTCTCCACTTTCCCATCTACACCAAGTTTCTTTTTGAAGATCCACTTGCTCCCAATGGGTTTTACCCCTTCAGGAGCAACTTCCAAAGTCCATACTTTGTTGGTGTACATGGATTCCATCTCAGACCGCATAGCATCCAGCCATTTCACCGAGTCCCTACTCATGATGGCCTGCTCGAAGCTAGTTAGGTCATCATCCTCCATGATGCAATCCTCGCTCCCACCGTCCATGAGAAAACCATAGTATCTCTCAGGTTGGCGAGGAACCCTACTAGATCGGCGGAGTGGCTGGGGTTCATCGGGAACTACGGAATCCTCTGGTTCCACCAGATCTTCTGTTGTAGCTTCTGCAGCTGGAACCTCTTCCAGTTCTACCTCATGACCACTAATCTCTTTTTCAAGAAATTCCTTTTCTAAAAAGGTGGCATGCCGAGAAACAAACACTTTTTGTTCCTCAGGATGGTAGAAGATATACCCTCGCGAATGTTTGGGATATCCAATAAACTTACACAGAATAGACCTTGCCGCGAGTTTGTCCGGATTTTGCGTTTTTACATAGGCCGGACAACCCCATATCTTAACATAATTAAGACATGGTCTCTTTCCTTTCCATATCTCATATGGAGTGGTCGGCACGGTTTTGGTGGGAACCATATTCAATAGGTCTGCAGCTGTTTCCAGTGCATATCCCCAGAAGGAAATAGGTAACTCAGCTGTGCTCATCATAGAGCGCACCATATCTAATAGGGTGCGGTTCCTCCGTTCTGATACACCATTGTGCTGTGGTGTATATGGAGGAGTCAGCTGAGAGAGAATCCCATTCTCTTTTAGGAAGTCCAGGAATTCATTGCTCAAGTATTCACCTCCTCGATCAGATCGAAGGATTTTAATACTTTTTCCGGTTTGGTTCTCGACTTCTTGTTTATATTCTCTAAATTTCTCAAAAGCTTCTGATTTGTGTTTCATCAGGAACACATATCCGAATCTAGAGAGATCGTCAGTGAATGTAATGAAGTACGAAGAACCATCCCTGGCATGTGTAGACATGGGACCGCATACATCACTATGTATCAGTCCCAAGAGTTCGGTAACTCTTTCTCCGTGTCCCGTAAACGGAGTTTTGGTCATCTTGCCTTTGAGACATGACTGGCAAGTGTCATAAGATGAAAATTCAAACGGATTTAAATATCCATCTTTATGAAACTTAGCTAGTCGTGTCGCATTGATGTGGCCCAGTCTACAATGCCACAAGAAGGATTCGTTGAGTTCAGAACTCTTCCTCTTGTGTGCGTTTGTTATGCTCAGAACTGTTGATTGGTTTAGAACATAAATGCCATTGCACAACGTGCCTGATCCAACCAACTTTTGGTTACGGAAAATGTTCATAACATTGTCCTGTAATACAAAATTATATCCCTCTTTACTTAATAAAGAAACCGATATAATGTTGCATATCAGGTTCGGCATGTAATAGCATTCGTTCAGAACCAATGTATTACCAGTTGGTAATACAAGGTGATATTCCCCGACAGTCTTAGCTGCAACAATTGCATCATTTCCAACTCTAATGTCTTTATCACCTTCTCCAAGTTCTCTACCTTTCCTGAGCCCATGTAACTGATTGCATATATGGGATCCTGACCCGGTATCCAATACCCAGGACGTAGAGCAAATAGAGAAACAGTTCTCAGTAACGAACACACCTGAAGAAAATGCATCAACATGTACTTTCTTCATTCGGGTGGCATGGGAATCCTGGTATTCCCCTATATCCTGTTCATTCCTATAACTCTTATAGGAAAGAACGGAACCAACGTTCCCCAGCACAGTATAACATGCGGGTTCGGTCAATACATCCATATTATTATCTTCATTAGGGCATGAAATGGTCGCTACCTGGAGAGAGAGAGAAGAAAATACTTTAGCGTATGCTCGTGCAAGATCAGATTGGTTATTATCTTATCTAATCAGGATGGCTCCCACTGCTTTTTATCAAATCTTCCTTCAAACCCTAAAAGGAAAGACTAGCCGGGATTAATTACACACTACAAGTTCGCCAATCTTTCAGCCAGGCCAGTGTCGGTACTTTGAGGGAGGTCCCCCGTGCTTTCGCACGAACCTAATTAATGTAAACCTCGTTTTCCCAGAGGCGTAACCTCGTTAACACCTTTCTAGACAACTACTTGATCGGCTAATTGTAATGTGTAAAACTCTCCCAGGAGTAACTCTTACTCGCAGTGGGTATCGGGATCCAACTATCTCATAGAAGGTATGCAATCTTATTGCAAATTTCAACACTTGAAATTCCCGATAATCTTTTGCCCCTAGCGTCCTATGACCTTGACGCAGACCAACAAACCATAGTGCGCTAGTCAAGTTCAACCCGTCATTTCCTGATTGAATTAAACCCACCCGTACGACCCTTGACGCAGGCCAACAAAGTCGCACGACTACCCTAATCCAATCTGCATCATATGCATAAGCAGATAAATACTAGTTAGCTACCGCACACTACGCCTTGACGCAGGCCAACAAACGTAGCACGAATACTAACTACTACTCATCTGAAATGACGGAGGGCTACACCAGGTTTTTCTGAAAACCTATTGCGTAATGAACTTGATATCGTTGTAGAATCAAATGAAGTTTTGAAATGGAGTGATTTTGAGGCTTTTCTAGTTTTGCTAAAGGGGTCACTCCCGGTGAAGGGATCGTCGGCCCTTTCCTCGTCGAATGAGGTGCGGGATATATCATATATATCACTGTGCAAAGCAGAAACTATAGAAGCAATCAAAACAAACCGAGTGTGTAGCATCTGCCAGTTATTGCTAAAGGAGTCACTCCCGGTGAAGGGATCTCGGTCCTTTCCTCATCGAATAAGGTGCAGGGCATATCACATATACCGCTATGCAAAGCAAGAACTGTAGCTACCTATTTTATTTTAAAATTCGATTCCACAACATCTTAGGTTTCTTATCTTTCATTAATCACATTAATGAAATCCCATCATTTAAATACCTAAACATCACAGATAGATATAACGTACACTTATGCCATCCGCATTCGCCTCGAAGTCCCCTCGTGCACCGTTAGGTTAGGTAACTAACGACAGAGCAGGGCAGGGCTAGCGCGGGTGTAAAACATAAGTAACGTCTATATAATATATCATATATACTATATACTATATCCATCACAGAATCACATCACAGATATCGCAGCAGAATAAACATATGAAATATTGGATATACTAGGACGTCCGTGTTTTCAATACGAGCCAGTATAAAACACGGATTCCACGGTCGTGATGAATAGCCAATCCCACACCCCTAGACCCCTACGAGAGCGGCAAGCAACCCTGCCAATTCTAGGGTTAGGAGACCCGGACTCGACTCCTCGAGTTGGTCTCCCACTGTACCCCAGAACCCGGTTACTTGTGCTCCCCTCCTTGGGTCTATCCTAATGCGGAAAGGTAAATAATATACAAAGGGTGACAGCTTCCGCTACCTGGAAGTGCCCCAAATAAAAGAATATTACATACAAGTTTTTACATGAATGAAAATGTAAAACACTCATCTCACATAAAAACCCCCGGCTATTCGAACACGACGATCCAATATAACATATCCAGCAACACATAACATCACATGTCATCAACGTAAGTAAGTATGCATACCCCAATTGTCGTTGATGTATAGCAACGAAACCGGCGATATGAACATACTACACTTACGGTCACAGAAAAGAAAGTGTAAAACTACAACAGTTGGAATCCGCAACTACTTTAGACATCACATGCCTAACAGTTACAAACCCCGCATTTTAGTCTCATTATCGAAAACTCTTTTCAATATCGTATGGGACTAAACTGCTAGATTTATAACATTCATCCAGTTATCTCATAACTGTTTGTGAATTCCAATTATTGTATCCAATTCCGGATAAATAGAATATATTAAACTTTCCGATCGAACATTCGAACACCCAAGTTTTCCCGACACCGATCAACACATGAAATAGGTTCAAAAACATTCACTTCATGCCTCAGTACCAACGGTCCAGCCGTAGAAGGGTCAAGCCAACGCCTCACATATGGCACGCCGTACTCCCCCAAACCCGAAGGTTCAAAGGGCAGTTCAAGACGGTCACATAATCGAGTTAAGGTTTGTTGTCTTCTAGAGGGACCATCGCGTTACTTGCACTACTCAGAACGTCTTTTAACCACAGAAAAATCCAACACTTGGAATTATTCTGGCAGGGGAAAACTTGGGTATTTATATCCGGTCGAACTCTTTAACATATTCTACAGTTATCTGGAAAAACACTTAGACAAAGTTTGATATTCCGATCGAATCGTCGATTCCCAATTTAACCCCAGAGCACTCAATCTTAGAGTCAATTTAAAAATACCCAGAAAACTCAGTAGAATTTATCAGGAATTACTGTGCAATTAAGTATGGCTGACGTCACCTTTTGAGCGCGGAACCGCGGCAGAAGCCATGCTTCTGCCGCGGTTTCGCGGCTTAAGGAACTGTTCATGTGAAATATTTTGCATCGTAATTCTTATAATTCTTTACCGAATTTTTTAGACATTTTTAATATTAAAAAATCCCAGATTTTAGAAAATTTCTAGAGAGCTCATGGGTATATGGGTTTCGGGTTCGTCCGGACTTCAAACTCCGTCTAGACTTCGCCTAAGGCTCTAGCTAGGCTCTGATACCACTGTAGGGTTCCTAGGCATCCTAAGGAAGTCTCACAAGGTATCGAACATGCCAATTTCAAAAATTATTGGTGCCGAGAAACCCTAACACGGATCGTTTACTAGATGTTTAGGCGAAACGGAAAATTAGTTAACAATTTAACTAAAGTTAAGATGCTACAACCTTTGTAGATCCGGATACCCACTTCCTTAGCTCCACGAGGGCGTCCTCTTGCTGTCCATCTTGAACCTTGGACTCTCGTGACGGCTTCATCGGAGAAACGTGCGGAATAGGTCGTCGGCTTCGTGTCAAAGACGATCTACGTCGAGGTTGCACAAGCTCAAGCTCTGACTTCACAAAGTTGTGAAACTTGTGAAGAAAACACCCAAAACAACTTGGCAAGAGGTAGAGGGTGAAGAAATAGGAGCTGGGTTCACTTTAGAATTGGATTTATCTCATTAGATCTCAAGTTGCCATTAAAGTAGCAAGCTTGAAGAAGAAGAAGATGAAGATGAAGATGAAGCAAGAATGATAAGTCTTCTATTTTTAAAAATAAAACTAATATGAATACTTATCATATCTTGACCATGGTCAAGTGTAGAGATTAAACCAAGGTTAGTAAGAGTGGTTAGGGTTAAGGATGAGATAAGGATGGTGGACTTTGTCAAAGCTTCAAGAAGCTTCAACATAGCTCCAAAATAAGCCACCATTCTCAACTTAATCTTTTCCAAATAAATAAACAAATAAATAAATGAAAAACCCAAACCCTAATCATCACTTAACCATGGTTTAACCCTTTACACTTAACCACATTATCAAGTATCATCAAACATGATACAAAGTAGTGCACTAAAGCATATCACATATACAATGTGCATCAAGTGAGAAAAATCCGTTTAAAGTGAACCAATACTAGTTAATGCAATGCAATATATCAAATATATAATTATGCATTAAATCATTAAATCAACATTTGATTCAATGATCCGGTCATGTCGCACATAACCGACTAGAATCCAATGTATCGATTTATCGAATCAATGATTCGATAACTAGGTCATATCGAATATAACCAATCGAAACATATATCGCGAGAATGAAATGCGGTATCACATACATGCATTATTCTCGGTCCTGAACATATCTCATATGCGCTCCTATTTCGTTTCGCTTGAACCAGGAAACCTCTGTGTAGGACTCTAAAGACTCGTCAATACGCCGGTAGCAGATGATGATCATATCAAGCACCCACAAGCCGCAAGCGGTCTGCTAAACGTAACGGCCACCCGGGTATTGAGCGATCAGAAGATCGACGAGCTAGCCCGCTCACACTCCTGCGAATCCGACCAGTAACACTTACCGTACAGTCCGGTCTGTTCGTCTGATACGTCGCATATCAAGTCTAGGGGTGGTATACGTCAGACCCCAATAACCCGATAAGTCGTGCCGATGTGAGGCTCATAACGGGTCGAGAAACTACTGGTAACACTTACCAGCAAATCTCTGATCAGCCCTGGCCAGGGACTTCCCTGTTACGTCCAATCGAGCACAGCACAACATCAACCCCCAATACCGGGAGAGACGAAACCCCTCTTATCGCTCATTGCCTCCATGTGACTCGGGACTGTGCCCAAAGACCACCGTTTTGCATGCCCTCATGGACGTGGTAAGGTGGAGATCAAAGCACAGTGGGAATCACACAAGACTCTATGATGATCTCGGGTCTACAGACTAACCTGTACAAGTGTCACCTGAGAACTGCCATCTGACGTGAGGTATAATACTATCTGGGAGTTCTCGGCGAGTCCGTCCAGTGTACCCAGTCTCCACTGAGCACCCGTATACCATCTCTGATGTCAAACACCAATGGATATGGGATCATCCATCGCCCATCACATGGGTCGAGAAGCGTATACGCTAGTCTACTCTGGTATATCGATGCCCCGTCTCGATACACCCACGACTAGGGACCTTGAAGGATGTACTTATGGACTACCATGTCCCCACTAGTATGATCTGCATCATAGTCCAGGTAGTCAAGTACAAATCCTAAGGGCTTTACCAACATGTAACTATAAGACAGTATAAAGAGACTAGTGTACATGTTAAGATAAAGAGCAACCAGATAGCATACTATCATGTCGAGCAAGAAAGTCATCTCTATATATGTCCAAGCATCCAATATAATATACATAATCTGTACAATACTGGCCTCTAGGGCATACATACAACTAACATCTCGGACCCTCAAACAAAGGTTCGGGCAAAAGGGTCAAAGGAAAGGAAAAAGTCCCTGAGGAGATTGCTCTCGATGATAGATTTGCCGAAGAGCTCATAGCCAAGAACCCGATCAAGAAGAACAAGGTGGATTACAATGTCCTGGCACATCTGAGAAAGATACCCTCACAATTGAGTATCTTGGATGCCCTTCTCCTGTCTAAAGAGGCACGAGATTCCCTGATCAAGACGTTACAAGAGCCCGACCAGTTTCAAGTCTTCCTGGCGGAAGAAAGATGAAGGACGAGCTGGAAGTAGTCCATACGGCTGATATCACCTTCAGCGATGAAGACCCCCTCCTCAGAACGTGTAAGCACAACCGTCCGCTGTATGTAACCGGGTATTGTCACGATATCAAGATAGGGAAGATCCTGGTCGACAACGGGTCCTCCGTCAACCTTCTTAATGTAAGAGTGTTGAAGGAGATTTGCATGAATGTTCAGCACTTGGCTCGGGATAAAATTACCATCTCCGGTTTTGACTCCCAATCATCACAAACGCTCGGGTCTGTAATACTGACATTACGCTTCGGGCTGCTTGTCACTGACATCAAGCTCCATGTTATTGATGCTAAGACTTGCTACAACGCTTTGCTCGGCAGGCTTTGGTTACATGAGTACAACACATCCGTTCTACTCAATATCAGTGTATGAAGTACTTCAAGGATAACCTCGAGTACACAGTTACAGGGGAGCTGAACCCATTCTCCGTAAATGAAGTCCGCAAATATGAAGACGCTAAGTACTTCTTACCAGACTTCGAAGATATGGAAAGATGTCGCAAACCGAAGAATAAACAAAAAGCCATCGCCACTATCCCGATATTCGGGAGCGATACCGAAGAGGATGAAGAGATGGTCTACTCGGGACAGCCTCAAGGCAATAGGCCAGGACCATTTACTCATATGCTGGTCTTTAGCAGCGACTCTGAGGATGAGGACAACACAGTGTTCTCCGTCCGCCCGCCAATGCAGACCTTTGCTGGAGCTGACCAGAGTTTTCAGATTACCCTGGTCCCACAGCGGCATTACAAAAAAATTGATGCACTTGATATGTACATAGTGCAAGAGCTGTGGACCTTCTACGTCCCTCCTAAGCAAAGAGTAGAGAAGGCGATCCTTTTCTACTAATCCACAGAGACTAAAGTAGAGAAAGAAGTATGGCACGGTACCGAACCTGCGCTCGACAGGCTTCAACCAATCCGTCTGCCCAGATACTACGCAGAGGGACTGAAAAGGCTATTGATATGCCAAGACGTACCCTTCAAATAGACTGATCGACAAGCCCAGTTCTATAACAAGATTTGGGACATTCCCGGGACTCGGCGGAAGATGCCCAACGAAAGAATGGAAACGACCGTCCTTGGACACGTTCGGTCCAAGAAATGGGAGCGATTCTATGGCTGCCATGTCATAAATAATTCCGGTGGAGAAACGAATGCGTTTTCGGATGGCGTTGATGTTGAACCAGAGCGAGATCCCGCCGTGAAGATACTAAGCCCGTCTTTCGAAGAACAGATTGACAAGCTAATAAGAGAAGCGGGTTAGAAGGTTTGGGATGACCATAGCAGCGAAATGGCCATTTACGAGAAGTCCAGGACGCAACGTATCATTCAGTAGGTTACGGAAGGAGAAGACGATGAGGCCCTTCACCCCCAGCCCGCTGTGCGCTCTCGTGGCAAGAAAAAAGCCTGACGTAGAAGTAAAAGCAAGGTGAAGAACATGGACGGTGTTCAAAAATAGCAAACCGGATCCAAGAAGCCGCGTGAGCGAGAAAAAGTCAGCTGGAACCCGTCTTTTATGAAGAAGATGGGTCGGGAGTACTCTTTCCCTCAAAACATGACAAGGAAAATATTCAACATGTCATGAAGTATCAAATGATGACGCTCCCGAAGGCTCAGTGCCCCGAACAAATAGACGAGGTCCATCACCCGGCTTATTGCTCCTATCACCGAGCAATAGGACATCCACTTGAAGACTGTTTCACCTTCAAAAACTGGGTTGAAGACCAGTATCAGCAAGGCAAGCTTGCACCATCTGACAGTTGGAGGCTAACCCCGCCACAAAAGCATGAGCCAAAAGCAATCTATAGGGCAAGAATGGAACCAGAGCAACATCGGTCTTGGAAACGGGCTCGTACCTGCCACTTGATAACGTTCTCAAAGGAAGGAGAGCATGAGAATATGGATGACCTCTCCTAATGCTTCACAAATGAAGACGAGGATGAGATGATCTCAGAATTTCCACCGGCGCCAAAAGAGCTGGAAGATGGAATACACACCACAACAGACAACCTGAGAAAAATCGACTTGGGGATGGTAAACAAGCCAAGGCCGACGTTCGTCAGTGAGCTGCTGTCTGAGAAACAGGTGGCGTTAAAGGACGTGCTTATGCAATATAAAGACTGTTTCGCATTGAACTATTCGGAGATGCCGGGATTAGATCCAGAGATAGCTATGCATAAACTGGCGATATTGTCGGACGTCAAGCCAGTCAAACAGGCGCCAAGAAGAGTGCGGCTCGAGCTGGAGATGAGTATCAATACCGAAGTCAAGAAGCTAATCGACTCCGGATTCATCCAAGAAGTTCAATACCCTGATTAGATCGCCAATATCGTTCCGATAATGAAGAAAAATGGGATAGTACGCATCTTCGTAGATTTTCGGGATCTCAACAAAGCTTGTCCGAAAAATGACTTCCCAGTGCCTGTTACCGAGCTGATGATCGATAACACATCCACCTATGAAGTCTTCTCCTTCATGGACGGATCCTCAGGATACAACCAAATCAAGATGCATCCTTAAGACCAAAAGCACACTACTTTCCGGACCCCGCTAGGCATATTCTTCTACAAAGTGATGCTCTTCGGTCTGAAGAAGCTGTAACGCCCCACGCCCCAGTATAGATGGTATTGTACGCTCTGGCCGAAACCACACGGTTTTTCCCTTTAGAGCGAACCGGACCCGACCAGGGGCCACTTCCCAGGAGGTCACCCATCCCAGAACTTCCCTGGCCCGAGCACGCTTAACTATGGAGTTCTCAAGCTCCTGTAGTTCCGGTTCACTTAAAAGGCACCTCTGTAATTGAGGGTGGTATCATTATATTTATAATGCAGTCCGGTCCTCTTTCGGAATATGTTTCGAAGATTCCCCATTGTTCTACAGTAGGTACCACGGACTCTAGAGGTGGCCCCTAGAGATTCAAGAGGTGTCCCCCGCCATCTTGGTATGACAATTGGCGCGGCACTTTGTTCTGTGTGACACTTTGCTCCGTGAACAAGAACCGGGTCCCGGCATTCTCCCCACCTTTGAACAATGGTTCGTCCTCGAACCACAGACCTACTACTGGAGGACCTGCATGGGCCACCATAAATGTAATGCCCCACGCCCCAGTATAGATGGTATTGTACATGCTGGCCGAAACCGCACGGTTTTTCCCTTTAGAACGAACCGAACCCGACCAGGGGCCACTTCCGAGTAGGTCACCCATCCCAGAACTTCCCTGGCCCGAGCACACTTAACTACGGAGTTCTCAAGCTCCTGTAGTTCCGATTCACTTAAAAGGCACCTCTGTAATTGAGGGTGATATCATTATATTTATAATGCAGTCCGGTCCTCTTTCGAAATGTGTTCCAAAGATTCCTCATTGTTCTACAGTGGGTCCCACGGACTTTAGAGGTGGCCCCCACAGATTTAAGAGGTGGCCCCCACCCTCTTGGTATGATAATTGGCGTGGCACTTTGTTCTGTGTGGCACCTTGCTCCGTGAACAAGAACCGGGTCCCGACAAAGAGCACTGGGAGCATCTGAAGATAGTGTTCCAGCGCCTTCAGAAGTACAACCTGAAGATGAACCCTCTGAAATGCGTGTTTGGAGTTTCCTCAGGCAAATTCCTAGGATTCATCGTACGACACTGGGGCATCGAAATAGACCCGTCGAAGATCAGGGCGATTATGGAAATGCCTTCGCCAAGAACTCTCAAGCAACTGCGGTCTCTCCAAGGAAAGCTCGCGTATATCCGGCGGTTCATAGCTGACCTCTCTGGCAAATGCCGCCCTTACAGTCATCTAATGAAGAAAGGAACCTCGTTCATTTGGGATCGCAAATGCCAAAGCGCACTGTACGAAATCAAGCAATATCTGCAGAACCCGCCAGTACTGACTGCTCCGGTCAAGGGAAAACCCCTCATCCTGTACACAACAGCCCTTGAAGGTTCTTTAGGCGCACTATGGGCACAGGTGAATGACCAGGGGAAGGAGAGAGCTCTCTATTATTTGAGTCGAGTTCTCCTGGGGCAGAAAACAACTACTCCCTTGTTCACCGCCAAAAACCGGAAAGACAAACGTCTTGCCTGAATTTGGGGGCAAATGCTAATTGGTGCTATCCGTCCACCTCTGCGAAGATACCAAGTTGATTTATGGCACCGTGCATCGAACGTTTAAATGGATGCGGCCGATATAGCAGACTTCATCAGATTCCCCCCTCGTTTGAGGGGTTTTTGATTGTGGGGACGCTCTTCCCTGCAGGCGCAAGCCCCTGCAGTTAATTATGCTACCGCATCGCGGTAACAACTTTCTCCTTCTCCAGATGGTCACTTCATGTCGTGGGTGTTTGTTTTGTTTTTTTGTTGCCCGTGAATTGTATACGGAGACTAATTTATGTCGTCGCCCGTAGGGCGTAGATTAATCCAAATCCGTATTTTCTTAGATTTGGGTTTGGGGGTTGGGTTTAAGGATACGTTAGTCTTATTTGAGACTAAGATCAACTTAAACGTTTGTTAAGGATACGTTAGTCTAATTTTAGACTAAGATCAACTTAACAGTTTGTTAAGGACACGTTAGTCTAATTTTAGACTAAGATCAACTTAACATGATCATTTAGATCCAACAAATGAGCATTTGGGCTCTATTGTTTTAGTTTAGGGACTTTGCGGTCAATTACCAGATTAAGGACATGGTGGTCCAATGTTAGTTTAAGGACATCTCGGTCTAAGGTTAAGGACATCATAGTCCGTGAGTTTAAAGACCTCACAGTCAAGGTTAAGGACATCATAGTCCATGGGCTTAAGGACCCCATAGTCCATAAAATGTATGGTTGTCGGGACCCGTCACCTCTCTGAAGACGTTGAAGGATTACAAAGACAAATATCAGAGGAGTTCAGAGATGTACCCTCGAACCAAAGTTGATTGGGAGATCTGTAGTCCAATTTGGAACTAAGATTAATTAATTAGATTATGGGCACATTAGCTCAGTTAAATCTGAATTGAGGACTTATGGCCAATTTGGGCTAAGTCCAATTAAATTTGAAATGTTGGCCCTTTGAGCATTTGTCTGGGTTCAGCCCCTCATTATTTAGCAATGCTAAACAAGAGTTTGAGGGCTCTGAGAACATTTTGTCTTTGGCTGAGCACTTAAACATTATAGTTCTGGATTTTAAGGCTCATTTGAAGGGGAGATTTGCCTCTGGAAAACTTAGCCAATTTGGGCTAAGCTGATATGAAAATAGTGTTAAACACTAGAGCACATCTGGCGGTCACGTGTCCTCACGTGATGTATTTAAAACAGTGTTAAACACTGGAGACAAAATGCTCAAAATAGTGTTAAACACTAGAAAGGAAGGGGTCACGTGGGGTCACGTGAGGCGCGTGAAGATGGGACCGGACCTCCTTTATTTTATTATCAGAATATTGAAATAAGTGTCAAACACTTAAGTCTTCACAGCCATCACGTGTGGGCACGTGATGGGCACCCATGCATTAATTTATTAAAGTGTTTACTAGGGGTCACGTGAAGACACGTGAGAGCGCCCAAAGCCTGTACTGCCTTTGCTATTGTTCCCTTTGTTTTGGAAGTCACGTTGGAGCACGTGAGGCATTGCCTCCAAGCTTTTTTCCTTTTCATTTTTGAGAGATCTATTTAGGGGTCACGTAGGGGCACGTGACCAAGTTCTGTTTTTTCTTTTCTGCTCATTGAGAATTGGGGTCATATGTTACCACGTGATCAAGTTCTTTATGTGCATGGAGAGCTTTCAAGTCTCTTTGTTTTAAGAATTAAATTCTCTGTAGGGTTAAACCCTAATTATGTTTTAGAGAAATTAAATTCCTATGTATGTGGAAGAATTAAATTCTTATATAGGGTTAAACCCTAGTTCTGTTTTGGAGGAATTAAATTCCTATGAATTTAGAAGAATTAAATTCTCATATAGGGTTAAACCCTAGTTCTATTTTGGAGGAATTAAATTCCTATGAATTTATGAGAATTAAATTCTCTAAACTCAATTCTCCTTCTAAGTTTTGGATCTGCATGGCAGAATCTCCTCGATGAGAATTAAATTCTCAACTTGTGGGGAGATTTGATTCTGCAGATCTTCAACCAGAAGAAGAACTAAGTTCTTTTTGCAGAAGAGTTAAACTCTGGAATTGAGAATTAAATTCTCTTTTTGTTTTATGGAGTTTAGATCTCTTTCCCCTTTCTCACCTAGGGTTTCTTTTCTTGAGAATTAAATTCTCCTCTCTTTTCTCTCTGCTGTTGTTTTTTTTCCTCCAGAAAATCAAAATTCCAAGATCCCTTCTCTTCTGCTCTTGGCTCCTATTTATAGGAGAAAGAAAAGAATCAATTTATTTAGTGAATCTTTCATTAAAAGATTTTGGTTGTTTTTATAACCAACGTGATCTTTTAGATCACTCAGTGAATTTTATTCACCATTGGATTTTTAATCCAAAAGATATTCTGTCTATTATTCTTGGCGAATTTTAGGGAAATCTTTCCTTGTATGAAATTTTTCCATAAATTGGTGATTTTTAATCACCATTGGATTTTTAATCCAACGGTGCTCTATTTCACAGAGCACCATCTTCTTGTTTGGAAAGATTTAGAGAGATCTTTTTCCAGTTAAGGTTCTGAATTCCCACTTAATTAGAATTTAATTCTATTAGTTCAGAAGGATTAAAAACCCATCACGTGTTGGCATGTGATCCCAATGTTTGATCATTGAAATAGAATTTAATTCTATCGATTAAAGAGTTTAGCAATTTGTCACGTGTTGGCACATGACCCCCTTGATTAAACATTTTATTCAGAATTTTAATTCTGCCTTTTAACAGAGCTAAGGAATCATCACGTGTCAGCACGTGACCGTTGGTCACGTATGAGCACGTGATACCCCATTGGGGTTTTTCCTTAGTGTCTTATTATATTTTTGTTTGACTAGAATTTAATTCTATAAAGCAGAGATCACAGGAACCTATCATGTGTCAACACGTGACCTTTGGTCACGTGTGAGCACGTGATACCCCGTTGGGGTATTTCCTGGCTGTTTTGTTATTTTTTTGTTTGACTAGAATTTAATTCTATAAAGCAGAGATCACAGGAACCTATTACGTGTCAACACGTGACCCTTGGTCACGTGTGAGCACGTGATACCCCATTGGGGTATTTCCTGATATTTTATCAGGGAACAAATGCCCCCACAGCGTTGTTCTCACGTGTCTGCACGTGAGTGCAACGCTGTCACCTTTGTGACCGTTGGATCTGTCTATCGAATAGGAGAGATGAACCGTTCCCCATCATATCCTATAAATGCAAGAGTCCCTTCAGAAGCGCCTCCACTTTTTTCATCTTCTTCTTTGCTTATTTTTCCTTTGAGAATTTAATTCTCTTTCCCAGAACTTAGTTCTCTGATTCAAAATATTTCCAGAGTTTAACTCTGTCAACAAAGATTTCCTTTTTTTTTCAGGTGAGAATCTTGAACGTCTGAGGAACTCCTTGTAGAAATTTGGATTTTAAATTCACACCAAGGGTTTTTTCCCTTTAACAAGAACCCATTTTTCTAAGTTAAAATAATGTCCAATTCTTTAAATAATAAACCTCTTAGGGCTTCTCTGATCTTCAAGGATCGATGGTGGTGCTTGTCTTCTCTCTGGAATTTAATTCCATTCCAAAGAGTTTTGGCTCCGAAAATGTTTTTCTGGGAATTTAATTCCCCTGTTCAAAAGGAATTTAATTCCTCTAAAGAACTCAGTTCTTTAAAAGAAGATCTCTTGGGATTTTTCTTTATGAGTTGTTCTTTGCAAAAAAGAATTGCAGTAGAGTTTTCTGGGAATTTAATTCCCTTGTTCTGCTTGATTTTCGCAGAGTCCAAGATAGGTTTCTCTTTTTGGGGGGAATTTGTAGAGTCATTTGAATTCATTGAGAATCTTCCCTTTATTCTCATGATGATTGCTTGGCCTTATTATTAGTGAGCCGCCATCTTGATTTTGTGGGACCCATATGTTTTGTAACCAATGGTCCTATAAAATAAGTCCTCTGTCGCTTTCTTCCACTGTCTTTTCATATATATATATATATATACACATTTATAAACATATATACATACACGTGTTAGCTTCGCTTAACAATTTCCCCTTCTTTTATTTCAGGCACAATGACTTCTGTTCCATACTTCCCTTTCACCTGCTCGGAGGCTGCCTTTCCTCAGTCATCGTCTGACGAAGAGGTGATGTCGATGATCATGGCTCATGACCCGAATTGCACCAATCTACTTTTATGGGGGACCTGGTACGGTCACATCATCCGCGGTCGCCGCAGTTTCCTTTGCGAGATACCGACAGAGCCTACCCATCCATTCCTGCCGATGGATCATCCACGGATCGCCTTTACTGTGGAGATGTTGAATTGGACCCCTATGGGACGGCTCGAGCCATCAACAACTGGTATTCCGAACCATCCTGTGCCGGCTATAGATATTTTAGGGCGCCACATTTACCAAAGCGAAGCCCAGCCATGGGGACAGATTTACAAGATAGGGCTTACCCCTCGACATCCCACGGGCTACCTTTTCTAGGCCCGTTATATCCTGTCCGCCCATCGTGCGCGGCTGCAGAGGGTCGGACTTTATCAGGCGGTATATGCGTCTCTTTTCCACTATCAGTCTCCCCATGTCTGGTGGGTTAAGGCCTTCTTAAACCAATGGAATCTTCCCACCAACACCTTCTTTCTAGGGGACCGTGAAGTTTCAATTTCTCTGGAGGAGTTTCGCAAAATCTCAGGGCTGCCGGTTAGGGGGACACTCTATGAAAAGCTACTGCCTCCCGATGAGCATGCCTTCGAAACCGAGCCTGCCATGCTTGACGGCCTGTCGACCGAGAATGCTGTCCACCATAAGCGCTCAAGTTTGATCAAGACTCTGAGCATTTTTGAAAAGCTATTCACCGAGTCAGAGGAGCAGGGCGTTACTTTTAAAAGCCTTATGGCCTGCTTCCTTCGCGAAGATGTCCTATCAAAGACGGCTCCGAAGTTCGCGAATATCAACGATCCCTTTGGGTTCGGTTTAAATAAGCGGCCGGCTAAAGAAGAGGACTTGCCGCAGTTCTACATTCCCATCATGTCGGCGGTATCTTTCGAGTCGATCGCAGCTCCTGGTATGGACGAGGAGACTTTCTTCGTAGGCTTCATCAGTGTTTGGCTTAGTTGGTTCGCCATTCCTATGCACCGTCGTTTCATGAGAGCCTCAGTTATTTACCCCACTCATCGCATCGCCGAGTGGACGCGACTAGCTTTGGGTATTGCGGGGTTGGTGCATCTGTATCACGGGCTAAGCACTGCGGCTAATACCTCAACCCCAGGCGTAGATGTGGTAAACTTCTCTCTTCATTACTTTACGTCCTGGATTGAGATGCATGTGCTGGGGGCATTTGCTGCGCACCAAAGACCCAGTTTTTATAACGCTTACACTTTTCCGCGACTCATGCGGCTGGTGGACGCTTCTGCTCCTGACCCGACTCAGTCTGGGGCTATTCGTGTGCTAGTTAATCCCTATGCCAATACAGGCGGGATGGTATTCAACGACCGAGTCCTTTCTGTTCCCTCAGGACCGGTTCAACAGCTCTGTGACTCGTCTAAAGTGGGGGTACCTTCTGTGAACCCCAAGGAAGCCATGCATCTATATTCGATCAGACCAGGTTATCTGGTATTTCGTCAGAACGGTGCGGCCCTTTTTATGCGGTACAACCCACACCGCTTTGCTCGGCAACTCGGATATAACCAGGGCGTCCCCTTTGAGGCATTTGTAGTGGAGCCCAGCCTGTCGTCAGAAGTTGTTCGTGATGCCCTTCATCACTTCATGCGGCTGAACACTGGCTCCCGCTTCGTGATTCCTGAAGCTGATCATATTCCTCGATGTGTGGGGTCATTCACGGGCTGGTACCTCCACCGAGTCAGTCTAATTATTGCCGAGGAGAGGAGGGTGCTCCTCGGATATAGGGCTCCCACTCCGATCCAAGCCACGGGAGTTCTGCCGCAACCGCGTGCAGCGGTTCGTCCTCCCTTGAGAGATACCAGCGTCGTGCTTATTCCGGAGGCAGCGGAAGTGGATTTAACTCCCACAGCTGGTATGCCACTACATACTAGAGCTCAATCAAGGGCCAATAGGGCGCCAGTAGCAGTGTCATCAGCTGCGGCGTCAGCAATGGCCGTGTCGTCATCGGTAGCACCGCCGAGCGAGGACATTGAAGGCGAAGTGGGTCAACGCCGTACCAAAGCACCAAGGGGAAGGAAGCGATCGTCTTCGGCGGTTAGTTCTGGGTCTAAGAGGTGGAGGAAGACGGTCACCAATCCGCTCGACTCTTTAGTGGAATCCGAGCCTATCCTCCAAGACGAACCACTAGCCATGCAGGAATCAGATGGTGGTCTACTTTTCCCGGGTTCATCTGCCGAGGAAGCTGCACAATTGGCTGAGGCTATAAGACGCTCACAAGATAAATCCGAGAATGTAAGGCTCCCGAAGAGGCCTTATCTTACCGTCATTTTTTATGAAGACCCTCCATCGATACGGCGGCTATTTACAGGCCCTTTGGAAGAATGGGGGTGAGAGGGACCTTAAGCAGGCTGTTTCAGCCGACGCCGAAGATGCACTTTCATTGTGGACCGGTGGCCACGAGTCTACTCTCAAACCTCGGCGAGCATACCTCCTTAGGAAGGAGCGTCGGCTTGAACAAGCCATACTAGAGGCTCCTTTGCGCATCGGTATGTTCATGTATCTCTTTGTAATATTTTGTATTGCTCATATACATATATATATATATATATATCCTTATCCTCGTACAAACTTTGCAGGGACTTCTGCGATGGCGGAGGATCTGAGTTCGAGTCGCGCTTTGATTGTAGACTCCACCAATATCCTCAATGAAACACTAATCAGTGTGGAGGGGGTCGATGCAACCGTTGTTCCTGCGATGGAGCTTCCCTTGGTGATTCCCGCTCCCCAAGTGCTTGCTCCCCTGGGAGAGGCATCTTTGTTGGTCGCCGATCCAATGGATCTTTCTGGGGGCGGCCCGGATAGTCGAGGCTACCATCCTTCCGCTGGAGCCTGCAGTGGCGGCCACTGCTCCTCACTCGAAAGTCGTTATACCAGCCCACGTCCCTGATGATGTGCCTGGCGGCACGGAGGAGGCCGCCGAAGCTGCTATCCCTCCAGCCCAGAATGGGAGAAGTATCGAAGGTAGCCTTCTATATTTTACATCAATAATCTCTCCATTATCTGAACCCTTCTATCTTTTCAGAATTGCGCGGATTGGCGGCGTCTATTGCCGATCTATCTCTTAGGAAGTCTTTTCAGCGCCTGTTGGAGATGGCCTCTCCGCAGGCGATATCTCCTCAACGCATCATCCTCTCTTCCGGGCAAGGTTAGTGTCGCTTGTCCTCTCCTTACGGTGTTATCATTATTTCATATAATGACATTGATGTCTGGGAGCGGATGACGAGGTTGAGATTCTTGACGGGCCTGGGGAGCCTTCAGACCCTTCATACATGACCGTGGGTAAGTAAAGTCTCAACATTGTCTCATCTGCTCTTTGCTTATAAGTCTCGCTGACTGTTTATAAATCTTAACAGCTTTGCCAGTTCTTATCACGCTGGAGTCTCGCATCATCATACCACCCGGCCCTTACGCTCTACGTGCCTCGGAACGGATGGCAAAGCTAAGCCTCCACTCTCTGTCAACCCTAATTGAAGACCTTCGTGCTGGCAGTCTGATCACGGCCGAAGTATTTGCCGCTGAAGCTAACAGCTCTCTTCCCTTTCTTGCCACCTATCATAGTAAAACATTGGTGCAAGTCTGGGTTGAGTTTTTCCAGCAGGTGGAGGCTTGCTTGCATGTTCTTGAATGTACACGTCTTCCTTCAGAGGTTGTGGCCGCGAAGGCGAGCTTACAGGGGTTGATTGAGCGGTGCGCTGTGAATATGATATCATGCGAGAAGAGGCTCAGCCGTAAGTTTTCGGAGAGGGAACTGGCTTCCAAAGCGCTAAGGGAGCTTCAAGCCAACCTTACGGCCAAGACCACTAGGGCATATGAGCTTTAGCGGGTGCTTCAAGAGGCTATCAAGGAGGTGGTAGCCATAGATAAGGCCGCCGTTTTTACTCGTGAAATGGTCGAAGCCCATAAGTTACTGAAAAAGAGCTTGAAGGCCGGCTTGCCTCATACCAGGCCCAACAGGCTCAAGCGGAGGCCCGTCTTTTGACGATAATGAATCATGAAGCCGAGGCTCAGCGAAAAAGGGGTGAACTGGCAAATCTACTGAATCGTCCACCGGCTTGAAGAGTTGTATATTTTTTTATTCTTCTTTTGTACATACTCCTGAATGAGAGTATATTTTCTTTTATTCTTTCATAAATTGCACTTTGTATTCATTTTGATTCATGAATAAAAGACATATTTTGCTTCATGATGGTGTGTCCCTTTCAGTAAATGCATTTTGTGGATAATCTATTTTGATTTCTCTGTAGGACAGCGATGGCTTAGGATTCAGGGTTAACATATGCCTCCTAAGACTTTTCAACTTTATGAGCCGTGAGCATAAAGAATTTTCTCCCTACAGGTCGAGAGGATCTCGTAGGTGTAATTTCTCCTTAGGAATCGTGAAGATTCCTGAGTGCGTTTTCTTCTGAGAGTCGTAAGGATCTCCCAAAAGAGTTTTCTCCCTTACGAGTCGAGAGGACCCGTAAGTGATGGATGAGATTGAAATTATCCGCATTTCACGGAGTTAGAAGTTTCTCTGGATGCTTCCCACGGGGTCGGTTCGATATAACCGTGTTCTGCGAGGACCAGGCTCCGCTCTGGGTGCTTCCCACGGGGTCAGAATTGACATAGCCGTGTTCTGCGAGGACCAGTATCCGCTCTGGACGTTTCCCACGGGGTCAGGATTGACATAGGCCGTGTTCCACGTGACCAGGAATTTTCTCTGGATGCTTCCCACGGGGTCGGATTGACATAACCATGTTCTGCGAGGACCAGGCTCCGCTCTGGACGTTTCCCATGGGGTCAGGATTGATATAGGCCGTATTCCATGTAACCAGGAATTTGCTCTGGATGCTTCCTACGGGATCTGATTGACATAGCCGTGTTCTGCGAGGACCAGGCTCCGCTCTGGACATTTCCCACGGGGTCAGGATTGACATAGGCCACGTTCCACAAAACCAGGAATTTGCTCTGGATGCTTCCCACGGGGTCTGATTGACATAGCCGCGTTCTGCGAGGACCAGGCTCCGCTTTGGACGTTTCCCACGGGGTCAGGATTGACATAGGCCGCGTTCCAAGAAACCAGGAATTTGCTCTGGATGCTTCCCACGGGGTCGGTTTGACATAGCCGTGTTCTGCGAGGACCAGGATCCGCTCTGGACGTTTCCCGCGAGGTCAGGATTGACATAGGCCGCGTTCCATGTAACCAGGAATTTGCTCTGGATGCTTCCCACGGGGTTTGATTAACATAGCCGTGTTCTGTGAGGACTAGGCTCCGCTCTGGACGTTTCCCACGGGGTCAGGATTGACATAGGCCGCGTTCCACGAAACCAGGAATTTGCTCTGGATGCTTCCCACGGGGTCTGATTGACATGGCCGTGTTCTGCGAGGACCAGGATCCGCTCTGGACGTTTCCCACGGGGTCAGAATTGATATAGGCCGTGTTCCACGTGACCAGGAATTTGCTCTGGATGCTTCCCACGGGGTCTGATTGACATAGCCGTGTTCTACGAGGACCAGGATCCGCTCTGGACGTTTCCCACAGGGTCAGGATTGACATAAGCCATGTTCCATGTGACCAGGAATTTGCTCTGGATGCTTCCCACGGGGTCTGATTGACATAGCCGTGTTCTGCGAGGACCAGGCTCTACTCTGGACGTTTCCCACGGGGTCAGGATTGACATAGGCCGTGTTCCACGTGACCAGGAATTTGCTCTGGATGCTTCCCACGGGGTCTGATTGACATAGCCGTGTTCTGTGAGGACCAGGATCCGCTCTGGACGTTTCCCACGGGGTCAAGATTGACATAGGCCGCGTTCCATGTAACCAGGTATTTGCTCTGGATGCTTCCCACGGGGTCTGATTGACATAGCCGTGTTCTGCGAGGACCAGGCTCCGCTCTGGACATTTCCCACAGGGTCAGGATTGACATAGGCCGCGTTCCACGTAACCAAGAATTTGCTCTGGATGCTTCCCACGGGGTCTGATTGACATAGCCGTGTTCTGCAAGGACCAGGCTCCGCTCTGGACGTTTCCCACGGGGTCAGGATTGACATAGGCCGCATTCCACGTAACCAGGAAGGGTTGACTTTATCCGTATTTCTTGGAGTCGGGGTTTGACTCTCGGTCATCTGTACACCGCCGAGTCATGGAACTGGGAATTGCCGTGGTTCCGCTTTGCTTGATGTTGCGTCTGTTGTAGTGAGACGAATGTTGAGATGATCTCCAGGCTGTCTGTGAACCGTTGAGATTTGGCTTCTTCTTCCGATGGAGCCTGGGAAGGGAAGTTATGATTCCTTCTTTGTTTGCACCCCTAGATTGTATACAGGGATTGATGTGATATCACCTGTAGGGCAAAAGTTTTGTTTTATATATCTTTCTTTCCGTGATGCTCTATCATTTCAGCTTTTATATCGCGAAGGTCGCGATTGCCCAATCATTTTGGCTATTTTTCGCGGTGCCCAATCATTTCGGCTATTTGTTTTATTTTTACTCGTTGCTTTTTATTGCGAGTTGCCCAATTATTTCGGCTATTTTTGTATGCATACATTTTTACTTGCTGATTTTGTTTCCAAGTTGCCCCATCATTTCGGCTATTTCGTATGCATGCGTAGCTCGCTGGCTTTTTGCCACGAGTTTTGGGATTTGACACCGATTTCGGCATCAGCATCGCTACAACTGGGATATTGCCAGGAGCGAATCATCATTTGTCTTCGTCGATGTCGAACAAAGGTAGCTTAATAGATAGGGTTAGGATCTTGTCGGCTAAGGCTTTTGACTTCATGAGCCGTAAGGGTCTCATAAAGATTTTTCTCCCTAAGAGTCTTGAGGATCTCGTAGGTGCATTTTCTCCTTAGGAATCGTGAGGATTCCCAAGTGTATGGCTTCTTGTAAGTTTTAAGGATCTTACAAGAGTATTTTCTCCTTCTAAATCGAGAGGACTTACAAGGGCTGTTCACCGTGTAGACATATCCCTAGTCACGGATGGGACTTTGTTAGGGAATTGTTTATTCGCGCCCGTGGATTGTATACAAGGGTCAGCATTGAGCCGCTTGTAGGACAGCATTGGAGATTGTGGTGGCTGCTTAAGAACAGGTTCAGATTTCTGAAGTTTAAGACTTTTGAATCTTATGAGCCGTGGGTTCTCCTTACGAGTCGTGAGGATCTCGCAAGTGTAATTTCTCCTTAGGACTCATGGGGATCCCTAAGTGTGTTGCTCTCTTGTGAGTCATAAGGATCTCACGCAGGTGGTTTCTCCTCACAAGGTCGAGAGGATCTTGCAAGTGTCTTTTAACGAGATTGCGCCCTTTCGGGTTTTCACAAAACTCGCCGGTAGCCCTGCTGTTTTTACTCATGGAGCCCTTTCAAGTTTTCATCCGTGCCCATTTTGCTTATGGACATACCGTTTTCTTCTCTCTTTTTTATTTTTATTTTATTTTTATTTTTTTTGTCAGCCTCGGGATGCTGCGGTCCGTAGTAGTTTATCGACGTTTCGATCAACAGCCAGTTTTAGGACATAGTGGTCCATTGTTAGTTTAAGGAAGTCTCGATCCGCAAACCGGCTACTATTTATAGAGTTTAGGCTTAGGAAGATAGCAAGCGGACATAGGCGTCGTCATCTATCATTGACCTAGGCCATGACTCGTCAGGCGTAGTATTTTTTTAGGAAGCGACCGTTTATTGGCCTGAAAGGTCTTTCACCATGCATGTCCATAAGTAGGTAAGCTCCACCCTGGTAGACTTTGTCTATGATATATGGGCCTTCATAGTTCGGCTCGAATTTCCCTCGCTTGGCACAATTGGGGATCATGGGTCTCTTGACCACTAGCACAAGTTCGCCTTGGCGGAATGTTCTCGACCTAGTCAATCTTTCATATGAGCGCGTCATCTTTGCTTTATAAGCCTCTAGATTTTGTTGTGCCATGAGCCGGGTTTCATCAAGGGCGTCGAGCTCCTCAAGCCGAAGGTGAGCATTTTCTTCATCTGTTAGCTCGTAGTGAACCGCCACTCGTAGAGAGGGCAACTCTATCTTAAGGGGGAGTACCGCTTCTGTGCTAAATACTAATGCATACGGTGTTGTGTTTGTGGCTGTTTTGAACGTAGTTCGATACTCCCAAAGAGCTTCATGCAGTCTCTCGTGCCAGTCCCTCTTATTTCGAGACATCGTCTTTTTCACGATCTTTGTCAAGGTCTTATTGAAAGTCTCAGCTAGACCGTTAGCTCGAGAATTATAGACTGAAGAGTATCTCCAGTCTATGTTATGCTGTTGTGCGAAGCGGCTGGTCTTGTGGCTTCTGTAGGCTGGCCCATTATCGGAGATGATCCGTCGTAGAGTTCCAAACCGATAAATGACGTGCGTCTTGAAGAAATGGAGGATATTCTCCGTCTTCACTTCCCTCGGCGGGATTGCTTCTGCCTATTTGGAGAAGTAATCAGTCGTCGCCAAAATGAATCGATGTCCTCTGGACGATGCTGGTTCGATGGGGCCGATTATGTCAGTTCCCCACATTTCAAACGGCCAGCTAGCAACTATTGGGTGTAGCGGATTCGGATGCTGGTGGATAAAGTCCCCGTGAACTTGGTATGAGTGGCACTACTTCGCGTATTCAAGGCAGACTTGGATTATCGTGGGCCAATAGTAGCCCATCCTTTTGATCTTCAGCTTCATCTTCAGGCCGGCTTGGTGAGAACCGCAAAGTCCGTCGTGAGTTTCTTGGACGACTCTTTTTGCCTCTTCAGGTCCCAGGCATCTTAACCACAGAGAATCAAATGACCTCTTGTACAGAGTATCATTGACGAAGGCAAAAGACAGAGCTCGTTTCATAAGCTGATGTCTTGAGGACGCATCTTCAGGTGTTCGACGGGATTTGAAGTAGTTTATAAAGACTTCTCTCCAATCCTCAGCCTTTTCCTGGTCTTTTATTTGTAGGGCTGTCTCTTTGGCCGCTTCTTTCTCTTCAGACGACTCCGGAGATATTTCTGCTGTTGCGAGAACCCGACGGCTTTGCACAACGATCCTCACGTCATCGAGGTTTTCGTCAGCTAGTTCTTTAGCGAGTTTGGCTAATGTATCCGCCTTGCTATTTTCCGCACACGGTATGCTTTCCAGGGCATAGGCAGGGATTTGAGTCAGTAGTTGCTGCACTCTCTCGCCGTATTTCACCAACTCTGGCTTGCACGTTTGATAGTCTCCGTTTACTTGACTAACGATCAGTTGGGAGTCTCCGTATATAAGGAGGTTTTCGATTCCCATGTCGACAGCGATCTCAAGACCTGCTATCAAAGCTCCATATTCGGCTTCATTGTTCGTCTTCGGCTCTGTTAAGGAGAAGGCAAAGCGCATTATCCCTCCTTGTGGAGTCACGAAGATGAGGCCTACTCCGGAATTGATTATTGGGGTGCTTTGTTTGCGCTTCTTCATGGAAGATGCTCCATCGAAATAAAGTTCCCACCGAGTATCATTCTCTCTTCTCTCACCGTCGATCGTGTCAAACGCGTGCTCGTCGGGCAACTCGCAATTCAAAGGAGAATCGGTGGGTATCGGATGCTCAGCGAGGAAGTCGGCTGTTCCCGCCAAAAATTTCTGCACAAAAGAGTCCAAGGTATCAAATGGCAGCGATACGCTTAAGGAAATGCGAACCAGTATCTTCCGGCCTGTATTTTGATAAACTCCCGAAGGAGAAACTGTTAAATTCTGATGGTATCGAAAGAATCTCGAAAAATCCTTCGATTTGATATATTATGGGCTTCATAATTCATCCGGGATCAAAAGTTATGAGCAAATATGCTATGCACTCTTCCCTGATTAAAAAATCAGGAATTACCTCAATGAGGTATCACGTGCTCGCACGTGATCAATGGTCACGTGTTGATACGTGATAGTTAAAACAGAAATAAAAACAAACGGCTGAAGAAGGACCCAATTGGGGGACACGTGCTCACACGTGACCAATGGTCACATGTTGACACGTGATAGTTAAAACAGAAATAAAAACAAATGGGTGAAGGAAATACCTCAATGAGGTATCACGTGCTCACACGTGACCAATGGTCACGTGTTGACACGTGATGGTTAAAACTGAAGCGTAAATAAACGCTGAGAAAATGACTCAATTGGGGGTCACGTGCTCACACGTGACCATGGGTCACGTGTCAGCACGTGACTGGCTTCGAAAGCCTTACAGTTAATAGAATTAAAATTCTAAAAGCTTCTAAATCTTTCCAAATGGAAAAGGATTATGGGGACCGTTGGATTAAAGATCCAAGGGTGATTAAAAATCACCAATTTATGGGAAAATCTTAGACAAGGAAAGATTTCCCTAAATCTCACCAAAAATAAGAAACAGAATATCTTTGGATTTAAAATCCAACGGTGAATAAAATTCATTGTGTGATCTAAACGATCATATTAATTATGAAATCAATTAAAATCTTTCAATGAAAGATTCACAAAACAAATTGATTCTTTTCTTTCTTCTATAAATAGGAGCCAAAAAAAAGAAGAGAAGGGATCTACTTTTCTGGGAGATAACAGAGAGAAAAAAGAGAGGAGAATTTAATTCTCAAGAGAGAAAACCTTAGGTAAGAAAAGAAAAGGGATCAAAACTTCAAAAAGAAAATTTAATTCTCAAATCTACGAGTTTAACTCTTCTGCACAAAAGAACTTAGTTCTTCCTCTGGTTGAAGATCTGCACAGAGCACATCTCCCCATAAGTTGAGAATTTAATTCTCATCGGGTTGAGATCCTGCCATGCAGATCCAAAACTTAGAGGGGGAATTGAGTTTAGAGAATTTAATTCTCCCAAAACAAAACTAGGGTTTAACCCTATATGAGAATTTAATTCTCCTGAAAATATAGGAACTTAATTCCTTCAAGATGGACAGAACTAGGGTTTAACCCTATATAAGAATTTAATTCTTTTACATATATAGGAATTTAATTCCTCCAAAACAAAATTAGGGTTTAACCCTACAGAGAATTTAATTCTTAAAGATAAAAAGATCTTCATGCATGCAAAAGAATTACGGTCACCTGTCCCTACGTGACCCCTGAAGAGATCCCCAGAAATGAGAAGGAGGAAAGCTTTGAGGTAATGCCTCACATGCTCCCACGTGACCTACAAAACTCTGAAAGAAAAAGCAAAGGAAATATGAGCTTTGGGCGCTCTCACGTGTTACCACGTGACCCCTTAGCAAACGCTTTAACAGTCAGCGCACAGATGACCATCATGTGCCAACACGTGATGCTCAAAACAAAAGGATGAAAAAGTGTTTAACACTTAATTGCAGAATGAAGAAAATGGATCTGGTCCCACTTTTGGGTGCTCTCACGTGTCCACACGTGACCCCTCTTTCTTTAGTGTTTAACACTAATTTGGGGATTATATTTCCAGTGTTTAACACTGATTGTTTCTAGTGTTTAACACTAAATTGAAGATTATATTTCCAGTGTTTAACACTGATTGTCTTTTAGTGTTTAACACTAATTTGAGAGTTCTACCTCCAGTGTTTAACACTGTTATTCTCTAGTGTTTAACACTACTTTTAACCAAATTGGCTAATTTTCCAGAGGCAAAAGTCCCTCCTCCAAATGAATCTCAAAATTGAGGAAATCAAAGACAAAATGTTGTCAGAACCCCCAAACCTCTGTTTAGCACTGCTGAATAATGAGGGGCTGAACCCAGACAAATGTCCAATGGTCCAAAGGGCCAATATTTCAAACATAATTGGACTTAGCCCAAACTGGCCATAAGTCCTCAAATCATCTTGAACTGAGCACATCTGCTCTTTCAACCAACTCATTGGTTCAAAGGTACATCTCTGAACTCCTCTGATATTTGTCGTTTTAATCCTTCAACGTCTTCAGAAAGGTGATGGGTCCCGACGGCCATACATTTTATGGACCACTATGTCCTTAAACTGGTATTGGACCACCATGTCCTTAAACTGGCATTGGACCACCATGTCCTTAAACTGGTAACCGACCGCAATGTCTCTAAACTAAACAATTGAGTCCAAATGCTCTGTTGTTGGATCTAAACGATCCCGTTAAGTTGATCTTAGTCTAAAAATTAGACTAACTTATCCTTAACAAACGTTTAAGTTGATCTTAGTCTCAAATGAGACCAATGTATCCTTAAATCCAACCCCAAACCCAAATCTAAGAAAATACGGATTTGGACTAATCCACGTCTTACGGGCGACAACAAAATTAGTCTCCGTATACAATCCACGGGCAACCACAAATAAAACAAACACACACGACACCAAGTGACCATCTGTAGAAGGAGAAAGTTGTTACCGCGATGCGGTAGCGTAATTAACTGCAGGGGCTTGCGCCTGCAGGGAAGAGCGTCCCCACAATCAAAAACCCTTAAGCGAGGGGGAATCTGACGAAGTTTTCTACATCGGCCGCATCCGTTTAAACCTTCGATACATGGTCTCATAAATCAACTTGGCATCTTTGGAGAGGTAGACGGATAGCACCAATTAGCATCTGCCCTGAATCTCAGGCAAGACAGTCCGTCTTGCGCGTCTTTCGGCGGGGAACAGATTCTAGCACGCCCGGTAGGACCTCTTCCTCTTTCCACTCCACACTTCGTGTGTCGTGTTCGCGAACGAATCGCGGTTTTCTGTGGTTGCACGTGGATTTGAGATACTTAGATTTGGTGCCTTGCTCCGTGCAGAAGATAGAAGATCAATGGATTCAAACTGCACTAACTGCAACGGCAACTCTCGCTCCGTCCCGTCCGGAGGAGTGACTTATGGGCCTCAAGCGACCTCCATCTTCGCTATGCCGGTGGAACAGGTGACTCAGGCCACCACTGGACTATTCTTCAGGACTATGCTACCACTGATGAGTTTCAATGCCCCAATGTTGTAGCGAGAAGGTCCAAAGAAGTCGGTCTTTGATCGGCTTACAACTACCGCGGCCCCTCTCAACGGGTCGCCCAAGTCCAATATCTCAGTTTTCAGCAAACTGGGCCAAAGCTCAAGTGGACCCGTGAAGAAACCAGCGATACCAGAAGGCGTTGTCCCGAAGCGGATAGCTATTCCTACTCCTAACGTCACCAAGGCGGCTTCTCCGGCTAAGGGGTTGGTCTTCACAAGACTGTCCGTTTCAGCTCCCACTCCGCGTGAAGTAACCCAAGCCATTTCTCCTGTTCGAAAGTCGGCCTCCGCAAGACTGACTATCTCCTCTCAACGGACGTCAGTCTTCGACCAGCTAGCGCCAATAACGGCCTCTCCTCAAAACAGGGGGCATGACGAAGCCATCCCCATAGCCAAACCAACACCATCTGCACGAAATGCTCGCCGTCGTCACTGGCGCCGAATAAGGAAGGCTGGGGGCAACTCCCCCTCTGGGCTAACTCCACCAGCCCCAACGGTGGAAGTCAATGCTGCTGTTCCAACCGGGAACAGCTTTGAATTGCCGAACAAGGTGCGCAGGAACTCGCCTACCGTCATACTGAAAATATCTCCTCCACCGGTAGAGACTGACGCAGAAGTGAAGCGGGAACAGTCCCCTCAACGACTGTCTTCTAAAGTTTACAAAATCTGACGACAACTCCGAGAGTCAGTGATCGATCAAGACTATCTCCGTCGACAGAAGAAGCTGAAGGTTCAGCAGGAAGAAAACCGTCCTGGCAAGTTACAAAGGACGACAGCTATTTGGGTGCCCACTGCAACGGCCCCCTCAACGTCACCAGTCCACAAAAAGAAAAGGCCGAAGAAAATCCCTGAGTCTGCGACGAATCGTAAGACCACTGAACCCAAACGCCCCAAGTCTGGAGGCATAACGGTGCATACTGTTTACATAGCTTCCGGAAAAGAGGAAAGCCGCACTTCGACGGGCCACCGACCGCTCACCCGATCAATAACAAGGGCTCAAGAACAACAACAGCAGAAGCTTCAGGAGATGCTGACTGCAATGGCTGCGCTCACCGGACCAAAAGAAAGCCCGGAGGCGTTATCAGAGCAGCGTCATGAACAAGAAACTGATGATGACTTCCTTCGCAGAGTCCTCGAAAAAAAGGACAGAGAGGCCGCAGAACAAGTGGCTAATATAAAGCGAATGGCACTTCTCTTTCAAGACATGGTCAGGATGATGTTACAGCCGGAACCTCCAGCTGAAGACCATCCGATCATTATTGAAGACGACAGAGGGGAGACATCGAACCCTCATCGGACTCTTTCAGCAGCCAAGGAGGAAACCATCTCAAAAGCCACGCTTGATGATTATATTGCTCAGCAAATACAAGCTCACCAGGCGAATGAAGTGGCTGGCCAAGTCGTTAAAACTGGACGACCTTATCCGGGCTGGTATGACCAAATAAGGTACCCGCCGGGATATACGATCCCCAAATTCCACGTATATAAGGGGACGGGAAATCCGCATCAGCACGTCGCTCAATTCAGAGCCATGTGCGGCAACACTGGAGGTGATGATAAATTGCTGCTCCGCCAGTTTGTTGGCAGCCTGTCGGAAACGGCATTTGAGTGGTACTCTGAACTCCCAAATGACTCTGTCAAGACATTCGCAGAGATGGAATTGCTATTCACCCAGCGTTTCGCAAACGCTAGCGAATGCACCCCAATCACGGCATTGATCAATGCCAGGGTGAAGCCTGGAGAAACTTGGGTCCAGTATGCGATATGGTGGCGTAATCTATGGTCAAAGTGCGAGCAGCGCATCGAAGAAGCTCCTGCAGTGGGCATGTTCATGGGCACCCTAGACCCTCATGCAACTATTTCACAGTTCATGATGTTCTTCAAACCGACCACGTTCCAAGCTTTAACCGACATGCTGGCCCAAATGGACCAGATGGGTCATAGACCGTCTCCTTCAAAGACGGATCCTCGGAATGAAAAAGGGAAAGGGAAAGCAACCTTCGTCGCCAACACTCAATAACGGACGAGCAACTTGAAGCCAGTTGTTCGCCAAAACAACGTGCGTCCACGCCTATCCCTCGAGGAGAGACTGGGACGTCCTTACTCATTTCCCCAGGATAAAACGAGGAAACTGTTCAAGCTGGCAGTGCACAACAAACTAATCAATCTGCCGGATCCAAAACGTCCGTTGCAGCCATGTGATGTCAACAATCCCAATTATTATCCTTACCACCAAACGATAAGCCATCCGATTGAAGATTGCTTCGTCTTTAAGGGTTGGATCGAGGACCAGTACCAGCAAGGAAAGTTCGCGCTGTCTGAGAAGTGGAAAGTAAACCCACCACAACCGCACTTTCCTAAGAAGGTGGACACGCCGGGGGTATTGTGCTCTTTTATAAAAGAAGCTCCATGGAAGGTCGCTCTTTCAGCCAAGACGAAAAGAATGCTGAGGAATCTCCAAACATGCCCAGCAATCAGGTAGAAAAATCCATTGGAACCTGAAATCATCGAGGGAATGCTGAAACCGTGCCCAACCACCAAAATTGGTGGTGATAGTCAAAGTGCTCACACCCAGCCGTCAAAGTCTTCAAAGAAGAAGAAGAAGAACAAAAAGCCCGTGCAGCCTGGTGACAAGCGCACGGACCTGCAAAAACAGATTGACGCGTTGGAATAATATAATCAGAAGGTGCGGACCCCAGTCACACTCCAAGAATTTCTCAGCCACGTCCTTGAGGACGGAGATGATGACAATGGAGAAGACTCGTCGGATGAATCTGAAGATTATGTGGTAAGCTGCCATGTGATCTCTCACTCGTAAATAAATGACGAAGAAGCTCCTTACACAGAGAAGCTGGGGGCAGATCCTGTGCCAGAACTTCTAGGACCATCAGACGAAATGATTGATGCATTCCTGAACGAAGCCCGTCTTAAAAGCAAAGCTGATCGAGAGCGCGAGATGGCCATATTCGAGAAAGCCAAACGCCGGCGACAAGATGAAAGGGTCGAAACACTCCCACCGGATCAAAGTACATCCGATGCAAATGAAAGCGGGATTAAGACAAGGAAACGATTCGCCAAAGCCATATCGATGGGGATGAAGCTGGCCATTTTCAGAGAAAATTCTCCTGGCGGTATACATCTTGATGAAGCGGACGTACATCCTAACTTCTGCTTATATCATCAGAAGATCGCATATCCTACTGAAGACTGCAACTCCTTTAAGTGTTGGTGGCAAGGGTATGTCGCTCACAGGCAACACTTCAACAGGACAAAGCGTGAAGCTCGTAGACAGTGGAAAAATGCGACAGATTAGCTTAAAAGAATTGCCGGCAATTGTCATAGGGTTGATCTCAGGAGATCGCGAGTTCTCACCTTCGGGAGCGACTCCGACGAAAAAGTAGCCCACGGTCCTCTCTTCAAGGAATCCATCTCTGAAACGAAAGAATTGAGGAGTTGCGAGAACATTCAGCCGTGCAATCGCACGCTGTCCGGAAAGAATTTCGGACCCGCAAACAAGGGATCAAACAAAAAGGATAAAGGGAAGGGAAGAACGGCCTTCATCGCCAACGCTCAACAACAATCGAGTGGCTCTAGACCGGTTGTTCGCCAAAGCAACAAGCGTCAACCCTTCTATGAGAAGTTGAAACGTTCTTACTCATTTCCTCGGGATGAAACAAGGAGGCTGTTCGAACTAGCAGTGCGCAACAGGCTTATCACTCTACTGGAGCCGAAACACCAGCTACAACTGAATGATGTCAACAATTCTAATTACTGCCCTTACCACCAAGTATTGGGCCATCCGATCGATAACTGCTACGTCTTCAAAAACTGGGTTGAAGACCAGTACCAACAGGGCAAGTTCGTGCTGTCCGAAAAATGGAAGGTGAACCCACCACAACCACATGCTCCGAAAAAGATGGACATGCCGGGGGTATCGTGCTCTTTCATAGAAAAAGCTCCATAGACCGAAAAGTCAGTAAACTAGAGATTCGCTTCAAATACGGTGACGGTGGACCAAAACGTCCTTAAACCAGCAGCGGACCGATGGTCACGTGTTGGAAATACCTCAATGAGATATCACGTGCTCACACGTGACCAATGGTCACGTGTTGACATGTGATGGTTAAAACTGAAGCGTAAATAAACGCTGAGAAAAGGACTCAATTGGGGGTCACGTGCTCACACGTGACCAAGGGTCACGTGTCAGCACGTGACTGGCTTCGAAAGCCTTACGGTTAATAGAATTAAAATTCTAAAAGCTTCGAAATCTTTCCAAATGGAAAAGGATTATGGGGACTGTTGGATTAACGATCCAAGGGTGATTAAAAATCACCAATTTATGGGAAAATCTTAGACAAGGAAAGATTTCCCTAAATCTCACCAAAAATAACAAACAGAATATTTTTGGATTTAAAATCCAACGGTGAATAAAATTCATTGTGTGATCTAAACGATCATATTAATTATGAAATCAATTAAAATCTTTTAATGAAAGATTCACAAAACAAATTGATTCTTTTCTTTCTCCTATAAATAGGAGCTAAAAAAAAGAAGAGAAGGGATCTACTTTTTTGGGAGATAACAACAACAGAGAGAAAAAAGAGAGGAGAATTTAATTCTCAAAAGAGAAAACCCTAGGTAAGAAAAGGAAAGGGATCAAAACTTCAAAAAGAGAATTTAATTCTCAAATCTAAGAGTTTAACTCTTCTGCACAAAAGAACTTAGTTCTTCCTCTGGTTGAAAATCTGCACAGAGCGCATCTCCCCATAAGTTGAGAATTTAATTCTCATCGGGTTGAGATCCTGCCTTGCAGATCCAAAACTTAAAGGGGGAATTGAGTTTAGAGAATTTAATTCTCCCAAAACAAAACTAGGGTTTAACCCTATATGAGAATTTAATTCTCCTGAAAATATAGGAACTTAATTCCTTCAAGATGGACAGAACTAGGGTTTAACCCTATATAAGAATTTAATTCTTTTACATATATAGGAATTTAATTCCTCCAAAACAAAATTAGGGTTTAACCCTACAGAGAATTTAATTCTTAAAGATAAAAAGATCTTCATGCATGCAAAAGAATTACGGTCACCTGTCCCTACGTGACCCCTGAAGAGATCCCCAGAAATGAGAAGGAGGAAAGCTTTGAGGTAATGCCTCACATGCTCCCACGTGACCTACAAAACTCTGAAAGAAAAAGCAAAGGAAATATGAGCTTTGGGCGCTCTCACGTGTTACCACGTGACCCCTTAGCAAACGCTTTAACAGTCAGCGCACAGATGACCATCACGTGCCAACACGTGATGCTCAAAACAAAAAGATGAAAAAGTGTTTAACACTTAATTGCAGAACGAAGAAAATGGATCTGGTCCCACTTTTGGGCGCTCTCACGTGTCCACACGTGACCCCTCTTTCTTTAGTGTTTAACACTAATTTGGGGATTATATTTCCAGTGTTTAACACTGATTGTTTCTAGTGTTTAACACTAAATTGAAGATTATATTTCCAGTGTTCAACACTGATTGTCTTTTAGTGTTTAACACTAATTTGAGAGTTCTACCTCCAGTGTTTAACACTGTTGTTCTCTAGTGTTTAACACTACTTTTAGCCAAATTGGCTAATTTTCCAGAGGCAAAAGCCCCTGCTCCAAATGAATCTCAAAATTGAGGAAATCAAAGACAAAATGTTGTCAGAACCCCCAAACCTCTGTTTAGCACTGCTGAATGATGAGGGGTTGAACCCAGACAAATGTCTAATGGCCCAAAAGGCCAATATTTCAAACATAATTGGACTTAGCCCAAACTGGCCATAAGTCCTCAAATCATCTTGAATTGAGCACATCTGCTCTTTCAACCAACTCATTGGTTCAAGGGTACATCTCTGAACTCCTCTGATATTTGTCGTTGTAATCCTTCAACGTCTTCAGAGAGGTGATGGGTCCCGACAGCCATACATTTTATGGACCACTATGTCCATAAACTGGTATTAGACCACCATGTCCTTAAACTGGTAACCGACCGCAATGTCTCTAAACTAAACAATTGAGTCCAAATGCTCTGTTGTTGGATCTAAACGATCCCGTTAAGTTGATCTTAGTCTAAAAATTAGACTAACGTATCCTTAACAAACGTTTAAGTTGATCTTAGTCTCAAATGAGACTAACGTATCCTTAAACCCAACCCCAAACCCAAATTTAAGAAAATACGGATTTGGACTAATCCACGTCCTGCGGGCGACAACAAAATTAGTCTCCATATACAATCCACGGGCAACCATAAATAAAACAAACACACACGACACGAAGTGACCATCTGGAGAAGAAGAAAGGTTGTTACCGCGATAAGGTAGCGTAATTAACTGCAGGGGCTTGCGCCTGCAGGGAAGAGCGTCCCCATAATCAAAAACCCTCAAGCGAGGGGGAATCTGACGAAGTCTGCTACATCGGCCGCATTCGTTTAAACCTTCGATACATGGTGCCATAAATCAATTTGGCATCTTCGGAGAGGTAGACGGATAGCACCAATTAGTATCTGTCCTGAATCTCAGGCAAGACAGTCCATCTTGCGCGTCTTTCGGCGGGGAACAGATTCTGGCATACCCGGTAGGACCTCTTCCTCTTTCCACTCCACACTTCGTGTGTCGTGTTCACGAACGAATCGTGGTTTGCTGTGGTTGTACGTGGATTTGAGATGCTTAGATTTGGTGCCTTGCTCCTTGCAGAAGACAGAAGATCAATGGCTTCAAACTGCACTAACTGCAACGACAACTCTCGCTCTGTCCCGTCCGGAGGAGTGACTTATGGGCCTCAAGCGGCCTCCATCATCGCTATGCCGATGGAACAGGTGACTCAGGTCACCACTGGACTATTCTTCGGGACTATGCTACCATCGATGAGTTTCAATACCCCAATGTTGTCGCGAGAAGCTCCAAAAAAGTCGGTCTTTGATCGGCTTATAACTACCGCGGCCCCTCTAAACGGGTCGCTCAAGTCTAATGCCTCAGTTTCAAACTGGGCCAAAGCTCAAGTGGACCCGTGAAGAAACCGGTGATACCAGAAGGCGTTGTCCCGAAGCGGATAGCTATTCTTACTCCTAAAGTCACCAAGGCGGCCTCTCCGGCTAAGGGGTCGGTCTTCACAAGACTGTCCGTTTCAGCTCCCACTCCGCGTGAAGTAACCCAGGCCATTTCTCCTGTTCGAAAGTCGGCCTCCGCAAGACTGACTATCTCCTCTCAACGGACGTCAGTCTTCGACCAGCTAGCGCCAATAACGGCCTCTCCTCAAAACAGGGGGCATGACGAAGCCATCCCTATAGCCAAACCAACACCATCTGCGCGAAATGCTCGTCGTCGTCACTGGCGCCGAATAAGGAAGGCTGGGGGCAACTCCCCCTTTGGGCTAACTCCACCAGCCCCAACGGTGGAAGTCAATGCTGTTGTTCCAACCGGGAACAGCTTTGAATTGCCGAACAAGGTGCGAAGGAACTCGCCTACCGCCATACTGAAAATATCTCTTCCACCGGTAGAGACTGTCGCAGAAGTGAAGCCGGAACAGTTCTCTCAACGACTGTCTTCTAAAGTTTACAAAATCTGGCAACAAGTCCGAGAGTCGGTGATCGATCAAGACTATCTCCGTCGACAGAAGAAGCTGAAGGTTCAGCAGGAAGAAAACCGTCCTGGCAAGCTACAAAGGATGACAACTATTTGGGTGCCCACTGCAACGGCCCCCTTAACGTCACCAGTCCACAAAAAGAAAAGGCCGGAGAAAATCTCTGAGTCTGCGACGAATCGTAAGACTACTGAACCCAAACGCCCCAAGTCTGGGGGCATAACGGTGCATACTGTTTACATGGCTTCCGGAAAAGAGGAAAGCCGCACTTCGACGGGCCACCGACCGCTCACCCGATCAATAACAAGGGCTCAAGAACAACAACAACAGAAGCTTCAGGAGATGCTGATTGCGATGGCTGCGCTCACCGGACCAAAAGAAAGCCCGATGCGTCATCAGAGCAGCGTCATGAACAAGAAACCGATGCTGACTTTCTTCGTAGAGTCCTCGAAAAGAAGGACAGAGAAGCCGCAGAACAAGCGGCTAATATAAAGCGAATGTCACTTCTTTTTCAAGACATGGTCGGGATGATGTTACAGCCGGAACCTCCAGCTGAAGACCCTCCGATCATTTTTGAAGACGACAGAGGGGAGACATCGAACCCTCATCCGACTCTTTCAGCAGCCAAGGAGGAAACCATCTCAAAAGCCACGCTTGATGATTATATTGCTCAGCAAATACGAGCTCACCAGGCGAATGAAGTGGCTGGCCAAGTCGTTAAAACTGGGCGACCTTATCCGGGATGGATGACCAAATAAGGTACCCACCGGGATATATGATCCCCAAATTCTACGTATATAAGGCGACGGGAAATCCGCATCAGCACATCGCTCAATTCAGAGCCATGTGCGGCAACACTGGAGGTGATGATAAATTGCTGCTCCACCAGTTTGTTGGCAGCCTGTCGGAAACGGCATTTGAGTGGTACTCTGAACTCCCAAATGGCTCTGTCAAGACATTCGCAGAGATGGAGTTGCTATTCACCCAGCGTTTCGCAAACGCTAGCGAACGCACCCCAATCACGGCATTGATCAATGCCAGGGTGAAGCCTGGAGAAACTTGGGTCCAGTATGCGATACGGTGGCATAATCTATGGTCAAAGTGTTAGTTATATGTATGCCCTAGAGGCCATTACTGTACATTAGATGTATATTGTAGTGGATGTTGGGTCATATATAGGTAGGACTTTCTTGCTCGACATGATAGTACGGTATCTGGTTGCTCTTTATCTTAACAGGTATACTTTCTGTCTCTCTGTTACTTGTTGATAAAGCCCTTAGGATGTGTACTCGACTTCCAGGACTAAGATGCAGATCATACTAGTGGGGACTGGGTAGTCCATGAAGTACATTCTTCAATGTTCCTAGTCGTGGGAATATCGAGAGGGGGCATCGATATTCCAGAGTAGACTAGCGTATATCTTCTCGACCCACGTGATGGGCGATGGATGATCCCATATCCATTGGTGTTTGACATCAAAGATGGTATGCGGGTGCTCAGTGGAGACTGGGTACACTGAACGGGACTCGCCGAGAACTCCCAGACGGTATTATACCTCACGTCAGATGGCAGTTCTCTGGTGACACTGGTACAGCTTTGTCTGTTGACCCGAGATCGTCATAGAGTCTTGTGTGTCTCCCACTGTGCTTTGATTTCCACCCTACCACGGCTCTACTGAGTCTTGCAAACAGGTGGTTTTTGGGTACAGTCCCGATTCACATGGAGGCAATGAGCGATAGGAGGGGATTCGTCTCTCCCGGTATTGGGGGTTGATGTTGCGCTATGCTCGACTGGCCATAACAGGAAATCCCTGACCAGGGTTGCAGTGATATACTGGTAAGAGTTATCAGTAGTTTCACGATTGTTATGGACCCCACGTCGGCATGACTTATCGAGCTAATGGGGTCTGACGTTTACCACCCCTAGGCGAGATATGCGACATATCAGACGAACAGACCGGACTGTACGGTAAGTGTTACTGGTTGGATTCACAAGAGTGTGAGCGGGCTTGCTCGTCGATCTTCTGATCGCTCAATACCCGGGTGACCGTTACGTTTAGCAGACCGCTTGCGGCTTGTGGGTGTTTGATATGATCATCATCTACTGCCGGCGTATTGACGAGTCTTTAGAGTCCTACACAGAGGTTTCCTGGCTCAAGCGAAACGAAATAGGAGCGCATATAAGATATGTGCGGGACCGAGAATAATGCGTGTATGTGATACCGTATTCTATTCTCGCGATGAATGTATCGAATGGTTGTATGCGATATAACTTAGTTATCGAATCAAGGATTGATTCGATAAGTCGATACATTGGATACTAGTCGGTTATATGCGACATGACCGGATCATTGAATCAAGTGTTGATTTAATGATTTAATGTATAATTATATATTTGATATATTACTTTGCATTAACTAGTATTGGTTCACTTTAAATGGATTTTCTCACTTGAAATGCACATTGTATATGTGATATATTTTTTGTGCACAAGATTGTATCATGTTTGATGATACATGCTAACTTGGGTTTGTGTAAAGAATTAAACCATGGTTAGTTAATGGTTAGGGTTTTATTTGATTTACTTATTCATTTATTTATTTATTTTGGCAAAAGAAAATGATATGGTGGCTTTCTTTGTTTGCTTGTTGAAGCTTCATGAAGTTTTGAACAAGTCCACCATATTTGTCTCATGCTTAACCCTAACCATTCCACCTAACCATAGTCTATTCTCTACACCTAACCATGGTTAGTATATGATAAGTATTCATATTATTTTCCTTGTTAAAAAAATTTTTATGATATTCTTTTTCTTCTTCTTCTTCATCATCAACAATGAAGAAAGCTTGCCTCCATCAATGGCAACTTGAGAAAAAGAGTGAGAAATCCAATTCTAAAGTGAACCCACCTCCTATTTCTTCATCCTCTACCTTTTGCCAAGTAGTATAGGGTGTTTTCTTCACAAGTTTCATGACTTGGTGAAGTTGGAGCTTGATCTTGAGTTGCCTCGACGTAGATCATCTTCGGCATCGAAGTCGACGACCTAGCTCGCCCATTTCTTCGATGAAGCCGATGCTAGAGTCCTGGATTCGATTTGGACTGCGGAGGGACGTCATCACGGAGCCTAGGAGGTGGAGGACCGGATCTACAAAGGTTGTAGCCTCTTTCCTTTTAGATAAAGTTGTTTATTTGCATTGCATCGTCTATACATCTAGTTAACGATCCGTATTAGGGTTTGTAGGCATATGGAAAATTTTGAATTAGCCATGTTTGATCACTTGTGAGACCCGATTAGTGTGCCTAGGAACCTTACACAAAGTGCGAGCAGCGCATCGAAGAAGCTCCTGCAGTGGCCATGTTTGTGGGCACCCTAGACCCTCATGCAACTATTTCACAGTTCATGATGTTCTTCAAACCGACCACGTTCCAAGCTTTAACCGACAAGCTGGCCCAAATGGACCAGATGATTCATAGACCGTCTCCTTCAAAGACGGATCCTTGGAATGAAAAAGGGAAAGGGAAAGCAACCTTCGTCGCCAACACACAACAACGGACGAGCAACTTGAAGCTAGTTGTTCGCCAAAACAATGTGCGTCCACGCCCATCCCTCGAGGAGAGACTGGGACGTCCTTACTCATTTCCCCAGGATAAAACGAGGAAACTGTTCGAGCTGGCAGTGCACAACAAACTAATCAATCTGCCGGATCCAAAACGTCCGTTGCAACCAGGTGATGTCAACAATCCCAATTATTGTCCTTACCACCAAACGGTAAGCCATCCGATTGAAGATTGCTTCGTCTTTAAAGGTTGGATCGAGGACCAATACTAGCAAGGCAAGTTCGCGCTGTCTGAGAAGTGAAAGTAAGCACACCACAACCGCACTCTCCTAAGAAGGTGAACACGCCGGGGGCATCGTGCTCTTTTATAAATGAAGCTCCATGGGAGGTCGCTCTTTCAGCCAAGACGAAAAGAATGTTGAGGAATCTCCAAACATGCCCGTCAATCAGGTGGAAAAATCCATTGGAACCTGAAATCGTCGAGGGAATGCTGAAACCGCGCCCAACTACCAAAATTGGTGGTGATAGTCAAAGTGCTCACACCCAGCCGTCAAAGTCTTCGAAGAAGAAGAAGAAGACCAAAAAACCCATGCAGCCTGGTGAAAAGCGCACGGACCTGCAAAAACAGATTGATGCGTTGGAAGAATATAATCAGAAGGCGCGGACCCCAGTCACACTCCAAGAATTTCTCAACCACGTCCTTGAGGACGGAGATGATGACAATGGAGAAGACTCGTCGGATGAATCTGAAGATTATGTGGCAAGCTGCCATGTGATCTCTCACTCGTCAATAAATGACGAAGAAGCTCCTTACACAGAGAAGCTGGGGGCAGATCCTGAGCCAGAACTTCTAGGACCATCAAACGAAATGATTGATGCATTCCTGAATGAAGCCCGTCTTAAAAGCAAAGCTGATCGAGAGCGCGAGATGGCCATATTCGAGAAAGCCAAACGCATGCGACTAGATGAAAGGGTCGAAACACTCCCACCGGATCAAAGTACAACCGACGCAAATGAAAGCAGGATTAAGACAAGGAAACGATTCGCCAAAGCCATATCGATGGGGATGAAGCTGCCCTCTTTCAGAGAAAATTCTCCTGACGGTATACATCTTGATGAAGCGGACGTACATCCTAACTTCTGCTTATATCATCAGAAGATCGCACATCCTACTGAAGACTGCAACTCCTTTAAGTGTTGGTGGCAAGGGTATGTCGCTCACAGGCAACACTTCAACAGGACAAAGCGTGAAGCTCGTAGACAGCGGAAAAATGCGACAGATGAGCGTAAAAGAATTGCCGGCAATTGTCACAGGGTTGATCCCGGGGGATCGCGAGTTCTCACCTTCGGGAGCGACTCCGACGAAAAAGTAGCCCACGGTCCTCTCTTCAAGGAATCCATCTCTGAAACGAAAGAATTGAGGAGTTGCGAGAACATTCAGCCGTGCAAACGCACGCTGCCCGGAAAGAATCTCGAACCCGCAAATAAAGGATCGAACAAAAAGGATAAAGGGAAGGGAAGAATGGCCTTCGTCGCCAACGCTCAACAACAATCGAGTGGCCCTAGACCGGTTGTTCGCCAAAGCAACAAGCAGCAACCCTTCTATGAGAAGTTGAAACGTCCTTACTTATTTCCTCGGGATGAAATAAGGAGGCTGCTCGAACTAGCAGTGCGCAACAGGCTTATCACTCTACTGGAGCCGAAACACCAGCTACAACTGAATGATGTCAACAATTCTAATTACTGCCCTTACCACCAAGTATTGGGCCATCCGATCGATAACTGCTACGTCTTCAAAAACTGGATTGAAGACCAGTACCAACAGGGTAAGGTCGCGCTGTCCGAAAAATGGAAGGTGAACCTACCACAACCACATGCTCCGAAAAAGATGGACATGCCGGGGGTATCGTGCTCTTTCATAAAAAAAGCCCCATAGACCGAAAAGTCAGTAAACTAGAGATTCGCCTCAAATATGGCGACGGTGGACCAAAATGTCCTTAAACTAGCAGCGGACCGAAACGTCCTTAAACTAACGACGGACCACTATGTCCTAAAACTAGCTGTTGACCGAGACGTCGAGAAACTACGGTGGATTGCAGCATCCCAAAGCTGATACAAAAAAAGAAAAAAAAAGAAGGAAAAAAAACGGTACGTCCATAAGCAAAATGGGCACAGATGAAAACCCGAAAGGGCTCCGTGAGTAAAAACAGCAGGGCTACCGGCGAGTTTTGTGAAAACCCGAAAGGGCGCAACCTCGTTAAAAAAAAGAAAGGATAAAAAAAAAGAAAAAAGCAAACGGTATGTCCACAAGCAAAATGGGCACGGATGAAAACCCGAAAGGGCTCCGTGAGTAAAAACAGCAGGGCTACCGGCGAGTGTTTGTGAAAACCCGAAAGGGCACAATCTCGTTAAAAAACACTTACAAGGTCCTCTCGACCTTGTAAGGAGAAACCACCCGCGTGAGATCCTTACGACTCACAAGGGAGCAACACACTTAGGAATCCTCACAATTCCTAAGGAGAAATTACACTTGCGAGATCCTCACGACTCGTAAGGAGAATCCTCTGATGGGACCCTCACGGCTCATAAGATTTGAAAGTCTTAAGCTACAGGGATCTGAACCTGTTCTTAAGCAACCCCCATAACCTCCGATACTGCCCTACAAGCGGCTTAATGCTGACCCTTGTATACAATCCACGGGCGTGAATAGACATTTCCCTAGCAAAGTCCTACCAGAGACTGGGGATATGCTCTTATGGCAAAAAAAAAACACTTGTAAGTCCTCTCGACTTGCAAGAAGAAAATACTCTTGTAAGATCCTTACGGCTTACGGGAGAACTTGCACTTAGGAATCCTCACGATTCTTAAGGGGAAATCACACCTACGAGATCCTCACAACCTGTAGGGAGAAATACCTTTATGAGACCCTTACGGGTCATGAAATCAAAAGCCTTAGTAGACAGGATCCTAACCCTGTTTGCTAAGCCACCTTTGTTCGACATCGACAGAGGCAAATGATGATTCACTCCTGATAATATCCCAGTGGTAGCGATACTGATGCCTAAAACGGTATCAAATTCCAAGTCCTTTTACGGCAAATGATGATTCGCTCCTGGCAATATTCCAGTCGCAACGATACTGATACTAAGATTGGTATCAGATCCCAAATCCCCTACTCGCGAGAAAAAATCAGCGAGCCAAAAAAAAGTAATGCATATGAAATAGCCAAAATGATGGGGCAACTTGCAACAAAATCAGCAAGTAAAAATGTATGCATACAAAAACAGCCGAAATGATTGGGCAACTCGCAATAAAAAGCAGCGAGTAAAAAGAAAAATAGCCAAATGATTGGGCACTGTGGAAAATAGCCGAAATGATTGGGCAATCGCGATTTTCGCGATATAAAAAGCTGAATTGATAGAGCATCGCGGAAAGAATAAAAAAATGATGAAAGAATGAAACTTTTTGCCCTACAGGTGAGATCACATCGATCCCTGTATACAATCCAGGGGCACAAACAAAGAGAGAACCATACCTTCCCAACAGGCTCCATCAGAAAGCGAAGCCAAATCTCGACGGTTCATAGACAACCTAGAGACAACCACGATATTTGTCGCAATATTACAGACACAATGTCAACAAATGAAGTAAAGGAAGATCCCTAGCTTCAGGGTCTCGACGTCAACATAGACAACTTGGAGATCACCAACGGCGTTTCTCCTCACTCCAACCAGATGCAGACGTGACGTCAACAATTGACCTCAGAGTCGCAACGAAACGGAACCAATGCAAACTCCCTAGTTCCAAATCTCGATGGCCACATCTGCAGCCTAGAGACCAACAACGGTGTGCCTCCTCATTCCAGCAGGGCATAGATGCTACACCATCAAACGGAGCCACGACATAGTCCTTGGTTCCAAATCTCGACGGTTCACAGACAACGTAGAGATCATCTCAGCATTCGTCTCGTTACAGCAGACGAGATGTCAACGACGGTGTTCCTCCGCAGTCCAGCAGGATGCAGATACAACGTCAACAAAAGACCTCACGGTCGAAACAAAGCAGAGCGACGGCAAAATCCCAGCTTCACCTCAGCATTCGTCTCGATACAGCAGACGAGATGTCAACAACGACGTTCCTTCGCGGTCCAGCAGGATGCAGATGCAACGTCAACAAAAGACCTCACGGTCGAAACAAAGCGGAGTGACGGCAAAATCCCAGCTCCACTTCAGCATTCGTCTCGTTACAGCAGACGCGATGTCAACGACGGTGTTCCTCCGCAGTCCAGCAGGATGCAGATACAACATCAACAAAAGACGTCACGGTCGAAACAAAGCGGAGCGACGTCAAAATCCCAGCTTCACCCAGCATTCGTCTCGATACAGCAGACGAGATGTCAACAACGGCGTTCCTTCGCAGTCCAGCAGGATGCAGATGCAACGTCAACAAAAGACCTCACGGTCGAAACAAAGCGGAGTGACAGCGAAATCCTAGCTCCACCTCAGCATTCGTCTCGTTACACCAGACGCAATGTCAACAACGGCGTTCCTTCGCAGTCCAGCAGGATGCAGATGCAATGTCAACAAAAGACCTCACGGTCCAAACAAAGCGGAGTGACGGCGAAATCCCAGCTCCACCTCAGCATTTGTCTCGTTACAGCAGACGCAATGTCGACAACGACGTTCCTTCTCAGTCCAGCAGGATGTAGATGCAATGTCAACGAAAGACCCCATGGTCGAAACAAAGCGGAATGACGACAAAATCCTAGCTCCACCTTAGCATTCGTCTCGTTACAGCAGACGCAATGTCAACAGCAGCGTTCTTTCGCAGTCCAGCAGGATGCAGACGCAACGTCAACAAAAGACCTCACGGTCAAAGCAAACGAAGCAAAGGCCACATTCCTAGCTTCAGGGTCTTGACGTTAACTCATATAAAACCTGAAAGATAATCGAAGATCATCCCACATCAGCGCGGAGTGGTCACCACCTCGACGTTCGTCTCAATACAGCAGACGAGATATCACTACAGCGCCCTTCCTCCAACAGGATTCGGACGCGACAAAGCAAACGAAGCGAAGGCCAAATTCCTAGCTTCAGGGTCTTGAAGGCAACTCATATAAAACCTGAAAGACTATCGGAGATCATCCCATATCAGCGCGGAGTGGTCACCACCTCGACGTTTATCTCGATACAGCAGATGAGATGTCACTACAGCGCCCTTCCACCAACAGGATTCGGACGCGCCAAAGCAAACGAAGCGAAGGCCAAATTCCTAGCTTCAGGGTCTTGAAGGCAACTCATATAAAACCTGAAAGACTATCGGAGATCATCTCGCACCAGCGTGGAGTGGTCACCACCTCGACGTTTGTCTCGATACAGCAGACGAGGTGTCACTACAGCGTCCTTCCTCCAACAGGATTCGGACACCCCATAGCAAACGAAGCGAAGACCAAATTCCTAGCTTCAGGGTCTTGACGGTAACTCATATAAAACTTGAAAGACTATCGGAGATCATCCTACACTAGCACGGAGTGGTCACCACTTCGACGTTCGTCTCGATACAGCAGACGAGATGTCACCACAGCGTTCTTCCTCCAGCAGGGTTCAAACGCGATAATCAAACAACCTAGTTCCAAATCTCGATGGTTCACCAACAACCTAGAGACAACTGCGACACTCGCCTCGATACAGCAGACGTAATGCCGCCAAACGAAGCAAAGGCCAAATTTCTAGCTTCAGGGTCTTGATGGTAACTCATATAAAACCTGAAAGACTATCGGAGATCATCCCACACTAGCACGGAGTGGTCACCACCTCGATGTTCGTCTCGATACAGCAGACGAGATGTCACCACAGCATTCTTCCTACAGCAGGGTTCAGACGCGACAATCAAACAACGGAGCCACGGCAAAATCCCTAGTTCTAAACCTCGATGGTTCACCAACAACCCAAAGACAACTGCGACACTCGTCTCGATACAGCAGACGCAATGCCGCCAAACGAAGCAAAGGCCAAATTCCTAGCTTCAGGGTCTTGATGGTAACTCATATAAAACCTGAAAGACAATCGGAGATCATCCCACATGGAGCGGTCATCACCTCGACGTTCGTCTCGATACAGTAGACGAGATGTCACCACAGCGTGCTTCCTCCAACAGGATCCGGACACGCCAAAGCAAACGAAGTAAAGACCAAAATCCTAGCTTCAGGGTCTTGACGGTAACTCATATAAAACCTGAAAGACTATCGGAGATCATCCCATACCAGCGCGGAGTGGTCACCACCTCGACGTTCGTCTCGATACAGCAGACGAGATGTCACCACAGCGTCCTTTCTCCAACAGGATCCGGACACGCCAAAGCAAACGAAGCAAAGGCCAAATTCCTAGCTTCAGGGTCTTGACGGTAACTCATATAAAACCTAAAAGACTACCGGAGATCATCCCACATGGAGTGGTCATCGCCTCGACGTTCGTCTCGATACAGCAGACGAGATGTCACCACAGCGTTCTTTCTCCAACAAGATACAGACGCGACAACAACAACGGAGCCACGGCAAAATCCTTAGTTCCAAACCTCGACGGTTCACCAACAACCTAGAGACAACCGCGACATTCGTCTCGTTACAGCAGACGCAATGCCAGCAAAACGAAGCAAAGGCCAAATTCCTAACTTCAGGGTCTTGACAGTAACTCATATAAAACCTGAAAGACTATCGAAGATCATCCCACACCAGCGCGAAGTGGTTATGACTCATCGGGGCTCTCCAAAATGAGCCTAACCTCAAGTAAAAAGCGGCATGGCAAAATTCCTAACGCTTGCTCTTCTGACGGTCAAACTGCCGAAGAAGATTGCTTGAAGACGTCTTGTCCAGCCCCCGAAGGGATCAGAGACACTACAGTCGCAAGGCTACTCGAACAGCAAGATTGCCTATCGAGGGATACATCAGCCAACACGACGGTACGACGGGCAAAACCCTAGTACCACAGACCCTAACGGACCTCTATCGTAAAGAGCAAAGGTTAACTGTGACGTTAGGACATTCTTGCGAGAAATGCTCGATTCGTCTCGACTCGTGAGGAAAAGACTTAGGCAGCGGGAATTAAAAAACCTGTTTCCTAAGCACTGGGGCCCTGCAAGTCGGTCCAAAATGGACTTTTGCATACTATTCACAGGCCACACTCTCCAAAGTCGAATCTCGACAAGGAGGGAAACAACCGCTTATGGGTCCTCTCGACTTGTAAGAGGGAAAATTCTCTTGTAAGATTCTTACGACTCTCAAGAGAAAACGCACCTAGGAGTCCTCACGACCCCTAAGGAGAAAGACACCTACAAGATCCTCTCGACTCGTAGGGAGCAAAGTCTTTATGAGACCCTCACGGCTCATAAATTTGAAAAGTCTTAGGTGGCAGATCCTAACCCTGTTTCCTAAGCCATCGGTGCCCTATAAGGAGGTCAAGATAGATTATCTGCAGGCCACGTTCTCCAAAGTCGAACATCGACAAGGAGGGAAACAACCGCTTATGGGTCCTCTCGACTTGTAAGAGGGAAAATTCTCCTGTGAGATCCTTACGACTCTCAAGAGAAAACGCACTTAGGAATCCTCACGATTCTTAAGGAGAAATTACACCTACGGGATCCTCACGACCTGTAGGGAGAAAAACTCTTTATGAGACCCCCACGGCTCGTAAAGTTGAAAAGTCTTAGGTGGCAGATCCTACCCCTGTCTCCTAAGCCATCACTGCCCTGCAAAGAGGTCAAGATGGACCATCTATATGAGCCACACTTGCCAAAGATACATGCCACTGAAATGGAGAAGTTACTCATGAGCATATAAACTACTTCACGCCAGAGTAAGACATAAAGAGATAGAAGGGTGTGGCTTATGGAGTTAAGGGTTTGGAACTATATCTCTTAAGAGTCGAGATTTGAGTCAATGATAAATGACGACGATTGTGTCCGCTCGTTATCTTCTCAGATCAAGATTCTGAAAATTATATACCAACCAGAAACTGGTCATACGCTATGCATAACTCTGCACTACTTCACCCACGTACATACTTACGTGGGCAAAGTAGTGGGGGGCATTTGTTCCCGCCAAAAATTTCTGTGCAAAAGAGTCCAAGGTATCAAATGGCAGCGATACGCTTAAGGAAATGCGAACCAGTATCTTCCGGCCTGTATTTTGATAAACTTCCAAAGGAGTAACTATTAAATTCTGATGGTATCAAAAGCATCTCGAAAAATCCTTCGATTTGATATAATATGGGCTTCATAATTCATCCAGGATCAAAAGTTATGAGGAAATATGCTATGCACTGTTCCCTGATTAAAAAATCAGGAATTACCTCAATGAGGTATCACGTGCTCGCACGTGATCAATGGTCACGTGTTGACACGTGATAGTTAAAACAGAAATAAAAACAAACGGCTGAAGAAGGACCCAATTGGGGGTCACGTGCTCACACGTGACCAATGATCACGTGTTGACACGTGATAGTTAAAACAGAAATAAAAACAAATGGCTGAAGGAAATACCTCAATGAGGTATCACGTGCTCACACGTGACCAATGGTCACGTGTTGACACGTGATGGTTAAAACTGAAGCGTAAATAAACGCTGAGAAAAGGACTCAATTGGAGGTCACGTGCTCACACGTGACCAAGGGTCGCGTGTCAGCACGTGACTGGCTTCGAAAGCCTTACAGTTAATAGAATTAAAATTCTAAAAGCTTCTAAATCTTTCCAAATGGAAAAGAATTATGGGGACCGTTGGATTAAAGATCCAAGGGTGATTAAAAATCACCAATTTATGGGAAAATCTTAGACAAGGAAAGATTTTCCTAAATCTCACCAAAAATAACAAACAGAATATCTTTGGATTTAAAATCCAACGGTGAATAAAATTCATTGTGTGATCTAAACGATCATATTAATTATGAAATCAATTAAAATCTTTCAATGAAAGATTCACAAAACAAATTGATTCTTTTCTTTCTCCTATAAATAGGAGCCAAAAAAAAGAAGAGAAGGGATCTACTTTTTTGGAAGATAACAACAACAGAGAGAAAAAAGAGAGGAGAATTTAATTCTCAAGAGAGAAAACCCTAGGTAAGAAAAGGAAAAGGATCAAAACTTCAAAAAGAGAATTTAATTCTCAAATCTAAGAGTTTAACTCTTCTGCACAAAAGAACTTAGTTCTTCCTCTGGTTGAAAATCTGCACAGAGCACATCTCCCCATAAGTTGAGAATTTAATTCTCATCGGGTTGGGATCCTGCCATACAGATCCAAAACTTAGAGGGGGAATTGAGTTTAGAGAATTCAATTCTCCCAAAACAAAACTAGGGTTTAACCCTATATGAGAATTTAATTCTCCTGAAAATATAGGAACTTAATTCCTTCAAGATGGACAGAACTAGGGTTTAACCCTATATAAGAATTTAATTCTTTTACATATATAGGAATTTAATTCCTCCAAAACAAAATTAGGGTTTAACCCTACAGAGAATTTAATTCTTAAAGATAAAGAGATCTTCATGCATGCAAAAGAATTACGGTCACGTGTCCCCACGTGACCCCTAAAGAGATCCCCAGAAATGAGAAGGAGGAAATCTTTGAGGCAGTGCCTCACGTGCTCCCACGTGACCTACAAAACACAGAAAGAAAAAGCAAAGGAAATATGAGTTTTGGGCGCTCTCACGTGTTACCATGTGACCCCTTAGCAAACGCTTTAACAGTTAGCGCACAGATGACCATCACCTGCCAACACGTGATGCTCAAAACAAAAAGATGAAAAAGTGTTTAACACTTAATTGCAGAACGAAGAAAAGGGATCTGGTCCCACTTTTGGGCGCTCTCATGTATCCACACGTGAGCCCTCTTTCTTTAGTGTTTAACACTAATTTGGGGATTAAATTTCCAGTGTTTAACACTGATTGTTTCTAGTGTTTAACATTAAATTGAAGATTATATTTCCAGTGTTTAACACTGATTGTCTTTTAGTGTTTAACACTAATTTGAGAGTTCCACCTCCAGTGTTTAACATTGTTGTTCTCTAGTATTTAACACTACTTTTAGCCAAATTGGCTAATTTTCCAAAGGCAAAAGTCCCTCCTCCAAATGAATCTCAAAATTGAGGAAATCAAAGACAAAATGTTGTCAGAACCCCCAAACCTCTGTTTAGAACTGCTGAATGATGAGGGGCTGAACCCAGACAAATGTTTAATGGCCCAAAGGGCCAATATTTCAAACATAATTGGACTTAGCCCAAACTGGCCATAAGTCCTCAAATCATCTTGAACTGAGCACATCTGCTCTTTTAACCAACTCATTGGTTCAAGGGTACATCTCTGAACTCCTCTGATATTTATCGTTGTAATCCTTCAACGTCTTCAGAGAGGTGATGGGTCCCGACAGCCATACATTTTATGGACCACTATGTCCTTAAACTGGTATTGGACCACTATATCCTTAAACTGGTATTGGACCACCATGTCCTTAAACTGGTAACCGACCGCAATGTCTCTAAACTAAACAATTGAGTCCAAATGCTCTGTTGTTGGATCTAAACGATCCCGTTAAGTTGATCTTAGTCTAAAAATTAGACTAACTTATTCTTAACAAACGTTTAAGTTGATTTTAGTCTCAAATGAGATTAACGTATCATTAAACCCAACCCCAAACCCAAATCTAAGAAAATACGGATTTGGACTAATCCACGTCCTACGGGCGACAACAAAATTAGTCTCCGTATACAATCCACGGGCAACCACAAATAAAACAAACACACACGACACGAAGTGACCATCTGGAGAATAAGAAAGTTGTTACCGCGATGCGGTAGCGTAATTAATTGCAGAGGCTTGCGCCTGCAGGGAAGAGCGTCCCCACAATCAAAAACCCCTCAAGCGAGGGGGAATCTGACGAAATCTGCTATATCGGCCGCATCCGTTTAAACCTTCGATACACGGTGCCATAAATCAACTTGGCATCTTCGGAGAGGTAGATGGATAGCACCAATTAGCATTTGCCCCGAATCTCAGGCAAGACAGTTCGTCTTGCGTGTCTTTCGGCGGGGAACATCGGCAATGGCCTGGCCTTTCACTGCCTTGAGGGGACGATAAGTTATCGAGAACTCCATCAAGAGTAGGGCCCATTTAGCAAACCGTCCCGTTAATATGGCCTTCGACATCAAATATTTGAGAGGATCCACCTTCGATATGAGATGGATCTCATGTGCCAACGCGTAGTGTCTGAGCTTCGTTATTGCGAAGATCAACGCTAGGCAGTGTTTTTCGAGGGAGAATAATTGTTTTCTGCCCCCAGGAGAACTCGACTCAGATAGTAGAGATCTCTTTCTTTCCCTTGGTCATTCTCTTGTGCCCACAGCGCGCCTAAGGAACCTTTGAGGGCGGTCGTATACAAGACGAGAGGTTTTCCTTTAACGGGAGCAGCCAATACAGGCGGATTCTGCAGATATTGCTTGATTTCGTCCAGTGCGCTTTGGCATTTGCGATCCCAGACGAATGGGGTTCCCTTCTTCATTAGGTGACTGTAAGGATGGCACTTGCCTGAAAGATTGGCTATAAATTCGCCGAGCTTCCCTTGGAGAGACCGCAGTTGCTTGAGAGTTCTTGGCGGGGGCATTTCCATGATCGCCTTGATCTTCGACGGGTCTATCTCGATGCCTCGATGTCGGACGATGAATCCTAGGAATTTGCCCGGGAAAACTCCGAACGCGCATTTAAGAGGGTTCATCTTCAAGTTGTATTGCCGAAGGCGCTGAAACACGATCTTCAGATGCTCTAAATGTTCCTCGTATGATTTTCTTTTAACCACGAGGTCGTCGATATAGCATTCGACGATTTCATGTATGAGGTCATCGAAAATCTTCGTCATGGCCCTCTGATAGGTGGCACCGGCGTTCTTTAGACCGAAAGGCATCACCTTGTAGAAAAATATGCCCAAAGGGGTCTGAAAAGTAGTGTGCTTCTGGTCTTTAGGATGCATCTTTATCTGATTATATCCTGATGATCCGTCCATGAAGGAGAAGATTTCGTGAGTGGATGTGTTATCTATCATCAGCTCAGTGACTGGTACTGGAAAGTCGTCTTTTGGGCAAGCTTTGTTGAGATCCTGAAAGTCTACGCATATGCGTACCGTCCCATTTTTCTTCATCACCGGGACGATGTTGGCGATCCAATCAGGATATTGAACCTCTTGGATGAAGCCGGAGTCGATTAGTTTCTTGACCTCGGCGTTGATGCTCATTTCAAGCTCGAGCCGCATTCTTCTCAGCGCTTATTTGATTGGTTTGACGTCTGGAGAAATCGCCAATCTGTGGACAACAATCTCTGAATTGAGTCCCGGCATCTCTGAATAGTTCCATGCAAAGCAATCTCTATGCTGCATGAGCACGTCCTTTAGCGTAGCCACCCTTTCTTCAGACAACAACTCACTGACGAACGTCGGCCTCGGGTCACTTGCCATCCCCAAATCAATTTTCTTGAGGTTATCTGCAGTAGTATGTATCCCATCTTCCAGCTCTTTCGGCGCAAGTGGAAACTCTAAGATCACCTCGTCATCATTGTTTTCGAAGCACTATGGGAGATCAGCCATATCTTCGCATGTTCTTTCTCCTGACATCGTTATCACGTGACATGTGCAAGATCGCTTCCAAGACCGATGTTGATCCGGCTCTAATCTCGCTGCACATGCGGCTTTTGGTTCATGCTTCTGTGGCGGGGTTACCCTACAACTGTCAGATAGAGCGAACTTGCCTTGTTGATACTGGTTTTCTACCCACTCTTTGAATGTGAAGCAGTCTTCGAGAGGACGTCCTATCACTCAGTGATAGGAGCAATAATCCGGGTGAGAGACCTCGCCTGCTTGCTCGGGGTATTTGGACTCCGGGAGGGTAATCATCTGATGTTTTATGACAAGATCAAGTATTTTCCTTGTCTTGTCTTGGGAAAAAGAATACGCTCGACCCATCTTCTTTATAAGAGACGAATTCTGGTTGTTCGACTCTCGATCGCGTGGCTTCTTGGTCCCGCTTTGTCGCTGTCGAACGTTTTTTCCGTTCTTTGCTTTACTTTTGCCTCTGCGCCGGGTCTTTTGTATGACGGGTTGGGGACGAGTAGCATTGTCATTCTCCGTGGCCTGTTGAAGGAGGCGCTGCATCCTGGCTTTATCGTAAATGGCCATTTCACGGTTATTGTCATCCCGGACCTTTTGCCCCGCTTCCCTTATTATCTTGTCCATCCGTTCTTCAAACGACGGACTCGGCATTTTGATGGTAGGATCTCGTTTTGGTTCAGGGTCAGCGTCTTCTAACAGGGCGTCTCCTTCTTCATCGAAGTCATGTATGACGTAGCTACCATGGACTCGTTCCCATTTCTTGGATTGGACATATCCAAGCCCGACCGTTTCCATTTTCCCGTTGGGCAACTTTCGCTGAGTTCCGGGACGTCCCAAATCCTGTTGTAGAATCGAGCTTGTCGAATAGTCTGTCTGAAAGGTACCCCTTGGCGCTTCAATAGCCTTCTCAAGCCTTCTGTGTAATATCTAGGCAGACGGATGGGCTGGAGCCTATCAAGTGTAGAATCCGCACCATGCCAAATTTCTTTCTCCACTTTGGTTTTCGTGGATCTGTAGAATAGGATCGCCTTTTCATCTCTTCGTCTGGGAGGGACGTAGAATGTTTGCAGTTCCTGCACACTATAAGTTTCAAGTGCGTCGAGATCTTTGTAATGTTCCTGTGGAACCATGGTAATTTGCAAACTCTTGTTATCGCCAGTGAAGGCTTGTATTGGCGGCCGAGCAGAAAATATAGCATTGACCTCATCTTCTGAGTCGCTGCCGAAGATCAACATAGGGGTGGACTGTCCTGGGTTGTTGCGTAAGGGCGGCCCTGAATAAACTATCTCTTCTTCCTCCTCGGTATCACTCCCGAAGACCAGAATAGTAGTGATAGATTTGTTCTTCAGTTTGTGACATCTTTCCGTGTCCTCAAAATCTGGTAAGAAGTATTTTGCATTTTCGTACTTTCGGACTTCGTTCACGGAAAATGGGTTCAACTCCCCTGTTACGGTATACTCGAGACCATCCTTGAAATACTTCATACACTGATGTTGTGTAGAAGGGATAATTTTGTACTCGTGTAACCAAGGCCTGCCGAGCAAAGCATTATAGCATGTTTTGGCGTCAATAACATGAAATTTAATGCCAGTGACTAGCAGCCCTAAGCGCATCGTCAATATTACAGACCCAAGCGTCCGTGATGACTGGGAGTCAAATCCGAAGATGGTGATTTTATCGCGAGCGAGGTGCTGAACGCTCATGCAGATTTCCTTCAACACTCACACGTTGAGGAGATTGACGGAAGACCCATTGTCAACCAGGATTTTCCCTATCTTGATATCATGACAGTATCCGGAGACATAAAGGTGACGGTTATGCTCGCATGTCCCAAGGAGGAGATCTTCATCGCCAAAGGTGATATCGGCTGTGTGCACTTTTTCCAGCTCGTCTTTCATCTTTTCTTCGGCAAAGAAAGCTTGAAATTGCTCGGGCTCTCATAGTGCCTTGATCAGAGAATCTCTCGCCTCTTTGGATAGCAGAAGGGCGTCGAGAATGCTTAGCTGCGAAGGTAGCTTTCTCAAGTGTGCCAGAACGTTGTAGTCCACCTTGTTTTTCTTTGGTGGGTCCTTGGCTGTCAGCTCTTTGACGACTTGATCTTCTAGGGCGATGTCCTCAGGGACCTTTTCTTTTCCCTTATCCTTTTTGTTCGACCCCTTGTTTATGGGTCCGAGATTCTTTTCAGGTAATGTGCGATTGCGCAGCTGAATGTTCTCACAGCTCTTTGGTTCTTCCTCTTTTCCCGAGGTGGATTCTTTAAAGAGAGGGCCGAGAGTCATTTCTTCGTCAGAGTCGCTCCCGAAGGTGAGAACTTGCGATCCCCCAGCGTCGACCATGTGACAGTTGCCGGTAGTTCTTTTACGCTCCTCGGTCGTATTTCTTTGCTCCCGACGAGTTTTGCGTTTCATCCGCTTAAAATGTTGCCGGTGAGCAACATATCCCTGCCACCATCTTTTGAAAGCGTTGCACTCTTCGGTAGGGTGTGCAATCTTTCGATGATATAAGCAGTAGCTAAGATGTATTTCCGCTTCACCAAGAGTGTTTCCTTCGGAGGGTGGCAGCTTCATTCTCATCGATATGGCTTTGGAGAACCTCTTCCTTGTCTTGAACCTGCTTTTATTTGCGGCGGACGTACTTTGATCTGGCGGGGGTATTTCAACCCCTTCGTCCAGTCGCCGACGTTTGGTTTTTCCAAATATGGCCATCTTACGCTCTCGAGCAGCTTTGCTTTTAAGAAGAGCTTCGTCCAGGAATGCATCAATCATTTCGTCTGATGGTCCTAGAAGTTCCGGCTCAGGATCTGCCCTCAGTTTCTCTGCGTAAAGAGCTTCTTCATCATCTATTAATGAGTGAGAGATCACATGGCAGCTTGCCATATAATCTTCAGACTCATCCGACGAGTCTTCTTCATCGTCATCATCTCCGTCCTCAAGGACGTGGCTGAGAAATTCTTGGAGTGTGACTGGAGTCCGCGCCTTCTGATTATATTCTTCCAGTGCGTCGATATATTTTTGCATGTCTGTGCGCTTGTCACCGGGCTTCACGGGCTTCTTGGCTTTCTTCTTTTTCTTCGAAGACTTTGGTGGCTGGGTGTGAGTGCTTTGGCTATCACCACCAATCTTTGGGGTTGGGCACGGTTTCATCATTCTCTCGATGATCTCGGGTTCCAGTGGATTTTTCCACCTGATCGCTGGGCATGTTTGGAGATCCTTCAGCATTCTTTTCGTCTTGGCTGAAAGAGCGATCTTCCACAGAGCTTCTTCTACGAAAGAACATGATGCCCCCGGTGTGTCCGTCTTCTTGGGAGCGTGTGGTTGTGGTGGGTTCACCTTCCAATTCTCGGACAGGGCAAATTTGCCCTGTTGGTATTGATCTTCAATCCAGCTTTTAAAGATGAAGCAATCTTCAATTGGATGGCTTACCGTTTGATGGTAGGGGCAATAATTGGGACTATTAGCCTCGCTGGGTTGCAACGGTCATTTTGGATTCGGCAGATTGATGAGCCTGTTGCGCATCGCTAACTCGAACAATATCTTCGTTTTGTCCCGGGGAAACGAATAAGGGTGCTTCATCTTCTCATTATAGAATTGCCACCTCTCGTCTAGGTGATCAGTTAGTTTTGGGCCACTGGGTTGCTGTTGAGTATTCGCGATGAAGGTCGCTTTCCCTTTGCCCTTTTCGTTCCGTGGCTCCGGCTTTGAAGGAGATGGTCTATGACCTATCTGGTCCATTTGGGCCAGTTTGTAAATTAAGGCTTGGAACGTGGTCGGCTTGAAGAACATCATGAATTGGGAAATAGTTGCCTGAGGGTCCAGAGTGCCCACGAACATGCCCACTGTCGGTGCTTCCTCGATGCGCTGCTCACATTTTGACCATAAATTTCTCCATCGTATTGCGTATTGCACCCACGTTTCACCTGGCTTCACCCTGGCATTGATCAATGTCGTTATTAGGGTGCGTTCACTAGCACTCGCGAAACGCTGGGTGAATAATAGCTCCATCTCTGCAAAAGTCTTGACGGAGTCGTTTGGAAGTTCAGAATACCACTCGAATGCCGTCTCCGACAAGCTACCAACAAACTGGCGGAGCAGATGTTTATCATCACCCCCGGTGTTGCCGCACAAGGCTCTGAACTGGGCAACATGCTGATGCGGATTTCCCGTCCCTTTATATACATGAAATTTAGGGATCGTATATCCCGGCGGGTACCTTATTTGGTCATACCAGCCTGGATAAGGCCGTCCAGTCTTAACGATCTGTCCAGCCGCTTCGTTTGCCTGGTGAGCTCGTATTTGCTGAGCAATGTAATCATCCAGAGCGGCTTTGGAGATGGTCTCCTCTTTGGCTACTGAAATAGCCTGAGGAGGGTTCGATGTCTCCCCTCTATCGTCTTCAACGATGAGCGGGGGTCTTCAGCTAGAGGTTCTGGCTGTAACATCATCCCAGCCATGTCTTGGAACAAAAGAGCCATTCGTTTTATATTGGCTGCCTGCTCCGCAGCCTCTTTTTCTTTCCTCTCAAGCATTCTTCAGAGGAACTCGGTATCAGTTTCTTGTTCCCAACATTGCTCCGAGGTCTCTGGATTTTCTTTTGGCCCAGTGAGTGCGGCCATTGCAGTCAGCATCTCCTGAAGTTTCTGCTGCTGTTGTTCCTAAGCCTTTGTTATCGATCGGGTAAGCGGTCGATGACCCGTGGAAGAACGGCTTTCTTCTTTTCCGGAAGCCATGTAAACGGTCTGTATTACTATGCCCTCGGACTTGGGGCATTTAGATTCAACGTCCTTGCGGTTTGCCGCATTCATGGGGACTTTCTCTGGCCTCCTTCTCTTGTAAGTAGTTGAAGTCGAGGGGGCCGTTGCAGCGGGCACCCAGACGGATGATGTCTTCTGTGGTACTACGAGATGGCTTTTTTCTTGCTGAGCTTTGAGCTTCTTTGGCAGGCGAGAGTAGTCCTGGTTAATCACCGATTCCTGGACCTGTCGCCAAACTTTATAAATTTTGGAGGACAGCCGCTAAAGGGGCTACTCTGGCTTCTTTTCTGTAGTAATCTCCGTAGGTGGAGATCTCTTCAGCATGGCCGTCGGAGAGTTCTTGCAAACCCTCCTAAGCGGTTCAAAGCTGTTCCCAGTTGGAACAGCAGCATTGATTTCCACCATGGGAGCTGGCGGAGTTAGCCCAGAAGGGGAGCTGCCCCCATCTTTCCTTACTCAGCGCCAGTGACGACGGCGAGCATGTCGTGCGGATAGAGTTGGTTCAGCTATGGGGATGGCTTCGTCATGCCCCCTGTCTTGGCGAGGGGTTGTCGTTGTCAGCCTATTGAAGACCGATGTCCACTGAGAAGCAATGTTCAATCTGTCAAAGACAGATCTTTGGGCAGGGGAAGCAGCTTTGGGGACTTCGCCTGGAGCAGGAGCCGGGATGGCTAGCCTTGTGAAGACTGACTTCTTGGCAGAAGAAGCCTCTCCGATGATTTCGTCCGCTTGAACCGGGATGGCTATCCGCTTAAGGATGGCTGCTTCAGGTATCACGGGCTTGTTAGCGTTCTGGCCCAGTCTGCTGAAAACTGAGGCAGTGGAGTTGGGCGACCCGTTGAGAGGGGCCGCGGTAATGGTAAGTCGATCAAAGACCGACTTCTTTGGGGCTTCTTGCGGAAGCATCAGGGCATTGAAGCTCATGGGTGGGATCATAGTCCCAAAGAACAGCCCAGTGGTGGCCTGAGTTACTTGGTCCACCGGCATCGTGAACAGGGAGGCCGCCTGGGGCCCGTAAGTTACACCTCCAGATGAGGCGGAACGGGAGTTATAGTTGCAGCTGGAGCATTTTGTGCAAGTAGAAGCCAATGATCTTTCGTTTTCTGCACGGGAGCAAAACCAAATCTTAGTACCTCGAACCCAAGGGCAACCATATCAAACCGTGATTCGTTCGCAAACACGAAACACGAAGTGTGGAGTGGAAAGAGGAAAAGGTCCCACCGGGCGTGCTAGAATCTGTTCACCGCCGAAAACCGGGTAGACAAACGTCTTTCCTGAATTTGGGGACAGATGCTTATTGGTGCTATCCGTCAACCTCTCCGAAGATGCCAAGTTGATTTATGGCACCGTGTATCGAAGGTTTAAATGGATGCGGCTGATGTAGCAGACTTCGTCAGATTCCCCCTCGTTTGAGGGGTTTTTGATTGTGGGAACGCTCTTCCCTGCAAGCGCAAGCCCCTGCAGTTAATTACGCTACCGCATCGCGGTAACAACTTTCTCCTTCTCCAGATGGTCACTTCGTGTCGTGGGTGTTTGTTTTGTTTTTTGGTTGCCCGTGGATTGTATACGGAGACTAATTTATGTCATCGCCCGTAGGGCATGGATGAGTCCAAATCTGTATTTTCTTAGATTTGGGTTTGGGGGTTGGGTTTAAGGATACGTTAGTCTCATTTGAGACTAAGATCAACTTAAACATTTGTTAAGGATACGTTAGTCTAATTTTAGACTAAGATCAACTTAACAGTTTATTAAGAACATGTTAGTCTAATTTTAGACTAAGATCAACTTAACAGGATCATTTAGATCCAACAAAAGAGCATTTGGGCTCTATTGTTTTAGTTTAGGGACTTTGCGGTCAATTACCAGTTTAAGGACATGGTGGTCCAATGTTAGTTTAAGGACATCTCGGTCCAAGGTTAATGACATCATAGTCCGTGAATTTAAAGACCTCACAGTCAAGATTAAGGACGTCATAGTCCATGAGCTTAAGGACCCCACAGTCCATGAAATGTATGGTTGTCGGGACCCGTCACCTCTCTGAAGACGTTGAAGGATTACAACGACAAATATCAGAGGAGTTCAGAGATGTACCCTCGAACCAAAGTTGATTGGGAGATCTGTAGTCCAATTTGGAACTAAGATCAATTAATTAGATTATGAGCACATTGGCTCAGTTAAATCTGAATTGAGGACTTATGGCCAATTTGGGCTAAGTCCAATTAAGTTTGAAATGTTGGCCCTTTGAGCATTTGTCTGGGTTCAGCCCCTCATTATTTAGCAATGCTAAACAAGAGTTTGAGGGCTCTGAGAACATTTTGTCTTTGGCTGAGCACTTAAACATTATAGTTCTGGATTTTAAGGCTCATTTGAAGGGGAGATTTGCCTCTGGAAAACTTAGCCAATTTGGGCTAAGCTGATTTGAAAATAGTGTTAAACACTAGAGGACATCTGGTGGTCACGTGTCCTCACGTGATATATTTAAAACAGTGTTAAAAACTGGAGACAAAATGCTCAAAATAGTGTTAAACTCTAGAAAGGAAGGGGTCACGTGGGGTCGCGTGAGGCGCGTGAAGATGGGGCCAGACCTCCTTTATTTTATTAGCAGAATATTGAAATAAGTGTCAAACACTTAATTCTTCACAGCCATCACGTATGGTCACATGATGGGCACTCATGCATTAACTTATTAAAGTGTTTACTAGGGGTCACGTGAAGACACGTGAGAGCGCCCAAAGCCAGTACTTTGCTATTGTTCCTTTTGTTTTGGAAGTCACGTGGGAGCACGTGAGGCATTGCCTCCAAGCTTTTTTCCTTTTCATTTTTGAGAGATCTGTTTAGGGGTCATGTGGGGGCACGTGACCAAGTTCTGTTTTTTCTTTTCTGCTCATTGTGAATGGGGGTCACGTGTTACCACGTGATCAAGTTCTTTATGTGCATGGAGAGCTTTCAACTCTCTTTGTTTTAAGAATTAAATTCTCTGTAGGGTTAAACCCTTATTATGTTTTAGAGGAATTAAATTCCTATGTATGTGGAAGAATTAAATTCTCATATAGGGTTAAACCCTAGTTCTGTTTTGGAGGAATTAAATTCCTATGAATTTGGGAGAATTAAATTATCATATAGGGTTAAACCCTAGTTCTGTTTTGGAGGAATTAAATTCCTATGAATTTGGGAGAATTAAATTCTCTAAACTCAATTCTCCCTCTAAGTTTTGGATCTGCATGGCAGAATCTCCCCGATGAGAATTAAATTCTCAACTTGTGGGGAGATTTGCTTCTGCAGATCTTCAACCAGAGGAAGAACTAAGTTCCTTTTGCAGAAGAGTTAAACTCTTGAATTGAGAATTAAATTCCCTTTTTGTTTTATGGAGCTTAGATCTCTTTCCCCTTTCTCATCTAGGGTTTCTTTTCTTAAGAATTAAATTCTCCTCTCTTTTCTCTCTGCTGTTGTTTTTTTTTCTCCAGAAAATCAAAATTCCAAGATCCCTTCTCTTCTGCTCTTGGCTCCTATTTATAGGAGAAAGAAAAGAATCAATTTGTTTAGTGAATCTTTCATTGAAAGATTTTGGTTGTTTTTGTAACCAACATGATCTTTTAGATCACTCAGTGAATTTTATTCACCATTGGATTTTTAATCCAAAAGATATTCTGTCTGTTATTCTTGGTGAATTTTAGGGAAATCTTTCCTTGTATGAAATCATTCCATAAATTGGTGATTTTTAATCACCATTGGATTTTTAATCCAACGGTGCTCTATTTCACAGAGCACCGTCTTCTTGTTTGGAAAGATTTAGAGAGGTCTTTTTCCAGTTAAGGTTCTGGATTCCCACTTAATTAGAATTTAATTCTATTAGTTCAGAAGGATTAAAAGCCCATCACGTGATCCCAATGTTTGATCATTGAAATAGAATTTAATTCTATCGATTAAAGAGTTTAGGAACTTGTCACGTGTTGGCACATGACCCCCCTTGATTAAACATTTTATTCAGTATTTTAATTCTGCCTTTTAACAGAGCTAAGGAATCATCGCGTGTCAGCACGTGACCCTTGGTCACGTGTGAGCACGTGATGCCCCATTGGGGTTTTTCCTTAGTGACTTATTATATTTTTGTTTGACTGGAATTTAATTCTATAAAGCAGAGGTCACAGGAACCTATCACGTGTCAACACGTGACCCTTGGTCACGTGTGAGCACGTGATACCCCGTTGGGGTATTTCCTGGCTGTTTTGTTATTTTTTTGTTTGACTAGAATTTAATTTTATAAAGCAGAGATCACATGAACCTATCACGTGTCAACATATGACCCTTGGTCACATGTGAGCACATGATACCCCATTGGGGTATTTCCTGATATTTTGTCATGGAAGATCCCCCATCGAAAAGCATTGCCTGGCGCTGATCTTCGCGGTAACGAAGCTTCGACATTATGCATTGGCACATGAGGTCCATCTCATATCAAAGGTGGATCCTCTCAAGTATTTGATGTCAAGATCCATGCTAACAGGAAGGCTTACTAAATGGGCCCTCCTCTTGATGGAGTTCTCGATAGTATATCAACCCCTCAAGGCAATAAAAGGCCAGGCCATCACCGACTTTCTCGCTGAACATCTGATACCTGTCGACTCTCCCTTGAACTGCGAGTCACCGGACGAACACGCGTTTGACATTGACAGGGAGAAAGAAGGGAATGATGCCCGATAGGAACTATACTTCGATAGAGCGCCCTCCTTGAAGAAGCGAAAGCAAAGTACCCCCATGATTAAAGGTAGGGTGGGCCTTATCTTTGTGACTCCACAAGGAGGGATAATACGTTTTGCCTTTTCTTTAACAGAGCCGAGAATAAACAATGAGGCTGAGTATGAAACTTTGATAGCAGGTCTTGAGATTGCTGTCGACATGGGCATCGAAAGCCTCCTCATATATGGAGACTCCTAACTGGTCATTAGCCAAGTAAATGGCGACTACCAGACATGCAAACTGGAACTGATCAGATATGGCAAGAGAGTGCAACAATTGCTGACGCAAATCCCCTCTTACACCCTGGAAATCATACCGCTTGTGGAAAATAGCAAGACGGATGCGTTAGCCAAGCTCGCTAAAGAACTGGTCGACGAAAACCTCGATGACGTAAGGATCATTGTGCAAAGCCGCCGGATTCTTGCACCAGCAGAAATATCTCCGAAGACGTCTAAAGGAGAGGAAGCAATAGAATAAGAGGCCTTCGAATTGAAGGATGAAGGAAAAGCGAAGGATTGGAGAGAAGTCTTCATAAACTACTTCAAATCCCATCGAATGCCCGAAGACGCGTCATCAAGACATCAGTTTAGGAAGCGAGCTCTGTCTTTCGCTGTAACACCCTAGTTCATTTATACCAGTTCTAATTCGAGTATTTCTTTATTTATGGTATTTTCCTGATTTATTGTGTTTTGGGTGCGAATAGTGTATTTGACATCTGTATTTGCATCCGACCCGACCCATATGCTTGAAACCTGTCTTGATTCATGTTTATGATTTATCCTGACATGATACGTGGACTCGTGCACTTTCATTTGCATACTAGCATTTTACCTGGCATTTGCATTTTTATATAACATTTAAGTCACATAAAATAGTTTAAAAGTACATTGCATGGCCTGCCTGCTACCCTTAACACTGTCGTGGCATCCGCGCATCTTGTTCTCATCCCGTTCAGTGAAACGGACTTGTTTGGATGACTACGTGCACGTGTGTGCATCCGTTCTTGGGGGTATGCATTTTCTTTACCCGGGTATCCAACTTTAATTTTGGTCGACATGTATATTTTTCATATTTTAAAACTGAATTTTAGACCCGACCCGGGCATGTTTTGGACTATATTTGTATTTACCAGAATATCAAATTTTATTTATATAATATTAAATTTATAAACTGAAACAAATTAAAATTTAGTTAACTAATAAAAGATTTTTTAAATTTAAATCTAAACTAATTTCCTAACAAACTAACAACCCCTTTCTCTCTCTCGTGACTCTCTCTCTCTCCTCTGCATATATATATTTATATATATTTCTTTTCTTATTTAATACACAGCCTCTTCTTCTTACTTCTTCTTCTTCTTTCTTCTTTCTTTTTCTTGATCTTGTTTCTTGATTCCGGTGATCACCGCCAGAGCCGTGCTCGTCGCTGACGATCCGAGTGATCCAGTGAACGTACCTTGCCTGTGTGATCACCCTCTTGCCTTGCCTGGACCCATCCCGCGTGCCGCGTATGCATTGCGACGATTTACCGACGTCAGACGTGCCGTGCGTATCCGTCGCGTGATTCGATCGAGGCAAGTTTATCTTGCTACATGATATACTACTATATAATGCACCCAATTGAATAATAACATTTCATATTGCTTAGTTGTACATCCCACATTACCATTTTTTACCATTTTACTGTTATACGACGTCCGTGTGCATCCATATCGTTATTTACATATCCAGTCGCATACTAATTCATCTTGCTACATGTTAGGTATATCATTATGCATCTATATGAATAAAAATATCACATGTTGATTGCATTATACATCCATATCAAAGTTTTACTGTTTTCGGATACCCGTATGCATCCATATCATTTAATATATATATAGCTGCATCTATAGATCATATTAATTCATATTATTATTGTAGTAACACCCCATGATTAATAATGTGCATCCCACTTAGTCTTGGAACTGTAAATATAACCCTAATCGATAATTGTGCATCCATACCATTAATTATATATCTATTTGCATTCCAAGTCACGTTATTTCATATTACTGATACATTAACACTCCATGCTAGATAATGTGCATCCTACATAGTCATAAAACTATAGTTGTAACCTCTGATAGTTATTTATGCATCCATGTTTATTTGTGTATTCATGCCACTAATTCTGCATAACTAGTTGCACCCCATATTACATTAACTCATATTATCAATACATTAGTACCCCATGCTTGATATTGTGCATCCTACTTAGTCACGATGTAACCCCTGGTCGATATTTGTGCATCCATGCTTTTATTGTATATCCATACTTCCATCCTGATTCAATACTTGCTACAGTTTGATTATGAGCACCCGCTTGATACATGTACACTACCTGACATGACCTGATGTCACGCCCCGCTTCCCAGTGTACGGCGAAGTGGACGCGACGAGGCCCGCTACGTATATACTCAGAAGTACATACGCTAAGCGTATCTAAGCAATATAAAAGTAAATCACAAGAGACAAGAGGTATAGAAATAACAGCAACTTTATTAATAACATTCTTTTGTACAATGCATGAAAAGTAAATACAACTGAAATGGAAAGCGATGCCTAAACAGTGGCATAACAGGAAATGAAAATACTGAAAAGAACAAGGTACAATATCTAGAGCTCGGGGTCTTCGTGAAACTGCTCCAAGTCTTCACCGGTGGGCTCGATCTCTACTGGGTCCAAAGCACCTGACGACATTCAAAGAAGAAAGAAATAAAATATCGTCAGCGGCCATGTCGCTCGGTAAGTCCCAAAGATAAGGGTGAAATAGACAGAAAGTAAGAGAGAGAGAGAGAGAGCTTTTAATATTGTATTATAATATTGTAATATTGTATTAACGTTGTTGTTTGTAGCCTGGTACAGAAGATGCCAGTGTATACGAGAGGAGTCCCACTTACACCGGGGACTTTGGTAACCTGTAGTACAAGGCTCCGTCGATAATACCACGGAACAACGGCATGAATGTAATTACGTCTTAAGTGACCACCTCGTGCCACCTTTAACATATTCCGTACCAGTCTACCCCTTAAACCCCGTAGTGTTATGATTATATTGTAGTATTGTATTGTATAAGTTGGATGACTAATCAAAACCGTGATATCAATAAACATGTTGTAACTGCATAATCAGGTAAATGGAATAACTGAATAATGGATGTATATCCATGGTTTGATTCAGTCAAATTGTAATGATTGTTAACAGGATTCTGGGATTCATGTATTCATATTGAGTTGGAATATTAAAGAATATAGATTGACTTGAATCATATTCAAGTCAGAAATAGTCAGACTCAAACCCGAGTCAGACTAAAAGAAAAGTAATTTGAAGTTCTATAATTGTTAGGGTCCTTATTGTAATTTATAAAACTTGAGGGGGGGTTTTATGTAAAAAGTACTTTTGCATAGTTTTCAAGATACACCTCAAGTATTTATTATTCGTCTTTATTGTTATAATGAGTGTAATTTTATTTGTGTTATTTCTAGTGAATATATCCTAATAAAGGTATTAATTTGTAATATCGATTTATTTGAAATTCATGGTATTTTAATGTAACTTTTAATCTTGTAATTTTTAGGAAAAGGTGGAAACTTTATCTTATAATAAAATAGGTGTTTAAATGATAAACATATATATGTTAATACAAGAATAATTTTAAATAAATATTTTATTTTCCAAAAATCTCATTTTTCTTAAATGTCGTATTTTAAACCTTTCGAGACCGAATGCTCCTTGCGGAGGTCTGAATCTCGCACTACTAAGCTCGAGGGTGCACGATAAACCGTACTATCCCTAACGAGTTCCCCAAAGGTGGGTTGTAGTGGCGCTTTGCAAAGATTTAATAAATACTAGTCATTTAGAAAACGGTTTTATAAATATAAGGTATTTATTTGTAAAAAGGTGTAAATTTCCGTATTTTAGATTCTAGGGTTTCCTAAGCCAACTAGCCTATTTCTAATGGGTCTAAACGATAAGTCATTAGAATTCTCAAATCGCCTCTTCACCGGCAATTGTGGCCAGGTAAGTACAAGTGAGAAGGGAGGGATCCGCTCACGAATCGTGAGGCGGGCCTTTTAAAGTTACCCAAGCTCACTTGCCTAGCCTAGACACCACAAAGTCAGTTTAGATAAACGATCGATGTCCATGACATATCGTATTTTCCTATTAAAAGGTTTTGTTTTAAAATTGTATACAACTTAGAACTTTTAGAAAAGGTTTATAAAGAAAAGGGTATTTTAATGTAAAGTCTTGTATTATCGTATTCTAAGTTTTGATGATATCAATTAGGGTTGTATTTGCATGTGTGTGGAGGTAGGTCATTACCTCGTGATCTACGTTAAGGTATAGTAATTGTTAAGGGTTAAATGTGATAACTAAACATTGTGGTATTTAAGTGAAGGAATACGGTAAATTAAAAAGGTTATCATTTCATGTGTGAAAACTTATTCAAATTGATTTTTACAAGTTTAATGGTCAAGATAAAGATGTTTAGGAATGGTTGAATTGATTAGAAGAAGAAAAATAAACATTATGGTATTTAAGTGAAAGAAATACGATAAATGGAAACGTTATCATTTCATGTGAGAAACTTTATCCAAATTATTTGTTATGTGATTAATAGTCAACATGAATAAGTTTAAGTATTATGGAATTGGTGACAAGTGAGATTTTGTAAAAAAACCGAATCGGAAATCGGTTTGTTCCGATTTCCGTCGGGTTTTAAAAAGTCGTATTTTTCTTAAAAGAAAAGATAGATAGAAAGAGTGGGACTTACGGGTTTTGGACACGTTAGAGAGTGAGAGGGAGGTAGAGGGTTTGCCGGGCGTCGAATCGTCGTGAAGAGTCCTAGCACGATCGCCGGAATTCGCCGTCGATTTCGGCAGCGCTTCGCCTTTCGCTCGTTTTCTAATGTACCGAGTTCTCTTGAAATTTCTAGAGAGTGAACTTAGGAATGTAGGGTGAAAGGGTAGAGGGTAGAGGGTTTATATAGGGTTAGGGTTTTAATTAAAAAAAATATAAAAATATATAAAAATTCATTAAAAATCATTAAATTTGGGAGTAAAAGAGGTTTATTGTGCATTTGATAACCGATCAAAGAAAATAAAGTATGCAGGGCGATTGACCAGGTCAACACGGACTTTTTCTGTGTTGACGACTCGGCCGTCCGGCCGAGTCCGGCCGGCGGCACCGGCCGATTCGGCCGGTCCGCCGGCAGACTCGGCCGAGTCGGGCCGACGTCGGGTGGGGAATCTCATGGGGGGAATTTTGGTACATTTAACTTTTTATGTGCAGTATAAATTTTGATAGTTATGACGGTTTGACTGTTGACTTTCCAAAAAAAATTAAAACAAAATAATATAAAAATAATGTGGGGCAGGGAATTTGAACTCTGGTGGCTTGGTTTAGCAATGTAAGGTATTACCAATGAGCTACAAACTCCTTCTTGTAATTATTGTGGTATTTAATTACTTAAACTGATAGCAGCAAGAATAAATACTCCTAATATACATTAAATTTAAAGTAATTTCTTGTACACTAAAAATGGATTTATTATATTCTTGTAGCTTGTAATTAAAAACAAAATAATTACCTATATCTTGTGCTCATGCTAAAATACCCCTTTGTGGATTTTTGAAAAAAATATTTGAAAAATTTTGGTATAGAAAAATTAGGGTTGTTACATTCTACCCTCCTTATAAAAATTTCGTCCTCGAAATTTGTAAAAGGAAAGTGTAACAGTTTGGTGACAGAACTAAAGATTGTAAAGAAGTTTTGGTCAAAATTGTGAGGAAGTTACCTGAGTTACCTTGGTTCACAGTTTCAGGTTCTATGGCTGCTAAGGTGAAAGCCTGTCGCCGTGGCATATTCCTCTTGGCCGGAGGCATATTCCCCTGTACTCGAGGCATGTTTCTCAGTGCCTGATGGAATTGGCGATTTGGCTGAGCAGGGAATCTACGTGGAGGTGGTGCTGGCAGTGCAGGATGAGTTGCAGGAGCTTGGATAGCTGGCTGCTGCGGGTAGTTGGCGGGTGTGTGTGCTGAGTTGCGTCTATAAGAACAGTTTCCAATTCCGTGATTGGACGCGCCACAAACCAAACATAGGCCCTTTGCGCGCCTACAGTCCTTCTACAAGTGTCCTTCCCTCTTGCAATAAAAGCAAAAATCGGGTGTTGACCGATCCTTAACTTATTCCAGTCTTCTGAGTTCAACAGCTGGCCTTGAAAAGGCCCCTCCTGCCATTTGAGTGGCAGGACGTTTCACTCCTGCAGACTGCGGTCTGCCCCTTGCCTTTATCACTGCTTCATAACTGCGGGCAGCTTCCAGAGCATCCTCATGAGTCAAAAATTTTCCCGTGGCTAGGGCAGCCTGAATCTCCGTGTCCAGTCCTTATTGAAAGCGACGGGCTCTGATCTCGTCTGTCGGTATCAAGTGTGCTGCGAATCGGCTTAACATGGTGAATTCAGCGTCGTATTCATCTACTGATTTGTCCCACATCGATCCTTGTTGTAGATGAATGAACTGCTGCTCCATTGCAAACCTGGCAGTCACAGGGAAGTATTTCGCGTCGAACTTCTTGCGAAAGGTCTTCCATTCTATCGGCTGTACCAGGCGGCTTTCTTCCGCCTTCCACCAGTTGCGAGCATTATCCGTAAGCTGTAGTTTCGCCACACGGACCCAAGCTAGGTCTGGCACTTGAGCTACTGCCAGATCATCTTCTATGCTCTGTGCCTATTCTTCCGCTTCAAGAGGGCTTCCTTTACCAGAGAACTGCTTGGGGTGTAAAGCCCTGAATTGCTTTACCCCTGGTGCATCGGTCTCGGGACGGTTCAGGAGTTGTTGTTGTCTCTCAAGAAGGCTGCGAATCGCCTCAAGTAGCACTGTTTGCTCGGTGGGTAGTGCAGGAACAGTAGGTGCGAGAGTTAGTGTTGGAGGTGTGTTGTTGACGTTGGTGCTGGTGTTGTTCGGGGAATCCATAACCCTGAAGAAAAATTTGGGTTAGAACAGATTCAAATGATAAGATTCAAGAAATATGAAATTGTAAGATTCAAGAAATAGAAATTTGTATGATTCAAGAAACATGAATTGTAAAGAATGATTTAGTTGCTGGTTCTTGTGTTATATTGCTTAGGTTATTCACGCAAAACAGAACTGCATGATAGGGATTCATACAGCTCTGACCTGCATGGGCCACCAACAAAACCTGTCACGCCCCGCTTCCCAGTGTACGGCGAAGTGGACGCGACGAGGCCCGCTACGTATATACTCAGAAGTACATACGCTAAGCGTATCTAAGCAATATAAAAGTAAATCACAAGAGACAAGAGGTATAGAAATAACAGCAACTTTATTAATAACATTCTTTTGTACAATGCATGAAAAGTAAATACAACTGAAATGGAAAGCGATGCCTAAACAGTGGCATAACAGGAAATGAAAATACTGAAAAGAACAAGGTACAATATCTAGAGCTCGGGGTCTTCGTGAAACTGCTCCAAGTCTTCACCGGTAGGCTCAATCTCTGCTGGGTCCAAAGCACCTGACGACATTCAAAGAAGAAAGAAATAGAATGTCGTCAGCGAACAGGTCGCTCGGTAAGTCCCAAAGATAAGGGAGAAATAGACAGAAAGTAAGAGAGAGAGAGAGAGAGCTTTTAATGTTGTATTATAATATTGTAATATTGTATTAACGTTGTTGTTTGTAGCCTGGTACAGAAGATGCCAGTGTATACGAGAGGAGTCCCACTTACACCGGGGACTTTGGTAACCTGTAGTACAAGGCTTCGTCGATAATACCACGGAACAACGGCATGAATGTAATTACGTCTTAAGTGACCACCTCGTGCCACCTTTAACATATTCCGTACTAGTCTACCCCTTAAACCCCGTAGTGTTATGATTGTATTGTAGTATTGTATTATATAAGTTGGATGACTGATCAAAACCGTGATATCAGTAAACACATTGTAACTGCATAATCAGGTAAATGGAATAACGGAATAATGGATGTATATCCATGGTTTGATTCAGTCAAATTGTAATGATTGTTAACAGGATTCTGGAATTCATGTATTCATATTGAGTTGGAATATTAAAGAATATAGATTGACTTGAATCATATTCAAGTCAGAAATAGTCAGACTCAAACCCGAGTCAGACTAAAAGAAAAGTAATTTGAAGTTCTATAATTGTTAGGGTCCTTATTGTAATTTATAAAACTTGAGGGTTTTTTTTTATGTAAAAAGTACTTTTGCATAGTTTCAAGATACACCTCAAGTATTTATTATTCGTCTTTATTGTTATAATGAGTGTAATTTTATTTGTGTTATTTCTATTGAATATATCCTAATAAAGGTATTAATTTGTAATATCGATTTATTTGAAATTCATGGTATTTTAATGTAACTTTTAATCTTGTAATTTTTAGGAAAAGGTGGAAACTTTATCTTATAATAAAATAGGTGTTTAAATGATAAACATATATATGTTAATACAAGAATAATTTTAAATAAATATTTTATTTTCCAAAAATCTCATTTTTCTTAAATGTCGTATTTTAAACCTTTCGAGACCGAATGCTCCTTGCGGAGGTCTGAATCTCGCACTACTAAGCTCGAGAGTGCATGATAAACCGTACTATCCCTAACGAGTTCCCCAAAGGTGGGTTGTAGTGGCGTTTTGCAAAGATTTAATAAATATTAGTCATTTAGAAAACGGTTTTATAAATATAAGGTATTTATTTGTAAAAGGGTGTAAATTTCCGTATTTTAGATTCTAGGGTTTCCTAAGCCAACTAGCCTATTTCTAATGGGTCTAAACGATAAGTCATTAGAAGCCTCAAATCGCCTCTTCACCGCCAATTGTGGCCAGGTAAGTACAAGTGAGGAGGGAGGGATCCGCTTACGAATCGTGAGGCGAGCCTTTTAAAGTTACCCAAGCTCACTTGTCTAGCCTAGACACCACAAAGTCAGTTTAGATAAACGATCGATGTCCATGACATATCGTATTTTCCTATTAAAAGGTTTTGTTTTAAAATTGTATACAACTTAGAACTTTCAGAAAAGGTTTATAAAGAAAAGGGTATTTTAATGTAAAGTCTTGTATTATCGTATTCTAAGTTTTGATGATATCAATTAGGGTTGTATTTGCGTGTGTGTGGAGGTAGGTCATTACCCCGTGATCTACGTTAAGGTATAGTAATTGTTAAGGGTTAAATGTGATAACTAAACATTGTGGTATTTAAGTGAAGGAATACGGTAAATTAAAAAGGTTATCATTTCATGTGTGAAAACTTATTCAAATTGATTTTTACAAGTTTAATGGTCAAGATAAAGATGTTTAGGAATGGTTGAATTGATTAGAAGAAGAAAAATAAACATTATGGTATTTTTAAGTGAAAGAAATACGATAAATGGAAACGTTATCATTTCATGTGAGAAACTTTATCCAAATTAGTTGTTATGTGATTAATAGTCAACATGAATAAGTTTAAGTATTATGAAATTGGTGACAAGTGAGATTTTGTAGAAAAACCGAATCGGAAATCGGTTTGTTCCGATTTCCGTCGGGTTTTAAAAAGTCGTATTTTTCTTAAAAGAAAAGAAAGATAGAAAGAGTGGGACTTACGGGTTTTGGACACGTTAGAGAGTGAGAGGGAGGTAGGGGGTTTGCCGGGCGTCGAATCGTCGTGAAGAGTCCTAGCACGATCGCCGGAATTCGCCGTCGATTTCGGCAGTGCTTCGCCTTTCGCTCGTTTTCTAATGTACCGAGTTCTCTTGAAATTTCTATAGAGTGGACTTAGGAATGTAGGGTGAAAGGGTAGGGGGTAGGGGGTTTATATAAGGTTAGGGTTTTAATTAAAAAAAATATAAAAATATATAAAAATTCATTAAAAATCATTAAATTTGGGAGTAAAAGAGGTTTATTGTGCATTTGATAACCGATCAAAGAAAATAAAGTATGTAGGGGGATTGACCAGGTCAACACGGACTTTTTCCGTGTTGACGACTCGGCCGTCCGGCCGAGTCCGGTCGGTCCGCCGGCCGAGTCGAAGTGGCGTCGGGTAGGGAATCTCATGGGGGAATTTTGGTATATTTAACTTTTTATGTGCAGTATAAATTTTGAGAGTTTTGACGGTTCGACTGTTGACTTTCTAAAAAAAAATTAAAACAAAATAATATAAAAATAATGTGGGCCAGGGGATTTGAACTCTGGTGGCTTGGTTCAGCAATACAAGATATTACCAATGAGCTACAAGCTCCTTCTTGTAATTATTGTGGTATTTAATTACTTAAACTGATAGCAGTAAGAATAAATACTCCTAGTATACATTAAATTTAAAGTAATTTCTTGTACACTAAAAATAGAGTTATTATATTCTTGTAGCTTGTAATTAAAAACAAAATAATTACCTATATCTTGTGCTCATGCTAAAATACCCCTTTGTGGATTTTTGAAAAAAATATTTGAAAAATTTTGGTATAGAAAAATTAGGGTTGTTACACCTGATATATCATTACTTGACATGTTACCTGATTCTGTTTCTAATGCCGACAATCCTGACATGTTGTCCTGATGGGCGTTATTGTTGTCTGCATAGACAAAACCTATACCTGCTTGATCCTGTGTTGGAATTAGATATCAATTGGCAATTCCTGACTTGAACACATAACTTGGGGGTATGGGGAAATCAAGAATGTAACCGAACGTAACTCAAAGGGCTATCATATTGTTTGTCGTTTTTCCGGGCGTTACGGGATACCTATTGTTTGCCGTTTTTCCGGGCGTTACGGAATACCTATTATTTGTCGCTTTTCCGAGCGTTGCGGAATAATCACCGATGGGTTATGATGAGGATTACATTAATTGATTTAGAAGACTTTAGAATAGATAACCCAGTAGCACAGTTTAGATTACTCACTGCACATCACATGTGCTTATACCCTTCACTATTTCTTATTTGTGTTACTGTTATACTTTTATTACTGTTCATACTCATGCATGCATGACTTGTTACCCCCTGATTATATTATTATTGATATTATGACGCACTGACGTCTGGGTTTTGTATGGCCCAGATCTTCTACCTTTGTCGCGGGCTGATCAGGAGTATTTCCGCCGTTAGGCCGAGCAGTGAGGATCCTGTTAGTATCCAGTTAGTTTAGTTATTTCCGTACCTTCCAGATTGTTATTGTTATTTGGATTTATTGCTTCCGTATATTATTTCTTAACTCGTTTATTCTGGCTCATGAACATGTACTAGATAGTTTATTTTATTTCTACTGTTCTTGATATCTCTAGACAGCCGTAATGTGACTGTGGAGGAATGTTTCCTCGCCACAGGTAGCATGGTTGGCTCTGTCACGTGCCGATCTTAGCGCACTCTGGGAAGCGGGGCGTGACATTTGCCTTCGTCGATTATACTCTATATAAGAGATCGTTCGATTGCCTATGGCTAAGGTGTCTGGGACCAGAAGAAGCAAAAAGGGTCGTTCAAGAAACTCATGACAGACTCTGCGGTTCCTATCAAGCTGGACCAAAAATGAAGCTGATGATCAAAAAAATAGGTTACTATTGGCCCACGATGATTCAGGACTGTCTCGAATATGCGAAGCAGTGTCACTTGTACCAAATTCGTGGGGACTTCATCCACCAGCATCCAAATATGCTACACCCAACGCTGGGTAGCTGGCCGTTTGAAATGTGGGGGACCGATATAATCGGGCCTATCGAACCAGCATCATTCAAGGGATATCAGTTCATACTAGCAACGACCGATTACTTCTCTAAGTGGGCAAAAGCAATACCGTTAAGAAAGGTGAAGACGGATAACATCCTCTATTTCTTCAAGACACATGTCATCTATCGGTTCGGCACTCCGCGACGGATCATCTCGGATAATGGGCCGGCCTACAGAAGCCACAAGGTCAGCTGTTTTGCACAGCAGCATAATATAGATTGGAGATATTTTTCAGTCTATAACCCCCGAGCTAACGGTCTAGCTGAGGCTTTCAACAAGACCTTGACGAAGATCATAAAGAAGACGGTGTCCAGAAACAAAAAAATTGGCACGAGAGATTGCATAAAGCTCTCTGGGCTTATCGGACCACGTTCAAGGCGGCCACGAATACAACACCATTCACGTTGGTATTCGGCACAAAAGCGATACTTTCCTTGGAGATAGAGGTACCCTCTCTACGAGTAGCGGTTCGGCATGAACTGACAAATGAAGAAAATGCCCATCTTCGGCTTGAGGAGCTCGATGCCCTCGATGAAACTCGTCTCATGGCGCAACAAAACCTAGAAGCTCACAAAGCAATGATGACGCGCTCATATGAAAGACTGACTAGGCCGAGAACATTCCACCAAGGCGAACTCGTGATAGTCGTAAAAAGACCGATGATCCCCAACCGTGCCAAATAGGGGAAATTCGAGTGTAACTATGAAGGCTCGTACATCATAGACAAGGTCTACCAAGGCGGGGCCTACTTGCTCATGGATATGCATGGCGAAAGACCCTTAAGGCCAATAAACGGCCGGTTCCTTAAGAAATACTACGCTTGACAAGTTACGGCTCAGGTTAATGAGGGATGACGACACTCGTGTCCGCTCGCTATCTTCCTGAGTCCAAACTCTATAAGTAATATCCAGCGAAATCTCGCCTCAAAATACATTGGACCAAGATGTCCTTAAACTAGCCACGGACCGAGATGTCCTTAAATTAACAATGGACCGAGATGTCCTTAAACTAAGATTGGACCGAGATGTCCTTAAACTAGCAATGGACCAAGATGTCCTTAAACTAGCCACGGACCGAGATGTCCTTAAACTAACAACGGACCGAGATGTCCTTAAACTAACATTGGACCGAGATGTCCTTAAACTAGCCACAGACCGAGATGTCCTTAAACTAATATTGGACTAAGATGTCCTTAAACTAACATTGGACCGAGATATATTTAAACTAACAACGGACCGGACCAAGATGTCCTTAAACAAGCCACGGACCGAGATGTCCTTAAACTAATATTGGACTAAGATGTCCTTAAACTAAAATTGGACCGAGATATATTTAAACTAACAACGGACCGGGATGTCCCTAAACTAACAACGTAGCCTCTAACACGGCGATAGTGGAATGCAAGCCCACAAGCCCCAGAGGTGAGGACTGCAACTCAAATCCCACCGGCAAATAGATGGGCCACATGCGGCAAAACTGTTCTCGAGAGTTTCATTGTGCAAAAAAAATGGTACGTCCACAAGCGAAATGAGCACGGATGAAAACCCGAATGGGCTCCGTGAGTAAAAACAGCAGGGCTACCGGCGAGCTTATGAAAACCTGAAAGGGCGCAATCTCGTTAAAATAAAAACACCCGCAAGGTCCTCTCGACCCTGTAAGGAGAAAACACCTACGTGAGATCCTTACGACTCACAAGGGAGCAACACACTTAGGGATCCCCACGATTCATAACGAGAAATTACACTTACGGGATCCTCATGACTCGTAAGGAGAATCTCCCTTATAAGACCCTCACGGCTCAGAGGATTCGAAAGCCTTAAGTTACAGGAATCTAAACCTATTCTTAAGCCATCACATCCCCCAGTTTGCCCTACAAACGGTTCAACTATGACCCATGTATACAATCTACGGGCGCATAAAAAAACATTTTCCCCTACCAAGTCCCACCAATGACAAGGAATGTCCTCAGGTGGTGAACGACACTTGTAAGTCCTCTCGACTTATAAGGAGAAAACACTCTTATAAGATCCTTACGACTTATAAGAGAATACGCACTTAAGAATCCTCACGATTCCTGAGGAGAAAACACACCTACGAGATCCTCACGACTCGTAGGGAGAAACACCTTTATAAGACCTTTACGGCTCATGAAGTCAAAAGCCTTAGTCAATAGGATCCTAATCTTGTTTGCTAAGCCACCTTTGTTCTAATCGACAAAGGCAAATGATGATTCGTTCCTGGCAATGTCCCGGTAGTAGCGATGCTGATGCCTAAGATTGGTATCAAATTCCGAGCCCTTTCACGGCAAATGATGATTCGCTCCTGGCCATATTCCAGTCGCAGCGATGCTGATGCTAAGATTGGTATCAGACCCCGGGTTCCATACTCGTAGCAAAAAATCGGCGAGCCAAAAATGCATATGAAATAGCCGAAATGATAGGGCAACTTGCAACAGAAATCAGCAAGTAAAATATATGCATATTAAAATAGCCGAAATGATTGGGCAACTCGCAATAAAAAGCAGCGAGTAAAGAAAAAGAAAATAGCCGAAATGATTGGGCACCGCAAAAAATAGCCGAAATGATTCGGCGATCGCGACTTTCACGATATAAAAAGCTGAAATCATAGAGTATCGCAGAAAGAAACAAAAAAAAATGAAACTTTGCCCTGCAGGTGAGATCACATCGACCCCTGTATACAATCCATGGGCACAAACGAAAAGGGAACCATATCATCCCACCAAGCTCCGTCAAAAGGAAGCCAGATCTCAATGGCTACATTTACAGCCTAGAAATCAACAACGGTGTTCCTTCTCGTTCCAACCAGAAGCAGATACGACGTCAACAAAACGGAGCCACGGCAAAGTCCTCTAGTTCCAAATCCCAACGGTTCACAGACAGCCTAGAGACTACCTTGGAGCCATGGCAAAGTCCCCTAGCTCCAAATCTCGACGGTTCACAAACAACTTAGAGGCTATCTCGGAGCCACGGTAAAATCCCCTAGTTCCAAATCTCGATGGTTCATAAAAAACCTAGAGACTACCTCGAAATCATGGCAAAGTCCTTAGTTCTAAGTCTCGACGGCAGCAACCACAGCCTAGAGATCAACCAACAGCGTTCTTCCTCCCTCCAGCAGGATACAGGTGCGACATCAACTAACGGAGCCATGGCAAAATCCCCTAGTTCCAAATCTCGACGGTTCACAGACAACCCAAAAACAACCTCGACATTCATTGCAATATTGCAGACACAATGTCAACCAACGAAGGAAAGGAAGATCCTTAGCTTTAAGGTCTTGACGGCAACTCAAATGAGACCTGAAAGACCGTCGGAGATCATCCTGCTCCAGCGCGGAGTAGTCATGACTCATCAGGGCTCCCAAACTGAGCTTAACCTCAAGTAAAAAGCGACATGAAATATCCCTAACGCTTACTCTTTCGACGGTAATATTACGTGGAAGATTACTTTAAGACGTCTTGTCCAGCCCCAGAAGGGATCAGAGACACGACAGTCGCGGGGCTACCCGAACAGCAAGATTGCATATCGGGGAATATATCTGCCAACACGACAGTGTGACGGGTAAAAAACCCTAGTACCACAAACCCTAACGGACTTCTATTAGCAGGAGTTAACTGTGACGTTAGGACATCCTTGCGAGAACTTTTCGATTCGTCTCGACTCGTGAGGAAATTAGTGTCTTTGCGAGAACTTCTCGATTCGTCTCGACTCGTAGGGAAAATCTTTAGGCGATGGGGATAAGGACCTATTTCCTAAGCACTGGGGCCCTGCAAGTCGGTCCAAGATGGACTATTGCATACTATTCACGGGCCACACTCTCCAAAGTCGAATATTGACAAGGAGGGAAACAACCACTTACGAGCCCTCTCGACTTGTAAGGGTAAAAATTCTCTTGTGAGATCCTTACGACTCTCAAGAGAAAACACACACTTAGGAGTCCTCACGACTCCTAAGGAGAAAATACACATACGGGATCCTCCCGACTCGTAGGGAGAAAAGTTTTTATGAGACCCTCACGGCTCATAAAGTTGAAAAGTCTTAGGCGGCAGACATAAACCTGTTTCCTAAGCCATCACTGTCCTGCAAGGAGATCAAAATAGACTGTCTACGGGCCACATTTGCCAAAGTCACATGTCATTGAAATGAAGAAGCTATTTACGGGTCTTCACGATTCACAAGAGAAAAATACCCGAGTAAGATCCTTACGACTCATGGAGCCGATGAACACTTAGAAATCCTCCCAACTCCTGGAGAGAATGTGCTTTCCCGACGATAATGTGCCTTGGGAGATTATTTGAGGACGTCTTGTCCAGCCTCGAAGGGATCAAAGACACGACAATTGTCGGGCTACTCGAATAGAAAGACTGTGTATCGGGGAATGCGTCAGCCAACACGACGGAGTTAACTGCGGCGTTAGGACAAGTCTGCCAGGCCTAAAGGAGGTAAACTAAATAAGCTCCGAAATGAGTTCATAAACTACTTCACGTCAAGTCGAGGCAGAAAGGCGCAACCCGCGAGCACCAACCATGTATTATGCAAGGCAGTAAAGAGAGTCTTTGGTTCATGCTCCACTAAGTGTTCATTCACGACTGTATGCCTGCCTAAATGAAAATGGTGTCCAAAACGCGCTGATTTGCGGGCAACACGACAATAGCGCTCGCACTTGAAAGAAAATTCCTAAGGGTAAAATATAAAGCTCATGTATAGAGGCGAGATACACATACGAATATATGATGAACAGAAGACATTCAACAGAAAACATTCAACAGTCAATAATAAGAGAAATACATCGATATAGATATACTATTCTACAGGGAAAAGATCACCAAATATGGGATCAGAGATACAGGGGTTAACAAAACAAAATACAAAGTTCTCCAATTCCCTCTATGCCCTCTCCACCATGTCGAAGCGACGGTCTTCGCGAGGAGTTGCTCCCCACCAATTAGCACCATGCTCATCAGCGAAAGCGGACATGATGGCCCGCCGGGCTCTTATCTGACTCGGTAAATGAACCGAACAATCCTTCAGAGCCTGGGTAATTAAGTGTGCCTCGTGGAAACACTTAATTTTGTCCTCCGTCATATCAAGAATCGCCGGAGTCATCTCCGTCGGATGGGGAGGGATATCAGCAAGCACGGACAAGAAAATCATCCTGAGCCAAATGGAACCCATAAGAAGAGGAGACCCCTACGGGCCAAGAGTTCATACAGCGTCGCGTCACATTGGTCATTAGTGAAAAGAGGATCCGCTAACCGCGCCGCAAAACGATGAATAATATCCTCGATAGACACCTCCCAGGGTTGCCGACGAGCGTGGGAACGGTTACAAGCCATAACCTTTGGTTTATTTCTCAAAATGATCACCCTAAGGTCTAAATGGTTCACTCTCTGTGAAGAAAGAGGAAGACGTAGCTTCGGGTTATAAAGAGGGGAATTCAAGGCTATGCACAGAAAATGTCATGCATGGTGGAACTATTCCCAAGGCCTAAAAAAGGGGAGCATGGGAAAAGAAAAGAGTGACTCATTGGAATCAGAGTAGGGAGGCGAAACGACCTCATCAGCGGAGCCTCACGCGCATGGCACGTGAGCATCCACGTTGATCCTTTTGAAAACTAAAGCGGCACCGCATATGCATAACACGTGAGCGCCGATGCTAGTTCAGGATGAAAATCTCCAACAACGCCTCATGCGCAAAACACGTGAATGCCAACAATAGTATAACGACACTTCATGCAGAATACATGTGAGCAAAAAAGGGGGAAATAGGAAGTTTTGTCATTCATGCTCCAGGAACTTATACATGGAATAAAAACAAAAGAAAATATTTACAATGGTAAAACACTTGATCCCGGACATGGATTGATGAATTTAGAAGCAAGGCTGAGTAAAATGCTTCTGGCTTTTCTGGCCATTTTTGCATTCATCTTCTCACGGATGCAAGCGTCAGGATTCTAGCTGATGTCATCCGTCCTCTGATAGGCAGAGATTATCGTCGTCTGTTGGAAAACTTGATGTAAGATATCAATAAGACCATCCCGCCGCCTCTTCGAGATCAAGCCCATCAGATATACTGAGTGCACCTTATCTTCGGCATCATTGTCACGGTCCGCTTCCCAGTATACGGGCAGAGGACGCGACGAGACCGCTACGTATTTACTGTGAAGTAAATACGCTAAGCGTATCTAAGCAATATAAAAGTAAAATCATAAGAGACAAGATATAATAAAACAGTAACTTTATTTATTCACATTCTTTCTGTACAATGCATGGAAATGTAAATACAACTGAGATAAAGCAATGCCTAAACAATGGCAGAAATGAAAAGTACTGAAATGGAAAGTGTACAATGAACTAGAGCTCGGGGTCTTCACTGAATTGGTCCAAGTCTTCACTCGTGGGCTCGATCTCTGACGTGTCCAGATCACCTGACGACATTCAAAGAAGAAAGAAAGAGAATGTCGTCAGCGAACAGATCGCTCGGTAAGTCCCAAAGATAAGGGAGATGTAGAATAGACAGAATAAGAAGGTAACTTTTAAAGTTGTAGTATATTGTTATAATATTGTGTTAACGTTGTTGTTTGTAGCTTGGTACAGAAGGATGCCAGTGTATACGAGAGGGATCTCTATATGCCAGAGACCAGGGCAAACGGAATATAGAGTATAAGGCTCCGTTAGAAAGCCTGGAACAACGGCAATTGGATACGGTTAGGTGTCTTAAATCTTGCAGTCTCGTGCCACTTTTAACACCTTCCGTACCAATATACCTCTTAAACCCCGTGTTATCTTGATTGTATTGTTGTATTGTATTGCAACTTGAATTGTCTTGTAATGTAGATTGTATAATTAGATGACTTGCCAAAACCATGATATCAGTAAGCGGATATAACTGTATAATCATGTAAATGAATGTAACTGGAGAATCATGTAAATGGAATGTATATCCATGGTTCGGTTCAGTCAAGTTGTATAGATTGATAGATGGATTCATGGATTCATGTTGAATTGTAATATTGTAGATTGTAGATTGTACTTGAATCATATTCAAGTCAAATTATAAAGAGACTCATCTGAGTCAGACAATTAGAAAAGTAAATTGAAGTCCTGATTGTTTTGCTGTTATCGGTAACCGCTGCACATGGACGGCAGGATTTGTGTCTTTTTCAAAGACGATTACCGTGTTGATAACACCGTTGTTAGGTTGTCTACCTTAGATAGGCAAACATCCACTTCTCCGGCTCCCTGAGGCTCAAGAGATTGGTCCCGCTTAAACCTATGTTTACTAGGGTCCTTAGTGTAATTTACAGAACTTGAGGGGGGTTTTATGTAAAAATACTTTTGTATAGTTTTCAAAATACACCCCAAGTATTTATTAATCGTCTTTAGAGTTGTAATGAATATAGATTTTATGTTGTGATATTTCTAGTGAAAATATCCTAATTTCATAATAAAGGGTATTTATTTGTAATATTGACTTGTATGGATTTTATGGTATTTTAGTGTAAAATGATTCTTGTGATTTTTGAAAAGAGTTGGAATATTTATATTATTACAAAATAGATATTTTAATGTTATATACACATATATTTTTATGAAAATAATTTTAATATATATATTATATTCTAGAAATCTCGATTTTCTTAAGATTTCGTATTTTTAAATCTTTCGAGACCGAATGCTCCTTGCGGAGGTCTGCATCTTGCACTACTAAGCCCGAGGATGTGTGATAATCCGCACCATCCCGAACGGGTTCCCCAAATGGGTTGTAGCGGCATTTTGCAAAGATTTGTATAAATACTAAATCATTAAGAAAAATGGTTTTATAAGTAATGGTATTTATTTGACAAGATGTCGTTTTCCCGTATTCTATGTTCCCGAAGGTATTGTGCTATATTGCATATGAGTGTTGTGAGGAGGTAGGTCATTACCTCGTGATCTACTTAAAGGTATAGCAAGTTTGTAATGTTTAAATGTCGAAATGAAACTATATGGTATTTTAATGAAAAAGTACGGTAAAATGGAAATAGCAATTTCATTTGATATGGAACTTGTTCAATATGATTATTTAGTGTTTAATAGACAACATGTAACGGTTTAACAAGATTGTATTAAAGAAAAAGTGAGATTTTAGGAAGAACCGAATCGGGAATCGGATTTGCTCCGATTCCGTCGGGTTTTAGAATTTCGTATTTTCAGAAAGAGTAGAGAAGGGGGAAGGTGGGACTTACAGGTTTATGACTTAGACAAGAGGAATAGGGAATGAGAGGAGGCGCCGGTGCATCGTTTCGTCGTCGGGATCTCCTACGGTTGTCGCCGGAAAATTCGCCGGAGCTTCGCCTCTTTGCTCACTTCAAATGCACACTAGGGTTTCTAGGAATTTCTTGAGAGTTTGGCTCAGAATTATGCGGTGAGGGTGTAGTGTTTAGGGGTGGTATTTATAGGGTTAGGGTAGATGAAGAGTTTAATTGAAAAAAATGTAAAAATATATTAAAATGTATTAAAAATGGAGTAAATGAGGCTTTAAAAGAGCTCTGGAAATGGTCTGAGGAAATAAATTATACAGGTGTGTAGGGAATGTGAAAAGACACAATTTTCATGTAGGGGTCATCGCCGGAATCGGCCGACTCGGCCGTGACTCGGTCGGAGGACTGAGTCGGCCGAGTCGAGGCCGAGTTGGCCGATTTCCGGCCGAGTCAGGCGGCCGGAATCCCCCCGACGGTTCATCTATCCTCTGGCAATATTATATTTTTGGGTGTAGTGGGGTTTTTGTGAGATATCCACGTGTAAACCCTTGGTATTCTAAAGGTTCAAAATAAAACAATATTAAAAATAATGTGGAGTATGGGATTTGAACTCTGGTGGCTTGGTTCAGCAATGCAAGGTCTTACCAATGAGCTACAAGGTTGTCCATGCACATATTTAAGAGATTGGAAATGAAAAGAATGGAATTGGGCTTAAAGAATAAGTTTGGGTAAAAAGAAATGAGTTTTAGAAAATACTTAGATGCGAAAAATAGATGAAGGGATTAAATATAACTAATAACATGGAAATAAAAATATACAAATACAATATTTTATTAATACGAAGATATAGGAATTTTAGAGTCGTTACACTCATCAAGCGCCTCAAGCGGCATGGCTTCGTTAAATTCAGGAAGTGCTTCCCAAATCGCCCCCACGATGATCTTCAATAGAGCGGAATGACGGGGGAGTAGTCGACCGTTGTATTCATCGAAACGACGTATAACCTCAGTGCATTGGGCATTCATAAACTCCTGGTTTTGACAGCGGCCTTGGATGCGAATGTCTTCATACGAGATAATTTCGTCAAGATCATACAGATAAGCGGCCATAGTATCTGAAAAGAAAAATCAGTGAGAGTTTAGTGATCAAAATGATCAAGAAAATGCTTATTGTGAGAATCAAAAAAGATTCTCATCAAACGGACACGGGAGTTTAAACAACTCTTGACATCCTCATAGAGAAAACAAGTTCTGTTAAAATACCCAACAAATTTGAATTTGTGCAAGTAAGGAAAAACCCTACAAAAATATGCTCAAGAACACTAGGGAATGAAATTCCCGAGAGGGCCTCTTGATCCTCAGAGCAAAGCTCTTCGGTGAGGAATTAAATTCTTTTTTTTGTGCGATGGAATTAAATTCCAGAAACTCCCACGATGAGGAAACGAAAAATAAAATGCCATGAATCCTTAAAAGTCAAAGGAGGAATGCCCAAGACATTGAGATTTACTACTCAAAGATCATGTCTTTGGATCTCTAAGAGATGGGTTTCAGAAGAGAGCAAAGCTCTTATGATGGATTTAAAATCCAGAATTTTTTTAAGAAAAGGGTTTCTCTGATGCTCAAGATCTTTATCTAAAAAGGGTTTCTTTTTCTGACAGAATTTAACTCTGGAATTGCAATGGGCAGAGAACTAAGCTCTGAAGAAGAGAATTAAATTATCAAAGAAGACAAGGAAGGAAGAAGATTAAAGAACAGTGGCTTCCCACAGACCAAACCCTTACATTTATAAGACGTGACAAGGGCGGTTCACCTCCCCTTTCCTCTAGGCAATCCAACGGCTGTAAAGATGACAGCGTTGCACTCACGTGCAAGCCACATAAGAACAACGCTGTGGGGGAATTCGTTCCCTTATAAAAAATAAATAATGAACAAAAAGCGATGGGAAAAATTCCCCAAATGGAGCCTCACGTGCCCACACGTGATGCGTCCTGGAGCAACGATTATAGGCATTGCGCTCAACAAATAAGGCTGAAATTGAGCCATACGTGCAGGCACGTGAGCATCTATATACAAAATATATAGGCGCCTTCCTAAAACAAATAACAGGCTAGAAAAGCTCACTTGCCAACACGTGATACTTTCTCTGGGACTGCTGCGTATAAGCAAACCGGTCTAATGCTATGGGTCACGTGCTACACGTGAGGGTTCCTAATGCCTTCTGAGCAGATGGAAAAATATTTCCCCAATCTTTCTAAAGAAGAAAGAGGTCCTGGGACGACAGCTCAAAATCATACATGACGCTTTGTCTGCCAGACCCTTACGCTTTGTAAAACAGAGCACCGTTGGATTAAAGATCCAATGGTGATTAAAAAATCACCAAGCTACAGAATAAGCTCTATATGGGAAAATATTTTCCAAATCTTGTTAAAAACAAGAAAACTATCTTCAGTAAAACAGAAGTCCCTAGATCAAAAATCCAACAGTGGATAAAATCCCCGAATTAATCAAAATCTCTCAATGAGAGATTTCCTTAACTAAATCAACAAACTTACCTCTACTATATAAAGGACTCGAGACTGAAAGGAGAGACAGGAGGAGACCCCCCCATAAGATTTCAGAAAACAAAGAAGAAGAAGAGTTCTCTTTGAAGAAAAAGAAATCCCGGGTGAGAAAAAAGACCTAGAGATCATTTTATCCCCTCTTACAAGAGTTTAACTCTTCCAAAAAAGAACTTAGTTCTTCCTCTGGTTGAGGTCTGCAGAAGCAGATCTCCCCACAAGTTGGGAATTTAATTCTAATCAGGGAGATTCTGTCATGCAGTTCCAAAACTTAGAGGAAAGAACTAAATTTGAAGAATTTAATTCTTCCAAAAGATATAGGAATTTAATTCCTTTGACAGAACTAGGGTTTAACCATGCATAAAAAAAAAAGAGAACGACTGAGATCGAGTCACGTGATTCCACGTGACCCCTCTAATAGTTCTTAGCACTTTCAAAAGGAAAAGGGAATAAACCCAAAGACAGTCCCCGTTTTAGGGCGCCTCACGTGCTCCCACGTGACCCCCAAACAGTTGTTCAACACTCATATAAAAAAGATGGAAATTCTAAAGACAATTCTCATTCTGGGGCGCCTCACGTGATCCCACGTGACCCCCAATAGCGCTTATCACTTTTAAAAGGAAAAGGGGATAAACCCAAAGAATCAGTGCCTAACTCTGGGGCGCCTCACGTGTCCATACGTGATGGCCACGAGATTTAAGTGTTTAACGCTTATATGTATAAACGGGAATTTGAACCCAAGGAAACCACACCAACCCTTAGGTGCCTCACGTGCCACACGTGAGCGCTCCAAATTTCAGTATTTAAACACTGCTTTAGAGCATCACGTAGGAGCACGTGAGTGCCAAGCAAATGTTAGTGTTTAACACTATGAGAAGTCGACCTTAGCCTAAACATAGCCAGGTCTTCCGAGACCAAAACCCTTTTTCAACTGAGTCTGCCTATACTCAGGCCTCCCCAAATCGATCTTAATTCCAAATGATCCCATGACAGATGGTATCTAAAATGGTGTTCATTCCACCATGATCTTTCCCTTCAATCTGGAGTTCGGTTCAAGGGTACATCTCTCCACACCTCTGATGCGTGTCGTTGTAATTCTTCAACTATGTCAGAGAGATGGAGGGTCCCGACAACCAACAGCTCTTGGATGCACTCTCAAACCCATGAGCATACCCCAATGGACCGTAATGTCCTTAAACTAGCTGTGGACCGCAATGTCCTTAAACTAAACTATCATCCCAAAAATGGTGACCTATGGACCGTAATGTCCTTAAACTAGATATGGACCGTAATGTCCTTAAACTAAAACAATAGAGCCTAAATGCTCTTTTGTTGGATCTGAATGATCCAAAACCCTGTTGAGTAGATCTTAGCCTAAAATTAGACAAACGTATCCTCAACAAACATTTAAGTTGAACTTAGTCTCAGACGAGATTAACGTTTCTTAAATCAACCCAAACCTAAATCTAAGAATATACGGATTTGGACTAATCCACGCCCTACGGGCGAAAACACAAATTAGTCTCCGTATACAATCCACGGGCAACCAAAAATAAAACAAACACACACGACACGAAGTGACCTTCTGGAGCAGGAGAAAGTGGTTATCGCTACACGGTAACGTAATTAACTGCAGGGGCTTACGCCTGTAGGGAAGAGCGTCCCCACAATCAAAAAACCCCTCACAACGAGGGAAATCTGACGAAGTCTGCTACAAAGGCCACATCCGTCCAGACCTCCGATAGACGGTGCCATAAATCAACTTGGTATTTTCGGAAAGGTGGACGGATAAAACCAAATAGCATCCGCCCCCAAATTCAGGCAAGACGTTTGTCTTTCCCGGCTTTCGGCGGTAAACAGCTACAAAACTCTGCCCTAGCACCCCTTGGACTCCCCCCATTAACCCTAGTCTGTTTGATTTCCCTGTATATTTCCAGAGAATTAAAAATGAGCATTAATCCATGTTTTAATGCATTTTAATTCTCAATTTTATTGCCCCAAACCCTAATCCTACCCAATAAATACAACCCTACACTTTGGCTCTCCTCATTCAGAATTCCATAGCCAATACTCTCTAAAATTCCTAAGTCAAAAGTTGTACAAGTGGAGTTAGCTCAAGGAAAAGTTCTGGCGACATTTCGGGACAAATCCGGCGACGGAATGACTCCACAATACCTTCAAAAGATTCCTCTACTTTCCCTCTCTTTTACAAATCAACAAGTTTCCTCTTCCTTCTTCTCTCTCTATTAAAAAGAATCCTATTTTCAAAACTCGTCGGAAGCAAAGTTAATCCGACTTCCGATTCTCTTTTTCTTTAAAAACTCAATTTTTATTAAACAAAAAATTAATTTTTTAATTATATTTTGTTTAGAAACCATAAGATAACAACTTGACCAAGTTTCAATTCAAAATTTAATATTAAACAAATTCTATTTTACTTTTTCGGTAAAATACCATCAAGTTTACATGCGACCGTACTTTATCGTTTTACTCATTTACCTTTAGAAAACTCACAAGGTAACGACCTATCTCATCACAAAACTCACCATGACATAGCACGATGGCTTGTAAAACATGATTTGGGGACAAAATTACGAATTTACAATTTAATACCATAAATATTCAAAAATCGTTTTCTTTAAAAGTGTATTATTTAATTCCTTGCAAATACGTCTCTACAACCCACTCATGGGGACCCCGATCGGGATGGTGCGAGTTATCGCATATTCTCGGACCTAGTAGAGCGAGATGCAGACCTCCTCACGGAGCATCCGATCTCGATGGAATTTTTGATGCAATTTTTAAGAAAAATTAGATTTCTATTTAATAAATAAAATTTATTTTTTACTAAATATATATATATATATGAATATTATCAAAATACCTATTTAAAATATATTTTATATTTTTCTAAATGAATGAAACCACAAATTTCATGAAACTACCATTACAAATCAATACAATTCCAATATTACACTAAAATACCATATACAATGAAATCTAGGTTCTATTCACTGGAAAACTTCATTTTACAAAAACTACATATATGAAAACCCTAAAAACGATAAATAAATACATGAGGTTTATTTTGAAAATATAGCAAAACTATTTTTCATAAAACCCCCTCAAGTTATATTAATTTACAATAAGGACCCTAGTAAACATATGTTTAACCGAGACCAGTTCTCTTGAGTCTCAGGAAGGCAGAGAATTTGAGTGCTTGCCTATCTAAGATAGACAAACTAAAAACGGTGTTATCAACACGGTAATTGTCTTGGAAAAAGACACAAATCCTGTCGTCCATGTGCAGCAGTTACCGATAACACCAAAACTAACTCAAGACGTCAATACTGTCTAAAATGTATGACTCAGTCAAAACTGGAAACAATTTATACAATTCAAGTATAACTCCATTTCAACATGAATCCGTTTATACCAGAATTCAATCTATATCAACATGACTCGACCGAACCGAACCATGGATATACTCTGAGTACGGGACTATCCATTTATATCTATTCCGTTTACATGATATCATGGTTGCCGCAAGTCGTCCATCTATTAAACAAAACAATACAAATCAATACTAAATACATTACGGTGTTTTAAAGGGGTAGACTGATACGGAATGTGTTAGAAGTGGCATGAGACGATCACTTTAATACACCTAACCTGAATATCCATTGCTGTTGTACCGTGGCTTAACGGTTCCTTATGCTCCGTATACCTTAGTCTCCGGAATAGTAGGACTCCTCTCGTATACACTGGCATATTCTGTACCAAGTTACAAACAACTGCGATAACATGACAAATTTACAATACACCAGTTATATTCTTATATCTGTCTATTCCTAATTTTTCTTTGGGACTTACCGAGCGATTGTTCACTGACGACATTCCTTCTCTCTTCTTTCTTTAGAATGTTCTCAGGTGGATCCGACTCCCTGGAGATCGATCCCAGTACTAAAGACTTGGAGCAGTTCTCCATTGACCCAGAGCTCTAGATACTTGTATATATTTTCTTTTCAGTTCATGCCATTGTTTAGGCATTGCTTTCCATTCCTGTATTTACATTTTCAGTTGTACTTGTAAAGAAATGTTTAATAAATAAAAGTTGTTGTTCATTTACACATCATGTCTTCTTATGTATATTTACATTATATTGCTTTGTTACGCTTAGCGTGTTTACTTCTGAGTAAATACGTAGCGGGCCTCGTCGCGTCTTCTTACCCGTATACTGGAAAGCGGGGCGTAACAGTCATACAAACAAACTACAAACTACGACATAAGCAAATATAAATAGTATATAGCCACAAACACATCGAAAATAACTATGCATCGTCCTGAGGTGGTGGAGGCGGCTGATCGAAGTCCATCGGTGGTTGATAGTGAAATGGTGGTGCCGGAGGATACATCGACAGAGCGTACATGTAATCAAAGTGATGATCAATGCGAGCATTGGTTTCATCGATGCGATAGTTAATATTTGCAAGGCCCGTATTGAAGATGTCATGGGTTTCATTGATTCGTATGTTTATGAACTGGCAAGTTTCAAGATGAAGGTTGATCATGTGTTGGATCATCTCTTAAAAAGCATACATGTTGTCACGCCCCGCTTCCCGGTGTACGGAGGCGGAGACGTGGCAGGCACGCGACGTATTTACTAAGAAATAAATACGTTAAGCGTAATTAAGCAATATATATATAATGCACAAGAATATGACAAAGGTATAAAATGAACAGCAACTTTTATTTACATTCATCTTTACAATAAAACTGCTTTGAAAAGGAAAAGTACAATGATAAAAGCAAAGCCTAAATAGTGGCATATAAACTGGAAGGTAAGTACAAGTAAAGCTAGTAGTCTGGATGTGCCTCAATCTAATCCAAGAACTCCTGACTGGCTCGGTCTCCTGAGGGTCATGTCCTCCTGACGAACATTCCAAGAAGAAAAAGACAGGAATGTCGTCAGCGAACTAGCGCTCGGTAAGTCCCAAAAGAATGAAAGGAATATAACAAGAGATATGAAGTGAAACTGGTAAATTGTACAGATATAAGACTATTATTCTAACGTAGTTGTTTGTAGCTTGGTACAGAAGGCATCGGTGTATACGAGAGGAGTCCAACTTTCTCCGTGGACTATGGTAACAGGTAGTACAAGGCCCTATCAAAACCCATGGGACAGCGGCACGAGAAATCATGTAGGAATCTTTTAGTGACCATCTCGTTCCACTTCTAATACATTCCGTACCAATCTACCCCAATAAATCCCATGTAATATTTTGTATAGATTAAAACTATCAGATTTGCCGAGACCATGGATACAAATTGTTCATATAATCAGGTTCAGGATGTAAACAAGTAGTCATATAATTAAGTCAAGTTATAGCAATGGTTCAGCCAAGTCAAGTCATGTTTGAATTTTGATATTGTTATTTGATTCAAGTTCAGGTTCAAGTATTCATGTTTAACTTGGATTCATGTTTGAATTGGATTCAGGTTTGAGTTAGACTCTGATTGAGTCATACAATTATAAACTAATTTGGATCCTGAATTAGGTTTAGGAGTCATCGGTAACTGCTGCACATGGACGGCGGGATTTGTCTTTTTTCAAGACAATTGCCATGTGATAACGCCGTTAAGTTGTCTACCTTAAATAGGCAAACCCTCTCATTCTCCGGCTCCCTAGGGCTCAAGAGAACGGATCCCGCTTAAACTTATATTTACTAAAGCCCTTAAAATTGTTTTATATAATCTCGATGGGGTTTTATGAAAAGTAGTTTAATATAACTTCAAAATAAACCTCGAGAATTTTAGTTATCATATTTAGGGTTTCATGGATGTGATTTTTAAAGATTTAAGGTATTTTAATGATAATTAAATAGCTTGGAAAGTTCATGGTATTTTAGTGTAAAACTTGTCTTTTAGTAACTTGAAGGTACTTTGGTGAAACATGCCATTCTTTTATTTTTAGAAAAATGTAATGTTATTATATTTTGAAAATATGTGGTTTAGTAATATTTATATAATTATTAAAAATTAAATTTTATTAAACTAGAAAAATGTGTTTTTCTTTAAAACCGTATTAAAAACCTTTCGAGACCGGATGCTCCGTGAGGAGGTCTGCATCTCGCTCTACTAGCCCAAGGATGTACGATAAGCCGCACAATCTGTAACAACTCTCATTTCACTGTACGAAATTTTTATTAAAAAAAAAGTTAATGTACAGAATGGAGTTTGCTAACCTGAATACAAGTTATAAATTTAATTTGTTTAGAAACATCAAGAAACAACTTGTAGCTAACTGGTAAAGTCTTTGCACTGCTGTGATTTAGCCCCTGTGTTCGAATCCCATCAGCCACATATTATTTTTCTGAATTTTTCTTTTAAACTTTTTGGAAGCCCAAAAGTTTACACGTGCAATACACGTAAAAATGAAAAGTCAGATAAAACAAACATATGCACAATGTTGTATGAACAGCCGAGGACATGTGGCACCGATCCAAGCCCCTACCCCTTCAAGATGGCCGGCGAGATCATGCTCACGGCCGGCACCGCCGGGCCCCCCGTAGGGAAGGGTCCCCAAATTTTTCCCACATGACTCTTGGCCTACCCCCTTTACCCATGTTCTGTTTGTTTTCTCTGCAATTTAAGAGAGAATTCAATTTCATTCTGTAAATCCAATTTTAATGCAATTTTAATTCTTTCTTCAATCCTAAAACCCTAATTCCATCCTATAAATACAACACCATACCCTTGCCATCCTCATTCTGAAATCTATTCTCAAAATTCTCAAAATTTTCCAAGTCAAAGAAGAGTATAAGTGGAGTTAGCCCTAGTTCCATTTCCGGCGAGGATTCGAGGCACCTCCGGCGACCCTGCGACTCCATGAATCTACCATTCTCTCCCTCTACCTCTCCATACCCTTCTTATTCTATTCTTTCACCTTAAAAGGTTCTCTTTTCAAAACATGTCGAAAATGGAGTTATCCCGACATTCGATTCTAAAATCATTAAAATCACAAATTTTCTTAATAACCACCCATCCATATCATTATACTTTGTTTGCTAATCATTAACTAATGTTTTGAAATAAGTTTCACTTTGAAACTCCATGTAAAACAATTTTATTTAAGCTTTTTCTTTTAAATACCACAAACTTTCTATACGACATCTTTTAATTATTTTGCTTAGTATACCTTTAGAAAACCTCACGAGGTAATGACCTACCTCTCACATACACACATCTTGAAATAACACGATTCTCTTGAACAATATTGTTGTGGTAAAATACGACTTTTCATCAAAATACCCTAAACTATTAAAAACCGGATATCTTAAAATTGTGTTAATTAATTTTTTGCAAGTGTGCCTCTACAACCCATTTTGGGGAACCCGGTTGGGATGGTGGAATTATCGCACATTTTCGGGACTAGTAGAGCGAGATGTAAATCTCTTCACGGAGTATACGATCTCGAAAGAATTCTAATACGATTTTTAAGAAAAACAAGATTTTCTATTTAATAATAAAATTAATCTTAAATATTATATAAATATTATCAAACCACATATTTCTACTATATAATAAAATTCCATGTTTTCTACAAAATAAAAGAATTACAAGTTTCATAAAAATACCATCAAAAATTAATACAGGTCAAACTTTACACTAAAATACCTTGAACTATTCAATTTAGGTATATATTCACTAAAATACCCTACTCTTTAAAAATTACATCTATGAAAACCCTAAATACGATAAATAATTACTTTTATTTTGAAAGTATTTAAAATATTTTTCATAAAACCCCCTCGAGTTGTATAAATTACATTAAGGACCTTAGTAAATATAGGTTTAAGCGGAATCCGTTCTCTTGAGCCTCAGGGAGCCGGAGAATGTGAGTGCTTGCCTATTTAAGGTAGAAAACTAAAACGGAGTTATCAATGATAATTGTCTTGGAAAAAGACACAAATCTTGCCGTCCATGTGCAGCAGTTATCGATAATTCATAAACCCAATTCAGGATCCAATTCTGTTTTAAATGGCACGGTGATGGTCACTAAAAGACACCTACATGAATATCCTGTGTCGTTTTCCCGTGGGTTTTGGCGGGGCCTTGTACTTATATGTTACCATAGTCCACCAGATAGTTGTACTTCTCTTGTATACACTGATATATTCTGTACCAAACTACAAACAACTACGTTAGCATAACAAACATATACTTTTACCAGTTCTATTCTCTTTACTTGTCTATTCCATTCTATCTTTTGGGACTTACCGAGTGCTAGTTCGTTGATGACATTCCTGTCTTTTATTTCTTTGGAATGTTCGTCAGGAGGACCCGACTCTCAGGAGATGGAGCCCAGCCAGGACGACTTGGAGTAGTTTACAGAGGAGGCAGACTTTTATGCATTACTTGTAATATTTTCTTTTCAGTTCATATTCCATTGTTTAGGCATCACTTTCTATCTTTGTACTTCTTTTTCAGTTGTATGTAAAGAATGGATATTAATAAAAGTTGCAGTTTATATTACATTTCTTGTCATTCTTGTGCTCATTTATATATTGCTTATTTATGCTTAGCGTATTTACTTCTGAGTAAATACGCCGCGTCCCCTTCACCGTACACCGGGAAGCGGGGCGTGACATGTTTTGTTGGTGGCCCATGCAGGTCAGTTCTGCATGAGGTTTAACCATGCAGGTCAGTTCTGCATGGAATCCTAAGCAATATATCACAAGAAGTATAAGAATCAGCAATTAAACATTATTTACATTTTTAAATCTCTTGCGCTATTCCTTGAATCTATCATAACCCTACGTTTTCTTCCAAGGTTATGGATTCCCAAAACAACACAAGTACCAATGTGAATAGAAACACTCCACCTCCCACTCCACCGCCGCCGCCGCCTATCGTTGCAGCTCCAATCAATGAGCAGACGGTACTGCTTGAGGCAATAAGAAGGCTCTTGGAGGGAAAACAGTAGCAGACTGTTATCCTATTGCACTGCTCTGAGACTGAAGCACCCGGAGTGAAGCAATTTCGGGCATTATACCCTAAGAACTTCTCTGGGAAAGAGAGCCCCAGGAGGCAGAGGAATGGGCACAGTTTATTGAAGACGATCTAGCAGCAGCACAAGTGCCAAAGATTATTTGGGTGAGAGTTGCGAAGCTGCAACTTACTGACAACGCCAGAGTATGGTGGAAGGCTGAAGAAAGCTATCTTGCCCAGCCGGTTGAATAGAAGACTTTTCACGACATGTTCGACACGAAGTACTTTCCCGAGACTGCCCACTTTGACATGGAGCAGCAATTCATCCATTTGCAGCATGGCTCTATGTATAGAAAATATGTGGATGAATATGATGCTGAGTTTACCATGCTCAGCGAGTAAGATATATCTCAATATTCAATTTCATGATATCACATATTACACTGCTAACACAAGGTCATAACAGGTTTGCAGCACACCTTATTCTGACTGCTGAGATATGGGCAAGGAGATTTCAACAAGGGTTGGACCCGGAGATCCAAGCTGCACTAGCTACAGGAGATTTCCCAGCCCACGATCTTGCTCTGAAGGCTGCCCGAAAATATGAGGCAGTTGTAAAGAAGAAGGGAAGACCTCAGTCTACCGGTATGAAGCGCCCTACCACTCAGATGGCAGGAGGAGCCTCTTCCAGGCTACCATTTGTACCCAGGAGACCGGGAGTGCCATTTAACCGGCCCAGTCCAGAATTTTGCTTCTATTGCAAGAGGAATGGACACCTGGTGAAGGACTCCAGGTGTGCTAACCGCCTATGCTTAGTTTGTGGCGCATCCACTCATGCCATTGGATATTGCCCACATTGTCTCACCTCATATCCCGCACCCCGACCAGCTATCACTTATCCGTAGCGGCCAGCTATTCAGGCTCCTGCACCCCGTTTAGCCCTACCAGCTCCACCTCCTTATGGACCTCCTGCACAATCTACTCGTCAGTTCCATCAGGCACAGAGGAACATGCCTCAATGATAGAGGAACGAACAGAGGAATGTGCCTCCAGCAAGGAGGAATGTACCTAGGCGTCAGGCTTTCACAATGACTGTGGAAGAAGCTGAAGCCACCGTCCAAGTCATCACTGGTAACTCCCCATATTTCAAACCTTTTTCAATACTTATATACATCTTTGATTTTATACCTAAACATATCCCACACAACTTAGGTAGAATCTTAGTAGCCTCCCTACCTGCCTTAGCACTCTTCGATACTGGAGCATCACATTGTTTTATATCGCAACGGTTCGTCCGAACTCATGCGATTCCAGTTAAACCGCTTGTATCCAGCTGGAATGTCAGTTCAAGGAACGGCGTTCTAAAGGCAACTTTGGGATACGACCTTTGTCTAGTGGTCGTCTGCAGCAGAGAATTTTATGCGGACTTCAAGTTGCTGGACATACCGAACTTCGACGTAGTCTTAGAAATGAACTGGCTAGGAACTTTCTTTGCTACCATCGACTATCGTCAAAGGAGAATAGTGTTCGAGATATCAGATCATCCAGTCTTTTATTTCAAGAGTGGAGACCATACCCTGGAGCCTAGCACCTACAAGGCTAAACCAAAGAAGGCAGTGATTGCAACACTACAGGCGGAAGAAGAAAAGACAGAGGTAGTTCGAAAGTTCGAAGATGTATTTCCTGAAGACATCTTAGGTTGCCTCCCGATCGAGCTCTTGAATTCAGTATTAACTTATTACCCGGTGCGCAACCGGTGATCAAAGCTCCGTACCGGTTAAGCCCTGAAGGATTGAAGGAGATTCATACTCAGTTGGATGAATTTCTGAAGAAATGATCGATTCGTCCCAGTACTTCAAGTTGGGGATCTCCAGTTTTGCTCGTGAAGAAGAAAGAAGGTTCATACAGAATGTGTATAAATTATCGAGCTCTGAACGAAGTGACGATAAAGAACAAGTATCCACTACCGTGCATCGACGATTTGTTCGATCGGCTAAGTGGGTCTTCTGTATTCTCAAAGCTAGATCTTCGTTCGGGTTATCATCAGGTAAAGGTCAAAGAAACTGATATTCCGAAGACGGCATTCAGGACTCGCTATGGTCATTATGAGTTTCTTGTGATGCCATTTGGAGTGACCAAAGCACCTGCTATATTTATGAATCTGATGAGCCAAGTTTTCTGAGAGTACCTAGACAGGTTTGTTGTTATTTTCATCGATGACATCCCGGTGTATTCAAAGAGTCGGAAAGAACATGCCGAGCATTTGCGGATTGTCCTAGAGACATTGCGACAGCATCAACTCTATGCCAAGTACAGCAAGTGCGAATTTTGGCTAGATCAAGTCGGAAATCTCGACACATTGTTTCGGGAGAAGGAATCTCAGTAGATCCAGCTAAAGTAGCAGCAATCAGCGAATGGCCGATACTGAAGACAGTGAAGGATATTCGAATTTTCTTGGGATTAGCAGGATACTACCGAAGATTCATCGAAGGTTTCTCGAAGATTGCAGCATCCTTGACCAAGCTCACACGTAAAAATGAAGAATTCGTGTGGTCAGAAGCATGTGAACAAGTTTTGGTAGAACTCAAGTCAATATTGACATCAACTCCTATTCTCGTAATACCGGACCAATCTGGAGGATTTGCTGTGCATTGTGATGCATCCGGTAAGGGATTAGGATGTGTTTTACACCAGCATGGAAAAGTTGTAGCATTTGCATCAAGACAGTTGAAGATCCATGAGCGCAACTATCCAACGCATGATTTGGAGTTGGTGGCCGTTATCTTTGCACTTAAAATTTGGCGCCATTATCTTCTTAGGAAACGAGTAGATATATACACGGACCACAAGAGTCTGAAATATGTGTTTGTTCACCGCCGAAAACGGGGACGAAACCGGGATGGGTCGTCTTGCCTGAATTTGGGGGCAGATGCTATTTGGATGTATCCCTCCACCTCTCCGAATATGCCAAGTTGATTTATGGCACCGTGTACCAGAGGTTTGGACGGATGCGGCCGTTGTAGCAGACTTCGTCAGATTCCCCCTCGTTTGCGAGGGGTTTTTGATTGTGGGGACGCTCTTCCCTGCAGGCGCAAGCCCCTGCAGTTAATTACGTTATCGCATCGCGATAACCACTTTCTCCTGCTCCAGAGGTTCACTTCGTGTCATGTGTGTTTGTTTTATTTTTGGTTGCACGTGGATTGTATACGGAGACTGTTTACCCCAATCAGAGCAAAGCTCTATTCAAATTCCAAGGCGGGAGAAGAAGCAACGCTTTATCTGCCCCCAATCAGAAATAAAGTTTTGCTTTGAAAATTTAACTTTAATTTTGAAGCAACGCTTCAGATCCCGTGCGCTGCGCGCAACGCGCCACGTGTCAGAAGTTGACACGGCAGCACAACGCCCAAGACAGTACGTCCAATCAGAGCAAGGCTCTTTAAAAAACATAAGCAACGTTCAACTGCGCAAGCGCACGGCTGCGTGACACGTGTCTGCGCAGTTGCGCAAGCGCACGGCAGCGCGACACGTGTCTGCGCAGTTGCGCAAGCACAACTGCGCAAGCGCTCCGCTGCGCGACACGTGTCTGCGCAGTCGCGCAAGCGCTGTTGCGCAAGTGCCTCACTGCGCGACACGTGTCTGCGCAGTTGTGCAAGCGCTGTTGCGCAAGTGCTTCATTGCGCAACACGTGTCACACGCTGGTAAGTTGCGCAACAACAGAGTGAAGATTTAAGGATATTTTTCTGTTCTTGTTTAAACAAGAAGATTTCTTCTGTAAAACAGGGGCCTTTGGATCAAAGATCCGACGGTGGGGAAAATTCCCCAAATCACTCAGAAAAGATCTTTTTAACAAATTTAACTGATTTTTGAGCACTATAAAAAGGACCCCAGACCCCATTTCAAAAGAGAGAGACAATTGGATTAAAAAAAAAAAGGAGAAGAGAACTTCTTGAGAACACAAAGAAGAAGGTAAAAACCTTTGAAATAAGAGAAAATTCTCTTAGGAATAGATCATTGATCTAAAAGACAAAATCAGTGATCTCCAATAAACAAATAAATAAATAAAAATAATAAAAAAATAGTGCCTTGCACTTGCTAGAGAACCTCTGGTTCTCTGAGATAGAAAGAAAGAAAAGATTTTTTCTTCTTCTCTTTGATCTAAATTTAGATCAAGAAATTAAAAAGTGCTCTGCACTCCTTTCCTTGAATCTAAAAGATTCTTGGTGCTTTGCACAAATGCAATGCATTACTTGAAGGGCCAGACCCAAATCAAAAAGACCTAGCAGGCCAAAATAAATTGCAAAGCAATAAAAGGGCTGAGCCCAAATAAAATTGATGCTCTGCATCATTCATAAAGAACAGAGCCCAAAACAAATTGATGCCCTGCATCTTTTCTGGGCAAAGCCCAAATAAAAATAAAAGGAAATGCAAAAGCAATGTTGGACATTTTCTTTACTGGACTTAGCCCAATCGTGGCCATAAGTCCTTAAATTAAATTGGCTGAGTAAAATGGCTCTCCTAAATCAATCTACATCCGGTTCGAGGGTACATCTCCGAACTCCTTTGACATCCATCGTTGTAATTCCTCAACGACGTCAAAGAGGTGACGGGTCCCAACGGCCACACACCCAATACCGGACCGAAACGTCCCTAAACTAATATCGGACCGAAACGTCCCTAAACTAACGGCGGACCGAAACGTCCCTAAACTAATATTGGACCGAAACGTCCCTAAACTAAGAATGGACCGAAACGTCCATAAACTAACATCGGACCGAAACGTCCCTAAACTAATATCGGACCGAAAACGTCCCTAAACTAATATCGAACTGAAATGTCCCTAAACTAACATTGGACCGAAACGTCCCTAAACTAATAACGGACCGAAACGTCCCTAAACTAATATCGGACCAAAACGTCCCGAAACTAACGACGGACCACCACGTCCCTAAACTGGCACAATAGAGCCCAAATGCTCTTTTGTCGGATCTAAACGGTCCCGTTAAGTCGATCTTAGTCTCAAACTGGACTAACGTGTCCTTAACAAACGTTTAAGTTGATCTTAGCCCCAAACACGGCTAACGTATCCTTAAATATTCAAATGGATTATAAAACTCCCAATCAACTCTGGTTCGAGGGTACATCTCCGAGCTCCTTTGATACATGTCGTTGTAATCCTTCAACGACGTCAGAGAGGTGACGGGTCCCGATGGCCATATATTAAATTAATCACTACGTTGAGTTGATCTTAGTCTAAAACCGGACTAACGTATCCTTGACGAACGTTTAAGTTGATCTCAGCCGCAACGCGACTAATGCATCCTTAAACTGAAAACACCAAACCCAAATCTAAGTAAATACGGATTTGGACTAATCCACGTCCTACGGGCGACGGCATTACTCAGTCTCCGTATATAATCCACGGACAACCACAAACAAAATGAACACACACGACACGAAGTGAAATTCTGGAGAAGGAGAAAGTTGTTACCGCGATGCGGTAGCGTAATTAACTGCAGGGGCTTGCGCCTGCAGGGAAGAGCGTCCCCATAATCAAAAACCCCTCATACTGAGGGGGAATCTGACGAAGTTTGCTACATCGGCCGCATCCGTCTAAACCTCCGATACACGGTGCCATAAATCAACTTGGCATCTTCGGAGAAGTGGGCGGATAAAACCAAATAGCATCTGCCCCGAATCTCAGCGTCAGGCCATCGCAGTCCTGTGCGCCGCCTTTCGGAGGGGAACAGATTCTGGCACGCCCGGTGGGACCTCTTCCTCTTTCCACTCCACAATTCGTGTGTCGTGTTCGCGAACAAATCGCGGTTTGCTGTGATTGCCTGTGGATTCAAGGTACTAAGATTTGGTGTCTTGCTTTATACAGAAAACAGAAAATCGATGTCTTCGAACTGCACCGCCCGCAGCGATAACTCTCGCTCCGTCATTGCTGGAGGAGTGACTTATGAGCCCCAAGCGGCCTCCCTTTTCAAAATGCCGATGGAGCAGATGGCTCAAGCCACCACTGGACTATTTTTTGGGACCATGCTCCCACCAATGAGCTTCAACGCCCCAATGACATTGCAAGAAGCTCCAAAGAAGTCGGTCTTCGATCGACTTACCACTGCCGCGACCCCTCTCAACGGGTCGTCCAACTCCACTGCTTCAGTTTTTAACGGACTACTTCAGTTTTTAACGGACTAGGCCAGAGCTCTAACAGGCTCATGAAGAAGCCTGCCATACCAGAAGGCGTTATCCCGAAGCGGATAGCCATTCCAACTCACGTTCCTGGCAAAATCACCAAGCTTGCTTCCCATGTTCAGAAGTCCGCTTCTGACAAGTTGGCCGTCCCCGTTCAACGGACGTCGATCTTTAAAAAGCTGGTACCAGTATATTCTGACCAACACAGGGGGCATGAGAAGGTCACCCCTATAGCTGAAACAACTCCATCAGCACGACACGCTCGACGTCGCCACTGGCGTCGAGTAAGGAAGGCTGGGGGCAACTCCCCCTCTGGGATAACTCCGTCAGCTCCGATGGTGAGGATCGATGCTGCTGTTCCAACCAAGAATAGCTTTGAACTGCTCAACAAGGTGCGCAGAAACTCTCCTACTGCGATGTTGAAACGAACTCCTTCACCTGTGGAGAATACTCCAGAGAAGAAGTTAGAGCAGCCCCCTCAGCGGCTGTCCTCTAAAATTTACAAAGTCTGGCGACAGGTCCAAGAGTCGGTGATCGATCAAGACTGCCTCCGACGACAGAAAAAGATGAAGGTTCGGCAGGGGAAGGATTACTCTGTCAAACCACAAAAAGCAAAAGCTACTTGGGTGCCCACTACAACGGCTCCCTTAACTCCAATCACTCAAAAAAGGAGGCCACAAAAAGCCCCTGTGAACATGGCGAAGCATAAAAGCGCTGAACACAAACGCCCCAAGTCTGGGGGCATGGTGGTGCACACTGTTTATATGACTTCTGGAAAGGATGAAAGCCGCACTTCTACGGGTCACCGACCGCTCACCCGATCCGTGACGAAAGCCCAGGAGCAACAACAAAAGCTTCAGGAAATGATGATTACAATGGCTGCACTCACTGAGCCAAAAGAAAGCTCTGAAATGTCTTCGGATGAGCGTCAAGAACAAGAAACTGACGCTGACTTTTTACGCAGAGTCCTCGAAAAGAGGGACAAAGAAGCTGCATAGCAAGCGGCTAACATAAAACAGATGGCGCTCCTCTTCCAAGATATGGTAGGGATGATGTTACAGCCGGACCCTCCTGCTGAAGATCCTCCGATCGTCCTTGAAGACGACAAGGGAGAAACGTCAAATCATCCGCCGGCTCTGTCAACAGCCAAGGAGGAGGCAATCTCCAAAGTTGACCTAGACGAATATATAGCTCAGCAGATCCGGGTTCATCAGGCGAATGAAGCGGCTGGGCAAATTGTTAGAACCGGACGACCGTATCCGGGCTGGTATGACCAAATCAGTTACCCACCAGGATATACGATCCCTAAATTCCACGTATATAAAGGGACAGGGAATCCGCATCAGCATGTCGCTCAATTCAGGGCCTTATGCGGCAATACTGGAGGAGATGAAAAATTGTTGCTACGTCAATTCGTCGGCAGCTTAGCAGAAATAGCCTTTGAATGGTATTCGGAGCTACCTAACGACTCTGTCAAAACATTTGCAGAGATGGAACTGCTGTTTACACAAAGATTCGCAAGTGCTAGTGAACGCACCCCGATAACAGCACTAATAAATGCCAGGATAAGGCCCGGCGAAACGTGGGTCCAATACGCAACACGATGGCGAAACCTATGGTCGAAATGCGAACAACGCATAGAAGAGGCACCTGCGGTAGGCATGTTTGTGGGCACTCTCGATCCGCAGGCGACCATCTCGCAATTCATGATGTTCTTTAGGCCGACCACCTTCCAGGCCTTGATTGACAAATTAACCCAAATGGACCAGATGGGCCATAGACCGTCTCCTCCAAAATCAGATTCCCGAGATGAGAAAGGAAAAGGGAAAGCGATCGTCATCGCCAATGCTCAACGACAGTCGAGCAACTCAAAGCCGGTCGTTCGCCAAAACAACGTGCGTCCACGCCCATCCCTCGAAGAGAGGCTAGGACGTCCTTACTCGTTTCCTCAGAATAAAAAGAGAAGACTGTTTGAGCTGGCAGTGCGTAACAGACTCATCAATCTGCCGAGTCCAAAGCGTCTGTCGCAGCCAGGCGATCTTAATAATCCCAATTATTGCCCTTACCACCAAACGGTAAGTCACCCGATTGAGGATTGTTTCGTCTTTAAGGGATGGATCGAGGATCAATACCTGCAAGGCAAGTTCGCGCTGTCTGAAAGCTGGAAGGTAAACCCACCACAGCCGCACTCTCCAAAGAAGACGGACACGCCGGGGGCAACTTGTTCTTTCGTCGAGGATGAAAACGATGGAGAAAACTTATCGGATGAATCCAAAGACTACGTAGCGACTTGTCATGTGATTTCCCATTCACTGACGGATGATGAGGAGGCTCCTTGCGCTGAGAAATCAATGGCGGACCCTGAAACAGAAATTCCGCGGCCGTCAGACAAGTTGATCGATGCCTTCCTAAATGAAATTCGTCTGAAAGCAAAAGCCAATCAAGAGCATGAAATGGCCATACTGGAAAGAACCAAGGTATTCCCGTCAAATCAAAAGCCATACACTGCGGGTAAAAACAAATTCAAGACGAGGAAACGGTTCGCCAAAGCTCTATCAGTAGGAATGAAGCTACCGCCCTCTGAAGAAAATTCTTTCTCTGAGGTAGAGATGCACCCTAACTTCTGTTTATATCATCAGAAGATCATACATCCTACCGAAGACTGCGAATCCTTTAACTGTTGGTGGCAAGGGTATGTCGCTCAAAAGCGACACTTCGACAGGACAAAGTGCGAAGCTTGTGGACATCGGAAAAATGCGATAGATGAACGCAAAAGAGCCGCCGCCGACTGTCATATAGCCGACTTCAAGGGATCACAAATTATCACCTTTGGAAGCGACTCTGACGAAGAAGCTACCCCTAACTCTTCCCTCGGGGAATCTATTTCAAAAATAAAGGAATTGAGAAGCTGCGAGAACGTTCAGCCGTGCAATCGCATGCTACTCGAAAAAAATCTCGGCCCCGTAAACAAAGGATCGAACAAAAAGGATAAAGGAAAAAGAAAAACGGCCCTCGTCGCCAGCACTCAACAACAATCAGGTGACCCTAGGCCGGTTGCTCTCCAAAGCAACAAGCGGCAACTCCTCCAGGAAAAGTTGAAACGTCCTTACTCGTTTCCGCAAGATAAAACAAGGGGACTGTTCGAGTTGGCAGTGTGTGACAAACTCATCAATCTGCCGAGTCCAAAACGTCCGTTGCGGCCAGGCGATATTAATAATCCTAATTATTGCCCTTACCACCAAACGGTAGGTCATCTGATCGAGGATTGCTACGTCTTCAAGAACTGGGTTGAAGACCAATACCAACAGGGCAAGTTCGCGTTGTCCGAAATTTGGAAGATGAACCCGCCACAACCGCATGCTCCAAAAAATATGGACACGCCGGGGGCATCATGCTCATTCATAGAAAAAGCCTAACGGACCACTACGTCCTAAAACTGGATAACGGACCGAAACGTCCTTAAACTAACAACGGACCGAAACGTTCTTAAACTAACGGCGGACCGCAATGTCCTAAAACTTGCAAATGACCAAAACGTCGTTAAACTACTCCCAACCCGCAGCATTCTCAGACTGACGAGAATATAAAAAAAAACGGTATGTCCATAAGCAAAATGGGCACGGATGAAAACCCGAAAGGGCTCCATGAATAAAAACAGCAGGACTACCGGCGAGTGTTCGTGAAAACCCGAAAGGGCGCGACCTCGTTAATAATAAAAAAAAAAGAGAAGAAGAAAATAAAGAAAAAAAAACGGTATGTCCATAAGCAAAACGGGCATGGAGGAAAACCCGAAAGGGCTCCGTGAGTAAAAACAGCAGGGCTACCGGCGAGTGTTCGTGAAAACCCGAAAGGGCGCGACCTCGTAAAAAAAAATAAAAATAGAAAAAATAAAAAGAATAAAAAAAAACGGTATGTCCATAAGCAAAATGGGCACGGATGAAAACCCGAAAGGGCTCCGTGAGTAAAAACAGCAGGGCTACCGGCGAGTGTTCGTGAAAACCCGAAAGGGCGCGACCTCGTAAAAAATAAAAATAAAAAAATAAAAAGAATAAAAAAAAACGGTATGTCCATAAGCAAAATGGGCACGGATGAAAACCCGAAAGGGCTCCGTGAGTAAAAACAGCAGGGCTACCGGCGAGTGTTTGTGAAAACCTGAAAGGGCGCAACCTCGTTAAGAAACACTTATAGGGTCCTCTCGACCCTGTAAGGAGAAACCACCTGCGTGAGATCCTTACGACTCACAAAGGAACAACACACTTAGGGATCCCCACGATTCCGAAGGAGAAAATACACTTGCGAGATCCTCACGACTCGTAAGGAGAACTCTCTTGTGGGACCCTTACGGCTCATAAGATTTGAAAGTCTTAAGTTGCAGAAACCTTAACCTGTTCTTAAGCAGCCCCCACAACTTTCGACATTGCCCTACAAGTGGTCCTATACTGGCCCTTGTATACAATCCACGGGCGCGAATAAACATTTCCCTAACCAAGTCCCATCCGTGACTGGGGATATGTCCACACGGTGAACAACCCTTGTGAGTCCTCTCGACTCATAAGGAGATAACACTCTTGTAAGATCCTTACGCTTATAAGAGAACATACACTTAGGAATCATCACGATTCCTAAGGAGAAAACGCACCTGCGAGATCCTCACGACTCGTAGGGAGAAATACCTTTGTGAGACCCTTACGGTCATGAAGTCAAAAGCCTTAGTCGACAGAATCCTAACCCTGTTTACTAAGCCATCCTTTGTTCGATATCGACAAAGGCAAATGATGATTCGCTCCTGGCAATATTCCAGTTGTAGCGATACTGATGCCTAAATCGGTATCAAATTCCAAGTTCTTTCATGGCAAATGATGATTCGCTCCTGGCAATATTCCAGTTGTAGCGATACTGATGCCTAAATCGGTATCAAATTCCAAGTTCTTTCATGGCAAATGATGATTCGCTCCTGGCAATATTCCAGTTGTAGCGATACTGATGCCTAAATCGGTATCAAATTCCAAGTTCTTTCATGGCAGATGATGATTCGCTCCTGGCAATATCCCAGTTGTAGCGATGTTGATGCCTAAATCGGTATCAAATTCCAAGTCCTTTCACGGCAAATGATGATTCGCTCCTGGCAATATTCCGGTCGCAGCGATACTGATGCTAAGATTGGTATCAGATCCCAAAACCCACACTCGCGATAAAAAAAATCAGCGAGCCAAAAATGCAGATGAAATAGCCGAAACGATAGGGCAACTTGCAATAAAAAGCAGCAAGTAAAAATGTATGCATGCAAAATAGCCGAAATGATTGGGCAACTCGCAATAAAAAGAAGAGAGTAAAAATAAAATAAATAGCCGAAATGATTGGGCACCGCGAAAAATAGCCGAAATGATTGGGCAATCGCGACCTTCGCGATATAAAAGCTGAAATGATAGAGCATCGCGGAAAGAATAAAAAAAAATGAAAGAATGAAACTTTTTGCCCTACAGGTGAAATCACACCGATCCCTGTATACAATCCAGGGGCACAGATAAAGAGGGAACCATACCTTCCCAACAGGCTCCATCAAAAAGCGAAGCCAAATCTCGACGGTTCATAGACAACCTAGAGACAATCTCGACATTTGTCGCAATATTACAGACACAATGTCAACAAATGAAGCAAACGAAGATCCCGAGCTTCAGGGTCTCGACGTTAACATCGACAACTTAGAAATCACCAACGGCGTTTCTCCTCACTCCAACTAGATGCAGACATGACGTCAACAACTGACCTCAGAATCGCAACGAAACGGAACCATGACGAAGTCCCTAGTTCCAAATCTCAATGGCCACGTCTACAGCCTGGAGACCAACAACGGTGTGCCTCCTCATTCCAACAGGACACAGATGTTACACCATCAAGCGGAGCGATGGCAAAATCCCAGCTTCACCTCAGCATTCGTCTCGATACAGTAGACGCAATGTCAACAACAGCATTCCTCCGCAGTCCAGCTGGAGGCAGATGCAACGTCAACAAAAGACCTCACGGTCGAAACAAAGCGGAGTAACGGCAAAATCCCAACTCCACCTTAGCATTCGTCTCGTTACAACAGACGAAATGTCAACCCCAGCATTCTTCCTCCAACAGGATTCGGACGCGCCAAAGCAAACGAAGCGAAGGCCAAATTCCTAGCTTCAACGTCTTTACGGTAACTCACATAAAACCGGAAAGACAATCGGAGATCATCTCGCACCAGCACAGAGTGGTCACCACCTTGACGTTCGTTTCGATACAGCAGACGAGTTGTCGCCCCAGCGTTCTTCCTCCAGCAGGGATTCAGACATGACAAAGCAAACGAAGCGAAGGCCACATTCCTAGCTTCAATGTCTTTAAGGTAACTCACATAAAACCGGAAAGACAATCGGAGATCATCTCGCACCAGCACAGAATGGTCATCACCTCGACGTCCGTCTCGATACAGCAGACGAAATGTCACCCCAACGTTCGTCTCGACACAGCAGGCGCAACGTCATTAAACGAAAGGAGCCACGGCAAAATCCCTAGTTCCAAACCTCGACGGTTCACCAGCAACCTAGAGACAACCTCGACGTCCGTCTCGATACAGCAGACGAGATGTCACCCCAACGTTCATCTCGACACAGCAGACGCAACGTCATCAAACAAACGGAGCCACGGCAAAATCCCTAGTTCCCACCGCAACATTCGTCCCGATACAGCAGACGCAATGCCAGCAAACGAAGCAAAGGCCAAATTCCTAACTTCAGGGTCTTGACGGTAACTCATATAAAGCCCGAAAGACTATCGGAGATCATCCCCACACCAGCGCGGAGTGGTTATGACTCATCGAGGCTCTCCAAAATGAGCCTAACCTCAAGTAAAAAGCGGCATGGCAAATTCCTGGCGCTTGCTCTTCCGACGGTCAAACTGCCAAGGAGGATTGCTTGAAGACGTCTTGTCCAGCCCCCGAAGGGATCAGAGACACGGCAGTCGCAGGGCTACTCGAACAGCACGATTGCCTATCGAGGACTATATCAGCTTATGCGACGGTACGATGGCCAAAACCCTAAGTACCACCAACCTTAACGGGCTTCTGTCGTAAAGAACAGAGGTTAAATGCGACGTTAAGATGTTCTTGCGAGAAACGTTCGATTCGTCTCGACTTGTGAAAAATTGTCGAGGTGGCTCGACTCGTGGGATGAAGCCTTAGGCAGTGGGCATAAAAGAAGCCTATTTCCTAAGCATTGGGACCCTGCGAGTTGGCCCAAAACGGTCTCTTGCATACCATCCACGGGTCTCACTCTCCAACGTCGAACTTCGACAAGGAGGGAAGCAACCGCTTACAAGTCCTCTCGACTCGTAAGAGGGAAAAATTCTCTTGTAGGATCCTTACGACATACAAGAGAAAACCACACTTAGGAACCCTCACGATTCCTAAGGAGAAAAAACCCACCTACGAGATCCTCTCGATCCGTAGGGAGAAAAGTCTCTATGAGACCCTCACGGCTCATAGAGTTGAAAAGTCTTAGGCAGCAGATCTGAACCTGCGGCCTAAGCCCTCGCTATCTCATGAAGAAATCAAGAAGCTTACTCTATTACCTGCTAATTGTGACGACATGCTGAGAAAGAGGAAAAGCAACAGAAAGAGCACCCGATTTACGTTTGATCAAGCGTTCAGGACGTATTCATTCATGCATGGGCAAAAAGACTCAGGACAAAGATATATAATAAAGACAAGCTGGGATAAAAAATTTCCATTAATATTGCCCGAAGTTCTTACAGTCATAAAAACAATAAATGAAAGTTACAATGGAATGACTTCAGATCCGGGGCAGGGATTGAGGAATTCAAAAGAAAGGCCGTCCAAAGTTCTTCTGGCCTTTCTAATTATTCTTACGCGCAGCCTCTCGCGCTCCTCGGTGTCGATATCATCGGCAAGCCCTTCCGGCCTTCGATAAGCAGCAACGATCGTCGTCTGCTGAAAGATTTGATGTAGGATGTCAACGAGGTTGTTTCGCCGTTTCTTCGAAATCAGCCCCGTCAGGTACACTGAATGCACCTTGTCTTCGGCATCATCTAGCGCATTGAGTGGTAAGGCCTCGTGAAGACCTGGGAGTGCTCTCCATATTGCCCCCAGCACGACTTTCAAAAGGGCCGAACGACGAGGTAGCAGCCAGCCACCGCTGGCATTCAGGCGATCCATGACCTCTGCACATTGAGCGTCCGTAAACTCCTGGTTCTGTTGACGGCCCTGTACACGGATATCCTCATAAGTGATGAACTCGTGCAAGCTGTATAGACGCACCGCCATAATACCTGAAGAAAACAATACAGGGATATTAACAAACAAGAAAATACAGAAAGTTAAAAGTTAAACTCCTTGAGAGCAATGCTCTGCAGACAGGAGCGACACCAGTCAAAATCAGTTATGAGGAGAATTTGAGGAAAATTCCCTGAGAATATTGAGAGCTCCGCTCGAAAAAAAATGATATAATAATAATAATATTCTCAAGTGCCATATAATTTGGGAGGAGCAAACCTTCATTAATTAAGAAGATATAAGAAAAATCTTTTATAGAGCAAAGCTCTATTAATGGAACCCTAACAGGATTCTCCTGAGTTCTCTTTGGACCTCTTTAGAGCAAAGCTCTGCTAAATGAAACCCTAAATGGGTTTTCTTTAGATCAGGGATCTATGGAGAGCAAAGCTCTATTAATCAGTTTTAGTTTAATTTTATTTTATTTTATTTACCTACGATGGTTATGAACTCTGGAGTTCTTGGAAAAAAATCAAGAGCAAGGCTCTGAAAATTCTTAAGCAAGAGCAAGGCTCTGAGTCAAAATTCTTGAAGTGGTAAAGAATTTTTTGAGGACCAAAGGTCCTATTTATAGGCATCAATCGCCTCTTCAACTGCAGAAAGGTGCTGCGACGGTTCGGATTCTGCCACCGTTGCGCTTGCGTTTGGAGGCCACGTAAGCGCAGCGGTGGGGGGGCATTTGTTTACCCCAATCAGAGCAAAGCTCTGTTCAAATTCCAAGGCGGGAGAAGAAGAAACGCTTCATCTTCCCCCAATCAGAAATAAAGCTTTGCTTTGAAAATTTAACTTTAATTTTGAAGCAACGCTTCAGATCCCGTGCGCTGCGCGCAACGCGCCACGTGTCAGAAGTTGACACGGCAGCACAACGCCCAAGACAGTACGTCCAATCAGAGCAAGGCTCTTTAAAAAACATAAGCAACGTTCAACTGCGCAAGCACACGGCGCTTGACACGTGTCTGCGCAGTTGCGCAAGCACAACTGCGCAAGCGCACGGCAGCGCGACACGTGTCTGCGCAAGCACAACTGCGCAAGCGCACGGCAGCGCGACACGTGTCTGCGCAGTTGCGCAAGCACAACTGCGCAAGCGCACCGCTGCGCGACACGTGTCTGCGCAGTTGCGCAAGTGCCCCACTGCGCGACACGTGTCTGCGCAGTTGCGCAAGCGCTGTTGCGCAAGTGCTTCATTGCGCGACACGTGTCACACGCTGGTGAGTTGCGCAACAACAGAGTGAAGATTTAAGGATATTTTTCTGTTCTTGTTTAAACAAGAAGATTTCTTCTGTAAAACAGGGGCCTTTGGATCAAAGATCCGACGGTGGGGAAAATTCCCCAAATCACTCAGAAAAGATCTTTTTAACAAATTTAACTGATTTTTGAGCACTATAAAAAGGACCCCAGACCCCATTTCAAAAGAGAGAGACAATTGGATTAAAAAAAAAGGAGAAGAGAACTTCTTGAGAACACAAAGAAGAAGGTAAAAACCTTTGAAATAAGAGAAAATTCTCTTAGGAATAGATCATTGATCTAAAAGACAAAATCAGTGATCTCCAATAAACAAATAAATAAATAAAAATAATAAAAAAATAGTGCCTTGCACTTGCTAGAGAACCTCTGGTTCTCTGAGATAGAAAGAAAGAAAAGATTTTTTCTTCTTCTCTTTGATCTAAATTTAGATCAAGAAATTAAAAAGTGCTCTGCACTCCTTCCCTTGAATCTAAAAGATTCTTGGTGCTTTGCACAAATGCAATGCATTACTTGAAGGGCCAGGCCCAAATCAAAAAGACCTAGCAGGCCAAAATAAATTGCAAAGCAATAAAAGGGCTGAGCCCAAATAAAATTGATGCTCTGCATCATTCATAAAGAACAGAGCCCAAAACAAATTGATGCCCTGCATCTTTTCTGGACAAAGCCCAAATAAAAATAAAAGGAAATGCAAAAGCAATGTTGGACATTTTCTTTACTGGACTTAGCCCAATCGTGGACATAAGCCCTTAAATTAAATTGGCTGAGTAAAATGGCTCTCCTAAATCAATCTACATCCGGTTCGAGGGTACATCTCCGAACTCCTTTGACATCCATCGTTGTAATTCCTCAACGATGTCAAAGAGGTGACGGGTCCCAACGGCCACACACCCAATACCGGACCGAAACATCCCTAAACTAATATCGGACCGAAACGTCCCTAAACTAATATCGGACCGAGACGTTCCTAAACTAATGGCGGACCGAAACGTCCCTAAACTAATATTGGACCGAAACGTCCCTAAACTAATAATGGACCGAAACGTCCATAAACTAACATCGGACCGAAACGTCCATAAACTAATATCGAACCGAAATGTCCCTAAACTAACATTGGACCGAAACGTCCCTAAACTAATAACGGACCGAAACGTCCCTAAACTAATAATGGACAGAAACGTGCATAAACTAACATCGGACCGAAACGTCCCTAAAACTAATATCGGACCGAAACGTCCCGAAACTAACGACGGACCACCACGTCCCTAAACTGGCACAATAGAGCCCAAATGCTCTTTTGTCGGATCTAAACGGTCTCGTTAAGTCGATCTTAGTCTCAAACTGGACTAACGTGTCCTTAACAAACGTTTAAGTTGATCTTAGCCCCAAACACGGCTAACATATCCTTAAATATTCAAATGGATTATAAAACTCCCAATCAACTCTGGTTCGAGGGTACATCTCCGAGCTCCTTTGATACATGTCGTTGTAATCCTTCAACGACGTCAGAGAGGTGACGGGTCCCGATGGCCATACATTAAATTAATCACTACGTTGAGTTGATCTTAGTCTAAAACCGGACTAACGTATCCTTGACGAACGTTTAAGTTGATCTCAGCCGCAACGCGACTAATGCATCCTTAAACTGAAAACACCAAACCCAAATCTAAGTAAATACGGATTTGGACTAATCCACGTCCTACGGGCGACGGCATTACTCAGTCTCCGTATATAATCCACGGGCAACCACAAACAAAATGAACACACACGACACGAAGTGAAATTCTGGAGAAGGAGAAAGTTGTTACCGCGATGCGGTAGCGTAATTAACTGTAGGGGCTTGTGCCTGCAGGGAAGAGCGTCCCCATAATCAAAAACCCCTCATACTGAGGGGGAATCTGACGAAGTTTGCTACATCGGCCGCATCCGTCTAAACCTCCGATACACGGTGCCATAAATCAACTTGGCATCTTCGGAGAGGTGGACGGATAAAACCAAATAGCATCTGCCCCGAATCTCAGCGTCAGGCCATCGCGGTCCTGTGCGCCGCCTTTCGGAGGGGAACAGAGACTAATTTATGTTGTCGCCCGTAGGACATGGATTAGTCCAAATCCGTATATTCTTAGATTTGGGTTTGGTTTGATTTAAGGATCGTTAATCTCGTTTGAGATTAAGATCAGCTTTAATGTTTGTTGAGGATAAGTTAGTCCAATTTGAGACTAAGATCTACTCAACAGAATTTTGGGATCATTCAGACCCAACAAAAGAGCATTTGGGCTCTATTGCTTTAGTTTAAGAACGTTACGGTTCGTTGTTAGTTTAAGGACGTTTCGGTCCGTATTGGGATGTGCCCATTGATTTGGGAGTGCACCAAAGAGTTGTTGGTTGTCGGGACCCGCCACGTCTCCGAAGACGTTGAGGAATTACAACGACATGTATCAGAGGTGTAGAGAGATGTACCCTTAAACCAATTCCATGTTTGACGGAAAAGGAATTGATGGTCGAGCCCAGAAATCATTAATCGTATTTTGAGACTAAGGTTTCTTCATTAGTTTGGGAAGTCATGAGCATAGAGGCTCGGTCTATTTGGAGATCGAAGATGTTTTAATCTCAAAAAGTCTTAGCCAGCTTGAGGCTGGAGTTGATTTCCCATAATGTTAAAGCACTAGTATACGTTCAACACTCACGTGTTCCCATGTGAGGTTCTAAAGCAGTGTTAAATACTGGATTCCGAGGACACTCACCTGTGGCACCTTAAAGTTAGCGTTGTAGATTGGGTTCAAGTCCCCGTTTATATATAAGTGTTAAACACTTAATTCTTGTGGCATTCACGTGTGAGCACGTGAGGCGCCCTAAAGTTAGGCACTGCCTTTTTTGGTTTTATTCCCCTCTTCTTTTATAAGTGCTAAGCACTTGGCTCGCGTGCGAGCACGTGAGGCATCCGAAATGGGAATTGTTCTCTAAATTTTATTTCTCTTTCTTTTATAAGTGCTAAGCACTTAGACCCTATGGTGCTCACGTGCGAACACGTGAGGCGCCTTCAAAATGTGAGCGCTGTTTTTGGGTCTATTCTTTTTTTCATATAAGTGCTAAGCACTTGATTGGGGGTCGCGTGGAAAACACGTAACTGCCCTAGGAGGCACTTCTTGTTCTTTTTAAATGCTCGCATGTGAAACACGTGACTCGGTCTCAGCCATTCTTTTTTGTTCATCAGAGGTGCTCATATGGGGAAACACGTGAGGTTTCGTTATAGTGTTAAACACTAATGAATCACCAGTATTTCCTTCTATGTGCATGAAGATCTTGATATCATATTAACGATGCTGGGATCTGAGTTTAAAGAATTTCAAGTCTCTTGTCTTATAAGAATTAAATTCTTTACAAGGTTAAACCCTAGTTTTATCAAAGGAATTAAATTCCTATATACTTGTGTAAGAATTAAATTCTTTGAACTTGGTTCTTTCCTCTAAGTTTTGAATCCGCATACCAGATCTCCCCAATGAGAATTAAATTCTCAACTTATGGGGAGATCTGCTTCTGCAGACCTCAACCAGAGAAGAACTGAGTTCTTGTATGAATGGACAAACCCTTGAAGAGGTGAAAAAGGGATAGGATAATCTCTGTATTTTCTTCTCACCTGGTTTTTTTTTGTTTAAGAAGGGGATCTTCTTCTTTTAGAGAATTGAATTCTCTCTCTTTTTTCTGTATCCTCTCTTCTGTTTCTTCCTCTCTTTTTTAAACTTGAAGTCTTGGATTCTTTATTTAGTAGAGAGAAGTTTGTTAATTAGTTTTAGGAAATCTCTCATTAAGAGACTTCAATTGATTTGGGGGTTTTACCCGCTGTTGGATCTTTGATCCAAGGGTTTCTTTCTTACAGAACATATTTTCTTGTTTCTTAAACAAGATTAGAAAAATATTTTCCTGCACAGAATTTATTCTGTAGATCGGTGATTTTTAATCACCGTTGGATTTTTAATCCAAAGGTGCTTGGTTTAACGAAACACAATTTTTCTTTGTTTTAAAAAGAGATGAAAAATATTTTCCAACTCATGGGATCTTTGATCCGCCAACTTTCTGTTTAACAGAAAATATCATTTCCCATTTAAAAGTTCAATAGAATTTAATTCTATCATCATTGGATCTTTGATCGAACGGTTCCTTGTTGAGTAGGGAAGTGCTCTCACGCGTTTAACACGTGAGGCTTATTAGCCTGGCAATTGTTTTAATTTTTGTGCCTATATGCGTTGCATATATGCACTCATGTGTTAAACACGTGAGGCTGTTTTAGCCTAGCAATTGTTTTAATTGCTGTGCATATATGCGTTGCATATAGGCACTCATGTGTTAAACACGTGGGGCTGTTTTAGCCTAGCAATTGTTTTAATTGCTGTGCCTATATGCGTTGCATATAGGCACTCACGTGTTAGACACGTGGGGCTGTTTTAGCCTAGCAATTGTTTTAATTGATGTGCCTATATGCGTTGCATATAGGCACTCACGTGTTAGATACGTGGGGGCTGTTTTAGCCTAGCAGTTGTTTTAATTGTTGTGCCTATATGCGTTGCATATAGGCACTCACGTGTTAAACACATGGGCTGTTTTAGCCTAGTAGTTGTTTTAATTGATGTGCCTATATGCGTTGCATATAAGCACTCACGTGTTAAACACGTGGGGCTGTTTTAGCCTAGCAGTTGTTTTAATTGCTGTGCCTATATGCGTTGCATATAGGCACTCACGTGTTAAACACGTAGGGCTGTTTTAGCCTAGCAGTTGTTTTAATTGTTGTGCCTATATGCGTTGCATATAGGCACTCACGTGTTAAACACGTAGGGCTGTTTTAGCCCAGCAGTTGTTTTAATTGATGTGCATATATGCGTTGCATATAGGCACTCACGTGTTAAACACGTGGGGCTGTTTTAGCCTAGCAATTGTTTTAATTGCTGTGCCTATATGCGTTGCATATAGGCACTCACGTGTTAAACACGTGGGGCTGTTTTAGTGAGGAACTTTCCCTCATCCCTTTTTTATAAGGGAACAGTGTTTACTTGGAAGGAGTTGAATATACAGTAGAGAAGATGGCTAGAACTCATGGCGGACTTCGAAATCAACATACAATATTATCCAGGGAAAGTGAATGTAGTTCCTGATGCACGTAGCCGCCAGCTGTTATCAATGAATCTCACCGCACAACGGAAGCTTCAACAAGAACTGCACGGGATGGATACAGAAGTGGTTATGCCAGGTAACATTTCGTATTTGATGAACTTACAAGTTCAGTCTACTATTGTCAATCAGATCAAACCAGCTCAAGCAAGTGATGCCAAGTTGCAAAAGATCCGAGAACAAGTAGAAAGTGGACTTTGAACAGATTTCATCATTCACGAAGACGGATCTTTGAGATACGGAAGTAGATTGTGTGTACCATAAGGTTCTGTTCGGGAAGAGGTGATGAAAGAAGCTCGCAGCTCTCCTTACTCAGTATACCCTGATGGTATAAAGATATACAAAGATCTACGACAACATTACTGTTGGCATGGCATGAAGCGTGAAGTATCCAGAAGCGTAGCCAAGTGCTTGGTGTGTCAGCAAGTAAAAGCTGAACATCACAGAACTGCTGGTGTACTTCAACCGTTACCTATCCTAGAATGGAAATGACAACACATCATCATGGATTTCTTGACTGCCCTTCCTCGCAGCATGAAAGGTAACGATGCGGTATGGGTTATTGTGGATCGACTCACCAAGTCGGCTCACTTCATCCCATTTCGAGTTGGCCAATCTACCGAGACACTAACAAAGAAGTACATGGGGGAGATCGTGAGAATACATGGAGTACCAGTTTGCATCGTCTCTGATCGTGACACCAGATTCCGATCGCAGTTTTGGCAGAGTCTACAAGCTAGCCTGGGAACAAGTCTGAACTTCAGCACAGCTTACCATCTACAAACATATGGACAGTCTAAGCGAACAATTCAGATTCTAGAAGACATGCTAAGAGCTTATATGTTGGACTTCGGAGGATCGTGGGAAGATCACCTACATCTTGTGGAGTTTTCATACAACAACAGCTACCAGGCGAGTATTGGTATGTCACCCTTTGCAACACTCTATGGAAGGAAGTGTCGTTCACCATTAAGTTGGGACGACATCGGAAATAGAGAACTCTTTAGACCAGAGATGATCATAGCAACTGTGGACGTAGTTTGCACGATCAGGGAATGAATACACATAGTCCAAGATTGACAGAAGCACTGGGCTAATGCAAAGCGTCGACACCTGGAGTTTCAACCTGGAGATCATGTGTTCTTAAAGATCTCCCCAAACCGTGGAGTAATTCGTTTTGGCAAGAAGGGTAAGCTCAGTCCGAGATATATAGGACTGTTCGACATACTCGAACAAGTCGGAGAAGTGGCATATCGTTTAGCACTACCACCCTCATTGGAAGGAGTGCACAACGTATTCCACATATCCCAGCTTCGAAGATATGTGAATAACCCCAGCCACATCCTTGATCACTCCGAGCTCACTGTACAGACGGATCTATCTTGCGAGCAACAACCCGTTGAGATCCTAGACAGAAAGGTGAAGTCACTAAAGAACAAGGAAGTAAACTTGGTCTGAGTGATGTGGAGAAAAGATTCGCCAGGAGAATCAACGTGGGAACATGAAGACGACATGTGTGCAAGATACCCTTTCTTATTTGTAAATTAGTCCTTATGTAATTGTAAATTTCGAGGACAAAATTTTTGTAAGGAGAATAGAATGTAACGACTCTCATTTCACTGTACAAAATTTTTATAAAAAAAAGTTAATGTATAGAATGGAGTTTGCTAAGCTGAGCACAAGTTATAAATTTAATTTGTTTAAGAACATCAAGAAACAACTTGTAGCTCATTGATAAAGCCTTTGCACTGCTGTGACGTAGCCCCTATATTCGAATCACATCAACCACATATTATTTTCCTGAATTTTTCTTTCAAAATTTTTGGAAACCCAAAGGTTTACACGTGCAATACACGTAAAAATGAAAAGTCGGATAAAACAAATATGTGCATAATGTTGTATGAACAGCCGAGGACACGTTGCACCGATCCAAGCCCCCACTCCTTCAAGATGGCCGGCGAGATCATGCCCACGGCCGGCACTGCCGGGCCCTCCGTAGGGAATGGTCCTCAAATTTTTCCCACATGACTCTTGGCCTACCCCTTTTACTCTATTTGTTTTCTCTGCAATTTAACAAAGAATTCAATTTCATTCTGTAAATCCAATTTTAATGCAATTTTAATTCTTTATTCAATCCCAAAACCCTAATTCCATCCTATAAATACAATACCATACCCTTGCCCTCCTCATTCTGAAATCTATTGCCAAAATTCTCAAAATTTTCCAAGTCAAAGAAGAATACAAGTGGAGTTAGCCCTATTTCCATTTCCGGCGAGGATTCGAAGCACCTCCGGCGACCCCGCGACTCCATGAAGCTACCATTCACTTCCTCTACCTCTCCCCTATCTTTTTAACAAGTAAGTCCCACGTTTTATTCTATTCTTTCACCTTAAAAGGTTCTCTTTTCAAAACATGTCGGAAGTGGAGTTATCCCGACATTCGATTCTAAAATTGTTAAAATCATAATTTTTCTTAATAACCATTCATCCATATCACAATACTTTGTTTGTTAATTATTAACTAATGTTTTGAAACAAGTTTCACTTTAAAACTCCATGTAAAACAGTTTTATTTAAGCTTTTTCATTTAAATATGTCACGCCCTGCTTCCCAAAATACGGAAAACGGGGGATGACTAGGCCAGCCATACTCCTACGGTCAAGGAATAATCCTGCCATAGTCACACTTCGGCTTCTAGCATTACATGGTAATCAGTAAACACAGCATAGAAGTAAAGGAAATATATCACTAGTTATTACATCAACTTTCATTGTTCACAATTTACAACAAAACAAGGAAAAGAACTACTAACCGAGTGCGAATACAAGGTTTCTTTAGGGAAAGCAGTAAAGGTAGAGGAGGTACTCCCGTCTAAATCTCCGCAAGCTCGAAGGGCGGGTCTGACTCCTATACTGGTTCTTCCTCAAGGTCTGAGCATGCATACTCAGCTCATCAGAGTGACATAATAGCAATATTATAATAGTAACAAGAAACAAGAAGAGAAAGTAATAATGGTGGAGGTAAAATGCAGGTAGTCAATATGTCACTAACTGATGCAATGTATGATTTGTGTCCCTATCACTCTCTAAGTCATCTTTGAAATCGAGTTGTGGAAAGGAGGATCATGTTTAACGAGGGTCTCGTACATACCCGAGACTACGGCCCGCTATCGCCCGGGACATAACCCTGTCAGCCGGACCGCTAGGCCCAACCTAATATATATAAGAGTCGTTGTTTGAATGATCATCCTCTAAATCACTCTCCTCGCTAAATACAATTCCCTTCCACTTCGGTTTCCCCCTTTTACCCAGGTTTACACTATTTATGAGTATGGTCTAGTCGTGTACAAGTACGCACCAACAACACGGTTTTAGTCACTGTTCACTGTATTGTTCACTGACACGAATCATTCACTTTTCACTGGCGTACTTGACACTCCTAAACCGATACCACTCACGCACGACAATACACTGTGCACTGAATAATAACGAGCATTATCACTAGAAGTACGGCAGTCGGGTAAAATATGTGCATTTATGCAGTTAAACAGATCATGAGTAATACGAGTTATCATGCATCTTATGAACTTATAAAAATTGCCTTAAATCATACATTCAAAATTCAGTAAAATGATACAAATCCGGTAGCAAGTAAACTCAGTCGGAAGTTCAACAAAATTAATTTCAGGACAATCGAATTTTGGGTTTGCAAGTTACAGCCGTTTCATTTTAAATGTTCGCTGCTGGAAATTCAGTTCCTGAACTGAATGTCCATTTCGCGACACAATTTTCACCCTGTTGAGATCAAAATTAGGCAACGCTATAGTTGAACAAAATTTAATTTTATCAATTAAGTTTCCAACGCACCAGACGGATTTTCAATTGCACCTCTATGTCAGAAGTAATGTACTGTACAACAAAGAGGTAGAAGTTCTGTCCCTGTTTGGGACTGCTATACGTCCTGTTAATCTAAAATACATTTTAAATAGTAAACGACAGTGGAAAGGGATGAGATCACTTTCATTAGTTAGATAACTGTTTTATCTTCTCTATGGTATAGAGTTCCGCAATATAACATGTCCATGCAGCAGAGTGTAAGCATTACAAAATGAGAATCAACAGCCAGTGCTGCTCTGGACTGCAGTCCAGAACCGCACTCCGAACTAGTTTTCGTCATCTTTTTAGCATAAGATCAGATTAACACTATTATGGGGTTCTAGGTCGTCGAGTCGGATTCAATTTGAGCCCTCGAACGTAACATTCCAATTTATAATCAGTTAACTGTGATTTTTACAAGTTTCAGACGCGGAAAATTTCAGTTTTAACGGGCTTGAATGAGAATGACCGATCACGTCAGTAACGACTGTATTTTTCAGCCAAATTATAACACGATGTTCATTACTATACGGGACAACCTATGTGATTAGTTTCCGTCAATTTAATGGGGTTTTCCCCCTCGAATTTTACATCGAACACTTACATATTATTGATTCGCAAGAAGGGTATATACTGAATTTATTGTCATTTAGAAATGTAATAGATAGAATTAGCATGGAGCAAGAAGGGTACTTCCCTGATGACGCGTTGATGACGCACAGCGGCGGCAATGGCATGAACACGACTCGAACACGACACGGCAACGACTAGGCTCGAGCCTCAGCTGCGACTGCGTCGAGGAGGTGTCGATGGTGGCGGGGTTGATTGCTGTGTGGTGGCCGGAAGAGGAGGCGAAGTCGAGACGAACGGCGGTGGCTGTGGTGGTCGCCGGTGAGGGTGCAACGAGGGGGTCGAGGCTCGAAGCTTGGGTGTAGGGTGCAGTGAAGGGAGTGAAGTAGTGGAGGGGGATCGGGGTAGTAGGAAGTGATGGTGATGATGCAGAGGGGTCAACGAGGTGGCCGGCGGCTAGAGGGGATGGCGGCGAGGAGGCGGTGGTGGTGGCTAGCACGGAGTCGGGGGTGCAGGTGAGGTGGGGAACTCGGGGTTTTTCTGGTGAGGAAGAGGAGGGAGTTGCAGTGAGGTGGGCTTGGGGTTTTTCTGGAGAGGAAAGAGGCGATCGCCGGCGGTGAGAAGGGATGTAGTGGGGAAGCTCGGTGAAGAAGTTGGGTTCTTGGTTGTAGGTTGAGCAGGGAAGGAGAAGGAGGGGCTCGGTGTTGTATGAGGGGGGGAGAGAGACAAGGAGGGGCTTGAGGAGGAAGTGAGCGTGCGCGCGATCGTGGGCTTGAGGAGCGGGGATGTGGATGACGAACGGGGCGCGGCGTGGGCACGTAGGAAAAGAAGCGGGAAAAATATGGCGAGTAGGGAAGAGAGGGATGACGGGTCGGGTTTGGGCACGAGCCGGGTCGGGCGTAGGGTTTGGGCCACGGTCGGGTATGGGCTGGGCCGGGAATTGGGATTTGTTTATTTATTTAGATTTTTTATTTTTCTTGATTTTAATTTTAAAAGAATATGTAAATATAAAAATCTATATACAAAATAGATAAAATATAGGAAAAATTCAAGGGGACTCGGAAAATTTTAGAAAAATTTATTGACGGAACCGGGAATTTACATCATACCCTCCTTACAAAAATTTCGTCCTCGAAATTTAAAAAGGGACAACGAAACAACGGCACTAAACAAATAGATGTGGAAAACGTGCATGGATATCTTCCTAACGCTCCTATGTAGATTCTCCTGGGAACGACCGCCCCAAGACACTCGGACAACGGAATGACTTTGTTCTTCAACACTTTCTCTCTGCGGTCGAGGATAATGGTGGGCTGCTCCTCGTAAGACAGGTCAGTGCCCAGAGCTAACTCTGAATGGTCCAGAACATGGCTCTCATCCCGAACATAACGCTGCAACTGAGATACGTGGAAGGTATTATGCACACCAGCTAGCGACGGAGGCAGGGCAAGTCGATAGGCCACCTCTCCTACTCGCTCTAGCACTTCAAAAGGTCCGATGTACTGAGGACTGAGTTTCCCGCGACCTCCGAACCTGATAACTCCGCGGGTAGGGGAAATCTTCAGAAAAATGTGATCTCCGACTTCAAATTCTAGTGCTCTCCTGCTGGCATCCGTCCAACTCCTCTGTCGATCCTGAGCCTTCTTAATGCGCTGTCTGATCATTTGGACTTTGTCTACCGTCTGCACAATGAGTTCGGGGCCTAGCAATCTTCGTTCGCCCACATCATCCCAACAAACGGGGGATCGACATTTACGCCCGTAAAGTGCTTTGAAAGGAGCCATCTGGATGCTAGCCTGGTAACTGTTGTTATAAGAAAATTCGACTAGATGCAGATGATCTACCCAGGAACCCTGAAAGTCCAGCATGCAAGCTCTTAGCATATCCTCGAGTGTCTGAATCGTACGCTCGGATTGTTCGTCCGTCTGTGGATGATAAACTGTGCTGAACTTGAGACGGGTATCCAGACTCTCCTGTAAGCTCCTCCAAAAGTGCGAAACAAATATAGTGTCTCGATCTGACACAATGCTGACCGGAACTCCGTGAAGTCGCACTATCTCCTGCATGTATCTCTCCACAAGTGACTCTGTCGACTGTCCTACCCGGAAGGGTAAAAAGTGTGCAGCTTTCGTAAGGCGGTCGACGATAACCCAAACGGCGTTGTTGCCCCTAGGGCTCCGTGGTAAGGCCGTCACGAAATCCATAGTAATGTGCTCCCACTTCCATTCTGGTATCGGAAGCGGTTGTAACAATCCCGCTGTCCTCTGATGTTTCGCCTTCACTTGCTGGCATACCAAGCACCTGGATACAAACCGCGTAATTTCTCGCTTCATCCCGTTCCACCAGAAGTGTTGCTTTAGATCTCGATACATCTTCGTGCCCCCCAGATGCACAGAATAAGCTGAACTATGAGCCTCAGCTAGTACCTCCTCTCGGACATCCCCTTTGGGTACGCAGCGTCTGCTACCGAATCTCAGAGAACCGTCTTCATGTATGAGTAAGTCCGTTCTCAGCCCGGCTTCTATCTACGCTCTGAACTTTTGCAATCGAGGATCATCCGCTTGCGCAGCCTTGATGCGATCCACAAGAGAAGACTGCACCTATAGTTGCCAAAACTGCTTGATTACGCTCGGTGTAACGACCTCAAGCTCGAGTCTCTGAAAATCCTCAATGATGCTCCTTCGACTGGTCAACATCATGACCGCTGGCTTGCGACTGAGAGGATCTGGTACAACATTTACTTTTCCCGGATGATACTGAAGGTCCAAGTCATAATCAACCATTAGTTCTAGCCATCGGCGCTGCCTCATATTCAGTTCTTTCTGAGTGAAGACGTACTTCAGACTCTTGTGATCCGTGTACACCTCTACCTTCTCGCCCAACAAGTAATGCCTCCAGATCTTCAATGCAAAAACCACTGCGGCTAACTCCAAGTCATGTGTAGGGTAGTTCCTCTCGTAATTCCTCAGCTGTCGTGAAGCGTAAGCAACCACCCGACCGTGCTGCATCAGAACACAGCCTAAACCCTTCCCTGAGGCATCACTATGTACCACCAAACCACCGGAATCATCTGGAACTGTAAGAATGGGCGCCGTGGTTAACTTCTGCTTCAGTACCTCAAATACCCGAGTACACTCCTCTGTCCACACAAACGGTACATCCTTCCGTGTCAGCCTCGTCAAAAGTTCAGCAATTCTTGAAAAGTCTTGGACAAACTGCCGATAACATCCTGCCAGTCCCAGAAAGCTTCTGATCTCGGCCACTGACTTCGGTGTTGGCCAATCTCTGACAGATTCTATCTTTGCCGGGTCCACTGAGATGCCTTCACCCGAAACAATGTGTCCCAAGAACTGAACCTTATCGAGCCAAAACTCACACTTGCTCAATTTCGCATAAAGCTTCTCTTCCCGAAGAATTTGTAGAACCGTGCATAAGTGCACATGCTCCTCCCGGGTCTTCGAGTAGACTAGTATGTCGTCGATAAATACAATGACAAACGTGTCCAAGTACTTCGCAAACACCCTGTTCATCAAATCCATAAAGATCGTTGGAGCATTGGTAACACCGAACGGCATCACAAGAAACTCATAGTATCCGTATCGAGTCCTGAAAGCCGTCTTGCATATGTCCTCGTCCTCTACTCTGATCTGGTGATTGCCCGAATGGAGATCCAACTTCGAAAACACCTTGGCCCCACTTAACTGATCAAATAAGTCGTCGATGCGCGGAATGGGGTATTTGTTCTTTATCGTGACTTTGTTCAGCTCCCGATAGTCTATGCACATCCGCAGCGATCCATCCTTTTTCTTCACCAACAAGACTGGTGCACCCCACGGTGAAGCGCTTGGCCGGATAAATCCCTTCTCCAGGAGTTCTTCAATTTGCTTCTTCAATTCTGCCAACTCAACTGGTGCCATTCTGTACGGGGCCTTAGAAACTGGTGTTGTACCTGGATCCAAATCAATCAAGAATTCCAGGACGCGTGGAGGTGGTAGACCTGGTAAATCTTCAGGGAACACATCCAGAAAATCTCGAACAATCTCTGGGGCTGGACTCTCATCAATCTCCATAGCTGTCAACTCTTTTGGTTTGGCTCTATACTTGGCTGGCTCCAAAGATTCACTCCCGCCTTCGAAAATAAACTCTGGGTGATTGGGAATGTGGAAAGTCACGTTCCTTGCTCAGCAATCAATAATTGCATGGAAGGTACTCATCCAATCCATCCCGAGAATTGCGTCATAGAATCATGTTCCGATCAAAAGGAAATTCGCATAGAATTCCCTGCCATACACTACAACCGAACAGGATCTACATTCTCGACTAGATACTATAACGCCATTACCCGTATGTATTTCCCAACCCTTGGTTAATGGTTCATGTGGTATGGAGTGTGTATCAACGAAATGCGCAGATATGAAATAGTGCAATGCTCCAGAATCAAACAGTGCTCTAGCTGGAATGGAATGTACGAGTAGAATACCTGTGACAACTTCGCCTGAAGCCTCTGCCTGCTCGGCGGTCAAGGTGAAAGACCGTCCTTGACCGCGGCCTGTGTAGGGTTGCCTCTGCTCCTGTGATCTCTGCTGCTACGGTCCAGACCCTCCCTGTAACTCTGTTCGCTCGGGGCAACCACTAACTCTGTGCTGGCTGGATCCGCAAATCAAACACTGTCCCTTGGCGCCGGGACAATCCTTCTGGATGTGACCATCCCTGTTGCAGTAGCCGCAAACTAAGTTCTTACTCTGGGGGCGATGCTGGGGCATGAATGGACGCTTCATCTGTGCCATTCCTGGCATGTGAACTGGTATGACCCCTCGAGACGGTGTGTGAGTACGCACTAGAACAACTGGGGGCTTCCTAAATTTATTGATCAGCTTCTCCTGAATTCGTACCGCGTTGAGTACCTTCGCAAAAGTCTGCAACTCGAGTGACGCGATCAACTGCTGTAGCTCAAAATCAAGTCCCTGCAAGAAGTGCCTGGACCTGGTGGCCTCTGAAGCGACCATATACGGAGCAAATCAGCTCAGACGGTTGCATTCTGCCGCATATACGTCCACGGGACGGCCATTCTACTTCAGTAAGATGAATCTTTCCTCCATCTCTGCCTTGGCGGTGGAAGGAAAATAGTGGTCCAAGAAGCACTTCTTGAATTTGCTCCATTCGATTGGCTCTTCTAGTCTGCTTTCTTCAACTGACCACCAAGTACGGGCTTCGTCCTCCAACTGGATCTTTATCACATTCATTTTCTCTTCATCGGGTACCCTTGCGGCCGTCAGTAGGTTCTCCATATTGACCAGCCATTGCTCGGCCTCGAGTGGTTCGGCTAGTCCCGTAAATGCAGCTGGATGTAACCTCCGAAAATCTGACACGGTGCCGGCCCTGGTAGAAAAAGCTGGTGAAGCTGTGCCCTCGGGTGTGGTAATGAGAGCGGAGGGTCCCCCTACAGCGGTAATAGCCCTGAGTCACTCGGTGAGTAGGTCCGTCTTTCTCTCTTGAGCTTCTGCGAGGGTCGTCGATGCACTCAAGATCCTCTCCGTGCGATCCTGAGAACTTGAGTCCGAGGAGTGGTCGTTCGGGGACGTCATGTCGCTGGAAGATATTTAAACGGATATGATTAGATATAAGGATGAAAGTCAGGGATAGTGAAGCGAAAATAATGTAATAAAGTGTAGTTAATGTTATCCCTTACTACTAAACGCGGCTCTGATACCAACAAAACCATGTCACGCCCCGCTTCCCAAAATACGGAAAACGGGGGATGACTAGGCCAGCCATGCTCCTACGGTCAAGAAATAATCCTGCCGTAGTCACACTTCGGCTTCTAGCATTACATGGTAATCAGTAAACACAGCACAGAAGTAAAGGAAATACATCACTAGTTATTACATCAACTTTCATTGTTCACAATTTACAACAAAATAAGGAAAAGAACTACTAACCGAATGCGAATACAGGGTTTCTTTAGGGAAAGCAGTAAAGGTAGAGGAGGTACTCCCGTCTAAATCTCCGCAAGCTCGAAGGGCAGGTCTGACTCCTGTACTGGTTCTTTCTCAAGGTCTAAGCATGCATACGCAGGTCGTCAGAGCGACATAATAGCAATATTATAATAGTAACAAGAAACAAGAAGAGAAAGTAATAATGGTGGAGGTAAAATGCAGATAGTCAATATGTCACTAACTGATGCAATGTATGATCTGTATCCCTATCAGTATCTAAGTCATCTTTAAAATCGAGTTGTGGAAAGGAGAATCATGTTTAACGAGGGTCTCGTACATACCCGAGACTACGGCCCGCTATCGCCCGGGACATAACCCTGTCAGCCGGACCGCTAGGCCCAACCTAATATATATAAGAGTCGTTGTTCGAATGATCATCCTCTAAATCACTGTCCTCGCTAAATACAATTCCTTTTCCACTTCGATTTCGCCCTTTTACCCAGGTTTACACTATTTATGAGTATGGTCTAGTCATGTACAAGTACGCACCAATAACACGGTTTTAGTCACTGTTAACTGTATTGTTCACTGTCACGAATCATTTACTTTTCACTGGCGTATTTGACACTCCTAAACCGATACCACTCATGCACGACAATGCACTGTGCACTGAATAATAATGCGCATTATCACTAGAAATATGGCAGTCGGGTAAAATATGTGCATTTATGCAGTTAAACAGATCATGAGTAATACGAGCTATCATGCATCTTATGAACTTATAAAAATTTCCTTAAATCATACATTCAAAATTCAATAAAATGATACAAAGGCGGTAGAAAGTAAACTCGGTCAGAAGTTCAACAAAATTAATTTCAGGACAATCGGATTTCGGGTTTGCAAGTTACAGCCGTTTCATTTTAAGTGCCCGCTGCTGGAAATTCAGTTCCTGAACTGAATGTCCATTTCGCGACACAATTTTCACCCTGTTGGGATCAAAATTAGGTGACGTTATAGTTGAACAAAATTTAAGTTTATCAATTAAGTTTTCAACGTACCATACGGATTTTCAATCGCACCTCTACGTCAGAAGTTATATACTGTACAACAAAGGGGTAGAAGTTCTGTCCCTGTTTGGGACTGCTATACGTCCTGTTAATCTAAAATACAGTTTAAATAGTAAATGACAGTGGAAAGGGATGAGATCACTTTCATTAGTTAGCTAACTGTTTCGTATTCGCTATAGTATAGATTTCCTCAATATAACATGTCCATACAGCAGATTGTAAGCATTACAAAATGAGAATCAACAGCCAGTGCTGCTCTGGACTGCAGTCCAGAGCCGCACTCCGAACCAGTTTCCGTCATCTTTTTAGCATAAGATCAGATTAACAATATTATGAAGTTCTAGGTAGTCGAGTCATCTTCGATTTGAGCCCTCGAACACAACATTTCAATTTATAATCAGTTAACTGTGATTTTTACAAGTTTCAGACACGGAAAATTTCAGTTTTAACGGGCTTGAATGAGAATGACCGATCACATCAGTAACGACTGTATTTTTCAGCCAAATTATAACACGATGTTCATTACTATACGGGCCAACCTATGTGATTAGTTTATGTAAATTTAACGGGGTTTTCCCCCTCGAATTTTACATCGAATACTTACATATTATTGATTCGCAAGAAGGGTATATACTGAATTTATTGTCATTTAGAAATGTAATAGATAGAATTAGCATGGAGCAAGCAGTGTACTTGCCTGATGACGCGTTGACGATGCACGGCAGCGGCAATGGCACGAACGCGACTCGAACACGACACGGCAACAACTAAGCTCGAGCCTCAGCTACGACTGCGTCGAGGAGGTGTCGATGGTGGCGGGGCTGATTGCTGTGTGGTGGCCGGAAGAGGAGGCGAAGTCGAGACGAACGGCGGTGGCTGTGGTGGTCGCCGGTGAGGGTGCAGCGAGGGGGTCGAGGCTCGAAGCTTGGGTGTAAGATGCAGTGAAGGGAGTGAAGTAGTGGAGGGGGCTCGGGGTAGTAGGAGGTGATGGTGATGATGCAGAGGGATCGATGAGGTGGCCGGTGGCGAGAGGGGACGGCGACGAGGAGGCGGTGCTGGTGGCTAGCACGGAGTCGGGCTTGCAGGTGAGGTGGGGAACTCGGGGGTTTTCTGGTGAGGAAGAGGAGGGAGTTGCAGTGAGGTGGGCTCAGGGTTTTTCTGGAGATGAAAGAGGCGATCGCCGGCGGTGAGAAGGGATGTAGTGGGGAAGCTCGGTGAAGAAGTTGGGTTCTTGGTTGTAGGTTGAGCAGGGAAGGAGAAGGACGGGCTCGGTGTTGTATGAGGGAGAGGGAGAGACGAAAAGGGGCTTGAGGAGGAGGCGAGCGTGCGCGCGATCATGGGCTTGAGGAGCGGGGACATGGACGACGAACGGGGCGCGGCGTGGGCACGTAGGAAAAGAAGCGGGAAAAATATGGCGAGTGGGGAAGAGAGGGATGACGGGTCGGGTTTGGGCACGAGCCGGGTCGGGCGTGGGGTTTGAGCCACGGTCGGGTATGGGCTGGGCCGGGAATTGGGGTTTGTTTATTTATTTAGTTTTTTTTATTTTTCTTGATTTTAATTTTAAAAGAATATGTAAATATAAAAATCTATATACAAAATAGATAAAATATAGGAAAAATTCAAGGGGACTCGGAAAATTTTAGAAAAATTTATTGACGGAACCGGGAAGTTACAAAATATCACAAACTTTCTATACGACATCTTTTAATTATTTTGCTTAGCATACCTTTAGAAAATCTCACGAGGCAATGACCTACCTCTCACATACACACATCTTGAAATAACACGATTCTCTTGAACAATATTTTTGTGGCAAAATACGGCTTTTCATCAAAATACCCTAAACTATTAAAAACCGGATTTTTTTAAATTGTATTACTTAATTCTTTGCGATTGTGCCTCTACAACTCATTTTGGGGAACCCGGTTGGGATGGTGTGGATTACTACACATTCTCGGGACTAGAAGAGCGAGATGCAGACCTCCTCACGGAGCATACGATCTCGAAAGAATTATAATACGATTTTAAGAAAAACGAGATTTTCTATTTAATAATAAAATTAATCTTAAATATTATATAAATATTATCAAACCACATATTTCTACTATATAATAAAGTTCCATGTTTTCTACAAAATAAAAGAATTACAAATTTCATAAAAATACCCTCAAGAATCAATACAAGTCAAACTTTACACTAAAACACCTTGAACTATTCAAGTTAGGTATATATTCAATAAAATACCTCACTTTTTAAAAATTACATCTATGAAAACCCTAAATAGGATAAATAATTATTCGAGGTTTATTTTGAAAGTATTTAAAATATTTTTCATAAAACCCCCTCGAATTATAAATTACATTAAGGACCTTAGTAAATATAGAATTAAGCGAAATCCGTTCTCTTGAGCCTCAGGGAGGTAGAAAATGTGAGCGATTGCCTATTTAAGGTAGAAAACTAAAACGGAGTTATCAATGGTAATTGTCTTGGAAAAGACACAAATCCTGCCGTCTATGTACAGCAATTATCGATAATTCCCAAACCTAATTCATGATCCAATTCTGTTTTAAGTATTTAACTCAAACCTAAGTCCCTTTAATCTGAATCCAATTCAACATGAATCCAAACTATAACATATATACTTGAATCTGAATACCAGAACAATATCAAACATGCAACATGTCTTGACTTGACCGAACCATGGCTATATCTTGAACTTGACTACATGACTACCGTTTACATCCTGAATCAGTTTACATGAACAACTTATACCATGGTCTCGGCAAATCCGATAACTTTAAATTAATACAATCAATACAATATACACTACGGGGTTTAACGGGGTAGATTGGTACGAAGTGTGTTAAAAGTGGCACGATGATGGCCACTAAAAGACACCTACATGAACATCATGTGCCGTTGTCCCGTGGGTTTTGACGGGGCCTTGTACTTACATTTTACTATAGTCCACGGGATAGTTGGACTACTCTCGTATACACTGATACATTCTGTACCAAATTACAAACAACTACGTTAGCATAACAAACATATACTTTTACCCGTTCTATTCTCTTTACTTGTCTATTCCATTCTATCTTTTGGGACTTACCGAGCGCTAGTTCGCTGACGACATTCCTGTTTTTTCTTTCTTTGGAATGTTCGTCAGGAGGACCCAACTCTCAAGAGATCGAGCCCAGGCAGGACGACTTGGAGCAGTTTACAGAGGAGGCAGACTTTTAGGCATTACTTGTACTATTTTCTTTTCAATTCATATGCCATTGTTTAGACATCACTTTCTATCATTGTACTTCTTTTTCAGTTGTATGTAAAGAATGGATATTAATAAAAGTCGCAGTTTATATTACATTTCTTGTCATTGTTGTGCTCATTTATATATTGCTTATTTACGCTTAGCGTATTTACTTCTGAGTAAATATGTCGCGTGTCTCGTCGCGTCCACTTCACCGTACACCGGGAAGTGGGTCGTGACACCATTCAATAGCGGGTCCCCTAAAAAGGGTTGTTGAGGCACAATCGCAAAGGGGTTCTAAATACAATTTAAAAGAAAATTGTTTTTATAGTACATGGTATTTTGATGTAATATTGTAACAAGAATATGTTCAAAGGGTATCGTGATATGGAACATGTGTGTATGTGAGGGGTAGGTTATTACCCCGTGAAGTTTTTCTAAAGGTATTTCTAAACAAAGGAATATAAGATGACATATATAAAGTTCATGGTATTTTAATGTAAAAGCTAAATTAAAGTTATTTAGCATTATATTTTTGAGTGAAAGTTGTTTCTAAACATTAGTTTTAAAGTTATGAACATAGGTTAAGAATATGGATGCCAAATATGTAAGAAAAAGTGGATTTGATATAGAATAGAAGAAAATGTCGGTATTAACTCCACTTCCGACATATGTTTTGAAAAACAAGTTTTAAAGAAGAAGAGTGAGGATTGGAAAAGACATACTAGTTAGTTATCCTATAAGAAGGTATAAGAAGAGGGGGTTGTCGTTGTGGGGTCGCCGGAAAAGCCTCGATTCCTCACCGGAAGTTGGTCGTTGGCTAAATCCTCTTCTATTCCACTTGTATTTGAGAAAATTTGAGAGTTTTGGCTAGAATTTTCAAAATGAGGAAGGGCTAAGGCATGGGATAGTATTTATAGTGTGGAATTAAGGTTTTGGAATTAAAAGAGTGATTAAAATGCAATAGAAATGATAAATTATGAAAATGAGGGGTCTCTGTTTGATTGCAGAGCAATCAAACAGTCCAGGGGAGTTAGGGGTAGGGGAAACGACTAGTGTGCAAAGCCCGGGAACCATTGCTTACAGGGGGCCCGTCGGCGCCGGCCTTTTGGTGGATCACGCCGGTCGAATTGTGAGGGGGGGCGGTGGATTGATGCCATGTGTTCAAGTCCCTGTTAACTATATTGTGCACATGTTTGATTTTTCTGTCTCTTCATTTTTATGTGCATTGCACGTGTAAACTTTTGGGCTTCCAAAAAGTTTTAAAAAATAAAATCAGAAAAATAAATGTGCCTGATGGGAATCGAACACAGGGGCTACGTCACAGCAGTGCAAGAGCTTTACCAGTTGTCATGCCCTGCTTCTCGGTGTATGCGAAAGGGGACGTGGCGAGACAAGCGACGTATTTACTCAGAACTAAACATGCTAAGCGTAAATAAGCAATATATAAGTAAAAGCACAAGAATGATAAGAGATATAATATAAACAACAACTTTTATTAATATCCATTCTTTACATACAACTGAAAAGAAAAGTACACTGATAAAGAGCAATGCCTAAACAATGGCATACAAAAGAAAAGATAAGTACAAGTAAAGTCTGGAAGTCTGGCTGGGCTTCAATCTGCTCTAAGTAATCCTGACTGGGCTCTGTCTCCTGAAGGTCCTGTCCTCCTGACGAACATTCCAAAGAGATAAAAATAGATAGTAATGCCATCAGCAAACTAGCGCTCAGTAAGTCCCAAATATAAAAGTGGAATAGAACAAGTAAAGAATATATGACAGGTAATCTGAACAAGTATATGTTTGGTATACTAACGTATTTGTTTGTCGCTTGGTACAGAAGGCACCAACGTATACGAGAGGAGTCCAACTTGCTCCGTGGACTATGATAACCCTTAGTACAAGGCACCGTCAAAACCCAAGGGACAACGGCACAGGATATTCATGTAGGTGTCTTTTAGTGACCATCCCGTTCCACTTCTAATGCATTCCGTACCAGTCTACCCCGTTAAACCCCGTAATGTATATTATATAGATTTATAGATTGTAGTTATCAGACTTGCAGAGACCATGGATACAAGTTGTTCATGTAATCAGGCTCAGGATGTAAACATGTAGTCATGTAAACAAGTCAAGATATAGCCATGGTTCGGTCAAGTCAAGTCATGTTGCATGTTGATATTGTTCTGGTATTCAGGTTCAAGTTCAAGTATACATGTTTGGTATATTGGATTCATGTTGAACTAGATTCATATTGAATTGGATTCAGATTGATTGGACTCGGGCTTGAGTCGGACACTTTAAAAACAGATTTGGATTCTGAATTAGATTTAGGAGTTATCGGTAACTGCTGCACATGGACGGCAGGATTTGTGTCTTTTTCCAAGACAATTACCATTGATAACTCCGTTTTAGTTTTCTATCTTAAATAGGTAAGCACTCACATTCTCCGGCTACCTGGGGCTCAAGAGAACGAATTCCGCTTAAACCTATATTTACTAAAGTCCTTATATGTAATTTTATATAACACGAAGGGGTTTTATATAAATATTTTATATACTTTGAAAATAAACCTCGAGTAATAGTTATGTTATTTAGGATTTTCATGGATGTAACTTTTAAAGATATGAGGTATTTTTGTGAACATTAACTTAGCTTGAATAGTTCATGGTATTTTAGTGTAAGATTGTCTTGTGCTGATACTTGATGGTATTTTAGTGATAGTTGTCATTCTTTTATTTTATAGAAAACCTAAAATTTTATTATAACTTGAAAATATGTGGTTTCATAATATTTATATTATTCTTAAAAAATTAAACTTTATTATAGTAGAAATTTCGTTTTTCTTAAAAATCGTATTAAAATTCTTTCGAGACCGTATGCTCCGTGAGAAGGTCTGCATCTCGCTCTACTAGCCTAAGGACGTGCGATAATCCGCACCATCCATTAGCGTGTTCCCCAAAATTGGTTATAGAGGTATAATCGCAAAGAGTTTAATAATACTATTTAAAAGAAAACTGGGTTTTTATAGTTCATGGTATTTTAATGAAATGTTGTAACAAAAGTATGTTCAAGATACATCGTGCTATGGAACCATGTGTGTATGTGAAGAGTAGGTCATTATCCCGTGAAGTTTTCTAAAGGTATAGTTGTTTACAACATACTAAAAGTAATATGTAAAGTTCATGGTATTTTCATGTAAAAGTGAGATTTAAGTTATTTGACATGGTTGTTTTAAAGTGAAAATTGTTCCTAAGGATTAGATTCATGGTTATAATTATAGGGTAAGAGTTTTGAATGAAAATGATGGAAGAAAAGTGAGTTATTGAGGTTTTAGAATACGGTGTCGGTAGTAACTCCACTTACCGATATGTTTTGAAAAATATCATTTTAAGAAGAAAGAGTAGAATGGGGAAGGACTTACAATTGAATTTGATTAAGAAGAGGTAGAAGGAAAGGGGGGTTTCGTCGTGGTGTCGTGGGGTCGCCGGAATTGCCTCGATTCCTCGCCGGAAGTTGGTCTTGAGCTAACTCCACTTGTACTCTTCTTGTACTTGGGAAAATTTGAGGGTTTTAGCTAGAATTTTCAGAATGAGGAGGGGCTTGGGTATGGTGTTGTATTTATAGGGTGAAATTAGGGTTTTGGAATTGAAAGATTGAATTAAAAAGCATTAAAAATTGGATTAAAGATGAAATTGAAGTCTCTGTTTAATTTCAGAAAAAATCAAACAGAACAGGGGTAATGTGGGTAGGCCAAAGGTCTAGTGTGCAGAGAACGGAACCATTCCCTACGGGTGGGGGCCCGGCGGTGCCGGCCGTAAGCTTGATCTCGCCAGTCGAGTTGGGGATATGGGCCGTAGGATTCTCGCCACATGTCCTCTTCAGTGTACATAACATTTTACACATGTTTGTTTTTTCTGACTGTTCATTTTTATGTGCGGTGCACGTGTAAACTTTTGGGCTTCCAAAAAGTTTAAAAGAAAAATCAGGAAAAATAATATGTGCCTGAGGGGATTCGAACACAGGGGCTACGTCACAGTGGTGCAAGGTTTTACCAATAAGCTACAAATGTTTTCTTGTTTTTCTTAAACAAGAATAACTTTTAAATTGTGCTCAGACTTGCAAACTCCTTTCTGTACTTTAAGAAAAAATTTGTACAGAAAATTCAGGGTCGTTACATTCTACTCTCCTTCTAAAAATTTCATCCTCGAAATTTATAGAAGGAAGTTGTAATAGATCCAAGAAAAATTTGATTACAGTGGTGGTGAAAGAACTACTGATATGGTACTGAAAAGCCCAGAAAAATGTTTAAAAGAGCGAAAGGATGTAAGAGTTTGAAAAGATGAGAAGGGATTTACCAGTATTTCCTTGACCTATAGCTTCGGTTTCCACGGCCGCTAAAGTGAAAGCCTGATGCCGGGATACATTCCTCCTAGCTGAATGTACATTCATCTGTCTTAGGGGCATGTTTCTCTGCCCTCGATGCATGTTCCTCAGTGCCTGATGGAATTGATGAGGAGGTTGTGCAGGAGGTCCACGTGGAGGTGGAGCGGGTAAAGCAATACGAGATGCAGGTGCCTGAATAGCTGGCCGATGTGGAAAAGTGATAGCTGGTCGGGGTGCGGGAGCTGGGTTGCATCTATGAAGACATGCTTCAATGTCGTGAGTGGATGAGCCACAAACTAAGCACAGGCCATTCGCACGCCTGCGGTCTTTCGCCAGATGTCCATTCCTCTTGCAATAGAAGCAAAATTCTAGACTGGACCGGTAAAAAGTTACTCCCGGTCTCCTGGGTGCAAAAGGTGTCCTGGACGATGCTCCTCCTGCCATCTGAGTAGCAGGGCGCTTCACACCGGCAGTCTGAGGTCGCCCTTCTTCTTCACCACTGCCTCATAGCGGCAGGCAGCCTTCAGTGCAAGTTCATGGGTTGGAAAATCCGCTGTAGCTAGTGCAGCTTGGATTTCCGGGTCCAACCCTTGCTGAAATCTTCGAACCCTGATCTCAGCAGTCGGGATCATGTGTGCCGCGAACCTGTTATGACCTTATGTTAGCAGTGTAGTATGTGATGTTAGGAAATTGAGTATTGAGACATATCTTACCTGCTGAGCATAGTAAACTCAGTATCGTATTCATCCACAGATTTATTCCACATTAAACCTTGTTGCAAGTGGATGAACTGCTCTTCCATGTCGAAACGGGCAGTCTCGGGAGAGTATCTTGCGTCGAACATATCGCGAAAAGTCCTCCATTCAATCGGTTGGACGAGTCGGCTTTCTTCAGCCTTCCACCAGACTCTGGTGTTATCTGTGAGTTGCAGCTTCGCAACTCGCACCCAAGCAACCTCTGACACTTGTGCTGTTGTTAGGTCATCTTCAATTGACTGAGCCCATTCCTCTGCCTCTAGTGGGCTCTATTTTCCAGAGAAATGCTTCGGATGCAAAGTCCGGAATTGCTTAACTCCAGGTGCCTCAGTCTCTGTGCGGTGCATGAGGATAGCAGTCAGATGCTGACCCTCCAAGAGGCTTCTTATTGTCTCAAGCAGTACCATCTGCTCGTTGATGGGAGTTGTAACGGTAGGTGGTGGTGGTAAACTAGGTGGTGGGGTGTTTTCATTCACGTTGGTACTGGTGTTGTTCGGTGAATCCATAACCTTGAGAGAAAAGGAAGGGTTAGGATAGATTCAAGGAATTAAAAATGTAAGGAATGTTTAGTTAATGATTCTTATAATTCTTGTATCATATTGCTTAGGATTCTATGCAGAACTGATTTGCATGGGCCGCCAACAAAACCTGTCACGCCCCGCTTCCCGGTGTACGGGGAAGGGGACGTGGCGAGGCACGCGACGTATTAACTCAGAAGTAAACATGTTAAGCGTAAATAAGCACACAAAAATGATAAAAGATGTAATATAAACAGCAACTTTTATTAATATCAATTCTTTACATACAACTGAAAAGAAAAGTACACTGATAGAAAGCAATGCCTAAACAATGGCATACAAAAGAAAAGATAAGTACATGTAAAGTCTAGAAGTCTGGCTGGGCTTTAATCTGCTCCAAGTACTCCTGACTGGGCTCTGTCTCCTGAAGGTCATATCCTCCTAACGAACATTCCAAAGAGAGAAAAATAGATAGGAATGTCATTAGTGAACTAGCGCTCGGTAAGTCCCAAAGATAAGAGTGGAATAGAACAAGTAAAGAATATATGACAGATAATCTGAACAAGTATATGTTTGTTATACTAACGTAGTTATTTGTAACTTGGTACAGAAGGCACCGGTGTATACGAGAGGAGTCCAACTTGCTCCGTAGACTATGGTGTTGGAGATAGTGCCCTCAGAGTCAATTATTGGATCACAGGCACGTGATTGCAATGATTGAGGGAGGACCTATCCCGGTAGAACAGTCTTACTCGAGATGATAGTATGCTATCTGGTTTACCTTTATCATCGTGTACTGCTTTAGGTGACCTGACAGGTCGCTATTACATATTGATAGAGCCCCTAGGATTCTTGCTTGACTGCCAGCAGTATGAGGGCGATCATATAAGTGAGAGCTGGAGTCTATAAGCACATCCTTAAAAGGTCCCTAGTCGTGGGAGATTCGAGACAGGGCATCGATTCTCCAGAGTAGACTAGTGTATACAGTCGAGACCCCGACGAGGGGCGGTGGCCGGTCTCACAAGCCACTGGTGTCAGTTGGTTCACCTAAGATGTATACAGGTGCTCATTGGGTTATGAGTACACTGGACAGGACTCGCCGGGAACATGCTAGTTGGTCTTATACCTGACGTCAGATAGCAGTTCCCTGGTGACATGTGTACAGGTTAGTTCATCGACCTGGGGATCGTCATTTGTCTCGTGTGAGTTCCCACTGTACTTTGATTACTACCCTACCACGGCTCAAAGGAGTCGTGCAAACAGGTTTTAGTTGGGTACAGTCCCGAGCCACATGGAGGCAGTGAGCGGATCTTCGGGGGTTTCGTCTCTCCCGGTATTGGGGGTGAGGTCGCGCTGTGTCTAGGAGAGCCATTACACGAAGTCCTTGGCCAAGGCAAAGAGATTTACTGGTAGGTATTCCAGTAGTATCTCAGGGTGTTCTGGGCTACACTCCGACACGACTTGTACCGCTTTTGGGGGTCTGACTTTTACCAACCCCCTAGGCCCGCCATGCGATACTCATAGACGAACGGACCGGACTGCACGGATATTGTCACTGACAGGCTCAGTAGGGTGTCAGGATGAGTTCGCTCATCGACGTCCCTTTTAGTCAATAGCTGGTGGCCCGTTATGTATTGGCTTATACCTCTGACGTGCTAGTGGTTAAATCCACAGCCATAGTATTGACGAGTCTTTAGAGTCCGCCACACTTTCAGTTACTCAAGTTTCGGGCGAAACGCTGTAGAGGCCGTATGGAGATATGGCAGGGTCCGATCAGATACGTGCGGTATTGCACGGATCAGGATCGGACAGTTTGTACTAGTGGCCGTATAGCGATATGGCAGCGTTCGATCAGATACGTGCGGTATTGCACGGATCAGGATCGGACGGATATTACTAGCCGGCTTTGGTTTAAGCCGGATCCTAGTTTAGTACAGTGTAGATTTTGTCTCATTGCATTTGTATCCGGACGGAATACAGATGCGGGTGTGTATGCACAGTATGGGGGTTTTCCTGTAATTTATTACGGGACCAGTTTTCTGGAGTTGCCAGTTTGCATTCCGTTCCGGCCGGTTTTTCTTTGTTCTTTCCCGGCCGGACTTTTCCGATGGAGGGTGTTATTTGCAAGTTTGCAAATAACACATTGTGGAGGGTTTTATTTGCATAAAGTGTGATATGATAAGCATCTTTGCTTTTCATGTAATTATGTGATTAGGATGGATTTGAGGTTGATGGAAAGTTTTGTGATGATTATGTTTATGGTTGTGGTCACCCTTTCTTTTCTCCTACACTCACCTCCCTTGTTGCATCATAATCTTTGCTCCACCATTTTTCTAAGGATGAGGGTTTTCATTTTAGAAAAGAGAAAAGAAAAAGAGAAAAGAAAAAGAGAGAAGAAAAGAGTGAGAAGAAAAAGAGAGAAGAAGAAGAGAGCTTCATCTTCATCTTTGAGAGTATATCATTCTTCATCTCATTCCATTGCTAGAAAATTGAAAGCACCAATTTTCTATACACCATTCCTCCATCTATGGCAACCAACCCCAAAGTGAGACATGCACTCTACACTACACTTCCTACAGCAAATCTTGGACGCGTCGATTCGCCAGCTTCGCGCCCGAGTTGCCTCGGTATTGAGGTGGGAGCCCGTAAAAGCTACAGGCGATGTGGTGCCCTTCCCGACGAGGAGGAGACGGACGGAGATCCCGCGAGGAGATCGGAGTGGAGATGAAGACCGGAGGACTCGGATCGTATGGTATACTTCTCTACCCCCTCTCTAGATAGCTTAGACTAGTTTAATGGCACGATCCGGGGTTTAGTGCGCGGTGGTGCCGGTTTTGCTAAGTCCGCAAAAATCAAAGTTTATCACCGTTTCCGCGTTTGGCCGTCGGATCGACGGCCGGGGCGCCGCCGTGCACTTACAGTGGTATCAGAGCCTCGCCATTAACTTAGTCTAGCTTTGTGTAATGTGTTTTTAAGTTCCGATCGACCAAAATTCCAAAAACCGTATTTTTCCCTTCACATCAGTTTCTGTCGAAATTTTTTGAAGTCCAAAAATTTTTCAGGTTATAAAATATTGATGTACTGGAAAATCTAAGAGTTCTGTTAAAATTTGACGAAGTAACTCCACAGTTGGAGCGCGGAACCGCCGCGAAAACCCCCTTTGTGCGGCCCTTCCGCCGCGCACTATTCACATCACTTCACCAATTTTTTACAGAGGCCTTCTGGGCTTAAAATATGGGTTTTGGAATATTTAAATTGGGCCCAGGATTTCTGTGAGTGCTACAGTTTTGTTTGGGGCCCACTTGTTAATTGTTTGATCAATCGGAAAATTTTAAACACATTTTTCACAGTATTTACATTATATCTGCGACCGTGAATGTCACTCGATCGGTAAATCCTGTCTAACTGCTATAGCCCGGTTAGACGGATTTGCGAACGTGACTTTCACGTTGATGTTCTATGTATTTGCTGTGATGTTGCGGATCGGTCGTGGGGGATAGCCTGGATGCAATGCTAGTACTGTGCTGTTGTATTATGTACATTTGATATTGCGGGGCGAGCGTCCGACATGTGGACTGCCGTCACTGCCTGTTTGTATTATTATTTTGGGGCACGACCTGGTTGCGGTCGATGTACCCGGTGTATGTATATTTTACTTTCTGTACTAGGATTGCCCCGCGGAGGGGTGCACGGATAGCCGGGTTCTGGAGGGCAACAAGCCCGCATCTCATGGCATTGAGACGGAGGGGGCTTTGCTCTAGGATTGGCGGGCTATTCGCCGCACTCGTAGGGGATACAGGTTGACCCAGGAGGGGTGCCCAAGTTACCGGATTCCGTGAAGTGCTGGGTGGTCCATTCACGGAGCTGAAGGGGGCTGCCTCGCTTCAGGTTTTGGCGGGTGACTTGCCGCGCCCGTAGGGGTCTAGGTTTTCATTGCACAGGCTATCCACACGACCAGGGGAACGTCGGGTTTCAGTAGTGGCTCTGTGAAACCCGGGGATCCCAGATATCTGTATTGTTTCTGTGATGCTGTTCATTCTCTGTGATGTTGCATTTTATTCACGCCTTGAGCGAATATAATATATTAGTATATATATTAGTAGATGTTGTATATGTTTTACATCCGCGCTAGTCCAGTCCCCGCTCTGTCGTTAGTAAGCTAACCTAACGGGTGATGACGGGACCCAGTGGCGAATGCGGATGGCATATACGTACGTCAGTATATTTTCGTTCTTTGTGGTGTGATCAATTGATGGGACTGCATTGATTCGGATCAATGCAAGTTAAACAAACCTAATCTGATGTTGTTGGAACACTTTTCAAAAAGCTGTTATTGCAAGGACGTTCACTTTTGTTTTGCATCGCGGTATTCATTTAGAATATCCTGCTCCTCAGTCGACGAGGCAAGGGCCGAGATCCCTTCACCGGGAGTGACCCCTTGGACAATAAGTTTGCGTCAGGGCATTAACTTCACTATAGCCGATTACTTTTGCTTTGCACCGTGGTATTCAGTTGGAATATCCTGCACCCCATTCTACGGGGAAAGAGCCGAGATCCCTTCACCGGGAGTGACCTCTTTAGCGGAAGTTGTCGTCACTATATTTCTAAAGAGCTATCCGTTCCTTCAACGATATCAAGTTCATTACGTTAAAGGTTTTCGCCAGAAACCATTCGTAGCCCTTCGTCGTTTCATATGGGTAGTCAATAGTATTCAAGCTGTGTTTGTTGGCCAAAGTCAAGGCACAGTGTTTGGTAGCTGTTGGTTATTCATATGCAGCATAGATAGATGCGTTGGTTTGGAACAGTCGTACTGCCTTGTTGGCCAAAGTCAAGGGTATGTATGGGTGGATTCAAATTAACCTGGAGAATGACGGGCAGAACTTGACATGTGACTTATGATTTGTTGGCCAAAGTCAAGGTCATAAGAGCATGGGGCAGAAATCACATCGGGAGTTTCAAAAGAACTGAAACTTGCCAGATATGCGCATACCTTCTGGAGTGTGATAGCGTGAGCGGATTCCGTCACGTTATCATGCGATGATAGTTGGATCCCGATTCCCACTGATGAGTTGGTTTACTCCTCGGGTGACCCCGACTAATTCTTCTTTCAGGTTTGGAGGAGAATTTGAGGTACAGTGGGAGGTTTCCAGATTAGATAAATTGGTAACCATTCTGATCTAGGTTAGAGTGCACGCTGAGTGTTTCTTCTCTCTCTCTCTGGCAGCGACCATTGACCCGACCCTAAGACTATGACTCAGAGACCAAGTTGACCGAACCTACTTAACACTGGCTTTTGGATTGTCAGAGTTGCAGACCTCATTGCCACTCCTACTTTTACCCTTTTCTCCAGGACACCCCGTATTACTGCGAACGTCCACTTCCATTGGACAAAACCATCGTATGGTTAGATACGAACTCGAAGGGATTCGAGGATGGTTTCCGGTTCTGGAGAAAACGGATAGGATTATTCAGTTGTCTTTTCTTTTTACCCTCTCTCAGGTTACGAGTACTCCTTGGTTTAGGGGTAGTACACCTATTACGCAAATTGGATTGTCTTCTTCCAAACCTTAGGCTGGTGCCGACCGGTAGGGAATGAAGAAAACCAATTAGCATAACAATGGTGTGCAGAAGGTATTAAGTTCAGACAAAGCAAGGGATTAGTAAGAGGGCAAAGTAAAATGCAACAGATATTCACGACCAAACCAAATATTTCGTTACCACTCCCACATCACTTTTTGTATTTCTCCAGGACACTCCGTATCACTACGAAGATCCACAGTTTATTTGGATACTCCATCGTATGGTTATATACGAACTCGAATGGAACTTGTTCCAGTTCGGGGATGGATTCTGGTTCAGGAGAAATAGGAATAAGGTTTATTCGGTTGTCTTTTATCTTCACCCTCTCTCATTGCGAGTGTTCCTAGGATTGGGACAGTACACCCATTATACTTATTGGATAGTCTTCTTCCAAACCATAGGCCGGTGCCGAACGGTTGGGAAGGAAGAAAACCATTTGGCCTAAAAGGGTGTGCAGAAGGTAAAGACTAAAGACATATGAAGGGATTTGGAGAGGTGGCAAAGAATTATACGGTTACAGTCGTGAATCTGGAAGAGGCATTACTAGGAATACCAGGATACCCCATCGAAACATTTCAATGTTTCAGTATCACTGTGTACTGTTAATAGAAAACTGATTTCCCGATTAGATACTTACTCCAGGGTATGTATTTACCAGATACGAATCTCACATCTGTATGGTTTTACAGATGATGAGTGGGAGTAAGTTATTGGGAATTGGGTGATCATCCTCATTATATCGGGATTCGTTGTAATCGGTGATATTTGAGGAGATCATCAGGGCTGTTTGCCGGTCGGCAAATATTTGGTTTTGAATATCCGCTGTTATGCACCAATTTCAAATTGATATATCTGTACGTCTATTTCCATAGAGTGAGATATACCTTTTGATATTATGTCGATGACATTTACCTATATCAGTGGATGGTTAGGTAAGGAGCATTAAACGACGGTGTAATTCTTCTTAACCATAAGTACAGTTTTCAACCTACGACACACAGTGAAAGAGTTGTCAGACTCAGCGGACTTATACAGAGTATTGTATGTTGTTCAGTGTCCATTAGGACAGAGGGGTTGGTCCTCATACTGTATTCTGTTTACTTTTAACTTCTCTAGTTCTTAGACATGTGTGTCGTTGAAACACAGGGTCTAAGTTTTTGAGGAGTTATAGGTATTTGAATAGAGTAGAGAACCAGGTGTAGCGAGTATCGGGATTCTTCAAAGTGATCGAAGATGTAGATACTTGTGTATGGTATTCAGTTGATAGTAATGATAAAGAGAAATTGCTTCTCTTTCAGGTTACTCATAATTGGAAGCATTCGTAAGTTGAGTAACGCTGATCGGCCTCTCTCCATTTAGTTGACATGCACTGGAGACAGCTGCATGATTTGAATCGGTTCAATTAAATCAGTGCCTCTGGTTCTATATTGGATATAGTACAGTTCATATCTTAACATTGTTAAGGTACGGGGAGTTGTCCGGCTTATGATTAAAACCTGACTCTGGATAACTCAAGGCACGTTTCTGTAATGGCTGTTTGTGGGTTGACCCAGGCTATGACGAGGGTTGGCTTTTCTACCATCTGGGAGATCAATAGAAATATTGTTCTAAGACTCGCCACAGTTTTATTAAAAATGGATTTTTCAGAAAACAGTAGTGGGAGTATGGTAGAACTGGAAGTGATTCCAGAACCGCAAACGATTACTGAAGATTTGATAAGGAACCTAAAGATTCAATCTGTTTTGACATTCCATTGGCCACTCCGCAGATAAGGTGGGTAACTTCAGGCACCCGAGAGGTACTCCGGTAGCCTCAAGGACGGTGACAGGGAAGTTCTTGTTTACCCACACTTGCCATTGCTGTTGTTCCAGGCTGCGAGACCCGGTGGGAGGATGAGTATAGCGTCGTTCTAAACTAGCTTTAGAAGTGTACGTCTATATGACTCTGCCAGAGGGTTGTTGTAGTCAGTGGGAGCAGCGGAAGCATTGGTGGACATCAGGCTTATGTCTATTTATAGACTAAAGCAGATGTAGCGGAGATAGATCATCTATTTCTGATGTGACAGTCATAGTTTTGACGTCATCAGAATAGGGGATGGATCTGTTGAGAAGGTAATAGGAAGTGATATTCCTATACTACGATCGGTTATATTTTGGTCGTCACACAGTGTTTTCTCCACATGGGACTTGGACATTATATCAGACATACTGGTTACTAGACTATGGTTTTAGATCTAGATTTGGGTGGTTTCCCAATCAGGGTACTTTGACAGCATTCTAAGAGTATTTAGAATGGACGACTCCTGGCATGGTAGTGTACCTGCAGGTAATGGAGTCACCCTCTCTAAAGGTGTCTTATAGACTAAAGCAGAGAGGGATGTGCAAGATTGGCAGATCACTTGCTTAGGCAATTGAGTCAATCATGAGATGTCAAGTACCACACCAGATGTTGTTCTTGCACTAGATGCAATAAGTTGATATTGATCCAATCCTGGAGAAACAATCGGAAGCAGTTTTAGAACATAAGTGGATGTTCTAGGGATATGATAACGACTGCCTCATTTGGGAGACAATTATCATTCCAGGCTTCCAAGGTGACATCGACGACAAGGAAGTTGTCAGAGTTATAGTTTTCCTTCTGACGAAGGGGAGTATTTTGGACAGGTGATCCAAGGAAATACTGAGGGTGGCATGGCGCAGGATACTGATTAAGTTCAGTTGACGATACAGTCTAAGAAGTTTGGATTTGGAGTTCATTTATGAGCTAAGTCCCATCAGACATCCAGACATTCTAAGACAGGTATTGCTCATTTCGGGAGATGGCTTTTCTCCGCGAACTTGAGATATAGAGAGACATAGAAAGAAACATCTAGGCGGATCCACTCGCTGAGGCTATTTCTCGAACGCAAAAGTTTCGCAAACGAGCTTTGTGAGACTGACTAGTAGAGGAGTTGGGTGTTCGGTATCACACGGGCTGTGAGTATGCGACATCGCAATAATTAGCCTTGAGTGCAAGTGGGAGATTGTTGGAGATAGTGCCCTCAGAGTCAATTATTGGATCACAGGCACGTGATTGCAATGATTGAGGGAGGACCTATCCCGGTAGAACAGTCTTACTCGAGATGATAGTATGCTATCTGGTTTACCTTTATCATCGTGTACTGCTTTAGGTGACCTGACAGGTCGCTATTACATATTGATAGAGCCCCTAGGATTCTTGCTTGACTGCCAGCAGTATGAGGGCGATCATATAAGTGAGAGCTGGAGTCTATAAGCACATCCTTAAAAGGTCCCTAGTCGTGGGAGATTCGAGACAGGGCATCGATTCTCCAGAGTAGACTAGTGTATACAGTCGAGACCCCGACGAGGGGCGGTGGCCGGTCTCACAAGCCACTGGTGTCAGTTGGTTCACCTAAGATGTATACAGGTGCTCATTGGGTTATGAGTACACTGGACAGGACTCGCCGGGAACATGCTAGTTGGTCTTATACCTGACGTCAGATAGCAGTTCCCTGGTGACATGTGTACAGGTTAGTTCATCGACCTGGGGATCGTCATTTGTCTCGTGTGAGTTCCCACTGTACTTTGATTACTACCCTACCACGGCTCAAAGGAGTCGTGCAAACAGGTTTTAGTTGGGTACAGTCCCGAGCCACATGGAGGCAGTGAGCGGATCTTCGGGGGTTTCGTCTCTCCCGGTATTGGGGGTGAGGTCGCGCTGTGTCTAGGAGAGCCATTACACGAAGTCCTTGGCCAAGGCAAAGAGATTTACTGGTAGGTATTCCAGTAGTATCTCAGGGTGTTCTGGGCTACACTCCGACACGACTTGTACCGCTTTTGGGGGTCTGACTTTTACCAACCCCCTAGGCCCGCCATGCGATACTCATAGACGAACGGACCGGACTGCACGGATATTGTCACTGACAGGCTCAGTAGGGTGTCAGGATGAGTTCGCTCATCGACGTCCCTTTTAGTCAATAGCTGGTGGCCCGTTATGTATTGGCTTATACCTCTGACGTGCTAGTGGTTAAATCCACAGCCATAGTATTGACGAGTCTTTAGAGTCCGCCACACTTTCAGTTACTCAAGTTTCGGGCGAAACGCTGTAGAGGCCGTATGGAGATATGGCAGGGTCCGATCAGATACGTGCGGTATTGCACGGATCAGGATCGGACAGTTTGTACTAGTGGCCGTATAGCGATATGGCAGCGTTCGATCAGATACGTGCGGTATTGCACGGATCAGGATCGGACGGATATTACTAGCCGGCTTTGGTTTAAGCCGGATCCTAGTTTAGTACAGTGTAGATTTTGTCTCATTGCATTTGTATCCGGACGGAATACAGATGCGGGTGTGTATGCACAGTATGGGGGTTTTCCTGTAATTTATTACGGGACCAGTTTTCTGGAGTTGCCAGTTTGCATTCCGTTCCGGCCGGTTTTTCTTTGTTCTTTCCCGGCCGGACTTTTCCGATGGAGGGTGTTATTTGCAAGTTTGCAAATAACACATTGTGGAGGGTTTTATTTGCATAAAGTGTGATATGATAAGCATCTTTGCTTTTCATGTAATTATGTGATTAGGATGGATTTGAGGTTGATGGAAAGTTTTGTGATGATTATGTTTATGGTTGTGGTCACCCTTTCTTTTCTCCTACACTCACCTCCCTTGTTGCATCATAATCCTTGCTCCACCATTTTTCTAAGGATGAGGGTTTTCATTTTAGAAAAGAGAAAAGAAAAAGAGAAAAGAAAAAGAGAGAAGAAAAGAGTGAGAAGAAAAAGAGAGAAGAAGAAGAGAGCTTCATCTTCATCTTTGAGAGTATATCATTCTTCATCTCATTCCATTGCTAGAAAATTGAAAGCACCAATTTTCTATACACCATTCCTCCATCTATGGCAACCAACCCCAAAGTGAGACATGCACTCTACACTACACTTCCTACAGCAAATCTTGGACGCGTCGATTCGCCAGCTTCGCGCCCGAGTTGCCTCGGTATTGAGGTGGGAGCCCGTAAAAGCTACAGGCGATGTGGTGCCCTTCCCGACGAGGAGGAGACGGACGGAGATCCCGCGAGGAGATCGGAGTGGAGATGAAGACCGGAGGACTCGGATCGTATGGTATACTTCTCTACCCCCTCTCTAGATAGCTTAGACTAGTTTAATGGCACGATCCGGGGTTTAGTGCGCGGTGGTGCCGGTTTTGCTAAGTCCGCAAAAATCAAAGTTTATCACCGTTTCCGCGTTTGGCCGTCGGATCGACGGCCGGGGCGCCGCCGTGCACTTACATATGGTAACCCGTAGTATAAGGCCCCGTCAAAACCCACAGGACAACGGCATAAGATATTCATGTAGGTGTCTTTTAGTGACCATTTCGTTCCACTTCTAATGCATTCCGTACCAGTCTACCCCGTTAAACCCCATAATGTATATTATATAGATTTATAGATTGTAGTTATCAGACTTGCCGAGACCATGGATACAAGTTGTTCATGTAATCAGGTTCAGGATGTAAACAGGTAGTCATGTAAACAAGTCAAGATATAGCCATGGTTCGGTCAAGTCAAGTCATATTGTATGTTGATATTGTTCTGGTATTCAGGTTCAAGTTCAAGTATATATGTTTGGTATATTGGATTCATGTTGAACTGGATTCATATTGAATTGGATTCAAATTAATTGGACTCAGGCTTGAGTCGGACACTTTAAAAACAGATTTGGATTCTGAATTAGATTTAGGAGTTATCGGTAACTGCTGCACATGGACGGCAGGATTTGTGTATTTTTCCAAGACAATTACCATTGATAACTCCATTTTAGTTTTCTATCTTAAATAGATAAGCACTCACATTCTCCGGCTCTTTGAGGCTCAAGAGAACGGATTCCGCTTAAACCTATATTTACTAAAGTCCTTATATGTAATTTTATATAACTCGAAGGGGTTTTATGAAAAATATTTTATATACTTTCAAAATAAATCTCGAGTAATTAGTTATGTTATTTAGGGTTTTCATGGATGTAACTTTTAAAGATATGAGGTATTTTTGTGAACATTAACTTAGCTTGAATAGTTCAAAGTATTTTAGTGTAAGATTGTCTTGTGTTGATACTTGATGGTATTTTTGTGAAACTTGTCATTCTTTTATTTTCTAGAAAACCTGAAATTTTATTATAACTTGAAAATATGTGGTTTCATAATATTTATATTATTATTAAAAAATTAAACTTTATTAAAGTAGAAATTTCGTTTTTCTTAAAAATCGTATTAAAATTCTTTCGAGATCGTATGCTCCGTGAGGAGGTCTGCATCTCGCTCTACTAGCTCAAGGATGTGCAATTATCCGTACCATCCAATAGCGGGTTCTCCAAAATGGGTTGTATAGGCATAATCGCAAAAAGTTTAATAATACTATTTAAAAGAAAGCCGGGTTTTTATAGTTCATAGTATTTTAATGAAATGTTGTAACAAAAGTATGTTCAAGATATATCGTGCTATGGAACCATGTGTGTATGTGAAGGGTAGGTCATTACCCCGTGAAGTTTTCTAAAGGTATAGTTGTTTACAACATACTAAAGTAATATGTAAAGTTCTTGGTATTTTCATGTAAAACTGAGATTTAAGTTATTTGACATGGTTGTTTTAAAGTGAAAATTGTTCCCAAGTATTAGATTCATGGTTATAATTATAGGGTAAGAGTTTTGAATGAAAATGATGGAAGAAAAGTGAGTTATTGAGGATTTAGAATGCGGTGTCGGTAGTAACTCCACTTACCGACATGTTTTGAAAAAGATCATTTTAAGAAGAAAGAGTAGAATGGGGAGGGACTTACAAGTGAATTTGATCAAGAAGAGGTAGAAGGAGAAGGGGTTCTCGTCGTGGTGTTGCGGGGTCGCCGGAATAGCCTCGATTCCTCACCGGAAGTTGGTCTTGAGCTAACTCCACTTGTACTCTTCTTGTACTTAAGAAAATTTGAGGGTTTTGGCTAGAATTTTCAGAATTAAGATGGGCTAGGGTATGGTGTTGTATTTATAGGGTGAAATTAGGGTTTTGGAATTGAAAGATTGAATTAAAAAGCATTAAAATTTGGATTAAAGATGAAATTAAAGTCTCTGTTTAATTTCAGAAAAAATCAAACAAAACAGGGGTAATGAGGGTAGACCAAGGGTCTAGTGTGCAGAGAACGGAATCATTCTCTACGGGGGGCCCGGTGATGCTAGCCGTAAGCTTGATCTCGCCGGTCGAGTTGGGGAGATGGGCCGTAGGATTCTCGCCACGTGACCTCTTCAGTGTACCCAACATCTTACACATGTTTGTTTTTCCTGGCTGTTCATTTTTATATGCGGTGCATGTGTAAACTTTGGGCTTCCATAAAGTTTAAAAGAAAATTCAGGAAAAATAATATGTGCCTGAGAGGATTCAAAAATAGGGGCTACGTCACAGTAGTTCAAGGCTTTACCAATGAGCTACAAGTATTTTCTTGTTATTCTTAAACAAGAATAAATTTTAAATTGTGCTTAGGCTTGCAAACTCCTTTCTGTACTTTAAGAAAAAATTTGTACAGAAAATTCACGGTCGTTACACCACTAGGCTACAAGTTATTTCTTACTGTTCTTGAACAAAAATATACTTATAACTTGTACTCAGGCTTGCAACTCCTTTCTGTACATTAAACTAAATATTTTTGTACAGTAAATTCAGAGTCGTTACATTCTACCCTTCTTATAAAAATTTACAATTACATAAGGACTAAATTACAAACAAGTGAGGGTATTTTGCACGCATGTCGTCTTCTTGTTCCCACGTTGATTCTCCTGGTGAATTTTTTCTCCACATCACTCGGACTAAGTTTACTTCCTTGTTCCATAGCGTCTTCACTTTTCGATCCAGGATTTCAATAGGTTGTTGATCGCAAGTGAGGTCCGTCTGTATAGTGAGCTCGGAGTGATCAGGGATATGGTTAGGGTCACTCACATATCTTCATAGCTGGGATATGTGGAACACGTTGTGCACTCCTTTCAATGAAAGTGGAAGTGCTAGACGATATGTTAATTCTCCAACTCGTTCAAGTATGTCGAACGATCCTATATATTTTGGACTTAGCTTACCCCTTTTGCCAAAAAGGATCACTCCTCTATTTGGAGTGATCTTCAGAAAAAACATGGTCTCCAGGTTGAAACTCCAGGTGTCGGCATTTTGCATCAGCCCAATGCTTCTGTCTGTCTTGGGCTATGCGCATTCTTTTCCTGATCGTGCGAACTACGTCCACAGTTGCCACGATCATCTCTTGTCCAAGGAGTTCACGATATCCGATGTCGTCCCAACTTAGTGGTGATCGACACTTTCTTCCGGAAATACATTCTCGAACTCTCGAACTACTTCTGCCTTTTCTTCTTCCGCCGGTAGAGTAAACACTTCTGCAATTTTCGATTTAGCATGGAAGATTCCTGACTCCAAAGTTCTATCTCCACTCTTGAAGTAGGAGACTGGGTGATCTAGTATCTCGAATACTACCCTCCTTTGACGGCAGTCAATCGTCGCATAGAAAACTCCTAGCCAGTCCATTCCCAATACAACATCGAAATTTAGGATGTCCAGTACTTTGAAATTTGCGTAGAATTCTCGTCCACAAACTACAACTGGACATTGATCAAATCCCATGGTTGCCTTCAAGACTCCATTCCCGGAACTGACATTCCAGCTTGAAATGAGTGGCTTTACGGGAATGACGTGCGTTCTCACGAAACGTTGTGACATGAAGCAGTGAGACGCTCCAGTGTTGGACAGTGCAAGTGCAGGGAGAGTGGCTACTAGTATAGTACCTAAGTTGTGTGAGGTGGATTTTAGATACAGGAAAAATATGATGGTATACAAGGATTGAAAAAATGTGAAAGAATTTGGGAATTACCAGTGATAACTTGGCCAGTGGCTTCGGCTTCCTCGACCGTCATTGTAAAGGTCTGACGCCGGGGTATATTCCTCCTTACTGGAGGCACATTCCTCTGTCCCTGGGGCATGGTTCTCTGCCCTTGAGGCATGTTTCTCTATGCCTGATGAAATTGACGAGGAGGCTGTACATGAGGTCCATATGGAGGTGGAGCAGGTAGAGTTAAGCGAGGTGTAGGAGCCTGAATAGCTGGCCGTTGTGGAACTGGGATAGCTGGTCTAGGTGCTGGAGCTGGGTTGAGACGATATGGACAAGCTCCGATGGCGTGAGTAGATGCGCCACAAACCAAAAACAGGCCATTTGCACGCCTGCAATCCTTCACCAGGTGTCCATTCCTCTTGTAGTAAAAACAAAAGTCTGGACTTGGCCGGTTAAATGATACTCCCGGTCTCCTGGGTTCAAATGTCGACCTAGAAGAGGCTTCTCCTGCCATCTGGGTGGCAGGGCGTTTTACTCCGGCAGTCTGAGGTCTGCCCTTCTTCTTCACGACTGCCTCATAGCGGTGGGCAGCCTTCAGAGCAAGATCATAGGTTGGGAAATCCTGTGTAGCAAGTGCAGCTTGGATCTCCGGGTCCAACCCTTACTGAAATCGTCGTGTCCGAATCTCAGCAATGGGAATCATGTGTGCTGCTAACCTGTTACGGCCTTATGTTAGCAGTGTAATAAGTGATATCAGGAAGTTGAATTTGAGACAATATCTTATCTGCTGAGCATGGTAAACTCGGTATCGTATTCATCCACAGACTTGCTCCACATCAAGCCTTATTGTAAGTGGATGAACTGTTGTTCCATGTCGAAACGGGCAGTCTCAGGGAAGTATTTCGCGTCGCACATATCGCGGAATGTCTTTCATTCAATCGGTTGGGCGAGTCGGCTTTCTTCAGTCTTCCACCATATTCTGGCGTTGTCCGTTAGTTGCAGCTTCGCAACTCCCACTCAAGCAATCTCTGGCACTTGTGCTGCCGCCATGTCATCTTCTATAGACTGAGCTCATTCCTCTGCCTCTAGTGGGCTCTCTTTTCCTGAGAAATGCTTCGGATGCAGTGCCTGGAATTGCTTGACTCCGGGTGCTTCAGCTTCTGAGCGGTGCATAAGGATAGCAGTCTGCTGCTGCTGACCCTCCAACAGGCTCTTGATTGCCTCAAGCAGTATCGTTTGCTCGTTGATGGGAGCTGCAACGGTAGGTGATGGGGGTAAAGTAGGCGGTGGGGTGTTGTCATTGACGTTCGTGCTTGTGTTGTTAGGAGAATCCATGACCTTGATAGAAAAAGAAAGGTTGGGATATATTCAAAGAATTTGAAATGTAAAGAATGTATAGTTGTCGATTCTTATAATTCTTGTGATATATTGCTTAAGACTTCATGCAGAACTGACCTGCATGGGCTGCTAACAAAACCCGTCACGCCTCGCTTCCTGGTGTACGGAGGCAGAGACGTGGCAGGCACGTGACATATTTACTAAGAAATAAATACATTAAGCGTAATTAAGCAATATATATATAATGCACAAGAATACGACAAGGGTATAAAATGAACAGCAACTTTTATTTACATTCATCTTTATAATACAACTGCTTTGAAAAGGAAAAGTACAATGATAAAAACAATGCTTAAACAGTGGTATACAAACTGGAAGGTAAGTATAAGTAAAGCTAGTAGTCTGGCTGTGCCTCAATCTGATCCAAGAACTCCTGACTGGGCTCGGTCTCCTGAGGGTCCTGTCCTCCTGACGAACATTCCAAGAAGAAAAAGACAGGAATGTCGTCAGCAAACTAGCGCTCGGTAAGTTCCAAAAGAATGAAAGGAATATAACAAGAGATATGAAGTGAAACTGATAAATTGTACAGATATAAGATTATTATTCTAACGTAGTTGTTTGTAGCTTGGTACAGAAGGCATCGGTGTATACGAGAGGAGTCCAACTTGCTCCGTGGACTATGCTAACAGGTAGTATAAGGCCCCATCAAAACCCACGGGACAAAAGCACGAGAGTTCATGTAAGTATCTTTTAGTGGCCATCTCGTTCCACTTCTAATACATTCCATACCAATCTACCCCGTTAAACCTCGTGTAATATTTTGTATAGATTATAATTATCAGACTTGCCGAGACCATGGATATAAGTTGTTCATGAAATCTGGTTCAGGATGTAAACAAGTAGTCATGTAATCAAGTCAAGTTATAGCCATGGTTCGGTCAAGTCAAGTCATGTTTGAATGTTGATATTGTTATTTGATTCAGGTTTATGTTCAAGTATTCATGTTTAACTTGGATTCATGTTTGAATTAGATTCAGGTTTGAGTTGGACTCTGATTAAGTCAGACACTTATAAACTAATTTGGATCCTGAATTAGGTTCAGGAGTCATCGGTAACTCCTGCACATGGACGAAATAATTTATGTCTTTTTCCAAGCCAATTACCATGTGATAACTCTGTTAAGTTGTCTACCTTAAATAGGCAAGCACTGTCATTCTCCGGCTCCCTGGGGCTCAAGAGAACGGATCCCGCTTAAACCTATATTTATTAAAGTCCTTAAAATTGTTTTATATAATCTCGAGGGGGTTTTATGAAAAACAGTTTAATATAACTTCAAAATAAACCTCAAGAATTTTAGTTATCATATTTAAGGTTTCATGGATGTGAGTTTTAAAGATTTGAGGTATTTTATGTAAGTCCATGTCACGCACCCCACGAGCTTGCGGGGAGGCGGAATATATGAAAAACGATTATCAAACCTTCGTAACACGGACTTGATCACACGGATCGTGTCTAAACTATTACTAGCAAACTACGAAAAGTTTAACTACTCTGATTCGAAGTTATACCTCACGTTACTTGTCCTTCGGGTCTTCATCGATGTCCTCCACTCCTCGTAGGCTCTTTGGAACGTCGGCACCTCAACGGCCTCCTCGAGTCAAAAACGATCCACCCGAGAGCTCCTACTCCAAGCTTGACCTCTAACTTGAGGTAACTAGGTTACTCAAAGTGCTAATCTAAGCAACCTAGGTGATATAGAGTTGGATTATGGATGTATTAGTCTAGATAACCCTTGATCTCAACACATGAGAGGTTAGGGTTAGGGTTTGAAGAGAGAGAGCTTGAGGAGAGAGAAGGTGGGAATGAGAATCCTTTTGGATGAATGATATCATTTGAATATATGAAGCATATGATTTTATTAAAAATATGTGTCATCATGCTTCATTAATAACAAATAAATATGTGTCATCATGCTTCATTAATTTATAGAGTGATCCATCTCATAAGTCATCTAAAACATTAATGCAACATTAACTCCATGGATGATTCACTCTCATGACTCATTAATCCAATAAATGCAAATGCCACCTTACCCTCCAAGTCATCATCCTTCTAGAAGCTTCCCGACAAATTACGAGAACGCCCCTCCTATCCGTGAAAACACGGAAAAACTTTAGACTGTATAAATCCAATAATCCGATACTAGAATCTGGCTTAAACCAAAGCCGACTAGTAAAAACTGTCCAAACATCGTACGTGTGTAAAAACACGTATGCGTCCGAACCCTGTCGTAAAACCATACGACCTCTATATCGTTTCGCCCGAAGCAGGGAAACTCTCTGTGTGGGACTCTAAAGACTCGACTGCTACGCTGGCAGTGGGTTTAACCACAGACCGCAAGCGGCATTAGCTGTACGTAACGGTCCCCAGGTAGATGTCGATAAGAAGGCCGATGAGGAAACCCATCCAAACTCCTACTGAGCCTGATATGACAATCTCCGTACAGTCCGGTCTGTTCGTCTAGGACTATCGCATATCGGCCTAGGGGCGGCAAGCGTCAGTCCCCTAATGGCGGTATAAGTCGTGTCGGAGCGTAACCCATTACACCCTGAGAAACTACTGGAACCTACCAGTAAATCTCGCTTGCCCTGGCCAAAGACTTTGCGTAATGGCTCTCTGACACAGCGCAATATCAACTCCCAATACCGGGAGAGACGAATCCTGTCTAACCGCCACTGCCTCCAAGTGCTCGGGACTGCACCCAACTGCTACCTGTTTGCACGACTCCTTTGAGCCGTGGTAGGGTAGCAATCTAAGAACAGTGGGACACACTCAAGGCGAAGTAGCAGTGTCAAGTCTGCGGACTATGCTGTACTCATGTCACCTGGGAACTGTTAACTGACGACGGGTATAATACCAACCAACAGTTCCCTGCGAGTCCTGTCCGGTGTACCCGTAACCCAACGAGCACCTGTATACTATCTCCAATACGACGTACTGATGGCTGTGGGACAGACCATCTCCCCAACTGGGATGAGAAGCGTACACACTAGTCTACTCCGGAGTATCGATGCCCTGTCTCGATAATCCTACGACTAGGGACCTGTATAGGATGTTGCTTATAGACTACCCAGCCCCCACTAGTGTGACTGCCATCACAACGCTGGTAATCAAGCAAAGATCCTAAGGGCTCTACTAATATGTATAAGCGATACGTCACAAGAAACATATGCACATATTAAAGTAGACACAAACCAAGTAGCATACTACCATTTTTAGCAAGACTGTCAATACAACTGTGAATATCCCAAGCTTCCATTAAGTAATATACAAACTAGTATGATACAGTAATGGCCTCTAGGGCATAAACACTAACATTTTAGTGATAGTTACATAGCTTGGAAAGTTCATGGTATTTTAGTGTAAAACTTGTCTTTTGGTAACTTGAGGGTAGTTTGGTGAAACTTGCCATTCTTTTATTTTTAGAAAAATGTAATGCTATTATATTTTGAAAATATGTGGTTTAGTAATATTTATATAATTATTAAAAATTAAATTTTATTAAAGTAGAAAATTGCGTTTTTCTTTAAAACCGTATTAAAAACCTTTCGAGATCGAATGCTTCATGAGAAGGTCTGCATCTCGCTCTACTAGCCCAAGGATGTGCGATAATCCGCACCATCCAATAGCGGGTCCCCTAAAAAGGGTTGTAGAGGCACAAACGCAAAAGGATTCTAAATACAATTTAAAAGAAAACCGTTTTTATAGTATATAGTATTTTGATGTAATATTGTAATAAGAATATGTTCAAAGGGTATAGTGCTATGGAACATGTGTGTATGTGAGGAGTAGGTCATTATCCCGTAAAGTTTTTCTAAAGGTATTTCTAAACAAAGGAATATAAGATGACATATATAAAGTTCATGGTATTTTAATGTAAAAGCTAAATTAAAGTTATTTAGCATGATGTTTTTGAGTGAAAGTTATTTCTAAACATTAGTTTTAAGGTTATGAACATAGGGTAAGAATATGAATGTCAAATATGTAAGAAAAAGTGGATTTGATATAGAATAGAAGAAAATGTCGGTATTAACTCCACTTCCGATATATGTTTTGAAAAAGAAGTTTTAGATAAGAAGAGTGAGGATTGGAAAGGACTTACTAGTTAGTTATCCTATTAGAAGGTAGAAGAAGAGGGGATTGTCGTTGCAGCGTCGTGAGGTCGCTGGAAAAGCCTTAATTTCTCGCCGAAAGTTGGTCGTTGGCTAACTCCTCTTCTACTCCACTTGTACTTGAGAAAATTTGAGAGTTTTGGCTAGAATTTTCAGAATGAGGAAGGGCTAGGGCATGGGGTAGTATTTATAGTATGGAATTAGAGTTTTGGAATTAAAAGAGTGAATCAAAATGCATTAAAAAGTGATAAATTAGGGAATGATGGGTCTTTGTTTGATTGCAGAGCAATCAAACAGTGCAAGAGAGTTAGGGGTAGGGGAAACGACTAGTGTGCAAAGCCCGGACACCATTGCCTACGGGGGGCCCATCGGCGCCGGCCCTTTGGTGGATCTCGCCGGTCGAATTGTGAGGGGGAGCCGGTGGATTGATGACATGTGTTCAAGTCCCTGTTAACTATATTGTGCACATATTTGATTTTTCTGTCTCTTCATTTTTATGTGCATTGCACGTGTAAACTGTTAGTTATGTATATACCCTAGAGGCCATTATTGTACATATGATGTATATTATAGTGGATGCTTGGATATATATAGAGAGGACTTTCTTGCTCGATACGATAGTATGCTATCTGGTTGCTCTTTGTCTTAACATGTTGACTTGTATTGGTTTACTATCTTTCTCTCACATGTTGATAAAACCCTTAGGATATATACTTGACTACCAGGACTATGATGGAGATCATACTAGTGGGGCCAGGGTAGTCAACGAGTACATCCTATAATTGTTCCTAGTCGAAAGTGTATCGAGACAGGGCATCGATACTGCAGAGTAGACTAACGTATACGCATCTTGACCCATATGATGGGCAATGGATGATGCCACATCCATTGGTATTTGACATCAAAGATGGTATGCGGGTGCTCAGTGGAGACTGGGTACACTGAACGGACTCGCCGAGAACTCCTAGATGGTATTATACCTATCGTCAGATAGCAGTTCTTTGGTGACACTGGTACAGGTTAGTCTGTACACCCGAGATCGTCATAGAGCCTTGTGTGATTCCTACTGTGTTTTGATTTCCACATTACCACGTTCACGAGAACGTGCGAAACGGTGGATTTTGGGTACAGTCCCGAATCACATGGAGGCAATGAGTGATAGGAGGGGTTTCGTCTCTCCCGGTATTGGGGGTTGATGTTGTGCTGTGTTCGATTGGCTATAACTGGAAGTCTCTGGCCAGGGCTGATTTGGAGATCTACTGGTAAGTGTTATCAGTAGTTTCTCGACCCGTTATGAGCCTCACATCGACACGACTTATCGGTTACTGAGGTCTGACGTTTACCACCCCTAGACTGGATATACGGCATATCAGACGAAGAGACCGGACTGTACGGTAGTGTTACCGATTGGATTTGCAGGAGTGTGAGCAGGTTTGCTTGTTAATCTTCTAATCGCTCAATACCCGGGTGGCTGTTACGTTTAGCTGACTGCTTGCAGCTTGTGGGTGTTTGATATGATCATCACCTACTGTCGGCGTATTGACGAGTCTTCAGAGTCCTACACAGAGGTTTCCTGGCTCAGGCGAAATGGAGTAGGAGCGCATATGTGATATGTGCGGGACCGAGAATAATACGTGTATGTGATACCGTATTCTATTCTCGTGATATGTGATATCGGCTAGGTATATGTGATATAGACGGGTCATCGGATCAAGTGTTGATTCGATGAAATGATACATTTTATATTAGTCGGTTATATGTGATATAGCCGGATTATCGGATCAAGTATTGATTCGATAATTTAATGTATAATTATATATGTGATATATTACGTTACATTAACTAATATAAGCTCACTTAAGTAATTCTTTTTCTCATTTTGGATGCATTGATATATATGTGATATATGTTTAATGTATTCTTTTCTTTTGTTACAAAATTATATATGTGTGATATATATAATTGTAACATGCTTGGTTATAAATGCAACTAGGTTTATGAGAGCTAAACCATGCTAGGGTTAATGTTAGGGTTTATATTTATCATTAAGTAATTCAAATATTGTAGATAATTGTCATGATTGATATTTGTTGAAAGCTTGTAGAAGCTTGTAGACTTTTTTGACTTTGTCCACTCTTTTTGTCTAGCTTAAGATATTTATCAACCATACATTTAACCATAGCTCATGGTTAAGACTCTACAAGGGTTAAGGATGATATATTTGACTCATGGTTGCATTTCTAACCACACAACAATTATTCTTATCATTTCATCTTCTTCTTCCTCAAAAATCTTGCTAGCTTTTTCATTTTTGTGATGAAATACATTGAGAAAAAGAAAACTAAAGAGAACAAAATTCCTACTTCATCATCCTCTTCTATACTAGTCATATAGATTAGTGTGTTAGCTTCACTAATTCTAAATTAGTAAAGAGTTAGCTTGAGTTTGTGTTTCCTCAAGGTAGATCGTCTTGGATTTCGAAGACTTCAAGCAAGATGCATCATTCACCTCATGGAACCCCTCTAGAGTCCGGGAGCTTGATGATCGCAGCGAAGGGACCACAACTCGGAGCTAATGAAGCGAACGAACGGACTACAAAGGTTGTAATCCCTCTCACTTAGATGTAAAGTTGTTTACATGCAAAGTTAACCCTAATTCTCTAGTTAAGATCTTGGTTATGGTTTCATAGCACCCCAAAAATTTATAAAATGACATGTGTGATGCCTTCCAAAACCTTGTTGTCGTACCATACAACCCTACATAAACTTTTGGGCTTCCAAAAAGTTTTAAAAAATAAAATCAGAAAAATAAATGTGCCTGATGGGAATCAAACACAGGGGCTACGTCACAGCAGTGCAAGAGCTTTACCAGTGGGCTACAAGTTATTTCTTGCTGTTCTTGAACAAAAATATACTTATAACTTTTACTTAGGCTTGTAACTCCTTTCTGTACATTAAACTAAAAAAATATGTACAGTAAATTCAGAGTCGTTACACATGTGTTAAGGAATTTCAGGAATATCATGTTGTGGAGGAGGAGGTGGATGTGGCTGTTCTTGTTGAGGAGGTGGTTCTTGATGATCATCGAGATGTATTAGGCGAATGTTGTAGTGACCAAAGTGTTTGTCGGGATTTTGAATTGAGGCATCAATGGAGGGATTGATTCCGGCATCTTCGATAATTTTAGTAATTGTCTTGCCATAATAGAGATTGGAGTTGGATATGGGTAAATTCTACATTGTGTGAATGAGGAATAAAGGAAGATTCTTACAGATACGCGCCATAACACAATAAGTTAACAATTTATATGTCGGTGTGAGGCTGTCTCGGCCACCGGATTTAGGATGAACGGTTTTTCCTAGTAGGTAGGCCAAAACACGAGCACGGGGGACAAGGGTTTGAGAACAAGGGCCATTGTATAGTTGGGGGTAGTTTTCATATTGAAGAAGTCTTGAGACGTCCTCTTTGGTGACGTTTGGAGGATAGATCGACTGACGTCCACATCCCAATAGACGTTATATAGGACGTCCATTGAGGACGTCCGTGTCTAATATTTCAGACACAAAAGTTCGAAAAAGTTTTATGAAAACCTGATTTGGTTTTAGAAAACTCTAATCAAAAGATATTGAAAATTTGGATTAGAAAATGGATTCTAACCAATGAGATCGACTCTATATTCAAAGAAAATAAAAGTCTTGAATATTCCGATGTGCTCGATTTCTTCAATATTTTCTTTGAACTTGAATTTTGATCTTCGGAGTTGTTCATTACTTGATGTTATTGTTGTTGTGCTGGTTGCATTGTTGAATGTTCTCTTGCTCGACTAAATTCATTACTTATAGCATTTTAACATATCTGGCATGGTTAATAATATATGATATGTTTGAAATATTGTTTTTGTAAAACACTCAAAACTAAAGAGAATGAGACTGAATGAGACTTGTAGGTCAACAATTTATTGGTGATTTCCGGTTAAATCATTGATATCAGATCCAATATCATCTTTTAGACCCTACTTCGGAATGGAGTTATGTTCTCTAACTCCAAAAATGCTAATTTTGCCCTATTCGACATTCGTTTTGGAGTTGACAATATGATCTAGGTTTTGGTAAGCTCCATTTTCCCAAACATGTCTCTTAAAATCACAGCCATAGTTTATTCTTATATGGAGTTTGATGCTTGCACACCATAGTTTACATCCTCACCGTTCAAAAAAATAAACTCTAGTTCATACCTAAAGAGGGCCTTAATTTGCTTAAAAGGCCTCTTATAAAACTAGGCACAAAAAGGGTAAAATGGTCCTAAAACCAAGGACCACCACCCAATTAGGTCTCCCCTTTTCAAAACTCCACCCATTTCATCAAAGGATCTCAAAATTTTCCCCAAATTTTATTTTTATTATTTCTTCTCTCTGTGCCGCAAAATTTTCCACAATCAACAGCTCCCGTTCGATCTGCGAGAGGTACAATCCCCTTCTCTCTCTCTCTCCCTCTCTACTTTCTCTCTCCTCTCTGCCTCCAATCTCTCTAAGAGAGAGAGAGAGAAAGAGACACGATCCTACTATTTCTTTGTCGCGAGCTTTGTCGTGGAACAATTAGGGTTTCTTGATTTCGCCCAAACCCTAACCCTAGGAAATCAAAAGATCAGTTCTTGACGCTAGGGTTTACTTTCTTTTCATATATACTTGTTCTTCTGCCCCAAAGACTAAATTTTGACATGTTTTTTGTTACCCTTTGTTGAAATGTTAGGATTTATAAAGATACAGAGATGTTGGTGGTTTGACATTCTTTTAACTTTCAAAGGCCTCTCTAAAAATCTAGTCTTTTTTTTGGTTGGAAAGCGAGAAAGAAAAGGGTTGCGATCGTTTAGGCCAGTATTTGTGTATCGAGTTAGAATTAACCATGATTAGTTTTTTTTAAGTGTTGGTTTATGATGTGCAAGATTGAAGCTTGCAAGGTTCTAACTCCAGTGAAGATCAGCCATGTTATCTAAATATGAAGTGTTGTTTGAAGTTATAATGGAGTTATCCTATCTCGGTGTCTCTCTTAGAAAAATCTAAACAATAAACTAAATAAGAAGTGTTGTTTGTAAGGCTAAATGCTCTAGTTCTACTAAATTATCTAATTATGGCTATCTAATTATGGAGTTGTAGTAGAGTGACGGTGCCCATTTGTTTCTCAAAAGAATCAATCATAAGAGACCATTATTACCTTGGGATCGGGCATCACTTGATTCTTTAGCTGCTGTAGGTGCGGTGTTGGCTGAAGAGAGAAATATGGCATAGTCTGTATTCATAGGAGCTGATAAGAGATATGAAGGGAAAGGGAATAATCCCCCTTCCCCTTGTTATCTATAATTGGAGTGGAATTTTGATAACCAAAGTGGTTGCAAGTTCGATCCATGAAGGGGGTTGATTCCAAAAAAGGAAAAAATAAAATAATTGGAGTGGAATTTTGATAACCGTGTAACTCAACTTATGGTTTGAGATAAGTGCATTTATTGCGACTCCAAGGCCAAAGCCAAATATTATAGAGATAGGAGTTTGGGACTAAGGGCATGTTTGGTTAGCAAATAAAAAGAATTGCAACATTTGTTGCATGCAACAAATATTGCATGCGGTGTTTGTTGCAAAAAATTGGCCCAAATCCATTGTTTGGTTATCTTCAAGTTTTGTAATTGAATTTCCAACTTCAAACCATTTTTTGTGCTTGGTTGAACAAAAAACTAAAGCAATTGCAACATTTGTTACAAATTTGCACATGTGGCATATACAAAGCTTATGTGGCATCCCATAATAATTACTATGCTCCCCATTCCCAAAGTTGTAACTCTTGTTACAATCAAAATGTTGCAAGAATTTGATACTTTTTGCATCTCCATTTCAATTTCCAACTCAAGTTTGTTGCTAACCAAACATAGAAAATGAAGATTTTTTGCATTGCATGCATCTCCATTTCCTAGCTACCAAACAGCGCCAAAGTTTTGGTAAGTTTATAAAACTCAGGTAATTGTTATAAATTCTTAGCCAAACAGTGATTAATTTTTCACATTTGCAAGCATTCTTCAACTCTCTATCTGCCTCTCAATTCTGCACTTGGGTCTTGTAACATTTCTTATTCCCTCAATGCCTTGTCAAGATTTTGAGATTATGTTTTGGTAAGTTTACAAAACTCAATTTTTAAAAAACTTAGCCAAATAGTGATTAATATTTCACATTTTCCAATCATTCTTCAAATCTCCATTTGCTTTTCAATTCTACACTTGGGTCTTGTAAGACTCCTTAATCCCTCAAAACCTTATTAAAAGTTCCTTGTTCTAATTTAGGCTCTCAATCCTTTAAACCTTCTTGTGATGTCCAAATATTTCTACCTGGGTTGCAGCATCTCTTACTCCCTTAAACCCCTCTCAAATAGTTCAATTGTCGACTTGTTTGGCATTGTAACATTTTCTCAACCCATAAATCTCCCCTCTTAAAAAGGTACATTATTCGTCACTTAGGTATATGTTTATTCCTTGACCACTCTTCTGTGAGATGTAATCAAAATTTGACACCTAGGTTTTGCGGCATTCCTTAAACCCTCAAAATTCTTTTAAAAGCTCAAATTTATCTCTGTCAATCACCTATTAAAGAGTTAGGTTTTATGCTTGATTCCAAGCTTATTCAACTGAACTACCAAAATCTATACCTGCTTTGCAATAAAATGCCTAACTTTATAAATTACATGTATAACTTCCAATATTTCATATCAACAATACCGGTTTTCATTAAACTACCAAAACAAGTATCTACAAATTCTCTTAACGCTATTATGTTGGTTGAGTAAGCATAAGTATAATTCAATTTATAATGGGCACTCTAATATGAAATTTTCTGGAAGTTTCTTGGTTAATGAAGTTTTTGGTAGTTTAAGGAAAAATAGATATAGATATCGGTGAAATTATGCCCAGGGTTTATAACATTTCTTACCGTCCAAATTATCTATTAAGAGAGTTTAAAAGTTGACGTCTGTGTTTCTATGTTGTCTTAGGATTCCCCCAGAGGAAAAAACAAATGGACCCCCAGCAAGGCCACAACCCTCCACCCGTAATGGGTGTTCCACCTCCACTCCCCTACCCTGCCGCAGCATCTGCCGCCGCCGCCGCCGCCGCCGGACCCTACCAAGCCTACCAACACCTCTACCAACAGCAGCAGCAGCAGCAGCAGCAGCAACTCCAGCTCTTCTGGGCAGATCAATATCGTGAAATCGAACAAACCACCGACTTCAAGAACCACAGCCTCCCCCTCGCCCGCATCAAGAAAATCATGAAGGCCGATGAAGACGTTCGCATGATCGCTGCTGAGGCCCCTGTGGTGTTTGCACGTGCGTGCGAGATGTTCATATTGGAGCTGACTCATCGCTCGTGGGCCCACGCAGAGGAGAATAAGAGACGGACTCTACAGAAGAATGATATTGCAGCGGCGATTACGAGGACCGACGTGTTTGATTTTCTGGTGGATATTGTGCCGAGGGAGGAAGGGAAGGAGGAGATGATTGGGGCGGCGGCTGGGGTTCCGAGGGGGATTGTGGGTGCGCCCAATGATCCGATGTCGTATTATTATGTGCAGCAGTAGAGGGGAGGTGTCCCCCCCCCCCTTCAGATTATGAATTGTGTTTGGACTTTATTAGTATGCAGCGATAGATTTGCGCGTAATTTGGGTGTTTTATGATGTTTCTCGCCCATTTGATATAATATGCTTGTGCCAAGTGGGCAGTGCATCTCTACAGGCTATGTATTGTGAAAAATTGTGTGAAGGTTAGTTGTGACTTATGAGTTTGATCGTGTCTCTTATTGGGGATTTGGAATGATTTGTATGTTCTATGAACTATATGTTTATTATGCGTTTACCAATTTTTTTTATGGGACTTGTTTTAATTAAGATCTTGTGTAATGTATCATTTCAGGGATGTTTTTCATGTAGTAAATACATTTAAAAATGTGCCAGGGTGCTTTGGGTCGTTGATGAGAGCTAACATGGCTCTATATTGCCAAATTTAGCTTCAGAGGATGCTGGTTTATGAATTATGAGATATATTCCATCTTTCTAAATGATGTTCCTCCTGGATTCTATGCTTGTAAATGTCTCTGTTGAGTGAGCTAATGCTTATAAATTTTGTGATTTATTTATTTATTACAAAGTCTGATACTTAGTTCAATTCTCTCTTGAATTAGACATCATGTTGTTTTCATTAGAAAGTTCATATCTTTTGGTTTCAGTTTAAACTGATGTGCTGTAAGTCGTAGCTTTGCATCAATTGTTGTTTCTGTGGTGGCAAGTAGAGAGACTTGATTCTAATTATTCTCTTCATGTTCTTTTGTTTACAGCAATGATATTGAAGTCTCAGGAATAAAAAGCAGAGTGGAAACAAGTATTATGTTTCTCTCATCCTGTACATTGCAGCCTTGTAATTAGTTTCTCTAATGGTCTTCAGGCTGTAACCTGGTAGAAGAGGTCATTGATCCTGGATATCAATATTCAAAATAGCGATGGCGTGCAGCATAGCGCTCCACTGCTGAATTATTAATTAGTACTGATTATTATTATTTATCATATTATTTACAATAAATTATATATTATAAAGAATTAAAGATATAGAACATACAACAATAAGTAACATAACATTATTTTCTTAATTTTCAATCCTTGAGTTCATATGTATAATTCATAATTGTATTAAATATATCGAAAATCAATCAAATAATCTCTATTTGAGAAACATCTCTATTAAATACGATTTCAAATCAAGAGATTAGAACTTCAATGAGACTGTCTTTATATAGTTTATTATTATATACTGATATTTTAAGAACCTCAATAGAAAATCTTCTGTGAAAATAGCGTACGCATAACGTAGCGTATGGTATTTGTTAAAAAACGCAAGCCATTTGAAAAAAAACACAAGATTACTTTGTATTTAAGTTATTTTCTGATGCTACGTAGCAAACATGTCAAGATACACTACATAGCGTAAAATAGCGAGCTATTTTAAACATTGCTAGACATATTGTTCAACCGCAAAGAAAGTTTTACAACAAGCCTACAGTGGTACTCGCTTATTGTTAGGCAGGCTATATGGCGACATTTTATTTGGATGTTATATTTGTTGATATTCCTGTTTACGGGTGTTTTTGCATGGTATAATTCTACCCTAAAATGCTTGTTTTGATCAACTGTTGGCGTTGCAACATCTGCTTAATGAACAATAGCACATCATGTTCAAAGAGAAGCTAGATAAAATTTTAAACAAACAAGTTGATCATAAAAGGAAACTTGATCCCTTAATCAATCATTACTGCAACAAAGACCTTCAACAAATTCCAAATCCATATCCCCCTCATATATACGAAGAACAAGCACCTCATCAACCAAAGCATAGACCTCATCAACTTGAGGATGCACCTTATCCCCTACAATAAAAAAACACATGCATGCCTCCTCAACACTACTACTTTTACCCTGCCCCCTTCTCCGACCCTCTCCTCCTCCTCCTCACCCTCGCCGCGTGGCCCCACATTCCCCTCGACGAATAAGCATTCGCCATCAAAGTCCCCCCCCCCACCCCACCCACTCACCTTAACCATCTCAAACAGGTCTTCACCTATCTCGCTAGCTAACTCAATTTCACCATGAACTTTACAAGCCCCTAGGAATGCATTTTAGCATCCCTTCATCGGGAGAATTGTGGAGCGTTTGAGCAATCAAGGCCTTTGCCTCGTGGATCTTTCCTTTTCGTCCCAAAAGGTCGATTATGCACGAGTAATTAATGCTCTACTTGTGGGATTAATCCATAGGCTTTGGTCATTGAATCAAATATATTTCAGCCTTTCTCAATGAGGCCTGAATGGCTGCAAGCCGATAAGATTTCTATAAATGTGATTTCGTCGGGTTCGGCTCCGTGCCTTATCATTCTCGCAAACGTCTGCAGGGAATGGATCCCATGGCCGTGGTGAGAGTAACCAAGGATCATTGAAGTCCATGAGATTGCATCCATGGCTTTGAGTTGCTCGAAGGCGCACGACGTGATGAGCCCAAGTCAATGCTTCTTGAGTACATTGTGACTAAGGCATTAGGAAATGAGGTTTCAGATTCGAATCCTAGCGATGCAGCTAGCGCATGAAGATGAAAGAGTTCTAACACAATTTCTCGAAACCCGTCTCTGGCATAGCCATCAAGCATTGCGTTCTAAGTCACTGTATTTCTCTAGGGGCATTGAATCAAACAAAGCACGTGCATCATTCATGAGTCCTTGCTCTACATATGCGATGATCATCACGTTCCACGATGCGAATACGATATCCTTTTTAGGCATTCGATCGAAAAAAACCCTCGCTTTATCAATCAACCCATGATGAGCTAACCCTGTAACCATCGTGGTCCAAGAGACAACATTTCTTTCGGTCATCAATTCAAACAATTTAATCGCTTGGTTTAAATCATTAGAATCCAAATACCCTGAAATCATCACATTCCATGAGTACAAATTCCAATATGGCATTTTATAAACACATCACGAGCCTCGTTTATGCTTCCATTCTCCACACAAGCCTTAACCATCACGGTCCACGACACAACATTTATGCTCTCATTTATACTTCTCTCAACTTTCCATTACGAGCGTTACTCTTCACCGGCATTTCATCAAACAATCTCCTAGCTTCCAAAATTTTCCCTATCCGGCAATACCCAGATAGCAAACTAGTCCAAGAGTACACATTTTTCAAAGGCATCTCATCGAATACATTCCAGGCATCGATAATTCGACCGGCTTTCGATATCCCATCAATCATGGCGGAATCTACGATGGCATTCCTTTTGGACAATTGGGTAAAGATTGATTCAGCATTTGGGAGGTCTTTATTCTTTACATAGATATTGACCATTGTGGAATAAGTGATGAGGTCTTTTTGAGGCATGTCGTCGAATAACTCTAGGGCTTGTTTTTCTCCTTGTTGGCCTAAGTGTGAATGCTTTTTAATGGGAATTGATGCAATTGGGTAAAGACTGGTTCAGCTTTTGGGAGGTCTTCATTCATTACAAAGATATTGATCACTGTGGAATAAGTGATGAGGTCTTTTTGAGGCATTTGAATGCTTTTTAATGGGAATTGATAAAGTGTGGAGTTCATAGCATTTGCAAAATTATTATTATAAAAATAAAGCGGGAAATTTGAAAGTTTTGAGTTAAAGGCCTAATAAATAGCACTGGCCCGTTTGTAATAATAGGGAAAGTCGAGGGGTAATTTGCACGAACAGTTCAAAAACACATTTTATTAAATTAATTATTTAAAGGGAAAAACTAGCCGTTAGGAGCCAATTCGTCCACGATCCCCATCTCCTCAGCTCCAAGAGAGAGAAATTAGTTCAAAGCCCTCATAAACTCTCTCTCTCTCTCTCTCTCTCTCTCTCTCTCTCTGTGTCTCATCTCTTTCTCTCTCTAAAAATTCCAAGAAAATGTTCACTGAAGGGCTTGATCAAAGTGCCATCAACTGGATCAAAGAGGTATCGAAAATCCTAATTCCTCTCCTAACTTCTTCAACTCTTCAAGTTTTGAAATGGGTTCATTTTGTTGACATCAAAGAGCGATTTTTTTTGAAGAATTTTGGTTTCTTGATATTTATTTTCTTTTTGAATTCTTTTGGGATTTCCACCGCTCAATTTCCATTCTTGATCATCTTAAACCTTAAGTCCTCTCCCAATTAATTGAAGGCGATAAAAAAGTTAGAACTTTTGGCTTGTGTCTTCAAATTTTCACATTTTAATCTAAATCTTTGAACTATAGTAATGCTCTTGTTGATTTCCAGCTGTGGTTGTTTATTTCTGTATTGAATTTTAATTGGGTTCGTTTGATTCAAACTGAATATCACAATTTGTTGAGTTTCTTGTTTCTACTTGATTAAATTTCATTGATAATCCTTAGAGGTCAGATCTTTGGGCTTGTTAATCATCGAATCAATGATGCCTTGATCTTCATTTGAATTTTCTACCAAATTTATAATCGAATCAATTAGCCCTTGGGCAGAACCGAATTAATCCTAAATCAATCCTTAATGTACGGCTCCATAGGGGTAAATTGTTACTACTGTTTCTGTAAGTAAATTAGCAACTGCGATGAATAATGCAGGGAACAGATGTAGCTCAAAAACCCCGCTCTCCTCTGATAGAGAAATATCCACTGGATTCGACTTCAAACTTGCCGTTTTTGTCGCCAAAAGTCCTTACCCCTGTAAAATTCAACACTGGCTTATTATCTCCTAAAGTTATACCGAGTGTTAGATACAATTCTGGATTGCTCGGGCCCCACTACATCGATTCTGAGGATGATAATGAGAGCATTGGTTCGGCTCCCGAAGGATTTTATGCACATTTCTCTGATACATTCGATGATGATGATTCTGAATCCATGGACTCTGAAATTTATGGGAAATCGAAGAACAAATTTTACGATGAGGAGGTCCATTCTACTCGCGAGTCTAAATTCTCAACTGGCCAGCGCCCTTTGGTTCGAGGATCGTCGAAGGAGAATTTACGTGTTGATGTAGCAGTAAATGTGACACACACTTTTAACAAATTTGTGGACGATGATAATCAAGAGAAAAATGGATTGCCCGATTCGAAGGTAGGCTACTATTTTATTGTAATGTAATGTTGATACTTTGTTGAAAGTTGGTTTCTTTAACACCTGTAATTTTCGTAATTTCTAACTGCAGGGTCATATTTATCATGAAGTTATGTCAAGTTTTCAAGAACTAGGTACACCAAGCGCACCTCCCATCGGTGGAAGTGGAAGAGAAGGAAGTGATCAGTTGGATGTAGAAGGTAAGTAGCGGTGAAAAATGAACTTGGTTGTTTTATTTTCAAACTACTAATTAATATCTTTTTTAACAGAACATCCGAAGTTAATATATGAAAGCATCAAGGTCTCTTCTGACATAGAGGCACATCCACAGAAAACTAATGAGGAAGGGCCAAGGTATAAAATTGACATTCCTCTCTATATCACACATTTTTGCAACGCAAAATAATAGGGAAAAGATGAAAACGAAATATAAATGAACTCTGTGTACTCAATTTTACTTTCTTGTACTTTTTGCCAAAAATTAAGCCATTCGGTTTTATGTGCAAGTTTGACAATTGTTTACTCTTGTTTCTCGATTTCATATTTGAATTCAGCACCATCTCTGGAGAGGGAGTTAAACAAATGCCATGTTTGCAAACTAATTTTGCGGATCAAATACCATGCTATACTACAAGGTATGCTCCAATTATCAAATGCCAATACATTGTTTCTCAACCTCATGTCCACATGGTATCTTACGTATTTTGGCTTCTTTTAGATATTTTATAATTAAAACATCCATTTGCATCTCTTGTTCTTACTATTTTCTCTATTTATCATGACAGTGTTCAAAGCGCATGGCAAACTTTTATAGCCTACGATGCATGTTTTCGTCTGTGCCTAAATGCTTGGGCGAGAAACTGTATGGAAGCTCCGGAATTTCTTCGAGAGGAATGCATGATTCTTCGCAATGCTTTTGGGTATTTAGTTATTATTAGCTTATGGAACTGTTATTAAATTGAATTATTATTATTTATTCTCTATTTTGAACTGACTGAAATAACTTCATTTTATATGAAGGATACAAAATTTTTTGCTGCAACCTCGAGGACATATTCAAATGGGAGGGAGACCAGTAGATGCTTTAGAAGGTTCTTGTGGTATCAAGGGGAGGAAAGTGATTGGACAGATTGAGGTTGAAGGTGAGATGTCTAAATATTTTTTTATTCCCATAATTCCAAAGACTAATAATAGATCAAAAGCTCGATCTAGTAATTTATATTTTAAGTTAAACCCCATCCTGCTGTCCATTTGCAATGGATTTCAGCAGATGTATCTAGCATATTGGAGCCTACCTGGCATCAGCAGCTTCGTGCCGCTTCTAAGGATTACTTCCTTTATTATTTGGCCTGAATATATCTCTAATAAAAATAAAATTCTTTGGAGATGTATATGTAAATTCGGAACTTATGTTTGCTTGCATGCATTGTTTTTATATTGTTACTCTTTTAGACCCAGATAAATCTTTTAAGATGAGTATAGGAACCTTGACTGTTCTAATTTCAATTAATTTCATATTTAACCTTTTTTTTTGTTAGTGATAGTGAAAAGAGTTCGCATTGTTCCTCGAAGAAGGCGGCTTCGGCCCACAGCTTCTCAACGCGAACTGTATATGCAAGTTGGGGCAGAATATGTAAGACAAGTTACAACAATCGTGAAAAGTCAGATTAATTCATTAAAATCAGCTGCATCGCCTGTTGCTTGTAGTCCTAAAGGTCGATTTAAACTTCTTGTTCTATACTAATTCATCCAAAATAGTGTTTGTAAGCTGTTTTTGACATTATGATTGTATTTCAGAGACTCTATCATGCTTACTACAATTGAAAAGCTCCACTGAAGTCAAGGATTCAAGTGCACCTATCCACTTAAAACCTGGAACGGGAGATTCCCATGTCTTGTAAGCCTAATATTAAAAACTTTCCTTGCTACTGTAATTAATCAGTCGTGTCCTTTCTCATAAACAAATTACTAAAGTGAAATGTCTATTTTTTAGCTATCCAGAGAACCAAACAGACGCTCTTTTTGTTGAAGCACTCGATGCTAACAAAGGAAAACAAGGGTGTGCTACCATTCAAATATCGTCATTAATCGATGGTCATGTGAGTTATTTATTTTACTTCTCATTTTTCTAATGGCTTCCCCAATTTAATATCACAATATCTAAGCACACATTATTTTCATGCACTATGCGGGGAAAAGGGAGAAATGATTAAGTGGTGGCCACTATATTTCGAGGATCAAGGATGTGTAGGAAAGGTTCAGCTTTGCGTCAATATATCCGGCACTAGCGAAAACACAAACTCTTCAAAGGTTCAGCTTTGCGTCAATATATCCAGCCTTTTTCCAATAACAGTGATAATTTATGGTTTTTAAGAAAATATACTTTGGTGCATTTTTTTTAAATTGCAGGGGGGTCCAGTTGTGGAAACGCTCATCTACGATATAGTTCTAGAGGCAGCAATGCGTGCTCAGCATTTTCATCCCAAAAATTTGCACATGAAAGGGGCCTGGAAGTGGCTGCTGAATGAGTTTGCTAATTATTATGGAGTATCTGCATCATATACAAAGCTGAAGTACTATGAATACCACTCCTTGAAAAATAAAATCATTCCTTAACATTCCTATATTATGACGTCATCTTGATTTTGCATATTTGATTCTTCTTCTTAGGTATATTTCATTTATCATGATTATTGCCACACCCACAAAGGAGTGCCTTGAGATTCTATATGAGCTTCTCTTACCTGTTGTAAAGGCTCGAAGTGAAAAATGTCTAACCAGACAAGAGGTATTTCCTTTCACTTTCTATAATGCACTAGAGATAAAGTGATGCTTGGATATTCTACAAAATACGTAATTGATGTATGTTTCCAAATTTTCTATTTAGGGTTATATACCATATTGTTAGGATATAAAATTATATCCCTCAACTTTCACCATAGCTTCAGAGTTTATGGTGTATAGGATTCCAATGTACTGCGTCCAAGATCAGAACGAGCTTGCCGGCGGACCACCGCCGTCCCAGGGACTTTAAAATTTCACTAAGAGACCCCATTTACCATCCTATCAGGACAGTGGCAGGGACTTAAAAAATTTATCTATATACAACAAAATGTTGTTGGGTTTTTTTTATATGGCAAGATAAATACTACGCCATTGCATAAGTAGTCTAGAAATTAACTGTGGAGTAAAAGCGAGTACTTGTCATCTATAATTTTATGGCATGGGTCTTTATATTATCATACTAGTGTCTATTCTTTACCTCCTCATTAGTTCCTTCAAGGTCTTATTACCATAATGTCTTTATTAAAGTGACTTATAGTCTTGTCCACTTCTTATTTTACAGAGAAGCATACTGTTAGATTGTGAAGATCAAATCAATAGCCTACTAGCAACCACTTTTCAGAATTACAAGTCACTGGATGAACTCTCTTATACTGGCTTAACAGACTTATTTGGTCCCATACAAGAGTCGGCAGCACCTGCTTTGATTCCTGCAGTGCAAATCTTCACCCTTTTGCATGATATACTCTCGCAAGAAAGTCAAAATATATTGAGAAATTATTTTTTGGTAAGTTGTCATAAAGCATTAGCTGTTTGTAGACCGCATATTTGAGAAACTTATACATGAAATAACAACGTGCGTTTTCTTTTTTGCAGAATGCTGCAGCAAAGAGATGTAGGAGATATATGTTAGAGACCGAAGAGTTCATTTCGAGCAGCCATGAAGGTTTTCTTACGGATCCTATGACAATCTCTACTGCTTATCTCAGAATGAAAATGCTGTGTTTGAACATAAGCCATGAGATTCAAGCAGATATCAAGATTCATAATCAGCATATACTCCCCAGGTATATATAAGAAAAATCTTTGTAGTATTTAATGAATTTTACGATATTTGAATAAATATATATAAATGGATATTTGAAACCCTTACTTCTGCTGTTTAATTTCTTGGTAAATTACACAAAATACTTATAACTATAGCCTCTTTTTTAAAATACTAAGCTACCTTGAAGTTTTCTGTTACGTAAGTTCCCTTAAAGTGATGCATTTAAGGTTATTTTAGTGAGCAAAATAAAATCCCTTAAAACGAAGGTTGAAACTAGTATACTGTAATTTTAAAAAAAACATTTATGGCAGTGTCACGCCCCAAAACCATACAGAAATATAAATTAGAAATTCCAAACGTGACATGCCGCAATCTTCTCCTCAAGAAGACTGCAAGGCCTATCTCAATAAAAGACACTGCTAATGATAAATATAAAATCTCAATCCATATGCACACCTCGGATTTCGCAACAAAAAATTACCATTTTTTAATTCTCTTGAAAGCTTCTTCATTTAGATATAATAACCTGCATTTTGATTAGCAGCCATATAAAAGGTGGGTGGGTATTAACACCCAGCAAGAGAAATTCATGTGATGTCGAACAATTTATATAAGAAAAGGTATTACACCAAACAACAAATATAATAATAATAAATTAAAATAAATAGCCATAATAAGTCGATAATTTCGCTGAAATAATCAAGCTCATCCAATAGAATGTGCAATAGTTTAGAAAATTATATTTTAATGCGATGGAAGACTAGTTTAGAAAATACAATTTCTCTGTAATTAGCTTATCTCATAACTTCATTTAAACTTCGTATTAACCAGCTTGTTACATGCATAACAATCACCGCTCATATATACTCCAAATAACCTTATAAAACTTATTAGCTCATTAATACATAGCATCAACAAAATCAATACAAACAACTATACTATATATAGACACACACGCATATAAGCATCCACACAGAAAACATCAACCAATTACAGTATTTGTGAAGGGCAAGTATTAGATATTTAACTACTAAATGATTGTTAAACAATGCATTCCCACTTACAGCACTCGAAGCCCAAAGTCTTATGTGGCTCCATATCCAGATCTCCAAATCCAAATCGATCTCTATGAAACATATAAATATTATAATTAATACATATTCTAAAGGCCTCACTTGTTAAATTTCTAATCACTAAACATTAAGCCTTAAACCTCAATATATGGAAAACCAAATTAAAGGAATATAGACCGATCATTTTATTTCTAATATACTTTATAAACTTGATATACTATGATCGTATAGGGGGTTGGATAAGAATTATAAAAGGGGTTAGATCATATCCTTTGCATACAAATTAATTTCTCTAAATTAAGGATTTGAATCCATGTTTATTAATAAAAATAATGGCTATTTTGACATCCTAATTAAATCCAAACTCCGACAAATCTTTCTCGATGAACGGCTATTATTATTGCGGTAAATCCCGCAACAAATATAAGTTGCAAATTTATATTTACTAAAAAGATAAAATCCAAAATAATAAACTAATAAAAGAAAATTGATTCATGCCATGAATCTATAAGATCGGAGGATGATCAAAAGAGAAGATCGCCGACTCCTCGCAAGCAAACCGGAGAGATCTCGAGGGATCCCTAACGATTTAAAGGGGGAGAGAACCGAGAGGAGAGGGAGAGAGGGAGAGAACCAAGAGGGAGGGGGAGAGAGAGACGAGCGTGAGAGAAAGAGAGAAAAAAAGATACCTATAGAACAAGAGAGAGTGGCTAAGGTTTGGTTGTTATATAATTGTATATTTTATACAAAACCCTTCAAAACTTTTCTGTTTACATCTTTCCTAAACCAAAATTTGGGATATTACTGGCAATATGGAAAAACTAGTTTGGTGGTTTAGCCTTACTCCTTAGACTTATAGTTGCATAGAAAATTTAATTTTCCATCTAATAATTTTTTTTGGCCCGCTCAGTTCGATTGATCTACCCAACATAGCTGCTTCCCTTTATAGCACTGAGCTATGCAAGAGGCTAAAATGCTTTCTCACATCTTGCCCTCCATCAAATCCCTCACCACATGTCACTGAACTTCTCATTGCTACCGATGATTTCGAGAGGAATCTTGATTCATGGCATATCAGGTTTGAGATAATTCAGAAAGTTAAACTTGTGAAAATGCTACATTATTTAAGCCTTCGGTATTCTTATATCATTTAATAATCTTGTGATCTGCAGTCCTGTTCACGGTGGTGTAGTTTCGAACGAGTTGTTCCATAATTATATAATGGTTTGGATTCAGGATACAAGGCTTCAATTGCTTGACCTTTGCAAGGCTGAGAAGGTGAGCTTCATTTGCTGTTGAGGTTTTCTCGACTTATCTTTTTCTTTGCTACTTTTTGCATGATTTTAAGCAAATAAAAATATACAAATAATTAGGCCCGGTGAGCTTCATTTGCTAGTTTTCAGAATCATTGATATTGTGTTTTTACCCATAAATGAATTAATATTAGATTATAAATTTAGCAAGTACTCGTGATTATCATCAATAGCTAAAGATTTGATTATTCATTAGCATTGAAATAACTCGGATTGTTGGCTAAGTATCATTGATATTGTTCTAAACAACCCACAAGTGAATATTTAATGATCAATTTAGCAAATCCTCATAGTTTTCACTACTAGTTTAACATGTAATTATTTATTAGCATTTGAATAATTCGTGTGTCTACAAATTTTGCTTTAGATGATTATCAGAATCATCGATATTGCTTGAAAAATACCCACAAATGAATTGATATTTAGTGATCAGTTTAGCAAATCCATGGTTATCATTACCAGTTAAATATTTAGCTATTGTTAGCATTAAAAATTGAAAAACTTAGACTGTTCTGCAAATTTTACTTTAAGCAGATGATTCTCTGAATTATCAGTACTGCTATAAACTACCCATAAAAGAATTGATATTTAATGACCAATTTAGCAAATACTCATGATCAGCCTTACTACTTGAAAGGTTAAATTATGTGTTAGCATATACTCATCAATTATGTACAGTAATTAAACATTAAAGTATTCCTTGCCAGCTTATTTCACACGTATTGCCAGCTTAATGACCAATTTAGCAAATACTCATGATCAGCCTTACTACTTGAAAGGTTAAATTATGTGTTAGCATATACTCATCAATTATGTACAGTAATTAAACATTAAAGTATTCCTTGCCAGCTTATTTCACACGTATTCTAAACTTTTGTCCCCCTAAATCTTCATTAGATGGAATGTCAATATCAGCTTACACCACAGAACAACCGATGAAAATATAAAACTTGTGATTTTATGATTTTAATTTTGCAGGTTCCGCCTTGTGGAATCTCGACACATTCTGCTACATCTCCTTTTGTTGAGAATATGTATGATCAGATTAAAGAGAGCTTAAATGAATATGAGGTGGTGATCAATCGATGGCCTCGATACTTATTAAGCTTGGAGAGTGTGAGTAACATAGATACTAATACCATTAGCATCACTATTGATTTTTCCCACCTTCTGGAGATATTTATATCGATTTGTTTTGTATTATTAGGTTGTTGCTGATGTAGAAAGAGCAACTATGAAGTCGCTTGAGAAACAGTACAATGATATTTTGGTTCCTCTGCGAGATGGCTTCCCGAAAATGATTGAGAAGCAAGTGCAAAAATTTACTAGACGGCAATCTTCGATATCGTCATATGTTGTTCCAAATCAGGTGAGTTTGCATAAACTTGAATGGATGTTAGTAAATCAATTTACTTTATTCTAATTTGGTTGGGAAAAAAAAAACTAAAGAATTCTAAATTTATTTCTTCAAACTATATTATATCCTTGCAACTATAGCCCCACATTCAGAACATATCGACAGCTAGTTTCTCCAATTTTGCATTTGGATGCATATAGCATAATATATGTTTTAAAACTCATCATATAAATGCTTGGCTGGGTTAAAGAAGTCCTAAAAAACCATATAACTCTGATATTGGAGATTCTCTACTCATAACAAAATTACAAGTTAAAATTTACTGTATAAATGCTTAGCTGGGTTAAAGAAGTCGTAAAAACCATATAACTCTGGTATTGGAGATTCTCTACTCATAACTAAATTACAAACAAAATTACAAATTTCAGGTTTGTTTCTTTGAACTATCTATCTAAGCATAGTTGGTTTGAATTCACATGTTTTGAAATTAAGAATCATGGAAACACATATTTGGATACAGCACTAAATTATATCTCTAATAAGTTTTTTTTCCTTGTGGCAGTTGGGGACATTTTTGAATACTGTCAAGAGAATACTCGATGTGTTACACTGCAGAGTTGAAAATATTTTAAAATCTTGGGCATCGTATTTGACCATCGCTGATACAGATCCGGTTTTTGGGGAGCACATTAATGGAGTTACAGTTCTGATGAGGAAGAAGTATAAGAAGTATATGGAATCCATCGTAGAGAAGCTCGTTAGCAATGTTAGTGAACTCCTTTTTGGGCTAGATTTGAGTAAACTCATCGCTTTTGTTTGTACAGCAGGATAAGCACCCTCTCTTTTCATGCACTTTACCATCAATTGCAGCAAACATTTTCGAGTAACTTTCACTAAAATACCCTTAGGCGTCGCTGTAATTCACTGAACTAAGTTTTTTATCACAGTAAACTCCCTCAAACTTTGGTTTAAAGGGATTCCTTTTCATTAAAATACTTTTTAATGTAGCACTTTAAGGAAGCTTACTATAATAAAAAAAACTTGAAGATTATATACTGAAAGCATTGATAATCAAAGGTGTTATAGTTAAACTTACCCTTTTTTCCTGTTTTATACATCTTTTTATTTCCAATACACCCATGGATAAAACTATTATGACAAAATCAAGGGTGTATTGTATCATACAAATCTAATACTATGCTTGCCTTGAAAGAAGGTAGTTTCCTGCAATCTAGCCTTTTCTTTTTCGCATTGCATCATTTTATATATAAATTTTTATTCTTGTATTCAGACACAAGCAAATAGAAGCACAAGGCTGAAAAGGATCCTGGAAGAAACTAAAGAAACCGAACGCGAAGCAGAGATCCGTGAGAGGATGCAGATTTTTTGTGCACAGCTAACAGAATCTATAAGAAATGTTCACAATGTTTTCTCGAGTAGAATCTTTGTTGCAATTTGTCGTGGCTTTTGGGACAGAATGGGACAGGTATGAATATGTTAAGATCTATTTCGCGTGTCGAATTCTTCTTTTATATTAAAAAAGCGGTTGATTAATATAAATTTTTTTTTGTTTCTGAAATAGATTGTTTTAAGCTTTCTAGAGAGTATAAAGGAGAATAGAATTTGGTACAGGGGATCTGACTATGCCCTTGGGGTAAGCCTTTTGAACTATAGCATAATGAGCTAAATTCCACTGAAGTGCCTTTAACTTTTTTTGTTATTCACTAAACTACCTTAAAGTTTTTTTCAGTAAGCAAATTTCACTTGATTACCCTTAAATGTAGCACCACACTTAAGGGAGCTTATTGTAACACCCAAAAAAAAACTTTAAGGTAGTTGAGAATACGGTGTATTTTAGTGTAATTTGGCCAACACCAAATATATGAAACATTAACAAGCTAAATACTGATAATTTTGGTTATATGCAGATCTTAGATGATCTTTTTGCTTCGGAGATGCAAACACTGCTAGGAAACTCTTTACAGGATAAAGATTTGGATCCGCCTCGATCAGTTGTAGAAGCACGATCGATTCTCTGTTGATAAGCTTCTGAAATTTTTTCAAACGGTTGATTCATTTGGTGATATTGGTGTTGTTCAATTATTTTATATTATGTAGTAGTGTGATATATATATATATATATCCATTCTTCAACTTCAAAAGAATAAAAGCTTTAGAGCTATGTGTATGAGTTGTATGTATGTATATCGTCATAATGTAAAAGAACAGAAATGGTTGCAGTAAAGATTTATATTTTTTTGCCCTTTCAATGGTACAAGTTGTAACTGCATCATTTAAATATTGTTTATTGTTGGGTCGAAATGATTAGTCGGGCCCCCATTAGTAGCCTGATTTATTTATAGCCCATTTCAACCTTTTTCTAGAAAAGTATTCTAAACTTTGTAAATTGCAAACCAATAGCACAACCATTTAGCAATTTGATTCAATACCATATATTGGTAAACTACGGACTTTTTCGGAAAACACTAATCAAGCTTTCGCTTTTACAAAACACTAACCAAGCTTTCGCTTTTACAAAATTGAATTGAAAATACTAAAAGATCACAATGTTTTGCAAAATTTAGGATATCTATATGGAGAAACGTTGGAGCTAATGCTATTTATGGGAATTTTATCTTATCTTAAGCGTGCATGGAAATGGAAAAAACATTCTATTAATAAAACTACAATTTCCATTTACTGTGTACTTGTAATTTTCAATTCAATCTGATTTTATCTGAAATAATTCCTTTTCCACTTCTATATTTATTTATTTGACGGCACAAATAATTGGCAGTTATTGCAAATAATGGAATCCAAGGGTCCAAACTAGAACATTACGTTGGCTCATTTAATTACAAGCCCCAAAATTCTCCACATTCGATAATTGACATCAATAAATTCAATAAATTGTTGAAGCTCGATCCGAATTCAACTCCCCAATCGCTCGATGATCATCGGTCGTTGCTCCGCCGCCTGAAAATCTCGATCATTTTCGACGGTGAGCCTCTTCAAATTACGTCAAGTTTGTTGGTTTTCTTCAAAATTTCAATTTTGGGGGGAATTTTAGATCCGATTCCATTTTTAATGAGATGCTTTATGTTTCATTTTGAGCTCAAATTGTTAAATTTTGCTGGTTATCAATGGAAAGTATTGTTCCGATCTCTTGAGAAATCCCCATAAAAATCTAATTTTGATCAATGTTTTAGATCAACCCCTTCGTTTCTGTTGATTTACAAAAAAACAAAAAGTTAATTTATATTGCTTATTGTGTATGGAGAATGCAGCGAGTTTGCTTGGTGATAGAGGTACAGCGGAGGGATGGGGGATCAACCTGGGCGTGAAGGGGCTTCTCGAGGTAATTACGGTTGGCTCTTGAGACTTTGGATATTTTAATGATATGCTAGAATTATTCTATTGCATTTGCTGTTCTATAAATAATACAAGGATGTGAAGATAAATGAGCCGTGAATTCGCAGTGCAGTGATAAAAATATGATATTTATCATAACTAGTAAAGAATTATACTTCTTGAAGAGGCGTTTTTTCTCGCAATAGAAATGCAATATTGAAAGTAACTCGACATTGATCTTTTTGGACATTAAGCTGCTGCATGGCAAGCCTTACGAGAATTTCAAAGGCGGGTATCCGAACACCGTACATGAAACATGAGCCTTTTCCATTCCCTCTTTTTCAGTAACATGCTAAACAAAGATGGGATTTCGGAGAGGGGTGACATGTCATCGACATTTTATCAACAGCCCCAATTTTTACTTTATCTACTATCCACAAAACAATAGTTAAGATTAGGGTTCTTATTGTGTAGAATTAGTTAGATTTGATTCTTAACTTGTTACATTAGAAACCTGACATACTGTTGACTCAAGATAAAATGAAGGCCTCTCACCATTGCAAAGGTAAACAGTGCAGTAGACAGTGAGAAGAACACTCTTCAGAATATCCCTAGGAAATGCTACAGTATAATTGTAGATTAAATAGAAGACTCCAAAACCAACTGGATTAGATTTTTTTTCAATGACGCATCTCCAATCAAACTAATGGAAAGCCACCAGCAACAGATACAATTCCTCTAGTTGATTGCTTATTATTAATTTTGACATGAACCATCCGGTTGATTTTCATTTTCAACAGAAAATTCGAGGAAATTGAAGGAGTTATTGCATAAAAGTGACAATCGAACATGTGCAGATTGTGGTGCCCCAGATCCCAAATGGGCGTAAGTATCTTTGGCTTGGAATATAATTTTCACTAGTTTCTTTTTGAGTTATTGTGCCATTCAAGTTTAAATTCACATCTCTCTATTGATTGTCCACATTACAAGGTCGCCTTTTTATTTTCTAGTCCTTTTGCAAGCAACAGGCGTCTAAAATAGCTTGAATTTTTTTGATAAATTGAAGATATGATGACTTTGTCATTCTGACTAGGAGGATCCTTTTGTTTTATAAACATTATTGCTATCACCTTGTTCCCTACATCATTATATTTGTACTGTTTTAAGCCATCCCCACTTGTCAGTGTTATGCTTGGTTCTTATACCACCGGCATTTGTCGGTGTAGGGTGTTTTTCGTCACCCCATTGAGATGGGAATACGCGCGCGCTTGTCAGGCGCATTACAGATTCCCCTAGGCAGGGAGGCTGGGGTTTATTGATTGTGGGGATCCGAATCTCCGGCAGCCGCGGACTAAGCTGCCGTTAATTACCCCTCGCATTTGGAGCGAAGGAACCTCCGATTGATAGGTTAAACTGGTCATGCGAACTCAATATGCAGTGCGTTGGTGTGTGTATTTTTTTTGGTTTTGTTCTACTTGTAAAAAAAAAGATATATATACATATATATTTTTTCTATATATAAAAACAAAAATAAATAAGTAAATAAATATTTAGAGATTTTTTTAATTTTTTTAAAATTTATTTTTACTATTTTTTTTTTAAATTTTTAAATATTATTTATAATTTATTTAATATTTTTTTTAATAAATAAAGAATTAAATAAAGATAAGAAGGAAGAAAAGAAAATAATTATGTTGTTTTTTTTTAATTTTTAAATATTATTTATAATTTATTTTTATTTATTTAATATTTATTTATTTTTATTTTAAATAAAAAAAGGAGGAAAAAAAAAGATGGTCACATGAGCCATGGGCTTACAAAATATTGGTTTTATGCCAATTTTGTTTACATTCATGCATAAACAATTACATAAAAATTATTTATTACATGATTTTGTTGTTGGCATGGGGAGGCTGGCTGTGGGCTCGACTTGGGCATAGGCCCGCTTGACCTGGGCTTGGGTCCACCTGGCTTGGGGTTGACTTTGATTTTGACTTGGTCAACCGGAGTGTAAATTTTTACCCCAACAGTCGGTTGTCAAGTAAAATGTGTTGAAGACTGTACATCCTAGAACACCACTCAATCCAACTCGCTTGTATATATTTGATATGGTTCATACTTTTCAATACTGAACATGATTTTGTGAATTCAATTAGGTAATGTTGACAGCAGTTATGTCTCATTCATTGATAGCATTAGAATTCAAATCTTAAGTAGGTGTGTGGTTTATATTCTGTTCGCCGTGACAACTTTGTACTCTTGCAACCTTTATTGAAATTAGGCATGCAATCTCCTTCCCACGATGTATGGTATTCTAGGATATCACTCTGCAATTGGTGGTTCAACTCAGTATAGCATCAACAAAGTTCTTTTTTGTTAGTACTTATAAAATATTTAGTACTTATAAAATATTGATGAACATAGATACCGTTTTAATTGCTTGTTCACTTAGGTATTAATTGCGCCGGGGTGGGTGGTGGTGGTGTAGATTTGCTTCAATTATCCCTTTAGGGAGCCATAATAGATAATGCCATCGAGTTGATTTTGGTAGCTTATTTTGCATGGAAATTATGTCTATGCATTTGGTAGCTTTGATGTGGATGTTGGATTATAATTTTTTTTCTGTTCATGTTTGATGCCTCCTCAATTATCTTTAGCCTTTCCCCCCTTTTTGGAACACAATGTTATCTGTATAATATCACAATTACTTTCAAGTTACAAGCACAATTTTTGTCTCCAGTTATATGCACCACACGTTCTCCATTTACCGCCTTAAGTTAAGATAGCAAATTCTCTCATTGGGTAAATTGTAAGCGATGTTGAAGGGGTAACATTATGGACAGAAAGATCCTATTAATTTCCAATCCTCAGTTCTCGAAGGCAGATAATGTGAAATAGACATGTCTATAAAGATGCACACTATCTTTACCTAGATAGAAAGATCCTATGAATGGCTTTGGTCCTCTCCTACAGAACTTAAGTTGAGGGCAAAGAAGCCTCCTTTCCAAGGAAGCACCACTAGGTGATGCCTCATTGGACATGGCTCACAAAATTGCAAACGGAGGTACAAATTATCAGAAATTAGTCAACTACCCTAAACTTTTATGCATTTTATAGAAACCATCCCATACTTTCTGAATTATAATTAAATACCATGAGCATGAATTTTTTGAAGCATGAACACTACCGCATGCAATCCGGTCGCGATTAATTTTGACCATAATACTTTCTAAAATATTGGAAAATAAACTCACCTAGTCCCCTACGTCTTAGCCATTCGAAAGACATTCAAGTTGGAATTGTTGTTTCCTTCTATGAAGCAGTTAACTTTGTTTTGTATCAAAGACACAAGGGTAAAGGAAGGGGTCCTGTGTGCACTTCTATGTTTAGCTTGGTTCCACATGACTTTTTAAACCTTGTTGAACCAATTTATGAATTATAAGGCAAAACCACTTAGGCACTAACGTCAGATATGAAGACCCATAGCTTTTAGACATTAGCTTGATTGCCTTGAACTTTTATTGGAAGATCGTAATAGTACAGCATATTTGATGACATTGTTCGTTTGAGTTAATCTTGTTTTTCATTTGTTCTCCCCCCCCCCCCCAATTTACTGGCTCATCCCCAACATAGCTCAATACAGCCCTTTTATCTAACAAAAGTTGTACTAATACAGTTGTTTTTCATTTCATATAACGAAAAAGGTTGTAGACCCGGCGTGATTCTCATGTTGGTTCATGTAGCCTACCCCATATGCTTGGGATAAAAGGCTCAGTTGTCGTTTGTTGTTGTATAACGAAAAAGGTTGTCGTCTGAAAAGTGAAGAGAAAAAGAATAGAATTGGAGGAGGAAGAAAGGGAAAAGAAGGGAACTTAATATGTTATTAAGGGGAAAAGAGTCACTAATAAGTCACATGCTCAGCATGTGCCACAATCAGATGATAAGGGTAGTTTCTTATAATAGTTCGTGCTAGTTGTAAGTTAGGAAGTACAAGGTAATATTTTATAAAATTAATGAATGTTCAGATTAGTTTCTATAATTAGCCTTTTCTATATGGTTATTTATTTATTTTTTACTTATTCGTTTACTATAAATAATAACATTAATGTCCACTAAATAGAATTGATGCTTACCATATGCCCTTTCAACTCAGTAGACGTTTCAAGTAGAATCATGTAAAACTGGTCTGTCCTTATAGGCTATCCAAAACCAACAGGCGATTGGAGCCAAGGTATTATGGTGATTAATGTGGGAATCGTCTTGATTCTTGTTTAAATTCACCATGGTTGAGCTCATATTAGGGTAGGACATGATCTGGTGCATATTTCAGTCAAGCTGCTGTTGAGCTAAATCTAGAGTGTAGTCTACCAATTGTCTGATTTAGAAAGAATGTGTTTTTTTTGGGGGGAGGGGGGGGGGGGAAAGGGGGGGGTGTTGGATTGGGTGAGAGAGAAGTTTAAAGTAAGATGGGTAATCTCTATCGTTAGAGAGATTTGAAATTTTGAACGTCTAAGATCAATCCATTCTTTCTTTTACTGAGCGATTTCTTTTTCCCTTTGTGACTAATTAATTCATCACCCCCCCCCCCCTCTCCCCCTTCCCGCGCGTGCGCGTGCCCAAACTCCCACCAATTGGAGAAAGCATTAAAGAAAATAGCTATTAGATTATGGCTTAAGATACAATCAACTTGAAAGGGTGAATTAGAAAACGAAAGGGAGAGGAGAGAAGATGGAAATTTTCATTCATGAATCATACTTATTAATTCTTTTCTCTAGATCAATCCAATTAGCTGTTTGAATATTAGGAAATAAAACATTGTTGAACAAGTAATCTGTGTTCTAATAAGATTTTTGGCATCAAATATAGGCGATTTTGACAATAAATCAAGTGATTAGGGGTTATTTAGGTATTGCGTACTTGGGTTCATTTTAGTTATGGCATAGAGAATTAGAGAGGATAAACAAATAGGGATCCTGAGGAGTTGGGTACATTATGATTGTGGAGGATGGAGGAACTGGGTTTTGAGGGGTTGGGTTTACTGTTCTAATATGACGAATCATGGATCATGGTTTATGGGGTTTTTTCCTCATCGATTTAACAGTTGCAGCTTTTTCTAATATTCTTAATGCTTGGTTGCAAAATTAGACAAGTTTCCATCAACTTAAATTTGCTAAGCTTCAATGGGTGGTTTGTTTTCATTTGAAAGGAAGAATAATAACAAGGAGCCGTGATGATGGGGAAAACAGATCACACAAAACGAGGAAGAAGATAGAAAAGATTAATCAGAAAAAGTAATCCCATCCATTTATCTTCATCCAATGGTCTATATTATCCATGTCGCTTTAAACTTGCTATATAAGAGAGGGATAGAGAGAAGATGCAAGTACCAATGTCACTTTAAGAATTTCCTATAGTGGTAGGACACGTAGTATCATGCTATCCATTATTCCATGTCGTGTTGCCTTTTTTATTCCAATCAAATATTTAAATCTACACATGGATCAATAAATAATCTGATGCCGCCGCTGTAAGAAAAATTCTACAGCGGTACTATATCCTCAGTTTTATCACGTATGTGAGACCTAATAGGGATCACATGATGTGGAATATCATTGTATTGTATTTTAATTTTTTTATGAAATATACTAGCAAGGATCTTGCACAATATGTGGGTATGCACTCCAAAGCCAAGAAAATGATATTGATTTAAAAGTTTATTTTATATAATTTGTAAGTTGTAATATCTCATATTTATGAATTTCATATGTAAAATATATGAAGGATTAACATGCAGTTACTTCGGCATTTTTCTTCAGCTTTTCAATATATTCCTTGTTATAGCATACGGAAATCGTTAAATTTTTTACAAATCTCAAAATTTTCTTTTTTTCTTCGGTTTTCAATATTTTGTTTGTTAGCACACAAGAATCATGAAATGTATAAAAATCCCATTTTTTGTTTTCTTCAAATTTTCAATATTTTGCATGCTATATTTGATAACGCGAAATTTTAAAAATCATAAAATTTCTATTTTGTTTGGTTTTTCAATATTTTGCTTGTTATAGCATAAGATAATCGTGAAATTTCTAAAAGTTAAATATTTTTTGTTTTCTTCGATTCAATATTTTGCATGAGCAGACGAAAACGGTAAAATTTTCAAAAATCTCAAATTTTTTTTGTTTTATTCCTTTTTAATACTATGCATGCTATACAGCATACGCAAATTATGAAATTTTCAAAAATCTTAATTTTTTCTTGTTTCCTTGGTTTTAATACTCTGCATGCTGTCAATGTTCTAAATATCGATACCGTATCGTCTCGAAGTTTTTCATTTCGGATATCAGATATCGTGATATATCAGGAGAGAGATTTAAAAAATGTTTTTTTATCATAAATGTCATGTATAAATATATGAATATTCAGATTTTTAAATGAGTTATTTCTCAATAGCTTAATAGTAGGGCGATTAAATGAAATAGTTGGTTGGAGGTTCCAATCTTATTTAAGAAGATTTGATATAAATATAAATAATCGAATATAGATCTACAGAGAAGAAAAGCTGATATGGATCCTGCGTTTTTTTCTTAGCAGTTTAAACTTTAACTTATCATTCACAACAGGGGCGGATCCAAGGATTTTCACTAGTAAGTGCATCAAAAAGATCATAATTTTTAAAAATTATACGTTTTTCAAAAATCTTTAAAAAATAAAACAATATTTTAAATCAATTTAGTTATAATATAGAAGAAACTATTTTATTTAAAAGAAAAAGCACGATGATATTCATATCCTCTTTAAAGTAATCCAAAAACCAATGTAGCTAATTAGAATTGAAGCCAAGACCTTTTGTTGAAAAATAAAACTCATCAACACATGGACTAAAATCTTATTGTGCTCTATTTATGCAACAAACGTATATAATGGATACCCAAAAATTCTAAAATTTAACATATATTAATTTTTATTTTCTGAAATTTCAAACGGAGCACTTCCGTTACCTCCTTGATGGATTCGTCCCTGCTTCATTACTTGTTGGGTCGGGTCCATTACCAATATTACATAAAAACCAATAATTCAAATAAAATTAGGAAATTATCGTAATGTTTGGACAAATATATTGGAGTTGATATTTCGGGCGATATTACGATATATCAGTTGATATTTATCCAAAACTATAAAAAAAATATAAATTCAGCATGTCGTAATGTTTTCCTTCCAAAACCGATATATTGGCGGATATAGGAGATATATCGACAATATTCAAAACACTGCATGTAATGAGCATATGACAATTCATGAAATTTACAAAAATCCTAAAATTATTTGTTTACTTCAAATTTACAATATTTTGTATGGTACCACACGCAAATCGCGTAATTTTCAAATTTTCAAATTTTTCTTCTTTTTCGGTTTTTCAATATTTTGCTTTCTATAACACGAAAATCATGAAATTTACAAAATGCACAATTTCTATTCTCTTTTGTTTTTCAATATCAAGATCCAAAAATCACGATTTATCCAAAAATTCAAAAAATTATGTTTTCCTCATTTTCAATATTTTGCCTACTATAGCATAAAAAAACACAAAATTTTCAAAAATCTGATATTTTATGTTTTATGCAGTTTTTCAATACTTTGCTTGGTACACAAATATCGCTAATTTTTCAAAAATATCAATTTTTTTTGTTTTCTTCTGTTTTTCAATATTTTGCTTATAACACATGAAAATCATTAAATTTTAAAAAAAAATTGGACTTTTTGGTTGTATAATTTTTTGTATGGCGCACGAAAAGTATGAAAATTTCAAAAATCTCAAAAGTTTTTGTTTTATTTTTGTTTTTCTTATTTTGCTTGGTGTATAGAGCAAAAAAATTGCAATATTTTCATAAATCCTAAAATTTTCAGTTTTTCAACATTTTACTTGCTATAACAAACGAAAATTTTTCAGAAATCTAGTTTATTTTTCTGTTTTCACTTTCTAAATATTTTGCATGATATAACACATGAAGATCGCAAAATCTTCAAAAATGTCAAAAAAATCTGTATATGTATCATTATTTTGCATGCATATAGTGTACGAAAATCAGGAAATTTAAAAAATCTTTGATTTTTTTTTTCGATTTTTCAATATTTTACTTGCTCATACTTTTGAAAAACTTCCGAGTGTCAAGAAGACAAGAAACTAAGTAAAATAAAAGAAGAAAAGGTAGCCGATTGTTATTAAAAACCTAACAAAATAAAGAAATCCGATTCGAATGGCTGCAACCCGGGTGACTGGAAATCCATAGCAACAAAAAAAAATCCTTTTTCCCAAAATTTCAATAATGTCTAAAACAATTTCTGCTTTCATCTGTTTTTTCAATATTATGCATGCAGCACACAAAATTTGCAAAATTTTCAAAAATAACAAATTTTCTGTTTTCTTCAAAATTTTAATATTTTACATGCCAGCACATGAAAATAGCAAAGTTTTCAAAAATGTTAATTTTTTTTGTTTTCTTTGATTTATCTATATTTTTGTTGCAATATCAAATGAAAATTGTGAAATCTTAAACTCTAATGTTTTTCTTTCGATTTTTCAATATTTTGCATGTTATAGCATACAAAAATCATGAAATTTTTAATATTTTGCCAGTAGAGAAAAAATAGAAAGAGATTTTAAAGAAGGGGACCGATTTTTCTACCATACAAGCCAAGCCAAGTTGTATGGGATAAAAGAGTTATAAATTTCGAGTAGCGAGCCAATGATTTCTTTCCATGACCCAAATATAGTAAGAGAATTAAATATGGGCTAGATAACAATTTTTCACTTAAGTTCAAGCTAAACATTCTAAGAAATATTCTCTCATATAGCTTTGTATATATTATATAGATAGTTAGCTGCATGAGAGACTACCTAAAGCAACTCTAGTTCCTTCAATGAAGTTAACAATTTAGGTTAAAAATGTTGCACATCAGGTAGTTTTATCATTAAGCTCGATAAGCCATTCCACATTTTGTACATTTTTTTATTTTTTGATCTGTGTATGTTGCATGCAAACTGTCTGAAAATATAGAACTAATGCTTTTATGCTGTCTTTATGTCCATAATGTCAAGGCAAATGTTGGTGATAAACTGTTTCTAAAACAACTTTGGTTTGCCCTTTCAGATCATCAAATATTGGGGTTTTTATATGTGTCAAATGTTCCGGTGTACACAGAAGTCTTGGTACACATATCTCAAAGGTACCGAGAAGTTTTCATCTCTTGTTTAGTCAGGTTGTCATGGATCTTCATCAACAATATTGTTATACTTCCACTTCTATTATTGTCCAGATTTATTTTTCTTTTTCTAAAATATACAAGTCTTTTTTTTTCTTCTTTTACACAAAGTTTGATTTAGCAGATCAATAATCTTACATAAGAGTTACAAATCCAGAAGTCCTTCTCTGCCAAGGAATTACTGGATTTCTTCTTCATGCCTTATTCGAAAGTGTTCATTATTTAATTTTTTTTCCTCCTCCGAAGCTTCTGGTTAGTTATTTTAATTTACTGTAATTGGGATTTAGGTTCTATCCCTGACACTAGATGAATGGTGCGATGAGGAAATTGAGTCCATGATTGAGGTTGGTGGAAACTCTTATGCCAATTCGATTTACGAGGCATTCCTGCCAGCAGGAATTTCAAAACCTACCCCAGGCTCTAGTAATGAAGAGCGCTCCAAATTCATCAGGTAAAGCCTGTTAAATTATTTGAAGAGGTTGATTTTTGTGATGCGTCTCTCATAGATAAGAATATGGGAAAATGACTCATCCAATTTGTCTTTTAGGTCTAAGTATGAGCTGCAAGAATTTTTGAAACCCAGCCTACGAATTGTTTCTTCCAAGAGCTCGTTCTCCTCAAAGAGTTCTTTCAGATCGTGTGCTTCTGGGAGGGATACGGATTTTGGAGACACGTCAGATAATACAGTAAGTTGTGGGTTGTTCATGTATTCAGTATTACGAACAACATCGTGGGGATGAAGTTACAGTTATAATCGGAGTTTTTGAGATGTGTAAACTGAACTTTAAACTTTTGACTATGCTTCGTTTGGCTTTTATTCTGGAGTTTAGATAAATGTAATTATCCCAACCTAGAAGTTGAGAAAGAAGGGTTATCTAGACTCCAAATTCTGGAGTTTAGATAAATGTAATTATCCCAACCTAGAAGTTGAGAAAGAAGGGTTATCTAAACTCCAAAAAAATGTGAAGAAAGCACCCATTTTGGAGTCTAGATAATTTAAAGAGAACCGTTTTGGAGTTTAGACAACTTCAAAGCTAATCTTTATTAAGTGGAGATAGGGTCTTCGTAGACTGGAGTTTGTATAACCTTCATCTCAACCTAAAAATAACTCTGGTCGTCATGACTCCAAAGCAAATAGGGCCTAAATGATGAACTTTGTGACAGAGTCATTAGCGTTATGATATAATTATTAATAGTTGCTTTCAGCATTTTTCTATTATATGACAATTTTTAGACTGTTGTCTGTGAAGTTACAACTGCATGTTATTTTTTAATTGCTAACAAGGCGGGCATGGTAGAGTTCATTGGAATATTGAAGGTCAAAGTGATGAATGGCGTAGACTTGGCTGTAAGAGATATTCGAAGCAGTGACCCTTATGTTGTTTTGACTCTTGGGAAGCAGGTTAGTGATATGATTTGGTGGTAAGAGGGCTTGTTTTGGTGATAAAAGCAGTTTGTATCTTTTATTTATTTTTTATTGCTGTTTTCAGAATAGGATAATCTGATGTGCATGCTAACGTTTGTCATCTCCACTGCAGAAGGCACAGACGACGGTAATAAAGAGCAATCTAAATCCAATTTGGAATGAGGAGCTTAAGCTTTCGGTTCCTGAATCTTATGGGCCCGTTAAACTGGTAAGTCAGACAGAATAATTACGTAGTTTTCAGGTATAAATACACAGCAAGTGCAGAAATTGGCAAGTCTATCATATAATTAGGCTTTCATTTGTTGTATAAACCAGTCTGATGGAATAATTTCTCTTTGGTCATCTTTAGTTATATTGGGGGGGGGGGGGGGGGGGGGAAGCAGATGCACAAAAACAAAAAAAGGAAAAGAAATAAAACTTCTAGCTTCCTAAGATGTTTCTAAATTTTGACTCTCTTTTATGTATGTAGTATTATCAACCCTAACCCGTCCCCTCATTGACCTTGTTCATGTTCACCTGTGCCTTCAAAAAAGCGTAATAAAAGAAAGTTTCATGTCCTTCAAAATATGCATCAGCAAATGAGATCGCTCGACTCATAGGAACACTACTGAGATCACTTGATTCGTTGGTCACATATCCTTGACACTAAAATTCTTCTCATTGATGTATGAAGTGTACACGCTTACGGCGGTCCTTTCATGGACATGTTCTTCGCAATAACACAAAATTATTTAACTGAAATGTTTGCTCTATGTACACAAGCAGAAAAATAAATATTTCATGAATACCCATAATGTAACTGACACTGATTGTATGGGCCCTCTCTACCCAGCAAGTGTATGATCATGACATGCTCTCTGCCGATGATTTAATGGGGGAAGCAGAAATTGACCTTCAGCCAATGATCGCATCTGCGATGGCGTTTGGGGATCCCGACCTCCTCGCTGACATGCAGATTGGAAAATGGTTGAAATCAAGAGACAACGCACTTATCGAGGATAGCGTTGTGAACATTGTTGATGGGAAAATAAAGCAAGAGGTAGCGCTACAGCTGCAAAATGTGGAGTCAGGGCAACTCTATTTAGAAATGGAGTGGATTCCCCTTATGCAGTAATCTTTTCCGAGTTTACTGTAATTTATAGCCTTTGTGTTTGTAAGCTCTCTATCAGTGATTGATTTTGATTTTTTAAAGACTTATCAGAATTTTGTGTTTGTTATGTAACTTTTAAGAAAGGGTAAACTATGTTGATGAATAAACATTGATAATGCTTTGTTTCTAGTATCAAAATGATTGGTTTATGTATCGACCAGCGAGATTAATATAGTAAAATAAATCACCTCCTTTCCACTGCTTTGTTTTGCTCTATTGATCATTTATCTCACCAGTTATTGATTAACATATTTGTTGGCCTTTGGGCTCAAACCCGCCCAACCAAGTGGACGGGTCAGACCAGGGTCGGGGACCCAACCTAACCTGAGCCTCTGAGCCCGACTAGCGGCTCATGGTTCACTGGGATGGGAAGCCTGCACCAATCGGTGCGGTCTACTGTTTGTCTTGGGGCTGAACTCTAACAGGGCTAGGGTTTTGACTCCATGTAACCATAGCCATCCATTAGTTTTCCCTTAGCCTATATACATACTACTACAAGGGCCTGTGTAACGTGCAGGTAGGAAGTCCAAATTCAAAAATAACCATAATAATTTAAAAGTCTATTCTTATATGATTTATAAGTTATAATATTTCATATTTGAGCAAACAGGCCCAAAGTGTCATTGTAGCCTTCCACTTATAGTGACAAAATTCATGAGGGGTGGGGTTCAAAGGACAATTTATTTGCATGCACCCAGAGACTTATCGGTAAAACTCTCATCTCATGAGTCCTCGTTGGAGGTGGAAGCCTACAGTGAAACTGTAGGACCCATATTTCCTCTTCATATGTAAAAAAAATATTTAGAAAAATCAATGCACAAAAATTTTGGTATTTTTCTTCCGTATTTCAATATTTTTCTTACAGATACGAAAATTGTGAAATTTTTTAAAATCTCAAAAGTTTCTATTTTCTTCGCATTTTCAATATCCTACTTGTTAGAGCACACGAGATTCACGAAACGTACAAAAATGTGGGGAAAAAAATCCTTTCTTCATAATATCAACATTTTGCCTGCTATATAGCACACAAATGTGGCCACAATATTTTTTTTCTGATTACCGCACAAGAAAATCATGAAAATTAGAGTTTTTTGGTTTTCAATATTTTACTTGTATGGTATGTATTTTCAAACCACCCAAAATTTTTTGTTTACTTCAAATTTTTAATATTCTGCCTGCTATATTACACAAAAATTGTGTTTTTAAAAAAATTAAAAGTTTGTTGTTTTCGTTAAATTTTCAATATTTTACATTCTCGTACGAAAATCCAAAATTATCAAGAATCTCAATATTTTTTGTTCTATTTAGTTTTTTTCAATATTTTGCTTGTGAGCACGCAAACTTTTCAAGAATATCAAAAAAATTTGTTTTTTCGTTTTTCAATATTGTGTTTTAAGCATACGAAAATCACTAAATTTTAAAAAATCACAAAAGACTTGTTTTAGCGGTTTTACAAGTTTTTGTATGTTGGCGTATTATTATTTTTCTTGTTATAGCATGAAAATTGCAATATTTTCAAAATCCCATAATTTTCTATTTTGTTCATTTTTCAACTTTTTGCTTGTTATAATGAACAAAATTTACAAAATATTCGGAAATCCGTGGAAAATTCCTTTTTTCGGTTTTCCGATATTTTGCAAGATACACCGAATGGAAATCGTAAATTTTTCAAAAATCATAAAAAAAAACTATTCTTCTTTTATTGTTTTCCATTATAACACATGAAAAATCATGAAAGTTTAAAAATCTTAAGATTTTCTTTTTTCTTCGGTTGTGCAATATTTACATGCTCTTGTTTTTGAAGCACGAAAAATCTAATAAAACAAAGAAATCTAGTATGAATGACTGAGACTCCGGTGGACGAGAAAACATGGGGCTGTTAAAAAAGTTCGGAGCACGGCTTGTTAAAAGCTCGGTTCGGACTCGTTTGACAACTAAACGAGCCAAGCTTGAACAAAAATCTAAACTCAATTAAATAAACGAACAAACACGAACGTAACAGGCTCAAGCTCGACTCATGTCCAAGCTCGATTTGTAAAAGGCTCGTGTAAAATTGAATATTATTTATACTTTAATTGGTGATCACTATGAATTCATATGATTACTTTATTTTTAAATTTAGATTATAATTATAATTATTAGCTTGTTGATATGAATTGTGACTTATATCATGATAAATATTGAACCAAATATTGCTATGCTAAAATACTGAAGGATTTAAATAATTAACGACTTTAAATTGTGTTGATAAAGTTCAAACAAGTTTTAATCTCCTCTATTAAATTATAATAATTGTATTACTCGCTGCTTTATCAAATATAATATTGAACATTGATATGATGTTTTTATATATCGATAAAATTATTTATAGTTTTTTCTCTCTAGATTTTAGATAAGCTCAGTAGGGTGTTTTTCGTCGTCCCATTGAGATGAGAATACACGTCGCTTGTCAGGCGTACTACAGATTTCCTCGGCCAAGAGTAAACAGGGGTTTATTGATTATCGGGATTCGAATCTTCGACGGCCGCGGACTAAGTTGTCGTTAATTACCCCTCGCTTTTGGAGCGAGAAGATCTTCAGTTGACGGGTCGAACTGGTCATGCGAACTCAATGTGCAGTGTGCGTATTTGTGTCTTGAGAGGTTTTGGGTATATCCCAGGTCTCGCAGAGTATATGGGAGGCTCACTACCCGGATAGCAGGCTGGGATCAAGAAGGCCAGCAGCTCACTTACGGGGTGCAGAACAGCGTCCCGTTAGAAATTTTTTTTTTCGAGAGACGTGTTTTGAGTGTCGGTTGCATGGGAAATGAAGGGTGGAGCGGCTTAAAGACGCGTGAATGGCACATAGGCGTTGGACGCCCACAGGTCACGTGCCTGACGCATGGACACTTGACGCCCGCGGGTCACGTGCCCTACACGCGACCGTTGGACGTCAGCAGGTCACGTGCCCGGCACGCGACCACTGGACGCTGGGCGTCTGCGGATCACGTACCCTACACACGACTGCTGAGCGTCCGTGGATCCCGTTGGGCGCACGTGGACGCCTGCGGGTCACGTGCACGGCACGCGACCGTTGGAAACGCCAGCGGAAAAGGGGCTTAATCCCTGGACTGGGAGTTGAACTCTCGGGGGCTTTGAAATTGAACTACTAACAAGGATTATGTATAGATTTGGATATAAACTTCTAAAAAGAGTTTTGCTTATGGAGTTAAACTACAACAGATCTTAAATGAAGTTAAACTCCTAAAAATCATTTAAGATGGTCAAAGAGGACCCCTTTCTTCTCTCATTTAGCCTTAGATCTCCTTTTGAGCCTTGAATATTCCCGAAATGAGATTTTTGTAAAAGGGTCTGCTTCTTCCTCCACTCCATTGGTTAGATTTTACAGAAAAAAAGGGATGAAACTAAAAAATATCCATTTTTAAGGGTTTTATGGTGAAAACAGTTTTTTTTTGGGGGAAAAAAAGATTGAACTCTTAAAGGCACGGACCCTAGTAATGAAAAGTTCTCTCAAATTTTATTATCATGTTAACTCATATAGGTTTATAAATTTACACATAGGCGCTTGAGCTTTACAAAATAGCATTTTGCCCACCTCATGTGCTCATTTCTTTTGCACACGAGCCATGGGATTTACAAAAATTTAGCTTTATGTACATTTTTCTTACATTTATTCATAAAAATTACATCAAAATTATTTATTACGCTCGAGTTAAGTATGGACCCACTTGAGCTGAGCTTAGACCCGTTTACTTGAGATTGATTTTGCCTTTGACTTAATCAACTGGGGTATAATTTCGACCCCAACAGGCTCAATAAAACTCGAGACTCACTCGGGCTCGATAGAGTCAGCTTAGGCTAATTTGATAAATAAATGAGACTTGAACAAGTTTGTAAACTCGTTTAAATAATTGAGCCAAACCGAACAAACTAAATCTCGGCTCGTTTAACCTCAAGGAAAACCCAGCAATACATAAATATCATGAAATTTTCAAAATTCTTCTATTTTATTGATTTTTCAACTTTTTGCTTGTTATAGCATTCGAAAATCATAAAATCTTCAAAAATATGAAGAATTTTCTGTTTACTTAGAGTTTCAGTATCGTTTTTTTGCTGGCATACGTAAATCATGAAACCTTCAAAAGTCTCAATATTTTATATTTTCTTTTTCTATTTTTACATGTTATATTAACACAAAAAATTGCAAAATTTCAAAAATTTCATTTTCCCATATATTATAATATAGCACATTTAAATCAGAAAATTTCAAAAACCTCATATTTTCTTTTTTTTTTAACTTTTAATATTTTACAAGTTAACACCTGAAAACTACAAATTTTTCAAAATATTCAAAATTTTAAAAGGCTTTCTTTTTATTATGTATTTTGTGTGCTATAAAACATCTAAACCGTCAAAAAAATATTTTGCCAACGAGAGAAAAATAGAAAGAGAAGGATCAGATTTTTTCCACAATATATAAATCTACAGTACTCAGCCCTAGATATTTGTGCCCTGTTTGGACTCACTTTTTTCTTCATGTTTTATATATATCAGGATAAAACGTGAAATTTCAAACTAATAATCATATGTAATTTTTTTTGACATACTAACAAATAACCCGAGCACCCCTAACCATTCTTCTCGATCACGATCAAAAGACAGAATACAAAAACATAGAATATTGCAAAATAATCTTGCCAAACACTTTGTCATCCGTCCTGCTCACAATTCCAACATAAACCAACAAGATCTCAGGCAATTTCTTTTGGAAATAAAATTTGATTCGCGATTCAACTTTGGACAAGCGCTTAGCTACCTAGTGTCATACAAATATAAAAATTTCTAATACAAATATAAAAATTTCTAATTTTAGGAGCGTGACATGAGTAGTTATTTATTATTATTAGAATAATTGAAAAACCTGCTTTGTAATTGAATATAAGTCAGCTAAATTAATTTATTTTCGTGATGATGCCCCAACCTAACGTGTTTTCTTTAATTTCCACAAACCAAACAAATCTACAAGTTCTTTTTTTTAGTTGAAAAAATCCATTCAATGCCTGTTTAAACGACAAACCATAAACGGTTGCATATGGAATTTAACATTAAGAAAATTAGTTTACATTGCTAAATCTTGAAGATAATGCCTAATACCAATCTGTAATAAATTACAAGGAACTAAAATAAATATAAGCGGATGCAAAAGCAACCAAGTTTAATAATTGAGTAAAAATACGTTAGTAAAAATTCCTTTGGATCAAAGATATTATTTTGTTTCACTCTACTCATACATTTATTTGGTTTGTGATTTTTTATGTCAATGACAACTTTTGAAATAAAATTCTATATTTATCCTAAGACAATTAAATCCATCATATAAATTATTGCACCAAAAACCTATTTCATTTGAGACCCAAGGCCCTAAAGATAATTTTCCAAAACAAAACTGATTAAATCGATAGAAAACAAAATTTTAAATGAAAAAGAGAAAAGGGAAAAATTCATTATAATTAGAAAATAAAGAAAAAGTAATTGAAGAGGGGGAGATGAGAGAAGCTCAGTGGAAGGAGAAGTCGTATAATTTTGGTGAAAAAGGCTCACGGAGATCGATCGATCGACCGCCACTGCCCACACCTCCAATTTTTTATCTCATCATCGCTTCAAATCCCCTTCAAATTATAAAATTTAGATCAAACCAAACAGAGAAATTGCAAATAAGAGATCGAATTTTTTTTAAAATAAAATCGAATGAATGAAGGCTTCAGTGTGTGTAACAACAAGGATTAGATCATAGACGAGAAGTCTCTCTGAAATCCGCTAAGATCTGAAAAGATCCGATCATCATCAGCCCGACTTTTCATCTCTTTTAAGAGATGAGAAATCAAATCCGGGGAAAAAAATTCAGAATTGAGACAGTTAGGGTTTTAGATGAGGTATAATGTTGATTGAGGGGCGGCCTTGAGGGGATTTATATAGGCGAGAGAGGCGAGTTTTAGGGTTCGGGGTTTATTGAGGGCCATCCGATTAAATTATGGGCCGGGCTTAAAATAAGCAATCCGGCCCACACTATATTGGAACCGAATAAACCAGCTTATATGCCGAAACCCCTCCTCAGGTTTGGCCCAAAAGAGAAAAACCCCACAATCGTTATCCTGTATTTTCCTCCCCTCATCTAACTTCAGTTAAATTTTTCATTCAAACTTTTCCTGACATGATGAAAATGCCCCTAACCTTCTCTAAAAGCTTTTTTTGTTTTTCTTTGTTTTGTAAGAGCAATACTTTACCTACCAGCTTGAAATCCTATTATAATCTACACAAGAAACAAAATGGTGGGATCCACAACATCTAAATACTAGAGCTAAACAAATAGGCCCATGATATTTCTCTCTTAGGTGGATTGTGATAGGATTTCAAGCATAGTAGGTTAAGCATTATATGTACTTTTTGGATGGAGAATCTAGCGGTGGTTAAGAGAGGGAGGCAAAATTGAGGTTTTTAAAAGTTAGAGGGCCAGCTTCGTGCTTTTGAGCCAAAAGTGAGCCAAAAGTGTGGAGGATCAGCTTTTGGGCGAGGGTGGTTTTCTGCAATTAAGCCTAAATCTTAAACCCTTCCATTGTATCTACATTAATTACAATTTAAAATACAATCGAATAAACACAACCAATACAAATTATGATTCTACCTTTTTTCTCTCTCTTTGGGCACCAAAAAACTTACCCTTCACAAAAAGAGAGGACATAAAAGGAAAACCGACAACAAATATCAAATATTTTAGCGTGGCTCAACGGCACCTGAATTAATTGCTTAAACTCAAATATAAATCATATAGAAGATGAAACTGATGATATTTGCCTGGTTCTTATCAAGGCCTTAAAACATTCTTGTAGAAATGCATTGGTCCCTACATTACATTCTCAAAACTTGCACTCAAGTGAAGTTACATAAATGCGTACATAATACCCCTGCTTCCTTCTTTGCACCCCTATACACCTACACAATCCATTTTTTACACCGCGGGTAAAACTGCAAGCACATTTGGATACAACTGAGGCCATTTGCTAAAGGTAACTTTCTCATAGATCAACTCAGAAAAATTAATTTAAGCTAAGAGCTCCACAGCTACTGTACTGCAGTTGAAGCTATGCCACACTCAGGGCGCAACTCACCTGCAAACAAATTTCATGCAAATGATGTCATTCTGGTTAAAATTTGCTAATGGCGTCATTCCTGCAAATAAAATTAACACTGCATAAACGAAGGGTACAGTAAGCAATAAACAATCAACTCTAAATTAATCTAAATTTTAGGCCGATAAGTTCGGGGTCCAGGTAATTATAAAGCCAAGAACTGGTAAACAATAAGTAACCCTCACAAATGAATAATATGTAATCTGCGGAGGCATAAGGATCCTTTATATATTTTTCTGATATCTGAGAATATATGTATTACTGTAACTATGAAGGAAACATGGGAGTAATTCAAGAACACCATTAGATAACATCATTTGCAAAAAGCAACAAAAAGAAATGAAAAGAAGAGAAACATTAATCAAAGATCTCCCTATATAATGAAGACAGAACATAAACTGTGACCAATTAGGTTTGAAACTTTGTAATAATCTATGAGGTTCATGAATCTATAATAATACACGAGCAAAACTGATTATTGCATGACAACTTAGCGAAAAACTATTTGCTATAATTGGAAGGAAAGACAAAAAATGCTCAAACCTAATTATTTTTTTAGGAAAAAATTGCTCTCCAACTTACTGGTTTGTGGTAGAAATTAAAATTTTTGTAAGAAAACTTGTATCAGAAATCCCCAGAAAACCCTTTTCAATTTCTTTCGGTCGGAACATGGGAAAAAGAAGTTGCTCTCTAAGAAAGATAACATAAAAAGGACTCCCCCGCCCGCCTTAGTTCGGATGAACTGACAAATTAAGAAAAGACAATTTCCTTCACGCTAAAGGGATAAGAGTATCATTATATATATTAATCTGCTTCCAAACAGCCCTTTCATATAACCAAATATCATGTGATAATTTATTGAATTTGTTTACTAGTATAATATAAAAATGTAGTGAATGAGCAATTGAGCATTTAGAGTAACAATCAACCAACCTTACAAAGATCTCTTCTCAAAAAGTTCATACCTTAGTTAGAGATATCCACATCAAACTACACAGAAACAGGTACCACAAATTTTTGCACTCCAACCTCATGCAGCCATCTTAACCTCCTCAGAATCAGGAATTACAACATCAAGCCTCATCATCGGCCTATAAGCTTCCGGTATCTCTGCCCCAGCCTGTATACAAACCTCCACCACAGCCGGCGCCTTACCATAGTACCTTTTCAGGGCCCCACTCAATGGTGGGCCCTCCGGGTCCCGCACATGCCAAACATAGTTTGGAGGCACCACCTCGTCCAATATAGCATCCTGCCACCCATGCTTCCCATCCCTCCATTGATGCTTAAACGCGCCACAAAGCTTCGCATTGTGGCCCCATGGGCCCACGTGCACTTCAGAGCAGTACCCGCAGGCTTTCACCGAGTACTTCCTCATCAGCTGCCTCACCCCTCGCCTCACAGTGCTATATGCCTTTATTGTCGTCTCTGCCAGCCTTCTTTTGTCTGCCGGTGGTGGTGGTGGGGGCCACCGAGCACAGGCAGGGTCGAGCTGCGAAATTAGGGTTTCTGCTGTGGGTCAGAAAAGAATGACCGAACTGAACAAAATCAACTAAATGGAACCAACGAAACCAGGGAAAAAAGTTTTTTGATTGGTTCGGTTCATCGGTTTTAATGGGAAAAAACGGTTAGAAAAAACCAAACCACAAACTAAATACCACACACATAATATAGGGTAAATAATACTGCCCTTCTTCACTGCTGTTATTCAATAAATTAAGCTTTTTTTTATTCATGTAAGCTACCTGAAGATGCTACTTTTTAAAAAAACAATGATTTTTAAACCAATGTTTAATGGATTTTATTGTTAAAAAAAAAACCTTCAAGGTGGTGTAGTGAAGGGTATTTTAGAGTAATTTACCAATATATTAAAACACCAATCCAAACCAAGCAGCCCGGTTTGTAAAATTTTGTCATAAACTGAACCAAACAGACTAATGCTCACCCCTAGTTTCTGCAGAAGTTGGATTTAAGATTTTGGATTCATCAACCAGACCGCCTCGGTCAATGACTTTCTTGCCAAGGATGCGGATCGGGGAGGTGCGGCGACGGGAGGGGAACTCGGGGAGGTTGACGCCAGCTTGGATGCAGAGCTCAAGGATGGCGGGGATGCGGTCATAGTCAAAGCGGGTCCCATGCTTGATGCGACGGCCAAAGGGGTCGAAGAGGTGGTAGGACTCGATGGGAATGAGGATGTCATCGATGGAGCCTCGGACCCATAGGTGGTGGCTGCGATGGTTGACGTTGCCAGGCCCGCGACAGTCTTGGATTCGGTGGCCTACGGAGCCCACGTGGATTTCGGGGCAGTTGCTGAAACAGGGAAGGAAGAAATTTTATAATACAAGAAAAAAGAAATAAAAAATATGATCCTATGATGACTAGAGCCAAACATTTTTCCATAGACACAGGATTACACACTGGATGAACAAGATTGAGTTATATAAGACGGTAGATCTTGCGAAAAAAACGAAAGTGATTGTTAACAACTTTCTGTTGTTCTCGACTTTAAGGATGTTAAACGGGAAAAACATGCATTAACTATCTGACGAATATCTGGAAAGACAATCGAGTCATAAAAGTTGATGGGCAAAACCAATAAGATGTTGTATGGTCCGAACGTGATAGAATAAAACTAGAAATTGTAAATTCTAATAATCAAGAGTTATTATATTACATACCCTTCCCTTAAGAGAATTCTGATATATAATAATATAAGAAATATCTAAAGTTAAGAAAACAATAACAGTTAGCAATAAATCAATATAGTAAACAATATAAACAATGTTCAATATATGGAAGGGCCAAAAACACTGATAAAAATCAGTAAGAACCTTACTTCTTAAGAAAAATGAACATGGTCTTCGTTGAGAAAAGTATAAACAACCTTTCTTTGTAAGGTGGGAGGATAAAGAAAATGTTTACTAGGCTGTCCCTACGAAAGTAACATCCTATCTCAAAGCAGACTGAGCAATGCTTCCCTTGGAACAGAGATGGAAACTAAAACCCCTACCGAAATAATTCAAACTAACCTTGACTTATTCGGTGCATAATATCCTCAAATTACTGAATGCAAATATTATAAGAGATAGCATCATAGCATGAGTAATAAAACCACCAAACTCGTCACAAAGCCTGAAGATAAAACAATGGTATCGAAAGTAACCATAAAGTGTTATAGGAATAAAGTTGAAAATGGCCAGTCGCGACCCCAGTAACCTCCCTTGATAGGAATCATTAGACAAAAATGATTCCAAAATAAACTTGGATATCTGGGACCAAGACTAATAGTTACTGCTGGTAAATTGTGAAGGCGCAATAAATATACATAACTGAAGGCATACATCAACTTACCTACAACCATGGACTGAAACAACAGTCAGTAGCTGAGAGAGACCTTTGATCAGCACTTTCCATGATTCCAAAACCTCATAAGCTATGGGAATAAGCTCGGGAACAAGCAGGCCGTTTTTCGGCGGCTCTAGCGGCTTCTCTATTCCCATTTCTGCCAATTTTTTATCTGCCTTGGCAGCTCGTTGAATCTTCTTGAGTGGTATTGGATAAGGTTTCTTCTTATTCTTAGGCCATATAGGTGGGAGATCAACATTTTGATGATGATGCCTCTCGTATTTTTTATTTTTGGAGGGATTGTGAAGATCTTGCGACATACAAGCATAACTTTTGAATTTTGCACTTCCGACAGAAAGGAAAGGTTGATTCCCGACCTGCAGTAAATAGAGAAAGGTAGAAAGAGGTAGGACTTAAAGTCAAATAACAAACATAGCATGATTTGAATGCAAGCTAAATTAATCAAGGAGACGGTTTCTGTTGCTAAACTTTATGATAGTTGAAGTAAAGTTGCCCAACATTTTTTTTAATAAAAAAACGTTAATGGGTCAAATAAACATATTCCTATCTTACTAAAGAGTTGTGTACAAGATACAATGTTCTTGTTATGATGCATCATAATGAAATATATCCTTCAAAATATTTTACCACTTCAAAATGCAAGTTATTGAGTGTATAGTAATAGGAATATACCCAATTCAATCTTTTTCCCTTTCTATGGCGATTAATCAGTGTATCTTGCAGATATCATTAAAAAATTGATATACAACAGCTTTCTTCTCTTAAAATTTTTACAGAAAAATACATTCAAAACCCAAATTTATATTAAGATGGAAACCCTGTGCGGAAAAAGAGGTGCAATATGATGCAGAAATGCACGTCGCCGACAACTTTGAAAATCCGCACTATCATTAGGAAGCACCATATTATTTGTTTTCGGATGTGCGTCCAATGTTGGATGGTTTGTAATCTAGATTAGAGCTAATTCTGTCAAAAATCTTCCCGAATCCTCAACGAATCTTCCTAAATTTAGAACTTTTAGGCCTATCTTATCGAACCCCACGCATTTTCGATTATCTAGCCATTTTTTATCACTTAAATTCATAGAAAACATTTTAATTTGCAATCCCTTTGTTTGAGCCAAAAAATAATCAGTCTATGCTCATAACAAGTAACAACAAGCAATTAGATGTAATTTTACTCTCTATCCTTGAATTCCTTTGTAAATTTAAACGATAAGTTAAAACATAATTTTGAAGGGGAAAAACCAAATATATCAATAACTATTACGAGAATAAAGCACGAAGTCACAAAAAGATACCCTAGAATCATCAAATTCCTTAACAAAAGAAAAGACCGACCTTGAAGAAGCCATGAGATTTGATTCTCTTGATCTCCAAAAACCCCAAGCAAACGGCTGCAAAATTACAGTGAGAAAAATATGAAACAAGATAATCATAAAATTTATTGCCAAAAAAAGAAGGTGAAGAGGGACACACTTTTTTGAGGAAAAAGAAGAGACTCCATTGATCTTTTTGGGGGAACTGAGAGTGAATGAAGAGAGCGAGGCTGAATCCAAAAAAGAAAAGATCCACTGGATCAGGGTTTTTTTTTGAAATAGGATGATTTTAAATTTTTATTATAAAAATAGGGTAGTAAATTTTTTTTTTATGAAAATAGGGTAGTTTGTGGGCCCCACGGAATTAAAATAAAATTTTTTTTAAAGAGGACGGGCCCGCCCTCTCCTTTACAAAGAAGAGGGCGGGTTCTCAAAACCCGCCCTCTCCTTTATAAAGGAGAGGGCGGGTTTTGAGAACCCTCCCTCTTCAAAAATGAGGGGAGGGCGGGTTTTTGGAACCCGCCCTCCCCTATAATAGGTAGAGGGCGGGTTTTTAGAACCCGCCCTCTAAACCGGGAATTGGGATGGGGTCCACCAAACTGTCCTATTTTCATAAAATAAATTTTAACTACCCTATTTTAATAATAAAAATTTAAAATTACCCTATTTCAAAAAAAAACCCACTGGATCACGTGTTGGATCTAAATGGGTCGGGCTATAGACTTACCCATTTAGTAAATGGGTCGAATATTATAAAAGTTGGGTGTCATCTAGATTTCTGCAGAAATATGTTGCTGGTTTTTCTCAAAACTATGAAAAAAAGAAATCTGAGGGAGGTGGAAAAATTATTTTGTGCCGCCGTCATGAAAGATAAAAGAAATAAGGGGACTGAAATAAGTTGACCAAAAGGTACGAGAGAATATCATCTCTTTCTCTCTCATGCACGGCTGTATTGCTCTCGGTATACGGAACAATTTCTCATAGGTGGACTGCAGTGAGTGAAATAAAATAATGTCCTGGAGATATGCTTGGATGTGTGATTTTATTATTTTAACTACTTGCATTGTGCTTATAAAATAATAATGACATAGAAATTTAATTACGTGTATCGCACTTGTAAAATAATAATGACATGACGTTTAATTACATGTTTTATACATAAATCAATGGAGTTTTTTCTGTTTGATTTCTCTAAAATAATAGGAAGTCACGTCATCGATCAATTTCAGGATCAAATCACCCCCACATTCTGCCATGTAACAGTAGAGAAATAGAGACAATAGAGGGAAAATCTTCTCTACAAGCCCTTTGCAAGACTTTGGATGGGCTTTGAGATTCGTGCGCTCGATGTTTTAATCAAAGAGGGGCGAAAAAGGAAAAGGAAATTTATTTCTCATTTCATCTCTTAAGGTCTGCTACTCTGCTGCAGGCGTTTTTCATGCACACCCTGACATGCTATGACATTGTTTTTCCTTTTCCATTACAGCAAGGGTAAGTTCTTTTTAAACCATGATTGGAACCTTTTACAAGCGTTCCCAAAAAATTCTCATACTCACTTTCTTTTATGAAATGGAAGTGTAGCCAGATCTCTGGTTGGCAAGACGGCCCTGCTTACAAGCCCCGTGTCTTTCACCCGAGCCTGATATGGCATGGTATGCTATGCGGACCCGAGCCTGATATGGCATGGTATGCGGACCCGAGCCTGATATGGCATGGTATGGTATGCGGACCGCAACTAATTAACCGCGGCATGCCACAGCTGCAAACGCCCTTTTTCATCTGCCCTCGCATCTTCTTTAAGGGACATGTTGCTGGTCACATCTCAAGGTGTTGTTAGCATCATTCCACACCCAAAATGAAAAACCAAAAAAATAAAGGGACAAAATTTTAGAAATTTAAAAAAAATCAGACACCAATAGTCAACAAGCAGAGTATAAACAAAGCTAAAAACCCACCCTTCATTCACATGGCAAATCTGCATCCTGTTCAATCCGAAACCTCAATCACCCATTTGCATGCTCTTTCTTTTACACAAAACCCCCCACAAACTTTTTCTCCCCGTGGGTCTCAACTCTCCCTCAAAAAACAAAACAAACAAACAGTAAAGCTCAGCAAACTTCCAAAAAGCCATCATCCTTTCATCTTCTTCTCTATCTCTCTCTCTAAATTTTTTTTCCTTCAAGAACAAATAATAACAACCTGTTGAGATGTTCCCTGGTTTGATCCAGCGCCAAGAATCCTCACCGTTCCAAGCCCAAGACGAGATCCATGGGCTCGGGCCCAGCTTGGTTCTGACGGCGGATCCCAAGCCCAGGCTCAGATGGACGGCGGATCTCCACGAGCGCTTCGTCGACGCTGTTGCTCAGCTTGGGGGCCCTGAAAGTAATTTTTTTACTCTCTTTTTGAAATTTTTGATTTTTGTTGGGTTTTTTTGGCTTAAAGATTGCATTTTGTGAAATGGGTACATGTTTTTTCTGTTGATTTAGGCTGCCCTTGTGTTTGTTGCTTGCTTGCTTGCTTTTGTGATTGTTTTGCAATTATCTTGTGATTTTATGTTTTTAAGAAATGGGGTTTTCTTGCCGTGTGTGTTTAGCTGTTAAGTTTAGGGCCTGTTTGGTTGCAAGATTATGAAATTTGGATTCCAAAATAGTAGGGTTGAAAATTTTTGGATTTGGTAATTTGTTGTTTGGTTGGTTTTGGATTCATAGTATTGGATTTGTAGATCATTGTAATCTTTGTTTAGTTGGTGAAAAGAAAGTAGTATTTGGATTTGAGGATTTTAGAGAGACATAGATAGGGAGAGGATTATTAAATAAATAAAGTACACGGTCCCATCTAAAAGTACAATGAATAGTGACAAATCCTTGCAATTCCTTAAAAAAATTTAGTATTTAAGAATTCTTGTTTTATGGTGGCCCCCATAAAAAATAAAAGAATCCTGGAAATCCAAATCTCCCAACCAAACATAAAATTATGGAATCCTAGGATTCCACAATCCAAATCCAAATAATCCCACGACCAAACGGGCCCTTATTGTCAAACCTAAATTAATTTAATTGCTTGAAGGTGGAGTTTGTGAATTGGGATCAAGTTGATTATAGGGGTTTTGGTTGTTATAATTATTTGTCATTTCCACTTCATTCGATACAATTCATATACAAGAGTTGCACTATACAACTTTACGTTTGTGTTTTTGTAAGGTATCTATTATCAATTCTAGTCACATCCCCAAAAAAAATTATGTGTTAGAGATTCTCAATTTTATCTTAGCATGTTGGAAAATTCTTCTCTGTGTGTGTCATATTTATATTTGCCTGGTCAGGAGAGAGAAATAAGTTGAACCATAGGTCCTACCAAGCCGCCAAAAATGTGAAAAGTTCCACCTTTTTCTCTCATATGCTCGGATGCATTGCACTCAGTTTAATACCGAATAATTTCTTTGTTTATTGATACTATATGACTTTAAGAATAAATTAACGCGAGCATGAGAGAAAGAGACCTCTAAAAGGAAAGAATTTGGTAAACAGAATCAATTTAAGGCATCTCAATATTGTTTTTGGTTCTTTGTATGTCCCTCGCCTCTAATTTTGTGAATCGCTTTCCAAAATGGAGAAGTGTTTTATAGATTATAAGCCTTGCGATACGATTTTTTTTTTGTTGCAGAAGCGACGCCGAAAAATATCATGCGAACAATGTGTGTAAAGGGGCTTACCCTTTTTCACCTTAAGAGTCATCTCCAGGTAATTTATTCACGGCATCTTTAGTGTAGCTTCTTCTTGATTAATCAGTTGAAAATGTAAATAAGCCTTAATATTGTCACATAGTGCTACATATTGATTTTCTACTTTACATTTCTTCAGAAATACAGATTAGGCAAACAATTGGGCAAAGAAATGTCAGAGCATTCCAAAGATGGTGATGCATTTTCTCATCCTTCAGTTCTAGTCTATTCAACTTAATGATGAATACTTTAATAATTTATATAAAGAATGCCATGCTTTGTGTGTGTAGTTTGCAAACTAGATTATGTTGAACCAACTCCAAAGTGATGAAAAATTTGGTGCAATCAACTTCTCTTCCATGACTTTATCGAAATACATCATGGAGTAAATTTTTGTTGCACAATCTAATAATTTTTTGGCTTGGTCATGCCTTGAACTGACCTTTTATTAATGTATTGGTCCAAATTCTCAGCTCCTTACCTTTTGGAAACCCCAAGCAGCGGTGCTTTGTCTCCTAGAGTTCCTACTCCTGATGTGAATGAGTAAGACGGCACTTCTAATATTCAAGTAAAGAACCTGAAATTGAACTCTATATTTTACATATTTGCTAGTATACCTGTTGTAGGGGGCCGGAAGTTAAAGAGGCACTAAGAGTACAAATGGAAGTTCAACGAAGACTTCATGAACAAGTTGAGGTATGTATCTGCATTTTGTCATTTATCTTCTGAATCGTGAATCTTGTGCTATTTATTCCCTACATTGTCAATTTAACGGTTCTATTACGAGGGGTGTCTCAATCGTTACATCATAAAGTTACGCTTAGTCCCTTATTTTCTATAATGATTTGTGGCTAAATTGTCGTCTAGGCAATTATACTAGTAATTAGGATTGTCACTGCTCTAGCTATTTTTTTTGGGGGTGTACGAATGAATGAAAAGGTAAATGACAATTACTGTCATTACGCTAATAATTGGTCTCGCTGATGCATGTCGTTATCAGGTAAGTGACAACTTAAGGGTCAATGGATGATATGATATTTGACACATTTCACTGCACATAAGTCTCTGATCTTTCTTTTCTGCATCCGAGCAATCTAGTATATATCATTTTCAGCTTTCTTAGTGTCTAACTTCTCATGCATCTCCTTGTAGACCTAAGGTTTAGCTCCCCGAACAACTTTTCTAACTTCTTTTTTAACCATTTTATACTTCTCAAATATCTCCGTATCTCTGCTTTTCATTAAATTTTTATAAAAATCTCTCTTGATTTTAATAGCAGCATTTAGTTCTTCGTTCTACCATGATATGTTCTTAGATAGTGGAGTATCACCTCTCAACTCACCAAGTAGATTTCTAGCTACCCCTTGGTACAACCAGTCAACTTGTTCCATATTCTGTCTGAATCATCTTCAGACTGTCAATCCGCCTCTTGAACTGCACGATCTATAAAGGCCTTTTGGTTACCTTCCTTCAGTTGCCACCACTTAATTTTAGGTTCTACCTTACGTCTAATCTTCCTAGGTCCTTTTCTATATAGAAAATCTAAAACTAAAAGCCTATATTGAATGGTTACACTCTCATCTGGCACTACCTTACAGTCGATGCAACAATCTCTATCTATCATTCTCGTCAGAAAAAAGTCTTTTTGACTTGCACTTGATCCGCTTCTAGAGGTGATAAGGTGAGACTCTTTTTTCCTAAACCAATTGTTTACTAAGATCAAGAATCTGCATTAAGTCTATTCCTGTTTACCATCGTGATGGATGAGCTTACCGAGCTATCCAAGATGAGGCACCATAGTATATGCTATTCGCTGATAATATTGTTCTAATAAATAAGATCAAAGTGGCGGTTAATGCCAAATTGGAGTTATGAAGGCAAACGTTGAAATCTCGGGGGTTCAAATTGAGCAGGTCCAAGACAACATATATGCATTGCAAATTTAGCAAACAGAGAAGTCGAGACCACATTGATATAATACTGGAAGGGCAAGAGATAATCACCGAGCGATCGGTTTAGATATTTAGGTTCTATCATCCAAAAGGATGGGGCATCAATAGCGATATTAATCAAAAGATCTAAGCTGGTTGGTAGAAATGGAGGAGTGCAACAAGTATTTTGTGCGGTCGTAATTTTCCATTTAGATTGAAAGGGAAGTTTTATCGGAGCGCTATCCTGCCTGTCTTATTATATGGTACAGAATTATGGGCTCCTAAGAAGCACCATATACAGAAAATGCACGTAGCGGAGATGCGCAAGCTTCATTGGATGTGTGGTAACACTAGAAAGATAAGGTGCAAAATGAGGATATTCGTGCAAAAGTTGGTGTAGCACCTGTGGAGGAAAAGATGCGGGAAAACTGTCTAAGATGGTTTGTTCATATGTGATGCAGATCTATGGAAGCACCGGTTCGATGAATGGATACTATCGAAATAAGCAATGCCAAAGGGCGAAAGGGAGACCGAAAAAAATATGGATGGAGGTGATGCGAAAAGATATGGTTACCAAAGACCCCAATGAAAGTATATTGTTTGATAAGAGCGAGTGGAGACGGAGGATTCATGTGCTGGACCCGGCGTGATTCTCGTATTGGTTCATGTAGCCTGCCCCATATGTCTAGGATAAAAGGCTCAGTTGTTGTTGTTTGATGATATGATATTTGATATCTTGGATTGTTTAAATGCAAGATTCATTAGAACAAATCAAACAATATGATTGTCAAAGCTGATGCTGACTTGAGCCTCGTTTATAAATGTTTCTTGAAAGTCGGTTTAAGCATTATGGTAGTTAAGGAGTAGTACTACTATTTGTCGTATTTTCTTTGGTATATCAATGAAAAGAATATGGGCCGGCTGGGGTCCATCGGGAAGTTCCAGCTAAAAAAAAACTAGAGAAGTAGGGACAAATCAATCAACCATTATAAAATTAAGATAATTTTTCGGATGAAAAATCCTCTTGGCAAGCCTCCATTTATGCCTTATTACATGATCCTAACCTTCACAGTATACCATACTAGAGATTTTGGATGGAGCTTGAGAACAAATTTATGAATTCATGTGACATTTGGATTTGTCTCCTTCACCAAGATACTGAAGTATACAAAAGTGCTTGCTTTGATATATAAATTAGGACACAAACCCACAGCTATAAAAAATCGATAGATTTGAAGAGGCATGTATGTGCATGATCCGGAAATGTTACTATTAAAATTCTAAATTTATAATAGTATATAGGAGCCTAAATGATTAAGAAATCCAAGCGAGGAAGAATATTCGATAGTTGGACAAGAATTAAAAGATATTTTAGGGTGAAATGAGGGTTCTTTATTGAAATGGAAGCAAGATCCTAAAGATGGTTACTAAACCCTTGCAACAGATATCTTCTTTTTCAAATCAACTCAGGGACAAATTTTTAATTCAAATTGTATACTCCTTGTGTGCCCTAGGAAGCTTGGGCGGTTATTGATAAACTCTGGGCGCTTAATGATTAAATCTGCTCTCCTTTGACCTTTCTGTTATATTATTATCTGTTAGAAATAATTGCATATAACACCCCGAATTGGTCCATTAGCACTCGACACCCTTAATTAGACTGTTGAAGGGTTATAAGCTCTCTCAGTCAAGATGTGGACTAACCTAGGTTTAAAATCTCAGTGTCGTTCCTTTTTGAGATTCGAATCGACCATCTCAGCAATACTGGCCGTCTTGGATTGGAATATTGGATTTCATATCATTTGAGTAAATAGTAAAAAAATCCTAAATAAATAAATAAAATAACTATAAACAATGTGATGCATTTCTTAGTAATCATTGATGTCCAATAAACCAGCAATCCATTTAAAACTGATTACTCATTAGTAACCTTAATACTAAAACCATGATAGCCAATTGGTGAACCTAATAAGTAATAATAAAGTTTAAATCTTGGGACGACTCGACCATCTTGGATCGGAATCGGCTAAGATTTCAACAATGAGACTAACTGAGAGTTGTATGCAATTAGCCTTTAAAAAATTATTTATTACATGTTGCCTTGGTTTATCACAATAAAGGCACTCAATATTTGCTTGTTAGCACCCGATGCTTCGGGTTAGTCAGTGGAGTGGTCGTAGCTGCAATTTTAATTAAGGTTGAGACTAACTACAAGGGGTTCTAATGCTAATAAGCCAGCTGAAGAGTCAAAGACGAGATATAAATAAGGGCGTTATATGTAATTAACCCTTTTTAAATAAGAGTAATTGCGTGAAATTCCCCATGTAGTCCGCTCAGTATAGTACTTATATCCCTTAGGTGACTTGTCAGTGCAAACGCCTCCTTGTGTCATTGACCAAAATCCTAGAAGATGCTCAAGTTCTACCGTAAACAACACAAAAACAAATTCTTTGGTTAAATTAGACAATCGATTCTTTATAACATGGAACGCATAGAGGAAAACTATCTGGCGGCATTACATCTTTGAAAAGTATCAGGGAGTGTTTGCGCTAATAAGTCTTTTGAGGGGGATAAGTGCTATATGAGGTAAACCACAACGGCGGTTTGTGCAATTAACCCTTTTAAATAATTTTACATGCCAATGCTAATACAATCCAATTATGCTCAACATTTGCTTTCATGGCCATCTATCAGGTCCAAAAGCACGTGCAAATCAGAATGGACGCCCACCACAAGTACATCGACTCTTTACTCGATAAGGCATGCAAGATCGCCCATGAGCAAATATCTTCCGCGGGATTGAACAACCCATTTATGTGCTCGTCTTCTGTACCGTTAAGTTCATCTTCATTTCAACAGATATCAGTTGGTGGAATCACTCTTCTGTCCCCCGAAGAAAAATCTTCGCACCCATCGATTGGAGATGGTCATTTCTTCTACCAAAAATCCCCAGAACTAAAGAGAAAGGCAATGTAAATTCATCTCGAGAATTCATTTTTTGAGAATTTTGTGGTTTGAGTGGAGAGAAGCAAGGCTCCTTTTCACTTGAAAATCGGTTATGTAATATTTTCTCTTTAACCAAAAACAAAAATTCTACCTTAATGTTCACATTTGCCAATCAAGATTCTGGCATTAATGTTCTTTCTTTGATCATGTGATTTGTAGGCAACTGTCTTGAGCTTAGATGCCCCAAGATTTTATAAAGTTATGGTGGTTGTGGGATTAGGGAATCAAATGCTATTCTGTCAAATTATTTTTCCATTTACGAAATGGAAAGATTTGTCTTGTGCTTGTTTTGGTTTGGTAGAAATTTTGTTTGTAGGCCTTTTATGTGAAACCGGCATACGTATATAGAATTTTTCAGTTTGGGGAATTATTATTATGTTTTTTTTTGAACTGGCTTGACCCCATGCATACAATACATCCCACTACACAGTACTTGCAAGCACACAATACACGCGTATCCAGGGACCTATGAATTTGCCTCGAAATCATTAAATTATGACAACTTTTTCCTTCCGGGGTTCGAGCCCCGCACTCTCCACATGAGAGTAAGTGGTATGCTCATCCGCAGTCTGGGGATTATGATGTAGAATTAGAAGGCTATTCATGTGAGGTTGGTATTAATCATGTAATTAATAATTCTGTGGTAGTTGCTTGCTGTCCCTTCTTTTCTTTTCTTTTTTTAAATTTATATTCCCTTTAGATATGATGGACTTAATGTTGAAGCTGAAAGCATGAAACAGGCTGTTCAGTATGGCCTCTCAAAAATGAATATAATTTAACTAAATGAAAATTAACGTTTCTCAATGTTAGTTATGCTCCAACAAGAGAGATTTGAAAATCAATGTTTTATAATTGTGCTGCTTGGTTGAAAAATCAAATTTTAGTATTTATGCCACCAGAAGTTGTTAGATCCCACATGACACATGGATGGTTCCTATATTTGTTTTTCCTCTGCAAATCCAATGGTTGAAATCAGGAGAAACCAGAAGGTCGAATGCTTCCGAGGATTAAAAAGGAAAATCTAATGGCTCATATTAATGAAGTATGGAAAAACAAGAGCAGGCTATCATGAACCTCGTGGACTCCAATGAAAGGATGCCAATGGACAGTTTAGATATCATAAGACTTGTCTTATGACATTCGAGTAAATTATAAGTTTTGACACTATCGCATTCTAAACTTGAATCTGATTTTTTTCTTTGAGGAAAGTGTTCCTACACAACAGTTTTTTAAGTAACCCCTACACAACAAGAGACCAAAGGAAGATTTTAGGTCCCACCTATATTGGTGGGACCCACGGATGAGACTCGTCGTTTTGTCTCTTGTTGTGTAGTGTTTGCTTAGAAAAGTGTTGTGCGGGATCACATTTCTCCTTTTCTTTTTCCTTATTCTTTCCAATGATTTGTAAACAGCTTTGTAGTTTTGATTTGCCATAGATTTGGATAAGATGTCTTAACATGATGGGTTTACACTAAAATGCCCTCAGCTATCTCCGTTGTCATTAAAAGACCTTTAACAATCTTAACTACGCTAAAACACCTAAACTAATTATTTTAATACCGTGTTGGCTGTCGGTATTAACAGAAAGTTATGTTTTGCCTTTTTAATCCCCCGCACCATCTAATATCTATTCGATGAGGTGGAAGGGTTTGGAGAGATAGAATGGCGGTAGTTGGCTTCGAAGAAAACGACACTTTTGAAAAGTTTCGAAGGAAAGCACAAGACGATGTAGGTTTCAAAGACGAACATGGTGACGGTTGAGGAGAAGTGGACGAGATAGAGAAGAGAAGGAGGTGGTGGAGCGGTGGATGATAGGGAAAAAAAGAAGAAGAGAAATGCCAATTCTTAGCTTCAATAGGAGGATGGTTTTGTTCTTAAAAAAGCCACCTCATCCAAAAAATTAACTCGTTGAGCCCAATACAAAAAGTATTGTAGCAAAAAAAATTGATGGTAGTTTAAAGTCTTTTACCGCAATTAAAATTGATTAAATATGTATTTGCGAAAGACAACGATAGCTGAGGGCTTTGTGTAGTTTAGCCTTGTGTTTTTAATTTCTAACGCGTGCATCAAAAAAAAAGAAAAAACATGTTCTAAACTAAAGGAGCATAGTTTATGCGGTAAAAACGCTGCTTTCTTAAACTAAAACGGAGGTTTAGTAGTTTGATTCAAATAAGAGTTAGACTGTTACATAAAACAACCATCCCGAGATTCAAAACCACTTTACGATAACATGCTTGATCGCATTCTTATTAATTGTTATTGAACCTATTTACATAAATTATGCATCAAAACAATCATCTTAGCATGCATCTTAGATTTTCAACATCTTCTCATTTGAATCAAAAGCTTTCTAAAAAAGTTTTGCCGGCATTTCCCCCAAAATCCCACCGAGAACGTACTGACCGAACTGTAACAGAATATTCGGTCACGACCGCCGTCACAACGGGGCCCCACCGTCCCCTAAGGGCCTGTTTGGTTGCAGGATTATGAGTTTGGATTTGGATTTGGATTTTGGATTGTGGAATCCTAGGATTCCATAATTTTGTGTTTGGTTGCAGGATTTGGATTTCTAGGATTACTTTGTTTTTTATGGAGGGCCCACCACAAAACAAAGATTCTTGAATCCTAAAAATTTTCAAGGATTTTCAAGGATTCAGCACTATTCATTATACTTTTAGATGGGGCCCATGTACTTTATTTATATAATAATCCTCTCTCTATCTATCTCTCTCTAAAATGCTTAAATCTAAATCCCATTTTTTTGCAACAACCAAACAAAGATTACAAGGATATGCAAATCCAATACCAGGAATCCAAAACCAACCAAACAACAAATTACCAAATCCAGAAATTTCAACCGTCCTATTTTGAATCCAAATTCCATAATCCTGAAGAGGCCCTAACGGGCAACACGGGCAGCTCCGAAAATAAAATAGACAAAAATTGACCCATTTTCTCTCTCCTCTTTCTCTCTCTTTTCAAGTACGTGATTGGTCCCTGCGCGTGCGATTCCGACGAATCCCGGGTAATGAGGAAAATTTCGCGACTAAACTCTAATAAAAGCTGGATTTTGCAGAAATTACCCTTTCTTAAAGATATTTACTATTTTTTTTTATTGTTCGTGTTCTTTTTAACAGTCAAATCATCAGCAACCCACCACAGTGGACTTGAGCGAATTCGTTTCCTGAGATCGGATTCGGGGGAAATCTGTGGTTTTTCGATCTGGGTATCTCTTCATTTCTGCAATTAATCACTTTTTTGTTTGAATTTTGTCGAATTTTGGCGATTTTTGGGAGTTAATATGGTGGTTTCTGTTGTTTTCTTGCATAAATTTTGATGGGTTATGGAGTAATTTCTGATGCAATTACATGTTCAGCTCAGTTTTGATGATTTTTTGGCGTCTCTCTAAGAAATATATTACCGATTAGAGCCTCCAGCATGGAGATTAATGGCTATGATTTCTTTATGATGTCTCTCTTTAGGGCCTGGCCGCCTTCTTTCCTTGCAAGGTGAGCTGAGCTGAGGGGCAGTTCATGGCGGTTTTGTGGTTAAATTTGGTTCTGTGAGAGATATACCTTGTTTTATTAATGGATAATACAAGCTTTCATATCATTGGAGTTAGTAGAGCAACTAGGGTGCTTGATTGCTTTCAGTTGCTGGGGCTACTGGCTCTGTGTTACCATAGATCGTTAAACCATTACCGGTTTGCACATTTAGAATGTTCATTCTCGATTGGTGAACACCAGCCTTCCTTGAATACACCTTGAAAGAACTATAATTGGCAGCACACTTCCATAACCATCAAATTTTGTATGAAGCCTTTCTATAAATTATGGTAGCATACTTCTATAACCATCAAATTTTGTTTGGAGACTTTGTCAGGCCAGTGTCGCCATGATGATAGCGATGCATTTCTGTTCAAAGTTTTGGTTGTGTAGGTTATGGGAAAGAAGCTTTTGACTGCTTCTGAGCTCCATCAAAGAGGTTAACGTCTTAAAGAATGATACTTGAGGCTATGTGACTTATGGGTAGCGACTGTATGCAACTAAGTCTTTGGCATTATATTAACTCTTATATATGACTATGCTATTGATTTTTTGCTGTTCATGCTTTACATACTTTAACATATGTTTAGTTGTTTACCTATGTTGGTTTAATGAATTTAATGGTTGAGAATAGTCAGTGTGCCAGTTAGTAAATTGCAAGTCCTAGTATGTCACTTTGATAGTGCTCGATATTGGCGATCCCCAAGATCATGACACGTGGCAGATGACGTGTCCAAGAACTCGAAAGAGAAGGCCCACAGGGGCCGACCAGGCCACCCCGAGCCCAACCTGCAAGCGCAAGCTGGCCCTCCTCGGGGCCCCTACAAATTGGCCTTCTCAGCCCCTCGGCTCGCCCCCGAGCTCCGGGCCGAGGCCGTCCTCCTCGGTCCTCCGACCAACTCCACCGCTCACAGGCGTAACCGCCGCTCCGCGAATCTCTTCATGCGCTGATTCTACGCCAGCAACATCCCACGTTCCACGCCATCAATCCCCATCAATGGGTGATCCGCTTTCTGCGCGGGCATGACGTCGGGGGGGCGTAACCGCCGGCGAGATTCTCGCGCCCGCCGCTGCATGCTCCACCGCTATATAAACCCCATCACAGAGGGGTCAGGGAAGCCATTTTTTACTCTTTAAGCCGTTACTCTGCTCGGATCTCATCACTAACTTGAGCGTCGGAGGGTCCTTGGTAGTACCAAACCATCCCGGGACTTCTTTGCAGGTACTCGGCACCCACTCCCTCACTTCACCTCTTCCTCCAAAAGCCCACTGAGACCCACACGCAACGGAGGATAATCAACCAAGTCCACCGCGAGATCAACGGAAAACAACATTTGACGGAGATCCGAAAAGGAGCTCCATCAGTTGGCGCCGTCTGTGGGAAGTAACTCCACAAAATACAAAGTTGGCCTTCCTATCTCCACCCTCATGACAGATGACTATCCTGGGGATCCCGGTACCAGCCGCCGCCTTCCACTCACCGAAGGCGGGGATGAACCTCCTCCCATGACCGTCATCAACGCCCTCACAGGCCGGATAGATCGCCTGCAATCCCTCGTGGAGGCCCTCGTCCGCGTCCAAACGGCCGCGTCCGGGCCCCAGATCGCCGCTCCACCGCCTCCAGAAGGCTCTGTCCCTGTCTGGACGGCCGACCACCAACAGGCTGCGTCCCCTGGCCGCCGGTCTCTCGAACCGGTGCTCCCTGAGGCCCGCTGGGCGCCCCAGGGCTCCACGCCGAGATCCGCCGCCACAACCGGACGTTCATTTTTGAGATTAGAATCGACCATCTCAGCAATATTGGCCGTCTTGGATTGGAATATCAGATTTCATATCATTTGAGTAAATAGTAAAAAAATCCTAAATAAATAAATAAAATAACTATAAACAATGTGATGCATTTCTTAGTAATCATTGATGTCCAATAAACCAATAATCCATTTAAAACTGATTACCCATTAGTAACCTTAATACTAAAAACATTATAGCCAATTGGTGAACCTAATAATAAAGTTTAAATCTTGGGACGACTCGACCATCTTGGATCGGAATCGGCTAAGATTTCAAACAATGAGACTAACTGAAGGGTTTCAGAGTTGTATGCAATTATCCTTTAAAAAAATTATTTATTACATGTTGCCTTGGTTTATCACAATAAAGGCACTCAATATTTGCTTGTTAGCGCTCGATGCTTCGGGTTAGTCCGTGGAGTGGTCGTACCTGCAATTTTAATTAAGGTTGAGACTAACTACAAGGGGTTCTAATGCTAATAAGCCAGCTGAAGGGTCAAAGACGAAATATAAATAAGGGCGTTATATGTAATTAACCCTTTTTAAATAAGAGTAATTGCGTGAAAGTCCCCATGTAGTCCGCTCAGTATAGTACTTATATCCCTTAGATGACTTGTTAGTGCAATCGCCGCCTCGTCTGATTGACCAAAATCCTAAAAGACGCTCAAGTTCTACCGTAAACAACACAAAAACAAATTCATTAGTTAAATTAGACAATCGATTCTTTATAACATGGAACACATAGAGAAAAACTATCCGACGACATTACATCTTTGAAAAGTCTCAGGGAGTGTTTGCGCTAACAAGTCTTTTGAAGGGGGATAAGTGCTATATGAGGTAAACCACAACGGGGGTTTGTGCAATTAACCCTTCTAAATAATTTTACACGCGAGTGCTAATACAATCCAATTATACTCAACATTTGCTTTCATGGCCATCTATCAGGTCCAAAAGCACGTGCAAATCAGAATGGACGCTTACCACAAGTACATCGACTCTTTACTCGTTAAGGCATGCAAGATCGCCCATGAGCAAATATCTTCCGAGGGATTGAACAACCCATTTATGTGCTCGTCTTCTGTACCATTAAGTTCATCTTCATTTCAACAGATATCGGTTGGCGGAATCACTCTTCAGTCCCCCGATGAAAAATCTTCGTTCCCATCGATTGGAGACGGTCATTTCTTCTACCAAAAGTCCCCAGAACTAAAGAGAAAGGCAATGCAAATTCATTTTGAGAATTCGTTTTTTGAGAATTTTGTGGTTTGCGTGGAGAGAAGCAAGGCTCCTTTTCACTTGAAAATCGGTTATGTAATTTTTTCTCTTTAACCAAAAACAAAAATTCTACCTTAATGTTCACATTTGCCAATCAAGATTCTGGCATTAATGTTCTTTCTTTGATCATGTGATTTGTAGGCAACTGTCTTGAGCTTAGATGCCCCAAGATTTTATAAAGTTATGGTGGTTGTGGGATTAGGGAATCAAATGCTATTCTGTCAAATTATTTTTCCATTTACGAAATGGAAAGATTTGTTTTGTGCTTGTTTTGGTTTGGTAGAAATTTTGTTTGTAGGCCTTTTATGTGAAACCGTGCATACGTATATAGAATTTTCCAGTTTGGGGAATTATTATTATGGTTTTTTTTGAACTGGCTTGACCCCATGCATACAATACATCCCACTACACAGTACTTGCAAGCATACAATACACGCGTATCCAGGGACCTATGAATTTGCCTCGAAATCATTAAATTATGGCAATCTTTTCCTTCCGGGATTCGAGCCCCGCACTCTCCACATGAGAGTAAGTGGTATGCTCATCCGCAGTCTGGGGTTTATGATGTAGAATTAGAAGGGTATTCATGTGAGGTTGGTATTAATCATGTAATTAATAATTCTGTGGTAGTTGCTTGCTGTCCCTTCTTTTCTTTTCTTTTTTTAAATTTATATTCCCTTTAGATATGATGGACTTAATGTTGAAGCTGAAAGCATGAAACAGGCTGTTCAGTATGGCCGCTCAAAAATGAATATAATTTAACTAAATGAAAATTAACGTTTCTCAATGTTAGTTATGCTCCAACAAGAGAGAGTTGAAAATCAATGTTTTATAATTGTGCTGCTTGGTTGAAAAATCAAATTTTAGTATTTATGCCACCAGAAGTTGTTAGATCCCACATGACACATGGATGGTTCCTATATTTATTTTTTCCTCTGCAAATCCAATGGTTGAAATCAGGAGAAACCAGAAGGTCGAATGCTTCCAAGGATTAAAAAGGAAAATCTAATGGCTCAGATTAATGAAGTATGGAAAAACAAGAGCAGGCTATCATGAACCTCGTGGACTCCAATGAGCGGATGCCAATGGACAGTTTAGATATCACAAGTCTTCTTATGACATTCGAGTAAATTATAAGTTTTGACACTATTGCGTTCTAAACTTGAATCTGTTTTTTTCTTTGAGAAAAGTGTTCCTACACAACACTTTCCTAAGCAGCCTCTACACAACAAGAGAGAAAAGAAATATTTTAGGTCCCACCTATATGGGTGGGACCCACGGATGAGACCCGTCGTTTTGTCTCTTGTTGTGTAGTATTTGCTTAGGAAAGTATTGTGCTGGATCACATTTCTCCTTTTCTTTTCCCTTATTTTTTCCAATGATTTGTAAACAGCTTTGTAGTTTTGATTTGCCGTAGAGAATTGGATAAGATGTCTTAACATGATGGGTTTACACTAAAATGCCCTCAGCTATCTCCGTTGTCACTAAAAGACCTTTAACAATCTTAATTACGCTAAAACACCTAAACTAATTATTTTAATACCGTGTTGGCCGTCGGTATTAACAGAAAGTTATGTTTTGCCTTTTTAATCCCCGCCCCATCAAATATCTATTCCAAGAGGTGGAAGGGTTTGGAGAGATAGAATGGCGGTAGTTGGCTTCGAAGAAAACGACACTTTTGAAAAGTTTCGAAGGGAAACACAAGACGATGTAGGTTTCAAAGACGAACATGGCGACGGTTGAGGAGAAGTGGACGAGATGGAGGAGAGAAGGAGGCGGTGGAGTGGTGGATGATGGAGAAAAAAAGAAGAAGAGAGATGCCAATTCTTAGCTTCAATAGGAGGATGGTTTTGTTCTTAAAAAAGCCACCTCATCCAAAAAATTAACTCGTTGAGCCCAATACAAAAAGTATTGTAGCAAAAAAAATTGATGGTAGTTTAAAGTCTTTTACCGCAATTAAAATTGATTAAATATGTATTTGCGAAAGACAACGATAGCCGAGGGCTTTGTGTAGTTTAGCCTTGTGATTTTAATTTCCAACGCGTGCATCAAAAAAAAAAGAAAAAAACATGTTCTAAACTAAAGGAGCATAGTTTATGCGGTAAAAACGCTGCTTTCTTAAACTAAAACGGAGGTTTAGTAGTTTGATTCAAATGAGAGTTAGACTGTTACATAAAACAACCATCCCGAGATTCAAAACCACTTTACGATAACATGCTTGATCGCATTCTTATTAATTGTTATTGAACCTATTTACATAAATTATGCATCAAAACAATCATCTTAGCATGCATCTTAGATTTTCAACATCTTCTCATTTGAATCAAAAGCTTTCTAAAAAAGTTTTGCCGGCATTTCCCCCAAAATCCCATCGAGAACGTACTGACCGAACCGTAACAGAATATTCGGTCAGGACCGTCGTCACAACGGGGCCCCACCGTCCCCTAAGGGCCGGTTTGGTTGCAGGATTATGAGTTTGGATTTGGATTTGGATTTTGGATCGTGGAATTCTAGGATTCCATAATTTTGTGTTTGGTTGCAGGATTTGGATTTCTAGGATTACTTTGTTTTTTATGGAGGGGCCACCACAAAACAAAGATTCTTGAATCCTAAAAATTTTCAAGGATTTTCAAGGATTCAGCACTAATCATTGTACTTTTAGATGGGGCCCATGTACTTTATTTATTTAATAATCCTCTCTCTATCTATCTCTCTCTAAAATGCTTAAATCTAAATCCCATTTTTTTGCAACAATCAAACAAAGATTACAAGAATATGCAAATCCAATACCAGGAATCCAAAACCAACCAAACAACAAATTACCAAATCCAGAAATTTCAACCGTCCTATTTTGAATCCAAATTCCATAATCCTGAAGAGGCCCTAACGGGCAACACGGGCAGCTCCGAAAATAAAATAGACAAAAATTGACCCATTTTCTCTCTCCTCTTTCTCTCTCTTTTCAAGTACGTGATTGGTCCCTGCGCGTGCGATTCCGACGAAACTCGGGTAATGAGGAAAATTTCGCGACTAAACTCTAATAAAAGCTAGATTTTGCAGAAATTACCCTTTCTTAAAGATATTTACTATTTTTTTTTATTGTTCGTGTTCTTTTTAACAGTCAAATCATCAGCAACCCACCACAGTGGACTTGAGCGAATTCGTTTCCTGAGATCGGATTCGGGGGAAATCTGTGGTTTTTCGATCTGGGTATCTCTTCATTTCTGCAATTAATCACTTTTTTATTTGAATTTTGTTGAATTTTGGCGATTTTTGGGAGTTAATATGGTGGTTTCTGTTGTTTTCTTGCATAAATTTTGATGGGTTATGGAGTAATTTCTGATGCAATTACATGTTCAGCTCAGTTTTGATGATTTTTTGGCGTGTCTCTAAGAAATATATTACCGATTAGAGCCTCCAGCATGGAGATTAATGGCTATAATTTCTTTATGATGTCTCTCTTTAGGGCCTGGCCGCCTTCTTTCCTTGCAAGGTGAGCTGAGCTGAGGGGCAGTTCATGGCGGTTTTGTGGTTAAATTTGGTTCTGTGAGAGATATACCTTGTTTTATTAATGGATAATACAAGCTTTCATATCATTGGAGTTAGTAGAGCAACTAGGGTGCTTGATTGCTTTCAGTTGCTGGGGCTACTGGCTCCGTGTTACCATAGATCGTTAAACCATTACCGGTTTGCACATTTAGAATGTTCATTCTCGATTGGTGAACACTAGCCTTCCTTGAATACACCTTGAAAAAACTATAATTGGCAGCACACTTCTATAACCATCAAATTTTGTATGAAGCCTTTCTATAAATTATGGTAGCATACTTCTATAACCATCAAATTTTGTTTGGAGACTTTGTCAGGCCAGTGTTGCCATGATGATAGCGATGCATTTCTGTTCGAAGTTTTGGTTGTGTAGGTTATGGGAAAGAAGCTTTTGACTGCTTCTGAGCTCCATCAAAGAGGTTAACGTCTTAAAGAATGATGCTTGAGGCTATGTGACGTATGGGTAGCGACTGTATGCAACTAAGTTTTTGGCATTATATTAACTCTGATATGTGACTATGCTATTGATTTTTTGTTGTTCATGCTTTACATACTTAACATATGTTTAGTTGTTTACCTATGTTGGTTTAATGAATTTAATGGTTGAGAATAGTGAGTGTGCCAGTTAGTAAATTGCAAGTCCTAGTATGTCACTTGATTTCTGCTTTGAATCAGTGTAATGTGCATTGTCAGACACTCTTACATTAATAAAAGTTCCTTCTGTAGGTGCTAATAATATCCAAGTCATCATTATTTGAAGAAACTGCTCCGAGACGAGAGTCTAAACCGGTCCATGACATGAATTTGCATATAGAACCTTACACACACATGCACTTACTAGATTTAAGATAAGTATGACATGTGCTGCAAAATTTTATTAGTAAAGATCCATCACTTAATTTTAACTTTACAGGATGAATATTTTGAATGCTCATTAGATTTCAGTAATAGGGAAAACGAAAAATGCATATTTAGAGAGGGATGCCTGTTTGTGAAGCAACACATTATTGTTATAAGGAAAATATTTGCAGTGTTTTAGATTTGCGGTTCAAAATTATATAAAGCATATAATTTTTGAAAGAAAAAAATATGTAGAAGGGGTATACTTTATATAGAACCTTCACCGTAGCGGTCTTAGAAAAGAAAAGCTATTTAGCCAGTTTTCCTTCTTCCTCTTAACAACCCCCCCTCCCCCCCCAACACACACACCCCCAAAAAAACCCAACGACCCCCCCAAAAAACAAACAAACAAACAAACACACATACACACAATTCTTTGGTCTTTTCAGACTGATGGCTAGTATGACAATCCTCTCCCATTATACAACGCTATGTATACGCAAGTAAAATAGTAATTCTGCCCCTTCCCAATTAGAATAAGGAAGCGAAAACAAAATAAAATACAGCCTAATTATAAACCAAATAAAGAAATCGGGAAGCCCATATTACCTAACATAACAAGCTTATGGCGTTCCTATGTTCTAATTGCGTTTAGGGCGTGTTAGGATGTCCCCCCCGCTATTGTAGAGAACTTTCTTTAAAATTTATATAAGCTATGGTTGGCTTTATCCTTTCTACCATGCGCTTCTTTGATATTTTTTGTTTTTTAAATCACATGTCTAACACCATGCCTTACACAATTTTGGTATTTTCAAGGAAACTGCCAATGTCCAACCTGTGTCAAGTGGATACAAGATTTACTTTAAACTGTACATGCTTATTAGCTACAAATAGATCTGACAATCTTAATACAAATTCCAGAGCCAAGGAGAGGACCCTTGACAAAACAAAATGGAAGAAACAGATTCATATAGCCAACTCCAAATATTTTGGATAAAGGATTGTTTGTTGTTGTTGTTGTATATATACAAGAACATGACATCATGTGCTCCAACTTTAGCTCATTTTTCCTTGTTTGATTGTGCCTTGTAGCGGAATTGAAAACATAGGTAACATGTTGTTATAATCCTTCTTAATTAGCTATGATGTGAATGCAATATCGCAATGAAGTGTGCTCTTGTTTTCTTTGTACTTGCTTCCTTTGTTCACTAGAACATATAATATAAGTCCATCTACTGCAAGATCTTAGGACATCTAATATATTAACTGATACTATTCACTTCTTTTTTTTGCAACAGATAATGAAAAATGCATCAACCAAAACCTGTTTCTAGTATAGGCCCGACTCATGGCAATTCACTCGCACGGAACCCACATTTAGAATTGAGTGAAAATGCTATGGGCTCTAACAATGGACCTCCAAATCCCGGTAACCCTAACTTGGCATCAAGGCAGTGTTTGAGGTGGACAAATGATCTTGATGAAAACTTCGTTGATGCTGTGTGACACAGCTTGGTGGACCAGGCAGTGAGTAGTTTACGTTTGCAATTTAATGTTTGCTTCTTTAATTACTGAGAACATGATTATTGGTTGAAAAATTGCATGATGATGAATGTTTCCCTATTTGCCTTCTCCTTTGTGCATTTTGCAAGACGTTAGGAATGCTAAATGATTATTGGTTGAAAAATTGCATGATGATGAATGTTCCCTATTTGCCTTCTCCTTTGTGCATTTTGCATGACGTTAGGAATGCTAAATGATTATTGGTTGAAAAATTGCATGATGATGAATGTTCCCTATTTGCCTTTTCCTTTGTGCATTTTGCAAGACGTTAGGAATGCTATACTCCAACTATGGAAAAAATTTTGCAAGACGTTAGGAATACTAAACTCCAACTATGGACAAAAATAAATTCCAACTATGTACCCTTGAACCAAATTCAAGTTTGAGGGGCGATTAATATTTATTTATTTATACGAGTGTACACAGGCTTTTTGATATAAGTGAGTTCCATCGTTAAGACTCAAGCCTTGTTGAGGTTTGGCCCATCTTATGTTTTATACCCATGTACTTCTCATAGTTTTTTCAATATGGGATGATGTTATCCACATATCTTAACAAAAACCACCTTCTATGCTAGATTAACAAGTAATTATTCTTCAAGGAAGAAAACATTTTTAGTGAAAGCTTCACATGGATTGCATGATGGGGTTATTAACTTTTTTATTCAAAGTTTGCATCATCCTATTTAAAGAAGATGTCATGAGTTGATGGAGACTTTGGGAAGTTCACTTAAAATGTATTATGCAGATGTGTTTAGTTTCATTCTGATTGAAAAGAGCCTGCGACACTTGTATTATTCTGAAAATGCTGCTCTTCCATAGTAATTTTCTTCCTGCGTGTATTAAAGCTTTCATTTAAACTGAAAACTCTTTTGGTCCTCCTAAATCAAACACTGCATTATATCCAAAAAGAGTTGATTTTAATTAAATCCAAGAAATCGATGATAGGTCACAAATTCTTGGTTGTGGACTGCCTTCATAGCTTTTTGTAGCAGGAAGACACCAAAACTATGGAGTGAAAAATAAAAGCACCAGCAGCAGAAATAATTATCTTCAGTATTCTAAGAGTTGGGAAAATCCACCAAGCGAACATCTTTAGCTCAAAATTTTTGTATTGAACTCTTTGCAATATTAAATTTATTGGTGTTTTCATAGTAATGTTTAAGCAAGTTACTGCATTTTGCCAATTGCCATCATCGCTAAATGCTCTTCGTTTGAAAACAGAGGCTACACCTAAAGGTGTCCTTAGAGTCATGGGAGTACCAGGCTTAACTATATACCATGTAAAGAGTCACTTGCAGGTACTTGTCTTGATTATACATTTCCCCCCTTGCTATTTCAGTTAACTTGCCTTTCTCTTTTCCTAAATTTTATTTTTATGCTGCTTCTACAAATATCGCCCTACAAAATACATACCGGACTCTTCATCTGATGGTAATTGTTTCAGTGCTTTATGATTGAGAACTGGACTCAACCATATGATTTTATCTTTCCCGAAATTCTTTCCGTAACAAGAAAATTAAAATTCATAGCACTTTATACTGCATTGATAGTAATGTCATTACTGTAGGTACAAAGGGATAAGAAAGATTCTGTGGACATGCTTTCTGGTCTTGGAAACACCTCATAAGTATCTAACATATTTGTTCCTTTGCTGTTAGAATGAAACTCAAACAATGAGTCCAGAATGATTTGTATATGTAGTACTTTGTTAAAAATGATTTCAGATGCCACCAAAGCTAGGAATTGCTACAAAGATGAGAATTAGTAGTATAGATTTTACTGGGTGCATCCTGCCTCCATTGTAGTTTCTAAATAGCTTTCTACCATGTACATGCCACTATCTATTGTTTTGCAATTTCTAATTGACCTAAGTTACTATAGCGTAGCTTTTACTCGTATACAATATGTCGACTAGCATGCTTTATGGGTGTAAATATTACGGAATTAAGAAATATGTCCAAATATGAGTGGTTGAGGGGACATTTTTGAATGGGGGTGCTTTTCCTCTTATCTAAGTGAATTCTGAAAGATTCAAATATATTAATTGTGCATGTGAGAGGGTGGGTGCATATGTTCTTTTATCGTGTCATTTTTTCTGTTCTTATTATCAGAATGATTACAGTGAGATTAATGTGCCTTTCTTTCTTTGTTTGTTTCTTTTCTTGGATCCAGTGGGATGCAAATAACTGAAGCATTAAAGTTGCAGATGGAGGTACAAAAGCGGCTACACGAACAACTTGAGGCAAGTCCTTTCTTTTAAAGATTTATGCAGATCATATGTTTAAATAATTATGACAGCATGATTAAGTTTATAATGTTTGGAAACCATTAGCTTTACCAGCAAACTAATTATTTAAAATCTGGCAAAGTAAAGGTTAAAATGTGTGGTTTCTTGTTCCTGAATCTCAACTAGCAGCTAGTAGATGCAGAATGTGTATAGAGGGAACTGCAACTATAACTCTATGTCAAACTGGAGTTATACCAAACTCGATGGTCAGAAAGCACAGACATGAATGCTGCATGCAAAGATAATTTCTTATAAAATCTACAACATGATAAGTGCGAGATAAGATAATTTTATGCCAGATGTGCTTATGACGAGTGTGTCAATTTCTATACCACAAGTGACTTCTCCAACCAATTTATTGGTCACCGGCTTTATTTATTAAATTTTATGAGAGGTATCACTTCTATTGAATCAAACTGTTGGCATTTGAGGCAGGTTGTTCGACCTTTAGCTTCTTTTTATGATTCATGGCATACAGCCTTTACTAGAACGCTTAGTATCGTCATTTATGTTGGCCTTAAAAATCGTAATCAAGTGATTTCATTAACCATAGAGATGCAAGGGAGCAAGTGATTATGGAAACCTGATAAACCTAGTGTGTTTGTCTCTTCAGTAATCTAGTCTCTGGAACTCTGTAACTTGTACTGTTGGGTTTATTTTTGAATATAACGATCATTTTTAACTGCTATTATTTGTTTTTGATGCATCAAGACTTGTGTATGCAAGAGAGCTGCAAGAGAACCAGGTTGACCACTGGAGGTGTAGACGTACAGGATGGAGACATGGCACGAGGGCGCCACACATCGCTCACTATACGAGAGCAGCTGGATGGTGGACAGATGCAGCGTCCGGACACTTAGACACCACTGCTAGACTGGGCCTTGCCCCCAGCAACTGCCTCAGCTTCTGGTGGATACTTGTCGTGGTTTTGTCGGTTCGGACAGATGTTAGACTTATCATTTTGATTTGGCGTTTGTCTCCCAACTATGTTTTGTCTTAGCTTGGGATCTGTGTCCCTGGACTTTAGTTTCTTGCATTTCTGTACTCTATTTGTCTCTTTGCTTGTTTCGTTAAAATTTCTTTAATGAAACGGGAGGCTCCTAAGCTCTCGTTTTATTCACACAAAAAAAAGAGACTTGTGTATGCATATACATTCCATTTACCTCATGTTTTCATCACACAAAGTAATCCCATGAATTGGTATGTGTTTGAATTTTTCTTTTTTGATGAAATGATAAAACTTAATAAGTTTACCTAATTAAGTGTTTCATTCTTAGTGTGCTATAACCAGCACATTTCTTATTTTTGATGAAATGACCTGTCATTTTTACAAATATTTTTATTTATCAACATTAGTTATTTTGGTAAGCTACAACCCATGAATTTTTGTTATTTTCACTGGACTGATGTACTCATCATTTTACTTAATTATAGGGAAAGCGCAATTTCGAGAAAAAAAACCCAAACCTTTTAGCTAAAATAGAAGAAACCTTCAAATAATTTCAAAATTACAAGAAACCTCAGTGGTATGCAGTTTTGTGCTATTTATTGTTGACGTGGCGTCTGATCTTTTGGGGTTTCTCGTAGGTTTTGAGAGTTTTTGTGGTAGTTTTGTTTACGTATATTAAAAGTTTTGGGGGTTTATCTTATCTTAGCTAAAAGGCAGGGAGGTTTTTAGGAATTAGTCCTATATGGAATTAGTCATTCCTGGTGTGTGATAATATAAATTTTCTTCTTTTTTAATAAAATGATTTTTCATCTATTTTTAATAAAACTTAGTAATTGTCACTGTACTATAACACTGTAATTTTTTCCTTTATCGATAAAATCACTAATTTACAATTTTAGGATTTTTTTAATCAAAATAACTCATCTGTGCGTGCTATAACCCATTGATTTTTCTCTTTTTCGATGAAATGACACTCATCATTTTAATTAATCCTTATAAAAATTATCTATCTTTTAGTGTGTCCCCACATGTTTTGTTACTTCTGATGAAATGACATATTCATCAATGTACAGTTTTCTTTATTTTACTTAACTTCTATAGGATCACTTATTCTCTGTGTGTTATATAAAGAACAAATTATATTCTATTTTTGATTAAATGACTTATTCACGATTTTCTAAATGTTTTTAAAATCAATCATTTCTCAGTACCCTATATAACCCATGAATTTCTTCTTTCTCGATAGTATGACTGATTCATCAATTTTCACTTTTTTCCCCTGCAAAATTTCTCATATATACGTGCATAATTTATGAATTTTATTCTTTTTCAATGAAATGATATTATTATCATTTTACTAAGCTCAAATAAAATTATTCACTCTTAATGTGTTGCAACCAAATATATATATAATGATCAAATCACTTCATCCTACATATTATCCAACTAGAATTTTGTCAAGACATCTGTAACTCAGAACCTGAATCTGTTCAATATAGGTTCAAAAGCAACTTCAGCTGAGAATAGAAGCCCAAGGAAAGTATCTCAAGAAGAACAACATAGACTCAGCAGCGTCCTCTCTGAAAGCCAAGGCCTCACCAGTTCAAAGACAGCATGTGTAATTGTTATTCAATGGGTTGCTGCATTACTGAGTTATTGAGTAGTTACATTTAAACTTCTGTTTAATTCACAGCAGCGATGTATTGTAAGATATGATCATGATGGTTCCTAACTTTATGAGTATATCGACATTGCGGTATAACTATGATGCTTACTATTATTATCGCAGTTATCACTGCTCGCTGATTTCCCTGTGACTAATATCATCATCCTAGTTGCTTGTATTTTTCCAGCCCTGGCACTGTCTAAGGAACCACAAACTAAATAGCATGTGAATATAATGAAATATATTGATGAAATCACGATGGATACAAAATCGAAATCGGAAAAGTTCATTAGAGTTTTGCAGCAAATTCTGCAATTAAATTATCTGCTTAAACATACACAAGTTCAAACCAAAAGCATTACTGCCTCCAAAAGAGGAATTAAAAGCAAAACAAACACACACTATGCTACAGATGAAATTGAGATGGTAGGCATCTTCATTGAACTTTGTTTAGTCTATTTACATGATTTAGCCCACAATTGACAGGATGGATCGATTGATGACTCCCACATCACCTTTATGAGAATGTGATCTTCGTCGAACTTTATGCTTTGGGACATTGCAAAGGAACTGAACCCCTGCAGGATTCCTGGCAGGACTCATTGTTCGTCTTCGTCACCATCTTCAATGCCGTCAATGCCCACCCAACGAGTAAAAGCAAAAAGAAACTCCTTGAACGTCACTGTTCCGTTTTTATCCCAATCCATCTCTTCTGTTAGAACAAAGGAAACAGTGGAGTGTTACTCATGAGTCATCACTATTTGTAATTAAAGGAAGTTGTGAAATTGATATCACAGGTAATATCTGGGCTGTTTCTTTTATTCAGAAGCCTAAAGACGTCTTCAGTGCGCGTGCATGTGCTCGAGACAGGTCATAAGCGGAAGGAACACTTCTCCAATGAGCAATAGATCAGTTGGTATAGGCCCTTCCCCTCTTGGGGAGAGTGCAGGGTCCAATCCCCATGAACCCCAAGCGGAAAAGTGGTCACAAATCAACGCTTTCGGGAAAAATTTGTGGATCCCCTGGGTGCGTGTGCGTGCTTGTGTGTGATGTGTGTGTGGGTGAGTTGTGTGTGTTGTGTGCATAGGTTAGGGCTTATGGGCTAGTGCAAAAAAAGAAAAAGAGAGAGACACACACACACACACACACACAGAGAGAGAGAGAGGAACACAACAGCTCGTGAAGTCTCCGCTTTAGCAAGCCCGAAACTATGCGCAAACCAAAATGCTAAAATTTGCAAATGTTTTCTCTTGTTTTGATTCTGTCTATTGTCTAGTTACTAGTTAGTACCTAGTAGGAGCTATGATAAAGGCTGTTCATGTCCTGAAACATACGACAAGTTTTGATCGTCTATTTCACTGCATAGCAGTACTATGATTCAAGAGGCAAGTTTAAAATCCATGAGATAAATTTACAATCAATTATACCTAATTCAGAAAACATATGTTTCTATGGAAATTTGCAATTTTATGCGATAACAAAGCAACAAAGAGCATTTACATTTTGTTTGACCAGCTAAATCAAACAAACAGAATGTACCAAAACTACAAAGGGAAGCAAGCCTCATTTAGTAAATGGTGTTTCTGTGATTCCCTGGTCAAGATTACAAATCGGTAGCATTTTTAAAGATGGGAAAGGGAAGGCTTATGCAATTTTCAGTAATCAAACTAATGATGCTTGTACGTTCTAAAGAAATGTGTTTAACGCCTGAGGACGAGATGAGAGGAAAAAACTAACCAAATCTTCTCATGGCTATGCGCCCAGAAGAACGTTCCCCTGAGGTAGTCTCATTGATAGCATGCACCATCTCACTCTTGCTCACATATCCATCCCTATTTTTGTCCAAGAACACAAATGCATTAACCAATGTCTCAAAAGTCGCTTCTAGATCCGGGTACCCAATCCGTGATTTCTACCAATCAGGTCAAGGAAGCATATACAAATATTTCACTATATTAGGTTTAATAAATAAAAATATATATTTTCTGAAGCCACAACGACTTTATATATTACTTCTAGATGCGGTTATCTTAAATAAAATTAATCTATCGCATTTGTCAACGCATACATAGAAATGTTTGGTAACCACAGATGAAGAATCAAAGGGATGGTGTTTGTAGAAAGAAACCTTTTCCCTACATAAACAATTTTCTTGTTATTTCTTCTTTTTGGTTACTTTCGATATGATATTTGGTATCTTCAACAAATTAAATTGAATTGCACCCTGATACTTTAACGAACACATGCCTCTTTTAAACTATCAATGGTATAGTAGCATCTGTGGTTAGTAATATTAAGGATACTGCTTGTTCAATGGCCGGTTCCTTGAGAAGATAGACAAGACAGAGAAGGACAATGAACTCATTAAACTTCATTCCCATGTCTTCATTGATATCACATGCTTCAAAGAGATCGTTGATCTCCTCTTCCGAAAAATTGATTTCCAGTTTCTGGAAACAATGCTTCAGCTCTTCTCGATCTATTGCACTGTTGGAATCTTCATCTGCAACGACGTCAAAAGTTCAAATTAGCCGTTAAAATAAAACCCACAATTTAAATAAAAACCTCATGTTGACAGAACTCTGGCAGGCATAACCCAAATTTACTCACCAAAGAAGCTGATATAAGTATATAACACTCGCCAGTTGAAATCAATGTGAAACTGATTTTTCCAAAGTCACACACCCCATACAGCTAATGGGCGATAAAACTACAATATTTCTAAAATTTCAAAAATCGCAAAATCTAGAATAATCTCAACAATCTAATAAAATTGAATGAAGAATTAACTACTTGGTTTGCATCACTATTTATTCCCAAGTAGTCCTTTTCTGCATGGAAAGCACGCAAGTATATTACATATAAAAATTTACTATGTTGATTAATCTCAACTCTCAAAATCTTGAAGGAAAAAAGAAGAAACAAAAAGTTGAATCAGAAGAATTTCACATTTTGTGTTTTCTAGTTAATTGTTCAAATGAACAAGTATCATCCTTTTCTCTTAATCAATATTGGTCAGCTATGCATTGGTATTCAAGGCTCAATTGAAAAACAATCATATATATATATGGACATCTTCAACCTAACATGAAACCTTAAAATGTCGACAATAAAACCACCACATAAATCAACATATATGATCTGAACTCAGATTTCAAAGTTAACATGCGGCTTCGAAGGCAAAAGGAAAATTACTCACCAAATTCTTCAAAAATGGTCTTGCACTTTCTTAAGCTCTCATCGATTTTCGGAAACTTTAGAATGATGCTGTTGAATGATCTCATGGTGGTTCCTTCTAACGCCCTTTTTTGCATTGCTTCAACCATCTTTGCCTCGAGCTTTGACACAGGCGAGCTTTGACTCATGGAGTTGCTTCTTCCGAGTACACCGCCCATTTTGGTTATATATGAGGCAAATGGTTTGCAGGATATAAGCCCCCAAATTTCCTGCATAAAGGAGATAGATTTAGATTTACATAACACCACGCACCGCAGATGAAATGCGGAAAAACTTTCGAATTCTCAAAATCACTTGATGAAGAAGAACGAAAACGCCAAGATATTAGCTTTCATCCAACTTGCTTCATATTTAACCAAAACTAGAGATTAAAAAGCTCTTGCTTTGAATATGCCGAAGGGTTTGTGTTCTTAAACTACCAAAACTGATACATTATCAAGCTAAGAGCTTCATCCATAATTATAAATCTCAATGGAAGAAAAATAAGTTGAATCAGGAAAAAATAAATAAAATCAGAGATTCACCTGGCCTCCTCCAAATTCAATCAATCTTTCATATATCTGAAAGAGCCAATAGAAAGAAAATCAGCACCTAAAAAAGAAAAGAAAATTTACATATCAAACTGTGATCCTCCAATTGTTTCGTCTCATTAATCACGCAATCCAAAAATGTTAGACAAAATAAATAAAAGGGGGCTAAAATGACAAATGCGACAGATTCAAAGTCATCCACAACCAAAGTCTTTCAAAATTGCTCCAACATCAAAATTACATAATAACAATCAAAATTAATAGATACCCATATAAATTAAGATAGATCCGAACACATTTAAATGAAAAAGATGGAAACTTGCCTTCGTCTTCAAATCACATCAAAGAAATTGGGGGAAGTTTTTCTTCTTTTTTAATGATTAATTGGAATTTTACAGGGGGAAAAAAATAGAGAGACGTGTTAGTGGAGATGGGCACGCTGGGCGTAGATTTAAACCTTTTCAAATAGCTACCACAAATTTTACAAATTACGCTAAAATGCCATGTATTGAGTGTTTTCAGTTTATCGATTTTACAATTTAATACCATGAACTTTGTTTGTTCATAACAATTTGTACCGCTTTAACTCAAAAGGGAAGAGAAGTTGTCGATTAAAACCGGTTTTAGTTGACAAAAGAAAACGGAATGCAGGCTATAATATTAGTTTATAAAAAAGGAAGGTGAAGAAAAAGGCCACCTATCGCTCGAACCACAATTAAAAGTAGCATAAAAATACTAATTATTAACTTATCCATAGAGTGCGAGCCAAATTTGGATCTGATGGATCTCTGGATCTCCTTCAGATGTTATCCTCCGTTGATCTGCTGCAAGGGCTGATGGACGGCTGAGATAGAGTTGGAGGGTTGACCCCCTGAAGAGTGTGGATTTCAATGGGTTTTGAGTGGTTGCAGCCGAGCTACCTCCAAGGAAGTCCCGGGGTGGTTGCGCCACCGAGGACCCTCCGACGATCAAGTTAGTGGTGCAAGTTGGGCAGAGTAGCGGCCTAGTGGAAAGAATTGCGTAGCTCGATCGTCTGAGAGGGGTTTATATAGCGGCAGCAATGAGCAGGCAGGCGAGAGAATCACGCTGGCCGTTACGTCCCTGACGTCACGCCTGTAGGGTTCCTAGGCACTCTAACAAAGTTCTACAAGGTATCAACCATGCCCGATTAAAATTTTTAGCCGTGCCGAACAACCCTAAACAAGATCTTTGCTAGAATATTAGGGTTACATATGCAAGTAAATATCTTTACTATCTAAATGAAGAAGAAAATACAACCTTTGTAGATCGGTCCTTCACTTTATTAACTCCTTGTTGAAGTCCCTTCGTTACGATCGTGGTTCTCCCAGACTCTTGCATGGCTTCACGAGGCTAAAAGAGCGTCCTTACTTGAAGTCTTCGAGGCCGAAGATGATCTACGTCGAGGGGATGCCAACTCAAGCTTCTACTTCACTAACTAGAGAATTAGTAAAGCAAACACCCTAAACTAAAGTGCTAGTCTAGTAGAGGATGGAGAAATAGGAAGTGGGTTCACTTTAGAATTTATTTTCTCACAATGTTTCACTCTCTTTTGAAAACCCTAGCAAGCTTTTTTTTTGCTCAAAGAAGAAGAAGATGAACAAATGAAAAGATGAGGATAATGATCAACTGAGTAAGCTAACCATGGGTGAGTATCATATACCAACTCATGTAGAGACATAACCATGGCTAATTCTAATGGTTGGGTTAACTAAATATCTTAAGTAAAACAAATTGAGTTGAATTTGTCAAAGCACTAAAAGCTTCTACAAGCTTCATGCACTTAACAAATATCAACCAATTTAGATTTACTTTAAATATAAAAACCCCTCCACTAAAATTAGAATGGTGTATGTCTTATACACCCATGTTATGTGTATCAACAACCATGATACAAAAAAAAACACATTTTAATATATATCACATATATATATTAAAATTGTGCACATGTGAGAAAAATCCTTAAGTGAACAAATGTTAGTTAATATAAATTAGTATATCAAATATACAATTATACACTAAATTATTAAATCAACACTTGACTTAATAATCCGGTTATATCTCATATAACCGACTAACATCCAATGTATCGACTTATCGAATCAACACTTGATTCGATAACCCGGCTATATCACATATAACCGACCGATACAAAAAGTCGCGAGAATAGAATACGGTATTACATACACGCATTATTCTCGGTCCCGCACATATCACATATGCGCTCCTATTTCATTTTGGCTGAGCCAGTAAAACCTCTATGTAGGACTCTAAAGACTCGTCAACACGCCGGCAATAGGTGATGATCACATCAAGCACCCACAAACCGTCAGCGGTACTAGCTGGACGTAACGGCTACCCGGGCATTGAGCGATCAGAAGATCAGCAAGCAAGCCCGCTCCAACTCCTGTAAAGCCTAACGGTAACACTTGCCGTACAGTCCGGTCTCCTTGTCTGATATGTCGCATATCAAGTCTAGGGGTGGTAAACGTCAGACCCTAATAATCGATAAGTCGTGCCGATGTGAGGCTCATAACGGGTTGAGAAACTACTGGTAACACTTACCAGTAAATCTCTAAATCAGCCCTGGTCAGGGACTTTCCTGTTATGGCCAATCGAGCACAGCGCAACATCAACCCCCAATATTGGGAGAGACGAAACCCCTCCTATAGCTCATTGCCTCCATGTGACTCGGGACTGTACCCAAAAACCACAGTTTTGCACGCCCTCTTGGACGTGGTAAGGTGGAAATCAAAGCACAGTGGGAATCACACAAGACTCTATGACGATCTCGGATCTACAGACTAACCTGCACAAGTGTCACCAGAGAACTGCCATCTGACGTGAGGTATAATACCATCTGGGAGTTCTCGGTGAGTCCGTCCAGTGTACCCAGTCTCCACTGAGCACCCGTATACCATCTCTGATGTCTAACACCAATGGATATGGGATCATCCATCGCCCATCTCATGGGTTGAGAAGCGTATACGCTAGTCTACTGTGGTATATCGATGCCCTGTCTCGATACACCTACGATTAGGAACATTAAAGGATGTACTTATGGACTACCATGGCCCCACTAGTATGAACTGCATCATAGTCCTGGTAGTCAAGTACACATCCTAAGGGCTTTACCAACATGTAACTATAAGACAGTATCAAGAGACAAGTATACATGTTAAGATAAAGAGCAACCAGATATCATATTATCATATCGAGCAAGAAAGTCCTCTCTATATATGTCCAAGCATCCAATATAATATATATCATTTGTACAATACTGGCCTCTAGGGCATACATACAACTAACAACGCCCCACTTGCTCGGCGGGGAGATGGGTTTTAGTGAAGAGCAGTGGGTGTTGAAGTGAAGGTGAGGGATTTAGGAGGAGGCTAGGGTGCTCGGTGATGAAGGAGGAGGTCGGAAGAGGTTCGTCGTCGTCGTTGGGGGTGAGCGGGGTTGAAGCTTGGGGTTTTCGAGAGAGAGGAGAGGAGTGAGTTGGAGAGTGAGAGGGAGAGAGGAGTTTGAGACGAGGAGATGTTTGAGGGGGCGCACGGACTTGGTCGGGTCGTGGGGCAACGAAGGCAAGGCGTCGGCGACGTGGGGTCGAGCGTTGAGACGTGGGGAGTGCAGGAGAGTTTGAGCGGGAAAAATATTCGTTGGGGAAGAAGGAGTTAAAAGAAGCGGGTCGGGTCGGGTTTGGTGGGTGCGGTGAGGGGAAGAGGCTGGGTTAGGGATTTGGGCTTGGGAGCTTTGGGCCGGGAAAGAAATTAGGGAAAATTATTTATAGGTTTAATTTACAAAGAAGGGGAGTGGGCCGGCTTAGGTTTTGCTGGGTTGGGGATTTGTTTAAATATATTTTGTTTTATTTTGTTTGGGCTGGGGCAGTGGGTTAATATAAATTTGGTTTTAGTTTTGGGCTTTGGTTTTTTTTTTAATCGCTTAGGAAAAACAATTAGTAAAACTCGAGCAACCAAATACCTACAAAAATCATGAGGAAAATAGGGAAGCAATCGGGGGACTAGGAAAAATATAGGAAAATTTTTATTGATGGGAACGGGGATTTACATCATACCCCCCTTACAAAAATTTCGTCCTCGAAATTTAACAAGGATACAATGAAACAAAGTACTAAACAAAGAGATGTGGAAAACGTGCACGGATATCTTCCTCCCGCTCCCAGGCGGATTCTCCTGAGGAACGACCGCCCCAAGACACTCGGACTAACGGAATGACCTTGTTCTTCAGCACTTTCTCCCTGCGGTCGAGAATGGTGGTGGACTGCTCCTCGTATAATAGATCAGTACCCAAAACTAACTCCGAATAGTCCAGAACGTGGCCCTCATCCCGAACATAACGCCGCAACCGTGACACGTGGAAGGTATTGTGCACACCAGCTAGCGATGGAGGCAAGGCAAGTCGGTAGGCCACATCTCCAACTCGCTCTAGCACCTCAAAAGGTCCGATGAAGCGGGGACTGAGTTTCCCGCGACCTCCAAACCTGATAACTCCGTGGGTAGGGGAAATCTTCAGGAACACGTGATCTCCGACTTCAAACTCTGGTGCTCTCCTGCTGGTATCTGCCCAACTCTTCTGTCGATCCTGAGCCGTCTTAATACGCTGCCTGATCATTTGGACCTTGTCGACTGTCTGAACGATGAGCTCGGGACCCAATAATCTTCGCTCTCCCACATCATCCCAACAAACCGGGGATCGACAATTCCGCCCGTAAAGTGCTTCAAAAGGAGCCATCTGAATGCTAGCCTGATAACTGTTGTTATAAGAAAACTCGACTAGATGCAGATGGTCTTTCCAGGAACCCTGAAAGTCCAACATGCAGGCTCTCAACATATCCTCGAGCGTCTGAATCGTACGCTCGGATTGTCCATCCGTCTGCGGGTGATAAGCTGTGTTGAACTTGAGGCGGGTACCCAAACTCTCCTGTAAACTCCTCCAAAAATGCGACACAAATCTGGTGTCTCGATCTGACAAAATGCTGACCGGAACACCGTGAAGTCGCACTATCTCCTGCATGTATCTCTCAGCCAGTGACTTTGTCAACTGTCCCACTCGGAATGGTAAGAAGTGTGCAGCTTTCGTAAGGCGGTCGACGATAACCCAAATGGCGTTGTTGCCCCTAGGGCTCCGTGGTAAGGCCGTCACGAAATCCATAGTAATGTGTTCCCACTTCCATTCTGGTATTGGAAGCGGTTGTAACAATCTTGCTGTCCTCTGATGTTCCGCCTTCACCTGCTGGCATACCAAGCATCTGGATACGAACCGTGCAATTTCTCGCTTCATCCCGTTCCACCAAAAATGCTGCTTTAGATCCCGATACATCTTTGTACCTCCCGGATGCACATAATAAGCTGAACTATGCGCCTCAGCCAGTACTTCTTCTCGAACATCTCCCTTGGGTACGCAGAGTCTGCTACCGAATCTCAGAGAACCGTCTTCATGTATGATTAAGTCTGTTCTCAGCCCGGTTTCTACTTGCGCTCTGAACTTTTGCAATCGAAGATCATCCGCTTGTGCAGCCTTGATGCGATCCACAACGGAAGACTGCACCTGTAGTTGCCAAAATTGACTGAGTGCGCTCGGTGTAACGACTTCAAGCTCGAGTCTCTGAAAGTCCTCAATAATGCTCCTCTGACTGGTCAACATCATGACCGTTGGCTTGCGACTGAGTACATCTGGTACAACATTTACTTTCCCCGGGTGATACTGAAGGTCCAAGTCGTAATTTGCCATCAGCTCTAGCCATCGGCGCTGCCTCATGTTTAGTTCCTTCTGAGTGAAGACGTACTTCAGACTTTTATGATCCGTGTACACCTCCACCTTCTCACCCAAAAGATAGTGCCTCCAAATTTTCAACGCAAAAACTACTGCAGCTAACTCCAGGTCATGTGTAGGGTAGTTCCTCTCGTGATTTCTCAGCTGCCGAGAGGCGTAAGCAACCACTCGGCCGTGCTGCATCAGAACACAGCCTAAACCCTTCCCTGAGGCATCACTATGTATCACCAAACCACCGGAATTATCTGGTACTGTAAGAATAGGCGCCGTAGTTAACTTTTGCTTCAGTGTGTCAAATGCTCGGGTACACTCCTCTGTCCACGCAAACGGTACCTCCTTCCTTGTCAGCCTTATCAACGGTTCAGCGATTCTTGAAAAGTCTTGGACGAACCTCCGATAATAACCTGCCAATCCCAGAAAGCTTCTGATCTCGGCCACAGACTTCGGCGTTGGCCAATCTCTGACAGATTCTATCTTTTCCGGGTCCACTGAGATGCCTTCGCCCGAAATAATGTGTCCCAAGAACTGAACCTTGTCGAGCCAGAATTCACACTTGCTTAATTTCGCATACAGCTTCTCTTCGCGAAGAATTTGTTGAACCGTGCGCAAATGCTCAACATGCTCCTCCCGGGTCTTCGAGTAGACAAGTATGTCGTCGATAAATACAACGACAAACGTGTCCAAGTACTTTGCAAACACCCTGTTCATCAAGTCCATGAATATCGCTGGAGCATTGGTAACACCGAACGGCATCACAAGGAACTCATAATGTCCGTATCGGGTCCTGAAAGCCGTCTTGCATACATCCTCAGCTGCTACTTTGATTTGATGATATCCAGAACGGAGATCCAACTTCGAAAATACCCTGGCCCCACTTAACTGATCGAATAAGTCGTCGATGCACGGAATTGGGTACTTGTTCTTTATTGTGACTTTGTTCAGCTCCCGATAATCTATACACATCCCCAGCGATCCATCCTTCTTCTTCACTAACAGAACTGGTGCACCCCACGGTGAAACGTTCGGCCGGATAAATCCCTTCTCCAATAGTTCTTCAATTTGCTTCTTCAACTGCCAACTCAACCGGTGCCATTCTGTACGGGGCCTTAGAAACTGGTGTTGTACCTGGAGTCAAATCAATCAAGAACTCCAAGACGCGTGGAGGTAGTAGACCTGGTAAATCTTCAGGAAATACGTCCAGAAAGTCCTGAACAATCTCTGGGGCCGCGCTCTCATCAATCTCTATAGCTGTCAGCTCTTTTGGCTTGGCTCTATACTTGGCTGGCTCTAAAGATTCGCTTCCGCCTTCGAAAATAAACTCCGGGTGATTGGGAATGCGGAAGATCACATTCCTTACTCGGCAATCAATAACTGTATGGAAGGTACTTGTTCCCCTCCGAAGGATGGCGCACAGGACCGCGATGGCCTGACGCTGAGATTCGGGGCAGATGCTATTTGGTTTTATCCGTCCACCTCTCCGAAGATGCCAAGTTGATTTATGGCACCGTGTATCGAAGGTTTAGACGGATGCGGCCGATGTAGCAGACTTTGTCAGATTCCCCCTCGCTAGAGGGGTTTTTGATTGTGGGGACGCTCTTCCCTGCAGGCGCAAGCCCCTGCAGTTAATTACGCTACCGCTTCGCGGTAACAACTTTCTCCTTCTCCAGAATTTCACTTCGTGTCGTGGGTGTTTGTTTTGTTTGTGGTTGCCCGTGGATTGTATACGGAGACTGAATAATACCGTCGCCCGTAGGACGTGGATTAGTCCAAATCCATATTTACTTAGATTTGGGTTTGGTGTTTTTAGTTTAAGGATGCCTTAGTCGCGTTGCGGCTAAGATCGACTTAAACGTTCGTCAAGGATACGTTAGTCCTGTTTGAGACTAAGATCAACTTAACGGGATCGTTTAGATCCGACAAAAGAGCATTTGGGCTCTATTGTTCCAGTTTAGGAACATAGTGGTCCATTGCATGTATGGTCGTCGGGACCCGTCACCTCTCTGACGACGTTGAAGAATTACAACGACAAATGTCAGAGAAGTTCAGAGATGTACCCTTGAGCCAAAGTTGATTGGGGGAATTTATAGTCCAATTTGGGACTAAAGTCTGTTTGAAGGTTTAAGGATGCGTTAGCCATATTTGAGGCTAAGATCAACTTAAACGGTTGTTAAGAATACGTTAGTCCAGTTTGGGACTAAGATCGACTTAACGGGATCGTTTAGATCCGACAAAAGAGCATTTGGGCTCTATTGTGCCAGTTTAGGGACATGGTGGTCCAATACCAGTTTAAGGACATAGTGGTCCATCGTTAGTTTAAGGACGTTTCGGTCCGATATTAGTTTAAGGACGTTTCGGTCCACGAGTTTAAGAACCCCGCAGTCCATATGGGTGTGTGGTCGTCGGGACCCGTCACCTCTTTGACGTCGTTGAGGAATTACAACGATGGATGTCAAAGGAGTTCAGAGATGTACCTTCGAACCGGATGTAGATTGATTTAGGAGAGCCAATTTGCTCAGTCAGTTTAATTTAAGGACTTATGGCCACTATTGGACTAAGTCCAGTTGAAAATGTCCAACATTTATTTGCTTTTGCATTGCATTTCTCTTTATTTTTATTTGGGCAATTTGTTTAGTCTCTGCCCTTTATAAATGATGCAAAGCATCAATTTCATTTGGGCTCTGCCCTTTTTATTGCTTTGCAACTTATTTTGGCCTGCTAGGTCTTTTTGATTTGGGCCTGGCCCTTCAAGTAATGCATTGCATTTGTGCAAAGTACCAAGAACCTTTTAGATTCAAAGCACTTTTTATCCCTTGATCTAAATTTGGATCAAAGAAAAACAAGTTTTTCCTTGTTTCAGAGAACCAAAGGTTCATAGCAAGTGCAAGGCACTATTTTTATTATTTTTATTTCTTTATTTATTTGTTGAAGATCACTGATCTTGTTCTTATATTAATAATCTATTCCTAAGAGAATTTTCTCTTGTTTTAAAGGTTTTTACCTTCTTTTTTGTGTTCTCAAGGAGTTCTCAAGAGTTCTCTTCTCTCTTCTTTTTTTTTATCCAGATGTGTCTGTGTTTTTGAAATGAGGTCTGGGGTCCTTTTTATAGTGCTAAAAAATTAGTTAAATTTGTTAAAGAGATCTTTTTCTGAGTGATTTGGTGAAATTTCCCCACCGTTGGATTTTTGATCCAAAGGCTCCTGTTTTACAGAAGAAAATCTTCTTGTTTTAACAAAAACAGAAAGGATTTCTTTAAATCTTTGTTCGGTTTTTTTTTTGCGCAACTCCCCAGCGCGTGACACGTGTCGCACAGTGAAGCGCTTGCGCAGTTGGGCTTGCGCAACTGCGCAGACACGTGTCGCGCCGTGAAGCGCTTGCGCAGCTGCGCTTGCGCAACTGCGCAGACACGTGTCGCACAGCACAGCACTTGCGCAACAGTGTTTGCGCAACTGCGCAGACACGTGGCGCGCAGCGGTGCGCTTGCGCACCTGTGTTTGCGCAACTGCGCAGACACGTGTCGTGCAGCGGTGCGCTTGCGCAACTGAGCGTTGCTTCTGTTTTTTAAAGAGCCTTGCTCTGATTGGGTGCGCCTTCTTGGGCGCTGCGCTGATGCATCTGCGCCTGACACGTGGCGTGTTGCGCAGCGCAAATAATCTGAAGCGTTGCTTCATTTATTAAATTTTTAAATTTTCAAAGCAGAGCTTTGCTCTGATTGGGGGAAAATGAAGCGTTGCTTTATCTCCCGTCTCGGAATTTGAACAGAGCTTTGCTCTGATTGGGGTAAACAAATGCCCCCCCGCCGTTGCGCTTACGTGGCCCCAAACGTGAGCGCGACGGTGGCGGAATTCCAACCGCCGTGACAACTTTCGGAAGTCGAAGAGGCACTTGATGCCTATAAATAGGACCTTTGGTCCCCCACAGATGCTTATCATCTTTCAGATTTTTATTTTCAAAAAACTTCAGAGCTTTGCTCTTGCCTTCAAGAACTCCAGAGCTTTGCTCTCCTTTCCAAAGTTTTTAGAAAAACTTTAGGTAAAATTGATTCTTCGATTAAATTAATTTTAATTAATCTTAACCAGCAGAGCTTTGCTCTCATAGATCTTTTGATCTAAAAAGATCCCCATTGGGGTTTCACTAGCAGAGCTTTGCTCATTTTCAAAGTTAGAAACTTTAGGTAAAATTAACGTAAATCAAATTAATCTCAGTCAAAGAGCTTTGCTCTCACAGATCTTTTGATCTAAAGAGACCCCCACTGGGGTTTCATTAAGCTTTTGTTCATGGGTTTTAATCCCTGAACAGAGCTTTGCTCTCTAGGAATTTAGTCCTCTATGTATATTATTTTTCTTCTATCGCTAATCTTCCTGTGGTATTTCCTCCAGGCATAATGGCGGCGGTGCATCTATACAGTTTGCACGAGTTTATTACCTACGACGATATCCGCGCTCAGGGTCGTCAACAAAACCAGGAGTTTACAGACGCTGAATGTGCAGAAGTCATGGGTCGTCTGAACGCAAGCGGTGGTTGGCTGTTGCCTCGTCGTTCGGCCCTTTTGCAAGTCGTGTTGGGAGCCATATGGAGAGCACTTCCGGGCCTTCATGAGGCCCTACCGCTCAACGCGCTGGATGATGCCGAAGACAAGGTGCATTCAGTGTACCTGACAGGGCTGATTTCAAAGAAACGACGGAACAGCCTTATTGACATCCTACACCAAGTCTTCCAGCAGACGACGATAGTTGCTGCTTATCAAAGGCCAGGAGGGCTCGCCGATGATCTCGATACAGAGGAGCGAGAAAGAATGCGCATAAGAATAATTAGAAAGGCCAGAAGAACTCTGGATGACCTTACTTTTGATTTCCTCAATCCGTGCCCCGGATCTGAGGTTATTCCATTGTAACTTTCGTTTATTGTTTTTATGACTGTAAGAACTTCGGGCAATATTAATGGAATTTTTTTTTTATCCCAGCTTGTCTTTATTATATATCTTTGTCCTGAGTCTTTTTGCCCATGCATGAATGAATACGTCTTGGACGCTTGATCAAACGTAAATCGGGTGCTCTTTCTGTTGCTTTTCCTCTTTCTCAGCATGTCGTCACAATTAGCAGGTAATAGAGTAAGCTTCTTGATTTCTTCATGAGATAGCGAGGGCTTAGGCCGCAGATTCAGATCTGCTGCCTAAGACTTTTCAACTCTATGAGCCGTGAGGGTCTCATAGAGACTTTTCTCCCTACGGATCGAGAGGATCTCGTAGGCGGGTTTTTCTCCTTAAGAATCGTGAGGATTCCTAAGTGTGGTTTTCTCTTGTAAGTCGTAAGGATCCTACAAGAGAATTTTTCCCTCTTACGAGTCGAGAAGACTTGTAAGCGGTTGTTTCCCTCCTTGTCGAAGTTCGACGTTGGAGAGTGAGACCCGTGGATGGTATGCAAGAGACCGTTTTGGGCCAACTTGCAGGGTTCCAATGCTTAGGAAACAGGCTTCTTTTATGCCCACTACCTAAGGCTTTATCTCACGAGTCGAGCCGCCTCTACAATTTTTCACAAGTCGAGACGAATCGAACGTTTCTCGCAAGAACATCTTAACGTCGCATTTAACCTCTGCTCTTTACGACAGAAGCCCGTTAAGGTTGGTGGTACTTAGGGTTTTGGCCATCGTACCGTCGCATAAGCTGATATAGTCCTCGATAGGCAATCGTGCTGTTCGAGTAGCCCTGCGACTGCCGTGTCTCTGATCCCTTCGGGGGCTGGACAAGACGTCTTCAAGCAATCCTCCTTGGCAGTTTGACCGTCGGAAGAGCAAGCGTTAGGAATTTGCCATGTCGCTTTTTACTTGAGGTTAGGCTTATTTTGGTGAGCCCCGATGAGTCATAACCACTCCGCGCTGGTGTGGGGATGATCTCCGATAGTCTTTCGGGCTTTATATGAGTTGCCGTCAAGACCCTGAAGCTAGGAATTTGGCCTTTGCTTCGTTTGCTGGCATTGCGTCTGCTGTATCGAGACGAATGTTGCGGTGGGAACTAGGGATTTTGCCGTGGCTCCGTTTGTTTGATGACGTTGCGTCTGCTGTGTCGAGACGAACGTTGGGATGACATCTCGTCTGCTGTATCGAGACGGACGTCGAGGTTGTCTCTAGGTTGCTGGTGAACCGCCGAGGTTTGGAACTAGGGATTTTGCCATGGCTCCATTCGTTTAATGACGTTGCGCCTGCTGTGTCGAGACGAACATTGGGGTGACATCTCGTCTGCTGTATCGAGACGGATGTCGAGGTGGTGACCATTCTGTGCTGGTGCGAGATGATCTCCGATTGTCTTTCCGTTTTTATATGAGTTATCGTCAAGACGTCGAAGCTAGGAATGTGGCCTTCGCTTCGTTTTCTTTGGTGTGTCCAAATCCTGTTGGAGGAAGAACGCTGGGGTTGACGTTTCGTCTGCTGTATCGAGACGAACGTCAAGGTGGTGACCACTCTGTGTTGGTGCGAGATGATCTCCGATTGTCTTTCCGGTTTTATGTGAGTTACCGTAAAGACGTTGAAGCTAGGAATGTGGCCTTCGCTTCGTTTGTTTTGTCACGTCCGAAACCCTGTTGGAGGAAGAATGCTAGGGTTGACATTTCGTCTGCTGTATCGAGACGAACGTAAAGGTGGTGACCACTCTGTGCTGGTGCGAGATGATCTCCGATTGTTTTTCCGGTTTTATGTGAGTTACCGTAAAGACGTTGAAGTTAGGAATGTGGCCTTCGCTTCGTTTGCTTTATCATGTCTGAATCCCTGCTGGAAGAAGAATGCTAGGGTTGACATTTTGTCTGCTGTATCGAGACGAACGTCGAGGAGGTGACCACTTTATGTGAGATGATCTCCGGTGGTCTTTCAGGCCTTATATGGCTTGCCGTTAAGATCTTGAAGCTAGAAATTTGGCCTTCGCTTCATTTGCTCACACTGCGTCTGGTGTATTGAGATGAATGCTGAGGTGGAGCTGGGATTTTGCCATCACTCCGCTTTGTTTCGACCATGGGGTCTTTTGTTAACTTTGCATGTACACCCTGCTGGGCTGCGAAGGAACGCCGTTGTTGACATTGCGTCTGCTGTAACGAGACGAATGCTAAGGTGGAGTTGGGATTTTGCCGTTACTCCGCTTTGTTTCGACCGTGAGGTCTTTTGTTGACGTTGCATCTGCCTCCAGCCGGACTGCGGAGGAACGCTGCTGTTGACATTGCGTCTGCTGTAACGAGACGAATGCTAAGGTGGAGTTGGGATTTTGCCGTTACTCCGCTTTGTTTCGACCGTGAGGTCTTTTGTTGACGTTGCATCTGCCTCCAGCCGGACTGCGGAGGAACGCTGCTGTTGACATTGCGTCTGCTGTAACGAGACGAATGCTAAGGTGGAGTTGGGATTTTGCCGTTACTCCGCTTTGTTTCGACCGTGAGGTCTTTTGTTGACGTTGCATCTGCCTCCAGCCGGACTGCGGAGGAACGCTGCTGTTGACATTGCGTCTACTGTATCGAGACGAATGCTGAGGTGAAGCTGGGATTTTGCCATCGTTCTGCTTGATGGTGTAATATCTGTGTCCTGCTGGAATGAGGAGGCACACCGTTGTTGGTCTCCAGGCTGTAGATGTGGCCATTGAGATTTGGAACTAGAGACTTTGCCATGGTTCCGTTTTGTTGCGATTCTGAGGTCGGTTGTTGACGTCATGTCAGCATCTAGTTGGAGTGAGGAGAAACGCCGTTGGTGATCTCTAAGTTGTCGATGTTGACGTTGAGACCCTGAAGCTCGGGATCTTCGTTTGCTTCATTTGTTGACATCGTGTCTGTAATATTGCGACAAATGTCGAGATTGTCTCTAGGTTGTCTATGAACCGTCGAGATTTGGCTTCGCTTTCTGATGGAGCCTGTTGGAAAGGTATGGTTCCCTCTTTATCTGTGCCCCTGGATTGTATACAGGGATCGATGTAATTTCACCTGTAGGGCAAAAAGTTTCATTCCTTCATTTTTTTATTCTTTCCGCGATGCTTTATCATTTCAGCTTTTTAAATCGCGAAAATCGCGATTGCCCAATCATTTCGGCTATTTTTCGCGGTGCCCAATCATTTCGGCTATTTATTTTATTTTTACCCGTTGCTTTTTATTACGAGTTGCCCAATCATTTCGGCTGTTTTGTATGCATACATTTTTACTTGCTGATTCTGTTTGCAAGTTGCCCCATCATTTCGGCTATTTCGTATGCATTTTTTTTTTGGGCTCGCTGATTTTTTTTTTGCGAGTAGGGAATTTGGGGTCTGATACCAATCTTGGCATCAGTATCGCTGCGACTGGAATATTGCCAGGAGCGAATCATCATTTGTCTTGAAAGGACTTGGAATTTGATACCGGTTTAGGCATCAGCATCGCTGCAACTGGGATATTGCTAGGAGCGAATCATCATTTGCCTCTGTCGATGTTGAACAAAGGTGGCTTAGTAAACAGGGTTAAGGGTCCTATCGACTAAGGCTTTTGACTTCACGAGCCGTAAGGGTCTCACAAAGGTATTTCTCCCTACAAGTCGTGAGGGTCTTGTAGGTGTGTTTTCTCCTTGGGAATCGTGAGGATTCCTAAGTGCATGTTCTCTTGTAAGTCGTAAGGATCTTACAAAAGGGTTTTCTCCTTATAAGTCGAGAGGACTTACAAGTGTTGTTTGTTGTACAAGCATATCCCTAGTCACGGATGGGACTTTGTTGGGGAAATATTTATTCGTGCCCGTGGATTGTATACAAGGGTCAATATGAGCCACTTGTAGGGCAATATCGAAAGTTGTGGGGGTTGCTTCAGAACAGGTTAAGGTCTCTGTAACTTAAGACTTTCAAATCTTCTGAGCCGTGAGGGTCCCATAAGAGAGTTCTCCTTACGAGTCGTGAGGATCTCGTAAGTGTAATTTCTCCTTAGGAATCGTGAGGATCCCTAAGTGTGTTGCTCCCTTGTGAGTCGTAAGGATCTCACGCGGGTGGTTTCTCCTTACAAGGTCGAGAGGACCCTATAAGTGTCTTTTAACGAGGTTGCGCCCTTTCGGGTTTTCACAAACACTCGCCGGTAGCCCTGCTGTTTTTACTCACGGAGCCCTTTCGGGTTTTCATCCGTGCCCATTTTGCTTATGGACATACCGTTTTTTTTGTTTTTTTTGTTTTTGTTTTTGTTTTGTTTTTTTTAACGAGGTCGCGCCCTTTCGGGTTTTCACGAACACTCGCCGGTAGCCCTGCTATTTTTACTCACGGAGCCCTTTCGGGTTTTCATCCGTGCCCATTTTGCTTGTGGACGTACCGTTTTTTTTTTACCACGTCAGCCTGAAGATGCTGCGGGTTGGGAGTAGTTTAACGACGTTTCGGTCATTCGCAAGTTTTAGGACATTGCGGTCCGCCGTTAGTTTAAGGACGTTTCGGTCCGCCGTCGCCGTATTTGAGGCGAATATCTAGTTTATTGACTTTTCGGTCTATGAATCCTTCTCCATGAATGAACATGATGCCCCCGGCGTATCCATCTTCTTCGGAGCGTGCGGTTGTGGCGGACTCACCTTCCAGTTCTCAGACAGCGCAAACTTGCCCTGTTGGTATTGGTCTTCAACCCAGTTTTTGAAGACGTAGCAGTCTTCGATCAGGTGACCTACTGTTTGGTGGTAAGGGCAATAATTAGGATTATTAATATCGCCTGGCCGCAACGGACGTTTTGGACCCGGCAGATTGATGAGTCTGTCGCACACTGCCAGCTCGAACAGTCCCCTTGTTTTATCTTGCGGAAACGAGTAAGGATGTTTCAACTTTTCCTGGAGGGGTTGCCGCTTGTTGCTTTGGCAAGCAACCGGTCTAGGGTCACCTGATTGTTGTTGAGCGCTGGCGACGAGGGCCTTTTTTCCTTTTCTTTTATCCTTTTTGTTCGCTCCGTTGTTTGCGGGGTCGGGATTTTTTTCGAGTAGCATGCGATTGCATGGCTGAACGTTCTCGCAGCTTCTCAATTCCTTTATTTTTGAAATAGATTCCCCGAAGGAAGAGTTGGGGATAGCTTCTTCGTCAGAGTTGCTTTCAAAGGTGATAATTTGCGATGCCTTAGAGTCGGCTATATGGCAATCGTCGGTGACTCTTTTGCGCTCATATATCGCATTTTTCCGATGTCCACAAGCTTCACACTTTGTCCCGTCGAAGTGTTGCTTTTAAGCGACATGCCCTTGCCACCAACAGTTAAAGGATTCACAGTCTTCGGTAGGATGTATGATCTTCTGATGATATAAACAGAAGTTAGGGTGCATCTCTGCCTCAGCGAGAGTATTTTCTTCAGAGGGCGGTAGCTTCATTCCTACTGACAGAGCTTTGGCGAACCTTTTTCTCGTGTTGAATTTGTTTTTACCCGCAGTGTATGGCTTCTGATTTGACGGGAATGCCTTGGCTCTTTCCAGTATGGCCATTTCATGCTCTTGATTGGCTTTTGCTTTCAGATGAATTTCATTTAGGAAGGCATCGATTAACTCGTCTGACGGCCGCGGAATTTCTGTTTCAGGGTCCGCCCTCGTTTTCTCGGCGCAAGGAGCCTCTTTATTATCTGCCAATGAGTGAGAGATCACATGATAAGTCGCTACGTAGTCTTCTGATTCATCCGATAAGTTTTCTCCATCGTTTTCATCCTCGACGAAAGAACAAGTTGCCCCCGACGTGTCCGTCTTCTTTGGAGAGTGCGGCTGTGGTGGATTTACCTTCCAGCTTTCAGACAGCGTGAACTTGCCTTGCAGGTATTGATCCTCGATCCATCCCTTAAAGACGAAACAATCCTCAATCGGGTGACTTATCGTTTGGTGGTAAGGGCAATAATTGGGATTATTAAGATCGCCTGGCTGCGACAGATGCTTTGGACTCGGCAGATTGATGAGTCTGTTACGCACTGCCAGCTCAAACAGTCTTCTCGTTTTATTCTGAGGAAACGAGTAATGACGTCCTAGCCTCTCTTCGAGGGATGGGCGTGGACGCACGTTGTTTTGGCGAGCGACCGGCTTTGAGTTGCTCGACTGTTGCTGAGCGTTGGCGACGATGATCGCTTTTCCTTTCTCATTTTGGGGATCGGGTCTTGGAGGAGACGGTCTATGGCCCATCTGGTCCATTTGGGCTAATTTGTCGATCAAGGCCTGGAAGGTGGTCGGCCTGAAGAACATCATGAATTGCGAGATGGTCGCCTGCGGATCGAGAGTGCCCACAAACATGCCTACCGCAGGTGCCTCTTTTATGCGTTGTTCGCATTTCGACCATAGGTTTCGCCATCGTGTTGCGTATTGGACCCACGTTTCGCCGGGCCTTATCCTGGCATTTATCAGTGCTGTAATCGGGGTGCGTTCACTAGCACTTGCGAATCTTTGTGTAAACAGCAGTTCCATCTCTGCAAATGTTTTGACAGAGTCGTTAGGTAGCTCCGAATACCATTCGAAGGCTGTTTCTGCTAAGCTGCCGACGAATTGACGTAGCAACAATTTGTCATCGCCTCCAGTATTGCCGCATAAGGCCCTGAATTGAGCGACATGCTGATGCGGATTCCCTGTCCCTTTATATACGTGGAATTTAGGGATCGTATATCCTGGCGGGTAACTGATTTGGTCATACCAGCTCGGATACGGTCGTCCGGTTCTAACAATTTGCCCAGCCGCTTCATTCGCCTGATGAACCCGGATCTGCTGAGCTATATATTCGTCTAGGTCAACTTTGGAGATTGCCTCCTCCTTGGCTGTTGACAGAGCCGGCGGAGGATTTGACGTTTCTCCCCTGTCGTCTTCAAGGACGATCGGAGGATCTTCAGCAGGAGGGTCCGACTGTAACATCATCCCTACCATATCTTGGAAGAGGAGCGCCATCTGTTTTATGTTAGCCGCTTGCTCTGCAGCTTCTTTGTCCCTCTTTTCGAGGACTCTGCGTAAAAAGTCAGCGTCGGTTTCTTGTTCTTGACGCTCATCCGAAGACGTTTCAGAGCTTTCTTTTGGCTCAGTGAGTGCAGCCATTGTAGTCATCATTTCCTGAAGCTTTTGTTGTTGCTCCTGGGCTTTCGTCACGGATCGGGTGAGCGGTCGGTGGCCCGTAGAAGTGCGGCTTTCCTCCTTTCCAGAAGCCATATAAACAGTGTGCACCACCATGCCCCCAGATTTGGGGCGTTTGTGTTCAGCGCTTTTATGCTTCGCCGTGTTCACAGGGGCTTTTTGTAGCCTCCTTTTTTGAGTGATTGGAGTTAAGGGAGCCGTTGTAGTGGGCACCCAAGTAGCTTTGCTTTTTGTGGTTTGACAGAGTAATCCTTCCCCTGCCGAACCTTCATCTTTTTCTATCGTCGGAGGCAGTCTTGATCGATCACCGACTCTTGGACCTGTCGCCAGACTTTGTAAATTTTAGAGGACAGCCGTTGAGGGGGCTGCTCTAGCTTCTTCTCTGGAGTATTCTCCACAGGTGAAGGAGTTCGTTTCAACATCGCAGTAGGAGAGTTTCTGCGCACCTTGTTGAGCAGTTCAAAACTATTCTTGGTTGGAACAGCAGCATCGATCCTCACCATCGGAGCTGACGGAGTTATCCCGGAGGGGGAGTTGCCCCCAGCCTTCCTTACTCGACGCCAGTGGCGACGTTGAGCGTGTCTTGCGGATGGAGTTGTTTCAGCTATAGGGCGACCTCCTCATGCCCCCTGTATTGGTCAGAATATACTGGTACCAGCTTTTTAAAGATCGACGTCTGTTGAACGGGGACGGCCAACTTGTCAAAAGCGGACTTCTGAACATGGGAAGCAACCTTGGTGATTTTGCCAGGAATGGGAGTTGGAATGGCTATCCGCTTCGGGATAACGGCTTCTGGTATGGCAGGCTTCTTCATGAGCCTGTTAGAGCTCTGGCCTAGTCCGTTAAAAACTGAAGCAGTGGAGTTGGACGACCCGTTGAGAGGGGTCGCGGCAGTGGTAAGTCGATCGAAGACCGACTTCTTTGGAGCTTCTTGCAATGTCATTGGGGCGTTGAAGCTCATTGGTGGGAGCATGGTCCCAAAAAATAGTCCAGTGGTGGCTTGAGCCACCTGCTCCACCGGCATTTTGAAAAGGGAGGCCGCTTGGGGCCCATAAGTCACTCCTTCAGCAATGACGGAGCGAGAGTTGTTGCTGCAGGCGGTGCAGTTCGAAGCCATCGATCTTCTGTTTTCTGCACGGAGCAAAACACCAAATCTTAGTACCTTGAATCCACAGGCAACCACAGCAAACCGTGATTTGTTCGCGAACACGACACACGAAGTGTGGAATGGAAAGAGGAAAAGGTCCCACCGGGCGTGCCAGAATCTGTTCCCCTCCGAAGGACGGCGCACAGGACCGCGATGGCCTGACGCTGAGATTCGGGGCAGATGCTATTTGGTTTTATCCGTCCACCTCTCCGAAGATGCCAAGTTGATTTATGGCACCGTGTATCGAAGGTTTAGACGGATGCGGCCGATGTAGCAGACTTTGTCAGATTCCCCCTCGCTAGAGGGGTTTTTGATTGTGGGGACGCTCTTCCCTGCAGGCGCAAGCCCCTGCAGTTAATTACGCTACCGCTTCGCGGTAACAACTTTCTCCTTCTCCAGAATTTCACTTCGTGTCGTGGGTGTTTGTTTTGTTTGTGGTTGCCCGTGGATTGTATACGGAGACTGAGTAATACCGTCGCCCGTAGGACGTGGATTAGTCCAAATCCGTATTTACTTAGATTTGGGTTTGGTGTTTTTAGTTTAAGGATGCCTTAGTCGCGTTGCGGCTAAGATCGACTTAAACGTTCGTCAAGGATACGTTAGTCCTGTTTGAGACTAAGATCAACTTAACGGGATCGTTTAGATCCGACAAAAGAGCATTTGGGCTCTATTGTTCCAGTTTAGGGACATAGTGGTCCATTGCATGTATGGTCGTCGGGACCCGTCACCTCTCTGACGACGTTGAAGAATTACAACGACAAATGTCAGAGGAGTTCAGAGATGTACCCTTGAGCCAAAGTTGATTGGGGGAATTTATAGTCCAATTTGGAACTAAAGTCTGTTTGAAGGTTTAAGGATGCGTTAGCCATATTTGAGGCTAAGATCAACTTAAACGGTTGTTAAGGATACGTTAGTCCAGTTTGGGACTAAGATCGACTTAACGGGATCGTTTAGATCCGACAAAAGAGCATTTGGGCTCTATTGTGCCAGTTTAGGGACATGGTGGTCCAATACCAGTTTAAGGACATAGTGGTCCATCGTTAGTTTAAGGACGTTTCGGTCCGATATTAGTTTAAGGACGTTTCGGTCCACGAGTTTAAGAACCCCGCAGTCCATATGGGTGTGTGGTCGTCGGGACCCGTCACCTCTTTGACGTCGTTGAGGAATTACAACGAAGGATGCCAAAGGAGTTCGGAGATGTACCCTCGAACCGGATGTAGATTGATTTAGGAGAGCCAATTTGCTCAGTCAGTTTAATTTAAGGACTTATGGCCACTATTGGACTAAGTCCAGTTGAAAATGTCCAACATTTATTTGCTTTTGCATTGCATTTCTCTTTATTTTTATTTGGGCAATTTGTTTTGGGCTCTGCCCTTTATAAATGATGCAAAGCATCAATTTCATTTGGGCTCTGCCCTTTTTATTGCTTTGCAACTTATTTTGGCCTGCTAGGTCTTTTTGATTTGGGCCTGGCCCTTCAAGTAATGCATTGCATTTGTGCAAAGCACCAAGAACCTTTTAGATTCAAAGCACTTTTTATCCCTTGATCTAAATTTGGATCAAAGAAAAACAAGTTTTTCCTTGTTTCAGAGAACCAAAGGTTCATAGCAAGTGCAAGGCACTATTTTTATTATTTTTATTTCTTTATTTATTTGTTGAAGATCACTGATCTTGTTCTTAGATCAATGATCTATTCCTAAGAGAATTTTCTCTTGTTTTAAAGGTTTTTACCTTCTTTTTTGTGTTCTCAAGGAGTTCTCAAGAGTTCTCTTCTCTCTTCTTTTTTTTTATCCAGATGTGTCTGTGTTTTTGAAATGAGGTCTGGGGTCCTTTTTATAGTGCTAAAAAATTAGTTAAATTTGTTAAAGAGATCTTTTTCTGAGTGATTTGTTGAAATTTCCCCACCGTTGGATCTTTGATCCAAAGGCCCCTGTTTTACAGAAGAAAATCTTCTTGTTTTAACAAAAACAGAAAGGATTTCTTTAAATCTTTGTTCGGTTTTTTTTTTGCGCAACTCCCCAGCGCGTGACACGTGTCGCACAGTGAAGCGCTTGCGCAGCTGCGCTTGCGCACCTGCGCAGACACGTGTCGCGCCGTGATGCGCTTGCGCACCTGCGCTTGCGCAACTGCGCAGACACGTGTCGCACAGCACAGCACTTGCGCAACAGTGTTTGCGCTTGCGCAACTGCGCAGACACGTGGCGCGCAGCGGTGCGCTTGCGCAACAGTGTTTGCGCAACTGCGCAGACACGTGTCGCGCAGCGGTGCGCTTGCGCAACTGAGCGTTGCTTCTGTTTTTTAAAGAGCCTTGCTCTGATTGGGTGCGCCTTCTTGGGCGCTGCGCTGATGCATCTGCGCCTGACACGTGGCGTGTTGCGCAGCGCAAATAATCTGAAGCGTTGCTTCATTTATTAAATTTTTAAATTTTCAAAGCAGAGCTTTGCTCTGATTGGGGGAAAATGAAGCGTTGCTTTATCTCCCGCCTCGGAATTTGAACAGAGCTTTGCTCTGATTGGGGTAAACAGTACTCATCCAATCCATCCCGAGAATTACGTCATAGCTGCCTGTCCCGATCAAAAGGAAATTCGCATAAAATTTCCTGCCACACACTACAACCGGACATGATCTACATTCTCGACTAGATACTATCACGCCATTACCCGTATGTATTTCCCATCCCTTGGTTAGTGATTCATGTGGTATGGAGTGTGTATCAATGAAATGCTCAGACATGAAACAGTGCAATGATCCAGAATCAAATAGTACTCTAGCTGGCAAGGAATGAACGAGTAGAATACCTGTGACAACTTCTCCTGAAGCCTATGCCTGCTCGGTGGTCAAGGTGAAAGCCCGTCCCTGACCGCGGCTTGTAAAGGGTTGCCTCTGCTCCTGTGGTTTCTGCTGCTGCAATCCAGAACCTCCCTGTATCTCTGCTCGCTCGGGGCAACCGCTAATTCTGTGCTGACTGGATTCGCAAATCAAGCACTGTCCCTTGGCATGGCGACAGTCCTTCTGGGTATGCCCATCTCTATTGCAGTAGCCGCAAACTACGTTCTGTCTTTGGGGGCGATGCTGGGGCACGAACGAACGCTTCATCTGTGTCGTTCCGGGCTTGTGAACTGCTATGGCTCCTCGAGAAGGTGCATGGGTACGTGCTGGAACGACTGGGGGCTTCCTGAACCTGTTGATCAATTTCTCCTGAATTCTCGCCGCGTTGAGTACCTATGCAAAGGTCTGCAACTCCAGTGACGCGATCAACTGCTGCAGCTCGAAATCAAGTCCCTGCAAGAAGCGTCTGGCCCTGGTGGCCTCTGAAGCGACCATGTACGGAGCAAATCGGCTCAGACGGTTGAACTCTGCCGTATATACGTCCACGGGGCGGCCATTCTGCTTCAGTAGAATGAATCTTTCTTCCATCTCTGCCTTGGCGGTGGAAGGGAAATAGTGGTCCAGGAAGCACTCCTTGAATTTACTCCATTCGATTGGCCTCTCTAGCCTGCTTTCTTCAACCGTCCACCAAGTACGGGCTTCATCTTCCAACTGAATCTTTATCACATTCACCTTATCTTCATCTGGTATCCTGGCGACTGTCAGTAAGTTCTCCATATTAACCAGCAATTGCTCGGCCTCGAGTGGCTCGGCTAGCCCTGTAAATGCAGCTAGATGCAACCTCCGGAAATCTGACACGGTGCCAGCCCTGGCAGAGTAAGCTGGTGGAGCAGTGCCCTCGGAGGCGGTAATGAGTGCGGAGGGTCCCCCTGCAGCGGTAATAGCCCTGAGTCCCTCGGCGAGTAAGTCCGTCTTCCTCTCCTGAGCTTCTGCGAGAGAGGTCAGTGCACTAAGTATCCTCTCCGTGCGATCCTGAGAACTCGAGTCCGAGGAGTGGTCGTTCGGGGACGTCATATCGCTGGAAGATATTCAAAAGGATATGATTAGATACAAGGATGAAGATCAGGAATAGTGAAGCGAAAATAATGCAATACAGTGTAGTTAATGTTATCCCTTGTTACTAAACCTGGCTCTGATACCAACAAAACCATGTCACGTCCCGCTTCCCAAAATATGGAAAACGAGAGATGACTAGGCCAGCCATGCTCCTATGGCCAGGGAATGATCCCGCCGCAGTCACACTTCGGCTTCTAGCATTACATGGTAATCAGTAAACAAAGTACAGAAGTAAAGGAATTACATCACTAAAATATTACATCAAAGTTCATTGTTCACAATTTACAAATAAACAAGAAAAGGACTACTAACCAAATTCGAGTACAAGGTCTCTTTAGGGAAAGCAGAAAAGAAGAAAAATATACTCCAAACTAGATCTCCGTTAGCTCGAAAGGTAAATCCGACTCCTGTGCTGGTTCTTCCTCGAAGTCTGAGCATGCATACTCAGGTCGTCAGAGCGACGTAATAGCAATTTTATAATAATGACATGAAACATGCAAATGAGGTAGTAACAGTGAAAGTAAAATGCGGATAATCACTATGTCACTAATTGATGCAAAGTATGATCTGTGTCCATATCGGTCTCTAAGTCATGTTTGAAATCGTATAGTGGAAAGTAGGATCATGTTTAACGGGAGTCTCGTACATACCCGAGACAACGGCCCACACGCCCGGGACATAACCCTGTCAGCCGGATCGCTAGATCCTACCTAATATATATAAGAATCACTGTTCGAATAATCATCCTCTAAAACACGGTCCCACTAAATACGATGCTCTTTCCACTTCGATTTCCCCCTTTTCCCCAGGTTTACACTATTGATGATTATGATTTAGTCATGTACAAGTATACACCAATAACACGGTTTTGTTACTGTTCACTGTATTAATCACTGTCACGAATCATTCACTTTTCCATTGGCGTACTTGACACTCCTAAACCAATACCATTCACGCACGATAATGCAATGTCCACTGAATAATAACGCGCACTATCACTATGTATATGGCAGTTGGGTAAGGTATGTACATTTATGCAGTTAACAAGTCATGTGTAATATGAACTATTATGCACGTCATAAGCTTACAAAAATTGCAGTAATTCATATGTTCAGAATTCTGTGAAATGATACAAATACGGTAACAAGTACACTCTGTCTTCAGTTCAGAAAAATTGGTTTCAGTACAATCAGATTTCTGGTATTCAAGTTACAGCCGTTTCAATTTAAGTGCTCGCTGCAGAAAATTCAGTTTCTGAACTTCACGTCCGTTTTGCGGCACAATTTTCACCCAGTTGGGATCAGAATTTAGCTATGCTACAGTTGAATAAAATTTAGGATTTTCAATAGGGTTTCCAACGTAATATACGGATTCTCAATCGCGTCTCTACGTCAGAATTTATGCACTGTTCAACCCTAGGGTATCGGTTCTGTTTCTGTTTGGGACTGCTATGCGTCCTGATCTTTTAAATTGCAGTTTAAATAGTAAACGACGATAAAAAGGGGTGAAATCACTTGAGTTATTTAGCTAACAGTTTTATATCCACTACAGTACAGGGTTCTGCAACATACAAGTTCAGGCAGCAAAGGGGTAAGCATTACGAGACAGAAAACAACAACTAGAGCTGCTTTGGACTGCAGTCCAGAGCAGCTCTCCAAACCAGTTCTCGTCAGATTTTCAGTACAGAAACAATTAAAATTTTTTATAAGGTTCTAGGTCGTCGAGTTGGCTTCAATTTGAGCTCTCGAACTCATCATTTTAATGTGTACACAATTAATTATGATTTTAACAAGTTTCGGGTGCGGGGAATTCTCAGTTTTTACGGGTGTAATTGGGGGTAATCGTTTAAGCCAGTAACAATCATATTTTCCAGTAAAATTTCACCACAATGTTCATTATCACCTGGGCCAGGTTATAAGATCAATTTCCGTCAGTTTAATGGAAGGTTTTTGTTCGAGTTTTGCATCGAACACAAATACTGTTTTAAGTCGCACTATATGTTCATGTGAAATTTAACGGTATTTCAAGTTCTATTAAAACAATTAGCATGAAGCAAGTAGATAACTTGCTTGGAGACGTTTTGGCGACGCACGGCAGCAGCAATGGCACAAACGCGCGACGAACGGTACGGTTTGGATTCACGGCCTCGGCTCGCGTTCGGGTTCGTCGTCGGAGTTGCCCGGGGATGTCTCGCGATTCCTGGAAGTAGAGTGAGGTGCTATGGATCTCCTGGGGCATGCTGGGGTCGGCGATGGTCGGTGGTGTTGCTCCGGCGATGGGCAGCAGTAAGGTTCGAGACTCGCAGTGAGGGGAAAGGTTGGTGGTTTTGGAGAGAGAGGGAGCAGGTAGTGGGGCTCGGGTGTGGTGATAATGGTGATGATGTTGAGGATGTAGAGGGTCGAAGAGATGGTTCAGGTGTAGTGGGGGCTCGCCGGCGTCGAGGTGCAGGTGGTGGCCGCGATGGGTGTGCAGGGGAGCTCGGCGGGGAGATGGGTTTTGGTGAAGAGCAGTGGGTGTTGAGGTGAAGGTGAGGGCTTTAGGAGGAGGCTAGGGTGCTCGGTGATGAAGGAGGAGGTCGGAGGAGGTTCGTTGTCGTCGTCGGGGGTGAGCGGGGTTGAAGCTTGGGGTTTTCGAGAGAGAGGAGTTTGAGACGAGGAGATGTTTGAGGGGGCGCGCGGACGTGGTCGGGTCGTGGGGCAACGAAGGCGAGGCGTCGGCGACGTGGGGTCGAGCGCGGAGACGTGGGGAGTGCGGGAGAGTTTGAGTGGGAAAAATATTCGTTGGGGAAGAAGGAGTTAAAAGAAGCGGGTCGGGTCGGGTTTGGTGGGTGCGGTGAGGGGAAGAGGCTGGGTTAGGGATTTGGGCTTGGGAGCTTTGGGCCGGGAAAGAAATTAGGGAAAATTATTTATAGGTTTAATTTACAAAGAAGGGGAGTGGGCCGACTTAGGTTTTGCTGGGCTGGGGATTTGTTTAAATATATTTTGTTTTATTTTGTTTGGGCTAGGGCAGTAGGTTAATATATATTTGGTTTTAGTTTTGGGCTTTGTTTTTTTTTTAATCGCTTAGGAAAAACAATTAGTAAAACTCGAGCAACCAAATACCTACAAAAATCACGAGGAAAATAGGGAAGCAATCGGGGGACTAGTGTAACACCCGAGCCCAATAATACTATTCATATTACTAGTTGAGGGTTATATACTGCTCATTCCAATTATCCTGATTATCTGGTGTTTATTGCTAAATTTTAACCGGTTAAGTCATTTTGGCACATAACAAATTTTAACTCCTAAAATAAAATTAAAAGTATCCATGTTGGCCTACTCGTCGCCACTAGTCGCGTGGTAGCGTCCGCGTGTCGAGATTCCGTCCCGTTCGGCTAAACGGGCAAGTTTGGACGACTACGCGCGCGTGCAAGTGTCCGACTTGGGGGCATGCATTTTAATCATTAAACACCTCTTTTCAAAATTTGGAACCCGCTTAAAATCCTATAATTTGAATTTAGAACATTTGGGCGCAACCCGGGCTCGATTTGGAAATGTTTCATTTCGCGCCAAAATACCCATTTTAATTTAATAATACATCTACTTCTGTTATATATTTAACCAACTTATTATTCACAAATCCTTACCAAAATCATTTCTGCCTCGTGATCAGCCAATCACGAGCTCTTGTTCAAGTCGTGGGCCCCCTTCCCCTCTCTCTCTCTCTCCGCCTCTCTCTGTCTCTCTCTCCATTCTCTCTCTCTCTCTAACAAACACCCTCTATCTCTCTCCTCATCAAATCTTTTTCTCTCTCTCTCCAATCTCTCTCTCTTCCTCTATATATTTTGCAGCCGCCCCTACTCGTCTTCCCCATCACGAGAAAACCCACGCGAACCCCGAACCCTAACCCTAGCCACCTCCGGACATCGCCGTCGACCTCCCCGCGACCTCGCCGTCGCCGCCCTCGCCACCACGAGCCTAGCCGCACCCTCCTACCTCCTTCCTCCGCTCTCTTCCGCGCCTGCACCCAACCCCGACGACGCCACCAACCACCGCAGGTCTCGTCGTCGACGCCGCCTCCAGTCACCGACGACGCCGGAGACTCCCTCTCCTCCTCCTCGTCGCGACCTCGTCGTCGCCTTCCTCCTCCCCTCGCCGGACCACCATCAGACCCGAGCCCGACCCTGCACCATCCCCGGGTCGCCGGAGAACGCGCCGTCGACCCTCGTCGACGTCACCCGCGCCACCTCCGACCACCCTCTCTCCCCTGCGACCAGAACCCGGCTCTACCTCCCCTACTCACAGCACAACCCGACCCAACCGCCTCCAGCACTGCAGCCGCACTCCCAGGTCGCCGCCGGCGCCCCTATCCGTCGAGTCCGTTGTGGTTGCCCTGGTTCTTCTCTGTAAGCATCCCTTTATCGTTCCTTTGTGCTAGATCCCTTTCCCCACTGATCCTTGTTATGTTTATCGCGTTTGCTAACGTTGTTACTTTTGACTTTTGCCGGTTTCCGACCGTGCCGTCTTTTGAACCCGACGCTCCAGCGAGGTACCCTGGTCCGTGTGATCCCGTTGTTCTCTGTTGGGACTCGATCCGTGGCCCGTGCACCCGTCTCGTGTTTTCTGCCGCCTTTGCATCCGTGCTTTCCGGTTTGCGAAACCGTCGAGGCAAGTATCCGAATACTTGCTTTAACATGCTAGTACACAAGATCAAGTCTTGCTGCAAACTTAATCATCATATTATAACCACACAGCTATTAGTAACATCGATATCTTTTATAACTTAGAATTGATGGTCACAATTATCCGTGACATTAAATCAATGTAGTAGTTGCCTGTAATTAACCGGTCTGCTATTAATTCACACTTTAACTAACTAAACCAAGTAGATCGTCCTCACTTCATTTGTTAAATCACCCATGAGACAATTATTATGCTTTAGTTTAAATTCATGTAGCTTCATTACGTATGTTGATATTGTTCCACTTTGTGACTATTGCACCCCAAGGGTGCTTGAACCTGTTAATAAGAGAATACAAAAGATCACTGTGTTTACATGGGATAATATTGTTATTGCTGTTCCTGCTGTTGTTCTTTATTCGTTACTATACCTGTTATCAGCATACATTTGATTGCATTATATATTGACCGATCTTGATGCACCTGACACATGTACTGATACACCGGACGTGACACCCTGTACATATCGACTCAACCTGTTGAAACGTGACCTGACCTGTTACCTGATTTCATGCCTAATGCCGACGAACCTGACCATTCCTGCTGTCTATCCAGACAGACCTACTTTTACCTGTTTTTGTGTTGGCATTAGTCCTTGACTACTGAATACCTGACCTGACATACATAGCTTGGGGGTATGGGGAAATCAAAGGTGAAACCGACTTGTAACTCAACAGTTCGATACTTGTTCTGATCAGTCTTACGGGCTTGGCCAGTCCGGGAGTGATGATGCTGACATCACTCATCCATCCTACTACCTTTTACTGCTTAGCGGCACGTCTCGGATTCAGCCCCGAGGACCTTGACCGTGGTCCCGGGCACGCACGGGATACTATTGAGTTACATCGACGATTCATCAATTGATTTCAAAGACTATAGAGTAGAAACCTGATAGGACAGTTTAGTCACCATTGCACATTACCCTGCTCTGTTATTTCTTAGTACTGCTTTATTCATGTTCATACCTGCATTGCCTATTACCATGTTTATATTATATTATTTGGTTGACATGACGCGTTGACGTCTGGGTTTTGCATGGCCCAGATTCTTTACCACTGTCGCTGACCGAGCAGGAGTACTTCAGCCAGCAGGCTGATTTGTGAGTTCTGCAGTGGTTAGTTCATTTATTGCATTTTATTTCCAGGTTCGATCCCGCATTATGGGACGTACCTTTCCATTATCGTATTGGATCATTGCTTCCGCATTTATTTTTCATTGACTCTTATCATTATGGATTTGGACATGTGTTAGATAGTTTATTTATCTTGTTCTTGATATCTCTACAACCGTAATGTGACTGTGGATGGATACTTCCTACCCACAGGTAGCATGGTTGGCTATGTCACGTGCCCAATCTTGCGTACTCTGGGAAGCGGGGCGTGACAACTAGGAAAAATATAGGAAAAATTTTATTGATGGGAACGGGGATTTACACTCGGCAAAGGGGGGTTCTCGGCTTGCTGGGTTGGCTCCTGGGGATTAGCGACTTGAGATCACCAGAGCCGAGGTCGAAGGCAGCGAAGCAGTAGATGGTTTGGCTGAGGAAGGCGCATGTGACGATGCCGGTGGAGGCGGTGACGCGAATGAAGGACGGGATATGGATTCACTAAAGGCGGTCGAGTAGTGTGCGACGGCGAGGAAATGGTGCTTGGTGTTGGCGAGAAGGAGAAGTCGACGGTGATGGTGGAGGAGGAGGTGGGGTTCGGCCTCGGGTTTTGAGAGGAGGGAGGTGGTGGAGCTGAGCTCGAGCTCATCGATGGAGGAGGCTCAGTGTTGCTGGCGATGTTGAGGGGGGCTCAGCTTGAGTCGTTGGCAGTGGTCGTCGGAGTTGGCTGTGGTAGAGGGTGGTGTTGGGTCGTCCAGAGCTTGGAGTCGGGGCTTGGGCTTGCGATGGTGCAGAAACGGCTCCGACGAGGTGAGGAGAGTGGCTCCGATGAAGGTTTGCAGCGACGTGGCGGTGCAGGGGGTGGTGACGGTGATGGTGCTCGGCCGGCGGAGGTGCGGTCACTTGGAGAAGAAGGAGGTGGTGGTGATGGGGCTCGGTATGCAGGAGGTGGTGTTCGGGTATGGAGAGTAGGTCGGTGAGGGAGGAGAGGGATCGTCGGAAGAGGTGGATGTGGAGTCTATGGCGGTGCGGCGGTGGTGGTCGCGGTGTTGGGAGGAGGTTGAGGAAGAGATGAGGTGGTCGAGGGCGTGCAGACGAGGGTGAGGGAGAAGTGGTGGGAGGAAGAGGTGAGGGCGTGGTGGGCATGGGTTTTGTCACGAGGAGGCGGGGCTTAGGTTGAATGGGTGCAGGGGAGATCGGGGTTCTCATGGGGAGAGGAGAGAGATAGAGAAGTGAAAGAGAGGGATCGAGAGGAGATAGGGGAGAGAGAGACATGGGGAGGAGAGTGTGAACGTGGAGTGACTGTAAGAGAGAGAGAGTGTACGTGGGTGTGAAAGAGTGATCGAGAGGAGAGAGAGAGAGAGCGGATAGAGAGGGAGAGAGAATTAAGTATGTATTTAATTGGATTAATTTGGGGATTTAATTGAGAATTTGATTTGGGTGTTAAAGGCAATTTATGGGGATTAATAAGGTTAAGGGGAAAATCAAATGGTGAATAATGAGATTTATTTGGAGAATTAAAATGCGGTTTAATGAGATAATGAAAGAGAGATTGTAAAAGGGATTTAATATAGAATAATTTGGTTTAATTAGGGAGTTAAAGTGATGGATTGGATAGAATTAGGGTTTTAAAATCAATAAAATAAATATAAACATAAATAAACAAATTTTGTAAAAACCACTTTATATAGATACGGATATTGGCGTACAAAAGGAACTGGGTATTACATCATACCCACCTAAAAAGAAAATTTCGTCCTCGAAATTCAAAATAAACAATAACCTATAAAATAATATGCAAAATGCCACAAAATCAAGCACTACAATATAGGCTCGGTCAACCGGAAAATCATAATCCTATATATACATACATACGTATATATAAGAAATAGCGCAGCTAAAATAATAAGCCTAAGTAAGCATAAGGGATAATCATCTATAATGACAAACTATATACACAATACCAGGGAAAAATAAAATAATAATAATAAACAATAGTGAAGAATTCTCCGATAGGCAAAAATATTTTAGAAAGATATCGATCAAGCAATTTAAAATAATTTGCTGAAACCCATATGCTGAAATAAGAAAAAATTATAAAACAAAATAGTATGTGCGACATATATTTGCGCTATTGAAAATGTGACGAGTAGTACAGTATTCAGAATAAGTAAAACGGAAGTAGTTAATAACACGCAAATTATTTTTTTTTGATAAGCATAAAATAACGAAAACTAAATTCAAATAGCAATGTTACTGAATGTAAATACAGTAATAAGAGATAACACTAAAATGTATAGGGGCTAGCCAGGGTATGGATTACAGTGGAGTATGGCCCATTCAAAAGAAGTCGGAATGCGGCACTTTGATTAGAGAGTTGAAGAGACCGAGGTCAGGTCAGCACGAGGTGCAAGGGTAAAAAGTAATGAATCTCAGGAGGGAAAGAAATGTATTGGGGAGGGAAGACAATCAATGCATCATGCGAATCAATACTCAAAAGATGTCCGCACTCAGGAACTTTATTATTATTTATTTTTCCAGAAAGATTTCAAACAAGGCATACTCGAAAGATAAAAGTGGACCTAACTATACATAGATTTATTTGGCCAGAAGAAACAAAGATAAGTCGCATCAGTCGCGGTTATGGAAGTTCAACATGTTACGGTAAGCCCGCGCGCTAAGATAGGGACGCCCATTTCCATAGCGCCTCACAGGGATTGCCACTGGAGGTTCTTCTGCCGCGGGGTCTTCTTCTCCTGGTCCTTCTTCCTCGGCTGGAACTTCTTCATTATGGTCTGCTTCCATGTGATTCATCTCTTCTGGATCTTTTTCCACGGGATTTTCTTCCACTGGATTCTCCTCAGGGTCTTCCTCTCCTGGATTTTCTTCTACCGGGTCTTCCTTTCCTGGATTTTCTTCTACCGGGTCTTCCTCGGGATCTTCCTTTATCGGGTCCTCTTCGAGGTCCTCTTCCTCCTCGTCGAGGTCACTGATCATGTCGACTTCGGGGGCTGCAACTCTCTCGTCCTCGGGATCACTGTTGCCGAAAATAATCTGTGGGTCGTTGATTTCGTCATCTGAACTCACCAGCATGCAGTCCAAGGAAACGCAGGATCGAGTGTCTTCATCGATAGGCGGCGCTACTCCAGGATTGGCCATGACCTGAAAAGAGAGAGTCATGATCAGATAGTGGAACGCACAAAGAAAAATAACCAAGGATGCAGAGCATATGGAAAATATGCGGTAGGTAACGACTGAAAAAATCAAAATTTTGAATAATGATGCAGTAAGCAGTATAAGAAAAATGAGTGGCAAGAGGATGATACATACATCACAACTCGCAATTTTATAGCATTCAAACTAAGAAGTTCAACAGATACAAGATTTTAAACGAAAGGAAACATTTACTAAAGAGTGATAATATATTTTTTTTGGAAGCAGAAAAGGTGATAACTCTGCGTCGATGTCTAACTCTGCAATCTCGTGAGACAAGTTTGAATCTTGTGCTGGGTCCATATCATCCTCGAACTCGAACTACGAAACAACCAAGTCACTCAAGTAGATGTAGAAGGTGTTGACGAATCTTTACCTTGCAGCTCCTTCCTTCTAGGGCAACCATTGACAAAATGTTCGTCGGATCCACAAATCAAGCACTGCCCTTTGGCGCTGCGACAGTCCCTCTGAAGGTGTCCTGGTCTCTTACAGTATCCACAACGTTGAGTTCTTCGCTGCTTCCGTTGCTGAGAAATAAGTGCGCGCTTCATCTTCATACCTCTTCTTTGCTTATCAGAGATTCTCTTACGATTTGAGGCTTCCGCTGGTGCCTGATCCATTTGCCTTCTTAGTCCTTCCGCTAAGAGATCGTTCGCTCGCTCCTGGGCTTCCTTCAAGCCTTGCAGTACACTCAAAATTTCGATGATTTGATTCTGGGGAGTAGAGTTGGAAGAAGAGTCGTTGGAGGCTATGGTCCTGAAACAACACTTTTAGGACGGCATAAGGTATAAGATACAAGAATCAGAATAAAATATAGAATAGACAGCGAAACAAGAATATCGGGTGAGGTGAAACTTAAACGAGTGGAAATCAAATGTAGAACTCCAAGTTACTCAGACAGAGTACAGTATTGTAACTATGCTGCAGTTCATAATTACAATCACATAACTCTACTAAGTCACCCAAAACTCTAGCTGATTGATCAAAATATATAGCAGAATACACTATGTGAATCAAGATCAAGAATAACAAGTTTACAATCTAGACCGAAGGATGTCTTAGATTGTCAAGCCCTACTCGGAAACTGCAATCCCAATCATAGCAAAACCTGGCTCTGATACCAACAAAACCATGCCACGCCCCGCTTCCCAAAATACGGAATACGATGGGTTGACAAGGTCAGCCATGCTCCTACGGTCGAGAAAATATCCTGCCGTAGTCACATTTCGGCTTCTAGCTTTACGTGGTAATCAGTAATCAATGCACGGGTAATGAGAAATGCAGTCACTAAATCAAAACAGGTATAAAACTAACCAGATAGAGATCAAGGAAGGATGGTGCTGACGTCGCTGATCTAGATGTCCGCTATATCTTCAAGGTATGTCAGGTCCTGATCCAAGCTAAATCCACTTCTCACTCTGAGCATGCATACTCAGGTCGTCAGAGCGACACAATAGCAATATATGTAAATACAAATATAAACATGTGCAATGATGATGAACATGAAACAGTGAGCATGGAAGAATGACATGAGCATGAAATAGCCAGTACATGTAAACAATAAAGCAGGTAAACAGTATGGCAGGTATATCGAATCAGTAATCAATGCATGTCACTAAATCTATCAGTCTCTAAGTCTCACTGTCTAGGTCGCTAAAGATATCATCAGTCCAAGTGTGAGATTCAACCACTCGTGAGTATCCTCCACCCAAGGATAGGGCCCCAGGGGCAAGGGAACACGGGCCCGAGTCGCTCGCTGATAATCAGTAATATCACCCATATGACTCCCAGAATCGCTGTATATGCCGGCAATGGGACTCCCGAGATTCCGTTGAACTCACACTCAAACTACCCCACACCCCGTGGTCTACATCAAATACCAACCATGAATCCAAATACTAGTCGGTCCATGACAAGTCTACACGAGAACTGGAGACAGGATCTCCATCAAGCATGTCTTGACTGGTACTCGAGATAAATGGACAGCGTTTGACGCCTTACCTATGACACTAATATAAGTGCTTCCATAACCGTCCCATTCCAGTTATAGTTACACTTATATATGCCCCATAGACGTCGACAATGCAATACATCAACCGGGTCTGCTGATTATGTACAAGTACGTGTCACTTTCATTACTCAATCACACTTTAACACTATGTACTTGCCACAATCAAAACACTGATATCTAACACTGGGTAATGTACACGATCACTAGGTTACCAATGTATGTGACCTCTACATGATATGATGAGAATGCAATGATTATGATATGAATAAAATCTCATCAACCGGTACCCTACCACTTGCAAAATTCACTATAATCATACATGCAGAATTAAGTGAAACAATGTAAAAGGGATAAGTAGTATGTTTAATTATCTATCCTTCAAAATTGGTTTTGCATCAATCGGGTTTTAGGTTTGCTAGTTGTGGCCATTTCAATTTAAGTGTTCACTGCTGGAAATCCAATTCCTGAACTTGAAGTCCGTTTCGTAACACAGTTTTCACCATATTGGTATCAAAATTAGGCGACACTATGGTTGAAAAATATTTAGGGTTATCAGTTAGATTTCCAACGCAATTTATGGATCAGTAATACCCTATGTTAACAGGGAGTTATGGTCAGGTTAAGGTTGATGTGTAAAATCTGTCACTGCAGAATTCAGCTAGACACGTCGACATTATAAAATGTGTTAAAAATATTGTACAGAACAGGAATCCAGTGAAACCAGTGGAGTAAGAAAGCTAACTTAATTTTAAACGTAACAATATAGGGTTCCACACATTCTCGCATTTGAATAAGAATATACAGTGATTTAAAAATAAGGGTTAATTGGGATTACTGCTCTGGACTGCAGTCCAGAGCCGCAATCCTCCCAGATTTTCATTGTCACGACTCATTAGGATTTAGTGAACAAAATATATTACAGTAGATTATTACGTTATCTTCGATATGAGTTTTTAAATGCCACAATCCGATCTATACATAATTTATTATAAATTTTACGGTTTAGCATGTACGAAAATTTTCAGGTTTCACGACAGAAATCGAGACCATTTTACGTGAGCAAACGACATTGTTTTGTAACCAAAATCTTAAAGGATATTCATTATTACTCGGGCCATCTGTTATGTTTATTTTTTGTCATTTTAAGGGGATTTTCGAATTATGGTTTGCATCGAACACTTATAATAATAATGAATCGCAATCGAAATGAAAATATAATAGCATGAAGCAAGTATTTAAACTTGCCTGACGAGTCGACGATTTCACAACAGTGACGATGACACAGGCGACGGATCGCACAAGCATGGCAACACAACAGCACGGGTGCAATCACGACACGGTGCGGCTACACATGGCTAGGGTTCGGGCTTGGCCTCGGCGATGGAGCTCGATATTGTGCTTGATGGCTCGGTGGGTGCAAGTGGTGCTCGGCCAAAAGGGGGTTCTCTGCTTGCTGGGTTGGCTCCTGGGGATTAGCGACTTGAGATCTCCAGAGCCAAGGTCGAAGGCAGCGAAGCAGTGGATGGTTTGGCTGAGGAAGGCGCAAGTGACGATGCCGGTGGAGGCGGTGACGCGGATGAAGGAAGGGCCATGGATTCACCAGAGGCGGTCAAGTAGTGTGCGACGGCGAGGAGATGGTACTTGGTGTTGGCGAGAAGGAGAAGTCGACGGTGATGGTGGAGGAGGAGGCGGGGTTCGGCCTCGGGTTTTGAGAGGAGGGAGGTGGTGGAGCTGAGCTCGAGCTCGTAAATGGAGGAGGCTCAGTGTTGCTGGCGATGATGAGGGGGGCTCGGATTGAGTCGTTGGCGGTGGTCGTCGGAGTTGGCTATGGTAGAGGGTGGTGTTGGGTCGGCCAGAGCTTGGAGTCGGGGCTTGGGCTTGCGATGGTGCAGAAACGGCTCCGACGAGGTAAGGAGAGTGGCTCCGACGAAAGTTTGCAGCGACGTGGCGGTGCAGGGGGTGGTGAAGGCGATGGTGCTCGGCTGGCGGAGGTGCGATCACTTGGAGAAGAAGGAGGTGGTGGAGATGGGGCTCGGTGTGCAGGAGGTGGTGTTCGGGTGTGGAGAGTAGGTCGGTGAGGGAGGAGAGGGATCGTCGGAAGAGGTGGATGTGGAGTTTATGGCGGTGCAGCGGTGGCGGTCGCGGTGTTGGTAGGAGGTGGAGGAAGTGATGAGGTGGTCGAGGGCGTGCAGACGAGGGTGAGGGAGAAGTGGTGGTGGGAGGAGGAGGTGAGGGCGTGGCGGGCGTGGGTTTCGTCACGAGGAGGCGGGGCTTGGGTTGCGTGGGTGCAGGGGAGCTCGAGGTTCTCGTGGGGAGAGGGGAGAGAGGGAGAAGAGAAAGAGAGGGATCGAGAGGAGAGAGAGGGGGAGAGAGAGAGAGAGACGTGGGGAGGAGAGTGTGAACGTGGAGTGACTGTGAGAGAGAGAGTGTACGTGGGTGTGAGAGAGTGATCGAGAGGAGAGAGAGAGAGAGCGAATAGAGAGGGAGAGAGAATTAAATATGTATTTAATTGGATTAATTTGAGGATTTAATTGAGAATTTGATTTGGATGTTAAAGGAAATTTATGGGGATTAATAAGGTTAAGGGGAAAATCAATAGGTGAATAATGAGATTTATTTGGAGAATTAAAATGCGGTTTAATAAGATAATGAAATAGAGATTGTAAAGGGGATTTAATATAGGATAATTTGGTTTAATTAGGGAGTTAAAGGGATGGATTGGATCGGATTAGGGTTTTAAAATCAATAAAATAAATATAAGCATAAATAAACAAATTTTGTAAATAACACTTTATATAGATACGGATATTGGCGTACAAAAGAAACTGGGTATTACAGCGTCGCTCCTCAAGAGGTTCCACAGGATGTCTCCCCGTACCATGGCTTTCCCGATCCTCGTGGACGATGGGGATCTTCGCTTTGAGGTGCCCTCGAGGCTTTCCGTCGCCGACAGCCTCCTCTCAGAGATGGAGAGGTCAACCAGGGGCAGAATCCCTCGGGGGACCCTCTGTGCCCAAATGGCAGCCATTGCCCAAGAGACCTTGCAGGTTAGTGTTTGCACCCCACTCGGTTCTTCATTCAGCATTTTTGTTCGCGTAGTTGGTGTTGGGGTAAAAATTTATACCCCGGTTGACCGAGTCAAAATCAAGGTCAACCCCCAAGCTAGGTGGGCCCAAGCCCAGGTCAAGCGGGCCCATGCCCAAGTCGAGCCCGCGGCCAGCCTCCCCATGCCAACAACAAAATCATGTAATAAATAATTTTTATGTAATTGTTTAAGCATGAATGTAAACAAAATGGGCATAAAGCCAATATTTTGTAAGCCCATGGCTTATGTGCAAAAATGAAATGGCACATGAGCCATAGGATGGCTAAAATGCCATTATTGTAAAGCCCAAGGGGCTATATGTAAATATGTAAGCCTATATAAGGCAACATGATGATGAATAAAAAACAGCACTTTCATTCTCTCAAAAAAACCTAGGATTTGTATTTCTTTCCCTTTTCTGAAGGTCTCAAACCTTCTTCTTTTTTTTGAATAAAATCAAGAGTTTTACTCTTCCTTTTCAAAAACAAGATAGTTTTTCACCACCAAACCCACAAAGGGGAACTTGGATCTGTCTTTAGATCCCCAAAAGGAGAGATTTTGAGATCTCACATCTCTTGATCTTCAAGATCCAGCTAACAGAGGAGGAAGAAGAAGAACCCCTTCCATTAACCCCAAAAACACACTCAGGAGTCCAACTCCTCTCTGATTTCTCTTCCGACAAATTTTTTTAGGCTAAAAGCCTCTTTTTCTCGCCGGCGCTCAAGCGCAGAGCGCCCGCGTACCGACACGTGGCGCGCTTGCGCTCAGGCGCTCAGCGCTCGAGCGCAAAGCGCCCACGTGCCGACACGTGGCGCGCTTGCACTACAGCGCCCTGCGCTCAAGCGCAAAGCGCCCACGTGTCGACACGTGGCGCGCTTGCGCTCGAGCGCAAGTCGTCCCGGTGCCAACACGTGGCGCGCTTGCGCTCAAGCGCAAGCGCTCAGGCGCAAGTCGCCCCCGTGCCGACACGTGGCGCACTTGCGCTCCAGCACTCTGTATTCGAGCGCAAAGCGCCCACGTGCCGACACGTAGCGCGCTTGCGCTCAAGCGCCCAGCGCCCGAGCGCAAAGCGCCCACGTGCCGACACGTGGCGCACTTGCGCTCCAGCACTCTGCGTTCGAGCGCAAAGCGCCCACGTGCCGACACGTGGCGTGCTTGCGCCCAGCGCCCGAGCGCAAAGCGCCCACGTGCCGACACGTGGCAAGCTTGCGCTCCAGCACTCTGCGCTCGAGCGCAAAGCGCCCACGTGCCGACACGTGGCGCGCTCGCGCTCAAGCGCCTAGGCGCTGGCCCCACGCATCCTTTGGATGTCTTTTCCCCCCTTTATTTATATATACATGTATATATATACATATGTATACATATGTACACATACACATACTCCACGACATAGGGATCTAAACCTGTCTCCTAAGTCATCGCTTTCCAAATCCCCAAGTGGCGAATGATGAGTTGCTCCGGGTAGCGGGACCCCCGTAAAAACTCTGCGTGGCTCCCGACATATCCAAAACCCCCTTTCAAAACATATCATTCGCACACTGCACATTGAGTTCGCATGACTAGTTTAACCCGTTAATCGGAGGTTCCCTCGCCCCAAAGGCGAGGGGTAATTAACGGCAGCTTAGTCCGCGGCTGCCGGAGATTCGGATCCCCACAATCAATAAACCCCGGCCTACCCTAGGCAGGGGGAATCTGTAGTATACGCCTGACAAGCGCGCGCGTATTCCTATCTCAATGGGGTGACGAAAAACACCCTACAGATTCTGGCACGCCCGGTGGGACCTTTCTCTCCTCCATATCTCGGGTAAAACGTTCATGCGAACTCAATCAATATACATATCTATATTTATACTAAAATAATGTTTTTTTCATGCAGGTTTTCAAGCAATCACTTCTCAACAATGTCTTCGAGGACGATCTCCGCTCTCAGCACGGCTCCCGTCTCCTACACGATGAGGATAGACTCTAGGACGGTCCTCCCGGCCAGTCTCGGGCGACAATGGGAGGAGCCGCTGCTACCATTCGGCTCTATTATGTTCATACCAATTGGCGCCATCCCAGCTCCTCAAGCTCCAGCAACAGACAGACCGGTCTCGAAAGGCAGGAGACCAAATGTGGTAATCTCGAGGGCGCCCCAACCCAAACGCAAATCGGTGTCTGGACGGCTTTCCATGGCCCCAATTGGGGGCAAAGCCATCAGAACAAAAGAAGTTGCCAGACGTCGTGGGCAAGCCCAGGCGATACCTTCGACGGACACGCGGGCAGATGTCTTCTCAAGCATCCCCATCACTCGGCCTATGGCGGCATCCCGAAGAGCAGAAGCCTGCCAAGCGCTTAAGGCAGAGAAGCTGAGGCAGAAGCAGCTCAGATATAGAGCCAACAAAAGGGCTAGGGCTCTGGCCATGTTAAAATTTATGAATTTCCAAAGCCCGGACCGCTCCGCGAATCCAGTTGCCAGTGATGAAAGAATGGCTGAATGTGTTATCCACACTGTCTACATGGCCGGATATGAAGAAACGAACCCTCCTCTTCTTCACAGCCATGGTGATGATATGGTTGACGCTACCCAGCATCGGCTCGATCTAAATGATGAAGAGCCCGCTCAGGCCGATAAGCCAGAGGAGCCCGTGGTTCCTGCGGAATTGAGCTCAGGCAATAAAGATTACCCGGTTGTCATAGCCGGAACTACAGAACAAGTATTATTCCAATGGCTTCAAAGGCAATTTCAGGACAGGGATGAGAAGATGGCCGAGGTCTATTCTAAAGTCGACGAGCTGGCAAACGTCGTGGCAGATCTCGCGACCCAAGTCGCCCGATTGCAATTACAGCAGAATCAAATTTTGGTTCACGAGCCAGGGATTGATACCCGGATGCAGCCAACTGATATCCCCTTCAACCTAACAGCGGAGCACCTTCGTGAAAAACGGCTGCAATCAGCCTCCAGTCCCTCCGATACATACGCCGGGGGGGAATCACCTCTGAAAGAGAAGCTGGAAAAGGTATATTCCTTCAAAACGGAAAAAGTCCACAAGATATTCAGGGACGCCCTAAGAAACGGTCTACAACTGCCGGAATCAAAGAGACCGTAAGAAGCGAATATGACCGACGACCCAGAATATTGCCCCTATAATAGGGTGATAGGTCATGCCATTGAGGACTGCTTCGTCTTCAAAGATTGGGTCGAAAGGCAATACAGGACGGGAGAGATAGAACTGTCTAAAGGCGCGTTAGCAAACAGTCAAGCTACGACCGCCGATTTCATGCAAATGGAGACCGAAGACCTTCGGGAACCTAATCCTCCCAGACATGTGCCATTATCTGAAAAGGGCGAACCAAAGACCGATCGGCCTCGAGGACCGGCATTAGTAAAGGCACCTACTCCAATGGAGAGAAAGAAGAAGGTATACTCCTTCAGGAGGGATGAAGTCCGCAGAATATTCATGGACGCCTTGAACAACGGTCTGCAACTGCCTGTTCCAAAGAGGCCACAGGAAATGAACATGACCGGCAATCCCATATACTGCCCATATCATAGAGTGGTGGGTTATACCATCGAAGACTGCTATATTTTCAAAGATTGGACAGAGGATCAATATAAGCTTGGAAAAACCTCACAATTCTCGGATGTAGAGGCAAGCCACAGAGCTAGGTCATCAACACAACTCCGCCAAGATCAAAGTTCAAGGAGCTGGGATAAGCAAAAAGGGCCACCACATCGTTAAACTGGGAACACCTGATGACCACCACGTCGTTAAACTAGGAACTGTCGACCTCTAAGTCGTTAAACTGGGAATAATATATATATATATATATATATATATAAATAGACAAAAAAATGTGTAAATAAAATAAAAATAAAGAAAAGCCGAAATGATGGGGCAACTCGCAATAAAAATCAGCGAGTAAAATAAAGATGAAAATAAAGCCGAAATGATGGGGCAACCGCGAATAAAAGCCGAAATGATGGGGCAATCATGACTTTCGCGATAAGAAAAGCTCAAATGATAGAGCAATCGCGGTAAAACAAAAATAAAAAATAAAACAAAAGCGAATGATGAGTCGCTCCTGGTACCATATTCCAGTGCAGCGATGCAGACGCCAACAAAAATTCAAATTTCCAAAATTCTCCCGGCCCTACGGTTAGTCCTCAAGTTGACTACCGTATACAATTCACGGGCTCAAATAATTCTCAGCATACCCATGCCCCACCACAATCACCAGTTACGCGGCTGGTCTCAGCCTTTGGAGTTATGCTCTATTGAGAAGACCCACTCATGTGTCCTCACGATACATGAGGAGAACAAACCTTCGTGGGATCTTTACGACTCATAAAGGAAAAACACACTTAGGAGTCCTCACGACTCCTAAGGAGAAAATACACCTGCGGGATCCTTACGACTCGCAGGGAGAAAATGCTTTTATAGGACCCTCACGGCCCATAAAATTGAAAAGCCTTAGGCGATAGGGACCTAAACCTGTCTCCTAAGCCACCACTCCCCCAATAGGAATAGGCAAATGATGAATTGCTCCTGGCACCTCTGCTTCAGTGTTAGCAACGCTGATGCCGGCCCCTACCCCAAAATTCCAAGCTCGCCATCCGTAGACCTCTAAGTCTTTAAACTAGAAACAGATGACCTCTAAGTCGTTAAACTGGAAACAGTAGACCTCTAAGTCTTTAAACTGGAAAAAGATGACCTCTAAGTCGTTAAACTAGAAACAGATGACCACCACGTCGTTAAACTGGAAACAAATGACCGCCAAGTCGTTAAACTGGGTACAATAGACCTCTAAGTCTTTAAACTTAAACTGGAAACAAATGACCGCCAAGTCGTTAAACTGGACACAATAGACCTCTAAGTCTTTAAACTGGAAACAGATGACCTCTAAGTCGTTAAACTGGAAACAGTAGACCTCTAAGTCTTTAAACTGGAAACAGATGACCACCAAGTTGTTAAACTAGAAACAGATGACCTCTAAGTCGTTAAACTGGAGACAGTCGACCTCTAAGTCATTAAACTAGAAACAGATAACCACTCATATGTTCTCACGATACATGAGGAGAACAAACCTTTGTGGGATCCTTACGACTCACAAGGGAAAAACGCACTTAGGAGTCCTCACGACTCCTAAGGAGAAAATACACCTGCGGGATCCTTATGACTCGTAGGGAGAAAATGCTTTTATGGGACCTTCACGGCCCATAAAATTGAAAAGTCTTAGGTGATAGGGATCTAAACCTGTCTCCTAAGCCATCGCTTTCCAAATCCCCAAGTGGCGAATGATGAGTCGCTCCGGGTAGCGGGACCCCCGTAAAAACTCTGCGTGGCTCCCGACATATCCAAAACCCCCTTTCAAAACACATCACACGCACACTGCACATTGAGTTCGCATGACCAGTTTAACCCGTTAATCGGAGGTTCTCTCGCCCCAAAGGCGAGGGGTAATTAACGGCAGCTTAGTCCGCGGCTGTCGGAGATTCGGATCCCCACAATCAATAAACCCCGGCCTACCCTAGACAGGGGGAATCTGTGGTATACGCCTGACAAGCGCGCGCGTATTCCCATCTCAATGGGGTGACGAAAAACACCCTACAGTTGGGTGCCTTCCTTTCCCTCTTAACCCTCTTTCTTTTCTTCAGGTCCTCCACCACGTCGCCCTCGTCGTCAACATGGAGGACGAGGAGATTGCCCCGGCGACGCGGGCCGCGGGCGAGTTGTCCTTGTGCGAGGAGAGCTCGAGTCTAGAGTTGGAGGCGGCGAGGGAGATGATCGCTGCTCTTGATGACCAGGTGGAGGCCGCGAGTCGGAAGACCGCCAGGTGCTGAGAGGCAGCCCGAGCCGCCGAGTCCTAGTTGGAGGACTCCAATGTTCTCGTCGCCACCATGAAGAAGACGGCGAGCACCCTCCGGAAGGAGAACGACGCGGCGAAGGACCGAGCGCTGAAGGTGGTGGAGAACTATAAGAAGTCGGATCAGTTCTACGCCGACCTTGCCAGAGCCAGGGGAGTCATTTGGCACGATGCCCTCGACTCTGTCAAGGCTCAGATGCCGGAGTTCCCCGACGCCAAGCTCCAGGCCGTGTACCCTCTCGAGGATGACGCAAGGGATCGCCCCTGGACACGATGCAGGGAAAGTGGCCCCAGTGGGAGCGTGAGAGGTAAGTCGGTCGCCCTGGCTGCCGGCACCGAAGTTCCTGCCGTTGGTGCCGACCCTCAAGATGCCGCTCCGGTGGTCGTAGTGGAGGCGCATCTCATTGAGGTCCTCCCCACCCCTGAGGCTTAGAGTCCCTCGTCTTCTTATTTCTCTCTTTTGCTCTGAAAGTTTGTAAGCCTGCGGGCACTTTTGATAGGCTGGGAAGCCCATAATACCCTTGTAGAGACTTTTGATTTTTGTGAATAAAAATCTTTATGCAGTTTCTTTGCGTGCACATTTTCCTTTATTTGTGGTAAACATTTGCATTTGCACGGTGCTGCTTCTATGTCAGGTCGGTTCTTCGTCTAGCGGTCGCACGTCGAGTTGAATTTGATTATTTGCCAAGTGTGCAAAGACCGGTGAAGGGTCGGTATCGCCATGGCCCTGAAGTCGAGGTGGGGATCGCTTAGACGTGCATGGCCGCTTGACGATGGCTTTGATCATTAATGTCGGTGAGTAGTAATTACCAGCCATGGATGACCGAGCAGAGTAGCTGCTCAGTTGCCTTTAGGAGAGAGCTTTGACCCTTAGCGGGAGGGCATAGGGGAGCATGCTAAGGATGGGTCGGGCTATGAAGTTGCTCAGTTGCCTCTTGGAAAGGGCTTGGATCTCTGGCGTCGTGGGTAGGGAACTACCAACCGGGGATAACCGAGTAAGGGCGAGCTCGGTTGCCTCTTGGCGAGGGCTTAGATCCTTAAGGATTGGCCGAGCAGGATTACCGCCCGGTGCCACTTGGCGAGGGCTTTGATCCTTAGCACGGGAGGGGCCGTAAGAGGCCTGCTAAGAACAGGCCGAGCAGGGTTGCTGCCCGGTGCCTCTTGCTGAGGGCTTAGATCCCTGGCGTCGTGGGGTAAGGAACTACCAGCCAGGGATAACCGAGCAAGGGCGAGCCCGGTTGTCTCTTGACGGGGGCTTAGATCCTTAGTGCAGGAGGGGCCGTAAGAGGCCTGCTAAGGACGGGCCGAGCAGGGTTGCTGCCCGGTGCCTCTTAGTGGGGGCTTAGATCCCTGGCGTCGTGGGGGTAGGGATCTACCAGCCAGGGATAACCGAGCAGGAGCGAGCCCAGTTGCCTCTTGATGAGGGCTTCGATCCTTAGCGCGGGAGGGGCCGGAAGTGGCCTGCTAAGGACGGGCCAAGCAGGGTTGTTGCCCGGTGCCTCTTGGCGAGGGCTTAGATCCCTGGCATCATGGGGTAGGGAACTACCATCCAGGGATAACCGAACAGGGGCGAGCCCGGTTGCCTCTTGACGAGGGCTTTGATTCTTAGTGCGGGAGGGGTCGTAAAAGGCCTGCTAAGGACGGGCCGAGCAGGGTTGCTGCCCGGTACCTCTTGGCGAGGTCTTAGATCCCTGGCTTCATGAGGTAGGGAACTACCAGCCAGGGATAACCAAGCAGGGGCGAGCCCAGTTGCCTCTTGACGAGGGCTTCGATCCTTAGTGCGGGAGGGGCCGGAAGTGGCCTGCTAAGGATGGGCCGAGCAGGGTTGCTGCCCAGTGCCTCTTGGCGAGGGCTTAGATCCCTGGCGTCATGGGGTAGGGAACTACCAGCTAGGGATAATCGAGCAGGGGCGAGCCCGGTTGCCTCTTGACGAGGGCTTCGATCCTTAGCCGGGAGGGGCCGTAAGAGGCCTGCTATGGACGGGCCGAGTAGGGTTGCTGCCCGGTGCCTCTTGGCGAGGGCTTAGATCCCTGGCATTATGGGGTAGGGAACTACCGGCCAGGGATAACCGAGCAGGGGCGAGCCCGGTTTCTTCTTGACGGGGGCTTCGATCCTTAGCGCGGGAGGGGCTGGAAGTGGCCTGCTAAGGACGGGCCGAGCAGGGTTTCTGCACGGTGCCTCTTGGCGAGGACTTGGATCCTTAGCGCAGGAAGGGCCGGAGGTGGCCTGCTAAGGATGGACCGAGTAGTGAAGCTGCTCTGTTGAGTCGTGAGGTTCTATCCGATCTTACACGACGTTCGAACATCGGGAAGAGTGACCGTCGTGGTCGACACGTGTCCTTAACGCGTGGGGAGAGGCGGAGCGTAAGAGCCGGTTCGTTCCGATTTCGCTGAGAAAGGCGGGACGCCCGCCGCGTGGCAGTACAGCTGTAGAAGGCAGGAGCGACTGTTAGACTCTTGAAGGCACAATGGGGCTATAAAGCGGAGGGCTTGTTGAGCACTCCTTTCTCCATCTCCAAAACGTAAGAATGGAAGACTTCCCCTTTACCATCCCCGATATCATAAGTTTCGAGGATGTGTACATCTACGATCAGTACTGCACCGAGGACACGGTACAGTTAGTGATAGGACGCATCGAAGATCATTTCGGACGACTGCTTCCCCAGCGCTCCCCCCTGCTCCAGCTATTGATGTACTCTATCTGGAGGGCGTCGCTAGGGCTGCACAACTCCCTGTCCGATCAGCTGAAGGACGAGGCGATCGGTAAGCTGAGGACTTTGTGCCGCTTCGGCCTGATCTCGGCGGGTTGGCGGGATCGCTCGGTGGCGCTCGTCTTTGAGTGCTACCAACTGAGGCACCACGCAGACATTCGCGGGCGGCATCAGAAGCAAAGGTGCGAGGCAGCGAGGGTTCGGCTGGCGGAAATATGCTTGGAGTACCACACGCAATGTTTCCTGCACCCCCTTCCCCCGCTATTGTAATTTTCTTTTATTTCAATGTACGGCTGAGGAGCCCATAGCACCCTTTGGGATAAATAAAACTCTGTTTTTTTTTTTTGCAATGTCTTATTGTTCCTTTCTTATTATATGAACAGAAAGAACTTGCGAAAAGTTTACATTGCTTTAGTAAAAGAAGTGCACGCTAGCAGATGCTCTTTTTATTGGTATAGCTTGAGTTTCTCGGCGTTGTAGGGCCGTAGAAACTTGCGTCCTTCCGCGTCTTGTAAACGGTAGGCTCTACCGGGCAGTACCTCGGAGACGAGGAAAGGACCGTCCCATTTTGGGGAAAACTTATGCAGTTTGCCTTGGTCAACGAACTCGTTCCGCCTTAGGACTAAATCTCCGGTCTTGAAGAGGCGACGCTTGACTCGCGCATTGTAGTAGCGGGCGGTCTGTTGTTGATAGACGGCAGCTCTGATCTGAGCCCGGTCTCGTTTTTCTAACAAGATATCCAGGTTGGTTCGTAGCGCTGAGGTATTAGCTTCATCGTTGAAGTGTTCAACCCGGTGACTGGGTAGCCCGATCTCCGCTGGGACCATTGCCTCGGTCCCGTAGCAGAGACTGAAAGGGGTTTCCCCGGTGGGGGTTTTTTTTGACGTAAGCAGGGCCCATAGGACCCGGGGCAATTTCTCGACCTAACTGCCTTGGCGTCCTTCTAGGCGCGTCCGGAGACCTCGGAGGATGTCTCGAGGCCATTACTGTACATACGATGTATATTGTAGTGGATGCTTGGACATATATAGGGAGGACTTTCTTGCTTGACATGATAGTACGCTATCTGGTTGCTCTTTATCTTAACATGTACTCTGATTGTCTCTATGTTATATGTTGATAAAGCCCTTAGGATGAGTACTTGACTACCAGGACTATGATGCGGATCATACTAGTGGGGACAGAGTAGTCGCCAAGTACATACTTCAAATGTTCCTAGTCGTGGGATTACCGAGACAGGGCATCGATACTCCAGAGTAGACTAGCGATTGCGCTTCTTGACCCATATGATGGGCGATGGATGATCCCATATCCATTGGTGTTTGACATCAGAGAAGGTATACGGGTGCTCAGTAGAGACTGGGTACACTGGACGGACTCGCCGAGAACTCCCAGATGGTATTACACCTCACTCAGATGGAAGTTCTCTGGTGACACTGGTACAGGTTAGTCTGTAGACCCGAGATCGTCATAGAGTCTTGTGTGATTCTCACTGTGCTTTGATTTCCATCATGCCACGTCCATGAAGGCATGCAAAACGGTGGTTTTTGGGTACAGTCCCGAATCACATGGAGACAATGAGCGATAGGAGGGGATTCGTCTCTCTCGGTATAGGGAGTTGATGTTGTGCTGTGTTCGATTGGCTATAACTGGAAGTCCCTGGCCATGGATGATATAGAGATTTACTGGTAAGTGTTACCAGTAGTTTCTCGATCTGTTATGAGCCTCACATCGACACGACTTATCGGTTAATGGGGTCTGACGTATACCACCCCTAGACTAGATATGCAACATATCAGACGAAGAGACCGGACTGTACGGGAGTGTTACTGATTGGATTCGCTGGAGAAAGTACATGCTTGCTTGTTGATCTTCTGATCGCTCGATCCCGGGTGGCCGTTACGTTTGGCAGACAGCTTGCGGCTTGTGGGTGTTTGATATGATCATCACCTACTGCCGGCGTATTGACGAGTCTTTAGAGTCCTACACAGAGGTTTCCTGGCTCAGGCGAAACGGAGTAGGAGCGCATATGCGATATGTGCGGGAACGAGATTAATACGAGTATGTGATACCGCATTATATTCTCGTGATGTGTGACATGATAGGTTATATGTGATATAGCCGAGTTATCGGATCGAGCGTTGATTCGATAAGATGTTGCATTTGATATTAGTCGGTTATATGTGATATAGCCGGATTATTAAATCAAGAGTTGATTTGATAATTTAATGTATAATTATATATTTGATATATTATAATACATTAACTAATATTTAGCTCACTATTGATTTCTTTTTCTCACATGATGTGCACATTGTATATATATACGCGATATGTACATTTGTGTACATGGACTGTGTCATGTTTGATGATACATTCAAGATGGGTGTATGGGATTAACACAATGCTAGGGTTAAGTTAGGGTTTCTATTTATGTTAAGTTGATTCAAAAAAGATTGAGTTTGTTATGCTAAAGCTTGCACAAAAGCTTATGGATAAGCTTATGGATAAGCTTTGACAAAGTCAACCCTTTTGTCTAGTTTAAGATATTTATCAAACCCAACCTTTAACCATAGCCATGAGTTAATTCTCTACATGAGTTAGCCATGGGGGCTTAACTCAACCATAGGTCCAATAATTCATAAGGATGAATTATTCACAAGTCTTCTTCTTCTTCTTCAAGCTCCATGAAAAAGCTTGCTAGCTCTAATGGAGTTTTGAGATAAAGTGTGAGAAAATCAATTTTAAAGTGAGCCCACCTTCTACTTCTTCATCCTCTACCACTTGCCATGTAGTAGAGTGTGTTCTTTTCACAAAGTTCATGACCTAGTGAAGAAATAGCTTGATTCAGTGTCTCCTCGACGTAGATCATTTTCGGCCTCGAAGTCATCGAAGCAAGCACGTTCGTTTCTTCATAGAGCCTCTCTAGAGTCCGGGGTTTGCGATCGCAGCGAATGGGACTACTACACGGAGCTATTTGAAGTGAAGGACCGGACTACAAAGGTTGTAATCCCAAACTCTTAGAAGTAAAGTTGTTTACTTGCTTATAGTTTTCGCATAATCTCTAGTATACGATCTTGGTTAGGGTTGTTCGGCACATCTAATTTTTGAATCGGGCATGGTTGATGCCTTGTAGAACCTTGTGAGAGTGCCTAGCAACCCTACAGTGGTATCAGAGCCAAGCTAGAGCTTTAGGCGAAGTCTAGGCGAAGTTTAAAGTCCGATCGAACTCCGGATACCTGCATATCCTTACTTTCTGGAAAAAATTTCAAAATGTTGATTTTTTCGTATTAAAAATACTCAAAAAAATAAGCAGGGTATTTTAGGAATTACTGTGCAAAACGAGACACTAATCTCACTAAAGCGCCATGGAACAGCGGCCGTACCATGGCTTGTGCGGCGGTTCCGCGGCCGTATAGGAGAATTAGGGTTTACTGTTTGCACAGTAACATCCGTAGGTACTTCCTGATTCTTCTGGGAATTTTTTATTTATACTCAAGTGTTGAGTTTTCTGGGATGTATTGGGGACTCGTTGATTCGATCGGATAATTTAATTTCGTTTAAGTTTTTCCGGGTAATTTTAGAACGTGTTAAAAAGTTCGAACAGATATCAATAACTCACTTTTTCCCCTGACGGAAAATTTCCAAGCGTTGGATTTTTCCGTAGTTTAAGAACGTTCTAAGTCGTGCAAGTAACGCAGTGGACCCTCTAGAAGACAACAAACTTTAACTCGATTATGTGACCGTCTGAACCGTCTCTAAACCTTATAGTTTGTGGCAGTACGGCGTTGCCACATGTGAGGCGTTGGCTTGACCCTTCTACGACTGGACCATTGGTACTGTGGCATGTGATGAATGTTTTTAAACTAATTTCAAGTGTTGAGAACTATTTGGGAAATCTTGGGTGTTTGTTTATTCGATCGGAAAGTTTAACATTGTCTATTTATTTGGAATGTGATACAATATTTGGAGTCCACAAGTAGTTATGAGATAACTAATTTGAATGTTATAAATCTAACAGTTCTGTCTCAGATGACCGGTTGCCACGGGATTTTGATGTGATCAAAACTCCGTCGCAATCACGTAGCGTACACGGATACTCGCCGGGTAAACTTAATAGACAGCCATGCCCCATAGCCTTGACCAAGTGACTGTAGGAGAACCCCATCGCCAAAAGCATCCGTTCGGGTGCTCGCAGCAGCGGTGTTCCGCCTTAGTGCACTTCGTCGACGGCATCCGGGGGTGCGGCCGTCTACTAAAGTTTGCGACGAGCATTCGATCAGGATATCGGGAATCTTTTTGAATTGCCCGACTTGATATTGAAAAGAGTTTTCGATAATGAGACTAAAATGCGGGGTTTATAATTGTTAGGCATGCAATATCTAAGGAATTCATTTGGTTAGGCATGCGATGTCTAAGGAGGTTGCGGATTCCAACTGTTGTAGTTTTACACTTTCTTTTCTGTGACCGTAAGTATAGTATGTGGTGTATCGCCGGCTTCGTTGCTATACATCAACGACAATCGGGTTACGCATACTTGCTTACGTTGATGATATGTGATATTATGTGTTGCTGTGATATGTTATATTGGATCGTCGTGTTCTGAATAGCCGGGGGTTTTATGTGAGATGAGAGTTTTTCTTTTTCATTCATGTAAAATTCATTTGTATGTAATATTCTTTTATTGGGGCACTTCCGGACTGAGGATGATGTCACCATTGTATATTATTTACTTTTCCGCATTAGGTACACCCAAGACGGGGAGCACAAGTAACCGGGTTCTAGGGTCCAGTGGGAGACCATCTCGAGGAGTCGAGACCGGGTCTCCTAACCCTAGAATTGGCAGTGTTACTTACCGCTCTCGTAGGGGTCTAGGGATGTGGGTTTGGCTATTCATCGCGACCGTGGAATCCGTGTTTTATACAGGCTCGTATTAAAACACGGACCTCCTAGTATATTCAATATTTCATATATGTTCTTCTGCTGCAATGTTCTGTGATGAGATCATATTACTGTCTGAGACGAATGTTTATATTATATATATGAGATATATGTTATATTTCAGATTTCGTTTCAAATGTGATGCTTGTGAAGCATAATAAAATGAGACTTCATTAATGAGATTAATGAAATAAAAAAAACCTAAAGATGTTGTAGAAACTTGTTTAAAAACTGGTAGCTCTAGTTCTTGCTTTGCATAGCGGTGTTCCTTGTAGAACATCCAGCACCTTATTCGATAAGGAAAGAGCCGAGATCCCTTCACCGGGAGTGACCTCTTTAGCAAAACTAGCAGATGCTACAAACTCGGTTTGTCTTTTGATTGCTTCTATAGTTCTTGCTTTGCATAGTGATATTTGTGAAATATCCTGTACCTTATTCGATGAGGAAAGAGCCGAGATCCCTTCACCGGGAGTGACCTCTTTAGCAAAACTAGAAAATGCCTCAAAAACATTCCATTCAAAATCACTCGATTCTACAACGATATTAAGTTCATTACGCAATAGGTTTTCATAAAAACATGTCGTAGCCCTCCGTCATTTTAGGAAGTAGAGTACTTAGTATTCGTGCTGCGTATGTCGACTTTAGTTGAGGCGTAGTGCACGGTAACTAAGTGATGTCTTCCTACACAGCATATGATGCGATTAGTTAGGACATTCATGTGATTATGTCGACCATAGTTGAGGGTCATGTAGGGTGGGTCTGATTAATCATGAAATGACGGGTAGAACTTGACTAGTGCTTATGATATGTTGACCTTAGTTAAGGTCATAAGTACTAGGGGTAAAATATTATTGGGAATTTCAAGTGTTGAAATTTGCAATGAGATTGCATACCTTCTATGAGATAGATGGATCCCGATACCCGCTGCGAGTAAGAGTTACTTCTGGGAGAGTTTTACACATTACAATTAGCCGATCAAGTAGGTGTCTAGAAAGGTGTCAATGGGGTTACGCCCCTGGGAAAACGAGGTTTATTTTAATTAGGTCCGTGCGAAAGCATGGGGAACCTCCCTCAAAGTACCGACACTGACCTGGCTGAAAGATTGGCGAACTTGTAGCGTGTAATTAATCCCGGCTAGTCTTTCCTTTTAGGGTTTGAAGGAAGATTTGACTAAAACAGTGGGAGACATCCTGATTAGATATATTTTATAACCAATCTAAATCTTGCAAGAGCATACGCTGAGTGTTTTCTTCTCTCTCTCTCCTGGTAGCAACCATGTTATGCCTTAATCAAGATAATAATATGGATGTATTGACCGAACCCGCTTGTTATACTGCGCTAGGGAACGTTGGTCCCGCTCCAACTTATAAATGTTATAAGACGGAGCAGGAAATTTGGGGATTACCAGAATTCCCGTGCCACCCAAACTAAGAAAGTGCATGTTGATGCATTTTCTTTGGGTGTGTTCATTACACAGAACTGTTTCTCAAGGTCCTTTACGTCCTGGGTATTTGATACCAGATCAGGATCCCATATATGTAATTTGTTATATGGGCTACAGATAGGTAGAGAACTGAGAACGGGTGATAAGTTTCATGAGATAGAAACGGTGCAAGTGTTGCAGCCAAGTCTGTTGGTAGTTATCACCCTGTATTAACAGAATACATTGATTCTGAACGAATGTTATTAGATACCGAACCTGATGTACAATATCATATCAGTCTCTATATTTAGTAAAGAAGGATATAATTTTGTATTGTTGGATAATGTTTTGAACATTTCCTATATCAAGATTTGATCGGTTCAGGCACGTTATCTAAAAGCATAGACGTTCTAAATCAAACTACAGTTCTTAGTATACAAAACACACACAAGAGGAAAAGTTCAGAAATGAACGAATCCTTCTTGAGGCATTGTAGACTAGGTTATATCAATATGACCCGACTAGCTGAAGTTACATTTAGATGCATATTTAAATCTGTTTGAATTTACATCTTGTGAAACTTACCGGTCATGTCACAAAGATAAGATGACCACAACTCTGTTTATTGGAAACAGAGAAAGAGTTAGTGAACTCTTGGGATTGATACATGATGATGTATGTAAGATCCCCTGTCTACACATGCCAGGACCGGTTCTTTGTACTTCATTACATTCACTGATGATCTCTCAAGATTTAGACATATGTTCCTGTTGAAACATAAGTCCGAAACTTTTGAGATATTCACAGAATATAAGTCAGAAGTAGAGAACCAAAAAGGGGTATAAGTATTATGTCCTTTTATGAGATCAAGGAGGAGAATACTTGAACACGGAATTCCTGGGCTATTCTAAAGGAGAATGGGATTCTCTCCCAGCATTACTCCTCCGTATACACCATAGCATGATGGTATAACGGGGCGGAGCAAACACACCGTATTAGATATGGTGCGCTCCATGATGAGTACTACTGAGTTTACTATTTCCTTTTGGGAGTTATGTACTTGTGAAGCTGCATACCTATTGAATAGGGTTCCAATCAAATCAGTTACCTACCACTTCATATGTGATATGGAATCGGAAGAGCCCATATCTTAAGTATGTTAAGATTTGGGGTTGTTCGGCCTATGTCTAAAATCAAAATCCGGACAAAGCTCGAGGCAAGGTCAGTTCTGTAGAACTGGAAAGGTTCTAGCTATACAAACTGCAGCTGATGATTTGGTAAACCCGAAGTATTCAATAGTTTCCAATGAATCTCAGCCTCTTCGCCGATCTAGTAGGGTTCCTCACCCACCTAAGAGATACTTCGGTTTCTCTATCACAGTAGGAGCGAGAATTGCATCATGAGATGATGACCTAACTAGTTTCGAGCTGGCCATCAGGAGTAGGGACTCTGTAAGAATGGCTGGATGCTTAGCGATCTGAGATGGAATCCTTATACACCAACAAAGTATGGACTTTGGTTGCTTTATCTGAAGGGTTAAATCCCCATCAGAAGCAAGTATATCTTGAGAAGATTACTTGGTGTACATGGAAAAGTTAAGACTTTCAAAGCTATGCTTAAGTCCATCCAGATCCTACTTGCCATTGCTACATACCATAACTACGATATCTGGCGGTTGGGTGTCATGACAGCTTTTCATAAAAATGATAATTTAGAAGAGAATGTCTATAAGTACACAGCCAGAGGGCTTCGTAGACAGTGGGAGCAGCGAAAACGTATGTAAGTTGCTTTATGGGATAAAGCAGGTATCGCGGAGTTGGAACGTTTGTTTTGATGTGGTGGTCAAAAAGTTTGACTTCATCAAAATGGTAGATGAACCTTGTATATACAAAAAGGTAGTAGGGAGTATGGTGGTGATCCTCGTATAGTACGTGGATGACATACTCTTGATAGGGAAGGATTTTCCTATGTTACGCTCGGTCAATCTCCGCTTATCACAATGATTCTTCATATAGGATCAAGGTGATACCTCCTAAATCCTGGATTATGGATCTATGAGATAGATCTAGATGGATGTTAGGATTCTCACTAGTTGTAGTGAGATGGTATCAATCGATCCTGGGGAGAATCACTGGAATGGTTCCAGGGTGATAAGGATGACTGAATGTCAGTCGCATGCATTGTCTTTACCCTCAGTGGAGGGACGGTATGTTGGAAGAGTTCCAAGCTAGATACCGTGACTTACTAGATGATTAAAGGCTAGATACTTCGTTACCAAAGATGCTACCAAAGAGGAAGTCTGGATATAGATAATAGTTCATGAGATGAACTCTGTTCCAACCATTGTGTGACAATGGAGTTATGGCTTTGGCCTAGGAACCCCTGTCCCATCAGAAATCCAGATATAATTCTTAGGCAGTATCACCTGATCATGGAGATGGTTGATCTCCAGGGAGATCGAGGTTAGGAGAGTAGACACAGAGGAAAACAGCGCGGATCCACTCACAAAGGCCTATTTCCCAGTAGAGACTTTTATGGGATGGTTGAGTATGAGATACTTCAACCACTGCTGATTATTGGGTATGTGATACCACAACATTTGGCCCTAGTGCAAGTGGGAGATTGTTAGTTATATGTATGCCCTAGAAGCCATTACTATACATACGATGTATATTGTAGTGGATGCTTAGACATATATAGGGAGGAATTTCTTGCTCGACATGATAATACGCTATCTGGTTGCTCTTTATCTTAACATGTACTCTGATTGTCTCTATGTTATATGTTGATAAAGCCCCTAGGATGAGTACTTGACTACCAGGACTATGATGCAGATCATACTAGTGGGGACAAAGTAGTCGCCAAGTACATCCTTCAAATGTTCCTAGTCGTGGGAGTACCGAGACAGGGCATCAATACTCTAGAGTAGACTAGCGTATGCGCTTCTTGACCTATATGATGGGCGATGGATGATCCCATATCCATTGGTGTTCGACATCAGAGAAGGTATACGGGTGCTCAGTAGAGACTGGGTACACTGGACGGACTCGCCGAGAACTCCCAGATGGTATTATACCTCACGTCAGATGGCAGTTCTCTGGTGACACTGGTACAGGTTAGTCTGTAGACCCGAGATCGTCATAGAGTCTTGTGTGATTCCCACTGTGCTTTGATTTCCATCATGCCACGTCCATGAGGGCGTGCAAAACGGTGGCTTTTGGGTACAGTCCCGAATCACATGGAGACAATGGGCGATAGGAGGGGATTCGTCTCTCTCGGTATAGGGAGTTGATGTGTGCTGTGTTCGATTGGCTATAACTGGAAGTCCCTGGCCAGGGATGATATAGAGATTTACTGGGAAGTGTTACCAGTAGTTTCTCGACCTGTTATGAGCCTCACATCGACACGACTTATCGGTTACTGGGGTCTGACGTATACCATCCCTAGACTAGATATGCAACATATCAGACAAAGAGACCGGACTGTACGGGAGTGTTACTGATTGGATTTGTAAATCCCCGTTTCCATTCTAATAAAAGTTCCTATACTCTGATTTTCAGTAGTTTCTCTTCTTTTCATTCATATTTCGAATTGGGTATTAAGCTTAATATTTATACTTTCCAAACCCTAAGAGTTAAAACCAGAACTAAAACCAAAATTCTAACAACCAAAACCCTAACCCACGCATTCATTCTTAGTAACCAATTCATAAATTTCCTTAGCCCATTTCATCTCAGCCCACATAAATTTTTCCCCAATAAATTCCCAAAACCATTTAGCTTCGGCCCATCCCTTTTTGAATTCCCTGCAGCCCACTTATATTTTATTTTTGAGGGAATTCTTTTCCCTTTTACAAGCCCGGCCCAGCCTTTTCCCCGCGGCCCGCCTTCTCCCAATCTCCTGTTCTTCTTCTCCTTCAAATGAATTCCCAACGGCTACATCCCTAACGCGCGCGCGACCCGTCTCCTCCGCCGTCGCCCACGCCCACGCAGTACCGTTGCCTCGCCCCCACGACTCGCTCCTCTCATCTCCCTTAACTCTTTCCACCTCGCTCGCCCCTCACTTTTACAGATTACCTCATCTCTCTCCCCCACAAGAAACCCACCGAGCACAAAATTTTCCGCACCTCATCGCCGGCGACGACCCCCGACAGCCCCACAGCAACCCTCAAATCGCTCCTCTACCAACCCTCTCCCTTCACTACTCCTCCCTTCATCACCCGAGCCCCCACTAGTCCTCACCTGCACACTAACCCATTTCAACTTAACTCGGCCACCTTACCTCTCGACGCCGGCGAACTCCCCAACGCATCGCCGGCCTCCCAACGACCTCCACCTCCCCAGCATCATCACCATCACCACGACCCTCGCCCACTGCTTAACCTATTCCCTTCTTCAAAAACTCCAAAACCCAATTAGCAAACATTTTATATCACTGTGGATTGCACTGTGCGTCGCCGGAGCAACGACGTCGACCGTCAGCAACCCCAACGCATCTCAGGCGAACCACAGAGCACCCCTAAGCTTCCAGCGCACGCAAGACGGCTCCGGGAAACCTCGACGCGAGATTCACATCTAGATCGAGGCTCGCGGGAATCCGATACGTGGCGTATATCGCGCGTTCGCGACGACACTGTTGCCATACGACCCCGAGGCGTTCTCCAGGCAAGTGTTTACTTGCTTCATGCTAAATTATTAGTGGTACAACTTTAAAATCATATAAATTGAAACTTACCGAGTAACTAAATATATTGAGATGTATGTGTTCGATGTATGATCCTAATGGAAATATTTGTCTAATTTGACGGTAACCTATACGTTCTGTTGGCCCTTTTAATGATATATAACGTGTGCGAAATTCGCTGGAAAATACGATCGTTCGTGACAAAAAGTGATACCCCCATATATGTTGTTTAAACTAGAACTCTCTCGTACCTGAAAACGAATAAAATCACCTTAAATCATATACATATTGGAAAACTGCGTTCGAGGGTTTAAATCGAAGCCGACTCGACGAACTTTAATACTATGTAGAATTTTAATGCTTTCTGTTCTGAAACCATGAAGATAAGTGGATTGAAACACGACTCTGGACTGCAGTCCAGAGCGTTTCTGATTAGCATGATCTGTCTAAAGTCCTGCGTTCCCGTGTTTCCTGAAATCGTGTGATACGGAACCTTACAGTAGTTATAAAATATTCCTATTAGTGAAAGAAAACAAGTGGTTTCATTCCGATTCATCGCAGTTTGTTATTTTAAACTTATTTTTAAAGGGCAGAACTTGAAGCTGTCCAGAACACTTTCTGAAATGACATTTGAGATTGAACTGTGTAAAACTTTCAACGTACAGATGAGATTGAAGACGTCTGTTGTGTTGAATACTTTATCGAAAACCCTGAATTTCATTTAACTGTGACATCGCTAAATTCTGAGCCCAACTGGGTGCAATTCGGGTCGCGAAACAGACGTTCAGTTCTGAAATTTAAATTCCAGCCGCGAACACTTAAACTGAAACAGTTATATCTTGAAAACCGAAACTCCGATTGAACTGAAACAAATTTTGATGAATTACTGACTGATTGTTCTATATATCTTACCTACACCATTTTCGCTGAATTCGTAATATATTATTTGTGCAATTTATTTTAGTTCATGACATGCATGCTAATTCATAACATACAGAGCTTATTGGTAGCATACAATACATATATCATACCCTTGTCAGATACACAGAGTTAGTGCGTGTGGACATTGCATTATCGTGCGTGATAGATGTTGGTTTAGGAGTGACGAGTACACCAATGGAAAGTGAATATTCATGACAGTGATTGATACAGTGGACAGTGATGAAACCGTGCCATTGGTATACTCGTACACAACTAGATCAATATCTTAAATAGTGTAACCTGGGGAAAAAGGGGAAATCAAAGTGGAAAGAGTATCGTATTTAGCGGGACCGTGTTTAGAGGATGATCATTCGAACCGTGATACTTATACGTGTAGGACAGGATCTAGCGATCCGGCTGACAGGGTTATGTCCCGGGCATGTGGGCCGTTGTCTCGGGTATGTACGAGACTCCTGTTAAACATGATCCTCCTTCCACTATGTGATTTCAAACATGACCTAGAGACCGATAGGGACACATAACATATTCTGCATCATATTGTGACATAATGATTACTTGCATTATTTCTCATACCAGTATTACTTCATTTACCTGTTTCATCTGATTATAACAATATTATTATTTGTGTCGCTCTGACGACCTGAGTATGCATGCTCAGATTCCACGGGAGGACCAGCACAGGAGACGGAGCTACCCTTCGAGTTCACAGAGATATAGTCTGGTGTACTCCCTATCTTTATTATTTTCTTAGAGTGAACGTGATATTGAACTTGGTTAGTTATCGTTCTTATTATCTGTAATTTGTGACCAATGGGATTTTAATGTAATAAATTAGTGATGTGATTCCTTTAATACTGTGCTTTATTTACTGATTACCATGTAGTGCTAGAAGCCGGAGTGTGACTACGGCAGGATGATTCCTTGACCGTAGGAGCATGGCTGGCCTAGTCATCCCTCGTTTTCCGTATTTTGGGAAGCGGGGCGTGACATGGTTTAGTTGGTATCAGAGCCAAGTTTAGCATCAAGGGATAACATTCACTAGGCGATATTACGTTATTCTTGTTTCACTACTCTTGATTTCTATCCTTGAATCTGATCCTATTCTTTTGAATCTTCCAGTGATATGACGTCCCCGAACGACCCCTCCTCGGACTCCAGCTCTCAGGACCGCACGGAAAGAATACTCAGTGCACTGACCACTCTCGCGGAAGCTCAGGAGAGGAAGCCAGATTTGCTTACTGAGGGACTCAGGACGATTACCGCCGCAGGAGGACCCTCCGCACTGATTACCACCTCCGAGGGCGCTACTCCACCAGCTTATCAGGCTAGGGCCGGTACCGTGTCAGACTTCCGACGGTTACACCCGGCTGCGTTCACAGGGCTAGCTGAACCACTTGAAGCTGAGCAATGGCTGGTAAACATGGAGAATTTATTGGCAGCCGCCAGAGTTCCAGAGGAAGACAGAGTGAATGTGATAAAGATACAATTAGAAGACGAGGCTCGTACATGGTGGTCGGTAGAAGAAAGCAGACTTGAAGAGCCGATTGAATGGAACAAGTTTAAGGAGTGCTTCTTAGATCACTATTTTCCTCCCACAGCCAAGGCAGAAATGGAGGAAATGTTTATTCTTCTGAAGCAGAATGGACGCCCAGTGGACGTTTATGCGGCAGAGTTCAACCGTCTGAGCCGCTTTGCTCCATACATGGTCAAATCAGAGGTCACCAGGGCCAGGCGTTTCCTTCAGGGGTTAGATTTTGAGTTGCAGCAGCTGATTGCATCTTTAGACCTACAGACTTTCGCACAGGTACTCAACGCGGCGAGAGTTCAGGAGAAATTGATTAACAAGTTCAGGAGACCCCCAGTCATTCCAGCACGTACCCACGCACCTTCTCGAGGAGCTATACCGGTTCACAGAGCAGGAACGACACAAATGAAGCGCCCGTTCGTACCACAGCATCGCCCCCAGAGACAGGGCGTAACTTGCGGCTATTGCGGTAGAGGAGGACATACTCAGAAGGACTGTCGCCGCGCCAAGGGACAGTGCCTGATTTGCGGTTCCAGTCAACACAGGATTAACAGTTGTCCTGAGCGAGCAGAAATACAGGGAGGTTCTGGACCGTCACAGCAGAGGCCGCAGGAGCAGAGGCAACCATTTACAGGTCGCGGTCAGGGACGGGCTTTCACCTTGACCGCCGAGCAGGCAGAGGCGTCAGGAGATGTGGTTACAGGTACTCTACTCGTACATTCCTTGCCAGCTAGAGTACTATTTGATTCTGGAGCCTCGCATTGTTTCTTGTCTGAGCATTTCACCAATACACACTCAATACCACATGAACCACTAACCAAGGGATGGGAAATTCATACGGGTAATGGCATTATTATATCTAGTCGGGAATGTAGATTATGCCCGGTTGTAGTGTGTGGTAGGGAATTCTATGCAAATTTCCTCCTAATTGGGACAGGCAGTTACGACGCAATTCTCGGGATGGATTGGATGAGCACTTTCCATGCAGTTATCGACTGTCGGGCAAGAAAGGTGATCTTCCGCATCCCCAATCACCCAGAGTTTATTTTTGAGGGCGGAAGCGAATCTTTGGAGCCAGCTAAGTATAGAGCAAAGCCTAAGGAATTGACAGCCATGGAGATTGATAAGAGCCCAGTTCCAGAAATTGTTCGGGACTTTCTAGACGTATTTCCCGAGGATTTACCAGGTCTACCACCTCCTCGAATTTTGGAGTTCTCAATCGATTTGATTCCAGGTACAGCCCCAGTATCCAGAGCCCCCTACAGGATGGCACCAGTGGAGTTGGCGGAATTGAAGAAACAGGTTGAAGAATTATTGGAGAAGGGATTTATTCGGCCAAGCGCTTCACCGTGGGGTGCACCAGTTCTATTGGTAAAGAAGAAGGATGGATCGTTGCGAATGTGCATAGATTACCGGGAGCTGAACAAGGTCACAATAAAGAACAAGTACCCAATCCCGCGTATCGATGACCTATTCGATCAGCTAAGTGGAGCCAAGGTTTTCTCGAAGTTGGATCTCCGTTCTGGATATCATCAAATCAGAGTAGCAGCCGAGGATGTATGCAAGACGGCTTTCAGGACCCGATACGGACATTACGAATTCCTTGTGATGCCGTTCGGTGTTACAAATGCCCCAGCAATATTCATGGATTTAATGAACAGGGTGTTCGCAAAATACTTGGACACGTTCGTCGTTGTGTTTATCGACGACATACTTGTCTACTCGAAGACCTGGGAAGAGCATGCTGAGCATTTGCGCACGGTTCTACAAATTCTTCGGGAAGAGAAGCTGTATGCGAAGCTGAGCAAGTGTGAATTCTGGCTCGATAAAGTTCAGTTTTTGGGACATATTGTTTCGGGCGAAGGCATCTCGGTGGACCCGGCAAAGATAGAATCTGTCAGAGATTGGCCGACGCCGAAATCAGTGGCTGAGATCAGGAGTTTTCTGGGATTAGCAGGCTATTATCGGAGATTCGTCCAAGATTTCTCAAGAATCGCAGAACCATTGACGCGGCTGACACGGAAGGACGTGCCGTTTACATGGACAGAGGAGTGCACTCAGGCATTTGACACACTAAAGCAGAAACTAACCACGGCGCCTATTCTTACTGTACCAGATAATTCAGGTGGTTTGGTGATACATAGTGATGCCTCAGGAAAGGGTTTAGGCTGTGTTTTGATGCAGCACGGCCGAGTGGTTGCTTACGCCTCTCGACAACTGAGAAACCACGAGAAGAACTACCCTACGCACGACTTGGAGTTAGCTGCGGTAGTTTTTGCATTAAAGATTTGGAGGCACTATCTTTTGGGTGAGAAAGTGGAGGTATACACGGATCATAAGAGCTTGAAATATGTATTCACTCAGAAGGAACTGAATATGAGGCAGCGCCGATGGCTAGAGCTAATGGCAGATTATGATCTGGACCTTCAGTATCACCCGGGGAAGGTCAATGTTGTACCAGATGCGCTCAGTCGCAAACCAGCGGTCATGATGTTGACCGATCAGAGGAGCATTATTGAGGATTTCCAGAGACTTGGACTTGAGGTCGTTACGCCGAACGCACTAAGTCAATTTTGGCAACTACAGGTGCAATCTTCTCTAGTGGATCGTATCAAGATTGCACAAGCGGGTGATCCTCGATTGCAAAAGTTCAGAGAGCAAGTGGAAGCTGGATTGAGAACGGATTTGATTATACATGAAGATGGCTCTCTGAGATTCGGTAGCAGACTCTGCGTACCTAAAGGTGATGTACGAGAAGAAGTGCTGACTGAAGCACACAGTTCAGCTTATTCTGTGCATCCAGGAGGTACAAAAATGTATCAGGACCTAAAGCAGCACTTTTGGTGGAACGGAATGAAGCGGGAAATTGCGAGGTTCGTATCCAGATGCTTGGTATGTCAGCAGGTGAAGGCGGAACATCAGAGAACAGCAGGATTGTTACAACCATTACTGATACCTGAATGGAAGTGGGAGCACATTACTATGGATTTTGTGACAGCCTTACCATGGAGCCCTAGAGGCAATAACGCTATTTGGGTTATCGTTGATCGTCTCACAAAAGCTGCACACTTTCTACCTTTCCGAGTGGGACAGTCAACAGAATCACTGGCAGAAAGATATATGCAGGAGATTGTGCGACTTCACGGTGTTCCAGTCAGCATTGTGTCAGACCGGGACACGAGATTCTTGTCACACTTTTGGAAGAGCTTACAGGAGAGTTTGGGAACCCGCCTCAAATTCAGCACAGCTTATCACCCACAGACGGATGGACAATCCGAGCGTACAATTCAGACGCTCGAGGATATGTTGAGAGCCTGTATGTTGGACTTTCAGGGTTCCTGGGAGGACCATCTGCACCTAGTCGATTTTTCTTACAACAATAGTTATCAGGCTAGTATTCAGATGGCTCCTTTTGAAGCGCTATATGGGCGGAAGTGTCGATCCCCAGTATGTTGGGATGACGTGGGAGAACGAAGATTACTGGGCCCCGAACTCATCGTTCAGACAGTTGACAAGGTTCAAATGATCAGGCAGCGTATTAAGACGGCTCAGGATCGACAAAAGAGTTGGGCAGATACCAGCAGAAGGGCACTTGAGTTCGAAGTCGGAGATCATGTGTTCTTGAAGATTTCCCCTACTCGTGGAGTTATCAGGTTCGGAAGTCGGGGAAAACTTAGTCCCCGTTTTATCGGACCTTTTGAGGTGCTAGAGCGAGTAGGAGAGGTGGCCTATCGACTGGCCTTGCCTCCATCGCTAGCTGGTGTGCACAAAACCTTCCACGTGTCACAGTTGCGGCGTTACGTACGAGATGAGAACCATGTTCTGGACCATTCAGAATTAGTTTTGGGGACCGATCTGTCATACGAGGAGCAGCCTACTACCATCCTCGACCGCAGAGAGAAAGTACTGAAGAATAAGGTCATTCCATTAGTCCGAGTGTCTTGGGGCGGTCGTTCCCCAGGAGAATCCACCTGGGAGCGGGAAGAAGATATCCGTGATCGTTATCCACATCTCTTTGTTTAGTACATTGTATTCTTGTGTCCTTATTAAATTTCGAGGACGAAATTTTGTTAGGGGGGGTATGATGTAAATCCCCGTTTCCATTCTAATAAAAGTTCCTATACTCTGATTTTCAGTAGTTTCTCTTCTTTTCATTCATATTTCGAATTGGGTATTAAGCTTAATATTTATACTTTCCAAACCCTAAGAGTTAAAACCAGAACTAAAACCAAAATTCTAACAACCAAAACCCTAACCCACGCATTCATTCTTAGTAACCAATTCATAAATTTCCTTAGCCCATTTCATCTCAGCCCACATAAATTTTTCCCCAATAAATTCCCAAAACCATTTAGCTTCGGCCCATCCCTTTTTGAATTCCCTGCAGCCCACTTATATTTTATTTTTGAGGGAATTCTTTTCCCTTTTGCAAGCCCGGCCCAGCCTTTTCCCCGCGGCCCGCCTTCTCCCAATCTCCTGTTCTTCTTCTCCTTCAAATGAATTCCCAACGGCTACATCCCTAACGCGCGCGCGACCCGCCTCCTCCGCCGTCGCCCACGCCCACGCAGTACCGTTGCCTCGCCCCCACGACTCGCTCCTCTCATCTCCCTTAACTCTTTCCACCTCGCTCGCCCCTCACTTTTACAGATTACCTCATCTCTCTCCCCCACAAGAAACCCACCGAGCACAAAATTTTCCGCACCTCATCGCCGGCGACGACCCCCGACAGCCCCACAGCAACCCTCAAATCGCTCCTCTACCAACCCTCTCCCTTCACTACTCCTCCCTTCATCACCCGAGCCCCCACTAGTCCTCACCTGCACACTAACCCATTTCAACTTAACTCGGCCACCTTACCTCTCGACGCCGGCGAACTCCCCAACGCATCGCCGGCCTCCCAACGACCTCCACCTCCCCAGCATCATCACCATCACCACGACCCTTGCCCACTGCTTAACCTATTCCCTTCTTCAAAAACTCCAAAACCCAATTAGCAAACATTTTATCACTGTGGGTTGCACTGTGCGTCGCCGGAGCAACGACGTCGACCGTCAGCAACCCCAACGCATCTCAGGCGAACCACAGAGCACCCCTAAGCTTCCAGCGCACGCAAGACGGCTCCGGGAAACCCCGACGCGAGATTCACATCTAGATCGAGGCTCGCGGGAATCCGATACGTGGCGTATATCGCGCGTTCGCGACGACACTGTTGCCATACGACCCTGAGGCGTTCTCCAGGCAAGTGTTTACTTGCTTCATGCTAAATTATTAGTGGTACAACCTTAAAATCATATAAATTGAAACTTACCGAGTAACTAAATATATTGAGACGTATGTGTTCGATGTATGATCCTAATGGAAATATTTGTCTAATTTGACGGTAACCTATACGTTCTGTTGGCCCTTTTAATGATATATAACGTGTGCGAAATTCGCTGGAAAATACGATCGTTCGTGACAAAAAGTGATACCCCCATATATGTTGTTTAAACTAGAACTCTCTCGTACCTGAAAACGAATAAAATCACCTTAAATCATATACATATTGGAAAACTGCGTTCGAGGGTTTAAATCGAAGCCGACTCGACGAACTTTAATACTATGTAGAATTTTAATGCTTTCTGTTCTGAAACCATGAAGATAAGTGGATTGAAACACGACTCTGGACTGCAGTCCAGAGCGTTTCTGATTAGCATGATCTGTCTAAAGTCCTGTGTTCCCGTGTTTCCTGAAATCGTGTGATACGGAACCTTACAGTAGTTATAAAATATTCCTATTAGTGAAAGAAAACAAGTGGTTTCATTCCGATTCATCGCAGTTTGTTATTTTAAACTTATTTTTAAAGGGCAGAACTTGAAGCTGTCCAGAACACTTTCTGAAATGACATTTGAGATTGAACTGTGTAAAACTTTCAACGTACAGATGCGATTGAAGATCCGTATGTTGCGTTGAATACTTTATCGAAAACCCTGAATTTCATTTAACTGTGACATCGCTAAATTCTGAGCCCAACTGGGTGCAATTCGGGTCGCGAAACAGACGTTCAGTTCTGAAATTTAAATTCCAGCCGCGAACACTTAAACTGAAACAGTTATATCTTGAAAACCGAAACTCCGATTGAACTGAAACAAATTTTGATGAATTACTGACTGATTGTTCTATATATCTTACCTACACCATTTTCGCTGAATTCGTAATATATTATTTGTGCAATTTATTTTAGTTCATGACATGCATGCTAATTCATAACATACAGAGCTTATTGGTAGCATACAATACATATATCATACCCTTGTCAGATACACAGAGTTAGTGCGTGTGGACATTGCATTATCGTGCGTGATAGATGTTGGTTTAGGAGTGACGAGTACACCAATGGAAAGTGAATATTCGTGACAGTGATTGATACAGTGGACAGTGATGAAACCGTGCCATTGGTATACTCGTACACAACTAGATCAATATCTTAAATAGTGTAACCTGGGGAAAAAGGGGAAATCAAAGTGGAAAGAGTATCGTATTTAGCGGGACCGTGTTTAGAGGATGATCATTCGAACCGTGATACTTATACGTGTAGGACAGGATCTAGCGATCCGGCTGACAGGGTTATGTCCCGGGCATGTAGGCCGTTGTCTCGGGTATGTACGAGACTCCTGTTAAACATGATCCTCCTTCCACTATGTGATTTCAAACATGACCTAGAGACCGATAGGGACACATAACATATTCTGCATCATATTGTGACATAATGATTACTTGCATTATTTCTCATACCAGTATTACTTCATTTACCTGTTTCATCTGATTATAACAATATTATTATTTGTGTCACTCTGACGACCTGAGTATGCATGCTCAGATTCCGTGGGAGGACCAGCACAGGAGACGGAGCTACCCTTCGAGTTCACAGAGATATAGTCTGGTGTACTCCCTATCTTTATTGTTTTCTTAGAATGAACGTGATATTGAACTTGGTTAGTTATCGTTCTTATTATCTGTAATTTGTGAACAATGGGATTTTAATGTAATAAATTAGTGATGTGATTCCTTTAATACTGTGCTTTATTTACTGATTACCATGTAGTGCTAGAAGCCGGAGTGTGACTACGGCAGGATGATTCCTTGACCGTAGGAGCATGGCTGGCCTAGTCATCCCTCGTTTTCCGTATTTTGGGAAGCGGGGCGTGACAGGATTCGCTGGAGAAAGTACATGCTTGCTTGTTGATCTTCTGATCGCTCGATCCTGGATGGCCGTTACGTTTGGCAGACCGCTTGCGGCTTGTGGGTGTTTGATATGATCATCACCTACTGCCGGCGTATTGACGAGTCTTTAGAGTCCTACACAGAGGTTTCCTGGCTCAGGCGAAATGGAGTAGGAGCGCATATGTGATATGTGCGGGAACGAGATTAATTCGAGTTTGTGATACCGCATTATATTCTCGTGATGTGTGACATGATAGGTTGTATGTGATATAGCCAAGTTATCGGATCGAGCGTTGATTCGATAAGATGTTTCATTTGATATTAGTCGGTTATATGTGATATAGCCGGATTATTAAATCAAGAGTTGATTTGATGATTTAATGTATAATTATATATTTGATATATTATAATACATTAACCAATATTTAGCTCACTATTGATTTCTTTTTCTCACATGATGTGCACATTGTATATATATACGCGATATGTACATTTGTGTACATGGACTGTGTCATGTTTGATGATACATTCAAGATGGGTGTATGAGATTAACACAATGCTAGGGTTAAGTTAGGGTTTCTATTTATGTTAAGCTGATTCAAAAGAGATTGAGTTTGTTATGCTAAAGCTTGCACAAAAGCTTATGGATAAGCTTTGACAAAGTCAACCCTTTTGTCTAGTTTAAGATATTTATCAAACCCAACCTTTAACCATAGCCATGATTTAATTCTCTACATGAGTTAGCCATGAGGGCTTAACTCAACCATAGGTCCAATAATTCATAAGGATGAATTATTCACAAGTCTTCTTCTTTTTCTTCAAGCTCCATGAAAAAGCTTGCTAGCTCTAATGGAGTTTTGAGATAAAGTGTGAGAAAATCAATTCTAAAGTGAGCCCACCTCCTACTTCTTCATCCTCTACCACTTTCCATGTAGTAGAGTGTGTTCTCTTCACAAAGTTCATGACCTAGTGAAGAAATAGCTTGATTCAGTGTCTCCTCGACGTAGATCATCTTCGGTCTCGAAGTCATCGAAGCAAGCACGTTCGTTTCTTCATAGAGCCTCTCTAGAGTCCGGGGTTTGCTTTCACAGCGAAGGGGACTACTACACGGAGCTATTTGAAGTGAAGGACCGGACTACAAAGGTTGTAATCCCAAACTCTTAGAAGTAAAGTTGTTTACTTGCTTATAGTTTTCGCATAATCTTTAGTATACGATCTTGGTTAGGGTTGTTCGACACGTCTAATTTTTGAATCAGGCATGGTTGATACCTTGTAGAACCTTGTGAGAGTGCCTAGCAACCCTACACGAATGATATTTTACATTTTATATTGCATTCGACCCGACCCGCTTGCTTGAAGCTGTTTGATTCATATTCATAAATTATCCTGACTTGTTACATAGACACGTGCATATCATGTATACTGCATACTGGCATTTTATCTGGCATCACATATTTTACCATATAAAATTTTAGGTCATGTAAAATAATTTAAAATTGCATTTCATAGCCTGCATGATACCCCTAACCCCGTGGTAGCATCCGCGCATCTTGTTCTCGTCCTGTTCAGTGAAACGGACGCGTTTGGATGGCTACGCGCACGTACGTGCATCCGTTCTTGGGGGTATGCATTTTCGTTAGCTAAGCATTCATTTTAAAATTTGGAAGTCGCATATATTTTTCGTATTTTAAATTTGAAATTTTAGACCCTACCCGGGCGCGTTTTGAAATATTTTGTATCCCGCCTAAATTCAAATTTATTTGATATTTATTTTAAATTTTACCTTTAAAATCTCATTAACTATTAAATCTTTTAACAAACAAATCTTTTTATTTTTTTAAATATAAAATCCTAACTCCTAACACACACACAGCTCAGCTCTCTCTCTTTCCAGCTCTCCTCTCTCTGACCCCCGGGCCCCACATATCTCTCTCTCTCTCTCTCTTTCTTTTCCTTTCTCTTTCTCTTTCTCCCTCTCCCTCTCTCTTTCTTTCTTTCTCTCGTTCTCTCTCTCAATCTCACCCGCTGATCTCTCTCCCCCCCACATACTTCCAAATTCATTTCTCCTCACTGTTCAAGCATCCCTCTCTCTCCCCCCTCTCGATCTCCTCTCTCTCACTCAGAATTTCTCTCTCCCTCCTTTCGCTTATTTCTCTCTCTCTCTCCCCTTATATATTATTTTCTTCCTCCCTTCCTCTCATTTTTTCTTTCTCCGAGAACCCATTTCCCCTCGCCTGTCTCGCGTCGTCGCCGTCGTCGCCCATCTCCCGAGCACTCCTCCTCACCTTGCCACCACCCTCATTCCCGCGACATCACCACACCACCACCTCATCTCAATTCCCATGCAAACCCACAAACCCAGCAAACCCTACCTTCACACCTCGTCGCCGCCGCACCTCACCGTCGCCGGAGACCCTTCCCTAATCACCACCACCTTCTCCTCTCCTTCCTCTTCTCCTTCTCCCATTCTCCAATCCTGGAACCTGAGCACACACACACCAGAAACCCTAACAGCCAAGAAACCATACACACCCCTTGCGCAGTACCTGGCCGGAGCTCCGTTGATCTCGTCGCCACCATCTCGTCTCCCTGTTACCAGTGCACAACCCCAGTGAGTTTCCTTCTTCCCTTCTTCCCTTTTCTTTCTTTCTTTTTCTGTTCTTTCCTTTTTCTTTAAAAGGTTCTCTGTTGTTTAGTTCGCCGGAAACTGGACGTGACGTCGACGATCCAGACGTCGTACCTGACTTGCGTGATCGCCTTTGTGCGTTGTTTGGATCCGTTCCGTGTACCGTGCGCGCGTCGCGACTTTTCGCCGACGTGAGACGTTCCGTACACCCCGTTTCTTGATCCGTCTAGACATGTTAATCTGGCTACATGCTAGTTAAATCATTATATATCTATTTAAATATATATCATACCTGTAGTTTAAATCTAGTACCACATGTTTCATTTTATAACGTTTCGATGTTCCGTTTGCATCCGTTTATATCATTTTAGATCTAGAACATGAAAACTGATCTTGTTACATAGTAGATTACATTACAATGCATCCATAACAATATTCATATCACATAGTGCTTATTTGTACAGCCCATAGTACCATTTTTATAGTTTATAACCTTTCGGATACCTATTTGCATCCATCTCGTCTAATATATATACAATTGCATCCATAGATCATATTAATACATAATAATGTGATATTAACATTCCATGGTTGATAAAGTGTATCCTAATTAGTGTTGGAACTATAACTTTAACCCTAATCGATAACTGTGCATCCATATGTTTGAATCTATACCTATTTTTGCATACCACATCACATTATTCCATTTTATTGTTACATTGGTACCCCGTACTTGTTTTTGCATACCCATGCTTACTATGGTTTGATTATGAGCACCCACGTGATACTTGGGCACCCCTGAAATGACTTGATACACTACTGCTTAACACGACTTGATATTGTGCACTACTTGACATGTTTAGATCCACGTACACTACCTGACTTGACCTGATGTACCACAGCTTGACCTGTTACCTGATCTTGTTACTAATACTAACAATCTTGACCTGTTGTCCCTACGGACATTTCCTGTTGTCTATTCAGACAAACCTGTACCTGCTTGATCCTGTGTTGGCATTAGCTCCAGATTTATCAATACCTGACTTGAACACATAACCTGGGGCTATGGGGAAATCAATGATGAAACCTGACTTGTAACTCGACAGCTCGATACCTTCACTGATCAGTTTTACGGGCTAAGCCAGCCCCGGGATGATGCTGCCGACATCATTCGTCGTTACCTACTACCTTTTACTGCCTTACGGCACGTCTCGGATTCAGCCCGAGAGTCTTAGATCGTGGTCCCGGGAACGCACGGGATACTATTGAGTTACATCGATGATTCATCAAATTGATTTCAAAGACTTGAGAGTAGTTAACACAGTAGACCAATTTAGATTACTCACTGCACATCACCTGTGCCTTACCCTTCACTGTCACTATTTATATTACTGTTATATATGTTTTACCGTTCATACTCATACCTGCATGTCTTGCTACCCCTGTTTATATTATTGCTTGATATTATTACGCACTGACGTCTGGGTTTTGCATGGCCCAGATTCTCTACCTTTGTTACAGGCCGAGCAGGAGTTTTCCAGTGAGCAGGCCAAGCAGTGAGGACTTGTTAGTAGTTAGTTTATTTTTCCATTCAGTATTTTCATTCCTGATGTGAGCCCGCATTATGGGACGTACATTCCAGTTTATTCCAGTATTGGATCTTTTTGCTTCCGCATTATTTTATTCTTGGCTCGTTATTCTGGCTTATGGACATGTATTAGATAGTTATTATTATTGTTCTTGAAATCTCTACAGCCGTAATGTGACTGTGGAAGGATATTTCCTATCCACAGGTAGCATGGTTGGCTCTGTCACGTGCCTATCTTAGCGTACTCTGGGAAGCGGGGCGTGATAGGGTTTGTTTGGTATCAGAGCCATAGGATCTAGGTTAATCGGGTTTGATTCTTTTGTAGTTAGGTATTGGACCCAATACATGAATCAGAATACTCGAGATTAGGAACATGTCCTGCCACTTTACCATCTTGCCATTATTGAATCTTAACTCCCTCCTGATCCTTACCTTGACGATATGCAAACTTATTTGCATCTCGACTTGAGACTTTTGGTTCCCTATTGTTTATCTCTAGAATTTGGGCGACTTGAGTGGAGTTATGTGATTGTAACTATGAACTGCAGTATGGTTACAATACGGTACTCTATTTAAGTAACTTGGAGTTCTAGTTTGATTCATATCCTTAATTCATGATCATCATTCATCGCAAGTTTTGAATCTTTTTTATCATACTAACCCTCTTTGGTGTCTTGGTTGCAGGATCATGGAAGCCAGGAATTCACGATCTTACCAGAGGCGTATGGATGATGCCACTTTGCTTGGAGTAATTCGTGACTTGCTAGAGGACCAAAAGCAGCAGACCGAGCAGAAGCCGGCGTCCACACCAAACCAAACGCCCGTACGCAGAGGTATTCCGGTGAACCGACGTGGTGTAACACCTATGAAGAAGCCTGTCATTGCTGATCGGAGAAGGAGCGTGATTTGTGACTTTTTCCGTTTACCTGGGTATGTGCAAAGGGATTGTCGAAGGAAGCTTGGACTCTGTTTAAACTGTGGGTCGGCAGACCACACTATCGATACTTGTCTGTCGAAGCTTCGTCAGAAAGCAGATGTTAGGAGGCCAGTTTTGCCCAAGCAAAAGGGAAGGGTGTTGTGCGATTACTGCCAACGACCGGGTCATTTCTGGAGAGATTGTCGAAAGAGACTTAGACTTTGTCTGATTTGTGGATCAACTGATCATACCATTGATGCATGCCCGTCAAATCTAAGATTGAAGGAAGATACTCAGGAGCCACCGCAAAAGCAGTTTCCGGAGCAGGAGCAATTAACTCAGGGAGCTAATCAGGCTCAAGCTTTTACCCTGACGGCTGAAGAGGCTAAAGCTTCAGAGAAAGTCGTTTCAGGTATCCTACTTGTTCATGGTTTTCTCGCATTAGCGTTATTCAATTCTAGTGCATCCCATTGATTTATGTCATCCAAGTTTAACACTACACATTCGATTACTTGCACGACCCTGTCTAGTTTTGGGACATACACACTGGGAATGGGAAAATCGTAGCTAATAGGGTGTAAGGTTTGTTCTGTTGTTTGCGGACGGGAGCTATTTGCAGTTTTCTTGGTGATTGTTACCGACAGTTATGAAATCGTCTTGGGAATGGATTTTCTCGGCACTTTCCACGCTCACATTGATTGTAGGGCAAAGAAAGTAAATTTCCAGATTCCCGGACATCCAGAGTTTATCTTTACTAGAGGAAGCAGATCTGTCGGGCCAGACGAGTTTAGGGCTAGGCCGACAAATAACGTTCTTTCGTCGATGGAAGTTGATAAAGAAGAAGTGCCAGTTGTAGTTCGAGATTTCATGGACGTGTTCGAGGACATCTCAGGGTTACCGCCGAAACGGGACGTGGAGTTCGAGATCGATCTTATTCCTGGTGCAGCGCCAATTTCTAAAGCGTACTATCCAATGGCACCAGTGGAGTTGGAAGAAGTTAAGAAGCAGATTGCTGAATTATTTGAGAAGGATTGGATTTGCAGCAGTAACTCACCTTGGGGAGCTCTAGTTCTTCTAGTCAAGAAGAAAGATGGCACAAGGAGGATGTACGAGTTTTGGCTTGAAGAAGTGAAGTTTTAGGGCATGTCGTGTCCGTAGATGGAATCGCCGTTGATCCCGAAAAGATTGCATCAGTTTGAGAATGATCGATTCCAAAGAACGTGCAGGGATCAGAAGCTTCCTTGGACTTGCCGGGTATTACAGAAGGTTCGTGGAGAATTTTGCTCGTTTGGCTGAGCTTTTGACCAAGCTTACGCGCAAGGAAGTACCATTTGTGTGGACGGAGAAATGTGCGTCAACTTTTAAGGTGTTGAAGCAGAGATTGATAACCGCTCCTATCTTGACCGTGCCAGACAGTTCCGGAGGACTGGTGATTCACAGCAACGCATCTGGGAAAGGATTGGGATGTGTTTTGATGCAGCATGGGAAGGTTATAGCTTACGCGTCGAGACAGTTGAAGACCCATGAAAAGAATTACCCAACTCATGACTTAGAGGTAGCAGCTGTGATTTTCACTTTGAAGATTTGAAGACACTACTTATTAGGCGAAAAGGGTCGAAGTTTTCACCGATCATAAAAGCTGGAAGTATGTGTTCACACAGAAGGAACTTATTGAAGACTTTTGGAGATTCAATTTGGAGGTTGTGCTACCGCATTCTTCGGGACAGTTGATGCAGCTGCAAGTATAGTCGTCGTTGATCGAGAATATTAAAGCAGCCCAGTTGCAAGACCCTAGACTACAGAAGTTTCGAGAACAGGTTGAAACTGGATTCCGAACGGACTTGTTGATTCATGAAGATGGTTCGTTATGATATGGTAGTTGTTTCCTGATTTAAAATCAAGAAAACCCACGGAAGAGGCATCACGTGCTAGCACGTGACCAGCGGTCACGTGTTGACACATGATGACTAAGCAGCGGCAAAGAACAAAGCGCAGAAAGAAGAGAAGCCCATTCCAGGGGGGGTCACGTGCCTACACGTGACCAGAGGTCACGTGACCAGCTTCAAGAGCCTTATTTTTACGACAGAATTAAATTCTGAGAAAAGATCTCTCAAGTCTTTCCAAAGTGGAAAAGAATTATTTGGAACCGTTGGATTAAAAATCTAAAGGTGGTTAAATATCACCAATTTATGGAAAAATATCAGACTTGGAAAGATTTCCCCTTAAATCTAACCGAAATAACAAAGAGATATCGTTGGATTTAAAATCCAATGGTGAATAAAAATCACCTAATAATCTAATGGCCCAGGTTAATGATAAACATAAGTCAAATCTCTCAATAAACTAATCAAATTTTTCAATGAAAAATTCACTAAAACTGATTGATTCTCTTCCTTCTCCTATAAATAGGAGCCAAAGGATAGAGTTTAAAAAAAAAGAGATACAGAGACATACAGAGAGAGAGAGAGATAGAGCCTTGAGATTTTGAAAGAAATTGATCCTCTGCAAAAGAAAACCCTAGGTAAGAAAGGAGAGGCTTAAAAAAAGAATTTAATTCTCAAAAGAGTTTAACTCTTATATAAAGAAAAGAACTTAGTTCTTTCTCTGGTGGAGGATCTGCAAAGTGCACATCTCCCCATGAATTGAGAATTTAATTCTCATTGGGTTGAGATCCTGCCATGCAGATCCAAAACTCAGAGGAAGAATTAAGTTGTGAGAATTTAATTCTCACAAAATTATAGGAATTTAATTGCTTTGAGATAAAATTAGGGTTTAACCCTATTTTAATAGGAATTTAATTCCCTCAAAAATGGACAAAACTAGGGTTTAACCCTAATTGAGAACTCAATTCCCTCAAACTCACAGGAATTTAATTCTTATGCCAGAACTTAATGGGAATTTAACTCCTGCAGAAAAGAAATTAGGGTTTAACCCTATCTAAAGAATAATTCTTTAAAAGAAGGTGGGAATTTAATTCCTAGAAAGTTATTATTAGGGTTTAAACGTATGAAGAATTTAATTCTTAAAAAGATAAACAAACATGCAAAGAAACAGGGTCACGTGCTACCACGTGACCCCTGAAAAGATCCACAGAGAAAGGGCTTTGAGGCAACGCCTCACGTGCCCCACGTGCCCCCTTGGCAGAAGCTCTCACAGACAAACACTTAAATGCCCATCACGTGACAGCACGTGATCCTCCAAAGTATTCAATACTCTCGGCAGAATAAATAAAGAGAAGGAGGGCGCTCTCACGTGCTACCACGTGACCCCTCTTGCCTTAGTGTTTAACACTAAATTGAAACCTCTGTATCCAGTGTTTAACACTGATTTGCTTTAGTGTTTAACACTAATTGAAAAACTCTATTTGCAGTGTTTAACACTGGATTTCTTAGTGTTTAACACTAAATTAAATCTCTGTTAGCAGTGTTTAACACTAAATTAAAATTTCTGTTACCAGTGTTTAACACTGATTAACACTAATTTGGAATCTCTATTTCCAGTGTTTAACACTGATTTGCTTTAGTGTTTAAACACTAATTTGAAATCTCTCTGGCCAGTGTTTAACACTGATTTGCTTTAGTGTTTAACACTATTTTGAAAGCCTTGTTGCTAGTATGTAACACTGATTATCTTTTGGCGTTTGACACCAGTTTGTCAATCTCATTCCCAGTGTTCAACACTGTTGGTCTCTAGCGTTCAACACTAGCTTTAGGCCAATTATCTAAGTTTCTAGAGGCAAAACCTCTTCTTCAATGAGCCAACAGAAAGCCAATATTCTAAAACATGATTGGACTTAGCCCAAGATGGCCATAAGTCCTCAATTCAAGCTTAACTGGGCTAATGAGCTCATAACATAATTAATTGGTCTTGGTTCCAAACTGGGCCAAAGACTGTTTAATCTACCTTGGTTCAAGGGTACATCTCTTCACTCCTTTGATACTTGGCGTTGTAATTCCTCAACGTCTTCAAAGAGGTGACGGGTCCCGACGACCGCACATTGATACGGACTGTGGGGTCCTTAAACTCATGGACTATGATGTCCATAACTTTGACCGGGATGTCTTAAAACTAACAACGGACTATGATGTCCTTAACCTTGACCGGGATGTCTTAAAACTAACAACGGACTATGATGTCCTTAACCTCGACCGGGATGTCTTAAAACTAACGTCGGACTGTGGAGTCCTTAAATTCTCGGACTATGATGTCCTTAACCTTGACCGCAATGTCTTAAAACTAACATTGGACCGCAATGTCACTAAACTAAACAACAGGGCCCCACTTAATTGCTCTCTTGTTGAATCTAAACGATCCTGTTAAGTTGATCTTAGTCTAAAACTAGACTAACGTATCCTTAACAAACGTTTAAGTCGATCTTAGTCTCAAACGAGACTAACGTATCCTTAAACACAACCCTCAAACCCAAATCTAAGAAAGATACGAATTTGGACTAGTCCACGCCCTACGAGCGACGACATAACTCAGTCTCCGTATACAATCCACGGGCAACCAAACACAAAATAAACACACACGACACGAAGTGATTATCTGGAGAAGGAGAAAGTTGTTACCGCAATGCGGTAGTGTAATTAACTGCAGGGGCTTGCGCCTGCAGGGAAGAGCGTCCCCACAATAAAAAACCCCTCAAGCGAGGGGGAATCTGATGAAGTTTGCTACATCGGGCGCACCCGTTTAAACCTTCGATACATGGTGCCATAAATCAACTAGGCATCTTCGGAGAGGTAGACGGATAGCACCAATTAGCATCTGTCCCGAATCTCAGGCAAGACGTCCAGTCGCGCCGTCTTTTGGAGGGGAACAATAGTCGTTTGTGTGTGCCAAAAGGAGATATTCGCGAAGAAGTTATGAAGGAGGCACATAGTTCCGCATATTCCGTACATCCAAGAGGCACGAAGATGTACCGAGATCTACGACAGCATTTCTGGTGGGAAGGCATGAAACGGGAGATTGCCCGCTTTGTAGCAAAGTACTTGGTGTGTCAACAAGTTAAGGCTGAAGATCAAAGGGTTGCTGGTTTATTACAACCACTTCCGATTCCTCAATGGAAGTGGGAACATATACCATGGATTTCGTAACGGCTTTACCGCGGAGTCCAAAGGGCAACATTGCAGTTTGGGTGATTGTTGATCGATTGACCAAGGCAGCTCATTTCATACCATTTCGAGTTGGTCAATCAACAGAAGCATTGGCAGAACGGTACATGCAGGAGATTGTAATATTGCATGGAGTACCGGTGAGCATCGTGTCCAACCGTGACACCCGTTTCTTATCACATTTCTGGAGGAGCTTACAGGAAAGTTTGGGGACTCGATTGAAGTTTAGCACGGCTTATCATCCTCAGACAGATGGCCAGTCGGAGAGAACGATCCAAACTCTTGAAGACATGTTGAGAGCTTGCATGTTAGACTTCAAGGGTTCATGGGAGGATCATCTACACTTGGTGGAGTTTTCTTACAACAACAGTTTTCAGGCGACTATTCAAATGGCTCCATTCGAAGCATTATATGGTCGCAAGTGTCGTTCACCTGTTTGTTGGGACGATATTGGAGAACGAAGATTGTTGGGATCGGATTTGATCGTGCAAACAGTTGAGAAGGTTAACACTATCCGGAATCATATGAAAGCAGCACAAGACCGACAAAAGAGTTGGGCAGATACATCGAGAAGACCTCTGGAGTTCACCGTTGGTGATTTGGTATTCTTGAAGATATCACCGACTAGAGGGGTGATTCGTTTCGGAAGTCGAGGAAACCTTAGTCCTCGATTCGTTGGACCTTTTGAGATTTTGGAGCGTGTTGGAGAAGTAGCATATCGATTGGCGTTACCGCAATCCTTGGTGAATGTTCATGACGTGTTTCATGTATCTCAACTCCGAAGATATGTTCGAGATGAAACACACGTGCTGGATCATTCGGAGCTGACTGTCCGAGAAGATTTGACTTTTGAGGAGCGCCGATGTCGATTGTGGATCGAAGAGAAACGATTCTTAAGAACAAAGTTATCCCTCTTGTACTTGTTTCTTGGGGTAATCGCTCACATGGAGAATCAACTTGGGAACGAGAAGATGAAATCTGACAGAAGTTTCCACATCTATTCTTGTAGTTTGTTGATTGTTTATCCTTTCTTGTTTTTGGAATTTCGAGAACGAAATTCTTTTTGTAGTTGGGTATAATGTAACAACCTAGTTCATTTATACCAATTCTAGTTCCCGTATTTACTTATCTGTGGTATTTTCTTGATTTATCGTGTTTGGGGTGTGAATGGTATTTTACATTTTACATTACATTCGACCCGACCCGCTTGCTTGAAGCTGTTTGATTCATATTTATAAATTACCCTGACTTGCTACACAGACGCGTGCATCTCATGTATACTGCATACTGGCATTTTATCTGGCATCACATATTTTACCATATAACATTTTAGGTCATGTAAAATAATTTAAAATTGCATTTCATAGTCTGCATGATACCCCTAACCCCGTGGTAGCATCCGCGCATCTTGTTCATGTCCCGTTCAGTAAAACAGACGTGTTTGGATGGCTACGCGCACGTACGTGCATCCGTTCTTCGGGGTATGCATTTTCGTTATCTAAGCATTCATTTTAAAATTTGGAAGTCGCATATATTTTTCGTATTTTAAATTTGAAATTTTAGACCCGACCCGGGCGCGTTTTGAAATATTTTGTATCCCACCTAAATTCAAATTTATTTGATATTTATTTTAAATTTTACCTTTAAAATCTTGTTAACTATTAAATCTTTTAACAAACAAATCTTTTTAATTTTTTTAAATATAAAATCCTAACTCCTAACACACACACACAGCTCAGCTCTCTCTCTTTCCAGCTCTCCTCTCTCTGACCCCCGGGCCCCACGTATCTCTCTCTCTCTCTCTTTCTTTTCCTTTCTCTTTCTCTTTCTCTCTCTCCCTCTCTCTTTCTTTCTCTCTCTCTCGTTCTCTCTCTCAATCTCACCCGCTGATCTCTCTCTCCCCCCCACATACTTCCAAATTCATTTCTCCTCACTGTTCACGCATCCCTCTCTCTCTCCTCTCGATCTCCTCTCTCTCTCTCTCTCCTCTCGCTTATTTCTCTCTCTCCCCTTATATATTATTTTCTTCCTCCCTTCCTCTCATTTTTTTTCTTTCTCCGAGAACCCATTTCCCCTCGCCTGTCTTGCGTCGTCGCCATCGTCGCCCATCTCCCGAGCACTCCTTCTCACTTCGCCACCACCCTCATTCCCGCGACATCACCACACCACCACCTCATCTCCATCCCCGTGCAAACCCACGAACCTAGCAAACCCTACTTTCACACCTCATCGCCGTCGCACCTCACCGTCGCCGGAGACCCTTCCCTAATCATCACCACCTTCTCCTCTCCTTCCTCTTCTCCTTCTCCCATTCTCCGAGACTGGAACCCGAACACACACACACTAGAAACCCTAACAGCCTAGAAACCCAGCACACCCCCTACGTAGTACCTGGCCGGAGCTCCGTTGATCTCGTCGCCACCATCTCGTCTCCCTGTTACCAGTGCACAACCCCAGTGAGTTTCCCTTCTTCCCTTTTCTCTCTTTCTTTCTTTTTCTGTTCTTTCCTTTTTCTTTAAAAGGTTCTCTGTTGTTTAGTTTGCCGGAAACCGGACGTGACGTCGACGATCCCGACGATCCAGACTTCGTACCTGACTTGTGTGATCGCCTTTGTGCGTTGTTTGGATCCGTTCCATATACCGTGCGCGCGTCGCGACTTTTTGCCGACGTGAGACGTTCCGTACACCCCGTTTCTTGATCCGTCTAGGCAAGTTAATCTTGCTACATGCTAGTTAAATCATTATATACCTATTTAAATATATATCATACCTGTAGTTTAAATCTAGTACCACATGTTTCATTTTATAACGTTTCGATATTCCGTTTGCATCTGTTTATATCATTTTAGATCTAGAACATGAAAACTGATCATGTTACATAGTAAATTACATTACAATGCATCTATATCAATATTCATATCACATAGTGCTTATTTGTACAGCCCATAGTACCATTTTTATAGTTTATAACCTTTCGGATACCTATTTGCATCCATCTCGTCTAATATATATACAATTGCATCCATAGATCATATTAATACATAATAATGTGATATTAACATTCCATGGTTGATAAAGTGTATCCTAATTAGTGTTGGAACTATAACTTTAACCCTAATCGATAACTGTGCATCCATATGTTTGAATCTATACCTATTTTTGCATACCACATTACATTATTCCATTTTATTGTTACATTGGTACCCCATACTTGTTTTTGCATACCCATGCTTACTATGGTTTGTGTCACGCCCCGCTTCCCAAAATACGGAATACGAGAGGTTGACAAGGCCAGCCATGCTCCTACAGTCAAGGAAATGTCCTGCCGTAGTCACACTCCGGCTTCTAGTTTTTCATGGTAAACAGTAAATAATGCGCAGGTAATGAGAAATGCAGTGACTAAAACGAAACAATATAAAGAACTGACCTGATGGGAAACAAAAAGGGTATATCTCTGGATAGCAGATCAAGATGTCCGTAATGCTCGTCTAATCCCGGTCCCGGCTAAATCTTCTCTTCACACTGAGCATGCATACTCAGGTCGTCAGAGCGACACAATAGCAATATAATAATATAAATTCATGTGACAATTCTAACAGTGATAATAGTTATATATAACAGTAGATCAATGGCAGTATGGGTATGAACATGCAGTAATCAAATACAGCGGAATAGTAAAAGCAGTGGAATGATATGACATGTATGTCAGCACAGTAAGAAGGGTATAACAATGCCAGTATCCCTATCAGTCTCTAAGTCTCACTGTACAGGTCACTAAGCCTATCGTCAGTCCAAGTGTGAGAGTCAACCACTCGCGAGTGTCCTCCACCCAAGGGTAGAACCCAAGGGCAAAGGACCACGGGCCCAACATGTATATCACGGTAATAATCACGTACCCTGTAAAACTCCATATATCTCCCTAAATATATAAGCCGGCATGGGACTCCCGAGATTCTGTTGAACTCACACTCAAACTACCCCACACCCCGTGGTCTACATCAAACGCTAACCATAACCCTAAATACTAATCGGTCCGTGACAAGTCTGCGCGAGAACTGGAGGCAGGACCTCCATCAAGCACGTCCCGAATAATACCTAAGATAAATGGCAGTGTCTGGTGCCTTATCTGTGACACCCGTGCAAGAGCTTCTATAAGTGTCCCATACCACTTATAGTCACACGTACACGCATCCCACAGACGTCGACAATGCAAAAGAATAATAAGGTTCACTGATTGTGTACAAGTACGTATCACTTTCACTTAATCACTTATACACGGACACTAACGTACTTGTCACAATCATCACTAATACCTAACACTGGGTAATGCACGTTATCACTAGGTTATCAATACAATGACATGTGTATGATATGATGCGTAAACAGTATATACAGCATGATTAGGGTGTCATGAATCGATAATCTACCACTTGCATAATTTATAATAAATCATACGGTTATAATTTAGTGAAATGATGAACAGATAGTAATTAGTATGTTCATTTATCTATCCATTGAATTTAGTTTCACGCCAATCGGGTTTCAGGATCATTAATTATAGCCATTTCATTTTAAGCGTTCACGGCTGGAAATCCGGTTTCAGAATCGGAAGTCCGTTTCGCAACGCATTTTAATCCCAATTGGGATCTGATTTTAGCGACGCTACAGTTGGATGAAATCTAGGGTTTTCAGTAAGGTATTCAACGCAATAGACGGATCTTCAATCGCATCTGTACGTCAGGAGTTATACACTGTTTAACATTAATATGTCATCTCAGAATCTGTTCTGGACTGTTATACGTCCACATCTATTAAATTAGAGATTAAATAACAAACGATAACGAAACAGGATGAAACCACTTGTATTGTCTATCTAACACATTCACCTATAATAAACAGTGGAGTTCCGCAACCTACAAGTTAAGGAAACAGAGTGGTGTTCATTACGGGACAGTAAACAACAACTGGAGTCACTCTGGACTGCAGTCCAGAGTCGCACTCCGATCCAAATTTCGTCACAGTTTAAGTATAGAAATATCTGGAAACTAGTATAGGGTTAAAGTTCGTCTAGTTGGCTTCGATTTGAGCCCTCGAACGTATCATTCCAGTATGTATATAATTTATGGTGATTTTTACAGTTTTCAGGTATAGGAAATATCCAGTTTTACAGGCAAACTTTGGGGTAGTCGTTTCAGTCGGTAATCGTCGTATTATCCAGTGAAATTTATACAGGGTATTTATCACTACACGGGACAAGACGGACAATCTAATTCCGTCAAAATAGATAAGTATTTTCATAGGAATCACACATCGAACAGGTTTGACACATAATCGATCTGAAACTGTAATTTTACGATCTATGTAATTTAAATTTGTAACTTGAATATATAGCATGTAGCAAGTAAAAGTACTTTCCTGGGAACGTCTCGGAGTTGTACGGCAGCTGCGGCGACGACCGAGACAGCAGTGATCGACGACGTATGAAAAGTGCTCGACGAAATGCCAAAACTTGAATGTTTTGTGGTGATCTCGACTCGGCTTGAGGGGGCGAGCTGGCGGTTGTCGAATGAGAAGGTGACGACGGCAAGGGAAAAGGTGTTTGAATGAAGAGGCGTAGGAAGGAGGAGAGTGAGGTTTAGAGAGAGAGAGAGAGTGAGAAAGAGAGACGGAGAGGGATAGAGATAGAGAGAATTTGATAGAGAGGGAGACAGAGATAGAGAGGGGGAGAGTTTGAGAACACTGAGAGAGAGAGAGAGAGATCAGTGAGTGAGGGAGTGATGAGATCAGAGAGAGAGAGAGAAGCAGGGGGAGAGAGAGTGATGAGTTGTAGGGGAAGAGAGGTTGTGTGAGGAGGAGGAGTTTGGGGATGAGGTGGAGTAGTTGAGGAGGTCCCTATGGCGACGGCTGAACGGCGGTGAGGAGAGAGTCGGCTCGGGTGCAGGTGGGTTGATGGTTGCGATGAGGTGGAGGCGAGTGACGTGAGGGAACGACGGCGAGCGTGACGCGCTGGCGTGAGCGTGGGTTCGAGGGAGAAACGGGAAAGGAGAAGAGGGAGGGAGAGATCCGAGAGAGAAAAAGAAGTGAGAACGAGAATGAGGGGATGCTGAGGAGAGCGGGTCATAAGTGAGGTGCGCGTCGCCGGGGTCAGTTGGCGAGAGTCGCGGGCGCGCGTGAGAAACGGCCGCGAGTGAAGCTCGGCGACGTGGCCGCTGGCGTTAGCGTCGTGGGCGCAGGCATGAGCGGAGGAGGCGGGTCGAAGGAGACGTGGGCGTGGGCGGGAAAGAGAGCCGTTGGGGAGAAGATGGGTGTGGGTGTGGGCCGGGTCGGGTTAGGGAGTCGCGGGCCAAGGGAGTGGGCGAGGATTTAAATAATAAAAAAAAAGATTATAATTCTTGGAAGTGGGCCGGTTGCTGGGCTCGGGGATTAAATTTAATAAATTCCTTTTTATTTAAAAGTTTGGGCTGTGAAACTTGGGCCGTAGGAAAAAGAAAGGAAAATTAATGTGGGGAAAGAGAGGAACGGGCCGGCTGAATATTAGAGAAAGAAAAATGGTTAGTGGGCTTAGGGAAGAAAAATCAAATGGAAAAAGGATTTAGCTTTGGGTTTTAAATTTTCAAATAAAATAAATGGGACTTTAAAATAAATAAATAATTATATAAAAATAAATAAAATTATAAATAAGGATAAATAGGATTCTAGAGTAACAAAATACAGATTTTGGTATAAGAGGGGCTGGGTATTACAGTTTGATTATGAGCACCCACGTGATACTTAGGCACCCCTGAAATGACTTGATACACTACTGCTTGACACGGCTTGATATTGTGCACTACTTGACATGTTTAGATCCATGTACACTACCTGACTTGACCTGATGTACCACAGCTTGACCTGTTACCTGATCTTGTTACTAATACCAACAATCTTGACCTGTTGTCCCTACGGATATTTCCTGTTGTCTATTCAGACAAACCTGTACCTGCTTGATCCTGTGTTGGCATTAGCTCCAGATTTATCAATACCTGACTTGAACACATAACCTGGGGCTATGGGGAAATCAATGATGAAACCTGACTTGTAACTCGACAGTTCGATACCTTCACTGATCAGTTTTACGGGCTAAGCCAGCCCCGGGATGATGCTGCTGACATCATTCGTCGTCACCTACTATCTTTTACTGCCTTGCGGCACGTCTCGAATTCAGCCCGAGAGTCTTAGACCGTGGTCCCGGGCACGCACGGGATACTATTGAGTTATATCGATGATTCATCAAATTGATTTCAAAGACTTGAGAGTAGTTAACACAGTAGACCAATTTAGATTACTCACTGCACATCACCTGTGCCTTACCCTTCACTGTCATTATTTATATTACTGTTATACATGTTTTACCGTTCATACTCATACATGCATGTCTTGCTACCCCTGTTTATATTATTGCTTGATATTATGACGCACTGACGTCTGGGTTTTGTTAGTGTATATGCCCTAGAGGCCATTACTGTATCATACTAGTTTGTATATTACTTAATGGAAGCTTGGGATATTCACCTTGTATAGACAATCTAGCTCAATATAGTAGTATGCTACTTGGTTTGTTTCTACTTCAATGTGTACATGTGTTTATTTTAGTATATCACCTATACACATTAGTGGAGCCCTTAGGATCTTTGCTTGATTACCAGCGTTGTGATGACAGTCACACTCGTGGGGGCTGGGTAATCTATAAGCACATCCTTATGCAGGTCCCTAGTCACAGGACTATCGATAGGGCATCGATACTCCGGAGTAGACTAGCGTATGCGCTTCTCATCCCAGTGTGGGAGACGGTCTGTCCCACAGCCGTCAGTACGTCGTACTTGAGATAGTATGCGGGTGCTCGTTGGGTTACGAGACTCGTCGGGAACTGCTGGTTGGTACTATACCTATCGTCAGTTATCAGTTCCCAGGTGACATGAGTACAGCTTAGTCCCCTGACTTGACACTGTCACTTCGCCTCGAGTGTGTTCCCACTGTACTTAGATTACTACCCTACCACGGCTCAAAGGAGTCGTGCAAACAGGTAGTAGTTGGGTGCAGTCCCGAAGCACTTGGAGGCAGTGACGGTTAGACAGGATTCGTCTATCCCGGTATTGGGGGTTGACATCGCGCTGTGTCTAGGAGAGCCATTACACGAGTAGTCCCTGGCCAGGGCAAGCGAGATATACTGGTAGGTTTCCAGTGTTATCTCAGGGTGTTCTGGGCTTCACTCCGACACGACTTGTACCGCTATTAGGAGACTGACGTTTACCGCCCCCTAGGCCCGCCATGCGATGTATCAGACGAACAGACCGGACTGTACGGAGATTGTCACATTCAGGCTCAGTAGGAGTTCAGATGGGTTTCACCTCGTCAGTCTTCTTGTCGGCATTTACCTGGGGACCGTTACGCACAGCTAGTGCCGCTTACGGTCTGTGGTTAAACCCACTGCCAGCGTAGTGTCGAGTCTTTAGAGTCCCACACAGAAAGCTATTTGCCTTTAGGCAAAAGAGTAGAGGTCGCATGGTTTTGCGACAGGTCGCATGGTTTTGCGACAGGGTTCGGTCACATCCGTGCACTTGTGCACGTTTGGTGTCCGGACAGTTAACACTAGCGGGCTTTGGTTTAAGCCAGATCCTAGTGTACGTTTTGGGATTGGTTTTATCTCGTTTGTATTCGTGTTCCTCGGAACGCGGATGCGGGTGTGTATGCACAGTTGACAGAGAGACAGAGGCAGAGAATTCTCATTGGGGTTGTTGACTGTTGACTATTGACATTTGACTAAACCCTAATGAGAATAAGATATATGATTAACAATAATATTAATTAAGTATTATAGTGACATGGTTGTTGAGGGGTTGACTTTTTCCCCCAATCAGAGCAAAACTGTGTTGAAATTCAAAATTCAAAATTTTGAAGCAACGCTTCAAATCTCGGACGCAACGCGCCACGTGTCCGTGCAGATGCATCAGCGCAGCGCCCAAGAAGGAGCGCCCAATCAGAGCAAAGCTCTATTCAAAGGAAGCAACGCTTCAGTTGCGCAAGCACTGCGCTGCGCGACATGTGTCAGCGCAGATGCGCTAGCGCAGTTGCGCTGCGCGACACGTGTCAGCGCTGATGCGCTAGCGCAGTTGCGCTGCGCGACACGTGTCACGCGCTGAGGCATTTGCGCCAAACAGAATTAATATTTCAATGAAATCTTTCTGTTCTTGTTAAAAGAAGAAGATTTTCTTCTGTAAAACAGAACCCTTTGGATCAAAGATCCAACGGTGGGGGAAATTCTCCAAATCACTCAGAGAAAAATCTCTTTAACAAATTTATGGGCACTATAAAAAGGACCCTAGACCTCAATTCAAAGGCATCAACATTTTTGAAAAAAATCAAGAAGCTTCAAACAGAGAGAACTCTGAGAAAAATTCCAAGAAAAAGATAAAAACCTTCACAAAAGAGAAGAAATTTCTTCTAATAGATCATTGATCTAAAAACCAGATCAATGATCTTCATATAAAAAAGAACAGTGCTTTGCACTTCTCATGAACCACTGGTTCTTTAAACAAGAAAAAACAAAAATAAAAAAATTAGTGATTTGCACTTTTATGAACCATTGGTTCTGGAATCTTAAAAATTCTTTTTCTTAAATCCAAATTGGATCAAGAAATTAAAACAGTGCCTTGCACTTGCAGATCTGCACTATTGCGCTCCTGGATTGGCGCAAGCCACCGGAGAGCGCCACGTGTCAGCCCCATAACCACTTGCGCTATGCGCTTTAAAGATAGAGCATTGCTCTCTGAATTTGGCGCAACTCACCAGAGCGCGCCATGTGTTAGCGGCGCAACAGCGCAGCGCACTAGGGCAGCGCACTGCGCCAACTGCGCTTGCGCTCACCAGAACGTGACGCGTGTCACCTCCACATGCGCTTGCGCTCAATAATTGGCGCAAAGCGCCTGACGAGCCACTATCAGATAATTAATGCACTGCATTATTTACAGAAGGGCCAAGCCCAATTAAAAAGGGCCTAACAGGCCAAATTAAATGCAATGCATTATTTTAAAGAAGGGCAGAGCCCAAATAAAAAAAGATTGTGTGCATCATTTATAAAAGGGCATAGCCCAAATAAAGGTCTAATAGACCAAACAAAAATGCCATGTATTATTAAACACGAGCAGAGCCCCAGTAAAGGCCTAACAGGCCAAATGCAAATAAAATGTTGAACATTTTCAACTGGACTTAGCCCAATTCTGGCCGTAAGTCCTTAAATTAAATTAAACTAAGCACAAATGCTCTCTCAAATCAATTTACCTCCGGTTCGAGGGTACATCTCCAAACTCCTCTGACACTTCTTGTTGTAATCCTTCAACGACGTCAGAGAGGCGACGGGTCCCAACGACCACACATGGATATGGACTGCGGGGTACTTAAACTCGTGGACCGAAACGTCCTTAAACTAATGCTGGACCGAAATGTCCTTAAACTAATAGCGGACCACCACGTCCCTAAACTGGAATATAGACCACCATGTCCCTAAACTGGAATACGGACCACCACGTCCCTAAACTGGAGTATAGACCACCACGTCCCTAAACTGGAATGCGGACCACCATGTCCCTAAACTGGAATATAGACCACTACGTCCCTAAACTGGAACGATAGAGCCTCCAAACACTCTTTTGCCGGATCTAAACGGTCCCGTTTAAGTTGATCTTATCCCCAAATACGGCTAACGTATCCTTAAACATTCAAATGGATTATAAAACTCCAAATCGACTTTGATTCAAGGGTATATCTCCGAACTCCTCTGACACCTATCGTTGTAATTCTTCGACGACGTCAGAGAGGTGACGAGTCCTGACGGTCATATAATTAAATGGATCACCACGTTGAGTTGATCTTAGTCTCAGACAGGACTAACGTATCCTCAACGAACGTTTAAGTTGATCTTAGCCGCAACGCGACTAACGCATCCTTAAACTAAAAACACCAAATCCAAATCTAAGTAAATACGGATTTGGACTAATCCACGTCCTACGGGCGACGGCATTACTCAGTCTCCGTATACAATCCACGGGCAACCACAAACAAAACAAACACCCACGACACGAAGTGAAATTCTGGAGAAGGAGAAAGTTGTTACCGCGATGCGGTAGCGTAATTAACTGCAGGGGCTTGCGCCTGCAGGGAAGAGCGTCCCCACAATCAAAAACCTCTCAAGCGAGAGGGAATCTGACGAAGTCTGCTACATCGGCCGCATCCGTCTAAACCTCCGATACACGGTGCCATAAATCAACTTGGCATCTTCGGAGAGGTGGAAGGATAAAACCATATAGCATCTGCCCTGAATCTCAGCGTCAGGACTTCGCAGTCTTGTGCGCCGTCCTTCGGAGGGGAACAGATTCTGGCACGCCCGGTGGGACCTTTTCCTCTTTCCACTCCACACTTCGTGTGTCATCCTCGCGAACCAATCGCGGTTTGTTAAATGGTTGCCTTTGGATTTCAAGTTACTAAGATTTGGTCTTTTTTCTGGCGCAGAACTCAAGCATCAATGGCCTCTAACTGTACCAGCTGCTCGAAGTGCCACTGCAATGGACGCTCCACCTCCCCCGGAGGTGTAGCATATGGGCCCAAGCGGATTCCTTCCTCGCTCTGCCGGTAGACCAGGTGACCCAGGCCACCATCGGCCTGTTTTTCGGGACCATGATCCCTCCTACAAGCTTCTCTATGCCAATACCTGCACCGGAAGTGAACAAGAAGTCGGTCTTCGACCGGCTCACTGCTACGACGACCCCTGTCAGCGGGTCGCCCACTGCCAAACCAACAGCCTCGGTTTTCGCCAGGCTGGATCAGAACTCTAAATTGGCTGTCCCGAGGAAGGCAATAACTGCTGCTCCAGAAGTCGTCAAGGCAGCTTCCCCTGTCAAAGAATCAGTCTTTTCAAGACTGACGATTCCTGCTTCTGCCCCTGCTCGAGGATCCGTCTTCGACAGGTTGAATATCACCCCTCAAAAGACAACCTCAGTCTTTAAGAGGTTAACACCAGCGACGCCTCATTCAAACAGGGGGCAAAAAGAAGATGTCTCAATCTCCGAGCCAGTCCTAATGGCTCGTCATGCTCGACGTCGCCATTGGCAACGAGTGAGGAAGGAAGGGGGCAACTCCCCCTCAGGGCTAACTCCACCGGCTCCAGTGGTGGAAGTCAACGCTGCTGTTCCAACTGGGAACAGCTTTGAACTGCTGAGGAGGGTACGTAAGAATTCTCCAACCGCTATACTGAAAAGATCTCCTCCACCCACGGAGAGAGTTCCGGAAACGAAGCAGGAGCAGCCCCCTCAACGGCTGTCCTAAAAAATATACAAGGTTTGGCGGAGGGTTCAAGACTCCGTAATTAACCCAGAGCATTCTCGTCGATAGAAAAAGGCGAAGGTGCAAGAAGAAAAAGACCGTCCGATCAAACAGGAAAAGAGGACAGTCACCAGGGTGCCCACTGCAGCGGCCCCCTCAACTTCAACGGCCCACAAAAGAAGAAGGCCGGAGAAAGTCCCCACACCTACAACAAATATCAGAGGGGATGCATCCAAACGCCCTAAGTCAGGGGGCATTGTAGTTCATACCGTATATGTGGCGTCTGGAAAAGAGGACAGTCGCATATCTACGGGTCATCGACCGCTTACGCGATCAGTGACCAAGGCGCAAGAGCAGCAGCAGAAGCTCCAAGAGATGATGAACGCTATGGCCGCACTTACAGGGCCAAAAGAAAACCCTGAAACGTTATCGGATGAACGCCAAGAGGAAGAAACTGACGCCGAATTCCTTCGTCGGATATTGGAGAAGAAGGACAAAGAGGCTGCTGAACAAGCAGCCAACATACAGCGTATGGGCCTCCTCTTCCAAGACATGATAGGGATGATGATACAACAGGATCCTCCAGCTGAAGAGCCTCCGATCATCCCTGGAGACGATAGGGAAGAGACATCAAATCCTCCGCCGGCTCTTTCCACAGCTAAAGAAGATACAATCTCTAAAGCTGATTTGGACGAGTACATAGCCCAACAAATACGGGTTCATCATGCGACTGAAGCAGCTGGCCAGATCGTAAAAACGGGACGGCCATATCCAAGTTGGTACGACCAAATCAAGTACCCGCCAGGTTACACAATTCCCAAATTCCATGTCTACAAGGGGACGGGCAATCCTCACCAGCATGTTGCCCAGTTCATGGCACTCTGCGGCAACACCGGCGGTGACGACAAGCTTTTGCTTCGCCAGTTTGTTGGAAGTTTATCAGATACGGCGTTCGAGTGGTACTCTGAACTCCCGAACGACTCTATCAAGACCTTCGCAGAGATGGAGCTGCTGTTTACTCAGCGTTTTGCAAGCGCCAGTGAACGCACCCCGATGACGGCACTGATTAACGCCAGGGTAAAACCAGGCGAGACGTGGGTTCAATATGCTATACGGTGGCGGAACTTGTAGTCGAAGTGCGAGCAGTGCATTGAAGAAGCTCCAGCGGTGGGTATGTTTGTGGGAACCCTTGATCCGTAAGCAACCATCTCGCAGTTTATGATGTTTTTCAAGCCGACTACCTTCCAGGCCTTGATTGACAAGCTAGCGCAAATGGATCAGATGGGCCATAAACCCCCTCTTCCAAAGCCGGACTGCCGAAATGACAAAGGGAAGGGAAAAGCGATCGTCGTCGCTAATGCTCAACAACAACCGAGCAACTCGAAGCCGGTTCTGCGTCAAAATAATATGCGCCCATATGTAGACCTTGAAGAGAGACTAGGGCGCCCTTACTCGTTTCCCCGCGATAAAACGAGAAGGTTATTCGAGCTGGCATTACGCAACAGACTCATAAATCTGCCGGATCCAAAACGTCCGTTGCAACCAAGTGATGTCAACGAGCCCAACTAATGTCCTTATCATTGAGTACTAGGCCATCCGATTGAAGATTGCTACGTCTTCAAAAATTGGCTCGAAAACCAGTACCGACAGGGTAAATTCGCGTTATCTAGGTGAATCCCCCGTAGCCCCACACCTTTAAGGGGATAAATACGCCGGGGACAACATGCTCCGTCGTCGAAGAAGCTCCTTGGGAAGTTGTATTATCAACCAAGACAAAGAGGATGCTGAACGACCTTCAGACATGTCCAGCGATCAAGTGGAAGAACCCGTTGGAACCGCAAGTCATTGAAGGGATGTTGAAGCCACGTCCAACTTCAAAGACCGATGGTGGTTGCTCAAGCACTCGCAACCAGCCGTCAAAATCCTCGAAAAAGAAGAAAAAGAAGTCAAAGAAGCCCGTGAAGCCTGGCGACAAGCACACGGACCTGCAAAAACAAATTGACGCGCTGGAGAAATACAACCAGAAGGCACGGACTCGCATTACATTCCAAGAGTTTCTCAACCACGTCTTTCAAGAGGAAGGTGAGGGAGAAAGTTCGTCAGATGAATCTGAAGAATGCGTGGCGAGCTGTCATTTGATTTCCCATTCGTTCACGAATAATGAGGAGACTTCTTGTACTGAAACGCTGGGGGCAGACCCTGAATCAAAAATTCTGGGGACATCAGATGAGGAAATTAACGCATTCCTCAATGAAGCTCGATTGAAAAGTAAAGCTGATCGAGAACGCGAGACGGCTATATTGGAAAGGGGCAAGCGCCAGCGACTTGATGAAAGAGATGAGATGATCCCGCTGGAGCAAAACACCTCCGCTGCCGACAAAAGCCAATTCAAGATGAGGAAAAAGTTTGCTAAGGCCATATCAATGGGCATGAAGCTACCATCCTCTGAAGGAAACATCACCTGTGAAGTGGAAACGCACCCCTCCTATTGCTAATATCATCAAAAGATTTCGCACCCCACACAAGAGTGCAAAGCTTTCGATAGATGGTGGCAAGGATACGTTGCTCATCGACAACGCTTTAAGCAGGAAAAGCGTAAAACTCGTCGAGAGCAAAGAAATACGATCGAAGGGATTAAAAGAACTACCGGCGATTGTCGCGTGGTTAGCACCGGCGGGTCACAAGTGCCTACATTCGGGAGCGATTCTGATGAGGAGCTGGAACTTGCCCCTCTCTTTAAAGAATCCATTTCGGGAAAAGAAGAAGAGCCGAAGGTCTGCGAAAATATCCGGCTGCGGAATCGGACGCTGCCTGAAAAGAACCTCGGACCCTCAAACAGAAAAGATAAAGGGAAAGAAAAGGACTCTGAAGATATCGTCTTAGATGACCAAATTCTGGAAGAGTTAAGCGCCAAGGACCCGCCAAAGAAAAATAAGGTGGATTACAACGTCTTAGCGCATCTGAGGAAGCTACCCTCGCAGCTCAGCATTCTTGACGCCCTTTTGCTATCGAAGGAGGCGGGAGATTCGTTAATTAAGGCACTTCAAGATCCGGAACAATTCCAAGCATGCCTGGCCGAGGAAAAGATGAAGGATGAATTGGAGGAAGTGCACACGGCCGATGTCACTTTCGGCGACGAGGACCTTCTCCTTGGGACGTGCGAACACAATCGCCCCCTCTATGTCTCAGGATACTGCCACGATATTAAGATAGGCAAAATCCTGATCGACAATGGATCCTCCGTTAACCTCCTCAACGTGCGGGTGTTAAAAGAAATCTGCATGAGCGTCCAGCACCTTGCTCGGGATAAGATCACCATCTCCGATTTCGACTCCCAATCGTCAAAGACTCTTGGATCTGTGATACTGACGCTACGCTTTGGGCTACTCGTCATGGACATTAAATTCCACGTCATAGATGCTAAGACATGCTACAACGCTTTGCTCGGCCGACCATGGTTACACGAGTACAACATCATCCTTTCTACACAACATTAGTGTATGAAGTATTTTAAGGATGGTTTCGAGTATACTGTAACGGGAGAACTGAACCCATTCTCTGTGAACGAGGTCCGCAAATATGAAGATGCCAAATACTTCTTACTGGATTTCGAAGACACGGAGAAGTGTCACAAGCCAGAGAACAAAGCAAACGCTACCATCCCTGTCTTCGGCAGTGATACCGAGGAGGAAGAGGAGATAGTTTGTTCGGGTCCGCCCCAACACAACAAGCCAGGACCGTCCACTCCTACGTTGGTCTTTGGTAGCGACTCGGAAGATGAGATCCATGCTGTATTCTCTGCTCGACCTTCAATACGAACGTCCGCTGATGAAGGGCAAAGTCTACAAGTCGCCATAGTGCCGCTTAAACACCATAAAGAACTGGATGCACTTAATATCTACAGTGTAGAAGAGCTGCGGACATTCTATATCCCTCCCAGGCGAGAAGGCGAAAAAGCAATTCTATTCTACCGTTCTGAAGAAAACAAAGTGGAGAAAGAAATCTGGCACGGGGCGGATCCTACGTTGGACAGGCTTCAACCCATCCGTCTACCCAGATATTATACAGAAGGCTTGAAGAGGCTGTTGAAGCGCCAAGGGATACCCTTCAAACAGACCGTTAGGAAGGCCAAATTCTATGACAGGGTCTGGAACGTTCCCGGAACTCAGCACAAGCTGCCTAATGGGAAAATGGAGACAATCGGGCTCGGATACATTCACTCCAAGAAACGAGAGCTGCTCCGCGACTGTTACGTCGTGTACAACTTTAATGAATAGGCGGGTGCTCAATGGGAGGACGCCAATCCTGAACCAGTAAAAGTTCCAGATGCAAAAGTGCCTAGTCCGTCGTTCGAAGAACAAATGGACAAGCCTATAAGAGAAGCGGGTCAAAAAGTCCGAGACGACCATAATCGCGAAATGGTCATCTATGAGAAAGCCAAGACGCAACGCCTTCTCCAACAGGCCGTGAAGGATGAAAATGCCACTCCTTGTCAACTTGTTATAAAGAAGGCTCGGCGCAAAAGCAGAAATAAATCGAAAGGCCAAAAAGGCGCTCAACAACAACAACGCAGGGCTAAAAAGCCACGCAAAAGGGAGTCAAGCGTTATTGAGCTATCCCTCATGAAGAAAATGGGTCGAGCGTACTCGTTTCCTCGGGACAAGACGAAGAAGATACTTGATCTCGCTCTAAAGCATCAAATGCTTACACTGCCGGAGTCCAAAAACCCCGGACGAGCAGGTGAAGTCTCTGACCTAAATTATTGCTCTTACCATCGAGTAATAGGGCACCCTCTCGAAGACTGCTTCACCTTTAAGAATTGGGTCGAAGATCAGTATCAGCTTGGCAAGTTCGCTCTGTCTGACAACTGGAGGGTAGCGCCACCACAGAAGCATGAACCCAAAACCACGAGAACAGAACCAACTCCACATTGGGATTGGAAGCGGATTCGCACTTGTCACATGATAACAATATTAAAAGATGGGCCCGAGAACATAGACAACCTTCCCTGGTGCTTCGAAAACAGCAATGACAATGAGGTAATCTCGGAATTTCCACCGGCTCCGAAAGAACTGGAAGATGGCATACATACTACTGCAGATAACCTCAAGAAGATTGAGTTGGGATCGGCAGACGATCCGCGACCGACACTCATCAGCGAGCTGATATCTGAAGAAAGGGTGGTTGCGTTAAAGGACGTACTTCTACAGCATAGAGATTGTTTCGCGTGGAACTATTCCGAAATGCCGGGACTAGATCCAGAAATTGCTGTACACAGATTGGCGATATCCCCGGACATCAAGCCAGTCAAACAGGCGCCGAGGAGAATGCGGCTCGAGCTTGAGATGAGCATCAATGCTGAGGTCAAGAAGCTGATCGACTCTGGCTTCATCCAGGAAGTTCAATACCCTGAATGGATCGCCAACATCGTCCCGGTGATGAAGAAAAATGGGACAGTGCACATATGCGTAGACTTCCGGGATCTTAATAAAGCTTGCCCGAAGGATGATTTCCCAGTGCCAGTCACCGAACTGATGATAGACAATACGTCCACTCATGAAATTTTCTCCTTCATGGACGGCTCATCGGGGTATAACCAGATAACGATGCATCCCGAAGACCAGAAGCACACCGCCTTCAGGACTCCGTTAGGTATATTCTGTTATAAAGTGATGCCCTTCGGTTTAAAGAACGCTGGTGCTACCTACCAGAGGGCTATGACGAAGATCTTCGATGACCTTATACATGAAATCGTCGAATGCTATATCGACGATCTCGTGGTTAAAAGCAAATCGTACGAGGGACATCTCGAGCATCTAAAGACTGTATTTCAACGCCTTCGACAATACAACTTGAAGATGAACCCTCTCAAGTGTGCATTCGGAGTTTCCTCGGGCAAATTCCTTAGATTCATCGTCCGACACCGGGGTATCGAAATAGATCCGTCCAAGATCAAGGCGATCATGGAAATGCCTCCGCCAAGGACTCTCAAACAGTTGCGGTCTCTCCAAGGAAAGCTCGCATATATTCGGCGATTTATAGCTAACCTCTCTGGCAAGTGCCGCCCTTACAGTCACCTAATGAAGAAGGGAACTCCATTCTTCTGGGATCAAAAATGCCAGGGCGCGCTGGACGAAATTAAACAGTACCTGCAGAACCCGCCAGTGTTAGCTGCTCCGGTTAAGGGAAAACCTCTCATTCTTTATACAACCACCCTCGAAGGTTCCTTAGGCGCATTATGGGCGCAAGAGAATGACCAAGGGAAAAAAAGAGCTCTCTATTACTTGAGTCGAGTTCTTCTGGGGGCAGAAAGCAACTACTCTCCTATTGAAAAACACTGCCTGGCGTTGATCTTCGCGTTAACAAAGCTCAGGCACTATGCATTGGCGCATGAGGTCCGTCTCATTTCGAAGGTGGACCCTCTTAAATATTTAATGTCAAAGGCCATATTGACGGGACGACTTGCTAAATGGGCACTGCTCTTGATGGAGTTCTCGATAACCTATCAGCCTCTCAAGGCAGTGAAAGGCCAGGCCAATGCCGACTTCCTCGCTGAGCATCCGATACCCGCCGATTCTCCTCTGAATTGCGATCTTCCAGACGAACATGCGTTTAACCCGATCAGCGGTAATGATACCCAATGGGAGCTTTATTTTGATGGAGCATCTTCCATGAAAAAGCGCAAACAAAGTACCCCTATAATAAAATCGGGGGTAGGCCTCATCTTCGTGACTCCACAAGGAGGGATTATGCGCTTCGCCTTCTCCTTAACAGAGCCGAGGACGAATAACGAAGCCGAATATGAAGCCTTGATTGCAGGTCTCGAGATCGCCATCGACATGGGAATTGAAAACCTCCTCATATATGGAGATTCTCAACTGGTCGTTAGTCAAGTAAACGGCGACTACCAAACGTACAAACCGGAGTTGGTGAAGTACGGTGAAAAGGTGAAACAACTGTTGACCCAAATTCCCTCATATATTTTGGAAAGCATACCAACAACAACTGAGCCTTTTATCCCAAGCATATGGGGTAGGCTACATGAACCAACATGAGAATCACGCCGGGTCCAGCACATGAATCCTCTGTCTCCACTCACTTCTATCGAACAATATACTTTCATTGAGTCCTTTGGCAACCATATCGTTTCGTATCACCTCCATCCATGTTTTCTTCGGTCTCCCTTTTGCCCTTTTGCCATTGCCCATATCGAGAGCATCTATTCGTCGAACCGGTGCTTCCATAGGTCTGCGTCGCACATGACCAAACCATCTTAGCCGGTTTTCCCGCATCTTCTCCTCCACAGGTGCTACACCAACTTTTGCACGAATATCCTCATTTCGCACCTTATCTTTTCTAGTGTTACCGCACATTCAACGAAGCATGCGCATCTCCGCTACGTGCATCTTCTGTGTATGATGCTTCTTAGGAGCCCAGCATTCTGTACCATATAATAAGGCAGGCCGAATAGCGCTCCGATAAAACTTCCCTTTCAATTTTAACGGAAAGTTACGATCACACAAAATCCCTGTTGCACTCCTCCATTTCAACCAACCAGCTTGGATCCTTTGATTAACATCACTATCGATCTCCCCATTCTTTTGGATGATGGAACCTAGATATCTAAACTGGTCACTCGGTGATATCTCTTTCCCTTCCAATGTTATACCAATATGGTTTTGACTTCTCTGGCTACTAAATTTGCAGTGCATATATGCTGTCTTGGACCTGCTCAATCTGAATCCCCGAGATTCCAATGTTTGCCTCCATAATTCCAATTTGGCATTAACCCCTGCTTTCGTCTCATTTACTAGAACAATATCATCAGCGAATAGCATACACCAAGGTACCTCATCTTGGATAGTTCTAGTAAGCTCATCCATCACGATGGTAAACAGGAATGGACTTAATGCAGATCCTTGATGTAAACCAATAGTAATCGGAAAATCACTCGTTAAGCCGCCGCAAGTTCTGACATTTGCCACTACTCCGTCGTACATATCCTTGATTATGTCAATATACTTGACGGGGACCCCCTTCTTCATCATTGCCCTCCATAATACCTCTCTAGGTACCTTGTCGTACGCTTTTTCTAAATCAATAAATATCATATGCAAATCTCTTCTCCTCTCTCGAAAGCGCTCGACAAGTTGACGAAGCAAATGAATCGCCTCTGTCGTCGATCGTCCAGGCATGAACCCAAATTGGTTCTCTGTTATCTTAATATCCTTCCTTAGCCTGTGTTCAATCACTCTCTCCCAAAGTTTCATGGTGTGACACATCAGTTTTATTCCACGGTAGTTTGAGCAATTTTGAATGCCACCCTTGTTCTTGTAGATAGGTACAAGGATACTTTTCCTCCATTCATTTGGCATCTTTTTTGTCTGCCAAATCTTATTAAACAGATCTGTCAGCCATTTAACGCCTATTTCTCCTAAGCATCTCCAAATCTCGATAGGAATCCCGTCAGGACCAACCGCTTTTCTTAAACCCATTCTGTTCAAAGCTTCTTTAACCTCAGGAAGTCTTATTTTACGCATGAAATCACGGTTTATATCTTGAGATTGAATGACAAGTCCATCCAAATTCTTAGTAAAGCTCTCATTGAACAATTTGTCAAAATAATCTCTCCATCTTTCCTTGATATCCTCATCTCGAACTAAAACCTTCTGATTTTCATTTTTGACACACTTCACCGCACATAAGTCTCTAGTCTTCCTTTCCCGCATTCGAGCAATCCGGTATATATCATTTGCAGCCTCTTTAGTGTCTAATTTCTCGTACACCTCTTTGTAGACCTTAGATTTAGCTTCCCGAACAGCTTTCTTAACTTCCTTTTTAGCCATTTTGGAAAGCATACCGCGCGGAGAAAACAGCAAAGCAGACGAGTTGGCCAAACTTGCTAAAGAACTGGCTGACGAGAACCTCGATGACGTTAGAATCATGGTACAAAGCCGTTGGGTGCTTGCCCCAGCAGAAATATCTCCGGAATCATCCGAGGAAAAAGGAGCGAGCGAGCGAACGACCCTGCAAGTAAAAGATGGGGAAAATACCGAGGATTGGAGAGAAGTCTTCATAGATTACTTCAAGTCCCACCGAATGCCTGAAGAAGCGTCCACAAGACACCAGCTCATAAAACGAGCTCTGTCTTTCGCCTTCGTCAATGATACTCTGTACAAGAGGTCATTTGATTCTCTGTGGCTAAAATGCTTAGGACCTGACGAAGCGAGAAGGGTCGTCCAGGAAGTTCATGACGGACTCTGCGGTTCTCACCAAGCAGGCCCAAAGATGAAGTTGAAGATCAAACGGATGGGTTACTATTGGCCCACGATGATCCAGGACTGCCTCGAATATGTGAAGCAGTGCCACTCATGTCAAATTCATGGGGATTTCATCCATCAGCATCCAAATCCACTACATCCAACGGTGGCTAGCTGGCCGTTCGAAATGTGGGGAACTGACATAGTTGGCCCCATCGAACCAGCATCGTCCAAGGGACATCGTTTCATCCTGGCGACAACTGACTACTTCTCCAAGTGGGCGGAAGCAGTACCACTGAAGAAAGTGAAGATGAAGAATATCCTCCATTTCTTCAAGACGCATGTCAATATACCAGTTTGGAACTCCGCGACGAATCATCTCCGATAACGGGCCAGCCTACAGAAGTCACAAGATCAGCCACTTCGCACAACAGCATAACATAGACTGGAGATTTTCCTCGGTTTATAATCCGCGAGCTAATGGTCTAGCCGAGGCCTTCAACAAGACCCTGACGAAAATCATGAAAAAGACGGTCTCCCGAAATAAGAAAGACTGCAAGAGGCTCTTTGGGCGTACTGAACTATGTTCAAGACGGCCATAAACACAACGCCGTACGCGTTAGTATTATGTACGGAAGCAGTACTTCCCCTCGAGATAGAATTACCCTCTCTGCGAATGGCAGTCCACTACGAGCTGACGAACGAAGAAAACGCTCACCTTCGGCTTGAGGAGCTTGATGCCCTTGAAGAAACACGGCTCATAGCGCAACAAAATCTAGAAGCTTACAAAGCAAAGATGACGCGCTCATACGAAAGATTGACCCGGCCGAGGACATTCCGCCAAGGCGAACTCGTGCTAGTGGTCAAAAGGCCTATGATCCCCAATCGCGCCAAGCGGGGAAAATTCGAGCCAAACTACGAAGGCCCGTACATCATAGATAAGGTCTATCAGGGTGGGGCCTATCTGCTCATGGATATGCATGGTGAAAGGCCTTTCAGGCCAATAAACGGTAGATTCCTAAAGAAATACTACGCTTAATGAGCCACAGCCTAGGTCAATGATAGATGACGACGACTATGTCCGCTCGCTATCTTCCTAAACTCAAGCTTTATAAGCAGTAGCCAGCCTTCTTCATGACGGACCGAAACGTCCTTAAACTAATAGCGGACCGAAACGTCCTTAAAACTAATACCGCAGCATCCTTAGGCTGACGAGATGAATAAAAAAATAAATAAATAAAAAATATAATAAATAAAAACGGTATGTCCATAAGCAAAAAGGGCACGGATGAAAACCCGAAAGGGCTCTGTGAGTAAAAACAGCAGGGCTACTGGCGAGTGTTCGTGAAAACCCGAAAGGGCGCAACCTCGTAAAAAAAAAAGAAGAAAAAGAAAATAAAAAGAATAAAAAAAACGGTATGTCCATAAGCAAAATGGGCACGGATGAAAACCCGAAAGGGCTCCGTGAGTAAAAACAGCAGGACTACCGGCGAGTGTTTATGAAAACCTGAAAGGGCGCAACCTCGTTAAAGGACACTTACAGGGTCCTCTCGACCTGGTAAGGAGAAACCACCTACGTGAGGTCCTTACGACTCACAAGGGAGCAACACACTTAGGGATCCCCATGATTCCTAAGCAGAAATTACACTTGCGAGATCCTCACGACTCGTAAGGAGAACTCTCTTATGGGACCCTCACAGCTCATAGGATTTGAAAGTCTTAAGTTACAGAGACCTCAACCTGTGCTTAAGCAATCCCCACAATTTCCGATATTGCCCTAAAAGTGGCTCAATATTGACCCTTGTATACAATCCACGGGCGCGAATAAACATTTCCCTGACCAAGTTCCATCCGTGACCGGGGATATGTACGCATGATGAACAAACCTTGTAAGTCCTCTCGACTTACAAGGAGAAAGCCCTCTTGTAGGATCCTTACGACTTACAGAGGAACATACACTTAGGAATCCTCACGACTCCTAAGGAGAAAATACACCTACAAGATCCTCACGACTTGTAGGGAGAAATACCTTCGTGAAACCCTTACGGCTCATGAAGTAAAAAGCCTTAGCCGACAGGACCCTAACCCTGGTCGCTAAGCCATCTTTGTTCGACATCGAAAGAAGCAGATGATGATTCGCTCCTGGTAATATCCCAGTTGTAGCGGTGCTGATGCCGAAATCGGTGTCTAATTTCAGGTTTACGGTGAAAAGCCAATAGGCCGCACATGCATACGAAATAGCCGAAATGATAGGGCAACTTGCAATAAAAAGCAGCAAGTAAAAATGTATGCACGAAAAATAGCCGAAATGATTGGGCAACTCGCAATAAAAAGCAGCGAGTAAAAATAAAATAAATAGCCGAAATGATTGGGCACCGCGAAAAATAGCCGAAATGATTGGGCAATCGCGACCTTCGCGATATAAAAGCTGAAATGATAGAGCATCGCGGAGATGAAACAAAAAAAAATGATGATAAAACTTTGGCCCTACAGTTAAGATCACATCGATCCCTGTATACAATCCAAGGGCGTAAACAAAGAGGGAACCATACTTTCTCAGCAGGCTCCGCCAGAAGACGAAGCCAAATCTTGACGGTTCAGTCCAACTCCGAAGAAACCAGTGTCTTCAGCAAATTCCTCAACTCACGGATACAAACACTCCTTGACGAGAGCCTCCTGATCCGCGTCGACTCGCAGAGCCACCAGTGCCTCCGTGGGAAATTCTCGACTTGTTTCAAACCCCAAGGAAACAAATAATCCTTGGCGCTTGGGAAACAAATAATCCCTAGCAAACTCCTCGACTCACGGATACAAACACTCCTTGACGAGAGCCTCCTGATCCGCGTCGACTCGCAGAGCCACCAGTGTCTCCGTGGGAAATCCTCGACTCGTTTCAAACCCCAAGGAAACAAATAATCCTTGGCGCTTGGGAAACAAATAATCCCTAGCAAACTCCTCGACTCACGGATACAAACACTCCTTGACGAGAGCCTCCTGATCCGCGTCGACTCGCAGAGCCACCAGTGCCTCCGTGGGAAATCCTCGACTCGTTTCAAACCCCAAGGAAACAAATAATCCTTGGCGCTTGGGAAACAAATAATCTTTAGTAAACTCCTCGACTCACGGATACAAACACTCATTGACGAGAGCCTCCTGATCCGCGTCGACTCGCAGAGCCACCAGTGCCTCCGTGGGAAATTCTCGACTCGTTTCAAACCCTAAGGAAACAAATAATCCTTGGCGCTTGGGAAACAAATAATCCTTAGCAAACTCCTCGACTCACGGATACAAACACTCCTTGACGAGAGCCTCCTGATCTGCGTCGACTCGCAGAGCCACCAGTGCCTCCGTGGGAAATCCTCGACTCGTTTCAAACCCCAAGGAAACAAATAATCCTTGGCGCTTGGGAAACAAATAATCCCTAGCAAACTCCTCGACTCACGGATACAAACACTCCTTGACGAGAGCCTCCTGATCCGCGTCGACTCGCAGAGCCACCAGTGCCTCCGTGGGAAATCCTCGACTCGTTTCAAACCCCAAGGAAACAAATAATCCTTGGCGCTGGGGAAAAAAATAATCCTTAGCAAATTCCTCGACTCATGGATACAAACAATACTTGACGAGAGCCTCCTGATTCGCGTCGGCTCGCAGAGAAACCAGTGTCTCTGCGGGAAAATTCCCGATTCGTCTCAAATTGCAAGATGAAGCCTCAGGCAGCAGGGATTAAAAAACTTGCTTTCTGAACAATGGGACCCTGCAAGTCGATCTAAACGGTCTCTTGCATACTATTCACGGGTCTCACTCTCCAAAGTCAAGTCCCGACGAGGAGGGAAACAACCACTTACGAGTCCTCTCGACTCGTAAGAGGGAAAAATTCTCTTATAGGATCCTTACGACTTATAAGAGAAAATCACACTTAGGAATCCTCACGATTCCTAAGGAGAAAAACCCACCTACGAGATCCTCTCGATCCGTAGGGAGAAAAATCTCTACGAGACCCTCACGGCTCATGGAGTTGAAAAGTCTTAGGCAGCAGATCTGAACCTGCGGCCTAAGCCATCGCTATTTCTTAAGAAAGTCAAGATGCGTGCTCTATTATCTGTTGACCATTTTTACTAAGGTGGCGTGCTGATAATAAAAGAAAGAAAAGGCGGAGAAACGACACAAGACATTACAGAAAATGTGTATCTTTTATTCATAAACTTGATTGGGTACAGAATACATTGTGTTAAAGAATAAAAAATATATATATACACATTCTTTTATCTACAAGCACAAACGATACAAAGAGGGATAGCTACTGAGGAGGAAGTGTCTTTAGTAAATCCACAAGCTGTTCTCGCACTTCCTTCAGCGCCTCCTTCTGGGTGACAGCCGCAGCCACCTCCGCCTCCACCTGGGCCCGCTGCTGCAAGAAGGATGAAAGTTGCTCCTCCGCCGCCTTCTGGGCTGCTTCCTGGCTGGGTGCATCTCGCTCGACAACGTCAAGTTGTTGCCTCAATGATAACCCTTCAGAAAGACATTGCAGAAGGCCCTCAAAGACAACCTTCAGCCGTGCGGCATTGGCCTCCGCCCGAGCATGCAGTTGGGCAGACTTGCTCGAAGTCTCACCGCGCTCCTTATGCCTTGAAATGACTTCCTGTTCGAGGTGGCGGAATTAAGAAGCGCTCTGCTCAATCCACGCTGTTCTTTAATCGCTGGCAGCCAAGGTCTCGGGAGCGGGACGCAGCGACTCCAACTGATGCAGGCGGGCCTCGATCTCCCTGCAATAGTTAACCCAAGATGCGATGATGCCCTCATCATGAAAGTTCACGAGTATTGCCAGCATCGGGTTAACCACCGTAGTGAAGTCTGCGGCAGATGTAGGAGTTTCAACATCGAGTTCCTTGACATAGTCACTCAACATGCGCAGACTATTCACGGCGCCTTTTGAAGACGGACTTCTCAGATAAGGACCCGCCGGCATTGTAATACGAGGCTCGAAGGGCGCCGAGGCCGGAACGACAGCTGAAAAGAAACAGGATGCGATCAGATAACAGTACAGAAAATAAAGAGAGGAAAGTTATCAATGTGATAGTCGCTGTACCAGTTGAGACAGGTGGCAAGGTCGGAAGGGCCGATGGCGCAGCTGATCTTTTATCCCCTCCTTCAATCTGTAGCACTGCAGTCGAGATGATAAAAAGGGGTTAGAAGTAATTCCATCAATAACAAAAAAAAAAAGATGTCAGTGGAAATCATACTCACCAACGCCACCAGGGAAAGAAGCAAGTTCTGATGGGAAGGAGAAGTGTGGGAGCAACATCTGATATACATGATTAAAGAGCACTTCTGAAAAGACACAACAATATGACTTTAGTACACAAATTATACGTCTGAAGTATAGGATTAATAAATTGCAAACCCATACCTTCCAACATCTTGGATAGTTGAGAGAGGGTTGAGAGGTGACCACCGCCAAGGCAGTCGTTGAAGGCACTCCCTCAAGCAGTGGGGCATCGGCACTGGCTGCACCTGTGTTACAAGAAAGGTGAACTTGTCAGAAAGGATTGTAAAGTAAAGAAAAACAGCAATTTGGGGTTTACCTGAGGAGCTCCCGGCTGAAACGGAGGCGACTCCCTCCTCTATTGACATGATGCCACCACCCATGGCCTCATCACCCGACTCGATGGGGACCGTCGTCATGCTCGCACGGCCAGGAGACGGCGGAAGATCGTAGAAGGGGAGGGCAATGATCGGAGCATTGCCGGACTCTTGAGAGAGGGCGGCTGACTCTTCCCCAAGAGTCGTGCCCATCTCACCCGCTACTTTCTCGGACTCCGCAATCTCCATAGGCTTATCCGCCGCCGCCACAAGGTCGTCGGCCTCAAGCGTCTCGTTCGCCACCACCCTGGGCTCAGTTATAATGATCATTTCATCTGCCGCCACTTCAGGCGCGGCATCAATGACCTTCTCGGCTACGGACCCCCCAACCTCCATCTCAGGCTCTGAAGCCTCAGCGACGTTGCCCACCGTCGGCTCAGGTTCGACAGGCGTCGCCTCCTCTGTTTCCCTGGGTTCAACGGTCTCCGCATCCCCCTCGGTCGGACTTGGCCGTGCAAGATAAAGTATATAAGAACCGAAAGCTTTATGAGTCTTATAATGAAATTCTGAAAGAAGTGCTACCTGAGGTAGACTTGCCGTTAGCCTCTCTATTGGCGCGGATCGCCTGTCTATGAGTGGTAGACAAAGCGACCGGAGACTCTTCTGACGGAGTGTCGGCACGAGGGATGGTGCTTGGGCCCGCTCTTGTAGCCAAAGCAGCCCGGCGCGCCTTCACCTCACGCCTCAGCCGCTTCCTTTCCTCCCGGGCCGTCGAAATGGACCTTACCAGAACCTCTTTCATTGAGGCGTCCTCGTCTGTATACAGGGATGCCTCCAAATTCTTCAAGGCATCCCTCGTCGACTTGTCAAGTCGAGGCTCCTGCAGCAGCCCTGACGAGACCAGAACTCCAATAACAGGTTCAGAGAGGATCCCCTCATCGACTGGTATAACCCCTATAAAGAAATAAAGGAAGAAAGTTAGGTTAACCATCGAAAAAGATAACAAAATTTGTTTTAAAAATAAGGGGGGTGGGACATACCGGCGCCCGCTAAAGCGCGTTTCTCCTCCTCCTTTTGGAAGGTTTTCAAAGAGACAGCAATAGCTTCTTCGGTAGAGACACCTGTTGAAAATGGGGAAAAGTATTAGTCAAGAATAATGATAAAAAAATGCGATGAAATGATGAAGAAAGCAGCTAATAATTACCTGACTTAGCGAGTTTACTCAACCATGCTTCAAGCCTCGCTGATCGCTCAGAAGCCGCAATGGCGGCCGCCAGGTCGGTGTCTGCGGGGTCTACCGCGAAGCCCTTATTGCTGCCATATTCACTTATTCTTTCGGTAAGAGGGGCCTCATGCTCTAAGCCAAGAATCGCGTCAAGGGAAAGGAGCGACTTCTTCTTCTTTTGCCCGCCAGCTCTGGACGCACCCGGGACTGATTTACGCTTGGCGGACACCTTGGGGCGGCGGGTCCCAATATCCGTGCCTACACCGGACTCCGGCGATACCACAGTTACCGTCTTTACTGGAGCACGGGGGGCTGGTGGCGCATCCACAGTATCACGAAGCGGCAATCCGCGCGGAGGACTCAACATGCGCGGAGGTCCGCCTCCAGCACCTTTCAATGGAGAAATAACCGGGGTCCTCGGCTTCAGGGGAGCCTTACGATCGCCACCGGGAGGCGCACCCTTGCGGTCAACTAGCATGCGTTTTTCCATTTGGATAACTGGACCCATAGCATGCGCATACCAAGCCACGTACGCGTTGAGGACTTTGGGGACGCAGCTCGGCTCGCTGATGAAGAAATAAGAACCCGTGTTAAGCCGCATAAAGTGGTGCATTGCATTCTTTATCCCCTCTCGGCTAACCACGGGCTTTTCCAAGAAAGCTTTCATCGGGATCCCTTGGTTGTAGCTCGATTGCTGAGCAAACCGGTGAGGGTTATACCTCATGAAGAGTGCTGTCTCATTCTGCCTAAACACCAGGTAGCCCGGCCGAATGGAGTAGAGATGGAGGATTTCCCGAGCCTTCAGTATGGAAGCCCCGTCTTTAAAATCATCGCGTAGCGACACTACCGACTTGGTGGTCTCTGAGCCTATTGTTATGACCTTATCCAAGATGGAAACCTTCGCCCCGACCAGGTGTGGTCGAAGAAGCAGCCCCCTAGCCTCCCGCGGAGGTGCAACTACAATCGAAGCCCCGACCAACCGTATGACCCTTGGGAGCCTGCATTTCTCAAAAAAGGGAGGAATCCTATGGGCGCCGAACACCCCGTGCACGTGCATTTCCATCCAAGAGGTAAAGTAGTGCATCGGGAAGTTGGCGGGTTGCACCCCAGGCTCACTAGCGTCCACCGCTACGCTAAGTCCATTATAAAGATAAGCCAGCCCGGCGATTCCTACTGACAACTGCAAACCAGCCACCATCCGATGCGCTGGGTAGAAAACAGTCGGCCGCATAGGCGTGGATGCATAGGAAGAGCAAAACTGCACAACCACAAGCCCAAGAACCCTACAAAGAAGGTCTCTTCATCCATGTCGGGGACAGCAATTTCTGAAAAAGGGACGACGACGGCACCGGGAAGATAAAAGTCTTTGTGGTCATCCTCCGATGTGGGTCGGCGATCAAAACCGAACCCAAAAGGGTCATCGAGCCGGGCGAACTTCTCACTCCGCTCTGATAAGAACTTCGGTCGAATGAAGCGAGCAATGAAATCTGCAAAACTGACTCCCCGGTCGCCCGATTCCAGATAGAGTCCTTCATAAATCTCCAATACGTTCACCAAGCCCGGGTACTGGTGCTGAATAGCGTTCTCCGGCGTCAGGTCAAACACCAGTGGCTTGGTGGCAAAGACGTATTCATCGGGAGGAAGCAGCTCCTCGTAAGGCTCTCCCCTCATCGGTAGACCCGAGATTTCAGCAAACTCCTCCAAGGAGATAGAGACTTCCCGGTCCGTCATCAGGAAGGTGTGTGTGGGGATATTCCATTGTTCGATAAAAGCCTTAACCCACCACGTTGGAGGAGAAGGATACTCAAAGAGCGAGACATAAATGGCCGAGTACAAACCAATCCTCATCAGATGAGTCCTCTTCGCTGATAGGATGTACCGGGCCCATTGCAAATATCCGGCAGGCGGTCGTGGGATCAATCCAATGTTATAAGCCTGTCCCCAAGGGCGTACTTCACCCTGAAAAATTCTCCTCCCTAAAATATCTATTGCTGGCGGCGGCTGCACGGGGATAGCACCAATCGCAGGCTGGAGGAGGTCATCCGAATTCCAATTTTTGACCTCCACGGCATACTTCACCGGGGGTTCATCTGCGTAGGGGAATGAAGATGTTGGCTCAGACGGCGTGGTGAAACCGAAACTTCGGCGACCCTGGATGATCTCATTGTACCACCTACCCCACAAGTGAAGATTCTTGTGCTCGGGGTCATGATCCTTGATGAGAGCGAACACCACACGGTCCACCGGTGCCTGGGGAAACCCTCCTTCCGAGCGAACAAACGGAAAAGACAAATTGGCAGACATGTTTCCTACAGAGAGACAAAAATTAGCCGTCAGTATTATAATTCCAACGCTCAACATTTTAAATTTTTTATACCATACCGCAATGCAGTGGATAGGGGGACCAAAGGGGGGCCCACGAAATCTGGACGACAGTACATCATTTAATAAGACAGCCCTACCATTGGATGAGACTGTCAATTAATGAAAAGATCCCCAAGAGAATATCCTCATTGATGGGAAATCCCTAGAGACAATGAGAAAATCTCCTCTTTCAGAGCAAAGCTCTGTCACAGAGTGACACTTGTCAAACTCTGGTCTCAGGGGAATAAAATTCCTTAAAAGAGCCTAGCTCTGTGATAATGATGAGAAAATCTATTAAAAGAAAATTTTTCTTTAAACTCCTAAAGATTAAAAATTTTGGGATCTCAAAGATCCATGAAAGCTCTTAGGAGTTCTTCATTTTCAGATCAAAAAGATCTACATTTGATCCAAGAGCAAAGCTCTGTTCATGGGTTAAAATCCATGAAACAAGATCTCTGTAGATCTATGAACTCTTGAGAGCAAGGCTCTGTTGGTGAAACCCTAAAGGGGTTTTCTTTAGATCAAAGATCTATAAGAGCAAGGCTCTGTTGATTAAAGTTAATTTAATTTAATTTAAGTTAAGTTAAATTTTACCTAAGATTATCTAAAATCTGAACTCTGGAGTTCTTGAAAAGAAACTAGCGCAAGGCTCTAAAGTTCTCAAAAGCAAGAGCAAGGCTCTGAAAATCAAGATTCTTGAAAATGGTAAAACATTTATTAAAGACCAAGGATCCTATTTATAGGCGCCTGCGCCCCTTCAACTCACCCCTTGATCCAACGATCAGGAGTTTGCCACCGCTGCACTCACGTGTGCGCCACGTGAGCGCAACGGTGGGGGGGCATTTGTTTCCCCCAATCAGAGCAAAACTCTGTTGAAATTCAAAATTCAAAATTTTGAAGCAACGCTTCAAATCTCGGGCGCAACGCGCCACGTGTCCGCACAGATGCATCAGCGCAGCGCCCAAGAAGGCGCGCCCAATCAGAGCAAAGCTCTATTCAAAGGAAGCAACGCTTCAGTTGCGCAAGCACTGCGCTGCGCGACACGTATCAGCGCAGTTGCGCTGCGCTTTGCGCGCGCTGGGGCATCTGCGCCAAACAGAATTAAGATTTCAAATAAATATTTCTGTTCTTGTTAAAACAAGAAGATTTTCTTCTGTAAAACAGAAGCCTTTGGATCAAAGATCCAACGGTGGGGAAAATTCCCCAAATCACTCAGAGAAAGATCTCTTTAACAAATTTATGGGCACTATAAAAAGGACCCTAGACCTCAATTCAAAGGCATCAACATTTTTGAAAAAAATCAAGAAGCTTCAAACAGAGAGAACTCTGAGAAAAATTCCAAGAAAAAGGTAAAAACCTTCACAAAAGAGAAGAAATTTCTTCTAATAGATCATTGATCTAAAACCAGATCAATTATCTTCATATAAAAAAGAACAGTGCTTTGCACTTCTTATGAACCACTGGATTGGCGCAAGCCACCGGAGAGCGCCACGTGTCAGCCCCATAACCACTTGCGCTATGCACTTTAAAGATAGAGCATTGCTCTCTGAATTTGGCGCAACTCACCAGAGAGCGCCACGTGTCAGCGGCGCAACAGCGCAGCGCACTAGGGCAGCGCACTGCGCCAACTGCGCTTGCGCTCACCAGAACGTGACGCGTGTCACCTCCACATGCGCTTGCGCTTAATAATTGGCGCAAAGCGCCTGACGAGCCACTATTAGATAATTAATGCACTGCATTATTTACAGAAGGGCCAAGCCCAATTAAAAAAGGCCTAACAGGCCAAATTAAATGCAATGCATTATTTTAAAGAAGGGCAGAGCCCAAATAAAAACAGATACTGTGCATCATTTATAAAAGGGCAGAGCCTAAATAAAGGTCTAATAGACCAAACAAAAATGCCATGCATTATTAAACAGGAGCAGAGCCCCAGTAAAGGCCTAACAGGCCAAATGCAAATAAAATGTTGAACATTTTCAACTGGACTTAGCCCAATTCTGGCCGTAAGTCCTTAAATTAAATTGAACTGAGCACAAATGCTCTCTCAAATCAATTTACCTCCGGTTCGAGGGTACATCTCCGAACTCCTCTGGCACTTCTTGTTGTAATCCTTCAACGACATCAGAGAGGCGACGGGTCCCAACGACCACACATGGATATGGACCGCGGGGTCCTTAAACTCGTGGACCGAAACGTCCTTAAACTAATGCTGGACCGAAACGTCCTTAAACTAATAGCGGACCACCACGTCCCTAAACTGGAATATAGACCACCATGTCTCTAAACTGGAATACGGACCACCACGTCCCTAAACTGGAGTATAGACCACCACGATCCTAAACTGGAATGCGGACCACCATGTCTCTAAACTGGAATATGGACCACTACGTCCCTAAACTGGAACGATAGAGCCTCCAAACGCTCTTTTGCCGGATCTAAACGGTCCCGTTTAAGTTGATCTTAGCCCAAATACGGCTAACGTATCCTTAAACATTCAAATGGATTATAAAACTCCAAATCGACTTTGATTCAAGGGTACATCTCCGAACTCCTCTGACACCTATCATTGTAATTCTTCGACGACGTCAGAGAGGTGACGAGTCCTGACGGTCATATAATTAAATGGATCACTACGTTGAGTTGATCTTAGTCTCAGACAGGACTAACGTATCCTCAACGAACGTTTAAGTTGATCTTAGCCGCAACGCGACTAACGCATCCTTAAACTAAAAACACCAAACCTAAATCTAAGTAAATACGGATTTGGACTAATCCACGTCCTACGGGCGACGGCATTACTCAGTCTCCGTATACAATCCACGGGCAACTACAAACAAAACAAACACCCACGACACGAAGTGAAATTCTGGAGAAGGAGAAAGTTGTTACCGCGATGCGGTAGCGTAATTAACTGCAGGGGCTTGCGCCTGCAGGGAAGAGCGTCCTCACAATCAAAAACCCCTCAAGCGAGGGGGAATCTGACGAAGTCTGCTACATCGGCCGCATCCGTCTAAACCTCCGATACACGGTGCCATAAATCAACTTGGCATCTTCGGAGATGTGGACGGATAAAACCATATAGCATCTGCCCCGAATCTCAGCGTCAGGACTTCGCAGTCTTGTGTGCCATCCTTCGGAGGGGAACATTGACTTTGTTAACTTGTTGACTTTGTTGACCGGTTGACTAGGTTGGACTAGTTGAACATCATCATGACAATGGCTATCATTCCATGGCAAAGACTTTTGCTTGCTTGTTAATTTATGCAAAATAAGTGCATGAAATGATATATCCATTTTGACTTAAACCATCACACAATACTTGATTACTATTTTTGTTATGATGGCTTTGGATTATGAGAGCTAGGATGGCAAAAGAGTTACTTATTCTTTCATTTCATTTCTCTCTCTTGCCATCACTTGCTCAAGCTCTCCCTCTTCCTCTTGCTCTCTCTAGCTCAAGGCAAACCATTCTCATGTGTTGAGACTCATTGCCTTAGAGATAAAAAGACACCAAAATAATCCTCTACTCATTCTAGTTCACAAGGCCTAGCAAGCCAAGTGTTCTAGTTTCTTCAAAGTTCGAAGAAGAAGCCAAAGGTAGAAGCTTTCAGGTGGATCCATCTTCGGCGTAAGGAGACGACGAGGTGAGGCCGATCCGTACATCGGAAAGAGTGGAAGACGAAGGAGTTCAAGAAAGGTATAGCCCCCTAACCGAGTAGGTAAAACTCTAGTTAGGTTGTTAGTTAGTTGTTTAACAAAGATCCGTATTTTGAGTCCATGTTACCACCCTCTTGAAAATCGTTTTTTATCACTTCCGCAACCCCGTAAGTACCGGGGAAGGGTAGCATGGACTTACAGTGGTATCAGAGCCTAGTTAAACACTATCTAATATGTTAGCAAAGTAAGTAGAAGTTCGATCGGAGAAAAAGTCGCGAAACGAACCCGGAAAATTAAGTTTTTGCCGAATTTTTTTTCTGTCCAAAAATAATAAATCATACATGAAAAATCGGCTCAGGCCTTTGTTAAAACACACAAGAATTTTCGTCCATTGAATCAGTCAAAGCGCCGCGGAAACGCGGCGGGAGCATGCTCCCGCCGCAGTTCCGCGGCCGAGTTGACTCGGTCTTGGAAACGGTTTCCTGCAGTGTTTTTCTAGGTTTGTTTTGGGATTTTTAAAATATGTTTTTTCTGCCCAGATTTTCCAGAAAGAAAAATTTGTGTTTGGGGCCTAAAAATCCGTATTTTGATCGAACTTCTAAAGACTTAAGCTGACGGGTATATATCTGTGATGTGTCATATGTATTGAACGTCCGCTAATCGCTATACGTCGATTAGTGGGGGTTATACATATCTGTGATCTGTAATGTTGATGGTATGTGTATATGAATTCATTAGATTGTCGCGGATGAATAGCCGGGGGGTTGTGAGATGAGAGTTTTCTTTTATCTTTCAATTCATGTAATATGTAAATTGATGTAATATTATTTTTGGCCGCACAACCGGGTCGGGGTTGTAGCCGTCATTGTATAATTTCTTTTTACTGTTTTTGCTTCTAGGATAGACCTAAGGTGGGGTGCACAAACTACCGGGTATCTCGAAGTGCCGAGTGGCCTACTCACGTCATTAAGGGAGGTTGCTCCACTTTGGATATTTGGCGGGTAGTTTGCCGCGCCTGTAGGGGTCTAGGGTGGGGTATTGGCTATTCATCGCGACCGTGTAATCCGCTTTTCGTTACAGGCTCGTACGAATTGCGAATTCCTAGTATATCCAATGTGTTCATCTGTGATCTAAAATGGCTATCATTGCAATATATCTATATATGATATTATTTAGGCGTTGCTTATATTTTTCAGCCGCGCTAGCCCAGCCCCCGCTCTGTCGTTAGTTAAGTAACCTAACGGGTAATGACGGGGCCCCGTGGCGAATGCGAATGGCATAAGCGTACGTCATATTTTGGTTGTTTTCTGCAATGGTAGGATTAAATGATGGGACGCATTAAAAGAACTAATGCAAGAAAAATAAACCAAGTAAAAGTCGTTGGAACACTTTCAAAACCACTCGGTTTCTTTTCAAAATAACTTTTAAACGCGGAGCTTAAGCCACTCCTTTTAAAAGCTATCTCGTTCCATCGATTATATCAAGTTCACTACGTTCACGGTTTCACCAAAACCATTTATAGCCCTCCGTCGTTTCACATGGATGGTCAATAATATTCAAGCTATGTTTGTTGGCCAAAGTCAAGGCATAGTGATTGGTAGCTATTGGGTATTCATGTGCAGCATAGATAGATGTGTTGGTTTGGGGCAGTCGTTCTACCTTGTTGGCCAAAGTCAAGGGTATGTGCGGGTGGGCTCAAATTAACCTGGAGAATGACGGGTAGAACTTGACATGTGACTTATGATTTGTTGGCCAAAGTCAAGGTCATAAGAGCATGGGGCAAAAATCCACATCGGGAGTTTCAAAAGAACTGAAACTTGCTAGCGCTGCATACCATTTGGAGTGTGATGATTCTGGTAGGATTCCTTCAGTTTTGTCACGCAATGATATTTGGATCCCGATCCTACTATGAGTATATGCTACTCCTCGGGAAATTTCTCACTTAACGATCAATGCTATAAACCAAGTAGGTGTCTAGAAAGGTGTTAGCGGGGCTACGCCCACAGGGAAAAAAGGTTATTTATTTAAGGAACTTCGCGAAAGCGTTGGAAAACCTCCCTCGAAGTACCGACACCAGCCTGGCTGAACGGTTAAGCAAGAATTGTACGGTGAGACTGATCATAACTAATTCTTCCTTTTTGGTTTGAGGAGGGATTCGAGAGACAGTGGGAGCCATCCTGTTTAGACAAATTAAAAACCACTCTAAACTTGCAAGAGCATCATGCTAAAGTGTTTCTTCTCTCTCTCCTAATTGCAGCGACCAAACATCATGACCGGACTTAAGTTATTACTAGATAAAAACATACTGACAGGGCCAAACTACAAAGGTTGGCTCAGGAATGTCAAAATAGAAATCACTTATGACAAGTTGGGGTATCTTCTTACCACCAAAGCTCCTCCTGTCCCAGGTCCCAAAACCAGCGTCGCGGATAGGGAAATCCGTAAGACCTGGGAAATCGATTGCGCGAAGGCCAAGTGCCTCATGCTTGCCTCTATGAACAACGAACATCAGAGGAGGCACGAGAATATGGACCTCGAATCCATATTTCTTCATACAAAAGAACTGTATGGAGAGCAGTCTCGTATCGCAAGATACGAAGTGTCGAAGAAGCTATTTTCGGCAAGGTTGGCCGTCGGATCATCGGTAGCGGAACACGTGCTTAAGATGATTGGCTTCATAGAGGAGCTCGCGGAACTTGGGACCACGTTAGAGAATGAGCTCTATACGGACTTGATTCTTCAGTCCCTTCCTTCCACTTACGCCCAGTTCATCCTGAATTTCAACTTGCAAGAAAAGGAAGTTGAACTTTCAGAGCTCCTCAACATGCTGAGGAGGGCAGAGGGCACCCTACAGAAAGGTAGAGAAACATCCACTTTGTTTGTAGGAGGATCTTCCTCTTCTAGGTCCAAGGCGAAAGCCAAGGGAAAGAAGAAGAAAGCCCCCGCCAAACCAAGGGGCGGTGTTAGTAAAGTGGATACGAAGGGAAAGGCAAAAGCAACAAAGATAGCGGGGAAGCTTATAGGGAAGGAAGAGTGCTTTTACTGTCATAAGAGTGGGCACTGGAAGAAAGATTGTAGGGCTTGGAAAGCCAGAACACAGGATCTGAAGCAAGTTGCGGCTTCAGCTTCAGGTGTGTATGTTATTGAAAACTGTCTATCAATAAACTCTACTTCCTGGGTATTGGATATCGGATCAGGATCTCATATCTGTAATTCTTTGCAGGCGTTGAGAAACCGTAGGGTTTTGAAGATCGGTGACATGACCCTCAAAGTTGCAAACGGAGCTAGCATGGATGCTAAGGCCGTGGGGGACTATCACCTGGGAACGTCAGATGGACATGTTTTGGTTTTACGTAATTGCTTTTTTTTACCCAACGCAACTTGTAATATCATTTCTGTATCTTTGATTTCTAAAGAAGGTTATGAATTTGAGTTTGTAAGTAATGTTGTAAACATTCACCTTAATCAAGTTCTGATTGGGTCGGGTACATTAAGCAATGGTATATACGTACTAAACCAACCACAGATTTTCAATGTCCAGAATACACACAAAAGAAAGTCTCCGGAAATAAATCAGACTTTCTTATGGCATTGTAGACTGGGTCACATCAATGAGAGAAGGTTGACGAAGTTACATACAGAAGGATATTTGAATCCGTTCGAATATCAATCGTATGCCACTTGTCAATCCTGTCTCAAAGGAAAGATGACAAAGACTCCGTTCACTGGACACGGAGTAAGAGCGAGCGAGCTCTTGGGACTCGTACACAGCTACGTGTGCGGTCCAATGTCTATACATGCGCGAAGCGGTTATTCTTACTTCATTACTTTTACGGATGACTTTTCAAGGTACGGTTATGTCTTCTTAATGAAACATAAATCCGAAGCCTTTGGAGAATTCCAGGAATATAAGAATGAAGTAGAAAAACAAACCGGCAAAAGTATTAAGACACTAAGATTGGATCGAGGTGGTGAATACTTGAGTGCCGAGTTCCTGGACTACTTAAAAGAGAATGGAATTCTCTCTCAGCTTACTCCTCCATACACTCCGCAACATAACGGTGTATCGGAGAGATGGAACCGAACCCTATTGGATATGGTACGGTCCATGATGAGTAACGCTGAGTTACCGCGATCATTCTGGGGATATGCACTAGAATCAGCTGCATACCTTTTGAACCGAGTTCCAACTAAGACTGTGCCTACCACACCATATCAGATGTGGTGTGGGAAGAGACCCTATCTTAATCACATTAAGATATGGGGATGTCCAGCTTTTGTCAAAAAGCAGCATGCGGACAAACTCGAGGCACGCTCAGTACAGTGCAAGTTTGTGGGATATCCAAAGAACTCCAAGGGATATTTCTTCTATTGCGAAGAGGAACAAAAGATTTATGTTTCTCGTCATGCCCACTTCTTGGAAACTGAGTTTTTGGAAAATCAAATAAGTGGGAGCGCAATAGAACTGGAAGAAATTCCAGAACCACGAGCTATTACTGAAAGCTTAGTAGAACCAGAGGGTTCAAAAGATCATGACATTCCTACGCCGCTCCGCAGGAGTAGTAGGCAGTCTCATCCGCCCGAGAGATACTACGGTTTTCTCATAGACGGGGATAGAGAAGATTGCATCATGGATTATGATGAGCCGACTAGCTTCCAGCAAGCCATTCAGAGCGTTGACTCGGTAAAATGGCTGGATGCAATGCGGACCGAAATGGAGTCCATGTACACCAACAAAGTATGGACGTTGGACGTTGCTCCAGATGGGGTAAACCCCGTAGGATGCAAGTGGATCTTCAAAAAGAAGATTGGTGTAGATGGACAGGTTGAGACCTATAAAGCTAGACTGGTTGCAAAGGGTTTTCGTCAAAGACCTGGTTTGGACTATGACGAGACCTTTTCTCCAGTAGCTATGCTGAAATCCATTCGGATCCTTCTTGCCATTTCTGCCTTCCACGATTATGAGATTTGGCAGATGGACGTAAAGACCGCTTTTCTAAATTGAAATTTAGAAGAGTGTGTTTATATGGACCAGCCAGAGGGTTTCATTCAGAGTGGGAGCAGCGGAAAGGTGTGCAAGTTGCTTAAGTCCATCTACGGACTAAAGCAGGCATCGCGGAGTTGGAACATCTGTTTTGATGAGACGGTCAAAGAATTTGGCTTTATCAAAAATTCAGATGAACCATGCATCTATAGTAGATTTGTAGCAAGAACTGTAGTATTCCTCGTTTTAAACGTGGATGACATTCTCTTAATAGGAAATGACATTCCTATGCTACAATCTGTCAAAGGGTTCTTGTCACACAGGTTCTCCATGAAAGACCTGGGTGATGCCTCATACATTCTGGGGATCCGGATCTATCGTGACAGATCCAAGAGGATACTGGGACTTTCACAGTCCAGGTACATCGACACCATACTGAAAAGATTCAGTATGGAAGATTCCAAGCGCGGTAATCTACCGGCTTGTCACGGGATCACCCTCTCCAAAGAGATTTCTCCAAAGACTGATTTGGAAAGGGATCGCATGTCTATTATACCCTACGCTTCTGCGGTAGGCTCATTTGATTGATAGGATACGTTCGTGTTCAAGTTCTAGTTTAAATACCGCAATCAAGACGGTTTCGCTTGTAGCTAGCCGGTTGAGTACGGGTCGTCCGCAGGGAGATGGGAATCTTTTTCTATGTGTTTTTCGACGAGTTAAGTCCTGTGTTCAGATTTTGTTTGTAGTTATCTAAGTGTTAAGTTGATATTTAAAGAGAGCTTGTTAGGGTTAGGATTAGGTTAGTTTGAGTTAGGAGTCTCCACATCTTTCGTTGCCCCTCTTAATATCGGTGTTACGGTAATCGGCAACAACGGGGATTAGCACGACTAGGAAGGACTTTGCGAGTATAAGCTAGGCTTTCCAACGCATAAGTCTTCCTTTTGGTGCTTGTCCGTCCGTTCTTGGCTCTTATCCATAACCTCCGGTTAATTCAACCACAACCGGTCTCACTACGGAATCACCGCTATCATGTAGGATAGGGTGCCGTAAGGAGCGGATTGTGGTTCAATTAACGGGAGTCGATTTAAGTTGTTGGGCAAGGAAAGAGTGAGAGAGATTTCCTTCTCTCAAACTTCCCTTATCCTATCCTAACAAGTATAAAACTACTCACACTTCATGATAGGAAAAACAAAACAAAACAAAAGAGGAAGATAGAAAGAGGGAGATTAGAAGAATACGACTAACTATTTGCGACCTCACCTTGGCGAGGATCGAGCGTAAGTATCATTGTCGTATGTAAGGATAAAGAAAAAGAAGAAGAAGAAACAACAAGGAAATAACAACAACTACTTAACGAATTTAATGTTACAACAATTATAACAAAAGTAAGACAAGCATGATAATAAATTGATCTTCTTTATTTATCATTCCTCCCTCACAAAGCTCACTACAAGTTTAATGGAGAAGAGATGAGAAGAAGAAGAACAAGTGAACTAAATCCTAGAAAAAGAGAATACAAGAATGGACCCCCTCCTTCACAAACTTCTGGGCTATTTATAGGCCAGAGAATGAAACCCTAGGGCAACCACCAGAACCCACATGCAAAGACAAAAATACCCCTGGAAAAGTTTTTCCTGCGGCCACTATACAGCCGCGGATCCGCGGCCAAAACCCCCCATTGGCCGCGGATCCGCGGCCCTTTAGGAGAATTGGGCCCTCATCTTTTTTGTGTTTCCCTGTTCTTCAGTGTACATCATTCTGGTACATGTACTTTCTCAATTTGGCTCCACGATTTCTCCAGAATTTCTGTTGAGGGAAAGGTGGACTTTTTGTCAAGATTTTGTCATGATTGCCTCGAGCTCCGCGTAGATCTCTTGGATTTTGTGCTACCATTGAGCCTTGTGCATGAGAATGACATTGATTTGACCTTTTGTCTTCCTATTGATATCTGGCAACATACGGATGAAGAGCAGAGACCGTGTTTTATCTGTGGTTGGCAGGAACCCGGACTTTTTTCGTGTTTTCCATGAATTTCACCGTTTTAGAACCGAGAACCTGTATCCTGCAATTGACTAGCAAACACGGCTCAAGAGTATCTACGGATATACAAATGTGATAAAAATTGGGCGGTATGAAAATGCAAAAATCTGATATGAACAAATACCCCCAAACTTATCATTTGCTCGTCCCGAGCAAAGCCCATTTATTCACAAAAAATTTCCTAACCTCACTTTCGCAGGGAACGCGATTGCACTGAGCATGTGCAACAAGCCGTTAAACCTCTAGGTGTCCCTAGTAGGAGGAGTGTTGTCTCCTGAGGGTTTTCAGCGGATACTACCCACAAAATCCGGTCAAGTTGGTTTGTAAAAATGACTAAGTTTCAAACCCTAAAGTTTTGTTTTTAGAAAATAACAATTCTATAATCCTAAGTCCAGACTATCGAACCTTTATTTTTCACACCTCGCTTCTTATTTAACTACAGATTTTATATGTCTTTACGTGCAGTGCAAATAGTGTCGTTAAGTTCCAGAAGGATCGATAAAAATCATCATGTCGCACAATAAAGCCCAGATAACAATTTTAAAAGGATCACATAAGTTTTATAAAGAGTGAAGCATTTTTCAAGTTTCGTTTTCCAGTAAGGTTTCAACTTCAGAATTTCTATCTTCCTTAACAGGAAACTAAGTCGAATTTTTCACTCCACCTTTAACTTGTTTTCATTTCATACACACCTCTGTGAACGTGCAATAGTCTTTATCATAGAATAAAACCTTCATATCTCCGTTAAAAATTTTTTAAAAGCCTGTCTTTTATCAAGATTATTCTCACACAAAGAATCGTTTAGGAATTTTAACTCGGAGAGAACACTTGCTTGACTTTGTTTTAAACTGGACTTTCTAGGCTTCTTAGCGAGCTTTGGGCCAATGCACCCAAACCAGTTGGTTTTAGGGCATTAGGTGTAGAAACACCCCAGCGGACTTAATTACTCAAGTTACCTAGGTCCAAAAACAAAAGACAGTTTGGCGTGAAAATCAGATGATTTAATACGAACGGAGATATAACCGGCAGTTCAAATATTTTTTGGATAAAAGACGTGTCTAGTGGGTTTGGTGTGTAATCATTCCAATCAAGTTTTAGACGGGTTATTTTTCAGACTTAGCTCCAATTACGGCATCAATAACATTCCTTCATATTCGCTTTACTTCATAAACTATTCTTGACATTACTTATTTCAGAACAAACCTATTTGATCCTCAGAAAATCATTTATCTGTTTAAAAGTTTAAACATGAAAGACTTGTCATCTAATTCCCAAAATCTTACGACACGTGTAGTGTGATGTAAAGACGTACATCAGCTATAGTTAACATCAAAGGAGAGTTATCTTTCAGGTTTTCAAAATCCAAACAGAAGATCTAGTTATTCCTATTTTTTCAAACAAAAACCGTCGAATGTTGAATCGGAGTTCTTCCACAAGCTAACTTGACAAAAAAGTTTTTATATTTTTAGAAAATTTTCAAATTTTTATGGATTTTATGGATTTTAATATGCAGATGCAAAATATACATATGAATGCGAAGGTAAGAAATGCGTACCGAGCGTACCCCCAAACTTAAACTGGACAGTGTCCTCACTGTCATTGCATGAAGAGATCATTTGAAGGGTCAAAAATATCGGTTAGCGATACAAAAATTTTTTTTATTTGTTTTTGTTTTTTTTTTAAAGAAAAGAAAAAGAATATACACAAATATAAACAAAATGGTTTGTACATACCCCCAAACTTATTTGGAACAGTGTCCACTGTTCTTGGCTGGATAACCGAAGTTTGGAGGTAGGCAGAGGAAGATCATTCAGGGTAAACCGGCTCCTGTAAGAACAGGAGCTCCTCTGTTGGTTCGGCGCTAAGGTACGGTTTGCATCGGTGTCCATTTACCTTGAAGAGTGAACCGTCCTTCGGATTCTCCAAATCCACAGCGCCCTGCGGATACACATTCCGCACGAAATACGGCCCTTTCCAGCGAGATCGGAGCTTTCCAGGATGGAAGTGAAGTCGGGTGTCGTAAAGTAGTACCTGCTGACCAGGTACGAAGGTTTTGCGCAAAAGGTGTTTATCATGAAACACCTTCGTTCGATTCTTAACGACAACCGCGTTGTCGTAAGCCTCATCCCTAAGCTCGCTCAGTTCGTTTAGCTGCAGCTTCCGATGGCTGCCCGCGTCCTCTAGAGACAGATTCAGCTCCTTTATCGCCCAAAATGCGCGATGCTCGATTTCGACAGGTAGGTGGCAGGCTTTTCCGTGCACAAGCCGATAGGGAGACATGCCAAGGTCGGTCTTATAAGCGGTTCTACATGCCCAAAGGGCATCAGTGAGTTTCAGAGACCAATCCTTACGGTTCTTGGAAACCGTCTTCTCCAGTATCTGCTTGATTTACCGATTTGAAACTTCGGCCTGCCCGCAGGTTTGGGGGTGGTAGGGCGTAGAGAGCTTATGATTAATGGAGTATTTCCGCATCAAGGCCTCGAAAGTCCTATTGCAGAAATGACTTCCATTGTCGCTAATGATCGCTCGGGGGTGCCCAAACCGGGAGAAAATGTTTTCTTTAAGGAACCTAACGACAACCTTGTTGTCGTTAGTCCGGCTAGGCACAGCCTCGACCCATTTAGAGACGTAATCAACAGCTAGAAAGATATACAAGTTCCCAAAAGAGCTGGGAAACGGCCCCATGAAGTCTATCCCCCAAACATCGAAAATCTCCACAACCAAGATCGGTTGGAGCGGCATCTCATTTCTCCGGGATATCCGGCCCATGTGTTGGCACCGGGAGCAATTCTTGCAATAATCGTGAGCGTCTTTGAAAAGTTGTGGCCAGTAGAAACCACATTGCAAGATCTTCTCAGCTGTCTTTCTGGGCCCAAAATGCCCGCCACATGCTTGATCGGGGCAAAATGACAGCACACTCTTGAATTCCTCATCAGGGACACACCGACGAATAATCTGGTCGGGACAGTACTTGAACAAGTAAGGTTCGTCCCAGTAAAAGTGTTTTACTTGGGATAAGAAGCGAAGTCTGTCCTGACTTGACCATTCGGTCGGTAGTAATCCCGTGGCCAAATAGTTCACAATATCTGCGAACCAGGGTTCGCACGATACTGTCAAGAGCTGTTCATCCGGGAAAACGTCGTTGATCGGAATTGGAAGCGAAGGCGAAGAAGGAAGTCGTGAGAGATGGTCGGCAACTACGTTTTCACATCCTCGTTTGTCCTTAATGACAAGGTCAAACTCTTGAAGCAAGAGGATCCAACGTATTAACCGAGACTTGGCATCTTTCTTCGCAAAAAGATGGCGCAGAGCAGAATGGTCAGTGTAGACAATGACTGGAGAGCCGATGAGGTAGGGCCTGAACTTTTCTAAGGCAAATACAACAGCTAAGAATTCCTTCTCAGTTGTTGTATAATTGAGTTGAGCGTCGTTCAGGGTTCGGCTCGCATAATAGATTACGTGCGGCATCTTGTTGATGTGCTGTCCAAGGACAGCACCGATGGCAAAGTCGGATGCATCGCACATAATCTCGAATGGGTGCGTCTAGTCAGGTGAGGAGAGAATGGGAGCAGAAGTGAGTGAGCGTTTCAGTGACTCGAATGCAGTCACACAGCTCGAGTTGAAGTCGAATGGTATATCCTTGGCCAGCAAAAGAGTCAAGGGCCTAGCAATCTTGCTAAAGTCCTTGATAAACCGTCTATAGAAACCGGCATGGCCAAGGAAGGCTCGGATATCTCTGACGCATCGGGGAGGAGGCAGATTGGAAATGACCTCAATCTTTGCTTTGTCAACCTCTATGCCATTTTGCGAGATGATATGTCCTAAGACAATACCTTCGCGCACCATGAAGTGGCATTTCTCCCAGTTCAAAGTGAGATTCTTGTCCTTACATCGGGTAAGGACAGCGTCAAGATGCAGCAAACACTCGTCAAAGGAGTCGCCGAAGATGGAGAAGTCATCCATGAAAATCTCCAGAAATTTTTCCACCATGTCAGAGAAAATTCCCATCATACACCGCTGGAAGGTAGCGGGCGCATTGCATAACCCAAAGGGCATGCGTCGATATGCAAACGTGCCGAAAGGACAAGTGAAAGTGGTCTTGTCCTGGTCTTTTTCGGCGATGGGAATTTGATTATAGCCGGAGTAGCCATCAAGAAAGCAGTAGTACTCGTGTCCGGCCAATCGTTCGAGCATCTGGTCAATGAAAGGTAGCGGAAAGTGGTCTTTCCGCGTTGCGGCGTTGAGTTTTCTGTAATCAATGCAAACTCGCCACCCAGTTTGGGTGCGAGTAGGGATTAACTCATTCGCCTCGTTGGTTATGACCGTGATGCCCGACTTCTTGGGGACAATGTGAATGGGGCTAACCCACTGGCTATCAGAGATAGGGTAAATGATACCACTATCTAGACATTTGACGATCTCCTTCTTCACAGCCTCCTTCATGACTGGATTAAGACGTCTTTGTGGATCCCGGGCTGGTTTGGCATCATCCATCAGATGAATGTGATGCTCAACGATGAGGGGACTAATCCCCTTGATGTCCGCCATGGACCAGCCAAAAGCTTGCCTGTTGCTGTGCAAGACCGCGAGAAGGGCTTTCTCTTGCTCTGGAGCTAGAGAAGCCGAAATGATGACAGGGAGGGTCTCGTTCTCACCTAAGTAAGCATACTTAAGGTGAGATGGCAACGGCTTGAGTTCGAGCGTTGGAGGTGAAATGATGGAAGGCAAGACTGGTGCAAAGGTCTCGAACTCAAAGGACTCCAGCAAAGGTTCAAAGCGAGTGTAGGCAACCGAGTTAGATGGTTCAGGTAACTCATCCGGAAAGTCAAAAGATTCAAACTCGGGTTGTGCGCGGCTAAGATCGTTCAAGAACGTGAAACACTCGTATTCGTTGTCGGGCGCAGAAGCAGCAGCAGGTTCGAGGAGAAACGCACTAGTGGCGTCAAGATTATCGTGTTCAAACAGAAACTCCTCGAATTCACACTCTTCGGGGGTGATCTCCTGGATCGAGCAGACATCCAGTATATGAGCGTTAGGTTCGGCGGGCTGATTCCCCAACCTAAAAATGTTGAGTTCAATCGTCATATTTCCAAACGAGAGGTTCATTGAACCGTTGCGACAATTGATCACAGCATTTGAGGTTGCGAGAAATGGGCGACCGAGTATCACTGGAATTTGATTCCGGTGGTTAGCTATAGGCTGTGTATCTAAGACAATGAAATCGACGGGGAATATGAAGTCCCCGATTTTTATTAACACATCCTCTAGCTCACCCCTAGGATGGGTGATCGATCGGTCGGCCATCTGGAGAGTGCAATGTGTGGGTTTCAGCTCTCCTACGCCTAATTGCTCGTATACTGAATACGGAAGCAAGTTAACACTGGCACCAAGATCTAATAGTGCGCGGTTGATGTTCTTATCCCCAATAGTAATTGAAATCGTAGGACAGCCAGGGTCCTTCCGTTTTTGTGGTAAAGATTGGGTAAGGGCATCACTCACAGCACTAGCCAAGAAAACTTTCTTGGGTACCTGAGACTTCCTCTTTTTCGTGCACAAGTCCTTTAAGATTTTCGCGTAAGACGGGACTTGTTGGACAGCATCTAAAAGAGGAATGTTAATGTTAACTTGCTTAAATAACTCCAGAATCTTCTCCATTTGAGGATTTTGTTTGTTAGACCTCAACCGGTTTGGAAATGGAACATTTTGAAAATTGGTTGAGTCTAAAGCTGGAGGAGGAGATTGTGGAGTTGGAACGGATCCCAGAATAGGTGTCTTTGTCGAGTGAGAAGTGGGTCCGTTCAGAGAAGAAGAGGAAGGGGAGCCTTGTGAAGAACGGAGAATAGGCTCAGAAGACGAATAAGAAGAAGGAGAAGAAGAAGAAGAAGAAGAAGCAGCGGCCGGGGTGGCATCGTTGATCCGTTTGCCAATGTTGTTTTGCAGCACCCTCCCCGATCTCAGTGTGGTCACGGCACTCACATTATGGTTTTGTTGTTCAAGAGCAACATGTGCATTATGTGGGTGACCGGGATTTGGAAGTGGCTGAGACGGGAGCTTCCTCTTCTCTCGCTCGCTCAAGGCCGCGTTCAGCTGTACAATCTGGGCCTCGATGGTCTTGATGCTTTGCCCGTGTGCGGCAGTGTGTTGCACTAAAGATTGAATCGAAGACTGGATGCTGGCGGTAGATTGAGTCGATTATTTAACAAACGCCTCCAGACTTCGCTCGAGCGAGGAAACCTTATCAGTGTTTGACGGAACAAAATTGTTTGGTGGAAAAGAGTTGTTCGGTGCAAAGTTGTTCGTCTGGTTTTGGAAAGGCTGGGGTTGGAAGGGTTGCTGATATTGGTGTTGAGTTTGTTGCTGCGCTTGTTGTTGCGGCGGAGGGGCCCTTTGGAAATTGTTGCCCTGGAATTGATTCTGATTCTGATTCCAGGCGAAATTGGGGTGGTTCCTCCAACCGGGATTATAGGTGGAAGAGTATGGATCATTCCTCGGTCTTTGCTGGAAGGCAGCATTAACCTGATCCTGTCCTTGCGGGGGTGGATTGTAAGGACACTCTTCAGTCAAGTGGGAAGGATCGGAACAACAAGCGCAGATGGTACGAAGGGGGAGAACAGGTGTGGGGGCAGGAGCAGAAAATTTGCTCTCTATCGCTTCAAGCTTTCGTGTTATTGCAGCCATTTCAGCTTTCATTGCAATAGAGACATCGAGTTGGTGGATTCCTACCCTAGACTGACCGGTAGAAGTGGAGGTAGAAGAAGAAGAAGTCGGTCTGGTGCTCTCCCACTGTAGCGTTTGCTCCGCAAGATCGTCAAAGAACTGCCACGCTTCCTCGTCAGATTTGGATAGGAAGTGGCCCTGACAGATGGTTTCCAGCAGCTGCTTCGTTGCTGGGTTCAGTCCCTCGTATAAGCTTTGGCAGAGTTGCCATTTCTCTATACCGTGGTGAGGACACTGAACAAGAAGGTCTTTGTATCGGTCAAAGCACTTCCAGAAGGGTTCAGAAGGAAGTTGGGAGAATTGGTTGATTTCATTGCGAATTCTTGCGGTCTTATGATTTGGATAGAATTTTTTTAGAAACGCTTTAACAAACTCGTCCCAGCTGGTGATTGGGTGGGAAGCGGTGCTATACAGCCATTTTTCAGCGAGATCGCATAAAGTGAACGGAATGACCCGTAGACGTATAGCATCGTCCGACAGCTGGGTTGTTTTCATCATGGCACAGACATTTTGAAATTTGTTGATGAAGATATAGGCATCTTCAGATTCAAGCCCATGAAAACGTGGAAGCATGTTGATGAAATGGGGCTTAATTTCAAAGTTGTCCCCATTGGCCGGAGGAAGAGAAAGGCAGGTGGGAAGTGCAGAACGGGTGGGGTAGAAACGATCCTGGAGCGCGATTCGCTGTGGCGCTACAACAGGCGGAGGAGGTGGGATATTGGTCTCCGTAGGAGGTGGAGCCAATCCAGCGGTGGTCAAAGAGATGTTCGGATTAAATCCTGACATCGCGGAAGAAGAGGTTGGTGAAGGTGAAGGTGAAGGTGAAGATGTATGAACAGAATTCCGGTCAACGTCGGAGTTGGCCGGCAAAGGAAGGGGTGAAAGAGGAGTGGACGGAGTATCGACTTCGGAGTCGATCGCGTAGTCGGTCGCGACTAACGTAACGCGGACTAGACGGGCGCTAGTGTCCCGAGTCCAAGCGGACATACACTAAACGAGTTTAGTATAGTCAAAGCGGAGAAGGTGAGGGTAAGAAAACGTCAATGGAGAAAGGCGATGGGTGGTGGGTGAAAATGGATTTGGCGACAAAAGGGCAAGTTTTTATAAAAGTTTTTGATTTTTTCTTTTTTTTTTTTTTTTAGAAAGAGATTTACAGAAGTATGTACGGAAATACGGCTTAAGCAATCACAAACAAGATATGCACAATCACACCTAGATCTAGGGTAACCTAGGTCTACTAGACCTGCTCCTGAACTTGATTGTCGAAGTTAAACAGTGTCGAGAAACAGGCTTAAAAATACACTGATCACGAGGCCAGGTAAGTGCAGAGATAAGGGGAGGTTGTCCAACGCTTTCGTGAAGTTCCTTAATTAAATAACCCTTTCTCTTTCGGCGGTTGCGCCTTTAACACTTTCCTAGACACCCCGTAAACAATATACGGTTAAGCGAGGTTCTAAACAAGGTTTATCTTCTCCTAATGAGCGCGAAGTCCTTAGGGCCGAAGTCTAGTATTTTTTAATTTACAATGGACAATGCATATGCTTTAGTGATTTCCGGGGTCCTGGGAAGGGTGATGAAATCCCCACCCAATCTGGATTGGTTTCAAGCCCCTTAAGTCCGTATTAAAGAATGCAAAACAGTAACAAATCAACTGCAAACAAAATTTTTTATTTGCGGCGCAAAGAATCCTGCACAAGAACAGTTTATTGGAAGGGGGAGAAGAGTTTGCGCAAAGAAGGCTGCAGAAAACACAATTTATTGGAGTTCAGAGGAGTGGGGAGAAGCAGAGAACTTACAGAGAAATTTGGGGCCCTGAAAGCACCAACAGGCCGCGGATCCGCGGCCAAACACCTGCTTAGGCCGCGGTTCCGCGGCGGAACAGAGAGTTTGGGCTTCCCATTTTTTTCTGTGTGCTGGTCTTGGAGTCTTCTGCTTGTCTGGATGTTTTGAATCTTGGTTTGCTCACTGGAACAGCTCCAGATTTGTTCAGTAGACCGTTAACTTCGTTTTGTCCATCGCGGTGTAGCCGCGAAATGTGGGTCTATCTTCCCACGTCTTTGGCACTGTACTTGAACTCCGTATTTTCAACGTCTTGGCCACTGAACTCGAACCTTGTATTTTCCTACACACTTGCACAAAAGCTAATCAAAAATAACAAGATGATTTTTTTACAAAGTATGTATTTTTTTTTTTGTTTTTCGGTTAGATTTATACTTACAAATTAACCCGAAATTACACAAAGAAATAAACTACCGTCTCCCCGGCAACGGCGCCATTTGATTGATAAGATACGTTCGTGTTCAAGTTCTAGTTTAAATACCGCAATCAAGACGGTTTCGCTTGTAGCTAGCCGGTTGAGTACGGGTCGTCCGCAGGGAGATGGGAATCTTTTTCTATGTGTTTTTCGACGAGTTAAGTCCTGTGTTCAGATTTTGTTTGTAGTTATCTAAGTGTTAAGTTGATATTTAAAGAGAGCTTGTTAGGGTTAGGATTAGGTTAGTTTGAGTTAGGAGTCTCCACATCTTTCGTTGCCCCTCTTAATATCGGTGTTACGGTAATCGGCAACAATGGGGATTAGCACGACTAGGAAGGACTTTGCGAGTATAAGCTAGGCTTTCCAACGCATAAGTCTTCCTTTTGGTGCTTGTCCGTCCGTTCTTGGCTCTTATCCATAACCTCCGGTTAATTCAACCACAACCGGTCTCACTACGGAATCACCGCTATCATGTAGGATAGGGTGCCGTAAGGAGCGGATTGTGGTTCAATTAACGGGAGTCGATTTAAGTTGTTGGGCAAGGAAAGAGTGAGAGAGATTTCCTTCTCTCAAACTTCCCTTATCCTACCCTAACAAGTATAAAACTACTCACACTTCATGATAGGAAAAACAAAACAAAACAAAAGAGGAAGATAGAAAGAGGGAGATTAGAAGAATACGACTAACTATTTGCGACCTCACCTTGGCGAGGATCGAGCGTAAGTATCATTGTCGTATGTAAGGATAAAGAAAAAAAAGAAGAAGAAACAACAAGGAAATAACAACAACTACTTAACGAATTTAAAGTTACAACAATTATAACAAAAGTAAGACAAGCATGATAATAAATTGATCTTCTTTATTTATCATTCCTCCCTCACAAAGCTCACTACAAGTTTAATGGAGAAGAGATGAGAAGAAGAAGAACAAGTGAACTAAATCCTAGAAAAAGAGAATACAAGAATGGACCCCCTCCTTCACAAACTTCTGGGCTATTTATAGGCCAGAGAATGAAACCCTAGGGCAACCACCAGAACCCACATGCAAAGACAAAAATACCCCTGGAAAAGTTTTTCCTGCGGCCACTATACAGCCGCGGATCCGAGGCCAAAACCCCCCATTGGCCGCGGATCCACGGCCCTTTAGGAGAATTGGGCCCTCATCTTTTTTGTGTTTTCCTGTTCTTCAGTGTACATCATTCTGGTACATGTACTTTCTCAATTTGGCTCCACGATTTCTCCAGAATTTCTGTTGAGGGAAAGGTGGACTTTTTGTCAAGATTTTGTCATGATTGCCTCGAGCTCCGCGTAGATCTCTTGGATTTTGTGCTACCATTGAGCCTTGTGCATGAGAATGACATTGATTTGACCTTTTGTCTTCCTATTGATATCTGGCAACATACGGATGAAGAGCAGAGACCGTGTTTTATCTGTGGTTGGCAGGAACCCGGACTTTTTTCGTGTTTTCCATGAATTTCACCGTTTTAGAACCGAGAACCTGTATCCTGCAATTGACTAGCAAACACGGCTCAAGAGTATCTACGGATATGCAAATGTGATAAAAATTGGGCGGTATGAAAATGCAAAAATCTGATATGAACAATGCCTCATACATTCTGGGGATCCGGATCTATCATGACAGATCCAAGAGGATACTGGGACTTTCACAGTCCAGGTACATCGACACCATACTGAAAAGATTCAGTATGGAAGATTCCAAGCGCGGTAATCTACCGGCTTGTCACGGGATCACCCTCTCCAAAGAGATGTCTCCAAAGACTGATTTGGAAAGGGATCGCATGTCTATTATGCCCTACGCTTCTGCGGTAGGCTCTATAATGTATGCGATGTTGTGTACCAGACCAGATGTAGCTTATGCACTGAGTGTGGTAAGCCGGTATCAGTCAAACCCTGGGGAGAAACACTGGATAGCGGTAAAGAACATTCTCAAGTACCTGAAAAGGACTAAGGAGATGTTCTTGGTGTATGGCGAAATAGACCTCCAGATCGAGGCCTTTGCTGACTCTAGCTTCCAGAGTGACAAGGATGATTCCAAGTCTATGTCGGGTTATGTCTTTACCCTCAATGGAGGGGCGGTGTGTTGGAAGAGTTCCAAACAGGAAACCGTTGCTGACTCGACGATGGAAGCGGAATATATCGCCGCTGCAGATGCCGCAAAAGAAGCCGTCTGGATAAGGAAGTTCTTAACTGAACTTCAGGTGGTTCCGTCCATTGTTGATCTAATACCGCTGTATTGCGACAACAACGGGGCTATAGCTTTAGCGAAAGAACCCAGGTCCCATCAGAAGTCCAGACACATCTTGAGGCGGTATCACCTGATCATGGAGATCGTGGGTCGCCAGGAGATCGAGGTTCGGAGAGTTTCTACGAAAGATAACACTGTTGATCCACTCACAAAGGCCTTACCCCAGACTCAGTTCGAGCGGCTGATCGAGATGATAGGTCTTCGATACGCCAGTACATGGCCTTAGTGCAAGTGGGAGATTGTTAGTGTATATGCCCTAGAGGCCATTACTGTATCATACTAGTTTGTATATTACTTAATGGAAGCTTGGGATATTTACCTTGTATAGACAATCTTGCTCAATATAGTAGTATGCTACTTGGTTTGTTTCTACTTCAATGTGTACATGTGTTTATTTTAGTATATCACCTATACACATTAGTGGAGCCCTTAGGATCTTTGCTTGATTACCAGCGTTGTGATGGCAGTCACACTCATGGGGGCTGGGTAATCTATAAGCACATCCTTATGCAGGTCCCTAGTCGCAGGACTATCGAGATAGGGCATCGATACTCCGGAGTAGACTAGCGTATGCGCTTCTCATCCTAGTGTGGGAGACGGTCTGTCCCACAGCCGTCAGTACGTCGTACTTGAGATAGTATGCGGGTGCTCGTTGGGTTACGAGACTCGTCGGGAACTGCTGGTTGGTACTATACCTATCGTCAGTTATCAGTTCCCAGGTAACATGAGTACAGCTTAGTCCGCTGACTTGACACTGTCACTTTGCCTCGAGTGTGTTCCCACTGTACTTAGATTACTACTCTACCACGGCTCAAAGGAGTCGTGCAAACAGGTAGTAGTTGGGTGCAGTCCCGAAGCACTTGGAGGCAGTGACGGTTAGACAGGATTCGTCTCTCCCGGTATTGGGGGTTGACATCGCGCTGTGTCTAGGAGAGCCATTACACGAGTAGTCCCTGGCCAGGGCAAGCGAGATATACTGGTAGGTTTCCAGTGTTATCTCAGGATGTTCTGGGCTACACTCCGACACGACTTGTACCGCTATTAGGGGACTGACGTTTACCGCCCCCTAGGCCCGCCATGCGATGTATCAGACGAACAGACCGGACTGTACGGAGATTGTCACATTCAGGCTCAGTAGGAGTTCAGATGGGTTTCACCTCGTCAGTCTTCTTGTCGGCATCTACCTGGGGACCGTTACGCACAGCTAGTGCCGCTTGCGGTCTGTGGTTAAACCCACTGCCAGCGTAGTGTCGAGTCTTTAGAGTCCCACACAGAAAGCTATTTGCCTTTAGGCAAAAGAGTAGAGGTCGCATGGTTTTGCGACAGGTCGCATGGTTTTGCGACAGGGTTCGGTCACATCCGTGCACTTGTGCACGTTTGGTGTCCGAACAGTTAATACTAGCGGGCTTTGGTTTAAGTCAGATCCTAGTATACGTTTTGGGATTGGTTTTATCTCGTTTGTATTCGTGTTCATCGGAACGCGGATGCGGGTGTGTATGCACAGTTGACAGAGAGACAGAGGCAGAGGATTCTCATTGGGGTTGTTGACTGTTGACTATTGACTTTTGACTAAACCCTAATGAGAATAAGATATATGATTAACAATAATATTAATTAAGTATTATAGTGACATGGTTGTTGAGGGATTGACTTTGTTGACTTGTTGACTTTGTTGACCGGTTGACTAGGTTGGACTAGTTGACCATCATCATGACAATGGCTATCATTCCATGGCAAAGACTTTTGCTTGCTTGTTAATTTATGCAAAATGAGTGCATGAAATGATATAGCCATTTTGACTTAAACCATCACACAATACTTGATTACTATTTTTGTTATGATGGCTTTGGATTATGAGAGCTAGGATGGCAAAAGAGTTACTCATTCTTTCATTTCATTTCTCTCTCTTGCCATCACTTGCTCAAGCTCTCCATCTTCCTCTTGCTCTCTCTAGCTCAAGGCAAACCATTCTCATGTATTGAGACTCATTGCCTTAGAGATAAAAAGACACCAAAATAATCCTCTACTCATTCTATTTCACAAGGCCTAGCAAGCCAAGTGTTCTAGTTTCTTCAAAGTTCGAAGAAGAAGCCAAAGGTAGAAGCTTTCAGGTGGATCCATCTTCGGCGCAAGGAGACGACGAGGTGAGGCCGATCCGTACACTGGAAAGAGTGGAAGACGAAGGAGTTCAAGAAAGGTATAGCCCCTTAACCGAGTAGGTAAAACTCTAGTTAGGTTGTTAGTTAGTTGTTTAACAAAGATCCGTATTTTGAGTCCATGTTACCACCCTTTTGAAAATCGTTTTTTATCACTTCCGCAACCCCGTAAGTACCGGGGAAGGGTAGCATGGACTTACAGGTTTTGCATGGCCCAGATTCTCTACCTTTGCTGCAGGCCGAGCAGGAGTTTTCCAGTGAGCAGGCCGAGCAGTGAGGACTTGTTAGTAGTTAGTTTATTTTTCCTTTCAGTTTTTTCATTCCTGATGTAAGCCCGCATTATGGGACGTACATTCCAGTTTATTCCAGTATTGGATCTTTTTGCTTCAGCATTATTTTATTCTTGACTCGTTATTCTGGCTTATGGACATGTATTAGATAGTTATTATTATTGTTCTTAATATCTCTACAGCCGTAATGTGACTGTGGAAGGATATTTCCTATCCACGGGTAGCATGGTTGGCTCTGTCACGTGCCTATTTTAGCGTACTCTGGAAAGCGGGGCGTGACACGTACTTGTGTCCGCCCTTGCCGGTAGGGAACTGGCCTATCATGTCCATTCCCCATTGGTCAAGTGGCCACGGTGAGGTTAGGGCGGTCAGCTCGGTAGCCGGAAGGCGAGGTACGCTTCCGTGGAATTGGCAACTTTTGCATCTCCTGATGAGCTTCTGGGCGTCTTGGTGAATAGTTGACCAGTAGTACCCCTGGAGCAATGCCTTCTGGATTAAAGTACGGGCCCCTTGGTGTGCGCCGCCGACCCCTTCATGGATCTCTCGGAGGACATAGTCGGCTTCATGGGGGTCGACACACCACAGCAGAGGCTGAGTGAAGGACTTCTTGTAGAGGTTCCCATTGCTCCAGACGAAGTGACGAGCTTTGGCTCGGAGACGGCGGGCTTCTTTCCGATCTTCTGGGACGTACCCTCCCTTAGGAATTCTACGAGGAGCTTCCTCCAGTCCCGGTCTTCTTACTGGGCTGTGTACACATGAAGTGTTGTTGCCCCGTCTTCTACGCTAGGCCGTGGCAAAATCTCGAAGAGGATGGACCGCTTGTTGTTAGCCGAGTAGGATGAAACCAGCTTACTCAAGGCGTCGGCTTGGACGTTGAGCTGTCTGGGGATCTGCTCTACTTGGACTTCATCGAAGTTCATTCGAAGTCTTCTTACCTCGGCCAGATACTTCACCATCAGAGGGTCCCGAGCCTCAAAATGACCGGTCACCTGGCCAACGACTAAGGCTGAGTCGCTACGGATCCGAATTGTTTTCAGCCCCAGCCCGGAGGCTATGCGCAGTCCGGCCAGCAGGGCCTCGTATTCCACCGCGTTATTTGAGGCCTTGAACCGAGCTTCAGAGAGTACTCCATTTCTGCCTCGTTCGGGCCCCGAATGATGAGGCCGGCACCACAACCTTCCTCGGTCGAGGACCCGTCGACATAAAGGATCCAATCAAGGACTGAGTCGGGCTTCCCATCGACAGAGGGCTGAGCTGCGGGGGCCGGCGTTGACCCCAGTTCTTTGCTGGGGATAGTGCACTCAACGACAAAATCAACCAGGGCTTGTGCTTTGATGGCCTGTCTCGGGCGGTATTTTATGTCGAATTGGGACAACTCTCACCTCCACTTCTCCAAGCGGCCAGAGGACTCGGGTGAGGCGAGGATAGCCCCCAAGGGGCGCTTAGTAAGAATAAGGATGGTGTGCGCCTGGAAATAGTGCCGCAGATTCCTTGAGTCCACGATGAGCACCAATACGATTTTCTCTATCGCTGAGTACCTCGTTTCTGCGTCTTTGAAGTCGTGGCTCACATAGTATACCGACGATCTCACGGATGAGCACTGCGCCCGCTACTTGGTCGGATACTGCCAGATACAGCGATAGTTCGTCCCCTTCCATTGGTCAGGTGAGCAGAGGTGGGGTTGCAAGGTGCCTCTTTAATTGGTCAAAGGCGGTCTGGCACTCCACCGACCACTCGAACCTCGGATTTTTCCTTAGAGCTTTGAAGAACGGGAGGCACTTCTCGCCAGACCTCGACATGAAATTTGACAGAGCGGCTACTCGTCCTGTCAGTCGCATGATCTCGACGTTAGTCTTGGGCGCGGCCATGTTGAGGATGGCGTTGATTTTCTCTGGATTAGCCTCGATCCCGCGGTAAGTGACCATGAAACCGAGGAACTTTCCCTAGTGACCCCAAATGCGCACTTGGCAGGGTTCAATTTAATCTTGAACTTGCGGAGTACTTCGAAGGCCTCGCCCAGATCCTTGGCGTGGTCGACCGACGAAACCGATTTGACGAGCATATCGTTGACGTAAACTTCCATGTTCCTACCGATTTGCGGCTTGAACATGCGATTGACCAAGCGTTGGTACGTAGCTCCGGCGTTTTTGAGACCGAAAGGCATTACCTTATAGCAGTATACGCCCCGGTCTGTTGTGAATGCGGTGAGATCTTCGTCTGGCGGATTCATACGGATCTGATTGTGGCCGGAGAAGGCGTTCATGAAGCTAAGTAGCTCGTAGCCTGCCGAGCTGTCGACGAGCTGATCTATCCGAGGGAGGGGATAGTTGTCTTTTGGGCAGGTCTTGTTGAGGTCGGTGAAGTCGACGCACATTCGCCACTTCCCGCTTGACATTTTCACCATAACCATGTTTGCCAACCATTCGGAGTAAAGTACGAATGAAGTTGGCGGCGAGGAGCCTGTCTGCCTCGTCCTCAATTGCTTTCTTCTTGATCGAGGCGAAACTTTGCTTCTTATGCCTAATGGGTCGGGCCGTAGGATCTACCCCGAGCTTATGAGATATAATTTTAGGGTCGATCCCAGGCATATCAGTAGGAGCCCAGGAGAAGACGTCGGCGTTTTTTCTGAGGAAGCCGACTAGGTCGTCGTGCTGAGTCCCTATCAGAAGTGAACCGATCTGAATGGTATGTTCAACGTCCTCTTCTACGAGGGGGACCTCTGTCAATGGCTCCATCAGGGTCCCTCAGACCTCCTTTTGCTCGTCCCGATTTTCCAAAGAACCCCTGATTTCACTCTCGACCTCAACATCGTTGTTCGCCTGTTCAGACGAAGATGCTGCGGTGAAGCAAACCTTCGCAGTCTGCTTGTCTCCGTAGGCCCGACCTACCCCGCCTTGGTCGAGCGGGAATTTCATAGCCAAGTGGAAGGTCGATATCTGGGCCCAGAAGGAGTTTAGCGTAGGGCGGCCGAGGAGGATGTTGTATGCCGACGGGATTCTCGCTACGATGAATTCTACGGGCATTGTTCGCGTATGTCCGGCCTCCCCAATGTTAAACTGGAGAGTGATTACTCCTTCTGTCGAGATGGAGTGGTTGGTGAACCCTGACAGGACGTAGGAAGTCGGCATCAGGTCCGCCGGGGTGAGTCCCATGCGCAGAAAGCAGTCGTAAAAGAGTATATCCGCCGAGCTTCCCGAGTCAACCAGTATCCTCTGCACTTTGTATTGGTGGACACGAGCCATAATCACCAGCGTTGTGGGGCAGGGATATACCGTAGAGGTCCTCGTCGTTGAAAATGATCGGCTCGGTATCCCTAGACTTCTTCCTCGGACGGCTGCTAGACTCCACGACCGGCGTGAGGTGTTGAGCCTCATAGGTACCCGACGTACCCCCGTTAACACGACCATGATTTGCCCGATTGTCAACTTGCCGGGAGGGGGACACTGCTCTTGCTCACGGTCAGTCTGCCGCTTGTCCCTCAAGTATGTTGCCAGGTGCCCCGAACGGATGAGCTCCTCGATATAGTCTCGGAGCTGTTTGCAATTCTCCGTGGAATGGCCCTGCGACCGGTGAAAGCCGCAGTTGAGGCCCCAGGTGCGCTTTGCCGCCATGCGCTAGACCGGGGGTAACTTGAAGAACCTCTCGCCCTTGGCCTCTTCCAGCAGTACTGTTTGGGAGACGTTGAGCGGAGTGTACTCCTAAAACATTGGGGAGTAGGGCTTTGGCCGCTCAAGCCTCTTTTTCTCTTCTCGGGCCCTTTTCGTATGATCCGTCTGTTCTGTCACGGGCAAATTGGCGTTCACCTCGGATTCGAGCTGGATCTCACGTTCGGTCCAGGCCTTGACCTCGGCCATGGTCTTAGGTTGCGCCAATGCAAAGGAGCGTAACCACTCCTTGTGCCTAAGACCCGACCTAAGTGCCGTGATGACCGTCTCGTCCCGGTGTTTCGAGACTTCGAAGAAGGCGTTGTAGAAGCGGGTGACGTACCCTTTGAAGGTCTTCTTGTCCCTGCTCTTTATTGTGAAGAGATGGTCGACGGTCCGCTTCTACCGTCTGTTCCCGACGAAGTGGCCGAGGAATTGGGTGGCCTGCTCACTGAAGGTCGAGATGGAGCACGGCGCGAGTCCTCGGAACCAGTCTCGTCCGGAGCAGATGAGAGTGTCTGGGAAAGCGCGGCATTGGGCGGCGTCGGAACAGTCCTGGAAACTCATCCCGGATGTGAACGCGCCCAGATGGCCTTTCGGGTCAGACTTCCCGTCGAAGAGTGAGACCTTCGGGAGCTTGTTCCGTGATAAGACATGGACAGCGAGAAGCTCCTCGGTGAAAGGCTTCGTGAGCGAGTAGGCGGCGTATTTAGCCCCGTCGCTCGAATGACGACCTTCCCGATACATGCCTTCGATCTTCTTCTCGATGGCATCAAGTCGGCCGTGGTATCCTGATGAGTCGGCATACTCAGATTTCCGGCCTCGGCTGCCGGAGGTCTCTGCGTGGACACAGGCCCGGTTCCGTTCGATAACGTTCCTCAGGTCTCCTGGCGAGGTCGTTTTTGAGCTGCCGTGGCGAGTCTCGTGTGCGCGACCTCGTCGAGGGAGGGGGTGCCGGTCATGCCTGGGAGCAGGCGAGCCGACCGAAACCTCCTCAAAAGGGACAGGGGCGCGACGGGACTTAGGGTGAGGCGCACTGGCGTAAGACATTGGAGTTAAACTGTGTGGTGCCCATCGGGTCATTGAATATGTCGGCCCGGGGGATCCGCGGCCGCCGGAGACAGCGAAGCGGTGATCGGTCGCGCCAACGCGTGCAGAGTCTTCTCTCCCTCTGTAAGGGTCCCGGTCCCGCGGAAGGGGAGCGACGACCTGGGGAGCTTGCCCAACCGCTTGGACGCGGACGAGCGCATCCACGATGGACGTGAGTCGATCTATCCGGACGGATAGGGCGTTATAGACGCTCGGCGGAGGAGGGGATTCTCCCTCGTCTCCACTGTGGGGAGGCCGACGGTTGGTGCTTGGATCGTCGCGGTGACCGCTTGCCATGTAGTTGAGAACGGAAGATAAACTTTCGGTTGAGTGGAACAAGAGAGTTCCCACAGATGGCGCCAACTGATGGAGCTCTGGATTTCCTTCAAATGTTATCCTCCGTTGATCTGCTGCAAGGGCTGATGAAAGGCTAAGATTGAGTTGGAGGGTTGACCTCCTGAAGAGTGTGGATCTCAATGGGCTTTGAGTGGTTGTGGCCGAGCTACCTGCAAGGAAGTCCCGGGATGGTTGCGCCACCGAGGACTCTCCGACGATCAAGTTAGTGGTGCAAGTTGGGCAGAGTAGCGGTCTAGTGGAAAGAATTGCATATCTCGATCGTCTGAAAGAGGGGTTTATATAGCGGCAGTAATGAGCAGGCAGGCGCGAGAATCACGCCGGCCGTGACGCCCCTGACGTCACGCCCGCGTGATAGGCGGGATCCCGCATTAATGGCGAGACATGCTCGTTAATGGCGGATCGTGATGGCGTGGAACTTGGGATCATGGGCGGTGGATATCTCGCGCATGGCGAGATTCGCGGAGCCGTGGCTGATGCGTCTGCGGGTCGGTCAGGGTGAGACCGAGGAAGATCATCTCGGCGGGTGGCTCGGGCACGAGCGTGAGGCCGAGGCGTCTTGGTTCCATGACAGCTCGGAAGCGAGCCAGGGATGGCCTGGAAGGTCGCCAAAGGTCGGGAAACTCCTCGGCACCAAGAGCCCGAGGTGTCATAACAACTGAAGTTCTTGATTCCTTCTTGTAGTTCTGGGGCACGTCATCTGCCACGTGTCTGTATTTGGAGAGTCACGATATCGAGCCCCATCAGGATCTTTTTTCAGTTAATCATTATCCTCAGTCGTTGTTTGAGTTTAAATTATTTGTTTAGAAGGGCTAATATTTTTAACAAAAGAAAAAGGTTCATAAGACGTAGAAGGCAAGGCTGTTTAGTGGAATTTACACATTTGTTTACTGAAAGAAAAATCATACTTGAGCTCAAAATCAAACACTGTCATCACCACTCAAAATTTTATTTCAGTTGTTATTTTCCGAGTAGCTTTCCATTTTATTTTAGTTAATCGGTAATCTCATTTTGCATATACAGAACGTTAAAGAGGATAGAAGCGCATCGATCTATCCTCTTTAACGTTCTGTATATGCAAAATGTGATTATCCATTAACTAAAATAAAAAGGAAAGCTCCTCGGAAAATAACAACTCATGTAAAAGGAAACCGATACATTGGTTAACACAAAAAAAAAAGTTATGTTCTGCAACTGTTCATCTTTAAAGCAAAAAATAAGGTTACTTAAAAAATCTATTACACTTTAAGCCCAAAATTTAATTAAACTCTTCTTACTCTGGTAGTTCATTAAGGCCAAAACTATGGCCGAGAATATGCGAAGGCGCGGTGTTTTCATTGGTGTCTTCCGCCGCCGCCTCATCCCTCACAATTTGTTCTTGTTTGATTTCTTTTGTAACATTTTCGGATGTCGATCCAACCAAATGTTCATCGATATGACCTTCCTTCGCTCTTATTTCTTTACCGATTTCTTCCATAACATTGGCACCATCATTCTTAATATCATTTGGTAGTTGCTCGGTTCCTTCCATATCATCTTTCCTAACATTTTGCGGTGATGAAGCTTCTGATTTTATATTATCCAGAGCCTTATATATAATGAGCACGCTTCTGCCCGCCAAGTTCTTGCCCAGTTGAAAAAGCCCTGTTGCATCTGTTGCACTTATGCTCGCTCGCCTGTGTACTTTTATTCTTTGTTCTTTTGCACTTGGGTTTGCCGTCTTCGCCTACATTGAGCTTGTCTGTATTGTGCATAACAGTGTGGCCGTCTAATCCTTGGTGTGAGCCGAATTTCTTCCCGTATATTTTGCATGCATAGACGCCCTTACCTGCGACGTTAACAGTCCGGCCTGGTTCTAACTTGATTCTCTTCCTGTTAGCTTCCTCACTTAGATTCACCGTAGCTTTCGCTTTTCGTGACGATTCGGAAGCAACCGGGGTATCCTCGATCTTCTTAACTTTGTCAACGGGCTTAAATCCAGGATTTTGATCTGAAGCTTCCGCTTTTTCATTGTCATTGATCAGCGAATTAGAAGCAACCCGAGTTTTCGTGATCTCTGTAACTTCGTCAAGGGGCTTAAATCCGGGATTTTGATCCGTAGCGAGCGTAACCTCTTCACCATCACTCGACTTTGGTGGACCATTCGAGAGCAAGATTAGGATTTCTACGCCATCAGTATCGTTGTTGTCATTGTTCTCGTGTTTCATCTTTGGATGAATTCGTATGTGCCCGTAAAGAGCATTTTTAGACCTAAAAACTTTTTCGGGCAAAGCTCGCATGTATATTCATGAATCCCTTCGTCTTCGAAATTTATATCCATTAATGTTTCGGCACAGTCGGTTGCAGACTCATCGGTTGCGACATTGATGTGCTCGCCTTCGGCCGTTGCCGGTCCTGAATTCTTTTGCTCATTAGAGATCTTGCTGGATTTTATTAGAAATTTATGATGTAATTTCGGTTGCTCTTTTTTGGTGCCTGACACGGGCTGCACACCTTCTGAGTTCGACGATGATGCGAATCGGTTGCTCCCGTCTTGCTTCTCCATTCATCAGAAATCTAGAAAGAGATGAACAAAAAACTTGAAGTTATATAAATCTAAACCTTTTTTTATTTTAATTCCTAAATAATGCATGCATGTCGTTTCCTTTTTAAAGCATTGGCTATCAAAAATGAATTCTTGAACATTTTGAATGAATATTGTTTTATGCCACTTGATAGCAAATATTTAATCATACAATTAATATATATAACACAAACACACATAACATGCATGCATTTGTGAACTAAAGGGTTTCTTGAAAATAAAAGGTACATTTTTCTCTTCTTTTTTCCTTTTTTTTTTGCCTTTTGTAAACAAAAAGATGTATGCTTCAGAGCCGCACGATTGACAAATATCAATCTACCTTCCTTCAAAAAGTAAAAAAATAAAAATCATCACAACAAATATCCCGAAACTAAGTAATTGCTAAAACCATTAATTAACTTAATTAGTTTGGCAAATACCTCAAGAACTGCAGAATTGACCCAATCACGATATTTGAGATGAACAAATATTGATGATGGAACAATACCGATTATGATATTTAAAGTAGGATTATGTTATAATATAGTACTTAAGTTTCCAAATTTAATCATAATCAACAATTTATATGACACTTTCAAAAATATGCATACGTGTGAACAGATTTGGGTAAGTAGGTGCGGAACCGAATCCATCCCATCTTGTTCGACTGCGTAAATGGATGAACATGAAATCCATTAACAAAAAAATAATAATAAACGGATCTGGATGTCAAACAACACGTTTTGGCTGGTTTCAGTTTGGGATTCATCATGCCAAAGTATTATTTGTAGTATGACTATGATTGACTCAAACTCTAATTTTATCATCAGTGGTGAACTTGTGTTTATTTTCTTTTTGCTAACTTCACAAAATCAAAATGTTCGTTGATGAAAAATTTGGCAAAAATTGTAAATTAATAGACTGAATTATTTTCAGTTAGTAGTTATGTTCCAAAAATAAAGATACAGCTAAAGTTGAGGACCATCATCCTATTAAAAAGCCTGATTATTTGCTAATTGTTTATTCTGACTCATTAGTTAAAAAATAATTAGTTGATTTTTATATATTTGTACAAAGCCCTTGTAATCTTTACATAAATGATTCTAAAAACTTCTTCTTTTTTAATTTTATTTTAAAAAACATGACCTTTAAAATTTGCATGATAACTAATTATTTTTTAATTTGTTAGTCAGAATAAACATTTTTTAAAATTAATTTACTGTATATATTCTAATTAATTTTCTCTCTTGGAAGGTTGCATGATACAATTTTTTTTTTTGACTAACCGGTCGGTATAAACAAAACTTTGTTTGATATACTGAACATGTTCTAACTAATTATATCCCTCTATTTACACCGACATATATGTCTATTTTATACCACAGTATGTAAATAACACAATATTTATTGTGTGACCACACAATCTAATATACATCCGCATGCAAAAAGTATAAATATAACACGTGATAAAATAAATCATGTCAAAAATATTGCCTTATATCTAAAATTGGTAAAAATATGTGTATATATATATAGTTTAATTAAGGTAAGATAGAATATCTAGCATATATTTTTGACAGTTCACAACTGAAATTTAAGGTCAGAAAGCTTCCTTAAGTTGAATAATTAGATAACCCAGTGTATCAAAAATCTAAAACAGTTGGGATTTATCAAAGAAAAAAAAACCAAACTCAAGTAAACATATTATTTTAGAAGAAGATTTTGCTTCAATATAGATAATTGATATACCGCATGTGCTATGCCTTGATGGTTAAAAATGACGGTATAGAATTTAAACAATCACTGGTTTTGAACGTGAGTTGCACATGATATATGTTAGATATTATAAAAGAGAATATAAAGGATTTTAAATTTTTTTGGGGGTTAAAATACCAATATCTCGAAGGTTTAATAATTTTGTTGCGTTTATTCCTGTAGATTTGAGAGGATTAATTGAGCAAATTATCAAAGAAAAGTAATTAAAATTTAAATTTTCTTAAAGTTGGGAGTATTTCCTTGCTTTGTGTTATGTATATAATTATATTGCAACATCAATTTGAAATTGTAGAAAGAACCTGAAGTGGTATCACAAGAATTTAGATAAAGAATAAAGAAACTTTTTCTAATTACTTTTTTACTTTTAATTTAATAAATTTACTAAATGCGCCACTCTTGAGTTTCACCTATAATTGTAGAGATCACGGAGGAGCCAAGGAGGGCAGGCAGAGGCCCGGCCCCGCTAAGGCTTCTACTTCTACGTTGTGATGATTAAAGTTATAAAACACACACAGACACGCGTACACACACAAAAATAAACCTGAGCTGAGATTACGAAATCCTGCAAATTAATTAACAAGAAGGAACTCCATTCAATTTGTTTCATTATTTAATAGCATAAAAGACATCATATATATCACTATTATCACTGACATGCGACACAGCTATAACTACCATACATTTCAAACTTGGGTTGAGTTTTTCTCAAAAGTTTGTTAACTTTGACAATTAAATGCCATGAACTTTGTCGGCTCATAGCAACATTAGTGATCACTTCTAATAGAATGTTAGCTGCATTATACCTTTATTTCTTACTGTTTGAATCCCAAACAAAATAAACAAAAGAAGAAAAAAAGTTGTCCATGAAAATCGCGACTAAAAAATTACTCCAGAGACCGATAAGATTTTAGACACGAAACATACTTAAGTTCTATTCTATAGCTAGGTATTCTTTATCCGGTAGCTCATTAAGATCAAAACTATGTGGAAGTACATGAGGACGTGACGACATAGTGTTACTTTGATCGGTATCCTCCACCGTCGCATCCATCACAATTTGCTCTTGATTGATTTCTTCTGTAGCATTTTCGGAGGTAGAACCGTCCAAATGTTCATCGGTATCATGACCTTCCTCCATGCTTATTTCTTGGTCGGTTTCTTCCATATCATTCACACCCTCATCCTTAATAGCAATTGGTAGTTGCTCGGTTTTTCCCATAACACCTTCCTGATCAACATTTTGCGATGATGAAGCTTCTGATTTTATTTTCCCCGTATAATGAGCACGCATATGCCCGCCAAGTTGTTGCCCGGTTGAAAAAACTACGCCGCATACTTTGCACTCATGCTCGCTCGATTGCGTGCTTTTCTTCCTCTTATTGCTCTCACGTTCGCCATCTTCGCCGAGGTTGAGTTTATTTCTGTTATGCTTAACGGCATGTCCACCCAATCCTTGGTGCGACACGAATTTCTTCCCGCATATTTTGCATACATAGACATCCTTGCCTTTGACGTTAACAGTCGAGTCTGATTCTAACTTGATTCTCTTCCAGTTAGCTTCCTCACTTAGAATATTCTCCATAATTTGTGATTTTCCGTTGTTGTTCATTGGCGGTTCAACACCACCTGATTTCTTTAACCTGTTGTGATTTAATATATGTATAAAAGAAAGCTCATTAAATATTATTCTCCATAAAATATTCTTGTGATTTAATATATATATATATATATATATAAGAAAGCTCATTAAATATTTGGGTCTCATACACACTTGGTGGCCTAAAACTACAAGGATTAAACTAAGGGGGGCCTTAATTAGGAACCTGCCTAATTAAGCAAATTCGGTCGGGTTTGGTAACAGGTTGCGGGTCAACTGGTCAAGGATCCGAACTAAATTAGTTTGAATTTATTTTCTTTTTAGTGTAATGGTTTTTAATTATATTCAAAGTTACCATAAATGAAATTATTGTTAAAAACTGTATTAATTGTTAATCTTAAAGAATAATAAGAAATTGGTAACAAGGAAGGGAAAAAAAGAAGACAAAAAGAAATACATACTAGAGGGGATGGCAGCCCCAGGTCCGATTCGAATCCGTTACTAATATAAGGGAATGGTACAACCGTACAGATATAATATAAGGGAATGGTACAACCGTACAGATATAATATAAGTCAAAGCTTGTAATTTAGAAATAAAAAACGATGGTTTGTAGCCGTGAAAGTGATTCAATTTTATGTTAAATTTCCAAATTTATCATGAGTCTTTCAAAAAAATATGCATACATGTGAAATGATATGGGTTAACAGGTGTAGATCCAAATCCTTCTCCTCTAGCCTTATTAGGTAAATGGATGGACCTAAAATCTATTTAAAAATAAGTGAATCTGGATCCCAAAACAACACTTTTCGCCCGTTTCGGATCCAATATGACCCAATTAAATTCACAATATCCAGTTTTTGTCATTAGTTAACTTGTGACCTTTTATTTATTTATTTTCTTTTTGATAACCAGCTTTACAAAATCACAATATGAGTTGATGAAAAATTTGGTAAAAATTGTAATTTGTAAATAGACTCAATTATTCAGTTAGTTGTGATATTTTCCAAAAAAACAAAACGAGACTATCATCCTATTAAAAAGCCTGATTAGTTGCTAATTGCAAATCTTGTGAAAGATTGTGTACAAGACTTCATATTTATATATATGTGTATAAAGCCCTTATAAATCTTTAGATAAATGATTCAAAAAATTTCTTTTTTTAGGGGGGGAAATTAATCAGAATAACACGACCATACATGGTTGCATGATTTTTTTTGACTAATTAATCAGAATAAACAATTTTTTTATTAATTTAATATATATTTTATTAATTTTCTCTCTCAGATACGTTTTTTTTGGACTAACTGATCGGTATAAACAAAACTTTTTTTGACATACTGCATATATATGTTCTAACTAATTCTATCCCTCTCTCTACATGAGAAATATGTAAATAATAACACAGTATTTATTGTGATAACACAATCTAATAGCAAGCAAAAATCTAACATTGGTATGTATAGAGACGAAACTTTTCACCGTTATATATAATATCTAATACAATATATCATGGCAAAAATTAAATTATTCTTTCAAAAACAATCAAATAGATTGGCATGATAAATCAACCAAATCAGTACAATCAAACCAAGATAAACTATTAAGGAAAAAAATGACAATTTATCAACCAAGATTACTTCTATAACATTAGAAATTGTTAATAAATAAAAAAGCACTTTTTTTTACCTGATTCGATTTGAAGAGCAGAAGAGAGAATTAAGAGCTAGAAGCCCTAGCTTATTATGTAAAGCCCTAGCTTATTATGTGAAGTAAGATATGTGAAAATAATATATATAGTGCCTCGATATATCATGTACATGGCGGGAGAATCTAACATTTTGGTAAAAATTTTACGGTTCACGGCTGGTTAGAACCTTTCTAAGTTGAATAATTAGGTGCAGTGAATCAAAACTGTTTTAGTTGGAATTTATTTACTTGTTACTCAAGTAAACACAATATTTTCGAAGAAGATTTTTCTAAAATATAGATAATTTGCTAAAATATAGGTAGTTTTTATCGGTTAAAGGAATTGCACTAGCAACGTCGAAATTAATTAAGTTATACCGCAGGAGCTATGTCTAATTGATGGCAAAAGAGAATGGCAGTGTAGAATTTAAACAATCACTGATTTTGTCATTGTTACGGTATAGTTATTGAACGGGTGTTGCACGTGATATATTTAGATATTATAAAAAAGAATACAAAGGATTTAAAAATTATTTGGGTAAAATTGCAATATCTTGAAGGTTTAATTTGTTGCCTTTATTCTTAAAGGTTTGCGATGATTTGAGAAATCATTGAATTTTTTTAAAAAAATTAATTGTCCTTAATGTTATGAATATTTCTTTGCTTTGTGTTTTGTAATGTTGGTCGAATATGCATAATATACCACTATATTAATTTTGACAAAAAAATTTGATACAAAATAGAAAACTATTATCAAGAAAAACAATAACAACCAATATACAGTGATCATGTTAAAATGTAGGCATCATCAAGCTTAATTATGAAACCTGAAAAGATAATTAAAATGAGCTGCAGAAATCACAACGCAATAATTTCTATCTGCAGTTGTTATGGAAATTAGCCAGATTGATACCGTTTATTTCCTTGAAAAAGATGGATTAATTAACATGGGTGCTACATTAAACAATCATCGACGATTTTGACCATATTGATTTTTGCTTTAAACCTTATATCCATAATCCAACCTGATACTATTATCTAGTCCCGATTTCGATGTTAAAAAGGGAAGTCCTTCGGATCGGGAGATGGTGCTATTATTTCATGCTGCATTCCACGCAATTTCTCTACCGTATCTATTTCAGATTTTTCTCACCTAGAAAAAGGAGGCAAGATTAAACTCATAAAGTTAAATTACTAAAATGTTGTTAATTTAGTAAAATGGAGAAGAGATCATGATCCACAATTATTTTTTATTTTTTGGCCCTGTTAGCCCTATCATGATCCACAATTTAATCTTCAGGTCAAGTCAATTGCCAATGTCTTGGGTATTTGTATGTGCAGGCGACTTTTGCTAAGCACAAGTCTAGCTTCCAACATCGTCTTCTTCCATTTATATTTCTATATATTTCAGCATCAATTTTTATTTTATTTTATTGCAAATTTGTCCTCAAATTAGAAGAGCCTAATGTGATGAAGTTTGCAAGCATGCTGTCGCCAAGTACTCCAAACAATACAGAAGGAACTAAACAAGGGGAGATCGCTCGCTGCTGCGGTCAGTTCTTGAACTCTATTCGATTTGTTTCATTATTTCATAGCATAAAAGACATACTATATAATTGCTATCGACCACTAAGTAAACAGTAATTAGCCAAGAATCTTTGCAAATTCAAACACTTCAGTGGAATCCAATTGACAAACCATCCATTACAAACAAACAAAGAAAAAATTATCAAGTGATCTCACAGGAGCTTTGCGGAAAAGGTCCCCATAACAAAAGAGCAGGAAATTAAACAAAAAGGTTTAACCGACCACAGGTTTGAAAGATATATCGAACCATACCCTCAAGTGAAAATGAAAAGCAAACAAGTTAACCATTCCAATACAATAGCGTGGTTGTCTGAAACCTGATGCTTTCGATTTACGATATGTGAGCTAAAGATACCTTCGGATGAAAGCAGCTTTCTAGTCAATCTTCACCGACGAGAAAAGGTAGTGAATGAAGTAGAAAGACATCAAGAACCCAATGGTGCCTGTAGACAACATGATGGCTAAAGCCATGATGAGAGAATACCCGAGGTAGAGGATAGCCGATATGGGCCCACTCAAGCTCCTGAGATCAAACACCAAGTAATTGATCGAGTACAAGAACACGTATAAAGCAACCGAGCCTGAAGCAAAGAAAGCCTTCCACCACCACCTCCAGTCCTCAACGCAGAGATGCATGTAAGTCAATACCACCGATACCTCAGCACAAACAGTGATAAGCAAGACAAGGACCACGAAGAGAAACCCGAACACGTAATAGAATCGCCCGAGCCAAATACTTGACAATATAAAGAAGAGTTCGATGAAGAGAGTTCCAAAGGGGAGAGTTCCCGCCCCAAGAACAAGGAGCCAAGAAGGATATTTTCGGGCAGGGATTTCTCTTGGAATTTGATTGGTTCGAACGGGGAAGCTAATGGGCTCTGCGCTTGTTCCAATAAATCCACCCAAAAGTGTGAGAGGAACTGAAATGCAGAACCAAAGAGAGAAAAGGATGAAGTACAATGAAATTGGAATAGCCCCGGTGCTCTTGCTCCCCCATAAAATGAAGTTCAATACGGTTAGGATCACAAACACAATCCCCGGGAAAAAGCAAGCAGTGGACCAAGCAACTCCCCTCCAACCCTCGGAACTTTGTTTAATTGTCCTCCATAGCCGAACCCCAAAGTACCCGGCCACGATCCCAAGGAAAAGGTAGAGGATGATCATCCCAGTCAAAAGCATGCCTCGAGAGGCTGGTGACATAAACCCTAGAGCAGCAAAGACAATAGTAACCAAGGCCATTCCTGTAATCTGAACCCCATCACCAACCATAACACACAGGAGTTTCGAGTGAGCTGGCTCTCTGAAAACATCACCAACGACAAGTTTCCATCCTGAGAGCTCCTCGTTCATTTGAGCCTGAGCTTCTTTATCCAACTCCTCATACCTTGTCAAGTCTCTACGCACTGTTCTTAAGAATATAACAAAGACCATGCCAGCCAAAAAGAAGATAACCATTAAAGAATTCATGATCGAGAACCAGTGTACCCTTGCACCCTCCATTTTTAGGTAAGCATCCCATCGAGAAGGCCATCTTGTGTCACTCCTGACAAACTCCACATCATAAGTGAACGATATTCTCTCTTGATCACGAATCAACTGGCGCTTGTCGAGCTCCAAAGGGCAGGTAACTGGATCAAGCTTATCATACATGTTGAGTTTCGACATGGTATCGGGGTCTCTCTTTACACTACAAGGGATAACCTCAAATCCAACTATCTCGTAGCCCGACATCTTTTTCTTGTCAATCTCTGAGACAACAGCCAATCCTTCTTCCCCGGTGCCAAGAATTTCGACACCGCTTCCCTCGTATTCATGAACAAATACCTTAAATTTCAAATGATTAATAATATAATCATCGGGACTACCGCTTGTTGGAGTATATCCAACAGGGAATCCTGTCCATTGGATAGTGACTCCATTTTGCTCAGTAAATCGCATAGCAGGTAAGTTGTCAAGAATCATATTAACCTGGTAAAGATCACGGGCCCTTTGTTTTAATAGTTTAACCTCATGCTCGTTCAAAGGGGTAGTGCAGAGATAATATGATTCGTTGACATTAACACGGAATTTGTAAGGGGAATTATCAATCTGATCTCCCATCAAAAGTTCTCCCAAATTTTCCGCGCTCTTCTTAATTCCGCCTTTGGGTTGGCAGTATGGAAGGCTGTAGTAGCTAAAGGGGAGCTCGGTCTCAATCGAGGTGAGAGAATTCACTTTAACAAATATTTCCTCACCTTGAGAGTATGTATGCATGTAACTCCCTGGGAGATAAAATCCATTGCAGGGGATTGCAATCAGAAGAAGGAAGAAGAAAGCTGTTGGAATTATAGAAGGGGATCTCGCCATAGTATCAAATTTGTTGTTCAAAGAGGTAGTAGATCCGAGCCTGTTTTCCCCCAATGATTAAATCTGAAACCAAATAGGATAAAGACACCGAATCAGACACCAAGCATGCTATTCAACTAATAAAGTTGAGTACATAATGAAAACATTTTTAAAATGCACTAAAACTTAATCTTTCACCCAGAAGTCATCCATCAAAACCAAATTAATTTTAGAAATGCTAAAATTATAGAAAGAAAGATGGAATGGAAGGTCCAAATTTCCTAAGGAAATATTGAGGTGTCATAGAAACAATTTGATTAAGGGCATTTGATTCTTGGGTAAAGTACATAAAACGCTAACTTTTGCACTTTTCCGTAAAATACCAATAAATGAAAAATAAAAACTCACCGAACCCAATGAACCACCATTCCATTGGCAAATGTTAGCCAAGATAAAATGCATCTCTCATGTGACTTTATGATGCAACAAAATGCCCTTGCGGGCGAGTTACAAGGAGGACGGAGGAAATTTGATAAAATCACTTTTTTCCGTCAGGACCCGGATGGTGTTAGGTGTCATAAAGGAAACATAAATGGTGTCAGTTGTATTTTTCATAGTTCAGTGAATTCTACTGAAAACTAAAAAAGTTTGACGGTGTTTTATATCATTTACCTTTAAGTCAACTCTCCAAACAATAAAGGGTTGCATATTACAAAACCAAAATTAATTGGAACGTAACTTTAAGTAAAGCCCAAAAGATAAGAGTTTAACAATAACAGAATATATTTTATTTCTGTATATAAAAGACGAGTACAAAAAATAAGAAAAAAGAAGAACGCCAATCGAAGCGCTTCAGATCTACCAACCTTAACAGGAGCAAGCAAAGCAATTACCAATAAATGTATAATCTCAATCTTCAGAACCTTTTAAACATCCAAATTGAGACCCTAAACTATGAACTATTAAAACTTTATATTTATTAAATACAGGTGTAACACAAAGGCAAACAAATCACGTGCAGACTTTCAAAACATGACCTCTAATGCAATTCTCAAATGAACGTTACAGCTTTTCTCTTTATTAGATAATGATTTGGATGTTAACAGAAGCTTTTTATACCTGGTCTTTTTTTTTAAAATTATTTTTAAAGTATTCAACTCCCACCGGATGAAATGTAAGTGCAATAAATTTCATGAGTTTAGTGCTATATTAATAGCACAATAAAATTCATTTCTTTGTTTGGCAAATGACCTCTTCATGGATATGTAGCAGGATGGTTTTGCAGTGAGTGATTTGTTTAATTACTTTTTGTAAATATTTAAGAAATACTTATTTTTATTTCAAATATCAATCAAAGAAAATATTTCTTGCAGCAGTTTTGAGTGTTTAATTCTTTTCACGTACATAGCGAATTTGTAAAAGAATAGTCTGCATCCAAAGGTTGGTTTGGAAATGAATTCTAAAAATAGGGTTATAGAGTTATGATATTTTTTTATCAATTGGCTCAGACTGAAGAAAGAATACATTCTTCTTGCCTTTTCTTACTTCGAAGGATACCAGAAGAATTGAACAAGTAAACAATCTTACAGGAAAAATATAATGATATACTAATACGATCAAGCAGATTTGCAAATTGCAATGTGTCACAAAGAGTGCAAACAACATTCTAATAAGGGAACAGCTAATCAAACTTAAAATGCAGTTTGGCAAGAACTGTGATTTCATTTAACCATTTAATCTTGTGATAAGCATACTCCAAATTTACAACAACAACAAATAACAAGTCTTCATCCTGAAAAAATTTAAGGAAATCAAAAACTTTTATTATATCTCCTCATTCTAATTTCCTGCTACACAAAAACTTAAGGAACTCAATTCTGATGACAAAATACTGAAAACACTTGCAGTTTCACTCAAATTTTGATGGAAAAGGAATAAATCAACAATCAAAGAGACATTGTGAGATATCAAGTGAGAGATTGGATGATTACTTGATCCATGAAAATAGGTTAAATGTCTTCCAATTTGAGAAGGAAATGCTTGCAAGTACATAATTATAATTTGTGGGTGATCTACAGGAAAACAGGACAAAAAATAAAGGAACTTATAGAGTTAAAATGAGGAATGACAGGTTCATTTTGATGCATAATCGTAACATATAAAACGAGTGAGATGTTTAATAATGTGGAGGATGAGATTTGGTGAACTTGCTTTAATGCATGCTCTCCATTTAAAAATTCTATAAAATATAAATGTTGACCATTGACACTCGATATGCTTCGTCGCAAATTAAGCCTCTTAAAATGCAATTAACAACAGGAGCAACATTTACAAATGGGAACACAATCATTTTAAGTAAGATATGAGTACATATTTAGGGCAAATTTAAAAACTTATTTGTGTGGATGCTCGAACTTCATATGAGAAAGTAGATAGGGGGAGCCACCATCAATTTCAATACTAGTATTGATGAAGGAAAGGCTTGCCTCTAACATAATCACATGAAACTATTTTTGGCACTCAAACATATCCTAATAAGGCTTATAGCATCTAATATAAACAAATCATGAGATTCCTGTGGAAAGAAAAAAACATTCAAAACTGAAGGGACTCTAGAAATCCTGAAAAGCATATTACTAGAATGGACTCCAAGTCATATCATGGCATGAGGTCGCCCTTGCTAACAAGTGTCAACATATTAGTCATGTATAACAAAAAGGTATATAAAAATCCAGAAATATAATGAAATGGGTTGCAGCTACACGAGTATCTAGAGCCATCAAAGATGTGACATATGATAAAACATCATGTCCATGCCAGAATTCAACAATAGGCAGTTCAAACTAAGGTGCAAAATATGGTATCCATTAAAATGGTCACTTGCACTAGTTAAGATTGTGAAATGTGGTATCCATTAAAATGCTTGAATGACAGTTGATAAGACTGAATTTCAGGCTAAATGGGTAAAAGATTGATTATCGACGCATCAAAGCTGACATTAAGCTGATAAGAGTTCAAGCCTAATAGTAAGTCAATAAAATATAGACTCATCAGTATAAGAACAATGATTGCATGCACCTGCAAGCAAACAAAGAGTTGTCTGAAACCCAAATATATAAACCTGACCAAGTGAAAAATTCAGTTCTTTTTTTATGAGTTGCGCGGTGAGAAATGGCATGTTGAAAGGTCCAAGTTGTAAGAGTTGAGGACATATAAAATCAAGGAGAATTGGGTATGGTGATAACCAATTACAATTAATTCATTGGGCAGCACTAGTAGAGAAATCTATGTTTCTATTGGAAGTTTGTACAAGATAACATGTGAAAACATGGATAGAATCCAAAATAAATAATTTGCCAAACTTGTTGTGACGAAAGATGAGCCCTGCATTGGAATTGGTTTAGAAGGTATCATAAGGCAGTCATAAGTAGAAAAGGATTCACAAGTTGGAAATAGCATGTAAAAAAGTCCAAATAGCTGTAAAAGTTGAGGATATTAATAAAAGAAAAGCATGATAAAAAGTATTATTGGATGACTCTGGGAAATAGATTTAGGTTTCTATTGGAAGTTTGTAAGAGAGGGTAAAAAACCTATGAAAAACATTAATAGAATCCAAAACAAATAATTTGACAAGCTTGTCGTGACAAAGGATGCACCCTGCAGTGGAATTGGTTAAGAAGGATTCACAAGCCAGTCAAAAGCAGTGGAACAAGGTTAATGATTACCATAACTCTAGAGATGTGATAGGGTAGAACTCATTTAGGCCCTGTTTGGGAACGGAGTTAAGTTTTCTAAACTATGGTCTCATAAAGTTAGAAAGACTTAATTCTAAAATCCTAACTTTTCCCTGTTTGGGGCTTATTTTAGAGTTGAGATAACTCCAGTTATATTATCTTTAAAAGTGAGAAACATGCAGTTATCCAAAATCCGATTTGATCAAAGTTTAGATAACTCCATTTTTGGAGTTTGAGGCTTGCAAACCACAGTTTGCATCTCTCTACCTCCACTTAAAAATAAACCTTGGTTATCTAAACTCCATTACCAAACACAGCCTTAGAGTGTTGCGTCTCTTTTTCTGCCACACTAAGCAACCATAAGAACACCCATAAAAACAAGACAGCACCAAAGTAGACATTATGTCAACAACTTCTGCTTTCTACAACTCTACTGCTACTAGTTATCCTCGTTCAATCTATAAAAACAGCCGACCGTATCAAGAGAGGGCAACACATGAAGAATAAATAATATAAAATTAATTGGTAGCATATCAAATGAGGTGTCAAAAACCATTAAGTAAAAGGGTTTCATTAAAAGTGTGGTTTTCTTATACCCCATATTCACTCAGCAAACGTAAATTCGTCAGAGAAATTCACAGGTCTATAGCTGAATGCATTGTAACTTTCCAAACTACAAATTAATCCCTCACAAGATTAAAAATTATAATTCTCAAGGTTATAAATTCTACTACTTTAAGGATTTGCATCATAAACCGAATGGATTCAAATAAAAAATAAATACTTAATCTGCAGATCTAAACTCCATTAACCCTAGAATCTTAAACTCAACCCCCACAACCAAAATAAGAAGCGAGATCTTGAACCAAAGCCAAACCCTAGATCTATAAGAAGAACTCAACAAAACGCCAAATTTTTCAAAATTGCTGAAAAAGATTACCTCTTTAGGGATCGAAACGCTTGAGATCTCAAAGGAAGTGAGGATTAGCATCAAACTCGCTGCGAGAAATCAACAGATCGCCATTTTCGAATCGGATTTGGAATTAAAAATATCGGCGCTTGAAGATTTGGGGACGAATCTGGAGTTTTTCTTTTTATTTTTTATTTTCTTTCGAATTATTTATTTTTCGCCTTTAAATTTATCTCCCTCTTAAAGAAATCAAGCCCAAACCGCGAAAGTAAAGAAGACATGGACACTTGGACAGGCATAATGGGTGAATCTCCTATTTACGATTATAGCCCTGTGATTTTTCAGAAATAACGGAAGTGCCGTTATGGGATGAATTTTTGAGAAATTATGGAAACCCACGTGCAAGTTTACGGCTAACCAAAAACCGCTGGTCCGGAATCGGTTGTAAAAAATTCCATGGAAATTTTTCATGCCGTATCTGTATAGTCCTCTGCTATATCTAAATAGGTCATAAATATCATATGCAGCTACATTAATATCGCAAGCAAGCTGTATAGATATCGCATAATAGCTAAATATCGCAAGCAAGCTGTATAGATATCGCATGCAGGGAGTTTTTTGACAACCAAAAAAAATCGGAGGGTTTTGACAACGTTTCGAAGGGCGCGCGGTTTTTGTCAGCATTAAAAACTAGCTAGGAGGTTTTGATAATTTACCCTTAATTTTACATTATTAACACAAATGTCCCTTGTCAAATAGCCTTTTGCCTTTTCCCTTATTTATCTTTTGATCTTTTGGGAAGTAAAAAATGAAATAAAAACAGTTTGAAATTTTGTTTCCATCACTGTCGTTTCGAAGCCTATCTTTCTTTATATATATTAAAGCTGGGCGCAACAATTCTTCAGCTGATTTTTTTGGATTTTGGTGGGAAAATTATTGTGATACCCAACTTATTATGTACTCTATTATCCGTATTTCATATATTTTTCTATTCAATAAATGCCATTTATTTTTCCTATATTTTTCATATTTTCCATTTTTCCTCTATTTTTCTAAACCCTAATTTCTAATTTTATTCCTCTAACTCTATCAAACCCTAACCTAATCCCTACACCACCCGACCCGCTTTTCCCTCTCTTTCTCCTCTTGATTCTTTCTCTTCTTTCTCTCTCCTCTCGATCTTTTCTCCCCTTCCTCGCGGCGAGCTCCCCCACGATCTCGCCCTCGCCGCCTACTCACCCGAGATCCCCTCAACGTCCTCCGTGATCCCTTCGCCTGTCCCTCATCCCTCTCAATAACCGACCTCGCCCTCTCTTTGCTCTCTTCCTCTCTTTCTAAATCTCGCCCTCTTTCTCGTTCTTTTTCTTCAAACCGTATCCTCTCATCGCCATCGCCTCCGACGAAGTCCCCATCACCACCTACTTCTCCTCTTCAACACCACCTCCATCGCCCCTCGTCTCCTCTCTCCACCTCTCATCTCCTTCCTCTCTCCAAACTCACCAACCCGATCTATCACGGCCGTCCCCATCACAAGAAGCTTCGTCGCCGACGACCGCCACCCTCACCAACATCCCACAGTTCCTTGTCTCTACCTCCACTATCACCACGAGCCACCTTGTCATTATCATCGCTTGCCAACACCCACAACTACCAACTCCTACACCTCACTGCTGACGAACCGTTCATCGGCGACACCACTCCGACGAATCCTACAACCTCCACCGTCGAGACCATTGCCACCTCGCCTGATCGTTCGGCTCCCCTGCAACATCACCGACCCCTTCACTGCAACGCACCATTGCCGCAACTCCATTGCCGGCCACCTCCTCTCGATGTCGCCACTGTCGTCATCACCGGAGTCCCCGGCGCCATCCTCGACTTGAGCTCCCTGCTGCGAGGAAGAGACAGCCGAGCCCAAGCTTGTTGTCTCCGTGCCATGATCATGCTCGTGCCTGTGCCAGGCCCTGTGCCCACTTCGAACCGCTCTCGTGCCCACCTCCGAGCCACACCGTGCCCTGCCCCAGTGTCACCTGCATGCCCAGACATGCCACGACTCGTGCTCGCTCCGTGCCCAGCACCGTGCTTAGTAGCATCCAGTATTGTACTACCCCCGCGTTGCGCCGTGCCACACTCCGCACCACGACCGTGCCCACCTCGTGCTCACGGCGCACCACGACCGCGCCCACCTGCATGTCCACTTCACACCAACCCCATGCCACCGCTGTGCCTGTCACCGCATCACCGTGCCACCCTAGTGTCGTGTCGTATCGTAGCCAAGCCTCACTATAGCCGTACCCATGCCGTTGTCGCTGTCGTAATCGTCAATTCGACTTCAGGCAAGAGAGCCATCCTTCACTTGTGAAATCATGCTATATACATACTGTTAATTCAACTTGATAAATGATAGTTATATAGGCGTAGCAAGTGTTCGATACGATTACCGAATTTAAAACCTTAATGATAGTAAACTTTTCTTAATCAATAGTTCATTTTACTGTTAACGTGTAGCATATAAAAAGTGTTGGAGATAGTGCCCTCAGAGTCAATTATTGGATCACAGGCATGTGATTGCAATGATTGAGGGAGGACCTATCCCGGTAGGACAGTCTTACTCAAGATGATAGTATGCTATCTGGTTTATCTTTATCATCGTGTACTGCTTTAGGTGACCTTACGAGTCGCTATTGCACGTTGATAGAGCCCCTAGGATTCTTGCTTGACTACCAGCAGTATGAGGGCGATCATATACGTGGGAGCTGGGGTCTATAAGCACATCCTTAAAAGGTCCCTAGTCGTGGGAGTTTCGAGACAGGGCATCGATACTCTAGAGTAGACTAGTGTATACAGTCGAGACCCCGACGAGGGGCGGTGGCCGGTCTCACAAGCCACTGGTGTCAGTTGATTCACCTAAGATGTATACAGGTGCTCATTGGGTTATGAGTACACCGGACAGGACTCGCCGGGAACCTGCTAGTTGGGATTATACCAGACGTCAGATAGCAGTTCCCTGGTGACATGTGTACAGGTTAGTTCATCGACCTGGGATCGTCATTTGTCTCGTGTGAGTTCCCACTATGCTTTGATTACTACCCTACCACGCTCAAAGGAGACGTGCAAACAGGTTTTAGTTGGGTACGGTCCCGAGCCATATGGAGGCAGTGAGCGGATCTGCAAGGATTCGTCTCTCCCGGTATTAGGGGTGAGGTCGCGCTGTGTCTAGGAGAGCCAGAACATGGAAAGTCCTTGGCCAAGGCAGGAGATTTACTGGTAGGTATTCCAGTAGTATCTCAGGGTGTTCTGGGCTGCACTCCGACACGACTTGTACCGCTTTTGGGAGTCTGACTTTTACCAACTCCCTAGGCCCGCTATGCGATGCTCATAGACGAACAGACCGGACTGTACGGATATTGTCACTGACAGGCTTAGTAGGGTGTCAGGATGAGTTCGCTCATCAATGTCCCTTTTAGTCAATAGCTGGTAGCTCGTTACGTATGGCTGATACCTCTGACGTGCCAGTGGTTAAATTCACAGCCATAGTATTGACGAGTCTTTAGAGTCCCCCACATACAGTTACTCAAGTTTCGGGCGAAACGCTGTAGAGGCCGTATGGAGATATGGCAGGGTTCGATCAGATACGTGCGGTATTGCACGGATCGTGATCGGACGGATTTTACTAGCGGGCTTTAGTTTAAGCCGGATCCTAGTATTAGACGGTGTATTTTTTGTCTCTTTGCATTTGTGTTCGGTGGGAATACAAATGCAGGCATGTATTTGCAGTAGCGGGGTTTTCCTGTAATTTATTACGGGATCAGTTTTCTGAAGTTGCCAGTTTGCATTCCGTTCCGGCCGGTTTTCCTTTGTTCCTTCACGGCCGGACTTTTCGATGGAAGGGGTTATTTGCAGTTTGCAAATAACTTATTTGTGGAGGGGTTTCTTGCATTTGTTTATTCTCATGAGATTCTTTTCTAGTCCATTCCTATGCATTTATTGTGATGAGATTGAGTGGGGTTTTGATGAGAAATGAGGGTGACCATTTTCTCATTATCTTTCTCTTCTCCTCTTGCATTATTCTATGGTTCCTTTCCCCCCCCCCCATTCTTTTGGTGAGGCCGACCACATCTTGGAGAGGGAGAGAGAGGGATTTTCATTTTGGTGTAGGAAATTTATCATTCATCTTATTTCATTTTCTATGCTTGCTACAAAATCCCTCACCTATCTCAAAAGCTTATTCATTCCTCCATCATGGCAACTACACTAAACCCCAAAGAGATATGGTTTCTACACTTGCCTACAGCACTTCTTGGACGCGTCGGCTAGCCAACTTCGCGCCCGAGTTGCCTCGGTCCAGAGATGGGAGCCCGTAAAAGTATTCGGCTACGTGGTGCCCTTTCCGACGAGGACGTGACGGACGGAGATTCCGCGGGAGATCGGAGTGGAGACGAAGACCGAAGGACACGGATCGCTTGGTATACTTCTCTACCCATCTTTTGTTTGCTAGCAGCTAGGTTAATGGCCCGATCCGGGTCGATAGTGCGCGGTGGTGCCGGTTTGCAAGTTTCGCAAAAGTTTTTCGTTTCCGCGTTTCCGGCGTCGGATCGATGGCCGGGGCGCCGCCGTGCACTTACAATGGTATCAGAGCCACGCCATTAACCATGCCTAGCTTGCTCTAGCATGTTTAGAACTCGATCGAACAAAAATCCCGAAAACCCCATTTCAAGTGTATCAGTTTCTGTCGAATTTTTTTTGGCTCCAAAAATTTTTCAGGTGGTTGCAGAATACTGTGCAGGGAATTCTAAGCACTCTGTGAAAAATTGGTCACGTGATCTCACCATACCACCGTGGAACCGCGGCCAAACCCATGCTTGGGCCGCGGTTCCGCCGCTCTTTTGACTGTTCATTTGATCAAATTTTTGCAGAGAGCTTCTGAGTTGAAAATGGGGGTTTGGGGATATTCTTTTTAGGCCCAGATTTTCTGTGAGTGCTACAGTGATGCTTGGGGCCCACTTCGATAAATTTGATCGATCGGATATTTTAAACATGCTAGTTCACAGTATTTACATTATATCTGCGACCGTGAATGTCACTCGATCGGTAAATCCAGTCTATCTGCTATAGCCCTTTTAGACGGATTTGCGAACGTGACATTCACGTTGATGTTCTGTGTTTTGCTGTGATGTTGCGGATTGGTCATGGGGATAGCCTGGTTGCAGTGGTAGTACAGTTTTGTTTTATATGTATATTTGATATTGCGGGGCGAGCGTCCGACATGTGGACTGCTGTCACTGCCTGTTTGTATTATTCTTTTGGGGCACGACCAGGTTGCGGTCGATGTACCCGTTGTATGTATATTTTTACTTTCTGTACTAGGATTACCCCGCGGAGGGGTGCACGGATAGCCGGGTTCTAGAGGGCAACGAGCCCGCATCTCATGGCATTGAGACAGAGGGGGCTTTACTTTAGAATTGGCGGACTATTCGCCGCACTCGTAGGGGGTACAGGTTGGCCCAAGGAGGGGTGCTCAAGTTACCGGATTCCGTGAAGTGTCGGGTGGTCCATTCACGTTGCTGAAGGGGGCTGCCTCATTTCAGGTTTTGGCGGGTAACTTGCCGTGCCCGTAGGGGTCTAGGTTTTCATTGCACAGGCTATCCACACGACCAGGGGAACGTCGGGTTTCAGTAGCGGCTCTGTGAAACCCGGGGATCCCAGATATATGTATTGTTCTGTGATGCTGTACATTTCTGTGATGTTGCATTTTATCACGCCTTGAGCGAAATATTATATATTGATATATATACTAGTAGATGTTGTATATGTTTTGCATCCGTGCTAGTCCAGTCTCCGCTCTGTCGTTAGTTAAGTAACCTAACGGGTGATGACGGGACCCAGTGGCGAATGCGGATGGCATATACGTACATCATTATTTTCGTTCTTTTGTGGTGTGATCAATTGATGGGACTGCGTTGATTCGGATCAATGCAAGCTAAACAAACCTATTTTGATGTTGTTGGAACATTTTTCAAAAAGCTGTTATTGCAAGGGCGTTCTCTTTTGTTTTGCACAGTGGTATTCAATTGGAATATCCTGCTCCTCAGTCGACGAGGCAAGGGCCGAGATCCCTTCACCGGGAGTGACCCCTTGGACAAAAGTTTGCGTCAGGGCAATAACTTCACTATAGCCGATTGCTTTTGCTTTGCATCGTGGTATTCGGTTGGAATATTCTGCACCTCATTCTACGGGGAAAGAGCCGAGATCCCTTCACCGGGCTCTTTAGCAAAGGTTTTCGTTACTATATTTTTCTAAAAAGCTATCCGTTCCTTCAATGATATCAAGTTCATTACGTTAAAGGTTTTCGCCAGAAAGCATTCGTAGCCCTCCGTCGTTTCATATGGATAGTCAATAGTATTCAAGCTGTGTTTGTTGGCCAAAGTCAAGGCACAGTGTTTGGTAGCTGTTGGATATTCATATGCTGCATAGATAGATGCGTTGGTTTGGGACAGTCGTATAGCCTTGTTGGCCAAAGTCAAGGGCTTGTACGGGTGGGTTCAAATCAACCTGGAGAATGACGAGTAGAACTTGACATGTGACTTATGATTTGTTGGCCAAAGTCAAGGTCATAAGAGCATGGGGCAAAAATCACATCGGGAGTTTCTAAAGAAACTGAAACTTGCCAGATATGCGCATACCTTCTGGAGTGTGATAACGTGAGCGGATTCCGTCACGTTATCATGCGATGATAGTTGGATCCCGATTCCCACTGATGAGTTGGTTTACTTCTCGGGTGATCCCGGCTAGTTCTTCTTTCAGGTTTGGGGAAGAATTTGACGTTACAGTGGGAGGTTTCCAGATTAGATAAAGTGATAACCATTCTGATCTAGATTAGAGTGCACGCTGAGTGTTTCTTTTCTCTCTCTCTTTGGCAGCGACCATTGACCCGACCCTAGACTATGACTCAGTGACCAAATTAACCGAACCTTCTTAATACTGGCTTTTGGATTGTCAGAGTTGCAAACCTCATTGCTACTCCTACTTTTACCCTTTTCTCCGGGATACCCCGTATTATTACGAACGTCCACTTCCATTGGATAAAACCATCGTATTGTTATATACGAACTCGAAAGAATTCGAGGATGGTTTCCGGTTCTGGAGAAAACGAATAGGACTATTCAGTTGTCTTTTCCTTTTACCTTCTCTCAGGTTGCGAGTACTCTTTGGTTTAGGAGATAGTACACCTATTACGCAAATTGGATAGTCTTCTTCCAAACCTTAGGCTGGTGCCGAACGGTAGGGAATGAAGAAAACCAATTAGCCTAAATGGTGTACAGAAGGTATTAAGTTAAGAAAAAGCAAGGGATTAGTAAGAGGGCAAAGTAAACTGGGACTGCTATTCACGACCAAACCAAGTATTTCTTCGCCAATCCTAAATCACCTTTGTATTTCTCCAGGACACTCCGTATCACTACGAAGATCCCAAGTTTATTGGATAATCCATCGTATGGTTATATACAAACTCGAAAGGAACTTGTTCCAGTTCGGGGATGGATCCTGGTTCAGGAAAAATAGGAATAAGGTTTATTCGGTTGTCTTTTATCTTCACATTCTCTCGCATTGCGAGTGCTCCTAGGATTAGGACAGTACACCCATTATGCTTATTGGATAGTCTTCTTCCAAACCATAGGCTGGTGCTGAACGGTAAGGAAGGAAGAAAACCATTTGGCCTAAAGGGGTGTACAGAAGGTAATGACCAAAGACATATAAAGGGATTTGGAGAGGTGTCAAAGAAATATACGGTTATTAGTTGTGAATCTGGATAATGGAAGAGGCATTACTAGGAATACCAGGATACCCCATCGAAACATTTTAATGTTTCAGTTTCACTGTGTACTGTTAAAAGAAAAACTGATTTCCTAATTAGACACTTGCTCCAGGGTATGTATTTACCAGGTATGATTCTCACATCTGTATGGTTTTACAGATGATGAGTGGGAGTGAGTTATTGGGAATTAGGTGATCGTCCTCATTATATCGGAATTCGTTGTAATTGGTGATATTTGAGGAAGTCACCTGGGTTGTTTGCCGAACGGCAAATATTTGGTTTTGAATATCCGTTGTTATGCACCAATTTCAAATTGATATATCTGTACGTCTATTTTTATAGAGTGAGATATAACTTTTTGAAATTATGTCTATGACATTTACCTATATCAGTGGATGGTTAGGTAAGGAGCATTGAACAGCGGTGTAATTCTTCTTAACCATAAGTACAATTTTCAACCTACGACACACAGTGAATGAGTTATTAGACTCAAGGGACTTGTACAAACTATTGTATATTGTCCAGTGTCCATTAGGACAGAGGGGTTGGTCCTCGTACTATATTCGGCTTACTTATGACTTCTCTAGTTTTTAGACAAGTATTTCGTAGAAACACAGGGTCCGAATTTTGAGAAGTTATAGGTATATGAATAAAGTAGAGAACCAGGTATTGCAAGTATCGGGATTCTTCAAGGTGATCGAAGATGTAGATACTTGTGTATGGTATTCAGTTGTTAGTAATGATTAAGAGAACTTGCTTCTCTTTCAGGTTACTCATAATTGGAAGTATTCCTAAGTTGAGTGTTTCCTGATTTAAAATCAGAAAAGCCCACGGAAGAGGCTTCAGAAAAGGGTCACGTGCTTACACGTGACCAGCAGTCACGTGTTGGCACGTGACATCTAAAAGCATCGGCAAGGCAAATTCAGCTTCCCGACTACATCAAAGAAAAGGGCTTCAGAAAGGGTCACGTGCTCCCACGTGATCTGGGTCACGTGTTGGCACGTGACAATTAAAAGCGGCTTCAAAAGCAAACCGGTTCCCTGATCAAATCAAGGAAAAGGCTTCAGAAGAGGTCACGTGCTCCCACGTGACCAGGGTCACGTGTTGGCACGTGATACTCAAAAGCAGCAGACTTGTTCTCCGGTTAAATCAAGAAAAAGAGTCCAGACGAGGGTCACGTGCTCACACGTGACCAGGGGTCACGTGATGGCACGTGACGGTTAAGCAGCAACCAGAAGACAGAGCGCAAAAAGAAAGAAGAAGGCTCGTTCCAAGGGGGTCACGTGCCCACACGTGACCAAGGGTCACGTGGCCACACGTGACCGACTTCAAAGCCCATTTGTTAACAGAATTAAATTCTGAGAAAAGACCTCTCAAATCTTTCCAAAAGCAACCGATTGAATTAAAGATGATTAAATATTATCTATCTATGGGAAAATCTCGAATTTGGAAAGATTTCCCCGTAAAATCTAACCAAAATAACAAAGGAGAATCTCTGGATTTAAAATCCAATGGTGAGTAAAATTCACCTAATAATCCAAAGGTCCAAAACGAATGATGGATACAAATCAAATCTCCTAATGAAAGATCCACCAAAACTAATTGACTCGGCTGCTTCTCCTATAAATAGGAGCCAAGAGACACACAAGAGAAGGATATATATGCAGAGGGAAGAAAAGAGAGAGAGCCTTGATACTTTAGAAGAATTTGGATCTTCTGCAAAAGAAAACCCTAGGTAACAAAGGGAAGGTTTCATTGAAAGAAAAGAGAATTTAATTCTCAACAGAGTTTAACTCTGATATAAAACAGAAGGACATATTTCTTCTCTCTTTGATGGAGGATCTGTAAAGTGCACATCTCCCCTTGAGTTGAGAATTTAATTCTCAATGGGTTGAGATCCTGCCATGCAGATCCAAAGCATAGAGAGGGAATGGAAGCATGAGAATTTAATTCTCACAGAACTATAGGAATTTAATTCTTTCAAAATAAAATTTGGGTTTGATCCTGTGTTATGGGAATTTAATTCCTTCAGAATGAAAAGAATCAGGGTTTAACCCTAGTTAAGAACTTAGTTCTGTTAAAACAACAAGAATTTAATTCCCTTAATCTTATTCCCCAGAATAATTCTCTAACAGAGAGTGGGGGTTTAATTCCTTAAAGCTTTTAACCCTATTCAGTTCTTCACATATATGAGGAATTTAATTCTTACAGAAAATTCAGAGTTCAACTCTTCAAAAGGAATTAGGAATTTAATTCCTCTGAAATTATTGTTAGGGTTCAACCCTACGAGGAATTTAATTCCTGAAAGGGATTAACAGATCTTCTAAACAACTACAGAAAAGCAGGGTCACGTGTCACCACGTGACCCCCCCAAAAGATCTACAGAAAGCCCTTTGAGGCAGTGCCTCACGTGACCCACGTGACCCTTGGCAGAGGCTCTAACATACTCCATTCAAACACCCGTCACGTGATGACACGTGATGCTCTAAAAGATGCGATCTTCTCAGCAGAACAAACGAAGGGAGGGCGCCCTCACGTGCTACCACGTGACCCCTCTTGCCTCAGCGTCTAACGCTAAATTGGAACCCCTGAATTCAGTGTTAAAACGTTGTTTGGCCTTAGTGTTCAACACTAAGCAAAGAACTTTATTTGCAGTGTTCAACACTGATTACCTTAGTGTTCAACACTAATTTGGGATTTCTGTTGCCAGTGCTTAACACTGGTCTGTTTTAGTGTTTAACACTAATTTGAAGGCCTTGTTGCTGGTGTTGACACCAACTATCTTCCAGTGTTAAACACTGATGTTCCCCTCCGAAAGGCGGCGCACAGGACCGCGATGTCCTGACGCTGGGATTCGGGGCAGATGCTATTTGGTTTTATCCGTCCACCTCTCCGAAGATGCCAAGTTGATTTATGGCACCGTGTATCGGAGGTTTAGACGGATGCGGCCGATGTAGCAGACTTCGTCAGATTCCCCCTCGCTTGAGGGGTTTTTGATTGTGGGGACGCTCTTCCCTGCAGGCGCAAGCCCCTGCAGTTAATTACGCTACCGCATCGCGGTAACAACTTTCTCCTTCTCCAGAATTTCACTTCGTGTCGTGTGTGTTTGTTTTGTTTGTGGTTGCCCGTGGATTCTATACGGAGACTGAGTAATGCCGTTGCCCGTAGGACGTGGATTAGTCCAAATCCGTATTTGCTTAGATTTGGGTTTGGTGTTTTTAGTTTAAGGATACGTTAGTCGCGTTGCGGCTAAGATCAACTTAAACGTTCGTTAAGGATACGTTAGTCCAGTTTGAGACTAAGATCAACTTAACGGGATCGTTTAGATTCGACAAAAGAGTGTTTGGGCTCTATTGTTCCAGTTTGGGAGATTCATAGTCCAATTTGGGACTAAAGTCTGTTTGGAGGATACATTAGCCATTTTTGAGGCTAAGATCGACTCAAACGTTTGTTAAGGATACGTTAGTCCAGTTTGAGACTAAGATCAACTTAACGGGACCGTTTAGATCCGACAAAAGAGCATTTGGGCTCTATTGTGCCAGTTTAGGGACGTGGTGGTCCATATTCCTGTTTAGGGACGTGGTGGACCGATATTAGTTTAGGGACGTTCCGGTCCGATATTAGTTTAGGGACGTTTCGGTCCACGAGTTTAAGGACCCCGCAGTCCATATCGATGTGTGGTTGTTGGGACCCGTCACCTCTTTGACGTCGTTGAGGAATTACAACGACGGATGTCAAAGGAGTTCGGAGATGTACCCTCGAACCGGATGTAAATTGATTTAGAAGAGCAATTTTGCTCAGTCAATTTAATTTAAGGACTTATGGCCAAAATTGGGCTAAGTCCAGTTGAAATGTTCAACATTTTATTTGCTTTTGCATTGCATTTCTTTTTTTATTTTTATTTGGGCCTTGCCCAGAAAGGATGCAGAGCATCAATTTGTTTTGGGCTCTGCCCTTTTAGGAATGATGCAAGGAACCAATTTTATTTGGGCTCTGCCCTTGTATAAAGGATGCAAAGCATCAATTTATTTGGGCTCTGCCCATTTATTGCCTTGCAATTTATTTTGGCCTGTCAGGTCATTTTGATTTGGGCCTGGCCCTTTTAGTAATGCATTGCATTTGTGCAAAGCACTGTTAATTTGAGAATCTTTTAGATTCAAGAACCGATGGTTCAAAAAAAGAAGTGCAAAGCACTATTTGATTTAGATCTAAGAAAAAACAAGTTTTTTCTTATTTTTCTTATCTCAGAGAACCAAAAGTTCATAAAAGTGCAAAGCACTATTAATTTAAGAACCTTTTAGGTTCAAGAACCGATGGTTCATAAAACAAGTGCAAGGCACTATTTGATTTAGATATAAAAACAAGTTTTTCTTGTTTTTCTTGTTTTTCTTATCTCAGAGAACCAATCATGAAAGTGCAAAGCACTATTAATTTAAGAACCTTTCAGGTTCAATAACCGATGGTTCATAAAACAAGTGCAAGGCACTATTTTATTTATTTATTTATTTATCGTTGAAGATCTATGATCTTGTTCATAAGAGAATTTTCTCTTCTTTTAAAGGTTTTTTACCTTTTTTTTATTCTTCAAGAGTTCTCAAGAGTTCTCTTCTCTTTTTTTTTTAGCCAGATCTTCCTCCTTTTGAAATGAGGTCTAGGGTCCTTTTTATAGTGCCCATGAATTAGTTATAATTTGTTACATAAATCGTTTTCTGAGTGATTTGGGTAATTTTCCCCACCGTTGGATTTTCGATCCAAAGGCCCCTGCTTTACAGAAGAAAATCTTCTTGTTTTAACAAGAACAGAAAAGATTTATTCTGTTTTGCGCAACTCCCTCAGCGCGTGACACGTGTCGCGCAGCTGTGCTTGTGCAACTGCGCAGACACGTGTCGCGCAACTGATTTTTTTTTTTTTTGCTTGCGCAGCTGCGCGCTGACACGTGTCGCGCACTGCGCAGTTGCGCAGTTGCGCACTGCGCAGCTGCGTGACACGTGTCGCGCAACTGCGCTGACACGTGTCGCGCACTGTGCAGTTGCGCACTGCGCAGCTGCGCTGACACGTGTCGCGCACTGCGCAGTTGCGCACTGCGCAGCTGCGCTGACACGTGTCGCGCACTACGCAGTTGCGCACTGTGCAATTTTTTTTTTTTTTTTTGGCTGAGCTTTGCTCTGATTGGAGAAAGAACAGAAGCATTGCTTCTTTTTCCACTTTGTAATTTAAACAGAGCTTTGTTCTGATTGGGATAAACAAATGCCCCCCCACCGTTGTGCTTACGTGGCCTCCTAACGTGAGCGCAGCGGTGGCAGACTCCGAACCGTCGCGCCATCTCTTGGAAGCTGAAAGGGCACTTGATGCCTATAAATAGGATTTTTGGTCCCTTAGATGATTCTTATCTCTAAATTTTGCTTTCAGAACTCAGAGCCCTGCTCTTTATTTTCAAGAACTTTAAGAGTTAAATTCTTAAAACTTTTAGGTGAAAATTTTAATTAGTGTTAAATTAAATTAATTTTCATTGATAGAGCCTCGCTCTCAATAGATCCCTGATCTAAAGGAAACCTATTTAGGGTTTCACTTAGCAGAGCTTTGCTCTACAGGTCTTAAAGGGATCTAAAGAGAACTAAAGGAGACCCTACTAGGGTTCCATAGAGCTTTGCTCTCTGAAAGATTTTCCTTAGATTTTCTTAATTCATTAATGGAGTTTTGCTCCTCCTAAATCATATAGAAGAACTCTTAAGAATTCTTCATGGATCTTGGAACTTAAAGATGGCATTTTATTCCTCAGTGCATTATATTGTTTTGCTTAATCAGTCTTTCTGATAATTCTGTTGATTCTCTTTCACAGGAACAATGAACGCCCACATGTACGCTCTTAACGAGATCATCTCTCATGAGGACATCCGCCGACTTGGCCGCTCTCAAAATTGGGAGTTCACAAAAGAGGGGTGTGCTGAAATAATGAGTCGCTTCGACACATACAATGGTCCACTGCTTCCCCGCCGTTCCTCTCTTCTTAAACTTATCGTGGGAGCTATCTGGGAAGCGCTTCCCCTATTCTGTTCCGGCGTGCCGCTTAGGGTGTTGGATGCCGCTGAGGACAAGGTGCACTCTGTGTACCTACTGAATTTTATCTCGAAGAGACAGCGAGACAGTCTTATCGACCTCTTGCACAAGGTCTTTCAACAGTCTGTCATACTCGCTGCTTATCGGAGGGTGGAAGACATCGGAAGGGACCCTGACGCTTGTGCTCGCGAAAGAAAGCACACTAGGATGGTCCGCGAGGCTTGGAAAGTCATAGATAAGGTCGCTTTTGAATTCCTCAATCCATGCCCTAGATCTGAGGTTATTCCATTGTAACTTTCATTTATTGTTTTTATGACTGTAAGAACTTCGGGCAATATTAATGGAATTTTTTTTATCCCAGCTTGTCTTTATTATATATCTTTGTCCTGAGTCTTTTTGCCCATGCATGAATGAATACGTCTTGGACGCTTGATCAAACGTAAATCGGGTGCTCTTTCTGTTGCTTTTCCTCTTTCTCAGCATGTCGTCACAATTAGCAGGTAATAGAGTAAGCTTCTTGATTTCTTCATGAGATAGCGAGGGCTTAGGCCGCAGGTTCAGATCTGCTGCTTAAGACTTTTCAACTCTATGAGCCGTGAGGGTCTCATAGAGACTTTTCTACCTACGGATCGAGAGGATCTCGTAGGCGGGTTTTTCTCCTTAAGAATCGTGAGGATTCCTAAGTGTGGTTTTCTCTTGTAAGTCGTAAGGATCCTACAAGAGAATTTTTCCCTCTTACGAGTCGAGAGGACTTGTAAGCGGTTGTTTCCCTCCTTGTCGAAGTTCGACGTTGGAGAGTGAGACCCGTGGATGGTATGCAAGAGACCGTTTTGGGCCAACTTACGGGGTCCCAATGCTTAGGAAACAGGCTTCTTTTATGCCCACTGCCTAAGGCTTTATCTCACGAGTCGAGCCGCCTCGACAATTTTTCACAAGTCGAGACGAATCGAACGTTTTTCGCAAGAACATCTTAACGTCGCATTTAACCTCTGCTCTTTACGACAGAAGCCCGTTAAGGTTGGTGGTACTTAGGGTTTTGGCCATCGTACCGTCGCATAAGCTGATATAGTCCTCGATAGGCAATCGTGCTGTTCGAGTAGCCCTGCGACTGCCGTATCTCTGATCCCTTCGGGGGCTGGACAAGACGTCTTCAAGCAATCCTCCTTGGCAGTTTGACCGTCGGAAGAGCAAGCGCTAGGAATTTGCCATGCCACTTTTTACTTGAGGTTAGGCTCATTTTGGAGAGCCCCGATGAGTCATAACCACTCCGCGCTGGTGTGGGATGATCTCCGATAGTTTTTCAGGCTTTATATGACTTGCCGTTAAGACCCTGAAGCTAGGAATTTAGCCTTTGCTTCGTTTGCTGGCATTGCGTCCTCTGTATCGAGACGAATATCATGGTGGGAACTAGGGATTTTGCCGTGGCTCCGTTTGTTTGATGACGTTGCGTCTGCTGTGTCGAGACGAACGTTGGGGTGACATCTCGTCTGCTGTATCGAGACGAACGTCAAGGTGGTGACCACTCTGTGCTGATGCGAGATGATCTCCGATTGTCTTTCCGGTTTTATGTGAGTTACCGTAAAGACGTTGAAGCTAGGAATGTGGCCTTCGCTTCATTTGCTTTGTCATGTCTGAATCCCTGCTGGAGGAAGAACGCTGAGGTTGACATTTCGTCTACTGTATCGAGACGAACGTCATGGAGGTGACCACTTCATGTGAGATGGTCTCCGATTGTCTTTCCGGTTTTATGTGAGTTACCGTCAAGACGTCGAAGTTAGGAATGTGGCCTTCGCTTCGTTTGCTTTGGTGTGTCCAAATCCTGTTGGAGGTAGAACGCTGGGGTTGACATTTTGTCTGCTGTATCGAGACGAACGTCAAGGTGGTGACCACTCTGTGCTGATGCGAGATGATCTCCGATTGTCTTTCCGGTTTTATGTGAGTTACCGTAAAGACGTTGAAGCTAGGAATGTGGCCTTCGCTTCATTTGCTTTGTCATGTCTGAATCCCTGCTGGAGGAAGAACGCTGAGGTTGACATTTCGTCTACTGTATCGAGACGAACGTCAAGGAGGTGACCACTTCATGTGAGATGGTCTCCGATTGTCTTTCCGGTTTTATGTGAGTTACCGTAAAGACGTTGAAGCTAAGAATGTGGCCTTCGCTTCGTTTGCTTACACTGCGTCTGGTGTATTGAGATGAATGCTGAGGTGGAGCTGGGATTTTGCCATCACTCCGCTTTGTTTCGACCATGGGGTCTTTTGTTAACTTTGCATGTACACCCCGCTGGGCTGCGAAGGAACGCCGTTGTTGACATTGCGTCTGTTGTAATGAGACGAATACTAAGGTGGAGTTGGGATTTTGCCGTTACTCCGCTTTGTTTCGACCGTGAGGTCTTTTGTTGACGTTGCATCTGCCTCCAGCTGGACTGCGGAGGAACGCTGTTGTTGACATTGCGTCTACTGTATCGAGACGAATGCTGAGGTGAAGCTGGGATTTTGCCATCGCTCCGCTTGATGGTGTAACATCTGTGTCCTGTTGGAATGAGGAGGCACACCGTTGTTGGTCTCCAGGCTGTAGACGTGGCCATTGAGATTTGGAACTATGGACTTTGTCATGGTTCCGTTTCGTTGCGATTCTGAGGTCAGTTGTTGACGTCATGTCTGCATCTAGTTGGAGTGAGGAGAAGCGCCGTTGGTGATCTTTAAGTTGTCGATATTGACGTCGAGACCCTGAAGTTAGGGACCTTCCTTTGCTTCATTTGTTGACATCGTGTCTGTAATATTGAGACAAATGTCGAGATGGTCTCTAGGTTATCTATGAACCGTCGAGATTTGGCTTCGCTTTCTGGTGGAGCCTGTTGGGAAGGTATTGTTCCCTTTTTATCTGTGCCCCTGGATTGTATACAGGGATCGGTGTGATTTCACCTGTAGGGCAAAAGTTTCATTCTTTAATTTTTTTTTATTTTTTTCGCGATGCTCTATCATTTCAGCTTTTTATATCGCGAAAATTGCGATTGCCCAATCATTTCGGCTATTTTTCGCGGTGCCCAATCAATTCGGCTATTTTTCTTTTTACTCGCTGCTTTTTATTGCGAGTTGCCCAACCATTTCGGCTATTTTACATGCATACATTTTTACCTGCTGATTTTGTTTGCAAGCTGCCCCATCATTTCGGCTATTTCGTATATATATATATATATATATATATATATATTTTTTTTTTTGACTCGCTGATTTTTTATTTTTTATTTTATTTTTTTTTTTTTTTGCGAGTAGGGGATTTGGGATCTGATACCAATTTTGGCATCAGCATCGCTGCGACTGGAATATTGCCAGGAGCGAATCATCATTTGCCGTAAAAGGACTTGGAATTTGATACCGGTTTAGGCATCAGCATCGCTACCACTGGGATATTGCCAGGAGCGAATCATCATTTGCCTCTGTCGATGTAGAACAAAGGTGGCTTAGCGACCAGGGTTAAGGTCCTGTTGACTAAGGCTTTTGACTTTATGAGCCGTAAGGGTCTCACAAAGCTATTTCTCCCTACAAGTCGTGAGGATCTTATAGGTGTATTTTCTCCTTAGGAATCGTGAGGGTTCCTAAGTGTATTGTTCCTCTGTAAGTCGTAAGGATCCTACAGGAGGGTTTTCTCCTTGTAAGTCGAGAGGATTTACAAGGGTTGTTTTCCATGCAAACACATCCCTAGTCTCAGATAGGACTTAGTTAGGGAAATGTTTATTCGCGCCCGTGGATTGTATACAAGGGTCAATATAGGACCACTTGTAGGGCAATGTCGAAAGTTGTGGGGGTTGCTTAAGCACAGGTTTAGGCCTCTGTAACTTAAGGCTTTCAAATCTTACGAGCCGTGAGGGTCCCATAAGAGCCTTCTCCTCACGAGTCGTGAGGATCTCGCAAGTGTATTTTCTCCTTAGGAATCGTGGGGATTCCTAAGTGTGTTGTTCCCTTGTGAGTCGTAAGGATCTCACGCAGGTGGTTTCTCCTTACAGGGTCGAGAGGACCCTATAAGTGTTTCTTAACGAGGTTGCGCCCTTTCGGGTTTTCACAAACACTCGCCGGTAGTCCTGCTGTTTTTACTCACGGAGCCCTTTCAGGTTTTCATCCGTGCCCATTTTGCTTATGGACTTACCCTTTTTTTTATATTCTTTTTATTACTTTTATTTTTTTATTTTTTTTTTCTTTCTCTTTTTTTTTACGAGGTCGCGCCCTTTCGGGTTTTCACGAACACTCGCCGGTAGCCCTGCTGTTTTTACTCACGGAGCCCTTTCGGGTTTTCCTCCATGCCCGTTTTGCTTATGGACATACCTTTTTTTTTTTCCTTTTTTTTTGTTTTTTTTATCTTGTCAGCCTAAGGATGCTGCGGTATTAGTTTAAAGACGTTTCGGTCTGCTATTAGTTTAAGGACGTCTCGGTCCGCTATTAGTTTAAGGACATTTCGGTCCATTGCAAGTTTTAGGACATTGCAGTCCATCATTGGTTTAAGGACGTCTCGGTCCGTTGTTAGTTTAAGGACGTTTCGGTCCGCAGCCAGTTTTAGGACATAGTGGTCCATCGTTAGTTTAACGACATTTCGGTCTATCGTTGCCATATTTGAGGCGAGTTTCTAGTTTATGGACTTTTCGGTCCATGAGTCCTTCTCCATGAATGAACATGATGCTCCCGGCGTATCCATATTTTTCGGAGCATGCGGTTGTGGCGGGTTCATCTTCCAAATTTCGGACAACGCGAACTTGCCCTGTTGGTATTGGTCTTCAACCCAGTTTTTGAAGACGTAGCAGTCCTCGATCAGGTGACCTACTGTTTGGTGGTAAGGGCAATAATTAGGATTATTAACGTCGCCTGGCTGCAACGGACGTTTTGGATTCGGCAGATTAATGAGTCTATTGCGCACTGCCAGCTCGAACAGTCCCCTTGTTTTATCTTGCGGAAACGAGTAAGGACGTTTCAACTTTTCCTGGAGGGATTGCCGCTTGTTGCTTTGGCAAGCAACCGGTCTAGGGTCACCTGATTGCTGGTGAGTGCTGGCGACGAGGGCCTTTTTTCCTTTTCTTTTATCCTTTTTGTTCGATCCTTTGTTTACGGGGCCGAGATTTTTTCCGAGTAGCATGCGATTGCACGGCTGAACGTTCTCGCGGCTTCTCAATTCCTTTATTTTTGAAATAGATTCCCCGAGGGAAGAGTTGGGGGCAGCTTCTTCGTCAGAGTCGCTTCCCAAGGTGATAATTTGTGATCCCTTGAAGTCGGCTATATGACAGTCGGCGGTGGCTCTTTTGCGCTTATCTATCGCATTTTTCCGATGTCCACAAGCTTCACACTTTGTCCTGTCGAAGTGTCGCTTTTGAGCGACATACCCTTGCCACCAACAGTTAAAGGATTCGCAGTCTTCGGTAGGATGTATGATCTTCTGATGATATAAACAGAAGTTAGGGTGCATCTCTATCTCAGAGAAAGGATTTTCTTCGGAGGGCGGTAGCTTCATTCCTACTGATAGAGCTTTGGCGAACCGTTTCCTCGTCTTGAATTTGTTTTTACCCGCAGTGTATGGCTTTTGATTTGACGGGAATACCTTGGTTCTTTCCAGTATGGCCATTTCATGCTCTTGATTGGCTTTTGCTTTCAGACGAATTTCATTTAGGAAGGTATCGATCAACTTGTCTGACGGCCGCGGAATTTCTGTTTCAGGGTCCGCCGTTGATTTTGTTGGAGATAGTGCCCTCAGAGTCAATTATTGGATCACAGGCACGTGATTGCAATGATTGAGGGGAGGACCTATCCCGGTAGGACAGTCTTACTCGAGATGATAGTATGCTATCTGGTTTATCTTTATCATCGTGTACTGCTTTAGGTGACCTTTCGAGTCGCTATTACACGTTGATAAAGCCCCTAGGATTCTTGCTTGACTTCCAGCAGTATGAGGGCGATCATATAAGTGGGAGCTGGGGTCTATAAGCGCATCCTAAAATGGTCCCTAGTCGTAGGAGTTTCGAGACAGGGCATCGATTCTCCACAGTAGACTAGTGTATACAGTCGAGACCCCGACGAGGGGCGGTGGCCGGTCTCACAAGCCACTGGTGTCAGTTGGTTCACCTAAGATGTATACAGGTGCTCATTGGGTTATGAGTACACCGGACAGGACTCGCCGGGAACCTGCTAGTTGGGAATATACCAGATGTCAGATAGCAGTTCCCTGGTGACATGTGTACAGGTTAGTTCATCGACCTGGGATCGTCATTTGTCTCGTGTGAGTTCCCACTGTACTTTGATTACTACCCTACCACGGCTCAAAGGAGTCGTGCAAACAGGTTTTAGTTGGGTACAGTCCCGAGCCACATGGAGGCAGTGAGCGGATCTGCAGGGGTTCGTCTCTCCCGGTATTGGGGGTGAGGTCGTGCTGTGTCTAGGAGAGCCAGAACATGAAAAGTCCTTGGCCAAGGCAGGAGATTTGCTGGTAGGTATTCCAGTAGTATCTCAGGGTGTTCTGGGCTACACTCCGACACGACTTGTACCGCTTTTGGGGGTCTGACTTTTACCAACCCCCTAGGCCCGCCATGCGATGCTCATAGACGAACGGACCGGACTGTACGGATATTGTCACTGACAGGCTCAGTAGGGTGTCAGGATGAGTTCGCTCATCGACGTCCCTTTTGGTCAATACCTGGTGGCCCGTCACGTATTGGCTTATACCTCTGACGTGCTAGTGGTTAAATCCACAGCCACAGTATTGACGAGTCTTTAGAGTCCACCACACAGACAGTTACTCAAGTTTCGGGCGAAACGCTGTAGAGGCCGTATGGAGATATGGCAGGGTTCGATCTGATACGTGCGGTATTGCACGGATCGTGATCGGACGGTTTTTTACTAGCCGGCTTTGGCTTAAGCCGGATCTTAGTATTAGATGGTGTAGTTTTATCTCTTTGCATTTGTGTTCAGTGGGAATACAAATGCGGGCATGTATTTGCAGTAGCGGGGTTTTCCTGTAATTTATTACGGGATCGGTTTTCTGGGGTTGCCAGTCTGCATTCCGTTCCGGCCGGTTTTCTCTTTTTTCTTCCCGGTCGGACTTTTCGTTGGAGGGGGTTAATTGCAAGTTTGCAATTAACTTAGTTGTGAGGGGTTTTCTTGCATATGTGGCTTCATAATCATGAGATGCCTTTCTTGTCATTCCTTGCATTTATGGTGATGGTTTGTGAAAGGAAATTGTTGTGACCATTATTCTTTTTGGATTTTCCTTTTCTCCTTTGAAAATTCATTCATCCATTTTCCCACCAATTCCTTCTTGGGCCGGCCACTGTTTTTGATTGGGGTGGGGCCGGCCACTAGAGTGAGGGAGAGAGATGTTTGTGTGTGTGAATTAATTCATTCTTGCTTATTTAGTGGGCCCTCCATTTGTTTTGAGTGCTGTGAGTTTTATTCCTTAGGCTTGGTATTAATTTGCCACATACACACATTCTTTACATATGAGAATATTGCTTCATTCATCTTTTCCAGTGAGCTCTTAGTGCTTGGCCGAGCTCACCCATTCCATTGCATGCTTCTCTTTCCCCTCTTGCATCCATGAAAATTCTTGTGTAAATTTCCTCCAACCATGGCAACCTCATAACCCCAAAGAGATAACTATTCTATAGCAAGCCTTGGACGCGTCGGCTAGCCAACTTCGCGCCCGAGTTGCCTCGGTCAAGAGGCGGGAGCCCGTAAAAGATTCCGGCTACGTGGTGCCCTTTCCGACGAGCGAAGAGGTGACGGATTTTCCGCAGGAGATCGGAGTGGAGACGAAGACCGAAGGACACGGATCGCTTGGTATAGCATCTCTACTCTTTTCCTTTTTGCTAGCTAGCTAGGTTAATGGCCCGATCCGGGTAGAAAGTCCGCGGTGGTGCCGTTTTGCAAAGTTCGCAAAGTTTTTGTTTTCCGCGTTTCCGGCGTCGGATCGACGGCCGGGGCGCCCCCGCGGGCTTACATTGGTATCAGAGCCACGCCATTAACCTTGCCTAGCTTGCTCTAGCGCGTTTAGAACCCGATCGAACAAAATCCCCAAAAACCGTATTTTTGTGCACATGTGTTCTCTGTTGAAATTTTTTGAGCTCCTAAAATTTTTCAGGTTGTTGCAGAGGCATGTACAAGCAATTATAAGAAATCTGGGAAAATACGATCCACCAATTCCTCAGTTCCACCGCGGAAGCGCGGCCAAAACCCTGGTTTGGCCGCGCTTGCGCGGCGGATAAGAGGAATTATGGCACCAAATTTTCCCAGTAAGCTTGTGGTATAGAAATAGGGCTTTTGGGATATTTTATTTGGGCCCAGGTTTTCTGTAAGTGCTACAGTTCTTTTTGGGGGCCCACTTTGATAAATTTGTTCGATCGGATATTTTAAACATGCTAGTTCACAGTTCTTACATTATATCTGCGACCGTGAATGTCACTCGATCGGTAAATCCAGTCTATCTGCTATAGCCCGGTTAGACGGATTTGCGAACGTGACATTCACGTTGATGTTCTGTGATTGTACTGTGTTGTTGCGGATCGGTCGTGGGGGATAGCCTGGTTGCAGTGGTAGTACAGTTTTGTTTTATATGTACATTTGATATTGCGGGGCGAGCGTCCGACATGTGGACTGCCGTCACCGCCTGTTTGTATTATTCTTTTGGGGCACGACCTGGTTGCGGTCGATGTACCCGTTGTATGTATATTTTACTTTCTGTACTAGGATTACCCCGCGGAGGGGTGCACGGATAGCCGGGTTCTAGAGGGCAACAAGCCCGCATCTCATGGCATTGAGACGGAGGGGGCTTCACTCTAGGATTGGCGGGCTATTCGCCGCACTCGTAGGGGGTATAGGATTGACCCAGGAGGGGTGCCCAAGTTACCGGATTCCGTGAAGTGCTGGGTGGTCCATTCACGTTGCTGAAGGGGGCTGCCTCGCTTCAGGTTTTGGCGGGTAACTTGCCGCACCCGTAGGGGTCTAGGTTTTTCATTGCACAGGCTATCCACACGACCAGGGTAACGTCGGGTTTCAGCGGCTCTGTGAAACCCGGGGATCCCAGATATCTGTATTGATCTGTGTTGCTATACATTTCTGTGTTGCTGCACTTTTATCACGCCTTAAGCGAAAATTATATATTATATATATATTAGTAGATGTTGTATATGTTTTTCATCCGCGCTAGTCCAGTCCCCGCTCTGTCGTTAGTTAGCTAACCTAACGGGTGATGACGGGACCCAGTGGCGAATGCGGATGGCATATACGTACGTCAGTATATTTTCGTTCTTTGTGGTGTGATCAATTGATGGGACTGCGTTGATTCGGATCAATGCAAGTTAAACAAACCTAATCTGATGTTGTTGGAACACTTTTTCAAAAAGCTGTTATTGCAAGGGCGTTCTCTTTTGTTTTGCACAGTGGTATTCATTTGGAATATCCTGCTCCTCAGTCGACGAGGCAAGGGCCGAGATCCCTTCACCGGGAGTGACCCCTTGGACAAAAGTTTGCGTCAGGGCATTAACTCCACTATAGCCGATTACTTTTGCTTTGCATCGTGGTATTCATTTGGAATATCCTGCACCTCATTCTACGGGGAAAGAGCCGAGATCCCTTCACCGGGAGTGACCTCTTTAGCAAAGGTTGTCGTCACTATATTTTTATAAAGCTATCAGTTCCCTCAACGATATCAAGTTCATTACGTTAAAGGTTTTCGCCAGAAACCATTCGTAGCCCTCCGTCATTTCATATGGATGGTCAATAGTATTCAAGCTGTGTATGTTGGCCAAAGTCAAGGCACAGTGTTTGGTAGCTATTGGGTATTCATATGCAGCATAGATAGATGCGTTGGTTTGGGACAGTCGTACTGCCATTTTGGCCAAAGTCAAGGGTATGTACGGGTGGGCTCAAATTAACCAGGAAAATGACGGGTAGAACTTGACATGTGACTTATGATATGTTGGCCAAAGTCAAGGTCATAAGAGCATGGGGCAAAAATCCTCATCGGGAGTTTCAAAAGAACTGAAACTTGCCAGATATGCGCATACCTTCTGGAGTGTGATAACGTGAGCGGATTCCGTCACGTTATCATGCGATGAGAGTTGGATCCCGATTCCCACTGATGAGTTGGTTTACTCCTCGGGTTATCCCGGCTAATTCTTCTTTCAGGTTTGGGGAAGAATTTGACGTTACAGTGGGAGGTTTCCAGATTAGATAAATTGGTAACCATTCTGATCTAGGTTAGAGTGCACGCTGAGTGTTTCTTTTCTCTCTCTCTCTGGCAGCGACCATTGACCCGACCCTAGACTATGACTCAGTGACAAAGTTGACCGAACCTTCTTAACACTGGCTTTTGGATTGTCAGAGTTGCAGACCTCTTTGCCACTCCTACTTTTACCCTTTTCTCCGGGACACCCCGTATTACTACGAACGTCCACTTCCATTGGACAAAACCATCGTATGGTTATATACGAACTCGAAGGACTTCGAGGATGGTTTCCGGTTCTGGAGAAAACGAATAGGACTATTCAGTTGTCTTTACCTTTTACCCTCTCTCAGGTTGTGAGTACTCCTTGGTTTAGGAGATAGTACACCTATTACGCAAATTGGATAGTCTTCTTCCAAACCTTAGGCTGGTGCCGAACAGTGGGGAATGAAGAAAGCCAATTAGCCTAAACGGTGTACAGAAGGTATTAAGTTCAGACAAAGCAAGGGATTAGTAAGAGGGCAAAGTAAATTGCGACTGCTATTCACGACCTAACCATGTACTTCTTTGTCAATCCTAAATCACCTATGAATTAAGTTCATTCGATTGTCTTTTATCCTCACCTTCTCTCGCATTGCGAGTGCTCCTAGGACTAGGACAGTACACCCATTATGCTTATTGGATAGTCTTCTTCCAAACCATAGGCTGGTGCCGAACGGTAGGGAAGGAAGAAAACCATTTGGCCTAAAGGAGTGTACAGAAGGTAATGACTAAAGACATATAAAGGGATTTGGAGAGGTGGCAAAGAATTATAAGGTTATAGTTGTGAATCTGGATAATGGAAGAGGCATTACTAGGAATACCAGGATACCCCATCGAAACATTTCAATGTTTCAGTTTCACTGTGTACAGTTAAAGGAAAACTGATTTCCCGATTAGACACTTGCTCCAGGGTATGTATTTACCAGGCATGATTCTCACATCTGTATGGTTTTACAGATGATGAGTGGGAGTAAGTTATTGGGAATTAGGTGACCATCCTCATTATATCGGGATTCGTTGGAATTGGTGATATTTGAGGAAGCCATCTGGGTTGTTTGCCGGTCGGCAAATATTTGGTTTTGAATATCCGTTGTTGTGCACCAATTTCAAATTGATATATCTGTACGTCTATTTTTATAGAGTGAGACATATCTTTTTGAAATTATGTCTATGACATTTACCTATACCAGTGGATGGTTAGGTAAGGAGCATTGAACAACGGTGTAATTCTTCTTAACCAAAAGTACAGTTTTCAACCTACGACACACAGTGAATGAGTCACCAGACTCAGGGGACTTATACAGAGTATTGTATATTGTCCAGTGTCCATTAGGACAGAGGGGTTGGTCCTCGTACTATATTCTGTTTACTTTTAACTTCTCTAGTTCTTAGACATGTGTTTCGTAGAAACACAGGGTCTAAGTTTTGAGGAGTTATAGGTATAAGAGTAAAGTAGAGAACCAGGTGTTGCAAGTATCGGGATTCTTCAAGGTGATCGAAGATGTAGATACTTATGAATGGTATTCAGTTGGTAATAATGATTAAGAGAACTAGCTTCTCTTTCAGGTTACTCATAATTGGAAGTACTCCTAAGTTGAGTAACGCTGATCGGCCTCTCTTCCATTTAGTTGACATGCACTGGAGACAGCTGCATGATTTGAATCTGGTTCAATTAAATCAGTGCCTCTGTTTCTTGGATATAGAACAGTTCATATCTTGACATTGTTAAGATACGGGGAGTTGTCCGGCTTATGCTTAAAACCAGACTCTGGACAACTCAAGGCACGTTTCAGTAGTGGCTGTTTGTGGGTTGACCCGGGCTATGACGAGGGTTGACTTTCTACCATCTGGAAGATCAATAGAGATATTGTTCTTGACTCGCCACAGTTTTAATAAAAATGGACTTTTTCAGAAAACAGCAGTGGGAGTATGGTAGAACTGGAAGTGATTCCAGAACCGCAAACGATTACTGAAGATTTGATAAGAACCTAAAGATTCAATCTGGTTTGACATTCCATTGGCCACTCCGCAGATAAGGTGGGTAACCTCAGGCACCCGAGAGGTACTTCGGTATGCTCAAGGACGGTGGCAGGGAGGTTCTTGTTAACCCACACTTGCCATTGCTGTTGTTCCAGGCTGCGAGACCTGGCGGGAGGATGAGTATAGCGTCATTCTAAACTAGCTTTAGAAGTGTACGCCTATATGACTCTGCCAGAGGGTTGTCGTAGTCAGTGGGAGCAGCGGAAGCATTGGTGGACATCAAGCTTATGTCTATTTATAGACTAAAGCAGATATAGCGGAGATAGATCATCTATTTCTGATGTGACAGTCATAGGTTTGACTTCATCAGAATAGGGGATGGATCTGTTAAGAAGGTAGTAGGGTGTGATGTCCTGGTATTTGATGACATACACAGAGTAGGAAGTGATATTCCTATACTACGATCGGTTATACTTTGGTCGTCACACAGTGGTTTCTCCACATAGGACTTGGATATTATATCAGACATTCTGGTTACTAGATCTATGGTTTTAGATCTAGATTTGGGTGGTTTCCCAATCTGGGTACTTTGACCGCATTCTATGAGTATTTAGAATGGACGACTCCTGGCACGGTAGTGTACCTGCAGGTAATGGAGTCACCCTCTCTAAAGGTGTCTTACAGACTAAAGGGGAGAGGGACACGCATGATTGACAGATCACTTGCTTAGGCAACTGAGTCAATCATGAGATGTCAAGTACCACACCAGATATTGTTCTTGCAGTAGGTGCAATAAGTTGATATTAATCCAATCTTGGAGAAACAGTCGGAAGAAGTTTTAGAACATAAGTTGATGTTCTAGGGAATTGATAACGGCAGCCTCCTTTACGAGACGGTTATCATTCCAGGCTTCCAAGGTGACCTGGATGGCAGAGTGGCTGTCAGAGTTATAGTTTTTCCTCTGACGAGGGGCAGTATTTTGGACAGGTGATCCAGGTGGATACTGAGGGAAGGCATGGCGCAGGACACTGATTAAGTTCAGTTGTCGATACAGTCTAAGAAGTTTGGATTTGGAGTTCATTTCTGAACTAGGTCCCATCAGACATCCAGACATTCTAGGACAGGTATTGCTCGTTTTCGGGAGATAGTTTTCTCTGCGAACATGAGATATAGAGAGACATAGAAAGAAACATCAAAGCGGATCCACTCACCGAGGCTATTCCTCGAACGCAATAGTTTCGCAAACGAGCTTTGTGAGACTGACTAGTAGAGGAGTTGGGTGTTCGGTATCACACGGGCTGTGAGTATGCGACATCGCAATAATTAGCCTTGAGTGCAAGTGGGAGATTGTTGGAGATAGTGCCCTCAGAGTCAATTATTGGATCACAGGCACGTGATTGCAATGATTGAGGGGAGGACCTATCCCGGTAGGACAGTCTTACTCGAGATGATAGTATGCTATCTGGTTTATCTTTATCATCGTGTACTGCTTTAGGTGACCTTTCGAGTCGCTATTACACGTTGATAAAGCCCCTAGGATTCTTGCTTGACTTCCAGCAGTATGAGGGCGATCATATAAGTGGGAGCTGGGGTCTATAAGCGCATCCTAAAATGGTCCCTAGTCGTAGGAGTTTCGAGACAGGGCATCGATTCTCCACAGTAGACTAGTGTATACAGTCGAGACCCCGACGAGGGGCGGTGGCCGGTCTCACAAGCCACTGGTGTCAGTTGGTTCACCTAAGATGTATACAGGTGCTCATTGGGTTATGAGTACACCGGACAGGACTCGCCGGGAACCTGCTAGTTGGGAATATACCAGATGTCAGATAGCAGTTCCCTGGTGACATGTGTACAGGTTAGTTCATCGACCTGGGATCGTCATTTGTCTCGTGTGAGTTCCCACTGTACTTTGATTACTACCCTACCACGGCTCAAAGGAGTCGTGCAAACAGGTTTTAGTTGGGTACAGTCCCGAGCCACATGGAGGCAGTGAGCGGATCTGCAGGGGTTCGTCTCTCCCGGTATTGGGGGTGAGGTCGTGCTGTGTCTAGGAGAGCCAGAACATGAAAAGTCCTTGGCCAAGGCAGGAGATTTGCTGGTAGGTATTCCAGTAGTATCTCAGGGTGTTCTGGGCTACACTCCGACACGACTTGTACCGCTTTTGGGGGTCTGACTTTTACCAACCCCCTAGGCCCGCCATGCGATGCTCATAGACGAACGGACCGGACTGTACGGATATTGTCACTGACAGGCTCAGTAGGGTGTCAGGATGAGTTCGCTCATCGACGTCCCTTTTGGTCAATACCTGGTGGCCCGTCACGTATTGGCTTATACCTCTGACGTGCTAGTGGTTAAATCCACAGCCACAGTATTGACGAGTCTTTAGAGTCCACCACACAGACAGTTACTCAAGTTTCGGGCGAAACGCTGTAGAGGCCGTATGGAGATATGGCAGGGTTCGATCTGATACGTGCGGTATTGCACGGATCGTGATCGGACGGTTTTTTACTAGCCGGCTTTGGCTTAAGCCGGATCTTAGTATTAGATGGTGTAGTTTTATCTCTTTGCATTTGTGTTCAGTGGGAATACAAATGCGGGCATGTATTTGCAGTAGCGGGGTTTTCCTGTAATTTATTACGGGATCGGTTTTCTGGGGTTGCCAGTCTGCATTCCGTTCCGGCCGGTTTTCTCTTTTTTCTTCCCGGTCGGACTTTTCGTTGGAGGGGGTTAATTGCAAGTTTGCAATTAACTTAGTTGTGAGGGGTTTTCTTGCATATGTGGCTTCATAATCATGAGATGCCTTTCTTGTCATTCCTTGCATTTATGGTGATGGTTTGTGAAAGGAAATTGTTGTGACCATTATTCTTTTTGGATTTTCCTTTTCTCCTTTGAAAATTCATTCATCCATTTTCCCACCAATTCCTTCTTGGGCCGGCCACTGTTTTTGATTGGGGTGGGGCCGGCCACTAGAGTGAGGGAGAGAGATGTTTGTGTGTGTGAATTAATTCATTCTTGCTTATTTAGTGGGCCCTCCATTTGTTTTGAGTGCTGTGAGTTTTATTCCTTAGGCTTGGTATTAATTTGCCACATACACACATTCTTTACATATGAGAATATTGCTTCATTCATCTTTTCCAGTGAGCTCTTAGTGCTTGGCCGAGCTCACCCATTCCATTGCATGCTTCTCTTTCCCCTCTTGCATCCATGAAAATTCTTGTGTAAATTTCCTCCAACCATGGCAACCTCATAACCCCAAAGAGATAACTATTCTATAGCAAGCCTTGGACGCGTCGGCTAGCCAACTTCGCGCCCGAGTTGCCTCGGTCAAGAGGCGGGAGCCCGTAAAAGATTCCGGCTACGTGGTGCCCTTTCCGACGAGCGAAGAGGTGACGGATTTTCCGCAGGAGATCGGAGTGGAGACGAAGACCGAAGGACACGGATCGCTTGGTATAGCATCTCTACTCTTTTCCTTTTTGCTAGCTAGCTAGGTTAATGGCCCGATCCGGGTAGAAAGTCCGCGGTGGTGCCGTTTTGCAAAGTTCGCAAAGTTTTTGTTTTCCGCGTTTCCGGCGTCGGATCGACGGCCGGGGCGCCCCCGCGGGCTTACAGATTTCTCAGCGCAAGGATCCTCCTCATCATTCGTCAGTGAATGAGAAATCACATGACAAGTCGCTACGTAGTCTTCGGATTCATCCGATAAGTTTTCTCCATCGTTTTCATCCTCGACTAAAGAACAAGCTGCCCCCGACGTGTCCGTCTTCTTTGGAGAGTGCGGCTGTGGTGGGTTTACCTTCCAGCTTTCAGACAGCACGAATTTGCCTTGTAGGTATTGATCCTCGATCCACCCCTTAAAGACGAAACAATCCTCAATTGGGTGACTTACCGTTTGGTGGTAAGGGCAATAATTGGGATTATTAAGATCGCCTGGCTGCGACAGACGCTTTGGACTCGGCAGATTGATGAGTCTGTTACGCACTGCTAGCTCAAACAGTCTTCTCGTTTTATTCTGAGGAAACGAGTAAGGACGTCCTAGCCTCTCTTCGAGGGATGGGCGGGGACGCACGTTGTTTTGGCGACCAACCGGCTTTGAGTTGCTCGACTGTTGTCGAGCATTGGCGACGACGATCGCTTTTCCTTTCTCATTTCGGGGATCGGGTCTTGGAGGAGACGGTCTATGGCCCATCTGGTCCATTTGAGCTAATTTGTCGATCAAGGCCTGGAAGGTGGTCGGCCTGAAGAACATCATGAATTGCGAGATGGTCGCCTGCGGATCGAGAGTGCCCACAAACATGCCTACCGCAGGTGCCTCTTCTATGCGTTGTTCGCATTTCGACCATAGGTTCCGCCATCGTGTTGCGTATTGAACCCACGTTTCGCTTGGCCTTATCCTGGCATTTATCAGTGCTGTTATCGGGGTGCGTTCACTAGCACTCGCGAATCTTTGTGTAAACAGCAGTTCCATCTCTGCAAATGTTTTGACAGAGTCGTTAGGTAGCTCCGAATACCATTCAAAGGCTGTTTCTGCTAAGCTGCCGACGAATTGACGTAGCAACAATTTGTTATCTCCTCCAGTATTGCCGCATAAGGCCCTGAATTGAGCGACATGCTGATGAGGATTCCCTGTCCCTTTATATACGTGGAATTTAGGGATCGTATATCCTGGCGGGTAACTGATTTGGTCATACCAGCTCGGATACGGTCGTCCGGTTCTAACAATTTGCCCAGCCGCTTCATTCGCCTGATGAACTCGGATCTGCTGAGCTATATATTCGTCTAGGTCAACTTTGGAGATTGCCTCCTCCTTGGCTGTTGATAGAGCCGGCGGAGGATTTGACGTTTCTCCCCTGTCGTCTTCAAGGACGATCGGAGGATCTTCAGCAGGAGGGTCCGGCTGTAACATCATCTCTACCATATCTTGGAAGAGGAGTGCCATCTGTTTTATGTTAGCCGCTTGCTCTGCAGCTTCTTTGTCCCTCTTTTCGAGGACTCTGCGTAAAAAGTCAGCGTCGGTTTCTTGTTCTTGACGCTCATCTGATGATGCCCCTGGACTTTCTTTTGGCTCGGTAAGTGCAGCCATTGTAGTCATCATTTCCTGAAGCTTTTGTTGTTGCTCCTGGGTTTTCGTCACGGATCGGGTGAGCGGTCGGTGGCCCGTAGAAGTGCGGCTTTCCTCCTTTCCAGAAGCCATATAAACAGTGTGCACCACCATGCCCCCAGACTTGGGACGTTTGTGTTCGGCGCTTTTATACTTCGCCATGTTCACAGGGGCTTTTTGTGGCCTCCTTTTTTGAGTGATTGGAGTTAAGGGAGCCGTTGTAGTGGGCACCCAAGTAGCTTTTGCTTTTTGTGGTTTGACAGAGTAATCCTTCCCCTGCCGAACCTTCATCTTTTTCTGTCGTCGGAGGCAGTCTTGATCGATCACCGACTCTTGGACCTGTCGCCAGACTTTGTAAATTTTAGAGGACAGCAGTTGAGGGGGCTGCTCTAACTTCTTCACTGGAATATTCTTCACAGATGAATGAGTTCGCTTTAGCACCGCAGTAGGAGAGTTTCTGCGCACCGAGTTCAGCAACTCAAAGCTGTTCCTGGTTGGAACAGCAGTATCGATCTCCACCATTAGAGTTGGAGGAGTAAGTCCAGAGGGGGAGTTGCCCCCAGCCTTCTTCACTCGGCGCCAGTAGCGACGTCGGGCATGTCGTGCTGATGGAGTTGTTTCAGCTATAGGGGTGACCTCCTCATGCCCCCTGTGTTGGTCAGAATATACCGGTACCAGCTTTTTAAAGATCGACGTCCGTTGAACGGGGACGGCCAACTTGTCAGAAGCGGACTTCTGAACATGGGAAGCAACCTTGGTGATTTTGCCAGGAACGGGAGTTGGGATGGCTATTCGCTTCGGGATAACGCCTTCTGGTATGGCAGGCTTCTTCATGGGCCCGATGGAGCTCTGGCCTAATCCATTAAAACCTAAAGCAGTGGAGTTGGGCGACCTGTTGAAAGGGGTCGCGGCAGTGGTAAGTCGATCGAAGACCGACTTCTTTGGAGCTTCTTGCAATGCTATTGGGGCGTTGAAGCTCATTGGTGGGAGCATGGTCCCAAAAAATAGTCTAGTGGTGGTTTGAGCCACCTGCTCCACCGGCGTTTTGAAAAGGGAGGCCGCTTGGGGCCCATAAGTCACTCCTCCAGTAATGACGGAGCGAGAGTTGTTGCTGCAGGCGATGCAGTTCGAAGCCATTGATCTTCTGTTTTCTGCACGGAGCAAGACACCAAATCTTAGTACCTTGAATCCACAGGCAATCACAGCAAACCGCGATTTGTTCGCGAACACGACACACGAAGTGTGGAGTGGAAAGAGGAAGAGGTCCCACCGGGCGTGCCAGAATCTGTTCCCCTCCGAAAGGCGGCGCACAGGACCGCGATGTCCTGACGCTGGGATTCGGGGCAGATGCTATTTGGTTTTATCCGTCCACCTCTCCGAAGATGCCAAGTTGATTTATGGCACCGTGTATCGGAGGTTTAGACGGATGCGGCCGATGTAGCAGACTTCGTCAGATTCCCCCTCGCTTGAGGGGTTTTTGATTGTGGGGACGCTCTTCCCTGTAGGCGCAAGCCCCTGCAGTTAATTACGCTACCGCATCGCGGTAACAACTTTCTCCTTCTCCAGAATTTCACTTCGTGTCGTGTGTGTTTGTTTTGTTTGTGGTTGCCCGTGGATTGTATACGGAGACTGAGTAATGCCGTCGCCCGTAGGACGTGGATTAGTCCAAATCTGTATTTGCTTAGATTTGGGTTTGGTGTTTTTAGTTTAAGGATACGTTAGTCGCGTTGCGGCTAAGATCAACTTAAACGTTCGTTAAGGATACGTTAGTCCAGTTTGAGAGTAAGATCAACTTAACGGGATCGTTTAGATCCGACAAAAGAGTGTTTGGGCTCTATTGTTCCAGTTTGGGAGATTCATAGTCCAATTTGGGACTAAAGTCTGTTTGGAGGATACATTAGCCATTTTTGAGGCTAAGATCGACTCAAACGTTTGTTAAGGATACGTTAGTCCAGTTTGAGACTAAGATCAACTTAACGGGACCGTTTAGATCCGACAAAAGAGCATTTGGGCTCTATTGTGCCAGTTTAGGGACGTGGTGGTCCATATTCCAGTTTAGGGACGTGGTGGTCCGATATTAGTTTAGGGACGTTCCGGTCCGATATTAGTTTAGGGACGTTTCGGTCCACGAGTTTAAGGACCCCGCAGTCCATATCGATGTGTGGTTGTTGGGACCCGTCACCTCTTTGACGTCGTTGAGGAATTACAACGACGGATGTCAAAGGAGTTCGGAGATGTACCCTCGAACCGGATGTAAATTGATTTAGAAGAGCAATTTTGCTCAGTCAATTTAATTTAAGGACTTATGGCCAAAATTGGGCTAAGTCCAGTTGAAATGTTCAACATTTTATTTGCTTTTGCATTGCATTTCTTTTTTTATTTTTATTTGGGCCTTGCCCAGAAAGGATGCAGAGCATCAATTTGTTTTGGGCTCTGCCCTTTTATGAATGATGCAAGGCATCAATTTTATTTGGGCTCTGCCCTTGTATAAAGGATGCAAAGCATCAATTTATTTGGGCTCTGCCCATTTATTGCCTTGCAATTTATTTTGGCCTGTCAGGTCATTTTGATTTGGGCCTGGCCCTTTTAGTAATGCATTGCATTTGTGCAAAGCACTGTTAATTTGAGAATCTTTTAGATTCAAGAACCGATGGTTCAAAAAAAGAAGTGCAAAGCACTATTTGATTTAGATCTAAGAAAAAACAAGTTTTTTCTTATTTTTCTTATCTCAGAGAACCAAAAGTTCATAAAAGTGCAAAGCACTATTAATTTAAGAACCTTTTAGGTTCAAGAACCGATGGTTCATAAAACAAGTGCAAGGCACTATTTGATTTAGATATAAAAACAAGTTTTTCTTGTTTTTCTTATCTCAGAGAACCAATCATGAAAGTGCAAAGCACTATTAATTTAAGAACCTTTCAGGTTCAAGAACCGATGGTTCATAAAACAAGTGCAAGGCACTATTTTATTTATTTATTTATTTATCGTTGAAGATCTATGATCTTGTTCATAAGAGAATTTTCTCTTCTTTTAAAGGTTTTTTACCTTTTTTTTATTCTTCAAGAGTTCTCAAGAGTTCTCTTCTCTTTTTTTTTTTAGCCAGATCTTCCTCCTTTTGAAATGAGGTCTAGGGTCCTTTTTATAGTGCCCATGAATTAGTTATAATTTGTTACATAAATCGTTTTCTGAGTGATTTGGGTAATTTTCCCCACCGTTGGATTTTCGATCCAAAGGCCCCTGCTTTACAGAAGAAAATCTTCTTGTTTTAATAAGAACAGAAAAGATTTATTCTGTTTTGCGCAACTCCCTCAGCGCGTGACACGTATCGCGCAGCTGTGCTTGCGCAACTGCGCAGACACGTGTCGCGCAACTGATTTTTTTTTTTTGGCTTGCGCAGCTGCGCGCTGACACGTGTCGCGCACTGCGCAGTTGCGCAGTTGCGCACTGCGCAGCTGCGCTGACACGTGTCGCGCAACTGCGCAGTTGCGCACTGCGCAGCTGCGTGACACGTGTCGCGCAACTGCGCAGTTGCGCACTGCGCAGTGCGCTGACACGTGTCGCGCACTGCGCAGACACGTGTCGCGCACTGCGCAGTTGCGCACTGTGCAATTTTTTTTTTTTTTTTTTTTGGCTGAGCTTTGCTCTGATTGGAGAAAGAACAGAAGAATTGCTTCTTTTTCCACTTTGGAATTTAAACAGAGCTTTGCTCTGATTGGGATAAACAACTGACTTATCAACCTCATTCTCAGTGTTCAACACTGATTGGTCTTTAGTGTTTAACACTAGGCATTGGCCCAATTGGCTAAATGGCCAGAGGCAAAGCCTCTCCTTCAAGGGACCAACAGGAGGGCCGATGTCCCAGACATGATTGGACTTAGCCCAAGCTGGCCATAAGTCCTCAATTCGTAATTAACTGGGCTAATGGGCTCATAACATAATTAATTGGTCTTGATCCCAAATTGGGCCAAAGACTATTTAATCCACTCCGGTTTCAGGGTACATCTCTTCATTCCTTTGATAATTGGCGTTGTAATCCCTCTACGTCTTCAAAGAGGTGACGGGTCCCGATGACCACACATTGATATGGACTGTGGGGTCCTTAAACCCATGGACTACAACGTCCTTAACCTTGACCGAGATGTCTTAAAACTAACAATGGACTGTGGGGTCCTTAAACCCATGGACTACGACGTCCTTAACCTTGACCGAGATGTCTTAAAACTAACAATGGACTGTGGGGTCCTTAAACCCATGGACTACGACGTCCTTAACCTTGACCGAGATGTCTTAAAACTAACAATGGACCGCAATGTCCTTAAACTAACAATGGACCGCAATGTCCTTAAACTAGCGATGGACCACTATGTCCCTAAACTGGAACGATAGAGCCCAAACGCTCTTTTGTTGGATTTAAACGATCCCGTTTAAGTTGATCTTAGCCTTAAATACGGCTAACGTATCCTTAAACCTTTCAAACAGACTTTAGTCCCAAACTGGACTATAGATCCTCCCAATTAACTTTGGTTCAAGGGTACATCTCTGAACTCCTCTGACATCTGTCGTTGTAATCCTTCAACGTCGCCAGAGAGGTGACGGGTCCCGACGGCCATACATTAAATGGACCACTATGTCCCTAAACTGGAACAATGGAGCCCAAATGCTCTTTTGTCGGATCTAAACGGTCCCGTTAAGTTGATCTTAGTCTCAGGTTAGACTAACGTATCCTTAACAAACGTTTGAGTTGATCTTGGCCTTAAATATGGCTAACGTATCCTCAAACCAAACCCCCAAACCCAAATCTAAGATAATACGGATTTGGACTAGTCCACGCCCTACGGGCGACGACATAACTCGGTCTCCGTAAACAATCCACGGGCAACAAAACATAAAATAAACACACACGACACGAAGTGACCATCTGGAGAAGGAGAAAGTTGTTACCGCGACGCGGTAGCGTAATTAACTGCAGGGGCTTGCGCCTGCAGGGAAGAGCGTCCCCACAATCAAAAAAACCCTCAAGCGAGGGGGAATCTGACGAAGTCTGCTACATCGGACGCATCCGTTCAGACCTTCGATACACGGTGCCATAAATCAACTTGGCATCTTCGGAGAGATGGACGGATAGCACCAATTAGCATCTGCCCCGAACCTCAGGTGAGACGTCCCGCGTCTCGGCCGCCGTTCGGAGGGGAACAGATTCTGGCACGCCCGGTGGGACCTCTTCCTCTTTCCACTCCACACTTCGTGTGTCGTGATTCGCGAACCAATCGCGGTTCGCTAATGGTTGCCCTTGGGTTTCGAGATACTAAGACTTGGCGTCTTGCTCATTGCAGAAAGCAAAGGATCGATGGCTTCTACTTCTGCGAAATGCTCCAACTGCTCGGACTGCAATTGCGACCAACGCTCTGCCTCGCAAGGAGGTATAGCCTACGGACCCCAAGCCGCTTCGTTATTCACAATACCGGTGGACCAGGTGACTCAGGCCACTATCGGATTGTTCTTTGGGACTATGCTCCCACCGACAAGCTTTACGGCGCCGGTGCTGACAAAGGAAGCTCCCAAGAAGTCGGTCTTTGATTGTCTTACCCCTGCTGCGGCTCCTCTCAACGGGTCGCCCAACATCAGCGCCTCGGTCTTCTCTAGATTGGGCCAGAAATCCTATGGACCCATCATGGGGCCTACAATCCCAGAGAAGGCTGCTTCTAAGAAAGTGACCGGTCCTGCTCCTGAAGTCGCCAAGGCGGCTTCCCCGGCTAAAAAGTCGGTCTTTACAAGATTGACGGCTTCAGCTCCCGCTCCTGCTACCCAAAGGACATCGGTCTTTAACAGGCTAACACCAGCAACGACACCCCACCTACACAGGGGGCAAGACGAAGCCATTCTCACCGCTGAACCAACGCCGTCCGCTCGACACGCTCGACGTCGCCATTGGCGCCGAGTAAGGAAGGCTGGGGGCAACTCCCCCTCTGGGCTAACTCCATCAGCCCCGATGGCGGAAGTTAATGCTGCTGTTTCAACGGGGAACAGCTTCGAGATGCTAAATAAGGTGCGAAGGAATTCTCCTACTGCGGTGCTAAAGAGGTCTCCTCCCCCACTAAAAAAGGTTGTGGAGATAAAGTCAGAGCAGCCCCGATCCCCTTGTTCATACCAGAATATTGCATTTTATACCGCCCATTCTTACGCTCGTTTATTTATAGGCAGGTGCTTTTGATCAGTGTTTGCTACATATTTGCAGAATACTGGTTCTCAACTCTAAACAGTGAAATCCATGGAAAAGTACAACAAATTCCGGATTACTGCCAACAACAGATAAAGCACGGGTCTCCGCTCTCTATCCGTGTGTTGCCACATACCAGTTTAAGGGACAAAATAGCAAATCGATTGTCATGTCATGCACAAAGCTCAATGTCAACACAAGATCCAAGAAATCTACGCGGAGCTCGAGGAAATCATGGCAAAAGATCCACATCACATCACCTTTTGTTCTACTGAAATTCTGAAAGAATAGTGAAGAGTTTATGAGAAAAATACTATACCAAACAGCAGACAACATCAAACCAGGGGATCCCAAAAAATACGAGGAGCCAACTCTTCTATACGGCCGCGGAACCGCGGCATAAGCTTGCTTAGGCCGTGGAACCGCGGCCGTACGGCCTCGACAGAAGGTCATCTTTCAGGGGCTGTTTTGTAATTTTATATAGAGGCAGATTGTTGCCCTAGGTTTCCAGTTCTCTGCCTATAAATATCCCAGAACTTGCCAAGCTTTAGGTGTTCATTCTTTATTCCTCTTTTGTAGGTTTTAGCGTAGTTCTTCTTCTTCTTCTTCATCTTTCCTCCATGAAAATGTAGTGAGAGTATTGAGTGGATGATCAATGAAGATGAGGGTTTTTGTATCATTCTCTTTTGTTTAACTTCCCCTTGAGATTCTTGTTTTCTCTTGATCTTTCAACCTCTTCATTGAGCTTGAAAGGTTAAGGGTTTGTTATTGATCTCAAGGGTCGTATTTTTCTTATGGAATTAGTGCTTCATTTCACATGCGTTCTTTACCCTTCTCTTGATCTTGCAACCTCTTGATTGAGCTTGCAAGTTTAAGGGTTGGCTATTGATCCCATACTTGTCTTGAGTTCTAGTTTCTAGTTTTCTTTCTCGCTTTTTATTACTTGCTTTTTATTACCTTGCTTTACTTACTTGCAATTTTATTCATGCACTTATTTACTTGTAATCTTTTATTTTCTTTGATCTTTTCTTTTGCTCTTCTTGGCTCTCTTTGTGATTGGTTGTAATTATTGTCGTTGTTAAGAATAAATACGGTATTGTAAGTTAAGATTTTCTTTGCTCTTTTTCTTTCCCCGTTGTTTTCCATTGAACTCCGCCCAAACGTTACGCAAGCGCTCCGTTAGGCACCCTACCCTAACAAGGTAACGGTGATTCCTAACCGCGACCGGTTGCGTTCGGTTTGGCCGGAGGCGAAAGCAAGAGACAAGAACGGAAGGACAAGGGTAAATAAGCCGGATTCCACGAATACCGCGCTTAAATCCCCTAACCCACGTTGTTGCTGATTGCTCTAGTTTCAATTGGTCAAGACTCGGCTCAAAGGTTTTGAGTACGGATTTCTTTAGCTTACATTATCGTATCTTTTCTTAACAACTTTATACTTGCAAATAATACACATAGGTTAGATTGAACAAACATATACTCATTCTTTATTGACTCGTCTAAAACAAGAAAGGACATACAACCATCTCCCTGTGGATCGACCCGTGCTCAACCGGCTAGCTGCATAGCGACACCGTCCTGATCGCGGTTATACTTTAGAACTTTGAACATCCGACACGCCAAAGGCGTGCGATCACCCCTCAACGGCTATCTTCCAAAATCTATAAGGTTTGGCGGCAGGCCCGAGATTCGATGATCGATCCAAACTTCTCCCGCCAGCACAAGAAGCTGAAAATCCAATCGGAAGCCGGTCACCAGGCTAAACCACGAAAGGCTGTCTGGACGCCCACCTCAACGGCCCCCTCAACCTCCACTGCTCATAAAAGGAGGAAACCAGAGAAGATCCCCCAGCCTGCAACGACAGCCAAAGGCACTAAGCCCAGACGCCCTAAGTCTGAGGGCATGATGGTCCACATCGTATACATGGCGTCAGGAAAAGAAGACAGCCGTGCGTCTACAGGTCATAGACCGCTCACACGGTCGGTGACCAAAGCTCAGGAGCAACAGCAAAAGCTCCAGGAAATGATGAATGCTATGGCCGCACTTACCGGGCCAAAAGAAAACCCAGAAATGTCTTCGGACGAACGCCAGGAGGAAGAAACCGACGCCGAATTCCTTCGCCGAATATTGGAGAAGAAGGACAAAGAGGCTGCTGAACAAGCAGCCAACATACAGCGTATGGGCCTCCTCTTCCAAGATATGATAGGAATGATGATCCAACAGGATCCACCCGCTGAGGATCCCCCGATCGTCCTTGAAGACGACAGGGGAGAAACGTCAAATCCACCACCGGCCCTCTCAACGGCCAAGGAGGAGACAATCTCTAAGGCTGACTTGGTCGACTATATAGCCCAGCAAATCCGGGTTCATCATGCGACTGAGGCAGCTGGTCAAGTCGTAAAAACGGGGCGGCCATATCCAAGCTGGTACGACCAAATCAAGTACCCACCGGGTTACACAATTCCCAAGTTCCATGTTTACAAGGGGACCGGCAATCCCCACCAACATGTCGCCCAGTTCAGGGCCCTTTGCGGTAACACCGGCGGAGATGATAAACTGTTGCTTCACCAGTTCGTGGGCAGCTTATTAGAAACAGCGTTCGAATGGTATTCAGAACTCCCGAACGATTCTATCAAGACGTTCGCTGAAATGGAGTTGCTATTCACTCAGCGATTCGCAAGCGCCAGCGAACGCACTCCAATAACGGCACTAATTAACACCAGGGTAAAACCAGGCGAAACTTGGGTCCAGTATGCTATACGATGGCGGAATTTATGGTCGAAATGCGAGCAACGCATTGAGGAAGCGCCCGCGGTGGGCATGTTCGTGGGAACCCTAGACCCTCACGCAACTATCTCCCAGTTTATGATGTTCTTTAAGCCAACCACATTCCAGGCTTTAATCGACAAGTTGGCTCAGATGGACCAAATGGGTCATAGACCGTCTCCCCCAAAGCCAGAACCTCGGAATGACAAGGGTAAAGGAAAGGCCACCTTCGTCGCGAATGCCCAGCAGCAACCCAATGCCCCAAAGCTGACGGATCAACTGGAAGAAAGACGTCGGTATTATAATGAGAAGATGAAGCGTCCCTACTCGTTCCCACGGGACAAGACGAAACGGCTATTCGAGCTGGCAGTACGCAACAGACTTATAAACCTGCCAAATCCAAGGCGACCGCCACAACCCACTAAGGTGAACAACCCCAACTATTGCCCTTACCATCAAACGGTAAGCCATCCGATTGAGGATTGCTTCGTCTTCAAATGATGGATTGAAGATCAATACCTCCAGGGAAAGTTTGCGCTGTCCGAAAAGTGGAAGGTGAACCCGCCACAGCCGCATACTCCTAAGAAGATGGACGCACCGGGGGCGACTTGTTCCTTTATTGAAGAAGCTCCATGGGAAATCGTGCTATCAGCTAAAACCAAAAGGATGCTGAGTGACCTTCATGCGTGCCCAGCGGTTGAATGGAAGAACCCGCTTGAACCTCAATTCATCGAAGGGATGTTGAAGCCGCGCCCAACTACAAAGATTCGTAGTGATGGCCCAAGTACTCACACCCAACCGTCAAAATCTTCGAAGAAAAAGAAGAGGAAATCCAAAAGGCCCGTGAAGCCTGGAAACAAGCGCACGGATTTACAGAAACAGATTGACGCGCTGGAGGAGTACAATCAAAAGGCACGGACTCCCGTCACACTGCAAGAGTTCCTCAACCACGTCTTTCAGAAGGAAGATGAGGAAGAGAGCTCATCGGATGAATCCGAGGGACATGTGGCGAGTTGTCATGTGATTTCCCACTCGGAAGATGAGAAAACTCCTGGCACCGAGAAACTGGGGGCACACCCTGAGCCAGGACTTGTGTGGCCAACAGATGAAATGATCGACGCCTTTCTGGACGAGATTCGTCTAAAGAGTAAAGCGGATCAGGAGCGTGAGATGGCCGCATCGGAAGGAGCCGAACGCAGGCGACTAAATGAAAGAGTTGAAGTACTCCCGCCAGATCGAAAGGCATCCGAGGCAGACAAGAAGATATTCAAGACGAGGAAACGGTTTGCCAAAGCCATGTCGATAGGAATGAAGCTACCACCCTCGGAAGAAAACACGCTCAATGGGGTGGAGAGGCACCCTGATTATTGCGCATATCATCGGAAAATTTCACACCCCACGGAGGAGTGCGACGCCTTTAAGATATGGTGGTAAGGATATGTTGCTCATCGGCAACATTTTAAGCGCATGAAACGCAAGACTCGTCGAGAACAAAGAAGTACTGCCGACGAGCACAACAGGACCACTGGCAACTGTTACATGGTTAATGCCGGAGGGTCACAAGTTCTCACCTTTGGGAGCGACTCCGATGAAGAAATGGCTCTGGGCCCTCTCTTTAAAGAATCCGTTTTAGGGAAAGAGGAGAAATCGGAGGCCTGCGAGAACATTCAGCTGCGCAATCGCACACTCCCAGAAAAGAATCTCGGGCCCGCAAGTAGAAAAGATAAGGGAAAGGAAAAGGTCACTGAAGATATCACTTTAGATGACCAAGTCATGAAAGAGCTGGCTGCCAAAGACCCTCCTAGGAAGGGTAAGGTGGACTATAACATCCTAGCGCACCTAAGAAAGCTACGTTCTCAGCTTAGCATTCTCGATGCCCTCCTATTATCAAAAGAAGCGCGAGACTCACTAATTAAGGCGTTACAAGAACCTGAGCAATTCCAAGCCTTCCTCGCCACTGAAAGGATGAAGGATGAATTGGAGGAAGTGCATACGGCCGACATCACTTTCGGTGACGAAGACCTCCTTCTCGGGACGTGCGACCACAACCGTCCCTTATATGTCTCTGGATACTGCCATGATATCAAGATAGGCAAGATCCTGGTGGATAATGGATCCTCCGTCAATCTCCTTAATGTTCGGGTGTTGAAGGAAATCTGCATGAGTGTGCAACACCTCGCTCGTGACAAAATTACTATCTCCGGTTTCGATTCACAATCGTCACGGACTCTCGGATCCGTGATACTAACATTACGCTTTGGACTCCTCGTCACAGACATCAAATTCCATGTCATTGACGCCAAGACCTGCTACAACGCCTTGCTCGGTCGTCCTTGGCTATACGAGTACAACATCATCCCTTCTACACAACATCAGTGTATGAAGTACTTTAAGGATGGTTTCGAGTATACCGTAACAGGTGAGTTGAACCCATTTTCCGTGAACAAAGTCCGCAAATACGAAGATGTGAAGTACTTTTTGCCAGATTTCGAGGATACAGAAAGGTGTCGCAACCCGGAGAACAAAGCCGCCGCCACCATCCCTGTTTTCGGGAGTGATACCGAAGAATAAGAAGAGATAGTTTATGCCGGGCCATCTCAACGCAACAACCCGGGGACGTCCGCCCCCATGTTGGTCTTCGGAAGTGACTCGGAAGATGAGGTTAATGCCGTGTTCTCCAATCGGCTGTCAATACAAGCACCCCCTAGCGATGATCAGAGTTTGCAAATCACCATGGTGCCGCGGGAACACTACAAGGATCTCGACACACTTCAAGCTCACAATGTGCAGGACCTGCAAACATTTTACGTCCCTCCCAGGCAAAGGGGTGAGAAGTTAATTCTATTCTACCGATCCTCAGAGTTGAAAATAGAGAAAGAGATCTGGCATGGCACGGATGTTACACTCGACAGGCTCCAACCTATCCGTTTGCCCAGATACTACACAAATGGACTAAAGAGGCTATTGAAGCGCCAAGGAGTACCCTTAAAATAGACTATTCGACAAGCTCGGTTCTACAACAGGATTTGGGATGTCCCTGGGACCCAACGCAAATTGCCCAACGGGAAAATGGAAACACTTGGGCTTGGATACGCGAGAACCGGAAAACGGGAACGGGCCCACAGTAGCTACGCCATATATACTTTTGATGAAGAAGAGGACGCCCCGTCAGGAAATGCCAACCCCTCATCAAAACTAGATCCCGCGATTGAAATGCCGAGTCTGTCGTTTGAAGAACGAATGGACAAGCCTATCAGGAAAGTGGGTCAAAAAGCTCGGGAAGACCACAACCGCGAGATGGCCATCTATGAGAAGGCCAGGACGCAACGTCTATTTCAACGGGCTGCAAAAGACAAAGATGCTCATCCTTGTTAACCCGTTGTACGAAAGGCCCGACGCAGAGACGGAAATAAATCAAGAAGCGGAGAGAGGAGCCAACAACAACGACGCAGGATTAGAGAATCACGTGAGCGGGCACTGCGCGGTCCGGATTTGTCCCTCGCGAAGAAGATGAGTCGAGCGTATTCCTTCCCTCGAGACAAGACGGAGAAGTTACTCGAGCTCACTATAAAACATCAAATGATCGCGCTTCCAGAGTCTAGGCACCCTGAGTAAGCTAACAGGGCTTCTCATCTGAGCTATTGCTCTTATCACCAAGCCATAGGACATCCTACCGAAGACTGCTTCACCTTCAAGAACTGGGTCGAGGACCAGTACCAACAGGGCAGATTCGCTTTATCCAACGGCTGGAGGGTAACGCCGCCACAAAAGCACGAACCCAAAGCCGCAAGAGCAGAACCGGATCCACCTCAGTCCTGGAAGCGGATTCGCACCTGTTATACGATTACGATATTAAAAGAAGAGCCCGAGAACATGGATGACCTTCCCTGGTGCTTTGAGAACAGCGATGATGAGGTGGTCTCAGAATTTCCGCCAGCTCCGAAAGAACTGGAAGATGGCATACATACTACTGCAGATAACCTCAAGAAGATTGAGCTGGGATCGGCAGATGATCCGCGACCGACATTCGTCAGCGAGCTGCTATCTGAAGAAAGGGTGGCCGCATTAAAGAACGTGCTTCTACAGCATAAAGACTGCTTCGCGTGGAACTATTCCGAGATGCCAGGATTAGATCCGGAGATTACTGTGCATAAATTAGCGATATCCCCAGATATCAAGCCAGTCAAGCAGGCGCCAAGAAGGATGCGACTCAAGCTTGAAATGAGCATCAACGCCGAAGTCAAGAAGCTGATCGATTCTGGATTTATCCAAGAAGTCCAGTATCCCGACTGGATCGCCAATATCGTCCCGGTAATGAAGAAGAATGGGACGGTACGCATATGCGTGGATTTCAGGGATCTCAATAAAGCCTGTCCAAAGGACGATTTCCCAGTACCAGTAACCGAGCTAATGATAGATAACACGTCCACTCACGAGGTTTTCTCCTTTATGGACGGTTCGTCAGGATACAATCAGATAAAGATGCATCCCGAAGACCAGAAGCATACTGCTTTCCGGACCCCTTTGGGTATATTCTGCTACAGGGTTATGCCCTTTGGTCTAAAGAACGCCGGCGCTACCTATCAAAGGGCCATGACAAAAATCTTCGACGACCTCATACATGACATCGTCGAGTGCTATATCGATGACCTTGTAATAAAGAGCATGTCATACGAAGAGCATTTAAAGCATCTGGAGACTGTATTTCAACGCCTTCGGCAATATAATTTGAAGATGAATCCCCTCAAATGCGCGTTTGGAGTCTCCTCGGGTAAATTCCTGGGATTCATCATCCGACATCGAGGTATCGAAATAGATCCATCTAAGATCAAGGCGATCATGGAAATGCCTCCGCCAAGAACCCTCAAACAGTTGCGGTCTCTCCAAGGGAAGCTCGCATACATCCGGCGATTTATCGCCAATCTTTCAGGCAAATGCCGTCCTTACAGCCACCTGATGAAGAAGGGAACTCCATTCGTTTGGGATCACAAATGCCAAGGTGCACTAGACGAGATCAAGCAGTACCTGCAGAACCCTCCGGTGTTGGCTGCGCCGGTCAAGGGAAAACCCCTCATTCTTTATACAACCGCCCTCGAAGGTTCCTTAAGCGCATTATGGGAACAAGAGAACGATCAAGGGAAAGAGAGAGCACTCTACTACTTAAGTCGAGTTCTACTGGGGGCAGAAAACAACTACTCGCCCATTGAAAAACACTGCTTGGCGTTAATCTTCGCGATAACAAAACTCAGACACTATGCGTTGGCGCACGAAGTCCGTCTCATCTCGAAGGTGGACCCTCTTAAATATTTGATGTCGAAGGCTATACTGACGGGTCGACTCGCTAAATGGGCTCTACTCCTGATGGAGTTCTCAATAACGTATCGACCTCTTAAGGCAGTGAAAGGCCAGGCCATTGCCGACTTCCTCGCTGAGCATCCAGTACCTGCCGGTTCTTCTCTGAACTGCGATTTGCTGGACGAACATGCATTCGACGCGATCAGCGGCGGTGATACCCGATGGGAACTCTATTTTGACGGGGCATCTTCCATGAAGAAGCGCGAACAATGTACCCCCATAATCAAATCGGGAGTAGGCCTCATCTTCGTAACCCCACAAGGAGGGATAATGCGCTTTGCTTTCTCCTTAACGGAATCGAGGACGAACAATGAAGCCGAATACGAAGCTTTGATAGCGGGCCTCGAGATCGCCATTAACATAGGAATTGAAGACCTTTCTATATACGGGGATTCTCAATTGGTTGTTAGTCAGGTAAATGGTGACTACCAAACGTGCAAACCGGAGTTGGTGAAATACGGCGAAAAGGTGCAACAACTATTGACCCAAATTCCCTCCTACTCTTTGGAAAGTATACCACGTGCGGAAAATAGCAAAGCAGACGCGTTAGCTAAGCTCGCTAAAGAACTGGCTGACGAGAACCTCGATGACGTCAGAATTGTGGTACAAAGCCGTCGAGTGCTCGCCCCGGCAGAAATATCTCCGGAATTATACGAAGAAAAGGGGGCGACTGAGCAGACGACCCTACAAATAAAAGACCATGAGAAGGCCGAGGATTGGAGGGAAGTCTTTATAGACTACTTTAAGTCCCACCGAATGCCCGAAGAAGCGTCCTCAAGACATCAGCTCATGAAACGAGCTCTATTTTTTGCTTTTGTCAACGACACTCTATACAAGAGATCGTTTGATTCTCTGTGGCTGAGATGCTTAGGACCTGACGAAGCAGAAAGAGTCGTTCAGGAAGTTCACGACGGACTCTGTGGTTCTCACCAGGCAGGCCCGAAAATGAAATTGAAGATCAAACGGATGGGCTATTATTGGCCCACGATGGTCCAAGACTGCCTCGAGTATGCGAAGCAATGCCACTCGTGCTAGATTCATGGAGACTTTATCCACCAATATCCGAATCCACTACACCCAACGGTGGCTAGCTGGCCATTCGAAATGTGGGGGACTGACATAGTCGGCCCCATCGAGCCAGCATCGTCCCGGGGACATCGTTTCATCCTGGCGACAACTGATTACTTCTCCAAACGGGCAGAAATAGTACCGCTGAGGGAAGTGAAGACGGAGAATATCCTCCACTTCTTTAAGACGCACGTCATCTATCAGTTTGGAACCCCACGGCGGATTATCTCCGATAATGGGCCAGCCTACAGAAGCCATAAGATTAGCCGCTTCGCGCAGCAGCACAATATAGACTGGAGATATTCTTCAGTTTACAATCCACGAGCTAACGGTCTGGCCGAGGCCTTCAATAAGACCTTGATGAAGATCATAAAAAAGACGGTGTCCCGAAATAAGAAAGACTGGCACGAGAGGCTGCAAGAGGCCCTTTGGGCCTATCGAACTACATTCAAGACGGCCATGAACACAACGCCGTACGCGTTGGTATTTGGGACGGAAGCAGTGCTCCCCCTCGAGATAGAGTTACCCTCTCTACAAGTGGCAGTCCACTACGAGCTGACAGACGAAGAAAATGCTCACCTTCGGCTTGAGGAGCTCGATGCCCTCGACGAAACCCGGCTCATAGCGCAACAAAATCTGGAAGCTTATAAAGCAAAGATGACGCACTCATATGAAAGATTGACCCGACCGAGGACATTCCGCCAAGGCGAACTCGTGTTAGTGGTCAAAAGGCCTATGATCCCCAATCGAGCCAAGCGGGAAAAATTCGAGCCAAACTATGAAGGCCCGTACATCATAGATAAGGTCTACCAGGGTGGGGCCTATCTACTCATGGACATGCACGGTGAAAGGACTTTCAGGCCAATAAACGGTCGCTTCCTAAAGAGATACTACGCTTAATGAGCCACGGCCTAGGTCAATGATAGATGACGACGACTATGTCCGCTCGCTATCTTCCTAAGCTCGAGCTTTATAAGCGGTAGCCGGCCTTCTCCATGTCGGACCGAAATGTCCTTAAACTAATAACGGACCGAAATGTCCTTAAACTAACGACGGACTGAAATGTCCTTAAACTAATAACGGACCGAGACGTCCTTAAACTAACGACGGACCGAAATGTCCTTAAACTAACGACGGACCGAAACGTCCCTAAACTACTACCGCAGCATCCTTAGGCTGACAAAAAAAAAGGAGAAAAAGAAAAATGAAAAAAAAATGAAAAAAAACGGTATGTCCATAAGCAAAATGGGCACGGATGAAAACCCGAAAGGGCTCCGTGAGTAAAAACAGCAGGGCTACCGGCGAGTGTTCGTGAAAACCCGAAAGGGCGCGACCTTGTAAAAAAAAGAGAAAAAGAATTAAAAAAAAACGGTATGTCCATAAGCAAAATGGGCACGGACGAAAACCCGAAAGGGCTCCGTGAGTATGTAGGGTGTTTTTCGTCACCCCATTGAGATGGGAATACGCGCGCGCTTGTCAGGCGTACTACAGATTCCCCCTGCCTTGGGTAAGCGGGGGTTTAATTATTGTGGGGATCCGAATCTCCGGCAGCCGCGGACTAAGCTGCCGTTAATTACCCCTCGCCTTTGGAGCGAGGGAATCTCCGATTGACGGGTTAAACTGGTCATGCGAACTCAATGTGCGGTGTGCGTGTGTTGTGTTTTGAAAGGGGGGTTTTGGATATATTGGGAGCCACGCAGAGTTTTTACGGGGGTCCCGCTACCCGGATAGCGGGCTGGGGGTCAAGGGGGCTAGCAGCCCCCTTGCGGGGTGCGGGACAGCGCCCCGTTAGAAATTTTTTTCTAACAGGGACAGTGTCGTGGAGCACGTGTGTGTGCAAATATGTATACATATGTATATATATATGTATATATGTATATATATAAAAGAAAGAGGGGGGAAAAGGCATCCAAAGGATGTATGGGGACAGCACCTTGGGCGCTGTGTGCCTAGGTGCTGTGAGCTCAGGCGCTAGAGTGTCACGTGGGCGCTCTGCGCTTGAGCGCAAGCGCGCCACGTGTCAGCACGGGGGAGACTTGCGCTCGGGAGCCTGCGCTTGAGCACAAGCGCGCCACGTGTCGGCACGGGGGCGACTTGCGCTCAGGCGCCTGCGCTTAAGCGCAAGCGCGCCACGTGTCGGCACCGGGGCGACTTGCGCTCGGGCGCTTGCGCGTGAACGCAAGCGCGCCACGTGTCGGCACCGGGGTGACTTGCGCTCGGGCGCTTGCGCTTGAACGCAAGCGCGCCACGTGTCGGCAAGCGGGCGCTCTGCGCTTGAGCGCTGGCGAGAAAAAGTGGCTTTTAGCCTAAGAAACAGAAGCTATGCTTCAGAAAGGAAATATTTGTTATGTATATATGTATGGAGTTAAACTCCTGGGATGTTTTGAAGCTGATGAAGGGAGTTCTTCTTCTTCCTTCTGTTGTTTGGACGGATCTTGAAGATCAAGAAGTAGGAGATTTTAAAAAAATCACTCCTTTTTGAGATCTGATGGGAGATCTGAGTTCCCCTTTGTGGGTTTTGTGGTGGAAAACTACTTAGTTTTGGAAAAAAAAGAGTAAAACTCTTGATTTAATTCAAAAGAATTGAGAAGGTTTAGAACCTTGGAGAAGGAGCAGGAGGCACAAAGAACCCTAGTTTTTGGGGAAATGAAAAAGTGTATGTTTTTTTTATTCATCATGTTGCCTTTTATAGGCTTACATATTTACATATAGCCCCTTGGGCTTTACAAAATGGCATTTTAGCCATCCCATGGTTCATGTGCCATTTCATTTTTGCACATAAGCCATGGGCTTACAAAATATTGGCTTTATGCCTATTTTGTTTACATTCATGCATAAACAATTACATAAAAATTATTTATTACATGATTTTGTTGTTGGCATTGGAAGGCTGGCCGTGGGCTCGACTTGGGCATAGACCCACTTGACCTGGGCTTGGGCCCACCTAGGTTAGGGGTTGACCTTGACCTTGACTCGGTCAACCGGGGTGTAAATTTTTACCCCAACAAATTGCCCCCCATCAATGAATGCACACAGCACATGTGTGTCGTGTGCATGAAATTGATGGATCTTCTTTTTCGTGGAGGCGACTTGCTTTGGTCCCCACTTTTTGGGATGCACTGCCCTTTTTACGACGTGGACGGTCGGCGCTTGACGCGTCTCCGAGACAGATTGTCCGTGGTAGACGTTTCCCTTGCCCGGAGCGATCCGGTTCCTGCTTTGTAGGAAGCCTGCACTGCCCTTTTTGCGACATGGACGGTCGACGCTTGACGCGTCTCCGAGACGGAGTGTCCGTGGTAGACGTTTCCCTGACCCGGAGTGATTTGGTTCCCGATTTGTGGGGAGCCTGCACTGCCCGTTTTGTGACATAGACGGTCGACGCTCTGATCCGGAGCGATTTGGTAGACGTGTCCCCGGCACGGAGTGTCGCTGGTCGACGTTTCCCCTAGGCGGAGTGTCGTTGTTGGACGTTTCCCTGATGCGGAGTGTCTGTGCTGGATGTTTCCCCGATGCAGAGTGTCGCTTGTTGACGTTTCCCCGGCACGGAGTGTCGCTGATCGACTTTTCCCCGGCGCGGAGTGTCGCGGGTTGACTTTTCCCCGGCACGGAGTGTCGCTGATCGACTTTTCCCCGGCGCGGAGTGTCGGTGGTTGACTTTTCCCCGGCACGGAGTGTCGCTGATCGAATTTTCCCCTGCGCGGAGTGTCGGTGGTTGACTTTTCCCCGGCACGGAGTGTCGCTGATCGACTTTTCCCCGGCGCGGAGTGTCGGGTTGACTTTTTCCCGGCACGGAGTGTCGCTGATCGACTTTTCCCCGGCGCGGAGTGTCGGGTTGACTTTTCCCCGGCACGGAGTGTCGCTGATGGACTTTTCCCCGGCGCGGAGTGTCGCGGGTTGACTTTTCCCTGGCACGGAGTGTCGCTGATCGACTTTTCCCCGGCGCGGAGTGTTGGCTTGACTTTTCCCCGGCACGGAGTGTCGCTGATGGACTTTTCCCCGGCACGGAGTGTCGCGGGTTGATTTTTCCCCGGCACGGAGTGTCGCCGATCGACTTTTCCCCGGCGCGGAGTGTCGGGTTGACTTGATTCCGAGGCGGAGCATAATTCCGGTAGGGAAGGTAGATATCCCGAGGCGAAGCATGATTTCGACACGGGGTAAATTCTGGGACGGAGCATGATTCCGCCATAGAGGTTGGTTTGATTTGATTTGGGTTGACATCAGCATCGCTACACTGGAATATGGTACCAGGAGCGAATCATCATCTGTCTTGAGAGGATTTGGGAGTTGGTTTTCTGTTGGCATCTGCATTGCTGCACTGGAATAATGCCAGGAGCAACTCATCATGTGCCCCGGGAGGATTTGGATTTGGTTTTTTGTTTGGCATCTGCATTGCTGCACTGGAATAATACCAGGAGCAACTCATCATGTGCCCCGGGAGGATTTGGGAATTGGTTTTGTTTTGGCATCTGCATTGCTGCACTGGAATAATGCCAGGAGCAACTCATCATGTGCCCCGAGAGGATTTGAGAATTGGTGGCTTAGGAGACAGGTTTAGATCCCTATCACCTAAGGCTTTTCCATTTTGTGAGCCGTAAGGGTCTCACAAAGCATTTTCTCCCTACAGGTCGTAAGGATCCCGTAGGTGTATTTTCTCCTTAGGAGTCGTGGGGACTCCTAAGTGTGTTGCTCCTTTGTGAGTCGTAGGGATCTCACGCGGGAATTTTCTCCTCACAAAGTCGAGAGGACTTTGCGAGTGCATTTCATTTCCTTTTTTTTTCTTTTACGAGTTTGCGCCCTTTCGGGTTTTCACAAACTCGCCGGCAGTCCTGCTGTTTTTACTCACGGAGCCCTTTCAGGTTTTCATCCGTGCCCGTTTTGCTTGTGGACATACCGTTCCTTTTTTTTTTTCTTTTTTTTTGGAGAGATCGGGATTGTTTTACGCCTGTGGATTGTATATGGTTTTGCAGGATGTATGATCCAGACCGTAGGGCCAAAAACATTTCGGGACTTTGTTGGCGTCTGCATCGCTGCACTGGAATATGGTACCAGGAGCGACTCATCATTCGCCGTTGGGGTATGGGAGTCGGAATTTGGTTGGCGTCTGCATCGCTGCACTGGAATATAGTACCAGGAGCGACTCATCATTCGCCGCTTGGGAATTTGAGTTTGGAATTTGGTTGGCGTCTGCATCGCTGCATTGGAATATGGTACCAGGAGCGACTCATCATTCGCCGTTTGGGGTATGGGGAGCGATGGCTTAGGAGACAGGTTTAGATCCCTATCGCCTAAGGCTTTTCAATTTTATGGGCCGTGAGGGTCCCATAAAAGCATTTTCTCCCTGCGAGTCGTAAGGATCCCGCAGGTGTACTTTCTCCTTAGGAGTCGTGAGGACTCCTAAGTGTGTTTTTCCTTCGTGAGTCGTAAGGATCCCACGAAGGTGTTTTCTTACGAGTCATGAGGATCCCGTTAGGTTTGTTCTCCTCATGCATCGTGAGGACACATGAGTGAATTTCTCTCGTTTCCAGTTTAACGACATAGTGGTCGACTGTTTCCAGTTTAACGACTTAGAGGTCATCTGTTTCCAGTTTTAAAGATGTGGAGGTCATCTGTTTCCAGTTTAACGACTTAGCGGTCATCTGTTTCCAGTTTAAAGACTTAGAGGTCTGCTGTTTCCAGTTTAACGACGTGGTGGTCATCTGTTTCCAGTTTAACGACGTAGAGGTCATCTGTTTCCAGTTTAACGACTTGGTGGTCATGGTGCTTCTAGTTTAACGACTTGGAGGTCATTTGTTTCCAGTTTAAAGACTTAGAGGTCATCTGTTTCCAGTTTAACGACTTGGTGGTCTATTGAAGGCGAGCTTGGAATTTTGGGGTTGGGGCCGGCATCAGCGTTGCTAACACTGAAGCAGAGATGCCAGGCAATTCATCATTTGTCTTTTCCTGTTAGGGAGCGATGGCTTAGAAGACAGGTTTAGGTCCCTATCACCTAAGGCTTTTCAATTTTATGGGCCGTGAGGGTCCCATAAAAGCATTTTCTCCTTGCGAGTCGTAAGGATCCCGCAGGTGTATTTTCTCCTTAGGAGTCGTGAGGACTCCTAAGTGTGGTTTTCCTTTGTGAGTCGTAAGGATCCCACAAAGGTTTGTTCTCCTCATGTATCGTGAGGACACATGAGTGGGTCTTCTCAACGGAGCATAATTCCCAAGGCGGAGACCAGCCGCGTAACTGGTGGTTGCGGTGGGGTATGGGTATGCTGAGAATTATTTGAGCCCGTGGATTGTATACGGCAGTCAATTTGGGGACTAGCCGTAGGGCTGGAAGAATTTTGGGGAAACTGGATTTTGGTTGGCGTCTGCATCGCTGCACTGGAATATGGTACCAGGAGCGACTCATCATTCGCCCTTTTTTTGTTTTTTTTTTTATTTTGTTTTTTTTTGTTTTACCGCGATTGTTCTATCATTTCAGCTTTTCTTATCGCGAAGATCGCGATTGCCCTATCATTTCGGCTTTTATTCGCGGTTGCCCTACCATTTCGGCTTTATTTTCATTTTTATTTTACTCGCTGATTTTTATTGCGAGTTGCCCCATCATTTTGGCTTTTCTTTATTTTTCTTTTATTTACACATTTTTTTTGTGTATTTACACATATATATTATTTTTTTTTACAGTCCCAGTTTAACGACTTAGAGGTTGATTATTCCCAGTTTAATGACGTGGTGGTCAATTATTCCCAGTTTAAAGACTTGGTGGTCTGTCATTTCTAGTTTAACGACGTGGTGGTCGGCGGGTGTTCCCAGTTTAATGACGTGGTGGTCCTTTTTGCTTATCCCAGCTCCTTGAACTTTGATCTTGGCGGAGCTGTGTTGATGACCTAGCTCTGTGGCTTGCCGATACATCCGAGGATTGTGAGGTTTTTCCAAGCTTATATTGGTCCTCAGCCCAATCTTTGAAAATATAGCAGTCTTCGATGGTATGACCCACCACTCTATGATATGGGCAGTATATGGGATTGCCGGTCATGTTCATTTCCTGTGGCTTCTTTGGTACAGGCAGTTGCAGACCGTTGTGTAGGGTGTTTTTCGTCACCCCAGTGAGATGGGAATATGAGCGCGCTTCTCAGGCGTACTACAGATTCCCCCTGCCTAGGGTAGGCTGGGGTTTAATGATTGTGGGGATCCGAATCTCCGGCAGCCGCGGACTAAGCTGCCGTTAATTACCCCTCGCCTTTGGGGCGAGGGAACCTCCGATTAACGGGTTAAACTGGTCATGCGAACTCAATGTGCAGTGTACGTGTGTTCTGTTTTGAAAGGGGGGTTTTGGATATATCGGGAGCCACACAGAGTTTTTACGGGGGTCCCGCTATCCGGATAGTGTCGTGGAGTATGTATATGTGTGAGTTTGTATACATATATATATGTATATGTATGTACATAAAAAGAGGGGAAAAAGGCATCCAAGGGATGCGTGGGGCCAGCGCCTTGAGCGCTGTGCGTTTAGGTGCTGCGCGCTCAGGCGCAAGCGCGCCACGTGTCGGCACGTGGGCGCTTTACGCAAGAGCGCTGCGCGCAGGTGCGTAAGCGCGCGCGCGCCACCTGTCGGCACGTGGGCGCTTTGCGCAAGAGCGCTGCGCGCAGGTGCGCAAGCGCGCGCGCGCCACGTGTCGGCACGCGGGCGCTTTGCGCACTTGTGCAGGCGCGCAGGTGCGCAAGCGCGCGCGCCACGTGTCGGCACGCGGGCGCTTTGCGCACTTGCGCTGCGCGCTGGCGAGGATAAGAGGCTTTTAGCCTAAAAAAAAAAGATTTCTCAAAAGAGAAATCAGAGAGGAGTTGGACTCCTGAATGTATTCTTTTCTTTGGGGGTTTAATGAAAGATGTTCTTCTTCTTCCTCCTCTGTTAAGCTGGATCTTGAAGATCAAGAGATGTGAGATCTCAAAATCTCTCCCTTTTGAGATCTGATGACAGATCCAAGTTCCCCTTTGTGGGTTTTGTGATGAAAAACTATTTTGTTTTGAAAAAGGAGGAGTAAAACTCTTGATTTAATTCAAAAAAGAAGAAGAAGGTTTTGGAACCTTGAAGAAGGAAGAAAGATCTCAGATCTGAAACCTTTTTTGGAGAGAGAAAAAGTTGTTGAGATATTTCATTATCTTTGCCTTTATAGGCTATACACTTTACACATAGCCCCTTGGGCTTCACAAAATGGTATTTTGCCTATTCCATGGCTCATGTGCCATTTCTTTTTGCACATAAGCCATGGGCTTTACAAAAATTTGGCTTTATGCCCATTTTCTTACATTTATCCATAAAATAAAATAAAAGAAAATGCAACAAAATTATTTATTACAAAAATTTTATCTTGGCGTGGGGGAGGCCGGCCGCTTCATGTTCGGGCTCGACCCGGGCATGGGCCCACTGGATCTGGGCTTGGGCCCACTTGGCTTGGGGTTGACTTTGATTTTGACTTGGTCAACCGGGGTGTAAATTTTTACCCCAACAAATTGCCCCCCATCAATAAATGCACACCACATATGTGGGTCGTGTGCATGAAATTGATGGATCTTCTTTCACGTGGAGGCGACTTGATTTGGTTCCCGCTTTTTGGGAAGCTGGCACTGCCCTTTTTACGACATGGACGGTCGTTGCTTGACATGTCTCCGAGACGGAGTGTCCGTGATAGACGATTTCCCTGTCCCGGAGTTATCTGGTTCCCGCTTTGTAGGAATCCTGCGCTGCCCTTTTTGCGGCTTGGACGGTCGGTGCTGCCCTTTTAGCGACGTGGACGGTCGGTTCTGCCCTTTTTGCGACTTGGACGGTCGATGCTGCCATTTTAGCGACGTGGGCGGTCGATCCTGCCCTTTTAGCGACGTGGACGGTCGGTGCTGCCATTTTAGCGACGTGGACGGTCGATGCTGCCCTTTTTGCGACTTGGACGGTCGGTGCTGCCCTTTTAGCGACGTGGACGGTCGGTTCTGCCCTTTTTGCGACTTGGACGGTCGGTGCTGCCATTTTTGCGACTTGGACGGTCGGTGCTGCCCTTTTAGCGACGTGGACGGTCGATGCTGCCCTTTTAGCGACGTGGACGGTCGGTGCTGCCCTTTTAGCGACGTGGACGGTCGGTTCTGCCCTTTTTGCGACTTGGACGGTCGGTGCTGCCATTTTTGCGACTTGGACGGTCGGTGCTGCCCTTTTAGCGACGTGGACGGTCGATGCTGCCCTTTTAGCGACGTGGACGGTCGGTTCTGCCCTTTTTGCGACTTGGACGGTCGGTGCTGCCATTTTTGCGACTTGGACGGTCGGTGCTACCCTTTTAGCGACGTGGACGGTCGGTGCTGCCCTTTTAGTGACTTGGACGGTCGGTTCTGCCCTTTTTGCGACGTGGACGGTCGGTTCTGCCCTTTTAGCGACGTTGACGGTCGATGCTGCCCTTTTTGCGACTTGGACGGTCGGTGCTTGATTTGACTTGCTCTGCTTCTTGCAGTGTCAGGGGTAGACTTGACTTGCTCCGCTTCTTGCGGTGTCGAGATTGGATTCTGACTCGCTCCGCTTTCTGCGGTGTCGGAGTGGAAGTTGACTTGTTGATTTGGGTTGACATCAGCATCGCTATACTGGAATATGGTACCAGGAGCGAATCATCATCTGTCATTTAGGGGATTTTGGGATTTTGGTTTTTGTTTGGCATCTGCATTGCTGCACTGGAATAATGCCAGGAGCAACTCATCATTTGCCCTGAGAGGATTTGGGAGAAATTGGGATTGTTTTACGCCCGTGGATTGTATACGGTTTTGCAGGATGTATGATCCAGACCGTAGGGCCGGAAAAAATTTTGGGACTTTGTCGGCGTCTGCATCGCTGCACTGGAATATGGTACCAGGAGCGACTCGTCATTCGCCGTTGGGGTATGGGATTTGGAATTTGGTTGGCGTCTGCATCGCTGCACTGGAATATGGTACCAGGAGCGACTCATCATTCGCCATTTGGGGATTGGGGAGCGATGGCTTAGGAGACAGGTTTAGATCCCTATCGCCTAAGGCTTTTCAATTTTATGGGCCGTGAGGGTCCCATAAAAGCATTTCCTCCCTACGAGTCGTAAGGATCCCGCAGGTGTATTTTCTCCTTAAGAGTCGTGAGGACTCCTAAGTGTGTTTTTCCTTTATGAGTCGTAAGGATCCCACAAAGGTTTGTTCTCCTCATATATCGTGAGGACACATGAGTGGGTCTTATCAATGGAGCATCATTCCCAAAGCGGAGACCGGCCGCGTAACTGGTGATTACGGTGGGGCATGGGTATGATGAGAATTATTTGAGCCCGTGGATTGTATACGATGGTCAATTTGGGGACCCACCGTAGGGCCGGAGAATTTTGAGAAATTGGATTTTGGTTGGCGTCTGCATCGCTACACTGGAATATGGTACCAGGAGCGACTCATCATTCGCCGTTTGGGGACTTGGAATTTGGATCTTGTTTGGCATCAGTATTGCTGCACTGGAATAATGCCAGGAGCAACTCATCATTTGCCTCGGGAGGACTTGGGATTTGGGTTTTTGGTCGGCATCAGCACCGCTAACACTGAAGCGAAATGCCAGGAGCGAATCATCATTTGCCGTTGCCCGTTGGGGAACGATGGCTTAGGAGACAGGTTTGGGTCCCTATCACCTAAGGCTTTTCAATTTTATGGGCCGTGAGGGTCCCATAAAAGCATTTTCTCCCTACGAGTCGTAAGGATCCCGCAGGTGTATTTTCTCCTTAGGGATCGTGAGGATTCCTAAGTGTGTTGCTCCTTTGTGAGCGTAAGGATCTCACGCAGGGGTTTTCTCCTCACAAGGTCGAGAGGACTTTGCGAGTGTATTTCATCTCTTTTCACGAGTTTGCGCCCCTTTCGGGTTTTCACAGACTCGCCGGTAGTCCTGCTGTTTTTACTCACGGAGCCCTTTCGGGTTTTCATCCGTGCCCGTTTTGCTTGTGGACATACCGTTTATTTCTTCTTCTTCTTTTTTTCTTTTTCTTTTTTTTTCTTTTTTCTTTTTTTCTTTTTTCTTTTTTTTTCTTTTTTTTTTGGCCGCTGGTGGGACTTTAAAGTAGTCTCACCGGCAGGATTTGGGAGAAATAGGGGTCATTTACGCCCGTGGATTGTATACGGTTTTGCAGGATGTCTGATCCAGACCGTAGGGCTGATGTGCTCAATTCGCCTGCGACTTGGAGCATTCATGTGTAGTATTTCTTGAGATATCGTCCATTGATGGGTGGCATGGGCCTTTCTCCCTCTGCACTTATTAGTTGGTAGGATCCTCCGTCGAACACTTTCTCAATGACATATGGTCCTTTCCAGTTTGGCTCGAATTTTCCCTTGGCATGTCGATTGAGGATGATCGGTCTTTTGAGGACCAACACCAATTCACCTTTCTTGAAAGCACGGAGACGAGTTATCTTGTCATAGGCCCGTGACATTTGGGCTCGGTATAGCTCCAGGTTTTGCTGCACCGCGAGCCTCTTTTCTTCGAGGGCATCGAGTTCTTCAAGTCGAAGGAGCACGTTTTCCTCTTCTGTCAACTCATGCTGAACGGCCATTCTTAAGCTTGGAACTTCGACTTCGAGGGGGAGGACCGCCTCCACTCCGAAGAGCAATGAGTATGGAGTGGACTGAGTTGGAGTACGGTGCGTGGTACGATATGCCCACAATGCCTCGTGAAGCTTGAGATTCCAGTCTCTCTTGTTGGCTGAAGCATTTTTCCTCAGGAGCTTGCATAGAGTCTTATTGAAGGTTTCGGCTAGCCCATTGGCTCTTGGATTATAGATGGAGGAATATCTCCAGTCTATCTTGTGCTGAGTAGCGAACCTTGAGACATTGAAGCTCTTGAAAGAAGGCCCGTTGTCAGAAATGATTCTTCTTGGTGTACCGAAGCGGTATAGAATATTATGCTGGAAGAATGTCAGAATATCCTTTGTCTTAACTTCTTTTAGCGGGACAGCTTCAGCCCATCTGGAGAAGTAGTCTGTGGCGGACAGTATAAACCGATGGCCTTTGGATGACGGAAGATCAATTGGGCCAACAATGTCGGTGCCCCAGACTTCGAAGGGCCACGACGCCACCGTAGGATGCAATGGATTGGGATGCTTGTGAATAAAATCACCGTGAATTTGGCAGATATAACATTTCTTTGCATGCTGTCCGCAGTCCCGTATCATGGTGGGCCAATAATACCCAAGCCGTTTGATTTGAAGTCGCATCTTGGGGCCAGATTGGTGAGCACCGCAAACGCCCGAGTGAACATCTTTCATGACCTTTTGGGCTTCGGCCAATGACAGACACCTGAGCCAGAGTTGGTCATATGACCTGCGGTATAACGTGTCATTTACAAACACGTATCGGAGAGCTCTTTTCTTTAGCTGAATCCTCGCAGATTTTTCTTCGGGAAGCTTGTCATATCGGAGGTACTCTATGAAGGGTTCTCTCCAATCGGGCTCGTCTTGAACGATCGAAGCTTCTTCGGCGGGATTGCTCTTCTGTTCCGCGCTTTCCTCTTCTCGTAGAGAGACAGGGGGTAGGATTTGCCGGCTCCTGACTGTGATCAGAATTTCGTCCATGTCAGGATCAGCCAGCTCCTTGGCCAAGCGAGCGAGTACATCAGCCTTTCCGTTCAATGCTCTAGGGACTCTCGTTAGTTCAATATGAGTGAACCGTTTCATGAGTTCCACCACCCAGCTTCTGTACCGAGCTAACTCGGGTTTGTATATCTTATAGGTGCCGCTTACTTAGTTGACGACAAGCTGGGAGTCACCGTAAACCCGTAGCCGAAGGATTTCCATTTCTATGGCGAGCTCCAAACCAGCTATCAGAGCTTCATACTTAGCTTCATTGTTTGTCCGAGGCTCGGTGAGAGCGAAAGAACGCCGTAAGGTTCCCATTGATGGCGTGATAAACACCAATCCTATCCCTGCTTTTATCTCCGGGACATTTGATCTACTGGAGGTCCTTATCGATGAGGCTCCATCGAAGTAGAGCTCCCAACATGGCCCATCTTCCTCGAGGTGTAGCATTTGTTCGTCGGGTAACTCACAATTTAGCGGCGACCCTTCTGGTATGGGATGAGCAGCGAGAAAGTCTGCAAGGGCTTGCCCTTTTACTGCTTTCTGAGGAGTATAAACTATATCAAACTCAAGTAGCATGACAGCCCATCTTGCCATCCTGCCGGCTAGGCTTGCTTTGGTCATCAAGTGTTTGAGCGGGTCGACCTTGGAGATCAGCATAACCCGATGAGCCAGCAGATAGTGCCTCAGCTTCTTCACCGCAAATATCAGAGCCAGGCATTGCTTTTCGATTGGGGAATAGTTGTGTTCCGCCCCGACTAGAGTTCGACTGAGGTAGTAGAGGGCATTTTCCTTTCCCTCCTCGTTATTCTGGGCGAGGAGCGCACCGAGTGACTCATCTAGCGCGGCAGTATAGAGAATCAACGGTTTATTTGGAATGGGAGCGGCCAGCACTGGAGGGTGCGACAAGTATTGTTTGATGCTTTCGAACCCTGCTTGACATTCGGTATCCCAGATAAAAGGAGCTCCTTTCTTCATGAGCTTTGAGAAGGGCCTACATCTCCCTGATAAATTTGAGATAAACCTCCGTATATAAGCAAGCTTGCCTTGAAAAGATCTTAGCTGCGTCAGACTCTTCGGAGGGGGCATCTCCATGATGGCCTTTATCTTTGATGGGTCAACTTCGATCCCTCGATGTCGGACTATGAAGCCCAGGAATTTTCCCGATGACACGCCAAAAGCGTACTTCAGAGGATTCATCTTCAGATCGTATTCCCTCAGTCTGGTGAGAACGGTCCTGAGATCTTGGATATGATCGGCCTTGGCTTTAGTCTTGACGACCAGATCATCAACATAGCATTCGACGACTTTATGGATTAGGTCATCAAAGATATTAGTCATTGCCCTTTGATATGTAGCACCTACGTTCTTCAGTCCGAATGGCATTACCTTGTAGCAATATATTCCGATCGGGGTTCGAAATGCCGTGTGCTTCTCATCCTCAGGCGACATCTTGATCTGATTATATCCAGACGAGCCGTCCATAAAGGTGAACAGTTCGTAATTTGAGGTGTCATCGACCATCATTTCCATGACCGGTAGCGGGAAGTCGTCTTTAGGACATGCCTTATTGAGGTCCCTGAAATCGACACAGACTCAGATCTGCCCATTTTTCTTCTTCACTGGGACTATGCATGCGATCCAGTCCGTGTATTTCTCTTCCCTGATGAAGTCGGCATCGATGAGTTTCTTGGTTTCCTCGATGAGCTTTTCCTCCAACTCCCTTCTCATTCTTCGAGGAGCTTGTTTGACTGGCTTAGCATCAGGAGATATAGCCAGCTTATGCACGGCTACCTCAGGAGAAAGGCCAGGCATTTCTTTGTACGTCCACGCGAAGCAGTCGACGAACTCACGCAGCAGGGCAATTATCTGCTCTTTCATTTCCTCCGACAAGAGTGAGCTGATGTAGGTCGGCCTTGGATTATCGGGCGTTCCTAAGTCAATCTCGGCTAGCTCATCAAAGGTTGCTTGTCCGCCATCTTCGAGCTCTTGAGGAGCTTCTTCTGGCTCGGCTATCTCGTCATCATCATTTGATCTTTCGCTGGCCTCACCAACATGGATCATGTAGCACGCTTTGGAATCAGGTTGAATGTAGCCTATGCCCCGTCTATCTGGAATTCGTCCATCGATGAGTGCTCGGACCTGGGGCGGATACCATAGCCCTTCGTAAAACTTTGCTTCGGACTCCGTTTGATATAACCGGCATCCGCACTTTTTAAAGTATTCCCGCATCTCGGGCGCATAGTATCTGGGATTGAGGACGGCTCTTATGCCTCTCTCATAGGGAAGGCACACGACAGAAAGATCGTCCGGGTGCACAACGGGGTTTGACCCGTAAAACAGGATGCCCTTCTGTCCATTTTTCCTCCCAGGCACGTAGAAAGTTTTCAGCTGGTCCACGGTAGAGACTGACAATGCGTCGAGCTCTTTGCACATCCGTTCCGGCACCCTTGTGATGGTCAGGGACCCTTCTGCGACTTCGAAGGTCTCTCGTAGTTTCGCTTGCTGCACGGGGGGCCGATCTGCACAGCTGTTGCACGGCAGGTCCTCTTCTTCTGACTCTTCAGTGTCACTGCCAAGATGAGGGCGGACTTTGCTGCTAGACGGGCCTTCGGTAACAGATTCGTCCGTATCGCTGCCGAAACGAGGGCGAGTTTTACGGGAGGACGGGCTTCCAGCATCGGACTCATCAGTGTCGCTGTCGAAATGCGGGCGCACTTGGGTATTTTTGCTTTTGAAAGTGACAGCCGGCGCAGATTTGCTTTTGAGTCTTGGGGCCGGTCTATCCTCAGTCAGTTTTGGCTTAGCATTTTGGTGGTTCATAAAGTACCGAGAATCTTCATACCTGACTTCATGCACACCGAACGGCTGGATGTCTCCGTCAATGCGTCTTTCTTCGCCATTTTTAGTATACTTCATGCATTGATGGAGAGTTGACGGAATGATGCCGTAATCGTGGAGCCACGGCCGCCCTAAGAGAATCTTATAAGACGTGTCGGCGTCGATCACGTATATCTTAGCTTCAGTTTGCAGATTCCCGAATTTGATTGGCAAAGCTATAGACCCCAGAACTTGCTGGCAATTTTGGTTGAAGCCTTGAATGACAATCCTTTCCCTTGACAGGTGTCGGACGTCCATTGACAAACTCTTCAGAGTTCACAAGTTCATGATGTTCATTGAGGACCCCGGATCAATCAATATGCGATTAATTCGATCTCCGTCGCTGTACCCGGTCACGTAAAGCGGCCGATTATGCTCAGCCGTTCCCAGTAGCAAGTCTTCATCCTTAAATGTGACTGCGGCGGCATACAAAGCGTGTTGGGCTTCTTTCATATTAATTTCCGCAATGTGAGCCTGGTACCGCTCGGGGTTTTGTAGAGCGTGAATGAGAACATCTCTAAGCTCCTTAGATAGGACCAAGGCGTCGTAGATGCTCAGGAGAGACGGAAGCTTCCGGAGATGTGCCAAGACATTATAGTCCACCGAGGAAGGACTTATGTTTTCATCAATCGGTTCTCTGCCATCTTCTTCATTAGCGACTTGTTTTTCCTTCCCTTTTGGGGCGTTGCCCTGATTTGGCGGTAGAGCCCTGCCGCTTCTAAGCTGGATTTGATTGGCCGTTGTGGCGAGCTCCTCATCCTCTTCAGGAAAACAGAGCTCATCATCGGAGTCACTGCCAAGATGGATGGCGTAGCAGGTCACTACTGGGATTTCTTCATTGGAGTCTTCTTCTAACTCCTCCAGAATTTCAGCCGCTTGCACAGGGAAGAACTCCTTCAATTGTACCAATGTTCTTTCCCTTTGTTCATATTCTTCGAGGGAATCGATATATTTTTGAATGGTCGATCTCCCTGCAGACTCTTTTTTGCGCCGAGCTGCACTTTTCTTCTTCTTGAGCTTCTTGGATTTTGAGCCTGATGGAGCCGCATTGGCAGCTGGACTGGTAGGCTTCTTCTGTCCTTCCCATTCCATCCTGGGCTCTTTCTGAAGCAGCTTTAGCATCTTCTTCGTCTTATTAGATATGTGCGTACTCCATGGAGACCGCGATGAGTCCATCTTATTTCTCGGGGCAGCGGGTTCGGCTATCTGCTCCCAGAAGGCTTCAACTTCTGTCTGTATAAAGTTGGTGGTTGCAACTTGGTTGTTCACCAACACGCTTTTAGACAGCTCGATCTCTCCAGCCTTGTACTGCTTCTCGACCCAGTCTTTGAAGATATAGCAATCCTCGATCGCATGGCTCACTACTCGGTGGTACGGGCAATACAGAGGATTGTCGGTCATTTTTGCTTCTTGGGGTCTTTTCGACTCCGGCAATTGTAGGCCGTTGTTCAAGGCATCTTTAAATATCTTGCGAACCTTGTCCCTTCTGAAAGAGTAAACCTTGTTCTTTTTCTTCTCTAGGGTGGGCCCATCTCCTCCCAGCAATGGCTTTCGAGACCGGTTAGTTTTGGATTCGCCCGCCCTTCGCTTTTCTTCATTTTCGGACGCATTGAAGACATTGGTACTGCTGGAACTCCCACTTCTACGGTTGTCGTCCTGCTTGCTTTTCCAGGTTTTGTCTCTCTGAGAGTCCGGCGGGGACTCTTGCTTCGAGCGTTCCAGCATCTGGACTTTCTTGGTTAGCTCCTGAAATGTCTTGAGGCCCGCTGTACACAAGAATGGGACCATCCAATTGCTGAGGTTCCCAATAAGAAGGCTGACGGACTGGTCCTGCTCCAGCGGCGGTTCGCACTTGACCGTGAGATTACGCCATCGGGCGATAAAGTCAGTGTTGCTTTCATTCTTCCCCGGCTTGGTACTCACAAGGTCGGCAATGGAGATTTTATCACTGACGCTCATGAATCTTTGCCGGAACAGAGACTCCATTTGGGCAAAGGTAATGACGGACCCGTCTGGTATGCTCGCGTACCAGTCGAAAGCGACACCGGTCAGGCTGTTGACAAATTGACGAAGAAGGAGCGCGTCATTGCCCCCTGTATTTCCGCACGATGCTTTGAAGTGGGCGACGTGCTGGTTTGCATTCCCCGTTCCATCAAATCTTCCGAACTTAGGAATGACGTAGCCGCTTGGGAACTCAATCAGATCGTATTGCGCGGGATATGGCCGCCCACTACTGCCGATTTCTTTCTGAGCCTCGGCTTCGGCCACCAATGTTTTAACCTTGCTGGTGACCAAATCCATTATCCGATCCTGTGTTAGCGGGATGGTGCTATCTGGGGCCAAGGCGTCCCCAGAAGCGGAGTGTGGCCGGCTTTCATGTGGCTCGACCAGTCTTGGACCCGAAGGAACAGGCATTGGCTGCCTCGGATTGTCATCACCCGGCTGATTACCAGCGGCTTGTGCTTGATTGGGAGGCGCTCGAGAAATTTGAGCCGTAAGCTGCATCACCACGTTCGTTAAGTCGTCAATCTTCGAATAGAGCTTGGCCATCTCTTTATCTTTGCTCCTGAGCTGTTTTCGAAGCTCTTGAAGCAGCTCTTGCTCCGCAGTCCTGGGGCGGAAAGTCGGCTCTTCCTCGCTGTCCGAGCTTGACTCTGCATGGACCGAGGGTCTTTCTGCCTATCATCCTCATCGAGAAGGTTTTCTTCATCTAGCGGGGGCGGCTGTTCTTGGGCGGCGGCAACTACATTCAGGCTAGATTGGGCTTGGGAGGTGGTGGCCCCGTCCTTGTTTTTGCTGCGAAGGTTGTCGCTGGGGCGCCCTCCCGCCATATAGACCGTATGGATGATATATCCGGCCATCTTTCTATCATTGGCAGCTGATTTCACGGATTGCTGTCTTGACCCCCTTGTTTCGGTAGCTGGTAGTTGATTGAAGGCGGCTGGTTTAACCAGGTTCTTGACTGGTGCTGGCGCTTCTTTTCTGGGTTTGCCCCGCTGCTTTCGTGCGGCACAGAGTGCTTGATAGACCCTTGAAGAGACGGTGTCATACTTTTTATGTTGGGGCCGGGACACGTCTCTTTGTAGCACTGTTCGGACCGCTGTCTTCTTGATTCTGGCAGTCATGGCATTTTTCTGAACCCACTTCAGAGGCTCGAAGGAATTGCTGATTCTTACGTCCGACTCAGCCGTCGTCGCAGGGCAACCCTGCACTTGGAACTTCACACGATTCCATTTGGCCGAAGCCCTGGCCCTCTTGTTGGCTCGATACCTGAGCCGCTTCTGCCTTAACTTTTCTGTTCTAAGCTCCTGGCAGACTTCGGCTTTTCGGGAAGACACCGCAGACTGGGCGATGGAGGGCTTTGGAGATACGCTCGATTGCGCGTTTGTTGGAGTCATCGTCTGAGCTCGTCCGCGACATTTGATGTTGCCCTTCGCACCGGAAGTCTTGCCCCCAGCTAGAGCGCCAGGGAGTCGTTCAGACACCATCTTAAGTTTCGGTTGTGGTGCCTTAGCAATCACAACATTCGGCCTCTTGCCCCTTGGGACCGGCTTGGCCACCTGTTCCGCCGGGATTTCCGCCAGATGAGCGCTTCCAGCAGGGTAGATGATGACGGAGCCAAACTGGCGGGGCGGTTCCTCCCACTGTCGACTGAGGCTTGCAGGGAGAACCACACGAGCGTTGATCTTGACCACGTACGGAATCGGGGTCACGTTGGAAGCTGAATTCGTCTGGGGAGACATTGTCGTCGAAGGTTGCTTGCTGTACAGAAAAGAAACATCATTTCAGTATAGGCAATCGATATGTATATTGATTGAGTTCATATGAACGTTTAACCCGAAATATGGGAGGAGAGAAGGGTCCCACCGGGCGTGCCAGAACCTGTAGGGTGTTTTTCGTCACCCCAGTGAGATGGGAATACGAGCGCGCTTCTCAGGCGTACTACAGATTCCCCCTGCCTAGGGTAGGCTGGGGTTTAATGATTGTGGGGATCCGAATCTCCGGCAGCCGCGGACTAAGCTGCCGTTAATTACCCCTCGCCTTTGGGGCGAGGGAACCTCCGATTAACGGGTTAAACTGGTCATGCGAACTCAATGTGCAGTGTACGTGTGTTCTGTTTTGAAAGGGGGGTTTTGGATATATCGGGAGCCACGCAGAGTTTTTACGGGGGTCCCGCTATCCGGATAGTGTCGTGGAGTATGTATATGTGTGAGTTTGTATACATATATATATGTATATGTATGTACATAAAAAGAGGGGGAAAAGGCATCCAAGGGATGCGTGGGGCCAGCGCCTTGAGCGCTGTGCGTTTAGGTGCTGCGCGCTCAGGCGCAAGCGCGCCACGTGTCGGCACGTGGGCGCTTTGCGCAAGAGCGCTGCGCGCAGGTGCGCAAGCGCGCGCGCGCGCCACGTGTCGGCACGTGGGCGCTTTGCGCAAGAGCGCTGCGCTTAGGTGCGCAAGCGCGCGCGCGCCACGTGTCGCCACGCGGGCGCTTTGCGCACTTGCGCAAGCGCGCAGGTGCGCAAGCGCGCGCGCCACGTGTCGGCACGCGGGCGCTTTGCGCACTTGCGCTGCGCGCTGGCGAGGATAAGAGGCTTTTAGCCTAAAAAAAAAGATTTCTCAAAAGAGAAATCAGAGAGGAGTTGGACTCCTGAATGTATTCTTTTCTTTGGGGGTTTAATGAAAGATGTTCTTCTTCTTCCTCCTCTGTTAAGCTGGATCTTGAAGATCAAGAGATGTGAGATCTCAAAATCTCTCCCTTTTGAGATCTGATGACAGATCCAAGTTCCCCTTTGTGGGTTTTGTGATGAAAAACTATTTTGTTTTGAAAAAGGAGGAGTAAAACTCTTGATTTAATTCCAAAAAAAAGAAGAAGGTTTTGGAACCTTGAAGAAGGAAGAAAGATCTCAGATCTGAAACCTTTTTTGGAGAGAGAAAAAGTTGTTGAGATATTTCATTATCTTTGCCTTTATAGGCTATACACTTTACACATAGCCCCTTGGGCTTCACAAAATGGCATTTTGCCTATCCCATGGCTCATGTGCCATTTCTTTTTGCACATAAGCCATGGGCTTTACAAAAATTTGGCTTTATGCCCATTTTCTTACATTTATCCATAAAATAAAATAAAAGAAAATGCAACAAAATTATTTATTACAAAAATTTTATCTTAGCGTGGGGGAGGCCGGCCGCTTCATGTTCGGGCTCGACCCGGGCATGGGCCTACTGGATCTGGGCTTGGGCCCACTTGGCTTGGGGTTGACTTTGATTTTGACTTGGTCAACCGGGGTGTAAATTTTTACCCTAACACGTTGTTCAAGGCGTCCATGAATATTTTGCGGACCTCGTCCCTCATGAAGGAGTATACCTTCTTCTTTCTCTCCATTGGAGTAGGCGCCTTTACTAATGCTGGTCCTCGAGGCACATGTCCGGGAGGATTAGGTTCCCGAAAGGCTTCGGTCTCCATTTGCATGAAATCGGCGATCGCAGCTTGACTGTTTGCTAACACGCCTTTAGATAGTTCTATCTCTCCCATCTTGTATTGCCTTTCGACCCAATCTTTGAAGACGAAGCAGTCCTCAATGGCATGACCTATCACTCTGTGATAGGGGCAATATTTTGGGTCGTTGGTCATATTCTCTTCTTGCGGTCTCTTTGATTCTGGCAGTTGTAGACCGTTTCTTAGGGCGTCCCTGAATATCTTGTGGACCTTTTCCCTCTTGAAGGAATAGACCTTTTCCAGCTTCTCTTTCAGAGACGATTCCCCCCCGGTGTATGTATCGGAGGGACTGGAGGCTGATTGCGGCCGTTTTTCGCGAAGGCGCTCCGCTTTTAGGTTGAAAGGGATATCGGTTGGATGCCCCCGGGTATCAATCCCTGGCTCATGAACCAAAATTTGACCCTGCTGTAATTGCAATCGGGCGATTTGGGTCGCGAGATCTGCCACGACGTTTGCCAGCTTGTCGACTTTGGAATAGACCTCCGCCATCTTCTCATCCCTGTCCTGAAATTGCCTTTGAAGCCATTGGAATAATGCTTGTTCTGTAGTTCCGGCTTTGACAACCGGGTAGTCTTTATTGCCTGAGCTCAATTCCGTAGGAACCATGGGCTCCTCTGGCTTATCGGCCTGAGCGGGCTCTTCATCATTTAGATCGAGCCGATGCTGGGTAGCGTCAACCATATCATCACCATGGCTGTGAAGAAGAGGAGGGTTCGTTTCTTCATGTCCGGCCATGTAGACAGTGTGGATAACACATTCAGCCATTCTTTCATCACTGGCAGCTGGTTTCGCGGAGCGGTCCGGGCTTTGGAAATTCATAAATTTTAACATGGCCAGAACCCTAGCCCTTTTGTTGGCTCTATATCTGAGCCGCTTCTGCCTCAGCTTCTCTGCCTTAAGCGCTTGGTAGGCTTCTGCTCTTCGGGAAGCCACCATAGGCCGAGCGATGGGTATGCTTGAGAAGACATCTGCCCGCGTGTCCGTCGAAGGTATCGCCTGGGCTTGCCCACGACGTCTGGCAACTTCTTTTGTTCCGATGGCTTTGCCCCCAGTTGGGGCCATGGAAAGCCGTCCGGACACCGATTTGCGTTTGGGTTGGGGCGCCCTCGAGATTACCACATTCGGTCTCTTGCCTTTCGAGACCGGTCTGTCTGTTGTTGGAGCTTGAAGAGCCGGGATGGCGTTAGCTGACACGAACAGGATAGAGCCGAATGGTAGCGGCTCCTCCTCCCATTGTCGCCCGAGACTGGCCGGAAGGACCGTCCTGGAGTCCATCTTCATCGTGTAGGAAACGAGAGTCGTGCTGAGAGCTGAGATCGTCCTTGGAGACATTGTTGGAGAGTGATTGCTTGAAAACCTGCATGAAAGAGCATTATTTTAGTATAAATACGGATATGTATATTGATTGAGTTCGCATGAATGCTTAACCCGAAAAATGGTAGGAGAGATTGGTCCCACCGGGCGTGCCAGAATCTGTAGGGTGTTTTTCGTCACCCCATTGAGATGGGAATACGCGCGCGCTTGTCAGGCGTACTACAGATTCCCCCTGCCTAGGGTAAGCGGGGGTTTAATGATTGTGGGGATCCGAATCTCCGGCAGCCGCGGACTAAGCTGCCGTTAATTACCCCTCGCCTTTGGAGCGAGGGAACTTCCGATTGACGGGTTAAACTGGTCATGCGAACTCAATGTGCGGTGTGCGTGTGTTGTGTTTTGAAAGGGGGGTTTTGGATATATTGGGAGCCACGCAGAGTTTTTACGGGGGTCCCGCTACCCGGATAGCGGGCTGGGGGTCAAGGGGGCTAGCAGCCCCTTTGCGGGGTGCGGGGCAGCGTCCCGTTATAAATTTTTTTCTAACAGGGACAGTGTCGTGGAGCACGTGTGTGTGCAAATATGTATACATATGTATATATATATATGTATATATGTATATATATAAAAGAAAGAGGGGGGAAAAGGCATCCAAAGGATGTGTGGGGGCAGCACCTTGGACGCTGTGCGCTTAGGTGCTGTGCGCTCAGGCGCTAGAGTGCCACGTGGGCGCTCTGCGCTTGAGCGCTGGGCGCTTGAGCGCAAGCGCGCCACGTGTTGGCAAGGGGAAGACTTGCGCTCGGGCGCCTGCGCTTGAGCGCAAGCGTGCCACGTGTCGGCACGGGGGAGACTTGCGCTCGGGCGCCTGCGCTTGAGCGCAAGCGTGCCACGTGTCGGCACGGGGGCGACTTGCGCTCGGATGCCTGCGCTTGAGCGCAAGCGCGCCACGTGTCGGCACCGGGGCGACTTGCGCTCGGGCGCTTGCGCGTGAACGCAAGCGCGCCACGTGTCGGCACCGGGGCGACTTGCGCTCGGGCACTTGCGCTTGAACGCAAGCGCGCCACGTGGGCGACTTGCGCTCGGGCGCTTGCGCTTGAGCGCAAGCGCGCCACGTGTCGGCACGCGGGCGCTCTGCGCTTGAGCGCTGGCGAGAAAAAGTGGCTTTTAGCCTAAGAAACAGAAGCTATACTTCAGAAAGGAAATATTTGTTATGTATATATGTATGGAGTTAAACTCCTGGGATGTTTTGAAGCTGATGAAGGGAGTTCTTCTTCTTCCTTCTGTTGTTTGGCCGGATCTTAAAGATCAAGAAGTAGGAGATTTTAAAAAATCACTCCTTTTTGAGATCTGAGTTCCCCTTTGTGGGTTTTGTGGTGGAAAACTACTTAGTTTTGGAAAAGAAAGAGTAAAACTCTTGATTTAATTCAAAAGAATTGAGAAGGTTTAGAACCTTAGAGAAGGAGCAGGAGGCACAAAGAACCCTAGTTTTTGGGGAAATGAAAAAGTGTATGTTTTTTTATTCATCATGTTGCCTTTTATAGGCTTACATATTTACATATAGCCCCTTGGGCTTTATAAAATGACATTTTAGCCATCCCATGGCTCATGTGCCATTTCATTTTTGCACATAAGCCATGGGCTTACAAAATATTGGCTTTATGCCTATTTTGTTTACATTCATGCATAAACAATTACATAAAAATTATTTATTACATGATTTTGTTGTTGGCATTGGAAGGCTGGCCGTGGGCTCGACTTGGGCATAGGCCCACTTGACCTGGGCTTGGGCCCATCTAGGTTGGGGGTTGACCTTGACCTTGACTCGGTCAACCGGGGTGTAAATTTTTACCCCAACAGAGTAAAAACAGTAGGGCTACCGGCGAGTGTTTGTGAAAACCCGAAAGGGCGCAACCTCGTTAAGAGACACTTATAGGGTCCTCTCGACCTTGTAAGGAGAAAACACCCGCGTGAGATCCTTACGACTCACAAAGGAGCAACACACTTAGGGATCCCCACGATTCCTAAGGAGAAAATACACTTGCGAGATTCTCACGACTCGTAAGGAGAATTCTCTTATGGGACCCTCACGGCTCATGAGATTTGAAAGTCTTAAGTTACAGAAACCTAAACCTGTTCTTAAGCAAATCCCCCACAACCTTCGATACTGCCCTACAAGGGGCTTAATACTGACCCTTGTATACAATCCACGGGCGCGAATAAACATTTCCCCAGCAAAGTCACACCTGTGACTAGGGATATGTCCATATAATGAGCAACCCTTGTAGGTCCTCTCGACCCATAAGGAGAAAACCCTCTTGTAGGATCCTTACGACTTACAGAGGAACATACACTTTGGAATCCTCACGATCCCTAAGGAGAAAATACACCTGCAAGATCATCACGACTTGTAGGGAGAAATACCTTTGTGAGACCCTTACGGCTCATGAAGTCAAAAGCCTTGGTCGACAGGACCCTTAACCCTGTTTGCTAAGCCACCTTTGTTCAATATCGACAGAGGCAGATGATGATTCGCTCCTGGCAATATTCCAGTTGTAGCGGTGCTGATGCCGAAATCGGTGTCTAAAACCCAAGCTTGCGGCGAAAAGGCTAGCAAGCCATACATGCCTACGAAATAGCCGAAATGATGGGGAAACTTGCAATAAAAAGCAGCAAGTAAAAATGTATGCATGAAAAATAGCTGAAATGATAAGGCAACTCGCAATAAAAAGCAGCGAGTAGAAAATAAATAAATAGTCGAAATGATTGGGCACCGCGAAAAATAGCCGAAATGATGGGGCAATCGCGACCTTCGCGATATAAAAGCTGAAATGATAGAGCATCGCGGAAAGAGAAATAAAATTAAAAAAAAGTTTTAATTTATGCCCTACAGGTGATGTTCCATCACACCCTGTACACAATCCGAGGGCGTAAACAAAAAAGGGAACATACCTCCCCCCAGGTTTCACCAAAGAAAGAAGCTAAATCTCGACGGGTCACAAGCGACCTAGAGATCATCCCAACACTCGTCTCGTAACGACAGACACAACTTCAAGCTAAGCGGAACAGCGGCAACTCCCAGTTCCATGGCTCGGTGGTATACATATCGCCAGCAGTCAAACCTCCATACCGTGAAATGTGGATACAATCAGCGAAATTCCTGGTTACGTGGAACGCGGATAACGTCACTCTTTGACCCCGCGGAAAACGTTCAGAGCGGATCCTGGTCCTCGCAGAGCACGGCAGTGAACCCATGTGAAGTATCCAGAGCGGAGCCTAGTCCTCGCCGAGCACGGCAGTGAACCCGTGTGAAGCATCTAGTGTAAAATTCCTGGTTACGTGGAACGCGGATAACGTCACTCTTTGACCCCGTGGAAAACGTCCAGAGCGGATCCTGGTCCTCGCAGAGCACGGCAGTGAACCCGTGTGAAGCATCCAGAGCGGAGCCTAGTCCTCACCGAGCACGGCAGTGAACCCGTGTGAAGCATCTAGTGCAAAATTCCTGTTTACGTGGAACGCGGATAACGTCACTCTTTGACCCCCGTGGAAAACATCCAGAGCGGAGCCTAGTCCTCGCCGAGCACGGCAGTGAACCCGTGTGAAGCATCTAGTGCAAAATTCCTGGTTACGTGGAACGCGGATAACGTCACTCTTTGACCCCGTGGAAAACATCCAGAGCGGAGCCTAGTCCTCGCCGAGCACGGCAGTGAACCCGTGTGAAGCATCTAGTGCAAAATTCCTGGTTACGTGGAACGCGGATAACGTCACTCTTTGACCCCGTGGAAAACGTCCAGAGCGGATCCTGGTCCTCGCAGAGCACGGCAGTGAACCCGTGTGAAGCATCCAGAGCAGAGCCTAGTCCTCGCCGAGCACGGCAGTGAACCCGTGTGAAGCATCTAGTGCAAAATTCCTGGTTACGTGGAACGCAGATAACGTCACTCTTTGACCCCGCGGAAAACGCCCAGAGCGGAGCCTGGTCCTCACCAAGCACGGCTGTGAACCCGTGTGAAGCATCCAGAGCAAACACCGGACTGTGGAGTCCTTAAAATCCACGGACTATAATGTCCTTAACCTCGACCGTGATGTCTTAAAACTAACGATCAACCACCCCGATTCCCTACGGATTCTGCCTTGGTTTAAGGGTACATCTCTTCACTCCTTTGATACGCGGCGTTGTAATTCCTCAACGTCTTCAAAGAGGTGACGGGTCCCTGCAGCCAAACATCGGACTGTGGAGTCCCTAAATCCACGGACTATGAGGTCCTTAACCTTGACCGCGATGTCTTTAAACTACGATGCCTTGGGAAACCCCTGACTCCGTGAAACACGGACGAGGGCGACCACATCCAGCACTTGCAGGTCCTCACGACCTGTAAGGAAGAAAAACTCTCTTGTGAAGTCCTTACGACTCTCAAGGGACAACCCGCTTAAGAATCCTCACGATTCTTAAGAAGAACTTACACCTATGGGATCCTCTCGACCCATGGGGAGAAAAAACTCTTTATGAGACCCTCGTGGCTCATAAAGTGCAAAAGTCTTAGGAAGCAGATCTTAACCCTGAATCCTAAGCTATCGCTGCCCTGCAAGGAGATCAAGATAAATTGTCCGCAAACGCATTCAATGAAAGGGGACACACCATTAAGAAGAAAAATGTATCTTTTATTCATAAACCAAAATGGATACAAAGTACAATTCATGAAAGAAACAAAAAAGAAAGATACTCTCATTCATGAGTATGTACAAAAAAAAAAAGGAGAAAAGATACAAGTCCTCAAGCCGGCGGGCGGTGCAGTAATTTTACCAGCTCATCGTTCTGTTGCTGAGCCACGGCTTCATGACGCAAGATCTCCAGAAGACGAGCCTCCGCCTGAGCTTGCTGAGCTTGATACGAAGCAAGCCGAGCTTCGAGCTCTTTCTCGGTGGCTTTATGAGCCTCGACCCTCTCACGAGTGAACGTGGCAGCTTTATCGAGAGCCACCACCTCTTTTATGGACTCCTGGAGCACTCGCCAGAGTTCGTATGTTTTGTTGGCCTTGGCTGTGAGGCTGGCCTGAAGCTCGCTCAGCGTCTTAGAAGCCAATTCCCTCTCCGAGAACTTGCGGCCAAGCCTCTTCTCGCATGACGTCATGTTAGCCGCACATCGTGCTATCAGACCCCGCAACTCCGCTTTTGCAGCCACGGCTTCCGAGGAAAGGCGAGAACATTCAAGAGCGTGCAAACAAGCCTCCACCTTCCTACAGAACTCCACCCAGACCCACACCACCTCCTCGCTATGATAGGTGGCGAGAAAAGGAAGAGAGCCGTTAGCTTTAGCGGCAAACGCTTCGGCCGTGGTCGCGCTACCAGCACGGAGCTCCTCGACGAAAGATGATAGGGAGACAAGGCTCAATTGGGCCAAGAGTTCTGAAGCCCGCAAAGCATAAGGGCCGGGCGGCATCATGATGCGCGATTCCAACGCCATGGAGACTGGCAGGGCTGTTCAAATTTGACAAATGATTAGTAAAATTCTTAAACACAGAACGAACGGGATTATAATAAAATGTCACTCACCGACAGTCATGCAAGTAGGAGCCGAAGGTTCCCTTGGCCCTTCAACGACCTCGACCTCATCGTCAGCTTCCAAAACTATAAGAGACATCAACGTCATTTCGCAAGATAGTAACAATGCTATGGTAAAAGAAAAAATGGCGAATGACACCAACCTTGCCCGGAGGAAAGGACAATACGCTGAGGGGAGATCGCCTGCGGAGCCGCTATCTCCAATAAACGCTGAAATGACGGTCGAGGCGACAGATCAGCGATAGTGGCCGCCAAACCGCGCAATTCTGGGAAAGATAAAAGAGTTTAGACTATGAAAGGGTTGCTAAATTAAAACGCAGAGGGTTACCTTCAACGCTCCTCCCATTCTGAGCCGGGGGGATAGCAGCTTCAACGGTCTCCGCCGTAACGTCAGGATTCAACAAAGGAAGAGTAGTCCCGACTACCTCTCTTCCAGCCTCTGAGCCGCCCTCAGTAAGGGTCATTGGGGCGGCGACCTCCAAAGGAGCTTCCCCCAAAGGAGCAAGCGCTCCCTGATCAAGAACCGCCACTAGAGGCTCTACCATGAGAGGAGCAGCCTCATCAGCCCCCTCCACATCAAGCAAGGCCTCATTGAGAATTCCGGCGGGCTTTAGCTTTAATGGGCCCGTAGAGAGCTCCCCCAGCGTCGAAGATTCTGCACGATTCGAATAAAAATAATGATACATATGCACGGGCATAAATAATCAGAAAGACTACAAAAGGAGCACAACGTACCTATACGCAAAGAAGCCCTCAATATGGCTTCTTCAAGCCGCTGCTCCTTCTCAAGGAGGTGGGCTCGCCGGGGTTCAAGGGTAGACTCATGACCACCGGTCCATAAAGAAAGTGCGTCAGCTGCATCTTCTGAAGCGGCCTGCTTCAAAGCCCTCTCCCCCCATTCCTCTAAAGGACCGATAAATCGCCGCCGAATCCACGAAGGGTCTTCGTAAAAGATTACAGCGGGATAGGACTTCTTCGGAACCCTGGCGTTATGAGACACGTCTTTGGAACGCCGTATGGCCTCAGCCAACTGTACGGCCTCCTCATCGGCCGAACTCGGGAAAGGAAGTCCAGCGTCTGACTTTTGCATGGCCAACGGTTCGTCTTCAAGAGTAGGCTCAGACTCCGCCAAAGAATCGAGCAAATTGGTGGCCGCTTTCCTCCGCCGCTTAGACCCAGAGCCGGTCGCCGAGGATGACCGTTTCCTCCCTCGCGAAGCCTTAGGGCGGCGCTGACCCACATCGCCTACGACGCCCTCATCTCTATTACCCTCGCCCGGTGCCACGACCGAGGATGACACTGTCATTGTCAATGCCACGGGGGCCGGTGCTGCCACAGGCGGTGGTGCTACTACTGGGGCCCTTCCACCTCGCGAGCGGGAACCCAGGGGCATACCAGCCGTTGGAGTAAGGTTTACCTCCGATTCTCCTTGGACGAGTGCAGTGCTGGTATCCCTTAGAGGGAAGCGAACCGGAGCCCTCGGTCGCAGCTTAGCTCCTGGAACAAGAGGAGGGGCATCGTGGCCAAGAAGCACCCTCCTTTCCTCAAGAATGATTGGGCTGACCCGATGAAGATACCAACCCGTAAACACGCCCACGCACCGGGGCAGGTATTCAGCTTCAGGTACAATGAAGTGGGAGCCGGTGTTTAGCCTCATGAAATGATGAGCGGCATCGCGAACGGCATCGAGCGAAAGGATTGGGGCGACTATAAAAGCCTCGAAAGGAACACCCTGGTCGTATCCAAGTTGTCGGGCGAATCGATGCGGATTGTACCGCATGAAAAGAGCTGCACTGTCCTGGCGAAACACCAAGTAGCCCGGTCTAATTGTATACAACCGCACGGCCTCCCGGGGCTTCAAAGAAGGTGCGTTGTCTTTTGACAGATCCCAGAGTTGTTGAACTGGACCTGAGGGAGTAGACAAGACCCGATCATTAAAAACCATCCCGCCAGCGGCAGCGTAAGGAGAAATCAGCACCCGAATAGCCCCGAACTGAGTCGGGTCGGCGGCAGAAGCATCCACTAATCGCATAAGTCGTGGAAAGGAGTAGGCATCGTAAAATGAGGGCCTCTGATGCATGGCAAAAGCCCCCAACACGTGCATTTCGATCCAGGACGTGAAATAATGAAGCGAAAAGTTTACCACATCCACGCCAGGAGTAGAGGTATTAGCTGCGGTGCCCAACCCATGATAAAGATGCGCCAACGCCGGGATGCCGATAGCCAATCGCGTCCCCTCAGCAATACGATGAGCCGGGTAGATAACCGAGGCTCTCATGAAGCGGCGATGCATGGGGATAACGAACCAACTGAGCCAGACACTGACAAACCCCACGAAGAACGTCTCCTCATCCATACCGGGTGCTGCAATGGACTCAAAAGACATCGGCGACATGATGGGGAGATAATATTGAGGTAGATCCGATTCAGTGGTCGGCAGCTTCTTCGGACCAAACCCAAAGGGGTCTTTAATGTTGGCGAACTTCGGAGCTGTCTTCGACACGACATCTTCGCGAAGGAAGCAGGCAATGAAACTCTTGAAAGTAACACCCTGCTCTTCGGATTCGGTGAATAATCGTTCGAAGATACCTAGCGCCTTGATTAAACTGGGACGCTTGTGGCGGACGGCATTCTCAGCAGACAGGCCGTCAACTAGGGCGGGCTCGGGTTCAAAAACATACTCGTCAGGAGGCAACAACTCCTCATACAGTGCACCCCTGATTGGCAGTCCCGAGATTTCATAAAATTCTGCCAGAGAAATCGAAACCTCGCGATCTCCTAAAATGAAAGTGTTAGTAGGGAGATTCCATTGATTCAAGAACGCCTTGACCCACCAGGGATGCGTGGACTTATAATGGAAGAGTGACGCGTATATTGCCTGATAAAGCCCGACTTTCTGCAGCCGCGCACGATGGGCAGAAAGAATGTAGCGAGCCCAGAGAAGGTAGCCCGTAGGGTGTCGAGGGGTAAGCCCTATCTTATAAATTTGCCCCCATGGGTGGGCCTCACCCTGGCAGATACGCCGCCCCAAGATGTCTATGGCCGGGATCGGATGGTTCGGAATACCGGTCGTCGAAGGCTTGAGCCTCCCCGTTGGAGTCCAGTTGGGCATTTCCACAGCAAAAACCGTCCTCGGAGGATCCATCGGTAAGAATGGGAAAGTGGGCTCCGTCGGTACCGCGCAAAGAAAACTCCGGCGACCCTGAATAATCTGACTATACCAAGATCCCCATTGAAGAAGGTTGGTACAGTTCGGGTCATGGGCCCGGATCATCGCCATCGCTTCCTCATCAGATGGCGACTGAGGAAAAGCAGCCTCCGAGCGAGAAAAGGGAAAGCACGGAACAGAAGCCATCACACCTGAAATCCAATAAAAGGAGACCGTTAAAAGCAAAGTCAACGATATATATCCATGCATGAACATGAAGACTAGTTAAAGAAAGCAACAGCAGAGTTTTCTGGGACTATTGGCTACAAAACACATGGGCCCCACAAAATCCGGATGACGGCTCATTAATAATGAGACCAAATAGTTACAATAAAACAAAGGGAATATCCTCATTTAATAAAGAATGGTAACCCTACACATTCCCCCCAACAGGATCTGCCTCGGGCTCTACAATGGATCCAACAAGATCATAGGAATTAAATTCCCACAGAAGACATCATTACAAAGCTCCTGTTGCATTAATTGCAGAAGGACAACCTCGGGTCAAGAGACCCCAAGAAGCCTCCGTGTGAAGAAACTGAGTTCTTCATTGGAATTAAATTCCTTATTAAGAGAAGGGAATTAAATTCCCAGAAACATTTTTGGATGGAATTAAGTTCCATGGAGTTGAAACGCCATCATCATCTCCCCAAAGATCATCTAAACCCTAACAGATCTACAGTTCGAAGGTTAGGTGGTTTCCTGTTCTTATGGAAAAACTTGAAGAAAAATGGGTTCCTTGTTGAAAAAGAGTAAAAACCCTTGTTTTGGGATTTAAAATCCAAAGGAATGTAAAAATTTACTATTTGTCCAAGAACATTACCTGAGGAAAAAGGGCCACCTGAACAGAGTTAAACTCTAAAAATGTTTCAAGGCAGAGAACTAAGCTCTGGAAGCGAGAATTAAATTCTCAAGGGAAAAAAGCTCTCAAAAGAAGGAGATGAGCAAAGTGAAGGCTCTTCGGAAGGGACATGAACATTTATAGGAGGTGATAGAAACGTTTCATCTCCCCAAATCCCTAGAGGAATCCAACGGTCACAAAAGGTGACAGCGTTACACTCACGAGCGGACACGTGAGAACAACGCTGTGGGGGCATTTATTTCCTGATTTAAAATCAGGAAAGCCCACGGAAGAGGCTTCAGAAAAGGGTCACGTGCTTACACGTGACCAGCAGTCACGTGTTGGCACATGACATCTAAAAGTATCGGCAAGGCAAATTCAGCTTCCCGACTAAATCAAAGAAAAGGGCTTCAGAAAGGGTCACGTGCTCCCACGTGATCTGGGTCACGTGTTGGCACGTGACAATTAAAAGCGGCTTCAAAAGCAAACCGGTTCCCTGATCAAATCAAGGAAAAGGCTTCAGAAGAGGTCACGTGCTCCCACGTGACCAGGGTCACATGTTGGCACGTGATACTCAAAAGCAGCAGACTTGTTCTCCGGTTAAATCAAGAAAAAGAGTCCAGACGAGGGTCACATGCTCACATGTGACCAGGGGTCACGTGATGGCACGTGACGGTTAAGAAGCAACCAGAAGACAGAGCGCAAAAAGAAAGAAGAAGGCTCGTTCCAAGGGGGTCACGTGCCCACACGTGACCAAGGGTTACGTGGCCACACGTGACCGACTTCGAAGCCCATTTGTTAACAGAATTAAATTCTGAGAAAAGACCTCTCAAATCTTTCCAAAAGCAACCGATTGAATTAAAGATGATTAAATATCATCTATCTATGGGAAAATCTCGAATTTGGAAAGATTTCCCCGTAAAATCTAACCAAAATAACAGAGGAGAATCTCTGGATTTAAAATCCAATGGTGAGTAAAATTCACCTAATAATCCAAAGGTCCAAAACGAATGATGGATACAAATCAAATCTCCTAATGAAAGATCCACCAAAACTAATTGACTCGGCTGCTTCTCCTATAAATAGGAGCCAAGAGACACACAAGAGAAGGATATATATGCAGAGGGAAGAAAAGAGAGAGAGCCTTGATACTTTAGAGGAATTTGGATCTTCTGCAAAAGAAAACCCTAGGTAAGAAAGGGAAGGTTTCATTGAAAGAAAAGAGAATTTAATTCTCAACAGAGTTTAACTCTGATATAAAACAGAAGGACATATTTCTTCTCTCTTTGATGGAGGATCTGTAAAGTGCACATCTCCCCTTGAGTTGAGAATTTAATTCTCAATGGGTTGAGATCCTGCAATGCAGATCCAAAGCATAGAGAGGGAATGGAAGCACGAGAATTTAATTCTCACAGAACTATAGGAATTTAATTCTTTCAAAATAAAATTAGGGTTTGACCCTGTGTTATGGGAATTTAATTCCTTCAGAATGAAAAGAATCAGGGTTTAACCCTAGTTAAGAACTTAGTTCTGTTAAAACAACAAGAATATAATTCGCTTAATCTTATTCCCCAGAATAATTCTCTAACAGAGAGTGGGGGTTTAATTCCTTAAAGCTTTATCCCTATTCAGTTCTTCACATATATGAGGAATTTAATTCCTACAGAAAATTCAGAGTTCAACTCTTCAAAATGAATTAGGAATTTAATTCCTCTGAAATTATTGTTAGGGTTCAACCCTACGAGGAATTTAATTCCTGAAAGGGATTAACAGATCTTCTAAACAACTACAGAAAAGCAGGGTCACGTGTCACCACGTGACCCCCCCAAAAGATCTACAGAAAGCCCTTTGAGGCAGTGCCTCACGTGACCCACGTGACCCTTGGCAGAGGCTCTAACATACTCCATTCAAACACCCGTCACGTGATGACACGTGATGCTCCAAAAGATGTGATCTTCTCAGCAGAACAAACGAAGGGAGGGCGTCCTCACGTGCTACCACGTGACCCCTCTTGCCTCAGCGTCTAACGCTAAATTGGAACCCCTGAATTCAGTGTTAAAACGTTGTTTGGCCTTAGTGTTCAACACTAAGCAAAGAACTTTATTTGCAGTGTTCAACACTGATTACCTTAGTGTTCAACACTAATTTGGGATTTCTGTTGCCAGTGCTTAACACTGGTCTGTTTTAGTGTTTAACACTAATTTGAAGGCCTTGTTGCTGGTGTTGACACCAACTATCTTCCAGTGTTAAACACTGACTTATCAACCTCATTCTCAGTGTTCAACACTGATTGGTCTTTAGTGTTTAACACTAGGCATTGGCCCAATTGGCTAAATGGCCAGAGGCAAAGCCTCTCCTTCAAGGGACCAACAGGAGGGCCGATGTCCCAGACATGATTGGACTTAGCCCAAGCTGGCCATAAGTCCTCAATTCGTAATTAACTGGGCTAATGGGCTCATAACATAATTAATTGGTCTTGATCCCAAATTGGGCCAAAGACTATTTAATCCACTCCGGTTCCAGGGTACATCTCTTCATTCCTTTGATACTTGGCGTTGTAATCCCTCAACGTCTTCAAAGAGGTGACGGGTCCCGATGACCACACATTGATATGGACTGTGGGGTCCTTAAACCCATGGACTACGACGTCCTTAACCTTGACCGAGATGTCTTAAAACTAACAATGGACTGTGGGGTCCTTAAACCCATGGACTACGACGTCCTTAACCTTGACCGAGATGTCTTAAAACTAACAATGGACTGTGGGGTCCTTAAACCCATGGACTACGACGTCCTTAACCTTGACCGAGATGTCTTAAAACTAACAATGGACCGCAATGTCCTTAAACTACCCATGGACCGCAATGTCCTTAAACTAGCGATGGACCACTATGTCCCTAAACTGGAACGATAGAGCCCAAACGCTCTTTTGTTGGATTTAAACGATCCCGTTTAAGTTGATCTTAGCCTTAAATACGGCTAACGTATCCTTAAACCTTTCAAACAGACTTTAGTCCCAAACTGGACTATAGATCCCCCCAATTAACTTTGGCTCAAGGGTACATCTCTGAACTCTTCTGATATCTGTCGTTGTAATCCTTCAACGTCGCCAGAGAGGTGACGGGTCCCGACGGCCATACATTAAATGGACCGCTATGTCCCTAAACTGGAACAATGGAGCCCAAATGCTCTTTTGTCGGATCTAAACGGTCCCGTTAAGTTGATCTTAGTCTCAGGTTAGACTAACGTATCCTTAACAAACGTTTGAGTTGATCTTGGCCTTAAATATGGCTAACGTATCCTCAAACCAAACCCCCAAACCCAAATCTAAGATAATACGGATTTGGACTAGTCCACGCCCTACGGGCGACGATATAACTCGGTCTCCGTAAACAATCCACGGGCAACAAAACATAAAATAAACACACACGACACGAAGTGACCATCTGGAGAAGGAGAAAGTTGTTACCGCGACGCGGTAGCGTAATTAACTGCAGGGGCTTACGCCTGCAGGGAAGAGCATCCCCACAATCAAAAAACCCCTCAAGCGAGGGGGAATCTGACGAAGTCTGCTACATCGGACGCATCCGTTCAGACCTTCGATACACGGTGCCATAAATCAACTTGGCATCTTCGGAGAGATGGACGGATAGCACCAATTAGCATCTGCCCCGAACCTCAGGTGAGACGTCCCGCGTCTCGGCCGCCGTTCGGAGGGGAACATTGAGTAACGCTGATCTCCCTCTCTTCCATTTACTTGACATGCACTGGAGACAGCTGCATGATTTGAATCTGGTTCAATTAAATCAGTGCCTCTGTTTTTGTATTGGATATAGAACAGTTCATATCTTGACATTGTTAAGGTACGGGGAGTTGTCCGGCTTATGCTTAAAACCAGACTCTAGATAACTCAAGGCACGTTTCTGTAATGGCTGTTTATGGGTTGACCCGGGCTATGACGAGGGTTGATATTCTACCATCTGAAAGATCAATAGTGATATTGTTCTTGACTCGCCACAGTTTTAATAAAAATGGATTTTTTTCAGAAAACAGTAGTGGGAGTATGGTAGAACTGGAAGTGATTCCAGAACCGCAAACGATTACTGAAGATTTGATAAGAACCTAAAGATTCAATCTGGTTTGACATTCCATTGGCCACTCCGCAGATATGGTGGGTAACCTCAGGCGCTCGAGAGGTACTTTGGTACGCTCAAGGACGGTGGCAGGGAGGTTCTTGTTTACCCAGACTTGCCATTGCTGTTGTTCCAGACTGTGAGACCCGGCAGGGGTATGAGTATAGCGTCGTTCTGAACTGGCTTCAGAAGTGTATGTGTATATGACTCTGCCAGAGGGTTGTCGTAGTCAGTGGGAGCAGCGGAAGCATTGGTGGACAGTTGGCTTATGTCTATTTATAGACTAAAGCAGATATAGCGGAGATAGATCATCTATTTCTAATGTCACAGTCATAGGTTTGACTTCATCAGAATAGGGGATGGATCTGTTAAGAAGGTAGTAGGGTGTGATGTCCTGGTATTTGGATGACATACACAGAGTAGGAAGTGATATTCCTATACTACGATCGGTTATACTTTGGTCGTCACACAGTGTTTTCTCCACACAGGAATTGGATCTTATATCGTACATTCTGGTTACTAGATCTATGGTTTTAGATCTAGATTTGGGTGGTTTCCCAATCAGGGTACTTAGATAGCATTCTAAGAGTATTTAGAATGGTCGACTCCTGGCATGGTGGTGTACCTGCAGGTAATGGAGTCACCCTCTCTAAAGGCGTCTTACAGACTAAAGGGGAGAGGGATGTGCATGATTGGCAGATCACTTGCTTAGGCAATTGAGTCAATTATAAAATGTCAAGTACCACACCAGATGTTGTTTTTGCAGTAGGTGCAATAAGTAGATATTGATCCAATCCTGGAGAAACAGTCGGAAGCAGTTTTAGAACATAGGTTGATGTTCTAAAGATATGATAACGGCAGCCTCCTTTAGGAGACAGTTATCATTCCACGCTTCCAAGGTGACCTGGATGACAGAGAGGCTGTCAGAGTTATAGTTTTCTCTCTGACGAGGGGCAGTAGTTTGGACAGGAGGTCCAGGCGGATACTGAGGGAAGGTATGGCGCAGGATACTGATTAAGTTCAGTTGACGATACAGTCTAAGAAGTTTGGATTTGGAGTTCATTTATGAGCTAGGTCCCATCAGACATCCAGACACACTCTAAGACAGGTATTGCTCATTTCGGGAGATGGCTTTTTCCACGAATTTGAGATAAAGAGAGACATAGAAAGGAACACCATAGCGGATCCACTCACTGAGGCTATTCCTCGAACGCAATAGTTTCGCAAACGAGCTTTGTGAGACTGACTAGTAGAGGAGTTGAGTGTTCGGTATCACACGGGCAGTGAGTATGCGACATCGCAATAATTAGCCTTGAGTGCAAGTGGGAGATTGTTGGAGATTGTGCCCTCAGAGTCAATTATTGGATCACAGGCACGTGATTGCAATGATTGAGGGAGGACCTATCCCGGTAGGACAGTCTTACTCAAGATGATAGTATACTATCTGGTTTATCCTTATCATCATGTACTGCTTTAGGTGACCTTACGAGTCGCTATTGCACGTTGATAGAACCCCTAGGATTCTTGCTTGACTACCAGCAGTATGAGAGCGATCATATACGTGGGAGCTGGGGTCTATAAGCACATCCTTAAAAGGTCCCTAGTCGTGGGAGTTTCGAGACAGGGCATCGATACTCCAGAGTAGACTAGTGTATACAGTCGAGACCCCGACGAGGGGTGGTGGCCGGTCTCACAAGCCACTGGTGTCAGTTGATTCACCTAAGATGTATACAGGTGCTCATTGGGTTATGAGTACACCGGACAGGATTCGCCGGGAACCTGCTAGTTGGGATTATACCAGACGTCAGATAGCAGTTCCCTGGTGACATGTGTACAAGTTAGTTCATCGACCTGAGATCGTCATTTGTCTCGTGTGAGTTCCCACTGTGCTTTGATTACTACCCTACCACGCTCAAAGGAGACGTGCAAACAGGTTTTAGTTGGGTACAGTCCCGAGCCATATGGAGGCAGTGAGCGGATCTGCAGGGGTTCGTCTCTCCCGGTATTGGGGGTGAGGTCGCGCTGTGTCTAGAAGAGTCAGAACATGGAAAGTCCTTGGCCAAGATAGGAGATTTACTGGTAGGTATTCCAGTAGTATCTCAGGGTGTTCTGGGCTGCACTCTGACACGACTTGTACCGCTTTTGGGGGTCTGACTTTTACCAACCCCCTAGGCCCGCCATGCGATGCTCATAGACGAACGGACCGGACTGTACGGATATTGTCACTGACAGGCTCAGTAGGGTGTCAGGATGAGTTCGCTCATCGACGTCCCTTTTAGTCAATAGCTGGTAGCTCGTTACGTATGGCTGATACCTCTGACGTGCTAGTGGTTAAATCCACAGCCATAGTATTGACGAGTCTTTAGAGTCCCCCACACACAGTTACTCAAGTTTCGGGCGAAACGCTGTAGAGACCGTATGGAGATATGGCAGGGTTCGATCAGATACGTGCGGTATTGCACGGATTGTGATCGGACGGATTTTACTAGCGGGCTTTAGTTTAAGCCGGATCCTAGTATTAGACAGTGTATTTTTTGTCTCTTTGCATTTGTGTTCAGTGGGAATACAAATGCAGGCATGTATTTGCAGTAGCGGGGTTTTCCTATAATTTATTACGGGATCAGTTTTCTGAAGTTGCCAGTTTGCATTCCGTTCCGGCCGGTTTTCCTTTGTTCCTTCACGGCCGGACTTTTCGATGGAGGGGGTTATTTGCTGTTTGCAAATAACTTATTTGTGGAGGGGTTTCTTGCATTTGTTTATTCATCATGAGATTCTTTTCTAGTCCATTCCTATGCATTTATTGTGATGAGATTGAGTGGGGTTTTGATGAGAAATGAGGGCGACCATTTTCTTATTATCTTTCTCTTCTCCTCTTGCATTATTCTATGATTCCTTCCCCCCCCATTCTTTTGGTGAGGCCGGCCACATCTTGGAGAGGGAGAGAGAGGGATTTTCATTTTGGTGTGGGAAATTTATCATTCATCTCATTTCATTTTCTATGCTTGCTACAAAATCCCTCACCTATCTCAAAAGCTTATTCATTCCTCCATCATGGCAACTACACTAAACCCCAAAGAGACATGGTTTCTACACTTGCCTACAGCACTTCTTGGACGCGTCGGCTAGCCAACTTCGCGCCCGAGTTGCCTCGGTCCAGAGGTGGGAGCCCGTAAAAGTATTCGGCTACGTGGTGCCCTTTCCGACGAGGACGTGACAGACGAAGATTCCGCGGGAGATCGGAGTGGAGACGAAGACCGAAGGACACGGATCGCTTGGTATACTTATCTACCCATGTTTTGTTTGCTAGCAGCTAGGTTAATGGCCCGATCCGGGTCGATAGAGCGCGGTGGTGCCGGTTTGCAAGTTTCGCAAAAGTTTTTCGTTTCCGCGTTTCCGGCGTCGGATCGACGGCCGGGGCACCGCCGTGCACTTACAAAATTTAGGATCGAAACTATTAAATTTCGCATATGAAACGACGTCCCCAGGATGCGTCGTAAAATCTGATTCCTGCCGTGCATGCTACATTGTAAAATTCATATTAAATAGAATATGTTTCGTAATGAAACGTTTCATGGCTCATATCGAAGCCAACAGATAAACCTACAACACCACATAATCTATCTTGGAGTTTTAATAATTTATGATAATAAAATCTGAGGCGATTCATGGCTCTGGACTGCAGTCCAGAGCAAGAATCTCTGCCTTTACCTATTTTAGAACGAATACTTTTCACTGTTTAAGCGTGCAAGTGTGTGGAACCATACATGGAAGCGTGGAGAATTTAATTATATTTCTAACAGTACTGGTCCTATTGCATTCTAGTGTCGTTTGATATTTATAACACCTTTTAAATCGTCGATGTGTACTGCAGTTTCATGCAGAAACAGAATGTATAATTTAACCTTAGACAGTGCATATCTCTCTGCGTACAGTGGATATTATTGACCCGTCTAGTGCGTTGGAAACATAACAGATAAATATAAATATTATCTAACTGTATAGTTGCCTAATTATGATCTCAACAGGGAGTAAAACGTGTTACGAAACGGACTTTCAGTTCAGAAATTGGATTTCCAGCAGTAAACACTAAAAATAGATTGACCGTAACCCGCAAACTTGAAACCTGATTGACTCAAAACCAATTTTTCTGTAGAGATAATTAAATATACTGCTTACTCCTTTTATATTGTTTTGCTCAATTATGTACGTGTGATTTATAGTGAATTTTGCAAGTTGTATGACACTGGCTGCTATATTTTTATTCGTATCATAATTGATTGCATTCTTATCATATCATGCAGCGGTTATACCCTTATTGAATAGTGGTTATATATATTGATAGCCTGGTGACCGTGTTACATTACCAAATGACAAGTGTTAATGATTGGATTGTGGCAAGTACGTTAGTATAAATACGTGATTAAATAGTGGAGGTGACACGTACTTGTACACGATCAGCGGAACCATTTAGTTATTGTATTGTCGACGCCTATGGGGTTTATATAAGTGTAACTATAATTGGTATGGGACGGGTATGGAATCACTTATATTAGTGTCATAGGTAAGACATCGAGAACTGCCCACTTATCTCGGATACCAGTCGAGATATGCTTGATGGAGACCATGTCTCCAATTCTTACGTAGACTTGTCATGGAGCGACTAGTATTTAGATTCATGGTTTGTGTTTGATGTATACTGCGGGGTGTGGGGTAGTTTGAGTGTGGGTTCGATCAACGGAATCTCAGGAGTCCCATTGTCGGTATATTTCATGATTTCATGGTATTGTTACTAATCGTGTTACTGGTTCTTACTGATCGTGATTCAGGCCCGTGTTTCCCTGCCCCTGGGACTTACTCTTGGGTTAGGAATACTCCTGCGGTGGTTGACGCTCATACTCGGACTGACGATAAGTTTAGTGACTTGGACATTGAGACTGTGAGACTGATAGAACATTACATTGATTATTGCTTTGATACACCTGCTTTACCGTTACATGTACTGGTTATTTCATGCTCATACCATTACTCTATACTTACTGCTTTATATTTACCATCATTGCACATTATATATGTATATATTGCTATTGTGTCACTCTGACGACCTGAGTTTTCATACTCAGAGAAAGAAGTGGACCAGACTAAATTCGAGAAGATCACGGAGATCCAGACCAGTGAACCAACGGTATCATTCTTCTGATATCATTGGTTAGCTGTCTCTTTGGTTTGTATCCGTTGCACTCGGTTTCTTGTAACAACTCCAATTTTAGTGTACATAAAATTCATTTAAAGTTAATGTATAATTGGGGTATTTACAATTTCTGTGAGTACTATAAGAATTTGTTTTGCTTTTGAACAGCAAGAAAGAGCTTGAAGCTCACTGGTAAGACCTTGCACTGCTATTACAAAGCACCAGAATTCAAATCCTATCAGCCACATTATCTTTTTAATTATTTTTCTTTCAATATTTTAGAAGCCCAAAAGTCTACACGTGCACAACCCGTAAAACCTAGCGTCACCTCCTAAACAAATATGTCCACGAGATTAGACCAAGCGTCAGGGACACATGTGTTGGAGATAGTGCCCTCAGAGTCAATTATTAGGTCACAGGTACGTGATTGTAATGATTGAGGGAGGACCTATCCCGGTAGGACAGTCTTACTCGAGATGATAGTATGCTATCTGATTTTACCTTTATCATCGTGTGCTGTTTTAGGTGACCTGACACGTCGCTATTACACGTTGATAGAGCCCCTAGGATTCTTGCTTGACCACCAGCAGTATGAGGGCGATCATATAAGTGGGAGCTGGGGGTCTACAAGCATATCCTTAAAAGGTCCCTAGTCGTGGGAGTTTCGAGACCGGGCATCGATACTCCATTAGTAGACTAGTGTATACAGTCAAGACCCCGACGAGGGGCGGTGGCCGGTCTCACAAGCCACTGGTGTCAGTTGGATCACCTAAGATGTATACAGGTGCTCATTGGGTTATGAGTACACCGGACAGGACTCGCCGGGAACATGCTAGTTGGTCATATACCAGACGTCAGATGGCAGTTCCCTGGTGACATGTGTGCAGGTTAGTTCATCGACCTGGGGATCGTCATTTGTCTCGTGTGAGTTCCCACTGTACTTTGATTACTACCCTACCACGGCTCAAAGGAGTCGTGCAAACAGGTTTTAGTTGGGTACAGTCCCGAGCCACATGGAGGCAGTGAGCGTATCTTCAGGGGTTCGTCTCTCCCGGTATTGGGGGTGAGGTCGTGCTGTGTCTAGGAGAGCCATTACACAAAGTCCTTGGCCAAGGCAAGGAGATTTACTGGTAGGTATTCCAGTAGTATCTCAGGGTGTTCTGGGCTACACTCCGACACGACTTGTACCGCTTTTGGGGGTCTGACTTTTACCAACCCCCTAGGCCCGCCATGCGATACTCATAGACGAACGGACCGGACTGTACGGATATTGTCACTAACAGGCTCAGTAGGGAGTCAGGCTGAGTTCGCTCACAGACGTCCCTTTTGGTCAATACCTGGTAGCCCGTTATGTATTGGCTTATACCTCTAACGTGCTAGTGGTTAAATCCACAACCAAGGTGTTGATGAGTCTTTAGAGTCCCCCACATTCAGTTACTCAGCTTTCGGGCGAAAGGTTGTAGAGGCCGTATGGAGATATGGCAAGGTCCGATCAGATACGTGCGGTATTGCACGGATCAGGATCGGACAGTTTGTACTATAGGCCGTATGGTTATATGGCAGGGTTCGATCAGATACGTGCGGTATTGCACGGATCAGGATCAAACAGATATTACTAGCTGGCTTTGGTTTAAGCCGGATCCTAGTATAGTACAGTGTAGATTTTGTCTCATTGCATTTGTATTTCGGTCGAAATACAGATGCGGGTGTGTATGCACAGTATCGGGGTTTTCCTGTAATTTATTACGGGACCAGTTTTTGGAGTTGCCAGTTTGCTTTCCGTTTCGGCCAATTTCCTTTGTTCCGTTCAGTGGCCGAAGATTGGTGGAGGAGGGTTTATTTGCATTGTTGCAAATAGGCTTTTGTGGAAGGGGGTCTTTGCTTATTGTAGCATCATGATGGTTTTCATGATGTGCACCATCTTTGACTTTTCCTTTCTCATCATGGTTGGACTTTGGGAGGTGATGATGATGGTGTTGAGTGTGGGTTTGTTTTTGTGATGATTCTTTTTGCATGATGGCATTCTTTTCTTTCTCCATTGTATTATTGGATGGCTTGCTCATTCTATCACACCTCTCCCTCATTCTCACTCACCCTCTCACATGCATGGCCGGCCAAGTCCTATAGGGGGCTGTCCAAAATTGTAGTGTGGGTTTTTGTGGTTCATTTCATGTTTCTAAATCCAAAAACTCCTCCAAATCCTCCTTGTATCATTCCTCCACCAAAAGGGTGATTCCGATAACCCCAAAAGTGAGACACAAGTTCTACTAAACATTCTACAGCAAATCTTGGGCACGTCGAGTAGCCGGCTTCGTGCCCGAGTTGCCTCGGCATTGAGGTGGGAGCCCGTAAACAAAGTAGGCGATGTGGTGCACTTCCGGCGACGAGGAGGAGACAGGACTTTCCGCAGGAGATCGGGACCATGACGAGAAGACCGGAGGACTTGGATCGTCGGTATATCTCTAACCCATCTTCTAGTTAGCTTAGACTTGTTAATGGTTACGATCCGGGTGTTTAGTGCGCGGTGGTGCCGGTTTGCTAAGTCCGCAAAATTAAAGTTTTTCACCGCTTCCGCATTCCGGCGTCGGATTGACGGCCGGGGCGCCGCCGTGCACTTACAGTGGTATCAGAGCCTCCCCATTAACTTAGTCTAGCTTTGTGTAATGTGTTTTTCAGTTCCGATCGATCGAAATGTTCAAAAACCCGTATTTGCCCACATCAGTTTTCTGTTGAAATTTTTTGGTCCCCAAAATTTTTTCAGGTTGTATAAAAACACTGTACAGGAAGACTTAAGACTTCTGGAAAAATCCGACACCATGATCCTCTGGTTGGAGCGCGGAACCGCGGCCAAAACCTACTTGTGGCCGCGGTTCCGCCGCAGAGTAGAGGAGTCAGTGGGCCGGATCTTTTCAGTGGGCCTCTGGGATTATTTTTGGGGTTTTTGAACATTAAAATTGGGCCCATATTTTCTGTAACTGCTACAGTTTTGTTTTGGGGCCCACTTGTTAATATTCGATCGGTCGGATATTTTAAACACATTTTTCACAGTATTTACATTATATCTGCGACCGTGAATGTCACTTGATCGGTAAATCCGGTCTAACTGCTATAGCCCGGTTAGACGGATTTGCGAACGTGACTTTCACGTTGATGTTTTGTTTTTGCTGTGATGTTGCGGATCGGTCGTGGGGGATAGCCTGGATGCAATGCTAGTACAGTTTTTTTTGTATTATGTACATTTGATATTGCGGGGCGAGCGTCCGACATGTGGACTGCCGTCACTGCCTGTTTGTATTATTATTTTGGGGCACGACCTGGTTGCGGTCGATGTACCCGTTGTATGTATATTTTACTTTCTGTACTAGGATTGCCCCGCGGAGGGGTGCACGGATAGCCGGGTTCTGGAGGGCAACAAGCCCGCATCTCATGGCATTGAGACGGAGGGGGCTTCACTCTAGGATTGGCGGGCTATTCGCCGCACTCGTAGGGGGTACAGGTTGACCCAGGAGGGGTGCCCAAGTTACCGGATTCCGTGAAGTGCTGGGTGGTCCATTCACGGCGCTGAAGGGGGCTGCCTCGCTTCAGGTTTTGGCGGGTAACTTGCCGCGCCCGTAGGGGTCTAGGATTTCATTGCACAGGCTATCCACACGACCAGGGGAACGTCGGGTTTCAGTAGTGGCTCTGTGAAACCCGGGGATCCCAGATATCTGTATTGTTTCTGTGATGCTGTACATTTCTGTGATGTTGCATTTTATTCACGCCTTGAGCGAATATAATATATTGGTATATATATTAGTAGATGTTGTATATGTTTTACATCCGCGCTAGTCCAGTCCCCGCTCTGTCGTTAGTTAGCTAACCTAACGGGTAATGACGGGACCCAGCGGCGAATGCGGATGGCATATACGTACATCAGTATATTTTCGTTCTTTTTGGTGTGATCAATTGATGGGACTGCGTTGATTCGGATCAATGCAAGTTAAAAACAAACCTAATCTGATGTTGTTGGAACACTTTTCAAAAAGCTGTTATTGCAAGGACGTTCACTTTTGTTTTGCATCGTGGTATTCAGTTAGAATATCCTGCTCCTCAGTCGACGAGGCAAGGGCCGAGATCCCTTCACCGGGAGTGACCCCTTGGACAATAAGTTTGCGTCAGGGCATTAACTTCACTATAGCCGATTACTTTTGCTTTGCACCGTGGTATTCAGTTGGAATATCCTGCACCCCATTCTACGGGGAAAGAGCCGAGATCCCTTCACCGGGAGTGACCTCTTTAGCGGAAGTTGTCGTCACTATATTTCTAAAAAGCTATCCGTTCCTTCAACGATATCAAGTTCATTACGTTAAAGGTTTTCGCCAGAAACCATTCGTAGCCCTCCGTCATTTCAGTTAAATATTCGGTAGTATTCAAGCTATGTATTTTGACCTCACGCCAAGGCATAGTGATTGGTAGCTGCCGGGTATTTATCTGTTGCATAGATAGATGCGTTGGTTTGGGACAGTCGTACTACTATTTTGGCCTACGTCAAGGGTATGTACGGGTGGGTTCAAATTAACCTGGATAATGACGGGTAGAACTTGACATGTGACTTATGATATTTTGACCTCACGCCAAGGTCATAAGAGCATGGGGCAGAAATCACATCGGGAGTTTCAAAAGAACTGAAACTTGCCAGATATGCGCATACCTTCTGGAGTGTGATGACGTGAGCGGATTCCGTCACGTTGTCATGCGATGAGAGTTGGATCCCGATTCCCACTGATGAGTTAGTATACTCCTCGGCTAATCCCGACTAATTCTTCTTTCAGGTTTGGAGGAGAATTTGAGGTACAGTGGGAGGTTTCCAGATTAGATAAATTGGTGACCATTCTGATCTAGGTTAGAGTGCACGCTGAGTGTTTCTTTTCTCTCTCTCTCTTTGGCAGCGACCATTGACCCGACCCTAAGACTATGACTCAGTGACCAAGTTGACCGAACCTTCTTAACACCGGCTTTTGGATTGTCAGAGTTGCAAACCTCATTGCCACTCCTACTTTTACCCTTTTCTTCAGGACACCCCGTATTACTACGAACGTCCACTTCCATTGGACAAAACCATCGTATGGTTAGATACGAACTCGAAAGAATTTATTCGAGGATGGTTTCCGGTTCTGGAGAAAACGGATGGGATTATTCAGTTGTCTTTTCCTTTTACCCTCTCTCAGGTTACGAGTACTCCTTGGTTTAGGGGTAGTACACCTATTACGCAAATTGGATTGTCTTCTTCCAAACCTTAGGCTGGTGCCGACCGGTAGGGAATGAAGAAAACCAATTAGCATAACGATGGTGTGCAGAAGGTATTAAGTTCAGACAAAGCAAGGGATTAGTAAGAGGGCAAAGTAAATTGCAACAGATATTCACGACCAAACCAGGTATTTCGTTACCACTCCCACATCACCTTTGTATTTCTCCAGGACACTCCGTATCACTACGAAGATCCACAGTTTATTTGGATACTCCATCGTATGGTTATATACGAACTCGAAAGGAACTTGTTCCAGTTCAGGGATGGATTCTGGTTCAGGAGAAATAGGAATAAGATTTATTCAGGTGTCTTTTATCTTCACCTTCTCTCGCATTGCGAGTGTTCCTAGGATTGGGACATTACACCCATTATGCTTATTGGATAGTCTTCTTCCAAACCATAGGCTGGTGCCGAACGGTAGGGAATGAAGAAAACCATTTGGCCTAAAGGGGTGTACAGAAGGTAAAGACTAAAGACATATGAAGGGATTTGGAGAGGTGGCAAAGAATTATACGGTTACAATCATGAATCTGGAAGAGGCATTACTAGGAATACCAGGATACCCCATCGAAACATTTCAATGTTTCAGTTTCACTGTGTACTATTAATAGAAAACTGATTTCCCGATTAGATACTTACTCCAGGGTATGTATTTACCAGATACGATTCTCACATCTGTATGGTTTTACAGATGATGAGTGGGAGTAAGTTATTGAGAATTGGGTGATTATCCTCATTATATCGGGATTCGTTGTAATCGGTGATATTTGAGGAAATCACCTGGGCTGTTTGCCGGTTGGCAAATATTTGGTTTTGAATATCCGCAGTTATGCACCAATTTCAAATTGATATATCTGTACGTCTATTTTCATAGAGTGAGATGTACCTTTTTGAAATAATGTCTATGACATTTACCTATATCAGTGGATGGTTAGGTAAGGAGCATTGAACAGCGGTGTAATTCTTCTTAACCATAAGTACAGTTTTCAACCTACGACACACAGTGAATGAGTTATCAGACTCAAGGGACTTATACAGAGTATTGTATGTTGTCCAGGGTCCATCAGGACAGAGGGGTTGGTCCTCGTACTATATTCGGTTTACTTATGACTTCTCTAGTTTTTAGACAGGTGTTTCGTGGAAACACAGGGTCCGAATTTGGAGAAGTTATAGGTATTTGAATAGAGTAGAGAACCAGGTATAGCAAGTATCGGGATTCTTCAAAAAGATCGAAGATGTAGATACTTGTCAATGATATTCAGTTGCTAGTAATGACTAAGAGAACTTGCTTCTCTTTCAGGTTACTCATAATTGGAAGCATTCCTAAGTTGAGTAACGCTGATCGGCCTCCTTCCATTTAGTTGACATGCACTGGAGACAGTTGCATGATTTGAATCTGGTTCAATTAAATCAGTGCCTCTGGTTCTATATTGGATATAGAACAGTTCATATCTTAACGATGTTAAGGTACGGGGAGTTGTCCGGCTTATGCTTAAAACCAGACACTAGACAACTCAAGGCACGTTTCAGTAATGACTGTTTGTGGGTTGACCCAGGCTATGACGCGGGTTGACTTTCTACCATCTGGATGGACAATAGCAATATCGTTCTAGACTCGCCACAGTTTTAATAAAAATGGATTTTTTCAGAAAACAGTAGTGGGAGTATGGTAGAACTGGAAGTGATTCCAGAACCACAAACGATTACTGAAGATTTGACAGGAACCTAAAGATTCAATCTGGATTGACATTCCATTGGCCACTCCGCAGATAAGGTGGGTAACTTCAGGCACCCGAGAGGCACTACGGTAGCCTCAAGGACGGTGACAGGGAAGTTCTTGTTTACCCACAATTGCCATTGCTGTTGTTCCAGGTTACGAGACCCGGCGGGAGGATGAGTATAGCGTCGTTCTAAACCAGTTTTAGAAGTGTACGTCTATATGACTCTGCCAGAGGGTTGTCGTAGTCAGTGGGAGCAGCGGAAGCATTGGTGGACAGGTTGCTTATGTCTATTTATAGACTAGAGCAGATGTAGCGGAGATAGATCATCTATTTCTGACGTGACAGTCATGGGTTTGACTTCATCAGAATAGGGGATGGATCTGTTGAGAAGGTAGTAGGGTGTGATATCCTGGTATTTGGATGATATACACAGAGTAGGAAAAGAAACTCCTACACTACGATCGGTTACACTTTGGTCGTCACACAGTTGTTTCTCCACAAAGGAAATGGATATTATATCAGACATACTGGTTACTAGATCTATGGTTTTAGCTCTAGATTTGGGTGGTTTCCCAATCAGGGTACTTGACAGCATTCTAAGAGCATTTAGGATGGACGACTCCTGGCACGGTAGTGTACCTGCAGGTAATGGAGTCACCCTCTCCAAAGGTGTCTTACAGACTAAAGGGGAGAGGGACGGGCATGATTGGCAGATCACTTGCTCAGGCAATTGAGTCAATCGTGAGATGTCAAGTACCACACCAGATGTTGTTCTTGCACTAGATGCAATAAGTTGACATAAATCCAATCCTGGAGAAACAGTCAGAAGCAGTTTTAGAACATAAGTGGATGTTCTAGGGATATAATAACGACAGCCTCATTCAGGAGACAGTTATCATTCCAGGTTTCCAAGGTGACATGGACGACAAGGAGGTTGTCAGAGTTATAGTTTTCCTTCTGATGAGGGGCAGTATTTTGGACAGGTGGTCCAGGGCAATACTAAGGGAGGCATGGCGCAGGATACTGATTAAGTTCAGTTGACGATACAGTCTAAGAAGTTTGGATTTGGAGTTCATTTATGAGCTAGGTCCCATCAGACATCCAGACATATTCTGAGACAGGTATTGCTCTTTTCGGGAGATGGCTTTCTCCGCGAACTTGAGATATAGAGAGACATAGAAAGAAACAACTAAGCGGATCCACTCACTGAGGCTATTCCTCGAACGCAATAGTTCCGCAAACGAGCTTTGTGAGACTGACTAGTAGAGGAGTTGGATGTTCGGTATCACACGGGCTGTAAGTATGCGACATCGCAATAATTAGCCTTGAGTGCAAGTGGGAGATTGTTGGAGATAGTGCCCTCAGAGTCAATTATTAGGTCACAGGTACGTGATTGTAATGATTGAGGGAGGACCTATCCCGGTAGGATAGTCTTACTCGAGATGATAGTATGCTATCTGGTTTTACCTTTATCATCGTGTGCTGTTTTAGGTGACCTGACACGTCGCTATTACACGTTGATAGAGCCCCTAGGATTCTTGCTTGACCACCAGCAGTATGAGGGCGATCATATAAGTGGGAGCTGGGGGTCTACAAGCATATCCTTAAAAGGTCCCTAGTCGTGGGAGTTTCGAGACCGGGCATCGATACTCCATTAGTAGACTAGTGTATACAGTCGAGACCCCGACGAGGGGCGGTGGCCGGTCTCACAAGCCACTGGTGTCAGTTGGATCACCTAAGATGTATACAGGTGCTCATTGGGTTATGAGTACACCGGACAGGACTCGCCGGGAACATGCTAGTTGGTCATATACCAGACGTCAGATGGCAGTTCCCTGGTGACATGTGTGCAGGTTAGTTCATCGACCTGGGGATCGTCATTTGTCTCGTGTGAGTTCCCACTGTACTTTGATTACTACCCTACCACGGCTCAAAGGAGTCGTGCAAACAGGTTTTAGTTGGGTACAGTCCCGAGCCACATGGAGGCAGTGAGCGTATCTTCAGGGGTTCGTCTCTCCCGGTATTGGGGGTGAGGTCGTGCTGTGTCTAGGAGAGCCATTACACAAAGTCCTTGGCCAAGGCAAGGAGATTTACTGGTAGGTATTCCAGTAGTATCTCAGGGTGTTCTGGGCTACACTCCGACACGACTTGTACCGCTTTTGGGGGTCTGACTTTTACCAACCCCCTAGGCCCGCCATGCGATACTCATAGACGAACGGACCGGACTGTACGGATATTGTCACTGACAGGCTCAGTAGGGAGTCAGGCTGAGTTCGCTCACAGACGTCCCTTTTGGTCAATACCTGGTAGCCCGTTATATATTGGCTTATACCTCTAACGTGCTAGTGGTTAAATCCACAACCAAGGTGTTGATGAGTCTTTAGAGTCCCCCACATTCAGTTACTCAGCTTTCGGGCGAAAGGTTGTAGAGGCCGTATGGAGATATGGCAAGGTCCGATCAGATACGTGCGGTATTGCACGGATCAGGATCGGACAGTTTGTACTATAGGCCGTATGGTTATATGGCAGGGTTCGATCAGATACGTGCGGTATTGCACGGATCAGGATCGAACAGATATTACTAGCCGGCTTTGGTTTAAGCCGGATCCTAGTATAGTACAGTGTAGATTTTGTCTCATTGCATTTGTATTTCGGTCGAAATACAGATGCGGGTGTGTATGCACAGTATCGGGGTTTTCCTGTAATTTATTACGGGACCAGTTTTTGGAGTTGCCAGTTTGCTTTCCGTTTCGGCCAATTTCCTTTGTTCCGTTCATTGGCCGAAGATTGGTGGAGGAGGGTTTATTTGCATTGTTGCAAATAGGCTTTTGTGGAAGGGGGTCTTTGCTTATTGTAGCATCATGATGGTTTTCATGATGTGCACCATCTTTGACTTTTCCTTTCTCATCATGGTTGGACTTTGGGAGGTGATGATGATGGTGTTGAGTGTGGGTTTGTTTTTGTGATGATTCTTTTTGCATGATGGCATTCTTTTCTCTCTCCATTGTATTATTGGATGGCTTGCTCATTCTATCACACCTCTCCCTCATTCTCACTCACCCTCTCACATGCATGGCCGGCCAAGTCCTATAGGGGGCTGTCCAAAATTGTAGTGTGGGTTTTTGTGGTTCATTTCATGTTTCTAAATCCAAAAACTCCTCCAAATCCTCCTTGTATCATTCCTCCACCAAAAGGGTGATTCCGATAACCCCAAAAGTGAGACACAAGTTCTACTAAACATTCTACAGCAAATCTTGGGCACGTCGAGTAGCCGGCTTCGTGCCCGAGTTGCCTCGGCATTGAGGTGGGAGCCCGTAAACAAAGTAGGCGATGTGGTGCACTTCCGGCGACGAGGAGGAGACAGGACTTTCCGCAGGAGATCGGGACCATGACGAGAAGACCGGAGGACTTGGATCGTCGGTATATCTCTAACCCATCTTCTAGTTAGCTTAGACTTGTTAATGGTTACGATCCGGGTGTTTAGTGCGCGGTGGTGCCGGTTTGCTAAGTCCGCAAAATTAAAGTTTTTCACCGCTTCCGCATTCCGGCGTCGGATTGACGGCCGGGGCGCCGCCGTGCACTTACAACATGGCACTAAGATGAGCCCCGACTCGCCCAACTCGGGCCGGCGAACTCGCTGACTCAGCCGGCGCCGCCGGTCTGACTCGGTCCAAACCCCATTTTTCTTTAACTCTGGCGACTCTTGAACTCTCCCCATAACCCCTGTATTATTTGTTTTTACTGCACATTTACAGAGCACCATAAAACTCACATTTAATCCATTTCTTATTACAATTTTAATACACCCTTTCACTGCCCTAAACCTTAATTTTTCCTATAAATACCACGCTCAAATCACCCCTCCTCACTCCCAAATCTCTGCCCAAACTCTCAAGAAAATTCCCAAGTCTTTTATGTGCAAGTGGAGATTGCAAAAGGGCAAAGCTCCGACAAACTTCCGGAAACAACTCAAGGAGTTTCCAATGATGAAACGACGCACCGGCAACTCCCACCTCTTCCTCTTTCTCTCCTCTATCCAATCATCCAGTAAGTCCCTACTTCTCTTTCTTTTCTCTATTCTAAAAACATTCAAAACTAAAACCCGACGAAAGCGGAATTAGTCCGACTTCCGATTCGTTTTTTTTAAAAACTATAATTTTTCTTAATCAAGATACCTTCATATCATCACATATTGTTCATTAAACATTAACGAACTTAATAAAACAAGTTGCACATCAAACTAATCATTTTTGTAACTTTTATTATACTTTTTCAGAAAAATACCATATAGTTTAGTTTCGACATAAACCATCATAATTCCTTATTATACCTATATATAGCTCACGAGGTAATGACCTACCTCCTCACAACACTCATATCTAACATAGCATGATGGAATTTAAGAACATAAATTTGGGAAAACACGACTTTACATATGACTACCTTCAACTTATAAAACCTTTTTTCTACAGGAAGTGTATTTTAACAAATCTTTGCAATTGTGCCTTTACAACCCATTTTGGGGAACCCGTTCGGGATGGTGCGGATTATCGCACATCCTCGGGCTTAGTAGAGTGAGATGCAGACCTCTGCAAGGTGCATACGATCTCGAAAGATTTAAAATACAATTTTCTTTAGAAAATGTGATTTCTATTATAAATAAAACTTATATTTTTAATAAATAAATATATATGTAATTAATATCAAAATATCTATTTTTAATATTTATGATATTCCACATTTCCAAAATTCAAGAAAAATATCTCATTTACAAGAAAATACCATACAAATCCAATATTACAAATAAATACCATTGTCACGACCCGAAATTGGAACATGATGGCCCTAATACTACGCAACGTCTACAGGCGTAACGCAGTAAAAGAAAGCCAAAACCCAGAAATCTAAACTATCAAAAATAATAAGAAATAATAACATTTTTCAAAACTTTTGAAATCTCAACCCAAATTCTTTAAAAGTCCAACTTATTTTCTTTAAAATTTTGACAGCACCTCCTTTGTAAAACAAGCCCCCAAAATAGGTACAACATAATATATAAGTAAAAGCATCCCAAACGGGAGCAAAATCCACGCCCAACGGCGGAAAACAATCACCACAACAGATATACGACGCCGTAGCGAAGAAAGAGACGATATAAATAAAACTGCATCAAAACCTCCCAGTCCTAAATAATATACAATATCGTCCTCACATCAAGTCTCTAAGTCATACATGATAATGGTAGATGGAGAGTACATGTTACAACGAATACACAACCAGCAGAATTGGATAACCGTAAAACCTACCTAAGCAAAACTGCACACTGTCAGGCGAAGCGGTATCCGCAGCAAAGATGATACGATGGATGAAAATTGCCCTGCCTCTGACTATCCCGAGGAACACCTGCAAAACACTATAGCACAACGGGGGTGAGTTGCCAACTTGTGAATAGTAAATAACATATGCAGGTAATCGCAAGTATGCACGTACAACGCGAATCTAACATATGCAGGTTAAAAGCAGTAACATGTCATATGAATGCAATAGTCATGAAGGGTACGCTAACAGGTACACTAATACATGAAGCAATAAAAGTATGACGTTCTGTATGCAGCATCATGTAAGGTACTATATCGGTACTACTAATACATGAAGAAAGGATATGAATAAAGGTATGTAAATGCAACAGTCATGGAAGGTACTCTAACAGGTAGACTAATGCATGAAGCCGTGCATAAACAGTAAAGGTAGAGTATGGAATGAAACATGTCATTTCCACGGAATCCTGATATCGTGGTAGGATCAAAATCCATCAAGACAATCCAAATCCCAATTTCCTCAAATCAGCCCCCAAATTGGCTATCATATCAAGTAAGTCTCACAAATCCTTAATGTACAACATCAAGTAAATCTCATATATCCCGAATGTACAATATCAAGTATATCTCGTATACCCCGAATGTACAATATCAAGTAGATCTCACGTACCCCGAATGTACAACATCAAGTAGATCTCACATATCCCGTATGTTTTCATGAATAATTATGATGATGTATATATAAACTGTTATCAATACACATATATTAGCGTCCCATTCCACTAATATTGGTGTAAGGGCATATATAACAGCATCCCATTCCACTGTTATATATACAAAGAAGTAAAAAGAAATATCATGAAAACAATGTGTCAAGTATCGACACAGAAATACTGATCTATCAGGTGCTGTCTCCAAGACTGGCACCCTGATAGGTACGTATCATACGCTATCCCGAAAGCTCGAGTGCCTAGCTCTGACTCTCGCCTCTCAACGTATCTATACGTACATGACTCCCGTCGGTATCCCCATGATAACCGCTGAGTCATTGGTAATATCACCGGATGGTATAGTTCCCCCACTAACTCATCGTCTACTCCTCGATTCTTGCCCCGGGATACCTCCCGGGCCCCACCATGTACCCACAGACGGTGCCTCCCGCTTCTCGAATCGGGTATATAATCAGAACCGATAAATCTCATGGTGGATGCTGTAATATCATATCCAGGGAAACCGGTTTTTCAAATAATGCATAATTTCATGAACTCCCACGTTCCCCAAATCCAGAAAACATCATGAAAAAATCCATATCACAATGCGAAAATCCATGAATATAGTATATGCAACATAAAACTGAAATGTAAGCATATAAAGGAAAATCTGCTAATTAACTGCAACAAGTTAATATAAAATATCATGGGGTTCCTATTTTCTCCAATTCTAAATAACATCAAGTAAAGGTAAACATATAGCTATAACCATATATATGTGTAAATAATGAGGTATAGCAAGATATATGTATCTACCTATGAGTAATGATGTAATATACCCCATGGGTATAAGTGAAGTATGTGTGCAAGGTATACCTGTAGCCATGTCATAAAGTGTGTATGTACCTATCACTAATGGTACAATAATTTATAGGTATACAGGTAACTAGCATGTAATTATAAGAAGGCATATGTGTATGCATGTAGATATACATGTATGCTATATGTCATATGCGATAAGAAATATGAATCAATGTCCCAATGTCCCTAACCAAGCAATATCATATCTATAAGTGGGTTGTGCGTGACATGGCAATTATTGACGGTGTGTGTGGCATACAATCAGTGCTCATGCAACATAGGCCGTCAATAATGGTGCAGTGTCCTAAAGATACTAGTTCAAGCACAACAATCTACTAAGCAGTAGGGTGAATGCGCAATTCTAAATATGACATAGAATATGCGACAGAAATAACATCTCTAGCCCAGACGCATAACGCCATGCGGGCGATTCCCCTGTAGATGTTAAATCTACTCACCAACGCTACTGGCTAAGTGAAGCCAACCACTCGTTTTCCCCTTGTAGCAGTGTCCGAAGTTCCCGCCTGCGAACCTACCACATCAAAACAATAAAGCAAGCATATATTAATAATAGACTCAAAATACGCACACACTACATTTAATCAACGCAACAACACAAAACATACTCTCAAGTGTTCGTATTGTGGCTAATGTGCGTAGCGACACGACGAAAACAACTTAAGAGCAAAACCACACAAAATGCACGATCCGTATCGTATAACGTATCGCGCGGACACAAAACACTAGATTATAGGAAAAAGATCCCAGAATTTGCATACTGTAAATATTAAAAAAGTAAACAGTACCAAACACCTACAAACCACAGCAGACAACTACCCACAAAAACCAAACCCCAACACTTCCCTACAAAGCCGGCGTCGCCGGAAATCTTCAAAGAGGTCGTCGGCCCTGGCCGGTGGGGTGGTCCTCGTGTCTCAGGTGGTGCTCCAGGGTCACTAGTATATCACTACAATTTTGTTTGGTCATGCACTAAAATTTCCAGGTCACGGCAGTTCTCAGAGGTTGAAAAAGACACTAAAAATACGATATTTCACAAATCGATTACTTTAAGTGTCCTACGCTACAACCAACGAGCTACACAACATAAAAACTCCTATTTAACAGAGTAGAGATTATACCTATCAAAACTAGCTCCCAAGATCCAAGTTTTCCTAGCTCCAAGATTCCAATTCAAGACTTGATGCATTTTGTGATATATTTTGGGATTTTTTGAGGATTTAATTAGCTTGGAATGATGCAAAGAGTGAAAGAAATGGTCAAGGGTAGAAGAGAGAGAGAGAGGGGCTCGGCCAAATGAGGAAAGGGTGAGGAATTGTGTAGGGTTTTCTAGCAATTTCCATCAATAAATGCAATTTAATGCATTTACACACACATGCATGCACCTAATGATTCTTTTCTTTTTCTTTAAATCTAAATTCTAAAACAAATATCTAGATAATAAGAAAAGGGTTTTATTAACTCAACTTAATTTATAGAAAAGATGACTTAGGAGGAATTTCCCAAAATATGAATATCGCAGTAAAATAATATTAAAATTGGGAAAAAAACAAATTGAACTAAAACGTCCCATATACTCCCAAAACTTGCGCACTAGTTTTATTTTAGTTAAATTAGGTGCTGGCAAGTCTATATGGTCGTTTGATCACAGTCGGGTTAAAACAGAAAATACCGACAATTTTACCCTACAACGGAAAAATTCGCATAACGATTTTCTAAAACGTTACAACCATATATTATGAAATTAGGTTTTATTCACTAGAAATGTCACATTGATAAAATATACATCCATGAAAACTTTAAAGACGAGAATAAAATACTTGAGGTGTGTTTTGAAAATTATACAAAATTATTTTTACATAAACCCCCTCGAGTTATACTAAATTACAATAAGGACCCTAGTAAACATAGGTTTAAGCGGGACCAGTCTCTTGAGCCTCAGGGAGCCGGAGATATGGGTGCTTGCCTATTTAAGGTAGACAACTTAACAAACGGTATTATCAATACAGTAATTGTCTTTGAAAAAGACACAAATCCTGCCGTCCATGTGTAGCAGTTACCGATAGCACCAAAACATAATTCAGGACTTCAATTTCTTTTCTAATTGTCCGACTCAGACCGAGTCTCAATATAATCAATCTGACTTGAATATGATTCAAGTATCAAACTTCAATACAATATGGATCTATGAATCCGTCTATTCAATCTAATCAATCTATATTGGCCGAACCGAACCATGGATATATTCCATCTTCATGTTCATCCATTATATCCGTTCTATTACTGATATCATGGTTCCAGCAAGTCATCCATCTATATAAATCAAGACAAACAATACAATCAAGACATCGCGGGGTTTATAAGGGGTAGACTGGTACGGAAGGTGTTAAAAGTGGCACGAGACTGTAACAATAATACACCTAACCTGAATTCAATTGCTGTTGTACCGTGGCTGAACGGTTCCTTGTGCTCCGTATACCTTAGTTTCCGGAATAGTGGGACTCCTCTCGTATACACTGATATTCTTCTGTACCAAGCTACAAACAACGGCGTTAACACTAAATATAACATTATAACAATATACTCTCTATTCTGTCTATTCCATTCTTGTCTATTTGCGGGACTTACCGAGCGATTTGTTCGCCGACGACATTCTCTTTCTTCTTCTTTGGAATGTCGTCAGGTAATTCGGACTCACTGGAGATCGAGCCCACCAGCGAGGATTTGGACCAGCTAGCTTTCGACCCAGAGCTTTAGATTCCTTGTACACATTTACATTCTGTATTTTTCATTTCTGTTATGCCACTGTTTAGGCATTGCTTTCCATTCCATGTATTTACTTTTCAGATGTATTGTAAAAAGAATATTAATAAATAAAGTTGTTGTTCAATTATATCTATTGTCACTGTCTCTTGTGCATTTTACTTATATTGCTTAGATACGCTTAGCGTGTTTATTTCAGAGTAAATACGTAGCGGCCTCGTCGCGTTCTCTGCCCGTATACTGGGAAGCGGGGCGTGACAGGTTTTGTTGGTGGCCCATGCAGGTCAGAGCTGTATGGAACTCTACCAAACAGTTCAGCTTTGCATGGACAACCTAAGCAATATAACACAAGAACCAGCAACTAAAAACATTCTTTACAATTCATATTTCTTGAATCTTATCATTTCATATACTTTGAATCTGTCCTAACCCAAAATTTTCTTTCAAGGTTATGGATTCCCCAAAAAACACCAACACGAATGTCAACAACATTCCCCCACCACCACCACTCACACCTGTCGTCGCTCCTCGGATCAACGAGCAGACGGTTCTTCTTGAGGCAATCCGCAGCCTCCTGGAAGGACAGCAGCAGAAGACTGCTATCCTGATGAACCGGCCAGAGGCGGAAGCACCTGGGGTGAAACAATTCAGGGCCTTGCACCCCAAACAGTTTGCAGGAAAAGAGAGCCCTCTAGAAGCTGAGGAATGGGCTCAAAGTATTGAAGATGATCTGGCAGCGGCACAGGTGCCAGAGATAGCTTGGGTTCGTGTTGCGAAGCTGCAGCTCACGGATAATGCACGAGTTTGGTGGAAGGCGGAAGAAAGCGGTCTTGATCAACCCATCAAATGGAAGACTTTCCGCGACATATTCGACGCAAAGTATTTCCCAGAGACTGTCAGGTTCGACATGGAACATCAGTTTATCCACTTACAACAGGGTTCGATGTGGACCAAATCAGTGGATGAATACGATGCTGAGTTCACCATGCTCAGTCGGTAAGATATGTCTTAATAATTCGATTTTTCAATAAATCACATACTACACAGCTAACACAATATTTTAACAGATTTGCGGCACACCTGATACCGACGGATGAGATCAGAGCCCATCGATTTCAACAAGGGTTAGATTTGGAGATCCAGGCTGCATTAGCCACAGGAGATTTTCCGACTCATGAATCGGCTCTGAAAGCTGCCCGCCGTTATGAGGCAGTGGTAAAGATGAGGGGCAGATCCCAATCTGCTGGAGTTAAGCGCCCTGCCACCCAGATGGCAGGAGGAGCCTCTTCAGGGCTACCATTTGTGCCCAGGAGACCGGGAGTACCAATCAACCGGCCCAGCCCAGCCTTTTGTACCTACTGCAAGAGAGATGGACATTTGGCGAAAGACTGTCGGCGAGCTAACCGTCTTTGCTTAGTCTGCGGCTCAGCTACTCATGATATTGGGTCTTTTCCCCGAAGACACAATCCAATTGCTGCACCCAGGCCAGCAATCACTTACCAGCAGAGACCAACCCTTCAGGCACCTGCTCCAAGACTAGCTCTCCCTGCTCCACCACCTAGAGGACTACTGACCGCACCTCCTCCTCGTCAGTTCTATCAAGCTCAAAGGAACGTTCAGAGGAATGCTCCTCCGGCCAGGAGGAATGTACTACGGCGACATGCTTTCACGATGACCGTGGAAGAAGCTGAGGTTACTGTCCAAGTCATCACTGGTAACCCTTTCTTCTCAAGCTTTTCTTTCAGTCTTAACACTCACCTACATATTTTTCCCCATACCTAAAACATATCCCACATACCTTAGGTACAATCTTAGTAGCCTCACTTCCTGCACTAGCACTATTCGATACTGGAGCATCTCATTGCTTTATATCGCAACGGTTCATCCAAACTCATGCGAACCCAGTCATACCGCTTGTTTCCAGTTGGAATGTTAGTTCAGGGAATGACGTTCAAAAGGAAACAATGGGATACAGCTTGTGTCCAGTAGTCGTCTGCAGCAGAGAATTCTATGCTGACTTCAAGGTGCTGGACATACCGAACTTCGATGTGGTTCTAGGTATGGATTGGCTCGGAACATTTTATGCTACCATTGACTGTCGTCAAAGGAGGGTAGTATTCGAGATTCCAGAGCATCCGGTTTTCTATTTCAAAAGTGGAGATCGTACCCTGGAGCCAAGTACTTACAAGGAGAAACCAAAGAAGGCGGTGATTGCAGCAATTCAAGCGGAGGAAGGATCAAAGCCAGATGTGGTTTGAGAGTTCGACGATGTGTTTCCTGATGATATATCATGTTTGCCTCCCGATCGAGCTCTTAAATTCAGCATTGATTTAATACCAGGAGCGCAACCAGTGATCAAAGAACCTTATCGATTAAGTCCGGAAGGTTTGAAGGAAGTCCGAACTCAGTTGGACGAATTATTGGCGAAAGGATGGATTTGTCCCAACACTTCAAGTTGGGGATCTCCGGTTCTACTTGTGAAGAAGAAGGAAGGTTCATACAGAATGTGCATCGATTATAGAGCCTTGAACGAAGTAACGATAAAGAACAAGTATCCACTTCTGGAAATCGACGATTTATTTGATCAGCTAAGTGGATCTTGTGTTTTCTCCAAATTAGATCTTCATTCAGGTTATCATTAGGTGAAGGTCAAGGAAGTTGATATTCATAAAACGGCATTCAGAACTCGCCATGGTCATTAAGAATTTCTTGTGATGCCATTTGGAGTGACCAATGCACCAGCAATATTCATGAACCTGATGAATCAAGTTTTACAGGAGTACTTAGACAGGTTTGTTGTCATCTTCATCGACGATATCCTGGTGTATTCTAAGAGTCGGAAAGAACATACCGAGCACCTACGAATTGTCCTGGAAACTCTACGACAACATCAACTCTATGCCAAATATAACAAATGCGAATTCTGGATAAATCAAGTTGGTTTTCTTGGACATATCGTATCAGGCGATAGAATCTCTGTAGATCCAGCGAAAGTTTCAGCAGTAAGTGAATGACCGACACCAAAGTAAGTGAAGGACATTCAGAGTTTCTTGGGTCTAGCTGGATATTACAGAAGGTTCATTGAAGTCTTTTCGAAGATAGCAACACCCCTGACCATGCTCACACGTAAAGATGAAGACTTTGTGTGGTCAGAAGCATGCGAGCAAGCTTTCTTAGAACTCAAGTCAAGGTTGACATCAGCGCCTATTCTCGTTATACCGGACCAATCTGGAGGTTTCGAAGTGCATTGCGATGCATCCGGTAAGGGATTAAGATGTGTTCTACACCAGCACGGTAAAGTTGTGGCTTATGCTTCAAGACAGCTGAAGATTCATGAGCGCAATTATCCGACGCATGATTTGGAATTGGCAGCCGTAATCTTTGCTCTTAAGATTTGGCGTCATTATCTTCTTGGTGAACGAGTGAACATATATACAGATCACAAGAGTCTGAAATATGTGTTTACTCAGAAGGAGTTTAATATGTGGCAGAGACGATAGTTAGAACTCATGGCCGATTTTGACATCAACCTGCAATATCACCCAGGGAAGATGAATGTGGTACCTGATGCCCTTAGTCACTAACCTTTAGCATTTAATCTCACTGCCCAGTGGAAGCTTTAACAGGATTTGCATCAGATGGAGATTGAAGTAGTCATGCCGGTAACGCTTCAAGCTTGATGAATTTACAAGTTCAATCAACAATTGTCAAAAGCAGCTCAAGCAAGTGATGCTAAGTTGCAAAAGATCAGAGAATAAGTGGAGAATGGACTCAGAACAGACTTCATCATCCATGAAGATGGATCTTTGAGATACGGCAGCAGATTATGTGTACCAAAAGGTTCTGTTCGGGAAGAATTAATGAAAGAAGCTCACAGCTCTCCCTACTCAATACACCCTGGAGGTACAAAGATGTATAAAGATCTGCGTCAAAATTACTGGTGGCATGGAATGAAGTATGAAGTAGCCAGAAGCGTCGCTGAATGCTCGGTGTGTCAGCAAGTAAAGGCTGAACATCACAGGACAGCTGGATTGCTTCAACCGTTACCTATCCTAGAATGGAAGTGGCAACACATCACAATGGATTTTGTGACTGCACTCCCTCGCAGCACAAAGGGTAACGATGCGGTATGGGTTATTGTGGATCGACTCACAAAGTCGGCTCACTTCATCCCATTTCGAGTTGGCCAATCAACTAAGACATTAGCAAAGAAGTACATGGAGGTAAGAATCTACTTAAGATTTAAACTCTTCATAGTGTACTATCTCTGATATTCATGAACTCATACAGGAAAATAAGAGATTTCATGGAGTACCGGTCTGCATTGTCTCCTATCATGAAACCATGTTCCGATCACAATTTTGGCAAAATCTGCAAGCGAGCTTGGGAACAAGTCTGAACTTCAGCACGGCTTATCATCCACAAATAGATGGTCAGTCTGAGCGAACTATTCAGATCTTGAAAGATATGCTCAGAGCATGTATGTTAGACTTCGGAGGATCGTGGGAAGATCACCTACATCTTGTGGAGTTTTCGTACAACAACAGCTACCAAGCAAGAATATGAATGGCACCTTTTGCAGCACTTTATGGAAGGGAGTGTCGATCGCCGTTAAGTTGGGATGACATCGGTGATAGGGAATTCCTTGGACCTGAGATGATAGTAGCAACAATTGACGTAGTTCGTACTATCAGGGAAAGAATGCGCATAGCCCAAGATCGACAGAAGCACTGGGCTGATGCAAAGCACCGTCATTTAGAGTTTCAACCAGGAGATCATTTATTTCTGAAGATATCTCCGAACCGTGGAGTGATCCGATTTGGAAGACGGGGTAAGCTAAGTCCAAGGTATATTGGACCGTTCGACATACTCGAACGGGTCGGTGAAGTGGGTTATCGCTTGGCACTTCCACCTTCATTGGAAGGAGTGTACAATGTGTTCCACATATCCCAACTCAGAAGGTATGTGAGTGACCCCAGCCATATTCTCGATCATTCCGAGCCACTGTACAGCCCGACTTGTCTTGTGACCAACAACCTGTTGAGATTTTGGACAGGAAAATGAAGTCACTTCGGAATAAGGAAGTAAACTTGGTTCGAGTAATGTGGAGAAAAGACACTCCAGGAGAATCGACTTGGGAAAGAGAAGACGAGATGCGTGCAAGATATCCTCACTTATTTTTAAACTAGTCCTTAAAATAAATTGTAAATTTCGAGAACGAAATTTTTGTAAGGAGGGTAGATTGTAACAACTCCAATTTTAGTGTACATAAAATTTATTTAAAGTTAATGTACAATTGGGGTATTTACAATTCCTTTGAGTACTATAAGAATTTGTTTTGCTTTTGAACAGTAAGAAAGAGCTTGCAGCTCACCGGTAAGACCTTGCATTGCTGTTACAAAGCACCAGAGTTCAAATCCCATCAGCCACATTATCTTTTTAATTATTTTTCTTTTAATCTTTTAGAAGCCCAAAGGTCTACACATACACAACCCGTAAAACCAAGAGTCACGGCCTCAACAAACATGTCTACGAGGCTAGACCAAGCGTCAGGGACACGTGGCACCAAGATGAGCCCTGACTCGCCCGACTCGGGCTGGCGAACTCGCTGACTCGGCCGGCACCGCTGGTCTGACTCGGTCCAAACCCCATTTTTCTTTAACTCTGGCGACTCTTGAACTCCCCCCATAACCCCTGTATTATTTGTTTTTACTGCACATTTACAGAGCACCATAAAACTCACATTTAATCTATTTTTTATTACAATTTTAATACACCCTTTCACTATCCTAAACCCTAATTTTTCCTATAAATACCACTCTCAAATCACCCCTCCTCACTTCCAAATCCCTGCCCAAACTCTCAAGAAAATTTCCAAGTCTTTTATGTGCAAGTGGAGTTAGCAAAAGGGCGAAGCTCCAACAAACTTCCGGCGACAACTCAAGGAGTTTCCGACGACGAAACGATACACCGGCAACTCCCACCTCTTCCTCTTTATCTCCTCTATCCAATCATCCAGTAAGTCCCTACTTCTCTTTCTTTTCTCTATTATAAAAATATTCAAAACTAAAACCCGACGGAAGCGGAGTTAGTCCGACTTCCGATTCGGTTTTTCTTTAAAAACTATAATTTTTCTTAATCGAGATACCTTAATATCATCACATATTGTTCATTAAAGATTAAAAAACTTAATAAAACAAGTTGCACATCAAATTAATCATTTTTGTAACTTTTATTATACTTTTTCAGAAAAATACCATATAGTTTAGTTTCGAGATAAACCATCATAATTCCTTATTATACCTATAGATAGCTCACGAGGTAATGACCTACCTCCTCACAACACTCATATCTAACATAACATGATAGAATTTGAGAACATAAATTTGGGAAAACACGACTTTACATATAACTATCTTCAACTTATAAAACCTTTTTCTACAAGAAGTGTATTTTAACAAATCTTTACAATTGCGCCTCTACAATCCATTTTGGGGAACCCATTCAGGATGGTGTGGATTATCACACATCCTCAGGCTTAGTAGAGTGAGATGCAGACCTCCGCAAGGAGCATACGATATCGAAATATTTAAAATACAATTTTCTTTAGAAAATGTGATTTCTATTATAAATAAAACTTATATTTTTAATAAATAAATATATATGTAATTAATATCAAAATATCTATTTTTAATATTTATGATATTCCACATTTCCAAAATTTAAGAAAAACATCTCATTTACAAGAAAATACCATACAAATCCAATATTACAAATAAATACCATATATTATGAATTAGGTTTTATTCACTAGAAATGGCACATTGATAAAATATACATCCATGAAAACTCTAAAGACGATAATAAAATACCTGAGGTGTGTTTTGAAAATTATACAAAATTATTTTTAAATAAAACCCCCTCGAGTTATACTAAATTACAATAAGGACCCCAGTAAACATAGGTTTAAGCGGGACTAGTCTCTTGAGCTTCAGGGAGCCGGAGATATGGATGCTTGCCTATTTAAGGTAGACAACTTAACAAATGGTATTATCAACACGGTAATTGTCTTTGAAAAAGACACAAATCCTGCCGTCCATGTGCAGCAGTTACCGATAGCACCAAAACATAATTCAGGACTTCAATTTCTTTTCTAATTGTCCGACTCAGACTGAGTCTCAATATAATCAATCTGACTTAAATATGATTCAAGTATCAAACTTCAATACAACATGGATCTATGAATCCGTCTATTCAATCTAATCAATCTATATTGACCGAACCGAACCGAACCGAACCATGGATATATTCCATCTTCATGTTCATCCATTATATCCGTTCCATTACTGATATCATGGTTCCGGCAAGTCATCCATCTATATAAATCAAGACAATACAATACAAACAATACAATCAAGACATCGCGAGGTTTATAAGGGGTAGACTGGTACGGAAGGTATTAAAAGTGGCACGAGACTATAACCATAATACACCTAACCTGAATTCAATTGCCGTTGTACCGTGGCTGAATGGTTCCTTGTGCTCCGTATACCTTAGTTTCCGGAATAGTGGGACTCCTCTCGTATACATTGGCATTCTTCTGTACCAAGGTACAAACAACAGTGTTAACACTAAATACAACATTATAATAATATACTCTCTATTCTGTCTATTCCATTCTTGTCTATTTGCGGGACTTACCGAGCGATTTGTTCGCTGACGACATTCTCTTTCTTCTTCTTTGGAATGTCGTCAGGTGATTCGGACTCACTGGAGATCGAGCCCACCAGTGAGGATTTGGACCAGCTAGCTTTCGACCCAGAGCTTTAGATTCCTTGTACACATTTACATTCTGTATTTTCCATTTCTGTTATGCCACTGTTTAGGCATTGCTTTCCATTCCATGTATTTACTTTTCAGATGTATTGTAAAAAGAATGTTAATAAATAAAGTTGTTGTTCAATTATATCTATTGTCACTGTCTCTTGTGCATTTTACTTATATTGCTTAGATACGCTTAGAATATTTACTTCAAAGTAAATACGTAGCGGCCTCGTCGTGTTCTCTGTCCGTATACTGGGAAGCGGGGCGTGATATTTCTTTACATCTGATAGTTCTAGTGACTGTACTTCTCTTTATTCGTGCTGTGTTTTACTGATTACCACATAATGCTAGAAGCCGATGTGTGACTACAGCAGGATATTTCCTTGACCGTAGGAGCATGGCTGGCCTTCTTACCCCTCGTATTCCGTATTTTGGGAAGTGGGGCGTGACATGGTTTTGTTGGTATCAGAGCCAGGTTGGTTTAGAATGAGATTATAGTTCAGTTTAGGGATCCCTTGATTTATATCAAGTGATACTGCTCTTCACTTCCATATAATTCTTATTGCATCATCATTCAAAGTCTTATCCTACCGCTTGATTTTACTTTCAGTTATTAATCCGATATCCTATCTTAAATTTTATACCTTATGCCGTCCGAAAATTTATTGTTTCAGGACCATGGCTTCCAACGACTCTCCTTCCACCTCCACTCCTCAGAGTCAGACCGTCAAGATTTTAGATGTACTGTAAGGTTTGATGGAAGCTCAGGAGCAAACGAACGATCTCTTAGCTAAAGGACTACGAAGGCAAATGGTCCAGGCACCAGGAAAAGTCCCCAATCGTATGGGAATCCCTGTTAAATAAAGATGAGGTGTGTAGATAAAGCGTCCATTTGTTCCTCGGCAACAGAAGCAGCAGAGAACCCAAATTTGTAGTTATTGCAAGAGGCCAGGACACCTTCAGAGGGACTATCGCTGGGCAAAAGGGCAGTGCTTGATTTGTGGACTCGGCGAACATCTTGTCAATAGTTGCCCTAGAAGGAAAGAACTGCAAAGAGGAGATTCGTCAACGCCTTCCACATCTGCTTGAGTAACTTGGTTGTTTTTGTACCTTAAAATTCGAGAATAGTACGGACACAACACATGATTCAGACTCGCTTTACGAGATCGTAGAGACCTAGATATCAACATGGAGTTATCACCTTTCCTGCTTCCAATGAAGATATTGTTATTTTATTTAGTAATCGTTTCTTTTCGTTTGAACTTTGTTTTTTGTTGAACCCCTGGTTTAGATGGAAAAAGTGTGGGTTGTGACTGGTATATCATTTTCTTACCGTTCACTTTCATATACTCCTAGCTGTATCATCACTCAAGTTTATGATTTTAACTTTTATCTATCTTATATTTTCCATGTGCTCTGCATCACTAGTTGTTATTTCTTGTGTTTCACTATCTGATCATGACCCTCTTTTTTCAGGTTATGGCCAACCCTGGGGTAGCACCGCCTCTCAATGAGGATACTCGATCCTGCATTTCTTTTGACTGCATACTAGTGCATTCAGACAATTAGGTTGATGGCCCACAGGTCATTTTCGATGGCAGTGATTCTGAGAACGAGGGGATCATAAACGTAGCTCCAGAGGTCAATATGATCAGCGACTCTGATGATGAAGAAGAGGACCCCCGAAGAAGACCCAGTAGAAGAGGATCCTAAGGAGGGCCCAGTGAAAGAAGATCCAGATGAAAATCCTGAAGAGGAAGATCCTGATGAAGACCCAGTGGAAGAGAATCTAGAAGGGGATCCAGAAGAGACGGATCATGTGGAAGAGAACCTCGATGAGGAAGTGTTTCGCCCAATCAAAGCAAATCTCTGTTGAAATTCAAAATTCAAGATTTTGAAGCAACGCTTCAAATCTCGGGCGCAACGCGCCACATGTCAGGCGCTCATACGTCAGCGCAGCGTCCAAGAAGGCGCGCCCAATCAGAGCAAAGCTCTATTTTAAGCAAAATTAAAGGAAGAACGCTTCAGCTGCGCAAGCACTGCGCTGCGCGACATGTGTCGGCGCAGATGCGCTAGCGCAGTTGCGCTGCGCGACACGTGTCACGCGCTGGGGCATTTGCGCCAAACAGGATTAAGATTTTAAAGAAATCTTTCTGTTCTTGTTAAAACAAGAAGATTTTCTTCTGTAAAACAGAAGCCCTTGGATCAAAGATCCAACGGTGGGGAAAATTCCCCAAATCACTCAGAGAAAAATCTCTTTAACAAATTTAACTAATTTATGGGCACTATAAAAAGGACTCTAGACCTCAATTCAAAGGCATCAACATTTTCTTAAAAAAAAAGAGAGAAAGAGAACTCTGAAGAACTCCTCAAGAAAAAAAAAGGGTAAAAACCTTTAGAAGGAAGAGAAAGTTCTCTTATGAACAGATCATAGATCTAAAAACAAGATCAATGATCTTTAATAAGAATAAAAAAATATATAATAAAATAGTGCTTTGCACTTTTTATGAACCTTTGGTTCTTTGAGATAAGAAAAAACAAGAAAAAACTTATCTTTTCTTTGATCTAAATTAGATCAAGAAATCAAATAGTGTTTTGCACTTCTGTTCTTGAATCTAAAAGATTCTTAGTGCTTTGCACTTCCAAACTGCGTTGTTGCGCTCTTGGGAGAGCGCCACGTGTCAGCAGCGCAAGCGCAGCGCACTGCGCTTGCATGACACGTGTCGTCATCACAAGCGCTTGCGCTCTCTGATTGGCGCAAAGCGCCTGAAAATGCAATGCATTTACAGAAGGGCCAAGCCCAATTAAAAAGGGCCTAACAGGTCAAATTAAATGCAATGCATTATTTTTAAAAAAAGAGGGGGCAGAGCCCAAATAAAAACAGATGCTGTGCATCATTTATAAAAGGGCGGAGCCCAAATAAAGGTCTAATTGACCAAACAAAAATGCCCCGCATTATTAAACAGGAGCAGAGCCCCATTTTTGGTCTAATAGACCAAAAATAAATAAAATGTTGAACATTTTCAACTGGACTTAGCCCAATTCTGGCCGTAAGTCCTTAAGTTAAATTGAACTGAGCACAAATGCTCTTTTAAATCAATTTACCTCCGGTTCGAGGGTACATCTCCGAACTCCTCTGACACTTCTCGTTGTAATCCTTCAACAACGTCAGAGAGGCGACGGGTCCCAACGACCACACATGGATATGGACTGCGGGGTCCTTAAACTCGTGGACCGAAACGTCCCTAAACTAATGTTGGACCGAAACGTCCCTAAACTAATGTCGGACCACCATGTCCCTAAACTGGAACATGGACCACCACGTCCCTAAACTGGAGCATGGACCGCAACATCCTAAACTACCGATGGACCACTACGTCCCTAAACTAGAACAATAGAGCCTCCAAATGCTCTTTTGCCGGATCTAAATGGTCCCGTTTAAGTTGATCTTAGCCCCAAACACGGCTAACGTATCCTTAAACATTCAAACGGACTATAAAACTCCAAATCAACCTTGGTTCAAGGGTACATCTCTGAACTCCTCTGAAATCTGCCGTTGTAATCCTTCAACGACGTTAGAGAGGTGACGAGTCCCGATGGCCAGATATTAAATGGATTATCACGTTAAGTTGATCCTAGTCTCAAACAGGACTATCGTATCCTTAACGAACGTTTAAGTTGATCTTAGCCGCAACGCAACTAATGCATCCTTAAATTAAAAACACCAAACCCAAATCTAAGTAAATACGGATTTGGACTAATCCACGTCCTACGGGCAACGGCATTACTCAGTCTCCGTATACAATCCACGGGCAACCACAAACAAAACAAACACACACGACATGAAGTGAAATTCTGGAGAAGGAGAAAGTTGTTACCGCGACGCGGTAGCGTAATTAACTGCAGGGGCTTGCGCCTGCAGGGAAGAGCGTCCCCACAATCAAAAACCCCTCAAGCGAGGGGGAATCTGACGAAGTCTGCTACATCGGCCGCATCTGTCTAAACCTCCGATATACGGTGCCATAAATCAACTTGGCATCTTCGGAGAAGTGGACGGATAAAACCAAATAGCATCTGTCCCGAATCTCAGCGTCAGGACATCGCAGTCTTATGCGCCGCCATTCGGAGGGGAACAGATTCTGGCATGCCCGGTGGGACCTTTTCCTCTTTCCACTCCACACTTCATGTGTCGTCTTCGCGAACCAATCGCGGTTTGTTAACGGTTGCCTTTGGATTTCAAGTTACTAAGATTTGGTCTTTTGCCTGGCGCAGAACTCAAGATTCAATGGCCTCTAATTGCACCAACTGCTCGAAGTACCACTGCAACGGACGCTCCACCTCACCAGGAGGTGTAGTATATGGGCCCCAAGAGGCTTCCTTCCTCGCCCTGCCGGTAGACCAGGTGACCCAAGCCACCACTGGTCTGTTCTTCGGGACCATGATCCCACCTACAAGCTTCTCTGCGCCAATACCTGCACCGGAAGTGAACAAGAAGTCGGTCTTCGACTGGCTCACTGCTACGACGACCCCTGTCAGCGGGTCGCCCACTGTCAAACCAACAGCCTCTGTTTTCACCAGGCTAAATCAGAACTCTAAACTGGCTGTCCCAAGGAAAGCAATAACTGCTGCTCCAGAAGTCGTCAAGGCGGCTTCCCCTGTCAAAGAATTAGTCTTTTCAAGAATGACGATTCCTGCTCCTGCCGTTGCTCGAGGATCCGTCTTCGATAGGTTGAACATCACCCCTCAAAAGACAACTTCAGTCTTTAAGAGGTTAACACCAGCGGCGCCTCATTCAGACAGGGGGCAAAAAGAAGATGTCTCAATCTCCGAGCCAGTCCCAACGGCTCGTTATGCTCGACGTCGCCATTGGCAACGAGTGAGGAAGGCATGAGGCAACTCCCCCTCAGGGCTAACTCCACCGGCTCCAGTGGTGGAAGTCGACGCTGCTGTTCCAACTGGGAACAGCTTTGAACTGCTGAAAAGGGTACGGAAGAACTCTACAACCGCTACACTGAAGAGATCTCCTCCACCTGCGGAGACAGCTCCAGAAACGAAGCAAGAACAGCCCCCTCAACGGCTGTTCTAAAAAATATACAAGGTTTGGCGAAGGGTTCAAGACTCAGTGATTGACCCAGATCACTCTCGTCAACAGAAAAAGGCGAAGGTGCAAAAAGAAAAGGACCGTCCTATTAAACAGCAGAGGACAACAGTCGCTAAGATGCCCACTGCAACGGCCCCTTCAACTTCAACGGCCCACAAAAGAAGAAGGCCGGAGAAAACCCCCGCGCCCGCTGCAAATGCCAAAGGTGGTGAGCCTAAACGCCCTAAGTCCGGGGGCATGATAGTTCATACAGTTTATGTGGCATCGGGAAAGGAGGATAGCCGCATATCAACAGGTCATAGACCGCACACGAGGTCAGTGACCAAGGCTCAGAAGCAGCAGCAGAAGCTCCAAGAAATGATGAACGCTATGGCCGCACTTACAGGGCCAAAAGAAAACCTTGAAACGTCCTCGGATGAACGCCAAGAGGAAGAAACCGACGCCGAATTCCTTCGTCGGATATTGGAGAAGAAGGATAAAGAGGCTGCTGAACAAGCAGCCAACATACAGCATATAGGCCTCCTCTTCCAAGACATGATAGGGATGATGATACAACAAGATCCTCCAGCTGAAGAGCCCCCGATTGTCCTTGGAGATGATAGGGGAGAGACATCAAATCCTCCACCAGCTCTGTCGACGGCTAAGGAGGATACAATCTCCAAAGCTGATTTGGATGAGTACATAGCCCAACAAATACGGGTTCATCATGCGACCGAAGCGGCCGGTCAAGTCGTAAAAACGGGGCGGCCATATCCAAGTTGGTACGATCAAATCAAGTACCCACCCGGTTACACAATTCCCATGTTCCATGTCTACAAAGGGACGGGCAATCCTCATCAGCATGTTGCCCAGTTCAGGGCACTCTGCGGCAACACCGGCGGTGATGACAAGCTGTTGCTTCGCCAGTTTGTTGGAAGCTTATCAGATACGACGTTCGAATGGTACTCTGAGCTCCCGAACGACTCTATTAAAACCTTCGCGGAGATGGAGCTGCTGTTTACTCAGCGTTTTGCAAGCGCCAGTGAACGTACCCCAATGATGGCACTGATTAACGCCAGGATAAAACCCGGCGAGGCGTGGGTTCAGTACGCTATACGATGGCGGAACTTGTGGTCGAAGTGTGAGCAGCGCATTGAAGAAGCTCCCGCGGTGGGTATGTTTGTGGGAACCCTTGATCCGCAAGCAACCATCTCACAATTTATGATGTTTTTCAAGCCAACTACCTTCCAGGCCTTGATTGACAAACTAGCGCAAATGGATCAAATGGGCCATAAACCCCCTCTTCCAAGGCCGGACTCCCGAAATGACAAAGGGAAGGGAAAAGCGATCGTCGTCGCTAATGCTCAACAACAACCGAGCGACTCGAAGCCGGTTGCTCATCAAAATAATATGCGCCCGTACGTACCCCTTGAGGATAGGATGGGACGTCCCTATTCCTTTCCCCGCGATAAAACGAGGAGGTTATTCAAGCTGGCGTTGCGCAACTGACTCATAAATCTGCCGAATCCAAAACGTCCGTTGCAACCAAGTGACGTCAACGAGCCCAACTACTGTCCTTATCATCGAGTACTAGGCCATCCGATCGAAGATTGCTACGTTTTCAAGAATTGGCTTGAAAACCAGTACCGACAGGGCAAGTTCGCGTTATCTGACAAATGGAAAGTGAATCCCCCGCAGCCCCACACCTCTAAGGGGACGAATACGCCGGGGGAAACATGCTCCGTCATTGAAGAAGCTCCTTGGGAGGTTGTATTATCAGCCAAGACAAAGAGGATGCTAAACGATCTTCAGACATGTCCAGCGATCAAGTGGAAGAACCCGTTGGAACCGCAGGTCATTGAAGGGATGTTAAAGCCACGTCCAACTCCAAAGACCGATGGTGGTGGTTCAAGCACTTGCAGCCAGTCGTCAAAATCTTCGAAAAAGAAGAAGAAGAAATTTAAGAAGCCCGTGAAGCCTGGCGACAAGCGCACGGACTTACAAAAGCAAATTGACGCGCTGGATGAATACAACCAAAAGACACGGACTCCCATTACGCTCCAAGAGTTCCTCAATCATGTTTTTCAAGAAGAAGATGAGGGAGAAAGTTCATCAGATGAATCCGAGGAATATGTGGCGAGCTGTCATATGATTTCCCATTCGATCACGAACGATGAGGAGACTCCTTGCACCGAAAAGCTGGGGGCAGATCCTGAACCAAAAGTTCTGGGGCCATCAGATGAAGTAATTGACGCATTCCTTAATGAAGCTCGGTTGAAAAGTAAAGCTGATCGGGAGCGCGAGGCGGCTATATTTGAAAGGGCCAAGCGCCGGCAACTTGATGAAGGAGCTGAGACGATCCCGTTGGAGCTAAACACCTCCGCTACCGACAAAAGCCAATTCAAGATGAGGAAAAAGTTTGCTAAGGCCATATCAATGGGCATGAAGCTACCATCCTTTGAAGGAAACATCACTGGTGAAATGGAAACGCACCCCTCCTATTGCTTATATCATCAAAAGATTTCACACCCCACTCAAGAATGCAAAGCTTTCGATAGATGGTGGCAAGGATATGTTGCTCATCGACAACGCTTTAAGCGGGAAAAGCGTAAAATTCGTCGAGAGCAAAAAAATACGACCGAAGGGCTTAAAAGAACTATTGGCGATTGTTGCATGGTTAACACCGGTAGATCACAAGTGCCTACATTCGGGAGTGATTCTGATGAAGAGCTAGAACTTGCCCCTCTCTTTAAAGAGTCTGCTTCGAGAAAAGAGGAAGAACCGAAGGTCTGCGAAATATCCAGCTGCGGAATCGGACGCTGCCTGAAAAGAACCTCAGACCCTTAAACAGGAAAGATAAAGGGAAAGAAAAGGTCTCTGAAGATATCGTCTTAGATGACCAAGTGGTGGAAGAGCTAGCTGCCAAGGACCCACCAAAGAAGAATAAGGTGGATTACAACGTCTTAGCACATCTGAGGAAGCTGCCCTCACAGCTCAGCATTCTTGACGCCCTTTTGCTATCAAAATAGGCGAGAGATTCATTAATTAAGGCACTCCAAGATCCAGAACAATTCCAAGCATGCCTGGCCGAGGAAAAGATGAAGGATGAATTGGAGGAAGTGCACACGGCCGATATTACTTTTGGCGATGAAGACCTTCTACTTGGGACGTGCGAACACAATCGCCCTCTCTATGTCTCGGGATACTGGCATGATATAAAGATAGGCAAAATCCTGATCGATAACGGGTCGTCTGTTAACCTACTCAACGTGCGGGTGTTGAAAGAAATCTGCATGAGCGTCCAGCACCTTGCTCGGGACAAGATCACCATCTCCGGGTTCGACTCCCAATCGTCAAAGACTCTTGGATCTGTGATACTGACGCTACACTTCGGGTTACTCGTCATGGACATTAAGTTCCACGTTATAGACGCCAAGACATGCTACAACGCTTTGCTCGGCCGACCATGGTTACACGAATACAACATCATCCCTTCTACACAACATTAGTGTATGAAGTATTTTAAGGATGGTTTCTTGTATACCGTGACGGGAGAACTGAACCCGTTCTCTGTGAACGAGGTCCGCAAATATGAAGACGCCAAATACTTCTTACCGGATTTCGAAGACACAGAGAAGTGTCACAAGCCGGAGAATAAAACTAACGTTACCATCCCTGTCTTCGGCAGTGATACTGAGGAGGAAGAGGAGATAGTTTATTCGGGTCCGCCCCAACACAACAAGCCGGGACCATCGGCTCCTATATTGATCTTTGGCAGCGACTTGGAAGATGAAGTCCATGCTGTATTCTCTGCTCGACCTTCAATACAAACGTCCGCTGACGAAGAGCAAAGTCTACAAGTCGCCATAGTGCCGCTTAAACACCATAAAGAACTGGATGCACTTAATATCTACAGTGTAGAAGAGTTGCGGACATTCTATATCCCTCCCAGGCGAGAGAGCGAGAAAGCAATCCTGTTTTACCGCTCTGAAGAAACCAAGGTAGAAAAGAAATCTGGCATGGCGCGGATTCTACGCTCGACAGGCTTCAGCCTATCCGTCTCCCCAGATATTATACGGAAGGTTTGAAAAAGCTGCTGAAACGCCAGGGGATACCCTTCAAACAGACCGTTAGAAAGGCCAAATTCTATAACAGGGTCTGGAACGTCCCCGGGACTCAACGCAAACTGCCAAACGGGAGAATGGAAACAAAAGGGCTTGGATACATCCGGTCAAAGAAACGAGAGTTACTACCCGGCTGCTACGTCGTGTATGACCTTGATGAAGAAGCGGATGCTCAATGGGAGGACGCTAATCCTAAGCCAGTGAAAGTTCCAGATGCAAAGGAGCCCAGTCCGTCGTTCAAGGAACAAATGGACAAACTTATAAAGAAAGCTGGTTAAAAAGTCCGAGATGATCACAACCGCGAGACGGCCATCTACGAGAAAGCTAAGACGCAACGCCTTCTCCAACAGGCCGTAAAGGATGAAAATGCCGCTCCTTGTCAACCTGTTATAAAGAAGGCTCGGCGCAAAAGCAGAAATAAGTCGAAAGGCCAAAAAGGCGCTCAACAACAACAAAGCAGGGCTAAGAAGCCACGCAAACGGGAGTTGAGCGTTATTGATCTATCCCTCATGAAGAAAATGGGTCGAGCGTACTCGTTTCCTCGGGACAAGACGAAGAAGATACTGGATCTTTCTCTAAAACATCAAATGCTTACATTGCCGGAGTCTAAACATCCCGAACGAGCGGGCGAAGTCTCACACCCGGACTATTGCTCTTACCATTGAGTAATAGGGCATCCTCTTGAAGATTGCTTCACCTTCAAGAATTGGGTCGAAGATCAGTATCAGCTTGGCAAATTCACTCTGTCTGACAATTGGAGGGTAGCGCCGCCACAGAAGCATGAGCCCAAGGTCACGAAAGAAGAACCGGTTCCACATTGGGATTGGAAGCGAATTCGCACCTGTCACATGATTACAATATTAAAAGAAGAGGCCGAGAACATGGATGACCTTCCCTGGTGCTTCGAAAACAGCAACGACGAGGTAATCTCAGAATTCCCACCAGTGCCGAAAGAGCTGGAAGATGGAATCCATACCACTGCAGATAACCTTAAGAAAATTGAGTTGGGATCGGCAGACGATCCGCGACCGACATTCATCAGCGAGTTACTATCTGAAGAAAGGGTAGCTGCGTTAAAGGATGTGCTTCTGCAGCATAGAGATTGCTTCGCGTGGAACTATTCCGAAATGCCGGGACTAGATCCAGAAATTGCTGTACATAAATTGGCGATATCCCCAGACATCAAGCCAGTCAAACAGGCGCCGGGGAGAATGCTGCTCGAGCTCGAGATGAGTATCAACGCCGAGGTCAAGAAGCTGATCGACTCTGGCTTTATCCAGGAGGTTCAATATCCTGAATGGATCGCTAACATCGTCCCGGTGATAAAGAAAAATAGGACGGTGCGCATATGCGTGGACTTTCGGGATCTCAATAAAGCTTGCCCGAAGGATGATTTCCCAGTGCCAGTCACCGAACTGATGATAGACAATACATCCACTCATGAGGTTTTCTCCTTCATGGATGGCTCATCTGGGTATAATCAGATAAAGATGCATTCCGAAGACTAGAAGCACACCGCCTTCAGGACCCCTCTAGGTATATTCTGTTATAAAGTGATGCCCTTCGGTTTAAAGAATGCCGGTGCCACTTATCAAAGGGCCATGACAAAGATCTTCGATGACCTTATACACGAAATCGTCGAATGCTATATCGACGATCTCGTGGTTAAAAGCAAATCATACGAGGAACATCTCGAGCATTTGAAGACCGTATTTCAACGCCTTCGGCAATACAACTTGAAGATGAACCCGCTCAAGTGTGCATTCGGAGTTTCCTCAGGCAAATTCCTGGGATTCATTGTTCGACACCGAGGTATTGAAATAGATCCGTCAAAGATCAAAGCGATCATGGAAATGCCTCCGCCGATAACTCTCAAACAGTTGCGATCTCTCCAAGGGAAGCTCGCATACATACGGCGATTTATAGCCAACCTTTCAGGCAAGTGCCGTCCCTATAGCCACCTGATGAAGAAGGAAACCCCATTTGTCTGGGATCACAAATGCCAAGGCGCACTGGACGAGATCAAGCAGTACCTGCAGAACCCTCCAGTATTGGCTGCTCCAATTAAGGGAAAACCCCTCATTCTTTATACAACCACCCTCGAAGGTTCCTTAGACGCATTATGGGCACAAGAGAACGATCAAGGAAAAGAAAGAGCACTCTATTACTTAAGTCGAGTTCTGCTGGGGGCAGAAAGCAACTACTCCCCCATTGAAAAACACTGCCTGGCGTTGATCTTTGCGATAACAAAGCTCAGGCACTATGCGTTGGCGCACGAGGTTCGTCTCATTTCAAAGGTGGACCCCCTTAAATACTTGATGTCGAAGGCCATGTTGATGGGACGACTCGCTAAATGGGCCCTGCTCTTGATGGAGTTCTCCATAACATATCAACCTCTCAAGGCAGTGAAAGGCCAGGCCATCACCGACTTCCTCGCTGAGCACCCGATACCTGCCGATTCTCTTCTGAATTGCAATTTGCCAGACGAACATGCGTTTGACGCGATCAACAGTAGTGATACCCAATGGGAACTTTATTTCGATGGAGCATCTTCCATGAAAAAACGCAAACAAAGTACCCCTATAATCAAATCGGGGGTAGGCCTCATCTTCGTGACTCCACAAGGAGGGATAATGCGTTTCTCTTTCTTCTTAACAGAGCCGAGGACGAATAACGAAGCCGAATATGAAGCCTTGATAGCAGGTCTTGAGATCGCCATCGACATGGGAATTGAAAGCCTCATTATATACGGAGATTCTCAACTGGTCGTTAGTCAAGTAAACGGCGACTACCAAACGTGCAAGCCAGAACTGGTGAAGTACGGCGAAAAAGTGCAACAACTGTTGACCCAAATTCCTTCCTACACTTTGGAAAACATACCGCGCGCGGAAAACAGCAAAGCAGACGCATTGGCCAAACTTGCTAAAGAACTGGCTGACGAGAATCTCGATGATGTTAGAATCATGGTACAAAGCCGTCAAGTGCTTGCCCAAGCAGAAATATCTCCGGAATCATCCGAAGAGAAGGGAGCGACTGAGCAAACGACCCTGCAAGTAAAAGACCGGGAAAAGGCTGAGAATTGGAGAGAAGTCTTCATAGACTACTTTAGGTCCCACCGAATGCCTGAAGAAGCGTCCACAAGACATCAGCTCATGAAGCGGGCTCTATCTTTCACCTTCGTCAACGATACTCTGTACAAGAGATCGTTTGATTCTCTGTGGTTGAGATGCCTGGGACCTGACGAAGCGAAAAGAGTCGTTCAGGAAGTTCACGACGGACTCTGCGGTTCTCACCAAGCGGGCCCAAAGATGAAGTTGAAGATCAAACGGATGGGCTACTACTGACCCACGATGATTCAGGACTGCCTCGAATATGCGAAGCAATGCCACTCATGCCAAATTCATGGGGACTTCATCCATCAGCATCCAAATCCGCTACACCCGACAGTAGCTAGCTGGCCATTCGAAATATGGGGAACTGATATAGTCGGCCCCATTGAACCAGCATCGTCTAGGGAACATCGTTTCATCCTGGCGACGACTGACTACTTCTCTAAATGGGCAGAAGCAGTACCGTTAAGAGAAGTGAAGACGGAAAATATCCTCCATTTCTTCAAGACGCATGTCATATATCGGTTTGGAACTCCGCGACGGATCATTTCCGATAACGGGCCAGCTTACAAAAGCCACAAGATCAGTCGCTTTGCACAGCAGCACAATATAGACTGGAGATATTCCTCGGTTTATAATCTGCGAGCTAACGGTCTAGCTGAGGCCTTCAACAAGACCTTGACAAAGATCATGAAGAAAACGGTGTCACGAAATAAGAAAGACTGGCATGAGAAACTGCAAGAAGCTCTATGGGCGTATCGAACTACGTTTAAAACGGTCACAAACACAATGCCGTACGTATTGATATTTGGGACGGAAGCAGTAATCCCCCTCGAGATAGAGTTACCCTCTCTACGAGTGGCAGTCCACTACGAGCTGACGGACGAAGAAAATGCTCACCTTCGGCTTGAGGAGCTTGGCGTCCTTGAAGAAACACGGCTCATAGCGCAACAAAATCTGGAAGCCTATAAAGCAAAGATGATGCGCTCATATGAAAGACTGACCGGACCGAGGACATTTCGCCAAGGCGAACTCGTGCTAGTGGTCAAAAGGCCTATGATCCCCAATCGCGCCAAGCGAGGAAAATTCGAGCCAAACTATGAAGGTCCGTACATCATCGATAAGGTCTACCAGGGTGGGGCCTATCTACTCATAGACATGCACGGTGAAAGGCCTTTCAAGCCAATAAACGGTCGCTTCCTAAAGAGATACTACGCTTAATGAGCCACGGCCTAGGTCAATGATAGATGACGACGACTATGTCCGCTCGCTATCTTCCTAAGCTCAAGCTTTATAAGCAATAGCCGGCCTTCTCCATGACGGACCGAAATGTCCTTAAACTAATAGCAGACCGAAACGTCTTTAAACTACTACCGCAGCTTCTTTAGGCTGACGAGATATAAAAAAAACATATAAAAATAAAATAAAAAAAACGGTATGTCCATAAGCAAAAAGGGCACGGATGAAAACCCGAAAGGGCTCCGTGAGTAAAAACAGCAGGGCTACCGGCGAGTGTTCGTGAAAACCCGAAAGGGCGCGACCTCATAAAAAAAAAGAGAAAAAAATATATAAAAATAAAAAGAATAAAAAAAACGGTATGTCCATAAGCAAAATGGGCGCAGATGAAAACCTGAAAGGGCTCCGTGAGTAAAAACAGAAGGGCTACCGGCGAGTGTTTGTGAAAACCTGAAAGGGCGCAACCTCGTTAAAGGACACTTATAGGGTCCTCTCGACCTTATAAGGAGAAACCACCCACGTGAGATCCTTATGACTCACAAGGGAGCAGCACACTTAGGGATCCCCACGATTCCTAAGGAGAAAATACACTTGCGAGATCCTCACGACTCGTAAGGAGAACTCTCTTATGGGACCCTCACGGCTCATAAGAGTTGAAAGTCTTAAGTTACAGAGACCTAAACCTGTGCTTAAGCAACCCCCACAACCTTCGATATTGCCCTACAAGTGGTTCAATACCGACCCTTGTATACAATCCACGGGCGCGAATAAACATTTCCCTAATCAAGTCTCATCCGAGACTGGGGATATGTTCGCATGATGAACAACCCTTATAAGTCCTCTCGACTTACAAGGAGAAAACCCTCTTGTAGGATCCTTACGACTTACAGAGGAACATACACATAGGAATCCTTACCTTTCCTAAGAAGAAAATACACCTACAAGATCCTCACGACTTGTAGGGAGAAATACCTTTGTGAGACCCTTACGGCTCATGAAGTTAAAAGCCTTAGACGACAGGACCCTAACCCTGGTCACTAAGCCACCTTTGTTCAACATCGACAGAGGCAGATGATGATTCACTCCTGACAATATTCCAGTTGTAGCGGTGCTGAAGCTGAAATCGGTGTTTAATTTCAGGTTTACGGCGAAAGCCAGTAGGCCGCTCGTGCATTTGAAATAACCGAAATGATGGGGCAACTCGCAATAAAAAGCAGCGAGTAAAAATAAAATAAATAGCCGAAATGATTAGGCAACTCGCAATAAAAATCAGCGAGTAAAAATAAAATAAATAGCCGAAATGATTGGGCACCGCGAAAAATAGCCGAAATGATTGGGCAATCGCGACCTTCGCGATATAGAAGCTGAAATGATATAGCATCGCGGAGATAAAACAAAAAAAATGATGATAAAACTTTGGCCCTACAGTTAAGATCACATCGATCCCTGTATACAATCCAAGGGCGTAAACAAAAAGGGAACCATACTTTCCCAACAGGCTCCGCCAGAAGACGAAGCCAAATCTCAACGGTTCAGTCCAACTCCGAAGAAACCAATGTCTTCAGCAAATACCTCGACTCATGGATACAAACACTCCTTGACGCAGAGCCACCAGTGCCTCCGTGGGAAATTCTCGACTCGTTTCAAACCCCAAGGAAACAAATAATCCTTGGCGCTAGGGAAACAAATAATCCTTAGCAAATCCCTCGACTCACGGATACAAACACTCCTTGACGAGAGCCTCCTGATCCGCGTCGACTCGCAGAGCAACCAGTGCCTCCGTGGGAAATTCTCGACTCATTTCAAACCCCAAGGAAATAAATAATCCTTGGCGCTTGGGAAACAAATAATCCCTAGCAAACTCCTCGACTCACGGATACAAACACTCCTTGACGAGAGCCTCCTGATCCGCGTCGACTCGCAGAGCCACCAGTGCCTCCGTGGGAAATCCTCGACTCGTTTCAAACCCTAAGGAAACAAATAATCCTTGGCGCTTGGGAAACAAATAATCCCTAGCAAATCCCTCGACTCACGGATACAAACACTCCTTGACGAGAGCCTCCTGATCCGCGTCGACTCGCAGAGCAACCAGTGCCTCCGTGGGAAATTCTCGACTCGTTTCAAACCCCATGGAAACAAATAATCCTTGGCGCTTGGGAAACAAATAATCCCTAGCAAACTCCTCGACTCACGGATACAAACACTCCTTGACGAGAGCCTCCTGATCCGCGTCGACTCGCAGAGCCACCAGTGCCTCCGTGGGAAATCCTCGACTCATTTCAAACCCCAAGGAAACAAATAATCCTTGGCGCTTGGGAAACAAATAATCTCTAGCAAACTCCTCGACTCACGGATACAAACACTCCTTGACGAGAGCCTCCTGATCCGCGTCGACTCGCAGAGCCACCAGTGCCTCCGTGGGAAATCCTCGACTCGTTTCAAACCCCAAGGAAACAAATAATCCTTGGCGCTTGGGAAACAAATAATCCCTAGCAAATTCCTTGACTCACGGATACAAACACTCCTTGACGAGAGCCTCCTGATCCGCGTCGACTCGCAGAGCCACCAGTGCCTTCGTGGGAAATCCTTGACTCGTTTCAAACCCCAAGGAAACAAATAATCCTTAGCGCTGGGGAAACAAATAATCCTTAGCAAACACCTCAACTCAAGGAAACAAACAATCCTTGATGAGAGCTTCATGATTCGCGTCGGCTCGCAGAGAAACCAGTGTCTCCGCGGGAAAATTCCCGATTCATCTCAACTTGCAAGATGAAGCCTCAGGCAGCAGGGATTGAAAAACTTGCTTCCTGAACAATGGGACCCTACAAGTCGATCTAAAACGGTCTCTTGCATACTATTCACGGGTCTCACTCTCCAAAGTCGAGTTTCGACAAGGAGGGAAACAACCGCTTACGGGTCCTCTCGACTCATAAGAGGGAAAAATTCTCTTATAAGATCCTTACGACTTATAAAAGAAAATCACACTTAGGAATCTTCACGATTCCTAAGGAGAAAAACCCACCTACGAGATCCTCTCGATCCGTAGGGAGAAAAATCTCTACGAGACCCTCACGGCTCATAGAGTTGAAAAGTCTTAGGCAGCAGATCTGAACCTGCGGCCTAAGCCATCGCTATTTCTTAAGAAAGTCAAGATGCGTGCTCTATTATCTGTTGACCATGTTTACTCATGTGGCGTGCTGATAATAAAAGAAAGAAAAGGCGGAGAAATGACACAAGACGTTACAGAAAATGCGTATCTTTTATTCATAAACTTGATTGGGTACAGAAAACATTGTGTTAAAGAATAAAAAAAAATAATATATATATACACATTCTTTTATCTACAAGCACAAACGATACAAAGAAGGATAGCTACTGAGGAGGAAGTGTCTTTAGTAAATCCACAAGTTGCTCTCGCACTTCCTTCAGCGCCTCCTCCTGAGCGGCTGCCGCGGCCACCTCCGCTTCCACCTGGGTCCGCTGCTGTAAAAAGGATGAAAGTTGCTCCTCCGCCGCCTTCTGGGCTGCTTCCTGGCTGGGTGCATCTCGCTCGATAATGTCAAGTTGTTGCCTCAATGATAACCCTTCGGAAAGACATTGCAGAAAGCCCTCAAAGACAACCCTCAGCCGTGGGGCATTGGCCTCCACCCGAGCATGCAGTTGGGCAGACTTGCTCGAAGTCTCACCGCGCTCCTTACGCCTTGAAATGACTTCTTGTTCGAGGTGGCGGAAGTAAGAAGCGCTCTGCTCAATCCACGCTGTTCTTTGATTGCTGGCGGCCAAGGTCTCGGGAGCGGGACGCAGTGACTCCAACTGATGCAGGCGGGCCTCGATCTCCCTGCAATGGTTAACCCAAGATGCGATGATGCCCTCATCATGAAAGTTTAAGAGTATTGCCAGCATCGGGTTAACCACCGTAGCGAAGTCGGCGGCAGATGTAGGAGTTTCAACGTCGAGTTCCTCAACGTAGTCACTCAACATGCGCAGACTATTCGCGGCGCCTTTTGAAGACGGACTTCTCAGATAAGGACCCACCGGCATTGTAATGCGAGGCTCGAAAGGCGCCGGGGCCGGAACGACAGCTGAAAAGAAACATAATGTGATCAGATAACAGTACAGAAAATAAAGAGGGGAAAGTTACCAGTGTGATAGTCGCTGTACCAGTTGGGACAGGTGGTAAGGTCGGAAGGGCCGGTGGCGCAGCTGATCTTTTATCCCCTCCTTCAATTTGTAGCACTGCAGTCGAGATGAGAAAAAAGGGGTCAGAGGTAATTCCATCAATGAAAAAATAAAGATATCAATGGAAGTCATGCTCACCAACACCACCAGAGGAAGAAGCAAGTTCAGATGGGAAGGAGAAGTGTGGGAGCAACATCTGATATACATGATCAAAGAGCACTCCTGAAAAGACACAACAATATAACTTTAGTATACAAATTGTACGTCTGAAAAGTGAGATTAATAAGTTGCGAACCCATACCTTCCAACATCTTAGATGGTATGAGAGAGGGTTGAGAGGCGACCACCGCCAAGGCAATCGTTGAAGGCGCTCCCTCAAGCAGTGGGGCATCGGCGCTGGTTGCACCTGTGTTACGAACAAATGTGAACTTGTCAGAGAGGATGGTAAGATAAAGAAGATAGCAACTTCGGATTTACCTGATGAGCTGCCAGCTGAAATGGAGGCGATTCCTTCCTCTGTTGACATGAGGCCGCCGCCTGTGGCCTCATCACCCGACTCAATGTGAACCGTTGTTGTGTTCGCGAGACCGGGAGACGGCGGAGGACCATAGACGGGGAAGGCTATGACTGGAGCATTGCCAGACTCCAGAGAAGGAGCGGTTGGCTCATCCTCGAGAATCATGGCCACCTTACCTACTACTCCCTCAGGTTCAGTAGTCGCGGTTGTCTCGTCCACCGTCACCACGAGGTCGCCAGCCTCAAGTGCCTCGTCCGTCACCACCCTGGACTCAGTTGTAATGATCGTTTCATCTGCCGCCACTTCAGGCTGGGCATCAATGACCTTCTCGGCTGTAGACCCCTCCACCTCCATCTCAGGCTCCGAAGCCTCAGCGACGTTGCCCACCGTCGGCTCAGGTTCGGCAGGTGCCGCCCCCTCTGTTTCTTTGGGTCCAACGGTCTCTGCCTCCCCCTCGGTCGGATTTGGCCCTGCAAGATAGAATATATAAGAACCGACAGCTTTATGAGTCTAGTAACGAAATTCTGAAGGAAGTATTACCTGAGGTAGACTTGTCGTTAGCCTCTCTATTGGCGCGGATCGCCTTTCTATGAGCTGTAGACAGGGCGACCGGGGCCTCTTCGGATGGAGTATCAGCACGAGGGATGGTACTGGGGCCCGCTCCCATAGCCAAGGCAGCCCTGTGCGCCTTCGCCTTACGCCTCGACCGTTTCCTCTCCTCCCGGGCCGTCACGATAGACCTCTTTGACGCTTCCTCTATCGAAGCATCGTCGACCTCATTTAAAGATGCCTCCAGAGCCTTTAAGGCATCTCTCATCGGCTCTCCAAGACGAACCTCCTGCGATGGCCCAGAGGAAGCGGGAACGTCGGCAGCTGGCAGAACGTCTGCGTCACTTGGCGGGAGCGGCATTGAGATTCCTGTGATGAAAAGGGAAAGGTTAGATCGACCATAACACGAGGAAGATGGAAACTTGATGAATTAAAACTTACTAAGGCCCATAGACGCTCTAAGACGTTCCTCTTCCTGGAAAGTCTTCAAAGAAGCGGAAATGGCTTCTCCTGTTGGAAGAAAGGAAAGAAAAGCGTTAATCAAAGGCAATGAGGAAGATATGTTGCAATAAAGAAAATGTGACTAGTAACTACCTGATTGCGCAAGCTTAGCTAGCTATGCGTCACGCCTTGCCAACCACGCTGAAGTTTCGAGAGCGGCCTCCAAGTCTGTATCATCCGGGGGTGGCATGATTAATCCCTCGTTAGTCCCGTATTCACTCAGGCCCTCGGCATAGGGAGCATGGGGTTCCTGACCAAATACGACATCTACAGCGAAGAGCGATTTCTTTTTCTTTTGCCCGCCAACCCTAGGTGCACACGGGATCGATTTACGTTTAGCAGCCACCTTGGGACGACGGGTCCCGATGTCCGCACCCACGTCAGACTCCGGTGAGGATATAACCACTATCTCTACTGGAGCACAGGGCGCTGCAGGTGCATCTGTGACATCAGGGAGCGACAATCCACGTGGAGGACTTTGCGCACGCGGTGGCCCGGTTCTAACCTCTTTTAGAGGAGCAACTACTGGAGTCCTCGGGACCAAAGGAGCGTTGCGGTCACTGCCTGGAGGCGCACCCTTACGGTCGACCAGTAGTCGCCTTTCCTCCTTTATAACGGCTCCTGTCGCATGATTATACCAGTCTTTGTATACGTTGAGGAGTCGTGGAGCACAAACTGGCGCACTGATAAAGAAACGAGAACCCGTATTCAGGCGCATGAAATGATGCAGCGCGTTCTCCATCCCTTCTTTAGTGGCAGCGGGTTCCAGTAAGAAAGCTTCCAAGGGGACCCCTTGATCGTAGCCCAGTTGTTGGGCAAAACGATGCGGGTTATATCTCATGAAAATCGCCGCACCATTCTGCCTGAAGACTAGGAAGCCCGGTCTAATAGAATATAAGTGAAGGGTCTCCCGGGCCGTTAAAACCGAAGCTCCATCCTTGAAAGTGTCTTGTAATGGTCGCACCGCGGTGGTGGACGCTTTTCCAATAGTCAGCACCTTGTCAATAAAGGACATCCCGGCTCCAACGGTGTGAGAGCGAAGGAGTAAACCCCTGGCGTTCCGTGGAGACGGGGTCACGATAGATGCGCCAATCAGCTGTATGATGCGAGGGAAACCACACTTGTCGAAAAAAGATGGCCTTTTGTGCATGCCGAAGACACCCGCCGTATGTAGCTCAAGCCACGACATAAAGTAGTGCATCGGGAAGACCACGTGCAATACCACGGGCTCGTTAGCATCCGCTACTCGGCTGAGGCCATGATATAGGTGCGCCAAGCCAGCGATCCCAACAGCCACCTTTATCCCGATGGCCATCCGGTGGGCCGGGTAAAAGACAGAGGGCCGCATCCGATGAGAGTGCATTGAGATTGCAAACCAGCTCAGCCACAATCCAAGAAATCCTAAGAAAAAGGCCTCCTCATCCATTCCAGGGGCCGCAATTTCTGTAAATGACATGGTAGGGAAGTCCGGAAGGAAAAAACCCTTTTGATCTATCTCCTTCTCCGGTAGGTTGTCCACACCTAGACCGAAAGGGTCATCCAGAGTGGCAAACTTGGCAGCCTCTGATGAGAGGACGCTTGGGCAAAGGAACCGAGCGATGAAATCTTCAAAGTTAATCCCCCGACTCCCATGTTCGATAAAAAGAGATTCATAGATGTTCAACACCTTAATCAAGCTTGGGAATTGATGTTGAACGGCATTCTCCGGTGTGACCCCCCTAACCACCGGCCTAGCACCAAAGACGTACACATCTGTCGGGAGCAGCTCCTCATAATGTTCTCCCATGACTGGTAGACCGGATACCTCCGTGAACTCCTCCAAAGAGATGGACACTTCCCGATCCATGGCAAGGAAAGTGTGGATAGGAATGTTCCACTGCTCCAGGAAAGCCTTAAACCACCAGGTGGGGAGCGTGGGATACTGGAAGAGAGAGACGTAGACCGCGGTGTACAATCCTAATCTTATCAACTGCGACTTCTTCGTCGACAGGATATACCGGGCCCACGGCAGGTAGCCAATCGGATGGCGGGGGATCAGACCAATGTTATATGATTGCCCCCAGGGTCTCGCCTCGCCCTGACAGATACGACGTCCTAGGATATCCAAGACCATAGGACGTTGGACCGGAACCGCATCCATAGCGGGATGAAGAAAGCTGTTCGCGGTCCAATCCACCATCTCCATGGCATACTGCACCGAGGGTGGGGTAGCATAATGAATCGCCGTGATGGGCTCGGACGGCACTGCGCATGTGAAGCTGCGTCGACCCATAATGATCTGGTTATACCAGGACCCCCAAAGGTGGAGATTCTTGTACTCCGGGTCGTATTCTCTAATCATAGCCAAGACTTCACGGTCCAAGGGCGCTTCGGGAAACCCTTCCTCCGAGCGGACGAACGGAAACGAGGTGTCGAGAGACATGATCGCTGGAAAAGAACAATCTAGCCGTTAGTGTTGTAATTCCAACGCTTGGCATTTAAAAAGAAAAATACGTTGATCGATTAATTAAATTAAAAACTAAATTAGGATTAATTAATTACACCACACAGCAGTGCGGCGGGTAGAAGACCGAAGGGGGACCCACAAAATCTGGATGACAATATGTCAGTTGGTCCCCAGGAAAACATTCCCACTAATAATAATAATAAAAGAATCCCTAGAGACAAGGAGAAAATCTCCTCTTTCAGAGCAAAGCTTTGTCACAGAATGACACTTGTCAAATTCTGGTCTCAAAGGAATAAAATTCCTTAAAAAGAGCATAGCTCTATGGTAATAATGGAAAGGTCCATCAGAAAATGTTACACCTAGAAGAATTAAAATTTTTGGAATCTTGAAAAAAAAAATCCATGAAAAACTTATGAATTTTTTTTCATTTTTCAGATCTAAAAGATCTACAGATGATTCAAAGAGCAAAGTTCTGTCCATGGGTTAGAACCCATGAACAAGATCTCTGTAGATCTATAAGTTTTTGAGAGCAAAACTCTGTTTATGAAACCCCAATGGGGATCTCTTTAGATCAAAAGATCTGTAAGAGCAAAACTCTATTGGTTAATTAAAATTAACTTAAGATTAATTTTACCTAAAATTTTCTAACTTGGAAAATGAGAGCAAAGCTCTGTAAATAAAAATCTTGAAACGGTGAGATTTTTCTAAGGGCCAGAAGTCCTATTTATAAGGCGCTTGCGCCCCTTGAGCTCACCCCTTGATCCAACGATCAGGAGTTTGCCACCGCTGCACTCACGTGTGCGCCACGTGAGCGCAACGGTGGGGGGCATTTGTTTCGCCCAATCAGAGTAAAGCTCTGTTGAAATTCAAAAGTCAAAATTTTGAAGCAACGCTTCAAATCTCGGGCGCAACGCGCCATATGTCAGGCGCTGATACGTCAGCGCAGCGCCCAAGAAGGCGCGCCCAATCAGAGCAAAACTCTATTTTAAGCAAAATTAAAGGAAGCAACGTTTTAGTTGCGCAAGCACTGCGCTGCGCGACACGTGTCACGCGCTAGGGCATTTGCGCCAAACATGATTAAGATTTTAAAGAAATCTTTCTGTTCTTGTTAAAACAAGAAGATTTTCTTCTGTAAAACAGAAGCCCTTGGATCAAAGATCCAACGGTGGGGAAAATTCCCCAAATCACTCAGAGAAAGATCTCTTTAACAAATTTAACTAATTTATGGGCACTATAAAAAGGACCCTAGACCTCAATTCAAAGGCATCAACATTTTCTATAAAAAAAAGAGAGAAAGAGAACTCTGAAGAACTCTTCAAGAAAAAAAAGGTAAAAACGTTTAGAAGGAAGAGAAAGTTCTCTTATGAACAGATCATAGATCTAAAAACAAGATCAATGATTTTTAATAAAAATAAAAAAATATATAATAAAATAGTGCTTTGCACTTTTTATGAATCTTTGGTTCTTTGAGATAAGAAAAAACAAGAAAAAACTTATCTTTTCTTTGATCTAAATTAGATCAAGAAATCAAATAGTGCTTTGCACTTCTGTTCTTGAATCTAAAAGATTCTTAGTGCTTTGCACTTCCAAACTGCGCTGTTGCGCTCTTGGGAGAGCGCCACGTGTCAGCAGCGCAAGCACAGCGCACTGCGCTTGCATGACACGTGTCGTCATCACAAGCGCTTGCGCTATCTGATTGGCGCAAAGCGCCTGAAAATGCAATGCATTTACAGAAGGGCCAAGCCCAATTAAAAAGGGCCTAACAGGCCAAATTAAATGCAATGCATTATTTTAAAAAAAATGGGGGGGGGCAGAGCCTAAATAAAAAATGATGCTGTGCATCATTTATAAAAGGGCGGAGCCCAAATAAAGGTCTAATAGACCAAACAAAAATGCCCCACATTATTAAACAGGAGCAGAGCCCCATTTTTAGTCTAATAGACCAAAAATAAATAAAATGTTGAACATTTTCAACTGGACTTAGCCCAATTCTGGCCGTAAGTCCTTAAGTTAAATTGAACTGAGCACAAATGCTCTTTTAAATCAATTTACCTCCGGTTCGAGGGTACATCTCCGAACTCCTCTGACACTTCTCGTTGTAATCCTTCAACGACGTCAGAGAGGCGACGGGTCCCAACGATTACACATGGATATGGACTGCGGGGTCCTTAAACTCGTGGACCGAAACGTCCCTAAACTAATATTAGACCAAAATGTCCTTAAACTAATGTCGGACCACCACGTCCCTAAACTGGAACATGGACCACCACGTCCCTAAACTGGAACATGGACCACCACGTCCCTAAACTGGAGCATGGACCGCAACGTCCTAAACTACCGATGGACCACCACGTCCCTAAACTGGAACAATAGAGCCTCCAAATGCTCTTTTGCCGGATCTAAATGGTCCCGTTTAAGTTGATCTTATCCCCAAACACGGCTAACGTATCCTTAAACATTCAAACGGACTATAAAACTCCAAATCAACCTTGGTTCAAGGGTACATCTCTGAACTCCTCTGACATCTGCCGTTGTAATCCTTCAACGACGTTAGAGAGGTGACGAGTCCCGATGGCCAGATATTAAATGGATTATCACGTTAAGTTGATCCTAGTCTTAAACAGGACTATCGTATCCTTAACGAACGTTTAAGTTGATCTTAGCCGCAACGCGACTAATGCATTCTTAAACTAAAAACACCAAACCCAAATCTAAGTAAATACGGATTTGGACTAATCCACGTCCTACGGGCGACGGCATTACTCAGTCTCCGTATACAATCCACGGGCAACCACAAACAAAACAAACACACACGACACGAAGTGAAATTCTGGAGAAGGAGAAAGTTGTTACCGCGACGCGGTAGCGTAATTAACTGCAGGGGCTTGCGCCTGCAGGGAAGAGCGTCCCCACAATCAAAAACCCCTCAAGCGAGGGGGAATCTGACGAAGTCTGCTACATCGGCCGCATCTGTCTAAACCTCCGATATACGGTGCCATAAATCAACTTGGCATCTTCGGAGAGGTGGACGGATAAAACCAAATAGCATCAGCCCCGAATCTCAGCGTCAGGACATCGCAGTCTTGTGCGCCGCCATTCGGAGGGGAACAGGAAGCTCTCGCCGAAGAGGAAAGGCCGGGAGAAGAAAACCCCATGGGGGAAGAGTCCGAAAAAGATGCCCCAGCCGAGAAAGAGTCGGAGGATGAAATCTCGAGTAAGGAGGAACATGAGACTGAAGAACCTCAAGCAGCAATCCCTGCGAGGAACTCTGGGAATGGATGCCCCTATCTTAGCGCGAGAACTTATCGTAACTTGTTGAACTTCCACAATCACAGCTGATGCGACTTGTTTTTCTTTTTTTCTGGCCAAATAAAAACAATGTATAGCTTAGGGCCACGTTTATCTCTCAATTATACTATATCAAAATTTTCTGAATAATAAAGTTCGGTTCGAGCAAATTTTGTTTGAGTATCGAACCTTTAAAGTCCGTATGATGCATTGATTGTTCCTTCTTACAATAATTTCTTTCCTTTCTTGAGATTTATCGTTATTATCTTATCTTAAAACCTTGTAGTAACCTGACTCCAGCCTCATTAACACTATAGTTGAGTACCACCTTCCCGACTTCATCTTTCGATTAGGTCGTATTTTACCGTAAATCCATGCCCTGACTAGTCTATTACACATTATTGGTATTACTCTCTACTACTGTAGTTATATTTAGCGACATTTGAAATTTATTTTCTCTCTATTTTTGTGTTTTCCTAAAGTGCGTATTATTAACTACTTTTGTTTTATTTACTTTAAATAATTTACTATTCTTCAATTTTTTTATGGTACAAACTTACACCGTATATTCTATTTCTAGTAAATTGTTCCTACAAATGCTTATCACGTTATCATCTTTTAATACGTAGTTCTGTTTTCATACTTTTAATTCCCTCTGCTTTTAACTACAGGATGTCGCTTCAGGTTATCTTCTATTTTATATTTTCTCTAACGTTATATGTTTTATTTCAGTGTTATCACTCATATTCGTTTCGTTGTTCGTGTTATTTTGCTTAAATCTCAAATTCATATTATTAGCGGTTTGGGTTTTCTTTAAAATGAGTTTCATCTTGATTTTATACATAGTATTCCCTTTTCTTTGTTCTTAATTATACGAACTATCTTTTAATTTCGTATTTACGTTTCCTTACGTATGCTTATGCTCCAATCGATTTAGATTTTCTATTTACTGTAAAATAAAATATGGCTATTTTGTATGCTAATACACTTTATTTACTTGTACATATATCATCATTATCACGGTATTATCCTAGTTTCTTTTGTATTGTATTATCTCCGCACTTTTGCATATATAGTTAAGCTCTGGTCTTTACGTAAGTTGTTGATACCTAGTTGTTTACTAGCCACCTATATTTTCATTTTATTTTTCTCCTATATTTTACCGTATGAATATTCTCAACTTATTTTATAATTGCTTGATTAGTAGTTTAACTAGGGTAGTTTTGGTTCTTAAGGCCAATCAGCAAATCTTTCATTATTATTTATTATTGTCATTCTATTTTAATTGTATTTGTATATATATAGTTTATCACCATTAATCGTTATGTCTTTATATAGGACTGTTCTTTTATCTGCTCTATTTCTTATATATAAATCTTTGAGTTTCATTTAGTTGCTTTTGCGAGAATCACTGTATAATAATGTCTGAATTTTCTATATGCTTTCCCCATGACTTTTATAACTTATTGGTTGTTGTAATTTCGAGAACGAAATTTTATTTCAAGGGGGTATGATGTGATACCCAGCTTATTTTGTATTCTATTATCCGTATTTCGTATATTTTTCTATTCAATATATTCCAGATATTTTTCCTATATTTTTCCTATTTTCCATTTTTTTTTCTATTTACCTGTTTTTCTAAACCCTAATTTCTAATTTTATTTTCCTTAGTTTATCAAACCCTAACCCAATCCCTACACCCGACCCGACCCGACTCGACCCACTTTTCCCCCTCTCTCTCCTCTTGATTCTTTCTCTTCTTTCTCTCTCCTCTTGATCTTTTCTTCCCTTCCTCCCAGCGAGCTCCCCCACGACCTCGCCCTCGCCGCCTACTCACCCGAGATCCCCTCAACGTCCTCCGTGATCCCCTCGTCTGTCCCTCATTCCTCTCAACAACCGACTTCGCCCTCTCTCTGCTCTCTTCCTCTCTCTCTAAATCTCGCCCCCTATCTCTCTCGTTCTTTTTCTTCAAACCGCACCTCCTATCATCGCCATCGCCGCCGATGAAGTCCCCATCACCACCTACCTCTCCTCTTCAACACCACCTCCATCACCCCTCTTTTCTCTCTCTCCCCCTCTCATCTCCCTCCTCTCTCCAAACTCACCAACCCAACCCATCAAGTCCGCCTCCATCACAAGAAGCTTCACCTATGACGACCGCCACCCTCACCAACATCCCACAGCTCCTCGTCTCCGCCTCCACCATCACCACGAGCCACCTCATCGTCATCATCCCTCGCCAACACCTACGACTACCAACTCCTACACCTCACCGCTGACGAACCATTCACCAGCGACACCACTCCGACGAGTCCTACAACCCTCCGCCATCGAGACCATTGCCACCTCGCCCAATCGTTCGGCTCCCCTACAACATCACCAACCCCTTCACTGCAACACACCACTGCCGCAACTCCATCGCCGGCTACCTCCTCTCGACGCCGCCATCGTCGTCATCACCGGAGTCCCCAGTGCCATCCTTGACTTGAGCTCTCCGCTGTGAGGAAGAGACAACCGAGCCCAAGCTTGTTGTCGCTGTGCCATGATCGTGCTCATACCTGTGCCAGGCCCCGTGCCCACTTCGAGCCGCTCTCATGCCCACCTCCGTGCCATACCGTGCCCTGCCCAGTGTCACCTGCGTGCCCAGACGTGCCATGACTCGTGCCCGCTCCGTGCCCAGCACCGTGCTCAGTAGCGCCCAGTACTGTACCACTCCTGCGTCGCGCCATGACACACTCCGCACCACAATCATGCCCGCCTCGTGCTTACAATGCACCACAATCGCGCCCATCTGCGTGCCCACTTCACACAAACCTCGTGCCACCGCTGTGCCCATCACCGCGTCACGCCACTCCACGCACTGTCATACCGTGACACCCTAGTGTCGCGCCGTATCGTAGCCAAGCCTCGTTGTGGCTATACCTGTGCCATTTTCGTAATCTTCAATTTGACTTCAGGCAAGTGAGCTCTCCTTCACTTGTGAAATCATGCTATATACATACTGTCAATTCAACTTGATAAATGATAGTTATATAGACATAACAAGTGTTCGATACGATTACCGGACTTAAAACCTTAATGATAGTAAACTTTTATTAATCAATAGTTTATTTTACTGTTAACGTGTAGCATATAAAAATTTAGGATCAAAACAATTAAATTTCGCATATGAAACGACGTCCCCAGGATGCGTCGTAAAATCTGATTCCTGCCGTGCATGCTACATTGTAAAATTCATATTAAATAGAATATATTTCATAATGAAACGTTTCATGGCTCGTATCGAAGACAATAGATAAATATACAGCACCACATAATTAATTTCGGAATTTTAATAATTTATGACAATAAAAACTGAGGCGATTCATGGCTCCGGACTGTAGTCCACAGTAAGAATCTCTGCCTTTAGCTGTTTTAGAACGCATACTTTTTACTGTTTAAGCACACAAGTGTGCATAACCATTCATGGAAGCATGGAGAATTTAATTATCTTTCTAGCGGTACTGGTTCCATTGCATTCCGGTGTCGTTTTATATTTATAACACCTTTTAAACCGTCGATGTGTACTGCAGTTTCATGCAGAAACAGAATGTATACTTTGACCTTAGATAGTGCATATCTCCCTGCGTACAGCGGATATTATTGATCTGTGTAGTGCGTTAGAAACATAACAGATAAATATAAATATTATCTAACTGTAGAGTTGCCTAATTATGATCTCAACGGGGAGTAAAACGTGTTACGAAACGGAGTTCCAGTTCAGAAATTGGATTTCCAGCAGTAAACACTGAAAATAGAATGACCGTAACTCGGAAACTTGAAACCCGATTGACTCGAAACTAATTTTTCTGTATATATGATTAAATATAATGCTTACTCCTTTTATATTGTTTTGCTCAATTCTGTATGTGTGATTTATAGTGAATTTTGCAAGTTGTATGACACTGGCTGCTATATTTTTATTCATATCATAATTGATTGCATTCTTATCATATCATGTAGCGGTTTGTTTACCGCCGAAAACCGGGTGTAGGGTGTTTTTCGTCACCCCATTAGTATGGGAATACGCGCACGCTTGTCAGGCGTACTATAGATTCCCCCTGCTTAGGGTAGGCCGGGCTTTATTGATTGTGGGGATCCACATCTCCGGCAGCCGCGGACTAAGCTGCCGTTAATTACCCCTCACATTTGGAGCGAGGGAACCTCCGATTAACGGGTTAAACTGGTCATGCGAACTCAATGTGCAGTGTACATGTGTTTTGTTTTGGAGGGGGCTTGGGTATATCGGGAGCCACGCAGAGTTTTTACGGGGGTCCCGCTACCCGGATAGCGGGCCGGGGGTCAAGGGGGCTAGCAGCCCCTTTACGGGGTGCGGGGCAGCGCCCCGACCCAGTTTTTTTTGAGAGGGATAGTGTTGTAGAGTATGTGTGTGTGTGTGTGTACATGTATATATAAAATAAAAAAAGAAAGGGCATCCAAAGGATGCGTGGAAAAAGCGCCAGCGCTTTGGGTGCTAGCGCTGGCGCACCACATGTCAGCACGTGGGCGCTCGAGCGCTAGCGCTTTTGGGCACTAGCGATTTGAGCGCCAGCGCCCCACGTGTCAGCATGTGGGTTCTCGGGCGCTAGCGTTTTGGGCGCTAGCGCCCTGAGCGCAAGAGCACTAGCGCACCACGTGTCAGCACGTGGGCGCTCGGGCGCTAACGCTCCGAGCGTAAGAGCGCTAGCTCACCACGTGTCAGCACGTGGGCGCTCGAGCGCTAGCGCTTTAGGCACTAGCGCTCTGAGCGTAAGAGCGCTAGCTCCCCACATGTTAGCACGTGGGCGCTCGAGCGGCAAAAGGGACTTGGTCCCTGCAATGGGAGTTGTACTCCCAGAAAGGAGCACTTATTATATATATATATATGAGGAGTTAAACTCCTATGATGTTTTGAAGCTGATGAAGGGCTTCTCCCCTTGAGCCCTAGTTCTTTACCAAAGTGGGGTTTCTGGAGATGGGTCTCCTTCTTCTTCCTTTGTTGGCCGGATCTTGAAGATCAAGAAGTATGAGATTTTAAAAATCTCTCCTTTCTGAGATCTGATGGCAGATCTGAGTTCCCCTTTATGGGTTTTGTGATGAAAAACTGTTTTGTTTTATAAAAGGAAGAGTAAAACTCTTGATTTAATTCAAAAGAAAAAAGAAGGTTTTAGAACCTTGAGGAAGAAGAAGATCACAGATATGGGTTTTTTGGAGATAGAAAAAGTTGTTGGGATATTTTCATTATCCTTGCCTTTATAGGCTATACACTTTACATATAGCCCCTTGGGCTTTACAAAAATGGCATTTTGGCCATCCCATGGCTCATGTGCCATTTCTTTTTGCACATAAGCCATGGACTTTACAAAAAGTTGGCTTTATGCCCATTCAAGCATAAAAAATTACATAAAAATTATTTATTACATGATCTATATTTTGGCATGGGGAGGGCCGGCCGCTTCATGTTCGGACTCGACCTGGGCATGGGCCCGTTTGGCTTGGGGTTGACTTTGAATTTGACTTGGTCAACCGGGGTGCAATTTTCGACTTCAACAAAGTACCCCCCATCAATAAATGTACACCACATATGTGAGTCATGTGCATGAAATTGATGGATCTTCTTTTGCGTGGAGGCGACTTGCTTTGGTTCCCACTTTTTGGGATGCACTGCCCTTTTAGCGACTTGGACGGTCGTCGCTTGACGCGTCTCCGAGACAGAGTGTCCGTGGTAGACTTTTCCTTCGCCCGGAACGATCTTGTTCCTGCTTTGTAGGAAGCCTGCACTGCCCTTTTTACGACATGGACGGTCCACGCTCTGATCCGGAGTGATTTGGTTCCCGATTTGTGGGAAGCCTGCACTTCCCTTTTTGCGACATGGACGGTCGAGGCTTGACGCGTCTCCGAGGTGGAGTGTCCGTGGTAGATGTTTTCCTGGCCCGGAGTGATTTGGTAGACGTGCCCCTGGCACGGAGTGTCGCTGGTCGACGTTTCCCCGGCACGGAGTGTCGCTGGTCGACTTGTCCCCGGCACGGAGTGTCGCTAATATTCGACTTGTCCCCGGCACGGAGTGTCGCTGTTCGACTTGTCCCTAGCACGGAGTGTCGCTGATGTTCGACTTGTCCCCGGCACGAAGTGTCGCTGATCGACTTGTCCCCGGCACGGAGTGTCGCTGATGTTCGACTTGTCCTCGGCAAAGAGTGTCGCGGGTTGACTTGTCCCCGGCACGGAGTGTCGCTGATGTTCGACTTGTCCCCGGCACGGAGTGTCGCTGATCGACTTTTCCCCGGCACGGAGTGTCGGTGTTCGACTTGTCCCCGGCACGGAGTGTCGCTGGTCGACTTGTCCCCGACACGGAGTGTCACGGATCGTCTTTTCCCCGGCACGGAGTGTCGCTAATGTTCGACTTGTCCCCGGCACGGAGTGTCGCTGATCGACTTGTCCCCGGCACGGAGTGTCGCTAATGTTCGACTTGTCCCCAGCACGGAGTGTCGCTGATCGACTTATCCCCGGCACGGAGTGTCGCTGATGTTCGACTTATGCCCGGCACGGAGTGTCGCTGATCATCTTTTCCCCGGCACGGAGTGTCGCTGTTCGACTTGTCCCCGGCACGGAGTGTCACGGATCGACTCGTCCCCGGCACGGAGTGTCGCTGATCGACTCGTCCCGGGCACGGAGTGTCGCTGTTCGACTTGTCCCCGGCATGGAGTGTCGCTAATGTTCGATTTGTCCCAGGTACGGAGTGTCGCTGATCGACTTGTCCCAGGCACGGAGTGCCGCTGATCGACTTGTCCCCGGCACGGAGTGTCGCTGATGTTCGACTTGTCCGCGGCACGGAGTGTCGCTGATCGAATTTTCCCAGGCACGGAGTGTCGCTGTTCGACTTGTCACGGAGTGTCGTGGATCGACTTGTCCCCAGCACGGAGTGTCGCTGATCAACTTGTCCCCGGCACGGAGTGTCGCGGATCGACTTGTCCCCGGCACGGAGTGTCGCTGATGTTCGACTTGTCCCCAGCACGAAGTGTCGCTGATCGACTTTTCCCCGGCACGGAGTGTCGGTGTTCGACTTGTCCCCGGCACGGAGTATCGCTGGTCGACTTGTCCCCGGCACGGAGTGTCGCTGTTCGACTTGTCCCCGGCACGGAGTGTCGCGGATCGACTTTTCCCCGGCACGGAGTGTCGCGGATCTACTTGTCCCGGCACGGAGTGTAGCGGATCGACTTGTCCCCGGCACGGAGTGTCGCTGATCGACTTGTCCCCGGCATGGAGTGTCACTGATGTTCGATTTGTCCCCGGCACGGAGTGTCGCTGTTTGATCTGTCCCCGGCATGGAGTGTCGCGGATTGACCTGTCACCGGCACGGAGTGTCGCTGATCGACTTGTCCCCGGCACGGAGTGTCGCTGATGTTCGACTTGTCCCCGGCACGGAGTGTCGCTGATCGACCTGTCCCCAACACGGAGTGTCGCTGATGTTCGACTTGTCCCCGCCACGGAGTGTCGCTGATCGACTTTTCCCTGGCACGGAGTGTCGGTGTACGACTTGTCCCCGGCACGGAGTGTCGCTGGTCGACTTGTCCCCGGCACGGAGTGTCGCGGATCGACTTGTCCCCGGCACGGAGTGTCGCTAATGTTCGACTTGTCCCCAGCACGGAGTGTCGCTGATCGACTTGTCCCTGGCACGGAGTGTTGCTGATCGAATTGTCCCCGGCACGGAGTGTCGCTGATGTTCAACTTGTCCTCGGCACGGAGTGTCGTGGATCGACTTTTCCCCGGCACGGAGTGTCGCTGATGTTCGACTTATCCTCGGCAAAGAGTGTCGCGGGTTGACTTGTCCCCGGCACGGAGTGTCGCTAATGTTCGACTTGTCCCCGGCACGGAGTGTCGCTGATATTCGACTTGTCCCTGGCATGGAGTGTCGCTGATCGACTTTTCCCCAGCACAGAGTGTCGCTGTTCGACTTGTCCCCGGTACGGAGTGTCGCGGGTCGTCTCGTCCCCGGCACGGAGTGTCGCTGATCAACTCGTCCCCGTCACGGAGTGTCGCGGATCGACTTGTCCCCGGCACGGAGTGTCGCTAATGTTCAACTTGTCCCCGGCACGGAGTGTCGCGGTTCGACTTGTCCCCGGCACAGAGTGTCGCAGATCGACTTGTCCCATGCACGGAGTGTCACTGATCGACTTGTCCCGGGCACGGAGTGTCGCTGATGTTCGACTTGTCCCCGGCACGGAGTGTCGCCGATCGACTTGTCCCCGGCACGGAGTGTCGCTGATCGACTTTTCCCCGGCACGAAGTGTCGGTGTTCGACCTGTCTCCGGCATGGAGTGTCACGGATCGACTTGTCCCCAGCACGGAGTGTCGTTGATCGACTTGTCCCCGGCACGGAGTGTCACGGTTCGACTTGTCCCCGTCACGGAGTGTCGCCGATCGACTTGTCCCCGGCACGGAGTGTCGCTGACCGACTCGGGCCGGCGAACTCGCTGACTCGGCCGGCGCCGTCGGTCTGACTCGGTCCAAACCCCATTTTTATTTAACTCTGGCGACTCTTGAACTCCCCCATAACCCCTGTATTATTTGTTTTTACTGCACATTTACAGAGCACCATAAAACTCACATTGAATCCATTTCTTATTACAATTTTAATACACCCTTTCACTACCCTAAAACCTAATTTTTCCTATAAATACCACCCTCAAATCACCCTTCCTCACCCCCAAATCTCTGCCCAAACTCTCAAGAAAATTCCCAAGTCGATCAGCGACACTCCGTGCCGGGAAAAAGTCGATCAGCGACACTCCGCGCCAGGGAAAAGTCGATCAGCGACACTCCATGCCGGGGAAAAGTCGAACAGCGACACTTCGTGCCGGGGAAAATTCGATCAACGATACTCCGTACAGAGGAAATGTCATCCAGCGACACTCCGTGCCGGGGAAATGTCATCCAGCGACACTCCGTGCCGGGGACAAGTCGAACATCAGCAACACTCCGTGCCGGGGAAAAGTCGATCAGCGACACTCCGCGCCGGGGACAAGTCGAACATCAGTGACACTCCGTGCCGGGGACAAGTCGAACAGCGACACTCCGTGCCGGGGACAAGTCGAACAGCGACACTCCGTGCTGGGGAAACGTCAAGCAGACACTCCGTGTCGGGGACACGTCAACAAGCGACACTCTGCAACGGGAAACGTCCAACACAGACACTCCGCATCAGGGAAACGTCCAATACAGACACTCCGCATTGGGGAAACGTCAAGCAGACACTCCGTGCCAGGGAAACGTTCAACAGCGACACTCCGCGCCAGGGAAACGTCTACCACGGACACTCCATCTCATAGACGCGTCAAGCGTCGACCGTCCATGTCATAAAAAGGGCAGTGCAGGCTTCCCACAAATTGGGAACCAAATCGCTCCGGATCAGAGCATCGACCGTCAATGTCGCAAAAAGGACAGTGCAGGCTTCCTACATAGCGGGAACCAGATCACTCCGGGCCAGGGAAACGTCTACCATGGACACTCCGTCTCGGAGACACGTCAAGCGTCGACCGTCCATGTCGCAAAACGGGCAGTGCAGGCTTCCCACAAATCAGGAACCAAATCGCTCCGGATCAGAGCGTCGACCGTCCATGTCGCAAAAAGGGCAGTGCAGGCTTCCTACAAAGAGGGAACCAGATCACTCTGGGCCAGGGAAACGTCTACCACGGACACACCGTCTCGGAGATGCGTCAAGCGTCGACCGTCCATGTCGCAAAACGGGCAGTGCAGGCTTCCCACAAATCGGGAACCAAATCGCTCCGGATCAGAGCGTCGACCGTCCATGTCATAAAAAGGGCAGTGCAGGCTACCCACAAATTGGGAACCAAATCGCTCCGGATCAGAGCGTCGACCGTCCATGTCGCAAAAAGGGCAGTGCAGTCTTCCTACAAAGCGGGAACCAGATCACTCCGGGCTAGGGAAACGTCTACCACGGACACTCCGTCTCGGAAACGCGTCAAGCGTCGACTGTCCATGTCGCAAAACGGGCAGTGCAGGCTTCCCATAAATCGGGAACCAAATCGCTCCGGATCAGAGCGTCGACCGTCCATGTCGCAAAAAGGGCAGTGCAGCCTTCCTACAAAGCAGGAACAAGATCACTCTGGGCCAGGGAAACGTCACGGACACTCCGTCTCGGAGACGCGTCAAGCGTTGACCGTCCATGTCGCAAAACGGGCAGTGCAGGCTTCCCATAAATCGGGAACCAAATCGCTCCGGATCAGAGCGTCGACCGTCCATATCGCAAAACGGGCAGTGCAGGCTTCCCAAAAATCGGGAACCAAATCGCTCCAGATCAGAGCGTCGACCGTCCATGGCATAAAAAAGGCAGTATAGGCTTCCCACAAATCGGGAACCAAATCGCTCCGGATCAGAGCGTCGACCGTCCATGTCGTAAAAAGGGCAGTGCAGGCTTCCTACAAAGCGGGAACCAAATCGCTCCGGATCAGAGCATCGACCGTCCATGTCATAAAAAGGGCAGTGCATCCTAAAAAGTGGGAACCAAAGCAAGTCGCCTCCACGCAAAAGAAGATCCATCAATCTCATGCACACGACCCACATATGCTGTGTGCATTTATTGATGGGGGGCAATTTGTTGGGGTAAAAATTTGCACCCCGGTTGACCGAGTCAAAGTCAAGGTCAACCCCAAGCCAGGTGGGCCCAAGCCCAAGTCAAGCGGGCCCATGCCCAAGTCGAGCCCGCGGCCAGCTTCCCCATACCAACAACAAAATCATGTAATAAATAATTTTTATTTAATTTTTTTTATGCATGAATGTATGAAAAATGGGCATAAAACCAATATTTTGTAAGCCCATGGTTTATGTGCAAAAAAGAAATGGCACATGAGCCATGGGATGACCAAAATGCCATTTGTGTAAAGCCCAAGGGGCTATATGTAAAGTGTATAGCTTATAAAGGCAAGGATAATGAAAATATCCCAACAACTTTTTCTCTCTCCAAAAAATTTTAGATCTGAGATCATTTCTCTTTCCTTAAGGTTCCAAAACCTTCTTCTTTCTTTTGAATTAAATCAAGAGTTTTACTCTTCACTTTATAAAACTAAATAGTTTTTCACCACAAAACTCATAAAGGGGAACTCAGATCTTCCATTAGATCTTAAAAAGAAGAGATTTTTAAAATCTCATATCCCTTAATCTTCAAGATCCAGCGACCAGAGGAGAAAGAAGAAGAACCCCTTTCATCAACCCCAAAACATCTTAGGAGTTTGACTCCACTCTGATTTCTCTTTCGAGAATTTCTAGGGCTAAAAGCCTCTTTTTCTCGCCGGCGCCCAAGCGCTCAAGCGCCAAGCGCCCACATGCCGACACGTGGCGCGCTAGCGTAAAGCGCCCATGTGCCGACACGTGGCGCGTTGGCGCCCTGCGCTCAAGCGCAAAGCGTCCACGTGCCGACACGTGGCGCGCTTGCGCTCCAGCGCCCCGCGCTCAAGCGCAAAGCGCCCACATGACGACACGTGGCGCGCTAGCGCCTAAGCGCACAGCGCTCAAAGCGCTGACCCCACGCGTCCTTTGGGCGCTTTTTCCCTTTATATATATATATAAACATGTATATATATGTACAGATACACACACACTCCACAACACTGTCCCCCTCAAAAAAAATTTGGGCCAGGACGCTGCCCCGCATCCCGTAAGGGGGCTGCTAGCCTCCTTGGCCCCCAGCCCACTATCCAGGTAGCGGGACCCCCGTAAAAAATCTGCGTGGCTCCCGATATATCCAAACCCCCCTCTAAAACAAAACACACGTACACTGCACATAGAGTTCGCATGACCAGTTTAATCCGCTAATCGGAGGTTCCCTCGTCCCAAAGGCGAGGAGTAATTAACGACAGCTTAGTCCGCGGCGCGCAAAATAGAGTTCGCATGACCATACACTATGCCTTGACGAAGGCCAACAAACATAGCATGAATACTACGTGCTACCCGTCTGAAACGACGGAGGGCTACGAATGGTTTCTGGCGAAAACCTTTAACGTAATGAACTTGATATCGTTGAAGGAACGGATAGCTTTTAAAAATATAGTGACGAAAACCTTCGCTAAAGAGGTCACTCCCGGTGAAGGGATCTCGGCTCTTTCCCCGTAGAATGAGGTGCAGGATATTCCAACTGAATACCACGGTGCAAAGCAAAAGTAATCGGCTATAGTGAAGTCATTGCCCTGACGCAAACTTTTTGTCCAAGGGGTCACTCCCGGTGAAGGGATCTCGGCCCTTGCCTCGTCGACTGAGGAGCAGGATATTCCAAATGAATACCACGATGCAAAACAAAAGTGAACGTCCTTGCAATAACAGCTTTTTGAAAAGTGTTCCAACAACATCAGATTAGGTTTGTTTTTAACTTGCATTGATCCGAATCAACGCAGTCCCATCAATTGATCACACCAAAAAGAACGAAAATATACTGATGTACGTATGTGCCATCCGCATTCGCCACTGGGTCCCGTCATTACTCGTTAGGTTAGCTAACTAACGACAGAGCGGGGACTGGACTAGCGCGGATGCAAAACATATACAACATCTACTAATATATATACCAATATATTATATTTCGCTCAAGGCGTGATAAAATGCAACATCACAGAAATGTACAGCATCACAGAAACAATACAGATATCTGGGATCCCCGGGTTTCACAGAGCCGCTGAAACCCGACGTTCCCCTGGTCGTGTGGATAGCCTGTGCAATGAAATCCTAGACCCCTACGGGCGCGGCAAGTCACCCGCCAAAACCTGAAGCGAGGCAGCCCCCTTCAGCTCCGTGAATGGACCACCCAGCACTTCACGGAATCCGGTAACTTGGGCACCCCTCCTGGGTCAACCTGTACCCCCTACGAGTGCGGCGAATAGCCCGCCAATCCTAGAGTGAAGCCCCCTCCCTCTCAATGCCATGAGATGCGGGCTTGTTGCCCTCTAGAACCCGGCTATCCGTGCACCCCACCGTGGGGTAAACCTAGTACAGAAAGTAAAATATACATACAACGGGTACATCGACCGCAACCTGGCCGTGCCCCAAAATAATAATACAAACAGGCAGTGACGGCAGTCCACATGTCGGACGCTCGCCCCGCAATATCAAATGTACATAATACAACCACAACTGTACTAGCATTGCATCCAGGCTATCCCCACGACCGATCCGCAACATCACAGCAAAAACAGAACATCAACGTGAAAGTCACGTTCGCAAATCCGTCTAACCGGGCTATAGCAGTTAGACTGGATTTACCGATCAAGTGACATTCACGGTCGCAGATATAATGTAAATACTGTGAAATAATGTGTTTAAAATATCCGATCAATCAAATTTTAACAAGTGGGCCCCAAAGCATTACTGTAGCAGATCAGGAAAATCTGGGCCCAAAATTAATATTCCAAAACCCATATTTTAAGCCCACAAGCCCTCTGGAAAAAGCTGGTGAGCTGAACCCAATTACCTGCGGCGGAACCGCGGCCAACAAGGGGTTATGGCCGCGGTTCCGCGGTCGTACGGAGGGTTCAGGCAACCAAAATTTTCCAGTGGTCTTAGGGTACTCTGTACATCATTCTGCAATCACCTGAAAAAAATTTCGAGACCAAAAATTTTCAACAGAAACTGATGCGAACTAAAATGCAGTTTTGGAACATTCGATCGATCGAAACAGAAAAACACATTAAGGAAAGCTAGACTAAATTAATGGCGAGGCTCTGATACCACTGTAAGTGCACGGCGGCGCCCCGGCCGTCAATCCGACGGCCAAATGCGGAAGCGGTGATAAACTTTAATTTTTCTTGAACTGGCAAACCGCCGCGCACTAATACCCGGATCGAACCATTAATTAGTCCTAGCTATCTACAAGAAAGGGAATAGAGATATACCGACGATCCAAGTCCTCCGGTCTTCTCGTCATCGTCCCGATCTCCTGCGGAATGTCCCGTCTCCTCCTCGTCGCCGGAAGTGCACCACATCGCCTACTTCTTTTACGGGCTCCCATCTCAATGCCGAGGCAACTCGGGCACGAAGCCGGCTACTCGACGTGCCCAAGATTTGCTGTAGAATATGTAGTCCTCAAGTCTCACTTTGGGGCTCATGGAGATGCCATTTTAGGTGGAGGGATGATACAAGCTTGTGGAGATGAAACATGTGGGATTTTACAAAGCTAGAATGACAAAAATCCCACCCCAAGAATTTTGGACAGCCCCCTCCCACTAGTGGCCGGCCATGTAAATGGTGGTGAAGAGAAATGAGAGAGTGGAGAGAATGTATCAAAAATTGGGAGCCCTTCTCATATCATACAAGAGAGAGAAAAGAAAACTCATCATGAAAAGAAATGATCACCAAATCAAACCCATACTCCACACACTAATCATCAACAACCATGATGCTTACAAAGTCAAGCCATCATGAAGTGATCAAGTCAAAAAGGTCAAGGTATGGTGCTCATCATAAAAACCATCATGATGTAACAAGATGCAAAGAACCCCCTCCACTAATGCCTATTTGCAACAATGCAAATAAACCCTCCTCCACCAATCTTCGGCCAATGAACGGAACAATGGAAATCGGCCGAAACGGAAAGCAAACTGGCAACTCCAGAAAACTGGTCCCGTGATAAATTACAGGAAAAACCCCGATACTGTGCATACACACCCGCATCTGTATTTCGACCGAAATACAAATGCAATGAGACAAAGTCTACACTGTACTATACTAGGATCCGGCTTAAACCAAAGCCGGCTAGTAATATCTGTTCGATCCTGATCCGTGCAATACCGCACTTATCTGATCGAACCCTGCCATATAACCATATGGCCTATAGTACAAACTGTCCGATCCTGATCCGTGCAATACCGCACGTATCTGATCGTACCTCGCCATATCTCCATACGACCTCTACAACCTTTCGCCCGAAAGCTGAGTAACTGAATGTGGGGGACTCTAAAGACTCATCAACACCTTGGTTGTGGATTTAACCACTAGCACGTTAGAGGTATAAGCCAATACATAACGGGCCACCAGGTATTGACCAAAAGGGAGGTCTGTGAGCGAACTCAGCCTGACACCCTACTGAGCCTGTCAGTGACAATATCCGTACAGTCCGGTCCGTTCGTCTATGAGTATCGCATGGCGGGCCTAGGGGGTTGGTAAAAGTCAGACCCCCAAAAGCGGTACAAGTCGTGTCGGAGTGTAGCCCAGAACACCCTGAGATACTACTGGAATACCTACCAGTAAATCTCCTTGCCTCGGCCGAGGGCTTCGTGTAATGGCTCTCCTAGACACAGCACGACCTCACCCCCAATACCGGGAGAGACGAACCCCTGAAGATACGCTCACTGCCTCCATGTGGCTCGGGACTGTACCCAACTAAAACCTGTTTGCACGACTCCTTTGAGCCGTGGTAGGGTAGTAATCAAAGTACAGTGGGAACTCACACAAGACAAATGACGATCCCCAGGTCGATGAACTAACCTGTACACATGTCACCAGGGAACTGCCATCTGACGTCTGGTATATGACCAACTAGCATGTTCCCGGCGAGTCCTGTCCGGTGTACTCATAACCCAATGAGCACCTGTATACATCTTAGGTGATCCAACTGACACCAGTGGCTTGTGAGACCGGCCACCGCCCCTCGTCGGGGTCTCGACTGTATACACTAGTCTACTCTGGAGTATCGATGCCCTGTCTCGAAACTCTCACGACTAGGGACCTTTTAAGGATGTGCTTATAGACCCCCAGCTCCCACTTATATGATCGCCCTCATACTGCTGGTGGTCAAGCAAGAATCCTAGGGGCTCTATCAACGTGTAATAGCGACGTGTCAGGTCACCTAAAACAGTACACGATGATAAAGGTAAACCAGATAGCATACTATCATCTCGAGTAAGACTGTCCTACCGGGATAGGTCCTCCATCAATCATTGCAACCACGTACCTGTGACCTAATAATTGACTCTGAGGGCACTATCTCCAACAATATATACAAAAAGGTAGTAGGGAGTATGGTAATGATCCTCGTATTGTACGCGGATGACATGCTCTTAATAGGAAAGGAGTTTCCAATGCTATGCTCGGTCAATCTCCTCTTATCACATGGATTCTCCATATAGGATCAAGGTGATACCTCCTAAATCTTGGGTTTTGGATCTATGAGATAGATCTAATTGGATGTTAGGATTCTCATAAGGTGTAGTGAGATGGTATCAATCGATCCTGGGGAGAATCACTGTATAGGATCCAGGGTGGTAAGAACGACTGAATGTCAGTCACAGGTATTGTCTTTACCCTCAGTGAAGGGACAGTATGTTGGAAGAGTTCCAAGCTAGATACCGTGGCATACTAGACGATAAAGGCTGATACATTGCTACCTAAGATGCTACCAAAGAGTCAGTCTGGATGTATATAAGTTCATGAAATGAACTTCGTTCCTACCATTGTGTGACAATGGAGTTGTGGTTTTAGCCTAGGAACCCCCGTCCCATCAGTGATCCAGACATATTCTTAGGCAGTATCACCTGATCATGGAGATGGTTGATCTTCAGGGAGATCGAGGTTACGAGAGTAGACACAGAGGACAACAGTGCGGATCCACTGACAAAGGCCTATTTCCCAGTAGAGACTTTTATGGGATGGTTGAGTATGAGATGCTTCAACCACTGCTGATTGTTGGGTATGAGATACTACAACAGATGGCTCTAGTGCAATTGGGAGATTGTTAGTGATATGTATGCCTTAGAGGCCATTACTGTATCTACGATGTATATTGTAATGGATGCTTGGACATATATAGGGAGGACTTTCTTGCTCGACATGATAGTATGCTATCTGGTTGCACTTTAACTTAACATGTACTCTGATTGTCTCTATGTTACATGTTGATAAAGCCCTTAGGATGAGTACTTGACTACCAGGACAATGATGCAGATCATACTAGTGGGGACAAAGTAGTCGTTAAGTACATCCTTCAAATATTCCTAGTCGTAGGTGTATCGAGACAGGGCATCGATATACCAGAGTAGACTAGCGTATAGCTTCTCGACCCATGTAGATGGACGGTGGATGATCCCATATCCATTGATGTTTGACATCAGAGACAGTATACGGGTGCTCAGTGGAGACTGGGTACACTGGACGGACTCGCCGAGAACTCCTAGATGGTATTATACCTCACGTCAGATGACAGTTCTCTGGTGACACTAGTACATGTTTGTCTGTAGACCCGAGATCGTCATAGAGTCTTATGTGATTCCTACTGTGCTTTGATTTCCATCATACCACGTCCAAGAGGGCGTGCAAAACGGTGGATTATGGGTACAGTCCCGAATCACATGGAGGCAATGAGCGATAGGAGGGGTTTCGTCTCTCCCGGTATAGGGAGTTGATGTTGCGCTGTGCTCGATTGGCTATAACAGGAAGTCCTTGGCCAAGGCAGCTTCAGAGATATACTGGTAGGTGTTATCAGTAGCTTCTTGACCCGTTATGAGCCTCATATCGACACGACTTATCGAGTTACTGGGGTCTGACGTTTACCACCCCTAGACGAGATATGCGACATATCAGACGAAGAGACCGGACTGTACGGTAGTGTTACTGATTGGATTTGCAGGAGTGTGAGCAGGTGTAACACCCGAGCTCATTTATACCAATTCCAGTTTCAGTAATTTTACTTATCCGTGGTATATTCCTGATTTAGCGTGTTTGGGTGCGAATAGTATTTTGCATGTTACTGGGCATTCGACCCAACCCGCTTGCTTGAACCTGTTTAATTCTTATTTTTTTCGACTATCTTGACTTGTTGCATGGACACGTGCGTCTCAAGATTAGTACATGCTGGCATTTTACCTGGTATCGCATCTTTTATCATATAACATTCTAGGTCGCAGAAAATAATTTAAAATTTTATTTCATAGCCTGCATGATATCCCTAACCCCGTGGTGGCGTCCGTACATCTTGTTCTCGTCCCGTTCAGTGAAACGGACATATTTGGATGACTACGCGCACGTACGTGCATCCGTTCTTGGGGGTATGCATTTTCCTTGACTGAGCATTCATTTTGAAATTTGGAAGTCGCATATATTTTTCATATTTTTAATCTGAATTTTTGGACCCGACCCGTACGTGTTTTGGAGTAAGTTTGTATTTTGCCAAATCTCAGAACGGACTAATATTATATTATTATATTCTAATATCTTTTCAACTATTATAATCTTTAATAAAACAAAATATTCCTAACAAAACGTCTCTCTCTCCCTCTCAATATATTTACCATATTTTTCTTAAATCTTTTTAAAACTGACTCCTATCTCTCTCTCTCTCCCCCCCTTCACATACCTATTTCATATATTTATTTTATCAACCCCATGCATTCTCTCTCTCCTATCTCTCTCTCTCTCTTTCTCTCTTAGTATCTCTCCCCCCTCTAAAATAAATTTTAAACCCTTTCATTATTAAAAACCGCGCACGTCTCTCTCTCTCCTCTCCCTTCATCTTCTTTCTTTTCCTTTTCCTGCCTCCGCCTCCGAGAACCCACGCCCTGTGCTCGCTCCCGTCGCCACCATCGCCGTCGACCTCGTCGGCCTCCCCTCATCGTCCTCTTTCTCTCTCCTCCTCTTTCCCCTCCTCGACCACCTTCGTTCCCCGACTACAACCCACAGAAACCCATCGCTGCACCCTCGCTTGCCTTCGTCGTCGTCGTCGTCCTCTCCGCCGACGGCCTCGTCGTCGCCTCCTCACCTTGCCACCACCTTCGTCCACTCGTCTACGTAACCACCTTCATCACCTCCCTATTCCACTCCCAACGATCCCGACCTCAACTTCATTGACCCCTGCACACCTTAACTCGCAGCCTCGCCCTCACCGCCGACAACCCCCATCTCCTCGTCGCCTTAAACCATCTTCCTCCTTCTCCTTCTTTCTTCTCCATCTTCCTCCTCTTCTTTTTTCTTCTAAACCTTGCTTGGACACCCTCTGCGTCATCGCAGAACCCATCACCGTCGCCTTTCCATCGCCGCCGGCCATCTCTCATCGCCATCACCATCTCCTTCCTCTCCTCTCCCTTTCCTCTGCACCCTCACCTCACCAGGATCCCTTCAGACCCTGCACCCAGGCCACAGCGAACAGAACCCTAACCCTACCTCCTCTAGAACAAACCCTAACCTCATCGCCGGAGCTTCGCCGATCATCCCCGTCGACGCCATCGCCCCTCTGAAATCCAGTGGGTAAGCCTCCTCTTCTCAATCTTCTCTATCCTCCTTCCATGCTTCTCTTTTCTTTTTCCATGCATTTTCTTTCTATTTGTTCACTGTTGTTTTTGTTTGCCGGAATCCGGCCGTGCCGTATATGATCACGACGACCCAGCAAGCATCTTTGACCCGTGTGATCCCTTTGTGCATTGTTTGGATCCGTTCCGTGTGCCGTGCGCGCGTCGCGACGTTTTCCACCAACGTGAGACGTTCCGTATTCCCGTTCCTGATCCGTCCAGGCAAGTTAATCTTGCTACATGCTATTATAACATCTATATATATTTATTTCATGTTTAAGACTGTTAATGGAATCTAAGGCTGTTAATCTTCATTATTGCATTTCGATGTCAGAATATATCATGGTAGACTCAGATCTTAAATCATAATCCGTTGCATGTTAGAGCACCATATTGTATACCCACATCCGTGTTTAATTTGCTTACTAATTAACTGCATAACTCCTAACACCTTTAAATAGTTTCTACCCCGAATACCCAGTGGCATTAATTGAACGTATTTTATATATCATTGCATCTCTAGAGTATTTAGTACGTATTAGCATGATTTTAACATTCATATGTGTTTTGCTGTATTCAAGTAAGGTTGAAACCATCTATTGAATACAAACTGTAACTGTGCATCTACATACCTTAATCTGTACCTGATTGCATTTCACGTTATAAATTCCAGTTTGTTGTTTCTATTAGTACACATGCTTGTTCTGTATGCCGTGATTATGCTAGTTTGATTGTGAGTACCCACATGATATCTTGTACACTCCTGACGTGACATGACACCTTTATACATTACCTGACCCGACATGGTACCGTACACTACTTGCCTTGACCTGATGTACCATGGCTTGACCCGTTACTTGATCTCATGTCTAATACCAACAACCTGACATGCAGTCCTCACGGACCGTTCCTGTTGTCTGTCCAGACAAACCTGCTCTTACCTGATCCTGCATTGGCATTAGTTCTTGATTACTGAATACCTGACTTGACATACACGTATATCTTGGGGGTATGGGGAAATCAAAGGTGAAACCTGACTTGTAACTCAACAGTTCGCTACTTGTTCTGATCAGTTTTAGAGGCTAGGCCAGCCTTGGAATGATGCTGCTGACATCATTCATCTGTACACATTCCTGTTTTAGTGCCTAGCGGCATGTCTCGGTTTCAGCCCGAGAATCTGGACCGTAGTCCCGGGTATGCACGGGATACTATTGAGTTACATCGATAATTCATCAATTTGATTTCAAAGACTTTAGAACAGAAAACCTGATAAAACAGTTTAGTTTACTCAATGCACACTACCCTGCACTGCCCCGATTTACATTACTGTTACACCGGCTTTTCATTCATGTTTATAATTGCATTGCCTGTTACCCTGTTTATACTATATTGCTTGATGATGTGACGCGCTGACGTCTGGGTTTTGCATGGCCCAGATTCTTCTACCTTGTTGCAGACTGATTAGGAGTATTTCCGCTGTTAGACGAGCGGTGAAGTTCCTGTCGGGATGCAGTTTCACTTCCAGGTATTTCTTGTATTGTATCTTTTGGCTTCCGCATATTGTTATTTCTTGACTCTTTCACTCTGGCTTATGGACATGTACTAGATAGCTAGCTTTACTTTCCTGTTCTTGATATCTCTACAACCGTAATGTGACTGTGGAAGGATGTTTCCTATCCACAGGTAGCATGGTTGGCTATGTCACGTGCCCATCTTAGCGTACTATGGGAAGCGGGGCGTGACATGGTTCTTTTGGTATCAGAGCCATAGGTTAGTAGGGTTGATTCTTTTGTAGTTGGGTATTGTACCCAATACACGAATCAAAATACCCGTATTTAGGAAACATGTCCTGCCACCTTACCGTTTTACCGTTTTGAATCAAGTTCTTCCTGATTATATCTTGTATGATATGCAAATTTCCTTTGCACATCGACTCGAAAACCTGATTCCTTGTTATCTCTAGGGCTTGGGTGACTTGGGTGGAGTTATATAATTATGCCCATGAACTGCAGCATGGTTACAATACGGTACTCTATTTAAGTAACTTAGAGTCCTGGTCTTGATTCACTTCCGTATTCCATGATCGTTATATTACCTTGCTTCTCTCGGTTTCATTGCTTACCAGTTATTTTTTCATCGCCAGCTTGAATCATGTTTACCGTGCTTAATCTTCTTCAGTATCTTGACTTCTGATGAAGCCATCTCGGTATCTTACTTGTTCTTATTTTTCCCCGCATTAGGATTATTCAATCCTGGTGCTTTCCTTGGTTATTGTCGTCTTGGGAATGGATTTTCGCGGCACTTTCCACGCTTATATTGATGGTAAGGAAAGGAAAGTGAATCTCCAGATTCCCGGACATCCGGAAGTTGTTTTGCTGGAGGAAGCAGTTCTGTCGGGCCAGTCGAGTTAGGGCTAGGCCGACAAACAAGGTTCTTTCGTCAATGGCAGTGGATAAGAAAGAAGCGCCGGCTATATTTGAGAGTTTCATGGACGTGTTTGAAGACATATCAGGTTTACCGCCGAAGCGAGACGTGGAGTTCGCGATCGATTTTGTTCTTGGTACAGCACCAATCTCAAAGGCGTACTATCCGATGGCACCGGTGGAGTTGGAAGAAGTCAAGAAGCAGGTTGCCAAATTGCTAGAGAAGGGTTGGATTCGCAGCAGCAATTTAACTTGGGAAGCTCCAGTTCTTCTAGTAAGGAAGAAGATGGCACAAAGAGGATGTGCGTTGATTGTCGAGAATTAAACTGAGTGATTATTATGAACTAGTACCCGGTCTCTCGCATTGGCGAAGTGTTTGAGCAGCTTAGTGGCACGAGAGTATTCTCGAAACTGGATTTGTAGTTCGGATATCATCAGGTCCGAGTTAAATCAGAAGATATTTGCAAGATTGCGTTCCGAATTCAGTATGGACATTACGAGTATTGGGATGCCCTTCGGAGTAATGAATACACCGGCAATATTTATGGACTTGATGAACGGAATCTTTTCACCATTCTTGGACCAGTTTCAGTAATGGCCATGGAAGATATTCTGGTCTACTCGAGGAGCATTGAAGAGCATGCAGAACACTTAAAGATCGCACTGCAGACTTGGAGACAAGAAAGATTATATGCAAGGATGAGCAAGTGGCTTGAAGAAGTAAAGTTTTGGGACATACCGTAGCTGGAGATAGAATCGCCGTTGATCCTGAAAGATCACTGCAGTTCGAGAATGGACGATTCCGAAGAATGTTGCGGAGATAAGAAGTTCCTTAGACTTGCCAGGTATTATAGAAGGATCGTGGAGAATTTTTCTCGTTTGGCTGAGCCTTGACCAAGCTTACGTGCAAGGAGGTACCATTGGTATGGACAAATAAGTGTGCGTCTACTTTTGAGGCGTTGGAGCAAAGTTTGACAATCGCTTTCGTTTTAATCGTGCCAGACAGTTCCAGAGGATTGGTGTTTCGCAGCAACGCATCTGGGAAGGAATTGGGGTGTGTATCGGTACAACATGGGAAGGTTGTAGCTTACGCGTTGAAGACCCATGAGAAGAATTACCCAACTCATGACTTGGAGTTTGCGGCTGGGATTTTCGCTTGAAGATTTGGAGATAATACTTATTGGGCAAACGGGGTCGAAGTATTCACCGATCATAAAAGCCTAAAGTACGTGGTCGCTCAGAAGGAGCTAGTTGTGAGACAGCAAAGATGGTTGAAGCTGACGGATGACTACGACTTCGATCTTAAGTACCATCCAGAAAAAGTTAGCGTTGTACCGGATACTCAGTTGGATACCGGCAATTCAGATGTTGATTATGCAGAAGGAACTCATTGAAGACTTTCGAAAATTTGATTTGGAGGTTGTGCTACCGCATTCTTCAGGACAGTGATGCAGCTGCAAGTACATTCGTCATTGATCGAGAGTAATAAGGCAGCGCAGTTGAAGGACCCAAGATTGCAAAAGTTTCGAGAACAGGTTGAAGCTAGACTTCGAACGGACTTATTGATTCATGAAGATGGTTCGTTACGATATGGTAGCCGTTGTGTATGCCAAAGGGAGACATCCGCGAAGAAGTTATGAAGGAAGGCGCACAGTTCCGCATGTTCCGTACATCCAGGAGGCACGAAGATGTACCAAAATATACAACAGCATTTTTGGTGGGAAGGCATGAAACGGGAGATTGCTCGCTTTGTGGAAAAGTGCTTGGTATGTCAGCAAGTTAAGGCTGAACATCAAAGGGTTGCTGCTTTATTGCAACCACTTCTGATCAGTAGAAGTGGGAACATATAACCATGGATTTCGTGACGGCTCTACCAAGGAGTCCGAAAGGCAACAATGTAGTTGGGTGATCGTTGACGGTTTGACCAAGGCAGCTCATTCATCCTTTTCGAGTTGGTCAATCAACAGAAGTTTTGGCAGAACGGCACGAGCGGGGGATTGTAGGATTGCGTGGATTGTCGGTGAGCATCGTGTCCGATCGTGACACTTGTTTCTTAGCACACTTTTGGAGGAGCTTACAGGGAAGTTTGGGGACTCGATTGAAGTTTAGCACAGTTTATCGCCCTCTAACAGATGGCCAGTCGGAGAAAGCGATCCACATTCTCGAAGACATGTTGAAATCTTGCATGTTAGACTTCAAGGGTTCATGGGAGGATCATCTACACTTGGTGGAGTTTTCCTACAACAACAGTTTCCAGGCGACTTTTGGGATGGCTCCATTCGAAGCTTTATGTGGTCGCAAGTGTCGTTCACCGGTTTGTTGGGACGATGTCGGGAAACGATGATTGTTGGGACCAGATGTGGTTGTGCAGACAGTTGAGAAGGTTTATGCTATCCGGAATCATATGAAAGCAGCACAAGACCGACAAGGAGTTGGGCAGTTACATCGAGAAGACCTCTAGAGTTTGCTGTTAGTGATTTGGTATTCTTGCAGATATCACCGACTAGAGGGGTGATCCGTTTCGGAAGTCGAGGAAAGCTTAGTCCTCGATTCGTTGGACCTTTTGAGATCTTGGAACGTGTTGGAGAAGTGGCTGATCGTTTGGCGCTACCGCAATCCTTGGCGAATGGTCATGACATGTTTCTCGTACATCAACCCCGTAAGTATGTTCGAGATGAAACACATGCGTTGGATCATTCGAAGCTGACTGTACGAGAAGATTTGACTTTTGAAGAGCGACCGGTGTCGATCGTGGATCGAAGAGAAAAAGGTTCTTAAGAACAGGGTTATCCCTCTTGTACTTGTCTCCTGGGGTAATCGCTCGCATGGAGAACCAACTTGGGAACGAGAAGATGAAATCCGGCAGAAGTTTCCACATCTATTCTTGAAAATTCTTGTTTGTTTATCCTTTTTTGTTCTTGGAATTTCGAGGACGAAATTATTTTGTAGTTGGGTATAATGTAACACCCGAGCTCATTTATACCAATTCCAGTTTCAGTAATTTTACTTATCCGTGGTATATTCCTGATTTAGCGTGTTTGGGTGCGAATAGTATTTTGCATGTTACTGGGCATTCGACCCAACCCGCTTGCTTGAACCTGTTTAATTCTTATTTTTTTTAGACTATCTTGACTTGTTGCATGGACACGTGCGTCTCAAGATTAGTACATGCTGGCATTTTACCTGGTATCGCATCTTTTATCATATAACATTCTAGGTCGCAGAAAATAATTTAAAATTTCATTTCATAGCCTGCATGATATCCCTAACCCCGTGGTGGCGTCCGCACATCTTGTTCTCTTCCCGTTCAGTGAAATGGACGTATTTGGATGACTACGCGCACGTACGTGCATCCGTTCTTAGGGTTATGCATTTTCCTTGACTGAGCATTCATTTTGAAATTTGGAAGTCGCATATATTTTTCATATTTTTAATCTGAATTTTTAGACCCGACCCGTGCGTGTTTTGGAGTAAGTTTGTATTTTGCCAAATCTCAGAACGGACTAATATTATATTATTATATTCTAATATCTTTTCAACTATTATAATCTTTAATAAAACAAAATATTGCTAACAAAACGTCTCTCTCTCCCTCTCAATATATTTACCATATTTTTCTTAAATCTTTTTAAAACTGACTCCTATCTCTCTCTCTCTCCCTGGCTCTCTCTCCCCTCCTTCACATACCTATTTCATATATTTATTTTATCAACCCCATGCATTCTCTCTCTCCTATCTCTCTCTCTCTCTCTTTCTCTCTCAGTATCTCTCCCCCTTCTAAAATAAATTTTAAACCCTTTCATTATTAAAAACCGCGCACGTCTCTCTCTCCCCTCTCCCTTCATCTTCTTTCTTTTCCTTTTCCTGCCTCCGCCTCCGAGAACCCACGCCCTGTGCTCGCTCCCGTCGCCACCATCACCGTCGACCTCGTCGGCCTCCCCTCATCGTCCTCTTTCTCTCTCCACCTCTTTCCCTTCCTCGACCACCTTCGTTCCCTGACTGCAACCCACAGAAACCCATCGCTGCACCCTCGCTTGCCTTCGTCATCATCGTCGTCCTCTCCGCCGACGGCCTCGTCGTCGCCTCCTCACCTTGCCACCACCTTCGTCCACTCGTCTACGTAACCACCTTCATCACCTCCCTATTCCACTCCCAACGACCCCGACCTCAACTTCACCGACCCCTGCACACCTTAACTCGCAGCCTCGCCCTCGCCGCCGACAACCCCCATCTCCTCGTCGCCTCAAACCATCTTCCTCCTTCTCCTTCTTTCTTCTCCATCTTCCTCCTCTTCTTTTTTCTTCTAAACCTTGCCTGGACACCCTCTGCGTCATCGCAGAACCCATCACCGTCGCCTTTCCATCGCCGCCGGCCATCTCTTATCGCCATCGCCATCTCCTTCCTCTCCTCTCCATTTCCTCTGCATCCTCACCTCATCAGGATCCCTTCTGACCCTGCACCCAAGCCACAGCGAACAAAACCCTAACCCTACCTCCTCTAGAACAAACCCTAACCTCATCGCCGGAGCTTCGCCGATCATCCCCGTCGACTCCATCGCCCCTCTGAAATCCAGTGGGTAAGCCTCCTCTTCTCAATCTTCTCTATCCTCCTTCCATGCTTCTCTTTTCTTTTTCCATGCATTTTCTTTCTATTTGTTCACTGTTGTTTTTGTTTGCCGGAATCCGGCCGTGCCGTCGTGTTAGTTATATGTACGCCCTAGAGGCCATTATTGTATATAGGATGTATATTGTAGTGGATGCTGGGACATATATAGGGAGGACTTTCTTGCTCGACATGATAGTATGCTATCTGGTTACTCTTTACCTTAACGTGTACACTGATTGTCTCTCTGTTACATGTTGGTAAAGCCCTTAGGATGTGTACTTGACTACCTGGACTATGATGCGAATCATACTAGTGGGGACATGGTGGTCCATAAGTACATCCTTCAAGGTTCCTAGTCGTGGGTGTGTCGAGACAGGGCATCGATATACCACAGTAGACTAGCGTATACTTTCTCGATCCATACAGATGGGCGATGGATGATCCCATATCCATTGGTGTTTGACATCAGAGATGATATACGGGTGCTCAGTGGAGACTGGGTACACTGGACGGACTCGCCGAGAACTCCCAGATGGTATTATACCTCACGTCAGATGGCAGTTCTCTGGTGACACTGGTACAGGTTAGTCTGTAGACCCGAGATCGTCATAGAGTCTTGTGTGGTTCCCACTGTGCTTTGATTTCCACCTTACCACGTCCAAGAGGGCGTGCAAAACGGTGGTTTTTGGGTACAGTCCCGAATCACATGGAGGCAATGAGCGATAGGAGGGGGTTCGTCTCTCCCGGTATAGGGAGTTGATATTGCGCTGTGTTCGATTGGCTATAACCGGAAATCCCTGGCCAGGGTTGTTGAGATTTACTGGTAAGTGTTACCAGTAGTTTCTCGAACTGTTATAGATCTCATATCGACACGACTTATCGAGCTACTGGGGTCTGACGTTTACCACCCCTAGGCGAGATATGCGACATATCAGACGATCAGACCGGACTGTGCGGTAAGTGTTACTGGTTGGATTCACAGGAGTGTGAGCGGTCTTGCTCGTCGATCTTCTGATCGCTCAATACCCGGGTGGCCGTTACGTTTGGCAGACCGCTTGCGGCTTGTGGGTGTTTGATATGATCATCACCTGCTGCCGGCGTATTGACGAGTCTTTAGAGTCCTACACAAAGGTTTCCTGGCTCAAGCGAAATGAAATAGGAGCGCATATGAGATATGTGCGGGACCGAGAATAATGCGTGTATGTGATACCGTATTCTATTCTCGCGATGAATGTATCGATTGGTTGTATGCGATATAACATAATTATCGAATCGAGGATTGATTCGATAAGTCGATACATCGGATATTAGTCGGTCATATGCGATATGACCGGATCGTTAAATCAAGTGTTGATTTAATGATTTAATGTATAATTATATATTTGATATATTACTTTGAATTAACTAGTATTTGTTCACTTAAGATGGATTTTCTCACTTGATGTACATATTGTGTATATGATATAGTTTTGTGCACTAGTTTGTATCATGTTTGATGATACATGCAAAGTGTGTGCGCTTTATGTAAGTCCGCGGCGGCACCCCGGCCGTCGATCCGACGACGGAAACGCGGAAACAAAAACTTTGCAAACTAGCAAACCGGCACCACCGCGCACTTTTCACCCGGATCGGGCCATTAACCTAGCAACTAGCAAACAAGAAAAGAGTAGAGAAGCTATACCAAGCGATCCGTGTCCTTCGGTCTTCGTCTCCACTCCGATCTCCTCGCGGATTCTCCGTCCGTCACGTCCTCGTCGGAAAGGGCACCACGTAGCCGGAATCTTTTACGGGCTCCCACCTCTTGACCGAGGCAACTCGGGCGCGAAGTTGGCTAGCCGACGCGTCCAAGATGTACTGTAGAATAGGGTAGAATCATTGTCTCTTTTGGGGTATATGAAATTGCCATGGAGGATGGAGGAAGAGATTAAAGAAAATTGGTGCTTTCAATTTTCTAGCAAGAGGAATGAGATGAAGAATAATGCCACCCATCTAAAATGAAAACTCTCCCATGCTCCCTCAAAGAATGGCCGGCCCCTCTCTAAAATGGGTGGAGAAAAAAATTAATTAAAGAAAGGAAATGAGAGATAAGCATAAGAATATAGTCACCTCAAAGTCTTTTTTTTTAACTCTCATCTCATTCAAACAAGTCAAGTGATGCAAAAAGCATCTAATGATGAAAGAACCATCAAGAAGCCCTCAATATGCATGAAACCCCTCATCAAATAAGTTAATTGCAAACTTGCAATTAACCCCCTCCATCAAAAGGTCCGGCCGGGAAGGAACAAAGGAAAACCGGTCGGAACGGAATGCAAACTGGCAACTTCAGAAAACTGATCCCGTAATAAATTACAGGAAAACCCCGCTACTGCAAATACATGCCCGCATTTGTATTCCCACTGAACACAAATGCAAAGAGACAAAACTACACTATCTAATAGTAGGATCCGGCTTAAGCCAAAGCCGGCTAGTAAAAACCGTCCGATCACGATCCGCGCAATACCGCACGTATCTGATCGAACCCTGCCATATCTCCATACGGCCTCTACAGCGTTTCGCCCGAAACTTGAGTAACTGAGTGTGTGGTGGACTCTAAAGACTCGTCAATACTATGGTTGTGGATTTAACCACTAGCACGTCAGAGGTATCAGCCAATACGTGACGGGCTACCAGGTATTGACCAAAAGGGACGTCGATGAGCGAACTCATCCTGACACCCTACTGAGCCTGTCAGTGACAATATCCGTACAGTCCGGTCCGTTCGTCTATGAGCATCGCATGGCGGGCCTAGGGGGTTGGTAAAAGTCAGACCCCCAATAGCGGTACAAGTCGTGTCGGAGTGTAGCCCAGAACACCCTGAGATACTACTGGAATACCTACCAGCAAATCTCCTGCCTTGGCCAAGGACTTTTCATGTTCCGGCTCTCCTAGACACAGCGCGACCTCACCCCCAATACCGGGAGAGACGAACCCCTGCAGATCCGCTCACTGCCTCCATGTGGCTCGGGACTGTACCCAACTAAAACCTGTTTGCACGACTCCTTTGAGCCGTGGTAGGGTAGTAATCAAAGCACAGTGGGAACTCACACGAGACAAATGACGATCTCAGGTCGATGAACTAACATGTACACATGTCACCAGGGAACTGCTATCTGACGTCTGGTATAATCCCAACTAGCAGGTTCCCGGCGAGTCCTGTCCGGTGTACTCATAACCCAATGAGCACCTGTATACATCTTAGGTGAACCAACTGACACCAGTGGCTTGTGAGACCGGCCACCGCCCCTCGTCGGGGTCTCGACTGTATACACTAGTCTACTCTGGAGAATCGATGCCCTGTCTCGAAACTCCCACGACTAGGGACCTTTTAAGGATGTGCTTATAGACTCCAGCTCTCACTTATATGATCGCCCTCATACTGCTGGTAGTCAAGCAAGAATCCTAGGGGCTCTATCAACGTGTAATAGCGACTCGTAAGGTCACCTAAAGCAGTACACGATGATAAAGATAAACCAGATAGCATACTATCATCTCGAGTAAGACTGTCCTACTGGGATAGGTCCTCCCCTCAATCATTGCAATCACGTGCCTGTGATCCAATAATTGACTCTGAGGGCACTATCTCCAACAATCTCCCACTTGCACTCAAGGCTAATTATTGCGATGTCGCATACTCACAGCCCGTGTGATACCGAACACCCAACTCCTCTACTAGTCAGTCTCACAAAGCTCGTTTGCGAAACTATTGCGTTCGAGAAATAGCCTCAGTGAGTAGATCCGCTCTTGTGTTTCTCTCTATGTCTCTCTATATCTCAAGTTCGCGGAGAAAGCCATCTCCCAAAATGAGCAATACCCGTCTTAGAATGTCTGGATGTCTGATGGGACCTAGCTCATAAATGAACTCCAAATCCAAACTTCTTAGACTGTATCGTCAACTGAGCTTAATCAGTATCCTGCGCCATGCCTTCCTTCAGTATCCACCTGGACCACCTGTCCAAAATACTGCCCCTCGTCAGAGGGAAAACTATAACTCTGACGGCCACTCTACCGTCCAGGTCACCTTGGAAGCCTGGAATGATAACCGTCTCCTAAAGGAGGCTGCCGTTATCATTTCCCTAGAACATTCACTTATGTTCTAAAACTGCTTCCGACTGTTTCCCCAGGAATGGATCAATATCAAGTTATTGCACCTACTGCAAGAACAACATCTGGTGTGGTACTTGACATCTCATGATTGACTCAATTGCCTAAGCAAGTGATCTGCCAATCATGCGTATCCCTCTCCCCTTTAGTCTGTAAGACACCTTTAGAGAGGGCGACTCCATCACTTGCAGGTACACTACCGTGCCAGGAGTCGTCCATTCTAAATACTCATAGAATGCTGTCTAAGTACCCATATTGGGAAACCACCCAAATCTAGATCTAAAACCATAGATCTAGTAACCAGAATGTCCGATATAAGATCCAAGTCCTGTGTGGAGAAACCACTGTGTGACGACCAAAGTATAACCGATCGTAGTATAGGAATATCACTTCCTACTCTGTGTATGTCATCCTAATACCAGGACATCACACCCTACTACCTTCTTAACAGATCCATCCCCTATTCTGATGAAGTCAAGCCTATGACTTCACATCAGAAATAGACGATCTATCTCCGCTATATCTGCTTTAGTCTATAATTAGACATAAGCCTGATGTCCACCAATGCTTCCGCTGCTCCCACTGACTACGACAACCCTCTGGCAGAGTCATATAGACGTATACTTCTAAAGCTAGTTCAGAACGACGCTATACTCATCCTCCTGCCGGGTCTCACAGTCTGGAACAATAGCAATGGCAAGTCTGGGTAAACAAGAACCTCCTTGCCACCGTCCTTGAGCATACCGAAGTACTTCTCGGGTGCCTGAGGTTACCCACTTTATCTGCGGAGTGGCCAATGGAATGTCAAACCAGATTGAATCTTTAGGTTCTTATTAAATCTTCAGTAATCGTTTGCGGTTCTGGAATCACTTCCAGTTCTACCATACTCCCACTACTGTTTTCTGAAAAAATCCATTTTTGTTAAAACTGTGGCGAGTCAAGAACAATATCACTATTGATCTTCCAGATGGTAGAAAGTCAACCCTCGTCATAGCCCGGGTCAACCCACAAACAGCCATTACAGAAACATGCCTTGAGTTATCCGGGGTCTGGTTTTAAGCATAAGCCGGACAACTCCCTGTATCTTAACAATGTCAAGATATGAACTGTTCTATATCCAATATAGAAACAGAGGCACTGATTCAATTTAACCAGATTCAAATCATGCAGCTGTCTCCAGTGCATGTCAACTAAATGGAAGGAGGCCGATCAGTGTTACTCAACTTAGGAATACTTCCAATTATGAGTAACCTGAAAGAGAAGCAAGTTCTCTTAACCATTACTATCAACGGAATACCATATACAAGTATCTACATCTTCGATCACTTTGAAGAATCCCGATACTTGCAATACCTGGTTCTCTACTCTATTCTTATACCTATAGCTTCTCAAAACTTTGACCTTGTGTTTCTGCGAAACACCTGTCTAAGAACTAAAGAAGTCATAAGTAAACAGAATATAGTACGAGGACCAACCCCTCTGTCCTAATGGACACTGGACAATATACAATACTCTGTATAAGTCCCCTGAGTCTGGTGACTCATTCACTGTGTGTCGTAGGTTGAAAACTGTACTTATGGTTAAGAAGAATTACACCGCTGTTCAATACTCCTTACCTAACCATCCACTGATATAGGTAAATGTCATAGACATAATTTCAAAAAGGTATATCTCACTCTATAAAAATAGACGTACAGATATATCAATTTGAAATTGGTGCACAACAACGGATATTCAAAACCAAATATTTGCCGTCTGGCAAACAACCCAGGCGACTTCCTCAAATATCATCGATTACAACGAATCCCGATATAATGAGGACAATCACCCAATTCCCAAGAACTTACTCCCACTCATCATCTGTAAAACCATACAGATGTGAGAATCAAACCTGGTAAATACATACCCTGGAGCAAGTGTCTAATTGGGAAATCAGTTTTCTTTTAATAGTACACAGTGATACTGAAACATTGAAATGTTTCGATGGGGTATCCGGGTATTCCTAGTAATGCCTCTTCCATTATCCAGATTCACGACTGTAACCGTATAATTCTTTGCCACCTCACCAAATCCCTTTATATGTCTTTAGTCATTACCTTCTGTACACCCCTTTAGGCCAAATGGTTTTCTTCCTTCCCTACTGTTTCCCCCAATCAGAGCAAGGCTCTACTTAAATTTTGAAAATTGAAAATTCGAAGCAACGTTTCGGTTTCCGTGCGCAGCGCGCAATTTGCCACATGGCAGAAGCTGATTTGGCGGCGTAACGCCCGAGACAGTGCGTCCCATCAGAGCAAGGCTCTTCAGAAAACATAATTAAGACTAAACTGCGCAAATGCATGGCAGCGCGACACGTGTCTGCGCAACTGCGCAAGCGCACGGATGCGCGACACGTGTCTGCGCAGTTGCGCAATCGCAACTGCGCAAGCGCACGGATGCGCGACACGTGTCACGCGCTGGTGAGTTGCGCAGCAACCGAATGAAAATTTAAGTAAATCTTTTCTGTTCTTCTGTAAAACAGAGACCCTTGGATCAGAGATCCAATGGTGGGAAAATTCCCAAAATTATTCAGGAAAGATCTTGGTAACAAATTTAACAAATTTGTGAGCACTATAAATAAGAGCCCAGACCTCATTCAAATCATAAAGTAGAATCATCAAGAGAAGGATCAACTTCTGAAAAAAAAAGGAACTCTTGAAGATTAATCAAGAACACAGAAGAAAGGAAAAGAAAGGTAAAATTTCTGAAGAGCAGAAGATTAAAAAAAGGAATAATAAAAAAAAATATAAATAGTGCCTTGCACTTGATATGAACCCTTGGTTCTGTGAAAAGAAAACAAGAAGAAAAACTTGTTTTCTTTTGATCTAAATTTAGATCAAAAGTGCCATGCACTTTTGTTCTTCAATCTGAAAATTCTTGAGTTCCTGCAACTCATTACTTAAAAGGGCCTGGCCTAAATCAAATCACAAAAGGGCAGAGCCCTGTTTGGAAATTCTTGAGGGCCTGGCCCAAGTTACAAAAATAATAAAAGGGCAGAGCCCTATTTGGAAAATTCTTGAGGGCCTGGCCCAAATCAAATTGCAAAATAATAAAAGGGCAAAGCCCTGTATGGAAAATTCCTGAGTTTCTGCAACTCATTATTTAAAAGGGCCTGGCCCAAATCAAATTAATAAGAGGGCAAAGCCCTGTTTGGAAAATTCTTGAGTTTCTGTAACTCATTATTTAAAAGGGCCTGGCCCAAATCAGATTGCAAAATAATAAAGGGGCAGAGCCCTGTTTAGATTGATTCTTTTAATCGGGCAGAGCCTAAAATAAAAAAATTGGACTTAACCCAATCCTGGCTGTAAGTCCTTAAATTAAATGCCTCTCATAAACCAATTCACGACCGGTTCGAGGGTACATCTCCGAACTCCTTTGACATCTGTCGTTGTAATTCCTCAACGACGTCAAAGAGGTGACGGGTCCCAACGACCACTCATCTAATATCGGACCGAAACGTCCTTAAACTAACATCGGACCGAAACGTCCTTAAACTAATGTCGGACCGAAACGTCCCTAAACTAATATCGGACCGAAACGTCCCTAAACTAATATCGGATCGAGACGTCCCTAAACTAATGATGGACCACTACGTCCTTAAACTAGCGGTGGACCGAAACGTCCTTAAACTAATGATGGACCACTACGTCCTTAAACTGGCGACGGACCGAAACGTCCTTAAACTAATGATGGACCACTACGTCCTTAAACTGGCGACGGACCGAAACGTCCCTAAAACTAACAAGGGACCACCACGTCCTTAAACTGGCGCAATAGAGCCCGAATGCTCTTTTGCCGGATCTAAACGGTCCCGTCTAAGTTGATCTTAGCCCCAAATACGGTTAATGTGTCCTTAGATCTTTAAATAAACAATAAAACCCCAAATCAACTTTGGTTCAAGGGTACATCTCTGAACTCCTCAGACGCTTGTCGTTGTAATCCCTCAACGACGTCAGAGAGGTGACGAGTCCCGACAGCCAGATAATTAAATCGATCACTGCGTTAAGTTGATCTTAATCCAAAACAGGACTAAAGTATTCTTGACGAACGTTTAAGTTGATCTTAGCCGCAACGCGACTAATGTATCCTTAAACCAAAAACACCAAACCCAAATCTAAGTAAATACGGATTTGGACTAATCCACGTCCTACGGGCGACGGTATTACTCAGTCTCCGTATACAATCCACGGGCAACCACAAACAAAACAAACACACACGACAAGAAGTGAAATTCTGGAGAAGGAGAAAGTTGTTACCGCGATGCGGTAACGTAATTAACTGCAGGGGCTTGCGCCTGCAGGGAAGAGCGTCCCCACAATCAAAAACCCCTCACCCTGAGGGGGAATCTGACGAAGTCTGCTACATCGGCCGCATCCGTCTAAACCTCCGATACACGGTGCCATAAATCAACTTGGCATCTTCGGAGAGATAAACGGATAAAACCAAATAGCATCTGCCCCGAACCTCAGGCAACGGACGTGAAGTCTAGGCCGCCGTTCGGAGGGGAACAGATTCTGGCACGCCCGGTGGGACCTTTTCCTCTTTCCACTCCACACTTCGTGTGTAGTCTTCGCGAATCAATCGCGGTTTGTTAAATGGTTGTCTTCGGATTTCAAGTTGCTAAGATTTGGTCTTTTATCTGGCGCAGAACTCAAGCATCCATGGATTCCCACTGCACCAAATGCGCGAAGCACTACTGCAACGGACGCTCCACCTCACCGAGAGGTGTAACATATGGGCCCCAAGCGGCCTCTTTCCTTACTCTGCCGGTAGAGCAGGTGACCCAGGCCACCACCGGCCTATTTTTCGGGACCATGGTCCCCCCTGCAAGCTTCTCTATGCCGATATCCGCACCAGAAGCGAACAAGAAGTCGGTATTTGACCGGCTCACTGCTACCACGACCCCTGTCAATGGGTCGCCTGCTACTAAACCGACAGCCTCCGTTTTCACCAGGCTAGGTCAGAACTATAAAGTGGCCGTCCCAAAGAGGGCAACGGCCGCTGCTTTGGAAGTCGTTAAAGCGGCTTCTCCCATCAGAGAGTCGGTCTTCACAAGACTGACGGTTCCCACTCCTCCCCCAGTTGGTCAAAAAGCATCAGTCTTCGATAGGCTAACGTCGACAGTTACCCCACACCCAAACAGGGGGCAACAAGAAACTATCTCGATTTCCGAGCCAGTCCCAACGGCTCGTCGTGCGCGACGCCGCCATTGGCAGCGAGTAAGGAAAGCAGGGGGCAACTCCCCCTCAGGGCTAACCCCACCTGCTCCAGCGGTGGAGGTCAATGCTGCTGTTCCAACTGGGAACAACTTCGAATTGCTGAGGAAGGTGAGAAAGAACTCTCCGGTTGCTACATTGAAAAGGTCTCCTCCGCCCATGGAAAAAGCTTCGGAGACGAAGCAGGAACAGCCCCCTCAACGGCTATCCTCAAAAGTTTATAAAGTATGGCGTAGGGTTCACGACTCTGTGATCGATCCAGACCACTTGCGTCACCAGAAAAGGGCGAAGGTGGAAAATAACAAAAACTGCTCCATTAAACAGCAGGGGGCGACGGTTGCTAGGATGCCCACTCCAACGGCTCCTTTAACCTCGATGGCCCACAAAAGAAGGAGGCCAGAGAAAGCTCCCGCATCAGCAGCAAGAGTTAACAATGGTGAACCTAAACGCCCCAAGTCAGGGGGCATAATTGTTCATACGGTTTACATGGCTTCTGGAAAAGAAGAAAGCCGTACTTCTACGGGTCACCGACCGCTCACCCGATCAGTGACCAAGGCTCAGGAGCAGCAACAAAAGCTCCAGGAGATGATGACCACAATGGCTGCACTCACTGGGCCGAAAGAAACCCCGGAAACATCCTCAGAAGAACGTCACGAACAAGAGACGGACGCCGAATTCCTCCGGCGCGTGCTAGAGAAGAAAGATAAAGAGGCTGCGGAACAGGCAGCCAACATAAAGAAAATGGCCCTCCTGTTCCAGGATATGGTGGGTATGATGATTCAACCAGATCCACCTGCTGGAGATCCCCCGATCATTCTTGAAGATGATAGGGGAGAGACATCGAATCCTCCACCGGCTCTATCCGCAGCTAAAGAGGATACCATATCAAAAGCTGATTTGGATGAATATATTGCCCAACAAATACGGGTGCATCAGGCGACTGAAGCAGCCGGTCAGATCGTGAAAACGGGGCGGCCATATCCGGGCTGGTATGACCAAATCAAGTACCCGCCGGGTTACACTATTCCCAAGTTTCATGTTTACAAAGGGACCGTCAATCCCCATCAACATGTTGCCCAATTCAGGGCGCTTTGTGGTAACACTGGAGGCGACGACAAGCTCTTGCTGCGCCAATTTGTTGGAAGCTTATCAGATACGGCTTTCGAGTGGTATTCCGAGCTCCCCAACGACTCTATTAAAACCTTTGCGGAGATGGAGCTGCTCTTCACCCAACGTTTTGCAAGTGCCAGCAAGCGTACCCCAATGACGGCACTGATTAACGCCAGGGTAAAACCCGGCGAGACGTGGGTTCAGTACGCTATACGGTGGCGTAATCTATGGTCTAAATGTGAACAGCGCATAGAAGAAGCCCCTGCGGTGGGAATGTTTGTTGGAACCCTTGATCCACAGGCAACCATCTCACAGTTCATGATGTTCTTCAAGCCGACTTCCTTCCAGGCTTTGATCGACAAATTAGCGCAGATGGACCAGATGGGCCATAAACCCCCTCTCCCGAAGCCGGACCCCCGAAACGATAAAGGAAAGGGAAAAGCGATCATCGTCGCTAATGCCCAACAACAACCGAGCGACTCGAAGCCGGCTGCTCGTCCAAACAATACACGCCCATACGTACCCCTTGAGGACAGGATGGGACGTGCTTACTCCTTCCCCCGTGATAAAACAAGGAGGCTATTCGAGCTGGCATTGCGCAACAGGCTCATAAATCTGCCAGATCCAAAAAGTCCGTCACAACCGGGTGACGTCAACGAGCCCAATTACTGCCCTTATCATCGAGTGCTAGGCCATCCAATTGAAGATTGCTACGTTTTCAAGAATTGGCTTGAGAACCAGTACCGTCAGGGCAAATTTGCGCTATCTGACAAATGGAAGGTGAATCCTCCGCAGCCCCACACCTCTAAAGGGACGAATACGCCGAGGGCAACATGCTCCGTTATTGAAGAAACCCCCTGGGAGGTTGTATTATCAGCCAAAACGAGGAGAATGCTAAATGATCTTCAGACCTGCCCAGCGGTCAAGTGGAAGAACCCCTTGGAACCGCAGGTTATTGAAGGGATGTTGAAGCCACGACCGATTCCGAAGACCGATGGTGGCAGTTCAAGCGCTCATAGTCAGCCGTCAAAATCTTCGAAAAAGAAGAAGAAGAAATCTAAGAAGCCCGTTAAGCCTGGTGACAAGCGCACGGACTTACAAAAGCAAATCGATGCGCTGGATGAGTACAACCAAAAAGCGCGGACTCCCATTACGCTCCAAGATTTCCTTGATCACGTCTTCCAAAAAGAAGATGAGGGAGAAAGTTCATCGGACGAATCCGAGGGGTATGTGGCGAGCTGTCATATGATCTCTCATTCAGTCACGAATGATAAAGAGACCTCTGGCACTGAGACGCTGGGGGCAAATGCCGAATCAAGAACCCCAGGGTTACCAGTTGAAATGATTAGCGCGTTTCTTAATGAAGCACGGTTGAAAATCAAGGCTGATCGAGAACGCGAGACGGCTATATTCGAAAGGGCTAAGCGTCAGCGACTTGAGGAAGGAGCTGAAATGATCCCGTTGGAGCAAAATGCCTCCACCGCTGACAAAAGCCAATTCAAGATAAAAAAAGAAATTTGCTAAGGCCATATCGATGGGCATGAAGCTACCACCCTCTGAAGAAAAAGTTACTGGCGTGGTAGAAATGCACCCCTCTTATTGCTTATACCATCAGAAGGTCTCGCATTCCACCCAAGATTGCAAAGCTTTCAATGGATGGTGGCAAGGATACGTCGCTAATCGACAACGATTTAAACGGGAAAAACGTAAAATTCGCCGAGAGCAAAGAAATACGACTAAAGAACTTGAAAGAACTGCCGGCAATTGTCACATGGTTAACACTACCGGGTCACAAGTGCCTACATTTGGGAGCGACTCCGATGAAGAGCTAAAGCTTGGCCCCCTCTTCGAAGAATCCACTTCGGGAAAAGAAAAAGAACTGAAGGCCTGCGAGAATATACAGCTGCGCAATCGAACATTACCCGAAAAGAACCTCGGACCCTTGAATAAGAAAAACAAAGGGAAAGAGAAGGTCTCTGAAGACATCGCTTTGGATGACCAAGTTGCGGAAGAGTTAACCGCCAAAAATCCCCCAAAAAGGAATAAAGTAGATTACAATGTCTTGGCGCATCTGAGAAAGCTACCCTCACAACTCAGCATTCTCGATGCCCTGTTGCTATCAAAAGAGGCGAGGGATTCTTTGATTAAGGCCCTGCAAGATCCGGACCAGTTCCAAGCCTTCCTAGCCGAACAAAAGATGAAGGATGAATTGGAAGAGGTGCACACAGCCGACGTTGCTTTTGGTGATGAAGACCTTCTCCTCGGGATGTGTGAACACAATCGCCCCCTTTATGTCTCAGGATACTGCCATGACATAAAGATAGGAAAAATCTTGGTCGATAACGGATCGTCTGTCAATTTACTCAATGTGCGAGTGTTAAAGGAGATTTGCATGAGTGTCCAACACCTCGCCCGGGACAAAATCACCATCTCTGGTTTCGACTCTCAATCCTCAAAGACTCTTGGATCTGTGATATTGACGCTACGCTTCGGGGTGCTCGTCACAGACATCAAATTCCATGTTATAGACGCCAAGACGTGCTACAATGCTCTGCTCGGCCGACCATGGCTACACGAATACAATATCATCCCTTCTACACAGCATCAGTGCATGAAGTATTCTAGGGACGGCCTCGAGTACACAGTGGCAGGAGAGTTGAATCCGTTTTCCGTGAACGAAGTTCGCAAGTATGAAGATGCCAAATACTTCTTACCGAGTTTCGAAGACACGGAAAGGTGTCACAAACTGGAGAACAAAACTAACGCAACCATCCCTGTCTTCGGCAGTGACACCGAGGAGGAGGAGGATATAATTTATTCAGGTCCATCCCAGTCCACCAGGCCAGGACCATCTGTTCCTTCATTGATCTTCGGTAGTGATTCAGAGGATGAAGTTCATGCTGTATTCCCCGCTCGGCCTTCAATACAGATTTCCACTGATGAAGAGCGAAGTCTGCAGGTAACCATGGTGCCGCTTGAACATTACAAAGAACTGGATGCACTCGACACCAACAGCGTAGAAGAATTGCAGACATTCTATATCCCTCCCGGACGAAAAGGCGAGAAGGCAATCCTATTCTACCGTTCTGAAGAAAACAAGGTGGAAAAAGAAATTTGGCATGGCGCGGATCCCACGCTCGACAGGCTTCAGCCTATCCGTCTTCCCAGATATTATACCGAAGGTTTGAAGAAACTGCTGAAACGCCAAGGGATGTCCTTTACACAGACCGTCAGAAAAGCCAAATTCTATGACAAGGTCTGGAACGTTCCCGGAACTCAATGCAAACTGCTTAACGGAAGAACGGAAATGAAAGGGCTCGGGTATGTTCGCTCAAAGAAACGGGAGCTAATAAACAGCTGTTATGCCATGTATGACTTCGATGAAGAGGCTGACGCTCAATGGGAGAACGCTAATCCTGAATCAGCAAAAGTTCCTGATGCAAGACCTTCCAGTCCATCGTCTGAAGACCAGATGAGCAAACTTATAAAGGATGCTAGTCAAAAAGCCCGAGATGATAACGATCGTGAAATGGCAATCTATGAGAAAGCCAAGACACAGCGTCTCCTTCGACAGGCAGTAAAGAACGAAGATGTTGCCCCACGTCAGCCCGCTACAAAAAGGGTTCGACGCGAAAGCAAAAACAAGTCGAGGGGCCGAAAAGGTGCTCGACAACCACAAGACAGAGCTAAGAAGCCACGCATCCGAGAGTCGAGCGTTATTGACCTAGCCCTTATGAAGAAAATGGGTCGAGCATACTCATTTCCTCGGAACAAAACAAGGAAAATACTTGATCTTGCTCTAAAACATCAAATGCTTACTCTGCCAGAGTCTAAACATCCTGAGCAAGCAGGCGAAGTCTCCAACCCAAATTATTGCTCTTACCATCGAGTAGTAGGGCATCCGCTTGAAGATTGTTTCACCTTTAAGAATTGGGTTGAGGACCAATATCAGCTTGGCAAATTTGCGTTGTCTGACAGTTGGAGGGTAACGCCGCCGCAAAAGCACGAACCCGAAAACACAAGGATAGAACCAACTCCGCATTGGGATTGGCAGAAAATTCACACCTGCCATGTGATAACAATATTAAAAGAAGGGTCCGAGGACATAAACAACCTTCCTTGGTGCTTTGAAAGCGGCAGCGATGAGGTAATCTCAGAATTTCCCCCAGCTCCGAAAGAACTGGAGGATGGAATCCACACTACTGCAGATAACCTCAAGAAAATCGAGTTGGGGACGGCAAATGACCCGCGACCGACATTCATCAGCGAGCTGCTATCTGAAGAAAGGGTGGCCGCGTTAAAGGATGTGCTTCTACAGCACAAAGATTGCTTCGCGTGGAACTATTCCGAAATGCCGGGACTAGATCCAGAAATTGCTGTACACAAATTGGCGATATCCCCGGACATCAAGCCAGTCAAACAGGCGCCAAGAAGAATGCGACTCGAGCTTGAGATGAGCATCAACGCCGAAGTCAAAAAACTGATAGACTCTGGCTTCATCCAGGAAGTTCAATACCCTGAATGGATCGCCAACATTGTCCCAGTGATGAAGAAAAATGGAACAGTGCGCATATGCGTGGACTTTCGGGATCTCAACAAAGCCTGCCCGAAGGATGATTTCCCGGTACCAGTCACTGAACTAATGATAGACAATACATCCACTCATGAGGTTTTCTCCTTCATGGACGGCTCGTCGGGGTATAACCAAATAAAAATGCATCCCGAAGACCAGAAGCACACAGCCTTCAGGACTCCTCTTGGTATATTTTGTTATAAAGTGATGCCCTTCGGTTTGAAGAACGCCGGTGCTACTTATCAGAGGGCCATGACGAAGATCTTCGACGACCTTATACACGAAATCGTCGAATGCTATATCGACGATCTCATGGTTAAGAGCAAATCATACGAAGAACACCTCGAGCATTTGAAGACCGTGTTTCAACGCCTTCGGCAATACAACTTGAAGATGAATCCTCTTAAATGTGCGTTTGGGGTCTCCTCGGGTAAATTCCTGGGATTCGTTGTTCGACACCGAGGTATCGAAATAGATCCGTCAAAAATTAAAGCGATCATGGAAATGCCTCCGCCAAGAACTCTCAAACAGTTGCGATCTCTCCAAGGGAAGCTCGCGTATATACGGCGATTTATAGCCAACCTTTCAGGAAAGTGCCGACCTTATAGTCACCTGATGAAGAAGGGAACCCCATTCGTTTGGGACCAAAAATGCCAAAGCGCACTAGATGAGATCAAGCAATACCTGCAGAACCCACCAGTGCTGGCTGCTCCGGTTAAAGGGAAGCCTCTCATTCTTTATACAACCGCCCTCGAAGGTTCCTTAGGCGCATTATGGGCACAAGAGAACGATCAAGGGAAAGAAAGAGCACTCTACTACCTAAGCCGAGTTCTGCTGGGGGCAGAAAGCAATTACTCTCCCATTGAAAAACACTGCCTGGCGTTGATCTTCGCAATAACAAAGCTTAGGCACTATGCATTAGCACACGAGGTCCGTCTGATTTCAAAGGTGGACCCCCTTAAATACTTAATGTCAAAGGCCATATTGACGGGACGACTCGCTAAATGGGCCCTACTCTTGATGGAGTTTTCGATCACGTATCAACCTCTCAAAGCAGTGAAAGGCCAGGCCATCGCCGACTTCCTCGCTGAACATCCCATACCCGCCGATTCTCCATTAAATTGCGATCTTCCAGACGAACACGCGTTTGATGCAATCGATGGTGGTGATACCCGATGGGAACTCTATTTTGATGGTGCATCTTCCATGAAGAAACGCAAACAAGACACCCCTATAATCAAATCGGGGATAGGCCTCATCTTCGTGACTCCACAAGGAGGGATAATGCGCTTCGCCTTCTCCTTGACAGAGCCGAGAACGAATAATGAAGCTGAATATGAGGCTTTGATAGCAGGCCTCGAGATCGCCATTGACATGGGAATTGAAGACCTACTCATATATGGGGATTCCCAACTGGTCGTCAGTCAAGTGAACGGCGACTACCAAACGTGCAAACCGGAGTTGGTGAAATACGGTGAGAAAGTGCAACAACTGCTAACCCAAATTCCCTCCTACACTTTGGAGAGCATACCGCGAGCGGAAAACGGCAAAGCGGACGCACTAGCCAAACTTGCTAAAGAACTGGCTGACGAGAACCTCGACGACGTTAGGATCGTGGTACAAAACCGTCGAGTGCTCGCCCCAACAGAAATATCTCCGGAATCGTCTGAAGAAAAAGGAGCGAAATAGGAGACAACCCTGCAAATAAAAGACTGGGAAAATACCGGGGACTGGAGAGAAGTCTTCATAGATTACTTCAAGTTCCACCGAATACCTGAAGAAGCGTCCACAAGACATCAGCTTACGAAACGAGCTCTGTCTTTCGCCTTCGTCAATGATACTCTGTACAAAAGGTCATTCGATTCTCTGTGGCTGAGATGCTTAGGACCTGACGAAGCGAGAAGGGTCGTCCAAGAAGTTCACGACGGACTCTGCGGTTCCCACCAAGCAGGCCCTAAGATGAAGTTGAAGATAAAGCGGATGGGCTACTACTGGCCCACGATGACGCAGGATTGCCTCGAATATGCGAAGCAATGTCATTCATGCCAAATTCATGGGGACTTCATCCATCAGCATCCCAATCCATTGCATCCAACAGTGGCTAGTTGGCCATTCGAAATGTGGGGAACTGACATAGTCGGCCCCATCGAACCAGCATCGTCAAAGGGACATCGTTTCATCTTGGCGACGACTGATTACTTCTCCAAATAGGCAGAGGCGGTACCGTTGAGGGAAGTGAAGACGGAGAACATCCTCCATTTCTTCAAAACGCATGTCATATACCGGTTTGGAACCCCAAGAAGGATCATCTCTGATAATGGGCCAGCCTACCGAAGTCATAAGATTAGCCGCTTTGCACAACAGCACAATATAGACTGGAGATATTCCTCAGTTTATAATCCGCGAGCTAACGGTCTAGCTGAGGCCTTCAACAAGACCTTGACGAAGATCATGAAGAAAACAGTGTCACGAAATAAGAGGGATTGGCACGAAAGATTGCAAGAGGCTCTTTGGGCGTATCGAACTACTTTTAAAACGGCCACAAACACAACGCCATATGCGCTGGTATTTGGGACGGAAGCAGTACTCCCCCTCGAGATAGAATTACCCTCTCTACGAGTGGCAGTCCACTACGAGCTGACGGACGAAGAAAATGCTCACCTTCGGTTTGAAGAGCTTGACGCCCTTGATGAAATCCGGCTTCTAGCACAGCAAAATCTGGAAGCTTATAAAGCAAAGATGACGCGCTCATATGAAAGATTGAGCCGCCCGAGGACATTCCACCAAGGCGAACTCGTGCTAGTCGTCAAAAGGCCCATGATCCCCAATCGCGCCAAGCGGGGAAAGTTTGAGCCAAACTATGAAGGACCGTACATCATTGATAAGGTCTACCAGGGCGGGGCCTATCTACTCATGGACATGCACGGTGAAAGGCCTTTCAGGCCAATAAACGGTCGCTTCCTAAAGAAATACTACGCTTAACGAGCCTTAGTTTAGGTCAATGATAGATGACGACGACTATGTTCGCTCGCTATCTTCCTAAGCTCAGGCTTTATAAGCAGTAGCCAGCCCTCTCAACGGCGGACCGAAATGTCCTTAAACTAATAGCAGACCATAACGTCTTTAAACTACTACCGCAGCATCCTTAGGCTGACAACAAAAAAAAAAAAAAAAAAAGGTATGTCCATAAGCAAAAGGGTCACGGATGAAAACCCAAAAGGGCTCCGTGAGTAAAAACAGCAGGACTACCGGCGAGTGTTCGTGAAAACCCGAAAGGGCGCGGCCTCGTTAAAAAATATATAAAAATAAAAAGAATAATAAAAAAAAAGGGTATGTCCATAAGCGAAATGGGCACGGATGAAAACCTTAAAGGGCTCCGTGAGTAAAAACAGCAGGACTACCGGCGAGTGTTTGTGAAAACCCGAAAGGGCACAACCTCGTTAAAAGACACTTATAAGGTCCTCTCGACCTTGTAAGGAGAAACCACCTGCGTGAGATCCTTACGACTTACAAGGGAACAACACACTTAGGAATCCCCACGATTCCTAAGGAGAAAATACGCTTGCGAGATCCTCACGACTCGTAAGGAGAACTCTCTTATGGGACCCTCACGGCTCATAGGATTTGAAAGTCTTAAGTCACAGAGACCTAAACCTGTGCTTAAGCAAACCCCCACAAACTTCCAATGTTGCCCTACAAGTGGTTCAATATTGACCCTTGTATACAATCCACGGGCGCGAATAAACGTTTCCCTAACCAAGGTCCATCCGTGACCGGGGATATGTTCGCATAACCCTTGTAAGCCCTCTCGATTTACAAGAAGAAAACCCCCCTGTAGGATCCTTACGACTTACAGAGGAACAAAACACTTTGGAACCCTTACGATTCCTAAGGAGAAAATACACCTGCAAGATCCTCATGACTTGTAGGGAGAAATACCTTTATGAGACCCTCACGGCTCATGAAATCGAAAGCCTTAGTCGACAGGTCCCTAACCCTGATCGCTAAGCCTCCTTTGTTCGACAATGACGGAGGCAAATGATGATTCGCTCCTGGCAATATTCCAGTCGCAGCGGTGCTGATGCCGAAATCGGTGTCCAATTTCAGGTTTATGGCGAAAGCCAGTAGGCCGCTCATGCATACGAAATAGCCGAAATGATAATGGCGACTTGCAATAAAAAAAAACAGCAAGTAAAAATGTATGTATACAAAACAGCCGAAACGATTGGGCAACTCGCAATAAAAATCAGCGAGTGAAAATAAAATAAATAGCCGAAATGATTGGGCAACTCGTAATAAAAAGCAACGAGTAAAAATAAAATAAATAGCCGAAATGATTGGGCACCGCGAAAAATAGCCGAAATGATTGGGCAATCGCGACCTTCGCGATATAAAAGCTGAAATGATAGAGCATCGCGGAAATAAAATAAAATAAAAAGAAGAAATGATAAAACTTTGGCCCTACAGTTAAGATCACATCGATCCCTGTATACAATCCAAGGGCGTAAACAAAGAAGGAACCATACTTCCCCAGCGGATTCTGTCAAACGACGAAGCCAAACCTCAACGGTTCATTTCAACCGAAGAAGCCAGCAAATTCCTCGACTCACGGATACAAACACTCCTTGACGAGAGCTTCCTGATCCGCGTCGACTCGCAGAGCCACCAGTGCCTCCGTAGGAACCCTCGACTCGTTTCAAACCCCAAGGACACAAATAATCCTTGGCGCTTGGGAAACAAATAATCCCTCGCAAAACTTCTCAACTCACGGATACAAACACTCCTTGACGAGAGCCTCCTGATCCGCGTCGACTCGCAGAGCCACCAGCGCCTCCGTGGGAACCATCGACTCGTTTCAAACCCCAAGGACACAAATAATCCTTGGCGCTTGGGAAACAAATAATCCCTCGCAAAACTTCTCAACTCACGGATACAAACACTCCTTGACGAGAGCCTCCTGATCCGCGTCGACTCGCAGAGCCACCAGCGCCTCCGTGGGAACCATCGACTCGTTTCAAACCCCAAGGACACAAATAATCCTTGGTGCTTGGGAAACAAATAATCCCTCGCAAAACTTCTCAACTCACGGATACAAACACTCCTTGACGAGAGCCTTCTGATACGCGTCGACTCGCAGAGCCACCAGCGCCTCCGTGGGAACCATCGACTCGTTTCAAACCCCAAGGACACAAATAATCGTTGGCGCTTGGGAGACAAATAATCCCTCGCAAAACTTCTCAACTCACGGATACAAACACTCCTTGACGAGAGCCTTCTGATCCGCGTCGACTCGCAGAGCCACCAGCGCCTCCGTGGGAACCATCGACTCGTTTCAAACCCCAAGGACACAAATAATCCTTGGCGCTTGGGAAACAAATAATCCCTCGCAAAACTTCTCAACTCACGGATACAAACACTCCGTGACGAGAGCTTCTCTGACTCACATCTCGGGCAGTAAGGATTCAAAAACTGGCTTCCTGAACAATGGGATCCTGCAAGTCAATCCTAAATGGTCTCTTGCATACTATTCACGGGTCTCACTCTCTGAAGTCGATTCTCGACAAAGAGGGAAACAACCGCTTACGAGCCCTCTCGACTCGTAAGAAGGGCAATGGGATCCTGCAAGTCAATCCTAAATGGTCTCTTGCATACTATTCACGGGTCTCACTCTCTGAAGTCGATTCTCGACAAAGAGGGAAACAACCGCTTACGAGCCCTCTCGACTCGTAAGAGGGCAATGGGACCCTACAAGTCAATCCTAAATGGTCTCTTGCATACTATTCACGGGTCTCACTCTCTGAAGTCGATTCTCGACAAAGAGGGAAACAACTGCTTACGAGCCCTCTCGACTCGTAAGAGGGAGAAATTCTCTCATAAGATCCTTTCGACTTATGAGAGAAAACCACACTTGGGAATCCTCACGATTCCTAAGGAGAAAATCCACTTACGAGATTCTCTCGATCCATAGGGAGAAAAGTCTCTATGAGACCACACGGCTCATAGAGTTGAAAAGTCTTAGGCAGCAGATCCGAACCTGCGGCCGAAGCCATCGTTATATCTTGAAGAAACCAAAATGCTTACTCTGTTACCTGTCAATCATGTTTATCAAGACAGCATGCTGATAATAAGAGAAGGGAGAAAGCAAAGAAATGATACAAGACATTGCAAAAAAAAAAAAAATGTGTATCTTTATTTATCAATTCAATCAAGTACATGGCGAATCGTATAAAAGAATAAAGAATGTGTACATCTTATTCAAAAAAAAAAAAAAAAAAATTACAAATATATTGATACAAGGGCAGCTACTCGGAAGGGAGCGTCTTGCACAAATCTAGCAATCGCTCGCATATCTCCTTCCACGCCTTCTCCTGCTCGGCCGCCACCGTCAACTCTGCCTCCACTTGGGCTCGTTGCCGCAAGACCAATGCAAGCTGCTCCCTCACGGCTTGATAAGCGGCCTCCCGACTGGGGACATTGCGCTCAGCCACGTCAAGCTTCCGCTTTAAGTTTAGCCCGTGGGAGATGCGCCCCAGGAGACCCTCAAAGATAGTCTTCACTTGGGCAGCATTTGCCTCAACCTCAGCGCGCAGATGGTGTAAGTCCATATTGCGACCCCCGGTTCTTACGGGGAGGCGGAAAACGGTATAAAAAAAACGAATTTTTATCGCAAGAGGCAACATGGACTAACTTATGGTCGGGATCGTTACCTAAACTAAAACTAGCATACTAAGCTAAAGATATTTAGCTACTCGGATAGAGATGGTTATACCTAGCTTGTCTTGAACTCCTTCTCTTCAAGCTCCGGTGGTGGTCCGATGGCTCCCTTCTCGTCGTCTCCGTACGCCGAAGATAGATCCACTTGAAAGCTCCAACCTTTAGCTCCTTCTTCGGTCTTTGAAGAAACTAGTTCACCTTGGTTTGCCAAACCTAGTGAACTAGAATGAGTAGAGAGGATAATAGAATGGGATTTTATCTATGGTTCTTGATTCTCAACTCATGAGACAAGAGAACCATAGATCAAGAGAGGGAGCAAGAGGTTGAGGGTGAGAGCAAGGGGAGAGCTCAAGAACAAGAGAGAGAATGAGCAAGAAAGAATGAGGCTCTCTTTTCTCTCTCACCCTCTCATAATCCAAAGTGATCATAACTCATCATATCAAAAAAGTCTTTTGGTGATGGTTAGAAGCAACCATAAGGTTATCATATCATGCACTCATTTTACTCAAAAAGCAAGCAAGAAAAAAAGTCTTTGGCATGAAATGATAACCATGGTTATCATGATGGGTCAACTAGTCAAGCCTAGTCAACCGGTCAACAAGTCAACAAAAGTCAACAAGTCACCAAAGTCAACAAGTCAACAAAAGTCAACAAGTCAACAACCATATCACCATAATACTTAATTAATATAATAGTTAATCACATATCATATTCTCATTAGGGTTGAGCAAAAAGTCAAAAGTCAACGGTCAATCTGTCAACAACCCTAATGAGAATCCACTGCCTCTGCCTCCTTGTCAACTGTGCATACACACCCGCATCCGCGTTCCGAGGAACACGAATGCAAACTGGATAAATCCAATCCCATAAGATACACTAGGATCTGGCTTAAACCAAAGCCCGCTAGTGTAAAACTGTCCGGACACTGTACGTGCACAAGTGCACGGATGTGACCGAACCCTGTCGCAAAACCATGCGACCTGTCGCAATACCATGCGACCTCTACTCTTTTGCCTAAAGGCGAAAAGCTTTCTGTGTGGGACTCTAAAGACTCGACACTACGCTGGCAGTGGGTTTAACCACAGACCGCAAGCGGCACTAGCTGTGCGTAACGGTCCCCAGGTAATGCCGACAAGAAGACCGACGAGGCGAAACCCATCTGAACTCCTACTGAGCCTGAGCGTGACATTCTCCGTACAGTCCGGTCTGTTCGTCTGATACACGCATGGCGGGCCTAGGGGGCGGTAAACGTCAGTCCCCCAATAGCGGTACAAGTCGTGCCGGAGTGAAGCCCAATACACCCTGAGATAACACTGGAAACCTACCAGTATTACCAGTATATCTCGTTTGCCCTGGCCAGGGACTACTCGTGTAATGGCTCTCCTAGACACAGCGCGATGTCAACCCCCAATACCGGGAGAGACGAATCCTGTCTAACCGTCACTGCCTCCAAGTGCTTCGGGACTGCACCCAACCACCACCTGTTTGCACGACTCCTTTGAGCCGTGGTAGGGTAGTGATCAAAGTACAGTGGGAAACACACTCGAGGCGGGAGTGACAGTGTCAAGTCAGCGGACTAAGCTGTACTCATGTCACCTGGGAACTGATAACTGACGATAGGTATAATACCAACTAGTCAGTTCCCGACGAGTCCTGTCCAGTGTACCCGTAACCTAACGAGCACCCGCATACTATCTCAAGTACGACGTACTGACGGCTGTGGGACAGACCGTCTCCCACACTGGGATGAGAAGCGCATGCGCTGGTCTACTCCGGAGTATCGATGCCCTGTCTCGATAGTCCTGCGACCAGGGACCTGAATAAGGATGTGCTTATAGATTACCCAGCCCCCACTAGTGTGACTGCCATCACAACGCTGGTAATCAAGCAAAGATCCTAAGGGCTCCACTAATGCGTATAAGTGATATACTGAAATAAACACAAGTACACATTGAAGTAGAAACAAACCAAGTAGCATACTACTATTTTGAGCAAGATTGTATATACAAGGTGAATATCCCAAGCATCCATTAAGTAATATACAAACTAGTATGATACAGTAATGGCCTCTAGGGCATATACACTAACAATCTCCCACTTGCACTAAGGCCATGTACTGGCGTATCGAAGACCTATCATCTCGATCAGCCGCTCGAACTGAGTCTGGGGCAGGGCCTTGGTGAATGGATCAGCAGTGTTATCTTCTGAAGCGACTCTCCGAACCTCGATCTCCTGGCGATCTACGATCTCCCTGATCAGGTGATACTGCCTTAAGATGTGCCTGGATTTCTGATGGGACCTGGGTTCCTTCGCTAAAGCTATAGCCCCGTTGTTGTCGCAATACAGAGGTATTGGATCAACAATGGACGGAAACCACCTGAAGTTCTTTCAAGAACTTCCTCATCCAGACAGCTTCTTTTGCGGCATCAGATGCAGCGATGTATTCCGCTTCCATCGTCGAGTCTGCAAACGGTTTTCTTGTTTGGAACTCTTCCAACACACCGCCCCTCCATTGAGGGTAAAGACAAAACCCGACATGGACTTGGAATCATCCTTGTCACTCTGGAAGCTGGAGTCAGCAAAGGCCTCAATCTGGAGGTCTTTTCCGCCATACACCAAAAACATCTCCTTAGTCCTCCTCAGGTACTTGAGAATGTTCTTTACCGCTATCCAATGTTTCTCCCAGGGTTTGACTGATACCGGCTTACTACACTCAGTGCATAAGCTACATCCGGTCTGGTACACAACATCGCATACATTATAGAGCCTACCGCAGAAGCGTAGGGTATAATAGACATGCGATCCCTCTCCAAAATCAGTCTTGGGAGACATCTCTTTAGAGAGGGTGATCCCGTGACAAGCCGGTAGGTTACCGCGCTTGGAATCTTCCATACTGAATCTTTTCAGTACGGTGTCGATGTACCTGGACTGAGAAAGTCCCAATATCCTCTTGGATCTATCACGATGGATCCGGATCCCCAGGATGTATGAGGCATCACCCAGGTCTTTCATGGAGAACCTTTGTGACAAGAACCCCTTGACAGATTGTAGCATAGGAATATCATTTCCTATTAAGAGAATGTCATCCACGTATAAAACGAGGAATACTACAGTTCTCGCTACAAATCTACTATAGATGCATGGTTCATCTGGATTTTTGATAAAGCCAAATTCTTTGACCGTCTCATCAAAGCAGATGTTCCAATTCCGCGATGCCTGCTTTAGTCCATAGATGGACTTAAGCAACTTGCACACCTTTCCGCTGCTCCCACTCTGAATGAAACCCTCTGGCTGGTCCATATAGACACACTCCTCTAAATTTCCATTTAGAAAAGCTGTCTTTACGTCCATTTGCCAGATCTCATAATCGTGGAAGGCAGCAATGGCAAGAAGGATCCGAATGGATTTCAGCATGGCTACTGGAGAAAAGGTTTCGTCGTAGTCCAAGCCAGGTCCTTTGACGAAAACCCTTTGCTACCAGCCTAGCTTTATAGGTCTCAACCTGTCCATCTACACCAATCTTCCTTTTGAAGATCCACTTGCATCCTACGGGTTTTACCCCGTCTGGAGCAATGTCCAACGTCCATACCTTGTTGGTGTACATGGACTCCATTTCGGTCCGCATTGCATCCATCTGAACGGCCTGCTGGAAGCTAGAGGCTCATCATAATCTATGATGCAATCCTCTCTATCCCCGTCTATGAGAAAACCGTAGTATCTCTCAGGCGGATGAGACTGCCTACTACTTCTGCGGAGCGGCGTAGGAATGTCCTGTTCTTCCGAACCTTCTGTTTCCACTAAACTTTCAGTAACAGTCCGTGGTTCTGGAATTTCTTCCAGTTCTACTGTGCTCCCACTTATCTGGTTTTCCAAAAACTCAGTTTCCAAGAAGTAGGCATGACGAGAAACAAGAACTTTTTGTTCCTCTTCACAGTAGAAGAAATATCCTTTTGAGTTCTTTGGATACCCCACAAACTTGCACTGTACTGAGCGTGCCTCGAGCTTGTCCGCATGCTGCTTTTTGACAAAAACCGGACATCCCCATGTCTTAATGTGCTTAAGATAGGGTCTCTTCCCACACCACATTTCATATGGTGTGGAAGGCACAGTCTTAGTCGGAACTCGGTTCAAAAGGTACGCTGCTGATTCTAGCGCATACCCCCAGAATGATCGCGGTAACTCAGCATTACCCATCATGGACCGCACCATATCCAATAGGGTGCGGTTCCGTCTCTCCGATACACCGTATGTTGCGGGGTGTATGGAGGAGTAAGCTGAGAGAGAATTCCGTTCTCTTTTAAATAGTCCAGGAACTCGGCACTTAAGTATTCTCCACCTCGATCCGATCTTAGAATCTTAATACTTTTGCCGGTCTGTTTCTCTACTTCATTCTTATACTCTGGAATTTTCCAAAGGCCTCGGACTTATGTTTCATCAAGAAGACATAACCGTACCTTGAGAAGTCATCCGTAAAAGTAATGAAGTAAGAATGTCCGCTTCGGGCATGTGTAGACATTGGACCGCACACGTCACTGTGTACGAGTCCTAAGAGCTCGCTCGCTCTTACTCCATGTCCAGTAAACGGAGTCTTTGTCATCTTTCCTTTGAGACAAGATTGACAAGTGGCATACGATTGATATTCGAACGCATTCAAATATCCTTCTGTATGTAACTTAGTCAACCTTCTCTCATTGATGTGACCCAATCTACAATGCCATAAGAAAGTCTGATTTATTTCCGGAGACTTTCTTTTGTGTGTATTCTGGACGTTGAAAATTTGTGGTTGGTTTAACACGTATATACCATTACTCAATGTACCTGACCCAATCAAAACTTGATTAAGGTGAATGTTTACAACATTACTTACAAACGCAAATTCATAACCTTCTTTAGAAACTAAAGATACAGAAATGATATTACAAGTTGCGTTGGGTACAAAAAAAGCAATTACGCAAAACCAAAACATGTCCATCTGACATTCCCAGGTGATAGTCCCCCACGGCTTTAGCATCCATGCTAGCTCCGTTCGCAACTTTGAGGGTCATGTCACCTGCCTTCAAAACCCTACGGTTCTCAACGCCTGCAAAGAATTACAGATATGAGATCCTGATCCGGTATCCAATACCCAGGAAGTAGAGTTTATTGAAAGACAATTTTCAATAACATACACACCTGAAGCTGAAGCTGCAACCTGCTTCAATTCCTGTGTTCTGGCCTTCCAGGCCCTGCAATCATTCTTCAGTGTCCTTTCTTATGACAATAGAAGCATTCTTCCTTATCCACAAGCTTCCCCGCTATCTTTGTTGCTTTGCCTTTTCCCTTCGTATCCACTTTACCAACACCGCCCCTTGGTTTGGCGGGGGCCTTCTTCTTCTTTCCCTTGGCTTTCGCCTTGGACCTAGAAGAAGATGATCCTCCTACAAACAAAGTGGATGTTTCCCTACCTTTCTGTAGGGTGCCCTCTGCGCTCCTCAGCATGTTGAGGAGCTCTGATAGTTCAACCTCTTTTTCTTGTAGGTTGAAGTTCAGTATAAACTGGGCGTAAGTGGAAGGAAGGGACTGGAGAACTATATCCGTATATAGCTCACTCTCCAATGTGATCCCTAGGTCAGCGAGCTCCTCAATGAAGCCGATCATTTTTAGCACATGCTCGGCTACTGATGATCCGACGGCCATTCTTGTCGAAAACAACTTTTTCGACGCTTCGTATCTTGCGATACGTGATTGCTCTCCATACAGTTCTTTTGTATGGAGCAATATGGACTCCATGTCCATATTCTCATGCCTCCTCTGATGTTCGTTGTCCATCGAGGCAAGCAGGAGGCACTTGGCCTTCGCGCTATCAATCTCCCAAGTCTTGCGGATTTCCTTATCCGCGACACTGGAAGTTGGACCAGGGACAGGGGGAGCTTTGGTGGTAAGAAGATACCCCAGCTTGTCATAAGTGATTGCTATCGTGACATTCCTGAGCCAATCTTTGTAGTTTGGCCCTGTCAGCTTGTTTTTATCTAGGAGTAACTTAAGTCCAGTCATGTTGATTGGTCGCTGCAATTAGGAGAGAGAAGAAGAAACACTCAGCATGATGCTCTTGCAAGTTTAGAGTGGTTTTTAGTTTGTCTAAACAGGATGGCTCCCACTGTTTCTCGAATCCCTCCTCAAACCATAAAGGAAGAATTAGTCAGGATCAATCCCACCGTACAATACTTGCTTAACCGTTCAGCCAGGCCGGTGTCGGTACTTCGAGGGAGGTTTTCCAACGCTTTCGCGAAGTTCCTTAATTAGAGAACCTCTTTTCCCTGGGGGCGTAGCCCCGCTAACACCTTTCTAGGCACCTACTAGGTTTATAGCATTGATCGTTAAGTGAGAAATTTCCCGAGGAGTAGCATATACTCACAGTAGGATCGGGATCCAAATATCATCGCGTGACGAAACTGAAGGAATCCTACCAGAATCATCACACTCCAAATGGTATGCAAATCTAGCAAGTTTCAGTACTTATGAAACTCCCGATGTGGATTTTTGCCCCATGCTCTTATGACCTTGACTTTGGCCAACAAATCATAAGTCACATGTCAAGTTCTGCCCGTCGTTCTCCAGGTTAATTTGAATCCACCCGCACCTACCCTTGACTTTGGCCAACAAGGCAGTACGACTGTTTCAAACCAACGCATCTATCTATGCTGCACATGAATACCCAATAGCTACCAATCACTGTGCCTTGACTTTGGCCAACAAACACAGCTTGAATACTATTGACTATTCATGTGAAACGACGGAGGGCTACGGATGGTTTTGGCGAAACCGTGAACGTAGTGAACTTGATTTAATCGATGGAACGAGATAGCTTTTAGAAGGAGTGGCTCAAGCTCCGCATTTAAAAGTTATTTTGAAAAGAACCGAGTGGTTTTTCGAAAGTGTTCCAACGACTTTAACTTGGTTTATTATCTTGCATTAGTTCTTTTAATGCGTGATATTCTTGCATTAGTACTTTTAATGCGTCCCATCATTTAACCCTACCATTGCAGAAAACAACCAAAATATGACGTACGCTTATGCCATTCGCATTCGCCACTGGGCCCCGTCATTACCCGTTAGGTTACTTAACTAACGACAGAGCGGGGGCTGGGCTAGCGCGTCTGTAAAACATAAGCAACGCCTAAATAGTAAGCAATGATAAACATTTCAGATCACAGATAAATACATTGGATATACTAGTAATCTGTAATTTGTACGAGCCTGTAACAAAAACAGATAACACGGTCGCGGTGAATAGCCAAAACCCCACCCAAGACCCCTACGGGTACGGCAAACTACCCGCCAAGTACCCGAAGCGTAGCAACCTCCCTCATCTCCATGAGTAGGCCACTCGACACTTCGGCATACCCGGTAGTTTGTGCACCCCTCCACGGGTCTATCCTAGGAGCAAAAACAGTAAAAAGAAATTATACAATGACGGCTACAACCCCGACCCGGTTGTGCGGCCAAACAAATAATTATTACATCAATTTACAAATTTACATGAATTGCAAGAAAAGTAAACTCTCGTCTCACAACCCCCGGCTATTCACCCGCGACAATCCAACATATTTATATACACATTCCAGCACATTACAGATCATGTATAACCCCGACTAATCGACTTATAGCGATTAGCCGACGTTCAATACATGCAAACATCACAGATATAACCATCATAGTCAAAGTGCAATGAAGTTCGGAAAAAATACGGAATTATAGGACCCCAAAAGGAAATTTCTTTTCTGTAAAATCTGGGCACATATAATATATCTCAAAAATCCCAAAACCAACACAGACACACACTGCACGAAAAACGATGCACTAAAGACAACAAACCGCGGCGCTTCCGCGGCGGCCAAGAAGGGTCACGCGGCGGAAGCGCGGCGGTTTAGACGAATTGGTGAATCGTTTTTCATGGGTGTTCTAACAAAACCCTGAGACGAATTTAGGAGTATGAAGTTTTTCATTTTGACCAGAAAAAATTTCAACAGAAACTCAGTTTTTGTAGTTTTCCGGTTTTGTGATTTTTTTCGGTTCCGAACTTCGTTACACTTTACTACCTAGCTAGTTTAAGTTTAGTTAGGCTCTGATACCACTGTAAGTCCATATTGCGACCCCCGGTTCTTACGGGGAGGCGGAAACGGTATAAAAAAAACGAATTTTTATCGCAAGAGGCAACATGGACTAACTTATGGTCGGGATCGTTACCTAAACTAAAACTAGCATACTAAGCTAAAGATATTTAGCTACTCGGATAGAGATGGTTATACCTAGCTTGTCTTGAACTCCTTCTCTTCAAGCTCCGGTGGTGGTCCGATGGCTCCTTCTCGTCGTCTCCGTACGCCGAAGATAGATCCACTTGAAAGCTCCAACCTTTAGCTCCTTCTTCGGTCTTTGAAGAAACTAGTTCACTTGGTTTGCCAAACCTAGTGAACTAGAATAAGTAGAGAGGAAAATAGAATGGGATTTTATCTATGGTTCTTGATTCTCAACTCATGAGACAAGAGAACCATAGATCAAGAGAGGGAGCAAGAGGTTGAGGGTGAGAGCAAGGGGAGAGCTCAAGAACAAGAGAGAGAATGAGCAAGAAAGAATGAGGCTCTCTTTTCTCTCTCACCCTCTCATAATCCAAAGTGATCATAACTCATCATATCAAAAAAGTCTTTTGGTGATGGTTAGAAGCAACCATAAGGTTATCATATCATGCACTCATTTTACTCAAAAAGCAAGCAAGAAAAAAAGTCTTTGGCATGAAATGATAACCATGGTTATCATGATGGTCAACTAGTCAAGCCTAGTCAACCGGTCAACAAGTCAACAAAAGTCAACAAGTCACCAAAGTCAACAAGTCAACAACCATATCACCATAATACTTAATTAATATAATAGTTAATCACATATCATATTCTCATTAGGGTTGAGCAAAAAGTCAAAAGTCAACGGTCAACTGTCAACAACCCTAATGAGAATCCACTGCCTCTGCCTCCCTGTCAACTGTGCATACACACCCGCATCCGCGTTCCGAGGAACACGAATGCAAACTGGATAAATCCAATCCCATAAGGTACACTAGGATCTGGCTTAAACTAAAGCCCGCTAGTGTAAACTGTCCGGACACTGTACGTGCACAAGTGCACGGATGTGACCGAACCCTGTCGCAAAACCATGCGACCTGTCGCAATACCATGCGACCTCTACTCTTTTGCCTAAAGGCGAAAAGCTTTCTGTGTGGGACTCTAAAGACTCGACACTACGCTGGCAGTGGGTTTAACCACAGACCGCAAGCGGCACTAGCTGTGCGTAACGGTCCCCAGGTAATGCCGACAAGAAGACCGACGAGGCGAAACCCATCTGAACTCCTACTGAGCCTGAGCGTGACATTCTCCGTACAGTCCGGTCTGTTCGTCTGATACATCGCATGGCGGGCCTAGGGGGCGGTAAACGTCAGTCCCCCAATAGCGGTACAAGCCGTGCCGGAGTGAAGCCCAATACACCCTGAGATAACACTGGAAACCTACCAGTATATCTCGTTTGCCCTGGCCAGGGACTACTCGTGTAATGGCTCTCCTAGACACAGCGCGATGTCAACCCCCAATACCGGGAGAGACGAATCCTGTCTAACCGTCACTGCCTCCAAGTGCTTCGGGACTGCACCCAACCACCACCTGTTTGCACGACTCCTTTGAGCCGTGGTAGGGTAGTGATCAAAGTACAGTGGGAACACACTCGAGGCGGAGTGACAGTGTCAAGTCAGCGGACTAAGCTGTACTCATGTCACCTGGGAACTGATAACTGACGATAGGTATAATACCAACTAGTCAGTTCCCGACGAGTCCTGTCCAGTGTACCCGTAACCTAACGAGCACCCGCATACTATCTCAAGTACGACGTACTGACGGCTGTGGGACAGACCGTCTCCCACACTGGGATGAGAAGCGCATGCGCTGGTCTACTCCGGAGTATCGATGCCCTGTCTCGATAGTCCTGCGACCAGGGACCTGAATAAGGATGTGCTTATAGATTACCCAGCCCCCACTAGTGTGACTGCCATCACAACGCTGGTAATCAAGCAAAGATCCTAAGGGCTCCACTAATGCGTATAAGTGATATACTGAAATAAACACAAGTACACATTGAAGTAGAAACAAACCAAGTAGCATACTACTATTTTGAGCAAGATTGTATATACAAGGTGAATATCCCAAGCATCCATTAAGTAATATACAAACTAGTATGATACAGTAATGGCCTCTAGGGCATATACACTGACAGATGGGCCGTTTCGTTTGAGATCTTTTGGCATTCCCTTAGTCTTTGAGCTGCTTCTTGCTCCAAGTGGCGGGAGTGCGAAGTGCTTTGCTCGAGCCAAGTTGTGCGTTGGGTGCTCAGAGCTAAAACTTCGGGAGAAGGGCGCGTCAACTCCAGCCGGTACAGACAGGCCTCGATCTCCCTGCAGTGGTTAACCCAAGATTCAACGACGCCTTCGTCGTGAAAAGTTACGAGCGCCGCTAACATTGGGTTAACATCCACAGCGAAATCGACAGCAGAAGGGAGAGCGTCCTTGCTGAGCTCTTCAATATACCCGCTCAGCATGCCTAGACTCATCACCGCACCCTTTGAAGACGGACGTCTCAAAAAGGGGCCTGCCGGTAAAAGGACGCGAGCCTCGAAGGGGACCGGAGCCGGAACAATAGCTGCAAAACAAAACAGGGTTAAACGATGGTTCAAAAGATGTTGAAGGGTTACCAAAAGGAAATTTACTATACCAGGTACAGCGGACAGCAAACCCGGAAGGGCCGGTAGCGCGACAGTGCTTGCATCCCCTCCTTCGATTTGTGGCACTGCAATAAAGAAAAGGAAAAGTCAGAAATCATCCCATTGCTAGGAAAAAAAAAAGGGGTAAATAAAGATATTACCGGCGCCACTAGAGGGAGAAGCGAGTTCGGATGGGAAAGAGAAGTGCGGGAGCAACACTTGATATAAGTGATCAAAAAGCACTCCTGCAAAAGCACAATAGTGTAACGTTAGTACAAAAGCCGCATTTTTGAAAGATTAATGCATGAGTCGTGAATCCATACCTTCCAACATCCGTGACGGTACAAGGGAAGACGGGGAGGTGACTACTGCCAAAGCAGTAGTTGACGGTGCCCCCTCGAGCAATGGAGCATCGGTACTGGCCGCACCTGCAAGAACAAGCTTGTTAGAAGAGATCACAAGATATATACAAAAAAAAAGGGAAACGCTGGTGACTCAAAAGTTTACCTGACGAGCTGCCAGCAGAAACTGAGGCAGTCCCTTCCTCCACTGACGGAAGACCACCGCCTGTAGCTTCATCACCCGACTCAAGGGGAACCGTTGTTATGCTCTCAAGCTCTACCGGCGGCGGGGAACCATAGACAGGGAGGGCCAAGATAGGAACATTGCCAGATTCCTGAGAAGGAGCGCCTAGCTCGTCTTCAGGAATCATGGTCGCCTCACCTGCTGCTCCCTCAGGATCAGCGATTACAGCTGCCCCGTCCATCGGCACCACGAGGTCCCCAGCCTCAAGTACCTCGCCCTCTACCGCCTTCGGCTCGGTTGAGACAATCATCTCATCTGCCGCCACTTCGGGTGCGGCATCAATGACCTTCTCCGCGGTAGGTTCCTCAATCTCGGCTCCAGGCCCCATGACCTCGACAAAGTTGTCCACTGTCAGTTCGGGTTCAGCGAGTACCGCTTCCTCCGTTCCCTTGGGTTCGACGGTCGTCTCCGCCTCCCCCTCAGTTGGACTTGACCCTGCAAGATGAGATATGTATAAGCCAATAGTTTTACAAGTCATACAACAAGGCTCTGAAAGGAGTACTACCTGAAGCGGATTTATCATTGGCACTCCGAACCGCGCGCGCAACTTGCCGACGAGCAGTAGACAGGGCCACAGGAGGCTCTTCAGAAGGAGTACTAGCGTGAGGAACAGTGCTAGGGCCCGCTCCTGCCGCCAGAGCAGCTCTGCGCGCCTTAGCTTCGCGTCTGGACCGCTTCCGCTCCTCTCGAGCCGATGAGACAGATGCCATCAGGGCTTCCTTGAGCGAAGCCTCCTCATCCGTGTAGAGGGATGCCTCCAGATTTTTCAGAGCATCCATCGTTGTTGCATCAAGCCGAGGCTCTTGCGGCAGCTTCGACGGAGCTGGGACTTCGATGACGGGCTTGGGAAGGGTCCTTGCGCCGATTAATACAACCCCTGTAAAGAAACAAGAGAAGGTCAGGTCGACTATCATAAAAAGATAACGAACTTTCCGTATAAAAGAGAAAGGGATAAAACATACCGACGCTTGCTAGGGTACGCTTCTTCTCCTCCTCCTGGAAGGTCTTCAGAGAGGCAGCAATGGCCTGTTCAGTAGAAACACCTGTTGAAAATGAGGCAAATATTAGCTAAAGATAATAATAAAAAGTGGGATAAAATGACAAATAAGGAGGCTGATGATTACCTGACTCAGCGAGTCTGCTTAACATTGCTTCGAGCCTCGCCGATCGCTCCGAAGCTGCAATGGCGGCGGCTAGATTGGTGTCCTCAGGGTCCACCACGAAACCCTCGTTGCTGCCGTACTCGCATATAGTCTCGGCAGGATGAGCCGCGGGCTCTAAGTTAAGGATCGCGTCGAGGGATAAAGTGGACTTCTTCTTCTTCTGCCCGCCAGCCTTGGACCCACTGGGAGCAGCTTTGCGCTTGCCAGTTTTGGCAGTCACTTTCGGGCGGCGAGTCCCGATGTCCGCTCCTGCACCCGACTCCGGCGATGCCGCTTTAACCGTCTTTGTCGGAGCACGGGGCGCCGTTGGGGCATCCACCGTAGTAGGCAGTGGCAGTCCACGCGGAGGGGCCAACACGCGTGGTCGATCAGATCCGGCCTCTTTCGTCGGAGGGATAACCTGAACCCTGGGCTGCAATGGAGCCTTGCGATCGCCGCCGGGAGGCGCAGCCCTACGATTGACCAGTAGGCGTTTCTCCATCAAGATGATTGGGCCCATCGCGTGCGCGTACCAAGCCACATACGAATTGAGTATCTTGGGGGTACAGCTGGGCTCACTGATAAAAAAGTAGGAGCCCGTGTTGAGCCGGATGAAGTGATGCATCGCATTCCGTACCCCCTCTGGACCGACTGCAGGTGTTCCCAAGAAGGCTTCCAACGGGATCCCTTGGTTATAACTCGATTGCCGGGCAAATCGATGCGGGTTATACCTCATGAAGAGGGCCGTTTCATTTTGCCTGAATACCAAGTAGCCCGGTCGAATGGAATAAAGGTGGAGGATTTCCCAAGCCTTCAACACGGAAACACCGCCCTTAAAGTCATCACGCAGCGGCACCACCGACTTAGTGGTCTCGGAACCCGTGGTGATGACCTTATCCACAAAAGAGGTCTTCGCCCCGACTAGATGCGAACGCAGAAGCAGTCCCCTAGACTCCCGCGGAGGTGCAAACACGATGGAAGCCCCGACCAATCGCATGATTCTTGGAAGTTTGAATCTCTCAAAGAACGGAGGAGTTTTATGGGCACCAAACACTCCTCGAACATGCAGCTCCATCCAAGAAGTGAAGTAGTGCATCGGGAAGTTAGCAGGCTGTACCCCAGGTTCATTAGCGTCCGCCGCTACGCTAAGTCCATTGTAGAGGTAAGCCAACCCGGCGATCCCCACTGATAACTGCAGACCGGCCACCATTCGATGCGCCGGGTAAAAGACAGAAGACCGCATGAGGCGTGGGTGCATGGGAAGCGCGAAGCTGCACAGCCACAGACCTAAGAACCCGATGAAGAAGGTCTCCTCATCCATGCCAGGAACGGCGATCTCTGAGAAAGGGACGCTAGCAGTGCCGGGAAGGTAAAAACTTCGCTGATCAATTTCCGATGAAGGTCGGCGGTCCAGGCCGAAACCAAAAGGATCAGCAAGTTGGGCGAACTTCTCACCTTGCTCTGATAAAAATTCCGGGCGAATAAAATGAGCAATGAAGTCCGCAAAACTAACTCCTCGGTCGCCCAATTCCAAATGAAGCTCCTCGTAAATCTCCAACACCTTCACCAGGCCCGGATGCTGATGCTGGATGGCATTTTCCGGAGTCAAGTCGAATACCACCTGCTTGGTGGCAAAGACGTACTCATCAGGAGGAAGCAGCTCTTCGTAGTGCTCCCCCCTCGCCGGTAAACCTGAAAGCTCAACGAATTCCTCTAGAGAAATTGAAACTTCCCTATCCGCTGTCAGAAAAGTATGCGTGGGGATATTCCATTGTTCGATGAAGGCCTTTGTCCACCACGTTGGAGGAGTAGGATACTCGAAAAGCGAGACGTAGACGGCGGAGTATAAACCTATCTTCGTCAGGTGAGCTCTTTTCGCCGCTAAAATGTACCGGGCCCATGGCAGGTATCCAGCAAGCGGTCGCGGATTCAATCCAATGTTGTAAGCCTGTCCCCAAGGGCGTGCTTCACCCTGACAGATTCGCCTTCCCAAGATATCTATGGCCGGCGGTGGCTGCACCGGAATAGCGCCGATTGCAGGCTGGAGAAGGTCGTCTGAATTCCAATTTTTTACCTCCACGGCATACTCCACCGGGGGTTTGTCCGCATAGGGGATCGTAACTATAGGTTCGGAAGGCGAGGCGGAACTAAAACTGCGGCGGCCTTGGATAATCTGGCTGTACCACCTTCCCCATAGGTGAAGTCTCTTGCACTCAGGATCGTGATCTTTAATCAAGGCGAACACTATCCGGTCCACTGGTGCATGTGGGAACCCTCCTTCTGAGCGAACGAAGGGAAAAGACAAGTCGTCAGACATCTTTCCTGCATAAAATATGTATATATATCATTAGTGGCCTGACGCTTAACATTTAATGAAAATAATATATATAATAATAAATAATAATAATAAATAAAAATCTGGCTCCACACTGTGATGCAGTGGGTAGGGGACCAAAGGGGGACCCACAAAATCAAGATGACGGCGCATCATTTGATGAGACAATCCTACCATTGGATGAGACTATCAGTCAATAAAAAAGACCCCCAAGAGAATATCCTCATTGGGGGGGGACCCCTAGAGACAAGGAGAAGATCTCCTCTTTTCAGAGCAAAGCACTGTCACAGAGTGACATTTGTCAAACTCCTGTTTCAAAAGAATAAAACTTCTTAAAAAAGAGCCTAGCTCTGTAGCAGAAATAAAAATTCATAACTCCTAAGAATTAAAATTTTGGGATCTTAAAGATCCATGGAAACTTTTAAAAAGTTTTCTAGTTGATCTGTGAGCAGGGCTCTGTTCATGGGTTAAAACCTAAGAACAGAGTCTCTGCAAATTTTCAAGAGCAAGGCTCTGTGAATAAAAACCCCAAAGGGGTTTCCTTTAGATCAAAGATCTATAAGAGCAAGGCTCTGTTGAAGAAACCCCAAAGGGGTTTCCTTTAGATCAAGGATCTATAAGAGCAAGGCTCTGTTAATTAAGTTTAATTTAAATTAAATTAATTTAATTTTACCTATAATGGTTCTGAAGTTAGAACTTGGAAGTTCTTAAGGAAATCACAAGAGCAAGGCTCTGGAAGTTCTCAAGTAAGAGCAAGGCTCTGAAATTCAATTTCTTGAGAATGGTAAAAAAATTACCAAGGACCAAGGGTCCTATTTATAGGCGCCTGCGCCTGTTCACTTGACCCGTCGATCCAACGGTCAGGATCTTGCCACCGTTGCACTCACGCGCGCGCCACGTGAGCGCAACGGTGGGGGGGCATCTGTTTCCCCCAATCAGAGCAAGGCTCTACTTAAATTTTGAAAATTTAAAATTCGAAGCAACGCTTCGGTTTCCGTGCGCAGCGCGCAATTTGCCACATGGCAGAAGCTGATTTGGCGGCGTAACGCCCGAGACAGTGCGTCCCATCAGAGCAAGGCTCTTCAGAAAACATAATTAAGACTAAACTGCGCAAATGCACGGCAGCGCGACACGTGTCTGCGCAGTTGCGCAATCGCAACTGCGCAAGCGCACGGATGCGCGACACGTGTCTGCGCAGTTGCGCAATCGCAACTGCGCAAGCGCACGGATGCGCGACACGTGTCACGCGCTGGTGAGTTGCGCAGCAACCGAATGAAAATTTAAGTAAATCTTTTCTGTTCTTCTGTAAAACAGAGACCCTTGGATCAGAGATCCAATGGTGGGAAAATTCCCAAAATTATTCAGGAAAGATCTTGGTAACAAATTTAACAAATTTTGAGCACTATAAATAAGAGCCCAGACCTCATTCAAATCATAAAGTAGAATCATCAAGAGAAGGATCAACTTCTGGAAAAAAAAGGAACTCTTGAAGATTAATCAAGAACACAGAAGAAAGGAAAAGAAAGGTAAAATTTCTGAAGAACAGAAGATTAAAAAAAGGAATAATAAAAAAAATATATAAATAGTGCCTTGCACTTGATATGAACCCTTGGTTCTGTGAAAAGAAAACAAGAAGAAAAACTTGTTTTCTTTTGATCTAAATTTAGATCAAAAGTGCCATGCACTTTTGTTCTTCAATCTGAAAATTCTTGAGTTCCTGCAACTCATTACTTAAAAGGGCCTGGCCTAAATCAAATCACAAAAGGGCAGAGCCCTGTTTGGAAATTCTTGAGGGCCTGGCCCAAGTTACAAAAATAATAAAAGGGCAGAGCCCTATTTGGAAAATTCTTGAGGGCCTGGCCCAAATCAAATTGCAAAATAATAAAAGGGCAAAGCCCTGTATGGAAAATTCCTGAGTTTCTGCAACTCATTATTTAAAAGGGCCTGGCCCAAATCAAATTAATAAGAGGGCAAAGCCCTGTTTGGAAAATTCTTGAGTTTCTGTAACTCATTATTTAAAAGGGCCTGGCCCAAATCAGATTGCAAAATAATAAAGGGGCAGAGCCCTGTTTAGATTGATTCTTTTAATCGGGCAGAGCCTAAAATAAAAAAATTGGACTTAACCCAATCCTGGCTGTAAGTCCTTAAATTAAATGCCTCTCATAAACCAATTCACGACCGGTTCGAGGGTACATCTCCGAACTCCTTTGACATCTGTCGTTGTAATTCCTCAACGACGTCAAAGAGGTGACGGGTCCCAACGACCACTCATCTAATATCGGACCGAAACGTCCTTAAACTAACATCGGACCGAAACGTCCCTAAACTAATGTCGGACCGAAACGTCCCTAAACTAATATCGGACCGAAACGTCCCTAAACTAATGATGGACCACTACGTCCTTAAACTAGCGGTGGACCGAAACGTCCTTAAACTAATGATGGACCACTACGTCCTTAAACTGGCGACGGACCGAAACGTCCTTAAACTAATGATGGACCACTACGTCCTTAAACTGGCGACGGACCGAAACGTCCCTAAAACTAACAAGGGACCACCACGTCCTTAAACTGGCGCAATAGAGCCCGAATGCTCTTTTGGCGGATCTAAACGGTCCCGTCTAAGTTGATCTTAGCCCCAAATACGGTTAATGTGTCCTTAGATCTTTAAATAAACAATAAAACCCCAAATCAACTTTGGTTCAAGGGTACATCTCTGAACTCCTCAGACGCTTGTCGTTGTAATCCCTCAACGACGTTAGAGAGGTGACGAGTCCCGACAGCCAGATAATTAAATCGATCACTGCGTTAAGTTGATCTTAATCCAAAACAGGACTAAAGTATTCTTGACGAACGTTTAAGTTGATCTTAGCCGCAACGCGACTAATGTATCCTTAAACCAAAAACACCAAACCCAATTCTAAGTAAATACGGATTTGGACTAATCCACGTCCTACGGGCGACGGTATTACTCAGTCTCCGTATACAATCCACGGGCAACCACAAACAAAACAAACACACACGACACGAAGTGAAATTCTGGAGAAGGAGAAAGTTGTTACCGCGATGCGGTAACGTAATTAACTGCAGGGGCTTGCGCCTGCAGGGAAGAGCGTCCCCACAATCAAAAACCCCTCACCCTGAGGGGGAATCTGACGAAGTCTGCTACATCGGCCGCATCCGTCTAAACCTCCGATACACGGTGCCATAAATCAACTTGGCATCTTCGGAGAGATAAACGGATAAAACCAAATAGCATCTGCCCCGAACCTCAGGCAACGGACGCGAAGTCTAGGCCGCCGTTCGGAGGGGAACACCTACCGTTCGGCACCAGCCTATAGTTTGGAAGAAGACTATCCAATAAGCATAATGGGTGTACTATCCCAATCCTAGGAACACTCGCAATGCGAGAGAAGGTGAAAATAAAAGACAGCCTGAATGAACTTTATTCCTATTTCTCCTGAACCAGGATCCATCCCCGAACTGGAACAAGTTCCTTTCGAGTTCGTATATAACCATACGATGGATTATCCAATAAACTGGGATCTTCGTAGTGATACGGAGTGTCCTGGAGAAATACAAAGGTGATTTAGGATTGGCGAAGAAATATTTGGTTTGGTCGTGAATAGCAGTCGCAATTTACTTTACCCTCTTACTAATCCCTTTCTTTGTCTTAACTCAATACCTTCTGTACACCGTTTAAGCTAATTGGTTTTCTTCACTCCCTACCGGTCGGCACCAGCCTCAGGTTTGGAAGAAGACTATCCAATTTGCGTAATAGGTGTACTGTCTCCTAAACCAAGGAGTACTCGCAATGAGAGAAGGTGAAAGGAAAAGACAACTGAATAGTCCTATTCGTTTTCTCCAGAACCAGAAACCATCCTCGAATTCCTTCGAGTTCGTATATAACCATACGATGGTTTTGTCCAATGGAAGTGGACGTTCGTAGTAATACGGGGTGTCCTGGAGAAAAGGGTAAAAGTAGGAGTGGCAATGAGGTTTGCAACTCTGACAATACAAAAGCCTGTGTTAAGAAGGTTCGGTCAACTTGGTCACTGAGTCATAGTCTAGGGTCGGGTCAATGGTCGCTGCTAAAGAGAGAGAGAGAGAAAAGAAACACAAAGCGTGCACTCTAACCTAGATCAGAATGGTTATCACTTTATCTAATCTGGAAACCTCCCACTGTAACGTCAAATTCTTCCCCAAACCTGAAAGAAGAATTAGCCGGGATCACCCGAGGAGTAAACCAACTCATCAGTGGGAATCGGGATCCAACTCTCATCGCATGATAACGTGACGGAATCCGCTCACGTTATCACACTCCAGAAGGTATGCGCATATCTGGCAAGTTTCAGTTCTTTTGAAACTCCCGATGTGGATTTTTGCCCCATGCTCTTATGACCTTGACGAAGGCCAACAAATCATAAGTCACATGTCAAGTTCTACCCGTCATTGTCCGGGTTGATTTGAACCCACCCGTATAAGCCCTTGACGAAGGCCAACAAGGCTATACGACTGTCCCAAACCAACGCATCTATCTATGCAGCAGAAAGGTAACAAGCAGCTACCATACACTATGCCTTGACGAAGGCCAACAAACATAGCATGAATACTACGTGCTACCCGTCTGAAACGACGGAGGGCTACGAATGGTTTCTGGCGAAAACCTTTAACGTAATGAACTTGATATCGTTGAAGGAACATATAGCTTTTAAAAATATAGTGACGAAAACCTTTGCTAAAGAGGTCACTCCCGGTGAAGGGATCTCGGCTTTTTTCCCGTAGGATGGGGTGCAGGATACTCCAACTGAATACCACGATGCAAAGCAAAAGTAATCGGCTATAGTGAAGTTATTGCCCTGACGTACACTTTTGTCCAAGGGGTCACTCCCGGTGAAGGGATCCCGGCCCTTGCCTCGTCGACTGAGGAGCAGGATATTCCAACTGAATACCACGATGCAAAACAAAAGAGAACGCCTTTACAATAACAGCTTTTTGAAAAGTGTTCCAACAACATCAGAATAGGTTTGTTTATCTTGCATTGATCCGAATCAACGCAGTCCCATCAATTGATCACACCACAAAGAACGAAAATATACTGACGTACGTATATGCCATCCGCATTCGCCACTGAGTCCCGTCATCACCCGTTAGGTTAGCTTACTAACGACAGAGCGGGGACTGGACTAGTGCGGATGCAAAACATATACAACATCTACTAGTATATATTTAATATATAATTTTCGCTCAAGGCGTGATAAAGTGCAATAACACAGAAATGTATAGCAACACAGATCAATACAGATATCTGGGATCCCCGGGTTTTACAGAGCCGCTGCTAAAACCCGACGTTCCCCTGGTCGTGTGGATAGCCTGTGCAATGAAATCCTAGACCCCTACGGGTGCGGCAAGTTACCCGCCAAAACCTGAAGCGAGACAGCCCCCTTCAGCAACGTGAATGGACCATCCAGCACTTCACGGAATCCGGTAGCTTGGGCACCCCTCCTGGGTCAATCCTATACCCCCTACGAGTGCGGCGAACAGCCCGCCAATTCTAGAGTGAAGCCCCCTCCGTCGCAAAGCCATGAGATGCGGGCTCGTTGCCCTCTAGATCCCGGCTATCCGTGCACCCCTCCGCGGGGTAATCCTAGTACAGAAAGTAAAATATACATACTACGGGTACATCGACCGCAACCTGGTCGTGCCCCAAAAGAATAATACAAACAGGCAGTGACGGCAGTCCACATATCGGACGCTCGCCCCGCAATATCAAATGTACATATAAAACAAAACTGTACTAGCATTGCATCCAGGCTATCCCCCACGACCGATCCGCAACATCACAGCACAACACAGAACATCAACGTGAATGTCACGTTCGCAAATCCGTCTAAAAGGGCTATAGCAGATAGACTGGATTTACCGATCGAGTGACATTCACGGTCGCAGATATAATGTAAATACTGTGAACTGGCATGTTTAAAATATCCGATCGAGCAAATTTATCAAAGTGGGCCCCAAGCAGTACTGTAGCACTTACAGAAAATCTGGGTCCAAAAAGAATATCCCAAAACCCCTATTTTTAACTCATAAGCTATGTGCAAAATTTTGATCAAGTGATCAATCAAAAGCGCGGCGGAACCGCGGCCCAAGCATGGGTTTGGCCGCGGTTCCGCAGCAGTTTGGAGAGATCGCGCCACCAAATTTTCACAAATTGCTTCTATATCCATGCACAGTATTCTGAGACAACCTGAAAAATTTTTGGAGCAGAAAAAATTTCAACAGAAAACACATGTGCATACAAAATACGGGTTTTAAGGAATTTTGTTCGATCGAGTACTAAACATACTAGAGCAAGCTAGGCATGGTTAATGGCGTGGCTCTGTTACCAATGTAAGTCCGCGGCGGCACCCCGGCCGTCGATCCGACGCCGGAAACGCGGAAACAAAAACTTTGCAAACTAGCAAACCGGCACCACCGCGCACTTTTCACCCGGATCGGGCCATTAACCTAGCAACTAGCAAACAAGAAAAGAGTAGAGAAGCTATACCAAGCGATCCGTGTCCTTCGGTCTTCGTCTCCACTCCGATCTCCTCGCGGATTCTCCGTCCGTCACGTCCTCGTCGGAAAGGGCACCACGCAGCCGGAATCTTTTACGGGCTCCCACCTCTTGACCGAGGCAACTCGGGCGCGAAGTTGGCTAGCCGACGCGTCCAAGATGTACTGTAGAATAGGGTAGAATCATTGTCTCTTTTGGGGTATATGAAATTGCCATGGAGGATGGAGGAAGAGATTAAAGAAAATTGGTGCTTTCAATTTTCTAGCAAGAGAAATGAGATGAAGAATAATGCCACCCATCTAAAATGAAAACTCTCCCATGCTCCCTCAAGGAATGGCCGGCCCCTCTCTAAAATGGGTGGAGAAAAAAATTAATTAAAGAAAGGAAATGAGAGATAAGCATAAGAATATAGTCACCTCAAAGTCTTTTTTTTTAACTCTCATCTCATTCAAACAAGTCAAGTGATGCAAAAAGCATCTAATGATGAAAGAACCATCAAGAAGCCCTCAATATGCATGAAACCCCTCATCAAATAAGTTAATTGCAAACTTGCAATTAACCCCCTCCATCAAAAGGTCCGGCCGGGAAGGAACAAAGGAAAACCGGTCGGAACGGAATGCAAACTGGCAACTTCAGAAAACTGATCCCGTAATAAATTACAGGAAAACCCCGCTACTGCAAATACATGCCCGCATTTGTATTCCCACTGAACATAAATGCAAAGAGACAAAACTACACTATCTAATAGTAGGATCCGGCTTAAGCCAAAGCCGGCTAGTAAAAACCGTCCGATCACGATCCGCGCAATACCGCACGTATCTGATCGAACCCTGCCATATCTCCATACGGCCTCTACAGCGTTTCGCCCGAAACTTGAGTAACTGAGTGTGTGGTGGACTCTAAAGACTCGTCAATACTATGGTTGTGGATTTAACCACTAGCACGTCAGAGGTATCAGCCAATACGTGACGGGCTACCAGGTATTGACCAAAAGGGACGTCGATGAGCGAACTCATCCTGACACCCTACTGAGCCTGTCAGTGACAATATCCGTACAGTCCGGTCCGTTCGTCTATGAGCATCGCATGGCGGGCCTAGGGGGTTGGTAAAAGTCAGACCCCCAATAGCGGTACAAGTCGTGTCGGAGTGTAGCCCAGAACACCCTGAGATACTACTGGAATACCTACCAGCAAATCTCCTGCCTTGGCCAAGGACTTTTCATGTTCCGGCTCTCCTAGACACAGCGCGACCTCACCCCCAATACCGGGAGAGACGAACCCCTGCAGATCCGCTCACTGCCTCCATGTGGCTCGGGACTGTACCCAACTAAAACCTGTTTGCACGACTCCTTTGAGCCGTGGTAGGGTAGTAATCAAAGCACAGTGGGAACTCACACGAGACAAATGACGATCTCAGGTCGATGAACTAACATGTACACATGTCACCAGGGAACTGCTATCTGACGTCTGGTATAATTCCAACCAGCAGGTTCCCGGCAAGTCCTGTCCGGTGTACTCATAACCCAATGAGCACCTGTATACATCTTAGGTGAACCAACTGACACCAGTGGCTTGTGAGACCGGCCACCGCCCCTCGTCGGGGTCTCGACTGTATACACTAGTCTACTCTGGAGAATCGATGCCCTGTCTCGAAACTCCCACGACTAGGGACCTTTTAAGGATGTACTTATAGACTCCAGCTCTCACTTATATGATCGCCCTCACACTGCTGGTAGTTAAGCAAAAATCCTAGGGGCTCTATCAACGTGTAATAGCGACTCGTAAGGTCACCTAAAGCAGTACACGATGATAAAGATAAACCAGATAGCATACTATCATCTCGAGTAAGACTGTCCTACTGGGATAGGTCCTCCCCTCAATCATTGCAATCACGTGCCTGTGATCCAATAATTGACTCTGAGGACACTATCTCCAACACTTTAAACTATGATTAGGTTAATGGTTAGGGTTTGTTTTATTTATTTATTTATTCATTTTGGAAAGGATAAAATGGTGGTTTTCTTTTCTTTCTTTGCTTGATACTTCTTGAAGCTTCAAAGCATCTTTGAAAGTCTACCATTTTGTCTTTATCCCTTAACCTAACCATTCAACTAAACAATAGTTTATTCTCTACACTAAACCATGGTTGCTAAAATGATAAGAATCACTTTATTTTGTTTTTTAATAATTCTTATCATATTCTTTTTCTTCTTCTTCTTCTTCTTCAAGAAGAAGAAACCTTACTAGCTTCAATGGTGACTTGAGAAAAAGAGTGAGAAATCCAATTCTAAAGTGAACCCACTTCCTATTTCTTCATCCTCTACCACTTGCCATATAGTATAGGGTTTTTTCTTCACAAGTTTCATGACTTGGTGAAGTTGGAGCTTGATCTTGTGTCGTCTCGACGTAGATCATCTTCGGCATTGAAGTCGACGACCTAGCCCGATCATTTCTCCGACGAAACCATCGCCAGAGTCTGGGATCCGATGATCGCAGCGGAGGGACGTCATCACGGAGCTAAGGAGGTGGAGGACCGGATCTACAAAGGTTGTAGTCTCTTTCACTTAGCAGTAAAGTTGTTTACTAGCTTGTAGTTTCGCCTATTCTCTAGTTAACGATCTAGTTTAGGGTTTCTCGGCACCGTAAAATTTTGAATTTGGCATGGTTGATGCCTTGTGAGACCTCTTGAGTGTGCCTAGGAACCCTACACGTCGATGATCACGACGACCCAGCAAGCATCTTTGACCCGTGTGATCCCTTTGTGCGTTGTTTGGATCCGTTCCGTGTGCCGTGCGCGCGTCGTGACGTTTTCCACCGATGTGAGACATTCCGTATTCCCGTTCCTGATCCGTCCAGGCAAGTTAATCTTGCTACATGCTACTATAACATCTATATATATTTATTTCATGTTTAAGACTGTAAATGGAATCTAAGGCTGTTAATCTTCATTATTGCATTTCGAAGTCAGAATATATCATGGTAGACTCAGATCTTAAATCATAATTCATTGCATGTTAGAGCACCATATTGTATACCCACATCCGTGTTTAATTTGCTTACTAATTAACTGCATAACTCCTAGCACCTTTAAATAGTTTCTACCCCGAATACCCAGTGGCATTAATTGAACGTATTTTATATATCATTGCATCTCTAGAGTATTTAGTAAGTATTAGCATGATTTTAACATCCATATGTGTTTTGCTGTATTCAAGTAAGGTTGAAACCATCTATTAAATACAAACTGATAACTGTGCATCTACATACCTTAATCTGTACCTGATTGCATTTCACGTTATAAATTCCAGTTTTTTGTTTCTATTAGTACACATGCTTGTTCTGTATGCCGTGATTATGCTAGTTTGATTGTGAGTACCCACATGATATCTTGTACACTCCTGACGTGACATGACACCTTTATACATTGCCTGACCCGACATGGTACCGTACACTACTTGACTCGACCTGATGTACCATGGCTTGACCCGATACTTGATCTCGTGTTTAATACCAACAACCTGACATGCAGTCCTCACGGACCGTTCCTGTTGTCTGTCCAGACAAACCTGCTCTTACCTGATCCTGCGTTGGCATTAGTTCTTGATTACTGAATACCTGACTTGACATACACGTATATCTTGGGGGTATGGGGAAATCAAAGGTGAAACCTGACTTGTAACTCAACAGTTCGCTACTTGTTCTGATCAGTTTTAGAGGCTAGGCCAGCCTTGGAATGATGCTGCTGACATCATTCATCTGTACACATTCCTGGTTTAGTGCCTAGCGACATGTCTCGGTTTCAGCCCGAGAATCTGGACCGTGGTCCCGGGTATGCACGGGATACTATTGAGTTACATCGATGATTCATCAATTTGATTTCAAAGACTTTAGAATAGAAAACCTGATAGAACAGTTTAGTTTACTCAATGCACACTACCCTGCACTGCCCCGATTTACATTACTGTTACACTGGCTTTTCATTCATGTTTATAATTGCATTGCCTGTTACCCTGTTTATACTATATTGCTTGATGACGTGACGCGCTGACGTCTGGGTTTTGCATGGCCCAGATTCTTCTACCTTATTGCAGACTGATTAGGAGTATTGCCGCTGTTAGACGAGCGGTGAAGTTCCTGTCGGGATGCAGTTTCACTTCCAGGTGTTTCTTTTATTGTATCTTTTGGCTTCCGCATATTGTTATTTCTTGACTCTTTCACTCTGGCTTATGGACATGTACTAGATAGCTAGCTTTACTTTCCTGTTCTTGATATCTCTACAGCCGTAATGTGACTGTGGAAGGATGTTTCCTATCCACAGGTAGCATGGTTGGCTATGTCATGTGCCTATCTTAGCGTACTCTGGGAAGCGGGGCGTGACAGCAGGCTTGCTTGTTGATCTTCTGATCGCTCAATACCCGGGTGACCGTTACGTTTAGCAGACCGTTTGCGGCTTGTGGGTGTTTAATATGATCATCACCTACTGCCGGCGTATTGACGGGTCTTTAGAGTCCTACACAGGGTTTCCTGGCTCAAGCGAAACGGAGTAAGAGCACATATGAGATATGTACGGGACCGAGATTGATATGATATGTGATACCGTATTCTATTCTCGCGATTTGTGACATTGATCGGTTGTATGCTATATAGCCGGGTTATCGGATCAAGTGTTGATTCGATAAGTTGTTACACATGATATTGGTCGGTTATAGCCGGATTATTAAATCAAGAGTTGATTTAATAATTTAATGTATAATTATATATTTGATATATTATATTACATTAACTAGTATTAGCTCACTTAAAATTTATTTTCTCATTTTGTGTGCACATTGTACATATGTGATATGTATGTTTGTGTACATGCATTGTGTCATGGTTGATGATACATGCAAGATGGGTGTATGAGACTTATACTATGATTAAGGTTAAAATTAGGGTTTTGTTTATATCTTAAGATTTAACAAATGAGAAAGACTTAGTCAAAGTTCTCAAGCTTGGAGAAATTTTGACAAAATCCACTCTTTTGTCATTTCTCTTGATATTCTTTAACCCAACCCTTAATCTCATACCTTGGTCAATTCTCTACATGAGTTAAGCATGATAGCTTAACTCATCCATGGTTACATTATTGAGGGAAAATAATTCATATGGTGATTTTATTCTTTCTTCTTCTTCTTCTTCTTCATCAAGCTCCATGAAAAAGTTTGCTAGCTCTAATGGTGCTATGAGAAAAAGTGTGAGAAAATCAATTCTAAAGTGAGCCCACTTCCTATTTCATCATCCTCTACTACTTGCCATATAGTATAGGGTGTTCTCTTCACAAAGTTCATGACCCAGTGAAGGAATAGCTTGAGTTAGTGTCTCCCCGACGTAGATCATCTTCGGTCTCGAAATCTTCGAAGCAAGCATGTTCGTTTCTTCTACGGAGTCTCTCTAGAGTCCGGAGCTTGAAATCGCTGCGGAGGGGACTACTACACGGAGCTATTTGAAGTGAAGGACCAGTCTACAAAGGTTGTATTTCTCGCTCTCTTTACTTATTGCAAAGTGTTTGCATATATCTTTCCGTATATTTCTAGTAGACGATCTATGTTAGGGTTAGCTAAATCGGCAAAATTTTAATTTGGCATGGACGATACCTCCCGAAACCTTGCTGCCGTCTTGGGTAACCCTTCACAGATATCCAATGATAACTTCACCAGGTGCAAGCTCTAGCAGGCCCTTCAATTTCAAAGCCTCGGTCCTTTGGATCATGCAGACCAAGTTCGATATGTTGCTTTCGCTTCCCTTAAGCAGTTCCAATTCTTTTCTAGTATTGCCACATATCCAACGAAGTATGCGCATCTCCGCTACATGCATGTTCTGTGCATGATATTTATAGAAGCCCAGCATTCCATACTATATGATAGGGCATGGACACTAGTAAAATAGGGGGTTGCCCCTACGGATATTGGAATCCATAGGGGCAGATTTAACTTGGCCCTACGGATTAATCCGTAGGGCTAAAAGGTTGCCCCTACGGGCCCAGACGTCCAAGAATAAAAATATTAATTCTTAATTTGGTGTTTGCCCCTACGGAGCCGCAAACAAAGGACCTACGGGTATATCCGTAGGGGCAACTAAATATCGATTTAATAAAGGCACAGATCGATCGCCTACGCTCACTTTCTTTCTCTCTCTCTCGATCGCGCGCGAAAAAAATCCCCAAATCGCCACGCCGTTCTCCTCGTCGCCACCGGCGTTCTCCTCATCGCCACCGCCGTTCTCGTCGCCACCGCCGTTCTGGTCGTCGCCACCGCCGTTCAGGTGAGTAAATCTTGAGGTAAATTAAAGAATTTTTTGATTATTTTGGGCTTAGGGTTCATGGCTGGGTCTGGGGTTGCGCGCGCGAGTTGGGGTTCGACAGGGGTCGTGGTCGGGGTCGGGGTCGGGGTCGGGGTTAGGGTTAGGGTTGGGGTTCGGCTGCTGCTGGGGCTGGGGCTGGGGTTAGGGTTTGCCTTAGGGTTGGTGTTGGGGTTTAGCTGGCCGCGCTGGGGTTAGGGTTAGGTTGGGGCTGGGCTGGGGCTGGGGCTGGGGCTAGGGTTAGGTTGGGGTTAACACGTGGGGAGTTGGAAAAAAACAAGAAAATGAAAGAGTAATGAATGTGAGAAATTAAGAATGAGAACAATTGCACAACAAATTTGTTGACAAGAAAATGAGAGAGTAATGAATGTGAGAAATTAAGAATGAGAACAATTGCACAGAGAAAGCTATGCTTGACTGGGGGGATGGTTCTATGTGCTTTCAGAGAGCAACTTGGGGTTAGGGTTAGGTGGATTGATGACAACAAAATACCATAATTTATAACTATATTACTCATCTAATGTGTATGGCATGTGAAAGCTAGATGAAGGTCAAGGCAAGCACAACAAATTTGTTGGATGGGACAATGTCAATAGGAGCTCAATGCTATTTGGAAAAATAATAATTCAAAGACATAGTGGAGTTTCCGATTGGTGGCATGGACTAGTTTGATGTATGTAGTTGGTTTGATTTATGAAAAAATGGGGAGACAACATGCATGTATGCATATAGGTAACATCTGCCAATATGCCATATCCAGACCGCAATCTATTTTTGCCTATTGGCTAATATGAAAATATCGGCCCGCGTATATGACATAATCAAAGTTGTTAAATCTTGATACGGTTTGTGTTTCGTTTTTTTATTTATCAGTTCTATCAATGTTGCGTATAACGCTTTATGATATGAGTATCCTACATTTGTAGTTTTAATTGTTGATTGTTATAGATGAATACCATTGCAATAATAGTTTTTGGTTGATGAATGCTATTGCAATGTAGGATGATCAGTTCTATCAATCTTGATCTCAATGGTTTAAAATCATGTTACACATACAACACGAATGCACAACAAACGCATAATTAGAGAGCGACTCGAGATATTCAGATTAAAACCAATATATGATACTCGATGATAATATGAAACCTTCATATTCCCATCGATACTCATATATGAAACTAAAAGCACCACTTAGTCCCCGTCTATCGGTTAACATACGTGCGATGCTCGTCGTGACCTAGAACTATACGAAGATTGTTAAATATCGGACAGTATAGCTCGATACTAACAACCGTCGTATAGTCTACGCGACGAGAAAATTCAATCGTATGGTAACCCATAGATTTTTCCCGTGTGGACAAGTTAAGAATGTATAAAGCAAACGCCTTCATTCACTTGTGTTTTCATCCGTTTCGAGATATTTCGTCGGTACCTTTCCGCTGGTTCTCCGTGTACAAAGATAGATTAGATGTTCATTTCAACGTTGTTTCACAGCTTTGAAATGATTATCTATTCTATTACAGTGTACTCGGAGAACAGCGGGGAGGTGCTGCCGAAATTTACTCGAAACGGTTGAAAGCACAAGTGATGGGCGTTCGCTCTATACATTCTTAATGGGATAGAAGCCTACCCCCGACAGCCGGAACACACGCATACAACAAGAATACACAACAAACGCATAATTAGAGAGTGATTCGAGATGTTCGGGTTAAAACCAATATATGATACTCGATGATAATATGAAACCTTCATATTCCCATCGATACTCATATATGAAACTAAAAGCGTCACTTAGTCCCCGTCTATCGGTTAACATACGTGCGATGCTCGTCGTGACCTAGAACTATACGAATGTTGTTAAATATCGGACAGTATAGCTCGATACTAACAACCGTCGTATAGTCTACGCGACGAGAAAATTCAATCGTATGGTAACCCATAGATTTGTCCCGTGTGGACAAGTTAAGAATGTATAAAGCAAACGCCTTCATTCACTTATGTTTTCATCCGTTTTGAGATATTTCGTCGGTACCTTTCCGCTGGTTCTCCGTGTACAAAGATAGATTAGATGTTCATTTCAACGTTGTTTCACAGCTTTGAAATGATTATCTATTCTATTACAGTGTACTCGGAGAACAGCGGGGAGGTGCTGCCGAAATTTACTCGAAACGGTTGAAAGCACAAGTGATGGGCGTTCGCTCTATACATTCTTAATGGGATAGAAGCCTACCCCCGACAGCCGGAACACACACATACAAACGCATAATTATAGAGCGATTCGAGATGTTCGGGTTAAAACCAATATATGATAATATGAAACCTTCATATTCCCATCGATACTCATATATGAAACTAAAAGCGCCACTTAGTCCCCGTCTATCGGTTAACATACGTGCGATGCTCGTCGTGACCTAGAACTATACGAAGGTTGTTAAATATCGGACAGTATAGCTCGATACTAACAACCGTCGTATAGTCTACGCGACGAGAAAATTCAATCGTATGGTAACCCATAGATTTGTCCCGTGTGGACAAGTTAAGAATGTATAAAGCAAACGCCTTCATTCACTTGTGTTTTCATCCGTTTCGAGATATTTCGTCGGTACCTTTCCGCTGGTTCTCCGTGTACAAAGATAGATTAGATGTTCATTTCAACGTTGTTTCACAGCTTTGAAATGATTATCTATTCTATTACAGTGTACTCGGAGAACAGCGGGGAGGTGCTGCCGAAATTTACTCGAAACGGTTGAAAGCACAAGTGATGGGCGTTCGCTCTATACATTCTTAATGGGATAGAAGCCTACCCCCGACAGCCGGAACACACACATACAAACGCATAATTATAGAGCGATTCGAGATGTTCGGGTTAAAACCAATATATGATAATATGAAACCTTCATATTCCCATCGATACTCATATATGAAACTAAAAGCGCCACTTAGTCCCCGTCTATCGGTTAACATACGTGCGATGCTCGTCGTGACCTAGAACTATACGAAGGTTGTTAAATATCGGACAGTATAGCTCGATACTAACAACCGTCGTATAGTCTACGCGACGAGAAAATTCAATCATATGGTAACCCATAGATTTGTCCCGTGTGGACAAGTTAAGAATGTATAAAGCAAACGCCTTCATTCACTTGTGTTTTCATCCGTTTCGAGATATTTCGTCGGTACCTTTCCGCTGGTTCTCCGTGTACAAAGATAGATTAGATGTTCATTTCAACGTTGTTTCACAGCTTTGAAATGATTATCTATTCTATTACAGTGTACTCGGAGAACAGCGGGGAGGTGCTGCCGAAATTTACTCGAAACGGTTGAAAGCACAAGTGATGGGCGTTCGCTCTATACATTCTTAATGGGATAGAAGCCTACCCCCGACAGCCGGAACACACACATACAAACGCATAATTATAGAGCGATTCGAGATGTTCGGGTTAAAACCAATATATGATAATATGAAACCTTCATATTCCCATCGATACTCATATATGAAACTAAAAGCGCCACTTAGTCCCCGTCTATCGGTTAACATACGTGCGATAATTTATTCTTTTCAACGACAAACGCACACACAAAGCATATACACGGATTTTCTCCTTTGTCAGTAACTATCCCGTTCTTATATTTCTCAATATAGTCAGCATAACCTACAATTTATATGTTATTCAGTCTAACATGGCCCATGAGTACGTCAGAGTTAAGGACTGGATGCATGTGGATTGGAAACAACGTATGCAACCTAAGTTTGTCGCAGGAGTTGCTGCTTTCCTTGAATTTGCACAGGCACATAATAAGATCATAATAGAGAAGATTCTCTGTCCGTGCGATAGATGTGGCAATAAGTACTGGCAGAAAGTAGAATTGGCAGAGCTTCATATTGTAAAACATGGATTTACTAGACTTTATTCAACTTGGAAATATCGCAGGGAAGGAGAAGAATGCAGTACTGCGGTAGAAGAAGAAGGAGAACACGATAATGCGGCAGGAGAAGAAGAAGAATTCGGTAATACGGCAGGAGACGGAAATTTAATTCCATCAGAAGAAATGGGGGATATGGTAGAGGCTGCCCTAGGTGAATCTATTCGTACCGAAGATGACATTCCTTCCGGTCAAGGACCGCGTGCGGATAAATATGAAAATTTCATGAATGATGCTAGGAAACCAATTTATGAGAATGCGAAGTATTCTACCCTCTCATGGTTCGTCCAACTTTTCCAGATTAAGTGCCTAAATGGATGGAGCAACAAGTCATTCACAATGCTTCTTTCGTTCTTGAAAGATTCTATGCCTCCGGGAAATAATATGCCCGAAAGCTGGTACGAAGCCCAGAAGATGATGTCTGATTTGGGTCTAAAGTGCGAGAAGATTCAAGCATGTCCTAAAAATTGCGTGTTGTACCGGAAAGAGAATTCAGATTTGAAAGAGTGTCCAACATGCGGAGAGGCCAGGTATAAGCCGAAAGATTCTGATAAGAAGCCTGATATACCTGTGAAGATAGCACGATACTTTCCCATAACACAGAGGCTACAGAGGCTATTCAGGTGCAAGAAAACAGCCGAGGCAATGATTTGGCATCACCGTGCTCCTCCAAGCGAACATGGAAAAATGAGCCATCCAAGAGATTCACCGGCATGGAAGGATTTCGATAGGAGGCACGCAATATTCAGTAGCGATCCTCGCAATGTCCGGCTCGGACTGGCTACCGATGGCTTCTGCCCATTCAACTATATGGCTGGAAGTCACAGTACATGGCCCGTTGTAATGATAATTTATAATCTGTCGCCTTGGTTGGCTATGGACCAATCATACTTTATGATGCCTCTTCTTATCGACGGACCAAACTCACCGGGGAAAAATATCGACGTCTATCTCCGACCTCTGATCGAGGAGCTGAAAACTTTGTTCATTGATGGTGTAGAGACATATGATTCAAACACAAATACAACCTTCATACTGCGTGCGGCTTTAATGTGGACAATTAATGACTTTCCTGCGTATGGAATGCTATCAGGTTGGTCCGTACATGGTCACAAAGTATGTCCTCATTGCCATGAACACACAGCATCAAATTTTTTGAATTTTAGCAGGAAGGTTTGTTATTGCGGCCATCGACGTTTTCTGCCTCCAGACCACCCCTATAGGTTAGACACGGTTCACTTTGATGGTCATCAGGAGCTTCTTGGACCTCCATCCCCATTGTCCGGAGAGGACGTGACTGCTAAATGGGATGGTTACAATAACGTGACCTTCGGGATGGATCCGACGAAACAGGTCAAACCACAATATTGGAACAAGTTAAGCATTTTCTTCGAGCTTCCGTACTGGTCTACAAATTCAGTGCGTCATTGTCTGGACGTCATGCATATAGAGAAGGGAGTATCAGAGCACATACTTAACTTGCTTCTGTGTAAAGACGGGAAATCGAAAGACAACATGAATGCTCGGATGAATCTACAAGAGTGGGGAATAAGAAGTGAACTGCACCCTAAACCGGTAGCGGGTAAACTGGGCAAGTTTGTACTTCCCAATGCCGCTTATCATATGTCACAACCGGAGAAGAAAAGATTCCTGCAGGTGTTGCATGATTTGAAAGTCCCCACAGGTTTCTCAGGATCATTCAGTAAGAAAATAAAAATTGTGAAGGGCAAGATCGATGGGCTGAAAATTCATGATCACCATGTTATCGTGGAGCACCTTCTTCCATTAGCCCTCAGGACTTCTCTCCCCGACTCGGTTGGTCTAGTAATCAACGACCTATGTTGTTTTTTCAGGGAGTTGTGTGCTAAAACACTGGAGGTTGCGACGCTGGATAAACTAGAAAATTCTATTGCGTTGATACTTTGCAAGTTTGAGCGTATTTTCCTACCGTCATTCTTCGATATCATAATACACTTGACGGTTCATCTTGCAACTGAGGCGAAGCTAGCCGGACCGGTACAATATCGATGGATGTATCCCGTCGAGAGGTACGTGTAATTTTTCGTTTCACGCAATTTATAAATTTATTGTTGTCCTGTATGCCCGTATTTATTTATTCAACATATTCTCATTAGGTACCTTTACACTCTTAAGAAGTATATACGCAATAAAAATCGACCAGAGGGTTCTATCATACAAGGTTATCTTCTTGATGAAGCAACCACATTTTGTTCCCGCTATCTGGACGAGAACATTGAGACAAGGCTTAACCGACCACGAAGAATTCAAGACGGGCCATATGGTAAAGCCGAGTATAAGAGGGTAGACACTATGTTTATCAACAAGATATACCGGTTTATCTTGCTTAATTGCGCATGTCTTGAACAAATTAGAGAGTAAGTTCTTTTGGATTAATTGTTATATCTGTGTTTGTGTGTGTATGAAATGACATAATATTAATGTCATAATTATTTGTCGAAAACAGAACTCATTTTAACGAGGTACGTGAGAAGCATCCTGATTGGAACGAAGAACGTTTGGAAAAATACCATCAGGATAATTTTTGTGATTGGGTCACAGAGCATGTAAGTTATTCGAATTACATTTTATTGCTATCAGTTTTAATCTAAACTTGTATCGTTATGTATTTGTCGTAAAATTTGTTTTGTTAGATCCACGATCCGAACTTGTCTGAATCATTTGAGAGTGATTCAAGATGTTTAGCTCAATTTCCTAGTATGGAGGTTGCATATTACAAAGGATTTGGTGTCCTTGGATACAAATTCGAAGTTAAGAACATAGAAACATCTAGAACCACTCATAATAGTGGAATTGTGACGGTAGGATCGGACGGTGTGATTTACTATGGGTACTTAAATTGTATACTCGGCATCCACTATCCCGGACGATCAGAACCCTTTTATATATTCCAGTGTACTTGGTACGATCCGCGAATCGATACGGACAGGTGGAGAAGCAGTCTTGGGACTTGGAAAGATGAATATGGATTGACCAGTGTGAACACACTTCGATTTTACGGTCAGGACGATCCGTTTATCTTTCCGAACCAAGCGTTCCAAGTATACTATTCACAGTGTTTGAAGCATCCGGGGTGGAGTGTTGTATGCCGATGGAAACCCAGAGATGTCTACGATGTCCCAGAATACGAGGACAGCGATGAGGACGAAGAAGAGAGAAGGCTTAAAGTGCTCCGACCGTCTGTTTCGAAGGACGGGTTGTCTTCGACCGATCATGAAGTTACGTGGGTTAGAAATGATTTCGACGATGAAATCCAAGTAGATATGTATGATGCGCCCACGAAACGAAAAAGGTTATCAGTAATGTTATATTATTACTTCACATTTTACGCTCTATACATATATAGTCAATACTTTTAATGATTGTCTAATGCGTCCACGAACCGTTTATCTAGATTTGATGACGATGTCGGGAGCAGCGAGGGGCCGCAGGAGCTCCAGCCGCGGCAGTGGCAGAGCGGTTCTGCCGCCCGGAGAGCTCCGTAGGGAGCTTCAGAGGGCCGGTCTTGCACCTAGATCGGAGACCCCTTCGGATGCCTCCTTCCGTGTGGATTTTGCCACACCTCCAGGTATACTGCACGCATATCCATTTTGAATGTAATATTACAGATATTCATGCATGTTTATGTCAAAATTACTTATACTGTCAATGTTTGATTGTCTAGTTGTTGGTGATGCGTCCACATCTGGGACAGAGACCACCCCCGCTCCTCCAGGTATGTTTATATATCATATAGTGTATGTATATTGATTTAGAATGCTATATCATAAATACACACATTCCTTTTGCTCTTACTTAGCAATTTTTATTATTGTCTAGCTGTAGGTGGTGACACCACCGCACCTGCGGGTATGTTTATATATCCTATAGTGCATGCATATTGATTTAGAACGTTATATTATTGATCTACATATTCTTTTTGCAATTACTTATATAATTTTTTTTAATTGTCTAATTATAGGTGGTGCGTCTACATCTTCCGTAGGGGCCACTCCTGCCGCTTCCATACCCTCCGCATCATCTGCAGGTTAGTATGAATAAATTTATAATATTTACTCATTTTACATATGCTCTATAGAATAAATATGAACTTCATGGAAATTTAGCGTCGATATTTATTTTCTAGTTGGAGGGGATGCGTCCGCATCCGGGACCCCGGTTGTTCCTCACCGGAGGAACTATCGTCCCGCTCGTGCTGCTGCTCGGGCCCAGGCTCGTGCGATAGTCACCGGAGGTATATATCACACTTGAATTTTCATTTAACCTTGATTTCTTAATACAACTTTGTCTTATTATTGATTGTCTTGATATTTCGTGCAGACGCAGGGCCTCCCCATCCCCAGAGGGGGACTCGAGGCCCGAATCAGTCCCATAGGCTGAGGCCTGACAGAGCTAGGGGGGAGGCAGCATTCCCCCTTTTTTTACCCTTGACTATCGCTATACCGGTCCTCATGCCGAGAGGTTCGGCCGGTATTTGGGGGACGAGAGCCGGCTCGTGAAGAACTATCCACTTCACGTTGAGTGGGGCGAGCAGCACCAGCGCTCATTCGCCCTCTTCTTTGATCAGGCTCGGGTATGTATTAATATATATTTTCATTTGATCTATCCAATATATTTATTATTAACACTTGCAATCTAATAACAATGTTTTTTTGTATTTTCAGTTGGATTACGATTTTCAGCCTGTAGCCGACCCTGATCACCCGGGGAGGGTGCTCGACCTTCATGCTCTGTACAATGGCCTGATGAAGAACATGCAGGCCAAGGTCCGATACAACAGGAATAAGCTGAAGGCCGACTGCTACTCCCTGTGGATGGCGACCCCCGAGGCAGAGAGAGCGGCCCTCCTATCTACTCCGGCGTTTGCGAGAGTCGACGTAGAGACATGGCCTTTATTGTGCGCTTATTTCGACTCCCAACGCAAATAGGTATGTATTTTAAATGTAATTCATTATTTATGATATAATTTATTTCTTTGTGTTTCTTAATTAGAAAACTAAATGTTAATGCGTTGTGCAGAAACAGACCGCCCAGAATACAGAGAACAGGAAGTCGGCGAAGAGGGGTCGCCCCACTTACACAGGTGGCTCGAGGAACATTACTCGAGCTATGGAGTTATCGGTAAATTACAATAGACCGACGTTTGTGATATTCTGCAATATTAAGAGTTATTTTCTAATATTTCTAATATTAAGAGTTACTTTCTAATATTGCAGACATCTCGGACCGTGGCGTCAGGTGGTACACCGAGCGTGCTGTCCGCATATCTTGCCGTCCACGGCACCTCGACAGATCCCGCCACGGGCGAGGTTCGATATCCCGACGTCGCTACCCAGAAGTACTGCGTAAGTGTTAATATTTTTTCTACCCAAATTTGAAATTTTAGTTTTGGAAGGTTCAAGTTTAAATCTTATACTTATACTTTACTGCTTAATGTGGGTGGTTGAGCAGGCCCAGGCCTCGGGGATCGATTTTACCGGACAGAGCGATCCGAGGCTGCTGACCCCAGTTCTGGACGCCGCACACGGAGGGCACCACGGAGGTTGGGAGAGAGGCCGGGGACTGGGCCCTAGCAGGGCCCATATGAGGTTGGACTCCACCCCGGCGATTACTTCCTCCGTCTCCGGTGACCGACGTGTCCATCAGTAACTGGAGAGCTTGAGGGCCACCGTTCAGGAGTTGAAGGAGATGCTGGTATATATACTGCTTTATAGTAAAATATCATGTCATATTATATAGATATCAACATATCCATAATTAGTACGTAGCTTGAGCTTATTTGGTTTTAGACTTAAGTTTGATTAATCATACATACAGATGTAATTAAAATAAACAACAAACTAGATATCCAAACGGGGTTTCGAAATAACTTAATAATGATACGAATTCGAATAATACACAGTTCTTACACGCTTATTACACACGTTAGGTCCAGACGCGACAGGGTACATCGGCCGAGCCTCCATATGCATCTCCTTCGGCTGCGGCTCCGCAAGCCACTACATCGGCTGCGCTTCCGCAGACAGCTCCTGTAGCTCCACCGCCCACTCAGACTCCCGCAACCGCGGCTCCGCAAGCGACTACCTCGACGGCGGCTGCGCAGACCACATCGCCAGCTCCACAGGCCGCTCAGACTCCCGCTCGTGCCGAATTGCAGAGTTTATTGATCGAGGAGCAGGCGCGCGTTATTCTATCGTTATTCAGAGGTGGAGCTGGACCGAACTAGGGTAGCTTTTTGGTTCTTATTTTTTGAAACATGTATTTATTTATATCATACACATTGTACTACATTTTGAAACGATATCGATATTGGTTTATATTTATATCATATTCAGTTTTTGGATTTCTTTTGTATATTATATGCGTGAGATGTGATTATGAATACTGCGATATATGTTGTGATGATTATTTTTATATTTGATTGATGTATATATTATTGTGCACGGGACGGGAAAAAATCAGGCAGCATTTTTTTTAAAAAAAAATACAGACAATATGTACCTACGGATTAATCCGTAGGCACACATGTTGCCCCTACGGATATATCCGTAGGGGCAAAATGTCAGCAGTAACTGATATTTGCCCCCTGATCTCAGTACCAGGGGTTGAAAGTGCCCCTACGGACATATCCGTAGGGGCTACAGCCTCTCCCCTACGAAGATATCCGTAGGGGCAAAATATCAGGAATCCTGATATTTTGCCCTTACGGATAGGTACCTACGCAGTTATCCGTAGGGTATATAACTTGGACCTACGGACATATCCGTAGGTACACTTAATATATTAAAAAAACCGTAAATAATATAAATTTTTTTACCCTACGGCTTCGTCCGTAGGGACACTAGGACCTACACAGAAATCCGTAGGGGCAAGAATTTGCCCGTAGGGGCAAGTTCAGGGCCTCAACTTGTACCTGCGGCCTTTGCACCTACGGGGTATTTTTTCGCCCCTACGTATATATCCGTAGGGGCAGTGATTTGCCATCCTTATTTGTAGTAGTGGGAGTTCACTTTTCTTCACTAGCGCGCGTTTAAGGATTAATCCTGCGCGCGTGCCGAACATCGCTTGGATAAAATTTCCCCAACAAATTTTCTTTGATATAAGACACTGATGCAAGACACTATAGTACAAAAATCATAACCGCTAACCACTCTTTTTCTCTCTCCTCTTTCTTAGAGTAATTACATTAATTATCATTTCACTTCCTTCCTCAAGAAAACAGCCCCGGACGAAAACTCAAGAATATCTGCAGAATAACAAAAATTTCAACATCGTTACATCTTATAATACAAATAAAACATTATTTTCTAGGTGAATCAACATGAGTGATATCATGATTACCAACTAATCTCTTTCTCCTTTCTTTCTTAATATCATAAGTAATGCTTTTCTCTTTCAATAACTGCTGCTTTTTTCTTCCTCATTTTCCACACGAAAAAAATCCAGAGATTCTACCATTCTTTCTTTCAAGAACTACTCCATGTTTTTTAGCGTGAGGGAATCATAAGTGCTATTATTCTCGCTTTTTAGCTACTAAATTATGGTTATTCTCTTTCTTTTCAAATAATCTTATTAGTTTCTCTTTTTATCTCTGTCCATAACCATAAGTACTACGACTTCGTTTAGAAGGATGAGAATTACTTTCTTTGGATTCTAACACTCTTTCTCCGCTGCATATAAAAATTAGAAAATAAACTCTTTCGTCCACCACTAACTTTGTTAATCATCTTGGAAAAAGTATGTGCAACTCGGAAGAAGGAATCGATCATTCGATCGATTATCATTCTTTATCATTCATTCTAGTTTATTGAATAAGTAGAGCATTATCACCTATGGTTTCAAAATATTAACCCTTTGTGGGATTATATGAATTAAGGTTCATGCCATAAACAAACTAGTCGTATCGTTGAAGCATCCATGACTGCTTAGTTTTTATTGTTAAATTATGTTGTATGAGAGGGGAGGGGTCTAACTGCTGCATAATGATCCTATCGTTACGAATTTACGATCCCTCTGATTAAAATTGCAATCATGCTTGAGTTTTCTCTACCTTTCTCTTTTCTGCCTTGTAATCGAATACTGAAGATTTTGCGGTTTTTTCTACAGAGCTGAAGCCTCCGATGCACCTAGCGCGGTTGCTCGGTCTGCGTAAATTCTAAGATTCGAAAATGGTTACATGTGATGATACATATTAATGCAAAAGGTTGAAGTGATGTCTATCTTGATTTTTTTCCTGAGTTTCTGCGTTGAATGTTACTAAAATAGTTTATTGATGGCTTACGAGCGATATCACTTAACTAGGATCATTGCCCTCCATTTTATCCCTCTTTCTCTTCTGTTTCCAATAAATGCATTTGAATGTAATTTGGCTGTATATTGTTTACTTAGTAAGTTACTGAATTACAAAATTTTATCATGCTGAATAATTGTTATCTGTTGCATAAAAATTATTATTAGTTTATTAAATGCCTTTTTATAATGAAACCGATGATTAATTATATATTCTTATAACTGAGTGAAATGTAAATTAAAGCTTTTTCAGAAGTAGGAGAAATTATCAGCCGTAACTTTATTATCTAAATCTCAAGAAAAAAGAAGCGATTTGAAATGATTTATGAGATGCTGAAATTAATCATAGGGTGTGGAATATCAATGACATGTTAGCGAGTCTAATCAAATTGGATTAAATATAGCAGCAGATTTTTAAGAACAACTTTGTAACAAATCTTTCAAATATGAGCACATGCCTTCCAACAGAAAAATCTTGTAACATATAAGCTTTTGGTGTTTCTCAACATTTTGGTGGTGTTTGCAACAAGACACAATTGCAATAAAATAGTAACATATAAGCTTTTGGTGTAAAAACATTCAAATCCATTGTTAGGTAGATTTCAGGTTTTGTTACTGGATTTTCAAATTGAAACTACCTTTTCATATTTGGTTGACTGAAAACAATAAGAAATGAAACATATGTTATAAAATTGTTTATATGGCATCGTTAATAATTGCGATGGGCAGATTTCCTCAAGCTCCTATCGTTTATTACAATAATTTAGGATGCAACAAATGTTGTTTCCAAATAAAACTCCAGATGTTGCGAACCAAACATAAAAAATATATACAAAATCTGCAACAAAAGTTAAAATTTAGGGTAAATTGTCAAAAATACCCAAGCAAGTTTTCCGGCTACCCCGAAACGGTTGTCAAAAACCCGTTGAAAAGTTTTCAGTTGTCAAAACCCCCCTGTCTGCGGTATCTATGTAGTTGCATGCTATATCTAATTTTCATGCGATATGTATGCAGCAACTTGGGATATGTAAACAGTTGCGTGTAATATGTATGAGCTAATTAGATACAACAGATAATAATACAGATACTAAAGAAATTTTCTAAGGGGTTTTTGACAACCGCTTGAGGGCTATCGTCAATGGTAAAATCTGCCAGGGACAAAATTCCAAGCTTCCGCTGCTGCAAAACAAACATCAAAAATATAGAATTTTTTGCGATAAATGTTACAAATGTTGCATGCAACAAAAGTTTAAATTTATTTTTTGGTAGTTTAGCCATTCACGTAACCATCACCGGCCTCCTAAACCTGGCACTTCTGTAATTTCGACAAAAAGCGGGGCTTCCCACCGACTAACAATTATTTCTGTCCTTTCTCTCTTCGCGGTAAAAACAAACCGAAACCTAAAATCCAAAAAAATCCGATCCCAAAATCGATTACTTTTTAAGCATTTCTAAAATATCAGCTTCGATTCGAACATGAGAGTCTGATGCGATCGAGATCTGTACCATTTCGATTCGCAAAGAGGTATTTTTCTTATAATTTTTCTATAATATTTGATGTTTAAATCGAAATTTCCTGTTTTCAAAATTGGGGCTTTTGCCAATCCGTCGTTTTTATTTTCAGATCTAGGGTTTGTCTTGTTGTTGGAGTTGGATAGGGTTTCAGATTCGTCCGATCTGTTCCGTTTCAATTTCGAGGTAGTTTGTTGAATATTTTGGATCTGAGAATTGAATTGGTTCATGTGTTTTGTGATTTTAATCCCTAATTAGGATTTTAGTGGATTAAATCTTTGTTTAGACAGTTAAAAATACTGTTCAAATAATTATGTGTGGTAAAAGCTTGAACTTTATACGTAGGTCAACGGTCTCCAGTTATTAAAGTAGTCAACTATATGTCGTTGAATTACTTGTTTGTCTCCATGATAATTGATGTAAAATTGCAGTGTCAAATTATTATATATTTATGAATTTGTTATGGTGTATGAAATTATGTTTCCGTAGTTAGTTAATAGTTCTGTTAAAAAAATGTTGTAAATCGGTTGCCTGAAAATTCCATGTACATGAGGTTCTATTATCAATTGTTATTGTAAATTCCATATGTTTAGTGTCACGCCCTAACCCCAACACAGACGGTATTGTCTGCTCTGGACGAAATCGCACGGTTTTGTCGGAAAAAACCAGTATGCAAAGGCTTGTATGGTGCAAGCCACTTGCAAGCCCTTGGATGGCTTTGGGTATTTGTAAGGGAAGACATCCAAGAGCTTGCAGGTGGCTTACACCATTCAAGCCCTTGTATAGAAGTTTTATCCGGTTTTCCCTTCGGAGTGAACATGACCTAACCAGGGGCCACTTCCCATGAGTTCACCCATCCCAAAATTTTCCTGGTCCGAGCACGCTTAACTACAGAGTTCTCAAGCTCATGTGGTACCGTTCACTTAAAAGGCGCCTCTGCATTGAAGAGAGGTATCATTCCATTTAAAGTACAGATCTGCCCTTTTTTGGAATGTGTTTCAGGCACCGATCCAATTTTTCTATAGTAGGTCCCATGGACTCAACAGGTGGCCCTCACGGATTCAAGAGATGCCCCCGCCCCTTGGCGTGGCACTTTGTTTCGGAATCTCGGATCGTTTGAGAGGTTGTTGACGGGAACCAATCTTGATTGAATTATTGTTATTATTATTAGTTTTGTTATAAAGTAGATGTATGTGCACGGGTTCGGATATGGGATACGATACGATACGGATTCACAATTTTTCAAAATATAAATATATTATTAATATGAGAATAATGAAGAAAAGATGCCTTAGGAGGCTTTTTCATTGGGTGGCATAAAAAATCTATGCCCTCCACAATTTTTTTTGACGATTGACACCCATCATCATCTTTATCATGTAAGATGTGGATATATCAAATTTCATGTGATTCCACTTTTTCACCGTTGAATTAGCAATGTAAAAAGTTTTATTGTCAGTGAACCGTTAATTTTGCACCCACTAAATCAACGGTGAAAAAGTAGTGGAATCGCATGAAATTTGGTGTATCCACATCTTACATGATAAAAATGATGATGTGTGACGATTGTTGGGAAAAAAACGTTGAGGGTGTATATTTTCAACGCCGTAGGAGGAAATTCCCTCCTATGCCACATTTCCTCCATTATATATATATATATATATATATATATATATATATATCATGGAGGAAAGATGCCATAGGAGGGAATTTCCTCCTACGGCGTTGAAAAAATACACCCTTCCTCGTTTTTTCCGACGATCAGCACCCATCATCTTCATCGTTATCATCTAAGATGTGGGTACACCAAATTTCATGTGATTCTATAATTTTTTCACCGTTGATTTAGTGGGTTCAAGATTAAAGGTTTACCGACAACATAACTTTTTGTTTTACTAAATCAACGGTGAAAAAGTTGTAGAATCACATGAAATTTGGTGTACTCATATCTTAGATGATAACGATGAAGATGATAGGTGCCGATCGTCGGAAAAAACGAGAGAGAGTATAATTTTTCGATGCCAAAGGAGGAAATTCCCTCATATGGCTTCTTTCCTCCATTATTCTCTCTCTCTCTCTGAATATATATAAGGCATTATGTTAAATTTTCAATACACTTTCAAATTTTCGAAAGCCTTAAATTTTTTAGAGAAAGAGTAGGGGCGTCGATTCGAGAGAGAGTGGTGAGACATTTAGAAGTCTGAGCGAATCCGAAAGAATCGGAAAGTTTCCGAGAGGTTGGGCTCCGATTTGCGATCGGTTACGATTCGTGAGGCATTTACAAGTATCCGTGCGTCATAGAGCTATGTACTGTTCTTATCATTGTGCTGTCAAGGATTGAGACACAAAACTGTAAATGAGTCTTCTACTTTAAAATTCGCATTTCTAGTGTAACAATAACCATGAAGCCTTGTTTAAAATAATTATGGTTTGCTTTCAAACTCTTATCGGCCAATTCTTATTCCTATGAAGGGTGCATCCTTCTGCCACAGCGAATTTGTGAGACCATATGCATTGGCTTCTATCCATGCTTTCATAGGTTCTCCTCTCCTCTCTTACGAAACTACATTGCAGCCCCAGTTTACTCTTGTAGGGTTAACTTAGTTTACTCTTGTAGGGTTAACTTACAATATTATTTATGTTCCCAATTTTTTCTGTCTTACTTCTTATTGCTACGTTCTCCCTAGTACAACAATGTGAGCCTTCTTTAATATTCTATTCTGATTGTGCAATTCATACTTTGAAAAGTATTGAATTTAGTCAATAAGTAATGTAATTTTGGAAATTGCCAACCTACTTGTTTTCATGAGGACTCTTGTGATTATTGTTCTGTATGTGGTGCTAGCTTTTCATTTATCGACTTTCAGTTAGACTTTATTGCTTATAGTAGCTTAAAACCAGTTTTGTTGTATTGCTAATTGACTTTGCACCCATATATCTGCCAGTTGGTCTGTCAACTAGTATCACTATAACAGCTTATCCATTTACCTGGTTCCATGGATACCATATTTCAGACTTTCCTGTAGCTGAATATTATTATATTAACCATAGGTATAATATTTCCTTCCAATCTTACACAGTACTTGTATAATTTCTTTATATGGGCTTGTGTTATTCGGGCTTATGTATATCATTAGGTGGGGGAATATGGTATTTGTATGGTTGCTGTTTTATGTGGTATGGGGCATTGAGATGTTTAACATGCATTTTTGTTTTTATGGTTGATGTCTGCTTTCCCACCATGTAATAAATGCATTATTATAGAAGACCATTCTTCACTTTTGATGATGGATTTCACTATTACTTGCACTTCTTATTTATTAATATACTGTTCTTGTTTATGTAGTAAAAAAATATATATTAGGTTTGTGCATCTGAGCATATCTCACAGTCCAGGAGAGGAGACTGGTAGGATGGCAGATGATTATGAAATGAATGATATGGATGATGACATTCATGAATTTCGTGGAAGAGGGATGGAGGATTCAGATTCTGATGAGGAACATTATGCCCTATCAGTATGCCATTCTTTTAAACATCCCTTTTCATATATTTTATTCTACTCTCTAAAAACTTCTTTTTCCATTTTCTATGAGGGTATGTAATAGGTATTCAACTGCAAGTCTTTACTTATTTCATAGCCTGATGTTTAGAACATTACTTATCTAGTAATGGAGTCTTTCCATATTTTGCTTGATAAATATATATATATGCATATGCTAACAATTGTTTCCTGATTTTATGCAGAATGGTAGATTGACAGACACTTCGTCTGCAGATGCAAGAAAAGGAAAGGATATTCAAGGAATACCATGGCATAGGTTAAGTATCACAAGGGATAAGTACAGACAAACTAGACTAGAGCAATACAAGAACTATGAGAACGTTCCTAATTCTGGAGAAGTTTCAGCTAAGGTATTGTAAGTAGAACAAGTGTAGACTAGTTGCACTAATGAGCTATGTCCCCTAGAACTTTCTAATTTCATCTTTGTTGCTTATAGGGATGCAAAGTGACCAACAAAGGAGGATCGTATTTTGAGTTTTGGCGCAATACAAGATCCGTTAAATCCACTATACGTCATTTTCAGGTAGGCAATAGGTGTTTGTTTCTAGTTTTGTTTGACAGGAACTAAGCTAGTTTGGTCATGTGTAACGTAATGTTCACCTACATATTATTACACAGATTTTGTACTCTGTTGGACTTTGCTATATAAGTTGGATTAACTATCAAGTAAAAAGAACTTCTAAATGTGTGATAATATTCTTATATGAAATAGGGTATGTAATTTGTAGCTAAACAAACCCCAATATATTCTATGGAATTTGTTTTTGAAATTCATGGCAGGTCATTGATCCCTGTCTGAACATATTACTTTATATGTTTCTGAGACAGAAAGAAAAAAACGTAAATTTCAGTTTAGCAGATTTACTATATGTGTGTGTGTGTGTGTGTGTGTGTAAAGGGGAGTTTTACCTCCCTTGTAGAATATGTGATTGAAGATGATCGGAATTTGATCCTACAACATTATGTAGGCTGCAGTTTAAATGATGAATTATTCAAGGTATTTAATTAATATCTATGTTTGTTATCAGAAGTCATTAAGCAGCAATATTCATGTTATTTCTACTTCAATTGCTACAAATGATAATTTATAAGCTGAATATCTTTTTTATTTTTGTAGATTACTATTCTGAGGACATTTGTTTAATTCTTTTAATTCTACTTGTATTTTTATCTTAGCAGTAATTCTGTAAACTAACTTTCCAATATTTTTTCCCCTGCAGCTTCGGAATTTAGTCTGGGCTTCATCAAAACATGATGTTTACCTTATGTCTAACTATTTTGTCATCCATTGGTCTGCTTTGACATGTGAAAAGTCTGAGGTTTTGGATGTTTCAGGACATGTGGCACCATGCGAGGTGAGTGCTTTTTGTTGAAAAATGCTTATTCTCAAACTCATTTTCCTTTTATCTCACTTTGCTTAAAGATATAGGTTTGATGTGTTTATTTTTCTCTGTGGGATTGTGTTTAACTTTATCTTACACCATATGTTTCAGAGACATCCAGGAAATTTGTTAGAAGGATTTTCTCAGACTCAAGTCAGTACGTTGGCTGTTAAGGATAAGTTGCTTGTAGCTGGTGGATTTCAGGGAGAACTTATATGCAAGGCTAGTTTTTCTTTCTCCTTGATTACCTTGCATATTTGCACATGATTCTTACAGGGGAAAGAATTATAAATCACTATGTTTCCCTTCTTATGGCATTTATAGTTATTTATTTGTTTCTTATCTATTAAGCAGTGGTTTTACTCTCTTGATAGTACCCGTGTTTAAATCCGTCTTTACAAAGTTGGTGCTTTGTTTGGAAGCTTGGGATCCTCATATTCTTCTCTTATGTGTCTTAGCTACTTAATTGCAAAGTAGCACTGTACCATATCCTGCTTACTGGATTAGTAGTCTGTCAAAACGACAAGCTACACCAACTGACAAATCCGAAATTGGAGTGTCTACATATATAGTTGTTGATGATATAACTGATGCTTTCTAGTTATGATGGAAAATTGCAGTATTTAGATCGGCCTGGAATTAGCTTTTGTTGCCGGACAACTCATGATGACAATGCAATAACTAATGCTGTAGAAATTTACAGCAGCTCCAGGTACATTATTTTGACGGCATGCTATGCTTATTACTGTTTTATTATATTTCATTTGCTAATTTAACTTGTGATTATTTAGTGGAGCTGTTCACTTCATGGCATCAAATAATGATTGTGGAGTCCGAGACTATGACGTGGAAAAGTTTCAGATCTCTAAGCATTTTCGGTACCCATGGCCAGTGAATGTAAGTTATGTATATTTAATTCCAAGACCAAGACTATTGATATGAATTCACTCTTGTTTGGCTGGGAAAAGTTTCCGGGTTAATTTGAGCTACCGAATCCAAATCCAACCTATATTATGTATAGTTTTGTCTACACCATCTGCACCGCTGGCAAATTCCATCATTCAGCTACGTAAATTAAGCACATGTGTAAATCCAACACATGCGAAGATTAAGCACAATCGAAAGAAGACCTAGAAGGAAGCCTTTTATATTATTTTATTTCTCTGTTACTAGGGTCTATTCCTACAGTAAATACGTAGCCGCATGTATTCCTATTACATACATGTGTATATATATTATGAATTTTTTTTTGTGCACGTGCACTCCCTTTTTATTACCATTTGCTGTATAAATTGTTATCGGTTTATATTTCAACGTCTTCCTTAATTTCGTAAAATTTGTTGTATATGAAAAGAAAAAAGTTTGTTTATTTTTTGAGACTGTAGCTTCCTGTGTTTGCCTTGTTACGGTGGTCGTCAACCCAGTGGACTGATCCTTACAGTAATTGTTCATGAGGATATAATCCAATTTTATTAACGTATACTTCCAAATTTTGGTGGAAAAGCCCCAAGAAGCTGCGAATAATGGATTTTACCTCTTTATCGTGTAATACTCATTTTGCTTGTTGCAGCACACATCCCTGTCACCTGATGGGAAGCTTCTTGTTGTTGTCGGCGACAATCCTGAGGGGATCCTGGTGGACGCTCATACTGGAAAGGTAATATATATTATAGAGTTTCCCTTAGGGCCTGCGTGGTAACCAGAAAGAGAAGGAAGCAAGCTATTTTCCAAAAAAAAATAATTCATTTTTTCCATTCATCCAAGTGTAAAAGATTGTTACTTTGTCTATTTTCTTTCTGTTACCCCTTCAGCTGTAACCAAAGGTTAGAATCTTGATATTGGTATGGGTGGGGTATTATTTTTGGGGTTCAGAATCGGTTACATTGGCCGAATCTGCCATCTTGGGTTACAATATCAGATTGTTCTATCATTAGACTGGACGAAGTAAATAAATATTAAAAATAACTATAAAGAATTTGACATATTTTTTTAGTATTGAATGATGTTTGTTAAAAAATATGTTGTATATCGGTAGCCAATAATGATGTCAAATAAACCAACAACCGATTTATAAACCCACGAACATAGTAATAAAGCTAATTCGAACACACCAATAATTAATTGGCCAACCAGTACAAAGGTTTGAAACTCGTACTGCAACTTGGATGGTTTTTGGGATTAGAATCGGCCATCTTTTGCTTAGTTTCAAAACTATTGCTCTAGCTCTGCGTCTTTTCCGCATTTTATGGGGGACCAAACGAATTCTACATGATTTGTTTCTTTATATTATTTTAGCTTTCCTGCATATTCTCTTTCCAAGCACCAAACATGCCATAAATATCACAGAATCTCGAGGAGTTGCATGGACACTTGGATTTCTCCTTCGCCTCCGCATGGAATCCTAACGGCCGCACGTTCGTGACGGGCAACCAAGACAAGACCTGCCGTGTCTGGGACATCCGCAACCTCTCCAAATCGGTAACAGTCTTGCGCGGCAACCTCGGAGCCATCCGATCGATCCGCTTCTCATCGGACGGCCAATTTATGGCCATGGCCGAGCCTGCTGATTTTGTCCATGTCTTCGATGTGGCTCGTGGGTACCAACAGGAACAGGAGCTCGATTTTTTCGGAGAAATTTCCGGTATGTCGTTTAGCCCGGATACCGAGGCTCTATTTGTTGGAGTTTGGGATCGGACTTATGGGAGCCTGTTGCAGTATAATCGGCGTAGGAACTGTTGCTATTTGGACTATATGCTTTAAGGATATGTGCTGTTCTAGTAATAAAATTTGGACTTGTGTTGTAGTGTATAAAATGGAAAGAGAGAGGTAATGCTGGAGTGAAATCTAAGAGTCTTGTGACTATCACTGCGCAAAGGACACAAAAATGTATCACTGTTGTTGCTACCTTGAATTGGGTAATTACTGCCACTTGTATGGTCTAAGAAATGCGAGTTCTTTAAATCAAGCATAAGATTTCAGGCTTGATGAAATTTTTTTCATGAATCTAGCAAGATAAAAAAAATTTATGAAAAAATGTTATTTGGGAGATTTTAAGAAGATAGGGGGGAGGTTTTGCTTGAAACAATATATAGGTTGCAGAATGGTTTTTTTTTTTAATTAAAGCCCCTAAAGTTGCATTGTTATACTTTCACTGGTCTCATTCCGTTAGTCAATTAACGAAGGAAATCGGGATAGGATTATTAAATCTTCCAACCCAGTGGTATTCATCTAAAATTTCAAATCAAAACCCATGATCCAACCCGCTGGTATTCATCTAAAATTCCAAATCAAAACCCATGATTGAGGAAGAAGATCCATATTCCATTACGGATTGGAAATTTAAAGCCTTAATTCTGGCTCTAATTTGAAATTTTAGATGAAGAAGAGTGAATACGAGTGGGTTAGAAGGGTTGGTAACCCTAGTCCGATTTACTTCGTTAATTGACAAACTAACGGAATGAAGTGAAATGGTTAGTGGGGGGTAAAATGATGCAAATTAAATGTTTTGGGGGGCAATAAGTAATTATCAAATTTTTAGTTGATATGTTTTTAGTTCGGAAGGTTTTGAACGATTTTCTGAAACAAAATTTAGTTGAAGATTGTAAAAAGATTTTTAAAGATACAAACTTAGAAAGAATAAAAAACTGCTTGAATAAACTATTGTAATCATTTAATTGGTATGTCATATAATCTAATATATAATATCTAAATTTGAGCACAAAAAATATGCATAGTGAAATAAATTTGGATCAAAAGATAACATATTATAGCTACTTCGATTCAAATACTAAAAATTGATAATATTGGATCAGTACTTAAATTCATATACAGGATGAAATGATGACATAATAAAATCATATTGATTTAGATATTAAATATATTTTTCTAATATACAAAGGGTAAATTGTCAAAAAGCCCCTGGTCCATTCAGGACCTGTCAAAAAAACCCTGGTATTTTCAAAATAGCAGGGAAGGGCCTACTGTTCACAATCACTTGTGAGAAAACCCATGGACTGTAATTGGACTCGGAGCGGTCGAATCAGTGGCTTGGTATATGGTGGATGAGTTTGTGTATCAATTCCAAATCTATTGCTGTTATAAGGCCTAGCTGAAGATGAAGACCGACGAGGTACGATGAGTTGGTATGATCATGTCTTGATTTGCATTCAAAAATACCTTTTTTAAAATATGAGATTGTTGCCTCGAATTTATGACATTTATGTGTTTGCCCAGAACAAGAATGAAAACCCATTTAAGGATTCATTTTTATCTTGGATGACACTATGGAATGAAATCATAATCAAAGGTTTATATAGAGAGGGTATTGAAAAATAGAAAGCCTTTTAGAGAATGGATTATTACTTCTAATATTTGTTTCTAAGATGCATTTAATTTCTGGGGGTTGGAGATTTGATTGATATTGTTAGATCTATCCATTCCCTGATTCCAATTCAAGTAATCCTTTTTCTTTACAATTTGTAAACTTCTTGTATAATTCTTACTCTCTCAATGTGCCTATTTAGGAATTTCATTATTTTAGAGTTAACACCTGCCCAATAAAAAAAAAATCATAAGAAATGTTTTCTTTATTTAATTTTTTTACTTCTACTTTTAGTGCTGGTTTTTTATTTTACAAATTTTATGCTAATATTTATAATTATATTTGTTGTTTAACAGTGTGGGTTGTGGAGTGTTCATGTACTTATTCATGAAGACTTTGATTGAGGGCCGGGACATATAGGACGCGTTCGAAGGAAAAGCTTCATTCCACCGGCGATGGATGATGGCTGCGTAAATTCTATTGTCACCGTCAAAGGATCAACACGATTATTGATATCGGTCGATTTAAGTTTAAAATTGTTGATGTATTGTGGATTCTTGCACTGTGGATTATGTTATATATGACAAAAAATATTGATGTATTTAGTTTTGTTTAGTAGATATAGGCCAATACAATTATTAGTTTGATATTTGAATGTATATAGTTTTATTTCACCGGTGTTTACCGATATAATAACTGCTTTGATATTTGAATGTATATAATTTTATTTTGTCAATGTTGGCCAATATAATTACTGCTTTGATGTTTGAATGTTTATAATTTTATTTTGTCGAAGTTGGTGATACCGTGGATTGTATATGCATTACTTTTATTAATTGCATGCATACAGGAAGCTGTGTAGATGTTACAGGCAACTGTTTAGATGTTACAGGTAACTGGCCAGATGTCAACTGTTTAGATATTATTGATTTTATATAGCCGACGTTGGCTGATATTGTGTTATGAATGATATTTTTATTTATGTTACTAGTTTTATATAGCCAAAAATGTTGATATGTTTTTGATGATGCATTTTTGTTGATGTCAAAAATATTCTTGATGATGCTAGAGGTTACAGAAAGTGCTTAGAAGTTATAGGCAACCTTCATAGATGTTACATGTAAGTAGTTAGAGATTGCATGCAACTTATTAGAAATTATATGCAACTGCTTAGATATTACAGGCAAGTGTTTAGAAATTATAAGCAACTGCTTAGATGTTATATGCAATTTCAAATAAAAGAATTCATAAAACAGTTTCTAGATTTTATTCAGATGCATACTTAACCAATATCAAAATTTACAGCAATATTATAACAGACATCGTAATGTTTTAGTACAAAAGGTACACGAAACTTGACGGTGGATACATAAGTTTTAAATACCAAACAACCAATATGTAGCTATTTTACACTTAATCGATAGGAGCAGTGCATGTCGCTCTATTATGACCCTCATTGCCACACCTACTGTAGTTCATCTTCTTTTTTTGAACATCCCTGTTGTTTATGCACTTAGTAAGGGGCTTTCCCAACCGTTTTCTTGTCAAAGGAGTTTGTCTCCATCAGATGCGCACAAGTTTCAGGTTTCGATTTCTTCATACCAAGCCCCTTGAGTCTATTTTTTAAAATTCTGTTACAGATAACTGCTTAGAAGTTACATGTAAGTGGTTAAAAGTTACAGGCAACTGCTTAGATATTACAGGCAACTTTTATAGATGTTACAGGAAACTGCTTAGAAGATACATGCGTCTGCTTAAATGTTACAGGTAAATTTTTATATGTTACAAGCAACTTTTATAGATGTTACAGATAACAGCTTAGAAGTTACAGATAAGTGGTTAGAAGTTACAGGCAAGTGATTAGAAATTTCATCTAAACAGAAATCAAGTCAAATAAAGTCAAACCTGCTTATAATGTGTTGAGTATCAACAAACGCTTGCATATGGATGATCTTCTTGTTCGTCTCTTAACGGATGCAGACCATATTTATATAGTCAACTTCAGTTATTATCCTAATTATATACCTCCATATTTTTTCATTTTGTATGAAAGTTTTAACTTATCAACATGTATATCAAGTTGAAACGAGATTGTTCCTTTCAATTCGAATCATGTTATCGTCTCCGAGATGGTCAAGACCGCACATTTCCCATTAAATCCACTTACAAAATACATTAATGTCCAAGTTTATGTCATCATCGATAAGCAAGATAGTTAATGGAGATTTAGTTTGTTGGGTGATTGATCTGATTTAAAAAAGTGTGTTGTAAATAACCGCAATCAATAACGGTGTCGCGTGTAGCTAGCCGAGATGAGTACGGGTCGTCCGCAGGGATGTGTTCAGTCGAAAATATTGCACATTTGATATAACATTTTTCTTAATTTTCTTAATTATTTAAAGGTGTTTATTATAAATATAGAACATATTTGGGTTTATCTGCAAAATACTCTTTACCATATGTTTATATATATTAGTTATATGTATGCCCTAGAGGCCATTACTGTACATATGATGTATATTGTAGTGGATGGTTGGACATATATAAGGAGGACTTTCTTACTCGACATGATAGTATGCTATCTGGTTGTTCTTTGTCTTAACATATAGATTTGTATAGTGATATTGTCTTCCTCTTACATGTTGATAAAACCCTTAGGATGTGTACTTGACTACCAGGACTATGATGGAGATCATACTAGTGGGGCCAGGGTAGTCCACAAGTACATCCTATAATTGTTCCTAGTCGTAGGAGTATCGAGACAGGGCATCGATACTCCAGAGTAGACTAGCGTATGCGCTTCTCGACCCATATGATGGGCGATGGATGATCTCATATCCATTGGTGTTTGACATCAGAAAAGGTATACGGGTGCTCAGTGGAGACTGGGCACACTGAACGGACTCGCCAAGAACTCCTAGATGGTATTATACCTATCTTCAGATAGCAGTTCTCTGGTGACACTGGTACAGATTAGTCCGTCGACCCGAGATCGTCATAGAGTCTTGTGTGATTCCCACTGTACTTTGATTTCCACCTTACCACGGTCAAGAGATCGTGCAAATCGGTGGTTTTTGGGTACAGTCCCGAGTCACATGGAGGCAATGAGCGATAGTAGGGAATTCGTCTCTCCCGGTATTGGGAGTTGATGTTGCGCTATGCTCGATTGGCCATAACATGAAATCCCTGGCCATGGTTGCTGAGATCTATTGGTAAGTGTTATCAGTAGTTTCTCGAACCGTTATGGACCTTGCATCGACATGACTTATCAGGCTATTGGGGTCTGACGTTATACCACCCCCAGGCTGTGATATGCGACATATCAGACGAAGAGACCGGACTGTATGGTATTGTTACTGACTGGATTCACAGGAGTATGAGCAGGCTTGCTTGTTGATCTTATGATCGCTCAATACCCGGGTGGCCGTTACGTTTAGCAGACCGCTTGCTGCTTGTGGGTGTTTGATATGATCATCACTTACTGCCGGCGTATTGACGAGTCTTTAGAGTCCTACATAGAGGTTTCCTGGTTTATGCGAAACGGAGTAGGAGCACATATGTAATATGTGCAGGACCGAGATTAATACGATATGTGATACCGTATTCTATTCTCGCGATATGTGATATCGGTCGGTTATATATGATATAGCCGTGTTATCGGATCAAGTGTTGATTCGATAGATTGTTACATTGATATTAGTCGGTTGTATGAGATATAGCCGAATTATTAAATCAAGTGTTGGTTTAATAATCTAATGTATACTTATATATTTGATATATTAATGTGCATTAACTAATATTAGCTCACTTATAATTTCTTTTCTCACTTGATTGTGCACATAGTATATATGTGATATATATTAGTGTACATAGTTTTGTGTCATACTTGATGATACATGATACATGGGTGTATGAGACTTACACCATGCTTGATATAATGTAGGGTTTATATTTATCTAAGCAATTCAAAAATGAATGGATATTTGGCATGGCTACAAGCTTGTAGAAGCTTGTAGAAATATTGACCAAGTCAACCATTTTTGTTTCACTTGTAAATATTTATTAACCCAACCATTATACTAACCATGGTAAACTCTCTACATGGGTTAATGTATGACACTAACTCACCCATGGTTCTTTTTCTCACCTCACTTGAGTTCATTCTCTTATTCTTCACTTGAGCTTCTTCTTCCTCATTGAGAAAGCTCACTAGCTTTTTCTAAGGTGAGAATAAATTGTGAGAAAAAGAAAACCAAAGAGAGTCCATTTCCTGCTTCATCATGCTCTACTATTAGCCATTTAATTTAGAGTGTTTGCTTCACTAACCCTAATTTAGTGAAGAGGTAGCATGAACTTGAGTTTCTTCGACGTAGATCGTCTTCGGCCTCGAAGACTTCGAGCAAGTTTGCATCTTTCACCTTGTGGAGCCTCTCAAGAGATCGGGAGATTCTTACTCGCAGCGAAGGGACTTCTACACGGAGCATTTGAAGTGAAGGACCGGTCTACAAATGTTGTATTCCGCATTCACTTAGTATGTAAAGATATTTACATATCGTTTCGTTTAAAACTCTAGTTAAGATTCTAGGGTTAGGGTTCTTTAGAACGGCAAAAATTTGAAAATGGCATGGATGATACCTCCCGAAACCTTGCTGCCGTGCTAAGTAACCCTACAATGGTATCAGAGCCAAGCTAGAGATTTAAACGATGTTTGTTAGATTACGAAACCGAAACTGCTCCGAAACTTGAAACACTAGAAACTGGTTTCTGTCGAATTTTTAATGGCCTCTAAAAATTTTTTAAACAGCTGCAGAATATTGTATGTGATATGTCATGAACACAGAACAAATTTGAGGCAACATGGTCAGATTTTGGCCGAGCACATGACCAAAATATACGAGGAGGCCGGCCCTATTTGAGGATTTTGGCTTCAAATTTGCACCGTGTTCCAGTCTCTGGATTTTGGTGTTTCAGATGTTGTTTATTTTTGCTAAATTTGTATGTGATGTTAACTTTCTGCAAAGGCAACCCGGAGTGTTTCGTAGTCGTAATTCTAACATGTATTCGGGTTATTTAGACGACGTTAAAATGTTCGAACGGATATCAATAACCCAATTTTTCCCCGCTGGAAATTTTCCAAGAATTAGATTTTTTCCCAAGTTTAAAATTTTCAGAAAATCATGCAAGCGATTCTGTGGACTCTCTAGAAGAACGAAATCTTAACTCGATTCTGTGACCGTCAGAACCGACATCAAACCCTAGGGTTTGTGGTAGTTCAGCGGTGCCACAGGTGAGGCATTGGTTGACCCTTCTACGGCTGGTTCATATGAGTTGTGGCGTGTTCTGGGTACTTTTTGAACTCCGCTCAAGTGTTGAGCTTGTTGGGAAATTTGGGGTGCTTGCTTATTCGATCAAAAAGTTTAACTTCGTCTAGCTATCTGTGATTGTGATACAATATTTGGAATCCACATAATTAGTTATGAGATAACTAGTTTGAATTTTATAAATCTAGCAGTTTAGTCTCATTTGATCGGTTGCCATGGGATTTTGATGTTGATCAAAAGTTCGTCGCAATTACGTAGTGTACGCGGATACTTGCCGGATAACCTTACTAGATAGCCATGCTCCATAGCCCCGACCAAGTGACTGTAGGAGAACCCCGTCGCCAAAAGCATCCGTTCGGGTGCTCGCGGCCGCGGTGTTCCGCCTTAGTACACTTCGTCGACGGCATCATGGGTGCGGCCATCTACTAAAGTTTCCGACGAGCATTCGATCAGGTTATCGAGAATCTTGTTGAATTACCCGACAGTTTATTGGAAAGTGTTTTCAATATCGAGACTAAAATGCGAGGTTTATAATTGTTAGGCATGTGATGTTTAAGGAATTCATTTTGTTGGGCATGAAATCCAAAGTATGTGATACATTGGGTTTATAATGTCTAAGGTAGTTGCAGATTCCAACTGTTGCAGTTTTTCACTTTCTTTTCTGCGACCGAAAGTGTAATATATGGTGTTTCGCCGGTTTCGTTGCTATACGTCAACGACAATTGGGATACGCATATTTACTTACGTTGATGACATGCTATGTTATGTGTTGCTGTGATATGTTATATTGGATCGTCGTGTTTTGAATAGCTGGGTTTTTTTTATATGAGATGAGAGTTTTTCATTTTCATTCATGTAAAATCTTGTATGTAATATTCTTTTATTGGGGCACTTCCGGGTTGAGGATGATGTCACCATTGATGTATATTATTTACTTTTCCGCATTAGGATAGACCCAAGGAGGAGAGCACAAGTAACCGGGTTCTAGGGTCCAGTAGGAGACCATCTCGAGGGGTCGAGACCGGGTCTCCTAACTTTAGAATTGGTAGGGTTACTTACCGCTCTCGTAGGGGTCTAGGGATGTGGATTTGGCTATTCATCACGACCGTGGAATCCGTATTTTATACCGGCTTAACCTAAAACACGGAATTCCTAGTATATCCAATATTTCATATATGTTCTTCTGCTGCTGATATTCTGTGATGTGATCACTTTATATATTCTGAGAAGAATGCTTATATTATATATATGATGATATATAGATTAATATAGATGCTTTCGTTTCTTCTGTGATGCTTAGGAAGCATAATTTGATGGGACTTAATTAATGAGATTAATGAAATAAAAGAAACCTAAAAATGTTGTAGAAACTTGTTTAAAAACTGGTAGCTCTAGTTATTGCTTTGCATAGCGGTATTCCTTATAGAATATCCAGCACCTTATTCGATAAGTAAAGAGCCGAGATCCCTTCACCGGGAGTGACCTCTTTAGCGAAACTAGCAGATGCTACAACCCACTCGGTTTGTCTTTTGATTGCTTCTATAGTTTTTTGCTTTGCATAGTTGTATTTGTGAAATATCCTGCACCTTATTCGATAAGGAAAGAGCCGAGATCTCTTCACCGGGAGTGACCTCTTTAGCAAAAGTAGTAAAAGCCTAAAAACACTCCTTTTCAAATTCACTCGTCTCTACAACGATATCAAGTTCATTACGCAATAGGTTTTCTTAAAAACCTGTCGTAGTCTTCCGTCATTTTAGATAAGTACTATTTAGTATTCGTGCTACGTTTGTTGACTATGTTAAGGTGTAGTGTGCGGTAGCTGATTAGTGCTTATCTGCTTAAGCATATGATGCGATTAGATTAGGGTAGTCGTACGACTTTGTTGACTATGTTAAGGGTCGTGCGGGTGAGTTTAATTCAATCAGAAAATGACGGGTTGAACTTGGCTAGCGCTTATGATTTGTTGACCATGTTAAGATCATAAGTTGCTAGGGGCAAAAATATTATCGGGAATTTCAAGTGTTGAAATTTGCAATGAGATTGCATACTTTCTATGAGATAGTTGGATCCCGATACCTACTGCGAGTAAGAGTTACTCCTGGAAGAGTTTTACACGTTACAATTAGCCGATCAAGTAGGTGTCTAGAAAGGTGTTAACATGGTTACGCCCATGGGAAAACGAGGTTTATTTTAATTAGGTCCGTGCGAAAGCACGGGGAACCTCTCTCAAAGTACCGACACTGGCCTGGCAGAAAGATTGGCGAACTTGTAGAGTGTAATTAATCCCGGCTAGTCTTACCTTTTAGGGTTTGAAGGAAGATTTAATAAAAACAGTGGGGACCATCCTGATTAGATAAACTAATAACCAATCTGATCTTGCAAGAGTGCACGCATAGTGTTTTCTTCTCTCTCTCTCCTGGTAGCGAATATGTCACGCCTTAATCAAGATAATAATATAGATGCATTGGCCGAACCTGCTTACTATACTGTGCTAGGGAACGTTGGTTCCACTCTATCTTATAACTGTTATAAGTCCGAGCAGGAAATAGGGGAATATCCGGATTCCCATGTCACCCAATCGTAGAAAGTGTATGTTGATGCATCTTCTTCGGGTGTGTTCATTACTGAGAACTATTTCTCAGTATCCCCTACGTCCTGGGTATGTGATACCGGATCAGGATCTCGCATATATAATATGTTACATGGGCTATAGATAGGTAGAGAACTGGGAACTGGTGATATGTCTCTAAGTGTAGAGAGTGGTGCAATTGTTGCAGCCAAAACAATTGACAAATATCACCTTATATTAATATATTGATTTTGAACGAATGCTATTACATACCGAACCTGATATACAACATTACATCAGTTTCTTTAATGAGTTAAAGAAGGATATAATTCTGTATTGGAGGATAATGTTGTGAACATTTTCCTGAATCAAGAGTTGATTCGATCAGGCACGTTATATAATAGCATATACGTTCTAAATCAAACCACAGTTCAAAGTATAAAATATAAACAAGAGGAGTAGTTCAGAAATGAACGAATCTTTCTTTTGGTATTGTAGACTAGGTCATATCAATGCGAAACGACCAGCTAAGTTACATAAGGATGAATATGAGAATCTGTTCGAATTTTCATCTTATGATACTTGCCAGTCTTGTCACAAATGTATGATGACCAATACTCCGTTTACTAGAAACAGAAAAAGAGTTGGTGAACTCTTGTGACGGATACATGATGATGTATACGGTCCGATGTCTACAAATACCAAGGTTGGTTCTTCGTACTTCATTATATTCACTGACCTTCTCTCAGGATTCGGACATATGTTCCTATTGAAACACAAGTCTAAAACTTTTGAGAAATTCAAGAGAATATAAGCTAGAAGTTGAAGAACCAGACGGGTAAAAGTATTAAAGTCCTTCGATATGATCGAGGAGGAGAATACTTTGGCATGGTATTCCTGGATTATTTAAAAGGGAATGTGATTCTCTCTCAGCTTACTCCTTCATGTACACTACAACACAACGGTGTATCGGGACGGAGGTATCACACCCTATGAGATAAGGTGCGCTCTATGATGAGTACTGCTGAGTTACCTATTTCCTTTTGGAGTTATGCACTTGAGAAGCTGCATACCTATTGAATGAGGTTCCATCCAAATCATTGCCTACCACTCCATATGAGATATAGAATGGGAAGAGACCGTATCTTAAACAAATTAAGATATGGGGTTGTCCGGGCTATGTTGAAAAGCAAAATCCGGACAAGCTCGAGGCAAGGTCGGTTCTGTATAAGTTTGTTAGGATATCCCAAACATTTGCGAGGGAATATCTTCTACCACACTGAGGAGAAAAATGTGTTTTGTTTCTCAGCATGCCACTTTTTTAGAAAAGGAATTTTCTGTGAAGAAATTTGTGGTCATGAGGTAGAACTGGAAGGAGTTCCAGCTAGACAAACTAACAGCTGATAATTTGGTAAAACCAAAGAATTCAATAGTCTCCAACGAACCTCAGCCTCTCCGTGAATCTGGTAGGGTTCCTCATCCACTTGAGAGATACTACGGTCTTCTTGGTGACAGTGGGAGCGAGGATTGCATCATGGTTGATGATGGCCTAACTAGGTTCAGGCAGGCCATCACGAGTGGCAACTCTGTGTAAAGGCTGGATGCTATGCGATCAAAGATGGAATCCATGTACACCAACAAAGTATGACTTTGTATGTTGCACCTGAAGGGGTAAAACCCATTAGGAGCAAATGGATCTTGAGAAGATTATTGGTGTAGATGGAAAAGTTGAGACTTTCAAAGGTATGCTTAAGTCCATCAGGATTAAAGAAAGCATCGCGGAGATGGAACATCTGTTTTGATGTGGCAGTCAAAGAGTTTGATTTCATCAAAATGGTAGATGGACTTTGTATATAAAAGAATATTGTAGAGAGTAAGGTTGTCTTCCACGTATTGCACGTAGATGAACATACTCTTGATAGGAAATGGTTTCCTATGCTATACTCGGTCAAGCTCATCTTATCACGGGGATTCTCCATAGAAGATCTGGATGATACCTACTATATCTTGTTGTTTATGATCTATTGTAATAGATCTAAGTGGATGTTGGGAGTGTCCTAAATCCAGACTAGATGTAGATAGCTCACTATGTGTAGTGATCAGGAATCAATCGGATCTTGGGAGAATCACTGGATAGCTGTGGAGGACATTCTTAAGTACTTGAGAAGCACTAAAAGAAAGTTCTTGGTTCGAACTTCCAGAGTGATAAGGACGACTGAAAGTCAGTCACATGTATTGTCTTTATCCTCAGTGGAGGGACGGCATGTTGGAAGAGTTCCAAGCCAGATACCGTGACATACTAGACGATAAAGGCTGAATACAGTACTGCCAACGATACTACCAAAGTGGCTGTCTGGACATTTCTTGTTCATGAGATGAACAAGATTCCTACCATTGAGCGTTCAATAACTGTTATTGTGACAACAATGAAGTTGTGGCTTTAGCCTAAGAACGCAGGTCCCATCAGCGTTCCAGACATATTCTGAGGCAAGTATCACCTGATCAGGGAGATGGTTGATCTCCAAGGGATCGAGATAAGGAGAGTAGATTTTGAGGTTAACACGGCGGATCCACTCACCAAGGCCTGCTTCCCCAAATACTATTTGAGAGATTTTGGGATGGTTGAGTATGGGATACTACAACCACTGCTAAATTGTTGGGTATTGGATACCACAACAGATGGCCTTAGTGCAAGTGGGAGATTGTTAGTTATATGTATGCCCTAGAGGCCATTACTGTACATGTGATGTATATTGTAGTGGATGCCTGGACATATATAGGGAGGATTTTCTTGCTTGACATGATAGTATGCTATCTGGTTGCTCTTTGTCTTAACATGTAGATTTGTATAGTGATACTGTCTTTCTCTCACATGTTGATAAAGCCCTTAGGATGTGTACTTGACTACCAAGAATATGATGGAGATCATACTAGCGGGGCCAGAGTAGTCTACAAGTACATCCTATAATTGTTCCTAGTCGTGGGAGTATCGAGACAGGGCATCGATACTCCAGAGTAGACTAGTGTATGCGCTTTTCGACCCATATGATGCGCGATGGATGATCCCATATCCATTGGTGTTTGACATCAGAAAAGATATACGGGTGCTCAGTGGAGACTGGGCACACTGAACGGACTCGCCGAGAACTCCTAGATGGTACTATACCTATCGTCAGATAGCAGTTCTCTGGTGACACTGGTACAGATTAGTCCGTCGACCCGAGATCGTAATAGAGTCTTGTGTGATTCCCACTGTGCTTTGATTTCCACCTTACCACGTTCAAGAGATCGTGCAAAATGGTGGTTTTTGGGTACAGTCCCGAGTCACATGGAGGCAATGAGCGATAGGAGGGGATTCGTCTCTCCCGGTATTGGAAGTTGATGTTGCGGTATACTCGATTGGCCATAACATGAAATCCCTGGCCAGGGTTGCTGAGATCTATTGGTAAGTGTTATCAGTAGTTTCTCGAACCGTTATGGACCTTGCATCGGCATGACTTATCAGGCTATTGGGATCTGACGTATACCAGCCCCAGGCTGTGATATGCGACATATCAGACGAAGAGACCGGACTGTACGGTAGTGTTACTGACTGGATTCATAGGAGTATGAGCAGGCTTGTTTGTTGATCTTCTGATCGCTTAATACCCGGGTGACCGTTACGTTTAGCAGACCGCTTGCGTCTTGTGGGTGTTTGATATGATTATTACCTACTGCCGGCGTATTGATGAGTCTTTAGAGTCCTACACAGAGGTTTCCTAGTTCATGCGAAACGGAGTAGGAGCACATATGTGATATGTGCGGGACCGAGATTAATACGATATGTGATACCGTATTCTATTCTCGCGATATGTGATATCGGTCAGTTATATATGATATATCCGGGTTATCGGAACAAGTGTTGATTCGATAGATTGTTATATTGATATTAGTCGGTTGTATGAGATATAGCCGGATTATTAAATCAAGTGTTGGTTTAATAATCTAATGTATAATTATATATTTAATATATTAATGTGCATTAACTAATATTAGCTCACTTATGATTTCTTTTCTCACTTGATTGCACACATAGTATATATGTGATATGTATTAGTGTACATAGTTTTGTGTCATGCTTGATGATACATGATACATGGGTGTATGAAACTTACATCATGCTTGATATAATGTAGGGTTTATATTTATCTAATTAATTCAAAAATGGATGGATATTTGGCATGGCTACAAGCTTGTAGAAGCTTGTAGAAATATTGACCAAGTCCACCATTTTTGTTTCACTTGTAGATATTTATTAACCCAACCATTATACTAACCATGGTAAATTCTCTACATGGATTAGCGTATGACACTAACTCACCCATGGTTCTTTTTCTTACCTCACTTGAGCTTCTTCTTCCTCATTGAGAAAGCTCACCGGCTTTTTCTAAGGTGAGAAAAAATTGTGAGTAAAAGAAAACTAAAGAGAGCCCATTTCCTATTTCATCATCATCTACTATTAGCCATTTAGTTTAGTGTGTTTGCTTCACTAAACCCTAATTTAGTGAAGATGTAGCATGAGCTTGAGTCTTCTCGACGTAGATCATTTTCGGCCTCGAAGACTTCGAGCAAGTTTGCATCTTTCAACTTGTGGAGCCTCTCAAGAGTTCGGGAGATTCTTACTCGCAGTGAAGGGACTTCTACACGGAGCATTTGAAGTGAAGGACCGGTCTACAAAGGTTGTATTCCACATTCACTTAGTAGGTAAATATGTTTACATATCGTTTTGTTTAAAACTCTAGTTAAAATTTTAGGGTTAGGGTTCTTTAGAACGGCAAAAATTTGAAAATGTGTCACGCCCCGCTTCCCAGTGTACGGGTAGAGGATGCGACGAGGCCGCTACGTATACTGTGAAGTAAATACGCTAAGCGTATCTAAGCAATATAAATATAAATGCACAAGAGACAAGATATAATAAAACAACAACTTTATTTATTCACATTCTTTTTACAATATATGGAAAAGTAAATACAACTGAATGAAAGCAATGTCTAAACAGTGGCATAACAGAAATGAAAAGTATTGAAATAAAAATGTGTACAATGAAGCTAGAGCTCTGGGTCGTAAGAAAGCTGATCCAAATCCTCACTAGTAGGCTCGATCTCCTGAGTGTCCAGATCACCTGACAACATTCCAAAGAAGAAAGAGAAAGAATGTCGTCAGCGAACAATCGCTCGGTAAGTCCCAAAGATAAAGGATAAGGATAATAGACAGAGAGTAAGAGAGGGAGTATAACTTTTAAAGTTTTAATTAGTGTTAACGCTGTTGTTTGTAACTTGGTACAGAAGGATGCCAGTGTATACGGGAGGAGTCCCTATATACTAGAGACTAGGGCAAATAGAAGTACAAGGAACCGTTATGCCACGGTACAACAGCAACAGAATATAGATTAGGTGTCTTAAATCTTGCAGTCTTGTGCCACTTCTAACACCTTGCGTACCAATCTACCCCTTAAACCCCGTGATGTTTTGTTTATATTGTTTGTGTTGTATTGTAACTTGTATTGTCTTGTATAGATGGATGATTTGCCGAAACCATGATATTAGTAAATGGATGTAACTGGAGAATCATGTAAATGGAAGTATATCCATGGTTCGGTTCAGTCAATACGGATTGAGTAGATTGAATATATGTATTCAGAGATCATGTTGCATTGTAGATTGTAGATTGTACTTGAATCATATTCAAGTCAGATTATTTATAATGAGACTCAGTCTGAGTCGGAATAATTAGAAAAGAAATTGAAGTCCTGAATTAGGTTTTGATGTTATCGATAACCGCTGCACATGGGCGGTAGGATTTGTGTCATTTTCAAATGCGATTACCGTGTTGATAACACCGTTGTTAAGTTGTCTACCTTAGATAGGCAAGCACCCATATCTCCGGCTCTCTGAGGCTCAAGAGACTGGTCCTGCTTAAACCTATATTTACTAGGGTCCTTATGGTAATTTATAGAACTTGAGGGGGTTTTATGTAAAAATACTTTTTTATAATTTTCAAAATACATCCCAGCTATTTAATTATCGTCTTTAGAGTTGTCATAGATGTAGATTTTATATTTGTGATATTTCTAGTGAAAATAACCTAATTTCATAATATAGGGTATTTAATTGTAAGTATTGGACTTGTATGGAATTTCATGGTATTTTAATGTAAAGTGATTCTTGTGATTTTAGAAAAAAATTGGAATATTTATATTATCACAAAATAGATATTTTAATGATACATACATACATACATACATACATACATATATATATATATATAATTTTAACATATATATTATATTTCTAGAAATCTCATTTTCTTAAGATATTTGTATTTTAAATCTCTCGAGACCGAATGCTCCTTGCGGAGGTTTGCACCTCGCACTGCTAAGCTCAGGGATGTGCGATAATCCGCACCATCCCAGTCGGGTTCTCCAAAATGGGTTGTAGCGACACTTTGCAAAGATTTATAAAAATACAATTCTTATAGAAAACGGTTTTAATAGTTAGTGGTATTTATATGTAAAGTTTCATTTTTCCGTATTCTATTTTCCCGAAAGATATTGTGCTATGTTGCATATGAGTGTTGTGAGGAGATAGGTCATTACCTCGTGATCTACTTAAAGGTATAGCAAGTTTGCGATGTTTAAATGTCGAAATTAAACTACATGGTATTTTAGTGAAAAAGTACGATAAAAATTGAAATAGAAATCTTTTTGATATGGAACTTGTTCAATATGACTTGTTAATATTTAATAGTCAACATGTAAGGGTTTAGTATGATTGTATTTAAGAAAAAAGTGAGATTTTTAGGAAGAACCGAATCGGAAATCGGATTAACCCCGATTCTTTCGGGTTTTAGAAATACATGTTTTTAGAAAAGAATAGAGAAGAGAGAGGCGGGACTTACCATTTTTTAGGTTAGGGATGAGGAAGAGGAAACGGTAGGAGGCGCCGGTGCATCGTTTCGTCGCCGGGAGCTCCTTGGGTCGTCGTCGGAAAATCGCCGAAATTTCGCCCTTTGTTAACTTCAATTGCACACAAAAATTTCTAGAGAAATTTCTTGAAAGTTTGGACAGAATTGTGAGTGAGGGATGTGTGTCTAGGGATGGTATTTATATGGTAAAGCTAGGGTTAGGGTTAGGTGAAGGGTTGTATTGAAAATTGTATTAATTTGTAATAAAAATAGGGTTTAATGGGATTTTAAAGAGCTCTGGAACCGATCCAAGGAATTTAAGTATGCAGGAGTGATGGGGAGGCCAAGAGGCACGACTTTTGTGTTGACGACTTGGCGGTCCGACCGGTGGCGGCGGCCGAGTCGCCGACCGATTCGGGCCGAGTCCGGCCGGGGTTGGTCGCCGTGGGTCGGTTGTCTTTTGGTCTTCCCCCTGCTTCAGTTTGTTTTACATGTGTAGTGGGGGTTTTACGAGTTATGCACGTGTAGATCCTTGGACTTCTAAAAATTCAAAATAAAACAATATTAAAAAATAATGTGGGGGATGAGATTTGAACTCTGGTGTTTTGGTTCAGCAGTGCAAGGTATTACCAATGAGCTACAAGCTCCTTCTTGCTATTAAAAAGTAAAACAATTACTTATAGTAATCACAGTAAATGCAAATACCCCAAATATACATTAGTTTTTAAACAAATTTTCGTACACTAAAATTGGAGTTGTTACAGTCTACCCTCCTTATAAAAAAATTCGTCCTCGAAATTTACAACTTTTATTTTAAGGACTAGTTTACAAAGAGGTGAGGATATTTTGCACGCATCTCATCTTCCCTTTCCCATGTTGATTCTCATAGAGTGTCTTTTCTCCACATCACTCGAACCAAGTTGACTTCCTTGTTCCGAAGTGACTTCACTTTCCTGTCCAGGATCTCCACAGGTTGTTGCTCACAAGATAGGTCGGGCTGTACAGTGAGCTCGGAGTGATCGAGAATGTGGCTGGGGTCACTCACATACCTTCTAAGTTGGGATATGTGAAACACATTATGCACTCCTCCCAATGAAGGTGGAAGTGCCAAGCGGTATGCCACTTCACCGACTCGTTCGAGTATGGCGAACGGTCCAATGTATCTCGGAATTAGCTTTCCCCGTCTTCCAAATCGAATCACTCCGCGGTTTGGAGATATCTTTAAGAATACGTGATCTTCTGGCTGGAACTCCAAGTGACGTCGCTTTGCATCAGCCCAGTGCTTCTGTCGATCTTGGGCTATGCGCATTCTTTCTCTGATAGTACGAACCACATCAACAGTTGCTACTATTATCTCAGGTCCAAGAAGTTCTCTATCTCCGATATCGTCCCAACTTAATGGTGATCGACACTTCCTTCCATATAGTGCTGGAAAAGGTGTCATTCCTATGCTTGCTTGGTAACTATTGTCGTACGAAAACTCCACAAGATGTAGGTGATCTTCCCACGATCCTCCGAAGTCTAACATACACGCTCTGAGCATATCCTCCAAGATCTGAATAGTTCGCTCAGACTGACCATCTGTTTGTGGATGATAAGCCGTGCTGAAGTTCAGACTTGTTCCCAAGCTTGCTTGCAGACTCTGCCAAAATTGTGATCGGAACCTGGTGTCACGATCGGAGACAATGCAGACCGGCACTCCATGAAGTCTCACAATTTCCTTTATGAATTCATGGGTATCAGAGATAGTACATTATGAAGAGTTTTAAATCTTAAGTAGATTCTTACCTCAATGTACTTCTTTGCTAGTGTCTCAATTGATTGACCAACTCGAAATGGGATGAAGTGAGCTGACTTTGTGAGTCGATCCAAAATGACCCATACCGCATCGTTACCCTTTGTGCTGCGAGGAAGAGCAGTCACAAAATCCATTGTGATGTGTTGCCACTTCCATTCTGGGACAGGTAACGGTTGAAGTAATCCAGCAGTCCTGTGATGTTCAGCCTTTACTTGCAGACACACCAAGCATTTAGCGACGCTTCTGGCTACTTCACGCTTCATTCCATGCCACCAGTAATTCTGACGTAGATCTTTGTACATTTTTGTACCTCCACGGTGTACTGAGTAGGGAGAACTGTGAGCTTCTTTCATTAACTCTTCTCGAACAGGACCTTTTGGTATACATAATCTGCTGCCGTATCTCAAAGATCCGTCTTCATGGATGATGAAGTCTGTTCTGAGTCCATTTTCCACTTGTTCTCTGATCTTTTGCAACTTAGCATCACTTGCTTGAGCTGCTTTGATCTGATTGACAATTGTTGATTGAACTTGTAAATTCATCAAACTTGAAGCGTTACCTGGCATGACTACTTCAATCTCCATCTGATGCAAGTCCTGTTGTAGTTTCCACTAAGTGGTGAGATGCATTGCTAATGGTTGGTGACTAAGAGCATCTCTAACCACATTCACCTTCCTTGGGTGATATTGCAGGTTGATGTCAAAGTCCGCCATGAGTTCTAACCATCGTCTCTGCCACATATTCAATTCCTTCTGAGTAAACACATATTTCAGACTCTTGTGATCTGTGTATATGTTCACTCGTTCACCAAGAAGATAATGGCGCCAAATCTTGAGAGCAAAGATGACGAATGCCAATTTCAAATCATGCATCAGATAATTGCGCTCATGAGTCTTCAGCTGTCTTGAAGTATAAGCCACAACCTTACCGTGCCAATGTAGAAGACATCCTAATCCCTTACCGGATGCATCACAATGCACTTCGAAACCTCCAGACTGGTCCGGTATAACGAGAATAGGCGCTGATGTCAACCTTGACTTGAGTTCTACAAAAGCCTGTTTGCATGCTTCTGACCACACAAATTCTTCATCTTTACGTGTGAGCTTGGTCAGGGGTGTTGCTATCTTAGAAAAGCCTTCAATGAATCTTCGGTAATATCCAGCTAAACCCAATAAACTTCGAATGTCCTTCACTAATTTTGGTGTCGGCCATTCGCTTACTGCTGAAACTTTCGCTGGATCCACAGAGATTCTTTTGCCTGATACGATATGTCCAAGAAAACCAACTTGATCTAGCCAAAACTCGCACTTGCTGTTCTTGGCGTATAATTGATGTTGTCGTAGAGTTTCCAGGACAATTCGTAGGTGCTCGGCATATTCTTTCCGACTCTTAGAATACACCAGGATGTCGTCGATGAAGATGACAACAAACCTGTCTAAGTACTCCCGGAAAACTTGAATCATCAGGTTCATGAATATTGCTGGTACGTTGGTCACTCCAAATGGAATCACTAGAAATTCGTAATGACCATAGCGAGTTCTGAAAGCCGTTTTATGAATATCAGCTTCCTTGACTTTCACCTGATGATAACCTAAACGAAAATCTAATTTAAAGAAAACACAAGATCCATTTAGCTGATCGAATAAATCGTCGATACGCGGTAGCGGATACTTGTTCTTTATAGTGACTTCGTTCAAGGCTCTATAATCGATGCACATTCTGTATGAACCTTCTTCTTCTTCACAAGCAGTACTGGTGATCCCCAACTTGAAATGCTGGGACGAATCCATCCTTTCGCCAATAATTCGTCCAGCTGTGTTCGGACTTCCTTCAAACCTTCCGGACTTAATCGATAAGGTGCTTTGATCACCGGTTGCGCTCCTGGTACTAAATCAATGTTGAATTCAAGAGCTCGATCGGGAGGCAAACCTGATATATCGTCAGGAAACATGTCGTCGAACTCTTGAACCACTTCTGGCCTTGATCCTTCCTCTGCTTGAGTTGTTGCAATCACTGCCTTCTTTGGCTTTGCTTTGTATGTACTTGGCTCCAGGGTACGGTCTTCACTTTTGAAATAGAAGACCGGATGATCTGGAATTTCAAATACTACCCTCCTTTGACGATAGTCGATGGTAGCAGAAAAGGTTCCAAGCCAATCCATACCTAGAACCACATCGAAGTTCAGTATGTCCAGCACCTTGAAGTCAGTATAGAATTCTCTGTTGCAGACGACTACTGGACACAAGCTGTATCCCATTGTTGCCTTTAGAACGCCATTTCCCGAATTGACATTCCAGCTAGATACAAGCGGTGTGACTGGAATCGCATGAGTTCGAATGAACCGTTGCGACATAAAGCAGTGAGATGCTCTAGTATCGAAGAGTGCTAGTGCAGGGAGTGAGGCTATTAAGATTGTACCTAAGGTATGTGGGATATGATTTAGGTATAGGGAAAAGTATGTAGATAAGTAGCAAAACTGAAAGAAAGGTTGAGAAGAAAAGGGCTACCAGTGATAACTTGGCCAGTAGCCTCGGCTTCTTCCACGGTCATCGTATAAGCCTGGCGCCGTGGTACATTCCTCCTAGTCTGAGGAGCATTCCTCGGAATGTTCCTTTGAGCTTGATGGAACTATCGAGGAGGAGGTGCAGCTTGTGGTCCTCTAGGTGGTGGAGCAAGTAATGCAAGTCTTGGAGCAGGTGCTTGAAGGGCTGGTCGCTGCTGGTAATTGATCGCTGGCCTGGGTGCAGCAACTGGGTTTTGTCTTTGGGGAAAAGACCCAATATCATGAGCAACTGAGCCGCAGACTAAGCAAAAAAGGTTGGCTCGCCGGCAGTCTTTCATCATATGTCCAGCTCTATTGCAGTAGGTACAAAAGGCTGAGCTGGGCCTGTTGTTTGGTACTTCGGGTCTCCTTGGCACAAAAGGTGGCCTTGACGAGGCTCCTCTTGTCATGTGGTTGACAGGGCGCTTAACTCCTGCAGACTGAGGTCTGCCCCTCGCCTTTACCACTGCCTCATAACGGTGGGCAGCTTTCAGAGCCGATTCATGAGTCGGAAAATTTCCTGTGGCCAGTGCAGCCTGGATCTTCGAATCCAAACCTTGTTGAAATCGACGTGCTCTGATCTCATCCGTCGGTATCAGGTGTGCCACAAATCTGTTAAAGGATTGTGTTAGCTGTGTAGTATGTGATATTTTAAAAATTCGAATTATTGAGACATATCTTACCGACTAAGCATGGTGAACTCAGCGTCATACTCATCTACTAACTTGGTCCACATCAAACCTTGTTGCAGATGGATGAACTGTTGTTCCATGTCGAACCTGGCAGTCTCAGGGAAGTACTTAGCGTCGAACATGTCGCGGAAAGTCTTCCATTCAATGGGTTGTTCAAGACGGCTTTCTTCCTTCCACCAATTCCGTGCATTGTCCGTGAGCTACAGTTTCGTAACACGGACCCAAGCACCCTTTGGCACTTGTGCCGCTGCCAGATCATCTTCGATACTCTGAGCCCATTCCTCAGCTTCCAGTGGGCTCTCCTTTCCTAAGAATTGTTTTGAGTGCAAAGCCCTGAATTGCTTCACCCCAGGTGCTTCTGCCTCGGGACGGTTCATTAAAAGAGCAGTCTGCTGCTGCTGTCCCTCGAGAAGGCTGCGGATTGCCTCAAGCAGAACCGTCTGCTCGTTGAGCGGAGCAGGGACGGCAGGTGTGATTGGTAGTGGAGGTGGAGTATTGTTGAAGTTGGTGCTGGTATTGTTTGGGGAATCCATAATCTTGAAAGAAAATTTAGGTTAGGACAGATTCAAAGTATATGAAATGATAAGATTCAAGGACATGAATTGTAAAGAATGTTTTAGTTGCTGGTTCTTGTGTTATATTTCTTAGGTTGTTCACGCAGAACAGAACTGCATGATAGTATTCCATACAGCTCCGACCTGCATGGACCACCAACAAAACCTGTCACGCTCCGCTTCCCAGTGTACGGGTAGAGGACGCGACGAGGCCGCTACGTATTTACTGTGAAGTAAATACGCTAAGCGTATCTAAGCAATATAAATATAAATGCAAAAGAGACAAGATATAATAAAACAACAACTTTATTTATTCACATTCTTTTTACAATATATGGAAAAGTAAATACAACTGAATGAAAACAATGCCTAAACAGTGGTATAACAGAAATGAAAAGTACTGAAATAAAAATGTGTACAATGAAGCTAGAGCTCTGGGTCGTAGGCAAGCTGATCCAAATCCTCACTAGTAGGCACGATCTCCTGAGTGTCCAGATCACCTGACAACATTCCAAAGAAGAAAGAGAAGGAATGTCGTCAGCGAACAATCGCTCGGTAAGTCCCAAAGATAAAGGATAAGGATAATAGACAGAGAGTAAGAGAGGGAGTATGACTTTTAAAGTTGTAATTAGTGTTAACGCTGTTGTTTGTAGCTTGGTACAGAAGGATGCCAGTGTATACGGGAGGAGTCCCTATATGCTAGAGACTAGGGCAAATAGAAGTACAAGGAATCGTTATGCCACGGTACAACAGCAACGGAATATAGGTTATGTGTCTTAAATCTTGCAGTCTCGTGCCACTTCTAACACCTTCCGTACCAATATACCCCTTAAACCCCGTGATGTCTTGTTTGTATTGTTTGTGTTGTATTGTAACTTGTATTGTCTTGTATAGATGGATGACTTGCCGAAACCATGATATCAGTAAATGGATGTAACTGGAGAATCATATAAATGGAAGTATATCCATGGTTCGGTTCAGTCAATACGGATTGAATAGATTGAATATATGTATTAGGGGATTCATATTGAATTGTAGATTGTACTTGAATCATATTCAAGTCAGATTATTTATAATGAGACTCGGTTTGAGACGGAACAATTAGAAAAGAAATTGAAGTCCTGAATTAGATTTTGATGTTATCGGTAACCGCTGTATATGGGCGGCAGGATTTGTGTCTTTTTCAAAGACGATTACCGTGTTGATAACACCGTTGTTAAGTTGTCTACCTTAGATAGGCAAGCACCCATATCTCTGGCTCCCTGAGGCTCAAGAGACTGGTCCCGCTTAAACCTATATTTACTAGGGTCCTTATGGTAATTTATAGAACTTGAGGGGGTTTTATGTAAAAATATTTTTGTATAATTTTCAAAATACACTTCAAGTATTTAATTATCGTCTTTAGAGTTGTAATAGATGTAGATTTTATATTTGTGATATTTCTAGTGAAAATAACCTAATTTCATAATATAGGGTATTTAATTGTAAGTATTGGACTTGTATGGAATTTCATGGTATTTTAATGTAAAGTGATTCTTGTGATTTTAGAAAAAAATTGGAATATTTATATTATCACAAAATAGATATTTTAATGATATATATATATATATTTATATAAAAATAATTTTAATATATATATTATAATTCTAGAAATCTCATTTTCTTAAGATATTTGTATTTTAAATCTCTCGAGACCGAATGCTCCTTGCGGAGGTCTGCATCTTGCACTACTAAGCCCAGGGATATGCGATAATCGGCACCATCCCAGTCGGGTTCCCCAAAATGGGTTGTAGTGGTGCTTTGCAAAGATTTATAAAAATACGAATTCTTATAGAAAACGGTTTTAATAGTTAGTGGTATTTATGTAAAGTTTCGTTTTCCCGTATTCTATATTCCCGAAAGGTATTATGCTATATTGCATATGAGTGTTGTGAGAAGGTAGGTCATTATCTCGTGATCTACTTAAAGGTATAGTAAGATTCCGATGTTTAAATATCGAAATTAAACTACATGGTATTTTAGTGAAAAAGTACAATAAAAATTGAAATAGAAATCCTTTTGATATGGAACTTGTTCAATATGACTTGTTAATGTTAGTCAATATGTAAGGGTTTAGTATGATTGTATTTAGGAAAAAGTGAGATTTTTAGGAAGAACCGAATCAGACATCGGATTAATCTCGATTTCGTCGGGTTTTAGAAATACATGTTTTTAGAAAAGAATAGAGAAGAGAGAGGTGGTACTTACCGAATTGTAGGTTAGGGATGAGGAAGAGGAAATGGTAGGAGGCACTGGTGCGTCGTTTCGTTGCCGGGAGCTCCTAGGGTCGTCGTCGGAAAATCGCCGAAATTTCGCCTTTTGTTAACTTCAATTGCACACAAAAATTTATAGAGGAATTTCTTAAGAGTTTGGACAGAATTGTGAGTGAGGGGGTATGTATAGGGGTGGCTTTTATATGGTAAAGCTAGGATTAGGGTTAGATGAAGGGGTGTATTGAAAATTGTATTAATTTGTAATAAAAATAGGGTTTAATGGGATTTTAAAGAGCTCTGGATCCGATCCAAGGAATTTAAGTATGCAGGAGTGATGGGGAGGCCAAGATGCACGAATTTTGTGTTGACGACTCGGCGGTCCGGCCAGCGGCGGCCGAGTCGGCCGAATCGCCGGCCGATTCGGGCCGAGTCCAGCCGGGGTCAGTCGCCGTGGGTCGGTCGTCTTTTGGTCTTCCCCCTGGTCCAGTTTATTTTACATGCGTAGTGGGGTTTTTACGAGTTATGCACGTGTAGACACTTGGACTTCTAAAAATTCAAAATAAAACAATATTGAAAAATAATGTGCGGGATGGGATTTGAACTCTGGTGCTTTGGTTCAGCAGTGCAAGGTATTACCAATGAGCTACAAGCTGCTTCTTGCTATTAAAAAGCAAAAAAAATACTTATAGTAATCACAGTAAATGCAAATACCCCAATTATATATTAATTTTTAAATTTTGTACACTAAAATTGGAGTTGTTACAAAATGGCATGGATGATACCTCCCGAAACCCTACTGCCACGCTAAGTAACCTTACAATATATTATAATTAATATTATGAAGGAAAATATATGCATATAATATTTATATATATGCATATATTTTCTTTCGAGCACTCTTCGCATGACCTCTGTATCGGTCTCCTGCTCATGACGTTGTCCAACCTCTTTGTCCGGACTTTCTTTTTGTGCGGTAAGCGCTTCCATTTTGGTCAGCATTTCCTAAAGTTTCTGTTGTTGCTCCTGAGCCTTAGTCAGGACCGAGTTTGCGGTCGGTGACTCGCCGAAGCACGGCTTTCTTCTTTCCCGGAAGCCAGGTAGACCGTATGTACTGTTACGCCCCCGGCCTTGGGGCGTTTGGGTCCATCGCCTTTAGAATTTATCGTCGGCGGGGGGATTTTCTTCAACCTCGTCCTTTTGTGGGAGGTTGAAGTTGAAGGAGCCGTTGTAACATGCTTCCGTATAGAAAAAGCCCCTCGCTGTATGACGGAGGAGTGGTCATTTTCTTGCCGAGCCTTCAATTTTTTCGGCCGACGAAAGTAGTTCTGGTCAATTACAGCGTCTTGGACTTTCCGTCAGACCTTATGAATTTGCGAAGAGAGACGCTGATGGGGATGCTCCAGCTTTGCCTGCACAGTAACCACTGCAGGTGGGGGCGATTTCTTTAGCACCGCCATTGAAGAGTTCTTGCGCACCCTCTTGAGCAGATCAAAGCTGTTCTCGGTTGGAACAACAGTGTCAACTTCCACCATTGGAGCTGGTGGGGTAAGTCCAGAGGGGGAGTTTCCTCCAGCTTTTCTCACTCAGCGCCAGTGGCGACGTCGAGCGTGCCTTGTTGAAGGGGCCGCGTCAGTTTTGGAAGTAGCTTCTTCATGCCCCCTGCTTTACTGAGGGTCTTCAGTCAGCGTCAGCCTATTGAAAACTGACGTCCTTGGTAGAGTTCGAGGAGCAGCTTCAGTCTTTCGAAGACCGACTGCTTGATGAGGGAAGCACCTTTGACGGCTTCACCCATAGCAGGAGTTGGGAGAGCTAGCCGTTTTGGGGCAGCCCTTTCAGGTATCACGAGCCTCTTTGCGGGCCCATTTGAGATTTTTCTTAGCCTGTTGAAGACCGAGACGTCAGATTTGGATGGCCCGTTAAGAGGGGCCGTTGTGGTTTCTAGTCGATCGAAGGCCGACCTTTTAGGAGCTTCCTCTTATGGCGCTGAGGCACCGAAACTCACCGGTGGGAGCATGGTCCTAAGGAACAACCCAGTAGTGGCTTGCGTAACTTGCCCCATTGGCATTGAGAAGATAGAGGCCGCATTGGGCCCGTAGGTCACTCCTCCAGTTACGGTGGAGCGAGAGTTGCTGCTGCATGAAGTGCATTCGGAAGCCATCGATTTCTCTGCACCGGAGTAAGACGCCAAGTTTTAGTACCTCGAATCCAAGGGCAACCATAGCGAACCACGATTTTGTTTACGAAACACGATACATGAAGTGTGGAGTGGAAAGAGAAAAATGTCCTACCGGGCGTGCCAGAATTTGTTCACCGCCGAAAGACAGGGACCGAGACGTTGGGATGTTTGTCCTGAATTTTGGAGGCAGATGCTATTTGGACTTATCCATTCACTTCTCCGAAGATACCAAGTTGATTTATGGCACCATATATCAGAGGTTTGGACAGATGCGACCGTTGTAGCAGACTATATCAGATTCCCCTTCATTTTATAAGGGGTTTTTTGATTTTGGGGACGCTCTTCCCTGCAGGCGCAAAGCTCTGCAGTTAATTACGTTATCGCATTACGATAACCACTTTCTCCTTCTCCAGCAGTTCACTTTGTGTCGTGTGTTATTTTTTTTTTATGGGGTTGCCCATGGATTGTATACAGAGACTATTTTATGTCGTCGCCCATAGGGCGCGGATTAGTCCAAATCCGTATATTTTAGATTTGGGTTTGGGTCAAGGATTTGCTTGACGGGATTTTGAACTTAGGTTATATATTCCTTTGGTTCAAAAATATTTTGTTTCGTTTAAGGACCGTTAATCTAGTTTGAGATTAAGATCAATTTAAATGTATGAGCATATTTGGCTCAATCTATTTTAAACTAAGGATACATTAGTCCTGTTTGAGACTAAGATCAACTTAGCAATATTTTTAAGGATCATTAAATTTATTAAGATCCATAACATTTAGGCTCAGTTGCAAGAAAACTTCATAGACTTAGCCAATTTGGGCTTAGTATACTTAAGTCTTTTCTTTTCTCTTTTTATTCAAAAGTGTTAAGCGCTTATTTGGGCTCTGTTTATTCAGCCCCTTTGTTTTTATGAAAAAGTGATAAGTACTTATTTGAAGCTCTGGCGCTCACGTGGGTATCATGTGAAACATTTAGTTATGGGCGTTGCCCAATGAGTGTTGAACACTTTAGTCATTTTGATTAATCATGAAGCGCTAAGCACTTTTTATGGCATTCACGTGAGGTGCACGTGCAGCGCTGGGCGCTGCCCAATCAGTGCTAAGCACTCAGCCGTTTTGGCTGCATATGAAGTGATAAGTACTTTAATTCAGCGCTCTCGTATATTTCACATGAGGCGCTGGCCTTTTGTCTTGGGCGCCCACGTGGGAAGCACGTGAGGTGCTGGGCCTTTGTTTGAGGGTGTTCACGTGGGAAGCACATGAGGCGCTGGCCTTTTGTCTTGGGCGCCCACATGTTTTTCACGTGAGGTGTTGAGTTTTTTATATGGAGATTTAATCTCTGTTGATATTTTCAGAGAGGTTAAATCTCTGTCAATGGTATTTTGACCATTAACGATCACCAAAACAACTATTTTTTTGAGGATTTTGGGTTGAATTTTTAAAGAACTAAGTTCTTGATTTGAAGGAACTAAATTCCTGGAGTATTATGAACTTCATCTTTTTTCTTTTTAAACTTGTTCTTCCCTGAATATTTGATTCTCAAGAACAAGATCTTTCTGATGAGAATTAAATTCTCAACTTATGGAAGACTTGTCTTGTGGATCTCAGATCTAGAAAAAGAATTAAGTTCTTTTAAAAGGGTTAAACCCTTAGGTGTGATATGATAGGTAAAAAAGATATTTTTATCTCTTCTTTTTTCTTTACCTAGGGTTTTTTGAGAAGGAGGATCTTCTTCTTTTAGAATTGAATTCTCTGTTCTTTTGAGAGCTCACTGTATTTTTTTTTTTGCAGAAGTTTGTAAGAGGTTCCCTCTTTCTGTCTCTGTCTCCCTCTGTGTCTGCGGTGTCTGTGGTGTGTAAGACTTGAAGTCTCGGGGCCTTTATATAGTGGAGCCAAATTGTTAATTAGTTTTGAGAAAATCTCTTATTGAGAGATTCCAATTGATTTAATTGGACTCAAAATTGATTTGGGAAAGTTTACCCACCGTTGGATCTTTGATCCAAGAACTTCTGTTTTACAGAATATGTTTTCTTGTTTTTAACAAGATTGAGGAAATATTTTCCCATATACAGAATTTATTCTGTAAAATGATGATATATAATCACTATTGGATTTTTAATCTAAGGGTTCTCTATTTTACAGAGAGCAATCTTTTTTTTTAGAAAGATTGAGAGAATATATTCCCAAAATAGAATTTTATTCTATTATTGGATCATTGATCCAACCGAGAGTATCTTTCTTATTTAGAAAGATCGGGAGATATTTTCTCCTAATATAATTTAATTCTATATTTTGATGATTTATCATCTACGTTGGATCTTTGATCCAATGGCTCTGTTTAACAGAGAGTATCCCAAATTCTCATGTAAAATTTAATTCTATTGATCTTGACTTGGACGCTGGCGCTCACGTGTTGTGCACGTGAACGTCACTTAAGAAGTTAATTTTTATAATGGGTACTCCTGTGCTTTGCACATTGGCGCCCGCGTGATGAGCATGTGCGGTGCCATATAAGAATTTAATTCTTATTTAGAAAGTGTTTCTGTGCCTTATACATTGGCGCCGGCATGAGGAGCACATGCGGCGCCACCACAAAATTAGTGCTAGCACTGGCTCCCTCATGAGAAACACGTGAGGCGCTGCCCCATCAGCTTTCAACAGATATTTGCTCTTTCTATATATATATATATATATATATATTTATTTATTTTTGGGGGAACACCAATCATATGACAGTTGCAGTCGTTTCTTCATGCGCATATGTCACACTATTTGCCATCGACGAGTTTCATGCTTCATTCTTTTGAAGTGTTTTTGATGGGCAACGTATCCTTACCACCACTTCTTGAAGGCACTGCATTTCTCGGTGGGGTGGGTAATCTTCCGATAATATAGGCAGTAGTTCGGATATGAATTTTCTCCACCGAGACATATGGCCCCGGGAGTGTTTCTTACGAGAGGTGGCAGCTTTATTCCCATTGACAGGGCTTTGGTGAACCGCTTCTCTGCTTTGAGCCTGCCCTTATTTGTAGCTGGTATGCTTTGGTTTGGTTGGAGTACTTTACGACTCGTCCTCTCCGTAGCTTCTTTGTCCTGACGATGACTCTTAGCCTTTTCGTATATGGCTGTTTCGCGTTCTCGGTCAACTTTGCTTTTTTGAAAGGCTTCGTTTAACAGCCTATCGATCGGGTCTTCTGCCAGTTTCGATGATTTTAGCGCCAATTCTGCCCCCAGTTGCTCCGCGTTGTTTTCTGACGTTGAGGGAGTTTCTTCGCTATATGACGACAAATGCGAGACCATGTGGTAACTTACTACACGGTCTTCGGTGTTTTTTGATAGGTCATTTTCCTCATTGTAATCACTATCTTCGTCTTCAAGAATATGCTTGAGGAACTCTTCGAGCGTGACTGGTGTCCGCGCCTTCTGGTTATACTGCTCTAGTGCGTCAATAAACTTTTGTAGATCTGTGTGCTTGTCGTCATACTCGGCAGGCTGCACAGGCTTCTTGGTCTTCTTCTTTTTCTTCGAAGACTTTGAAGACTTGACTTAGAAGTTTTGCCTTTTGTCAACAATCTTCAGTGCGTGACGTGGTTTCAGCATCCCTTCAATGATTTCGGGTTCAAGTGAGATTTTCCACCTGACTGCTGGACATGCCTGTAAATCCTTCAGCATTCTTTTGGTTTTTGGTGAAAGAACAACTTCCTACGGAGTTTCTTCCATGAGTGAGCATGATGCCCTCTGCGCGTCCACCTTTTTTGGAGTGTGCTTCTGGGGTGGGTTTACCCTCCAGTTATCAGACAATGCAAATTTTCCCTGTTGATACTGGTCTTCGACCCAGTTCTTGAAAACGTAGCAATCTTCAATTGGGTGGCTCACCATTCTTTGATAGGAGCATTAGTTTGGGTTGTTGACGTCGTCGGGTTGCGGTGGACGCCGCGGGTCTGGCAATGTGATGAGTTTGTTACGCACTGTCAATTCGAACAATCTTCTCGTCTTGTCGCGGGGAAACGCGTAAGCGCGTCCTAATCTTTCCTCCAAGGATGGGCGCGGACGCTGTTTACCTCAATCAGAGCAAAGCTCTGTTTAAATTCCAAGGTGGGAAAAGAAGTAATACTTCTGTTTTTCTCCAATCAGAGCAAAGCTCTGTCTTGAAAATTAAAAAGAAAATTAAAATTAAAATAAATGAAGTAACGTACTCTATAAGAGCAAAACTCAGGGAGACCAAAAAAAAAAAAAAAAAAAAGTGCGCAACTGCGCAGCTGCGCGACACGTGTCACGCAGCTGCGCAGTGCGCAACTGCGCAGCTGCACGACACGTGTCACGCAGCTGCGCAGTGCGCAACACGTGTCAACGCGCAGTTGCGCAAGCAAAAAATAATAAAAAAATAATTAAAAAAATAATAATAATAATAATAATAAATAAAATTCTTTATTGCAAAAACAGAATAAAGATTTGAGAAAATCTTTTCTGTTTTTGTTAAAACAATAAGATTTCTTCTGTAAAACAGAGACCTTTGGATTAAAGATCCGACGGTGGGGAAAATTCCCCAAATCACTTAGAGAATAATCTCTTTAACAAACTTTAACTAATTTATGGGCACTATAAAAAGGACCCTAGACCTCAATTCAAAGGCATCAACATCTTGCTAAAAAGAAAAGAGAAGAGAACTCTTGAAGAATAAAAAAAAAGGTAAAAACCTTTTAAAGAAGAGAAAATTCTCTTATGAACAAGATCATAGATCTTTAACGATAAATAAATAAATAAATAAAAATAGTGCCTTGCACTTGTTTTATGAACCATCGGTTCTTGAACCTAAGAGGTTCTTAAATTAATAGTGCTTTGCACTTTCATGAACCTTCGGTTCTCTAAGATAAGAAAAATAAGAAAAACTTGTTTTTTCTTAGATCTAAAAAAAATAGTGCCTTGCACTTGTTTTATGAACCATCGGTTCTTGAACCTAAAAGGTTCTTAAATTAATAGTGCTTTGCACTTCTTATGAACCACTGGTTCTCTAAAACAAGAAAAACAGAAATAAAAAAAAGATAGTGCTTTGCACTTTTATGAACCTTTGGTTCTTGAAATAAACAAACTTGTTTTTTCTTTGATCTAAATTAAATCAAGAAATCAAATAGTGCTTTGCACTTATAATTTTGCACTGTTGTGCTTTTTGATTGGCGCAAAGCGCTTGACAAATGCAATGCATTTTCTAAAGGGCCAGGCCCAAACCAAAAAGACCTAGTAGGCCTAATTAAATTGCAAGGCAATAAATGGGCAGAGCCCAAATAAATTGATGCTTTGCATCCTTTATACAAGGGCAGAGCCCAAATAAAATTGATGCCTTGCATCATTCCTAAAAGGGCAAAGCCCAAAACAAATTGATGCTCTGCATCCTTTCTGGGCAAGCCCCAAATAAAAATAAAAAAAAGAAATGCAATGCAAAAGCAAATAAAATGTTGAACATTTCAACTGGACTTAGCCCAATTTTGGCCATAAGTCCTTAAATTAAATTGACTGAGCAAAGTTGCTCTTCTAAATCAATTTACATCCGGTTCGAGGGTACATCTCCGAACTCCTTTGACATCCGTCGTTGTAATTCCTCAACGACGTCAAAGAGGTGACGGGTCCCAACGACCACACATCGATATGGATTGCGGGGTCTTTAAACTCGTGGACCGAAACGTCCCTAAACTAACATCGGACCGAAACGTCCCTAAACTAACATCGGACCGAAACGTCCCTAAACTAAAATTGGACCGAGATGTCCTTAAACTAATATTGGACCGAAACGTCCATAAACAAAAATCGGACCGAAACGTCCCTAAACTAATATCGGACCACCACGTCCCTAAACTGGCGATGGACCACTACGTCCCTAAACTGGAATATGGACCACTACGTCCTTAAACTGGCGACGGACCGAAATGTCCCTAAACTAAAATCGGACCGAAACGTCCTTAAACTAATATCGGACCACCACGTCCTTAAACTGGCGACGGACCGAAATGTCCTTAAACTAATAATGGACCACTACGTCCTTAAACTGGCGACGGACCGAAACGTCCCTAAACTAATAATGGACCACCACGTCCCTGAAACTGGCAATGGACCGCCACGTCCTTAAACTGGCACAATAGAGCCCAAATGCTCTCTTGTCGGATCTAAACGGTCCCGTCTAAGTTGATCTTAGCCCCAGCTACGGCTAATGTGTCCTTAGATCTTTAAATAAACAATAAAACCCCAAATCAACTTTGGTTCAAGGGTACATCTCTGAACTCCTCAGACGCCTGTCGTTGCACTCCCTCAACGACGTCAGAGAGGTGACGAGTCCCGACGGCCAGATAATTAAATCAATCACTACGTTAAGTTGATCTTAGTCTAAAACATGACTAATGTATCCTTAACGAATGTTTAAGTTGATCTTAGCCGCAATGCGACTAATGCATCCTTAAACTAAAAAACACCAAACCCAAATCTAAGTAAATGCGGATTTGGACTAATCCACGTCCTACGGGCGACGACATCACTAAGTCTCCGTATACAATCCACGGGCAACCACAAACAAAACAAACACACACGACACGAAGTGAAATTCTGGAGAAGGAGAAAGTTGTTATCGCAACGCGATAGCGTAATTAACTGCAGGGGCTTGCGCCTGCAGGGAAGAGCGTCCCCACAATCAAAAACCCCTCACCCTGAGGGGGAATCTGATGAAGTCTGCTACATCGGCCGCATCCGTCTAAACCTCCGATACACGGTGCCATAAATCAACTTGGCATTTTCGGAGAGGTAGACGGATAAAACCAAATAGCATCTGCCCCGAATCTCAGCATCAGGCCATCGCAGTCCTGTGCGCCGTCTTTCGGAGGGGAACAGATTCTGGCACGCCCGGTGGGACCTCTTCCTCTTTCCACTCCACACTTCGTGTGTCGTGTTCGCGAACAAATCGCGGTTTGCTGTGATTGCCTGTGGATTCAAGGTACTAAGATCTGGTGTCTTGCTCCGTGCAGAAAACAGAAGATCAATGGCTTCGAACTGCATCGCCTGCAGCAACAGCTCTCGCTCCGTCATTACTGGAGGAGTGACTTATGGGCCCCAAGCGGCCTCCCTTTTCAAAATGCCGGTGGAGCAGGTGGCTCAAACCACCACCGGACTATTTTTTGGGACCATGCTCCCACCAATGAGCTTCAACGCCCCAATGACATTGCAAGAAGCTCCAAAGAAGTCGGTCTTCGATCGACTTACCACTGTCGTGGCCCCTCTCAACGGGTCATCCAACTCCACTGCTTCAGTTTTTAACGGACTAGGCCAGAGCTCTAACAGGATCATGAAGAAGCCTGCTATACCAGAAGGCGTTATCCCGAAGCGGATAGCCATTCCAACTCCCATTCCTGGCAAAATCACCAAGGTTGCTTCCCATGTTCAGAAGTCCGCTTCTGACAAGTTGGCCGTCCCCGTTCAACGGACATCGATCTTTAAAAAGCTGGTACCAGTATATTCTGACCAACACAGGGGGCATGAGGAGATCACCCCTATAGTGGAAACAACTCCATCAGCACGACATGCCCGACGTCGCCACTGGCGTCGAGTAAGGAAGGCTGGGGGCAACTCCCCCTCCGGGATAACTCCGTCAGCTCCGAAGGTGAGAATCGATACTGCTGTTCCAACCAAGAACAGCTTTGAACTGCTCAACAGGGTGCGCAGAAATTCTCCTACTGCGATGTTGAAACGAACTCCTTCACCTGTGGAGAATATTCCAGAGAAGAAGTTAGAGCAGCCCCCTCAACGGCTGTCCTCTAAAATTTATAAAGTCTGGCGACAGGTCCAAGAGTCGGTGATCGATCAAGTCTGCCTCCGACAACAGAAAAAGATGAAGGTTCGGCAGGGGAAGGATTACTCTGTTAAACCACAAAAAGCAAAAGCTATTTGGGTTCCCACTACAACGGCTCCCTTAACTCCAATCACTCAAAAAAGGAGGCCGCAAAAAGCCCCTGTGTCTTCGGCAAATCGCAAAGACACCGAACACAAACGCCCCAAGTCTGGGGGCATGGTGGTGCATACTGTTTATATGGCTTCTGGAAAGGAGGAAAGCCGCGCTTCTACGGGCCACCGACCGCTCACCCGATCCGTGACGAAAGCCCAGGAGCAACAACAAAAGCTTCTGGAAATGATGACTACAATGGCTGCACTCACTGAGCCAAAAGAAAGCTCTGAAACGTCTTCGGATGAGCGTCAAGAACAAGAAACCGACGCTGACTTTTTACGCAGAGTCCTCGAAAAGAGGGACAAAGAAGCTGCAGAGCAAGCGGCTAACATAAAACAGATGGCGCTCCTCTTCCAAGATATGGTAGGGATGATGTTACAGCCGGACCCTCCTGCTGAAGATCCTCCGATCGTCCTTGAAGACGACAGGGGAGAAACGTCAAATCCTCCGCCGGCTCTATCAACAGCCAAAGAGGAGGCAATCTCCAAAGTCGACCTAGACGAATATATAGCTCAGCAGATCCGGGTTCATCAGGCGAATGAAGCGGCTGGGCAAACTGTTAGGACCGGACGACCGTATCCGAGCTGGTATGACCAAATCAGTTACCCGCCAGGATATACGATCCCTAAATTCCACGTATATAAAGGGACAGGGAATCCGCATCAGCATGTCGCTCAATTCAGGGCCTTATGCGGCAATACTGGAGGCGATGACAAATTGTTGCTACGTCAATTCGTCGGCAGCTTAGCAGAAATAGCCTTTGAATGGTATTCGGAGCTACCTAACGACTCTGTCAAAACATTTGCAGAGATGGAACTGCTGTTTACACAAAGATTCGCAAGTGCTAGTGAACGCACCCCGATTACAGCACTGATAAATGCCAGGATAAGGCCCGGCGAAACGTGGGTCCAATACGCAACACGATGGCGAAACCTATGGTCGAAATGCAAACAACGCATAGAAGAGGCACCTGCGATAGGCATGTTTGTGGGCACTCTCGATCCGCAGGCGACCATCTCGCAATTCATGATGTTCTTCAGGCCGACCACCTTCCAGGCCTTGATCGACAAAGTAGCCCAAATGGACCAGATGGGCCATAGACCGTTTCCTCCAAGACCCGAGCCCCGAAATGAGAAAGGAAAAGCGATCATCGTCGCCAACGCTCAGCAGCAGTCGAGCAACTCAAAGCCGGTCGCTCGCCAAAACAACGTGCGTCCACGCCCATCCCTCGAAGAGAGGCTAGGACGTCCTTACTCGTTTCCTCAGGATAAAACGAGAAGACTGTTTGAGCTGGCAGTGCGCAACAGACTTATTAATCTGCCGAGTCCAAAGCGTCTGTCGCAGCCAGGCGATCTTAATAATCCCAATTATTGTCCTTACCACCAAACGGTAAGTCACCCGATTGAGGATTGTTTCGTCTTTAAGGGATGGATCGAGGATCAATACCTGCAAGGCAAATTCACGCTGTCTGAAAGCTGGAAGGTAAACCCCCCACAGCCGCACTCTCCAAAGAAGACGGACACGCCGGGGGCAACTTGTTCTTTCGTCGAGGATGAAAACGATGGAGAAAACTTATCGGATGAATCCGAAGACTACGTAGCGACTTGTCATGTGATTTCTCATTCACTGACGGATGATGAGGAGGATCCTCGCGCTGAGAAATCAACGGTGGGCCCTGAAACAGAAATTCCGCGGCCGTCAGACAATTTGATCGATGCCTTCCTAAATGAAATTCGTCTGAAAGCAAAAGCCAATCAAGAGCATGAAATGGCCATACTGGAAAGAACCAAGGTATTCCCGTCAAATCAAAAGCCATACACTGCGGGTAAAAACAAATTCAAGACGAGGAAACGGTTCGCCAAAGCTCTGTCAGTAGGAATGAAGCTACCGCCCTCCGAAGAAAATCCTTTCTCTGAGGTAGAAATGCACCCTAACTTCTGTTTATATCATCAGAAGATCATACATCCTACCGAAGACTGCGAATCCTTTAACTGTTGGTGGCAAGGGTATGTCGCTCAAAAGCGACACTTCAACAGGACAAAGTGTGAAGCTTGTGGACATCGGAAAAATGCGATAGATGAGCGCAAAAGAGCCACCGCCGACTGTCATATAGCCGACTTCAAGGGATCACAAATTATCACCTTTGGAAGCGACTCTGACGAAGAAGCTACCCCCAACTCTTCCATCGGGGAATCTATTTCAAAAATAAAGGAATTGAGAAGCTGCGAGAACGTTCAGCCGTGCAATCGCATGCTACTCGGAAAAAATCTCGGCCCCGTAAACAAAGGATCGAACAAAAAGGATAAAAGAAAAGGAAAAAAGGCCCTCGTCGTCAGCACTCACCAACAATCAGGTGACCCTAAACCGGTTGCTTGCCAAAGCAAAAAGCGGCAATCCCTCCAGGAAAAGTTGGAACGCCCTTACTCGTTTCCGCAAGATAAAACAAGGGGACTGTTCGAGCTGGCAGTGCGCAACAGACTCATTAATCTGCCGAATCCAAAACGTCCGTTGCGGCCAGGCGATGTTAATAATCCTAACTATTGCCCTTACCACCAAACAGTAGGTCACCTGATCGAGGACTGTTACGTCTTTAAAAACTGGGTTGAAGACCAATACCAACAGGGCAAGTTTGCGCTGTCTGAGAACTGGAAAGTGAGTCCGCCACAACCGCACGCTCCGAAGAAGATGGATACCCCGGGGGCATCATGTTCATTCATGGAGAAAGACTCATAGACCGAAAAGTCAATAAACTAGATATTCGCTTCAAATACGGCGACAACGGACCGAAACGTCCTTAAACTAACAACGGACCGAGATGTCCTTAAACTAATGATGGACCGCAATGTCCTAAAACTTGCAATGGACCGAAATGTTCTTAAACTAATAGCGGACCGAAATGTCTTTAAACTAATAGCAGACCGAAACGTCTTTAAACTAATACCGCAGCATCCTTAGGCTGACGAGATAAAAAAAATTATAAAAAAAAAAAAAAACAAAAAAAAAAAACGGTATCTCCATAAGCAAAAAGGGCACGGATGAAAACCCGAAAGGGCTCCGTGAGTAAAAACAGCAGGACTACCGGCGAGTGTTCGTGAAAACCCGAAAGGGCGCGACCTCGTAAAAAAAAGAGAAGAAAAAAAAACAAAAAAAAAAAACAAAAATAAAAAACAAAAAAAAACGGTATGTCCATAAGCAAAACGGGCACGGATGAAAACCCGAGAGGGCTCCGTGAGTAAAAACAGCAGGACTACCGGCGAGTGTTTGTGAAAATCCGAAAGGGCGCAACCTCGTTAAGAAACACTTGTAGGGTCCTCTCGACCCTATAAGGAGAGACCACCCGCGTGAGATCCTTACGACTCACAAGGGAACAACACACTTAGGAATCCCTACGATTCCTAAGGAGAAAATACACTTGCGAGATCCTCACGACTCGTAAGGAGAACGCTCTTATGGGACCCTCACGGCTCGTAAGATTTGAAAGTCTTAAGCTACAGAGATCTAAACCTGTGCTTAAGCAGCCCCCACAACTTTCGATAATGCCCTACAAGTGGCTCAGTATTGACCCTTGTATACAATCCACGGGCGCGAATAAATATTTCCCTAACAAAGTCCCATCCGTGACTAGGGATATGCTTGTACAGCAAACAACACTTGTAAGTCCTCTCGACTTATAAGGAGAAAACCCTTTTGTAAGATCCTTACGACTTACAAGAGAACATGCACTTAGGAATCCTCACGATTCCCAAGGAGAAAACACACCTGCAAGATCCTCACGACTTGTAGGGAGAAATACCTTTGTGAGACCCTTACGGCTCATGAAGTCAAAAGCCTTAGCCGACAGGACCCTTAATCCTGTTTACTAAGCCACCTTTGTTCGGGATCGACAGAGGCAAATGATGATTCGCTCCTGGCAATATTCCAGTTGTAGCGATGCTGATGCCTAAATCGATATCAAATTCCAAGTCCTTTCATGGCAGATGATGATTCGCTCCTGGCAATATTCCAGTTGTAGCAATGCTGATGCCTAAATTGGTATCAAATTCCAAGTCCTTTCATGGCAGATGATGATTCGCTCCTGGCAATATCCCAGTTGCAGCGATGCTGATGCCTAGACCGGTATCAAATTCCAAGTCCTTTTACGGCAGATGATGATTCGCTCCTGGCAATATTCCAGTCGCAGCGATACTGATGCTAAGATTGGTATCAGATCCCAAAACCCACACTCGCGATAAAAAAAAATCAGCGAGCCAAAAATGCAGATGAAATAGCCGAAACGATTGGGCAACTCGCAATAAAAAGCAGCGAGTAAAAACGTAATAAATAGCCGAAATGATTGGGCAACTCGCAATAAAAAGCAGCGAGTAAAAATAAAGTAAACAGCCGAAATGATTGGGCACCGCGAAAAATAACCGAAATGATTGGGCAATCGCGATTTTCGCGATATAAAAAGCTGAAATGATAGAGCATCGCGGAAAGAATAAAAAAAATGAAAATGAAAAAATGAAACTTTTTGCCCTACAGGTGAAATCACATCGATCCCTGTATACAATCCAGGGGCACAGATAAAAAGGGAACAATATCTTCCCAACAGGCTCCACCAGAAAGCGAAGCCAAATCTCGACGGTTCATAGATAACCTAGAGACCATCTCGACATTTGTCGCAATATTACAGACACGATGTCAACAAATGAAGCAAAGGAAAGTCCCTAACTTCAGGGTCTCGACGTCAATATCGACAACTTAAAGATCACCAACGGCGTTTCTCCTCACTCCAACTAGATGCAGACATGACGTCAACAACTGACCTCAGAATCGCAACGAAACGGAACCATGACAAAGTCCCTAGTTCCAAATCTCAATGGCTACATCTACAGCCTGGAGACCAACAACGGCGTGCCTCCTCATTCCAGCAGGACACAGATGTTACACCATCAAGCGGAGCGATGGCAAAATCCCAGCTCCACCTCAGCGTTCGTCTCGTTACAGCAGACGCAATGTCAACAACGGCGTTCCTTCGCAGTCCAGCAGGATGTAGATGCAACGTCAACCAAAGACCCCATGATCAGCAAAGCGGAGTGACGGCAAAATCCCAGCTCCACCTCAACATCCGTCTCGATACAGTAGACGGGATGTCAACAATGGCGTTCCTTCGCAGTCCAACGGGATGCAGAAGCAACATCAACAAAAGACCTCATGGTCGAAACAAAGCGGAGTGATGGCAAAATCCCAGCTCCACCTCAGCATTCGTCTCGATACAGCAGACACAGTCAAAGCAAACGAAGCGAAGGCCACATTCCTAGCTTCAATGTCTTTACGGTAACTCACATAAAACCGGAAAGACAATCGGAGATCATCTCGCACCAGCACAGAGTGGTCACCACCTTGACGTTCGTTTCGATACAGCAAACGAAATGTCAACCCTAGCATTCTTCCTCCAACAGGGATTCGGACGTGACAAAGCAAACGAAGCGAAGGCCACATTCCTAGCTTCAACGTCTTGACGGTAACTCACATAAAACCGGAAAGACAATCGGAGACCATCTCACATGAAGTGGTCACCTCCATGACGTTCGTCTCGATACAGTAGACGAAATGTCAACCTCAGCGTTCTTCCTCCAGCAGGGATTCAGACATGACAAAGCAAATGAAGCGAAGGCCACATTCCTAGCTTCAACGTCTTTACGGTAACTCACATAAAACCGGAAAGACAATCGGAGATCATCTCGCATCAGCACAGAGTGATCACCACCTTGACGTTCGTCTCGATACAGCAGACGAGATGTCACCCCAACGTTCGTCTCGACACAGCAGACGCAACGTCATCAAACAAACGGAGACACGGCAAAATCCCTAGTTCCCACCATGACATTCGTCTCGATACAGAGGACGCAATGCCAGCAAACGAAGCAAAGGCCAAATTCCTAGCTTCAGGGTCTTAACGGCAAGTCATATAAAGCCTGAAAGACTATCGGAGATCATCCCACACCAGCGCGGAGTGGTTATGACTCATCGGGGCTCTCCAAAATGAGCCTAACCTCAAGTAAAAAGCGGCATGGCAAATTCCTAGCGCTTGCTCTTCCGACGGTCAAACTGCCAAGGAGGATTGCTTGAAGACGTCTTGTCCAGCCCCCGAAGGGATCAGAGACACGACAGTTGCAGGGCTACTCGAACAGCACGATTGCCTATCGAGGACTATATCAGCTTATGCGACGGTACGATGGCCAAAACCCTAAGTACCACCAACCTTAACGGGCTTCTGTCGTAAAGAGCAGAGGTTAAATGCGACGTTAAGATGTTCTTGCGAGAAACGTTCGATTCGTCTCGACTTGTGAAAAATTGTCGAAGCGGCTCGACTCGTGAGATAAAGCCTTAGGCAGTGGGCATAAAAGAAGTCTGTTTCCTAAGCACTGGGACCCTGCAAGTTGGCCCAAAACGGTCTCTTGCATACCATCCACGGGTCTCACTCTCCAACATCGAACTTCGACAAGGAGGGAAACAACCGCTTACAAGTCCTCTCGACTCGTAAGAAGGAAAAATTCTCTTGTAGGATCCTTACGACTTACAAGAGAAAACCACACTTAGGAATCCTCACTATTCTTAAGGAGAAAAAACCCGCCTACGAGATCCTCTCGATCCGTAGGGAGAAAAGTCTCTATGAGACCCTCACGGCTCATAGAGTTGAAAAGTCTTAGGCAGCAGATCTGAACCTGCGGCCTAAGCCCTCGCTATCTCATGAAGAAATCAAGAAACTTACTCTATTACCTGCTAATTGTGACGACATGCTGAGAAAGAGGAAAAGCAACAGAAAGAACACCCGATTTACATTTGATCAAGCGTTCAGGACGTATTCATTCATGCATGGGCAAAAAGACTCAGGACAAAAGATATATAATAAAGACAAGCTGGGATCCAGGGCATGGATTGAGGAATTCAAAAGCGATCCTATCTATGACTTTCCAAGCCTCGCAGACCATCCTAGTGTGCTTCCTTTCGCGAGCACAAACGTCAGGGTCCCTTCCGATGTCTTCCACCCTCCGATAAGCGGCGAGTATGTCAGACTGTTGAAAGACCTTGTGCAAGAGGTCGATAAGACTGTCTCACCGTCTCTTCGAGATAAGGTTCAATAGGTACACGGAGTACGCCTTGTCCTCAGCGGCATCCAACGCCCTAAGCGACACGCCGGAACAGAATAGGGGAAGCGCTTTCCAGATAGCTCCCACGATAAATTTAAGAAGAAAGGAACGTCGGGGATGCAGTGGACCGTTGTATGCGTCGAGACGACTCATTATTTCAGCACACTCCTCGTTTGTGAACTCCCGATTTTGAGAGCGGCCAAGTCGGCGGATGCCCTCACGAGAGATGATCTCGTAAGAGTATACATGTGGGCGTTCATTGTTCCTATGAAAGAGGATCAACAAAATTATCAGAAAGACTGATTAAGCAAAACGATATAATGCACTGAGGAATAGAATGCCATATTTAACTTCCAAGATCCATGAAGAATTCTTAAGAGTTCTTCTATATGATTTGGGAGGAGCAAAGCTCCATTAATGAAATGAGAAAATACAGGGAAAATCTTTTAGAGAGCAAAGCTCTATTAATGGAACTCTAATAGGGCTCTCCTTAGTCTTCTGTAAACCCCCTTAGAGCAAAGCTCTACTAAGTGAAACCCTAAATGGGTCTTCTTTAGATCTGGGATCTATTGAGAGCAATGCTCTTAAAATTGATTTAATTTAATTAAAATTAATATTTTTACCTAAAATTCTCTAAAAGTTTGAACTTTTAAAAGTGTTTAAATAAGAGAGCAGGGCTCTGAGTTCTGAAAGTAAAATTTTAGAGATGAGAATCATCTAAGAGACCAAAAGTCCTATTTATAGGCATCAAGTGCCCTTTCAGCTTCAAAGAGATGGCGCGACGGTTCGGAGTCTACCACCGCTGCGCTCACGTTAGGAGGCCACGTAAGCGCAACGGTGGGGGGGCATTTGTTTACCTCAATCAGAGCAAAGCTCTGTCTAAATTCCAAGGTGGGAAAAGAAGTAATACTTCTGTTTTTCTCCAATCAGAGCAAAGCTCTGTCTTGAAAATTAAAAAGAAAATTAAAATTAAAATAAATGAAGTAACGTACTCTATAAGAGCAAAGCTCAGGGAGACCAAAAAAAAAAAAAAAGTGCGCAACTGCGCAAGTGCGCAGTTGCGCGACACGTGTCGCGCAACTGCGCAACTGCGCGACACGTGTTGCGCAGCTGCGCAGTGCGCGACACGTGTCAACGCGCAGTTGCGCAAGCAAAAAATAATAAAAAAATAATTAAAAAAAAAAAAAAAAAAAAAAAAATAATAATAAATAAAATTCTTTATTGCAAAAACAGAATAAAGATTTGAGAAAATCTTTTCTGTTTTTGTTAAAACAATAAGATTTCTTCTGTAAAACAGAGACCTTTGGATTAAAAATCCGACGGTGGGGAAAATTCCCCAAATCACTTAGAGAATAATCTCTTTAACTAATTTATGGGCACTATAAAAAGGACCCTAGATCTCAATTCAAAGGCATCAACATGTTGCTAAAAAGAAAAGAGAAGAGAACTCTTGAAGAATAAAAAAAAAAGGTAAAAACCTTTTAAAGAAGAGAAAATTCTCTTATGAACAAAATCATAGATCTTTAACGATAAATAAATAAATAAATAAAAATAGTGCCTTGCACTTATTTTATGAACCATCGGTTCTTGAACCTAAGAGATTCTTAAATTAATAGTGCTTTGCACTTTCATGAACCTTCGGTTCTCTAAGATAAGAAAAACAAGAAAAACTTGTTCTTTCTTAGATCTAAAAAAAATAGTGCCTTGCACTTGTTTTATGAACCATCGGTTCTTGAACCTAAAAGGTTCTTAAATTAATAGTGCTTTGCACTTCTTATGAACCACTGGTTCTCTAAAACAAGAAAAACAGAAATAAAAAAAAGATAGTGCTTTGCACTTTTATGAACCTTTGGTTCTTGAAATAAACAAACTTGTTTTTTCTTTGATCTAAATTAAATCAAGAAATCAAATAGTGCTTTGCACTTATAATTTTGCACTGTTGTGCTTTTTGATTGGCGCAAAGCGCTTGACAAATGCAATGCATTTTCTAAAGGGCCAGGCCCAAACCAAAAAGACCTAGTAGGCCTAATTAAATTGCAAGGCAATAAATGGGAAGAGCCCAAATAAATTGATGCTTTGCATCCTTTATACAAGGGCAGAGCCCAAATAAAATTGATGCCTTGCATCATTCCTAAAAGGGCAAAGCCCAAAACAAATTGATGCTCTGCATCCTTTCTGGGCAAGCCCCAAATAAAAAAAAAAAAAAGAAATGCAATGCAAAAGCAAATAAAATGTTGAACATTTCAACTGGACTTAGCCCAATTTTGGCCATAAGTCCTTAAATTAAATTGACTGAGCAAAGTTGCTCTTCTAAATCAATTTACATCCGGTTCGAGGGTACATCTCCGAACTCCTTTGACATCCGTCGTTGTAATTCCTCAACGACGTCAAAGAGGTGACGGGTCCCAACGACCACACATCGATATGGATTGCGGGGTCTTTAAACTCGTGGACCGAAACGTCCCTAAACTAACATCGGACCGAAACGTCCCTAAACTAAAATTGGACCGAGATGTCCATAAACTAACATCGGACCGAAACGTCCCTAAACTAACATCGGACCGAAACGTCCCTAAACTAAAATCGGACCGAGATGTCCTTAAACTAATATTGGACCGAAACGTCCATAAACAAAAATCGGACCGAAACGTCCCTAAACTAAAAATCGGACCGAAACGTCCCTAAACTAATATCAGACCACCACGTCCCTAAACTGGCGATGGACCACTACGTCCCTAAACTGGAATATGGACCACTACGTCCTTAAACTGGCGACGGACCGAAACGTCCCTAAACTAAAATCGGACCGAAACGTCCCTAAACTAATATCGGACCACCACGTCCTTAAACTGGCGACGGACCGAAATGTTCTTAAACTAATAATGGACCACTACGTCCTTAAACTGGCGACGGACCGAAACGTCCCTAAACTAATAATGGACCACCACGTCCCTGAAACTGGCAATGGACCGCCACGTCCTTAAACTGGCACAATAGAGCCCAAATGCTCTCTTGTCGGATCTAAACGGTCCCGTCTAAGTTGATCTTAGCCCCAGCTATGGCTAATGTGTCCTTAGATCTTTAAATAAACAATAAAACCCCAAATCAACTTTGGTTCAAGGGTACATCTCTGAACTCCTCAGACGCCTGTCGTTGCAATCCCTCAACGACGTCAGAGAGGTGACGAGTCCCGACGGCCAGATAATTAAATCAATCACTACGTTAAGTTGATCTTAGTCTAAAACATGACTAATGTATCCTTAACGAATGTTTAAGTTGATCTTAGCCGCAATGCGACTAATGCATCCTTAAACTAAAAAACACCAAACCCAAATCTAAGTAAATGCGGATTTGGACTAATCCACGTCCTACGGGCGACGACATCACTAAGTCTCCGTATACAATCCACGGGAAACCACAAACAAAACAAACACACACGACACGAAGTGAAATTCTGGAGAAGGAGAAAGTTGTTATCGCAACGCGATAGCGTAATTAACTGCAGGGGCTTGCGCCTGCAGGGAAGAGCGTCCCCACAATCAAAAACCCCTCACCCTGAGGGGGAATCTGACGAAGTCTGCTACATCGGCCGCATCCGTCTAAACCTCCGATACACGGTGCCATAAATCAACTTGGCATTTTCGGAGAGGTAGACGGATAAAACCAAATAGCATCTGCCCCGAATCTCAGCGTCAGGCCATCGCAGTCCTGTGCGCCGTCTTTCGGAGGGGAACAGACGCGTGTTGTTTTGGCGAGCAGCTGGTTTTGGGCCACTCGGTTGTTGTTGCGTGTTGGCAACTAAGGCCGCTTTCCCTTTACCCTTATTATTTTGATGGTCCTTATTTGAGGAGGAAGGCCCGAGGCCCATCTGGGCCAGTTTATCTATCAGAGCCTAGAAGGTTGTTGGTTTGAAGAATGTCATGAACTGGGACACAGTCGTTTGAGGATCAAGGGTCCCAATGAACATGCCCGTGGCAGGAGATTCTTCAATGCGCTGTTCGTACTGAGACCACAAGTTCCTCCACCGGATCGCGTATTGGACCCAGGTTTCCCCCGGCTTTACCCTGACATTGATTAACGTCGTAATTGGAATCCGTTCGCTCGCACTGGCGAAACGCTGTGTGAACAGCAGTTCCATCTCCTTGAATGTTTTTACGGAGTCATTTGGGAGCTCTGAGTACCATTCGAAAGCCATTTCTGACAGGCTGCCAACAAACTGGCGAAGCAACAGTTTTTCGTCGCCTCCCATGTTGCCACACAGAGCTCTGAATTGCGCGACGTGCTAATGAGGGTTGCCTTTCCCTTTGTATACATAGAATTTGGGGATCGTATACCCCGGCGGGTACTTGACTTGATCATACCAGCGTGGATACGGCCGCCCAGTTCTAATGATATGGCCAGCCGCTTCATTAGATTAATGAGCACTTATTTGTTGAGCAAAATAATCATCAAGAGCAGCCTTGGAGATCGTTTCCTCCTTGGCTATTGATAAGGCCGGAGGAGGGTTTGATGTTTTCCCTCTGTCATCGTCGACGATTATCGGCGGATCTTCGGCCAGGGGTTCTGGTTGGATCATCATTCCAACCATGTATTGGAACAAGAGAGCCATTTGCTTTATATTGGCAGCTTGTTTAGCGGCTTCTTTGTCTTTTCTCTCAAGCACCTTTCGCAGAAACACTGTATCGGTCTCCCGCTCTTGGCGCTGTTCGGCTGCTAGATCTGGACTTTCTTTCTGTTCGGTAAGTGCTGCCATTTTGGTCAGCATTTCCTGGAGCTTTTGTTGTTGCTCCTGAGCTTTTATCAGCGATCGAGTTTGTGGTCGGTGACCCATCGAAGCACGGCTTTCTTCTTTCCCCGAAGTCATGTAGACCGTATGTATTGTTACGCTCCCGGCCTTAGGGCGTTTGGGTTTATCGCCTTTGGAATTTGCCGCCGGCGGTAGCGTTTTCTCTAACCTCGTCCTTTTATGGGAGGTTGAAGTTGAAGGAGCCATTGTAACAGGTTCCCGTGTAGAAAGAGTCCCCCGTTGTGTGGCGAAGGGGCGATCTTTTTCTTGTCGGCCTTTAGATTTTTCCGGTCGACGAAAGTAATCTTTGTTGATCACAGAGTCCTGAACTTTTCGCCAGACCCTATGAATTTACGAGGAGAGCCGCTGATAGGGCTGCTCCATCTTTGCCTGCGCTGTAACTTCTGCAGGCAGTGGTGATTTCTTTAGTACCGCTGTTGGAGAGTTCTTATGTACCCTTCTAGGTGGATCAAAGTTGTTCCCGGTTGGAACAACAGCATCAACTTCCACCACTGGAGCTGGTGGGGCAAGTCCAAAGGGAGAGTTTCCCTTAGCTTTTCTCACTCGGAATCAGTGGCGACGTCGAGCGTATCTTGCAGAAGGGACTGCCTCAGTTTTGGAAACGGCTTCTTCATGCCCCCGGTTTTGCTGAGGGGCTGCTGTTGGCATCAGCCTGTTGAAGACTGACGTCCTTGTTAAAGTTTAGGGAGGGCCGGCCAATATTTTAAAGATCGACTTTTTTATAGGGGAAGCGCTTTTAACGGCTTCGCCCATAGCAGAAGTTGGGAGGGCTATCCGTTTTGGGGCAGTCCCTTCAGGTATCACGAGCCTCTTTGCGGACCCGTTTGGGTTCTTACTCTGCCCGTCGAAGACTAAGACGTCATTTTTGGACGGCCCGTTGAGAGGGGCCGTTGTGGTCGCCAGTCGATCAAAGACCGGCCATTTAGGAGCTTCATCTTATGGCGCCGAGTCACCGAAACTCACCGGTGGGAGCATGGTCCCAAAGAACAATCCGGTAGTGGCTTGCGTAACTTTCCCCACTGGTATTGAGAAAATTGAGGCCACGTTGGGCCCGTAGGTCACTCCTCCTGTTGGAGTGGAGCGAGAGTGCTGCTGCATGAAGCACATTGGGAAGTTATCAATTTTTCTGTATAAAAGAAAGCCACCAAGTTTTAGTACCTCGAATCCAAAGGCAACCATAGTGAACCGCGATTTTGTTCACGAAACACGACACACGAAGTATGGAGTGGAAAGAGAAAAAGATCCCACCGGGCATGCCAGAATCTCTTTACCGCTAAAAACAGAGACGAACTGGGATGGATCGTCTTGCCTGAATTAAGGGGCAGATGCTATTTGGACTTATCCATCCACCTCTCCGAAAATACCAAGTTGATTTATGGCACCATATATCGGAGGTTTGGACAGACACGACCGTTGTAGCGTGACTTCATCAGATCCCCCCTCATTTGTGAGGGTTTTTTGATTGTGGGGACGCTCTTCTCTGCAGGCTCAAGCCCTTGCAGTTAATTATGTTATCGCATTGCGATAACCACTTTCTCCTTCTCCAGTAGTTCACTTCGTGTCGTATGTATTTTTTTTTTATTTTGGTTGCCTGTGGATTGTATACGGATACTAATTTATGTCATTGCCCGTAGAGCGCGGATTAGCCCAAATCCGTACATTTTAGATTTGGGGTTTGGGTCAAGGATTTGCTTGATAGGGTCCATGTTGGTAGCTTGGTTTGCCAACGGGAGTGAATTTAGGACGCATATCATATACAAATAAGGTCCATCAGTTCATATGAAACTTGGTTTGATCTAAGAATCGTTAGTTATATTTGAGACCAAGATCAACTTAGAAACAAATGAGCATATGAGCTCAATTATATTAGTTTAAAGACATCGTGGTCCAACATCGCCATGTTTGGAGCGAATATTAGTTTAAGGACGTTTCGGTCCATTATCGTCGAGTTTGGGGCGACGCGCTATATTTGAGGCAACACACTAGTTTAGGGACGTTTCGGTCCAACATTCCCATTTTGGGGACGCAATTTAGTTTAAGGACATTTCGGTCCATTATTCATCTTGTGCGCACATGTATTTGTTACGTGACGGAGTGAACAATGGTGACATGGAATGCGCCCAATTTAGGGTGTGGTCTGATTTGAGGTGTGCACATCAATTTGGAAGTGCATCAATGTGGGATGAAATGAGTTATTGGTTATCGGGACCCTCCACCTCTCCGAAGACGTTGAGAAATTACAACGACATATATCAGAGGTGTGAAGAGATGTGCCTTTGAACCAAATCCCGTATTTGAGGGAGAGAATCGTTGTAGACCTAAGAATCGTTAGTCATATTTGAGATTAAGATTACTTTAGAAAATATGGGATGAATATCATTTTGGATATCATCAATGAGAGATCATTAGTCATGTTTGAGAATAAGATCGGTTTGAAAATCATGACCATATGGGCTCGCTTGATTTAAAATCAAAGGGGTTTAACTTCAGGAAACTTGGCCAATTTGGGCTGAGATTGGATTTCTATACTATCCAGCAGTGCTCACGTGTGTTTAATGTGGGGCGCTGAAATAGTGCTAAGTACTAATTTTTTCAGGCGCTCACGTGTTTTTCATGTGAGGTGCTACTATAGTGCTAAACACTAATTTTCTCTGACGCTCACGTGTGAAACATGTGAGGTGCTCAGATATAGACGCTGCCTAATCAGTGCTAAGCACTTAGTCATTTTAACTGAACATAGAGTGCTAAGCACTTTGCATGGCACTGACGTGGGAAGCACGTAAGTGTTGAGCATTGATTTAGGATTTTGTTTGTTCACCCCTTTTTTTAACAGAAGTGCTAAGCACTTGGTTAGAGCTCTGGTGTGTTGGGGTCGAAAATTGCACCTCGATTGACCAAGTCAAAGTCAAGGTCAACCCCAAGCCAAGTGGGCCCAAGCCCAGATCAAGTGGGCCCATGCCCAAGTTGAGTCTGAACATGAAACAGCCAGCCCCCTTCCATGCCGAAATAAAAAATCATGTATAAATAATTTTGATGTAATTTTTTTATGCATTAAGGTAAGCAAAATGGGCATAAAGCCAAATTTTTGTAAAGCCCATGGCTTATGTGCAAAAGAAATAATGCAAAATGCCATTTTGTAAAGCCCAAGGGGCTATATGTAAATGTGTAAGCCTATATAAGACAACATGATGATGAATAAAAGAGACACTTTTCATTCCTCTCAAAAAGGTTAGGTTTTTTATGCCTCCTTCTCCTTCCTCAAGGTTCTAAACCTTCTTCTTTTTTTTGAATTAAATCAAGAGATTTACTCTTCCTTTTCCAAAACTAAATAGTTCTTCACCACAAAACCCATAAAGGGGAACTCAGATCTTCCATTAGATCTCAAAAAGGGGAGATTTTTAAATCTCATACCTCTTGTTCTTCAAGATCCGGCCAACAGAGGAGGAAGAAGGAGATCCATCTCCAAATCCCACTTTGGAGGAGATCCAAGGCTCAAGGGAGAAGTCCCTTCATCAGCTCCAAAAATATCTTAGGAGTTTAACTCCTAAAAAATACACACACACACACACAAAATAATAAGTATTTCTTTTGGGGAGTACAACTCCCTGTGCAGGGACCAAGTCCTTTTTTGCCGTCCAGCGCCCGAGCGCCTACGTGCTTCGCACGTGGGGCGCCAGCGCCCGAGCGCCCACGTGCCGGCGCCAGCGCCCACGTGAGGCGCTGGCGCCTTCTCCCACACATCCTATGGATGCCCTTTCCTTTATATATATATATATATGTATGTATGTATGTATGTATGTATGTATGCACACACACACCTACTCCACCACACTGTTTCCGTTAGAAAAAATTTCTAACGGGACGCTGCCCCGCACCCCGCAAGGGAGCTGGCCCCCTTGACCCCCAACCCGCTATCCGGGTAAAGGGACCCCCGTAAAAACTCTGGGCCCCCCTCGATATATCCAAAACCCCTTCAAAACACAACACTGCACATTGAGTTCGCATGACCAGTTTAACCCGTGAATCGGAGGTTCTCTCACTCCAAATGCGAGGGGTAATTAACGGCAGCTTAGTCCGCGGCTGCCGGAGATTCGGATCCCCACGATAAATAAACCCCTCGCCTACCCTAGGCAGGGGGAATCTGTAGTACGCCTGACAAGCGCGAGCGTATTCCCATCTCAATGGGGTGACGAAAAACACTCTACAGATTCTGGTACGCCCGGTGGGACCAATCTCTCCTCCCATATTTCGGGTTAAATATCCATGTGACTCAATCAATATACATATCTATATTTATACTAAAATAATGCTCTTTCATGCAGGTTTTTAAGCAATCAATTTTCAACAATGTCTCCAAAGATGAACTTAGCTCCCGTCTCCTACACGATGAAGATAAACGCAAGGACGGTCCTCCCGGCAAGTCTAGGACGGCAGTGGGAAGAACCGCTGCTACAATTTGGGTATATTCTGTTTGTCTCGGCTAATGCAATCCCTGCACCTCAAGCTCCGGTAACCGACAAACCGGCCTTGAAAGGCAAAAGGGCAAATGTGGTGATCTCGAGGGCGCCCCAACCTAAACGCGAGTCGGTGTTCAAATGGCTCTCCATGGCCCCAGCTGGGGGCAAAACCGTCAGAACAAAAGAAGTTGCCAGACGTCATGGGTAAGCCCAGGCGATACCTTTGACGGACACACGGGCGGATGTCTTCTCAAGCCTCCCCATCACTCAGCCTATGGCGGCTTCCCGAATAGCAGAAGCCTGCCAAGCGCTCAAGGCAGAGAATCTGAGGCAGAAGCGGCTCAGATACAAAGCCAACAAAAGGGCTAGGGCTCTGGCCATATTAAAATTTATGAATTTCCAAAGCCCGGACCGCTCCACGAAACCAGCTGCCAGTGATGAAAGGATGGCTGAATGTGTTATCCACACCGTCTATATGGTGGGCACGCGTCCCAGCGACAACCTTCGCAGCAAAAGCAAGGATGGGGCCACCACATCTCAAATCCAATCTGGTGTGAATATGGCTGCCACATTCCAAGACCGGCCTCCTCTGGAAGGTAATGAATGCCCTTCCAGTGAGGCTGATAAGCAGAGAAAGCCCTCGGTTCATGAGGAGTCGGGCTCAGAAAGCGAAGAGGAGCCAATCTTCCGTCCTAAGAACGCAGAGCAGCAACTTCTCCAAGAGTTCCAAAAACAGCTCAGAAGTAAATATGGAGAGATGGCCAAACTTTACTCCAAAATTGATGACTTAACGAATGTTGTCTTGCAGCTCACGGCCCGACTTGCCTCTCAGCCACCCAATCAAGCGCAGGGCTCTGCTCATGAACCGGGAAACGATTTCCTAGGGCAGCCGACGCCTATTCCCTTAAATCCAAAGGTGGGCGGACATCATGAAAGTCAGTCGCATCCTATCTCGGGAAATGCCTTGGCTACCGATGACAGTAGCCCGCTAACTCAAGATCGAATCATGGATTTGGTTGCCAACAAAGTCAAAACATTGATAGCCGAATCTGAAGCGCAAAAAGATGTTAGCAGTAGCAGGAGACCATATCCTGCTTGTTTCCTGATTAAAAATCAGGAAAAAGCTTCAGAAGAGGCATCACGTGCTCACACGTGACCAGTGGTCACGTGCTCACACGTGACCAGTGGTCACGTGTTGGCACGTGATGGTTAAGCAACGGCCAGAGAACAGAGCGCAGAAGAAGAGAAACCCATTCCAGGGGTCACGTGCTTACACGTGACCAGGGGTCACGTGCTCCCACGTGACCAACGGTCATGTGGCCACACGTGACCGGCTTTAAAAGCCTTACTCTTTAACAGAATTAAATTCTGAGGAAAGATCTCTCAAGTCTTTCCAAAATGGAAAAGAATTATCTGAAACCATTAGATTAAAAATCTAAAGGTGATTAAATATCACCAATTTATGGAAAAATCTTAGACTTGGAAAGATTTCCCCCTAAATCTAACCGAAATAACAAGGAGATATCTTTGGATTTAAAATCCAATGGTGAATAAAATTCACCTAATGATCTAAAGACCCAGATTAATGATAAATATAAATCAAATCTCTCTATAAATAAATCAAATCCTTCAATGAAAGATTCACTAAAACAGATTGATTCTTTTCCTTCTCCTATAAATAGGTGCTAAGGGAGAGAGTTAAAGATATACAGAGACATACAGAGAGAGAGAGATATAGAGCCTTGGGATCTTGAAAATTCAGAAGAAAGAATTTGATTCTCTGCAAAAGAAAAAACCTTAGGTAAGAAAAGAGAGACTTTAAAAGAGAATTTAATTCTCAAAAGAGTTTAACTCTTATAAAAAGAAAAGAACTTAGTTCTTTCTCTGATTGAGGATCTGCAAAGTGCACATCTTCCGATGAATTGAGAATTTAATTCTCATTGGGTTGAGATCCTGCCATGCAGATCCAAAACATAGAGGAGGAATTGAGTTTTGAGAATTTAATTCTTACAGAATTATAGGAATTTAATTCCTTTGAGATAAAGTTAGGGTTTAACCCTATATTATAGGAATTTAATTCCTTCAAAATGGACAGAACTAGGGTTTAACCCTAATTGAGAACTTAATTCTCTTAAACTCACAGGAATTTAATTCCCTTAAGAAAGAAATTAGGGTTTCACCCTATGCCAGAACTGAATTCTTCACATATATGGGAATTTAATTCCTACAGAATGTAAATCAGGGTTTAACCCTATTTAAGAATATAATTCTTCAGAAGAAAACAGGAATTTAATTTCTTTAAAGTTTATTGCTAGGGTTTAACCCTATGAAGAATTTAATTCTCAAAAAAAGATAAACACATCTTCAAACAGGCAAAGAAACAGGGTCACGTGCTACCACGTGACCCCTATAAAGATCCACAGAGAAGAACTTTGAGGCAACGCCTCACGTGCTCCACGTGACCCCCAAAGCACACAAAGAAAAAGTAAAAGAAAAGAAGCTCTGGGGCGCCCTCACGTGTCACCACGTGACCCCTAATAAACCTTCTAACAGATTAAAGCGTGAGCCCCCATCACGTGCCTACACGTGATGGCTTTCAGAATTAAAAGTGTTAAACACTTATCTGTAGAACAAAATGAAGGGGATCTGGCCCCACCTTTTGGGATGCCATCACGTGCTCCCACGTGATCTCTTCTCTGACAATATTTGACATCAAACTGATGATTTATTCCCAGTGTTTAACACCGGTTTCCTTAGTGTTTAACACTAGTTTGAAAACTCTATTTCCAATCTTTAACACTGATTTTCTTAGTGTTTAACACTAAATTGGAAAACTCTGTTCCCAGTGTTTAACACTGATTTGCTTTAGTGTTTAACACTGATTTGAAATCTCTGTTGCCAGTGTTTAACACTGATTTGCTTTAGTGTTTAACACTAATTTGAAAGCCCTGTTGCTAGTGCGTAACACTGACACCAACTTGTTAATCTTATTCCCAGTGTTCGACACTGTTGGTTTGTAGTGTTTAACACTAGCTTTAGCCCAATTGGCTAAGTTTCTAGAGGCAAAGCCTCCCCTTCAATGAGCCAATATTCTAAACATGATTGGACTTAACCCAAGGAGGCCATAAGTCCTCAATTCAAACTTAACTGGGCTAATAGGCTCATAATATAATTAATTGGTCTTGGTTCTAAATTGGGCCAAAGATCATTTAATGTACTTTGGTTCAAGGGTACATCTCTTCACTCCTTTGATACTTGGCGTTGTAATTCCTCAACGTCTTCAAAGAGGTGACGGGTCCCGATGACCACACATTGATACGGACTGTGGGGTCCTTAAACTCATGAACTATGAGGTCCTTAATCTTGACCGTGATGTCTTAAAACTAACGCCGGACTGTGGGGTCCTTAAACCCATGGACTATGATGTCCTTAACCTTGACCGGAATGTCTTAAAACTAACAACGGACTATGATGTCCTTAACCTTAACCATGATGTCTTAAAACTAATGTCAGACTGTGGAGTCCTTAAATCCTCGGACTGTGGAGTCCTTAACCTTGACCGCAACGTCTTAAAACTAACATTGGACCGCAATGTCCTTAAACTACCTATGGACCGCAATGTCCTTAAACTACCTATTGACCGCAACGTCATTAAACTAAACAACATGGCCCCCTCTTAATTACGCTCTTTTGTTGGATCTAAATGATCCCGTTAAGTTGATCTTAGTCTAAAACTAGACAGACGTATCCTTAACAACCGTTTAAGTCGATCTTAGTCTCAAATGAGGCTAATGTATCCTTAAACCCAACCCCCCAAACCCAAATCTAAGATAATACGGATTTGGACTAGTCCACGCCCTACGGGCGACGACATAACTCAGTCTCCGTATACAATCCACGGGCAACCAAAAACAAAACAAAAAAAAACACACACGACGCGAAGTGATCATCTGGAGAAGGAGAAAGTTGTTACCGCAATGCGGTAGCGTAATTAACTGCAGGGGCTTGCGCCTGCAGGGAAGAGCGTCCCCACAATCAAAAACCCCTCAAGCGAGGGAGAATCTGACGAAGTCTGCTACATCGGACGCATCCGTCTAAACCTTCGATACATGGTGCCATAAATCGGCTTGGCATCTTCGGAGAGGTGGACGGATAGCACCAATTAGCATCTGCCCCGAATTTCAGGCAAGACGGACCTGCGCGGTCGCGTCTCCGTCTTTCGGAGGGGAACAGATTTTGGCACGCCCGGTGGGACCTTTTTCTCTTTCCACTCCACACTTCGTGTGTCGTCTTCGCGAACCAATCGCGGTTTGTTAATAGTTGCCTTTGGATTTTAAGTTACTAAGATTTGGTCTTTTGCCTGGCGCAGAAATCAAGCATCAATGGCCTCCAACTGCTCGAGCTGCTCAAAATGCAAATGCAACCAACGCTCCGCCTCACCAGGAGGTGTAGCCTATGGGTCTCAAGCGGCCTCCATCCTTGCCATGCCGGTGGAACAGGTGACCCAGGCCACCACCGGTCTGTTTTTCAGGACCATGATCCCGCCTGCAAGCTTCACCATGCCAGTGCCCGCACCAGAAGCGAACAAGAAGTCGGTTTTTGATCGGCTCACTGCTACAACGGCCCCTTTCAACGTGTTGTCCAATATCAAACCAGCAGCCTCCGTCTTTGCCAGGCTGGATCAGAACTCTGATGGGCCCGCCAAGAAGCCTATGAACCCTAAAGTGGCTGTCCCAAGGAAGGCAGCAACCGCTGCTCCTGAAGTCGTCAAGGCGGCTTCTCCTGTCAAAGAGTCAGTCTTTTCAAGGCTGACTATTTCGGCTCCTGCCCCTGCTCGAGGGTCTGTCTTTGACAGACTGAGTATCGCCACTTAAAGGACAACCTCAGTCTTTAAGAGGCTGACACCAGCAGCACCTCATTCGGACAGGGGGCAAGATGAAGCTGTCCCTATCGCTGAGCCAGTCCCAACGGCTCGTCATGCTCGACGTCGCCACTGGCGCCGAGTAAGGAAGGCTGGGGGCAACTACCCCTCAGGGCTAACTCCACCTGCTCCAGTGGTGGAAATTAATGCTGCTGTTCCAACTGGGAACAGCTTCGAACCACTTAGAAGGGTACGTAAGAACTCTCCAACTGCTACGGAGAGGGTTCCGGAAATGAAGCTGGAGCAGCCCCCTCAGCGACTATCCTCCAAAATTTATAAAGTTTGGCGAAGGGTTCAAGACTCCATAATTGACCAAGGTCACTCTCGTCAGCAGAAAAGGGCGAAAGTGATGGAAGAAAAGAGACATCCTATCAAACAGCAAAGGACGACAGTCACCAGGATGACCGCTGCAATGGCCCCCTCAACTTCAACGGCCCATAAGAGAAGGAGGCCGGAGAAAATTCCCACGCCCACGGCAAATGCCAAAGGCGGTGAGCCTAAACGCCCTAAGTCCGAGGGCATCATGGTCCATACTGCATACATGGCGTCAGGAAAGGAGGACAGCCGTGCATCCACAGGTCATAGACCGCTTACGCGGTCAGTGACCAAAGCTCAGGAGCAACAGCAGAAGCTCCAGAAAATGATGAACGCAATGGCCGCACTCACTGGGCCAAAAGAAAGCCCCGAAGCGTCCTCGGATGAACGCCAGGAACAAGAAAGTGACGCTGAATTCCTTCGCCGGATATTGGAAAAGAAGGATAAAGAGGCTGCTGAACAAGCGGCCAATATAAAGCAAATGGCCCTCCTGTTCCAAGACATGGTGGGAATGATAATCCAACAAGATCCTCCTGCTGAAGATCCTCCGATCGTCCTTGAAGACGACAGAGGAGAAACATCAAATCCTCCACCGATCCTGTCAACAGCCAAGGAGGAGAAAATCTCCAAAGCTGACTTGGACGAATATATAGCTTAACAGATACGGGTTCATCAGGCAACTGAGGTAGCGGGTCAGGTCGTAAAAATGGGGCGACCATATCCAAGCTGGTACGATCAGATCAAGTACCCGCCAGGCTATACAATACCGAAATTCCATGTATATAAGGGGACAGGCAATCCCCACCAACACGTTGCCCAATTCAGGGCCCTTTGCGGTAACACCGGCGGTGATGATAAACTGTTGCTTCGCCAGTTTGTCGGTAGCTTATCGGATGCAGCATTCGAGTGGTACTCCGAGCTCCCAAACGACTCTATTAAGACATTTGCGGAGATGGAGCTGCTGTTTACCCAGCGTTTCGCAAGCGCCAGCGAACGCACTCCGATAACGGCGTTGATTAATGCCAGGGTGAAACCAGGCGAGATGTGGGTCCAGTACGCTATACGCTGGCGAAACTTGTGGTCGATATGCGAACAATGCATTGAGGAAGCGCCCGCGGTGGGCATGTTCGTGGGTACCTTAGATCCTCATGCAACTATCTCCCAGTTCATGATGTTCTTTAAGCCAACCACGTTCCAGGCTTTGATCGACAAGTTGGCCCATATGGACCAGATGGGTCACAGACCGTCTCCCCCGAAGCCAGAACCTCGGAATGACAAGGGTAAAGGGAAGGAAACCTTTGTTGCAAACGCTCAGCAGCAACCCAGTGCCCCAAAAATAGCGGATCAACTGGAAGAAAGGCGGCGGTATTATAATGAGAAAATGAAGCGCCCCTACTCGTTCCCGCGGGACAAGACAAAACGGTTATTCGAGCTGGCGGTACGCAACAGGCTTATCAACCTGCCAAACCCGAGGCGACCGTCACAACCCAGTGAGGCGAATAACCCCAATTATTGCCCTTACCATCAAACGGTAAGCCATCCGATTGAGGATTGCTTCATTTTCAAAGGATGGATTGAAGATCAATACCTACAGGGAAAGTTTGCGCTGTCCGAAAAGTGGAAGGTGAACCCGCTACAGCCGCATACTCCTAAGAAGGCGGATACACCGGGGGCAACCTGTTCTTTCATTGAAGAAGCGCCATGGGAGGTCGTGCTATCAGCTAAAACCAAAAAGATGCTGAGTGATCTTCATACATGCCCGGCGGTCGAATGGAAGAACCCGCTCGAACCTCAAATCATCGAAGGGATGTTGAAGCCGCGCCCAACTACAAAGATCGGTGATGATGGCCCAAGTACTCATACCCAACCGTCAAAATCTTCAAAGAAAAAGAAGAAGAAATCCAAGAAGCCCGTGAAGCCTGGAGACAAGCGCATGGATTTGCAGAAACAGATTGACACGCTGGAGGAGTACAATCAAAAGGTGCGGACTCCCGTCACACTCCAAGAGTTCCTCAACCACGTCTTTCAGGAGGAAGATGATGGAGAAAGCTCATTGGATGAATCCGAGGGATATGTGGCGAGTTGTCATGTGATTTCCTACTCGTTTATGGACGATGAGAAAACTCCTGGTACTAAGAAACTGGGGGCACATCCTGAGCCAGAACTTGTATGGCCGACAGATGAAATGATTGACGCCTTTCTAGACGAGATTCGTTTGAAAAGTAAAGCCGATCGGGAGTGTGAGATGGCCGCATCGGAAGGAGCCAAATGCAAGCGACTAAACGAAAGAGTCGAAGCATTCCCACCAGATCAAAAGACATCCGATGCGGATAAAAACATATTCAAGACGAGGAAAAGGTTTGCCAAAGCCATGTCAATTGGAATGAAGCTGCCACCCTCAGAAGAAAACACGCTCAATCGGGCGGAGAGGCACCTTAATTATTGCTCATATCATCGGAAGATTTCATACCCTACTGAGAAGTGCGACGCTTTTAGGATATGGTGGCAGGGATATGTTGCTCACCGGCAACATTTTAAGTGCATGAAACGCAGAACTCGTCGGGAGCAGAGAAGTACAACCGACAGGCACAAAAGAACTACCGGCAACTGTTACACGGTCAACGCCGGAGGATCACAAGTTCTCACCTTTGGGAGCGACTCTGATGAAGAAATGGCTCTGGGCCCTCTCTTTAAAGAATCCATTTTAGGGAAAGAGGAAGAACCAGAGGCCTGTGAAAACATTCAGCTGCGCAATCGCACGCTCCCGGAAAAGAATCTCGGACCCGCAAATAGAAAAGATAAGGGAAAGGAAAAGGTCACTGAGGATATCGCCTTAGATGACCAAGTCATAAAAGAACTGATTGCCAAGGACTCACCCAAGAAGAGTAGGGTGGACTACAACATCCTAGCGCACCTGAGGAAGCTACCCTCTCAGCTCAGCATTCTCGACGCCCTCCTATTATCAAGAGAAGCGAGAGAATCATTAATCAAGGCGCTATAAGAGCCCGAGCAATTCCAAGCCTTCCTCGCCGAAGAGAGGATGAAGGATGAACTGGAAGAAGTGCACACAGCCGATATCACTTTCGGTGACGAAGACCTGCTCCTTGGGACGTGCGACCACAACCGTCCCCTATACGTCTCCGGATATTACCACGATATCAAGATAGGCAAAATCCTGGTTGATAATGGATCCTCCGTCAATCTCCTTAATGTTCGGGTGTTGAAGGAAATCTGCATGAGCGTTCAGCACCTCGCTCGGGACAAAATTACCGTCTCCGGTTTTGACTCCCAGTCGTCACGAACTCTCGGATCTGTAATACTAACATTACGCTTCGGACTACTCGTCACGGACATCAAGTTTCACGTCATTGATGCCAAGACCTGCTACAACGCTCTGCTCGGTCGTCCCTGGTTACACGAGTACAACATCATCCCTTCTACACAACATCAGTGTATGAAGTATTTCAAGGATGGTCTCGAGTACACTGTGACGGAAGAACTGAACCCGTTCTCCGTAAATGAAGTCCGCAAGTACGAAGATGCAAAGTACTTTTTGCCAGATTTCGAGGATACAGAAAGGTGTCACAAATCGGAGAACAAAGCCGCCGCCACCATCCCTGTTTTCGGGAGTGATACCGAAGAAGAAGAAGAGATAGTTTACGCTGGACCGTCTCGACGCAACAACCCGGGACCGTCCGCCCCTATATTGATCTTCGGAAGTGACTCGGAAGATGAGGTTAATGCTGTGTTCTCCAGTCGGTCGTCAGTACAAGCATCCCCTGGCGATGATCAGAGTTTGCAAATCACCATGGTCCCGCGGGAGCACTACAAAGACCTTGACGCACTTGAAACTCACAGCGTGTAAGAACTGTGGACATTTTACGTCCCTCCCAGGCGAAAAGGCGAAAAGGCGATCCTATTCTATCGATCCTCAGAAACGAGGGTGGAGAAAGAGATCTGGCATGGCACGGATTCTACACTCGACAGCCTTCAACCCATCCGTTTGCCCAGATATTACACAAACGGACTAAAAAGGCTATTGAAGCGCCAAGGGGTACCCTTAAAACAGACTATTCGACAAGCTCGATTCTATAACAGGATCTGGGATGTCCCTGGGACTCAGCACAAATTGCCCAACGGGAGAATGGAAACGCTTGGGCTTGGATATGTGAGATCCGGGAAACGGGAACGAGTCCACGGTAGCTATGCTATATATAACTTCGATGAAGAAGAGGACGCCCTGTCGGGAAATGCCAACCCCTCATCAAAATTAGATCCCGCAATCGAAGTGCCGAGTCCGTCATTTGAAGAATGAATGGCCAAGCTTATCAGGAAAGCGGGTCAAAAAGCTCGGGACGACCATAATCACGAGATGGCCATCTATGAGAAAGCCAGGACGCAACGTCGTTTTCAACAGACTGCAAAAGACGAAGATGCTCCTCCCTATCAACCCGTTGCGCAAAAGGCCCGACGCAGAGGCAGAAGTAAGTCAAAAAGCGGAAAAGGAGGTCAACAACGACAACGTGGGATCAAAGAGTCATGTGATCGGGTATTGCGCTGTCCGGATTTGTCCCTCATGAAGAAGATGAGTCGAGCGTATTCTTTCCCTCAAGACAAGACAAAGAAGATACTCGATCTCGCTTTAAAACATCGAATGATTACACTTCCGGAGTCTAAGCGCCCTGAGCAAGCTAACGAGATCTCTCATCCGGGCTATTGCTCTTATCACCGAGCCATAGGACACCCTATCGAAGACTGCTTCACTTTTAAAAACTGGGTCGAAGACCAGTACCGGCAAGGCAAGTTTGCTCTATCCAGCAGCTGGAGGGTAACGCCGCCAAAAAAGCACGAATCCAAAGCCACAAGGGCAGACCAGATCTACATCGGTCTTGGAAGCGAGCTCGTACCTGTCATATGATAACGGTATCAAAAGAAGAGCCCGAGAATATGGATGACCTTCCCTGGTGCTTTGAGAACAACGATGGCGATGAGGTGATCTCAGAATTTCTACCAGCGCCAAAAGAGCTGGAAGATGGCATACATACTACTGCAGATAACCTCAAGAAGATTGAGCTGGGAACGGCAAATGACTCACGACCGACATTCATCAGCGAGCTGCGATCTGAAGAAAGGGTGGCTGCGTTAAAAGATGTGCTTATGCAACATAGAGACTGCTTTGCATGGAACTATTCCGAGATGTCAGGATTAGACCCAGAGATTGCTGTCCACAAACTGGCGATATCCCCGGACGTCAAGCCAGTCAAACAAGCGCTGAGAAGAATGCGGCTCGAGCTTGAGATGAGCATTAACGCCGAAGTCAAGAAGCCGATCGATTCTGAGTTTATCCAAGAAGTTCAATATCCTGACTGGATCGCCAATATCGTCCCGGTAATGAAGAAAAGTGGGACAGTACGCATATGCGTGGACTTCCGGGATCTTAATAAAGCTTGCCTGAAGGACGATTTCCCAGTGCCGGTCATCGAGCTGATGATAGATAATACGTCCACTCACGAAGTTTTCTCCTTCATGGATGGTTCATCAGGTTACAATCAGATAAAGATGCATCCCGAAGACCAGAAGCACACCGCTTTCCGGACTCCTTTGGGTATATTCTGTTACAAAGTTATGCCCTTCGGTTTGAAGAACGCCGGTGCCACCTATCAGCGGGCCATGACGAAGATCTTCGATGACCTCATACATGAAATCGTCGAATGCTATATCGACGACTTCGTAGTGAAGAGCATGTCATACGAAGAGCATTTAGAGCATCTGAAGACCGTATTTCAACGCCTTTGGCAATACAACTTGAAGATGAACCCCCTCAAATGCGCGTTCGGTGTGTCCTCAGGCAAATTCCTAGGATTCATTGTCCGGCACCGGGGTATTGAGATAGATCCGTCGAAGGTCAAGGCGATCATGGAAATGTCACCGCCAAGGACTCTCAAACAGTTACGATCTCTCCAAGGGAAGCTCGCGTACATTCGGCGATTTATAGCCAACCTTTCAGGCAAGTGCCGCCCTTACAGTCACCTGATGAAGAAGGGAACCTCGTTCGTCTGGGATCACAAATGCCAAGGCGCACTAGACGAGATCAAGCAATACCTGCAGAACCCGCCATTGTTAGCTGCTCCAGTCAAGGGAAAGCCCCTTATTCTTTATACCACGGCCCTCGAAGGTTCTTTAGGCGCATTATGAGCACAAGAGAACGACTAAGGGAAGGAGAGAGCGCTCTACTATTTAAGTTGAGTTCTTCTGGGGGCAGAAAGCAACTACTCCTCCATCGAAAAGCACTACCTGGCGTTGATTTTCGCGACGATGAAACTCCGGCACTATGCATTGGCGCACGAAGTCCGTCTTATATTAAAGGTGGACCCCCTCAAATATCTGATGTCAAAGGCCATATTGACAGGGAGACTTGCTAAATGGGCCCTGCTCTTGATGGAGTTTTCAATAACATATCAGCCCCTTAAGGCAGTGAAAGGTCAGGCCATCGCCGATTTTCTCGCTGAGCATCCAATACCTGCCGACTCTCCTTTGAATTACGAGCTGCCAGACGAACATGCGTTTGATGCGATCAACGGGAGTGGTGCCCAATGGAAACTCTATTTTGATGGAGCGTCTTCCATGAAGAAGCGCAAACAAAGCACCCCTATAATCAAATCAGGGGTGGGCCTCATCTTCGTAACTCCACAAGGGGGGATAATGCGCTTTGCTTTCTCCTTGACAGAGCCGAGGACGAATAATGAAGCTGAATACAAAGCTTTGATAGCAGGCCTCGCGATCGCCATCAACATGGGAATTGAAAACCTCCTCATATACGGAGACTCCCAATTAGTCGTTAGTCAAGTAAACGGCGACTACCAGACGTGCAAGCCAGAGCTGGTGAAGTACGGCGAAAAGGTGCAGAAACTGTTGACCCAAATTCCTTCCTACGTACTGGAAAGCATACCGCGTGCGGAAAATAGCAAGGCGGACGCGTTAGCCAAGCTCGCTAAAGAGCTGGCTGATGAGAACCTCGATGACGTCAGAATCGTGGTACAAAGCCGTCGGGTCCTCACACCGGCAGAAATATCTCCGGAATCATCTGAGATAAAGGAAGCAACCGAGCAAATGGCCATGCAAATAAAGGACCCAGAGAAGGCTGAAGATTGGAGAGATGTCTTCATAGACTACTTCAAATCCCGTCGAACGCCTGAAGATGCGTCCTCAAGACATCAGCTTGTGAAACGAGCTTTGTCCTTCGCCTTCGTCAATAATACTCTGTACAAGAGGTCATTTGATTCTCTGTGGTTGAGATGCCTGGGACCTGACGAAGCGAAAAGAGTCGTTCAGGAAGTTCACGATGGACTCTGCGGTTCTCACCAAGCAGGCCCGAAGATGAAGTTGAAGATTAAACGAATGGGTTACTATTTGTAATACCCAGCCTCTTTTATACCAACTTTGTATTTTGTACTTTAGAATTCTATTTATTTTAATTATAATTTCATTTATTTTATTTAGAAATTTAACTCTTCAAAACCCTATTTTTCTTTTGCCAATAAAACCCAAACATATATTTCTTCAGCCTATTTTTCCATTAATAAGCCCGGGCCCTCTCCATTATTATTTCTTCCATTCATTAAGATTTAAACCCAGCCCAACTCCCCTAATTCCTCTATTTGAAAGCTAAACCCTAAAACCCAACACCATTTTTCCCTTACTATTAAATCTTCCCCCAGCCCAATGTTCTTATAAAATTAAATCCAATTTCTTTTTCTGGCCCGTTCCCCAAACAGCCCACACACATTCTAAATTAAATTCTTAATTTAACCCCCAGCCCACCGAGCCAGCCCACTCCATTAAAATTCTCTATTTAGAATTTCCTTTCTCTTCAACTATTCTCCTGGCCCGGCCCAGTCTCCCTCTCCAAGCCCGCTTCGCCTCGAGCCGTACCCGCTTCCTCGACCCGACCCGCTCCTGTTCATCCTTCTCCCCCAACGGCTATTTCCTGATTTCCGCGCGCGTTTCCTGCCGTTGCGCCCACGTCGCCGCCCGACACGCGCCGTGCCTCGCTCACCGTTACCCCACAACGCGCACCCCGTCTCCTCAGTCTCTTTCTCTCCTCCTTCTACCTCCATCACCATCGCCCTCGTGCTCCTTTTTCCTCCTCTCTCGCTCCCACTCTCGAGCCACATCCATGCCCCTCCATCGCCATCACCCCACTCTGCCGGCCATCTCGTCGGGCCTTCAACACCGCCCTCATCTCCTCACCACCTCCCCTCACTCTTCCCTGCCACCATCACCCAATACCCCTAAACCCACAGCCAGCTCGAACCCCTGCACCCGAGCTCGACCTCCCCTGCGCCGACGACCGGTGAGCATCTCGTCTCGTCGTCGACTCCCCGCGTCATCGTCGCCATCAAACTCTTTCCCCCTCACTCCCGCTCTCCCCTCTTCCCCTGCTCCTCTCTCCTCCTGCTCACCATCCCTCAGGCCACGCACTCAAGCTCGGTCACCTTTCCCTCTCGCCGGCGAGCCCCCCGCACCCTCCTCATCATCACCAGCATCGTCGTGATCTCTCTCTCTCTCTCTCAGCTCTCTCTCCCTCTCAGTTTTCTCTCTCTCTGTGCCCCTCTCTGTCTCCTCTCTCTCATTTCTCCCTCTCTCTGATTCCCTCTCATCTCTCTCACTGCATACTCTCCCTCTCTCTCTCTCTGTGCCTACTCTCTCTCTCTCTCATTTCTCTTCTCTCTCTCTCTCTAGCACTCTCGCTCTCCCTCTCCAAATCTCACCGTCTTTCCATTCCCTATCAACCTACACCACCACACGATATTGCCCGAGCCCGCAGACACCCCGACGACGCCCGAGCCCCCACTAGCCGAGAGCAGACCCGAGCTCACCCGGAGCCGATACCGTCGCGGTGCTAGCACGTCGCGCGCCCGTACTGTACCTCGCTGCCGTGCGCCTCCAGGCAAGTTTTATACTTGCTACATGCTATTTGGTATTTGCTACGAACTATAATCTTATATAAATTCTATATTATATAACCCCGAAAAATTATACGATGCAACTGTTTGATGTGTGACCTCAATGGAATTACTTGTCCAATTTGACGGAACTAGTTGGTCTATCTTGGCCCATGTAGTGATGAGCACCTTGTAGAAATTTCGCTGGAAAATATGACCGTTAACGACTAAAACAACTACCCCCAAGTTTAATCGTAAAACTGTAATTTTTTTTGTACCTGAAAACCGTTAAATTCACCATAAATCATATACATACTGGAATGGTGCGTTCGAGGGCTCAAATCGAAGCCGACTCGATGAACTTTAACCCTATACTGGTTTCCTGGTATTCCTGTACTTAAATTGTGATGATTTTTGGATCGGAGTGCGACTCTGGACTGCAGTCCAGAGCGACTCCAGTTGTTGCTTGCTGTTCCGTAATGGGTACCACAAGATTTCCTTAACTCGTAGGTTGCGGAACTCCACTGTTTATTATATATAAATCTGTTAGCTAGACAACACAATTAATTTCATTCTGTTTCGTTACCATTTGTTATTTATTCTGTAATTTAAACGATCGGGACGCATAACAGTCCCAACAGAATCAGAACTGACATATGGGTATTGAATAGTGTATATCTCCTGACGTAAAGACGCGATCGAAGATCCGTTTATTGCGTTGAAAACCTTACTGAAAACCCTAGATTTCATCCAACTGTAACGACGCTAAAATCTGATTCCAACTGGGATTAAAATGCGTTGCGAAATGGATTTCTGATTCTGAAACCGGATTTCCAGCCGCGAGCGCTTAAAATGAAATGGCTATAATTAATGATTCTGGAACCCGATTGGCTTGAAACTAAATTCGATGGATGGACAACTGAACATACTAATTACTACATGTTTATCGTTTCGCTAAATTATATACGTACGTTTCATGATAAATCGTGCAAGTGATAGAATACTATTTTTGTGACACCTTAATCGTGCTTATATACTGTTCACGCATCTTATCATACCCATATCATTGTAGTGATAACCTAGTGATATCGTGCATTTACCCAGTGTTAGATTCTAGTGATGATTGTGGCAAGTACGTCAGTGTTCGTGTATCCGTGAATAAGTGAAAGTGATACGTACTTGTACACAATCAGTGACCCTATTATTCTATTGCATTGTCGACGTCTGTGGGATGCGTGTACGTGTGACTATAAGTGGTATGGGACACTTATGGAAGCGCTTGCACGGGTGTCACAGATAAGGCATCCGACACTGCCATTTATCTTAGATATTAGTCGGGACGTGCTTGATGGAGGTCCTGCCTCCAATTCTCGTGCAGACTTGTCACGGATCGATTAGTATTTAGGGTTATGGTTAGCGTTTGATGTAGACCACGGGGTGTGGGGTAGTTTAAGTGTGAGTTCAACAGAATATCGGGAGTCCCATGCCGGCTTATATATTTAGAGAGATATATGGAGATTTACAGGGTACGTGATATACACCGTGATATACATGTTACATGCTGGGCCCGTGGTCCCTTGCCCTTGGGTTCTACCCTTGGGTGGAGGACACTTGCGAGTGGTTGATTCTCATACTTGGACTGACAATAGGCTTAGTGACCTGTACAGTGAGACTTAGAGACTGATAGGGATACTGGCATTTATATACCTTATTTACTGTGTTGACATACGTGACACATCGTTCTACTGCTTTACTGCCCCGCTGCATTGATTACTGTACATTCATATCCATGCTGTCATTGATTTACTGTTTCACATATATGTTACCACTGTTAGAATCGTCACATGATTTTATATATATTATATTGCTATTGTGTCGCTCTGACGACCTGAGTATGCATGCTCAGTGTGAGGAGAAGATTTAGCCTGGACCAGAACTAGACGTGCATCACAGACTTCTTGACTTGCCATTCCGAGTTACATTCGTCTGTTCCACTTCAGGTCAGTCTTTACATAGTTTCTTTCAGTTACTGCATTTTTCATTACCTGCGCATCATTTACTGTTTACCATGAAAAACTAGAAGCCGAAGTGTGACTACGGCAGGACATTTCCTTGACCGTAGGAGCATGGCTGGCCTTGTCTACCCCTCGTATTCCGTATTTTGGGAAGCGGGGCGTGACACTATTGGCCCACGATGATCCAGGACTGTCTCGAATATGCGAAGCAATGCCACTCATGCCAAATCCACGGGGATTTCATCCACCAGCATCCAAATCCTTTACATCCAACGGTGGCTAGCTGGCCGTTCGAAATGTGGGGAACTGACATAGTCGGCCCTATCGAACCAGCATCGTCCAGGGGACATTGTTTCATCCTAGCGACCACTAACTACTTCTCCAAATGGGCAGAAGCAGTACCGTTGAGGGAAGTGAAGACGGGGAATATCCTCCATTTCTTCAAAACGCACGTCATTTATCGGTTTGGAACGCCAAGACAGATCATCTCCGGTAATGGGCCAGCCTACAGAAGTCACAAGATCAGCCGTTTCGCGCAACAATACAACATAGACTGGAGATATTCCTCGGTTTATAATCCCCGAGCTAACGGTCTAGCTGAGGCCTTCAACAAAACCTTGACAAAGATCGTGAAGAAGACGGTGTCCCAAAACAAAAAGGACTGGCACGAGAGACTGCAAGAAGCTTTTTGGGCGTATCGAACTACGTTCAAAATGGCCACGAACACAACGCCATACGCGTTGGTATTCGGTACAGAAGCAGTACTCCCTCTCGAGATAGAGCTACCTTCTCTACGAGTGGCAGTCCACCACGAGCTGACGGACGAAGAAAATGCCCACCTTCGGCTTGAGAAGCTTGACGCCCTTAATGAAACCCGGCTCATAGCGCAACAAAATCTGGAAGCTTACAAGGCAAAGATGACGCGCTCATACGAAAGATTAACCAGGCCGAGGACATTCCGCTAGGGCGAACTCGTGTTAGTGGTCAAAAGACCTATGATCCCCAATCGCGCTAAGCGGGGAAAATTCAAGCCGAACTATGAAGGCCCGTACATCATAGACAAGGTCTACCAGGGTGGGGCGTATCTGCTCATGGATATGCACGGTGAAAGACCTTTCAGGCCAATAAACGGTCGCTTCCTGAAGAAATACTACGCTTGACGGGTCAAGGCCTAGGTCAATGATAGATGACGACGACCATGTCCGCTCGCTATCTTCCTAAGCCCGAACTCTATAAGTAATAACCGGCCTTCTTCAAAGACGGACCGAAACGTCCTTAAACTAACGATGGACCGAAACGTCCTTAAACTAACAACGGACCGAAACGTCCTTAAATTAATAGCGGACCGAAACGTCCTTAAACTAACGATGGACCGCTATGTCCAAAAACCAGCTGTTGACCGAGATGTCAATAAACTACGGTGGATTGCAGCATCTCAAAGCCGATACAAAAAAAATATATAAAAAATAAAAAATAAAATAAAAAAACGGTATGTCCATAAGTGAAATGGGCACGGATGAAAACCCGAAAGGGCTCCGTGAGTAAAAACAGCAGGGCTACCGGCGAGTGTTTGTGAAAACCCGAAAGGGCGCAACCTCGTTAAAGGACACTTACAGGGTCCTCACGACCTTGTAAGGAGAAACCACCCGCGTGAGATCCTTACGACTTACAAGGGAGCAACACACTTAGGAGTCCTCACGATTCCTAAGGAGAAATTATACTTGCGAGATCCTCACTACTCGTAAGGAGAACTTTCTTATGAGACCCTCACGGCTCATAAGATTTGAAAGTCTTAAGTCACAGAGACCTAAACCTGTGAATAAACCTTTACCGAACGAAGTCCCACCCGTGACTAGGGATATGTTCGCACGGTGAACAACCCTTGTAAGTCCTCTCGACTTATGAGGAGAAAACCCTTTTGTAAGATCCTTACGACTTACAAGAGAACATACACTTAGGAGTCCCCACGATTCCTAAGGAGAAAACACACTTACAAGATCCTCACAACTTGTAGGGAGAAATACTTTTGTGAGACCCTTACGGCTCATGAAGTCAAAAGCCTTAGTCGACAGGACCCTTAACCCTGTTTACTAAGCCACCTTTGCTCAACATCGACAGAGGTAAATGATGATTCGCTCCTGGCAATATCCCAGTTGTAGCGGTGCTGATGCCGAAATCAGTGTATAAATCCAAGCTTGCAGCGAAAAACCAACAAGCCACACATGCATACGAAATAGCCGAAATGATGGGGCAACTTGCGACAAAATCAGCAAGTAAAAATGTATGCATAATAAATAGCCGAAATGATTGGGCAACTCACAATAAAAAGCAGCGAGTAGAAAATAAAATAAATAGCCGAAATGATGGGGCAATCGCGACCTTCGCAATATAAAAGCTGAAATGATAGAGCATCGCGGAAAAAGAGATAAAAATAAAAATTAAATTTATGCCCTACAGGTGATGTTACATCAATCCCTGTATACAATCCAGGGGCGCAAACAAAGAAGGAATCACACTCCTCCTCACCAGGTTTCATCAAAAGAAGAGGCCAAGTCTCGAAGAGCCACAAGCAGCCTAGAGATCTTCTTAACATTCATCTCGTTGCGGCAAATACGACCTCGAGCAAAGCAGAACAGCGGCGATTCCTAGTTCTATGACTCGGCGGTGTACAGATCACCGAAAGTCAAATCCCAACTTCGTGAAATGCGGATACAATCAACAAAATTCCTGGTCATGTGGAACGCGGATAACGTCACTCTTTGACCCCGTGGAAAACGTCCAGAGTGGAGCCTGGTCTTCGCAGAACACGACAGTGAACCCGTAGGAAGCATCCAGAGAAAAATTCCTGGTCACGTGGAACGCGGATAACGTCACTCTTTGACCCCGTGGAAAACGTCCAGAGTGGAGCCTGGTCCTCGCAGAACACGGCAGTGAACCCGTGGGAAGCATCCAGAGCAAAATTCCTGATCACGTGGAACGCGGATAACGTCACTCTTTGACCCCGTGGAAAACGTCTAGAGCGGAGCCTAGTCCTTGCCAAGCACGGCAGTGAACCCGTGTGAAGCATCTAGTACAAAATTCCTAGTCACGTGGAATGCGGATAAGGTCACTCTTTGACCCCGTGGGAAACGTCCAGAGCGGATCCTGGTCCTCGCAGAACACGGCAGTGAACCCGTGTGAAGCATCCAGAGCGGATCCTAGTCCTCGCCAAGCACGGCAGTGAACCCGTGTGAAGCATCTAGTGCAAAATTCCTGGTCACGTGGAACACGGATAACGTCACTCTTTGACCCCGTGAGAAACGTTCAGAGCGGATCCTGGTCCTCGCAGAGCACGACAGTGAACCCGTGTGAAGCATCCAGAGCGGAGCCTAGTCCTCGCCGAACACGGCAGTGAACCCGTGTGAAGCATCTAGTGCAAAATTCCTGGTCACGTGGAACGCGGATTACGTCACTCTTTGACCCCGCGGAAAACGCCCAGAGCGGAGCCTGGTCCTCACCGAACACGGCAGTGAACCCGTGTGAAGCATCCAGAGCAAACATCGGACTGTGGAGTCCTTAAAATCCATGGACTATGATGTCCTTAACCTTGACCGTAATGTCATAAAACTAACGATCAACCACCATGATTCTAGACTGATTTTACCTTGGTTCAAGGGTACATCTCTTCACTCCTTTGATATTTGTCATTGTAATTCCTCAACGTCTTCAAAGAGGTGACGGGTCCCGGTAACCACACATCGGACTGTGGAGTCCTTAAATCCACGGACTATGATGTCCTTAACCTTGACCGTGATATCTTAAAACTAACACCGGACTGTGGAGTCCTTAAATCCACGGACTATGATGTCCTTAACCTTGACCGTGATGTCTTAAAACTAACATTGGACCGTGGAGTCCTTAAATCCACGGACTATGACGTCCTTAACCTTGACCGTGATGTCTTAAAACTAACATTGGACCGTGGAGTCCTTAAATCCACGGACTATGACGTCCTTAACCTTGACCGTGATGTCTTAAAACTAACATCGGACTGTGGAGTCCTTAAATCCACGGACTATGATGTCCTTAACCTTGACCGCGATATCTTAAAACTAATATTGGACTGTGGAGTCCTTAAACCCACGGACTATGATGTCCTTAACCTTGACCGTGATGTTTTAAAACTAATATCGGACTGTGGAGTCCTTAAACCCACGGACTATGAGGTCCTTAACCTTGACCGTGATATCTTTAAACTACGGTACCCTGGAAAACATCCCAAAGCAACCCCTGAACCCGTGAAATACGGATAAGGGTGACCGCACCCAGCACTTGCGGGTCCTCACAACCTGCAAGGAAGAAAACTCTCTTGTGAGATCCTTACGACTCCCAAGGGAAAACCCGCTTAAGAATCCTCACGATTCTTAAGAAGAACTTACACTTACGGGATCCTCTCGACCTGTAGGGAGAAAAACTCTTTATGAGACCCTCACGGCTCATAAAGCTCAAAAGTCTTAGGAGGCAGAACTTAACCCTGAATCCTAAGCCATCGCTGCCCTGCAAGGAGACCAAGATAAATTGTTCGCAGAGCACATTCAATAAAAAAGAGACACACCATTGAGAAGAAAAATATGTCTTTATTCATAAACTAAAATGTATACAAAGTACAATTCATGAAAAAACAAAAAGAAGATACTCTCATTCAGGAGTGTGTATAAAAAAGAGAGAGGAAAAGATACAAGTTTTTCAAGCCGGCGGGCGATTTAGCAATTTTGCTAGCTCATCCTGCTTTTGCTGGGCCATAGCTTCATGATTCAGGATCGCCAGAAGACGGGCCTCCGCCTGAGCCGCCTCCGCCTGAGCCTGCTGCTCAGTATGATCTGGTAGAATTTTCTAGCGGCTATGTCATCCCTAAATCCGGAAGATTCGATGGGACGGGAAATGCGAATCAGCACATCGCCCACTTTAAAGCCTCGTGCGGGAATACTGGGGGCAATGATGCACTTCTCCTTCGCCAGTTCGTTAATAGCTTGGCCGATATTGCTTTCGACTGGTACGCGAGCATACCGGATGGCTCCATCACAACTTTCGTCCAAATAGAGTCTCTGTTTCGGCAGAGGTTTATGAGCGTCAGCGATAAAATCACCATTGCTGAGCTCGTAAGGACCAAGCCAAAGAACAAAGAAAGCAGCATGGATTTTATAACCCGATAGCGCAATCTCTCCGTCAAATGTGACCAGCCGATAGAGCAGGACCAATCTGTTAGTCTCCTTGTCAGAAATCTCAACAATTGGATGGCCCCGTTTTTATGCACCGCGGGTCTCAAAACATTCCAAGAGCTAACCAGGAAAATTCAGATGCTGGAGCGCTCAAAGTAGGAGTCCTCCTCGGATTCCCAAAATAATAATAGGTCCTAGAGAAACTGAAATGACGATAATCGCAAAGGCGGAAATTCCGACGATTCCGAATCTTTCAATGCCTCGGCTAACCGAAATAAGCAAGGGTTGAACGGGCCTAATGCCAACCAGCCTCGAAAGCCAGTGTTCAGAGAGGGGGGAGAATCTCCACTAAAAGAGAAGCTGGACAAGGTCTATTCTTTCAGAAGAGACAAAATCCATAAAATATTCAAAGACGCCCTAAGAAACGATCTACAATTGCCAGAATCAAAAAGACCGCAGGAAGCGAATATGACCGACGACCCCAAATACTGCCCCTATCATAGAGTGATAGGTCATGCCATTGAGGACTGCTTCGTCTTCAAAGATTGGGTCGAAAAGCAATATAAGGCAGGAGAGATAGAACTGTCTAAGGGCGTGTTAACAAACAGTCAAGCCGCAATCGCCAACTTCAGACAAAATAGCTGACCACCATGTCATTAAATAGGGAACAAACGACCTCTAACTTGTTAAACTGGGAATGTAAAAAAAATGTGTGTAAATAAAAAAAGTGTAAATAAAAGAAAAAAAGAAAAGCCGAAACGATGGGGCAACTCGCAATAAAAATCAGCGAGTAAAATAAAGATGAAAAATAAAGCCGAAATGATAGGGCAAACGCGAATAAAAGGCCGAAATAATAGAGCAATCGCAACCTTCGCGAAGAAAAGCTGAAATGATAGAGCAATCGCGGTAAAATAAAAAAAACGGCGAATGACGAGTCGCTCCTGGTACCATATTCCAGTACAGCGATGCAGACGCCAACCAAAATCCAATTTCCCAAAATTCTCCCAGCTCTACGGTTGGTCCCCAAGTTGACTACCGTATACAATCCACGGGCTTAAATAATTCTCATCATACCCATATTCCACTGCAATCACCAGTCCAGTGGCCGGTCTCCACCCTCGGAATTATGCTCCATTTAGAAAGACCCGCTCATGTGTCCTCACGATGCATGAGGAGAACAAAACTTATGGGATCCTCACGACTTGTAAGAAAACACCTTCGTAGGATCCTTACAACTCACAAAGGAAAAACACACTTGGGAGTCCCCACGACTTCTAAGGAGAAAGTACACCTACGAGATCCTTACGACTCGTAGGGAGAAAATCCTTTTATGGGACCCTTACGGCCCATAAAATTGAAAAACCTTAGGTAATATGGATCTAAACCTGTCTCTTAAGCCATCACTTCCCAATCCCCAAGTGGCGAATGATGAGTCGCTCCTGGTACCATATTCCAGTGCAGCGATGCAGATGCCGGCCAAAATCCAAATCCCCAAGTGGCGAATGATGAGTCGCTCCTGGTACCATATTCCAGTGCAGCGATGCAGACGCCAACCAAAATCCAAATCCCCAAGTGGCGAATGATGAGTCGCTCCTGGTACCATATTCCAGTGCAGCGATGCAGACGCCAACTAAATTCCAAATCCCATACCCTAACGGCGAATGATGAGTCGCTCCTGGTACCAGATTCCAATGCAGCGATGCAGACGCCAACAAAGTCCCGAAATTTTTCCGGCCCTACGCTCTGGATCATATATCCTGCAAAATCGTATACAATCCACGGGCGTAAAACGATCCCAATCTCTCCCAAGTCCTACCGGCGAGACCACATTCAAAGTCCCACAGGCGATGAAGATTCAAAACGAAAAAAAAATAAAAAAACCAGGTATGTCCATAAGCAAAATGGGCACGGATGAAAACCCGAAAGGGCTCCGTGAGTAAAAACAGCAGGACTGCCGGCGAGTTTGTGAAAACCCGAAAGGGCACAAACTCGTGAAAAAGAGATGAAATGCACTCGCAAAGTCCTCTCGACTTTGTGAGGAGAAAATTCCCACGTGAGATCCTTACGACTCATAAAGGAGCAACACACTTAGGAGTCCCCACAACTTCTAAGGAGAAAATACACCTACGGGATTCTTACGACCCGTAGGGAGAAAATGCTTTGTGAGACCCTTACGGCTCATAAAATTGAAAAGTCTTAGGTGATAGGGACCTAAAACCTGTCTCCTAAGCCGTCGCTTCCTAATAAGAAAACACAAATGATGATTCGCTCCTGGTACCATATTCCAGTGTAGCGATGCTGATACCAAATAAAAACCAAAATCCCCAAATCCACTCATGGCAAATGATGATTCGCTCCTGATACCATATTCCTGCATAGCGATGCTTATGTCAACCTGAATCAAGTCGACCAACAAGCTCTGCGTCGAAATCATGCTTCGTCTCAAAGTGTCCCCCACGTCGAAATCAAGCCTCGCCTCAGTGTATCTGCCTTCTCTGTCGGAATTATGTTTCGTCTCAGAATCAACCAGCGACCTCCTCGTCGGAGTTATGCTTCGCCTCGAAATCAAGTCAACCAGCAAGTTCTGCGTCGGAATCATGCTTCGTCTCAGAGTGTGCCCCGCGTCGAAATCATGCTTTGCCTCGGTGTATCTGCCTTCCCTGTCAGACTTATGCTTCGGCTCGGAATCAACCAGCGACCTCCTCGTCGGATTATACTCCGCCTCGGAATCAAGTCAACCAGCAAGCTCTGCGTTGGAATCATGCTTCGTCTCAGAATGTGCACCCCATATCGAAATCATACTTTGCCTCGGAGTATCTGCCTTCCTTGTCAGAATTATGTTTCTCCTGGGAATCAACCTCTGCATCGAAATTATGCTTCGGTCAGAATGTCTGCCGCTCGTCGGAATTATACTTCGACCCCTTAGAATCATACTCCGCTCTTAGGAATCATGCTCCGATCCCTGGAATCATGCTCCGATCCCTGGAATCATGCTCTGATCCCCGGAATTATGCTCTGACTCTTCGGAATTATGCTCCGATCCCTGGAATCATGCTCCGCTCGTCAGAATTATGCTCCGATCCCCGGAATTATGCTCTGACTCTTCGGAATAATATTCCGACCCTGGAATTATGCTCCGCAAATCGGAATGATGCTCCGATCCCCGGGAATCATGCTCCCCGAGGGATGCTCTACCCCCGTAATGATGTTCCACCTCGAAGTCCAGCTTCAAGATCCATCAATTTCATGCACACGACCCACATATGCGGTATGCATTTATTGATGGGGGCACTTTGTTGGGGTCGAAAATTGCACCCCGATTGACCAAGTCAAAGTTAAGGTCAACCCCAAGCCAAGTGGGCCCAAGCCCAGATCAAGTGAGCCCATGCCCAAGTCGAGTCCGAACATGAAGCGGCCGGCCCCCCTCCATGTTGAATAAAAAATCATGTAATAAATAGTTTTGATATAATTTTTTATGCATGAATGTAAGCAAAATGGGTATGAAGCCAAATTTTTGTAAAGCTCGTGACTTATGTGCAAAAGAAATAAGCACATGTGGTATGGGATGGGCAAAATGCCATTTTGTAAAGCCCAAGGGGCTATATGTAAATGTGTAAGTCTATATAAGGCAACATGATGATGATTAAAAGAGACACTTTTCATTCCTCTAAAAAAAGTTAGGTATTTTGTGCCTCCTTCTCCTTCCTCAAGATTCTAAACCTTCTTCTTCTTTTTGAATTAAATCAAGAGTTTTACTCTTCTTTTTCCAAAACTAAATAGTTTTTCACCACAAAACCTACAAAGGGGAACTCAGATCTTCCATTAGATCTCAAAAAGGGGAGATTTTTAAATCTTATACCTCTTATTTCTTTAAGATCCGGCCAACAGAGGAGGAAGAAGGAGACCCATCTCCGAAAATCCCACTTTGGAGAAGATCCAGGGTTCAAGGGAAAAGCCCCTTCATCAGCTCCAAAAATATCTTAGGAGTTTAACTCCTCAAATATATATATATATATATATACACACACACACACACACACACACACACACACACACACACACACATACAAAATAATAAGTATTTCTTTTGGGGAGTACAACTCCCAGTGCAGGGACCAAGTCCTTTTATGCCGTCCAGCGTCCGAGCGTCTGCGTGCTTAGCACGTGAGACGCTAGCGCCCAAAACGCTAGCACCCAAGCGTCAGTGCCCGAGCGTCCACGTGCCGGGCACGTGGGGAGCTAGCGCCAGCGCCCGAGCGCCCACGTGCCGGGCACGTGGGGAGCTAGCGCCAGCGCCCGAGCGTCCAAAGTTCTCGCGCCAGCGCCCGAGCGCCCACGTGGGGCGCACGTGGGGCGCTAGTGCCCAAAGCGCCAGCACCAGCGCCCGAGCGCCCAAAGCGCTAGCGCCAGCGCCCACGTGAGGCGCTGGCGCCTTCTCCTACGCATCCTATGGATGCCATTTCCTTTATATATATATATATATATGTATATGTATATATACATATATGTACACACACACATACTCCACCACACTGTTCCCGTTAGAAAAAATTTCTAACGGGGCGCTGTCCCGCACCCCGTAAGGGGGCTGCTAGCCCCTTGACCCTCAGCCCGCTATCCGGATAGCGGGACCCCGTAAAAACTCTGCGGGCCCCCCGATATATCCAAAACCCCTTCAAAACACAACACTGCATATTGAGTTGTTATGACCAGTTTAACCCGTGGATCGGAGGTTCCCTCGCTCCAAAAGCGAGGGGTAATTAACGGCAGCTTAGTCCGCGGCTGCCGGAGATTCGGATCCCCACGATCAATAAACCACCGTCTACCCTAAGCAGGGGGAATCTGTAGTACGCCTGACAAGCGCGCGCATATTCTTATCTCAATGGGTGACGAAAAACACCCTATATGGTGCTCACGTGTGAAGCATATGAGGCACCAGATTTTGGATTTTCAGGAGTGTTTCACGTGTGTTTCACATGTATTTCACGTGACTGCTTTATTTTTGCGGTGCTGGGCTGCTTTATTTGGTGGCTGTCTAATCAACACAAAGGAGTTTTTCTTTGTTATTTTAGACGCTCACGTGGGAAGCACGTGAGGCATTTTAGCTCTTCTTTTGTTTGTTTTAGGCACTCACGTGGGAAACATGTGAGGCACTATAATAGTACTAAGCACTAATTTTTCTCACGTGTGTTTTACGTGAGACATCAAGTTCTTCTTCTTTTCAGAGATGTTAATCTCTGTTAATGATATTTTAGTCATTGATGATCATCAAGATTTCTGTTTTGAAGACCTTGGATTATTTTTTAATTAGAGAACTAAGTTCTTCTTTCCTTTTTATAAGAACTAAGTTTTTTATATAGTGTTAAACCCTAATTTCGGAGGAATTAAAATCCTACAACATATGTTCTTTTATTTTTTTAATTTTTTTTTAACCTAGTTCTTTTCTAAATCTTTAATTCTCAAGAACAAGATATTCTCGATAAGAATTAAATTCTCAACTTGTGGGAGACTTGTCTTGCGTATCTCTGATCCAGAGGAAGAACTAAGTTCTTTGAGAAGGGTTAAACCCTTATATAGGTGAAAAGAGATATTTTGATCTTTCTGCTTTCTTCTTTCTTTACCTAGATTTTTGAGGAGGAAAGTCTTCTTCTTTGAGAATTAAATTCTCTGTTCTTTCAAGAGCTCACTGTATTTTTACAGAAGTTTGTAAGGGGTTCTCTCTATTCGAGACTTGAAGTCTTGGGTATTTTATATAGTGGATTTAAGTTTGTTAATTAATTTTGAGAAAATCTATTATTGAGAGATTCCAATTGATTTAATTGGACTCAAAATTGATTTTGGGAATTTTACCCACCGTTGGATTTTTGATCCAAGAACTTTTATTTTACAGAATATGTTTTTCTTGTTTTTAACAAGATTAGGGGAATATTTTCCCATATATAGAATTTTGTTCTATTGAACGGTGATTTTTATCACCATTGGATTTTTAATCTAAGAGTACTCAGTTTAACAGCGCAATCTTTCTCTGTTTAGAAAGATAAAGAAAATATTTTCCATCTTATTGGATTTTTGATCCGCCAATTTTCTGTTTAACAGAGAATATCCTTCTCATTTAGAAAGATAAGGGAGGTATTCTCCCCTAATAGAATTAATTTCTATGTTTAATCACCATTGGATTTTTAATCCAACGGTTCTCTGTTTAACAGAGAGGATCTTTCCACAGAGTAGAATTTAATTCTACATAAGGAGACGCGTCTTATTTAGCTTCTTTCATTTGGCGTCTAAATACCTTGTATATGGGCACCCACGTGCTTAACACGTGAGGTCAATTTGGCCTTTGGCCATTTACTCTTAATGCTTATATGTTTTGCGTATAAAAATAAAATTTAATTTTATGGATAGAGTTTGACTCTGCTAATACTTCAAAAGGGTATTCTCACGTGTTTAACACGTGATCCCAGTGTGAGGTTTTTTTTGTGCTTTCATGCTTTACACATAGGCGCTCACGTGTGTCCATTTATTTTTTAGTTGTTTGATTGCAGCGTCTATATATTTTGCATATAAGCGCTTACGTGTTTAACACGTGAGGCTTGAGCCGTGGGGAATTTTCTCCTCTTTTCTCTTCCTTTTTATGAGGGAACAAAAGACAGCTGTCATTTTGTACTTGCGCTCAAGAATTTCTAAGAGGTATTTCTGGGATATACCAAAATACCCATAGCTGTGAGTATTTGATGGAATCATTGATTTTTCATCAAATTGACACTATATAAGAGGTATTTCCGGGATTTTTCATCAATTGACACTATAAAAAAGTGCAAGTGTGCTAATAAGGTGGACTTTATGCATAAAAGGCTGAAATGCCAGTGGGAGGGGATGTAAATTAGAAAAAGGAAAAGAGGTCTTGTATGTAAAAATAATAAAATAGAGGAGCCTTTTGAGAGAATAAAAAACTCTAATGAAAAAGTGAACCCGACGTGAATCGAACACGCAACCTTCTGATCTGGAGTCAGACGCGCTACCATTGCGCCACGGATCCAAGTGTCTAGTTTTATTCTGAGGTGTTTAATAAATCAAAAGACAAAAATGATCTTATTTCTCTCAAGGAGCATACTGCTGTATAGCATCTGCTTAGAAAATTGTTGTACAAAAAATCATAAAACACTTTCCTCTTTATTAAAGCTTTTTTTAAAGTTTTAACGGGGTTGCAAACCAGAGTCAAGCTCCATATTTAAAATCTGTTTTCCTCGTTCCATACTTAAACGTGCCTCATATGTTGCTGCATTTAAAGAAAATTTTGAAGTATACATATATATGTCAAAAAAGATATTTAAATTTCTTATAATATCAGCACACCAGCTCTCGACCGCAGCTAGCACAACCCAAACAAGGGAGTGTGGGTCCCGTGGGGATTATAGGGTTGGGTTCCACCCTGTTTTTTGTGGTATCTCTATATTTTTTTTTTTTTTTTAATATAAACATGCCCTTCTCTTTTTTTGAAGGTGCAATTAAAATTTGAGGCTTACTCATTGGTCCCAAATATCCATTTGATATCGATTAATACTTAACCTACTGAACCGCGTTGCTGTTGTTCTGATAAGAAGTATATCCGGTAGGTAAAGCGTTGCCTCCTTTTTTTTTAAGGAACATGGTTAGGGACAAGTTGACTCGTCCTATTTAAATTTTGAAACAGGATTTGGATTCTTTATTCATCTAAAAGGAGCGGAATGAGATGATTAACAGGTCCAATTCGACCCGATAAACAACTCTGGATAAAATAGCATCTTTTCTCTCAAGGGGACATGGATAGGGTCAAGTCGACCTTTAACCAAACAAAGACCAGGTTAAAATCCTCTTTTCATCATTAATCCTATATTTCCGATGCATTAAAACTTTCCATTTATTAATGAAAGCATTTAATATAACAAATTTTAGGGCACCAACTCTTGTTATATTTCTAAAAGCCTGAATTTATTTTTTTGGCTCCAATGCTACTGTTTGGGATTATCTTTACCATCTGCTGTTAAACAATGTCCATTGAAACCCAGAGAAGTCGCCCTCTTTCTATAACAACAGCAACAACCCCTGCAGCTAGCTCTAGCTTAGCCCAAACCCAGCACCCAAAATCAAGCTATGAGCAGATTGCGGCAGATGAAAGGGTCTTCATGGAAACCCTCGAAGACTTGCACAAATCTCTTGGGACCAAGTTTGCGTAAGTGGGTTTCTCTTGAATTCAAATTGGTCTTGCTCCTTTGTCGTTTGATTTGAATTTTGTTGAATTGGAGTAGATTTTGTGGAGGAAAGATGAGTTTTTTTTTTATTGTTTATTGTCGGTCAAGCTCTTAATTTGATATTTTCATTGGGACTTTAGGAATGGGTTCTATTGGGACCAAGTTTGCGTAAGTGGGTTTCTCTTGAATTTAAATGGGTCTTGCTCCTTTTGTTGTTTGATTTGATTTTTGTTGAATTAGAGTGGATTTGGTGTAGGAAAGATGAGTTTTTTATTGTTTATTGTTGGCCAAACTCTAAGTTTGGTACTTTCATGGGGAGATTAGAGATGGGTTTTCATGGAAACCCTTGGATACTCGTATAAAACTTTGTAGGACTAAGATTTGGTGAGTGGGGTTCTCTTTGAATTTTGTGGGTTTTGCTTCTTTTGTTATTTAGAGTGATTTTTGTTGATATGCTGTAGATTTAGTGGAGGTAAGATGATATTTTTCTTGTTCAGTTCAATTGTTCATGAAGGTCTTAGTTTTACTTGTTCAGTGTTCAATTGTTCACTACATATTTTATGGGTTTTGTTCCTTTTGTTATTTAGGCTTCTTTTTGTTGAATTGCAGTGTACTTTAGTGAAGGAAGATGAGCTTTTTTTCCCCCTTGTTTATTGTAGAATCAAGCTTCCAATTTGGCATTCAATGTAAAATTAGGAAAAGGGTTTGAACTTTGAATTGGTATTTAGATATTATGAGCAATGTTCCAGTTAGATAAATTATCTAGGTAAGAAGATGAGAAACAATCGTGGTCCGTTGGATTGATAGAAATAATGAATGAACTAGAGATGAGTTCATCAGATCTCAATGGGTATACAACAGGATGTAATATTAGGAATTAAAACAATTGCCATCTATTTAGAACCGACTAATAAGACGAATTAATACCTCTATGATGATCGACCATCCATCATTGTTCCGACCAACCATAACTGTTTCTCATATTCGCACTCGGTATGTTATCTCACCGTGTCATTACTCTGATATTATAGGCTTGGTTTTTATTTGAGTATCTCTTCAATCAACCAAATTATACGGAAAGATACTAAATTATGTCACCTATAATTTGGTTAGTATTATTTGTTTCTCTCAATGTGCATGGTATGCGCTTTCTTTCTGTTGATCACGGATGATGTGAAAGATGAGTTTTGATTAGTATTACTTGTTGTTTGCACTTCAACCTATTTGTTAGCTGCTAGTTATTCCAGTTAAATTGTAGATTTTGACAAATTTGCTTTTCTTAATGTGCTATAAATCTTTAGACTTGAAACAATTGGATATTAAGTTAAGATGTAATTTAGAACGACAAGAGCATGAAAAGTAACGGTTAAAATAGAATAAATTATGAATGCAATCGTCGTTTATATGGAACGGAAGCGAAACAAGAATGACATTGCTGCGTAAGTGCAAACGAGAAGTCTTTTTTTTCCTCTCATCGGTGAGATTGCTCTACTTGCTCAGGAATATGTTAAAGGTATTGAATATAGCTGGATCTTCTATATCTTAACATGGAAACGGATCATCAAATATCACAACATATAAAACAAATGTTGTGAAACACGGATTCATTCGACCAGCATATAACGTATAATCGGATTATTCGGCGGTTAACCGTTCCCTGAGGATTAAGTGGCTAAAAAATAAATACATGCACATATATAATTATTAGAAATACAAAAATATAGGGAAAATATGAGAAGTGATTAATAAACAAGATTTTTGGTTTATATGAATTTAGACTTGTTTGCAACTTGCAAACTACATCGAAAAAATATCAAATATGTCTCGGGTTGGGTCGAAGGTGTGTGTGTGTGTGTGTGTGTGTGAGAGAGAGAGAGAGAGAGAGAGAGAGAGAGAGAGGTGGGTGGGTCAGTCTTTATTCAATACAATGAAGCAGAAGTAATTGGGCTTGCCCAAAGGATAAAGTAATTTTTGAAGTCGCATTTCTGCTTTATAGATTTAAATTTGAATGATTTAGTACGTTTAACTTATTTATTTACTTAAAAAACCCCTCGAATATAGGGTTCCTACAATTGGAGGGAAGCCTGTTGATCTGCACCGCCTATTTGTGGAAGTCACTTGCCGAGGTGGCCTTCGAAAGGTTGGTCTAATCATTCAATTCGCAATAATGTATTTATAAAAGCTAGTGTGTGCGTGCGCGTGCGCGCGCAATAAGGAAAGAGTTGGTAAGCATAATGGAAACTTTATCCGTATTACTAAATATTGGGTATTTCTCTCATTAAAGGTTATTGGAGATCGTAAATGGAAGGAAGTGACTTCTGTCTTCACTTTCCCAACAACAATTACAAATGCGTCATTTATGTTACGGAAGTACTACATCTCCTTGCTCCAAAAATATGAGCAAGTTTACTATCCCCGGGAAGTAGAATCCAAGCACCCTTCAAACGGTAAGATTTTTAAATGCATTTGTCACTATAGATTAGAGAGCAGTATATGCTCTCCGTCTTTGTTTTGTACATTTACCCTTTTAGACTTACTTTCTGCTTGTTCAGAAGAGCTTATATGTACACGTTAAAGCCATGAAGCTCTTTTCAGCAGTTTTCATATGCTTTTGCTGCAAAATTTTAAATCAACATATGATAACTGAATATCAATGAACTAGACTTCATGTTGGGTTAGCATATTCTTACGATATGCATGCACTTCTTGAACAATTAAGTTATGCAAAATGATAGTTTTGGCTGGACATGTAAAAATAGCCGTTTTATATTGTTATCACGCCTTTTACATCGTTATTTTTATTTAAACTAATTTCCATATAGCTGCTACAGATGCGAAGGCAAGCAGTGTTTCGGAAGCACCAGCCACCATATCACCTATTATGCCCAAGAGCAACGTTGAACATCAGAGTACTGCAAGCATGCTCTCTGTTGAGAAAGGTTCGATTTTTTCAGTTTATTAGTCGAAACCGTAGACTTGGTAGTTTTCTTTTGGATTGATCCGTTAATGTTTGGAGAACTCATGTACACGACGTGTCAATAATTTGTTGCCTGTCATTCAAGTTCGTAGAAAAATTTGGCATCAAAGGATTTCTATGTAACATGATATAGTTTATATGGACATCATTAACGTTGACAAGAAAATATTATAGTTTAGTTAGAGTTATAAAATACGGGTAATTTTTCTTCCTTGCATTTCATTGACAACTTACGAATTTGTACATGATTGATGGGTATGAGAACTATCTGTGGAGAATAATTTGGCCAAACCGAACTGGTGCATGTTTTTATAAATAATTTAAACAAATAGCTAAAAGCATACTAACCATTTCCCATATTGAGCACGTACCTTCGAATTTCTATTGATTTAATTATTTCCTTTTCGACAGGACATCCTCCTCAACTGAGAATAGGAAGTATATTAAAAGGGAAAATTGACGCAAAGATCGAGGATGGATATATAGTGTCAGCAAATTTGGGTTCGGAAATTTTGAATGGCGTCCTTTATCATGTTCCGATGGAACCGCAAAATCTGCCTATTTATTCTCATAGCCGTGGCCGAAAGAGGTCCAAGGAGTCTGATCCCTATGGTCTCAATTCAAATAATGTCGGTTACAATATTTTCTTCGATGAGCAATGTTCAATAATTGGGCCGCAGGTTGGAAGAGAAAAAGTCGTCGCCAAGCACATAAACGCTCTTTGGGATAGGCTTCCAGAATATGAAAAAGAGGTAATTAGTTAAAGAATCACTCGTCGATTTTGTTTATAAGATTAATGTATGATTTTGCTTATAAGATTGTGTTTCTTCGAAACATTATTTTTTCCCGGTTACAGGTTTATCGGTGTAGAGAAGCAAAGAGCTCTCATTTGCTATGATGTCAGTATACAGAGAAATTTTATGGTGGTAACAACATAACTAGTCAGCTAGAGATTTTTTTTCCCATCATCAAAGTAGATAATAATTCCGTGTGTTGTTTTGTTTTTTATGATGTAATTTAACTGTGAAATTATCTTATGTGAAATATTGCTAGCTCCTAGTTTCTCTACACATTATTATTTCTTGTTATCTTAGCTATTATTATTACGTTTTTGAATGAATTTGGATGGCCAATCATTATGCGATCTCTTCTAAACGATTAGATTATATTTTTGATTTAAAAAAAAAATATAATATGTGGTTTCAAGATGAGTCCAAATAATTTTTAACCCTTAAGATGTATAATTAGTAGGCATGGATATGAAATGGATGGCATAGTCTTGATGATTAAGCATAAGTTTAAACTTTAAGATTTGTGGATATCAAGTCAATTATCCTTGTTCTACTCCTATTCTTATTTTTAAACTTTTCAAACTTTATTATAAATAATATCTAGCATTAGCTAGGGTTTTCCTGTATCTTTTTCGCCTTCTCTTTCTCTGACGCTTGTTATCGAGGTAATTTTTTTAACACGATAATTTTGATAGTTTATGTAGTTTTTAGTTTTGTTATTGTTTTAAGAGGAAAGGTAGATTGCGCGTGCGCAAACCCCTGCGCAAGCAGAGACGGCATGAGCAGTGCAGGAGAAGTTGACGGCATGAGGTGTGCAGGAGAAGTCGGGCAGATCTCTTTTCCTCGTACTTCGATAAACTTTGAACTCCTTTTTGTTCACACTTTTCAGCGTAAAGATATAGTGAACTGGTAAATAAAGTATTTTCACAGGGATATGCACTTGTTGGCATGCAAAAATTTAAAGAAAGTGATGATGCTCACAGGTAGAAATTTCTTAGAGTATGACACGTGGTAGATAACGTTTTCCGGGGGCTACGGAGGTGGAATAAATAAAATGTATAGGAGACGTTTCTCGGGATTTCGTCTCCGAGGATGCATCCGACCTTTCGGAGACAACCCTGAGTACCTTCCGTATTCACGTAGCAAACAACCAACAGCTCGTCTCCGAGCCATCCGACAGGCCGAGCTTCCTCAGCCTCTCTGCTCGTTTCCGAGCCATCCGACAGGCCGAGCTTCCTCGGTCTCCCTGCTCGTCTCCGAGTCTCCTGACAGGCCGAGCTTCCTCGGCTTCCCTGATCAACTGAGAGCGTGGAGCCCAAGCACCCCTGGAATGACTCCGCGTATCTCTCTAAGACGAGATATCCGCCTCCCCACATTCCGCGCCCCACGCTGGCGTGTCCTCCCATTAATGGGCGTATCTCGCCATTGATGCGGGGATAACGCGGGGGTGTAATTGACGGCGAAGATCTCGCACCTGCTCACTCCACGCGACCACTATATAAACCCCTCTTTCAGACGACTCAGATAACTGGAACTCAACCCAATAGGTCGCTACGCTGCTCTTGTTCCCCGACACTAACTTGATCGTTGGAGAGTCCTACGGTGGTTACCTATCCTGGGACTTCCCTTGCAGGTAGTTCGGCCTCAGCAACTTCCAACAACCCCCAAAACAAATCTCAGACGCTCAAAACCGCTCGCTACCAGATCGGCAGAGGACAACATCTGAGGGAGATCACAGCCTCCATCAGTTGGCGCCGTCTGTGGGAATCTTTCAGAAGCTTTTCCACCCATAAAGTTGACCTTCCGCCTTCGACCCGACGACGAGCGATAACCGTGATGATCCCAATACGAGCCGCCCCACCATCCATAACGGAGACGGGAGCGGTTCTCTTCCCCCTCATAACATCATCGGCGCCTTATCCGTCCGAATCGACAGACTCACGGCTATGGTGGATGTGCTCGTCCGCGTTCAAACGTCAGGCCCTACCCATCAAGCCACAATTCCCCGTCCCCGGGATAACGACGTCCGCAGAAGGACAGATGGGCAAGCTCGGGCCCTCGATCTCGCTCATGCTCATTTCAGCGTCACTGAGTGCCGGCGTGCCGACTTCGGCAACCATGACCCTCATGCGGCGAATGATTCTATGACCCGGTGGGCGCCGGACAGCTCTACACCCTGATCCCAGAGAAGACTAGGCCGTAGCTTCGATGCCCACCGCGCGTTCTCTCCCCTTGAGGAGGTGTCGGTCAGTTCGCCTGCTTCCAGGCATGACCGACGTCCCTACTCCCGTCGAGGCCACGTGAGCGGCGAACGTCGGGACTATCCAAGAAGGGCCTCGTCCGAAGATTTAAGAAATTTGATAGAGCGGAATCGAAGCCGCACCATCGTGCAGACCCGGAACAGGGGTAGCCACCACTCCGACTGTGCAGAATCCTCGGGGTACCACCGCCGGCATGAAGCCCTCGAAAAGAAAATCGAAGGCAATCGACGAGATGGCCACATGTCCGTTGAAGAGGCCAGGTATTCCGCCGATTCGCTCATTAAGCCCTTTACAGAAGAGCTGCTGGCCGAGCACGTCTCGTCCAGGAACAAGCCATCCAAAGTGGCCCTCTTCGACGGGAAGTCCGACCCGAAGGACCACTTAGATGCATTTACGGCGGGCATGAGCTTCCAAGATAATTCGGATGCGGCCCAATGCCGAGCTTTCCCCACTACCCTAATCCGAGATGGCCGAGACTGGTTCCGAGGACTTGCGCCACACTCCATCTCGACCTTCGACGAGCTGGCTATCCAATTCCTCGGTCATTTCGTCGGGAACCGACGACAGAAAAGGACGGTCGACTATCTGTTCACAGTCAAGAGCAGAGACAAGGAATCCTTCAAAGGGTATGTCACCCGCTTCTACAATGCCCTTCTGGAGATTCCCGAGCACCGCGATGAAACAGTTATCACTACGCTGAGGTCGGGTCTTAGGCACAAAGAGTGGCTTCGCTCTTTTGCATTAGCGCAACCTAAGACCATGGCCGAAGTGAAGGCCTGGACCGAGCGAGAAATCCAACTCGAGCCGGAGGTGAACTCAAACCTGCCCCGAGCCGACTAGGTGGACAGAAAGAAAAGGGATATGGAGGAGAAAAAGAAAGTCGATCGTCTGAAGCCTTACTCCCTGAGGTTTTAGGAGTACACTCCTCTAAACATTTCCCAGACCGAGCTGCTGGAGGAAGCTAAGGGCGAGAGGTTCTTTAAGCTCTCGCAAGTCACCTAAAGAGTGGGCAAGCGTCTACACGGCCCATACTGCGCCTTCCATAGGTCGCAGGGTCACCCGACTGAGAACTGTGAACAACTCCGTGACTACATCGAGGAGTTGATCCGCTCTGGCCACCTGGCGAAATACCTGCGGGACAAGCGGCAGGCGGAGCGGGAGTAAAAGGACCAAACCCCTCCTGGGGAATTAACGATCGGGCAAATCATGGTCGTTACCTTGGATCCGGCTCAGGAAAATGGGGGGAACCACCGCCTCCTCCCAGTCGAGGGAGTAACCGATACACCACACAAGAGGTGCAGGAGGGACGAACCAATCATCTTCACCAATGAAGACCTCCACGGCATATCGCTTCCTCACAATGACCCTTTCGTGATAACGGCCCGAGTCCACCGTTACGAGGTCCAGAGAATATTGGTCGACTTAGGGAGCTCGGCGGATATCCTGTTCCACGACTGTTTCCAGCGTATGGGGCTAGGACTGTCCGACCTTCGGTCGACCTCCCATGTCCTTTCTGGGTTCACAAACCACTCCGTCCCGGCCGAGAGGCTGATCACCCTCATCCTCAACATTGGGGAAGCGGGCAATACACGAACTATACCAGTGGACTTCCTCGTCGCCAAGGTCCCTTCATCCTATAACATTCTCTTGGGACGCCCTACTCTGAACGCCCCCCGGGCCTAAATTTCGACTTATCACCTTGCTATCAAATTCCTTTTGGATCAAGGGGGGATAGGCTGGGCCTACAAGAACCAGCAAATCGCCAAGATTTGCCTCGCTTCGACGTCCACCGCCGAGAGCAGGGCGACGATTTTGAGGACGCGCATGATTTCCAAGGATCCTTAGATACACGTGACGACCAAAAATAAATTCGAGGCGTCCCTGTGGAAGCATTGATGGAAGTCCCCCTCGTAGAAGGAGTCGATGGTCGGACAGTCCAGATCGTCTCTCTCTTGACCGGGGACCACCGTGAAGACTTGATCCGTTTCCTCTGGGGAAACTCAGACGTATTCGCTTGGACGCCAGCGGACATACCCGGGATCGATCCCAAAGTGATCTCCCACAAGCTTGGGGTCGACCCGCAAGCCCGACCCGTCCGACAAAAGAAGAGAAGCTTTGCGCCGGTTAAACAAAAAGCGATACAAGACGAGGTAGATCGATTGCTTGCAGCCAACTTCATCAGGAACCTATATTATTCAGATTGGCTGGCGAATGTGGTCATGGTCAAGAAGGCAAACGGGAAATGGCGCATGTGCGTCGATTTCAAGGACTTGAACAAAGCTTACCCCAAAGACAACTATCCACTACCTTGGATAGACCAGCCAGTGGACAGTTCAGCCGGCTACGAACTACTGAGCTTTATAGACGTTTTCTTCGGTTACAATCAGATCCGGATGAACCCGGACGACGAAGAACTTACCGTCTTCACCACGGATCGGGGGGGGGGTATACTGCTATAAAGTAATGCCCTTCGGACTCAAGAACCTGGGGGCTACGTATCAACGCCTGGTCAACAAACTGTTCAAACCACAGATTGGGAGAAATATGGAAGTCTACGTCGATGACATGCTCGTAAAATCCGTCTCCTCAGCCGGGCACACTAAAGACCTCGGCAAGACATTCGACGTCCTGTGCAAATACAAAATGAAGCCGAATCCATCTAAGTGTGCGTTCGGAGTCACCAGTGGGAAGTTCCTCAGGTTCATAGTTACTCATCGAGGAATCGAAGCAAATCCAGAAATTATCAGTGCCATCCTCAATATGGCAACGCCCAAGAGCAATGTCGACATCATGCGCCTCACAAGAAGGGTGGCTGTCCTGAGTCGCTTTCTGTCCAGATCCGGAGAAACGTGCCTCCCGTTTTTTAGGGCCTTAAGGAAAATTCCTAAGTTTGAATGGTCTGAGAAATGCCAGAACGCTTTCGAGCAACTCAAGGCGCACTAAGCGACTCCCCCGCTACTCACCCGACTGATCGAGGGTGACGAGCTATTATTATATCTAGCCGTCTCCGATCAGACTGCAGGCTCGATGCTTGTCAGAGAATTTGAAGGCATATAGAGGCCGGTCTATTACGTGAGCCATGTCTTCAAGGATGCAGAAACAAGATACCCGGTTATAGAGAAAATAGTCTTGGCACTTGTCGTCGCCTCCAGAAAATTCGACACTATTTCCAAGCGCACACAATCCTCGTCCTCACCGAGCGACCTTTAGGGTCTATTCTCGCCTCCCCCGAGTCGTCAGGTCGTCTGGAGAAATGGAGGTAGGAATTGTCCTAATTCGATATCAAATACCGCCCCAGACAAGCCATCAAAGCATAGGTCTTAGCAGATTTCGTTGTCGAATGCACTATTCCCGCTAAAGAAGGAACGGCAGCGTAGGGCCCCGAATCACATCCCTCGGTCGAAGAGGTACCCGACCCTATCCCGAACTGGGTGCTCTACGTGGACGGATCCTGTACCAAGGAGGGGAGTGGGGCTGGCCTCATCATCCGCGGTGGGGCTGGCCTGATCATCCGCGGTCCGGACGAAGCGGAAACGGAATACTCTTTAAAGCTCGGGTTCAAAGTGTCGAACAACACCGCGGAATACGAGACTTTGTTGGCGGGATTGCGAATCGCCTCCGGGGTACGGCTGAAGACCGTCAGAGTCCGCAGCAACTCTGCATTGGTCATCGGCCAAGTAACCGGGCGTTTCGAAGCCCGGGAGCCACTCATGATAAAATACCCGGCCGAAGTAAAAAAAGGCTTCGAAATACTTCGACGAGGTCCAAGTGGAGCAGATTCTCAGGAACTTGAACACCCAAGCCGACGCCTTGAGCAAGCTCGCTTCTTCCTATTCGGCCAACCATAAAAGAAATATCCTCTTCAAAATCTTGCCACGGCCTAGCGTAGAAGACGGAGAGGTAACACTCAGATCTACACAACTCGGGAAGAAATCCGGGATTGGAGAAAGCCCCTCGTGGAGTTCCTAAAGGACGTTGTACTTCTCGAAGACCGAGGAGAAGCTCACCAGCTTCGGGCCAAAGTACGACATTTCGTATGGAGCAACAGAAACCTGTACAAGAAATCATACGCTCGGCCTCTGCTCCGGTGCATCGACCCCCACGAGGCTGACTACGTTCTGCGAGAGATACATAAAGGGGTAGGCGGAGTACATCAAGGAGCCCGAACCCTGGTCCAAAAGGCACTACTGCAAGGGTACTATTGGCCGAGATTACACCAGGATGCCGAGAAGCTGGTCAGAAGATGCAAGAATTGCTAACTCTTCGGCAGCATACATTGCCTCCTGTTCATACCATAATTCTGCATTATTATATTCCCCAGTCCTAGTCATTTTACAAATAAACAGGTGCTTTTGACCCATATCTGCTACATAGTTGCAGGTTACAGGTTCTCAGAACAAAACAGTGAAATTGATAAAAAGACGATACAAAAGTGAGACTACGACCGATAAATAGAAGAATCTTGATCAATCCTATACGAAGATCAGTTCACAAAGCACAAAGGTAGAGCAAGGTTCAAGACTTCGTCACGAAGCAAGCGGTAAAAGTCCACGATTATATTCACTGTGGAAATCTGGAAGAGAACTAGAAGCCAACCTGAGAAACAAACTGAAGAAAATAATAGGAAAAATGCAACAGAACAGTACCTGAGAAGAAGAGCCTACAAGGCCCATATACGGTCGCGGAACCGCGGCCAAACGTGGGCTTTGGCCGCGGATCCGCGGCCACGTGGCCCAATTGTCGGTGCGAAATTTCAAGACGGTGGCGTGCGTTGACTAGGTCTTTTTCTTAGGGGGTATTTTTGTAATAGCAGATGTGCGTCGATTGTAACCCTAGGGTTTTCTATGAATCTATAAATAGAAGCCCTAATATCTCTTTTGAGGTATGTCTCTTCTTGTGCCTCATTTTATATCTAAAATTCAGATCTGTAAATTTCTGTAAAGAATGAAGATTGCAGCAAATTAGAGTAAGTTTTCAATTCTTGTCCTAATTAAATTTATTTTCCTGCCCTAGTATAGAATTTATTTATCTGCCCTAATATAGATTTTATTTATCTGCCCTAGTTATAGCTTTTAATTAATTGCCCTAGTTTAGATAATTAGGTTTTTAGTGATAATTAATCCGACACCAATCGGAATTAACTCGTTAGAACGATTAGAGAATACACAAAATCCCTGTGGACCGACTCGTACTCACCGGTTAGCTACCAAACGACGCCGTTCTTGATTGCGGTTAACAAATATTTTTGATCTAAAAATCTCTTTCAATGAAATGGCGCCGTTGCCGGGGATGGCATGTTATTTTCTTTTTGCAATTTCGGGTTAATATAAAATTGAAAAATTATAAAAACTGAAAAAAAATAATAATAATAATAATAATAATAAAAATTTATCATCTTTTATTTTGTGAAGGGTATTTTTTGTGTGAATTTTGCAGGATCGACATATGATTTCGGATCTGAAAATCTCCAGAGATCAAAACAGCAAATATCAAATCTGAACAAGCAGAGGAATATCACAACAGACAATAGAAGAAATTTGGAGGACCGAGTCAACAAGTCAACCGCGGTACCGCGGTCAAAGGTGCATTTCGACGGCGGAACCGCGGCGATCTGGTGACGTAAAGAAAAAAAAAAACGTGCCGAAGCGACCAACCCGCGGCGGATCAGCGGTCGGAAGTGGCAATTCACGGCGGTTCCGCGGTGGAGGCGACGGATCGGTTTCCGGAAAAAAAAAATTCTCTGTATGTCTTCTGATCTCCTCCTCTGCAGATCTCTGATATCTTCTCTGAAAAATCTCCTGCAGGATTCTTTGCGCTTAAATTTTTTTTCCCCTTCCATTAATTGATCTTGTGCAGGATTCTTTACGTCGCGCTTAAAAATAAAAAAAAATAAATTTTTTTTTGATTGCAAGTGGTTGTTACTGTTTTGCATATTTTTAATCGGACTTTAAGGGGCTTGAGACCAATCCAGATTGGGTGGGGATTTCATCACCCTTCCCAGGACCCCCGAAATCACATAAGGCATTTTGCATTGACCAATATTTAATTAAAAAAATACTAGACTCAGCTCTAAGGACGTCGCGCTCAATAGGACAGAGGACTAGATGTAGGCATCGGCCGTTGATCCTAACCTGACTTTGCAGTGTCTAGGCAAGTGTGTCTAAAGCAAGTGGTTACTTAATTAGGGCCACTACTTGTAGTGGAGAGCCTCCCACTCACCTGGCACTTACCTGGCCGCAATTGGCGGTGAAGAGGCGGTTTGAGGTTCTATTTCTAGCCCTTTGGAACAGTTAGGAGCTGTTTAGCTGACCTAGGTAACCCTAGATCTAGGCCTGATTGTGCATTTGTGGTTGATTGCATTTGTGTCAAAGCCCTTTATCGAAAATCTTTCTTGCAAAAAGTTCCAAATAAAAAAAAAGAGAGGAAATTTTTTTATAAAAACTTGCAAAATTTTGTCGCTAAGAACTCCTTGCACCACCCACCTTCTTTTTCTTCTCCTTCCTACATCACAAATCTCTTGCCAAACTTTGGTACCCCGAACCAAATTTTGCCTCTTACGCGAATTATTTCAGTCGATTTAAGGACGACCCCTCCATGCCCAAAATTTCTTTGAAAGATCGAATAAAAGCGTCTAGGAGAAACAGTTCGACTTTGCAATTCACTTTGTATCAACCATTTCAACCTTCACCACCTTCGTACGTTGATACCACTTTTTCGAGTCCTGTTGTAACTCCTAAACCCATGTCTATAGCTGAACACATTGAACAATCTCGTAGCCGATCTTTCACTCCTCTCCACACATCCACTTCTAGGGATCAACAAGTCCATTCACCTTTTTATTCAAATGTTGATCCTACTCCTGTCCAACCATCCAATTCAAACCAGTCCTACTTGACTTTTCCACCTTCACTAGACATTGCTTCTACACAGCCATTTGGGAGTTTCACGTATCCAAACAATTTTGAATGTTTTACCGAAACCCCTTCACAACTCATGTCTAGTTTGGAACAGTCGTTGGAAGCTTATATTTTAGCAACAAACAAAATGATAAGGAATGTGGATGCGTCCATGGCCGCCCTTATGCAACCTAGTGAACCGGTAGCTAGTTTCCAACTACCTCCAAAAATTCCAATGTATGATGGGGCGGTTGGACAGATTGATAATTTGAGTGGAGAAAGTGAGTTAAGCGCCCTTCCAAATCAAACCTACACATACCCAATTGAATCCAACAACTCCAGTTTTCAAACATGTGTCCAAAATGATGAGTTGTGCGACTTTGTAGTGATTGATTTGCCAGATTGTGAAGAATCCCTTTCGAGTGAAACCACACTTAATCCTTTCGATCTTTACACTCCCAATCTAGAACCTGAATTGATAAAGATCCATGTTTTTTATGAGGTGTCTGAAAAAATTGATTTTCACTTGATTGAGGATATTGACGCCGGGAATATTTTGGATGATGAACCCGTAGATTTGATTGAAATTTTTTGTCCAATTCATCATCTCGAGTCATTAAATGTTTCTCCCGAACCTCATATGCGTCTTGATTTTGATGATAATGGCATGAATAAGCTAAATTTTGAGGAGAATTATGAGGATAGTATTGAGGAGAGTATTGAGGATAATATTGAGGATGAACCATTTTTGTTTGATTTGTCGGATTTTCCAATTCATCCTCCTGAACCTTTAACTGTTATACTTCATAAATCACCCTCCTTCCTTTCCATCGTTCCGACCACGCAAAAGATCACGCTTGAGGACCGTGAGCTTGAAAAATTTCTGTTTGATCACAACGGTTTTGACGCCACTAGTGCATACCTCTTTGAATCTGACTCAGTTCTCACAGACAATAATGATTACGAGTGTTTCACTTTTTCGGACGATGTTGAAGACTCACTGTCCGAGTTTGAGTCCTTTGAATTTTCAGATGAGTTAGTTGAACCATCAGACTCGGTTGCTTACAGTCATTTCGAACCATTGATGGAATCTTTCAAGTTCGAGATAAATTACTTGGGTGAGAATAAGACTATCCCTAAATCACTCCCTTTCGTCCTTCCTATCGTTTCGACCACGCACGACTCCATCGCGTTTCCATTTTCAATGGAGGGTTTACCAAGTTCGATGTACCCATGTTTTCTTGCAAATCTTGAGGGATTTGACCCCATTTCTCGACAGGTTGATAGATTAGCACAATCGCTTTTAACACATCGGTCATCACAAATTGAGCTAATTTATTCACTCGATTTACACCCTTAAGTTCGTACTACACTTCTTTCTCTCTTCCGTCATTCTCCTCCTCCACCGAGACCATATTCCACCTTTCTTCCCATACGATCTCATGTGTTTCTCATTTCTTTTCTCTACACCCCATTCTTTCACCAACCCTACCATTATTACGATAGAATTTTTGAATGGTTGGTGCTAACCTTTGGCTTATGTAAGGCCTTATTTAGTTTGGGGAGGACCTTGTTGTATATATATTTTTTGTTTTTTTTCTTTTAACAATAAAAAATAAAAAAAAATTTATAAATAAATAAACAGGGGAGTGCCGACATTTTAACCCTCTTGGTATAGCATGATAAAGAGGACACTGTTAAGTTTAAGTTTGGGGGTATGCTCGGTAAGCCTTCTTCCTTCGCATTCATGTGTATATTTTTGCATTTGCATACTTATTTTAAAACCCATAAAAATTGAAAATTTTGAAAAATTATAAAAATTAAAACATTCAATTTTGGCCATAATTGACTTGAGTTTGACAAGAAGGTTAACTAGCTAGGAACAACTAGATCTTAGACTTAGTAAATTAAAAACCTTAAAAATAACCTTTCTTAAAATTTAACGGTAGAAAGTATATGTCCTTATAGTTTATTTAGAAATAGGCAAATTTCGAGTTGACTTCTTCGGCTAAGTTAAAACAAGAGAAGAGTATTGATGTTTTTATTAAAGTGTAAGTTTGAAAAATAATTCCTAGCTTAAGTCTAAATTCTGAAAATATATACCCTACAAAATTGCACAAACACGAACCTTGAAACTTGGAATAGTAGAAGAGACCTTGAAATGCTCTTGTCTAAAGTCCTCAGTACGAAGAAAAAAAATAAAATTAAAATACAAGTGTGAATAAAGAGATAATAAAAAAAAATGAACACTGGTTTTTGTGATTACTTAAGACTGCAAAAATAGAAAAATATTTAGCAAGGGTGCTTCATCACCTAGTGTCTTAGACCAACTGGTTTGGGAGTCACTGCTAAAACCTTAGGTGTTGCAAGACTAGGAATTACGCTTTAATGTGCAAACACATCTTGTAATCAGTTGTTGGTACATACAGTCGCATGAAGGATGTGTGAGCAAATTTCCTCTAAAAATGCACCAATTAAGAAGTGCTTTGGACGACGGACAAGAGTATGATTGCTTGATTTGAATTTCCAAGTGTAGGGGTGATATATACACACACGTAGGGGTATGTGATTGGGGTTTAGATAAGAGATAGGAATGAAGAATAGGACTTATATCTTTAATAGAGATGATAAAAATTTCTATGTTGAGATAGAACCCTAGAAAGAAAACTTAAAAGATGCCGAAAGCTAAGTAAGTCTACAGAACATATGTAATCTTAAGTTAAATGATAAGGAAGTGTGAAAAATACGGGTGGATAATTTATGAGTCGAATATAATAGACTTCCTTGTTAGAAAACCTAATTGGAGAATAAAAGTCAATAAACCAAATTGATAGGATTTTATGGGTAGTATCCGCTGAAAACCCTCAGGAGACAACACTCCTCCTACTAGGGACACCTAGAGGTTTAACGGCTTGTTGCACGAGCTCAGTGCAATCGCGTTTCCCTGCGAAAGTGAGATTAGGTTTTTGTTGAGAATAAAACTAGGTTTGCTCGAGGACGAGTAAAAGATAAGTTTGGGGGTATTTGTTCATACCATAATTCTGCATTATTATATTCCCCGATCCTAGTCATTTTACAAATAAACAGGTGCTTTTGACCCATGTCTGCTCCATAGTTGCAGGTTACAGGTCTCAGAACAAAACAGTGAAATTGATAAAAAGACGATATAAAAGTGAGACTACGACCGATAAATAGAAGAATCTTGATCAAGCCTACACGAAGATCAGTTCACAAAGCACAAAGGCAGAGCAAGGTTCAAGACTTCATCACGAAGCAAGCGGTAAAAGTCCACGATTATATTCACTGTGGAAATCTGGAAGAGAATTAGAAGCCAACTTGAGAAACAAACTGAAGAAAATAACAGGAAAAATGCAACAGAACAGTACCTGAGAAGAAGAGCCTACAAGGCCCATATACGGCCGCGGAACCGCGGCCAAACGTGGGCTTTGGCCGCGGATCCGCGGCCACGTGGCCCAATTGTCGGTGCGAAATTCCAAGACGGTGGCGTGCGTTGACTATGTCTTTTTCTTAGGGGGTATTTTTGTAATAGCAGATGTGCGTCGATTGTAACCCTAGGGTTTTCTATGAATCTATAAATAGAAGCCCTAATACCTCTTTTGGGGTATGCCTCTTCTTATGCCACATTTTATATCTAAAATTCAGATCTGTAAATTTCTGTAAAGAATGAAGTGTGCATCAAATTAGAGTAAGTTTTCAATTCTTGCCCTAGTTAAATTTATTTTCCTGCCCTAGTATAGAATTTATTTATCTGCCCTAATATAGATTTTATTTATCTTCCCTAGTTATAGCTTTTAATTAATTGCCCTAGTTTAGATAATTAGGTTTTTAGTGATAATTAATCCGACACCAATCGGAATTAACTCGTTAGAACGATTAAAGAATACACAAAATCCCTGTGGACCGACCCGTACTCACCGGCTAGCTACCAAGCGACGCCGTTCTTGATTGCGGTTAACAAATATTTTTGATCTAAAAATCTCTTTCAATCACCTCTACGCCACCGAACTAACTCCACTCAGTTCCCCTTGGCCGTTTTCACAATGGGGGATGGATATGGTGGGTCAACTCCCCACCGGCACGGGCGGGTACAGATACATCCTCATCGCTGTGGACTATTTCATGAAATGGATAGAGGCCGTACCCTTCAAGAAACCGGATGCCACCGCTACGATAATGTTCCTCCAGAACAACATAATTTCTCGATTTGGGATCCCAAAGTGCATAGTTACCGACCATGGGACGAACTTCGAAAACGATAATGTCAAAAGAGTTTTGCAGAGACTACCACATACTAATGAAGTTCGCTGCGATCGCACATCCTCAATGCAACGGGCAGGCCGAGGTAGCGAACCGGGGCGTCATCCGCGGTCTCAGAGACCGTTTGGAAGGAAGGAAAGGCGGCTGGGTCGAGGAACTGCCACGAGTGGTATGGGCATTGCGAACATCGAAGAAAACACCCACGGGAGAAACCCCAATCAGCCTCTACTACGGTACCGAGGCAATGGTCCCCGCGAAAATTGGACTGCCCAGTTACAGGGTAGAACATTTTGACGATGAAGCTAACACCTTGGCGCTCCGAAACAACTTGGACATCTTGTTGGAAAATCAGGATCGAGCGCAAATCAGAGCAGCCGCCTATTAGCAACAAACCGCACTCTACTACAATGCCCGAGTTAAATATCGGGCCTTCAAGACGGGAGATCTGGTCTTACGAAGAAACGAGTTCGTGGATCAAGGGAGACTACATAAGTTCTTCCCGAAGTGGGACGGACCATTCCTCGTAACAGAAGCATTGCCCGGTGGAGCGTACCGACTGCAAGGGCCGGGGGGCGTAATTTTCTTCGGCCTTATAACGCCGAGAAACTTAAGTTGTATAAATAAACATGTACCCTCTTTTGAAATAATGTAATTCCTATTGGCATTTAATTAAGTCTCCTAAGCTAAGTTCTCTCGTAGAAGAGACCTTCTTTTTTGGGGCCCCAGCCCTTTGTTTCTTTTCTCGGTTCCGAGACTCCTCGGTTTTTTAAGAAAAAGTATAAAATGTACTGAAGGGGTAAAAAGAGACAATGCATCTCAACAAAAAAGATATTTATTTATTAAGAGGTATTATGGGCTCTCCAGCCTTACAATAATTACAACAAAGGAGAGCGAGGATTAAGGAAACATTGTCGGTGGAACACCGAAGAAAGCTCCTCCAGCCGAGCCCAAGCAGCCTCGACCCTCTCCCTCCGACGGTACTCACGGACCCTAGAAGCCACGGATGCCCCGGGACCCCCGTCCGCCGAGCCAGATGCGACGATCAACCTTTACTGGAAACTCTCAAGAAGGAGGTTCACCGAACGATCCCGCCTATCAGACTAAGCCCGTGGACAGTATGCATTTTGTCGAACGTCTCATCCATCAACTGCGGAGATAAGGTATTGTACAAACCCGGGGAAGTCTTCTATATCGCATAAATTAGCACCTGAAGGAGAGGAGATCGCCGGGGAAGCAGGCGCCCACAGTGGCCCTCTAGGCGGCCTATCACCGCCTCGTATGTTTTCTCAGAACGATCGAGATTATAAAAGTATACATCGTCTCGAGAAACGATCTCCCTAATGGTATACACGCGGCCAGTCATCTTTAGGGAATGCAAGACTAGGAAGAAACCAACATGCCTTCGGTATTTATAGCCTCAACAAAAATCTTCCAACGGCCGAAATTTCCTCGCACAACAACGTGAATCACGGAATATCACACTTTCCCGATAAAGAACGACCACGTGTCACCCATGACGGTCACCTTTCCCCTGCTTTACCGGTCAAAGGAGGTTGAACGACTCTCCAAGGAGATACAAAGATGTGGATCTAAAGCCCTTACCACGAGGCGGCCGGGTAGCTTCCTGCTTGGCTCATCCACAAGAGGCAAATTCCTACCCTATAAAGATGTGGATCCAAAGCCCTCACCACGAGACGACCGGGTAGCTTCCTGCTCGGCTCATCCACAAGGGGCAGATTCCTACCCTACAAAGATGTGGATCTAAAGCCCTACTAACGAGGCCGCCGAGCAGATTCCTATCCGGTCCATCCGCAGCGGGTAGCTTCCTGCCTAACAAATGTTATGGATCCAAAGCCCTCACCACGAGACGATCGGGTATCTTCCTGCTCAGCTCAACCACAAGGGGCGGATTCCTATCTTACAAAGATGTGGATCAAAGCTCTCACCACAAGGCGGCCGTGTAGCTTCCTACTTGGCTCATCTACAAGGGGCATATTCCTATCCTATAAAGATGTAGATCTAAAGCCCTACTCACAAGGCCGCCGAGCAGATTCCTGCTCGGCCCATTCATAGCGGGTAGCTTCCTGCCCAACAAACGCTGTGGATCCAAAGCCCTCACCACGAGGCGGCCGGGTAGCTTCCTGCTCGGCTCATCCACAAGGGGCAGATTCCTGCTCTATAAAGAAGTGGATCCAAATCTTTCACCACGAGGCGGACGGGTAGCTTCCTGTTCGGCTCATCCACAAGGGGTAGATTCCTACCCTACAAAGAAGTGGATATAAAGCCCTTCTCACAAGGCCGCCGAGCAGATTCCTGCTCGGCCCATCCGCAGCGGGTAGCTTCTTTCCCAACAAACGCTGTGGATTCAAAGCCCTCACCACGAGGCGGCTGGGTAGCTTCCTGCTCGGCTCATCCGTAAGGGGCGGATTCCTACCCTATAAAGAAGTAGATCTAAAACCCTCCTCATGAGGCCGCCGAGCAGATTCTTGCTCTGCCCATCCGCAGCGGGTAGCTTCCTGCCCAACAAACGCTGTGGATCTAAAGCCCTCATCGCGAGGCGACCGAGTAAAATCGAGTGACGCCGACCTATTCAAACTTGGCAATCGTCTGACTCATACTAGATGCGCGATCACCACCTCGACTCCGGGAAAAGGGAGGATACCGACTTTCCTACACTTGGCTATCAATCGGTTTATACTCGATGCACGATCGCCACCTCGACTTCAGGGAAAGGGAGGATACCGATCTTCCTACACTTGGCTATCGTTCAACTCATACTCGATGAACGATCGTCACTTAGAAAGGGCGGACGCCGGCCTAACACTTGCAAGATGAAAAGACTTACGAGCTGAAAGTACTTGCAAGATAAAAAGACTTACGAGCTAAAAGTACTTGCAAGATGAAAAGACATTTGAGCAAAGGAAAATACATATTTTATTCATGATCAAAATTATGTACAAAGGTATTGTGGGCTCCTCAGCCTTACAAAAATGCCCGAAGGCTTACAAAATTCTAAAACAAAAATATATACAAGAAAATCGTGGAGGGGGGATAGCTCAGACCGTCCGCTCGGCCGGGATCTCACCCTGCTCTACGCCGCCATCAGGGGCCAAAATGGTGACCTCAGAGTCGGTGCTTTCGTCGATAGCCTCGCCTCCTACAGCCAGCTCGGCGCCTCCTCCCTGCGGCGCTTCTTCGGTGAGGGGGAACCTAGCGCGGAGCTCGCTGTCGACGAACTCCGGCATAGATTTCTTGACGGCGTCAAGGTCTTTGTGCCACCCAACGGCCGCGGATTCGGCAAGATCAAGGTAAAATTGATCAGACGCCTTATATTCCTCTACGGCCTTCGCCGCCTGGCTCTCAGCAAACGTCGCCGCGTCTAAGGCCGCCCGAGTATCCTTCTTGATGACGTCCCTCAACCACTTCATAGTGTTGTATAGGTTGTTCGTCTCCTCCATCTTGGCTTGGATAGCCCGGTTGGACTCATTTAGAAGCCGATGGGACTCCTTCAGCTTTGAGACCGTCAGCCCCTCGGCGACCAATCTCGAGTCGAGGAGGGAAGCCTTCTCCTCCACTTGCTGCAATTGAAGGCGAAGCTCTTCCTTCCGCGAGGAGGATTTGCCCGCCTTCTTCATCGCCGGGGCTATTTCCTCAGACTCTATGGAGACGAGGAGAGTGCAATGCTGAAGGACCTGAGAAAAACAACAAACATGTTAGAAAACCGAAACCGAGGAAATAAAACATAAGAAATTTCTTAAGAAAGAAACTATCGACCTGAACTGCCTCCTGCGCTATTGCGGCCACTTAGGCCTTCATGGTGCCCCGGGGATTCTTGGTCGCGGCTGACTTCTCCATGTTTGACAGCAAGATGTTGGCCACAGATTGCCCCGAGGGCACCTCAATCCAGAAATCGGACCACTTGGATCCCGGTAGGGGGTGGCCGAGAGACCGCCCGCTTCTGTCTCTTGATGGGGATTTCCTCGGCGGGGGGAGACTCCTCCTCCCTCACCCACGGCGCCAGATCTCGCACGTGCTTCTGACCCCCCCACGGTGCTCCTCCGGAACTGGGGTTGCTGCGGAAGGCTTGCCCGGAGGAGTTTGCCTCGGGACCGCGCTTGGACCGGGTCGGGACGAGCTGGTGCCGCCAGCCTTTCTTCCTTGGGCCTTTGCGGCTATGGCAGCCATGATTTTTGATTAGTCCATGGGCTCTGCAAAAAAGAACACACAGGAGAAAATGGTCAGCGACACTGAAAAGGCAAAGAAAACTTAGCAAAGTCTAATCAGATCGTCAAAAACCCTGAACTTACCCAGAAAATGCGCAGGACTAAGCCTAGCCCAGCTCAGTACCTGCTCGCAAAGCAGGACATTAGCCCGCTGGATCGGTTCCCACTGGGACACCACCTTCGCCTCGGGGGAGGTCGACTGCTTTGCCCTCGGGCAGTCAGCCCTGTGCTACTGTATGGGCACAGGCCAATCCTCGCCCTCCAGTGGCCCGATGAATACATACTTTTCCTTCCATTCATGGATGGAAGAAGGGTGAGACGCCCGACCCGGCCGTCTCACCCTTACGTTTTTTAAACGAAAAGTACACCCAGCTCAGCTCCTCCTTACTGGTACCGGGGTGATTTTTATAACAAAGAAACGACAAGATGAGAGTCAAACTGAAGGGGATCTGATCAAATTTTAACCGGACCAGAAACCCGAGGAGGATCTTCCACGAGTTCGGCGCTGGCTGGCCTGGGGCAAAATAGAAGTAATGAAGCACCGCACAAACCCCTGGTGAGAAGGGCAGACGCATTCCTGCCCGGAATGCTTCCAGATACAGGGCAATCTCCTTGCCCCGCACCTGGTCTGCCCGCTCATCCTTTCAGGACAGACGGAGAGAATAATTGGAGGGAATATGGAATCGAGTCCGAATGTCAGAAAGCTCGACCATGTGATTCAAGGCGGAGGGCGCATTGTGGGTATTCCCGATGCACACCTTGGGAGCCCTTGTCGCCACCCGACGTCGAGTGACTCGGGCAGCCCTGACTCTAAGGGTCGAGCCCGACACAGAAGACGCTGTAGAAGAACCCTCTAGGCTATCTGAAGCCGAAGAGGAAGAAGACTTACTGGACTCGGCCCCAGCAACTGGAGCCTCATCGCCTGACTCTGCCCCTACTACATCTATAGACACCTCGGAGGAAGACATCTCACCCGATTCAAAGAAAGGGACCCGCCGAGGAAAAATCAACGGAAGATCCAATCTATGCGGAGGAGCTTCGAGCAATCTGCAAGCAGCGAAAGAGAATTAAGGCAAAGTGTTGGCCATAGGATGGTCCCCTCCTATTTATACACCCTAAAGAGAACATCCTACGACCCAGATCGATTCCCGCCAAAACGAAACATCGTGCTTAGCAGCAGTTGAGGCTCCATGTAGCGGTCGACCATTGGGGACGTCTCTTCGTTGCAGGAGTCAGAGACAGCATGTCTTGCCCGTCAACCGACGTCAGACACGTGGCCTGTACCCCAACTGATGATCGAGTGAAACGGCGCCCCCTCCTTAAAGGGCAATCATTTCACCGATTCGCTGATGTCATCAGGGATACACGTGAAAACTTAGGCGTGCGTGTTCCCTTATAAAAAAATATAATAAATAATAAATAAGAAGGCAGTGGAAAAACTCCCCAAATGGAGCATCACGTGCCCACACGTGATAGGCATTGCGCTTAACGAATTAAGGCTGAAACTGAGCCTCACGTGCAGGCACGTGTCCATCTATATACAAAGTATATAAGCGCCTTTCTAAAGTAAACAACTGGCCAGAAAAGCTCACGTGTCAGCACATGATGCTCTTTGTTGGGCTTAACTTTGTAGGATCACGTGCTACACGTGAGGGTTCCTATACATCCTGAGCCGATAGAATTAAATTCTAGATAAAAGGGAGCAAAGTCCTATTTGGAAAATATTCCCCTAGATCTTTCTAAAACAAGAAAGGTTACACTCTATAAAACAGAGCACCGTTGGATTAAAAATCCAATGGTAATTAAAAATCATCAATCCACAGAGAAAATTCTGTACAGGGAAATATTTTCCTAATCTTGTTGAAAACAAAAGAAAAATCTTCTGTAAAATAGAAGTCCTTGGATTACAAATCTAACGGTGAATAAAATTCACCGATTGATCTAAAATATCATTTTGGTTGAGTATAAAATCAATCAAAATCTCTCAATGAGAGATTTTCTGAACAAATTGATTCCTTTCTTTTTTCTATAAATAGGAGCAAAGAGGAGAAGAAGGAGAGAGATACAGAGAGAAAAACCCCTGATAAGTTTAAAAAAGAAAAGAGAATTTAATTCTCTAGAGAGAAGAAGATCTTCTCAAAGAAAAGAAAAAACCGTAGGTAAGAAGGAACAAAACACAGAGAATATCTTACTTCTTCTTCTCCCCCACAAGAGTTTAACTTTTCTAAAAGAACTTAGTTCTTCTTCTAGTTGAGATCTGCAGAAGTAGATCTCCCACAAGTTGAGAATTTAATTCTCATCGGGGATGTTCTGTTATGTAGATTCAAACTTAGGGGAAAGAACTAAGTTCAAAGAATTTAATTCTTACAAGAACATATAAGAATCTAATTCCTTTAATAAAACTAGGGTTTAACCCTATATAAGAATTTAATTCTTATAAAATAATGGGCTTGAAAGTCTCAAAACTCTAGATCTCCATGCACGTAGAAAGATTAGCACCCAACATGATAATGGGCGATCACGTGCTCCCACGTGAGCACCCTTGATGAACGAAAGAGAACAACTGAGTTCAGGTCACGTGTCCCCACGTGACCCCCTAAAAGTGCTTAGCACTTCCAAAAGAAAAAGGGTATAAACCCAAAAATAGTTATCATTTTTGGGGCGCTTCACGTAATCCCACATGACCCCCTGAAAGTGCTTAGCACTTCCAAAAGAAAAAAAAGGGAATAAACCCAAGATAGTTCCCATTTTGGGGGCTCCTCACGTGATCCCACGTGACTCCCAGCAGGGCTTAGCATTTATAAAAGGAACAAGGGAATAAAGCCAAAGAAGCAGCGCCAACTTTCTAGCGCCTTACGTGCCACACGTGAGCGTCCCAAACTTTAGTGTTTAACACCGCTTTAAGGCCGCACGTGGGAGCACGTGAGCGCTGAGCATATACTAGTGTTTAACACTTTGAGAAACCAATATTAGCCAACCTTAGACTAAATCTCTCGAGGCCAACCAATTGGCCTACCTCACATTCAGGGTCCCCCAAACCAATCTCAGTCCCAAAGATAGCTAATGAGCTCCTAACAGATGGCACCTAAAATGATGTTTATCCCATCCCCCCTCAGTCGGGACATTGGTTCAAGGGTATATCTCCCCACATCTCTGATACATTTCGTTGTAATTCTTCAACGTCTTCAGAGAGGTGGCGGGTCCCGACAACCAACAACTCTTTGGTGCATTTCCAAACCCATGGATACACCCCAATGGACCGCAACGTCCTTAAACTAAACCCTCACCTCAAAAATGGTGATCTGTGGACCGCAACGTCCCTAAACTAATAACGGACCGTAATGTCCTTAAACTAAAATAATAGAGCCCAAATGCTCTTTCTTTGGATCTAAATGGTCTTGAACCCTTGTTAAGTAGATCTTAGTCCAATATCGGATTAACGTATTCTTAACAAATATTTGAGTTGATCTTAATCTCAAACAAGGTTAACGATCCTTAAATCAAACCAAACCCAAATCTAAGAAAATACAGATTTGGACTAATCCACGCCCTACGGGCGACAACACAAATTAGTCTCCGTATACAATCCATGGGCAACCAAAAATAAAACAAATACACACGACACGAAGTGACCTTCTGGAGCAGGAGAAAGTGGTTATCATTACGCGATAACATAATTAACTGCAGGGGCTTGCGTTCGCAGGGAAGAGCGTCCCCACAATCAAAAATCCCTCGCAACGAGGGGGAATCTGACGAAGTCTGCTACAATGGCCGCATCCGTCCAGACCTCCGATACATGGCTGTAGGGTGTTTTTCGTCACCCCATTGAGATGGGAATACGCGCGCTTGTCAGGCGCATTACAAATTCCCTCTGCCTAGGGTAGGCTGGGGTTTATTGATTGCGGGGATCCGAATCTCCGGCAGTCGCGGTCTAAGCTGCCGTTAATTACCCCTCGCTTTTGGAGTGAGGGAAGCTCCGATTAACGGGTTAAACTGGTCATGCGAACTCAATGTGCAGTGTTGTGTTTTGAAGGGGTTTTGGATATATCGAGGGCCCCGCAGAGTTTTTACGGGGGTCCCGCTACCCGGATAGTGGGCTGGGGGTTAAGAGGGCTAGCAGCCCCCTTGCGAGGTGCGGGGCAGCGCCCTGTTAGAAATTTTTTTTAACAGGGACAGTGTCGTAGAGTATGTGCATGTGTGTGCATATGTATACACACACACACACACACACACACACACACACACATATAAGGGAAAGGGCATCCAAAGGATGCGCTGTGCGCCAGAGTGCCAGCGCCCCATGTGTCTGCACGCAGGCGCTGTGTGCCAGAGAGCCAGCGCCCCACGTGCCTGGCATGCGGGCGTTGTGCGCCAGAGCGCCAGCGAACCACGTGCCTGGCACGCGGGCGCTGTTCGCCAGAGCGCCAGCGCCCCACGTGCCTGGCACGCGGGCGCTAGGCGTCAGCAGCAAAAGGGACTTAGTCCCTGCATTGGGAGCTGTGCTCCCAATTTGACTTATGGAGTTGAACTCCTATGATATTTTTGGAGCTGATGAAGGGGCTTCTCCCTTGAGCCCTGGATCTTCCCCAAAGTGGGATTTTTTGGAGATGGGTCTCCTTCCTCCACTTCTGTCGGCTGGATCTTGAAGAACAAGAAGTATGAGATTTTAAAAATCTATTAATTTTGAGATCTGAGTTCCCTTTTGTGGGTTTTGTGGTGAAAAACTATTTAGTTTTGGAAAAAGAAGAGTAAAACTCTTGATTTAATTTAAAAGAAAGAAGAAGATTTAGAACTTTGAGGAAGGAGAAGGAGGCACATGAACCCTAGTTTTTGGGGAGAATGAAAAGTATTCTTTTTATTCATCATCATGTTGCCTTATATAGGCTTACACATTTACATATAGCCCATTGGGCTTTACAAAATGGCATTTTGCCTATCCCATGTCTCATGTGCTATTTCTTTTTGCACATAAGCCATGGGCTTTACAAAAATTTGGCTTTATGCCCATTTTGCTTACATTCATGCACAAAAAAATTACATCAAAATTATTTGTTACATGATTTTTATTTTGGCATGGGGAGGCCGGCCGCGGGGCTCGACTTGGGCATGAGCCCACTTGCTTGGGCTTCAGCCCGGTTACTTGGGGTTGACCTTGACTTTGACCTGGTCAACTGGGGTGCAAATTTTGACCCCAACAAAGTGCCCCCATCAATAAATGCACACCGCGCATATGATTTGTGTGCATGAAATTGATGGATCTTGAAGCTAGACTTCGAGGTGAAACATCATTCCGGGGGCGGAGCATCCCTCGGGGAGTATGATTTCCGGGGATCGGAGCATCATTATAATTTGCGGAGCATAATTCCAGGGTTGGAGTATCATTCCGAAGAGTCGGAGCATAATTCCGAGGATCGGAGTATAATTCCGAAGAGTCGGAGCATAATTCCAGGGATCGGAGCATGATTCCGATGAGCATAACTTCGGGGATCGGAGCATAATTCTGATGACCGGAGCATCATTCCGAAGAGCGGAGCATGATTCCAGGGACCAGAGCATCATTCCTGAAGAGCGGAGCATGATTCCGGGGAGCGGAGCATGATTCCGAAGAGCGGAACATGATTCCAGGGATCGGAGCATCATTCCGAAGAGTCGGAGTATAATTTCGAGGGTTGGAGCATAATTCCAGGATCGGAGCATTATTCCGAGGATCGAAGCATCATTCCGAAGAGCGGAGCATGATTCCAGGGATCGGAGCATAATTCCAATGGGCGGAGCACGATTCCAAAGGGTTGGAGCATAATTCCGACGAGCGGAGCATGATTCCAAATGGGTCGGAGCATAATTATGACGGGCGACAGACATTCTGACCGAAGCATAATTTCGATGCAGAGGTTGATTCCCAGGCGAAATATAATTCCGACAGGGAAGGCAGATACTCCGAGGCGAAGCATGATTTCGACACGGGGTATATTCTGAGACGAAGCATGATTCCGGCGCAGAGCTTGTTGGCTGACTTGATTCCGAGACGAAACATAATTTCGACAGGGAAGGCAGATACGCCGAGGCGAAGCATGATTTCGACACGGAGTACACTCTGAGACGAAGCATGATTCCGGCGCAGAGCTTATTGGTCGACTTAATTCCGAGACGGAGCTTAATTCCGACGAGGAGGTTGCTTGTTGACTTATCCCCGGCACGGAGTGTCTGTGGTCGACGTTTTCCCGGCACGGAGTGTCACTGGTTTTGAAGTAGAGGATGATTCCCAAGCGAAGCATAATTCCGACAGGGCAGGTGGATACTCCGAGGCGAAGCATGATTTCGACACGGGGTACATTCTGAGACGAAGCATGATTGGTTTGATTTGATTTGGGTTGACATCAGCATCGCTACACTGGAATATGGTACCAGAAGCGAATCAGCATCTGTCTTTGAGAGGATTTAGGGATTTGGTTTTGGTTTGGCATATGCATTGCTGCACTGGAATAATGCCAGGAGCAACTCGTCATTTGCCCCGGTAGGATTTGGAAATTGGTGGCTTAGGAGGCAGGTTTAGATCCCTATCACCTAAGGCTTTTCAATTTTATGGGCCGTAAGGGTCCCATAAAAGTATTTTCTCCCTATGAGTCGAAAGGGTCTCGTAGGTGTATTTTCTCCTCAGGTGTCGTGGGGACTCCTAAGTGTGTTCCTCCTTTGTGAGTCGTAAGGACCCCACGCGGGAATTTTCTCCTCACAAAGTCGAGAGGACTTTGCGACTGCATTTCATCTCTTTTTCACGAGTTCGCGCCTTTTCGGGTTTTCACAAACTCGCCGGCAGTCCTGCTGTTTTTACTCACGGAGCCCTTTCGGGTTTTCATCCGTGCCCATTTTGCTTGTGGACATACCCCTTTTTTTGAATCTTCACCGCCGGCAAGACTTTGAATATGGTCTCGCCGGTAAGACTTGGGAGAGATTGGGATTGTTTTACGCCCGTGGATTGTATACGGTTTTGCAGGATGTATGATCCAGACCGTAGGGCCGGAAAATTTTTGGGACTTTGTTGGCGTTTGCATCGCTGCACTGGAATATGGTACCAGGAGTGACTCATCATTCGCCGTTGGGGTATGGGATTTGGAATTTGGTTGGCGTATGCATCGCTGCACTGGAATATGGTACCAGGAGCGACTCATCATTCGCCACTTGGGGTATGGGGTTTGGAATTTGGTCGGCGTCTGTATCGCTGCACTGGAATATGGTACCAGGAGCGACTCATCATTCGCCATTGGGATTTGGAATTTGGTTGGCGTCTGCTTCGCTGCACTGGAATATGGTACCAGGAGCGACTTATCATTCGCTGTTTTTTTTACCGTGATTGCTCTATCATTTCAGCTTTTCTTATCGCGAAGGTCGCGATTGCCCTATCATTTCGGCTTTATTCGCGGTTGCCCTATCATTTCGGTTTTATTTTCATCTTTATTTTTACTCGCTGAATTTTATTGCAAGTTGCCCCATCATTTCGGCTTTTTATATATATATTTTTTGTTTGTTTTTTGTTTTATTTACACATTTTTACATCCCCAGTTTAACGACTTAGAGGTCGATTATTCCCAGTTTAATGACGTGGTGGTCGACTATTTTCAGTGAAAGGTAGATGTCTGAGAGAATCAGTTTCATGAAGAACTTCGGTCTCCGTTTGTATGAAATTGGCGGCCGTGGCTTGACTGTTTGTTAACACGCATTTGGACAGCTCTATCTCTCCTGCCTTGTATTGCTTTTCGACCCAATTTTTGAAGACGAAGCAGTCCTTAATGGCATGACCTATCACTCTGTGATAGGGGCAGTATTGGGGTCGTCGGTCATATTCGCTTCCCGCGGTCTTTTTGACTTTGGCAGTTGTAGACCGTTCCTCAGGGCGTCTTTTAATATTTTATGGATTTTGTCCCTTCTGAAGGAATATACCTTATCCATCTTTTCTTTCAGTGGAGATTCTCCTCCCTCTCCGAACACTGGCTTCCGAGGCTGGTTGGTATTAAGCCCGCTCATCCCTAACTTATTTCGGTTAGCCGAAGTGTTGACAGATTCAGAATCGTCGGGGTTTCCGCCTTTGCGATTTTCGTCTTTTCGGTTTCTCCAGGACCTATTGTTATTTTGGGAATCCGAGGAGGATTCCTGCTTTGAGCGCTCCAGCATCTGAACTTTCCTGGTCAGCTTTGGAATGTTTTGAGACCCGCGGTGCATAGAAACGGGGCCATCCAATTGTTGAGATTTCCGACAAGGAGACTGACAGATTGGTCCTGCTCTATCGGCGGTTCACATTTGACGGAGAGATTGCGCCATCGGATATAAAATCCGTGCTGCTTTTGTTGTTCTTTGGCTTGGTCCTTACGAGGTTGGCGATGGTGATCTTATCGCCGACACTCATGAACCTTTGTCGAAACAAAGATTTCATTTGGACGAAAGTAGTAACGGAGCCATCCGGTATGCTCGCGTACCAGTCGAAAGCGACATCGGTCAGGCTATTAACGAACTGGCGGAGGAGAAGTGCATCATTGCCCCCAGTATTACTGCATGAGGCTTTGAAGTGGGCGATGTGCTGATTCGCATTTCCCATCCTATCAAATCTTCCGAATTTAGGGATGACATAGCCGCTGGGAAATTCTACCAGATCATACTAAGCAGGATATGGTCTCCCACTACTGCTAACATCTTTTTGCGCTTCGGCTTCAGCTACCAATGTTTTGACTTTGTTGGCAACCAAATCCATGATTTGATCTTGAGTTAGCGGGCTACTGTCATCGGTAGCCAAGACATTTCCCGAGATAGGATGCGACTGATTTTCATGTGGTTCGTCCACTTTTGGATTTGAGGGAATAGGCGTCGGCTGTCTCGGAACACCGTTTCCCGGTTCATGAGCAGAGCCCTGCGCTTGATTGGGCGGCTGAGAGGCAAGTCGGGCCGTGAGCTGCAAGACGACATTCGTCAAGTCATAAATTTTGGAGTAAAGTTTGGCCATCTTCTTATCTTTACTTCTGAGCTGTTCTCGGAGCTCTTGGAGAAGTTGCTTGTCACGCCCCGCTTCCCAGAGTACGCTAAGATAGGCACGTGACATAGCCAACCATGCTACCTGTGGATAGGAAAAATCCTTCCACAGTCACATTACGGCTGTAGAGATACCAAGAACAGGAAAGTAAACTAAACTATCTAGTACATGTCCATAAGCCAGAATAAATGAGTCAAGAAATAATATAATATGCGGAAGCAAAAGATCAAATAAACACCTGGAAAGTGAGACTGGATGCCGACAGGATTCCCACTGCTCGGACTAGCAGTGGCAGTACTCCTAATCAGCCTACGACAAAGGTAGAGGATCTGGGCCATGCAAAACCCAGACGTCAGCGCGTCATAACATCAAGCAATAATATATAAACAGGGTAGCAAGACATGCAAGTATGATCGTAACTGGTAAAGCAGGTGTAACAGTAATATAAATCAGGGCAGTGAAAAGTAGTGTGCAGTGAGTAATCTAAATTGGTATATTGGGTTAACTACTCTCAAGTCTTTGAAATTAATTTGATGAATCATCGATGTAACTCAATAGTATCCCGTGCGTGCCCGGGATCACGGTCTATGACTCTCGGGCTGAGCCCGAGACGTGCCGCAAGGCAGTAAAGGATGGTAGGTAATGACGAGTGATGTCCGTAGCATCACTCCGGGGCTGGCCTAGCCCGTAAGACTGATCAGAACAGGTATAGAACTGTCGAGTTACAAATCAGGTTTCATCATTGATTTCCCCATACCCCCAAGTCATATGTGTTCAAGTCAAGTATTAAGTAATCTGGAGCTAATGCCAACACAGGATCAGGCAGGTACAGGTTTGTCTGGATAGACAACAGGAACCGTCCGTAAGGACAACGGGTCAGGCTTGTTGGCATTAGACACAAGATCAGGTAACAGGTAAAGCCATGGTACATCAGGTCAAGCCAGGTAGTAAATAGGTATCATGTCATGTCAAGAGGTGCACGGTACCATGTCGGGTCAGATAGTAGGTGTAACAAGTCATGTCAGGGTGCACAAGATGTCATGTGGGTGCTTAAATAATCCAACTAACCTAAGCATGGGTATACAAAACATGCATGGGTACTAATAGAACAATAAACTGGAACATTGTAATATGAAATGCAATCAGGTACAGATTAAGGTATGTAGATGCACGGTTATCAGTTTGGGTTTAAGGGATAGTTTCAACATTACTTGAATACAGTATAACAAATATAGATGTTAAAATCATGTTAATATGTACTAAATAATTTAGAGATGCAATTGAATATAAATTAGGCTAGTTGTATGTAAACGGTCGTCCGATAGGGTATAAACTATAAAAGGGGTACTATGGGCTATGCAAATAAGTGTTATTATGATTTAAATATGGATGTTGGTACTATGTATAGTAAAACTAAATGCAACATGGTATGTTTCGAGCTATAAATCTAAAATGATATAATGGACATCGAAATGTTAATATGGAACATGCGGCATTAAATTCAATCTACCGATACAATATGCAGTTGAATAAGTATATAATAATACAATAGCATGTAGCAAGTTTTACTTACCTGAGCGGATCGCACGACGGGTGCGCACGGCACGTCCGACGTCGGTAAAAGTCGCGATGCACACGCGGGCGTATAGAACTGAACCAAGAAAAACAAGAACACGACCACGCTGGCTGGGCACGTCAATTGGATTGTTTGGATCGTCGGCCGGCGATCACCGGAAAAAGTACGAGATCAAGAAAAGCAAGAGAAGAAGAAGAAGAAGAAGAAGAAGAAAGGAAGGAAAAGGGCTGGGGTTGTGATCTGGATTCAGAGGCGAGGCAAGGGATATGACGACAACAATGGGGTTCGATGGCAAGGTGCAGGCGAGGGTTTGGCCAAAAGCAGTGGGTATTCTTGGGTTGCCGGGAATGGGCGTGAAGGTGCTCGGGAAAGGAGAAAGGGAGAGAAGGAAGGTGTCCGCGAAGGAGAGGGATGTCGACCAGGATAGTCGGCGACGAGGGGCGACGGCGACAGAGGAGGTGGCCGCAGCGAAGGTTCAGGTGTGCAGGGAAAACTCGGTTGTTTAGGATGAAGTGATGATGGCGGTGCTGGTGGTGTCAAGAGGTCGGGAGAGGAAGAGGAGATGATGTGGTTATGAAGTGTCGACGGGGTCGGAGCTCCGGCGAGGCGGGGTGTGCAGGCAAGGCGGCGGGGTCGGTTTGGGTCGTGTAGGGTTTCATGGTCGGGGCTTCAGCGGAGAGGAGAGAGAGGGAGGTGAGGTGAGGTCGGGGAGGAGATGAGGATGGTGAGGAGGCGACGACGAGGCAAGGCGCGGCATGGGTTAGTGTTAGGGTTCTCGTCGTGGGGTTTTTTAAATAATAAGAAACGAAGAAGGAAAGAAATGGAGAAGGGAGGTAAGCGTAAGGAAGAAGGGGGTGACGGGATCTCGCTCACAGCGAGAGGAGAGAGAAAGGGAGAGAGAGAGAGATCGAGAGGAGAGAGAGAGGAATAAGGAAGAGAGAGAGAGAGAAAGAGAGAGAGAGACTGGGGATCGGGGTTTGTTAGATTAGGTTTAATAATATATAATATATTATATATACACAATATATATAAATGTATAGCAGAGAGAGAAGAGAAACGGAGAGAGAGAAAAAGAGTCGAGAGAGAGAGAGAGAGAGAGAGCGGCAGTTAGAATTGGATTCAAAAAATATTTAAAATATATATTTAGTTTAAAATATATATATATATATATATAAACGTATATATATAGATATTAAATATTTTAAATATATCGAATATAATATTATGATACTAGTCCGTTTTGAGATTTTGGCAAATACAAACTTACTCCAAAACACGCCCGGGTCGGGTCTAAAATTTCAGATTTAAAATATAAAAAATATATGCGACTTCCAAATTTCAAAATGAAATCCCAGTTAAGGAAAATGCATACCCCCAAGAACGGATGCACGTACGTGCGCGTAGCCATCCAAACACGTCCGTTTCACTGAACGGGACGAGAACAAGATGCGCGAACGCTACCACGGGGTTAGGGGTATCATGCAGGCTATGAAATGCAATTTTAAATTATTTTACATGAATTAAAATGTTATATGATAAAAGATGCAATGCCAGACAAAATGCCAGTATGCAGTATGCACGTGTCTATGTAACCGGTCAGGGTAGTTCATAAATATAAATCAAACAAGTTCAAGCAAGCGGGTCGGGTCGAATGCAATGTAAAAATGTAACTACCATTCGCACCCAAACACGATAAATCAAGAAATATCACGAATAAGAAATATGAGAACTGGAATTGGTATAAATGGACTCGGGTGTTACATTGCTGCTCTGCGTTCTTGGTGTTAGGTCCACGTTACCTCTCCCGGTTCTTCCGGGGTTGCAGAAATGGTGAAAACAATTTTTAGGGTTTTGGTAACATGGACTAGAAAACCCGGATCTTTGCTAAACAACACACTAGCAACAACTACGAGCTTTACCTACTCGGATAGGGGGTTATACCTAGTCTTGAACTCCTTCTCTTCTTGTTGTTCTCCTCCTTGCTAGCTCGTTTTAGTAGCTTGAATGGCTCCTCCTCCTCGTCTCCTCTTTGCCGAAGATAGATCCATCCGAGGGCCTCGAACTTGAGCTCCTACCTCAACCTTGAGGTAACTAAAGTATTAAGCTTGCTAGACCTTCAACCTTAGGATGAGTAGAGATGAGTTTTGGTGTTTTATCTTGAAGGCAAATGGTTCTCAACTCATGAGAGAGATTTTTCCTTGAGAGAGAGGAAGAGGATGAGAGCTATGGATGAGAGAGAAGATGCAACTAAGAATGATCAATTTTTTACAACCATGCTCTCATATTTTAGAAAATGATAATAATAATAATAATTAACAATTTGTGATGGTGAGTTGATGAATGACCATTATCATTTCATTCATTAAATGCTTTTGCAAAGAATAAGAAGCATCTTTGAAAACAAATGATGATGGTCAACAAGTCCACTTTGGTCAACCGGTCAACAAAGTCAACAAGTCAACAAAAGTCAAGAATTCAACTCAACCATGACACAATAATTGTTAACTAATATTATTAATCATATTTCATATTCTCATTAGGGTTTGGAAAAGACAACAGTCATCTGTGCATACACACCCGTACCATAACCCTAATGAGAATCCTTTGCCTTTGTCTCAGTCAACTGTGCATACACACCCGCATCCGTGTTCCGAGGAACACGAATACAATGAGATAAAACCAATCCCAAAACATATACTAGGATCTGGCTTAAACCAAAGCCCGCCAGTAATAACTATCCGGACACCAAACGTGCACAAGTGCGCGGATGTAAGCGAACCCCGTCGCAAAACCATGCGACCTCTACTCTGTTTTGCCTAAAGGCGAATAACCCTCTGTGTGGGACTCTAAAGACTCGACACTATGCTGGCAGTGGGGTTAACCATAGACCGCAAGCGGCATTAGCTGTACGTAACGGTCCCCACGTAGATGCCGATAAGAAGACTAACGAAGTGAACCCATCCGAACTCCTACTAAGCCAGTATGTGACAATCTCCGTACAGTCCGGTCTGTTCGTCTAAGAGTATCGCATGGCGGGCCTAGGGGGTGGCAAACGTCAGTCCCCTAATAGCGGTACAAGTCGTGTCGGAGTATTGCCCAAAACACCCTGAGAAACTACTGGTAACACTACCAGCAAATCTTGCTTGCCCTGGCCAGGGACGACTATGTGTAATGGCTCTCCTAGACACAGCGCGATATCAACTCCCAATACCGGGAGAGACGAATCCTGTCTAACCGTCACTGCCTCCAAGTGCTTCGGGACTGCATCCAACTACTACCTGTTTGCACGACTCAGTAGAGCCGTGGTAGAGTAGTAATCAAAGAACAGTGGGAACACACTCGAGGCGAAGTGACAGTGTCAAGTCAGCGGACTAAGCTGTACTCATGTCACCTGGGAATTGTTAACTGACGATAGGTATAATACCAATCAACTGTTCCTGACGAATCCTGTCCAGTGTACTCGTAACCTAACGAGCACCCACATACTATCTCAAGTACGACGTACTGACGGCTGTGGGACAGACCGTCTCCCCTGCTGGGATGAGAAGTGCATACGCTAGTCTACTCCGGAGTATCGATGCCCTGTCTCGATAGTCCTACGACTAGGGACCTGCATAAGGATGTGCTTGTGGATTACCCAGCCCCCACGAGTTTGATCGCCATCACAATGCCGGTAATCAAGCAAAAATCCTAAGGGCTCTACTAATGTGTATAGGCGATATGTTACAAGAAACACATGTACACACATTGAAGTAGAAACAAACCAAGTAGCATACTACTATTTTGAGAAAGATTGTGTATACAATGGTGAATATCCCAAGCTTCCATTAAGTAATATACAAACTAGTATGATACAGTAATGGCCTCTAGGGCATATACACTAACAATCTCCCACTTGCACTAAGGCCATGTACTGGCGTATCGAAGACCTATCATCTCGATCAGCCGCTCGAACTGAGTCTGGGGCAAGGCCTTCGTGAATGGATCCGTCGTGTTGTCTTTTGTGTCCACTCTCCGTACCTTGATCTCCTGGCGATCAATGATCTCCCTGATCAGGTGATACCGCCTTAAGATGTGTCTGGATTTCTGATGGGACCTTGGTTCCTTCGCTAAAGCTATAGCCCCATTGTTATCGTAATACAAAGGTATTGGGTCAACAATGGACGGAACCACCTGAAGTTCACTAATGAACTTCTTCATCCAGACCGCCTCTTTTACGGCATCGCTTGCAGCAATGTATTCAGCCTCCATCGTCGAGTCTGCGACGGTATCCTGTTTGGAACTCCTCCAACACACCGCCCCTCCGTTGAAGGTAAACACAAAACCCGAGACAGACTTGCTGTCATCTTTATCACTCTGGAAGCTTGAATCGGTAAAGGACTCGACCCTGAGGTCTCCATTACCGTAAACCAGGAACATCTCCTTAATCCTTCTCAGGTACTTGAGAATGTTCTTCACTGCCGTCCAGTGGTCCTCACCTGGGTTTGACTGATACCGGCTCACCACGCTCAGTGCGTAAGCTACATCTGGTCTTGTACATAGTATCGCATACATTATAGATCCTACCGCCGAAGCGTAGGGTATGGTGCTCATGCGAACCCTCTCCTCATCAGTCTTAGGAGACATCTTCTTGGAGAGGCTAATTCCGTGCAATGCGGGTATGTTACCGCGCTTGGAATCCTCCATACTAAATCTCTTTAGTACGGTCTCTATGTACCTGGACTGCGAAAGTTCCAGTAGTCTCTTGGATTTATCTCTGTAGATCTTGATCCCCAGAATGTACGAGGCATCACCCAGGTCCTTCATGGAGAACCGTTGTGACAAAAATAGCTTGACCGATTGTAGCATAGGAATGTCATTTCCTATTAAAAGAATGTCGTCCACGTACAAGACTAGGAATACGACAGTTCGTCCTACAATCTTCTTATAGACACAAGGTCCATCTTCGTTTTTGATGAAATCAAATTTCTTGATTGCCTCATCAAAACAGATGTTCCAGCTCTGCTTTAATTCATAAATGGATTTAAGCAACTTGCACACCTTCCCGCTGCTCCCACTGTCTACGAAACCTTCTGGCTGATCCATGTAAACCACTCTTCTAAACAGCCGTTTAGAAAAGCCGTTTTAACGTCCATCTGCCAGATTTCATAGTGATGGAAGGTAGCAATGGCAAGTAGGATCCGAATGGATTTGAGCATAGCCACTGGAGAAAAAGTTTCGTCATAGTCCAAACCAGATCTTTGACGAAAACCTTTTGCAACGAGTCTAGCTTTATAGGTTTCCACCTGCCCATCTACACCAAGTTTCCTTTTGTAGATCCATTTGCATCCAACGGGTTTTACCCCAAGTGGAGCAATATCCAAGGTCCACACTTTATTAGTGTACATGGACTCCATTTCGGATTGCATTGTTTCCAGCCACTTATCAGAGTCCCTACTGATAATGGCCTGCCTGAAACTGGTAGGGTCATATTCTTCCAAGATGCAATCCTCTCGATCCCCGTCTATGAGAAAACCGTAGTATCTCTCGGGCGGATGAGAAATCCTACCAGATCTGCGGAGTGGCTGAGGTTCGTTGGGTGTAACTGAATCTAGCGGTTCCTCCAAATCTTTAGTTAAAATTTGTGTTTCTGGAATTTCATTCAGTTCTACCGTGCTGCCACTAATATTTTTAACAAGAAATTCTTTTTCCAAAAATGTGGCATTTCTTGAAACAATTATCTTCTGTTCCTCTGCATGGTAGAATAGATACCCACTAGAATCTTTTGGGTATCCCACAAACTTACACAAAACTGCCCGTGCCTCAAGTTTGTCTAGGTTCTGCTTTTTGACATAAGCTGGGCAACCCCAAATCTTAATACGTTTAAGATACAAACTCTTACCACTCCATATTTCATACGGAGTCTTAGGCACGGATTTGGATGGAACTTGATTCAATAGATGCGCTGCAGTTTGAAGTGCATATCCCCAGAATGAAAGAGGCAACTCGGCATTACTCATTGTGGAGCGAACCATATCCAATAGGGTACGATTCCTCCGCTCCGATACACCGTTGTGCTGTGGTGTATAAGGAGGAGTAAGCTAAGAGAGAATACCATTCTCTTTTAAGTAATCTAGGAATTCCGTGCTTAAGTACTCCCCTCCTCTGTCAGACCGGAGGATCTTGATACTTTTGCCAGTCTGGTTCTCTACTTCGTTTCTGAATTCCTTGAATTTCTCAAAAGCTTCAGATTTGTGTTTCATAAGATACACATATCCGAATCTAGAGAGATCGTCAGTGAATGTGATGAAGTATGAGAACCCACCCCTTGCATGTATAGACATTGGACCACATACATCACTGTGTATGAGTCCCAAGAGCTCTGTTGCTCTTTCTCCATGTCCGGTGAACGGAGATTTGGTCATCTTCCCTTTGAGACAAGACTGACAAGTTTCATAAGATGAAAACTCGAACGTATTTAAGAGTCCATCTTTATGAAACTTACTTAGTCTTTTCTCTCCGATATGACCAAGTCTACAATGCCACAAGTAGGATTCATTCGTATCTGAATTCTTCATCTTGCGTGTGTTTTGTACATTGAGAACTGTATTTTGATGTAGAACGTAGATACTATTACACAGTGTATCTTCTGCAACCAGTACCTTATGAAGGTAAATGTTCATGATATTTCTATCAAGAACAAAGTTATATCCATCTTTATCGAGTAAAGAAACTGATATGATGTTGCAAACCATGGAAGGTACATAGTAGCAATCGTTCAAAATCATAGTATTGCCATTTGGCAATACTAGGTGATATTCACCGACGGCTGCAGCATTAACTTGTGCTCCGTTCGCTACTCTGAGCGACATATCACCAGGTACAACTTTCCTACTTTTTCTCAGTCTCTGCAATAAATTACAGATATGAGATCCTGATCCGGTATCAAGTACCCAGGAGGTAGGACTGACCGTAAAGCAGTTCTCAATTACAAGAACACCTGAAGTAGATGCAAAACCATACTTCTTCTTCAACTGGGTATCCTTGGAATCTATATAAACCTCTTTCCCTTGCTCATACTTATGACTGTTGTCACAAGTTAGAGCCGAACCAACGTTCTCCAGCCCCGAATAAGAATTCGGATCGGTCAAGCGATACATTTTATTATCTTGATTAGGGCATGAAATGGTTGCTACCTGGAGAGAGAGAAAAGAAACACTTAGCGTGCGCTCTTGCAAGATTAGATTGGTTTATTGATTTTTCTAACCAGGATGGCTCCCACTGTTTCCTCAAATTCTTCTTCAAACCCTAAAAGAAGAACTAGTCAGGATTAATCGCACATCACAATACTTGCTTAACCTTTCAGCCAGGCTAGTGTTGGTACTTCGAGGGAGGTTTTCCAACTCTTTCGCGAAGTTCCTTAATTAAATAACCTCTTTTCCCTGGAGGCGTAGCCCCGCTAACACCGTTCTAGACACCTACTTGGTTTATAGCATTGATTGTTAAGTGAAAAAATCTCCCGAGAGTAATCCAACTCATCAGTGGGATCGGGATCCAACTATCATTGTGCGATGACCTAGATGGAATCCACTCTAGTCACCACACTCCAGAAGGTATGCTAAATCTGCAAGTTTCAGTTTCTTTAGAAACTCCTGATGTGGATTTTTGTCCCTAGGACCCAAGTGATCTTGACACAGTCAACAAATCAAAGAGTCCTAGTCAAGTTCAACCCCTCATTATCTTGATTGCATTAAACCCACCCGTATTACCGTTGACACAGTCAACAAGGTTGCACGACTGTCCTAACTAATCACATTGTATCCAGCAGATAAGCAATACTCAGCTACCGTTCACTGCGCCTTGACACAGTCAACAAACGCAACACGAATGCTAAGTATAACTTATAAGAAATGACGGAGGGCTACGGCTGGGTTTTTGGCGAAAAACCCGTTAACGTAATGAACTTGATATCGTTGAAGGAACCTGATAACCTTTTTGAAAAATATAGTGGCGAAAACTTTTGCTAAAGAGGTCATTCCCTGTGAAGGGATCTCGGCTCTTTCCTTGTCGAATGAGGTGCAGGATATTCCAAACTGAATACCTCGATGCAAAGAAAGAATAATCGACTATAGTGAAGTTATTACCCTGACGCAAACTTTTTGTCCAAGGGGTCACTCCCGATGAAGGGATCTCGGCCCTTGCCTCGTCGACTGAGGTGCTGGGCATTCATAACCGAATACCTCGATGCAAAACAAAAGTGAACGTCCTTGCAATAACAGCTTTTTGAAAATTGTTCCAACAACGTCTTTTAGGTTTATTTTCTTGCATTAATTTAATGCGTCCCATCAATTAATCCTACCATTGCAGAAAACAACGAAAATATGACGTACGCTTATGCCATCCGCATTCTCCACGGAGTCCCGTCATCACCCGTTAGGTTACTTAACTAACGACAGAGCGGGGGCTAGACTAGCGCGGATGCAAAACATAAGCAACGCCTAAATAGATATCATATATAGATATATAAATCCATTCGTCAGATGCAATGATAGCCATTCCAGATCACAGATGAATACTTTGGATATACTAGGAATCTGCATTTCGTTCGAGCCTGCAACGAAAAACAGATTACACAGTCGCGATGAATAGCCAAATACCCCACCCTAGACCCCTACGGGTGCGGCAAACTACCCGCTAAATACCCGAAGTGAAGCAACCTCCCTCAACAACGTAAGTAGGCCACTCGGCACTTCGAGATACCCGGTAGTTTGTGCACCCCTCCTTGGGTCTATCCTAGGAGCAAAAACAGTAAAAAAAAATTATACAATGGCGGCTACAACCTCATCCTGGATGTGCGGCCATACAAATAATATTACATCAATTTACATATTACATGAATTGAAAGATAAAGAAAACTCTCATCTCACAACCCCCCGGCTATTCATCCGCGACAATCCAACGAATTCATATACACAAACCATCAACATTACAGATCACAGATATGTATAACCCCCACTAATCGACGTATAGCGATTAGCAGACGTTCAATACATATATCACATCACAGATATAACCCATTAGCCAAAGTTTACAGAAAATAGATCAAAATACGGATTTGTAACCACCCCAAAAAAAAATTTTGTTCTCTGGAAATTCTCGGAAGAAACAAACCATCCTAAAAATCACAAAACACCAACATAAGAACACTGCAAAAAGTTTGACCCACGGCCGAGTTAACTCGGCCGCGGATCCGCGGCGCGTTAAACGACTCACTGGACCAAATTTCTTCTGTGTTCTGTAAAAACTCTGAGCCGATTTTTAGCATGTGATTTATTATTTTTTGAACAGATCTAAAAATCGGCAGAAAGTTAGCTTTTTCGGCGTGTTTTACGGTTTTTTGTCCGATCGAAATTCTAGATACTTTGCTAATATGCTAGTGTGTGTTTAGATAAGCTCTGATGCCACTGTTAGGTCCACGTTACCTCTCCTGGTTCTTCCGGGGTTGCGGAAATGGTGAAAAACAATTTTTAGGGTTTTGGTAACATGGACTAGAAAACCCGGATCTTTGCTAAACAACACTCTAGCAACAACTACGAGCTTTACCTACTCGGATAGGGGGTTATACCTAGTCTTGAACTCCTTCTCTTCTTGTTGTTCTCCTCCTTACTAGCTCGTTTTAGTAGCTTGAATGGCTCCTCCTCGTCGTCTCCTCTTTGCCGAAGATAGATCCACCCGAGGGTCTCGAACTTGAGCTCCTACCTCAACCTTGAGGTAACTAAAGTATTAGGTTTGCTAGACCTTCAACCTTAGAATGAGTAGAGATGAGTTTTGGTGTTTTATTTTGAAGGCAAATGGTTCTCAACTCATGAGAGGGATTTTGCCTTGAGAGAGAGGAAGAGGATGAGAGCTATGGATGAGAGAGAAGATGCAAGTAAGAATGATCAATTTTTTACAACCATGCTCTCATATTTTAGAAAATGATAATAATAATAATAATTAACAATTTGTGATGGTGAGTTGATGAATGACCATTATCATTTCATTCATTAAACGCTTTTGCAAAGAATAAGAAGCATCTTTGAAAACAAATGATGATGGTCAACAAGTCCACTTTGGTCAACCGGTCAACAAAGTCAACAAGTCAACAAAAGTCAAGAATTCAACTCAATCATGGCACAATAATTGTTAACTAATATTATTAATCATATTTCATATTCTCATTAGGGTTTGGAAAAAGACAACAGTCATCTGTGCATACACACCCGTACCATAACCCTAATGAGAATCCTCTGCCTCTGTCTCAGTCAACTGTGCATACACACCCGCATCCGTGTTCCGAGGAACACGAATACAATGAGATAAAACCAATCCTAAAACATATACTGGGATCTGGCTTAAACCAAAGCCCGCCAGTAATAACTATCCGGACACCAAACGTGCACAAGTGCGCGGATGTGAGCGAACCCCGTCGCAAAACCATGCGACCTCTACTCTGTTTTGCCCAAAGGCGAATAACCCTCTGTGTGGGACTCTAAAGACTCGACATTACGCTGGCAGTGGGGTTAACCACAGACCGCAAACGGCACTAGCTGTACGTAACGGTCCCCAGGTAGATGCCGATAAGAAGACTGATGAGGTGAACCCATCCGAACTCCTACTGAGCTAGTATGTGACAATCTCCGTACAGTCCGGTCTGTTCATCTAAGAGTATCGCATGGCGGGTCTAGGGGGTGGCAAACGTCAGTCCCTTAATAGCGGTACAAGTCGTGTCGGAGTATAGCCTAAAACACCCTGAGAAACTACTGGTAACACTACCAGCAAATCTCGCTTGCCCTGACCAGGGACGACTATGTGTAATGGCTCTCCTAAACACAGCGTGATATCAACTTCCAATACCGGAAGAGACGAATCCTGTCTAACCGTCACTGCCTTTAAGTGCTTCGGGACTGCACCCAACTACTACCTGTTTGCACGACTCAGTAGAGCCGTGGTAGGGTAGTAATCAAAGAACAGTGGGAACACACTCGAGGCGAAGTGACAGTGTCAAGTCAGCGGACTAAGCTGTACTCATGTCACCTGGGAACTGTTAACTGACGATAGGTATAATACCAACCAACAGTTCCCGATGAGTCCTGTCCAATGTACGCGTAACCTAACGAGCACCCGCATACTATCTCAAGTACGACGTACTGACGGCTGTGGGACAGACCATCACCCCTGCTGGGATGAGAAGCGCATACGCTAGTCTACTCCGGAGTATCGATGCCCTGTCTCAATAGTCCTACGACTAGGGACTGATTGATCTCAAAAACTATCTATTAACCGCAATCAAGAACGGCATCGCTTTGCAGCTAGCCGGTGAGTACGGGTCGGTCCACAGGGATGTTGTAAATTTCCTAATCGTGCTAACGAGTTAATTCCAAACGGTGTGAATGGATTAATTAAATCTAAAAACTAAATTAATCTAGGGCAATTGAATTAAAGATCAAACTATCTAACTAGGGCAAGGAATTAAATTTATACTAGGGCAGAGAATGAAAAATTACCTAAGGCAAGAATTGAAATTACCTACTTACTTTACAGATGGCTCTCTCCAAACATCAACACAAGATTTGTCAGATCTGAATTCATGAATTGAAAAGAGGCATCGATGCTCTCCAAAAGAATTCTAAATTTTATTGATAAAAAGAGGAATAGGGAGGCATGACCTAATACAAGAATTAGAGTTCCTATTTATAGAGGATAGGAAACCTTAGGTTACAATTGATTCGCATGTCTACATTTACCAAAATATCTCTAGGAAGACCTAGTCAAAGTAGACTCCAAGCTTTGGTAAAATTTTATGTCTGGAAATTTTGGAACTGGTTCTGGGCTTCTTGGGCTTTTTATTTCTTTGGATCTTTATTCAATTTGGCTTCTCTATTTCTTCCAGATCTCCAGTGAACAATGTTCCCCTCCGAAAGACGGCGCACAAGACTGCGATGTCTTGGCACTGAGATTCGGGGCAGATGCTAATTGGTGCTATCCGTTCACCTCTCCGAAGATGCCAAGTTGATTTATGGCACCATATATCGAAGGTTTAAATAGATGCGGCTGATGTAGCAAACTTCGTCAGATTCCCCCTCGTTTGAGGGGTTTTTTGATTGTAGGGACGCTCTTCCCTGCAGGCGCAAGCCCCTGCAGTTAATTACGCTACCGCATCGCGGTAACAACTTTCTCCTTCTCCAGATGGTCACTTCGTGTCGTGGGTGTTTATTATGTTTTTGGTTGCCCGTGGATTGTATACGGAGACTAATTTATGTCGTCGTCCGTAGGACGTGGATTAGCCCAAATCCGTATTTTCTTAGATTTGGTTTTGGGGTTTTGGTTTGAGGATACGTTAGCCATATTTGAGGCTAAGATCAACTCAAACGTTTGTTAAGGATACGTTAGTCTAATTTGAGACTAAGATCCACTTAACGGGATCGTTTAGATCTGAAAAAAGAGCATTTGGGGGCTCTATTGTTCCAGTTTAGGGACATAGTGGTCCATTGAATGTATGGCCGTCGGGACCCGTCACCTCTCTGACGATGTTGAAGGATTACAACGACAGGTGTCAGAGGAGTTCAGAGATGTACCCTTGGACCAAAGTTGGTTGGGTGATCCATAGTCCAATTTGGGACTAAAGTCTGTTTGAAGGTTTAAGGATACGTTAGCCATATTTGAAGCTAAGATCAACTTAAACGGTTGTTAAGGATACGTTAGTCCAGTTTGGGACTAAGATCGACTTAACGGGGTCGTTTAGATCCGACAAAAGAGCGTTTGGGCTCTATTGTTCCAGTTTAGGGACATAGTGGTCCATTTCTAGTTTAGGGACATGGTGGTCCATTACCAGTTTAGGGACATGGTGGTCCATTGGTAGTTTAAGGACGCTTAAGTCCATGGGTTTAAGGACCCCACAGTCCATATGGGTGTGTTTAAGGACGTATTAGTCCGTTAGTTTAAGGACGCATAAGTCCGCGGGTTTAAGGACCCCACAGTCCGTATCTTGGTTTAGGGACGCATAAGTCCATGAGTTTAAGGACCCCACAGTCCGTGTTGATGTGTGGTTGTCGGGACCCGTCACCTCTCTGAAGATGTTGAAGGATTACAATGACAAATATCAGAGGAGTTCAGAGATGTACCCTTGAACCAATGAGTGGGCTGAAAGAGCAGAAGTGCTCAGGTCAAGATGATTTGAGGACTTATGGCCAGTTTGGGCTAAGTCCAAAATATTGGCCCTCTGTTGGTCCATTGAAGGAGAGGCTTTGCCTCTGGCCATTTAGCCAATTGGACCAATGCTTAGTGTTAAACACTAAAGACCAATCAGTGTTGAACACTGGGAATGAGATTGATAAGTTAGTGTTTAACACTAAAAGATAGTAGGTGTTAAACACCAGCAACAAGGCTTTCAAATTAGTGTTAAACACTAAAATAGATCAGAACACTGGCAGCAGAGATCTCAAAATAGTGTTAAACACTAAGGTAATCAGTGTTGAACACTGCAAATAAAGCTCTTTGATTAGTGTTGAACACTAAGGCCAAACAGTGTTTTAACACTGGATTCAGGGGTTCCAATTTAGCGTTAGACGCTAAGGCAAGAGGGGTCACGTGGTAGCACGTGAGGGCGCCCTCCCTTCATTTGTTCTGCTGAGAATATCGCATCTTTTGGAGCATCACGTGCCATCACGTGATGGGTGTTTAAATGGAGTATTCTAAAGCCTCTGCCAAGGGTCACGTGGGTCACGTGAGGCACTGCCTCAAAGGGGCTTTTCTGTAGATCTTTTTGGGGGTCACGTGGTGACACGTGACCCTGCCTCTATGTATGTTTTTTAGAAGATCTGTTAATCCCTTTCAGGAATTAAATTCCTCGTAGGATTGAACCCTGGCAATAATTTCAGAGGAATTAAATTCCTACTTCCTTTTGAAGATTTATATTCTGGGATAGAGTTGAACTCTGAATTTTCTGTAGAATTAAATTCCTCATATATGTGAAGAACTGAATAGGGTTAAACCCTAATAAAAGCTTTAAGGAATTAAACTCCCACTCTCTGTTAAAGAATTATTCTGGGGAATGAGATTAAGGGAATTAAATTCCTGTTGTTTTAACAGAACTAAGTTCCTAACTAGGGTTAAACCCTGATTCTGCTCATTCACAGGGTCAAACCCTAATTTTATTTTAAAGGAATTAAATTCCTATAGTTCTGTGAGAATTAAATTCTCGTGCTTCCATTCCCTCCCTATGCTTTGGGTCTGCATGGCAGGATCTCAACCCATTGAGAATTAAATTCTTAACTCAAGGGAAGATGTGCACTTTACAGATCCTCCACCAAAGAGAGAACTATGTTCTTTTGTTTTTATATCAGAGTTAAACTCTGTTGAGAATTAAACTTTCTTTTCCTTTCAGAAAGGCCTTCCCCTTCTTACCTAGGGTTTTCTTTTGCAGAAGATCCAAATTTCTCCAAAGTATCAAGGTTCCCCTTTTTTTTTGTCTCGATTCCTTTCTGCCTTTTTCTCTCCTTTTTTCTCTCTTTTTCTCTCTTTTTTTTGTGTCTCTTGGCTCCTATTTATAGGAGAAGCAGCCGAATCAATTAGTTTTGGCGAATCTTTCATTGAGAGATTTGATTTGTATTCACCATTTGTTTTGGACCTTTGGATTATTAGGTGAATTTTATTCACCATTGGATTTTAAATCCAGAGATTCTCCTTTGTTATTTCGGTTAGATTTAAAGGGGAAATCTTTCCAAATTCGAGATTTTCCCATAGATAGATGGTATTTAATCACCTTTAAATCTTTAATTTAATCGGTTGCTTTGGAAAGATTTAAGAGGTCTTTTCTCAGAATTTAATTTCTGTTAACAGATAGGCTTTGAAAGCCGGTCACGTGTGACCACGTGACCCCCTTGGAACGAGCTCTCTTCTTTCTCTCTGCGCTCTACTTTCTGGTCGCTGCTTAGCTGTCACGTGCCACCACGTGACAACTGGTCACGTGTGAGCACGTGACCCTGGCCTGGAGCCTTTTTCTTGATTCAATCAGGGAATTGAGTCTGCTGCTTTCGAGTGTCACGTGCCAACACGTGACCCTGGTCACGTGGGAGCACGTGACCCTTCCTGAAGCCTTTTTCTTTGATGTAGTTGGGAAACTGAATTTGCCTTGCCGATGCATTTAGATGTCACGTGCCAACACGTGACTGCTGGTCACGTGTGAGCACGTGACCCTTTTCTGAAGCCTCTTCCGTGGGCTTCCCTGATTTTAAATCAGGAAACAAATGCACCCACAGCGTTGTTCTCACGTGTCTGCACGTGAGTGCAATGCTGTCACCTTTTATGACCGTTGGATTCCTCTAGGGATTTGGGGAGATGAAACGTTTCCATCACCTCCTATAAATACCCATGTCTCTTCAGAAGAGCCTTCACTTTGCTCATCTTCTTCCTTTGAGAACTTTTTTCCCTTGAGAATTTAATTCTCGTCTTCCAGAGCTTAGTTCTCTGCCTTGAAAGAATTTTTAGAGTTTAACTCTGTTCGAAAAGGATTCTTTTCCTCAGGTAATGCTCTCGCATGAACGATGAATTTTCACATTCCTTTGGATTTTAAATCCAAAACAAGGGCTTTTACTCTTTAAACATGAACCCATGAAACCAATTAATCTTCAGCAGTAAATCTCTTTTAGGGTTCATCTGATCCTCCAAAGAGATGATGATGACAGTTCAAATCCATGGAGTTTAACTCCGTTCACAGAAAAAAGTTTCTGGGGATTTAATTCCCCTTTCCAAAAGGAATTCAATTCCTGTGAAGAACTAAGTTCTTCCCCATAGAGGCTTCTTGGGGTTTCCTTCGCCTCAGGTTGTCCTTCTGTAATCAATGCAGCAGAAGCTTTGTAACAATTCTCATGACCTTTATTTCAGGTATTATGGATGCACATATGTATGGCCTTGACGAAATCATTTCCTACGGGAACATTCGCGCACTGGGCCGCAGTCAGAACCTGGAGTTCACCAATGCTCAGTGTGCTGAGATTATGAGCCGCTTTGACGAGTACAACCATCGGCTACTCCCCCGTCGCTCTCCTCTTTTGAGACTCATCGTGCTGGCAATTTGGGAGGCGCTTCCTCTCTTCTGCGCCGGTGTACCGCTCAGGGCATTGGACGCTGCCGAGGACAAGATACATTCGATGTATCTGATGAGTCTAATCTCGAAGAGAAGGCGCGACAACCTCATTGATCTCTTGCACCAGGCATTTCAGCAGTCGGCCGTACTTGCCGCCTATCGGAGGGTGGAGGACATTCGCGAGGACCCCGACGCTTGTGATCGTGAGAGAAAACATACTCGGGAGGTTCGAAATGCTTGGAGAATCTTGGACAAAGTTAAGCTTGAGTTTCTCAATCCGTGCCCCTTGTCTGAAGTCTTACCATTGTAAACGTGTTCTCTTTATTTTGTATGACCTTCTTGAAGTTCGACTGATAAGTTCTATTATGTCTTTGTACGTTTGCATGCCTTTCTGTGGGATTTTATCATTTCATTATTGTTGTTGCTGATGCTTTTAATATGCATGGTGCTATTCCATTTCTAGTGCACGTCCAGTTTGGGGCTCACGTGTTCTGCACGTGGGATCCTTTGATGGGACTGTTCAAAATTTTTCCATGCCACATTTTTAGTGCACAATATTAGATGCAGAAAAGGAGCCTTGGAAATAGTTCCCTCCCCCTGATTTTCGATGCCTTTCCTTTTTTGGGCCTTGGAAATAGCTTCATCATGCAAGATTTTCCGCGCTCAACACTTAATGCACTTCTTTATATCTGAGGCTATAGCCTTCTTTTCCCTTCACAGAGATTTATATTTTTTTCTTTCTTATTTTGGTGTAATTTGTCTTGAGAAACAAACGAGCGCCATGGCCTGCAATCGCCCTCATACTTGTCGACAGCCATGGGAAGTTCCTATCGAGGAGATGATCCCCCGCTTTGCTGCTCGGTTGGTGGATTCACTCCTTACCGACGACGAATGTGACTCGGCAATGTATGAACTCTCGATCCATAGGGGGTCCCCCCTCCCGATGGGGTCCCTCTGGCTCCGGATGATTCTCGCGGCCGTGCTTGCCGACATCCCTCCTCACCCGGCGGAGATGACCCTGGCGATGCTTGACGCGGCTGAAGAAAAGCTCGAGGGCTTTCATGAAGCGTGCCTGATTACTCAGGCTTTGAAGGATTGCTCAATTCATCTGCTGAGCCAGATAAAGGCCCGGCGAGCTATTATGTCTGCTTTCGCGGACGAACACGGCGCCAATCGATGGGGAGCAACTCCTCGCGAGAACCGTCGCTTTGATGTGCTGGAGAAAGAAGAGAGAGAGATGGAGAATTTTGTCCTCTGCTTTGTTAACCCTTGCGCCATTGATCCCGTGTTTGGTGACATTTTCCCGTCACCGTAGCATTTTTAAATTAGTCCTTCTTTCTGTATACTTTATGTTGAACTTCCATGTAGGCTCGGTACTCGTATGTATGTTTTCGCTTGCATGAATAAACTTTGTGTTCTTTTTACGAAAACTTCCTCTAATTATCAACATTGTCATCATGTCGCATGCACATTAAAGCCTCGAATTTTATTTCTTTTTCGGATGTTCATATGATTGCGAACACATGCTCGATAGGATAAACATCGGAAATTTTCTCGTTGCTTTTCATACCAGGTGATGTGAGCGCGTTTTAGATCGATTATTGCTGTCGACCGGAAGCCCATTTATGTGATCTTGAGCGTGTATGTCCCGTTTCCAAGGTTGCGGTCACGAAAGTGAGCTTACATGGCCTGATAGGGTGACACGTGGCGAACATATTGTTGTGCGAGAAAAAGGGCACGGCCGTAAATTCTCGGAGAGAGAGCTGGCTTCTAAAGCGCTGAGCGAGCTTCAGGCGAGTCTTACTGCCAAGGCCAACAAAGCGTATGAGCTCTGGCGGGCGCTTCAAGAGTCTATCAAAGAGGTGGTGGCTCTCGACAAAGCTGCCACGTTCACTCGTGAAAGGGTCGAGGCTCATAAAGCCACCGAGAAAGAGCTTGAAGCTCTGCTTGCTTCGTATCAGGCTCAGCAAGCTCAGACGGAGGCTCGTCTTCTGGAGATCTTGCGTCATGAAGCCGTGGCTCAGCAACAAAATGATGAGCTGGTAAAATTACTACACCGCCCGCCGGCTTGAGGACTTGTATCTTTTCCCTTTTTTTTTTGTACATACTCATGGATGAGAGTATCTTCTTTTTGTTTCTTTCATGAATTGTACGTTGCATCCATTTTGGTTTATGAAATAAAAGATACATTTTTCTTCTCAACGGCGTGTCTCTTTTCATTGAATGCGTTTGCGGACAGTTTATCTCGATCTCCTTGCAGGGCATCGGTGGCTTAGGATTCAGGGTTAAGATCCGCTTCCTAAGACTTTTGCACTCTATGAGCCACGAGGGTCTCATAAAGAGTTTCTCTTCCTATAGGTCGAGAGGGTCCTATAGGTGTAAGTTCTTCTTAAGAATCGTGAGGATTCTTAAGCGAGTTTTTCCCTTGAGAGTCGTAAGGATCTCACAAGAGAGTTTTCTTCCTTACAGGTCGTGAGGACCTGCAAGTGCTGGGTGTGGTCGCCCTTATCCGTGTTTCACGGGGTCAGGGGTCGCACAGGGTATCATAGTTTAAAGACATCACGGTCAAGGTTAAGGACCTCATAGTCCATGGATTTAAGGACTCCACAGTCCGATGTTAGTTTTAAGACATCACGGTCAAGGTTAAAGACCTCATAGTCCGTGGATTTAGGGACTCCACAGTCCGATGTTAGTTTTAAGACATCACGGTCAAGGTTAAGGACCTCATAGTCCATGGGTTTAAGGACCCCACAGTCCGATGTTAGTTTTAAGACATTACGGTCAAGGTTAAGGACCTCATAGTCCGTGGATTTAGGGACTCCACAGTCCGATGTTTGGTTGCAGGGACCCTTCACCTCTTTGAAGACGTTGAGGAATTACAGCGTCAAGCATCAAAGGAGTGAAGAGATGTACCCTTAAACCAAGGCAGAATCCGTAGGGAATCGGGGTGGTTGATCGTTAGTTTTAAGACATCACGGTCGAGGTTAAGGACATTATAGTCCGTGGATTTTAAGGACTCCACAGTCCGGTATTTGCTCTGGATGCTTCACACGGGTTCACTGCCGTGCTTGGCGAGGACCAGGCTCCGCTCTGGGTGTTTTTCGCAGGGTCAAAGAGTGATGTTATCCGCGTTCCACGTAACCAGGAATTTTGCACTAGATGCTTCACACGGGTTCACTGCCGTGCTCGGCGAGGACTAGGCTCCGCTCTGGATGCTTCACACGGGTTCACTGCCGTGCTCTGCGAGGACCAGGATCCGCTCTGGACGTTTTCCACGGGGTCAAAGAGTGACGTTATCCGCGTTCCACGTAACCAGGAATTTTGCACTAGATACTTCACACGGGTTCACTGTCGTGTTCGGCGAGGACTAGGCTCCGCTCTGGATGCTTCACACGGGTTCATTGCCGTGCTCTGCGAGGACCAGGATCCGCTCTAGACGTTTTCCACGGGGTCAAAGAGTGACGTTATCCGCGTTCCACGTAACCAGGAATTTTGCACTAGATACTTCATACGGGTTCACCTCCGTGTTCGGCGAGGACTAGGCTCCGCTCTGGATGCTTCACACGGGTTCATTGCCGTGCTCTGCGAGGACCAGGATCCGCTCTGGACGTTTTCCACGGGGTCAAAGAGTGATGTTATCCGCGTTCCACGTAACCAGGAATTTTGCACTAGATACTTCACACGGGTTCACTGCCGTGTTCGGCGAGGACTAGGCTCCGCTCTGGATGCTTCACACGGGTTCATTGCCGTGCTCTGCGAGGACCAGGATCCACTCTGGACGTTTTCCACGGGGTCAAAGAGTGACGTTATCCGCGTTCCACGTGACCAGGAATTTTGCACTAGATGCTTCACACGGGTTCACTGCCGTGCTCGGCGAAGACTAGGCTCCGCTCTGGATGCTTCACACGGGTTCACTGCCGTGCTCTGCGAGGACCAGGATCCGCTCTGGACGTTTTCCACGGGGTCAAAGAGTGACGTTATCCGCGTTCCACGTAACCAGGAATTTTGCTGATTGTATCCGCATTTCACGGGATGGAGGCTTGACTGTTGGCGATATGTATACCACCGAGCCATGGAACTGGGAGTTGCCGCTGTTCCGCTTAGCTTAGCGTTGTGTCCGTTGTTACGAGACGAGTGTTGAAACGATCTCCAGGTCTCCTTTGGCCCGTCGAGACTTGGCTTCCTCTTCTGATGAAACCTGGGGGAGAAGTATGATCCTTTTTTTTGTTTACGCCCTTGGATTGTGTATAGGGTGTGATGGAACATCACCTGTAGGGCATAAATTTTATTTCTATTTTATCTCTTTTTCCGCGATGCTCTATCGTTTCAGCTTTTATATCGCGAAGGTCGCGATTGCCCCATCATTTCGGCTATTTTTCGCAGTGCCCAATCATTTCGGCTATTTATTTATTTTCTACTCGCTGCTTTTTATTGCGAGTTGCCCCATCATTTCGGCTATTTTTCGTGCATACATTTTTACTTGCTGTTTTTTATTACAAGTTGCCCCATCATTTCGGCTATTTCGTATGCATGCGTGGCTCACTAGCTTTTTTGCCGCAAGCTTGGATTTTAGACACCGATTTCAGCATCAGCACCGCTACAACTGGGATGTTGCCAGGAGCGAATCATCATTTGCCTCTGTCGATATTGAACAAAGGTGGCTTAGCAAACAGGGTTAAGGGTCCTGTCGACCAAGGCTTTTGACTTCATGAGCCGTAAGGGTCTCACAAAGGTATTTCTTCCTACAAGTCGTGAGGATCTTGTAGGTGTATTTTCTCCCTAGGAATCGTGAGGATCCCTAAGTGTATGTTCCTCTGTAAGTCGTAAGGATCCTACAAGAGGGTTTTCTCCTTATAAGTCGAGAGAAATTATAAGGGTTGTTCACCATATGGACATGTCCCTAGTCACGGATGCGACTTTGCTAGGGAAATGTTTATTCGCGCCCGTGGATTGTATACAAGGGTCAGTATTGAGCCACTTGTAGGGCAGCATCGAAGGTTGTGGGGGATTTGCTTAAGAACAGGTTTAGGTTTCTGTAACTTAAGACTTTCAAATCTCATGAGCCGTGAGGGTCCCATAAGAGAATTCTCCTTACGAGTCGTGAGGATCTCGCAAGTGTATTTTCTCCTTAGGAATCGTGAGGATTCCTAAGTGTATTGCTCCTTTGTGAGTCGTAAGGATCTCACGCGGGTGGTTTCTCCTTACAAGGTCGAGAGGACCCTATAAGTGTCTTTTATCGAGGTTGCGCCCTTTCGGGTTTTCACAAACATTCGCCGGTAGTCCTGCTGTTTTTACTCACGGAGCCCTTTCGGGTTTTCATCCGTGCCAATTTTGCTTATGGATATACCGTTTTTTTTTTATTCTTTTCATTTTCTCCCCTTTTTTTTTACGAGTCCGCGCCCTTTCGGGTTTTCACGAACACTCGCCGGTAGCCCTGCTGTTTTTACTCACGGAGCGCTTTCGGGTTTTCATCCGTGCCCTTTTTGCTTATGGACATACCGTTTTTATTTATTATATTTTTTTATCTCGTCAGCCTAAGGATGCTGCGGTATTAATTTAAGGACGTTTCGGTCCGTCGTTAGTTTAAGGACGTTTCGGTCCGTCGTTAGTTTAAAGACGTTTCGGTCCGTCGTTAGTTTAAGGACGTTTTGGTCCGTTATTAGTTTAAGGACATTTCGGTCCGTTGTTAGTTTAAGGACATTTCGGTCCGTCGAGGAAAGGGCCAGCTACTACTTATAGAGCCTTGAGCTTTAGGAAGATAGCGAGCGGACATAGTCGTCGTCATCTATCATTGACCCAGGCTGTGGCTCATTAAGCATAGTACTTCTTTAAGAAGCGGCCGTTTATTGGCCTGAAAGGCCTTCCACCGTGCATGTCTATGAGCAGATAGGCTCCACCCTGGTAGACCTTGTCTATGATATACGGGCCTTCATAGTTCGGCTCAAATTTTCCCCGCTTGGCACGATTGGGGATCATAGGTCTTTTGACCACTAGTACGAGTTCGCCCTGGCGGAATGTCCTCGGCCTGGTCAATCTTTCGTACGAGCGCGTCATCTTTGCTTTGTAGGCCTCTAGATTTTGCTGCGCTATGAGCCGGGTTTCATCGAGGGCATCGAGCTCTTCTAGCCGAAGGTGAGCATTTTCTTCGTCCGTCAACTCGTAGTGGACTACCACTCATAGAGAGGGTAACTCTATCTCGAGGGGGAGCACTGCTTCCGTCCCAAATACCAACGCGTACGGCGTTGTGTTCGTGGCCGTCTTGAACGTAGTTCGATAGGCCCAAAGGGCCTCTTGCAGCCTCTCATGCCAGTCCTTCTTATTTCGGGACACCGTCTTTTTTATGATCTTTGTTAAGGTCTTATTGAAGGCCTCGGCCAGACCGTTAGCTCGCGGATTGTAAACTGAAGAATATCTCCAGTCTATATTGTGCTGTTGTGCGAAGCGGCTAATCTTATGGCTTCTGTAGGCTGGCCCGTTATCGGAGATAATCCGCCGTGGAGTTCCAAACCGATAGATGACGTGCGTCTTGAAGAAGTGGAGGATATTCTCCGTCTTCACTTCCCTCAATGGTACTGCTTCTGCCCATTTGGAGAAGTAATCAGTTGTCGCCAAGATGAAACGATATCCCCTGGACGACGCTGGTTCAATGGGGCCGACTATGTTAGTCCCCCATATTTCGAACGGCCAGCTAGCCATCATTGGATGTAGTGGATTTGGATGTTGGTGGATGAAATCCCCGTGGATTTGGCACGAGTGGCACTGCTTCGAATACTCGAGGCAGTCCTGGATCATCGTGGGCCAGTAGTAACCCATCCGTTTAATTTTTAACTTCATCTTCGGGCCTGCTTGATGAGAACCACAGATTCTGTCATGAACCTCTTGAACGACTCTTTCTGCTTCGTCCGGTCCTAAACATCTTAGCCACAGAGAATCAAACGACCTCTTATACAGAGTATCATTGACGAAAGCGAAAGATAGAGCTCGTTTCATGAGCTGATGTCTTGAGGACGCTCCTTCGGGCAATCGGTGGTACTTAAAGTAGTCTATGAAGACTTCCCTCCAGTCCTCAGCCTTCTTACAGTCTTTTATTTGTAGGATTGTCTGCTCAGTCGCTCCCTTTTCTTCGCATGATTCCGGAGATATTTCTGCCGGGGCGAGCACTCGACGGCTTTGCACCATGATTTTGACGTCATCGAGGTTCTCATCAGCTAGTTCTTTAGCGAGCTTAGCTAGCGCGTCTGCTTTGCTATTTTCCGCACGTGGTATACTTTCCAAAGTGTAGGAGGGAATTTGGGTTAATAGTTGTTGCACCTTTTCGCCGTACTTCACCAGCTCCGGTTTGCACGTTTGGTAGTCGCCATTTACTTGACTAACGACCAGTTGAGAATCCCCGTATATAAGGAGGTCTTCAATTCCCATGTCAATGGCAATCTCGAGGCTTGCTATCAAAGCTTCGTATTCGGCTTCATTGTTCGTCCTCGATTCCGTTAAGGAGAAAGCAAAGCGCATTATCCCTCCTTGTGGGGTTACGAAGATAAGGCCTACTCCCGATTTGATTATGGGGGTATATTGTTTGCGCTTCTTCATGGAAGATGCCCCGTCAAAATAGAGTTCCCATCGGGTATCACCGCCGCCGATCGCATCGAATGCATGTTCGTCCGGCAAATCGCAGTTCAGAGGAGAACCGGCAGGTACTGGATGCTCAGCAAGGAAGTCGGCAATGGCCTGGCCTTTCACTGCCTTAAGAGGTCGATACGTTATCGAGAACTCCATCAGGAGTAGAGCCCATTTAGCGAGTCGACCCGTCAATATAGCCTTTGACATCAAATATTTAAAGGGGTCCACCTTCAAGATGAGACGGACTTCGTGCGCCAACGCATAGTGCCTGAGTTTTGTTATTGCGAAGATTAACGCCAAGCAGTGTGTTTCATGGGAGAGTAGTTACTTTCTGCCCCCAGCAGAACTCGACTTAGGTAATAGAGTGCTCTCTCTTTTCCTTGATCGTTCTCTTGTGCCCACAATGCGCCTAAGGAACCTTCGAGGGCGGTTGTATAAAGAATGAGGGGTTTTCCCTTGACCGGCGCAGCCAACACCGGAGGGTTCTGCAGGTACTGCTTGATCTCGTCTAGTGCAGCTTGGCATTTGTGATCCCAAACGAATGGAGTTCCCTTCTTCATCAGGTGGCTGTAAGGACGGCACTTGCCTGAAAGATTGGCGATAAACCGCCGGATGTATGCGAGCTTCACTTGGAGAGACCGCAACTGTTTGAGGGTTCTTGGCGGAGGCATTTCTATGATCGCCTTGATCTTAGATGGATCTATTTCGATACCTCGGTGTCGGATGATGAATCCCAGGAATTTACCCGAGGAGACTCCAAACGCGCATTTGAGGGGATTCATCTTCAAATTATATCGCCGAAGGCGTTGAAATACAGCCTCCAGATGCTTTAAATGCTCTTCGTATGACATGCTCTTTACTACAAGGTCATCGATATAGCACTCGACGACGTCATGTATGAGGTCGTCGAAGATCTTTGTCATGGCCCTTTGATAGGTAGCGCCAGCGTTCTTTAGACCAAAGGGCATAAACCTGTAGCAGAATATACCCAAAGGGGTCCGGAAAGCGGTGTGCTTCTGGTCTTCGGGATGCATCTTTATCTGATTGTACCCTGATGAACCGTCCATAAAGGAGAAAACCTCGTGAGTGGACGTGTTGTCTATCATTAGCTCGGTTACCGGTACTGGGAAATCGTCCTTCGGGCAGGCTTTGTTGAGATCCCTGAAATCCACGCATATGCGTACCGTCCCATTTTTCTTCATTACCGGGACGATGTTGGCGATCCAATCGGGATATTGGACTTCTTGGCTAAATCCAGAATCGATCAGCTTCTTGACTTCGGCGTTGATGTTCATCTCAAGCTCGAGCCGCATCCTTCTCGGCGCCTGCTTGACTGGCTTGATATCTGGGGATATTGCTAATTTATGCACAGCAATCTCCGGATCCAATCCTGGCATTTCGGAATAGTTCCACGCGAAGCAGTCTTTATGTTATAGAAGCACGTTCTTTAACACAGCCACCCTTTCTTCAGATAGCAGCTCGCTAACAAATGTCGGTCGCGGATCATCTGCCGCTCCCAACTCAATCTTCTTGAGGTTATCTGCAGTAGTGTGTATGCCATCTTCCAGTTCTTTCGGAGCTGGCGGAAATTCTGAGATTACCTCATCATCGCTGTTCTCAAAGCACCAGGGAAGGTCATCCATGTTCTCGGACTCTTCTTTTAATATCGTAATCGTGTAACATGTACGAATCCACTTCCAGGACTGAGGTGGATCTGATTCTGCTTTTGCGGTTTTGAGTTCGTGCTTTTGTGGTGGCATTACCCTCCAGCCGTCGGATAAAGCGAATCTGCCCTGTTGGTACTGGTCCTCGACCCAGTTCTTGAAGGTGAAGCAGTCTTCGGTAGGATCTCCTATGGCTCGGTGATAAGAGCAATAGCTCAGATGAGAAGCCTTGTTAGCTTGCTCAGGGTGTCTAGACTCTGGAAGCGCGATCATTTGATGTTTTATAGCGAGCTCGAGTAACCTCTCCGTCTTGTCTCGAGGGAAGGAATACGCTCGACTCATCTTCTTCATGAGGGACAAATCCGAGCCGCGCAATATCCGATCACGTAACTCTCTAATCCTGCGTCGTTGTTGTCGGCTCCCCTTTCCGCTTCTTGATTTATTTCTGCCTCTGCATCGGGCCTTTCGTACAACGGGTTGACATGGATGAGCATCTTCGTCTTTTGCAGCCTGTTGAAATAGACGTTGCACCCTGGCCTTCTCGTAGATGGCCATCTCACGGTTGTAGTCTTCCCAAGCTTTTTGACCCGCTTTCCTGATAAGCTTGTCCATCCGTTCTTCAAATGACGGACTCGGCACTTCAATCGCGGGCTCTAGTTTTGATGAGGGGTTGGCATTTCCCGACAGGGCGTCCTCTTCTACATCAAAGGTATATATGGCGTAGCTACTGTGGGTCCGTTCCCATTTCCCGGCTCTCACGTATCCAAGCCCAAGTGTTTCCATTTTTCCGTTGGGCAATTTGCGTTGAGTCCCAGGGACATCCCAAATCCTGTTGTAGAACCGAGCTTGTCGAACAGTCTGTTTTAAGGGTACTCCTTGGCGCTTCAATAGCCTCTTTAGTCCATTTGTGTAGTATCTGGGCAAACGGATGGGTTGGAGCCTGCCGAGTGTAGCATCCGCGCCATGCCAGATCTCTTTCTCTACTTTCGTCTCTGAGGATCGGTAGAATAAGATTGCCTTCTCACTCCTTTGCCTGGGAGGGACGTAAAACGTTTGCAGGTCCTGCACATTGTAAGCTTGAAGTGTGTCGAGCTCCTTGTAGTGTTCTCGCGGCACCATGGTGATTTGCAAACTCTGATCATCGCTAGGGGGTGCTTGTATTGACGGTCGATTGGAGAACACGGCATTAACCTCATCTTCCGAGTCACTTCCGAAGACCAACATGGGGGCGGGCGTCCCCGGGTTGTTGCGTTGAGGTGGCCCAGCATAAACTATCTCTTCTTCTCCTTCGGTATCGCTCCCGAAAATAGGGATGGTGGCGGCGGCTTTGTTCCCCGGCTTGCGGCACCTTTCTGTATCCTCGAAATCTAGCAAAAAGTACTTCGCATCTTCGTATTTGCGGACTTCGTTCACGGAAAATGGGTTTAGCTCACCTGTTACGGTATGCTCGAAACCATCCTTAAAGTACTTCATACACTGATATTGTGTAGAAGGGATGATGTTGTACTCGTGTAACCAAGGGCGACCGAGCAAGGCGTTGTAGCAGGTCTTGGCGTCAATGACATGGAATTTGATGTCTGTGACGAGTAGTCCGAAGCGTAATGTTAGTATCACGGATCCGAGAGTCCGTGACGATTAGGAGTCGAAACCAGAGATGGTAATTTTGTCACGAGCGAGGTGTTGCACACTCATGCAGATTTCTTTCAACACCCGAACATTAAGGAGATTGACGGAGGATCCATTGTCAACCAGGATTTTGCCTATCTTGATATCGTGGCAATATCCGGAGACGTATAGGGGACGGTTGTGGTCGCACGTCCCGAAGAGAAGGTCTTCGTCACCGAAAGCGATGTCGGCCGTATGCACTTCCTCCAGTTCATCCTTCATCTTTTCCGCGGCGAGGAAGGCTTAGAATTGCTCAGGTTCTTGTAACGCCTTAATTAGTGAATCTCGCGCTTCTTTAGATAATAGGAGGGCATCAAGAATGCTAAATTGAGAAGGTGGCTTCCTTAGGTGCGCCAGGATATTGTAGTCAACCTTACCCTTCCTGGGAGGGTCTTTGGTAGTCAGCTCTTTCATGACTTGTTCATCTAAAGTGATATCCTCAGTGACCTTTTCCTTTCCCTTATCTTTTCTATTTGCGGGCCCGAGATTCTTTTCTGGGAGTGTGCGATTGCGCAGCTGAATGTTTTCGCAGGTCTCCGATTGCTCCTCTTTCCCTAAAATGGATTCTTTAAAGAGAGGGCCCAGAGCCATTTCTTCATCAGAGTCACTCCTAAAGGTGAGAACTTGTGACCCTCCGGCATTAACCATGTAACAGTTGCCAGTGGTTCTGTTGTGCCCGTCGGCAGTACTTCTTCGTTCCCGACGAGTCTTGCGTTTTATGCGCTTAAAATGTTGCCGATGAGCAACATATCCTTGCCACCATATCCTAAAGGCGTCGCACTCCTCCGTGGGGTGTGAAATTTTCTGATGATATGCGCAATAATTAGGGTGCCTCTCCGCCCCATTGAGTGTGTTTTCTTCCGAGGGTGGTAGCTTCATTCCCATTGACATGGCTTTGGCAAACCTTTTCCTCGTCTTGATTATCTTCTTGTCTGCCTCGGATGCCTTTCGATCTGGCGGGAGTACTTCAACTCTTTCGTTCAGTCGCTTGCGTTTGGCTCCTTCTGATGCGGCCATCTCACGCTCCTGATCCGCTTTACTCTTCAGACGAATCTCGTCTAGAAAGGTGTCGATCATTTCATCTGTTGGCCACACACGCTCTGGTTCAGGCTCTACCCCCAGTTTCTTAGTGCTATGTGTTTTTTCATCGTCAGTAAACGAGCGGGAGATTACGTTACAACTCGCCACGTATCCCTCGGATTCATCCGACGAACTCTCTCCATCATCTTCCTCTCGAAAGATGTGGTTGAGGAACTCTTGCAGCGTGACAGGAGTTCACGCCTTTTGATTGTACTCTTCCATCGCGTCGATCTGCTTCTGCAAGTTCGTGCGCTTGTCTCCAGGCTTCACGGGCTTCTTGGATTTCTTCTTCTTTTTCTTCAAAGATTTTGACGGTTGGGCGTGAGTATTTAGGCCATTACCACGAGTCTTCGTAGTCGGGCACGGCTTCAACATCCCTTCGATAATTTGAGGTTCAAGCGGGTCCTTCCATTCGATTGCAGGGCACGCATGAAGGTCCCTCAGCATTCTTTTGGTTTTAGTTGACAGCACGACCTCCCATGGAGCTTCTTCAATAAAGGAACAGGTTGCCCCCGGTGTATCTGCTTTCTTAGGAGTATGCGGCTGTGGTGGGTTCACCTTCCACTTTTCGGACAGTGCAAACTTCCCCTGGAGGTATTGATCTTCAATCCATCCTTTGAAGACGAAGCAATTCTCAATCGGATGACTTACCGTTTGATGATAAGGGCAATAGTTAGGGTTATTCACCTCAGTGGGTTCTGGCGGTCGCCTTGGATTTGGTAGGTTTATAAGTCTGTTGCGTACTGCCAGCTCGAATAGCCGCTTCGTCTTGTCTCGTGGGAACGAGTAGGGACGCTTCATCTTCTCATTATAATACCGGCGTCTTTCTTCCAGTTGATCCGTCAGCTTTGGGGCATTGGGTTGCTGCTGAGCATTCGCGACGAAGGTGGCCTTTCCCTTACCCTTGTCATTCCGAGGTTCTGGCTTCGGGGGAGGTGGTCTATGACCCATCTGGTCCATCTGAGCCAACTTGTCGATTAAAGCCTGGAATGTGGTCGGCTTAAAGAACATCATAAACTGGGAGATAGTTGCGTGAGGGTCTAGGGTTCCCACGAACATGCCCACCGCGGGCGCTTCCTCAATGCGTTACTCGCATTTCGACCACAAATTCCGCCAGCGTATAGCATACTGGACCCAAGTTTCACCTGGTTTTACCCTGGCGTTAATCAATGCCGTTATTGGAGTGCGTTCGCTGGCGCTTGCGAATCGCTGAGTGAATAGCAACTCCATTTCAGCGAACGTCTTGATAGAATTGTTCGGGAGTTCCGAATACCATTCGAATGCTGTTTCTGATAGGCTGCCCACGAACTGGCGAAGCAACAGTTTATCATCATCGTCGGTGTTACCGCAAAGGGCCCTGAACTGGGCAACATGTTGGTGGGGATTGCCGGTCCCCTTATACACATGGAATTTTGGTATTGTATAACCCGGCGGATATTTGATTTGGTCATACCAGCTTGGATACGGCCGCCCCGTTTTCATGACTTGACCAGCTGCCTCAGTCGCGTGATGAACCCGGATTTGCTGGGCTATATAATCGACCAAATCAGCCTTAGAGATTGTCTCCTCCTTGGCCGTTGAGAGGGCCGGTGGTAGATTTGACGTTTCCCCCCTGTCGTCTTCAAGGACGATCGGGGGATCCTCAGCGGGTGGGTCTTGTTGGATCATCATTCCTATCATATCTTGGAAGAGAAGGCCCATACGCTGTATGTTGGCTGCTTGTTCAGCGACCTCTTTGTCCTTCTTCTCCAATATTCGGCGAAGGAACTCAGCGTCGGTTTCTTCCTCCTGGCGTTCGTCTGAGGACGTTTCTGGGTTTTCTTTTGGCCCGGTAAGTGCGGCCATAGCGTTCATCATTTCCTGGAGCTTTTGCTGTTGCTCCCGAGCTTTGGTTACCGACCGTGTAAGCGGTCTATGACCCGTAGACGCACGGCTGTCTTCCTTTCCTGACGCCATGTATACGGTATGGACGATCATGCCCCCAAACTTAGGGCGTCTGGGCTTAGTGCCTTTAGCTGTCGTTGCAGGCTGGGGGATCTTCTCTGTCTTCCTCCTTTTATGAGCAGTGGCAGTTGAGGGGGCCGTTGAGGCAGGCACCCAGACAGTGTTTCGTGGTTTAGCCTGGTGACTGGCTTCCTGTTGGATTTTCAGCTTCTTGTGTTGGCGGGAGAAGTTTGGATCGATCATCGAGTCTCGGGCCTGCCGCCAAACCTTATAGATTCTAGAAGACAGCCGTTGTGGGGATCGGGGCTGTTCTGGCTTTATTTCCGCAACCTTTTTTAGTGGAGGAGGAGACCTCTTTAGCATCGCGGTAGGAGAATTCCTACGCACCTTATTTAGCATCTCAAAGCTGTTTCCAGTTGGAACAGCAGCATTAACTTCTGCCATCGGGGCTGGTGGAGTTAGCCCAGAGGGGGAGTTGCCTCCAGCCTTCCTTACTCGGCGCCAGTGGCGACGTCGAGCGTGTCGAGCGGACGGCGTTGGTTCAGCGGTGAGAATAGCTTCGTCTTGCCCCCTGTGTAGGTGGGGGGTCGTTGCTGGTGTTAGCCTGTCAAAGACCGACGTCCTTTGGATAGTAGAAGCGGGAGCTGGAGCCGTCAATCTTGTAAAGACCGACTTTGTGGCAGGGGAAGCTGCTTTGACGACTTCAGGAGCAGGACCGGTCACTTTCTTAGAAGCAACCTTCTCTGGGATTGTAGGCCTCATTGTGGGTCCACAGGAGTCTTGGCCCAATCTAGAGAAGACCGAGGCGCTGGTGTTGGGCGACCCGTTGAGAGGGGCCGCGGCAGGGGTAAGAAGATCAAAGAACGACTTCTTGGGAGCTTCCTCTGTCAGCACCGGCGCGGTGAAGGTTGTCGGTGGGAGCATGGTCCCAAAAAACAATCCTGTGGTGGCTCAAGTGACCTGTTCCACGGGCATTGTGAATAGCGAAGCAGCTTGGGGTCCGTAGGCTATACCTCCTGACGAGGCAGAGCGTTGGTTGCAATTGCAGTTCGAGCAGTTGGAGCGTTTCGCAGAAGTAGAAGCCATCGATTCTTTGCTTTCTGCATTAAGCAGGACGCCAAGTCTTAGTATCTTGAAACCCAAGGGCAACTATTAGCGAACCGCGATTGGTTCGCGAATCACGACACACGAAGTGTGGAGTGGAAAGAGGAAAAGGTCCCACCGGGCATGCCAGAATCTGTTCCCCTCCGAAAGACGGCGCACAAGACTGCGATGTCTTGGCACTGAGATTTAGGGCAGATGCTAATTGGTGCTATCCGTTCACCTTTCCGAAGATGCCAAGTTGATTTATGGCACCATATATCGAAGGTTTAAACAGATGCGGCCGATGTAGCAGACTTCGTCAGATTCCCCCTCGTTTGAGGGGTTTTTTGATTGTGGGGACGCTCTTCCCTGCAGGCGCAAGCCCCTGCAGTTAATTACGCTACCGCATCGCGGTAACAACTTTCTCCTTCTCCAGATGGTCACTTCGTGTCGTGGGTGTTTATTATGTTTTTGGTTGCCCGTGGATTGTATACGGAGACTAATTTATGTCGTCGCCCGTAGGACGTGGATTAGCCCAAATCCGTATTTTCTTAGATTTGGTTTTGGGGTTTTGGTTTGAGGATACGTTAGCCATATTTGAGGCTAAGATCAACTCAAACGTTTGTTAAGGATACGTTAGTCTAATTTGAGACTAAGATCAACTTAAAGGGATCGTTTAGATCTGACAAAAGAGCATTTGGGGGCTCTATTGTTCCAGTTTAGGGACATAGTGGTCCATTGAATGTATGGCCGTCGGGACCCGTCACCTCTCTGACGACGTTGAAGGATTACAACGACAGGTGTCAGAGGAGTTCAGAGATGTACCCTTGGACCAAAGTTGGTTGGGTGATCCATAGTCCAATTTGGGACTAAAGTCTGTTTGAAAGTTTAAGGATACGTTAGCCATATTTGAAGCTAAGATCAACTTAAACGGTTGTTAAGGATACGTTAGTCCAGTTTGGGACTAAGATCGACTTAACGGGATCGTTTAGATCCGACAAAAGAGCGTTTGGGCTCTATTGTTCCAGTTTAGGGACATGGTGGTCCATTACCAGTTTAGGGACATGGTGGTCCATTAATAGTTTAAGGACACATAAGTCCATGGGTTTAAGGACCCCACAGTCCATATGGGTGTGTTTAAGGACGCATTAGTCCGTTAGTTTAAGGACGCATAAGTCCGCGGGTTTAAGGACCCCACAGTCCGTATCTTGGTTTAGGGACGCATAAGTCCATGAGTTTAAGGACCCCACAGTCCGTGTTGATGTGTGGTTGTCGGGACCCGTCACCTCTCTGAAGACGTTGAAGGATTACAACGACAAATATCAGAGGAGTTCAAAGATGTACCCTTGAACCAATGAGTGGGCTGAAAGAGCAGATGTGCTCAGTTCAAGATGATTTGAGGACTTATGGCCAGTTTGGGCTAAGTCCAAAATATTGGCCCTCTGTTGGTCCATTGAAGGAGACGCTTTGCCTCTGGCCATTTAGCCAATTGGACCAATGCCTAGTGTTAAACTCTAAAGACCAATCAGTGTTGAACACTGGGAATGAGATTGATAAGTTAGTGTTTAACACTAAAAGATAGTTGGTGTTAAACACCAGCAACAAGGCTTTCAAATTAGTGTTAAACACTAAAACAGATCAGAACACTGGCAGCAGAGATCTCAAATTAGTGTTAAACACTAAGGTAATCAGTGTTGAACACTGCAAATAAAGCTCTTTGATTAGTGTTGAACACTAAGGCCAAACAGTGTTTTAACACTGGATTCAGGGGTTCCAATTTAGCGTTAGACGCTAAGGCAAGAGGGGTCACGTGGTAGCACGTGAGGGCGCCCTCCCTTCATTTGTTCTGCTGAGAATATCGCATCTTTTGGAGCATCACGTGCCATCACGTGACGGGTGTTTAAATAGAGTATGTTAAAGCCTCTGCCAAGGGTCACGTGGGTCACGTGAGGCACTGCCTCAAAGGGGCTTTTCTGTAGATCTTTTTGGGGGTCACGTGGTGACACGTGACCCTGCCTCTATGTATGTTTTTTAGAAGATCTGTTAATCCCTTTCAGGAATTAAATTCCTCGTAGGGTTGAACCCTGGCAATAATTTCAGAGGAATTAAATTCCTACTTCCTTTTGAAGATTTATATTCTGGGATAGAGTTGAACTCTGAATTTTCTGTAGAATTAAATTCCTCATATATGTGAAGAACTGAATAAGGTTAAACCCTAATAAAAGCTTTAAGGAATTAAACTCCCACTCTCTGTTAAAGAATTATTCTGGGGAATGAGATTAAGGGAATTAAATTCCTGTTGTTTTAACAGAACTAAGTTCCTAACTAGGGTGAAACCCTGATTCTGCTCATTCACAGGGTCAAACCCTAATTTTATTTTAAAGGAATTAAATTCCTATAGTTCTGTGAGAATTAAATTCTCGTGCTTCCATTCCCTCCCTATGCTTTGGGTCTGCATGGCAGGATCTCAACCCATTGAGAATTAAATTCTCAACTCAAGGGGAGATGTACACTTTACAGATCCTCCACCAAAGAGTGAACTATGTTCTTCTGTTTTTATATCAGAGTTAAACTCTGTTGAGAATTAAACTTTCTTTTCTTTTCAGAAAGGCCTTCCCCTTCTTACCTAGGGTTTTCTTTTGCAGAAGATCCAAATTTCTCCAAAGTATCAAGTCTCCCCTCTTTTTTGTCTCGATTCCTTTCTGCCTTTTTCTCTCCTTTTTTCTCTCTTTTTCTCTCTTTTTTTTTGTGTCTCTTGACTCCTATTTATAGGAGAAGCAGCCGAATCAATTAGTTTTGGCGAATCTTTCATTGAGAGATTTGATTTGTATTCACCATTTGTTTTGGACCTTTGGATTATTAGGTGAATTTTATTCACTATTGGATTTTAAATCCAGAGATTCTCCTTTGTTATTTCGGTTAGATTTAAAGGGGAAATCTTTCCAAATTCGAGATTTTCCCATAGATAGATGGTATTTAATCACCTTTAAATCTTTAATTTAATCGGTTGCTTTGGAAAGATTTAAGAGGTCTTTTCTCAGAATTTAATTTCTGTTAACAGATGGGCTTTGAAAGCCGGTCACGTGTGACCACGTGACCCTTGGTCACGTGTGGGCACGTGACCCCCTTGGAACGAGCTCTCTTCTTTCTCTCTGCGCTCTACTTTCTGGTCGATGCTTAGCTGTCACGTGCCACCACGTGACAACTGGTCACGTGTGAGCACGTGACCCTGGCCTGGAGCCTTTTTCTTGATTCAATCAGGGAATTGAGTCTGCTGCTTTCGAGTGTCACGTGCCAACACGTGACCCTTTCTGAAGCCCTTTTCTTTGATGTAGTTGGGAAACTGAATTTGCCTTGCCGATGCATTTAGATGTCACGTGCCAACACGTGACTGCTGGTCACGTGTGAGCACGTGACCCTTTTCTGAAGCCTCTTCCGTGGGCTTTCCTGATTTTAAATCAGGAAACAAACAATTGCAGTGGACTTTTAACCGTTTGCTTTGTAATCTTGGACCTTGCGTTGCCTTGTACTGATCTTTTGTGTAGGCTTGATTAAGATCCTTCTATTTGTCGGTCAAAGTCCCTTTTTGTGTCGTCTTTTGTCTTTTTCACTGTTTTCGCTCCAAGAACCTGTAACCTGTAATATGTAGCAGACATGCGTCAAAAGCACCTGTTTATTTATAAAAAGAATAAGAATGGGGAATATAATAATGCAATATTATGGTATGAACAAATACCCCCAAACTTATCTTTTGCTCGTCTTCGAGCAAACTTATTTTTTTTATTCTCGACAAAAACCTAACCGCACTTTCGCAGGGAAACGCGATTGCATTGAGCACGTGCAACAAGCCGTTAAACCTCTAGGTGTCCCTAGTAGGAGGAGTGTTGTCTCCTGAGGGTTTTCAGCGGATTACACCCACAAAATCCTATCAATTCGGCTTTTTCGACTTTAATTCTCCAATTAGGTTTTCTAACAAGGAATTCTATTATCGTCGACTTGTAAATTATCCACCCATATTCTTCACACTTCCTCATCATTTAACTTAAGATCATATATGTTCTGCAGACTTACTTAGCTTTCGGCATTTCTTAAGTTTTCCTTCTAGGTTTCCATCTCCACTTAGGTATTTTTATCAACTCTATTAAAGATATAAGTTCTATTCTTCATTCCTCTCTCTTATCTAAACTCCAATCACATATCCCCACGTGTGTGTATAAATCACCCCTACACTTGGAAATTCAAATCAAGCAATTGTACTCTTGTCCGTTGTCCAAAGTACTTCTTAATTGGTGAATTTTTAATTGAATTTTGCTTACACATCCTTCATGCGACCGTTAATACTTCTTGAGGTACCAACGACCGATTACAAAATGCGTTTGCACTTTAAAGCGTAATTCCTAGTCTTGCAACACCCAAGGCTTTAGCAGTGACTCTCAAACCAGTTGGTCTAAGGCACTAGGTGATGAAGCACCCTCGCTAAATATTTTTCTATTTTTTAGCCTTAAATAATCACAAAAACCAGTGTTCATTTTTTTTATTCACACTTATATTTTTTTCTTTTATTTTCATTGTACTAAGGACTTTAGACAAGAGCATTTCAAGGTCTCTTATACTATTCCAAGTTTCAAGGTGCGTGATTGTGCAAATTGTAGGGTATACATTTTCAGAATCTAGACTTAAGCTAGGAATTATTTTTCAAACTTATACTTTAATAAAAACATCAATACTTTTCCTTTGTTTCGACTTAGCCCAAAAAGTGAACTTAAAATTTGCCTATTTTTAAATAAACTACAAAGACATATACTTTCTACCGTTAAACTTTAAGAAAGGTTATTTTTAGGGTTTTTAATTTACTAAGTCTAAGATCTAGTTGTTCCTAGCTAGTTAACATTTTTGTCAAACTTAAGTCAAATAAGGTCAAAATTGAATACATTAATTTTTTTTTATAATTTTTGAATTTTTTTCAATTTTTATGGGTTTTCAAATAAATATGCAAATGCAAAAAAAAAAAAATGTACAAATGAATGCGAAGGAAGAAGACCTACCGAGCACACCCCCAAACTTAAACTTGACAGTGTCCTCACTGTCATGCTACACCAAGAGGGTCAAAATGTCGGCACTCCCCTGTTTATTTATTTATAATTTTTTATATATTTTTTATTGTTTTGAATTTTTTAATATATTTTTTATAGAAAAAGAAAACAAAAATATATATGCATATATACAACAAGGTCCCCCCCCCCAACTTAAGTTTGGCCTTACACAAGCCAAAGATTAGCACCAACCATTCAAAAATCTTATCGTGGTAATGGTCGAGTTGGTGAAAGAATGGAGTGGAAAGAAAAGAGATGAGAAGCACACGAGACCGTATGGGAAGAAGGGTGGAATATGGTCTCAGTGGAGGGGAAGAATGACGGAAAAGAGAAAGAAGTGGAGTACGATCTTGAGGGTGTAAATCGAGTGAATAAATCAGCGCAATTTGTGATGACCGATATGTTAAAAGCGATTGTGTTAACCTATCAACCCGTCGAGAAATGGGGTCAAATCCCTCAAGATTCGCAAGAAAGCATGGGTACGCCGAACTTGGTATGGGAGATGAAAGCGTAACGGTCTCTTCTACGGTCGGAACGATAGGAAGGACGAAAGGGAGTGAATTAGGGATAGTCTCATTCTCACCGTAGTAAACTGTCTCGAACTTGAAGGATTCCATCAATGGTTCGAAATGACTGTAAGCAACCGAGTTTGATGGTTCAACTAACTCATCTGAAAATGTAAAGGACTCAAACTCGGGCGGTGAGTCATCAACATCGTCCGAAAAAGTGAAACACTCGTAAGTGTTATCGTCTGTGAGAACTGTGTCAGATTCAAAGAAAAATTGTTCAAGCTCACAGTCTTCAAGCGTGATATTAGGCGTGGTCAGAACGATGGAAAGGAGGGAAGGTGATTTAGTTAAAGGTTCAAGAGGATGAATTGGAAAATCCGACACATCAAACAAAAATGGTTCAACCTCAATATTATCCTCAATACTCTCCTCAATACTATCCTCATAATTCTCCTCAATATTTAACTCATCCATGCCATTATCATCAAAATCAAGACGCATATGAAGTTCGGGAGAAACAATTAATGACTCGGGATGATGAATTGGACATAAAATTTCAATCAAATCGACAGGTTCATCATCTAAAATATTCCCGGCGTCTATATCCTCAATCAAGTGAAAATCAATTTTTTCTGACACCTCATCAAAAGCATGGATATTTATCGATTTAGGTTCTAGATTGGAGGTGTAAAGATCGAAAGTATTAAGTGTGGTTTCACTCGAAAGGGGTTCTTCACAATTTGGCAAATCAAGCACTACAAAATCACACAACTCGTTTTTATTTTGAACTTGTGAATCATTTAGGACATTCGATGGAAAACTGGAGTTGTGGGCTTCAATTGGGTAAGGGTAGGTTTGATTTGGAAATCTTCTCAAATTCGCACTCTGTCCAACCGCATCCTCATACATTGAAAAATTTGGAGCTAGCGGGAAACTAGCTACCGGTTCACTAGGTTGCATAAGGACGGCCACGGACGCATCCACATTCCTAATCATTTTGTTTGTTGCTGCAATGTATGCCTCCAACGAATGTTCCAAACTAGACATGGGTTGTGAAGGGGTTTCGGTAAAAGATTCAAAATTGTTTGGATACGTGAAACTCCCTAATGGCTGTGTAGAAACAGTGTCTAGTGAAGGTGGGAAAGTCGGGTAGGACTGGTAGGAATTGAATGGTTGGACATGAGTAGGGTCAACATGTGGATAAAAAGGTGAATGGACTTGTTGATCCCTAGAACTAGATGTGTGGAGAGGGGTGAAAGATCGGCTACGAGATTGAGTAATATGCTCAGCAATGGACATTGATTTAGGAGTTACGGCAGGACTTGGAAAAGTGGTGTCAACGTACAAAGGTGGTGAAGGTTGACAAGGTTGACACAAAGTGGGTTGTAAAGTCGAACTGTTTCTCCTAAACGCTTTTATTTGATCTTTCAAAGAAATTTTAGACACGGAGGGATCTTCCTTAAATCGACCGAAACAATTGACGTACGAAGCAAACTTAGGTTCGGGATACCAAAGTTCGGCAAGAGATTTATGAGGTGGGGTACCCATGATAGAAAAAAGAGAAGAGAAAGAAGGCAGGTAGTGCAAGGATTTCTTAGCGGCAAACTTTGCAAGTTTTGTTAAAAATTTTTTTTTTTCCTTTTTTTAAAAAAAATTTATTTGGAACTGTTTGCAAAAAAGATTTTATAAAGGGCTTTGACACAAATGCAATCAACCAAAAATGCTCAATCAGGCCTAGATCTAGGGTCACCTAGGTCAGGTAGACAGCTCCTAACTGTTCCAAAGGGCTAGAAATAGGACCTCAAACCGCCTCTTCACCGCCAATTGCGGCCAGGTAAGTGCCAGGTGAGTGGGAGGCTCCCCGTTACAAGTAGCGGTTCTAATTAAGTAACCACTCGCCTTGGACACACTTGCCTAGACACCGCAAAGTCAGGTTAGGATTAACGGCTGATGCCTATAACTAGTCCTCTGTCGTATTGAGCTCGAAGTCCATAGGGCCGAGTCTAGTATTTTTTAATTAAGATATGATCAATGCAAATGCCTTATGTGATTTCTGGGGTCTTAAGAAGGGTGATGAAATCCCCACCCAATCTGAATTGGTCAAAAGCCCCTTAAAGTCAGTTTTAAAGATATGCAAAACAGAAAAATCACTTGCAATCAAATCTTTTTATTTTATGCGTAGCGCAAAGAATCCTACACAAGATTTGTTATTTGGAAGGGAAGATTTTTTTAAGCGCAAAGAATCCTGCAGAAGATTTGACAAAACATATATGGGGATTGGTAGAAGAGGGAAAAGGGGAGCAAACAGTGCAAAATTCGCGCGCTGACGTGGCATATGGACCGCGGAACCTCGGCGGGAGAGCGCTTGCGCGGCGGATTAGCGGCGGTACGGAGGCTTCAGGTCTCCAAAAAAATTGAGCTGCTCTGCTTTTCCAACCTCTTTCTGTTCTGATGTATCTTTTTCTGTTTCGAACTCTGGATTTTTCCAGATCCGTCGATCCTGCAGAGATTCAAAAAAATACCCTTCCAAAAATAACAGATGATATATTTTTATATTTTTGTGGTTTTTCAGTTTTTATGGTTTTTTAATTTATATTAACCCGAAATTGCAAAAAGGAAATAACACGCCATCCCCGGCAACGACGCCATTTGATTGATCTCAAAAACTATCTATTAACCGCAATCAAGAACGGCGTCGCTTTGCAGCTAGCCGGTGAGTACGGGTCGGTCCACAGGGATATTGTGAATTTCCTAATCGCGCTAGCGAGATAATTCCGAACCGTGTGAATGGATTAATTAAATCTAAAAACTAAATTAATCTAGGGTAATTGAATTAAAGATCTAACTATCTAACTAGGGCAAGGAATTAAATTTATACTAGGGCAGAGAATGAAAAATTACCTAGGGCAAGAATTGAAATTACCTACTTACTTTACAGATGGCTCTCTCCAAACATCAACACAAGATTTGTCAGATCTGAATTCATGAATTGAAAAGAGGCATCGATGCTCTCCAAAAGAATTCTAAATTTTATTGATAAAAAGAGGAATAGGAAGGCATGACCTAATACAAGAATTAGAGTTCCTATTTATAGAGGATAGGAAACCCTAGGTTACAATTGATTCGCATGTCTACATTTACCAAAATATCCCTAGGAAGACCTAGTCAAAGTAGACTCCAAGCTTTGGTAAAATTTTATGTCTGGAAATTTTGGAACTGATTCTGGGCTTCTTAGGCTTTTTATTTCTTTGGATCTTTATTCAATTTGGCTTCTCTATTTCTTCCAGATCTCCAGTGAACAATTGCAGTGAACTTTTAACCGTTTGCTTTGTAATCTTGGACCTTGCATTGCCTTGTACTGATCTTTTGTGTAGGCTTGATTAAGATCCTTCTATTTATTGGTCAAAGTCCCTTTTTGTGTCGTCTTTTGTCTTTTTCACTGTTTTAGCTCCAAGAACCTGTAACCTGTAATATGTAGCAGACATGCGTCAAAAGCACCTGTTTATTTATAAAAAGAATAAGAATGGGGAATATAATAATGCAATATTATGGTATGAACAGGGACCTGCATAAGGATGTGCTTGTGGATTACCCAGCCCCCACGAGTGTGATCGCCATCATAACGCTGGTAATCAAGCAAAGATCCTAAGGGCTCTACTAATGTGTATAGGCGATATGTTACAAGAAACACATGTACACACATTGAAGTAGAAACAAACCAAGTAGCATACTATTATTTTGAGCAAGATTGTGTATAGAATGGTGAATATCCCAAGCTTCCATTAAGTAATATACAAACTAGTATGATACAGTAATGGCCTCTAGGGTATATACACTTGGGACGGAAGATTGGCTCCTCTTCGCTTTCTGAGCCCGACTCCTCATGAACCGAGGGCTCTCTCTGCTTATCAGCCTCACTGGAAAGGTCTTCATTACCTTCCAGAGGAGGCTGGTCTTGGAATGTGGCAGCCATTTTCACACCAGATTGGATTTGAGATGTGGTGGTCCCGTCCTTGCTTTTGCTGCGAAAGTTGTCGCTGGGACGCGTGCCCGCCATGTAGACAGTGTGGATAACACATTCAGCCATCCTTTCATTACCGGCAGCTGGTTTTGTGGAGCGGTCCGGGCTTTGGAAATTCATAAATTTTAACATGGCCAGAGCCCTAACCCTTTTGTTGGCTCTGTATCTGAGCCGCTTCTGCCTCAGTTTCTCTGCCTTGAGCGCTTGGCAGGCTTCTGCTCTTCGGGAAGCCGCCATAGGCTGAGTGATGGGGAGGCTTGAGAAGACATCTGCCCGCGTGTCCGTCGAAGGTATCGTCTGGGCTTGCCCACGACGTCTGGCAACTTCTTTTGTTCTGACGGCTTTGCCCCCAGCTGGGGCCATGGAGAGCCGTTTGAACACCGATTCGCGTTTAGGTTGGGGCGCCCTCGAGATCAACACATTTGGCCTTTTGCCTTTCGAGGCCAGTTTGTCGGTTACTGGAGCTTGAGGTGCAGGGATGGCATTAGCCGAGACAAACAGAAAAGACCCAAATTATAGCAGCGGTTCTTTCCACTGTCGTCCGAGACTTGCCGGGAGGACCGTCCTGGAGTCCATCATCATCATGTATGAGTGGGAGCTGAGTTCATCTTTGGAGACATTGTTGGGAAGTGATTGCTTGAAAACTTACATGAAAGAGCATTATTTTAGTATAAATATAGATATGTATATTGATTGAGTTCGCATGAACGTTTAACCCGAAATATGGGATGAGAGATTGGTCCCACTGGGCGTGCTAGAATCTGCAGGGTGTTTTTCATCACCCCATTAAGATGGGAATACGCGCGCGCTTGTTAGGCGTATTACAGATCCCCCTGTCTAGGGTAGGCTGGGATTTATTGATTGTGGGGATCTGAATCTCCGGCAGATTAGAAGGCCAAGAATTCAAGTTTGATCTCTTGAGTTTGTGAGGTATAATCCTAACCCTAGTGTTTAATTATTGGTTAATTACTTTAAATCAATTTAATTAGGTAATTAAATGGTTCTAATTTCAAGTTTAGAAAATTCAAGAAAGGGGTTTGAGATTAAGTTAGGGTTTTTATTATTTGAGTATGGTTATAATGAGTGGTTTAACATTTTAAGATATGCAAAATCTAGTTTAGTTGTTAATTTGTAAATTGTTGCTTCAAAATTTTTCAAATTAGATTATTTTGCAAACTAGGTTTATAAAATTTATATAAATTAGTGAGATAAAATTTTAGTAATGGTTTGTGTGACTTAATTAAGATATTTAGTGAGCGTTGTGGCCACTAGAATTGTTAAAATATCAATATTTGAACTAAAATGGAAAATGGACGCTTACTAGGTCTTTGAAATAAATCGATTCTAATTAAGTTTGAGATTTTGATGAGTTATAAAATCATCCCTAAGATATTTAATGTGTTGTGAATGCGCAATTGGTATGAATGGATACTAGGATTGGCGGTTGTCACGTATAGCGACCCTAGTTGTAGTTTGTGGCGTTGTCGCGAGCGCGTTCTGTGCACCAAGTGCGTGCGCGCTTAATTAGTGTGTGTGGGTTGACTTGTATCGTTGTGCCGTAACTATTCATATATATATATATATATCCTCTTATGTACTTATGTGCGATTCTAGGATCGGATGCAGAGGCGTCGGGTGTGGTACGGATAGACAGGGCTGAGGCCGGATCAGACTAACCGAGGCGTCCCGGTGAATAGATGTATACATTTATGGGGAGGTCGTCTGGATGACGCGAGGCGCCCGATGGTTTAGTATTACTTATAATATTTGCATTATATGCGTAGTTTCCTAGTTAGCCATCTCTTTGCATCGCATCGTTATATGTATAAATATATATGTGTGTGATATCATCTTATAGGACACTTGCACCATTACCATTGGTTCCTACCGCACGTGCACTAATTATGCGAACATACACGCCATTGGTAATTGATATGTGATGAACACTATAGAACTTGCTTAGAATATATATTTGTGCATTCATTGCATCATGATTCATGCATAGCTTCTGGCCGTATTTCGTATGCTATATACTACCGTATCATAGATTTCTATACCACTGACATGTTGATATATTATGATTCTTCTTGAGGATTTCAGTATTTATGAGATTTTTGGATTTTTTGGGAAAACCGCAAGAATTTATAAACTTCTTATCCTTTTAAAACAAAAGTTGCAGTCTTCTCGTGATGTATGGGTCGTCCACCATGATTTTTCATGATTGCTGTTGGTTTTCGAGATTTGGTTCGAAGAGTAGGATGAACCGTTTCGGATACATGGTGGGCCCGGTACGGTACCCTGGGGCGAGAGTGTTTTTATGGGGATGACGATGAGCCTGGCAGGGGCAGAGTACCTACCGGTGATGTCTGGCGCGGCGAATATCCGGAGGATACCGACCGTAGTCGTGAGATTTGCTGATTTTGGCCGATCCGGACTGACGGAGCCCGAGATATTGAGATTTGATGATATGGGCCGATCCGGACTGATGGAGCCCGAGATATTGAGATATTGTGACATTGAGATGTCGAGACATTAAGATATTTAGACTTGAGATATATATGTTTTGTGTCGATACTTGACATGGATTTCTATGGATTTCATTGATGATACTTCAGTTATTTCATAGGAGTTTTACTAAGATGAGATTGCTGATTTTCTCATACCAAACATATTCAGATTTCGTGTTGATTATGCATTCATATTGCATACATATTAGTGCATCGTATCAGTATCGGTATATATAGAATGTGACGCATCTGCGTGCATGCTTACATAGTCTTATTAGATGTTACTTATTACTCGTGAGTTGGCAACTCACCCCCGTTGTGCCACAGTATCTTACAGGTCTGACCCGTCAGCACAGTAGCGGTGGGCGTACTTTCTTCGTTTGCTTAGACTTGCGGCTTGCTCATGGTGGGTTGCGAGGATATCTTGTTTTCACTTTGTATATTACTTTGTATCTAGTACACTCCATCTATCCTTGTATATTGGACTAGACGGTGAGACTTGTATTTGTGGGTTGGTATCGATGCTCACTTGAGCCGACGTGATGCTTTATACTTTTATACTTATTTTACATTATTATGATATATTCATTGCATGTGGTTGTGATTCCGCCTTTGGCGAATAGCTAGCTCCCGTTTGGGGATGCCTTTATTGATTTATATGTATTTTCATGTGTTGCACCCATTTGGGGGCCAGTATTTACAAAGGAGACTCTGCTGAATTTTTTGGGAATTTTGATGTTTTTTTATAAATGTTTAATGCGACTTGTTTTAGTTAAAATCGCTTTCTTTTAATAAGATTTCATTCACTCTATTTCTTATTTGGTTTAGATTTATGGGCTTTGGTTTACTTAGATTACGTTACGCCTTTAAACGTTTCGTAATTTAAGTTCCAGTCACGTTCCGTACCTTCGGGTCATGACAAAGTTGGTATCAGAGCATAGGTTTTACCTTTCTGAGTGTAGGATGACCCTTGGTAGATGGAGTAGGTGGCTTAAGCAGAGTGACGTAACGTGTGTATGTTCTGCGGCATACTTACGATACGGTACTCTGCCTAAGTGACCTTAGGATATATATATTTGCTTGTATTTCCTTCCTTGATTCCGGAAATCCTTTGATTCGATTGCAATGTTCCTATCGATCGTGTTCTTACTCCAGCCACTATGCCGCCGGAGACAATGAGGGCCAGAGGGCTGCCGCTGGGGATGAGATTAGAGTAGGCTCGTTTGAGACGAGGACCGATCGGGGCGGTACGCCTATCCCTCAGGGACAGAGTGGTCCGCCTTTTTCAGGACGGATGGCTAGGCTGGAATTGAGAATTCAGGACGTGTGACAGATGATTTGATTGTTAATTGAAACTAGCCGAGCTCCGAGAGCCGATGATGTCCCTCCTGCTGCAGGGACTGTGATTGTACCTGCTGTGCAGGCAGCTGTTCTGTTGTTACCGAGATTATTCCGTATCCTTATAGGAGTTTTAAGGCTGAAGCCTCCAGTTTTCACCGTCACGAATGCAGTGGAGGATCCGTAGACAATCCTCGACAGAATGGCTGGAAATTGTCATTCACAGAGATGTTCTGACGAGATATGGGTTAACTTGCGAGTTTTCGTCTAGAGGGTCTGGCTCAGACATGGTACGAGTCAGTTGAGAGAGGCCGAGTTACATGTCTACCTCCTATGACTTGGGATGAAGTTCACAGCTGTATTTCTTACTCGTTTCCTTCCAGAGAGCGTTCGAAATGCCCGAGCTCGTAGTTTTGAGCCTTTGCGTAAAACTTCAGGGATGGCAGTGTCCGAGTACGGTATTCAGATTTCTTGGTGGTTCAATATGCTCCTTACCTGAAGGACACTGAAGAGAAACGGATAAAGAGGTTCGTGTGGAGATTGGACGTACAGTTATTGCTTGCTATAGGCACCCAGCATTTTGACACTTATGCAGTCGCGATGGATGCAGCCTTACTGCTAGAAGAGCGCATTTCTGAGGCTTCGGTCATTTCTGAACCAAAGAGGAATTGTACCCGTATGCCAGCTCAGAGGCGGTTAGATAGACGCCATTGTGACAGGCTAATCTTTTGGTCGCTCGATATGTTTTTCGTTCGTGATTCGTTCGCATCGGAGATAAGGATTCTTTTGTCGATTTGATTCTTTCCGATATGTTTGACTTCGAAGTTCTTCTGAGCATGGAGTGGTTAGCCACGGGTTATGCATCTGTGAACTACCGTGAGGAGGCAGTCAGATCTAGTTGTCTGAGTGAGCCAGTTCTTGTTATGCAGGGAGACTGTAGCGCCACCCTTCCCGATTTGATTTCTTCTCTTCGCGCTACTCCGTTCTTGAGGAAAGGACGTCAGGGATTCGTAGCATATGTTTGTAATGTTAGAGCCGCAGAGGTCCTATTGGACCAGGTCCCATTTGTGAGGGAATTTCAAGATGTCTTTCGTGACAAGTTGTTTGGTTTTTCGCCAGAGCGCGTTATTGAGTTCTGCTTTGACTTAATTCTCGGCACGGAGACTTTTTCTATACCACCATATTGGATGGACCTAGCGGAGCGTAAAGAACTGAAGGATCAGTTGCAAGATTTATTTAAGGGCTTGTTCGTCCGAATGCGTCACCTTGGAGAGCTCCTGTCCTGTTCGTCAGAAGGACGGACGTTTGCATCTATATATTGATTATTGTCAGTTGAATCGGGTTACTGTGCGAGACATTTCTTAAAGATTGACTTGCGGTCAGACTACTACCAGTTGTGGGTTCGAGAGGATGGTATTCCGAAGATTATTTTTCACACAAGTTACGGGCGTTATGAGTTTTGGTGATGTCGTTCGAGCTCACCAATGCCCCAGCAGCATTTATGGGCTTGATGAACCATATATTCAGGTCGTTTCGTGATCAATCTATCATCATATCCATTGAGGATGTCTTAGTGTACTTTTGGAGCCGAGTGGAGCCTGGGCAGTAATTGAGGATTTCATTGCAGACTTTGAGGGAGCGCCAGCTATTCGCTGAATTATCTAAGTGTGTTTTCCTGGTTGGATGGTGTTGACTTCTTGGATCACGTAGTACGAGAGATGGTAAGTATGGAACCGAAGGAAATCGAGGCCATTCAGCGCTGGCCCAGACCTGTATCAGTGGCGGAGGTTCGCAGCATTTTTGGGTTTGACTCGGTAGGGAGTTTCTTTTCTTTGAACTGAGGCATGCAAGCAGAGCTTTCAGCAGTTAAAGACTCGTTGGACTACGGTGCCAGTGTTCTTTCTGCCTTTAGGATTGGGCGGTTTTGTTGGTTTTTGCGATGCTTCTCGGTAATTGAAGAAGCGCGAGCAGAACTATTCCATGCATGATTTAGAGATGGTTGTAATGATTTTTACACTTAAGATTTGGAGACGAGTTGTGCTAGTTAATTACGGATCACAAGAAGCTTAAGGTATATCTTTCAGCAGCGAGATCTAATTTTAAGATAGCGCCGATGGGTGGAGCTAGTGAAGACTATGACTATGAGATTCTTTATCGTCCGGGCAAGGCGAATGTTCTGGCGGATGCTTTGAGTTGGAGGCCCGGAGGTAGCTTTTGTTGATTGAGCACAGTTTAGAGACAGACGATAGCAGAATGTCAGATTCTATATGACAGCCGAGTACAGTTCGTGTAGGGTTCCTAGGCAGGCTAATGAGGTCTCACAAGGCATCAACCATGCCAATTTCAAATTTTACGGGTGCTGAGAAACCCTAATACGGATCGTTAACTAGAATTTAGACGAAAAAGGAAACTAGTTAACAACTTAACCACGAGTATACGGAAATACAACCTTTGTAGATCCGGTCCTCCACCTCCATAGCTCCGCAATGAAGTCTCCTCGCTGTCCAAATGGAAACCCGGGCTCTAGCGTCGGCTTCATCGGAGAAATGGGCGGGCAAGGTCGTCGACTTCGCGCCGAAGATGATCTACGTCGAAGCATCACAAGATCAAGTTCCCACTTCACCAAGTCATGAAACTTGTGAAGAAAACACCCTATACTACTTGGCAAGAGGTAAAGGATGAAGAAATAGGAGGTGGGTTCACTTTAGAATTGGATTTCTCACTCATTTTCTCAAGTTGCCATTGATGAAGCAAGCTTCTTCTTGAAGAAGAAGAAGAAGATGATGAAAAATGTTATGATAATTCTTTTCCAAAAAGAAAATAAAATGAATACTTATCATAATCAAACCATGGTCAAGTGTAGAGAATGAACTAGGGTTAAGTGGAATGGTTAGGGTTAAGCATGAGACAAAATGGTCACTTAGTCAAAGCTTCATGAAGCTTCAACATGAAAACAAATCTAGCAACCATTTTTCTCTTTATGGTTTTCCAAAATGAATAAACAAATAAATAAATAAATGAATAAGAAAATGAAAACCCTAACCATTACACAACCATGGTTTAATCTTTACACAAACCCTAGTGAGCATGTATCATCAAACATGATATAAACTTGTGTACAAAAGTATATCACATATACAATGTGCACAATCCAAGTGAGAAAATCCATTTAAAGTGAACCAATACTAGTTAATGCAAAGTAATATATCAAATATATAATTATGCATTAAATCATTAAATCAACACTTGATTCAATGATCCGGTCAAGTCGCACACAACCGACTAGTATCCAATGTATCGGCTTATCGAATCAATCCTTGGTTCGATAACTAGGTTATATCGCATACAACCATTCGATACATTCATCGCGAGAATAGAATACGGTATCACATACACGCATTATTCTCGGTCCCGCACATATCTCATATGCGCTCCTATTTCGTTTCGCTTGAGCCAGGAAACCTCTGTGTAGGACTCTAAAGACTCGTCAATACGCCGGCAGCAGGTGATGATCATATCAAACACCCACAAGCCGCAAGCGGTCTGCTAAACGTAACGGCCACCCGGGTATTGAGCGATCAGAAGATCGACGAGCAAGCCCGCTCACACTCCTGTGAATCCAACCAGTAACACTTACCGTACAGTCCGGTCTCGTCGTCTGATATGTTGCATATCTCGCCTAGGGGTGGTAAACGTCAGACCCCAATAGCTCGATAAGTCGTGTCGATATGAGGTCTATAACAGTTCGAGAAACTACGGGTAACACTTACCAGTAAATCTCAGCAACCCTGGCCAGGGATTTCCGGTTATAGCCAATCGAACACAGCGCAACATCAACCCCCTATACCGGGAGAGACGAATCCCTTCCTATCGCTCATTGCCTCCATGTGACTCGGGACTGTACCCAAAAACCACCGTTTTGCACGCCCTCTTGGACGTGGTAAGGTGAAAATCAAAGCACAGTGGGAACCACACAAGACTCTATGACGATCTCGGGTCAACAGACTACTCTGTACCAGTGTCACCAGAGAACTGCCATCTGACGTAAGGTATAATACCATCTGGGAGTTCTCGGCGAGTCCGTCCAGTGTACCCAGTCTCCACTGAGCACCCGTATATCATCTCTGATGTCAAACACCAATGGATATGGGATCATCCATCGCCCATCTGTATGGGTCGAGAAGGTATACGCTAGTCTACTCTGGTATATCGATGCCCCGTCTCGATATACCCACGACTAGGGACTTTGAAGGATGTACTTATTGACTACCATGTCCCCACTAGTATGATCCGCATCATAGTCCAGGTAGTCAAGTACTCATCCTAAGGGCTTTACCAACATGTAACAGAGAGACGATCAGTGTACACGTTAAGGTAAAGATCAACCAGATAGCATACTATCATGTCGAGCAAGAAAGTCCTCCCTATATATGTCCAAGCACCCACTACAATATACATCCTATGTATAGTAATGGCCTCTAGGGCATACATATAACTAACAGTTCGAGTCTACTTCGACCGGGGGATAACTTGTCCATGTCCGTGCACATCCACAGTGATTTGATCATAATCAGTGAGGCACAGTCCGATGACGTTTGTTGGTCAGAAGTCATGGAGAAGGTTCGACGGGACAGAGATTCAGAGTTCGTGATTGATGATCAAGGAATGCTAAGATTTGGGATTCGACCGTGCGTGCCAGATTCCGAGGGATCGTGATGCGATAGTTTAGAGGATGCATACCAATCAACATATAATGTTTATTCGGTTTCCACCAAGATGTATCATGACTTGTGAGATATCTACTAATGTGAAAGGATGAAGAGAGATGTCATAGATTGTTTCGGGATGCTGACTTATCAGCAAGTCAGGGCCGAGCATCAGGGGTCAGCAGGAGGATTACAACTTTTTCCCATTCTGGAGTGGAAATGGGAATAGACTTCTATAGATCTTATTGTGGGTTTGCCTAGGACCAGTCAAGGGTATGATTCTATTTGGGAGATCATAGACCGATTGACGGAAAGCAGCTCCTTTCTGCCAGTCAAGACCATTTTCGGATTCGTTCAATATGCTCAGATGTATGTTGATAAGATGGTGCGACTGCATGGAGTTCTGACTTGTATTGTGTTCGATAGAGGCACTCAGTTCACCGGCCGACTATGGCAGAAACTTTAGGAGACTTTGGACACTAACTGAGATTTAGTGCAGTTTTCTATCCGCAGACCGACGATCAATCATAGAAGACCATTCAGATTCTTGAGGACATGCTCCGAGCTTGCGTTCTAGACTTTATGGCAGTTGGGATCGCCACTTACCATTGATAGAGTTTTCCAATAATAACAAGTTCCAGGAGAAGATTCAGACGGCACCCTTCACGGTATTATATAGGAGGAAACGTCGATCACCCGTAAGTTGAGAAGTATGTTGGACAGAGCTCAATGAGAGCAGTATTTTGGGGCCACAGATGTTGTAAGAAATGACCGAAAGGATTCAGTGATTTAGGATAGGTTGAGAGTGGCCCAGAGCAGGCAGAAATCTTATCTAGACCGACGTCGGCATAGACTTAAGTTTACTGTTAACGATCATGTTTTTCTTAAAGGTTTCTTTGATGAAGGGCGTGTTGAGATTCAGGAGGAAAGGAAAGCTTAGTCCCAGATATGTGGGTCCCTTAGAGATTCTCAAGCGTGTTGGCGCAGTGTTTATCGTGTGGCTCTTTTACCTAGTTTTCCAGATTGTTCGTCCCGTATTGTATGTATCGATGCTCCACAAGTACTTTTATGATCCTCTCACACGATACAGCATCATACGATCCAGTTGGAGCGCAATCTTTCTTTCGCAAGAGCAACCGATAGTCATTTCAGATCGGCAGGTGAACAAACCGAGGTCCGAGGTCATACCGACTGCATTGGTTCTTTGGCGCGGCCCGATTCGCAAAAAGGGACACGTGAGAAGCAGGAGAAATATTCACATCTCTGTGAGGGAACACGTAGTTAGATTTTAAATTCGGGGACCGAATTTTTTTAAGGGGGGAAGATTATAACGTTTTAAAAATAAATAAATAAATCGTTTAGGAGAATTTTCCGATAAGCGGTAAAATAAGTTGTATTTTCCGTAAAACTTAATTATAATTATTTTTCATCATAGACTTAAATACGTCTATTTTAACTATGTAATTGCTAGTATTTGGTATTTATTTAGCCACTTATAAATTATTGGTTTACTTAAATATTTTCCTTAATTAATTATTTTAAATATTATTATAAGCTTTCACTAATACATTTAATTAGTGTTAATTACAAGTGGGAATGGGTTAATCACACAAGTGTGAACCATGACACATTAAAAAAAATGTAACATGTTGTGTTTGAAATGAAATGGGTTTGTTAAGAGGGTTCTAAAAAATTAAGAAAGAGTTTAAAATAGAAAAGAAAATAAATAATTATTGAAAAGAGATTAAAAGATGTATTAATTATAGATGTTTCTACACCAATCCACACATTTCTCTCTCTCTCTCTCTTTCTTTCTTCAAACCTGGCCGAGCCTAGAAGGGCAGCCCCCTCTCTTTTCACCAAAGAAAATTTAAAGAGGAAGTAATAAATAAAGAAATCATGGGGTTTAATGAAAAAGGTGTGGGGGGTTTCTTGTCCTAGAAATTTCTACACAACTCCACACACTTTTTTCTCTCTCTCCCTCTCTAAATTTGGCCGAGCCTCCTCTAAACAACAGCCATTTTTTCCCCACTTCTCTACTTCATTTCCTCGCATAAAATTTTTGATTTTTGCATCAAAAATCAAAAATAAAATCAACACTAATTCTAGCAACTTCATCACTAAAATTTCTTGATCAAAAGCAAACATGGATCTTGGAGCTAGAGAGCAATTTAGAAGGCCAAGAATTCAAGTTTGATCTCTTGAGTTTGTGAGATATAATCCTAACCCTAGTGTTTAATTATTGGTTAATTACTTTAAATCAATTTAATTAGGTAATTAAATGGTTCTAATTTTGAGTTTAGAAAATTCAAGAAAGGGGTTTAAGATCAAGTTAGGGTTTTTATTATTTGAGTAAGGTTATAATGAGTGGTTTAACATTTTAAGATATGCAAAATCTAGTTTAGTTGTTAATTTGTAAATTGTTACTTCAAAATTTTTTAAATTAGATAATTTTGCAAGGTTTTTAAAATTTATATAAATTGGTGAGATAAAATTTTAGTAATGGTTTGTATGACTTAATTAAAATATTTAGTGAGTATTGTGGCCACTAGAATTGTTAAAACATCAAAATTTGAACTAAAATGGAAAATGGACGCTTACTAGGTCTTTGAAATAAATCGATTCTAATTAAGTTTGAGATTTTTATGAGTTATAACTTAATCCCTAAGATATTTAATGTGTTGTGAATGCGCAATTGGTACGAATGGGTACTAAGATTGGTGGTTGTCACGTATAGCGACCCTAGTTGTAGTTTGTGGCGTTGTCGCGAGCGCGTTCTATGCACCAAGTGCGTGCGCGCTTAGTTAGTGCACGTGGATTGACTTGTATCGTTGTGCCGTAACTATTCATATATATATATATATATATATATATATATATATATATCCTCTTATGTACTTATGTACGATTCTAGGATCGGGTGCAGAGGCATCGGACGTGGCGCGGATAGACAGGGCTGAGGCTGGATCAGACTAACCGAGGCGTCCCGGTGAGTAGATGTATACATCTATGGGGCGATCGTCTGGATGGCGCGAGGCGCCCGATGGTTTATTATTACTTATAATATTTGCATTATATGCGTAATATCCTAGTTAGCCATCTCTTTGCATCGCATCATTATATGTATAAATATATATGTGTGTGATATCATCTTTTAGGACACTTGCACGATTACCATTGGTTCCTGCTACACGTGCACTAATTATGCGAACACACACACCATTGGTAATTACTATGTCACGAACACTATAGAACTTGCTTAGAATATATATTTGTGCATTCATTGCATCATGATTCATGCATGGCTTCTGGCCGTATTTCGTATGGTATATACTACCGTATCATAGATTTCCACATCACTGGCATGTTGATATATTGTGATTCTTCTCGAGGATTTCAGTATTTATGAGATTTCTGGATTTTTAGGGAAAATCGCAAGAATTTATAAACTTCTTATCCTTTTAAAATGAAAGTTGCGGTTTTCTCGTGATGTTTGGGTCGTCCACCAAGAGTTTTTATGATTGCTGTTGGTTTTTCGAGATCCGATTCGAGGAGTAGGATGAACCGTTTCGGATACATGGTGGGCCCGGTACGGTACCTCGGAGCGAGAGTGTTTTTGTGGGGATGACGATGAGCCTGGCAGGGGCAGACTACGTACCGGTGATGTCTGGCACGGCGGATATCCGAAGGATACCGACCGTAGTCGTGAGATTTGCTGATTTGGGCCGATCCGGACTGACGGAGCCCGAGATATTGAGATTTGATGATATGGGTCGATCCAGACTGACGGAACCCGAGATATTGAGATATTGTGATATTGAGATGTCGAGACATTGAGATATTGAGACATTGAGATATATATGGTTTGTGTCGATGCTTGACACGGATTTCTATGGATTTCATTAATGATACTTCAGTTATTTCACATGAGTTTTACTAAGATGAGATTACAGATTTTCTCGTACCAAACATATTCAGATTTCGTGTTGATTATGCATTCATATTGCATACATATTAGTGCATCGCATCAGTATCGGTATATGTAAGGTGTGACGCGTCTGAGTGCATGCTTACGATAGCCTTATTAGATATTACTTACTACTCACGAGTTGGAAACTCACCTCCGTTGTGCCACAGTATCTTGCAGGTCTGACCCGTCAGCACAGTAGTGGCGGGCGTACTTTCTTCGTTTGCTTGGACTTGCGGCTTGCTCATAGTAGGTTGCGAGGATATCTTGTTTTCACTTTTTATATTACTTTGTATCTAGTACACTCTATCTATCCTTATATATTGGACTAGACGGTGAGACTTGTATTTGTAGGTTGGTGTCGATGCTCACTTGAGCCGACGTGATATTTTATGCTTTTATACTTATTTTACATTATTATGATGTATTCATTGCATGTGGTTGTGATTCCGCCTTTGGCGAAGAGCTAGCTCCCGTTTGGGGATGCCTTTATTGATTTATATGTATTTTCATGTGTTGTACCCGTTTGAGGGATTGTATTTACAAAGGAGACTCTGCTGAAATTTTCAGGAATTTTGATGTTTTTTTTAAATGTTCAATGCGACTTGTTTTAGTTAAAGTCGCATTCTTTTAATAAGTTTTCCTTCACTCTATTTCTTATTTGGTTTAGATTTCTGCGCTTTGGCTTACTTAGATTACGTTACGCTTTTAGACGTTTCGTAATTTAAGTGCCTGTCACGTTCCGTACCTTCGGGTCGTGACGGTTGAATGCACCATTCCCAACAGAGAAGAAGCGCCGACGCGGGATCCAAACCCACAATACTCAATCGAAGAAAATCTTGATCCGATTCCGGACTGGGTACTCTATGTGGACGGTTCCTCTACAGAGAAAGGGAGTAGGGCTGGGCTGGTCATCTACGGCCCCAATGAAGCCGAGATGGAACTCTCTGTAGCTCGACTTCAAGGCCTCAAATAACGCCGCAGAATATGAAGCCTTATTGGCCGGTCTACAAATCGCCTCGGGAGTGGGGCTAAAGAGAATTAGAATTCGCAGCGACTCTGCGTTGGTCATCGGCCAAGTGACCAGACGATTCGAAGCCCGGGAACCCCTGATGATGAAATACCTAGCCAAGGTAAAAAGGCTTCGGAAAAATTTCGACGAAGTTCAAGTAGAACAGATTCCCCAGAGTATGAACGTTGAGGCAGACGCGTTGAGCAAACTTGCCTCCTCCTATTCGGCCAATCAAAAGAGAAACATCCTCTTCGAAGTCATATCGCGACCCAGCATCGAAGATAAAGAAGTGATACACCGGATCTATACCACTTAGAGGAGTATCTCGGATTGGAGAAAGCCCATATTAGAGTTCCTCAAGGACGGAGTACTCCCCGAGGATCGAATCGAGGTGCGCCGGCTTCACATGAAAGCTCGTCACTTTGTATAGAGTAAAGGAAACTTGTACAAGAAGTCGTACACCCATCCTCTACTCAAATGCATCGATTCCGATGAAGTAGAATACGTTCTCCACGAGATACACGAAAGAGTCGGTGGCGCACATCAGGGGGCCAGCAGCCTGGTTCAAAAGACACTGCTGCAGGGATATTATTAGCCGACTATCTACAGCGACGCGGAAAATATCGTACGAAGGTGCTAGACATGTCAAATCTTCGGCAGCACTCATTAGTTACCAGCCACTGAGTTAACACCACTGAGTTCCCCCTGGCCATTCGCACAATGGAGGATGGACATGATTGGCCAACTCCCCACCGGCACTGGTGGGCACAAATACATCTTTGTCGCCGTAGACTACTTTACGAAATGGGTCGAAACCATGTCGATCAGGAAACCGAATACCGCCTCCACGGTGAAGTTCCTACAGAACAACATAATCGCTCGATTTGAAATCCTGAGGTGCATCATCACCGACCATAGAATCAACTTTGAAAACGATTAAGTCAGAGAATTCTGCAGCGACTATCACATTTTGATGAAGTTCTCCACGGTCACACATCCCTAGTGCAACAGGCAAGCCGAGGTGGCAAACCGAAGTGTCATCCGGGGCCTCAGAGCCCACCTGAAAGGAAGACAGGGCAGATGGGTCGAGGAACTACTGTAACGACCCTAAAATTCCTATACCTTCAAGTATCATTTCTTTAATAAAATATTACAATTATTTATTTTTGGTATATTTTATTTTCTAGTAAATATATTATTTTATCACTTCATCTATTTTATCCATTCCAAAGCGCAAAACCCAAGCCAAGACAATTCCATTTGATTTCTTTCTTTTCTTTTTCTAAGTCCACTTTCTTTTCAAGCAACAGCATATATTTAATTCTTATTAAATATATGCATGAACAATCTTGTAACTCATTGGTTAATTCCTTACATTGTTATTTCATAGGTCACATGTTCAAATCCTCATTTTTGCAATTATTTTCTATCATTTTTTATTCTTCTCATAATCTACAAATGAGACTTTTCATTTCATCTTCCTTTTAACTCCCAAAATAATTAGAATGGTTATGAGCTATAATTTATTAGAATTATGGTGGCCATAAATCTTTTTTTATATGTCACTTTTCTTTCGTTTCTTCATCACACATTTCTATCATTTCCCATCTTCCTCTTCATCTAATTCTCGAAAAAGAACATGAAGAAGTTCTCAAGAAGATGTCGCTAGAAACGCGAGACTATCGACAGATGGACAAGCCCGGTGACAATACCGGCTTGTGTATATATGTCCCCTTCGTTTCTTCTCCTCCTCTTGTTGAATCATCATTATCTTGTCATGTCTCCACTGATGTCCAAATTTTCCAACATCGTATGTAAACTCCTTATTTAGAAAACGCACATAAAATAACTAAATAATTTAATAGTTAATTGTTTTGTAAACTTATTTACCTTCATAAATAGGATACATTTTTAATTAGTAGTGATTATCTTATTTCATGTTTTAGTAGTTATGAAAATATGTGAATCGTATCATTCTATATTGCATACCATCATATAACGCGGTCGTTTATTCAAAACAAAAGAAGAGTGTTTAATAATTTTTGTGTAGAATATTTATTAATCTTTTATATCGATTTTAATATACATATCATGACCGATTTGTATGCTTATTCGTATACCTTTTATAATTTATTGCTCATTATTTTTATTTTATTTTATCTATATTTAGTTTTAAAAGAAAACGAGCTTTCAAATAAATATCATGACCTTGTCAATCTCAAATATCACCTTGAAGAAATATCTTTATCTTCAAAATAATTTTTAGAAAATCAATCTTTATTTCTGGACATTCTAGGAAAATTAAATTATATACTGGATAGAATTACAGATCTACAGTAAAAAATTCATATCGAACCGAAGAACGGTTTTGAACTTATGACACTTTTAGTCACTGTTTTTTTCAGAAATCTGAAAACAGTTTTAATCGATCAACTTCTAAGACACATAACTTGGTCTACAAATATCCAAATTGATCAAACTTAGGTGTTTTGGATATCTACATCGAGATTTACTCAGTTTTAAATTTTTACTGAAAACCAACGTAAAATATAGAAAACTGCGTTACAATATTAAGAGACGAATCTAGACAGAATATGTCCTGATTCGTACACTATTTTTAAATATGACATAACTCGAACACCCGATATCCGTTCGTGATAAAATTTAGATGTGTAGGTGCATAATTAATAGAGCTATAATTTCCCTTATATTAAATTACTTATAAACGCACGAAATAAATTGATATAGGCTTTATAATATAACATATAGTTGCTGTCCAGAAATTTGAATTTCTGTTTTAAACGCTGATATTAAAACGATCATAACTAGAGTCTTAGAAATTCAAATCTCGTGAATCTTAGTGTTTTGGATAAGTACTCCAAAATATCAACAATTTTCTAATAATTTTTATAACCTGAAACCCAATAGAAATTAACTCAAACTGCGTTTTAAAAATGTGTGACGGTGCCGAACAGATTCTGATCTGTTTTGCGCGACGATACGAAAACATGTATATCTCTCAAACCAATAGTTGTATGTAGGCGAAACCGGAACTGTTATGCCCCGCTTTCCAGTAGACGGAAACGGTGATATGGCAGGCCGCAACGTATTTACTATGAAATAAATGCGTTGAGCGTAATTAAGCAGTATATAAAAATGAACAAGAACGATAAGAAAATAAAATAAAACAACAACTTTATTTACATTCAATTTCACATACAACTGTTTGAAATAAAAGATACAATAATTAAAAGAAAATGCCTAAACAATGGCATACTTAAATAAGTGCAGAGGAACTAGCAGTCAGGCTGAGCGGTAAACTGGTCCAAGTTCTCATGTCTCGGCTCTATCTCCGCAGAGTCTGGTCCTCCTGACGAACATTCCAAAGGAAAAAATAGAAAAGAATGTCGTCAGCGAACTAACGCTTGGTAAGTACCAAAAGAAGAAAGATAAGATAGTATATAAAGTGAAATGAACAGGTAAAGTTGTATATGACCGATTACTGATATATGATAGTTATTCTAACGTGGTTCTTTGTAATTTGATAAGGAAAGTATTCATGTATACGAGAGAAGTCCATCTTACCCCGTGGACTATGTAACATGTAGTATAAGGCCCCGTGATAACCCACAGGACAACGGCACGTGAATTAATATAGGTGTCTTTTAAGTGATCTCTCATGCCACGATATACGTTCCGTACCAATCTACCCCTTTATCCCCGCGTAATGTATTGTATACATTATGTTTACAAGTCTTGGCCAAAACCATGGATACAAAAAGTTCAGGTTCATATTCAAGATGCAATCATGTATTTAAGTAGTCATGTCAAGTTCATGTTAAGTTATAACTATGGTTCGGTCAAGTCAAGTCAAGTATTCATGTTTGAATTTGATGTTTGAATTCGAGTATTCATGTTCATAATCAAGTATTCGTGTTTGATTTTGGATTTAGCTTTGAGATTGGACTCAGACCGAGTCAAACAATTGTAAACTGATTTTAACTCTTGAATTCTTAGATTCGGGAGTTATCGGCAATTGCTGCACATGGACGGCAGAATTTGTGTCTTTTTCCAAGACAATTGCCATTGATAACTCCTGTTAAGTTTTTTAACCTGAATAGGCAAGCACTCACTTTCTCCGGCTCTCTGGGGCTCAAAAGAATTGATCCCGCTTAAACCTATATCTGCTAAAGTCTTTAAATATTATTTTGTATATCTCGATGGGGTTTTATGAAAAATATTTTAATATAGATTAGAAATAAAACCTCAAGGGTGATTTGTATTACTTAGGATTTTCATGAACATGTATTTTAATTATGGTGGTATTTTAATGATAAATATCTAGCTTTTAAAAGTTTATGATATTTTTTTGAAAACTAGTCATTTTTAGTAACTTGATGGTATTTTATTGACATTTTTTAATTTTTCATTTTTAGAAAAATATAGTTTCATAATATAATGAAAATATGGATTTATAATTTTATGTAATTTTTAATTTTTAGAAAATTAGTTTTTTTTAGAAAATTCGCATTTCTTAAAAACCGTATTTTATAATCCTTTCGAGATCAAATACTCCGCGAGGAGTGCTGCATCTCGCTCTACTATCCCCAGGATGTGCAATAATCCACACCATCCATTAGCGGGTCCCCTAAGGAGGGTTGTAGATACATAATTGTAAAGGAATACGAAATAACGCTTTGAAAGAAACCCGGTTTTTAAAGTATGTGGTATTTTATTGTAAAGATTATTCTTTGAAACAACTATACATACAAATAGGAATCGTGCTATTAAACCAAAGTGTACGTGTGGGGTAGGTCATTACACCGTGAAGTTTTTCCTAAAGGTATAGTTTTAACAAAAACAAAAAGAGGTGATAATAAAGTTCAAGATATTTTAATGAAAATTTTCAATTATGATTGTTTCACATAAGATTCTTGGTTAAACTTGATTTTAAACATTGGTATTTAAGGTTATAAGTAATGTGATAAAATTAGGTTGATCAATATATAAAGGAAAAAAGGAGTTTCTAGGGTTTAGAAAAGAGTATCAGTAATAACTCCACTTTACCGATATAAGATTTAAAAATGAATTTCAATGAAAATGAAGAGAGTTGGGAGGGATTTACGGTTTGAATATATCAAGAAGAGGTTAAGGAAGAGGGGATGAACTTCATGGTGTCGCGGGAGCTCCGAAATCGGCTTCGATCTTCGACAGAAGAAGCTTGCTCGCTAACTCCATTTTTCTCCACTTGCACTTAGGAACTTTTTGAGAGATTTTTTGCTAGAATTTTCAGAATGGTGCTGAACCAAAGTATGGGGTGGTATTTATAGTGGAGAATTAGGATTTGGAAATTAAAATTTGGATTAAAAAGCATTAAAGATGATATTAAATGGTGAAATGAAAGGTCTCTGTTTGATTGCAGGGAAATCAAACAGTGCAGAGGAGTTGAGGGAAGTTGAAGTGATGAGTGTGCAAAGCATGGAGCTCGTTGGAGCTAATCCAACCGTCCCCGCCGGCCCTAGGGCTATTTCCGCCAGTCGGATCTGAGGCAAATGCCTCGAGATTCATGCCACCTGATTAATTCTGTGTTTACACCATTTTTCATATATTTGATTTTTCTAAACTTTTCATTTTTCCGTGTATTACACGTGCAATCTTTTGGGCTTCCAAAAATTTAAAAAGAAAAATCAGAAAAATAATTGTGTCTGATGGGAATCGAACACACAGGCTACGTCACAGCAGTGTAGAGGCTTTACCGGTGAGGTACAAGTTGTTTCTTACATTTATTTAACAAAAGTAACTTATAACTCATACACAGGCTGTCAAACTCTTTTTTGTATATTAACAGAAAAACAATTTCTATATAGAGATTTCAGAGTCGTTGCATTCTATCCTCATAAAAATTTCGCCCTCGAAATTTACATTTACATAGGGACTAATTTTCAAATAGGCAAGGGTATCTTGAACGCATATCTTCTTCTCCTTCCCATGTTGATTCTCCTGGCGAATCCTTTCTCCACATCACTCGGACCAATTTTACTTCGCGATGTCTTTACCTTTCAGTCCAGAATCTCAACTGGTTGTTGCTCGCAGGTTAGATCAGTCTGTACTGTGAGCTCTGAGTGATCGAGTATGGGGTTGGGGTCGCTCATATATCATCATAGCTGGGATATATGGAACACATTGTGCACTCCTTCCAATGAGGGTGGTATTGCTAAATGATATGCCACTTCTCCAACTCGTTCGAATATGTCGAACGGTCCTATGTATCTTTGACTTAGCTTACCCCTCTTGCCAAAACGGATCACTCCTTGGTTTGGAAGATCTTCAGGAATACATGGTCTCCAGGTTGGAACTCCAGGTGTCGACGCTTTGCATCTGCCCAATACTTCTGTCGGTCTTAGGCTATGCGCATCATTTCCCTGATCGTGCGAACTACGTCCATAGTTGCCACGATCATCTTTTGTCCAAGGAGTTCACAATCTCCGACGTCGTCCCAACTTAGCGATGAACGACACTTCTGTCCGTAGAGTGCTGCGAATGATGCCATTCCAATACTTGCTTGATAACTGTTATTGTATAGAAACTCTACAAGGTGTAGGTGATCTTCCCGCGAACCTTCGAAATCTAACATACAGGCTCTTAGAATGTCTCCAGAATCTGAATTGTTCGCTCGGACTGTCCGTCCATTTGTGGATGATAAGCTGTGCTGAAATTCAGACTCGTTCCCAGGCTAGCTTGCAGACTCTGCCAAAATTGTGATCGGAATCTTGTATCATGATCGGAGATGATGCAAACAGGTACTCCATGTAATATCACGATCTCCTGCATGAGTTCATGGGTATTAAATATGGTACAACTTGAAAGTTTAAATCTTACTTTAGATTTATGCTTACCTCCATATACTTCTTTACTAACGTCTTGGTTGATTGGTCAACTTGGTGAGTCGATCCACAATAACCCATATTATGTCATCACCCTTCGTGCTGCGAGGGAGGGCAGTTACGAAGTCCATAGTAATGTGTTGCCATTTCGATTCTGGATTGGTAACGGCTGAAGTAGACCAGCAGTTCTGTGATGTTCAGCCTTCACTTGCTGACACACCAAACACTTGGCTACGCTTCTAGCTACTTCTCGCTTCATTCCATGCCACCAGTAGTGTTGCCGTACATCTTTGTACATTTTCGTGCCACCAGGGTGTACAGAATTAGGAGAGCTGTGAGCTTCTTTCATTAACTCTTCTCGAACTGGGCCGATTGGCACATATAATCGACTTCCATATCGCAAGGATCCGTCTTCGTGGATGATGAAGTTAGTTCGAAGTCCACTTTCTACTTTTTCTCGGATCTTTTGTAACTTGGCATCATTTTCTTGAGCTTCCTTGATCTGATTGATAAGAGTGGACTGGACTTATAAATTCATCAAATATGAAGCGCTGCCTGACATAACTACTTCGATCTCCAATCCGTGCAATTCTTGCTCTAGTTTCCACTGAGCGGTGAGGTTCATTGTTAATGGCTGGTGACTAAGTGCTTCAGAAACTACATTCACCTTCTCAAGATAATACTGTTGGTTGATATCAAAATCTGCCATGAGTTCTAACCATTTTCTCTGCCGCACCTTTAGTTCCTTCTGACTAAATACATACTTCAGACTCTTGTGGTTGGTGTATATATCCACTCGTTCTCCTAGAAAATAGTGGCGCCGAATCTTAAGTGTGAAGATGACGGCTGCCAACTCCAGATCATGTGTTGGATAGTTGCGCTTATGAACCTTCAGTTGTCTTGATGCAAAAGCTACAACTTTTCCATGCTGGTGTAGAATATATCCTAATCCTTTACCAGATGCATCACAATGCACAACGAATCCTCTAGATTGATCTGGTATTACAAGGATAGGATCAGAGGTTAATCTTGACTTGAGTTCTACAAAATCTTTTTCACATGCTTCTAACCACACGAATACTTCATTTTTACGTGTGAGCTTGGTCAGGGGTGTTGCAATTTTTGAGAAGCCTTCAATGAATCGTCGATAGTATCCTGCTAATCCCAAGAAACTTCGTATATCTTTCACCGTCTTTGGTGTCGGCCACTCGCTGACAGCTGACACCTTAGCTGGATCTCCTGAGATTCCTTCGCCTGAAACGATATATCCGACTTGATCTAGCTAAAATTCACACTTACTGTACTTGGCGTAGAGCCGATGTTGTCACAATGTCTCCAGGACAATCCGTAAGTGCTCGACGTGTTCTTTCCGATCCTTTGAATATACCAGGATGTCGTCGATGAAGATGACAACGAACCTGTCTAAGTACTCTCGGAAAACTTAGTTCATCATGTTCATAAAGATGGCAGGTGCATTGGTCACTCCAAATGGCATTACGAGATATTCATAATCACCATATCGAGTCCTAAACGTCGTCTTCGGAATGTCCGACTCTTTGACCTTCACCTGATGATAACCCGAACGAAGATCTTGCTTTGAAAATACACAAGACCCACTTAACTGTACAGGTGGTCCACGTGGAGCTGGTGTAGGGAGAGCTAGGCGGCATGCAAGTGCCTGAATGGCTGGCAGCTGCAGGACTGTGATTGTGGGTCTGGGTGCTGGTGCTGTGTTGAAACGATATGGACATGCTCTTATGGCGTGTGTGGATGCGCCATAAACCAAATACAGGCCATTTGCACACCTGCAGTTCTTCGCCAGGTGTCCAGTTCTCTTGCAGTAGAAACAAAAATCTGGAATGGACCAGTTAAATGATCCTCCCGGTCTCCTGGGTGAAAAGGTCGGCCTAGAAGAGGCTCCTCCTGACATCTGTGTAGAAGGACATTTGATTCCAGCTGTTTGGGATTTACCCTTCTTCATGACCACAGCTTCATAACGACGAGCTGCTTTCAGGGCGAGTTCATGAGCCGGGTAATCGCCTATGGCTAATGCCGCCTGAATCTCTGGGTCTAAGCCCTATTGGAATCATCTAGCCAGAATCTTATCGGTCAGGATCAAATGTACAGCGAACCTGATAAGATATTGATGTCAGGTTAGAGGTGTGTTTTAACGGAACAATATTTGATACGAATTCTTTACCTGCTAAGCATGATGAATTCAGCATCATATTCATCCATCGATTTTACCCACATAGAACCTTGTTGTAGGTGGATGAACTGTTGTTCCATCTCAAAACGGGAAGTCTCAGGGAAGAACTTCGCATCGAACAGATTGCGAAACGTTTTCCACTCAATTGACTGTGTGAGTTAGCTTTCTTCATCCTTCCACCAGATTCTTGCATTGTCGGTCAGTTGCAACTTAGCAACTCTTACCCTGGTAACTTCTGGAACTTTAGCGGCTGCCAGATCATCTTCGATTGCTTGAGCTCATTCTTCTGCCTCAAGTGGGCTCTCTTTTCCCGAGAAGTGTTTTGGGTGCAGTGCCCGAAACTGCTTGACTCCGGGTGCCTCGGCTTCGGGGCAGTGCATGAGAATAACAGTCTGCTGCCGCTGATCCTCCAATAGGCTCTTGATAGCCTCAAGTAGTACCGTTTGCTCATTGATAGGAGCTACAACGGTGGGTGGTGGTGGTAGAGTAGACGGTGGGGTATTGCCGTTGACATTCGTGCTAGTGTAATTGTGAGAATCCATTACCTTAATAGAAAAGGAATGGTTAGGATAGATTCAAGAAATTAGAAATGTAAGGAATGTATAGTTGCTGATTCTTATAATTCTTGTAATATATTGCTTAAGATTTCATGCAGAACTGACCTGTGTGGGCTGCCAACAAAACCTGTCATGCCCCGCTTCTCAGTAGATGGAAACGGTGACATGGCAGGCCTATGAAATAAATACGTTAAGCGTAATTAAGCAATATATAAAAATAAAAAAGAATGAGAAGAGAATAAAATGAAACAGCAATTTTATTTACATTCAACTTTACATACAGCTGTTTGAAATAAAAGATACAATAATCAAAAGCAAATGCTTAAACGATGGCATACTGAAATAAGTGCAGAAGAACTAGTATGGTTGAGCGGTAAGCTGGTCCAAGTCCTCCTGGTTCGGCTCTATCTCCGCAGAGTACGGTCCTCCTGACGAACATTCTAAAGAAAGAAACAGAAAGGAAGGTTGTCAACAAACTAACGCTCGGTAAGCCCAAAAGAAGAAAGAGAAGATAGTATATAAAGTGAAATGAACAGGTAAAGTTGTATATGACCGATTACCGGTATATGATAGTTATTCTAACGTGGTTGTTTGTAGTTTGATAAGGAAGATATTCATGTATACGAGAGGAGTCCATCTTATCCCGTAGACTATGGTAACATGTAGTATAAGGCCTCGTCATAACCCACGGGACAACGGCACGTGAATTCATGTAGGTGTCTTTTAAGTGACCTCTCGTGCCACGATATACGTTCCATACCAATCTACCCCTTTATCCCCGCGTAATGTATTATATATATTATGTTTACAAGTCTTGGCCGAAACCATGGATACAAAAATTTCAGGTTCATATTCAGGATGTAATCATGTATTCAAGAAGTCATGTCAAGTTCATGTCAAGTTATAACCATGGTTCGTTCAAGTTAAGTCAAGTATACATGTTTGAATTTGATGTTTGAATTTGAGTATTCATGTTCATGATCAAGTATTCGTGTTTGATTTTGGATTCAGATTTGAGATTGGACTTAGACAGAGTCAGACTATTGTAAACTGATTTAACTCTTGAATTCTTAGGTTCGGGAGTCATCGGCAACTGCTGCACATGGACGGTAGGATTTGTGTCTTTTTCCAAGACAATTGCCATTGATAACTCCTGTTAAGTTTTCTAACCTGAATAGGCAAGCACTCACTTTCTCTAGCTCTCTGGGGCTCAAGAGAATTGATCCCGCTTAAACCTATATTTACTAAAGTCCTTAAATATTGTTTTGTATATCTCGAGGGGGTTTTATGAAAAATATTTTAATATAGATTAGAAATAAAACCTCGAGGGTGATTTGTATTACTTAAGGTTTTCATGAACATGTATTTTAAGTATGGTGGTATTTTAATGATAAATACCTAGCTTTTAAAAGTTTATGATATTTTGTTGAAAACTAGACCTTTTTAGTAACTTGATGGTATTTTATTGGCATTTTTTAATCTTTCATTTTTAGAAAAATATAGTTTCATAATATAATGAAAATATGGATTTATAATTTTATGTAATTTTTAATTTTTAGAAAATTAGTTTTATTTAGAAAATTCGCATTTCTTAAAAACCGTATTTTATAATCCTTTCGAGATCGAATATTCCGCGAGAAGTGCTGCATCTCGCTCTACTATCCCCAAAATGTGCGATAATCCATAGCATCCATTAGTGAGTCCCCTAACAAGGGTTGTAGATGCATAATTGCAAAGGAATACGAAATACCGCTTTAAAAGAAACCCGGTTTTGAAAGTATGTGGTATTTTATTGTAAAGATTATTCTTCGAAACAATTATACATACAAATAGGTATCGTGCTATGTGTGGGGTAGGTCATTACCCCGTGAAGTTTTTCCTAAAAGTATAGTTTTAACAAAAACGAAATGAGCTGATAAAGTTCAAGGTATTTAAATGAAAATTTTCAATTATGGTTGTTTCACATGAGATTCTTGGTTAAACTTGATTCTAAACATTGGTTTTCAAGGTTACAAGTAATGTGGTAAAATTAGGTTGATCAATATATAAAGGAAAAAGGGAGTTTCTAGGGTTTAGAAAAGAGTATCGGCAATAACTCCACTTTACCGATATAAAATTTAAAGATGAATTTCAATGAACAGGAGGAGAGTTGGGAGGGACTTACGGTTTGAATATATCAAGAAGAGGTTAAAGAAGAGGGGATGAACTTCGTGGTTTCATAGGAGCTCCGGAATCGGCTTCGATTTTCAACGGAAGAAGTTTGCTCGCTAACTCCACTTTTCTCCACTTGCACTTAGGAACTTTTTGAGAGAGTTTTTGCTAGAATTTTCAGAATGGTGCTGAACCAAAGTATGGGATGGTATTTATAGTGGAGAATTAGGATTTAGGAATTAAAATTTGGATTAAAAAGCATTAAAAATGATGTTAAATGGTGAAATAAAAGGTCTATATTTGATTTTAGGGAAATCAAACAGTGCAGAGAAGTTGAAGGGAGTTGAAGAGACGAGTGTGCAAAGCACGGAGCTCGTTGGAGCTAATCCAACCGTCCCCGCCGGCCTTAGGGCTATTTCTACCGGTCGGATCCGAGGCAAATGCCTCGAGATTCGTGCCACCAGATTAATTCTGTGTATACACCATTTTTCATATGTTTGATTTTTCTGAACTTTTCATTTCCCCGTATATTGCACGTGCAACCTTTTAGACTTCCAAAAATTTAAAAAGAAAAATCAGAAAAATAATTGTGTCTGATAGGAATTGAATACACAGATTACGTCACAGCAGTATAGAGGCTTTACCAGTGAGCTATAAGTTGTTTCTTGCTTTTATTTAACAAAAGTAACTTATAACTCATACACAGGCTGTCAAACTCTTTTATGTATATTAACAGGAAAAAAAATTGTACAGAGATTTCAGAGTCGTTACAGGAACTCACGTATGGATAACACTTAAGGCTATATTTCCGAATTCAATTGACTTGATTAACTAGTCGTGCATATCACATATTTACAACACTATTTTTGGACATTTCTTGTATGTTTATCTCATATCATGTTCTATGATTGCTTATCTATTTTTATCTATATGACTTGTGATTAAACTATTACATGCTAGAATTGACTTGATCTTGACACGACTCAATCATGAATACTTAAAGCCAATAGGTACATTTGACTCGACTTGACCCGAACCATGAATACGTAATGACTTGACATGAGCACTTGACATGAATACATGAAAAATTGACTTGAATACTTGAACTCGACTCGATACTTGAATTGCACTCTCTTATGTATTCATAAATTTATGCAAGACTTATAATTTTAATCACAGACTAATATACGCAGGGTGTTGGGGGTAGTTTGAGTATGAATCCAACGGAATCTCAAGAGTCCCATTACTAAAATAATATTGCTGTGGTACCGGGATGAAATGGTATAAATAATGTTGCTGTGGTACCGGACTGAAATGGTACATCAAGAATTCATGAATGAGGGCCCGTGTTTCCAAGCCCCTGGATGATAGCCTGTTGGGTTTAGAATACTTCAATAACAATTGAAGTCCCGCTATTTTGGGCCCGTGATTCCTTGCCCCTGAACGATAGTCTTGAGTTCGAGAATACTCTTGAGATTGGTTGATATTCACACTTGAATTAACGTTAGGATATATTACCTTGTAGAGACCCCTTAGTACATGGACATCCACTTCATGTTCACTATACCTACACTCCATGGCCATGTTTTACTTGTTTGCTATGCTGACATAGTTTCCATATACATTACTATACTTGTTCACATATTACAATTTCCATTTATAATATATTACATGTCATCTTGCATTCAATTTATATATTACACATCTCTATTGGGACTTACCGAGCGCAAGTTCGCTGACGGGCATTCCACCTATCTTTTATTTCTTGCAATGTTCGTCAGGTGACTTACGATCAGAGGAGGTGGAATCCACTGCAGAGAATTACAACCAGTTCGCACCTAAAACAGATCATTAGTTTTCTTTTCTGCTTTTCTTCTTTAGTAAGCCACATGTTTAGACACTTTCTTTTTATGTTCAGACTTCTTGTATTAGTTAAACTCTATAAAATTAAGAATGTAAATATATAAAGTGGTTGTATTTTATTTTCACTTATCTATTCTTGTGTCATTTTTATGTTACTTATAGACGCTTAACGTATTCTTATAGTAAATACGTTGCAGGCTTGCCACGTCACCATTTCCGTCTACTGGGAAGCGGGACATAACAACTGCCACGGGTACTGTAAACATTGCGAACGTTAAAGAAGACACCCATGGGGGGAAACCACGTTCAGTCTCTGTTATGGCACCGAGATAATGGTCCCTGTGGAAATCGGCCTTCCTAGTTATCGAGTCGAGCACTTCAACGACGAGGCCAATGTCTTGGCCCTTCAAAGCAACTTGGACATCCTATTAGAAAAGAGAAACCGGGCACAAATAAGGATGGACACATATTAGCAGCAGACCGTCCGATATTACAATGCCCGGGTCAAACACGGAGCATTCAAAACAGGAGATTTAGTCCTATGATGAAATGAATTCGAGGACCAAAGGAAGCTGCACAAGTTCTCCCCGAAGTAGGACAGTCCCTTCCTCGTAACCGAGGCGTTGCTCGGAGGAGCCTACCGCCTCGAAGATTCCTTAGGGCATAACTTTCCACAACCGTATAACGCCAAAAAGCTTAAATTGTATAGATGAATTTGTACTCTCTTGAATAATGAGATTCCTTTTTTTCTGTCATTAAATTTGTTTTAGTTTCCGAGCTAAGCCCTCACACGAGTAGGCTCTTGCTCAGTTTTGAGGTCGGCAGACAGCCTCCTATTCATCGTAACTGGGTAGCTTCCTGCCCGGCCCATCCACAACGAGCAACTTCCTGCCTAACGATGTCGTGGATCCAAATCCCTCTTCATGAGGCAGCTGGGTAACTTCCTGCCCGGCCCGTCCACAGCGGGTAGCTTCCTGCCCAACGACGTCGTGGATCCAAAAGCTTTCTCTACGAGGTAGCTGGGTAGCTTCCTGCCTGGCTTATCCACAGTGGGCAGCTTCCTACCTGGCCAAACCCGTGAATCTTAAGCCCTCTCAACGAGCCTGCAGGCTACTTCTCCAGTCTGGCTCGAAGGCAAGTGAAGTATCCCGAACCAGCCCTTCACTCATAATAAAACGTGGGCATGTCTATAGGTAGTCGACCTAAGTACCGTTCTGCTCGCCTTACCTAGACTCCGGGGGAATGAGGGAAGGAGGAGCACCGATCTATATGCACTTGCAAAGAAAAACAAAAAATTTCAATGATTGACACTCTGAACGAGGAGAAATTCATAAGCAAAATATAAAATTTAATTGATAAGAGGTATTATCGGCTCCTCAGCCTTATAAAAATGCCCGGGGGCTCTCAAAGAAAAAAATACTCTTTAACTATTACAACAAATGGGGAACGGGGTCTTGAGGGCATTGACTATGATACTCAAAGCTGAGATCCAACAGCCGAGCTCAGACAGCATCCGATCACTCCCTCGCCTATGCCCGTGGACCCGAGCGGCTACGGTTCCGCCGGGGACTTTCACTACCGAGCATGAATCTATGATCAAGCTCTGTTGGAAAGCTCAGCGAAAGATGTTTATCGAGTGGTCCCGCCTTCTCTTCGAGATCATGCCCAACTCATGGGTCGTGTGCATCTTGTTGATAGCCTTCTCTAGTGCTTGTTAGGACAAAGCCCTGAAAGGCCCGGGAAGGATCTCCAGATTGCGTAGATGAGCACCTGCAGAAGAGAAAATCAGCGCAGGAGTAAACGCCCGTAATGACGCTTTAGACGGCCTATCACGGCCTCATATGTCGCCTTGGAACCATCAAAGTCGTAATGGTAGACATCGTTGAGTGTCACGATATCCGGCCATCAGGAAATAATGAACTACGGAGATCGGCCAAAGAAAAAGAGGAGGAGAAGAAAACAACCAAGAGCAAATCGACAGGAATGCCTGAGAGGGGGTTGAGGCTCCCCTATTTATAGCCTCAACAAAAATTCCCAAACGATCGAGATCCTCTCCCACCAAGGCGTAAATCGAGGAGTATTATCATACGGATCACACCACTCGATACGGCACTCGGCTATTGGCCCCTTCCTTTTCACACGGATCCGGGATGATTGAACGACGTCTTCGGGAGATTCGCATGGATCTCGAGATGTCCGCCACACGCCACATGGCACCGAGAATCGGAGATGCACAAATATTGGCGTCATGGCAATCCCACCATCGATTGACCAATCAACGTGAATAAATTCCTAATCGGAAAGCCCTCTTCATGAGGCAGACGGGTAGCTTCCTGCCTAACCCATCCACAGTGGGTAACTTCCTGCCCAGTAATGCCGTGGATCTAAAGCTCTCTTCACGAGACAGCGTAGGAGCTTCTTGCCCGGTCCATCCACAGTGGGTAGCTTCCTGTCCAACAACGCCGTGGATCCAAAGCTCTCTTCACGAGATAGCCGGAGAGCTTCCTGCCTGGCCCATACACCACGGGTAGCTTCCTGCCCAAAGATGCCGTGGATCCAAAACCCTTTTCACGAGGCAGCCGGGCAGCTTCCTGCCCGGCCCATCCACCGCGGGTAGCTTCCTGCCGAACGACGCCGTGGATCGGAAGCCCTCTTCATGAGGCAGCCGGGCAGCTTCCTTCCCGGCCCATCCGCCGCAGGTAGCTTCCTGTCCAACGACGTCATGGATCCAAAGCCTTCTTCATGAGGCAGCCAGGGAGCTTCCTGCCTGGCCCATCCACAACGGGTAACTTCCTGCCTAACAACGCATTGGATCTAAAGCCTTCTTCATATGGCAGCCAGGAAGCTTCCTGCCCGGCCCATCCACAGCGGGTAGCTTCCTGACCAACGATGCCGTGGATCCAAAGACCTCATCACGAGACGTCCGTGTGGCTTCTTGCTCGGCCCCAACGGTAGAACCTAAGGCCTCGCGTTAAAAACCAGCAAGCCGACCTCTACCCGGCACACGTACATTAAGTAGGCAAACTCCTAACATGGCCCAAGTAAGTAAAGCTCGGGTTCTATCGATAGCCGTCCTAACTCTAACCCTACTCGAATCCAAATGAGTGTTAGCACCGAGCTCTACTAAAGTCGCTCGACTCACGCTACACCTCATCTCCGGGGTGAAGGGGGTACCGGTCTACCTATACTTGGTGTCCGCTTGTCTCATGTCACCTCAACTCCGGGGTGAGGAGGGACACCGGTCTACCAATACTTGGTGTTCGCTCATCTCACGTCACCTCAACTCTGGGTGAGGAGGGACACCGATCTATCCACACTTGGAAAATGAACGCGAAAGGAAACATTCCAGTCAGGCATATCAAAAATGAGCTAAAAATACTTCATTAAAATTCCAAATTATATACAAGGTATTATAAGCTCCTCAGCTTTACAAGATGGCCACAAAATGCCTGAAGGCTTACAAAAACAAGAAAAAAAGAGAGGGAGGGGAAAGATAAAGAGCAGGGAGAGCAGTGGCTACAAATCACCTTCTCGGCCAAGGCCTCCCCGTCGTCTGCCTGATTGGCACTTCCGCCAGCGTGCTCGCCTCCACCTTCCAGCTCAGTGCTATCACCGTGGGGTCCTTCCTCTATGAGGGGATACCTCGCACGAAGTTCTCGGTCGTCGAACTCGGGCACCGCCTACTTGACGGCATCGAGGGCGTTGTGCCACCTGAGAGCCGCGGAATCAATAAGGCCGACATAGAATTGGGAGGACGCTTTGTAGTCCTTTTCTACCCTATCCTCAGCCTGCTTCACCGCCTCATAGGCCGCCCAGGCATCCCCTTGAACGGGTCTCATTGCTTCCTCATAGCTCCGAAGAGCTCGTTAACCTCACCGACCTGGGCTTGGAGAGCCCGGTTAGACTCGGTCAGGGCCCAGTGAGACTCCTTCAGCCTCATGGCCTTCACGCCCTCCGAGACTGGCCTCGACTTAAGGGAGGCAGCACTATCATCAGCCTCCTTCAGTTTGGCAAGGAGTTCTTCCTCACGCGAGGATGTCTCTTCGGCCTTTTTCATTGCCGGGGCAACTTCCTTGGCCTCCATGGCGGCTAGGAGGGCATAATGTTGAAGGACCTGTAGAACAACGTGAACAAAATTCACCAGGAACTAAAAAAGAGGAAAAATCACTTGGAAAATTTAAGGAAAGATCACCAACCTGGACGGCCTCTTGTGCTAATGCCGTGACTTGACCTTCTTGGTGCCCCAAGGAATCTTGACCCCCGCTGTCTTCTCCATGTCCGCCAGCAGGCTGTCAGCCACGGAAATCCCCGACGGCACATCGATGCAGAAGTCGCCCTCCTGCACCTGTATCCCAGCCGGGGCGGCCGGGAAACCACCTTCTTGAGTCTTTTGGCCGGAGACTCGGCGGAGAAAGGTGCCTCTAGTCTCACCCGGGGAGCCTGTTCCCAGGCATATTTTTGCCCTCCACTCCTGCGCTTTTCCTGGATGGGAGGAGCGATGGTGACCTTGGCGGGAGGACCCTGCCGAGGCTCCACGCCCGGCATGGTCTTGAACAAACCACCGCCGCTGCCCTTCCTTCTTTGCACCTTGGCGACCAGGGCGGCCATGATCTTTGATCGATCTATGGGCTCTGCGAAAGAAAATGAAAGAATGGGTTAGCAACAGGAACAACAAATTATGCTAAGTCTAAATTAATCGGCGAAGTCCTAACTTACCCTTGAAGCGTGCGGGACCGAGTCCTTCCCAGCTCAAGGCCTGCTCGGAAAGCAAGGCGTCGGCATGCTGGATCGGCTCCCACCGCAACATGACTCCCGCCTTCGGGGTGCTTGACTGCTTGGCCCTCGGGCAATCTGCCCTATGCCATTTGGTGGGCATTGGCCATTCCTCTCCCTTCGAAGGGCCGACGAACACGAACTTCTCCTTCCACTCATGGATGGAAGAAGGGACAACCACTACTCCCGACTCGGACGCCTTACCCTTAAACTTTTTAAAAGAGAAATAAAACTAACTTAGCTTATCCTTATGCGTACCTAGGTGATTCTTGTAGCAGAGGAAAGATAAAAGAAGACCTAAGTTGAAGGGGATCTGATCAATTTTCAGCCGGACCAGGAACCCGAGAAGAATCCTCCATGAATTCGGTGCTAGCTGGCCCGGGGAAAGTTGGAAGCAATAAAGGACGGCACAAACCTTGAGTAAGAAGGGTAGAAACATCCCTACTCGGAATGCTTCTAAGTACAGAGCAATCTTATTGTCATGTACCTAGTCTGTCCGTTCACCCTCCTTATCCAGACGAAGCGAGTAGCCAGGGGATATGGAAACGAGCCGGGATATCGGAAAGATCATCTGACCTATTCAACATTGATGGTGCATCACGAGTATTCTCGATGCGCACCTTAGGGGGCTCTTTTGGCCCCTAACGATGAAGAACAAAGGTATCACCACCTTTTGGGGGTGAACCCGATGCAGAGGAAGAAGAAGAGCTTCCTCGGCCATCAGAAACCGAGGAAGAGGAAGATGACCTACTGGACTCGGCTTTAGAGGATGAAGCCTTATCGCATGACTCAACCCTAACTATATTTACTAAAATATGCATCAGAGGAAGACATCTGACCTGATTCAAGGAAAGAGTGGCTGAGGATGGATTTTGACTGGGGATCCGACCTAAGGGATAAAGCGCCGAGCAATCCTCAGATGACAGAAGGCAAGCGAAGCAAAGGTGTTTCCTAGAGAAAGGCCTCCTCTGTTTATACACTCAGCAAAAGCTATCCGACGGCCCGAGTCCACTCCTGCCAAAATGAAGCGTCGTGCCCCACAGTCCCGATGACGCCATGCGGTAGCCAACCATTGGGTGTTTTCCCCTCACATAGATCCAACTGGTTGAAGCAATGTCTCGCAATCCGCCACCTAATTATGGCCATGTGGCATGAAATCGACGGCCTGAACAAGTGAAGCAGCATCTCCATTATGGCGCCACTATTTTGCTGATCCGCTGACGTCATTGAGAATACGCGTGAAAATTAAGACGCGTTATGAAACGCCATGTGGAACCGGAGATCGAAGAGATACGGCTGTTGGGTGTTTTTCGTCACCCCATGGAGATGGGAATGCGTGCGCTTGTCACGCGTATACAGATTCCCCCTGCCTAGGGTTGGCCAGGGTTTATTGATTGTGGGAATCCGAATCTCCGGCAGTTGTGGACTTAGCCGCCATTAATTATCCATCGCCTTTGAAGTGAAGGAACCTCCGATTGACGGGTCAAACTGGTCATGCGAACTCAATGTGTCTGTTCACCGCCGAAAACGGGGACGAAACCGGGATGGATCGTCCTGCCTGAATTTAGGGGCAGATGCTATTTGGATTTATCCGTCCACCTCTTCGAAGATGCCAAGTTGATTTATGGCACCGTATATCGAAAGTTTGGACGGATGCGGCCGTTGCAGCAGACTTCGTCAGATTCCCCTTCATTTGCGAGGGTTTTTTTTATTGTGGGGATGCTCTTCCCTGCTTGAACAAGCCCTTGCAGTTAATTACATTACCACGTAGCGATAACCACTTTCTCCTGCTCTGGAAGTTCACTTCGTTTCGTGTATGTTTTCGTTTGTTTGGGTTGCCCGTGGATCGTATACGGAGACCAATTTATGTCATCGCCCGTAGGGCGCGATTTAGTCCAAATCCGTATATTTGAGATTTTGGTTTTTTATTTAAGGATCGTTAATCTGGTTTAAGATTAAGATCAACATAAATGTATGTGAGCAGTTGGGACTCAGTTGATTTTTTGTTAAGGATACGTTAGTCCAATTTGAGACTAAGATCTACTTAACGGGGTTTCGGGATCATTTTTGTTTCAGATCCAACAAAAGAGCGTTTGAGCTCTGTTGTCTTAGTTTAGGGACATTTCGGTCCACTGTCGCCATTTTTGAGGTGAATATTAGTTTAAGGACATCTCGGTCCGTTGATCACCATTTTGGAGGTGAGGTTTTAGTTTAAAAAAGTCTCGGTCCGTTTATCACCATTTTGGAGGTGAGATTTTAGTTTAAGGACGTCTTGGTCCATTGACCACCACTTTGGAGGCGAGGTTTTAGTTTAAAGACATCTGGTCCGTTGATCACCATTTTGGAGGTAAGATTTTAGTTTAAGGACGTCTCGGTCCGTTGTTGCCATTTTGCGTGCATGTATGTTTGTTACATGACGGGATGAGCAACGATGATATGGGATGCATCCAATTTGGGATATGGTTTGATTTGGGATATGCACGTCAGTTTGGGAAGTGCACCAAAAAGCAGTTGGTTATCGAGACCCGCCACCTCTCTAAAGATGTTGAGGAATTACAACGACATGTATCAGAGGTGTAGAGAGATGTACCCTTGAACCAATTCCCGTAATTGAGGGAAAAGGGATTAATAGTAAACCCACGAATCATTAGTCGTATTTTGAGACTAAGATTTCCTCAAGGGAATGTAGGATGAATATCGTTTTGGGATATTATCAGTTGGAAGATCGATAGTCATATTTGGGACTAAGATCAGTTTGGGAAGTAGTGAGCACATGGGCTCGATTGATCTGAATTAGGGAGTTTCCACTCTCAAGAGACCTAACCAACTTGGGCTTGGTCCACTCAGTTTTCTTTTTATTTGAAAAAGAGTGCTAAGCACTTGTTTGGGCTCAGTCCCTTTTTTCTGCAAAAAGTGCCGAACACTTATGTAAGTTCTGACGCTCACATATAATCATGTGGAGTCTCAGTCATGGGAATTGCCCAATAAATGTTAAACACTTTACCCCTTTTGTCTTTATATAGAGTGCTAAGCACACTTTATGGCGCCTACGTGCAAAGCACGTGAGGAGCTAGGCACTAGGCGTTGCCTAGTCAGTGCCAAGCACTTTTTATTCTGCGGCGCCCACATGAGGGTCACGTTAGGCACTGGGCGCTGGGCGCCGCTTACTGAGTGCTAAGCACTCCTTTATTTTATAGCACCCACGTGAGAGGCACATAGGGCGCTGGGCACTAATCCTTGAGTTCTTTTTATTCTGTGGCGCTCACGTGAGGGTCGCGTGAGGCGCTGGACGCCGCTCAATGAGTGCTAGGCGCTCCCTTTTTTTCTGTGGCGCCCCTCCCCAAGTTCTTTTTATTCTGTGGCGTCCATGTGAGGCGCTGGGTGCTACTCAATGGTGCTAGGCGCTCCCCTTTTTTCTGTGGCGCCCATGTTAGGGGCACGTGAGGCGCTAGACGCTAAGTCTTTTCCTTATATGCTTTGTTTTTAGGAGTTCGATTTCCTAGTTATTTTCTGAATCTTTGATTCTCAAGAATAAATTCTTTCCGATGTAGAATCTGTTCACCGCTGAAAGATGCGACCGGGACGTTAAGACATCTAGCATGAATTTTGGGGGTAAATGCTATTTGGATTTATCCTTCCACCTCTCCGAAGATGCCAAGTTGATTTATGGCACCGTATATCGGAGGTTTGGATGATGCGACCGTTGTAGCAGACTTCGTCAGATTCCCCCTCGTTTATGAGGGGGTTTTGATTATGGGGACGCTCTTCCCTGCAGGCGCAAGCCCCTGCAGTTAATTACGTTACCGCATCGCGATAACCACTTTCTCCTGCTCCGGAAGTTCACTTCGTGTCGTTTGTGTTTTTATTTGTTTAGGTTGCCAGTGGATTGTATACGGAGACTAATTTATATTGTCTCCCGTAGGGCGTGAATTAGTCCAAATCCGTATTTCTTAGATTTGGGGTTTTTATTTAAGGATTATTAATCTATTTTGAGATTAAGATCGATTTAAATGTATGTGAGCATTTGGGGGCTCGATTTGTTTTCATTAAGGATACATTAGTCCAATTTGAGACTAAGATCTACTTAATAAGGTTTTAGGATCATTTTTGTTTCAGATCCAATAAGAGAACATTTGGACTCTGTTGTTTTAGTTTAAGAATGTTTCGGTCCGTTATCGCCATTTTGAAGACGAAGTTTTAGTTTGAGAACATTTTGGTCGGTTGATCACCATTTTGGAAGTGAGATTTTATTTTAAGGACGTCACGGTCCATTGTTAGTTTAAAAACGTTTCGGTCCATTGATCACCATTTTGGAAGTGAGATTTTAGTTTAAGAACGTCTCGGTCCGTTGATCACCATTTGGGGGTGATGTTTTAGTTTAAGGACATCTCGGTCTGTTAATCACCATTTGGGGGTGAGATTTTAGTTTAAGAACGTTGCGGTCCGTTGATCACCATTTGGGGGTGAGATTTTAGTTTAAGGACGTTACAGTCCGTTGATCACTATTTAGGGATGAGATTTTAGTTTAAGGACGTTACGGTCCGTTGTTGCCATTTTGGAAGCAATGGTTAATTTAAGAACGTTTCGGTCCGTTGTTAGTTTAGGGACGTCTCGGTCCATCGTCCATCTTACGTACACGTGTATTTGTTACGTGACGGGATGAGCAACGATGATATGGGATGCATCCAGTCTGGGATGTGGTTTGATTTAGGATGTGCACGTCAGTTTGGGAAGTGCACCAAAAAGCAGTTGGTTGTCGGGACCCGCCACCCCTCTGAAGACGTTGAAGAATTACAACATGTATCAGAGGTGTAGAGAGATATACCATTGAACCAATTCCCATGTTTGAGGGAAAAGGGATTAATGGTAAACCCAGGAATCATTAGTTGTATTTTGAGACTGAGATTTTCTCAGGGGAATGTGGGACGAATATCGTTTTGGGATATCATCAGTTGGAAGATTGATAGTCGTATTTGGGACTAAGATCAGTTTTGGAAGTAGTGAGCACATGGGCTCGGTTGATCTGAATTAGGGAGTTTCCACTCTCAAGGGACCTAATCAACTTGGGCTTGGTTCACTAAGTTTTCTTTTTATTTGAAAAAGAGTGCTAAGCACTTGTTTGGGCTCAATCCCTTTTTTTGTGCAAAAAGAACTGAGCACTTATGTATGTTCTGACGCTCACATATAATCATGTGGGGTCTCAGTCATGGGAATTGCCTAATAAGTGTTAAACACTTTACCCCTTTTGTCTTTATATGGAGTGCTAAGCACTCTTTATAGCGCCCATATGCGAAGCACGTGAGGAGCTAGGCGCTGCCTTGTGAGTGCCAAGCACTTTTATACTGTGGCGCCCACGTGAGGGTCACGTGAGACGCTGGGCGCCACTTACTGAGTGTTAAGCACCCATTTCTTTTATAGCGCCCACGTGAGAGGTACGTGGGGCGCTGAGTACTGGGCGCCACTCCCTGAGTTATTTTTATTCTGTGGTGCCCACGTGAGAGTCACGTGAGGCACTGGGCGTTGGGTGCCACTCAATGAGTGCTGGGCGCTCCCTTTTTTTCTGTGGCGCCCCTCCCTTGGTTCTTTTTATTCTGTGGCGCCCACGTGAGGATCACGTGAGGCGCTGGGCACCAGGCACCGCTCAATGAGTGCTAGGCACTCCCCTTTTTTTCCTGTGGCGTCCACATGAGGGGCACGTGAGGCGCTAGGCGCTAGGTCTTTTCCTTATATGCTTTGTTTTTAGGAGTTCGATTTCCTAGTTCTTTTCTGAATTTTTGATTCTCAAGAACAAATTCTTCCCGATGTAGAATCTGTTCACCGTCGAAAGATGCGACCGGGACGTTAGGACGTCTAGCCTGAATTTTAGGGGCAGATTCTATTTGGATTTATCTGTCCACTTCTCTGAAGATGCCAAGTTGATTTATAGCACCGTATATCGGAGATTTGGATGGATGCGGCCATTGTAGCAGACTTCATCAGATTCTCCCTCATTTATGAGGGGTTTTTGATTGTGGGGACGCTCTTCCCTGCAGGGGCAAGCCCTTGCAGTTAATTACGTTACCGCATCGCGATAACCACATTCTCCTGCTCCGGAAGTTCACTTCGTGTCGTGTGTGTTTTTATTTGTTTAGGTTGCCCGTGGATTGTATACGGAGACTAATTTATGTTGTCGCCCGTAGGGTGTGGATTGGTCCAAATACGTATTTCTTAGATTTGGGGTTTTATTTAAGGATCATTAATTTATTTTGAGATTAAAATCGACTTAAATGTATGTGAACATTTGGGGGCTCGGTTTGTTTTCATTAAGGATACATTAATCCAATTTGAGACTAAGATCTACTTAACAAGGTTTTAGTATCGTTTTTGTTTCAGATCCAATAAGAGAGCATTTGGACTCTGTTGTTTTAGTTTAAGAACGTTTCGGTCCGTTATCGCCATTTTGGAGACGAAGTTTAGTTTGAGGACATTTCGGTCTGTTGATCACCATTTTGGAGGTGAGGTTTTAATTTAAGGACGTCTCGGTCCATTATTAGCTTAAAGACGTTTCGATCCATTGATCACCATTTTGGAGGTGAGATTTTATTTTAAGGATGTCTCGGTCCATTGACACCGTTTTGGAGATGAGGTTTTTGTTTAAGGACGTCTCGATCCGTTGATCGCCATTTGGGAGTGAGATTTTAGTTTAAGGACGTTACGGTCCGTTGATCACCATTTGGGGGTGAGATTTTAGTTTAAGGACGTTACGGTCCGTTGTTACCATTTTAGAAGCAACGGTTAGTTTAAGAACTTTTCGGTCTGTTGTTAGTTTAGGGACGTCTCGGTCCGTCGTCCATCTTGCGTGCACGTGTATTTGTTACGTGACGGGATGAGCGACGATGATATGGGATGTATCCAGTCTGGGATGTGGTTTGATTTGGGATGTGCGCGTCAGTTTGGGAAGTGCACCAAAAAGCAGTTGGTTGTCGAGACCTGCCACCTCTCTGAAGACGTTGAAGAATTATAACGACATGTATCGGAGATGTAGAGAGATGTACCTTTGAACCAATTCCCGTGTTTGAGGGAAAAGGGATTAATGGTAAACCCAGCAATCATTAGTTGTATTTTGAGAGTAAGATTTCTTCAGGGGAATGTGGGACGGATATCGTTTTGGGATATCATCAATTGGAAAATCGATAGTCGTATTTGGGTCTAAGATTAGTTTTGGAAGTAGTGAGCACATGGGTTCGGTTGATCTGAATTAGGGAGTTTCCACTCTCAAGGGACCTAACCAATTTGGGCTTGGTCCACTCAGTTTTCTTTTTATTTGAAAAAGAGTGATAAGCACTTGTTTGGGCTCAGTCTCCTTTTTTATGCAAAAAGAGTTGAGCACTTATGTAAGTTCTGACGCTCACATATAATCATGTGGGGTCTCAGTCATGGAAATTGCTCAATAAGTGTTGAACACTTTACCCCTTTTGTCTTTATATTGAGTGTTAAGCACTCTTTATAGCTCCCACATGCGAAGCACATGAGGAGCTAGGCGCTAGGCGCTGGCCTAATGGGTGCCAAGCACTTTTATTCTGTGGCGCCCACATGAGGGTCACGTGAGGCGCTGGACGCTGGGCGCCGCTTACTGAGTGTTAAGCACTCCTTTCTTTTATTGCGCCCACGTAAGAGGCACGTGGGGCGCTGAGCACTGGGCGCTACTCCCTGAGTTCTTTTTATTCTGTGGCGTCCACGTGAGGGTCATGGTAGGCACTGGGCGCTGGGTGCCGCTCAATGAGTGCTAGGCGCTCCCTTTTTTTCTATGGCGCCCCTCCCTGAGTTCTTTTTATTCTGTGGCGCCCACGTGAGGGTCACGTGAGGCGCTGGGCGCTGGGCGCCGCTCAATGAGTGCTAGGAACTCCACTTTTTTTCCTATGGAGCCCACATAAGGGGCACGTGAGGCGCTAGGCGCTAGATCTTTTCATTATATGCTTTGTTTTTAGGAGTTCGATTTCCTAGTTCTTTTCTGAATCTTTGATTCTCAAGAACAAGTTCTTCTCGATGAGAATTAAATTCTCAACATGTAGGAGACTTGTCTTGTGGATCTTAGATCCAGAGAAAGAACTAAGTTCTTTTAAAAGGGTTAACCCTTCAATAGGTAAATGAGATGCTTTGATCTTTCTTCTTTTTATTTACCTAGGGTTTTTTTCTGAGAAGGGAGATCTTCTTCTTTCTTCCTTTTTGAAGCTTTCTGCTTTATTTTTCGAAGCTTATGGGGGGTTCCTCCTTTTCAGACTTGAATTCTTGGGTCCTTTATATAATAGAGGCAGTTTGTTGATTAGCTCCGAGGAAATCTTTCATTAAGAGATCCCAAATGATTTGGGGATTTACCCACCGTTGGATCTTTGATCCAAGGACTTCTGTTTTACAGAAAGTATTTTCTTGTTTTTAACAAAATTAGGGAAATATTTACCCATATAGAATTTATTCTGTCGATTGGTGATTCTTTAATCACCATTGGATTTTTAATCCAACGGTACTCTGTTTTACAGAGGACAATCTTTCTTGTTTAGAAAGATTTGAGGAATATTTCCTTTAAACGGAACTTTAATTCTGAGTCTTGATGATTTATCATCTCCGTTGGATCTTTGATCTAACGGCTCTGTTTAACAGGGAGTAGAATTTAATTCTAATTTCTTTAATTTGGGAGCTGACGAGCACGTGCTATGCACGTGGGCGTCACCTAAGAATTTAATTCTTTTATAAATAGTCACGCTCGTGGTTTGCACACCGGTGCCCACGTGTGTTCCACATGAGGCGCTGCTATAGAATTTAATCCTAACAGAAGCTGGCGCTGACGCTCATGTGGGAAACACTTGAGGTGCTTAAGGATTTAATCATATCTGAAGCGGTACCTACATGCTTTGCATGTGGGTGCACGTGTTTAACACGTGGAGGTTTCCCTTTATTTTTATAAGTGGACAGTAAGTTTTGAGCCAAAATTTTTGGCGGGAACAAATGCCCCCCACTACTTTGCCTACGTAGGTATGTACATGGGTGAAATAGTGCAATGTTATGCGTGACCATAAAATTGATGACTTAGGAGACAAGTTTAGGATCGTTGTAGTCTAAGGCTTTTTCATCTTCATGAGCCGTAATGGTTTCAAGAAGGTTTTTCTCCCTATGAGTCGTGAGGATCTCATAGATGCGTATCTCCCTAGAAATCGTGAGGATTCCTAAGTGTTCATCGCCTCCGTGAGTCGTAAGGATCTCACTCGAGAATTTTCTCCTTACGAGTCAAGAGGACTCGCAAGTGGTTTTTCCTCCTCATCGGTATGCGACTTTGGAGAATGTGGCCTGTGGATAGTATACAAAAGTCAGTTTGGACTTGCTTGTAGGGCGGCGATGGCTTAGGAAACAGGTTTTAGATCTGTCGCCTAAGACTTTTCAACTTTATGAGCCGTGATGGTCTTATATTGGTTTTTCTCCCTACGAGTCGAGAGAATCTCGTAGGTGTGTATTCTTCTTAGAAGTCATGAGGACTCCTAAGTGTGTTTTCTCTTGAGAGTCATAAGGATCTCACAAGAGAAATTTCTCCTTACGAGTCGAGAGGACTAGCAAGTGATTTTTCCTCCTCATCGGTATGCGACTTTGGAGAATGTGGCCCATGGATAGTATACAAGAGTCATTTTGGACCTACTTGTAGGGCCACAGTGCTTAGGAAACAGGTTGATATCCCCGTCGTCTAAGGCTTTTCACCTTTATGAGCCGTGAGGTACTCATGAAGATGTTTTCCCTACGATTCAAGGTGAGTCGAGAAGTTCTCGTAGGTATATCCTAACGTGAAATATAGACAACCCTTACTCTTTGCGACAGAGGTCCGTTAGGTTTTGTGGTACTAGGGTTTTAGTCCGTGATACCGTCGCGTTGGCCGATGTATTCCCCGATATGCAGACTTTACGTTGTTGTTCGAGTAGCCCCGTGACTGTCGTGTCTCTGATCCCTTCGGGGGGTGGACAAGACGTCTTCAGGTAATCTTCTCAGTCAGTTTGACCATCGGAAGAGCAAGAGTTGGGAATTTTGCCATGTCGCTTTTGATTTGAGGTTAGGCTCATTTGAGAGCCCCGATGAGTCATAACCACTCCGCACTGGTATGGGATGATCTCTGATAGTCTTTCGGGTTTTATTTGAGTTGCCGTCAAGACCTTGAAGCTAGGAATTTGGCCTTCGCTTCCTTTTGATTTGGCTATTTTGGAGCCTTTGTTGACATTGCGTCTGCTGTAACGAGAAGAATGTCGGAGTAGTCTTTAGGTTGTTTTGTGAACCGTCAAGACTTGGAGCTAGGAATTTTGCCATGGCTCCATTTTGTTTTGACTCTGCAGTCATTGTTGACATCGCGTCTGCATCCTGCTGGAGTGAGAGGGAACGCCGTTGTTGACATTACGTCTGCTGTAACGAGACGAATGTCGAGATAGTCTTTAGGTCGTTTTGTGAACCGTCAAGACTTGGCTCTCCTTTTGACGGAGCCTGGTGGGAAAACATGGTTCCCTTTTTCATTTGTACCCATGGATTGTATACAGGGGTCGGTGTAGACTCACCTGCAGGGCAGAGGAAATTTTATTTTATTTTATTTTTTAATTCCATGATGCTCTATCTTCTTAGCTTTTCATATCGCGAAAGTCACGATTGCCCAATCATTTCGGCTATTTATCGAGGTGCCCAATCATTTCAGCTATTTTTATATTTTTACTCGGTGCTTTTTATTGCGAGTTGCCCAAACATTTCGACTATTTTTACATGCATATATTTTGCTCATTGATTTTCATTGCGAGTTGCCCCAGCATTTCGGCTATTTCATATGCATTTTTTGCTCGCTGATTTTTTTGTTACGAGAATGGAACTTGAGACTTGATACCAATTTTGGCATCAACATCGCTGCGACTGGAATATTGCCAGGAGCGAATCATCATTTGCCTTGAAAGGACTTGGAATTTGATACTGATTTAGGTATCAGTATTGCTACAACTGCGATATTGTTAGGAGCGAATCACCATTTGCCTCGAAAGGACTTGGTGTTTGACACCTATTTAGGCATCAGCATCACTACAACTGGGATATTGCCAGGAGTGAATCATCATCTGCCTTTGTCGATTTGAACAAAGGTGGTTTAGCAAACAGGGCTAGGATCCTGTCGACTAAGACTTTTCGACTTTATGAGCCGTAAGGGTCTTTTCACACCCCGCTTCCCAGTATACGGTGAAGGAGACGCGACGAGGCCGCTACGTATTTACTCTGAAGTAAACACGCTGAGCGTATCTAAGAAATATAAGTAAAATGCACAAGAGACAAATACAATAGATATAATTGAACAACAACTTTATTTATTAGCATTCTGTTTACAATACATCTGAAAAGTAAATATATGGAATGAAAAGAAATGCCTAAACTATGGCATAACAGAAATGGAAAATACATAACGTAAATGTGTATAAGGAATCTAAAGCTCTGGGTCAAAAGTCAGCTGATCCAAATCCTCACCGGTGGGCTCGATTTCCTGAAGGTCCGATCCACCTGATAACATTCCAAAGAAGAAAGAGAAGGAATGTCGTCAGCGAACAATCGCTCGGTAAGTCCCAAAGATAAGGGAGAAGTAGAATAGATAGAGAGAGAGTATGTGTGTGTAGCTTTTAAAGTTGTATTACATTGTTATAATGTTGTATTCAGTATTAACGCTGTTGTTTGTAGCTTGGTACAGAAGAGACCAGTGTATACGAGAGCAGTCTCAATAGACCAGAGACTACAGTGGACGGAATATAAGGAACCGTTCTGCCATGGTACAACGGCAATTGAATTCAGATTAGGTGTCTTAATGGTTGCTGTCTCGTGCCACTTCTAACACCTTCCGTATCAATCTACCCCTTATAAACCCCGCGATGTCTTGATTGTATTGTATTGTAAATTGAATTGTAAATTGTATTGTTTTATATTATAGATTGTATAGATGGATGAGTTGCCGGAACCATGATATCAGTAAATGGATGTTACTAGATAATCATGTAGATGGATGTATATCCATAGTTCGGTTCGGTCAAGTTGTATAGATTGATAGATTGAACAGATTGAATATATCGATTCATATTGAATTGTTATATATACTTGAATCTCATTCAAGTAAGATTGATTATATTGAGACTCAGTCTGAGTCAGACAATTAGAAAAGAAATTGAATCCTGAATTAGGTTTTGGTGTTATCGGTAACCGCTGCACATGAACAGCAGGATTTGTGTCTTTTTCAAAAACGATTACCGTGTTGATAACACCGTTTGTTAAGTTGTCTACCTTAAATAGGCAAGCACCCATATCTCCGGCTCCGTGAGGCTCAAGAGACTGATCCCGCTTAAACCTATGTTTACTAGGGTCCTTATTGTAATTTAGTATAACTTGAGGGGGGTTTATGTAAAAAAAAATTTGTATAATTTTCAAAATACACCTCAAGTATTTTATTATCGTCTTTAAAGTTTTCATTGATGTATATTTTATCATTGTGACATTTCTAGTGAATAAAACCTATTTTTTATAATATATGGTATTTATTTGTAATATTGGAATTGTATGGTATTTTCTTGTAAATGAGATATTTTTCTTGAATTTTGGAAATGTGGAATATTATTAATACTAAAAATAGATATTTTGATATTAATTACATATATATTTATTTATTAAAAATATAAGTTTTATTTATAATAGAAATCATATTTTCTAAAGAAAATTGTATTTTTAAATCTTTCGAGACCGTATGCTAATTGCGGAGGTCTGCGTCTCGCACTACTAAGCCCGAGGATGTGCGATAATCCGCACCATCCCGAACGGATTCCCCGAAATGGGTTGCAGCGGCACATTGCAAAGATTTGTTAAAAATACACATCTTGTAAAAAAAGGTTTTTATAAGTTGGAGGTAGTTTTGTGTAAAATCGTATTTTCCCAATTCTATGTTCCCAAATTTTATCGTGCTATGTTACATATGAGTGTTATGAGGAGCTAGGTCATTACCTCGTGAGTTTTCTAAAGCTAACATGGTTAAAAGGTATAAACATGTCGAAATGAAATATAAAGGTATTTTAATGTAAAAATGGAATAAAACTTGCTACGATTATTTTTTTTAATGTCAAACTTGTTCTATTATCTTAGTTATTGAATATTAAACAATATATTTCAAAAGTTGTAGGTTTGTTATTAACAAAATATTGTATTTTGTAAATGAAAAGATAATCGGAAGCTGGATAACTCCGATTCCGACACATTTTAAGAATTAAGAATTTGAGAATAGTGAAAGAGAGATAAAAGGGGGTCTTACAGGTTTAGGGTCAAGAGAAGAGGAAGAGGAAGATTGGGAAAGCACCGGTGCGTCAATTTGTCGCCGGAAACTCCTCGGATCGTCGTCGGAAGTTCGTCGGAGCTTCGCCCTTTGCTAACTCCACTTGCACACAAAAAGTCTATGGAATTTTCTTGAGAGTTTGGACAGAGATTTGGAAGTGAGGAGGGGTGATTTTAGGTATGGTATTTATAGGAAAAATTAGGGTTTAGGGTAAATAAAAGGGTGTGATAAAAATTGTATTTAATTTTGCATTTAAAAAATTAAAAGGGGTGTTTTAATTCTCTGTTTAATTTCAAAGATTTTAAATAGTGCAGGGGGAGTGGGGTAGGCCAAAGGTCTCTGGGAGTTGAAGAAAAAATGGGATCGGTCTGAGTCGGGCCGGCGGCGCCGGCCGAGTCGGCCGAGTCGGCCCGAGTCTCCATGCCACGTGTCCCTTGTCGCTTGGTCTATCTCGTGGACTCGTTTGTTTTATATGTGACTCTTGGTTTTACAGGTTATGCACGTGTAGACTCTTGGGCTTTGTTCATATCATAATATTGCATTATTATACTCCCCATTCTTATTCATTTTACAAATAAACAGGTGCTTTTGACCCATGTCTGCTACATAGTTGCAGGTTACAGGTTCTCGGAACAAAAACAGTGAAACCGATGAAAACACGATACAAAAGTGAGACTACGACCAACAAATGGAAAGATCTTGATCATGCCTACAATTTGAAGACTAAACCTAATTTTTAGGGTTTTTAATTTACTAACGGTGATACCGTAGTATAAAAGAACGGTTGTGCATGTTTTCCATGGAGGTTAGGGTTAGGATTAAGAAAGGACGGGCAAGGACCTAGAGGAAGAAAAATCATTTCTTCCCGATCGTCCTAATCCCCTTTATTAATAATTACCATAACACCTTAAGAGATCTAAATTAGGGCATTGAAAGCAATGGGAAATCTTAATTTTCCAAACTTAACCTAAACCTAACCCTAGCAAGATTTCTAATCCTAGTCTAAGTCAACTTAGTTTTTAGAGATAAACATCCCACACCGTTTGGAATTAACTCGTTAGAACAATTAGGAAATACACAACATCCCTGTGGACCGACCCGTACTCACCGGCTAGCTACCAAGCGACGCCGTTCTTGATTGCGGTTACAAATTCTTTGATTAATCAGGCTTCTAAAAGATTAAAAGAAAACTAATTAAAAAAAATAATGTGACCGATGGGATTTGAACTTTGGTGCTTTGGTTTAGCAATGCAAGGTCTTACCAATGAGCTACAAGCTCCTTGCTGTTCAAAAGCAAATCAAACTTATAACTTGTGCTCAGGCAAAATTACCCCTTTCTGTATTTCTGAAGAAAAAATTATACAGAAAGTTTAGGATTGTTACAGGTCTCAAAAAATTATTTCTCCCTACGAGTCGTAAGGATCTCGTAGGCGTATTTTCTCCTTAGGAATCATGGGGATTTCAAAGTGTGTGTTCTCTTATAAGTCATAAGGATCTTACAAGAGTGTTTTCTTCTTATAAGTCGAGATGACTTACAAGTGTCGTTCACCATATGAGGACATTCCTCGTGATTGGTAGAACTTGGTGGGGGAAACGTTTATCTGTGCCTGTGGATTGTATACAAGGGCCAATATCGGACCGCCTGTAGGGCAACTTAGGGAATACGACGGCTTAAGGACAGGTTTGGATCCCTTAACTTAAGACTTTGAATCCTATGAGCCGTGAGGGTCTCATAGGGGGAGTTCTGCTTACGAGTCGAGAGGATCTCGTAAGTGAAAATTTTACGAGATTGCGCCGGGCTTTCATCCGTGTCCATTTTGCTTGTGGACGTACCGTTTATTTTAGTTATTTATTTATTTATTTAACAACGAGATTGCGCCCTTTCAGGTTTTCAAAAGCTCGCCAATAACCCTGCTGTTTTTACTCACGACGCCCTTTCGGGTTTTCATCCGTACCCATTTCGCTTGTGGATGTACCGTTTTTTTTTAACTTGGGTTGCAGTCTTTGCCATTGGAGCTTTGACTGCAATATAGATCCCAAGAGAATATATCTCCGCATTTGGGGCGGAGTAATAGTTTAGGGACATTGCGATCCATTGCCAGTTTAAGGACGTAGTGGTCCATTATCACCATTGTTTTGAGGTGAAGCTTTAGTTTAAGGACATTACGGTCCATTGTTAGTTTAGAGACATTTAGGTTCATTGTTAATTTAGGGACGTAGTGGTCCATTGCCAGTTTAAGAACGTAGTGGTCCATTGCCAGTTTAAGGATGTAGTGGTCCATTATCACCATTTTCGGGGTGAAACTTTATTTTAAGAACATTATGGTCCGTTGTTAGTTTAGGGACATCTCGGTCCATTGTTTATCATTTGGTCGGGGAGCTACATAACTCATTCCTTCCAACGTTTGCTTGCTGAGGCGCTGCTGCATGTCTTTTGTATGCATGGACACTTCACGCCCTAGGCTGTCTTCACCTTCTTGGACTTCTTCATCTATCATCGTGCCAATCGGGTTGTTTTGCGGGAAGTACCGGGCATTTTACACATTACCTGCCCCCTGCCCATCAATGTCGCTTTCCGATACCAATAGAGCATCTTCTTCATATACAAGGAACGAGATATCACGTCATTCCTTCCGCTGCCGGTGTGTAATATACCCGTGTGTATATTTCGGGAGGGCGAGTACCCATGCCGTCACTATTTTGGCGATAGGTTACTTCAGAGCCACTCATTTTCTGTTGAGCATTGGCGACAAATGCCACCTTGCCTCCGCTTTTTATTCATCTTCATCGGATGATGAAGGGTCTTGACCCATCTGATCCAATCGAGTCATTTTATCCATGAGCTCTTGGAAGGTCGTCGACTTGAAGAGGGCCACAAGTGGGAACACCTTTGAATTTGGGTCAAGGGTGGCCACGAACATTCCCACGGCTGCAGCTTCGTCAATGCATTGCTCGCATTTTGACCAGAGATTTCGCCATCGGGCAACATATTGAACCCAGGTCTCATTTGGTCCAACCGTTTTGTTGACCAACGCCGCTATGGCAGTGTGTTTATTCACACTAGTGAACCTCTGACAGAAGAGCATATCCATCTCGTCGAAGGTCTTTACAGAATCATTTGGGAGTCCCGCGTACCATTCGAAGGCAATGTCTGTCAGGCTGCTGAAGAACCGTCGGAGGAGAAATATGTCATTTCCTCCAGTGTTGTCGTACATGGATTTAAAACGTGTGATGTGCTGGTGAGGATTTCCAGTTCCTTTGTACATATGGAACGTTGGAAGTATGTTTTCTGGAGGGTACTATATTTGATCGTAGCATGCCGGATACGGTTGCCCAGTTTTGACAGTTTGGCCAGCCGCTTCACTAGCTTGATGAGCTCGTATTTGTTGAGCTATATAGTCATCAAGAGCGGCCTTAGAAATTTTTTCCTCCTTAGATGCTGATAGAGCCGGAAGAGGGTTTGATGTTTCCCCTCTGTCATCCTCGATGATTATCGGCGGACCTTCAGCTGGAGGTTCTGGCTGGATCATCATTCCAACCATGTCTTGGAACAGGAGCGCCGTCTATTTTATATTAGCAGCATGTTCCGCTGCCTCCTTATCCTTTCTTTCCAGCACTCTTCGCAGGAACTCTGTATCGATCTCCTGCTCCCGGCGCTGTTCAGACGCCACTTCCGGGCTTTTTTCTGCCCGGTGAGTGCTGTCATTTTTGTCAGCATCTCCTGGAGCTTTTGTTGCTGCTCCTGAGCTTTTGACAACGACCGAGTTTGCGGTCGATGACCCGCGGAAGTACGGCTTTCCTCTTTCCCGGAAGCCATGTAGACCGTGTGTACAACCATGCCTCCAGACTTAGGGCGTTTGGGTGCGGCGGCTTTGGAATTTGCCACAGGCAATGAGATTTTCTCCGGCCTCCTCCTTTTGTGGGAGGTTGAGGTTGAAGGAGCAGTTGTAACAGGTGCCTGTATGAAAGAAGTCCCTTGCTGTATGGTGGAGGGATGATTTTCCTCTTGTCGAACCTTCATTTTCTCCGGTGGACGAGAGGGGTCTTTGTTGATCACAGAGTCCTGGATTTTCTGCCAGACCCTGTGGATTTGGGAGGACAGCCGCTGAGGGAGCTACTCCGGTTTTGCCTGCATCACGTTTTCAGCAGGAAGTGGAGATTTCTTCAACACCGCAGTTGGGGAGTTTTTGCACACCCTCTTTAGCGGTTCAAACATGTTTCCGGTTAGAACAGCAGCGCCAATTTCCACCATTGGAGCTGGTGGAGTAAGTTCAGAGTGGGAGTTGCCTCCAGCTCTTCTCACTCGGCGCCAGTGGCGACGTTGAGCGTGTCTTGCAGATGGGACCACCTCAGTTGTGGAAGAGGCTCTTTCATTCCCCCGGCTTTGATGAGGGGCTACTGTTGGTGTCAGCCTGTCGAAGACTGACGTCTGATGAGAGGAAACGGCCAATATTTCGAAGGCCGATTTTCTGGTAGGGGAAGCACCTTTGACGACTTCACCCGCAGCAGGAGTTGGAAGGACTATTCGTTTTGGGATAGCCTCTTCGGGCATCGCGAGCCCCTTTGCGGGCCTACTTGAGCTTCGACTCAGCCTGTTGAAGACTGAGGTGGCAGACTTGGACGACCCGTTGAGAGGGGCTATGGTGGTTGCAAGTCGATCAAAGATCAACTTCTTTAGAGCATCCTGTGGTGGAACTGGGGTGCTGAAACTTGCTGGCAGGAGCATAGTCCCAAAGAACAATCCAGTGGTAGCCTGAGTCACCCGTTCCACCGGCATTGAAAAGATGCAAGCCACGTTCGGCCCGTATGTCACTCTTCTAGCTGGGGCGGAGCGGGAGTTGCTGTTGCAGTTTGTGCAGCTGGAAGCCATTGATGTTCACTTCTTCTTTTTGCACAGGAGCAAAACACCAAATTTTAGTACATCGAATCCAAGGGCAACCATAACGAACCACGATTTTGTTCGCGAACACGACATACGAAGTATGGAGTGGAAAGAGGAAAAGATCACATCGGGCGTGCCAGAATCTATTCACCACCGAAAGACGCGATCGGGACGTTAGGACTTCTGGCCTGAATTTTGAGGGCAGATGCTATTTGGATTTATCTGTCCACCTCTCCGAAGATGCCAAGTTGATTTATGGCACCGTATATCGGAGGTTTGGACGGATGCGGTCGTTATAGAAGACTTCCTCAGATTCCCCCTCGTTTATGAGGGTTTTTTTTTATTGTGGGGACGCTCTTCCCTGCAGGCGCAAGCCCCTGCAGTTAATTACATTACTGCATCGCGATAACCACTTTCTCCTGCTCCGGAAGTTTACTTCGTGTAGTGTGTGTTTTTATTTGTTTAGGTTGCCCATGGATTGTATACGGAGACTAATTTATGTTGTTGCCCGTAGGGCGTGGATTAGTCCAAATCCGTATTTCTTAGATTTTGGGTTTTTATTTAAGGACCATTAATCTATTTTGAGATTAATATCTACTTAAACCTATGTGACCATTTAGGGGCTCGATTTGTTTTTGTTAAGGATACATTAGTCTAATTTGAGACTAAGATCTACTTAACAAGGTTTTAGGATCATTTTTGTTTCAGATCCAACAAGAGAGCATTTGGACTCTGTTGTTTTAGTTTAAGAAAGTTTCGGTTCGTTATCGCCATTTTGGAGGCGAAGTTTTAGTTTGAGGACATTTTGGTCTATTGATCACCATTTTGAGGTGAGGTTTTAGTTTAAGGACGTCTCGGTCCGTTGATCACCATTTTCGAGGTGAGATTTTAGTTTAAGGACATCTCGGTCCGTTGATCACCATTTAGGGGTGAGATTTTATTTTAAGGACGTTACGGTCCGTTGATCACCATTTGGGGGTGAGATTTTATTTTAAGGTCGTTACGGTCCGTTGTTGCCGTATTGGAGGCAATGGTTAGTTTAAGGATGTTTCAGTCCATTTTTAGTTTTGGGACGTCTTGGTCCATCGTACATCTTGCGTACACGTGTATTTATTACGTGACGGGATGAGTGACGATGATATTGGATGCATCCAGTCTGGGATGTGGTTTGATTTGGGATGTGCACGTCAGTTTAGGAAGTGCACCAAAAAGCAGTTGGTTGTCGGGACCCATCACCTCTCTTAAGACGTTGAAGAATTACAACAACATATATCAGAGGTGTAAAGAAATGTACTCTTAAACCAATTCCCGTGTTTGAGGGAAAATGGATTAATGGTAAACCCAGGAATCATTAGTTGTATTTCGAGACTAATATTTCCTCAGGGGAATGTGGGACGAATATCGTTTTGGGATATCATCAGTTGGAAGATCGATAGTCGTATTTGGGACTAAGATCAGTTTGGGAAGTAGTGAGCACATGGGCTCGATTGATCTGAATTAGGAAATTTCTACTCTCAAGGGACCTAACCAACTTGGTCTTGGTCCACTCAGTTCTCTTTTTATTTGAAAAAGAGTGCTAAGCACTTATTTGGGCTCAGTCCTCTTTTTTGTGCAAAAAGTGCTAAGCACTTATGTAAGTTCTGACGCTCACATATAATCATGTGGGGTCTCAGTCATGGGAATTGCCCAATAAGTGTTAAACACTTTACCCCTTTTGTCTTTATATGGAGTGCTAAGCACTCTTTATGGCTTCCACGTGCGAAGCACGTGAGGAGCTAGACGCTACCTAGTGAGTGCCAAGCACTTTTTATTCTGTGGCGCCCACGTGAGGCCCTGGGCGCTGGGCGCCGCTTACTGAGTGCTAAGCACTCCTTTCGTTTATAGCGCCTACGTGAGAGGCACGTGGGGCGCTAGACGCCACTCCCTGAGTTCTTTTTATTCTGTGGCGCCCACGTGAGGGTCGCGTGAGGCGCTGGGCACTAGGCGCCGCTCAATGAGTGCTAGGCGCACCCTTTTTTCTGTGGCGCCCCTCCCTGAGTTCTTTTTATTCTGTGGCTTCCATGTGAGGATCACTGAGGCGCTGGGCACCGCTCAATGAGTGCTAGACACTCCCCTTTTTTTCTGTGGCGCCCACGTGAGAGGCACGTGAGGCGCTAGGTCTTTTCCTTATATGCTTTGTTTTTTGGAGTTCGATTTTCTAGTTCTTTTCTAAATCTTTGATTCTCAAGAACAAGTTTTTCCTAATGGGAAATAAATTCTCAACTTGTAAGAGACTTGTCTTGTGTATCTCAGATCCAGTGAAAGAAATAAGTTCTTTTAAAAGGGTTAAACCCTTCAATAGGTAAATGAGATGCTTTCATCTCTTTTCTTTTTATTTACCTAGGGTTTTTTTTTCTGAGAATGGAGATCTTCTTTCTTCCTTTTTGAAGCTTTCTGCTTTGTTTTTCGAAGCTTATGGGGGGTTCCTCCTTTTCAAACTTGAAGTCTTGGGTCCTTTATATAATAAGGGCAGTTTGTTGATTAGCTCCGAGGAAATCTCTCATTAAGAGATCCCAAATGATTTGGGGATTTTACCCACCGTTGGATCTTTAATCCAAGAACTTCTGTTTTACAGAAAGTATTTTCTTGTTTTTAACAAGATTAGGGAAATATTTACCTATACAGAATTTATTCTTTAGATTGGTGATGCTTTAATCACCATTGGATTTTTAATCCATTGGTACTCTGTTTTACAGAGGGCAATCTTTCTTATTTAGAAAGATTTGAGGAATATTTCCTCTAAACAGAACTTTAATTCTGAGTCTTGATGATTTATCATCTCCGTTGGATCTTTGATCCAACGGCTCTGTATAACAGAGAGTGGAATTTAATTCTACTTTCTTTAAATTGGGCGCCGACGCTCACGTGCTATGCATGTGGACGTCGCCTAAGAATTTAATTCTTTTATAAATAGTCACGCTCGTGCTTTGCACGCCGGCGCTCACGTGTGTTCCACGTGAGGCGACACTATAGAATTTAATCCTAACAGAAGCTGACGCTGGCGCTTACATGGGAAACACGTGAGGTACTCAAGGATTTAATCGTATCTGAAACGGTACCTACATGCTTTGTATATGGGTGCACGTGTTTAACACGTGGAGGTTTCCCTTTATTTTTATAAGGGGATAGCAAGTTTTGAGCCAAAATTTTTTGCGGGAACAGTGTCGTGTGCGTGTGTTATGTTTTGCAGGGGACTTGGATATATCGGGGGCCTCGCAGTGTTTACGGGGGTCTCACTTCTAGGATAGCGGGCTAGACGTCAAGGGGCTAGCAGCCCCCTTGCAAGGTGCGGGGCAGCGCCCCGTTAGAAATTTTTTTCTAGCGGGGACGTGTTTTTCGTGTGGACTGTATGAAAAAAAGAAAGAAGTAGAGAAAAAACGGTGAGTAACGTCCTAAGGACGTGTAGGTGCCGAGCGCCTGCAGAAAGGTGAGGCTTAGCCCCAAATTGAGGAGTCGAAATTCCAAAAAGGGTTTTTATTTTTAGGGTAAAACTCCGAAAGATTTTGAATGGAGTTAAACTCCTAAAAAAGGTTTTATTTGTGGAGTTAAACTCCAAAAGATCTCGACAAATGGAGTTAAACTCCCAGAAATCTTTGGAGATGATCAAAGGGGAACCCTTTCTTCTTCCCTTTAACCTTGGATCTTCTTTTGAGCCTTGTATTTTCCCAAAGTGGAGTTTTTGGAGTTGGGTTTTCTTCTTCCTCCTCTCTATTGGCTGGATCTTGGAGAAAAGGGGGTGAGACTTAAAAATCTCCCCTTTTGGGGATTTGATGGAAGATCTGATCTCCCCTTCAAGGGTTTATGGTGAAAAACTATTTCTTTTGGGAAAAAGAAGAGTTAAACTCTTGATTTAATTCAAAATAAGAGGAAGAAGGTTTATAACCATGAGGAAGAGAAGGAGGCATAGAAAGCCTAGCTTTTAAGGGGAATGGATTCTTCTTTTTTATTTCATTATCATGTTACCTTATATATGCTTACAAATTTACACATAGCCCCTTGGGCTTTACAAAATGGCATTTTGCCCATCCCATGCCTCATGTGCTCATTTCTTTTGCATATGAGCTATGGTCTTTGCAAAAATTTGGCTTTATGCTCATTTTTCTTACATTTATTCATAAAAATTATATCAAAATTATTTATTACATAATTTTCATTTTGGCATGGGAGAGGCCGGCCGCGAGGCTCGACTTAGGCATGGGCCCACTTAACCTGGTTTTTGACCCACTTATTTGGGGTTGATTTTGACTTTGACTTGGTCAAACAGGATGTAATTTTTGACCCCAACAAAGTGCCCCCATCAATAAATGCACACCGCGTATATGAGTTGTGTGCATGAAATTATGGATCTTGTTCTGCAGAAGTTTGACTTTGTGATGGAGCGTCATTCCGAGGGCGGAGCATCCTTCTAGGAGCATGATTCCCGGGGTCGGAGAATCATTTCGATTTGCGGAGCATAATTCCAAGGTCGGAGCATCATTCCGAAGAGCGGAGCATAATTCCGGGGGTCGGTGCATAATTCCAGTAGGAGGATATATTTTGAGACGAAGCATAGTTTCGACGCAGGGTTCCGAGATGAAGCATAATTTCGACACGGGACAGGTGAATCCTGGGACAAAGCTTAATTCTGGCGCAGGGCAGACATTCTGAACGAGGAAAAAATTTTGAACGAAGTATGGCTCCGATGCAGAGGTTGAATCCCAGGCAAAGCATTATTCCGACAGGAAAGGCAGATACTCCGAGGCGAAGCATAATTTCGACATGGGGTACATTCTGAGACGAAGTATGATTCTAACGCAGAGATTGATATTCTTAACGAAACATAGTTCTGATGTAGAGGTTGATTCCCAGGCGAAGCATAATTTCGATAGGGAAGGTGGATACTCCGAGGTGAAGCATGATTTCGACACAGGGCACATTCTGAGACGAAACATGATTCTAATGCAGAGATTGTTGATGGACTTGATTCCGAGACGGTGCATAATTCCGACAGTGAGGTCGTTGATTGACTTGATTCCGAGGTGGAGCATAATTCCGATAGGGGGATCGTTGGTCGACTTAATTCCGAGGTGGAGTATAATTCCGAAAGGAATTATATTGGTCGACTTGATTCCGAGGCGGAGCATAATTGCGACAGGGAAGGCAGATACTCCGAGGCAAAGCATGATTTCGACACGGGGTACCTTCTGAGACGAAACATGATTCCAAAGCAAAGATTGTCGATTTGATTTGATTTGGGAGTTTCTTATCCGTCCAGTGGGGCTTTTGAGCATGGGACTTGGAATTTGGGTTTTTGTTCAGTGTTAGTATCGCTACACTGGAATATGGTATCAGGAGCGAAACATCATTTGCTGTAGAGAACGTCGGATTTGGGTTAGCATCAGCTTCGCTACACTGGAATATGGTACCAGGAGAGAATCATCATTTTCCATGAGAGGATTTGAAGATTTTGGTTTTGGTTTGGCATCAGCATCGCTACATTGGAATATGGTACCAGGAGCAAATCAACATTTGCCATGAGGGGATTTCCCTCGTTCCCAGTTTAATGACTTAAGGGTCATCTGTTCCCAGTTTAACGACTTAGGGGTCTATTAGATCGATTTGGAATTTTGGGGTTAGGGTCGACGTCATTGTTTCTAACACTGATGCACAGGTGCCAGGAGCAATTCATCCTTTGCCTGCTAGGGGAGCGATGGCTTAGGAGACAGGTTTAGGTCCCTATCACCTAAGGCTTTTTCAATTTTATGAGCCGTAAGGGTCCCATAATAGTATTTTCTCCCTACGAGTCGAAAGGATCCCGTAGGTGTATTTTCTCCTTAGGAGTCGTGAGGACCCCCAAGTGTGTTTTTCCTTTGTGAGTCGTAAGGATCCCACGAAGGTGTTTTCTTACGAGTCGAGAGGATCTCGTAAGTTTTGTTCTCCTAATGTATCGTGAGGATACATGAGTGGGTCTTTCCAAATGGAGTATAATTCTGATAGCGGAGACCGGCCACGTGACTGGTGATTGCAGTAGGGCATAGGTGTGATGAGAATCATTTGAGCCCGTGGATTGTATATGGTAGTCAATTTAAGGACCGACCGTAGGGCTGGGAGAACTTTGGTTGGCGTCTGCATCGTTGCACTGGAATATGGTACTAGGAGCAACTCATCATTCGCCATTTGGGGATTTGAATTTTGGTTGGCATCTGCATCCCTGCACTGGAATATGGTACCAGGAGCAACTCATCATTCGCCATTTAGCGATTTGGATTTTGGTTGGCGTCTGCATCACTACACTGGAATATGATACTGTTCCCGCCAAAATTTTTTGGCCTAGAGCTTGTTGTTCCCTTATAAAAATAAAGGGAAAGTTCCACGTGTTAAATACGTGCACCCACATGAAAATCATGTAACTATCACCTCAGATAGCACCACACATGAAGTTCACGTGGGCGCCAATGTGCAAAGCACAGGCGCGCATGTTCCTCTATATTTAAACATAATAAAAGAGCTAAGCTCTGTTAAAATTTTATTGAGGCATCACCTCACGTGCCCTTCATGAGGACGCCAGCGCCAATCTTGTAGGATTAAATCCTAAAGTGGCGTGCACGTGTTCCTCACGTGGACGCCAATATGCAAAGTACAAAAGCGCCTATCATAAATAAGAATTAAAATTCTTAAGTGGCACCCACGTGCACAACACGTGAGCGCCGGCGCCCAAATTAAAAACAAGCAGAATTAAATTCTACATGGGGATACTTTCCTAAAAACTGGGATATTCTCTGTTAAATAGAGTCGTTAGATCAAAGATCCAATGGTGATAATAAATCATCAGATGATAAATTCTATTTGGGAAATATCTTCCTTCTAATATAGAAAGATCTTCTCTAATAGAGAATCTTGGATTTAAAATCCAATTGTGATAAAAAAATATCACCAATTAAACCATCTGATAGAATTAAGTTCTATATAGGAAATATTTTCCTGATCTTTCTAAAATAAAAGAGATCTTCTCTGTTAAACAGAATTAAATTCTATGGTTAAGAAAATATTTCCTAATCATGTTACACTAATAAGATATTCATATAATAGATTAAAAAACTATCTTAAAAAAATATTTCCTAATCTTGATAAACAAATAAGAAGGATCTTCTCTATTAGATAGAATAAAATTCTATATCAGGAAATATCTTCCTAATCTTATGATAGAATAAAATTCTAATCTTGTTAAACTAGTAAGATATTCATATGATAGAATAAAATTCTATCTTAGGAAAATATTTCCTAATCTTTTTAAACAAACAAGAAATCTTCTCTGTTAAACAGAGAGCCTTTGGATTAAAAATCCAACGGTGAATTTAATTCACCAATTGATCTAAAAGATAATTTTTGATTGATTATGAAATTAATCATGATCTCTCAATGAGATATTTTCTTAACAAATTAATTTTTTTATTCTTCTATAAATAAGATTAATCAAAGCGGGAAATGTGGGAGAAGAGGAAAAAAGGAGACCCCCCATAAGTTTCTGTACAGAAAGCTCTCATAACAACAGAGAATTTAATTCTCTCAAAGAAGAAAATTTCCCTCCTAAAAAATCCTAGGTAAAAAAAAAAGAAGAGATCAAAATATCTCTTTTACCTAACATAACATATCTAAGGGTTTAACCCTTCTCAAAGAACATTGTTCTTTCTCTAGAACTGAGATCCACAACAAAAGTCTCCCATAAGTTGAGAATTTAATTCTCATCGAGAAGAACTTGTTTTTGAGAATCAAAGATACTGGGAAGAACAAAATTGAAAAGAAAGAAGATGGAGTTCATAATACTCCAAGAACTTAGTTCCTTCAAATCAAGAACTTAGTTATTTAAAGAACCCGATCCAAAATCCTCAAAATAGTGGTCTTGGTGATTCTTAATGGTCAAAACACCAATAAAAGAGGTTTAACCTCTCTGAAAATATGAACATAGAAAACATGGAGTTCATAATACTCCAGGAACTTAGTTTCTTCATATCAAGAACTTAGTTCTTAAAAAACATGATCCCAGATTCTCAAAATAATGATCTTGGTGATCGTTAATGGTCAAAATACCATCAATAGAGATTTAAGTTCTCTAAAAATATCAACAGAGATTAAATCTCCAAAAACATAGCGCCTCACGTGAAACACACGTGAGCGCCAGAGAAAATTAGTGCTTAGCACTATTGTAGCGCCTCACGTGAAAAGCACGTGAGCGCTCAAAGCTAAAAACCCAGCGCCTCACGTGAAAAGCACGTGAGCGCCAGAAATGATTATTGCTTAGCACTATGCCAACGTCTCACGTGAAACACACGTGAGCGTTGTATATCTTAGTGCTTAGCACTGCTGGGTAATGTAGAAACCCAATCTCAGCCCAAATTGGCTAATTTTCCTGAGGTTAAACCTCTTTGATTTTAAATCAACCGAGCCCATATGCTCGTGATTTCCAAACTGATCTTAGTCTCAAACATGACTGATGATCTCTCATTGATGATATCCAAAATGATATTCATCCCATATCTCCTAAGGTAATCTTAGTCTCAAATATGACTAACGATTCTTAGGTCTACCACAACCCATTTTTCCCTCAAATACGGGATTTGGTTCAAGGGTCATCTCTCCACACCTCTGATATATGTCGTTGTAATTCCTCAACATCTTCAGAGAGGTGGCGGGTCCTAACAACCAACAACTCTTTTCTCGTCCCAACTTGATGTAAAACTTCATCAGGAATGAGAATGATATATCCCACGTTGATACACTTCCAAATTGACGTGCACACCTCAAATCGGATCACACTCCAAATTGGGTGCATTCCACGTCACCATCGTTTACTCCGCCACGTAACAAATACACGTGCGCGCAAGTTGAATTTTGGACCGAAATGTCCTTAAACTAATTTTCGCCCCCAAACACGGCGATAATAGGCCGAAATGTCCTTAAACTAATTTTCATCCCAAACATGGAACATTGGACCGAAATGTCCTTAAACTAACATTCATCCTGAACAGGGAATGTTGGACCGTGACGTTCTTAAACTAATATGTTTTGTCCTGCGGACTGTCTCTATAATGACTACCATATACTATCCATGGGCTATTCATATATGATCTAATGATCAGTTGAGCCCATATACTCACTGCTCATAAATCGATCTTAGTCTCAAATATGGCTAATGATCCTTAGATCAAACCCAAATATCTCCTGAACCGATGGACCTCACAAATATGAGATCAGCGTCCTAAGTTCATTCCCGTTGGGAAACCAAGCTACCAACGTGGACCCTATCAAGCAAATCCTTGACCCAAACCCAAATCTTAAATATACGGATTTTGACTAATCCGCGCCCTACGGGCGACGATATAAATTTGTCTCTGTATACAATCCATGGGCAACCCAAATAAAACAAATACAACACGGCACGAAGTGAACTTCCGGAGCAGGAGAAAGCGGTTATCGCAATACTGTAACGTAATTAACTGCAGGTGCTTGCGCCGGCAGGGAAGAGCGTCCCCACAATAAAAGAAACCCTCATAAAATGAGGGGGAATCTGATAAAGTCTGCTACAACGGTCGCGTCTATCCAAACATCTGATATATGGTGCCATAAATCAACTTGGAATCTTCGGAGAGGTGGATGGATAAATCCAAATAGCATTTTCCCCCAAATTCAGGACAGAGGTCCCAACGTCTCGGTCCTGTTTTTCGGCGGTGAACAGATTCTGGCACACCCGGTGGGACCTATTCCTCTTTCCACTCCACACTTCGTATGTTGTGTTTTTCCGCGATCAAATAATCGTGATATAAATGTTTGTAGTTGACCTTGGGTGATGAGATACTGAAGCTCGGCGTTTCGTCTCTATGCAGAATGGCGTTTGCTTGCACTCACCACAACTCAGGCTCTGTCACATCTGATGCAGTCAAGTATAGGCCACTTGCAGCCTCAAATCTCTACAATCTGGCTCTTCAAGAAATCAATGAGCTTCTCTTTGGGTCTATTCTCCCATCTCCCACCCTCGGTACCTCAATGCCGAAGGAGGAATCCCAGAAGAAGTCTGTCTTCCACAGACTGGCTCCTCAAGCTTCTGCTTTGCCGATGGAATCGGTCTCCAAAAACCGGTACCTTCCAAAGGCCATGGTCGACGCAGGGGGAAGAACGCTCAATCTCTCGAAGAAAACAAGGGGCAGGCTCAGCAAAATCCTGAGGCTAATCAAATTCTGGCCGTTAGAAACGGTCGATGTCGTACAAAGCAAGTTGGGGGCAGTTCTCCGTATAGTCTTGTTTCAACCCCAGCGGTGAATGTTGTCGTTTCAAGCTGGAACAGTTTCGAACTGTTGCGAAGGGTCAGATAAAATTCTCCCACCGCAATATTGAAGAAATCTCCGCATCCTGTGGAGATCTGATGCGAGCAGAGACCAGTTTGCTCCCTAAAAGAACTTTCCTCATCTATATATAAGGTATGGAAGCATGTGAAGGACTCAGTCATTGTCTGCGGCCCTTCCTCTAAACGTCAACCAAATTCTGACAAATGCCCTTTCAAATACAAGGGGACTCATCCCAAGACGGTTCCTGATACAACGGTTCCTCCCAAAACCAAAGCGGCTTCTCATAAAAAAGAGATGCCTAATAAAATCCAAATGCCCGAGGCAAACTCCAAGGGTCAAGATTCCAAACACCCCAAGCCTGGGGGCATGGCAGTTCAAACAGTCCACATGGTGAACTCCAAAATAAAGTTCAAGCATCTACTAGCTACGGACTGCATACTCGGTCCCTGACAAAGGCTCGACTGCAACGTGAAAAGCTGCAGGAGATGCTTGCTTAAGCGGCAGCACTCGCTAATCTATCGTCTAAGGCAAATCATGAAGACGCGCCTGGAGAAAGAACAGAGCAGGAGTCGGATATTGACTTCCTAAAACGTGCTCTCAAAAAGAGAGATGAAGAAGCGGCAGAAATGTCCGTTAAAATGAACCAGATGGCCCTTCTGATCCAGAATATAGCTGGAATGATGGTTCAATCGGAACCACTGGCAGATGAACCGCCGGTAGTCACTCTTAAAAACAAGAGTGATATTTCAAATACTCTGCAAGTCTCATCAACGGCCGAAGAGAAAATGATTACGAAAGTAAAGGTGGACGAATATATCGCTCAGTAAATCAAAGCTCACTATGTCAGTGAAACTGCAAATAGGTCAATCAAGACTGGTCGACCATATCCGGCCTGGTACGATCAAATACAGTACCCGCCAGAGTACACACTTCCAACGTTCCAATGTACAAAGGAACTGGGAATCCTCGCCAGCACATTGCGCGATTTATATCCATGTGCGGCAATACTGGAGAAAATGATATACTGCTCCTTCGACAGTTCGTCAGCAGTCTGGCAGGCATCGCCTTCGAATGGTATGCAGAACTCCTAAATGATTCCGTGAAGACCTTCGACGAGATGGATATGCTCTTCTTTCAGAGATTCTCTAGTGAGAATGAACACACTACCATGTTGGCGTTGGTCAACGAAAGAGTTGGACTGAATGAAACCTGGGTTCAATATGTTACCCGATGGCAAAATCTCTGGTCAAAATACGAGCAACACATCGACGAGACTACAGCCGTGGGAATGTTCATAGTCACCCTTGACCCAAATTCAAAGGAGTTCCCATTTATGGCCCTCTTCAAGTCGACGAACTTCCAAGAGCTCATGGATAAAATGACTCGATTAGATCAGATAGGTCAAGACCCTTCATCATCCGATGAAGATGAATGAAAGCGGAGGCAAGGTAGCGTTTGTCGCTAACGCTCAACAAAAAATGAGCGGTTCTGAAGCACCCCGTCGCCAAAATAGCGATGGCGTGGGTACTCACTCCCCCCAAGATATACACAGGGGGTATTTCTCACTGGCGGAAGAATCTCTACGTGGAATGGTCATTTCTTCTCAAAAAACAGAAAAGATATCAAGGAACCTATAAGCGGGTCCTGCAATTAAGTGGAATATCCCACTTGAACCAAAAAAACCATAGGAGGGATGTGAAATCCATGTCCCACTCCGAATCAGACGATGAGGGGAAAAACCCCAAGTCAAGTTCATTCTTCCAGGGAAGAAGAAGACACGGCAGAAGGAATGACGTGATATCTCGTTGCTTCGTATATGAAGAAGATACTCCATCAGTATTGGAAAGTGACATTGATGAGCAGGGGGCAGGTGTCGTGTAAAATACCCGGTACTTCCCGCAAAACAACCTGATGGGCACGATAATAGATGAAGCAGTCCAAGAAGATGAAGATAGTTTAAGGAGTGAAGTGTCCATGCAAATAAAGGACAGGCAACAGTGCCTCAGCAAACAAAAGTTGGAAGGGATGGGTTATGCAACTCTCCGACCGAATGATAAAATGGACCGAAATGTCCTTAAACTAACATTCGTCCCCAAAACGGGAATGTCAGACTGAGAAGTCGCTAAACTAACAACGGACCGAGATATCCCTAAACTAGAATCTCGCCTCAAATATGGCGACAATGGACCGAGAAGTCCCTAAACTAACAGCGGACCGAGATGTCCATAAACTAGAACCCCGCCTCAAATATGGCGACATTGGACTAAAAAGTTCCTAAACTAAAAGTTCGGCTTAAACACGGCGATAACGGACCGAGATGTCCCTAAAGTAGAACCTCGCCTCAAATATGGCGACAACGGACCGAGAAGTCCCTAAACTAACAACGGACCGAGATGTCCCTAAACTAGAACCTCGCCTCAAATATGGTGACAACGGACCGAGATGTCCCTAAACCAGAATCTCGCCTCAAATATGGAGATAACGGACCAAGATGTTCCTAAACTAGACCGATATGTCCCTAAACTAGAACCTCGCCTCAAATATGGCGACATTGGACTGAAAAGTCCCTAAACTAAAATTTCGCCTCAAACACGGCGATAATGAACCGCGATGTCCCTAAACTAAAATTTCACCTCAAACATGGCGATAATGGACCGGAATGTTCCTAAACTAGCACATCGCCCCCAAATACGGTGATATACTCCCTTGAGATCTATATTGCAATTGAAGTCCTAACGGTGAAGGTTGCAACTCAAGTCTCACTGGCTACACAGCTACTCCAGCGATGAAGCCACCCCTAAATCCCACCGACAAATAGATGGGTCACCTGCGACGAAACTACTTTCGAGAGTTTCGCCATTCTAAAAAATAACGGTATGTCCACAAGAGAAATGGGCACAGATGAAAACCCAAAAGGGCGCCATGAGTAAAAATAGCAGGATTACCGGCGAGCTTGTGAAAACTCGGAAGGGCGCAATCTCGTAAAAAAAAGGGGTATGTCCACAAGCGAAATGGGCATGGATGAAAACCCGAAAGGGCGCCGTGAGCAAAAACAACAGGACTACCGGCGAGTTTGTGAAAACCCGAATAGGGTGCAAACTTATAAAATAAAAAATTCATGTGCACTTGCTAGGTCCTCTCGACCTTGTGAAGAGAAAATACCTGCGTGAGATCCTTACGACTCACAAAGGAGCAACACACTTAGGAATCCCTACGATTCCTAAGGAGAAATTACACTTACGAGATCCTCACGACTCGTAAGGAGAATTTCCCTTATGAGACCCTCATAGCTTATAAGATTCAAAAGCCTTAAGCTATAGGGATCTGAACCTATTCTTAAGCCGCCACATCCCCCAAGTTGCCCTACAGGCGGTGCTATATCGACCCTTGTATACAATCCATGGGTATAAATAAATATATCCCCCTCCAAGTTCCACCAAGGACGAGAAATATCCCCGTATGGTGAACGACACTTGTAAGTCCTCTCGATTTATAAGGAGAAAACACTATTGCAAGATCCTTACAACCTACAAGAGAAAACACACTTAGGAGTCCCCACAATCCCTAAGGAGAAAATATACCCACGGGATCCTCACGACTCGTAGGAAGAAACACCTTTATGAGACCTTTACGGTTCATAAAGTCAAAAAGCCTTAGTCAACACGATCCTAAACCTATTTGCTAAGCCACCTTTGTTCAAATCAATAAAGACAAATGATGAGTCGCTTCTGGCAATATTTCAGTCGTAGTGATACTGATGCCAAGGTTGGTACCAGATTCCAAACTCGCAATAAAAACAGCAGCGAGTAGCAAAAAATATGTATATAAAAACAATCGAAATGTTTGGGCAACTCGCAATAAAAAGCAGCGAGTAAAAATATTTTTAAAAATAGCCGAAATGATTGGGTACCGCGGATAAAAGCCGAAATGATTAGGTTATCGCGACTTTTGAGATATGAAAAGCTGAAAAGATAGAGTATCGCGGCAATAAAAAATAAAATAAAATAAAATTTCCTCTTCCCTGCAAGTATATCCATATTGACTCTTGTACATGATCCATGGGGACAAATATAGGAAAAGGGACCATATTTTCTTACCAGGCTCCATCAAAGGGAGAACCAGATCTTGATGGCAACATCTACAGCCTAAAGATCGGCTCGACGCTCTTCTCATTCCAACAGGGTGCAGACGTGACGTCAGCAAAGCTCCAAGGAGCCAAATAAAAAAGGAGTAATGGCAAAATCCCAGCTCCAACTCGACATTCCTTCTCGATGCAGACGCAACGTCAACAAACATAAGTGGAGTGATAGTAAAAATCCTAGCTCCAACTCGACGTTCTTTTCATTCCAGCAGAGTGCGAGTATAACTGTCAAATGAAATTGGAGCAATGGTATATTTCTAGCTCCGGACCTCGATGGCAATACATACAGCATAAAGGTCATTTCGATGTCTACCCAACTTTAGCAAAGAATCGGTATGACATCACCAAAATAAAGTGGAGCAATGGCATATCCCTAGCTTCAGATCTCGATGGCAACATCTACAGCCTAAAGATCAACCTACCGTTCCTTCTCATTGCAGACACGACGTTAACAAAGACCCAAGAATCGAACAAAAAAGGAGCAATAACATATTCCTAGCTCCAGCTCGATGTTCCTTCTCAGTGCAAACGCAACGTCAACAAAGACCCAAGGGTCGAACAAAAAAAGGAGTAATGGCAAAATCCCAGCTCCAACTCGACGTTCCTTCTCGGTACAGATGCAACGTCAACAAGCAAAAGTGGAGTGATGGAAAAAATCCTAGCTCCAGCTCGACGTTCTCCTCATTCCAGCAGGGTGCGGGCATAACTGTCAAATAAAATTGGAGCAATGGCATATTCCTAGCTCCGGACCTCGATGGTTGATTTTATGATTTTTGTGATGTGTTGGTTTGAGAATAAAATATGTAAAGAAATCATAACCAAAAATTATTTGACCGCAATCAATAACGGTGTCGGATGTAGCGCGTTAGTAAGTGCGGATCGGCCACAGGGAAAGTGTAATCCGTTCAATTTCCGAATTAGATGAGTTGAAAATTTAGGGAAAAGAAAAGAAAACAATTCATGATTTGCATTTGAAGATCAAGAAATAAGAAAAATCTAGATCTAGAAAAGACATTAAAAGCAAGAATTGAGATGTGTGATAATTTCCAACCAACAATCAAGATTATAAGGATAGCTCGTAGGAGTAGATCGGATCTATAGATGTGATGAGATCTAATGATTACTCATTCTTATCCATTAAGGAATTGATACTAGATCGATGCAAATTCATCGAGGTTTAAGGATCGTGCGGGAAAATTAGGGATTCCGCAACTCATCCTTTGTCCTTTCGATAGATCGCAATCAAATTCTAGCTTCTAGTTAATCAAATGGTTAATAGTTGTTCCCTAGTTTCGAGTGAACACGATCTAGAAAGCATCATCTCGAAACTAGGTCATTAATCATTTGATTCACTAGAATTTCAAAGCATTATAAGATTTAAGAATTGTAAGAATATCTAAATCATCATCATCTAAAGATCGTCACAACTCCTACACGAGCGGAGATTACTCAAACATCATGATCACAAACACAATCACAAATTGAGATCTAATCATTTTGCTTGAATTAAAAGATAAGCAAGAATATAGAAAATTCACCTTTATTTATCGACAAATTTCGTTACAACTCTCTTGAATTTACAAAAGGAAGGAACTAGATCGTCGATTTCGGCTTCGCTCGGCTCCTTAAGTCGCGGATCGGCGTGGATCTCTTGCTCCGTTCGAATCCGGCGTTGCTTCTAAAGGTTGAAGGCACTCTTGCTTGAATTGATCTCGGGAATTTGATCTTGATTTTGAATTGGGGTTGAATTTGAGGCACAAGTTTTTGTCACTAAACTTGTGGGTTGAAGATGGTGATGATTCTTGAACAATTTGCACCCTAGATCTAGGCTCCATTTTATAGACCTCAAAATTCTAGATCTAGGATTGAAATTTGAATTTTCCCTCCACAAATTAGTTAACCCAAAACTTGAATTTCCCTCCAAAAGTTTGTTAAGCCGAAATTTGAATTTCCGTCCAAGAGTTTGTTAAGCCGAGCCTTCTAGATGTGCCACGTGGAGCTTCCGGGGTCTTCTGGAAGCTTTGGCAGTTATTAATAGGCACATGGGAAAAATTGAGCTGCTGACGTCATCAAACTGCCGCGGTTCCGCGGCGAAAGCCGGCTCCTGCCGCGGAACCGCGGCGGTTTGGAAGCCTTAGGGCTTGGGTCTTCTTATGTGGTATTGGGCTGACAATTGGTCCTCTTTCTGATGTGTGGAATTTTATTTGGATTTCTGTAATATTACAAGATCTTCAGCCTTTGAGTTGGCGTATTTTATCTGCACTGTTTTCTCAATTTTAGGCTTTGCTTCCGGAATTTCCTGCATTAGACCCCAGACAAGAGTTGCGCAATACAAGAATGATGCGATGCCATGAAAAACACACAATTTCCCTAAAAATGCCGGTTTTAGTATACAGTACAAGTAATCCAGTATTTTGCATGTGTTTTGCAAATATGTGTGATATGAATATCGGATACCTTTACTTGACTGCAAAAGGTAGGGAAATTGCCGTGTTAGAAATGCAGTATTTTCGACTGATCAAATTCCCCCAAACTTATTTTCGATCGTCTCGATCGAACTGTTTTATTAATAAGAGAAGCAGAAAATAAAGAAATAGAAAAGCACACTTTCGTAGGCTACACGATTGCACTGAGCACGTGCAACAAGCCTTTAAACCTCTAGGTGTCTCTAGTAGGAGGAGTGTTGTCTCCTGAGGGTTTTCAGCGGATTGCACCCATAAAATCCAATAATAAAAGGAAGATCATGAATATTACATTTAAAGAAAAGAATTGTAAAAGAAAAGCCTTGAAAATTAGGGTTTCCAACTAAGCTAGCTTTTCGGTTGTCATGAGCCCTATCTTAATGGTCATGAAAAGATATCAGAAATCACGTCCTCCCTCAATAAAACATCGTCTTATTCTTCATTCCTATCTTTCTTCCAAACATCGATCATATAACCCTGCGTGTGTGTAAAGGACATCCCTACACCCGGAGAAATCAATTCAAGCTATCATACTCTTGCCCATCAGCCTCAGTACTTTTTAATTAATGAATATTAAGATGAGATTGCTCACACACTTTCATGCGACCGTTAATACTTCTTGAGGTACTAACCGACCGAGTACTCATGTGCTTTCTTATTTGGTGTATTTTCCTCGTCTTGCACCACCTAAGGCATAGCAGTGACTCCCAGACCAGTTGGCTTTAGGGCACTAGGTGAAAAGGCACCCTTGCTATAAATTTTTTATTGCCCTCGGCGATAACAAAACCAGTGTTCATTTTTCTCACCACTTTATATTTTCTTCACCATTTTTTTTATTTCCTTCATACATCGGCTTTAAGACAAGAGCATTTCAAGGTATTCTCTACTATTCCGGGCTTCAAGACGTGTGTAAGTGCGAAAAGCAGGGTATCAACGTTCAAAATGTTTGGCTTCCAGAATAGAAACTATTTTTCAGACTTATTTTTATCCTCAGATCAGTGACTTCCTTCATCTTACTAACCCTTGGGACAACGGCTCATAACTACTTATTACTAGTTCGTATAAGAAAACTTCAAATTTTCTTAGTTTTCTTAAATTTTTTTAATCTCATGGATGTAATTGTTCACTATCTAATCTTTTATTATCATAAATATTAAATATTTTGAAATTTTGAAATTTTTTGAATTTTTATGAGTTTTGAAAATTTTTTGAATTTTTATGGATTTTGAAATTTTTTAAATTTTTATAGGTTTTAATGGGTTTTGAAAAACTATTTACAAAAAATGATGAGCCAAAAATATGTACATAAAATTTTTATGGGTTTTGAAAATTTTTAAATTTTTATGGTTTTAAAGAAATGTTTTGTGCTTATGCAAATGATATGCACATGATGCAAAACTAAGCACAAACCTCCCCCAAACTTGTTTTCAACAGTGTCCTCATTGTTGCCAACCGCTATATCTACAAAACCTGTAAGCCTGGGAGGAATTTATTAGAGGGGGCAAAATATATAAGTGAAGATCCTCCCCCAAACTTATTCTTTTCATTCAAAATTTTTGTAAAAATTTTCTTTTCAAGAGCCAGAAAAATTGCTCCCCCCCCAAACTTGAGTTATGCAATGTTAAGCTTTGAAAATCACATGAGGGGGTCAAGAACCATTGGTCGATGCCAAGCTTTGCAAAGACCGAAAGTCAACACCAACCATTCAAAAATTTTATCAATGCAGTGCTCGGATTGGTGGAAGAAGAAGTGGGGAAAAAGTGAGGGGTGGAAGAGAGTGTGTGTGCGTCTCATTTTGGAGATACGATGCAGTGAATGTGATGGATTACTCGCATTCTTTTTACAATTCAGAAGAAGGGGTGGAGGTTCAATTTCAATGATTGGGACATGATTCATCTCAACACCCGTGTTATTCAGAAATGCGAGTTCATCAGCAAAGATCTCCTCAAAAGTTTCATCAATACCCCGAAGAATAATGTCATCACAAAGTGCGGGGTGATCTTCAGACTCTAAAAGCAGTTCATAATCGGTGTTAGTTGTTGACCCGGACATCTCGGTGGAAGAGTCCGTATGTGTATGATACATAGTTGGGTCAAACAATAACGTATGAAAAGAGTCAAGATCGGTATCAGGAGGATCATCAAATTCGCTACTGTCGACATCCATTAAGTCGACAGAACAGACATGAGCAATAGGTTCGGAGGGTACACTTCCCAACTTGTAAATGTTCGGCTCTATTGACCTATTCCCGAAAGATAGGGTCATAGAACCATTACGACAGTTGATGATAGCGTTGGAAGTGGCCAAAAAGGGGCGACCTAAAATCACCGGAATTTGATTCCGTGGGTTCGCTACAGGCTGTGTATCAAGTACAATAAAATCCACAGGGAATACGAATTCCCCGATTTTTATTAACACATCCTCCAGTTCATCCCTAGGTTTGGTGATTGATCGGTCAGCCATCTGGAGAGTGCAATGGGCTGGTTTCAACTCTCCGATCCCTAGTTGCTCATAGACTGAGAAAGGAAGCAGGTTAACACTTGCGCCAAGGTCTAAAAGAGCACGATTGATGTGTTTATCCCCAATAGAAATCGATATCGTAGGACATCTTGGGTCCTTACGTTTCTTTGGTAGTGGAGGGATAAAAGCGGTGCTAATGCTATTGGACATGAAGACCTTCTTTGGCACTTGAGTCTTCCTCTTCCTAGTGCACAAGTCCTTAAGAATTTTCGCATAAGCGGGGACTTGTTGAATCGCATCTAGGAGAGGGATGTTGATGTTAACTTGCTTAAACATGTCCATAATCTTCTCCATATGTGGACTCGATGTGTTAGCCCTTAACCGGTTCGGGTAAGGTGCTTTAGCAATAAGCGCTGGGTCCATAATAGGAGAAGGAAGTGTGCGTGGCCCCGATCCCAAAATAGAAGTGGGGATCGTCTGTGGAGGAATAGAAGAGGTGGGCTGAGGTGGCGAGCCTAGAGGGAAATGGAGAATAGGCTCGCGAGAAGGCGGTGGGGTAGGAGAACAAGAATCAGACGTAGAAGTGTGTGTGTGAAGAAAGGTCTCAGCCGGGGTGTTGATAGGATTTTCAGTATCATCAACTTCTTCCCCAACATGGTTATCCAGCACTCTCCCAGATCTCAACGTGGTGATTGCATTCACATGATGTGAATAGCCAGGATTGGGCAAAGGTTGAGCTGGGAGTTTCCCTTTCTCTCTTGCACTCATTTCGGCCTTAAGTCGTGGAATCTCAGCTTCCATCGTTTTGATACTCTCAGCTTGAGACGCTGAGTTTTTCTTTATCTCACCAACGGAAGACCTAACCTCGGCCGACACTTCCATGAAATTTGACAAAAGTGATTTCATGGTTTGAGCGACTTGAGAGAACTCGTCAGAACAGGTCGACTGCATAGGATTAGAAGGTGCAGAAGTGTTGACCTGGTTTTGGAAATTTTGTGACTGGTAGGGGTGCTGGGTGAGGTGAAGTGGTTGCTGTTGTGGAGGAAGAGCCCGTTGGAATTGATTAGGGTTTGGAACCGTGTTTTGGGATTGGTTCCAGGCAAAATTTGGGTGATTCCTCTGTAAGTCCATGCTACCTCTCCCGGTACTTTCGGGCATGCGGAATTTGATAAAAAACGATTTTTATAGAGGTGGTAACATGGACCCAAAACCCGGATCTTTGTTAAACATCTAACTAACAACCTAACTAGGAGTCATTAACTACTCGGTTAGGGGGTTTATACCTTGCTTGTCTTGAACTCCTTCGTCTTCAAACTCCGATGGTGGTCCGGATCGGCTTCTTCCCGTCGTTTCCTTGCGCCGAAGATAGATCCACCTGAAAGCTCCAACCTTTGGCTCCTTCTTCGAACTTTGAAGAAACTAGTTCACTCGGTTTGCTAAACCTTGTGAACTAGAGTGAGTAAAGAAAAGTTTGTATGGGATTTTATCTATGGTTCTTGATTCTCAACTCATGAGACAAGTGAACCATAGAGTCAAGAGAGGGAGCAAGAGGAAGAGGGTGAGAGCAAGAGTATGAGAGCTCAAGAACAAGAGAGAGAATGAGCAAGTGAGAATGAGCCTCTCTTTTGTCTTTCACCCTCTCATAATCCAAATCAATGATAACAAATCATACCAATCAAGTGTTATGTGATGGTTGAAGCAACCATAACTATATCATTTCATGCACTCATTTTGCACAAAAGAGCAAGCAAGCAAAAGTCTTTGCCATGAAATGATAGCTATGGTTATCATGATGGTCAACTAGTCAAGCCTAGTCAACCGGTCAACAAAGTCAACAAGTCAACAAAAGTCAACAAGTCAACAAAGTTAACAAGTCAACAACCATGTCACCATAATACTTAATTAATATAATTGTTAATCGCATATCATATTCTCATTAGGGTTGATCAAAAAGTCAATAGTCAACGGTCAACTGTCAACAACCCTAATGAGAATCTGCTGCCTCTGTCTCCCTGTCAACTGTGCATACACACCCGCATCCGTGTTCCGAGGAACACGAATGCAAACTGGATAAATCCAATCCCAAAAGGTACACTAGGATCTGGCTTAAACTAAAGCCCGCTAGTGTAAACTGTCCGGACACTGTACGTGCACAAGTGCACGGATGTGACCGAACCCTGTCGCAAAACCATACGACCTGTCGCAAAACCATGCGACCTCTACTCTTTTGCCTAAAGGCGAAAAGCTTTCTGTGTGGGACTCTAAAGACTCGACACTACGCTGGCAGTGGGTTTAACCACAGACCGCAAGCGGCACTAGCTGTGCGTAACGGTCCCCAGGTAATACCGATAAGAAGACTGACGAGGCGAAACCCATCTGAACTCCTACTGAGCCTGAATGTGACATTCTCCGTACAGTCCGGTCTGTTCGTCTGATACATCGCATGGCGGGCCTAGGGGGCGGTAAACGTCAGTCCCCTAATAGCGGTACAAGTCGTGTCGGAATGAAGCCCAAAACACCCTGAGATAACACTGGAAGCCTACCAGTATATCTCGTTTGCCCTGGACAGGGACTACTCGTTTAATGGCTCTCCTAGACACAGCGCGATGTCAACCCCCAATACCGGGAGAGACGAATCCTGTCTAACCGTCACTGCCTCCAAGTGCTTTGGGACTGCACCCAACTACCACCTGTTTGCATGACTCCTTTGAGCCGTGGTAGGGTAGTAATCAAAGTATAGTGGGAACACACTCGAGGCGAAGTGACAGTGTCAAGTCAGCGGACTAAGCTGTACTCATGTCACCTGGGAACTGATAACTGACGATAGGCATAATACCAACTAGTCAGTTCCCGACGAGTCCTGTCCAGTGTACTCGTAACCCAACGAGCACCCGCATACTATCTCAAGTACGATGTACCGACGGCTGTGGGACAGACCGTCTCCCACACTGGGATGAGAAGCGCATGCGCTAGTCTACTCCGGAGTATCGATGCCCTGTCTCGATAGTCCTGCGACCAGGGACCTGCATAAGGATGTGCTTATAGATTACCCAGCCCCACTAGTGTGACTGCCATCACAACGCTGGTAATCAAGCAAAGATCCTAAGGGCTCCACTAATGTGTATAGGCGATATACTAAAATAAACACATGTACACATTGAAGTAGAAACAAACCAAGTAGCATACTACTATTTTGAGCAAGATTGTATATACAAGGTGAATATCCCAAGCTTCCATTAAGTAATATACAAACTAGTATGATACAGTAATGGCCTCTAGAGCATATACACTAACAATCTCCCACTTGCACTAAGGCCATGTACTGGCGTATCGAAGACTTATCATCTCGATCAGCCGCTCGAACTGAGTCTGGGGCAAGGCCTTGGTGAATGGATCTGCAGTGTTATCTTCTGAAGCGACTCTCCGAACCTCGATCTCCTGGCGATCCACGATCTCCCTGATCAGGTGATACCGCCTTAAGATGTGTCTGGATCTCTGATGGGACCTGGGTTCCTTCGCTAAAGCTATAGCCCCGTTGTTGTCGCAATACAGAGGTATTGGATCAACAATGGACGGAACCACTTGAAGCTCTTTCAAGAACTTCCTCATCCAGACAGCTTCTTTTGCGGCATCAGATGCAGCGATGTATTCCGCTTCCATCGTCGAGTCTGCAACGGTTTCCTGTTTGGAACTCTTCCAACACACCGCCCCTCCATTGAGGGTAAAGACAAAACCCGACATGGACTTGGAATCATCCTTGTCACTCTGGAAGCTGGAGTCAGCAAAGGCCTCAATCTGGAGGTCTTTTCCGCCATACACCAAGAACATCTCCTTAGTCCTTCTCAGGTATTTGAGAATGTTCTTTACCACTATCCAGTGTTTCTTCCCAGGGTTTGACTGATACCGGCTTACCACACTCAGTGCATAAGCTACATCCGGTCTGGTACACAACATCGCATACATTATAGAGCCTACCGCAGAAGTGTAGGGTATAATAGACATGCGATCCCTCTCCAAATCAGTCTTGGGAGACATCTCTTTAGAGAGGGTGATCCCGTGACAAGCCGGTAGGTTACCGCGCTTGGAATCTTCCATACTGAACCTCTTCAGTATGGTGTCGATGTACCTGGACTGTGAAAGTCCTAATATCCTCTTGGATCTATCACAATGGATCCGGATCCCCAGGATGTATGAGGCATCACCCAGGTCTTTCATGGAGAGCCTTTGTGATAAGAACCCCTTGACAGATTGTAGCATAGGAATGTCATTTCCTATTAAGAGAATGTCATCCACGTACAAAACGAGGAATACTACAGTTCTCGCTACAAATCTACAATAGATGAATGGTTCATCTGGATTTTTGATAAAGCCAAATTCCTTGACCGTCTCATCAAAACAGATGTTCCAACTCCGCGATGCCTGCTTTAGTCCATAGATGGACTTAAGCAACTTGCACACTTTTCCGCTGCTCCCACTCTGAACGAAACCCTCTGGTTGGTCCATATAGACACACTCCTCTAAATTTCCATTTAGAAAAGCGGTCTTTACGTCCATTTGCCAGATCTCATAATCGTGGAAGGCAGCAATGGCAAGAAGGATCCGAATGGATTTCAGCATAGCCACTGGAGAAAAGGTTTCGTCATAGTCCAAGCCAGGTCTTTGACGGAAACCCTTTGCTACAAGTCTAGCTTTATAGGTCTCAACCTGTCCATCTACACCAATCTTCCTTTTGAAGATCCACTTGCATCCTACGGTTTTTACCCCGTCTGGAGCAATGTCCAACGTCCAAACTTTGTTGGTGTACATGGACTCCATTTCGGTCCGCATTGCATCCAGCCATTTCACTGAGTCAACGCTCTGAACGGCCTGCTGGAAGCTAGTAGGCTCATCATAATCTATGATGCAATCCTCTCTATCCCCGTCTATGAGAAAACCGTAGTATCTCTCGGACGGATGAGACTGCCTACTACTCCTGCGGAGCGGCGTAGGAATATCCTGTTCTTTTGAAGCCTCTGGTTCCACTAAGCTTTCAGTAATAGTCTGTGGTTCTGGAATTTCTTCCAGTTCTATTGCGCTCCCACTTATCTGGGTTTCTAAAAACTCAGTTTCCAAGAAGCGGGCATGCTGAGAAACAAAAACCTTTTGTTCCTCAGCGGAATAGAAAAGATACCCCGTGGAGTTCCTTAGGTATCCCACAAACTTACACTGTACTGAACGTGCCTCGAGCTTGTCCGCATGCTGCTTTTTTACAAAAGCTGGACATCCCCATACCTTAAGATACTTAAGACAGGGTTTCTTCCCTGTCCACATCTGATATGGGGTGGTAGGCACAGTCTTGGTGGGAGCCTTGTTCAAGAGATACGCAGCTGCTTCTAGTGCATATCCCCAGAATGATCGCGGCAACTCAGCGTTACTCATCATGGACCGTACCATATCCAATAGGGTCCGGTTCCGTCTCTCCGATACACTGTTATGTTGCGGAGTGTATGGAGGAGTAAGCTGAGAGAGAATTCCATTCTCTTTTAAGTAATTCAGGAATTCGGCGCTCAAGTATTCTCCACCTCGATCCGATCTTAGAATCTTGATACTTTTGCCGGTCTGTTTTTCTACTTCATTCTTATATTCCTGGAACTTTCCAAAGGCTTCGGACTTATGTTTCATTAAGAAGACATAACCGTACCTTGAAAAGTCATCCGTAAAAGTGATGAAGTAAGAATAACCGCTTCGCGCATGCGTAGACATTGGACCGCACAAGTCGCTGTGTACGAGTCCCAAGAGCTCGCTCGCTCTTACTCCGTGTCCAGTGAACGGAGTCTTTGTCATCTTTCCTTTGAGACAGGATTGACAAGTGGCATACGATTGATATTCGAACGGATTCAAATATCCTTCAGTATGTAACTTAGTCAACCTTCTCTCATTGATGTGACCCAGTCTACAATGCCATAAGAAAGTCTGATTTATTTCCGGGGACTTTCTTTTGTGTGTATTCTGGACGTTGAAAATCTGTGGTTGGTTTAATACGTATATACCATTACTCAATGTACCTGACCCAATCAAAACTTGATTAAGGTGAATGTTTACAACATTACTTACAAACGCAAATTCATAACCTTCTTTAGAAACTAAAGATACATAAATAATATTACAAGTTGCGTTGGGTACAAAAAACCAATTACGCAAAACCAAAACATGTCCATCTGACATTCCCAGGTGATAGTCCCCCACGGCTTTAGCATCCATGCTAGCTCCGTTTGCAACTCTGAGGGTCATGTCACCTGCCTTCAAAACCCTACGGTTTCTCAACGCCTGCAAAGAATTACAGATATGAGATCCTGATCCGGTATCCAATACCCAGGAAGTAGAGTTTATTGAAAGACAGTTTTCAATAACATGCACACCTGAAGCTGAAGCTGCAACCTGCTTCAATTCCTGTGTCCTGGCTTTCCAAGCCCTGCAATCATTCTTCCAGTGTCCTTTCTTATGACAATAGAAGCATTCTTCCTTATCCACAAGCTTTCCCGCTTTCTTTGTTGCTTTTGCTTTTCCCTTCGTATCCACTTTACTAACACCGCCTCTTGGTTTGGCGGGGGCTTTCTTCTTCTTTCCCTTGGCTTTCGCCTTGGACCTAGAAGAAGATGATCCTCCTACAAACAAAGTGGATGTTTCCCTACTTTTCTGTAGGGTGCCCTCTGCGCTCCTCAGCATGTTGAGGAGCTCTGAAAGTTCAACCTCTTTTTCTTGTAGGTTGAAGTTCAGTATAAACTCGGCGTAAGTGGAAGGAAGGGACTGGAGAACTAAGTCCGTATAGAGCTCACTCTCCAATGTGGTCCCTAGGTCCGCGAGCTCCTCAATGTAGCCGATCATCTTTAGCACGTGCTCTGATGATCCGACGGCCATTCTTGCCGAAAATAACTTTTTCGACGCTTCGTATCTTGCGATACGAGATTACTCTCCATACAGTTCTTTTGTATGAAGAAATATGGATTCCAAGTCCATATTCTCGTGCCTCCTCTGATATTCATTGTCCATAGAGGCAAGTACGAGGCATTTGGCCTTCGCGCTATCAATCTCCCAAGTCTTACGGATTTCCTTATCCGCGACGCTGGAAGTGGGACCAGGGACAGGGGGAGCTTTGGTGGTAAGAAGATACCCCAGCTTGTCGTAAGTGATTGCTATCTTGACATTCCTGAGCCAATCTTTGTAGTTTGGCCCTGTCAGTTTGTTTTTATCTAGAAGTAACTTAAGTCCAGTCATGTCGATTGGTCGCTGCAATTAGGAGAGAGAAGAAACACTCAGCTTGATGCTCTTGCAAGTTTAGAATGGTTTTTAGTTTGTCTAAACAGGATGGCTCCCACTGTTTCTCGAATCCCTCCTCAAACCAAAAAGGAAGAATTAGTCGGGATCAATCCCACCGCACAATACTTGCTTAACCGTTCAGCCAGGCCAGTGTCGGTACTTCGAGGGAGGTTTTCCAACGCTTTCGCGAAGTTCCTTAATTAAATAACCTCTTTTCCCTAGGGGCGTAGCCCCGCTAACACCTTTCTAGGCACCTACTAGGTTTATAGCATTGATCGATTAGTGAGAAATTTCCCGAGGAGTAGCATATACTCACAGTAGGATCGGGATCCAAATATCATTGCGTGACGAAACTGAAGGAATCCTACCAGAATCATCACACTCCAAATGGTATGCAAATCTAGCAAGTTTCAGTACTTATGAAACTCCCGATGTGGATTTTTGCCTCATGCTCTTATGACCTTGACGAAGGTCAACAAATCATAAGTCACATGTCAAGTTCTTCCCGTCATTATCCAGGTTAATTTGAATCCACCCGTATATACCCTTGACGAAGGTCAACAAGGTAATGCGAATGTCCCAAACCAACGCATCTATCTATGCTACATATGAACACCCAACAGCTACCAATCACTATGCCTTGACGAAGGTCAACAAACATAGCTTGAATACTATTGAATATTCATACGAAACGACGGAGGGCTACAAATGGTTTTGGCTAAACCGTGAACGTAGTGAACTTGATATAGTCGATGGAACGAGATAGCTTTTAAAAGGAGTGGCTCAAGCTCCGCATTTAAAAGTTGGTTTTGAAAAGAACCGAGTAGTTTTTCGAAAGTGTTCCAACGACTTTAGCTTGGTTATTATCTTGCATTAGTTCTTTTAATGCGTGATATTCTTGCATTAGTTCTTTTAATGCGTCCCATCATTTAATCCTACCATTGCAGAAAACAACCAAAATATGACGTACGCTTATGCCATTCGCATTCGCCACGGGGCCCGTCATTACCCGTTAGGTTACTTAACTAACGACAGAGCGGGGGCTGGGCTAGCACGGCTGTAAAACATAAGCAACGCCTAAATAATATCATATATAGATATATTGCAATGATAGCCATTTCAGATCACAGATGAATACATTGGATATACTAGGAATCTGTAATTCGTACGAGCCTGTAACGAAAAGCAGATTACACGGTCGCGGTGAATAGCCAAAAACCCCACCCAAGACCCCTACCGGTGCGGCAAACTACCCGCCAAGTACCCGAAGCGAAGCAACCTCCCTCAACGCTGTGAGTAGGCCACTCGGCACTTCGGCATACCCGGTAGTTTGTGCACCCCCTCCATGGGTCTATCCTAGGAGCAAAAACAGTAAAAAGAAATTATACAATGACGGCTACAACCCCGACCCGGTTGTGCGGCCATACAAATAATTATTACATCAATTTACAAATTTACATGAATTGAAAGAAAAGAAAAACTCTCGTCTCACAACCCCCGGCTATTCACCCGCGACAATCCAACATATTCATATACACATTCCAGCAACATTACAGATCACAGATTTGTATAACCCCCACTGATCGACATATAGCGATTAGCAGACGTTCAATACAAATATCACATTACAGAAAAACCCGTCAGCTTAAGTCTTTTAGAAGTTCGATCAAAAATACGGATTTTCGGGACCCCAAAAATAAAATTTTCGTTCTGGAAAATCTGGGCAGAAAACACATATTCCAAAAATCCCAAAACAACCCCAGAAACACACTGCACCAAAGATGGACCTCGGCCGAGTCAACTCGGCCGCGGAACCGCGGCGGGAGCGTGCTCCCGCCGCGTTTCCGCGGCGCTTTGACTCGATCGTTGGACCAAATTTGGTGGTTATTCTAACAAAAGCCTGAGCCGATTTTTAAGATGAAAATTATCAACTTTTGAACAGAATAAAAATCGGCAGAAACTTGACAGTTTTGGGTTCGTTTTGCGACTTTTCTTTGATCGATCTTCTAGCTACTTTGCTAACATGTTAGATAGAGTTTAACTAGGCTCTGATACCACTGTAAGTCCATGCTACCTCTCCCGGTACTTTCGGGCATGCGGAATTTGATAAAAAACGATTTTTATAGAGGTGGTAACATGGACCTAAAACCCGGATCTTTGTTAAACATCTAACTAACAACCTAACTAGGAGTCGTTAACTACTCGGTTAGGGGGTTTATACCTTGCTTGTCTTGAACTCCTTCGTCTTCAAACTCCGATGGTGGTCCGTATCGGCTTCTTCCCGTCGATTCCTTGCGCCGAAGATAGATCCACCTGAAAGCTCCAACCTTTGGCTCCTTCTTCGAACTTTGAAGAAACTAGTTCACTCGATTTGCTAAACCTTGTGAACTAGAGTGAGTAGAGAAGAGTTTGTATGGGATTTTATCTATGGTTCTTGATTCTCAACTCATGAGACAAGTGAACCATAGAGTCAAGAGAGGGAGCAAGAGGAAGAGGGTGAGAGCAAGAGTATGAGAGCTCAAGAACAAGAGAGAGAATGAGCAAGTGAGAATGAGCCTCTCTTTTGTCTTTCACTCTCTCATAATCCAAAACAATGATAACAAATCATACCAATCAAGTGTTATGTGATGGTTGAAGCAACCATAACCATATCATTTCATGCACTCATTTTGCACAAAAGAGTAAGGAAGCAAAAGTCTTTGCCATGAAATGATAGCTATGGTTATCATGATGGTCAACTAGTCAAGCCTAGTCAACCGGTCAACAAAGTCAACAAGTCAACAAAAGTCAACAAGTCAACAAAATCAACAAGTCAACAACCATGTCACCATAATACTTAATTAATATAATTGTTAATCGCATATCATATTCTCATTAGGGTTGATCAAAAAGTCAATAGTCAACGGTCAACTGTCAACAACCCTAATGAGAATCTGCTGCCTCTGTCTCCCTGTCAACTGTCCATACACACCCGCATCCGTGTTCCGAGGAACACGAATGCAAACTGGATAAATCCAATCCCAAAAGGTACACTAGGATCTGGCTTAAACTAAAGCCCGCTAGTGTAAACTGTCCGGACACTGTACGTGCACAAGTGCACGGATGTGACCGAACCCTGTCGCAAAACCATGCGACCTGTCGCAAAACCATGCGACCTCTACTCTTTTGCCTAAAGGCGAAAAGCTTTCTGTGTAGGACTCTAAAGACTCGACACTACGCTGGCAGTGGGTTTAACCACAGACTGCAAGCGGCACTAGCTGTGCGTAACGGTCCCCAGGTAATGCCGACAAGAAGACTGACGAGGCGAAACCCATCTGAACTCCTACTGAGCCTGAATGTGACATTCTCCGTACAGTCCGGTCTGTTCATCTGATACATCGCATGGCGGGCCTAGGAGTCGGTAAACGTCAGTCCCCTAATAGCGGTACAAGTCGTGTCGGAGTGAAGCCCAAAACACTCTGAGATAACACTGGAAGCCTACCAGTATATCTCGTTTGCCCTGGCCAGGGACTACTCGTGTAATGGCTCTCCTAGACACAGCGCGATGTCAACCCCCAATACCGGGAGAGACGAATCCTGTCTAACCGTCACTGCCTCCAAGTGCTTCGAGACTGCACCCAACTACCACCTGTTTGCACGACTCCTTTGAGCCGTGGTAGGGTAGTAATCAAAGTACAGTGGGAACACACTCGAGGCGAAGTGACAGTGTCAAGTCAGCGGACTAAGCTGTACTCATGTCACCTGGGAACTGATAACTGACGATAGGCATAATACCAACTAGTCAGTTCCCGACGAGTCCTGTCCAGTGTACTCGTAACCCAACGAGCACCCGCATACTATCTCAAGTACGACGTACCGACGGCTGTGGGACAGACCGTCTCCTACACTGGGATGAGAAACGCATGCGCTAGTCTACTCCGGAGTATCGATGCCCTGTCTCAATAGTCCTACGACCAGGGACCTGCATAAGGATGTGCTTATAGATTACCCAGCCCCACTAGTGTGACTGCCATCACAACGCTGGTAATCAAGCAAAGATCCTAAGGGCTCCACTAATGTGTATAGGCGATATACTAAAATAAACACATGTACACATTGAAGTAGAAACAAACCAAGTAGCATACTACTATTTTGAGCAAGATTGTATATACAAGGTGAATATCCCAAGCTTCCATTAAGTAATATACAAACTAGTATGATACAGTAATGGCCTCTAGGGCATATACACTAACATCCTCCAACCCTGATTGTATGTGGAAAAAAGGGGCCGTTTCTAGGTCTTCGAAATGCGGCATTGGTACGCTCGATACCTCGAAACTGAGAGTTTAATGGACATTCTTCCGTCAAGTGAGAAGGATCAGAACAGCACCCACAAACAGTTTTGGGGAGCGACATTGGGTTTAGGGAGGCTGCTAAGAATTTGTGTTCCATAGCGTCGAGCTTCTTTTGCATTGCTGCCATCTCAGCTCGAACACCTATGGACACGTCTATTTGGTGTACGCCACCCCTACTCGATGGCTGGGTTCCAGTCTCCCACTGTAGTGACTTTTCAGCGAACTCTTCTAAAAATTTCCATGCTTCCCCATCATCCTTGGTCATAAAGGTGCCTTGACACATGTTTTCAAGGTTTTGTTTAGTGGTAGGGTTACTGCCCTCATATATGATTCGGCAAAGTTCCCATCTCGGGATGCCGTGATGTGGGCATTGAACCAAAAGATCCTTGAATCGGTCAAAGTATTTTGAAAATGGTTCAGCCGGAAGCTGGGAGAATTGATAGAGTTCGCTACGGATTCGAGCTGTCTTTTGCATGGGGTAAAATTTCTTAAGGAATGCCACAACGAATTCTTCCCAATTCGTGATAGAGTGTGCGGTGGTGTTATATAGCCACTTCTCGGCTAAATCGTACAAGGTAAATGGAAGAAATCGTAGACGCATGGCATCCACAGAAAGTTGTGATGTACCCATCATTGCGCATACGTTTTCAAATTTGGTAATGAAAACGTAAGCGTCTTCAGTCTCGAGACCGTGGAATTTGGGTAAGAGGTTGACGTACTGGGGCTTAATCTCAAAGTTATCCCCGTTGGCTGGTGGAATGGATAAGCAGGTCGAGAGAGGACCTCGCAAAGGGTAGCACCTCTCTTGGAGAGAGATGCGGGGAGGATTCTGCGCACCAACGGACGGCGACAGAGTAGCGGTAAAGAGGTTCGATGGAGACGGATCCATCGGTGTGGGTGTGGTGGGGGGTAAAAGAAAGGTAAATGGAGAAATACCGACTTCGGAGTCGATCGAGGGGACGCGGACAAGTTGGGCACTAGAATCCCGTGTCCAGCCTATCTTGCACTAAAAGGGATTAGTACAAGTGGCAGCGTGATTTATAATTAGGGAAAATGAAGTGAGTGCGGTGTTTGTTTTGAAAAATGATACGGATTTTGAAAATATGATGCGATCACAACAAATGCAACAAGCAATACCCTAAAATCTATGGTCACCTAGGTCAAAGCTCTAGACCGCTCCTAACTTCCAAAAGACAAGTCGCAGGATAAATCCTCCACTGCCTCTTTGTCTCTCATGTGGCCAGGTAAGTGGGAGGTTCTCCACTACGTAACTAGTGGGCCTAATTAAGTAACCACTAGCCTTCGACAAACTTGCCTTAGACACCACAAAAAGAAACGCGGATAAGCAATGAATTACCCACGGCCTTCTTCTGTCCTAAGTGAGCGCGACGGTCCTTAGAGTCATCTCTAGATATTTTTTAATTAATGAGGGTAATGCGGATGCAGATTTATGATTTTTGGGGCCTAGGAAGGGTAATGAACTCCCCACCTAATCTGGATTTGGCCGTGCCCCTTAATGTCCGTATTAATTATGCAAACAAGCACAAAGATCAAAAACAAGCATAATTTATTTTGCTTTTTGCGCGGCGCTGCGATTATTTGCAAAGAAACCTGCACAAAATGTTAATTGGAGCAGATTTTAGGAAGGAGATAAGAATGTTAGAGATTACCTGAGAATTTGGTGCAGTGACTCAGCAAGGGGGCCGCGGAACCGCCGCAATTGGGCTCTTATGCCGCGGAATCGCGGTGGGATGGTGGGATCTCTGCACAGAAATTTATCACAATGCTCCTGTTGCTCCCTTTAGTCCTCTGGAATTCACCAAATAATTTTTCAATTTCACAGCAAGCTCCAGATCTCCTTGCAATTAACCACAACAGCACGTATTAGTATTTTGCGCGACTTTTGATCTAAAAAAATATTGATGGAATAAACTTTTCAACTCAAATTTCAAAAACCGAACAAATAGCACACGATCCCCGGCAACGGCGCCATTTGATTGTAAAGAATTTCTTGGATGTGTTAATCAAATGATCCCCGGCAACGGCGCCATTTGATTTTATGATTTTTGTGATGTGTTGGTTTGAGAATAAAATATGTAAAGAAATCACAACCAAAAATTATTTGACCACAATCAATAACGGTGTCGGATGTAGCGCGTTAGTAAGTGCGGATCGTCCACAGGAAAAGTGTAATCCGTTCAATTTCCGAATTAGATGAGTTGAAAATTTAGGGAAAAGAAAAGAAAACAATTCATGATTTGCATTTGAAGATCAAGAAATAAGAAAAATCTAGATCAAGAAAAGACATTAAAAGCAAGAATTGAGATGTGTGATAATTTCCAACCAACAATCAAGATTATAAGGATAGCTCGTAGGAGTAGATCGGATCTATAGATGTGATGAGATCTAATGATTACTCATTCTTATCCATTAATGAATTGATACTAGATCGATGCAAATTCATCGAGGTTTAAGGATCGTGCGGGAAAATTAGGGATTCTGCAACTCATCCTTTGTCCTTTCGATAGATCGCATTCAAATTCTAGCTTCTAGTTAATCAAATGGTTAATAGTTGTTCCCTAGTTTCGAGTGAACACGATCTAGAAAGCATCATCTCGAAACTAGGTCATTAATCATTTGATTCACTAGAATTTCAAAGCATTATAGGATTTAAGAATTGTAAGAATATCTAAATCATCATCATCTAAAGATCGTCACAACTCCTACACGAGCGGAGATTACTCAAACACCATGATCACAAACACAATCACAAATTGAGATCTAATCATTTTGCTTGAATTAAAAGATAAGCAAGAATATAGAAAATTCACCTTTATTTATCGACAAATTTCGTTACAACTCTCTTGAATTTACAAAAGGAAGGAACTAGATCGTCGATTTCGGCTTCGCTCGGCTCCTTGAGTCGCGGATCGGCGTGGATCTCTTGCTCCGTTGGAATCCGGCGTTGCTTCTAAAGGTTGAAGGCACTCTTGCTTGAATTGATCTCGGGAATTTGATCTTGATTTTGAATTGGGGTTGAATTTGAGGCACAAGTTTTTGTCACTAAACTTGTGGGTTGAAGATGGTGATGATTCTTGAACAATTTGCACCCTAGATCTAGGCTCCATTTTATAGACCTCAAAATTCTAGATCTAGGATTGAAATTTGAATTTTCCCTCCACAAGTTAGTTAACCCAAAACTTGAATTTCCCTCCAAAAGTTTGTTAAGCCGAAATTTGAATTTCCCTCCAAGAGTTTATTAAGCCGAGCCTTCTAGATGTGCCATGTGGAGCTTCCGGGGTCTTCTGGAAGCTTTGGCAGTTATTAATAGGCACATGGGAAAAATTGAGCCGCTGACGTCATCAAACCGCCGCGGTTCCGCGGCGAAAGCCGGCTCCTGCAGCGGAACCGCGGCGGTTTGGAAGCCTTAGGGCTTGGGTCTTCTTATGTGGTATTGGGCTGACAATTGGGCCTCTTTCTGATGTGTGGAATTTTATTTGGATTTCTGTAATATTACCAGATCTTCAGCCTTTGAGTTGGCGTATTTTATCTGCACTGTTTTCTCAATTTTGGGCTTTGCTTCCGGAATTTCCTGCATTAGACCCCAGACAAGAGTTGCGCAATACAAGAATGATGCGATGCCATGAAAAACACACAATTTCCCTAAAAGTGCCGGTTTTAGTATACAGTACAAGTAATCCAGTATTTTACATGTGTTTTGCAAATATGTGTGATATGAATATCGGATACCTTTACTTGACTGCAAAAGGTAGGGAAATTGCCGTGTTAGAAATGCAGTATTTTCGACTGATTAATGGTGATACATACAGCATAAAGGTCATTTGGATGTCTATCCAACTTCAGCAAAGAATCGGTATGACATCACTAAAATAAAGTGGAGCAATGGCATATCCCTAGCTCCAGATCTCGATGGAAATATCTACAGCCTAGAGATCAGCCTGACGTTCCTTCTTAGTGCAGATGCGTTGTCAACAAAGACCCAAGGGTCGAACAAAAAAGGAGCAATGTCATATTCCTAGCTCCAACTCGACGTTCCTTCTCAGTGCAAACGCAATGTCAACAAAGACCCAAGGGTCGAACAAAAAAAAGGAGTGATGGCAAAATCCTAACTCCAGCTCGACGTGCTTCTTATGCCAGCAGGATGCAGACGCAACGTCATCAAAGGCTCCAAGGAGCCAAATCAAAAAGGAGTGACGTCAAAATCCTAACTCCATCTCGACGTGCTTCTCATGCCAGCAGGATGTAGACGCAACGTCATCAAAGACCCAAGGGTCAAACAAAAAGGAGTAATGGCAAGATCCCAGCTCCAGCTCGATGTTCCTTCTCGGTGCAGATGCGACGTCAATAAAGGCTCCAAGGAGCCAAATCAAAAAGGAGTGACAGCAAAATCCTAACTCCAGCTCGACGTGCTTCTCATGCCAGCAGGATGTAGACGCAACGTCATCAAAGACCCAAGGGTCAAATAGAAATGGAGTCACAGCAAAATCCTAGCTCCAAGTCTTGACAGTTCATATACAACCAAGAGACTATCACAGCGTTCACTCTCATTTCAGCAGGATGCGGACGCGACTATGAAATGAAATTAGAGCAATGGCATATTCTTAGCTCCGGACTTCAATTGCAATATATACAACATAGAGGTCCTACAGATGTCTGCCCTACTTCAGCAAAGAAATGGCATGACATCGTCAAAACAAAAATGAAGCAACGGCATATTCCCAGCTTCGAGTCTCGACGGCAACTCATATAAAGCCTAAAAGACTATCGGAGATCATCCCATACCAGAGCGGAGTGGTTATGACTCATCGGGGCTCCAAATTGAGCCTAATCTCAAGTAAAAAGCATCATGGCAAATTCCTAACGTTTTCTCTTCCAACGGTAATATGACCTAAGGAGATTACTTGAAGACGTCTTTTCCAGCACCCGAAAGGATTAAAGACATGACAGTCACAGGGCTACTCGAACAGCGGCTTAAAGACTGCATATCGAAGAATACATCAGTCAATGCGACAGTACCACGGACTAAAACCTTAGTACCACAAATCTAACGGACCCCTGTCGTAAAGAATAGGGGTTATCTATATTTCACGTTAGGATACACCTGTAGGATCCTCTCGACTCATCTCAACTCGTAGGGAAAAACATCTTTATGAAACCCTCACGGCTCATAAAGGTGAAAAGCCTTAGGTGACATGGATATCAACCTGTTTGCTAAGCATTGTGGCCCTATAAGTAGGTCCAAACTGACTCTTGCATATTATCCATGGTCCACATTCTCCAAAGTCGCATATCGACGATGAGGAGAAACCACTTACGAGTCCTCTCGACTCATAAAGGGAAAATTCTCTTATGAGATCCTTACGACTCTCAAGAGAAAACGCACTTAAGAGTCCTCATGACTTCTAAAATGAAAATACACCTACAAGATCCTCTCGACTCGTAGGGAGAAACATCTTTATGAGACCTTCATGGCTCATAAAGTTGAAAAGCCTTAGGCGACAGCTCTAAACCTGTTTTCTAAGCCATCGCTGCCCTACAAGAAAGTCCAAACTGACTTTTGTATACTATTCGCGAACCAAATTCGCCAATAAAATGAAGAAGCTACTTACGGATCCTCACGACTCGTAGGGAAAAATACCCGAGTGAAATCCTTACGACTCACGGAGGCAATGAACACTTAGGAATCCTCATGATTTCTAGGGAGAATATGCACATATGAGATCCTCACGATTCATAGGGAAAAAAAACCTTCTTGAGACCCTTACGGCTTATGAAGATTAAAAAAAGCCTTAGGCTATAAGGACCCTAAACTTGTCTTCTAAGCCATCAATTCTATGGCCATGTTGGGGTAAAAATTTACATCCCTGTTGACCGAGTCAAAGTCAAGGTCAACCCCCAAGCAAGGTGGGCCCAAGCCCAGGTCAAGCGAGCCCATGCCCAAGTCGAGCCCGCGGCCGGCCTCCCCATGCCAACAACAAAATCATGTAATAAATAATTTTTATGTAATTTTTTATACATGAATGTACGCAAAATGGGCATAAAGCCAATATTTTGTAAGCCCATAGCTTATGTGCAAAAATGAAATGGCACATGAGCCATGGGATAGGCAAAATGCCATTTTTGCAAAGCCCAAGGGGCTATATGTAAATATGTAAGCCTGTAAAAGGCAACATGATGATGAATAAAGTAATACTTTTTCATTCTCTCTCAAAAAAAACCTAGGGTTTGTATTTCTTTTCCTTTTCTGAAGGTCTCAAACCTTCTTCTTTCTTTTGAATTAAATCAAGAGTTTTACTCTTCCTTTTCAAAAACAAGATAGTTTTTCACCACCAAACGCACGAAGGGGAACTTGGATCTGTCTTTAGATCCCAAAAAGGAGAGATTTTGAGATCTCACATCTCTTGATCTTCAAGATCCAGCTAACAGAGGAGGAGGAAGAAGAACCCCTTCCATTAACCCCAAAAACACACTTAGGAGTCCAACTCCACTCTGATTTCTCTTCCGAGAATCTTTTTAGGCTAAAATCCTCTTTTCCTCGCTGGCGCTCAAGCGCAGAACGCCCACGTGCCGACACGTGGCGCGCTCGCGCTCAAGCGCTCAGCGCTCAAGCGCAGAGCGCCCACGTGCCAACACGTGGCATGCTTGCGCTCAAGCGCAAGCACTCGAGCGCAAGTCGCCCCAGTGCCGACACATGGCGTGCTTGCGCTCAAGCGCACAGCTCTCTGGCGCAAGTCACCCCCGTGCCGACACGTGGCGCACTTGCGCTCAAGCGCAAGTCGCCCCCGTGCTGACACGTGGCGCCCTTGCGCTCGAGCGTCAGGCGCTCAAGCGCAAAGCGCCCACGTTCCGACACGTGGCGCGCTTGCGCTACAGCGCCCTGCGCTTAAGAGCAAGCGCGCCACGTGTCGGCACTGGGGCGACTTGCGCCTAAGCGCACAGCACCTAAGCACACAGTGCTCAAGGCGCTGGCCCCACGCATCCTTTGGATGTCTTTTCCCCCCTCTTTTGATGTACATACATATATATACATATGTATACATATTTACACACACACGTACTCTACGACACTGTCCCTGTTAGAAAAAAATTTCTAACGAGGCGCTGCCCCGCACCCCGCAAGGGGCTGCTAGCCCCCTTGACCCCCAGCCCGCTATCCGGGTAGCGGGACCCCCGTAAAAACTCTGCGTGGCTCCCGACATATCCAAAACCCCCTTTCAAAACACATCGCATGCACACTGCACATTGAGTTCGCATGACCAGTTTAACCCGTCAATCGGAGGTTCCCTCGCTCCAAAGGCGAGGGGTAATTAACGGCAGTTTAGTCCGCGGCTGCCGGAGATTCGGATCCCCACAATCATTAAACTCCAGCCTACCCTAGGCAGGGGGAATCTGTAGTACGCCTGACAAGCGCGCGCGTATTCCCATCTCAATGGGGTGACGAAAAACACCCTACAGATTCTGGCACGCCCGGTGGGACCAATCTCTCCTCCCATATTTCGGGTTAAGCATTCATGCGAACTCAATCATTATACATACCTGTATTTATACTAAAATAATGCTCTTTCATGCAGATTTTCAAGCAATCACCTTCCGACAATGTCTTCGATGATGAACTCAGCTCCTGTCTCCTACACGATGAAGATAGACTCCAGGACGGTCCTTCCGGCCAGTCTCGGGCGACAATAGGAGGAGCCGCTGCTACCATTCGGCTCTATTATGTTCATGCCTATTGGCGCCATTCCGGCTCCTCAAGCCCTGGTGGCAGACAAACCGGTCTCGAAAGGCAGGAGACCAAATGTGGTGGTCGCGAGGGCACCTCAGCCCAAGCGCAAGTCCGTTTCTGAACGACTCTCCATGGCCCCAGCTGGGGGCAAGGCCATCAACACCAACAAAGCTACAACGCGTCCCGAGCAAGCTCCAGCGGTGCCCTTGACCACTGCTCGATCGGGTGTCTTCTCTAAGCTCCCCTCTGATCAACTCATAATGGCTTCCCGGACAGCGGATGCCCGCCAAGCCTTCAAAATTGAGAAGCTGAGGGAGAAAAGGCTCAGATATAGAGCCAACAAAAGGGCTAGGGCTCCTGCCAAGCTAAACCTCATGAGGTTCGAAGAACAGGGTTACCCCGCCGAAGATGAAGAAATGGCTGGGTATGTGGTCCACACTGTCTACACGGTGGGCATGCGCAGCAAGAGCAAGAACGGGGCTACCACATCTCAAACCCAATCTGGCTTGAATGTGGTGGCCGCTTCCCAAGAGCAGCCGCCTCTGCTGGGTGATGAAAACCCTCTCGATGAGGATAATAGGCAGAAAGACCCTTCAGTCTATGAGGAGTCGAGCTCGGAAAGCGAAGAAGAGCTGACTTTTCGCCCCAGGACCGCGGAGCAAGAGCTGCTTCAAGAGCTCCGAAAGCAGCTCAGAAACAAAGACAAGGAGATGGCCAAGCTCTACTCAAAAATCGACGACTTGACGAATGTCATGATGCAGCTCACAGCCCGGCTTGCCTCTCAGCCGCCTAATCAGGCGGAGGGCTCGGCTCGTGAACCGGGAAATGGTGTCCCAAAGCAGCCGACGCCTATTCCCTCAAATCCAAAAGTGGGCGAACTACATGAAAATCAGTCGCATCCTATCTCGGGAAATGTCTTGGCTACCGATGACAGTAGCCCGCTAACTCAAGATCAAATCATGGACTTGGTTGCCAGCAAATTCAAGACATTGGTGGCCGAAGCCGAAGCGCAAAAAGATATCAGCAGTAGTGGGAGACCATATCCCGCTCAGTATGATCTGGTAGAATTTCCTAGCGGCTATGTCATCCCCAAATTCGGAAGGTTCGATGGGACGGGAAATGCGAATCAGCACATCGCCCACTTCAAAGCCTCATGCGGGAATACTGGGGGTAATGATGCGCTTCTCCTCCGCCAGTTCGTTAATAGCTTGACCGATGTTGCTTTCGACCGGTACGCGAGCATACCGGATGGCTCCGTCACAACTTTTGTCCAAATGGAGTCTCTGTTTCGGCAGAGGTTCATGAGCGTTAGCGATAAGATTACCATTGCCGAGCTCGTAAGGACCAAGCCCAAGAGCGACGAAAGAAGCACGGATTTTATAACCCGATGGTGCAATCTCTCCGTCAAATGCGAACCGCCGATAGATCAGGACCAATCTGTCAGTCTCCTCGTCGGAAATCTCAACAATTGGATGGCCCCATTTCTATGCACCACGGGTCTCAAAACATTCCAAGAGCTGACCAGGAAAGTCCAGATGCTGGAGCGCTCAAAGCAGGAGTCCTCCTCGGATTCCCAAAATAACAATAGGTCCTGGAGAAACCGAAAGGACGATAATCGCAAAGGCGGAAACTCCGATGATTCTAGATCTTTCAACATTTCGGCTAACCGAAATAAGCAAGGGATGAGCGGGCCTAGCGCTAACCAGCCTCGGAAGCCGGTGTTCGGAGAGGGAGGAGAATCTCCACTGAAAGAGAAGCTGGATAAGGTTTATTCCTTCAGAAGGGACAAAATCCGTAAAATATTCAAAGACGCCCTGAAAAACGGTCTACAACTGCCAGAGTCAAAAAGACCGCAGGAAGCGAATAGGACCGACGACCCCAAATACTGCCCCTATCATAGAGTGATAGGTCATGTCATTGAGGACTGCTTCGTCTTCAAAGATTGGGTCGAAAAGCAATACAAGGCAGGAGAGATAGAACTATCCAAAGGCGTGTTAACAAACAGTCCAGCTGCGACCGCCAATTTCATACAAACGGAGACCTAAGTTCTTCGTAAAACTGATTCTCTCAAACATCTGACTTTCTCTGAAAACAGTCGACCACCACGTCACTAAACTGGGAACAATCGACCACCACGTCGTTAAACTGGGAACAGTCGACCTCTAAGTCGTTAAACTAGGAATGTAAAAAAAAAAGAGTGTGTATATAAAAAAATGTGTAAATAAAAGAAAAATAAAGGAAAGCCGAAATGATGGGGCAACTCGCAATAAAAACCAGCGAGTAAAATTGAAAATGAAAATAAAGCCGAAATGATGGGGCAACCGTGAATAAATAGCCGAAATGATGGGGCAACCACGAATAAATAGCCGAAATGATAGGGCAATCGCGACCTTCGCGATAAGAAAAGCTGAAATGATAGAGCAATCGCGGTAAAACAAAAAAAAAACAACAAAAACAAAAACAAAACGAAATAAAAAAAAGGGCGAATGATGAGTCGCTCCTGGTACCATATTCCAGTGTAGCGATGCAGACGCCAACCAAAATCCAATTTCTCAAAACTCTCCGGCCCTACGGTCGGTCCCCAAGTTGACTACCGTATACAATCCATGGGCTCAAATAATTCTCAGCATACCCATGTCCCACCGCAATCACCAGTTACACGGCCGGTCTCTGCCTTTGGAATTATGCTCCATTGAGAAGACCCACTCATGTGTCCTCACGATATATGAGGAGAACAAACCTTTGTGGGATCCTTACGACTCATAAAGGAAAAACACACTTAGGAGTCCTCACGACTCTTAAGGAGAAAATACACCTGCGAGATCCTTACGACTCGTAGGGAGAAAATGCTTTTATGGGACCCTCACGGCCCATAAATTGAAAAGTCTTAGGTGATAGGGATCTAAACCTGTCTCCTAAGACATCGCTCCCCAATCCCCAAGCGGCGAATGATGAGTCACTCCTGGTACCATATTCCAGTGCAGCGATGCAGACGCCAACCAAATTCCAAATCCCATACCCCAACGGCGAATGATGAGTCGCTCCTGGTACCATATTCCAGTGCAGCGATGCAAACGCCATCCAAATTCCAAATCCCATACCCCAACGGCTAATGATGAGTCGCTCCTGGTACCATATTCCAGTGCAGCGATGCAGACGCCAACAAAGCCCCAAAATTTTTTATGGCCCTACGGCCTGGATCATACATCCTGCAAAACCGTATACAATCCACGGGCGTAAAACAATCTCAATCTCTCCAAAAAAAAAAAAGAGGTATGTCCACAAGCGAAATGGGCACGGATGAAAACCCGAAAGGGCTCTGTGAGTAAAAACAGCAGGACTGCCGGCGAGTTTTTGAAAACCCGAAAGGGCGCAAACTCGTGAGAAAGAGATGAAATGCACTCACAAGGTCCTCTCGACTTTGTGAGGAGAAAATTCCCGCGTGAGATCCTTACGACTCACAAAGGAGAAACACACTTGGGAGTCCCCACGACTCCCAAGGAGAAAATACACTTACGGGATCCTTACGACCCGTAAAGAGAAAATGCTTTGTGAGACCCTTACGGCTCACAAAATTGAAAAGTCTTAGGTGATAAGGGATCTAAACCTGTCCCCTAAGCCATCGTTTCCTAATAAGCAAATGCAAATGATGATTCGCTCCTGGTACCATATTCCAGTGTAGCGATGCTGATGCCAAACAAAAAAAACCAATCCCCAAATCCTCTCATGACAAATGATGATTCGCTCCTGGTACCATATTCCAGGGTAGCGATGCTGATGTCAACCCAAATCAAATCAAACCAACAACCTCTGCGGCGGAATTATGCTCCGTCCTAGAATTTACCCCGTGTCAAAATCATGCTTCGCCTCGGGATACCTACCTTCCCTGCCGGAATTATGCTCCGCCTCGGAATCAAATCAACTAACCAGCTCTGCGTCGGAATCAAGCTTCGTCTAAGAATGTGCACCCCGTATCGAAATGATGCTTCGCCTCGGTGACCTTCCTTCCCTGTCGAAATTATGCTTCGTCTCGGAATCAAGTCAGCCAACAAGCTCTGCGCCGGAATCATGCTCCGTCTTAGAACGTACCCCGTGTCGAAATCATGCTTCGCCTCGGGATATCTACCTTCCCTGCCGGAATTATGCTCCGCCTCGGAATCAAGCCAACCAACAAGCTCTGCGCCGAAATCATGCTCCGTCTCAGAATGTACCCCGTGTCGAAATCATGCTTCGCCTCGGAGTATTTGCCTTCTCTGTCGGAATTATGCTTCGCCTGGGAATCAACCTCCGCATCGAAATTATGCTTCGGTTAGAATGTCTGTCACCCTTCGGAATGATGCTCTGAATCCTGGAATTATGCTCCGCTCTTCGGAATGATACTCCGAATCCTCGGAATTATGCTCCGCTCATCGGAATGATGCTCCGCTCTTCGGAATGATGCTCCGCTCTTCGGAATGATGCTCCGAATCCTGGAATTATGCTCCGCTCATCGGAATGATGCTTCGATCTCTGGAATCATGCTCTGCTCATTGGAATGATGCTGCGATCCTTGGAATCATGCTGCGCCCATCGGAATGATGCTCCGATCCTTGGATTTATGCTCCGCCCTTCGGAATGATGCTCCGATCTCTGGAATCATGCTCCGCTCATTGGAATGATGCTCCGATCCTTGGATTTATGCTCCGCTCATCGGAATGATGCTCCGATCCCTGGAATCATGCTCCGCTCATCGGAATGATGCTCCGATCTCTGGAATCATGCTCCGCTCATCGGAATGATGCTCCGATCCCTGGAATCATGCTCCGCCCATCAGAATGATGCTCCGATCCTTGGATTTATGCTCCACCCTTCGGAATGATGCTCCGATCCCTGGAATCATGCCTCTACTCTTCGGAATTATGCTTCGACTCTTCGGAATGATGCTCCGACGTTGGAATTATGCTCCGCGAATCGGAATGATGCTCCGATCCCCGGGAATCATGCTCCCCGGGATAATGCTCCGCCCCCGGAATGATGTTCCACCTCGAAGTTCAGCTTCAAGATCCATCAATTTCGTGCACACAACTCATGCATGCGGTGTGCATTCATTGATGGGGACAATTTGTTAGGGTAAAAATTTACACCCCTGTTGACCGAGTCAAAGTCAAGGTCAACCCCCAAGCAAGGTGGGCCCAAGCCCAGTCAAGCGAGCCCATGCCCAAGTCGAGCCCGCGGCCGGCCTCCCTATGCCAACAACAAAATCATGTAATAAATAATTTTTATGTAATTTTTTATACATGAATGTATGCAAAATGGGCATGAAGCCAATATTTTGTAAGCCCATAGCTTATGTGCAAAAATGAAATGGCACATGATCCATGGGATGGGCAAAATGCCATTTTTGCATAGCCCAAGAGGCTATATGTAAATATGTAAGCCTATAAAAGGCAACATGATGATGAATAAAGTAATACTTTTTCATTCTCTCTCAAAAAAAACCTAGGGTTTGTATTTCTTTCCCTTTTCTGAAGGTCTCAAACCTTCTTCTTTCTTTTGAATTAAATCAAGAGTTTTACTCTTCCTTTTCAAAAACAAGATAGTTTTTCACCACCAAACCCACGAAGGGGAACTTGGATCTGTCTTTAGATCCCAAAAAGGAGAGATTTTGAGATCTCACATCTCTTGATCTTCAAGATGCAGCTAACAGAGGAGGAGGAGGAAGAACCCCTTCCATTAACCCCAAAAACACACTTAGGAGTCCAACTCCACTCTGATTTCTCTTCCGAGAATCTTTTTAGGCTAAAAGCCTCTTTTCCTCGCCGGCGCTCAAGCACAGAGCGCCTACGTGCCGACACGTGGCGCGCTTGCGCTCAAGCGCTCAGCGCTCAAGGCAGAGCGCCCACGTGCCGACACATGGCGCGCTCGCACAACAGCGCCCTGCGCTCGAGCGCAAAGCGCCCACGTGCCGACACGTGGCGCGCTTGCGCTCAAGCGCAAGCGCTCGAGCGCAAGTCGCCCCAGTGCCGACACGTGGCGTGCTTGCGCTCAAGCGCACAGCGCTCTGGCGCAAGTCACCCCCGTGCCGACACGTGGTGCACTTGCGCTCAAGCGCAAGTCGCCCCCGTGCTGACACGTGGCGCACTTGCGCTCGAGCGTCAGGCGCTCAAGCGCAAAGCGCCCACGTGCCGACACGTAGCGCGCTTGCGCTACAGCCCCCTGTGCTTGAGCACAAGCGCACCACGTGTCAGCACTGGGGCGACTTGCGTCTAAGCGCACAGCACCTAAGCAAACAGCGCTCAAGGCGCTGGCCCCACGCATCCTTTGGATGTCTTTTCCCCCCTCTTTTTATGTACATACATATATATATACATATGTATACATATTTACACACACACGTACTCTACGACACTGTCGCTGTTAGAAAAAAATTTCTAACGGGGCGCTGTCCCGCTCCCCGCAAGGGGGCTGCTAGCCCCCTTAACCCCCAGCCCGCTATCCAGGTAGTGGGACCCCCGTAAAAACTCTGCGTGGCTCCCGACATATCCAAAACCCCCTTTCAAAACACATCGCATGCACACTGCATATTGAGTTCGCATGACCAGTTTAACCCGTCAATCGGAGGTTCTCTCGCTCCAAAGGCGAGGGGTAATTAACGGCAGTTTAGTCCGCGGCTGCCGGAGATTCGGATCCCCACAATCATTAAACCCCGGCCTACCCTAGGCAGGGGGAATCTGTAGTATGCCTAACAAGCGCGCGCGTATTCATATCTCAATGGGGTGACCAAAAACACCCTACAGGCCATGCATAACTTTGCACTACTTCACCCACGTACATATTTATGTGGGCAAAATAGTAGGGGGCATTTGTTCCAGCCAAAAATTTTTGGCTCAGAACTTACTTTTCCCTTATAAAAATAAAGAGAAAGCTCCACGTGTTAAATACGTACACCCACATGCAAAGCATGTAACTATCAGCTCAGGTAGTGCCGCACGTGAATTTCACGTGGGCGCCAATGTGCAAAGTACATGAGTGCTTGTTCTCCTAATATTTAAACATAATAAAAAAGCTAAGCTCTGTTAAAATTTTGTTGAGGCGGCGCCTCACGTGCCCCTCACAAGGACGCCAGCACCAGCGCTAATCTTGTAGGATCAAATCCTATGGTGGCGCGCACGTGCTCCTCACGTGGGCGCCAATATACAAAGCACAGAAATGCCTATTATAAATAAGAATTAATATTCTTAAGTGGCGCCCATGTGCACAATACGTGAGCGCCGGCGCCCAAATTAAAAGCAAGCAGAATTAAATTCTACATGGGGATACTTCCTTAAAAAAACTAGGATATTCTCTGTTAAACAGAGCCGTTGAATCAAAGATTCAATGGTGATAATAAATCATCAGATGATAAATTCTATTTGTGAAATATCTTGCTTCTAATATGGAAAGATCTTCTCTAATAGAGAATCTTGGATTTAAAATCCACTTGTGGTAAAATTATAACCAATTAAACCATCTAATAGAATTAAATTCTATGTGGGAAATATTTTTTTGATCTTTCTAAAATAAGAGAGATCTTCTTTGTTAAACAGAATTAAATTCTATGGTTAGGAAAATATTTCCTAATCTTGTTAAACTAATAAGAAGGATCTTCTCTATTAGATAGAATAAAATTCTATACTAGGAAAATATCTTTCTAATCTTATGATAGAATAAAATTCTAATCTTGTTAAACCAGCAAGATATTCATATGATAGAATAAAATTCTATCTTAGGAAAATATTTCCTAATCTTGTTAAACAAATAAGAAATCTTCTCTGTTAAACAGAGAGCCTTTGGATTAAAAATCCAACGGTGAATAAAATTCACCAATTGATCTAAAAGATCATTTTTGATTAATTATGAAATCAATCATGATCTCTCAATGAGAGATTTTCTCAACAAATCGATTTTTCTCTTCTCCTATAAATAAGAGCAAAGAGATTAATCAAGGAGAAAAGGAGGGGAAGAGGAAAAAAGGAGACCCCCCATAAGCTTCTATAAAAATACAGAAGACTTTCAAAACAACAGAGAATTTAATTCTCTCAAAAAAAAAAAGATTTCCCTCCTAAAAAATCCTAGGTAAAGAAAAAAGAAGAGATCAAAATATCTCATTTACCTAACATACCATATCTAAGGGTTTAACCCTTTTCAAAGAACTTAGTTCTTTCTCTGGATCTGAGATCCACAAGACAAGTCTCTCACAAGTTATGAATTTAATTCTCATTGGGAAGATCTTGTTCTTGAGAATCGAAAATTCAGGGAAGAACAAAATTGAAAAGAAAGAAAATAGAGTTCATAATACTCTAGGAACTTAGTTCCTTCAGATCAAGAACTTAGTTCGATAAAGAACACCGATCCAAAATCCTCAGAATAGTGATCTTGGTGATCCTTAATGGTCAAAACACCATTAAAAGAGGTTTAACCTCTCTGAAAACATGAACATAGAAAACATGGAGTTCATAATACTCCAGGAACTTAGTTTCTTCAAATCAAGAACTTAGTTCTTAAAGAACATGATCCCAGATTCTCAAAATAATGATCTTGGTGATCGTTAATGGTCAAAATATCATTAACAAAGATTTAAGTTCTCTAAAAATATCAACAGAGATTAAATCTCCAAAAACATAGCGTCTCACATGAAACACACGTGAGCGCCAGAGAAAATTAGTGCTTAGCACTATTGTAGTGCTTCACGTGAAAAGCACGTGAGCACCCAAAGCTAAAAACCCAGCGCCTCACGTAAAAAGCACGTGAGCGCCAGAAAAGATTAGTGCTTAGCACTATGCCAGCGTCTCACGTGAAACACACGTGAGCGTTGTATATCTTACTGCTTAGCACTGCTGGGTAGTATAGAAACCCAATCTCAGCCCAAATTGGCTAAGTTTCCTGAGATTAAATCTCTTTAATTTTAAATCAACTGAGCCCATATGCTCGTGATTTCCAAACTGATCTTAGTCTCAAACATGGCTGATGATCTCTTATTGATGATATCCAACATGATATTCATTCCATATCTCCTAAGATAATCTTAGTCTCAAATATGACTAACGATTCTCAGGTCTACCACAACCCCTTTTCCCTCAAATACGGGATTTGGTTCAAGGGTACATCTCTCCACACCTCTGATATATGTCGTTGTAATTTCTCAACGTCTTCAGAAAGGTGGCGGGTCCCGACAACCAACAACTCTTTTCTCGTCCCAACTTAATATAAAACTTCATCAAGACTGGGAATGATATATCCCACGTTGATGCACTTCCAAATTGACGTGCACACCTCAAATCGGATCGCACTCCAAAATGGGTGCATTCCACGTCACCATCGTTCACTCCGCTATGTAAAAAATACACGTGCGCGCAAGTTGAATTTTGGACCGAAATGTCCTTAAACTAACATTCATCCCAAATAGGGAATGTTGGACCGCGACGTCCTTAAACTAATATCTTTTGCCCTGCGGGCTGTCTCCATAATGACTACCGTATACTATACATGGGCTATTCATATATGATCTAATGATCAGTTGAGCCCATATGCTCACTGCTCATAAATCAATCTTAGTTCAAATATGGCTAATGATCCTTAGATCAAACCCAAATATCCCCTGAACCGATGGACCTCACAAATGTGAGATCTGAGTCCTAAGTTCATTCCCGTTGGCAAACCAAGCTATCAACATGGACCCCGTTAAGCAAATCCTTGATCCAAACCCAAATCTTAAATATACGGATTTGGACTAATCCGCGCCCTACAGGCGACGACATAAATTAGTCTCCGTTTACAATTCACGGGCAACCCAAATAAAACAAACACGACACGACACGAAGTGAACTTCCGGAGTAGGAGAAATTGGTTATCGCAATGCGGTTACGTAATTAACTGCAGGGGCTTGCGCCTGCAGGAAAGAGCGCCTCCACAATCAAAAACCCCTCATAAAATGAGGAGGAATCTGATAAAGTTTGCTACAACGGTCGTGTCTGTCCAAACCTCCGATATATGGTGCCATAAATCAACTTGGTATCTTCGGAGAGGTGGACGAATAAATCCAAATAGTATCTGCCCCTAAATTCAGACCAAACGTCCCAACGTCTCGGTCCAGTCTTCCGGTGGTGAACAGGTACTAGTAGAGACTCATCATTCGCCATTTGGCGATTTGGATTTTGGTTGGCGCCTATATCGCTGCATTGGAATATGGTATCAGGAGCGACTCATCATTCGCCATTTGGGGATTTGGATTTTTTTTACTACCGCGATTGCTCTATCATTTCAGGTTTTCTTATCGCGAAGGTCGCGATTGCCCTATCATTTCGGCTATTTATTCGCGGTTGCCCCATCATTTCGGCTTTATTTTACTTGCTGATTTTTATTGCGAGTTGCTCCATCATTTCGGCTTTTTTTTACAAACTTTATTTTACACTCCCAGTTTAATGACTTAGGGGTCGAATGTTCCTAGTTTAACGACGTGGTGGTCTTGTGTGTTTGCTTATCCCAGCTCCTCGAACTTTGATCTTGGCGGAGCTGTGTTGATGACCATAGCTTTGTGGCTTGCCGGTACATCCGAAGACTGTGAGGTTATCCCAAACTTGTATTGGTTCTCCACCCAATATTTGAAAACATAATATTCTTCAATGGTATGACTCACTATTCTATGATATGGGCCGTATATGGGATTGCCGGTCATGTTCATTTCATGTGGCCTCTTTGGAATAGGCAGTTGCAGACCGTTGTTCAAGGTGTCCTCAAATATTTTGCTTACTTCATTCCTCCTGAAGGAGTTTACTTTCTTCTTTCTGTCCATTAGAGTAGGTGTCTTTCCTGATGCTGGTCCTTGAGGCCGATCAGTCTTTTGTTCACCTGCTGTCCGCTTAGCCCATTCAGTGTACGTATCGGAGAGACTGGAAGCTGATCGCTGCCATTTTTCGCAAAAGTATTCTGCTCTTGGGATGGAGGGAGTATCGGTTAGCTGCTTCCGGATATCAATCCCTGGCTCATGAACCAAAATTTGATTTTGCTGTAATTGCAATCGGGCGACTTGGGTCATGAGATTTGCCATGACGTTTTCCAGCTCGTTGACTTTGGAATGGACCTTGGCTATCTCCCCGTCCCTTTCCTGAAGCTGCCTTTGAAGCCATTAGAATAATGCTTGTTCTATAGTTCCGGGTATGACAACAGAGTCATACTTACCACCTGAGCTTGATTCAGCAAAAATCACGGGTTCCTTTGGCTTAATGGCCTGAGCGGGCTCTTCATCATTTAGACCGAGCCGATGTTGGGTAGCAAAAGCCACGTCATTGTTATGGATACGAGGCGTTGGAGGACTTGTTCTTCTAGGCTTCACCATGTAGATTATATGGATTGTGTACCCGTCTACTGCCTTTTCATTGGTAATATCACTCGTTGGGCTTTTGGCTTGTTTCCCTAGCCCGCTCCTTTCTAAGAAAGGCAGGCGATTGAGAGCAGCAGATTCCCGAAAGGCTTCGCTCTTCGTTTGTATGAAATTGGCGGTTGTAGCTTGAGTGTTTGCTAACACACCTTTAGACAGTTCTATCTCTCCTGCCTTGTATTGCTTTTCAACCCAATCTTTAAAGACGAAGCAGTTCTCAATAGCATGACCTATCACTCTGTGATAGGGGCAATATCTAGGGTCGTCGGTCATATTCACTTCTTGAGGTCTTTTTGATTCTGGCAATTATAGACCGTTTCTTAGGGCATCCTTAAATATGTTATGAATTTTGTCCGTTCTGAAGGAATGGACCTTATCCAGCTTCTCTTTCAGTGGAGATTCTCCTCCCTCCCCAAACACTGGCTTCTGAGACTGGTTGGCATTGGGCCTGCTCATCCCTCGCTTATTTCGATTAGCTAAAATGTTAAAAGATTCAGCATCGTCGGAATTTCTGTCTTTGCGATTATCATCCTTTCGGCTTCTCCAGGACCTATTGTTATTTTGGGAATCATAGGAGGACCCCTGCTTTGAGCACTCCAACATCTGAACTTTCTTGGTCGGCTCTTGGAACGTCTTAAGACCTGCGGTGCATAGAAAAGGATTCATCCAGGTACCAAGATTTCCGATGAGGAGATTGACGGATTGGTCTTGTTCCAACGGTGGCTCACATTTAGCGGAGAGATTGCGCCATCGGGTTATAAAATCTGTGCTGCTTTCGTTGTTCTTTGGCTTGGTCCTTACGATGTCGGCAATGGTAATCTTATCGCTGACACTCATGAACCTTTGCCGAAACAGAAATTCCATTTGAAAGAAAGTAGTAATGGAGCCATCCGGTAAGCTCGCATACCAGTCGAAAGCGACATCGGTTAAGCTATTAACAAATTGGCGGAGAAGAAGCGCATCATTGCCCCCCAGTATTCCTGCATGAGGCTTTAAAGTGGGCGATGTGCAGATTCGCATTTCCCGTCCTATCGAATCTTCCGAATTTGGGGATGACATGGTGATTGATCGTTCTTTTGCGTACGTGCGTTTTAAAATCAAAGTTAAGAATACCGCAATCAATAACGGTGTCGCTTGGTAGCTAGCCGGTTGAGTACGGGTCGGTCCACAGGGAAAACGTGTTCTTTTCTTATTGTTCTTTCGAGTTAAGTCCTATTTGTGGTAGGTTTTGATTTTTATAAAAACTAAAATTGAATTTGATTTGGATTAAAACCTTGCTAGGGTTAGGATTAGGTTAGTTTGGAAAGTTAATTTTACTCACTGCTTCCTTTGCCCTAATTAAGAACTTAGGTGTTAGGGTAATAGTTAACAAAGGGGATTAGCACGACTAGGAAGAAACATAGTTTCTTCCTTTTGGTCCTTGTCCGTCCTTTCTTAACTCTTAGCCCTAACCTCTATATAAATCAACCACAACCGGTCTAACTAGGGAATCACCGCTATCTCGTGGGATAGGGCGCCGTAGTGAGCGGTGTGTGGTTGATTAACATAGAGTCCTAATTTGAAGTATTATACGGGCAAGAAAGGAGTGAGAGATTTCCATCTCTCAAACCTACCCCAAACCTAACCCTAACAAATGAGGAACTACTCACTCATTAGGGATATTATGATGAAGTTCATTTTTATAATTTTCTTTTAATTACCTAATTAACGTGCAGATAATAAAAGACAGATACGAAAATTGCGGAAATTAAATTGCAGATAAGAAAAATTCAAGATAAAAAAACATACTTTTATTGACACCTCTTGACGATTACAATGAAACTAAAATTTAATCTAGAAATTAAAAGAGGCATGCCCCAAAAGAGGCTGTAGGCTTTTCTATTTATAAATAGGAGAAACCCTAGGGTTTACATCTGATCCACATCTGAAATTACAAGACTACCCTAAGAAAGCTGGGTCAATGCACCGACACCCACCGACACGTGCACAGCACGGCCGCGGATCCGCGTCCATCTTGAGGGAACTCTGGCTCATTTCTTTAGGGTTACTTTATTTTGCCTTTTTCTTCAGTTTTCTTCACTTGGTTCTTCAGAATCTTTTCTACTTTCTTCCAGATTTCCAACAGTGCAGAGTTTGTGGACTTTTACCGTAAGCTTCGTGTTGAAGTCTTGAATCTTGTGCTGCCTTCGTACTTTGTGGAATCGAACTGTTCATTGATATCTTCGTTTGCTCCTCAAACTGGTAGGCAGCATTGTTTACCCCAATCAGAGCAAAACTCTGTTCAGTTCCAAGGCGGGAGATGAAGCAACGCTTCTGTTTCCCCCAATCAGAGCAAAGCTCTGCTTTGAAATTAAAGTTAAAACTAAAGAAGTAACGCATCAGATTCCTTGCGCTGGGCGCAACGCGCCACGTGTCAAAATCAGGCACGCCAGCGCAAGGAGCGTAGCGCACCCAATCAGAACAAAGCTCTATTTAAAATAAAAAATATATATAATAATAATAATAATAAATGAAGCAACGCATCAGGCAACTTGCGCTCTGCGCTGCGCGACACGTGTCAGCGCAGCTGCGCTTCGCTCTGCGCTGCGCGACACATGTCAAGCGCAGGTGCACTTGCGCCAACTGTGCCAGCACTAAAAACAGAATTAAAATTCCAGAAAGATCTTCCTGATCTTATTAAAACAATAAGATTCTCTTCTGTAAAACAGAAGCCCTTGGATCAAAGATCCAACGGTGGGAAAAAATCCCTAAATCACTTAGAGAAAGATCTCTCTAACTGATTTAACAAATCAATTGGCACTATAAAAAGGCCCCTAGACTCCAAGTCTAAAAGAGGAAAACACAGAAAGAACTCTAAAGAAAATTTTGAGAAGAGCTCAGAGAAAGAAAAGGTAAAATCCTTTGAATAAAGAAGATTTTCTTTTAAAAAGATCAATGATCTAAGAACAAGATCAAGATCTTAAATAAAAAAAGAAAAGACCAAAAAATAAGAAAAAAAAAGTAAAATACTTCTTGATTAGATCATTTGATCTACATAAAGGCATTGCCTTTTGATGAACCACTGGTTCTTTGAAAACAAGAAAAACTTTTTTGATCTAAAATTGATCAAGATATTAAACAGTGCCCTGCACTTGTAAAATTGGCACTGTTGCGCTCTTGGATAGGCGCAAGCCACCAGAGAGCGCCACTGTTGCGCTCTAAAATTGATCTGCGTTTTGCGCTTTTGAAATAGAGCACTGCTCTCTTAAAATTGGCGCACTGCACCAAAGTGTGCCACGTGTCAGCAGCGCAACAGCGCAGCGCACTGCGCTTGCGCTCACCAGAACGTGACACGTGTCACCACCACATGAGTTTGCGCCTTGCGCTCCTCAATTGGCGCAAAGCGCCTGACAAGCCACGTGGGGCGCTGTCAGAACATTAAATGCAGTGTATTATTGAAAGGGCAGAGCCCAATAAAAGGTCTCAGACCAAAATAAGAAATGCTAGGCATTATTAAAGGGCTGAGCCCAATTAAAAGGCCTAACAGACCTAATAAAAATGCAATGCATTGTAAAAAAAAAGGGGCAGAGCCCAAACAAAGGTCTGTCAGACCAAAACAGATGATATGCATCATTTAAAAAAGGGCAGAGCCCAAATAAAGGTCTGACAGGCCAAGATGCTGTGCATCATTTTAGAAAAAAGAGCAGAACCCAAACAAAGGCCTAGCAGGCCAAATGCAAATAAATTATTGAACATTCTCAACTGGACTTAACCCAATAATGGCCATAAGTCCTCAAATTAAATTGAATCGAGCCCAAATGCTCTCTCAAGTCAATTTACACCCGGTTCGAGGGTACATCTCTGAACTCCTCTGATGTCTGTCGTTGTAATCCTTCAATGGCGTCAGAGAGGTAACGGGTCCCGACAACCACACATTGTTATGGACTAAAGCGTCCTTAAACCAACTCATGGACTTAAGCGTCCTTAAACCCAGGGACCTCCACGTTATTAAACTGGCAATGGACCACTATGTCCCTAAACTGGAACAATAGAGCCAATTGCTCTCTTGTCGGATCCAAACGATCCCGTTAAGTTGATCTTAGTCTAGAGATTAGGCTAACGTATCCTTAACAAACGTTTAAGTTGATCTTAGCCTCAAATATGGCTAACGTGTCCTTAAACTAATATCCGTCCCCAAAATGGCAATGGACCACTATGTCCCTATACTGGAACAATAGAGCCAATTGCTCTCTTGTCGGATCCAAACGATCCCGTTAGGTTGATCTTAGTCTGGAGATTAGGCTAACGTATCCTTAACAAACGTTTAAATTGATCTTAGCCTTAAATAGGGCTAACGTATCCTTAAACCAAAACCCTAAACCCAAATTTAAGAAAATACGGATTTGGACTGATCCACGTCCTACGGGCGACGATATAAATTAGTCTCCGTATACAATCCACGGGCAACCACAAACAAAACAAACACGCACGACACGAAGTGAAATTCTGGAGAAGGAGAAAGTTGCTACCGCGGTGCGGTAGCGTAATTAACTGCAGGGGCTTGCGCCTGCAGGGAAGAGCGTCCCCACAATCAAAAACTCCTCCAGCGAGGGGGAATCTGACGAAGTCTGCTACATCGGCCGCATCCGTCTAAACCACCGATATACGGTGCCATTAATCAACTTGGCATCTTCGGAGAGGTGGACGGATAAAACCAAATAGCATCTGCCCCGAATTTCAGGCAAGACGAACCTACGCTGTCGCGTCTCTGTGTTCGGAGGGGAACAGATTCTGGCACGCCCGGTGGGACCTCTTCCTCTTTCCACTCCACACTTCGTGTGTCGTGTTCGCGAACGAATCGCGGTTTGCTGTGGTTGCCTGTGGATTCGAGGTACTAAGATTTGGTGCTTTGCTCCGTGCAGAAAATAGAAGATCAATGGCTTCAAACTGCACTGTCTGCAACTGCAACTCTCGCTCCGTCCTTGCTGGAGGAGTGACTTATGGGCCCCAAGCGGCCTCCCTTTTCAAGATGCCAGTGGAGCAAGTAACTCAAGCCACCACTGGATTATTCTTCGGGACCATGCTCCCACCGTTGAGCTTCAATGCCACAATGACGTTGCAGGAAGCCCCAAAAATGTCGGTCTTTGATCGGCTTACCACTACCGCGACCCCTCTCAACGGGTCGCCCAACTTCAATACCTCAGTTTTCAACAGACTGGGCCAGAACGTCTACAAGCCCGCGATACCCGAAGCTGCCATCCCAAAGCGGATAGCCATCCCGGCTCAAGCGGACGAAATCATTGGAAAAGCTCCTCCTTCTAAGAAGTTAGTTTTTACAAGGTTGGCCATTCCGGTTGCTGCTCCAGGCGAGGTCATCAAAGCTGCCCAGAGGTCTGTCTTTGACAGATTAGACATTGCTTCTCAACGGGTGTCAGTCTTCGATAAGCTAGCAACAATAACAGTCTCTCCTCAAAGCGGGGGGCATGAAGAAGCTTATCCAACAATGGAGGTGATCTCATCTGCACGACATGCTCGACGTCGCCACTGGCGCCGAGTGAGGAAAGCTGGGGGCAATTCCCCTTCTGGACTGACTCCGCCGGCTCCAGCGGTGGAAGTTGACGCTGCTGTTCCAACCAGCAACAGCTTTGAATTGCTGAACACGGTGCGCAGAAACTCTCCTACTGCGGTGCTGAAGAGAACTCCTTCACCTGTGGAGAATACTCCAGAGAAGAAGCTAGAGCAGCCCCCTCAACGGCTGTCATCTAAAATTTACAAGGTCTGGCGACAGGTCCAAGAGTCGGTGATTGATGAAAACTATCTCCGCCGACAGAAAAAGATGAAGGTTCGGTAGGAGAAGGATTACTCCGTCAAGCCACAAAAAGCAACAGCTACTTGGGTGCCCACTGCAACGGCCCCCTCAACTCCAACCACTCAAAAGAAAAGGAAGCCGCAAAAAGCCCCTGTGAGCATGGCGAACCATAAACGCGCTGAGCACAAACACCCCAAGTCTGGGGACATGGTGGTGCACACTGTTTATATGGCTTCCGGAAAGGAGGAAAGCCATGCTTCGACGGGTCACCGACCGCTCACCCGATTCGTGACCAAAGTCCAGGAGCAGCAACAGAAGTTTCAGGAAATAATGACTACAATGGCCGCACTTACCGGGCCAAAAGAAAGCTCGGAGGCATCATCAGAGCAGCGCCATGAACAAGAAACTGACGCCGACTACCTACGCAGAGTCCTCGAAAAGAAGGACAGGGAAGCAGCAGAGCAAGCTGCTAACATAAAACAAATGGCGCTCCTCTTCCAAGATATGGTAGGGATGATGATCCAGCAAGATCCTCCTGCTGAAGATCCTCCGATTGTCCTTGAAGATGACAAAGGAGAGACATCGAATCCTCCACCGACTCTTTCAGCAGCCAAGGAAGAAACCATTTCCAAGGCCACACTGGATGAATATATAGCTCAACAAATACGAGCTCATCAGGCGAGTGAAGCGGCTGGGCAAATTGTTAGAACCGGACGACCCTATCCGTGCTGGTATGACCAAATCAGTTACCCGCCGGGATATACGATCCCTAAGTTCCATGTATATAAAGGGACGGGGAATCCCCATCAACATGTCGCTCAGTTCAGGGTTCTATGCGGCAATACCGGCGGTGATGATAAGCTCCTGCTTCGCCAATTCGTCGGCAGCTTAGCGGAAACGGCCTTCGAATGGTATTCAGAGCTACCTAACGACTCTGTCAAAACATTTGCAAAGATGGAGCTACTGTTTACACGAAAATTCGTGAGCGCTAATGGACGCACCCCGATAACAGCACTAATTAATGCCAGGGTAAGGCCAGGCGAGACGTGGGTTCAATACGCAACGCGATGGCGGAATCTGTGGTCGAAATGCGAACAGCGCATCGAAGAAGCGCCAGTGGTGGGCATGTTCGTGGGCACCTTAGACCCTCATGCAACTATTTCACAGTTCATGATGTTCTTTAAACCGACCACGTTCCAGGCTTTGATTGATAAACTAGCCCAGATGGATTAAATGGGTCCCAGATCATCGCCTCCAAAGCCGGACTTCCGAAGCGAAAAGGGGAAAGGTAAAGCAATCGTCGTCGCCGATACTCAGCAACAGCCGAGCAACTCAAAGCCGGTTGTTCACCAAAACAATGTGCGACCACGCCCATCCCTCGAGGAGAGACTAGGACGTCCTTACTCGTTTCCTCAGAATAAAACAGGGAAACTGTTCGAACTGGCAGTGCGCAACAGACTCATCAATCTGCCGAGTCCAAAACGTCTGTTGCAGCCAGGCGATCTCAATAATCCCAATTATTGCCCTTACCACCAAACGGTAAGTCACCCGATCAAGGATTGTTTCGTCTTTAAGGGATGGATCGAGAATCAGTACCTACAATGCAAGTTCGCGCTGTCTGAAAAGTGGAAAGTAAACCCACTACAGCCGCACACTCCAAAGAAGATGGACACGCCGGGGGCAACTTGTTCTTTTGTTGAGGATGAAACGATGGAGAAGACTCATCAGATGAATCCGAGGACTACGTAGCAAGTTGTCATGTGATCTCTCACTCATTGATAGATGATGAAGAGGCTCCTTGCACCGAGAAACCAAGGGCGGGTCCTGAACCAGAACTTCGGTGGCCGTCAGACGAAATGATCGATGCCTTCCTAAATGAGATTCGTCTAAAAAGTAAAGCCAAACAGGAGCGTGAGATGGCCATATTGGAAGGAGCCAAACGCCGGCGATTAGACGAAAGAGTCGAGGCACTCCCGTCAAATCAAAGGACATCCGTTGCGGATAAAAACAAATTCAAGACGAGGAAAAAGTTTGCTAAAGCCATATCAATGGGAATGAAGCTACCGCCCTCTGAAGAAAACACTCTCGGTGGAGTAGAGATGCGTCCTAATTACTGCCTATATCATCGGAAGATCGCGCATCCCACTGAAGATTGCGACTCCTTTAAGTATTGGTGGCAAGGATATGTCGCTCACAGGCGACATGTCAACAGAACAAAGCGGGAATCTCGTAGACAGCGAAAAAATACGACAGATGAGCATAAAAGAATTGCCGGCAATTGTCATAGGGATGATCCCGGGGGATCGCGAGTTCTCACCATCGGGAGCGACTCCGATGAAAAAGTAGCCCTCGGCCCTTTCTTCAAGGAGTCCATCTCTGAAGAATTAAGGAATTGCGGGAACATTCAGCCGTGTAATTGCACGATACCCGGAGAGAATCTTGGACTCATAAACAACGGAGCGAACAAAAAGGATAAAGGAAAGGGAAAAACAGCCTTCATCGCCAACACTCAACAACAATCGGGTGGCCCTAGACCGGTTGTTCGCCAAAACAACAAGCGGCAACCCCTCTATGAGAGGTTAAAACGTCCTTATTCATTTTCCCGAGATGAAACAAAGAGTCTGTTCGAACTAGCAGTGCACGACCGGCTTATCACTCTACCGGAGCCGAAACACCAGCTACAACTGAATGATGTCAACAATCCTAATTATTGCCCTTACCACCAAGTATTGGGCCATTGATCGAAAACTGCTACGTTTTCAAAAACTGGGTTGAAGACCAATACCAACAGGGCAAGTTCACGTTGTCCGAAAACTGGAAGGTGAGCCCGCCACGACCACATGCTCCGAGAAAGATGGATATGCCGGGGGCATCAAGCTCATTCATAGGGAAAGCCCCATAGACCGAAAAGTCAGT